>OX327708.1:22420000-25415000 GCA_946807835.1 Ailanthus altissimus
TAATCACAAATAATCAAGTTTTTTAAAAGTGTTGAAAGACTTTAAATTAATCTTATTAAAATGAATTAATTATCATAACAATAAATTATATTGATGACCAAATATATATTATAGGAATATATCATGTATGGTAAAAATATTTCATTTGTTTTAATTTAGATGCGATTGTTCTAATCAATCAATTAACAACAGAAATTATTATTACATTTTCAAAAATATATTATTACAACATGAAAGCCAAGTTCCTAATAGTATTTGATATCTTCAAAAATATTTAGGCAATCTTTGAATTATTATTGTACCTTTTATTTTTAAAATTAGAATGCTTCTTACAATTAATCTTATTAAAATAGGTGACATATGCTTATCATAGTAAATTATTTCAACATTACATAATTCATTTAAATAATAAAATGCACCTTTTTTTTCATTTAATAGACAGTCACGTTGTCCTTTAAAAAAAATGAAAAATAGGATTACACCAAAAAAGTTTCTCATAAAATAAAAAGTTTTAATCATCAAGTATAATATAACTAATTGTATATATTAGGATCAATGTGACATAGAAAATAAAACTATAAAATGATAAAAATACGTAATATTATTTTAAAAATTTATATGAAATATATTGATAACTTTAGTTTGCGTATAAGAGAGTAATGACTCCAATAAAAATCACCACAGCTGAAAATTTTGATCTAAATTCTAACAACAATAGCTTCTTTTTTTTTCTTTTGTTGGGAGGAAACCCTATCCCCCAGAAGACAAGGCACGTGATGATAAATGAATATGTACGTGTTATCGTTAAGTGGTGATTTAAGAACATTAGACACAATTAATTACTGAAACTTTTTGGGAATTCGTTCACAATGATATGATTAGATCGCTAAAATCTTTTCCAAAAAAGAAAAAGATATTAACATCCTTACATTTTTAAAAAAGGTATATGTAAATATACGTTATTTTAAAAAATTTATTAATATCTTTATCAATAATTATTTTTATTTATTTTAATAAAAAAATATATTAAAATTTAAAAAAAAACAGATACTCATTATTATCATTAAAATAATAAAAAATTATTATCTACCAAATATGTTAATAAAATTTTTCAAACCATTAAAATTTACATGCTCTTTATTAAAACAAAAGAAGGACAATTTTCTCATAATATTTTGGATTAATGAATAACTTTATTTCATTTAGATCTAAAATATCAAAATTTATTTTAACCTATTACTTTTTGTTGTCTATTTAAATGAAAATTTTATTTTTAATATATTTTTATCATTTTACCCATAATAATAACAAACATGCAAAAATGTGAAAATTTATATGAATGGACATGTGTTATAATAAGATTTGTTACAAATAATAAGTATCATCGTGTAGTTAATTATATTTTTAATAAAATAAATTTATTAAATGAAAAACAAGATTTGGCACTATTGCAAGAAAACGCCAGCCGACCGTCGTTTTTCGACAACGGTGGTAGTAAAAAAATTATATTTTATATTATTAGATTATATATTTTTTTATCTACACAATGGTGAAATCATTTTTAACAAAAAAGACTTAAAAATGTGAGAGGGGCGGTGGGCACCATCGGTTGCTATTAAACGGAGGGTGGTGACTTGCACCTCGCGCCCGTTTAACGATGGCCATGGCCCCTCTCCACTTTTTTTGTGTGGGTATTTTTGATTTTTTTTTGTTAAAAATAATCTCACTGTTATGTATATAAAAAAAATAAAATTCAATGATGTAAATTTGATAATTTTTTGTTGTCGATGTGTAGTCAAAAAATAGCGGGCGGTTGACTGCTATTTTTCAGCGACAGTGCTAGTTTTTGATTTTATTTTTTTATAATTTAATTTATTTACAAATTATTTTTAAAAATAAATAAATTACACGATGACACGTGTCTAAAAGTAACTAATCATATAATGACATGTGTTATATTATTAAATTTTATTTTTTAAAATTATATTAAATTAAATTAATAGATGAAATTGCACTACATGTTTAAAAAAATAATAAATAAATAAAATTGTACTACGTGTTCAAAGTGTAATTTATTTCTATGATTAAATTATATTTTTATTATTCTACAATTAAAATTAATAATAAAAATTAACAAATTAAAATAAAATTAAATATTTTAAATCTAATTTAAATAAAATTATTAATAACTTAAAATATTAGGATAAATTTATCTTTATCCCTTATTAAAATGATAAAGCTTTAGAGGTCTAGATGATTTTATTCTTAAAAAAATAGATCGTTAAAATTTATTGCAAATGGCGCCACAGGTGGGAAAATTACCCCGTAAAGAAAGGAAAAATAGACAAGACTTTTATTCATGAACAAGATTAATTAATGATTTTTTTTAAATAGTCCATATTTTAATAGTTTTTTTTAACCACATTAAATTTTTAATTTTTTATAACTAAAAAAATAAAGTAAGACATTTTTACCCCTCAATCATATTATCTCTAAATTCAAACAATTCACAAAAGAAAAAAGAACGTTAAAGCTCTAAAAAAAAAGCACACCGTGTTATTTCACTTTAAAGATTTGATTCAATAAATAATTAATTCTCAACAAATCGATGTTAAATACTTAGTAAATTTATCAAATTAAAGATATATTATGTATTATATTAGAAAATAAATATTTTTGCAATAGATGAGTTAAGAATGAGTACAATGATAAAAATGAGGAATGAAAATAGTGTGAAAAAATAAATAAAACTGATGCAAAATTGGGGGTTGGTCGGTGTAGCGGAGAAGAGTGATTGTAGAGATTGGATTTGTATTAAAGATTTGGAAACTCCGAGAATTTCCGAGATGATAGTGAGTCCTTGGTCAATGTGTGTCTCCCTTAAACCTTAAGAGTCTTGAGTAGTAGGCCTCTTAGAAGCTTACATAGTTGGCTTCAGACTTATGTAGTTGGCTTGACTAACATTATTTACCGAAGACACACACATTGATGCTGAGAACTTTAAAATCAAGGACCATAAATATATCGAGAAGATATTCCCTTACTCACTGTCGAAGCTTTTCCATGGTGATAGGCTAGAGCATGGGGTGTTTGCATACTAGGTCCTGTTGTGGGCTTTGGATGAAACATTTTAGGGTGGTCTGAACTCGAGATTTGTAAATCACATTGGGTCTTCTAAGAGATTGAGTTCGGGACAAAATCTCAAGAGAAATAGTTTATTATTGAGTGTTCTCATTTGCCATCACTTATTTGATAGGGGTACCTACCAACATCTGTCTAGTTGATACTCACCCCAAACTTTTACGCAAGGTTCGCCTGAAGGTTTGGGGGTGACTGGTGAGTAGTAAACAAGTAAATGATTTAAATATTTCTAATTTGTACTTAAAATTATAAAGTGGTGGTTAAAAAATGAAAACACCCACCTAATAATTTTACGTGACAATGATATGGTTATATCTCCACAGTCACAAATAAGGATTTTGCTATCTTATATCACAAAAAAGTAATTTCCAAAATGGTTTTTTCTTTAGAGGAAACAAAGAAGTTCTAACTAATCAACTCCTCTTTCATAATGAGACATTTTGGAATTAAGTTTTGAGCATTGTGAAATGGCTGAGTCACTAAGAAATAATTTAAAAAAAAAAGGTCAATCAATTTGTATAATAATATGCCAAGTTCGGGTCCAATGCTACAAAGGTTCCAAACATAAAAGTATAGCAAATATTATTTTTTAAAGACTTGAGAGAAATATAATATAAAATCTTAATTTGTGACTATCATAATAGGGATTTTCTAATCAAATCATTTACCAGAAAGAAGAGTTAAGTGGAAGGTTCCCACTTCCACATATTGAAAATTTTAATTTCATTAACTTAAATTTTCCATTAAAAGTGATGATTTAAGTTTTAACCATTAATTTCATTTAATTTAACTGTAGAGATGATTGATGAGTTGGTAACATTAAATGTTATTTTATTTACTGTAAATCTCTATTATTAGATAATGCAATCAATCAACAGACAAATTTTCTTTTTTGGGATCATCTTAGGTAAACAAAAAGCTAATATATTCTTATCTTTTTTTATTCTTTTTGAAAAAAATATTCCTACCCTTTAAACGTATATTACTTTCCAAAAATTTTGATTCAGGGTTTATAATATTAAAACATCTAATTTCGGAGAGATAAGCAAAGGTTGGGCACATGCACAAACTGAACGGCACGCATTTACTGGCAAAATGATATCATATATATGGCGAGAAAATGTAAAAACAAAATTATTTCGTTTTTATTGCCTTTTCCTCTCAACTTCCCTGGCGGTTGAAAGTCTGGTTATCACTAATTTTCTGAATGCCAACGTTTCCTCTATTCCTTGCCTTCACAGTAAACCTGCTTAACGAGCGACGATGCAAGCTCAATCAATCTTCAAGCATATAAAAGCCAGGCATTTCAGAAAACGGAGATAGGGTTTTAATTTGGGTGTGAAGTGCTAGTTTTGTTCATCATATAAACCAAGAGCAGATAGTACTTCAATCTTTTGGAAGCTCTCTTTTATTTTTTTTTTTATGCATTACCGATCTTTTTTATGTTCCCCTGCTGTTGGGACTTCTATTTATAAATTCAGACAAGATCAAGATAGTAGTACTCAATTTTAAAGCTATAGTCTCAGGTATTAAAGATGCTAAATATTGGCACCTAAATAGTTATATGCCTATAATCAGCTATTTTAAACAGATGCAAGAGCTTTCCGCTGTAAGCAACTAGTATTAGGAAATGAGAATATCCAATGAATTGCGGAGGAAAAAGTAATGATGAAAATTTACCTTCATCCCGTGCTATTTTGAGAAGTTCAGTCTTAGACAGAAAGCTTTTCTTGTCTCCTTTGGCTTTACAGTCTTCACATCTAGGCGAGTCCCAAGTTAATCCAAGGCCAAAACTATTGTCAGAGATGTAAGGACTATATGCAAATGGAATTGCAACAGTTTTCACAGCCCTGCAAGAAGATGGCACTGCCAAATAAGATTCCACAGTATAAAAATAATGTGTAGAGCCACTCAAGCATGGGACTTGGGCAAAGGAAGACGAAAGCCTAGCTGAACAATTGAGGTACGTGTAGTTCTTCGCAACATAGTAATAACGAAATGGCGAAAGGGAGAGATTGAGATTAAGAAACACTTCAGGGACACAATTTCTGGGGTCAAGAAGATCGAGCTTTTTGGAATTGTAAGAGATTGATTTTACAACCAAATCACCATATGATGGAAAGTGAATCACGGTGGTGTTTTCTTTGCATTGAAGCTCAAAACCAGGGTAGTCACAGTGCTGGGACTGCTGGCCTCTTACCCAGAAAGGAAAATGAATATCAGGTGTTTCGAGACCACATCTTACTGTTGGGCAATTTGCTTCGTAAGCATGTGTGTTAGCATACATGGAAGTGACAAATAGAATGAAGAAGAAAACGGCAGCCATTACTGGCAATGCAGGATCAACCAGGCCAGGCAAGGGGGAAATTAATAATTGGTTACGGGTTTCTTTCAGTCTTATTGGTAATGGTCGATATATATTGCCTTTTTTTTCCAGTCAATGCAAGAAGGCGCCGCCCTGGAGTAACTGCTGGATTCTCCTCTTCTTTTTCTTTCTCCCTTTATTATTTTTTCTTTTGCTAGTAAAGAAACTTGGGATTTTCTACTTGACATAAAAGAAATGGGTAGCTTGCAAGTTTTGCCAAAGACTCATCTTCAAGGTTATTTTTTTTTTCGGTTGAAAACTCAGCTTTAGTAGTTAAAAAGGTTTTGATTGGGACTCATAAGTAAAACAGTCGTATTTGCAGACAATGAGATTGCATCCTTTCATTTTCAATCTCTATTAAGATGCATAGCTGATGACCTGTTGTTCTCTTCCGCTTGACCAACTCTGCTCCATTTGCGTGTTCATGACTTCCGCAAAGTCTTTTTACCACCAAAGACTTCCGCCAAGTCTTTTTACCACCAATTTTATTAATAATGTTATACTATTTAAATATTATTTTAAAATTTTATTCTAATGTTAAATGACGACATTAATTATTAAATAATAATATAATATAATAAATAATTTTTAAAATTATACAATTTTATCGCTTAATAATTCATTAAAATAAAAAAATTTAGATAATATTTTATAAATATAATATTACTCTTTAAATTATTATTTTTCTAAATAACCATTTTCCAAGTAGCTGTCATAAAGTGATTTTTGCATAACATCATCCTTGTCCAACCTTACACGGCACTAATTCTCACTTTCAACCAGGAAAAAAAAGACAAGAAATTTCCACTGCCTAACCTCTCGTAGAAGCAGAAACATAAATGATTACGATTATGAAATGCTTCAACGAATGGTCTGTCTAGTTTTCATACCAATCTAATCCTTTGTTTTTTCTTTTTTCTTTTAAGAAATCAAAGTATAATTTGAATTCCGAAAGATTTTGATTAAGTGTGATCAAACAATTCTAAAAAAAAAAAATTAATTTGAATTCCGAAAACAAAACTTTTTTTCTTTGGTTATTTTCAGTGAAGCCAGGTCAAACTATATTAAATAACTCAAATCTTATATTCCCTCTTTAAGAAGCACTTTGAGATCACAAACCAAATGCATGCTTTCTTTTGTTTTCCTTCCCAGCAAACTCTTGCACATTAATCATCGGTTTCTTCTCTGTAGTGATAGATGTATGTCTGCTAGATCATAGCAAAAGAAAATCCCAAAGATGATAAGAAATCTGTAACATTCAAGAACTGATACATCACCAAAATATGAGAGAACATTTTCTAATCATACGGAAAGCATGGAGGCAATAGGAAAGCTGTGAGATGCTATACTACAATTAAAAACAACAGGACGACACAAGTTGAAAAAAAATAGGTAAATGTAGGAAGAAGAAAAAGAATCATAGTAGCTCCTTTGCTAGTCTCACTGGTTTTTCTTGTAGGAAAGCAACATCACTATTTGGTATGGTCAGCAGATGATGATCTGCCGCCTCTTGATCGCTCTCCACTGATACAGATGATGCTGAATCCAATACATCCTCATCTGTATTGCAATACAATTGCATTCAAGCAATATTCTTTAAAAAAGAAAAACTAAATCACACATATAGAGGATTCTCTCTTAAGATTAACACAAAGAAAAATCAGATCTCTCTGGGTGAAGATATAGAGCAGATCCCTAGGTACTGCTTTGCTAAAAGATAAATCAAATATATTACCACCATGCAGGATAACATATACCAGATCCCACAGTACAGCACACAATCAGTTTCACCATCTGACAAGCCCCATTACATTACTAGAATGCAAACAATTAAGACGTGGAGAATTTGAATACAAGACTTCTGGCTTTGATGCCATAGTAACTACTATGCTAAAAGGTTAAGTGTGTCAGTAAGTGCTGAATATTAGTGTCTAGTTCTAAATAACCTATGTAGGAAAAAGAAACTCTATGTTAATGTTTTATCTGATTCATTAAATGTACACCAGACTTTACATGGAGAAACTTTATCTATTTGGAGACTTGCGCAGTCAATCTAGGTGAACTCCTCAAACAAAAAACAAGTTGAAAAAACAACCAAAAATATGCTAGTAATGAGCCTCAAAAACATAATTATCTGAACAAACTCACCAGAATATGTGGGATGATCAGGAAGATGTCTAACTGCTGTGATCTGAATGCTCTCTGGCAGTAGACAATTACAGAATGAACCTGAAAATGCAAACTCCCAGTCAGATAAAGAAAATCCAATCACATGTGAGCCAAAAGGTACAAATACTAATAGGGCCATGAAGTTAACCACTCTACTACCCAGACATTTCCAAACTCTCATATGGCAATGTGAAAATACTCTCCCAGTATTGGATCCTCAGTTGGATCTGAAATACACAGATACTTCTTGACAATTTTTACAACAGAGGGGAAAGACATATAATGGAACAGTTATTAAACATGGAGTCGATAATCTGGAGCTAGATTCTTTTCCAAATCTAAAAACATGATGCATTAACATCTGTCCACCTTGAATAAGCAATTTACCAGGTCTAACAACTACCTGGTAAATTCCAAGGTTGCTTCTCAGATAGAAAAAGTGAGAAATGTCTTACCTAATCGAGCCATCCTATTTATCCATCCTGGAATAGGCTTTCCAGTTAGCTGCAAGCAGACTTCATCAGAAAAATGGTTGCAGTTCTTGGCAATCAAATGATATGAGTCCCCATGATATTTTCCAGAAAGATGTTCCATGAAGGACCGAAATTCTGAGCGAGACAAGTTGGTGGTGCCCAGCAACACAGACCGTCTAAAGATGAAGCCAGGACAACTTCTTGGTTCCACTTCAAAAACCCCACTGGTAGGGTACTCATGAGCACCAAAGCCATATTCCAAACCATGAGCTGATCACCAAAACAAGATACAGTATATTAAATGCATCATGAGAATTGCATCAGAAAGCAGAGGGAAAATAACATAGACCATATATTATGTGAACAAACCTTATATAATAGTTAAGATAGCATCTCGAGACAATTGTCTTTAAGGGTTGCAAGATGCGTCACACAATTTGCATTTGCTTTTGCCTTTTTGGTTCACGTGTCATCTCAGACCATTCTTTTGTGGTTTTAACCAGTAGATTATTTGTAGAGTAACCTATTGTTAAGCTCTTCTATAAAATCTGTAAAGGTCAGGGTAGGAGAACTGTTTTGACCTGGTCTCCTCATTGATTTTTTTGTCCCTAAAAATTTGGAATAGCATGTAATGCTACATCATCAATAGTGATTTAAATTATCATAGATAGCCCTTCATCACAGTTTCAATGGAATCAGGTAAGTAATGTGGTTCTTTAACTACAAGGAAACAACCTATAATTGATAATATTGTGTTCTACTTCTCCTTTGCTTGATTACAACTACACCTTTAGGCTATGAATCAGTTTATTGAATAGCACTCAACCAGCCTATCTATTTCAGAAACCTTTTTCTCTCAACCTCCAGATTTGCTAATATGAACTTCTTTTATGAGTACAACTAAGTTCATCAATGTACTTAGCAATAACATCAAGCCTTATCATTCTAAGTTCAAAAGATCCATTCAGTATTTAATAAAAGTAACTGATGAACAAATTTCTAATGATCCATACGACCAACACCACCAATATGGTAAACAAATCATTGATGGAATTGCCATTAGATCCTATGCAGTAAGCCTACGCACTAACGAGTCTGAGGATTCAGGTTCGTCATCCTTGTACTTTGACCTTTTATCCGACCACGTGCTTAATGTTAGCTCTTACTTAAACCAAATGGACAATCTAGCTCTTGGCTTATTCATTTCAAACACACTATTTATATTTCTGTAGTTATCATTTTTAAATCCCATTCACACAAAACCATAAAAGAAACCACAATTCATTAGCCAATTCAGAGAAATGAACAAAGTAATTCCTATCAACCAAACTACACAAACCCAACTTCAAATAATCCATAATTTCTTAGCCAAACTTCCCACAATCAATGAAGAAACCATATTTTTCAGATTTGAACTGAAAGAAATTGAAACTGTACAACAACTAGAAAATAAAAACCTCCATACCTTCAATACCCGAATGGAAAATCCCAAGCCCGAACCAGTAAAGGTAGTTGTTTACAGGTGTAAGATCATACACATTGAGATACAATAATGCACGATTGTTCCCTCCACCATTTTGCTCCTTCGACAGGCTCAAGCTTGAGTTTGATGAGAACAACCGCATTGTATTCCAAACTCACTCTCTCAAAAGCTCTAATTCTATATCACCAGCTCATCATCATACATCAATCTACAATTCAAATATAAAGGAAACAAATTGAAGTCAATCACGAATGCACATCATCTCATCAAGAACTAGTTACTACGTTATCATAACACCAGAAATTCGGACTAGAACTCGCACATGCAAAATCTCAGCGCATGAGAAAACTTAAAAGGGGAAAAAAAAATTGGATTTTGAGATATGGGTTTTCAACATGTGTCTATAAAAGAAATCGAATTGACATTGGACGGGTAAAAGTAAAACAAAATCATAAAAGAATTCACGTCAGTTTAACAAGAGCTAATTACTACAGTCTCGAAACAAGAGATACGACTGAAAACGCTTGATTGCTAGGGTAACTAAATAAAATACAAAGAAAAGATTGAGACGTGGGGTGCCTGAATTGTGTTGAATTGGAGCAAAATTATATGCGCATGCCCAGTTAATTTTCCAGCGTTTTCTCGGGAGCCAAACAGAGCATAACAGGTCAGATACAGCAGCAATAACTTTACCAATAAATCAGACCACAGAAACTCGAGATAATAATATCGGATAACAATATTAAATATAATTGACAAGAACAAAAAAAAAAATCAAGACTATTTTGTGTGCGTGTGTAATTAGACAAAGCTTACGAGAGATCAGCTGATGGAAATTGAGCTGAGATCTGTGAGAGAGAAGTGCTGAAGAAATGGGAAGCACTTTTTTGCTTTCTGTTATTGGAAAGGGAAAGAAGAGAAAAGGAGCATAAATGTGGTGGACTTGACACTTATACGTATAGGGATGTTAGGATTAATTTAGTCTAATTGCGACATTAATTAATCAAAAATTTCAAAACAAATGGATTATGGATGGTTTGGTGCACTGATAAGAACATTGCCCTGGGTTTCTGTTACCATAAATTAATAATAAGGCCAAAAAATATCCTTTTGATTTATTTATTTTTAATCTTTTATGTATTTATTTATTGTTTTCTATAGTCAAAATTATTGTTGCTATTACCTCTATCATTTTATCTTTAGCCTTATGGTTATGGGTTAAGGCATCAATCATTAAATGTAAGAATAAAGCATGGTTACATCTATGTCCAAAATAAATAAAGGGATAAAGAACAACCCAAGTGCATTTTTCTTTTTCTCATCATTAGAACATGGAAATTTTGGCCGCATTAATCCTTATTTTCTTACTTTGATAGGAGTAAAATTCGGAAGCAAAACTAGAGTGTCTTTGAAAGCAATGTTGTTGTTTGTGTAGAAACCATTGCATAACTCCATTGATATTTCCATTTCCAATTGAGGTAATTATTTTATATTATTCTTATTCAAATGGGTCGTATAATGTCATTAGAGGATTGTGAAAGCAACCTTTCATCTAAACTTTGTTTGTGGGTATAAATTTTGAATAAACAAATCGAGTGAAAAGCATCAAGTCTTGGTAAAAGAAACAAGTAGCAATCAATTTGGCAGGTTTAAGATGCATAAATAAGATTATATAAGTAAGCCTTTGTCAATAATACTAAAATATTTCTGAAAACAATCCAAGCTACATGTTATGACATTCAGGATTTTCGCGCATGTGGGGATCTGAAAGCAGAAAATCTGGAGCATGGAATGTTCACATATAAAATGCTTAAGCAACTTATCTCCTGCTAAATTATTTTATTTTTTTCATATATTTTTTTAATAATTATAAATATTTTAAATTATATTAAAAAAATATATCAAATAATTATTAAGTAATGAAATAATTAAAATTTCAAAATCAACTATTAAACTATTTTATTATTGAATAATTATTTGATACATTATTTTTTAAATAAAATTTAAGATATAATTTAAAATATTTAATATTATTATATATATTTTTTTAATATTGCCTAATTCAAAGATCAGGATATATTTGTTTTTAGGAACGGTAGACAGGATATATTGATGATGAGTGTAGATATTTGAATGAATGCTCTCCTTCTACGCTATCACTTCCCAGAAGTTGAATCATTTACTCTTTTTGCTTTTGATTGTTCTCTAATAAAATAATAAAATTTATGGCACATTTTTTATTATTTATATGTACATATTTTTGTTAAAGAATTATTTTAGATTGTCTACTTAGATATAGATAACATATCAGCACGTGGCTTATTTAAAATAAGATTGAGTTTTATATAAAAAAAAATATTTTCACACTCTTTCTTAAAAGAGTTATGTTATATTTTTTAAATTATATTTTAATTTTTAGATCTCAAATAAAATATCAAGTAATTATTAAGTAGTTAATTTTTATAATTTTTAAAATTACTTAATACATATTTTTTTTACTAAATAATTGATTAACATCTCCTTTTAAATTTATATTTAAAATATGTAGCATTATTATTTTTCAAAACATAACACATAATCATAAATTACTCATATTCTTTTTACCTTGACACTTAATTTTAAAAATATTACACTATTTTTTTTTCACTAAAAAGCCCTCAATTAAATCAAAGAAATCACACTAACTTCTATTATATAAACATCACGTTCTCCAATAATGATCCAACTCCAATAAAGGAATTTATTCTACCTTTTACATCTTTATTTATCTCTCTTTTATTCACTTCAAATATCTCTAACTTTTAATCTTATTGATTATTACCTTAAACTTTTTCCTTTTAACTCTCTTGTCTTTATTTTCAAATTGAACTTTATTTTAGGATAAAGAATATTTTTGTTTTATGGTTTAGTTAAATTCTTAATTTTGTTCCATAAATTTTAAAAAATTTAAAATTATTTTAATTCATTAACAGTATTTCATTAGATTTGATAAAAAATTAATTTTTTTGTATAATAATATTTTTATCTTTTATTGACAATTCATAATTTATTTTGTCCTTATCTAATTTTAATTTTAAACAAGTGGTACAATACCATCCATTCATTTAATACAAAAATTAATTAAATAAAATAAATTTTTTTCTCTCTCTTATGTATCTTTCTCTCTCTTTCCCTAATCATTATCCTCATTTTTTATAATTATACCCAACAAAATACACTATGATCACCATTCATGAAGTCAAACTCCATTCATGTTTTTTTGCCAAAAAATTCTTCACTTACTAATTTTTAATATCAATCAAATTTTCAATCATCAATTTTCAATATTTAAGGATGGAGAGAGAGCATGAAAAAAAAAAGAATACAAAAGAAAAGAAAGGGGCATAACAAAGTATAAACCAAAAATCACACAATAAAGTTACATAATAGAAAAGTTTGATATTTAATTTTACTAGATTTAATATCAAAAAGTCCTAAATTTTCTATTTGATTAAAGAAAAATTAAAAAAATTGGTGCAAATCTTTAAAAAAAATTTGTACCAAAAAAAATTATTGCCTCTTTTTTTAGCTAAGAAACACACTTCATTGTGTTTTAAAATAAATCACAATTTCTCTCTTCATCATTTTTTATCTCTTTTTATCATCTATTATCACTTCCCACTTTAAAAAAGAAAAATTCTCCATTTTGTCGATTAAAAAACACATTATATTATTTTTTAAAAATGACCCATTCTTTCTCTCTTTATCATATCTTATCTGTCTTCATCATCTCTCATCTGCTACTTCAAAAAATGAAAATAAAAAATTATTACCTCTTTTCCAATTATAAAACTTCATGTCTTTATTTTACACCCAACACAATTTCGTTCCCGAGCACGTTCTTCATTTTTCAAACTTTATCATCTCTTCTCTTATTCAAAATATCAGTGGTTGGGCATTTAATGAAAAATTAAAACATTCTTTTTTATTATTTAATTATAAAATAAATTCTTAACAAATAAAAATAAAAAATTTAAAATATGTATTAAAATTTGAACTTATCAAAGTATGTCATGTGTCTTTTTACTAGTTTGTGTCAACTTACATTAAAATATTATATTAAATTCTAATTTTACCTCTCTTATATCAAATCTAACAAAATTTATTAACGTATTGAGACAATTTTAATTTTTTAAAAATTCGTAAGACAAAATTAAAAATTAGACTAAACTTGTAAAACAAAAATATTTTTTATCCTTATTTTTATAACCCCTATTTTTATAACCTTTAACCTACTTCATCACTACTTCATAAATGTCTTGAATATTTTTTATTTTTATTAAAAAAATCTTTATCAAAATACATAAAAATCACCTTCACAATTCTAAAAGGGGAAGAATATATAAGATATTAGTCTACGAATGTTATCATTTTTATTGTAATATATATCTCGTAACTTGTGCACAAACAAGTTTTGATCCAACTATATTAGTCTACAAAATTTGTGCACAAACAATTCTTATTTTTGTTTTTGTATAATTTGTGAGTTTTATTTATGATTTACAACATTAAAATTTTTACTAATGAAACATTAATATCTACCTGTAAAGCTCCAGATCTGAACAAGTCCATGACAGTCATTGATTTTTTTTTGGGAAGAAAACATATAATACCAAAGAATTAACTTGAATTTGAAAAATATGATCACTCGCATGTTTTATAATGAAGGACCATTGTAGTAGGACCCCAAAATTTGGATGAAATAATGAACTGTCCCAATAGATTACTATTTGTGACCATTTCCACTTTGGCAGGAACATCTCCCACATGATATTTGTCTTGAATTAGCCTCTGAATTGTAAATGACCCAAGAAAATTAAGAAGCTCAGCCGACCTAAATTCTGTCTTTTAGCTTTCAATAATCAAACGTTCTCTCTTTTCCCATCTGCCCACCTAATTGTAAAAGCTAATACCGAGAAGACTTTTAGGTGGGTAATTAAGTTCCAGAAAGAAATGAGTTATAGAGATTAGGGTTTGTTACAAAAGAAAGATGAAACATTTCAGTTGATAAACGAGACATTATCTAAGACATCAAATTTCTTAGGATAACAAAGCTTAGATGATGCAAAAGATTGTGTCTTTGCACTCAAGATTTTTAGGGTCACTTTGTGTTACAGTAAATCCGAGATAAGTTCACTGCATTTATCATGTTATTCATAGGAATACCGAGTTTGGACAAATATTACCATTCATTTGTTGAGCTTCTTTTTTTTTCACTAATTGTTCAATAAAGGGCATTGAGCTACAACTCTTCTGTCAGCTTTGACAATGATTATATGTATATACATATATAAAAACATTCATCTATAGCAAAAGAAATATGCAGCAGTCCCACATGTACAATAATCATATTTCTACCTCAGAGAATATATTTACATATAAAGTTACGGGAAAAAGGCAGTACCATTAGCGTTTGCACTGTGTCCCGCCAAGCCATTGAACGAAAGAGGGAAAACAAGAGATGCTTGAATGGCTTCAATTGCCTATACAGGTCGTATCTTGTGTGTCAGAATCATTATAATACAGAGAGGACGTCTGACCATCAAATGTTGAGGCAAGTTGATGAGGATACAATCCACAATAGCGCTTCCTCAGCCGAGCAATGCACATGTCGATTATTTTCTTGAACATGCAGTCTCCTCGGATGAGTGGTTGCTCTACAAACTCCTTTAGAGGCATCCACTACAAGATCAACAATGAGAAACAAGTTTTTTTAAAGCCAATTACGTTTTCATAGAACAAGAGATAATTCAAGTCTGCTAAATAAATGAGAATTTGATTAGATTAGATTAGATTGAATACATTATATTACCTTTGCTGCTTGAATTTCGAGATCATCAACCTTGATCTCAGTTGATAGGGGTTTTAGCATGCAAATGAAGAACAAATCCGACTTTTCAAAAGCCACGTTATGGGCATGCCTGAAATTGAAATTGCGGAAAAAATATATCAGATGCCAGAGCTTCAGAACATGCAATATATAAGTATGTTTCATCAATTGTGAAGGAGAAATAATTTATGACCATTACCTGAATGCTATTACTTCTACGAACTCTGTATCAATCTACAACAGAAAAGCAAGTGTAAGCTTATTATCAGAACTAGACTAAATATTTTGAACTACAGGATGCTGTTAAAAGTTTTCAAGTACCTTTAATAAATAAAATTAGAGACAACACAACAAGTACAAATTTCTTACCCCAGTTTCCTCCTTGACTTCTCTCACAGCACCCTTAAAAATTTCCTCAGACTGATACATCGAAAGATATTATTAATTAAAAGAAGAAAAAAACAAATTAAAGTGATTCATTTCTCTTTGTTGGTTTTCTTGTCTTTGATTCACAACCATAAAGCAACCTAGATATGATGTGAAAGTCCAAACTCAAACCTCATACCTCAACAATGAAACCTGTTGGTAATTTCCAAAGACCAGTAAATGCTGGATTACAGTATTTCTCTTGTACTACAAGAACCTGCAGCAGGAGTTATTGTAGAAAGAATGTATCAAGATTAGATTCATGGTTTTCTATTTCTGGTCCAAAGATATGGTATGATGACATCCATTGGCCCAAGTTATTATTAACTACTACAAAAAATTCGACTAATTTGATTTACTTTTAGCCATGATCACAAGGAAATTGCAACAAAAAATGGCTACTTGTGAATTCAATAAGTTTACATGCTTTTGTTCATGTGCAGACACAAACCAAAAGAAATGCACATATCGTAAGGGAGGAGGTGGGAGGGTTAAATGCATAAATGCGTCGGGAGGAAAGAATGGGTATAAAATTGGAACTGTAGCAATCATGTCATTGTTTTATCTCATTTTGCCTGAAGTGAGCAACCATATACCTCGTTGTTGTTGATGACGAATCCCCCAACCCCGACTTGATGTGTAGCGTTAGCAGGAAGCATGCAAGGTCCACCGGGAATCCAGAATGTTAACATCACATATCCTGGTTCAGCATGGTGGTACTGAAAGCCTTCCTGTAATCAAATTACGCATTTCAATTACGTCATTGAAATGTGGTCGTACAGAATATCAATCAAGCATCAATTGGCATCCAAAAAAACTGGAATTGAGTCATTTTGTCAACTTCAAATGTTGATCGAAAAGGCCTAAATATGGATTTCTACCATTAAAACAATTTTGAGCACAAGGAAAGTTCTAATATCTAGGCTTTACCTTTATAGCAATTGGAACAAGCTCTGCATGTTCCTGTGGCAACTTGAGCCAAATTCCCTTCTTTTTCTGTGGGTAACAACATACTCAATGAGTATCACCAATTTATTAAAAAAAATTAAAAAAAAAACAGCAACAACAACATACTCAATGTAGTCCTAACAGAGAAATTCAGAATTTATGAATTGCAAGGTTAACAGTCAGACTTTATGAATTGCAGGGTTATGCAGGGGAATGAACTGTCACTTCAAAACAGAGGAACATGTGTGTAATTTGCAATAAAGATAGTTTAGAAGAAAAAGAGATTGGAAAACTAAAAGCATCAGCTTCAAACAAATCCAAACATTGCTAAAGAACTTACCATTCCCCTCCAATGAGTAAGAGAGAAGTGAAGGATTGAAGCGAAGGTGTTAGGATCAGTAGGTAATCTCTTTGGATCAACAACAACTCCATCATACTCATCATTGTAGTAGTCAAGTACTCTCGTGTTCCTGGAAAATAGACTTGAACTTGCCCCATTTACTTCATTAATCCGGTAAACATAATCTTCTTTCACAATGTTCTCTTGGTCACTCGAAGCAATAGCGTTCCTAGACATATATGTATCATCTGAAATACTCGAAACGGAAACCCTTGGAAATGCTCCTGACCACAAAATGAAGTAAAAAGGTTATGGAGTATTTGCCAGTGGAAATATGACCGTACCAATTTAAACAACAATTAAGCTCGCCATAAGCCTCATACTAGTGAAAATCTCTGAGGCTCTCAAGCAACAAAACTGAGCTATCAGATTCCAGGGCAAACCTAATGTATCACAGAACAGGAAAGATTTATACATTCTCATTTAGAAGGTTTAGCCAGCAGAAATCTGGGGATCTAACAAAACATTCAGTATTGAATTTCGTGTTCTAAATTCAACATATTCTCCATTTTCCCCATGCTTTTAGCTTCAAAGCAATCACAGAAAAGGCATCATATATATGCTTAAACGAGCAAAGAGAAAGAAAAAAAAAAAAAAACGAAAACAGAAGCAAAACCAAAAAAAAGAACTATTACCTCTGCAAGAACATAACTGCGGCGAGAATCTAACACCAATACCATCCCTGAAACTTGAGAAAGAGCTAGAATATGTTCTTCCGTTGAGAGCTATCCCGGAAGCAGATACAGACTTGGAGCCAAGCAATTTCAACTCCATGAATGACCGTATACTACAATCTCAACCACCTTAAACCAAATCAACCAACAAATTTGTGGCAACAATCCAGTGAAATCAACGTCTTAATATATAATAATTGTATCCAAAAGAATCTTGACTTTGATTCCTCAACATATAAACATTACACAAGAAAAACTTTAGGATTCACCGTCATTCGGATTTCGGAGCAAACTAAAGCTTGCATGAGTAAGTGAGAGACGTTAATAATTCAACCGGAACAAAACAAATAAACTAATAGACAACCCATGTACATAACTTAAGAATACAAAATTTAACCTGTGCTTAAGCAAATCTTTTATCCGCGTAAACGAGATTAATGTGTTGGTTATCTTTGCTTAATATGTGGTGTGAAATTGATGTCATTTGAAGATGACATGCAAGAAAAGGTATAATATCATTATTCAAAAATAAAATAAAATAAAATCTCTAATTCACTTCACTCGCAGAAACAAGAGAAAGTAACTTCAAATATTTTTACGTTTCAGAACTACGAAGTAAAATATTATGGTAACAGAACGGGAGTACGTGAAAGAGAGTGTTTTTACTAGTGAAGTCACTGAAGAAAAAGAAGAAGAATTCATTTCCAACGCGCCTGTAAAGACGAAAGTGGAAACAATGTGAAGATGATTAGTTACAAGAGTTTTTGTGTATAATATTGGTGGGCAACAAAAGCATATTCTTACTAGGAAAGACAAATGTGATTAAGTGCCGGGTTGGGCTTCTCTAGTTTATTTGAATGTTAAAAGTTTTTTTAAATTTTTTTAATAATATTTGGTTATAATTAAAAAAAAAATTTAAGATTAAAAAAATTATTTTATTTTTATTTTTATAATTTTAAATTTTTGAGAGTATATTTTTTTAAATATTTATGTAATGTTACATATATTATAATAATATTTTCTTATTTTTATATTGTACTTTTAATAAAAATAAATCATATTCAACTATATATATTTTAATATTTTTTAAAAGTCATTATACTTCTAATTCTTTTTATCTCTACAATTATTATATTTTTATAAGAATTTATTAAAATTTATTGTTGAATTTTATTTTTTAAATAAAAAGAAGTATTATTTTATTTTTAATTTTTGTACAAAATATAATAATTTATATTGATTCGTTGATTATTATATATTAATTTTACTTAATTATTATTTTTAATAAATTAAATTTAAAAAAATATATGACAAATTTAAATTTAGATATAAAAAATATTAAATTACTTAGAATTTGAATATAAGTATCATTAAATATTTTTTTTGATAATTTAATAACAGATAAGTACTTTTAATAATATATAATCAAACGATTTAATATTTTAAGAGAATTTTTTTAATTGATAATTAAATTATTAATATTTTTTTTATAGTTTTACTTTTAAATGTTCTACTTTAAAATGTTTTATTTTTAAAAATTTTATTTAAAAAATTTAATCAAACGGATCCTTATATTTGTGAATATTCAATCGTTTGCTTGCAATGTAAACACAATTTTGCGGTCAAATGATAACCATATTTTCTGGAATAAAAAATATTACTGGAATCTGTAATTCTTTCAGAATTATTTAAAAGACGTGAAGGATGTAGTTTACACGCGCTATATAATGCGATTGGTAAAGCGTTAATGCTTGATGACTTGGAATTGAGTGGACAGCATTAAAGCACGTGATTATCAGATGTCTAATCCGGCCGGGGCTTTTGAGAAACATGTCGGTTAAGCCAATTGGGATGATCACGTAGTGCTGGCTGGGAGCATCATAATGTCATGATATAATTAAACAATAAATAAATAAGATTTTATATAATTTTATTTCCTAAAAATTAGTAATTTGGATACGATTGCATAAGATATAATTTGGTAGAAACTTAGCGATGACAAATAGACATTTTGGGCGCAATCCCACGTGTTGGAGATGGGCTGGGCCCAAATAAACAATCATGCAAGTATTTAGAAAAGAAAAAAAAATTTAGATCTTTAAAAATTTAAGAAATAGACGGCAGATGCTAATAGTTTTAAAATTTTAATTAATATTTTTAAATACTTGCATGATTGTTTATAAATTTTAATAATTTTAATAATTTTAAAATTTTAATTGATATTCTTAGTAGATAATGATTATTGTTTATTTTAACAAAAAAATACATACAAACCTCTAAAATTTTAGAAAAAAAATATTTAAATTCAATTATTTTTAAAATATTGATAAATTTTTTAAAATAATTAGAGTCTATATATCTATTTTTTTTTATAAAAAAAATTAAAGGTTCAAATGTTATTTTCTCCGAATGTCTACAAATTAATTTAATTTTATATTATATAATATAGATGCAAATTATCTTGTAAATAAATTAAAATAATATATACAATGGTGTTACTATATTATACGATTTATTTATGGCGTACCAAACGTATCTTCGATAATAAATGTTAAAAGATATTTTGTCAAACCACGAATGACTTAAAATGAAAAAAAAAAAAGAAGAAAACTTTACTTTTTCAAAGAAAAAATAAGGCATAATTACTAGACGTTTTAACGAATTTTTTTTTTTTTAAAGAAGCATAAAGAAAATTTTTATTTTTAAAGGGGAAAAATAGGCATGACTTGTAATTAGCTAGACGTTTTAACTTCGATCATACTGCCAAAAGGAAAAGTGGTCCTGCGCCACTCGTCGCTCTATGGTCATATTTTTAAATTATATTTTAAATAATAATATATTAAATAATTATTAAATTAAAAAATAATATAAATTTTAAAATTATTTATTATATTATTTTATTATTAATATTTTTTTAACACATAAGTAAATAAGTAATTTAAAATATAATTTAAAATATAACTTGAGATGTATAGTATTATTTTTATAAAAAGAATAATATTATACATTCTAAATAATGATGTGTTAAATAATTATTAGATAATAAATTTTAAAATTATGCACTATACTATTTTATCACCAATAATTGTTTGACACATAAGCAATTTGTGATACAATTTTAGATACAATTTAAAATGTGTAACATTATTTTTATAAGTAATACTACATATTTTAAGTTTGTATCTTAAATAATGTCTTAAATAATAATGTGTTAAGTAATTATTAAAAAGTGAAATAATAAATTTTAAAATTATTCATTACACTATTTTATCACCAATGATTATTTGACACATAAGCAACTTGAAATATAATTTAAGATACAATTTAAAATGTGCAACATTATTCTTATTCTTACATTTAACGAATATTTTAACTCATTAATAGTATGCAATAAATCTGTCACAAAGTAATTAATCAAGAACAATTCATTCTATCTAAAATTTATTTATGTAAATTACAAAATAAAAAATCACACCAGAAATTAAGTATTTATATATTCTTTTGTTTTTTTAGTTTTGTAAATATTAATTGTTTGTTATTTTTTATATTTTAATTGTTACAAAATTAATAAATTGTACATCTTTTAAATTGGAATTTTATTCATTTCTTATTTGTATCTTATTCAAATTCAATTATATAAACAACAAAAGATTCAGTGAATTAGGGTGTTTAAATACTAATTAGATTCTTTAATTATTTGTAAATTCATATTCTATTTGCTAATTATTTAAATCATTTTTTTATCCATATTCATTTCATTCGAATAGAATAAATGAATCATGACCCATATTTTAATCCCTATTATTAATACATCTTTTCTCTATTACTTAAAAACTATTTTAAATTTATCAAAAAAATAAAATAAATATACCTTATAATTTATAAAAGAGAATTAAGTGTTTGTATTGTATTACATGGCTATGAAGAGATACAACAAAATAAAATGTTTAGATTTAATTAAAGAGTAATGTTACAAAATTTAAATATTATCTCAAATTTTTTATTACAAATTAATGTGTTAAACTATTATTAAATGGTAAAATAATACAATTTTCAAAATCAACTATTATATCATTTCATCGTTCAATAATTATTTGACATATCATTTGAAATAAAAAATTTAGGATAACACTTAAAAAATATAACATTATTTTTTATTAAATTGATACAAATTCTTTTCATTAATTTTATTTAATAGGAGAATTATAAAAAAAAAAAAAAGGGTTTTACGAAGATATTGAAGGAGTTCCAATAGCTCTACTCTTTTGTGGTAAAGTTTACTGGTTTACACAATTACCTGAAACGCTAACCAGATCAACAAGAAAGGACGAAGATGTTGGAGGTCAATTTCAACATGGCATAGAATTTATTTCTCTTCAATAGCAGAAACCCATAAATGGAAATATATTACACCTCAATACTACAGTAATGGAAAAGACACAAAAGCACTGTAAATGATCATTCTTTCACAGCTTTTATTGATACTCTTAAGAAATGCCTGCCTTTGGGCTCATCAATTTGACAAGGTATGCGCCAAGTGAACAATGAGTGAAGTTAACTATGGAAAAACCGGAATAATAAGGAACAAAGAGGTTCTTTCAGCCATAAAAACCACTCAGACGGTGTAATGAGGATTGACATGATCAGTGTCCAAGCCCTTTAGCTTTGCAAAAGATTCAACTCTGCCTTTCAGAGTGTGAAGCTCCCTTAATCTGCATAGTATTGAGAACATGTTTTAGAAGCAATACTATATTGAAGGTCATACGGGAAAGTGCTTTACTGATTTATGGAGAAGAAGTGCGCTGCAAAAGTATTACAACTCCTTTTTCTTCTAATTCCTTGTAATGTCTATTTATGACATGACAATGAAGCACATGAATTTACAAAACATACTTGCTATGTATTCGAGAAAGTAACCAACCTTGCAACCTCTGCACGTCTTCTAGCTTCCTCAGCTATGATGCTAATGTCCCTGGACGTGTGCTTCTCAGGGAAAGTTTTTGTGTCTATAGACTGAAGGCCATGGAGTGTTCGCTGCTCGGTTGCCCAAGCAGCTTCTCGAGCTTCCTTACCAAAGTCCTTTTGGGTGGTTAATGCCGTCTGGAAACACAGAAAATAGACCACTCATTAGCTTGTTTAATGGAAGACATATATGATATTGACAAGATAATTAAGTCATGAGGGGGAGGTGAAGGTTAGATTTCACTCACTCTTTTGTTATACACCAGACTCCAAGCTCTACCGCTGAGTGCATATTGAACAACAAATTTGATAGGATCAAGCAGCAAGTAGACTAAAATGTTGTATAGCCAAATAACACCAGTCCAGCCCCAACCAATCTTATGGATTCCAGCAAATTTACATGTTGCCAAAGCAGATATTAACGTTGCAATCTGTATAGAGCATTCATAGTTAGTTCACAAAGATGATAGTCCTCACAGCAATTGATATAAAAAACAATTCTTTAGAGGGAACTTTTATAAGAAACCTGAAGCAAGGTTGCAGCTCATATAGTGACATGGAAAGAACTATGAGAACATCATTATGAGGAAGAAAACATATTAAAGCTAGTGATCATATTCTTATCCTTAAACATTGCATCAAGATAATTAAAACTTTCATGCCACATACCAGTTGAGCAATGATGAATGCAGTGATGAGTAAAAGACCGGGTCTTTGCAACAATGACCAGTCCCTCGAGCGAGTCACAAATATTAGTGCCTGGCTGATGGTACTAACTTGAAGGTACACAGCGGATGCTAGTTCCGCATTCAGTGCCTTGGTGACTTTTGGATCAGTTTCATTATCATTCTTCCTCAAACTTCTCACATGGAAATGATCCTGAGATGGGAAAGAGAAACAGAAAATCAAAAATACAAACCCTTTTCAACAAACACTAGGTTTACTTTGTTTGTTCATAGAATTGGCTAGAATATGATCAATTAGAAAATTTTAGTTACCGGAAAGAAATTGGTTTCATAAGTTGCCCAGAAGAATATAACTGTTGTCAAAGCAAGGTAACTTCCTATGACAATGCCAGTTGCAAAAATTTCACTGAGCTTCCAACTGTCAGGAAATGGTGATGGCTTGACCCTGTCTTTGGATATCGTCATTATAGTACCTGGAAACAAGTTCATAGGCAAAGAAAACATATATAGAAAGGGCGTCATTAGGCATTTACGGGAATGTTTGGAAGTAATAGTTACATGCATAGATGAGTAAGCTTAAAGGGTAATACCATCATTAAGAATGGCAATGAGTAGGACCATTAAGGGGGGGAAATCAAACTTCCAGAATACTGTGAGCAGCATAAATCCCAGCTGTTATGCAGAAAACATTGCCAATAAAATGTGATCATCACTGTGAATTGCTTATGCCAAGCTCTTGTACAAATGATTCCAGCCATCAAAATAGAAGAGATTTAACAAAATATATGGGGAACATACCACTATACGTATTGTAATTGATACAGCATATATCTGCAAAAAGAAGAAAGTAGTGGTCAGAAACTTGGAATTCTGAAAATACTGACCCAGAATTTACTAAAGCCTCTACATCCTTCAAGCATGCAAAAGGAACTTTCTTTTACCGTATAATTCTTCATCCTTTGAAAGATAGCACGGCTTGTTAAAACAGCACTAATGATTACACTCAGACCAGGCTCAGTAAGAACTATATCAGAAGCACTCTGAGCAGCATCTGTTGAATCTGCCACAGCAATTCCTATGTCTGCTATCTTCAATGCAGGTGCATCATTGACTCCATCACCAGTCATTCCAACTATGTGTTTTCTGGCTTGTAATCGTTTGACAATCTCGTACTTGTGCTCTTCAGAAAGGCATGGAATCAGAATAGGCAAAATATAGCAAACTTGCAAATCTCACAAATCATAGAAAATATATTTACCAGGAAAGACACCAGCAAATCCATCGGCATTCTCAATAAGATCATCAACTGGTAAACCTACAATTGCTGTGTCCGTATTTTCACCAAGCAGAGCCGATGAGGGATACATATTTGTGCCCATTCCAAGCCGTCTCCCTGTCTCCTTACCAATTGCCAGTTGGTCACCTGGAAAAGGAACCCATTGAAATCTTGTGAAGATCATCAAAAATTGGTATGAGAATATGATTTCAATGCAATTACCAACCAAATGGTAATATTGATTATTTCACTGAGAGATTCAAATTAAAGAAAATGGTTACTTCCACCATTCATAAATCATAATAAGTGTAGAACATAATAGCTCCTTGACAAACATTTCAGCAGGGAAAGGAGAAGTTAATGAGTTGAGATACACACCAGTAATCATCTTAACACTAACACCAAGATCTAGAGCTCTCCTAATAGTTTCGGCACTGTCGTGACGTGGAGGATCAAAGAGAGGGAGAAGACCAACGAATTCCCAGGGTCCACCAGGGCTGTCTTTAGTACCAGCAGGTACTTCCTGTGAATCAGCGAACTCCTCTTCAATAAAAGAACAAAGAAACGGAATTCCAGGAGACTATAGGATTCTCAAACATGTCATTACCTGCCGAGCAACTCCTAAGGATCTGAGTCCACGCTCAGCAAATTTATCAATCACTACGTGAACCCTCCTCTCAATCTCTGCTTTGTTGCAGGCTAAATTGAGTATCTAAAAAGTACATAAAAAATAAATTTGTAATTTGTAGGCTTATATTATATGGCAGAGAGGTCTCTATTTCTGCTTCTGAAAGTGATATACTTTGTACCTGTTCTGGTGCACCTTTGCTCACTCTGTGCATTTTACCAGCTTTGTCAATGTATGTGAGTGCAGTCCTCTTATCAGTTGGATTGAAGGGAAGGAAGTGAACTTCGGTAATATCAGCCCGTGCCTTACAGTACAAATAAAAAACAGGATAAATTCTTCTCAGCAAGTCTTCCATCAATGAAGGAAACAACTAAGTTGATACAGAAGTTCCAGAACATGTAGAAGCAACTAAATATTTATCGGCTAAGGTTCAGCCACATTTAAAGAAAAGAAATCTGTAACCTTGTACAGGCCTGTGGAGGTCTTTCCTCTCCATGAATATGTATTTCATTTTGCTTAAGATTGGTCAAATAATTATTCTTTATTGATAAGAGTCAGTACCTCTTTAGGATCATCAAGCATTGAAACAATTGCAGAATCAATGGCATCTTGATTCTCCAATCTGGAAGCTCTTGCGGCCATCAAAACTACCATATCCTTGTCCACACCATTAGAAAAAACCTATAGGGAAATCAATGTTAAATATCTCATGATTAAATATCCAATATGGTAATTGGTTAAGAAAGATATGATAAGTAATACAAGAAACTAGGATCCATATTCAGGGAGTTAACAAATGAAGAAGATATTGAGCAGAAAATGTATTGGTTGTACTTCAGAGCTACACATTAGCGACATATATGCACTCCTATTGACACCGTTGCTTTACTTAGCAAGGTGAACCGCACACGGAAATGGCTCTTTGGCTGCGTGTTTAGAAGGAAACCAACTTATTAATCACCATGCCAGTTATTGATATCGAACAATATGAAAGGATCAAAGTTACCACCTCTATCAAGTTTCTGTCCACTGTAAGCTTGTTGAGAGTTAAAGTCCCTGTTTTATCACTGCAAAGCACATCCATCCCAGCCATTTCCTCAATAGCTGTCATTCGCTTTGTTATTGCTCCCTGCACAAGAAAGTAAGCAATCTTTTAGCTGATCCTTCACTACACTGAGAGTATCAAGCATATGGCATAATTCAAGATATGAATTAATAGTAGCTTTACCAACCTGCTGAGATAAACCATGAGAACCAATAGCCATTGTAACAGAAAGCACTGTTGGCATGGCAATAGGGATACCACCTATGAGTATCACGAGAAGGTTGTCTATGCCAACACGATAGCCCCTCTTTTGAAGTCCATAAATGACGATAAGTTCTATGACCATCCCAATGGCAATGGAGCAAATGCAGAAGTTTCCGATCGATGTTAACACCTAAACCATCAAGCAAATTGTAATGTGTCATCCATAATCACTTACTCTCACTGGTTATACACACTACATCCCATATCCATATGTCAACTCTACATATACAAGCAACATTGTTTTACTTGTAAAATCTAAAAGTCCACTATTCAAATAGCAGCAGGGTAACCGGCTTAATGTTTTTCCAGATGAGCATTGAGTTGAGACTATTATTTAATTGAGAAAGTTTATAAGATGAACCTGCTGAAAATGCCCAACGTGTGTTGTTGTTTCCACAAGATGAGCTGCCTTGCCAAAGAAAGTATGTACCCCAGTTGCAATGACAACGGCTTCAATTTCGCCTTGTTTACATGTTGAACCAGAATAAACTCCATCACCAGGACCTTTTGTTACTGGGAGTGACTCTCCTGTAAGAGCTGACTGTAAAGGGAAATACCACATTACAATTGTAAAAGTCAATTATATTGAATTTAGGAAATCACCATTTTGGAATTGCTTGATATCTTGTGTGATTAATAAACAGGCAAACATAAAACACTAAGAGAACTATGTTCAACTTTAGTTTAACTCTATAGCAAATTCATCATTTATTCAATCCGACATAGGCATCTCAATACTGAATAAAAGTATATAGTATTAGTTGTAAACAGGTTAATAAAAAATTGCCACATTATAAATTCTCAACATAATGGGATACCTGATCAATTTTCAGAGGATCTCCTTCAAGTAACCGAGCATCAGCAGGGATAATGTCTCCCAGCTTGATACTGATAATGTCTCCAGGAACCAACACAGAAGCATCTTCTTCACTCCAGTTCCCATTGCGTAAGACCTGGTGAAAGCAATTAGATTTTTATGGAAGAAGAATACAAGCTGAAAAAATGAAATAATTGATGGATTGAAGGGAGGAAGATAATTCTTAAAGAATAAATATGCAAGCCGACAAACCTTGGCTTTCGGAGCAAGCCGAGCCATAAGGGCTGCAGCAGCGTTTCCAGCATTGTTTTCCTCTATAAAGCTGATGGTGGAATTGATAATAAGCAAAGCTAAGATGCCAATGAAATCATGGTAATCGACACTCTTGTGCTGCAAAGATATTGCTTTCTCATGATCAATAAAGCGAAAAAGGTTCTACTTGCAATTCAACACACTATCAAGTTCACATTTTCATTAAAAAGCAAAGATATACTCCCATGGACTTACCCCTCCGTGAGCTAGAGTGATGGCCATAAATGCGGCTGCTTCCATAACCCATGACAGAGGATTCCACATAAAGCCCAAAAATTTGAGTATTTTATTTTCCTGTGAAGGAAGGGATGGAAATAAATTCACAAGATAAAAATGTGTAATATAACCAAAAAAAATTGCCTTAGGAAGTAACACTAAGATCATCGCTGTGGGAAGGATAAGAATAGAAGTTGACACTAGATACAAGACACCTTTTTCTCCTCAAGTTTGTTGTGCCCAAAAACCTCCAGTCGCCTTTGAACCTCATCAGAGCTAAGCCCCTCTCTTGTACACTTTAGCTTCTCAAAAACCTCTTTGATCGGTATGTTCTCCTGCCATAAGCAACATTCGTATTAGCATATACTGCCCAAGCTTAACGAAAATGCAGCTTTACTACAAACATTCACTAAATCACGGAAGAAAGAAAATTCAATCTCTGCTGCAACTATTATCCCCACAATATCATGGTAACTTGAAAAAGTATTTACCAGATCAACAGTTTCCTTGCTGATAGCTTCAAGGGCAATTGCTGTCTTGTCCATTGTGGTTCTGCTACTTCAGCTCCCCCCAGCAACACAATATGAATACTCTTCAGATAAAGAAAAAATTTACATTATCACAAATTTTGCTTTTCTCTGAAGAAAAAGAACAGAAACACACAGGGGCACACACTTTTTTTATGCATATAGGCTGTCAAGAGATTCATTGTTGATGCAACCATTAGTAGAGTGAAGATATCAGTTTCAGATAAGTGTAAAATTTAAAGTTCAAATTCTTTCCAGCTTTTACACAGTAACCAGATAGGTAAATCATGTTTATCAACTTAACAAGTACAAACTAAAGCAAGCAATATGAAAATTACCATCATTAAATAATATGTTCTCGTGCATATTCAATACACTTATTACAAGTTTATAAATAAATAAATTACATGTAAATCATGTCCCCCTAAAGAAACTGAATATATCATTTCAAACAGGCATATAAATGACAATGTCACAACATCAAAAAGTGCACCAGAAACGAACTCATTAACAGAAAGAAAGAATCCTGGACGACTACCATACCAACCTAGTTAATACGTGCCTGCAGAAATGAACTCAAACAAGCAGCTCCTTTACCATGAACCCACGATGGATATTCAGCAAACAACAGAAACCCCTCCGTGGAACCAGAGAAAAAGAGTTTTGCGTAGTTTTGGAAAACCATTAGATAACTTGTTATATATATATATACCTCCCTCGTAAAGAAACTGTTCATCGTTTGATACACCAATAAACAACAAGATTCAATGCAAGAAACATAAAAGTGGCCACTGAGAAGAAGAAGATATCTTGGCTTCTGCAACTCCGCCGCCAGCATTTACACAGCAAACTGTTGTTTCCGAAGATACTCATGCACGGTTCAGACATTGCAATAATTCTTGTTTATTTTCCGCATGCCACTAATGGCATAATGGCACTCTACGTGCTCCTCGGGGTTCTCGCATATGACAAAAGCGGCAACGCAACGTGTATATATATATAATTAATTTAATAAATTACGTAATTTATTGCATAATAAATTATTAAATATGTGATAAGATTCTTTAATATATTATAAATTTTATAAAAATTATAAATTTATTAAATAATAATATATAATAATATTTTTATTATATGATAAATTACGTAATTCACTAATCATTTTTAATGTTACACTTTTTAAATTATATCTCAAATTTTAAATACTAAATTAAAATATCAAATAATTTTTAAATAATAAAATAATATAAATTTTAAAATTATTTATTACATTATTTAATCATTCAATAATTATTTAATACATTATTTAAAATAAAAAAAATTAAAATACAATTTAGAATAATGTATAACATTATTCTATAAGAAATTAAAACACTACTAGCTTACTTTCAGAAGGTTTACAAATTTTTTCCGCATAATTTCTAGAGCTCATTTCATTTGGTATGTGTAGAAACATTTTGATAATTTCATGGATGGGTCAATCTCATTTCATTTGTGGCATAAAATAGAAAAGAGGGGATAAATAGTGTAAGTGACTCCTATTTGAGACCCACCGGCCACCATTCATCTTTTAAAATAGAGAATAACTAGAGAGAAAATAAATAGGGGATAAATAGTGCAAGTCTTATTTGAGACCCACTATTTATCGTTTAAAATACAGAATAACTAGAGAGTCATAGGATTTTAAATAAAAATTTATTTAAATTTAAATTTATTTATTTTTAAAAAATAATAATAAAATAATAAAATATAATACAAGCTAAAAGAATAATAAATATTATTTATTAATAAAATTAGATATTCATAAACTAATGATTAAAAAAATCAATGCTACGAATTAAAGGTATATTTAGAAATTTAATAATTAAATAATTAATTATCGTTATAACACTGTCAAGAATTTTAATAATAAAATTATATATATTGTTCAATCAAATCCTATCCTATAATCGTCAAACACAACATAATATAAAAATAATTTAATAATATTCCATCATATTTAATTCAAAATATTGTAATTTATTTCAATCCCATCTTAACCACTTTTAATATATTATTTGTACTTGGTATAAACTAGTTTAGTAACTTTGTTAATTTGAGTATAATGATAATTGTTGTGGATGAGATGATATTATGATTAAGGATGTGAAGTAGGTGCAGTTTGTGGGGGGGAAAAAAAATAAAATTGTAAAAGTGGAGGATACTTCACAGAAAATATAACTTCGTGAATAAGATTATTTTTTACTAATATAAAACCCAAACATTTATTCTTCCGATTAAGAGATAACCAAAAAACACTCCTTCGTGGCAAACAATTTGCACTCCTTTCGGGCTCGCCAAACCAATATTTCATGGCGGTACTGACTACTGACTAGCTAGCTAGTAACTATTCCTAGGCGATTACGATGGGGGTATTACCACTGTCACCCCCTCAGATTTGTATAAATAGCACTGTAAATGACGGCTATCACATTAATTACACTGTACCCCTGTGCCAACTCTCCATCCTTCTGCCGTCGATTGACTGTTAAAATAAACTCAAAATCCTAACTGCTATCTTAAACTTCAGGGGGCATTGACACCCATATGTCCACGTGTTCTTGTTCTCTTTACTTTTCTCCTTTCAATTTGCTTTAATAGAGCTGATGCTGCTTTTTAGATGAATATTGAGTTTATAAAGGAATTTTAGGGGATGAGATGGTTGGAGAATAGGAACCGATGAACAATGAGGAGCGAATGTCTAGGAAATGGAGGTTGGTGATTATGTCCATATTTGATTAGCGAAATGTTGAAAACATCTTTAGGTCTTGAAGGGAAAAATGAGTGTTCCGGTGAGGAAGAAACGTGCAACTCTTTTTGTTTAAAAAAAAAAAAAATTCTTTACTAAGAATGGTAGCAAACTGAGTTTAAAACATATATTCTTTCACAAAATACTAAATCCATGCAAGTTTAAAGTTTCAATTACAAATCCACTCTAATATACATGTACTCACTACCAAAACTATAATAAATTATTCACAAATTTTAAATAATTTTAATAATAAATACACAACACTTAAAATGTGTACCAGAAACAAACACTAAAACCGTACAACGTTGCAAGGAGCCCATGTTAAAAGCACGTCTAGCACTTAATATAATGCATACTAAAAGTAAACACTAAAAGCACACAATATTGTGTGCTTAATGCGCTTAACACGTTCTAAAAGCACATGTTAAGTGTGCTTTTAGAACGTGTTAAACACGCAACGTTATGTGCTTAGAGCTTAGCATGCATACTAAAAACACATGTTAAACGTACAACGTTGTACGCCTAACAAATATGCTAAACTCGCTAGGCATAAAATATGCATATAGTCTTTTTTTATATAAAAAATTAAGAAAAATATTACTTATTCATGAATACCCATTGCGAGTATTTGCAAATTTTTTATCAAATCCGCTTGGACAAGTTGCGTCCCCTCGTGCCACTTCCAGGTTACAGACCAAAATGTTTAGAATTGATAGTTGAAAAGCTGAGTCCATGGAATGAGTTTATATGCTTGAGGAAGAGCCATTCTCAGATCCACGCTCACAATTTAACTCCCAAAGATCGCTTTCAAAGAAGGTTTCATGGAGAGACTTGACACACTGCTCTGCTTCATCGTCATTAACGATCAACGAGATATTAACCTGTTTGGGTAAAAACGAAATGTGTTAGCTACACTAGTAAGATAAAAAGATACATACCAAAAGCTATGGCTTATGATATTATCCCAACAAAAAAAATTTGGAACTTGGGTCCAGTCCAATTAGGTGGCTTGAAGACTGTAAAAAATATGACAAATCTCCAATCTTCAGCTTCCAACACACGTTTGGACTCCTGTGCTAAACTGTGCAACACACATAACAAACATAGTTTTGTGACAGACCTTAGATGCACCCTGAGAGATCATCTGAACATTGACCCCATTTTTTCGAAGAACACGAAAAGCCTGCCATAATATTTCGCCAGTCAGTAAAACATTTAAAAGATATATTAGAACACAATAATGGGTAAAAAAATCAAAAATGAAAAAAGAAACAGGAAGATGCTGGAAAACATTTAGTCCAAGTTTGAATACACATCACATCACCCTCAAATGCTCATCTTAATTTCTTCTAAAAAGGCATATTCAGGTGCCAATTAAAATTGAATTTTCAGAATTACATGAGAACACAATACAATATCTTGGATAAAGGCGTAGGGCAAATGATGTTTGTGCAAGTTTTATGTTAAGGCCATTTTCTCTTGAAACTATATTAGAATCTAAGGTTTAAATGTAAACTACGACAGATTTCATAAATTTTCACCTCCGAAGGGCCTCATAATCAGATAGATACTTGTCAGTTCATCAAAACAAGGTGAACTGTAAATGGGGTATCATCATAAAACTGAGAGTACTAACAGAATGTTGAAAACAATATTTGCACACCCCAAAATAGAAAAAAAATTAGGCACGCTTCATGCAATAATAAAGAGGTAATTTCACACCTTCTCGAGTATCAGTGAAGACCTTTGGACATTGCCAATTAGAGAAATAATTGATCTGTGCTGAAGGAGATTGACAATTGCAATTTTCTCAAGTTCTTCTACGACATGGTCAAGTTCCTGATTAAACCGGATATAATACCGGATTAGAGCAGATATAATACCAGATTAGATATAAAGTATATTAAAAACAGCTAAAACATATCAGATGCAGAAACTGCAAATCCAGCTAAATTTTAACACATGGAGAAAAACACCATACGCTTGCCTGCTGGATTAACTCTCTGCTCCAAAGCTTAGATGGATCTAGTGTCAAGGAAATACTGACTTCACTAGTAGCAACAACATCCACCGAAATGCCCAAATCTTCAAAGATTGAAAATACCTGCAAGAGAAAAAAAAAAATGAACTAAACAATTAATGGGCTCCAAGAAAAAAAGGGACCAGCCCCAGCATCATAATTATTACCTTTGCAAGGAAACCAAATTGCCCAAGCATGCGAGTGCTAACAATATCCAACATTGTAACATTACGTTTCAGAACAATGCTAGTTAGTACTGCCTGCAGTTGTCAAAATGAAGATTAATACTCTTTTAATTCTGTCAAACAATTAGTAAGCCAACAATCTGAGTACAAACCTTACTCATGTCTCTTGACCTGGTGATCAGAGTTCCTGGAGCATTAGGATTATAAGAATTCTTAACCCTAACAGGTATATCACCCTCTCTAGCTGGTCTCATGGATTGCGGGTGCAGAACCTGAGGAAAAAAACAAAAGCAACATTCTTATAGTAATAATTTCATTCCAGACATACAGTCTCTGACTAAACTAAAAAATGTTCACATTATCATTTTGGACTCCCACAACAATCTAGGTATTTGGTGCTTCTCTATAAGCTTAAGCTTTTGAATTTAGTGCTACTTAACATACCACCAGAGCCAGGTTGACCAAGAGTATTGTGTTAGAATTCCCCCATCATAATTAAATAATAATATCTTGTATTTGTATTTCTTGTTCTGACAGTGTTTGTATTTCTAGTTACATCTGCAGTTCTGACTGAGGTTGTGCTTGTTCCACATGCCTTGCTCATGAGGGGGCATTGTAAAGAGCTTGAATATCACTGTTGGACCCTCGTGCATAAGCTTAAAGTATTGGGTTTTGTGGTTACTAACATTAGTCACAAAGATTACTATATAGATGGGATCCAGCTTGAGCTATTGCAATGGCTTTGAAACATAATGAAAATAAGGTCTGAGTGACTTATAAGCGTGCCTACTACTAATGGGTTATCTATAATGCACCGCAATTATGCTTAGAAAAATACATTCAATTATAACCAAATTCCACATAAATACTGTGAAACACCCCAATATTTGGATTTGGACAGATTTGCCTGAACCTTGTGAAGGTTATATTAGGATGGCCTCAAACAAAAGGGTTTCCCGAGAGTTATAGAAACAAGCATCCACAAGATATTTGGAAAAAAATCAGAGGATAACAGACAATTATCTTTTAACAAAAAATTACCGGATTCAAAAGAAAAAAAAAAGTCTGAACTCACAAGTTCCAGGGCCATGATTAAAAACAAAACTCCATTTAATTCATCATAAATTTTGTGGACATTTACATGATTCACTTGCATTAAAAGCAACAAAAATATTTACCTGAGCCCCAAAATATGCAAGTTCAGCTGCCTCATCAAATGTCAAATATGGGACTGGTTCAGCACATGGATATATGTTAGGGTCACAAGTCAAAACACCATCAACATCTTTCCATACCTGTAACCAATGAAACAAGAGTTCTAAATTATTCTGAATAGTATCTGAGCATGGAAGTCATATTGAATGGAATTCTCAATCATGTATACATTTTTTATTATATAATTTGAAGCTACAAACAGCACGACTTCCTTTCACATATTTCAAGGAAAACAGATTGATGCTACTGGTAAAAGTGTCTGTATTTTCACTGTATGTCATTTCATTATATGAAAGGAAAAATGGTCCTTGCATGTAAGATGTATGTATGAAAAATGACATGCACACTTTTAGCATCTGCACTGACCTGAATCTCTTCCAATCCTAATGCCTTCCCAATTGTTGTGGCTGTCAAATCACTACCGCCCCTACCCAATGTAGTAATTGCACAAGTCCTCCAACCCTGTAATTGAAGCAAAAAATTTTAAAAAAAAGTGTATTGAAAATATTTGCGAGGCCTCCTTAAAGAATCATTTTTTGAAGAATAAGATATTTGAAGCAAATATCCATTTGAAGGACCTTCCCAAGGAAACCAGTAACGATTGGAATAGCAGGATCGCTGATCCAATCGCCATGCAACCTCTTAGCAACAGCCGGATAAGTGGCTTCCAAAATATCAGCATTTGTGAAGTCATCAGTGGTTATAAAACCGATATCAAAGGCATCATACTGCAAAAAGAAATGTAGAAAGATTTAATCAGCTCATTTGAATAATGCAAGCACTAAGCACAGTACAAATGGGCAATATAAATCAATTGAAATCTAAATATTATAAAATTTGAGAGGGAGAGAGATAGAGAGGAAATGCACATTTAAAAGTGCTCCGCTAATTACTAGAGAATGTAAACTTGTGAACAGCTATTACAATAAAGATACAGAGATATAAAATGTGAGAACATACTTGGCGGGCTTTAACACCAATCTTATTCAAATATGCAGCAAAAAGCCTTGTAGACATGCATTCCCCAAAGGAAACCAAGTAGTCTCTAGAGCGTGGAGTTAACTCTTTCAACATAGCAATACCTTTCAAAAGTTGCTCCAGTTCTTCAAGGTGTTCTGCAAATGTTTTCCCACACAAAGGCAAAAGAGCACCCACAAGCAAAAGTATACAAAAATGAGATGACATATTTTCTGACATTTTCATTCAACATATCTTTTCTAGTTACTAGGCAAATTTACCAAATGAGAGTGTTGTGACAAATAACAAGAGCTCATGTCAGCTTAACAATGGTGCAAATATTACTATCTAACTGTGTCACACATTACAAATATCAACAGTAACAAAGTAAAATGATCCAGCTTTTGTGGTTTGTACAAAGGTTTCCATGATTATGAGTAAGAGAGTGAAAATTTAAAAGATCAAATAAAGAAGCTCAAAACTCAGCTACAAGCTCAAGTTTGATGCTCAACAGATGCAAAAAAACAACAAAAAATTTCCAGAAAAACAGAAATACTTACTTTCAATAATTGACTTGTCTAAGCCAAGTTCATCCACAGTCCTGGACAAATTAATAGGAAAAGAATTTCAATCACAATCTTGATACTCCATTATAAAAAATAACCAAATGAGAATTCACTTTCTTAACCTGAGATGCAAGTCTTTTATAAAGATGAACTCCTCAATACATGATATGTTAGTAACACCACAACTAACAGCCTTCTCCCCAGCCTAGTGAACAAACAACCAATTTCACTATAAATAAAACAATTCTATCATATGAATTAAACAGCCACAAAGCCAAGAAAACAACAAGAATCATGCATACCAATAAAAGCTTATTTGTTGTCTTCCCCATCGCAGAGAGAACAATCACAGGCCTCTCATTTGGGAAGCTAAGTATAAGCTCAGCAACTTCTCTCATCCTCTCAGCAGAGGCCACCGAAGATCCACCAAACTTCATAACACATGTCAACTGCTTCTCAGCCTCTTCTAAACCTTGATTCTCACTCTCTCTCCTCTCAATCACATCGATTCTCGCTGCCTCGCAACTGACTCTCAAACGTCCTCTACCTCTAATTGAATTTCTCACACTTATACTTAATCTAGAACTCGAACTTGAGCATTTCACAAACTCAAGCCACTGCCATGACAGCGCTTGGCAATAAAAAGAATTCTTTTGAATGACATCACAAAATTGCATTGTGTTTGTCATTCTTTATCCCTCAAAATTATACTATAACAATTTATTTCGACAAATAAGAAATATACAACTTGCTTGAGATCTAAGCAGTGAACAATTCAAAGCTTCAACCTTCAGCAGCTTGTTCTGTGCAAATTTCACAAAGTACAACAAAAAAAAATTAACATAAAAAAAGGCTTTTCTTCAGAAAGAGATTAATTATTTTTATTATTTAGAATACATGCGAAGTAAACAAAATCATAAGATTCAAATGCTTTTCCCTCCAAATAACATTAAAAATAAGTAAATAAAACTAAATACCTGCAAGACCGAGCTCTGAATAAAAATGAAATGTAGGAATAAGATAAAACAGAAGAGAGAGAATAAATCAGAGTCACGATTCCTTCAGAGAAATAGAAGCTCTCAAGCTCGGCTTTTTTACTTTGACCAAATACTCCGGAACTCTAAACTGAAGGGACGCATTAAGAGAAAAAGCGGGCAGGCTAGCTACTAAACATAGGGTGCCACGCTTTCTTTAACAATATAAAGAAAATCCAGCAGAAACCCTTTCCGTTGAATACAACAGTGAAAATTCAAGCTAGGTGGCCCCACTTGTTAGGACGCTGGATTTGGATCCAACGGTGGGAAAGAATTTGTGCTATTAATTAGTGGTTTTTGTTTTTGATGCATATTTGGGAAACTAAAATGTTCAGAGATGGAGTCCAACCTCCAACGTGGACCCAGCTGTCGGCAGTGTGCGTGTGGACTCGAATCTCTAATAGAGGTATGTTCAAGTGGGGATAAGGATCACGAAATCCGATCCTATGGTCATTTGACTTAGACACTGTGTTGTGATTAGTACAGAATGTATCAGAGACTAAACAAAAATATTCTAAATATTTCCATTTTTTTTTAATAATGACATTGATTGTGATGGTGTAATAAGACTTTATTAAGATCAAATTTATTGTGATATGGGGAGAAAATTCAACTCCTCATTTCTGTTTTGAATCGACTATTGTATTGAACTCATTTTTAATCACATTTAAAATAACTTTTTTGGTCACTAGATGGACTTGAGTAACCCTACAATGCATGAAGATTGAAGAGGTAAGAATATAATTGAAATAACTATTGGATTGTCACTCTTGTCACTGAACTGAACTCTAAAGTTTAGTTGCACCAACGCTTACATAAATAATAGAGATATGAATTCTAAGTATAAAACAGTCTTTACATACAAATTAGTTTACAATAGTCACATTATAGGATGATGTGAATAAAATATTTACAACACATGGATGAGAATCATTGGCAATCAGAACATATAATAACCCTTTTTCTGAACCTTTTATACTAAACAATTGAATTATTTTAATAAGCAATCGACAAACCACGAAGACAGCATTCAAAAACTGTGAATCCAAATAAAAATAGCATAAAATATAATTCATCACTACGTTTTGCACACCCAATTTATCGTTGAATCCACTATAATAAAACCATTTGATTCTTCTCTACATACATTTGAAACTATTTGTCCATAACATCCCTTCATTTTCTTTATCAGGATTAAAAATAACCCTTGATTTTCTTTCTTTTCTTTTTCTCTTTTTTTAAAAAGAAAAATAACACCACTTAATTAAGTTGACAAAAGATGACAATTTTTTAAAGAAAATATTGTATTGATTTCAAAAAAGAAAAACACAACAAAGCAAATTTTACAAAAGTCTATTAGAGAATTCTGCAAAGCTCCAATAATTTTTAGCTTGAACATAAACTAGCAAATTAAAAATTCATAAGATAACATATATGACAGAAAAGATGACGATTGAATTTTAGAAACACTTAGAAGATCATAAATTTGATTTCTATGATTTCAAATTGATACTAGCCAAAATTGAGAGAAAGATACAAATAAAAATCAAGAGAGAATTTTATTAATAAAAAAATATATTAAGTACACAATGAATGAGAGTCTCTAATGTGAATTAGTCTTTTATTTATGGTCATAGGTTACATATTAAAAAGACCATAACCTTTACTTAAATCATAATTTACATAAATACTCTCTTGTGTGGAATTTGTTCTTACTCTTATCCCCCTATTTTTAATACTCCTTGAAAATATAGGGCTATTGTGGTTTGAAGGAGTTGAAATATGTCATTGATGTTTATAAAGTTTCTTTACTCTAGATGAACTTGAGTCATATTATCTTTCGGATTTTAGGAACTCGTGTTGTCTTATGAGACATATGTTTTTGCGATTTCTGTGACAACTTCTTCCGAAGACACTTTTATGGAAGAGGCAAGCTTTTTTACGAATTTGTTGACTTTTTTCACTTAAATATTAATATTGACCTTCATTACTTGAGAGTAGTACTCACTACTATTTACGAAATCTTTAAGTGGGAGTAAAAGCTTTTGGTTCAATCTTTGATATATATCTTCATTCATTTTGATAACTCTCCGTAAGCTTGAAATTAATTATAAGTGTATGGTATATCTTACTTAATTAAGACTCACACCTCTTAGCCAATTGAACTTGCAGATTTCTATTTTCTCTATGACTCATATGCACAAATCGCAAATCAAGGATGAAGTATACTAGCTACTCAAGTATTCAACAAAGTTTACACATGAAATATGTGCAAAATATACTATCAAAAAATGAATTTCAGATCTGATATTTAAAAGACAATGCACAAAAATCCCATTAAGTATGATCAATAAAATATCAAGGATAGGAGAAGGTAACAACACGCTAGTAAAACACTGTTACATGTGCTAAAATCAATGGCCAAAACTTGGCTCATAGATCTTAATCAAAGGCCGGCAAAAAGCTTTGCCACAGAGACCAAAACTACACTTGTTTCACTTAACAAAAAAATATGCAGATCAGAGTTAAAATAAGCTTTAATGACCATGAAATCATGTTAATTTTACTTGACAAAGAAGAAGAAACTTAAAGATCGACCTAGATCGGCAACAATTTGCATGAATATTACTTATCAAAGTCATGAATCAAAGAAAGCTAAACCAAGAAAGACAAATCTAGACAGAAATTAAATCCAATGGCTATAAACATCAAAAGTTACTAAAATAGATCAAAAGCATGAGTAAAACGGGTATGTATCAAAGATAGATTTTAAAAGCATCAACAACGGTTTACCAACATGAGATATATATAAAAAAGAGCTCAGAGTTTGTTAAGAGATGACAATCAACAAGTATAAATGGGGCCATATGGAGAATCAAAAATTTAATCTCCACGATCTCAAATTGATACTAGCCAAATTTAGAGAAAATCTAAAGAGAACTTTATTAATGAAAAGAGTGTATTGATTACATGATGAATGAGAGAGCCTTTAATGTGAGTTAGTCTTCCATTTATAGTCATAAGCAACATATTAGAAAGATAAAAAGAAACCTTTACTTAAACCACAATTCTTACGTAGAAATTGTTCCTACAATATAATATAATTTTCCGTCTCAGATTTGAGGAGCAAATGCTTGGAAAATGACTTTTAAACTTTTTTCCCTACATTACTTAATTCTTAGAATACAATAGATAAACTATTCAGTAAGAACTACTTTCATTTCATGTATTATTAAATATCTAAAGATCCAAGTGTTCCTCTTGTTTGGGGATATTTTTGATATGACACATGGACAAATCAAGAAGAACCATGTGGCACTTAAAGCCCCAAAGGCCTAGCTTCATGAAACTATACAGCTCATCACAAGAAGACAAAGGAAATTGGACCATTAAAAATAAATTAATTGGAAGCCTAAACAAAAAAAATAAAGGGATATTGAGCCACCTGAAAGCACCTGCCCTTCAACCCTACACTTACTATGTTAGCTTACAGGTGGCAATTAAAAATTGAAGAGGATATTTCTATGAAAGCACTTAATCGTCAACATCACCATTGAGTCCTACAACTACATATTACAGAAACAGCATCAGATGTCAATTGGCAAATGACATATTTCAATGAAAGCACTTAATCGTCGACATCGCCATTGAGTCCTACAACTACATATTTCAGAAACAGCATCAGATGTCAATTAGCAAATGAGGGACAAGGCTACAAAGGCGCATTCTCGCTGGACGTTGTTATAGCTCCACATCACTTTCATATAGGTGCTAAGCTCTAGGGCGAGCATCTCCAATTCAGTTCAGTTTTTGGGTAAACCGAAACTAAACCGGGCCAGTTAGGTTTTTGGAAAATGCAATTGAAAACCGAACTGGCCACATGGTGAACCAAACCAAACTGGTTCGCTTCTTCGGTTTGGGCCTTTGGGTATTAGGCTCAAATTAGACTCACTTTTGTTTGGGCTTTTTTGAGATTTTTTTGTTTGTTTGTGGCCTTTTTTATTATCCTTGGCTTATATAAACCCTCTTTTTTTAATAATACTATATGAAGCCCAATAGACAAAATATCTTCATAAATAAATATATATATATATATATATTATAAAGCACTTTCTTAAATGGCCATTGGCAAGCCCTAAATGACCCAGTAGCAAAGGGCTTGCAGTGCATTGCTCTACTACTAAAGTGGAGGTTACAAATTCGATTCCCCCTCCCCAAGTCAAAACAAAAAATGAAATTGATTTTGGTAATACACTTTTACTTAACAATATTCATTAAACTATATCACAAAAAACATACACTATTAAGCCATTCAATATTCATTAAAATATATCAATTTAGCATTAAAACAGTATGCATCATATAGATCGAAGCATATGCTTTTTTTTCCGGCACAACTCAGTCTTTTTAGCATTAAAAAAATATATAATTTAGCATTAAAACATTATTCTATTTACCAACGTAGGGCTTCTCAATTGATACCATATACTGAATTTTTTTTTGGCAAAACTCAAATTTATAACATTGATTATTATAAGGATCTGCATTAAAAAATTAATATTTGATTTTTTGTAAGACCATGAATAACTAGTTAAATACCATGAATAACCAATTAAAGCAATATTTGTTAGGAAAAAGAAAAGAGAAAATGCTTATGCCATAAACGTTTGTTACCTGAAGACCGGCGGAGAAAGAGTCCAGGTGCGTCGAGCTGGCGGAGCTGCGGAGAAAGAGTCGAGGAGCGTCCACCGTCGAGCTTGCGGAGGATGACCGGAGAATGTCAACGTCGAGCGGCGTGGCAGAGGCCCGAGGAGCGGCGGGGGCAAGACGAGAAATGGCGACGTCTAGCAACGGGTGGAGCGTGAAGGAGCCGAGCCGCCGACGAGCAGCAACGGAGAGACGCGAGATTGGAGAAGAAGTGAAGATTTTGAACTTTGAACGGCTAGGGTCGGCTGGGCCTCACATATATAAATGATTCAGTATGGGCAGTTTCACAATAAAACTGTACAACAATCAATACTTTTTTTCCTTTTTTTAAAAAAAAAAAATTCAATTTTTCGATTTTAAAATTTAAATCAAAAACCAAATAAAATTTACAATTCTCTAAAATTTAAAATAAAAACCGAATTGGCAGACACTAAAATTATTCAGCTCGGTTTGATTTAATTTTTTGATATTTTATATAATCCTACTAAACTTCTTTTTTTATAACAAGATAAGATCTCCTCATCGATATAAAAGGGATTTGCATTCAGTAAAAACTCACTTGTACAAATAGGGTCTATATATTTTCACCGATAAAAAAGTAGCCAATTAGAGGCAACTTGTTCTACAAACACAAGGGGCTTAATTATTTGGAAAATGTTTGGTTGAATTTTTTATTGGCTAAAAAATTATTTTTAATGCCAAATTTTTTTAATAACATTTAGTTATAATTGAAGAAGAATTTTTACAAATTAAAAAAGTATTTTACTTTTATTTGTAAAAATTAAAATTTTGAGATTTTAAGAGTATAACTTTTTGAGTATTTTTATATATTTTTATATTTACATATATACTCTATTAATATTTTTTTAATTTTATAGTATATTCTTAATAAAAATACGTTAATAAATTTTAAATATTAAATTGTAAATTTTATTTTATATAAAAAATTTGAACTGTATAGAATTTTAAGACAAAATTTAAAGATTAAATCATATTACAAATATAATATTCATTAAAAATAAATAATCTATTTGATAAACCTGTTTAAATTACTTATAATTAATAATTATTTGTTGAATAAAAATTCAACCAAATTAATTAATTTTTTACTATTTAATTATTAATATAAGTTGTTTAATAATTGATTTATTATTTAATAATTCTATATAAACCATTAGTATTTAGTTATTTATCATTTAATAGAATAATATATTATTATTTATCATTTAAAAAAAAATATTTTGTTAAAAAAATTTAATTTAATTTAAAAGGATATATTTGTAAATTATTATTTAATTAAATATATTTAGAATATAATTTTAAGATGGATATTTATAAATTCATTGTTTTCAATACAATATTTATGTAGTTTACAATAAATATAAATTAACATTTTAAAAAAATAAATTAATATTAATTAAATTTATGGTGAAGTTAAATATATACCTTTGTTCAATCCTATGCTACATCAAATATAAGATAGTGTTAAATAAAATCTAATTCAATCATATCCTATCCTATCATATTATATATTTCAATTTAGTCCAATTTAATTCTAACGGACAAGGAGTTAATAGGAGAGGCTTAATCTATTTTTATATTCTCATATCTAAGTGAAATTTCAAAAACCCAAAGGGAGGTGAGTGATACTTTTCCTTCAGAAAAATAAACTTTTAGAAGTATTTGATGTTGTAAGTAGGGTGGGTACGGTCCGGTTCGATTTTTTGAAAAAATAAAATTGAAATTGATTTTTTTAATGAGAAAAATCGAACCGGACCGAACCGATTTTTTCGGTTCAATCTGATTCGGTTTTTTTGATTTTTTTATTTTAAATTATGATTTTTTTTTCAGTTCGATTTTTTTCGATTTGTTTTTGGTTTTTTTTTTGTTTTTTTGAATAAAAAAAATTAAACCGGACCGGTCGATTTTTTTTTTAAAAAAATCAAATCGATTTTTTTTTAAAAAAAATCAAACCGAACCGAACTAAACCGATCAATTCGATTCGATTTTTTAATTTCCAATTTTTTTTACCCACCCTTAATTGTAAGCACCTTTGCAAAACAAAACTTGAAATGCATATATTTTTACCATTGGTAGAAGAATGAACATGTATTTGCATTACTTTTGAATCTCATTCGTTATATTACATTTGACTCCATTATTACCCTCCTTAAAAGGGGGAAATTTATCATTAAAATGCAATATTTTAAATATTTCAATGAAAAGAAGTAAGAACAAATAAAGAAATGCTAGCTAAAAAACATAGATTTGCACACATTATCATGCAACTTGGGCAGTTTAGTGTCACGCCCCAAATGTAAGACCGTGTAAATTTGAGAAATAATTCTGTGACATTAAACACACCCTTATGTGATGGCGATGGCAATAGTGATGACAATGATGAACAAGACGTTTTTTAAAAATTGAAAAAATTAAGAATCTGAGAGACAATGGGAGAAACTAAAAGAACACACAAAATATATAAGCAAGGTATTACTTAACGAGAGTAAATTATTTACATTAGCCCTAACCCAAAAAGAGAATGAGAAATACTTCACTTATTGAAACAACTTTAGTGCATCTTTGGCAATTGGATGATATAGAAATAAAAAGACGGGCATGACCAATATAGCATATATAGCATGGATAAAGCTATAAATTTACATTTGAATCAAATCTCGCTCACATTACAATATTTCAAAAGAGATTTAGTTTACATTTATTTATACTTATACATATGATAAGGAAGGCACTAGTTCTTGCAAATCATCCAATGAAACACCAAGCTCGTCATGTAAAACATGATAATGTATAGGCCGAGGCGTGCCCTCCCTGTGTATAGAGAATTGAAAGTTGTTCATTATTAAAGCCAATGGGAAGTTATTTGGTAATGGAGATTTTAGATTGATATTCTATCGATGATAAGTTAATAGGGAAACGATACTAATTACTATCATCCAAACATGAGTAACAAGTAGAAATCATTGTAAAATCTAAAGAGAGAAATATAACAATCAATAATTTTTCTCTCAAAATTTTCTCTTCTTATAGTATAGGAGTAGAACAAAGATCTCCCTTCGGTTAGCTTCACCGGTATTACAACTATGCAATAGTATGTGTAGGGAAGCTACCAGAAAACGATTATTTGTTCAGGCTTTCTCCCTAAAGTCTCATAGAATATTGTAATAACTCCTTGAAAATGAATCAAGGATCAAATTGCTAAAAACAGAATAATAGATATAAAAGCAAAGCAATATCAAGTTGATTCTATAGCACATCAACATGCATGACATAATTAATCATATAAAAGTGAGTCTCATCACAAGATGCTCAACATAATATTGATATATAATTTTTAGATAGAAATATTAACTATATAAATGATACTTTAAACACAATAATCAAATGTTAATAATAAATCTTACCAACAACAAACAATTTTTTGGACCAACTTATTATATGTATGAAAAACTTAATAATCATCAAATTTTGTTATTGTAAATATGATTATTAAATAATTTTTTTTTGGATTGATTATTTGTCACATAATTAATAATCTTCTTTTGGATCGATTATTTTTCACATAAACAATAAACACATTCATTTTAATATCTCAAAATAAATAAATCTATATAACAGATGTTACTTAGTAACATGCTATTTTATATCCAATTTATTTAAAAATATAAGACAAATAATGCACCAAACAAAAAAAATACCCAAAAATAGAAAGAAAAAAAAAGTTTTCATATGCACTGGAGTGGTATGGTACCAAGGTCACTGAATTTACAACACTGATAATTATTTAAAGCATGTTCAATTTTGGATCAATAATTATTAAGTCAAATTCAAATGGGTCAGTCAACCCAACTCTCCCAAGAAACCATAAAACTCTACAAATTTTGACCCGTTGAGATAGTGTCACGGTATTGCGCTTGGCTTCTTCTAAGTTTGGCGTTGCAACTGCCAATGGCGCTACAGGAGTATGGAGTGTTGTTGCGGCACTAAGTCATTATTTTCCATGGTGTTGAGGAGTCATAAGGTGGTGTCGCAATGCTAGGCCAACACTGTAGATCCATGAAGTGGTGCTGCAATGCCATGAATGGCGTTGCGACACTTCGCACAAATTTAAAATTTTTATATTCATCAAAGAATGTGAAAAACACTAAATTTAAGCCAATTTTTAATGTTTTCATTCTTAGTCCTTCAAATTAATGACCCTTAATTAAATTTGAACTAAAGGTGGCAATTGAGTCGTGCCACTCGTGGGCGGCACAACCTAGCACGACACAGTAGTGTGTCGTGATCCAACACACCATGCTACAATGTCGTACCTAAACAGTATGGCCCAAAGAGTTGTGCCATGCTTGGCCGCTATCAATAGCCCATCATGTCGTGCCTATTTTTAAATTTTTTTAAATATTTAATTTTTGTTTAGATATTATAATTATTATTTTTTATATTTATAATTATTTTTTCTTACAAATATTTTAATTACAATTATAAATATTGTAATAAAAATAATAATTAATAATTGTAATAACAATTAACAATATATTAGATTGAAATTGTGTTTAATCATAAATTCATAATTATAATTATAATTTCATTAAAGATAAAAATTTATTGATATTATTCTAAATTTGAAATTATTTGATATAAACATAAAAATAAATGGTCAAATTTACCTCATTATAGTTACAATACATCTCAACTAGGTTGGTACCTATTGAACTATCTATCATTTGCAAATTCAACCATTGTTTCTAATATATTGCAAATTTCTATTTTTAAATTTTAATGATCAAATCTCAAAGTTTTAAAAATCTTTGATCGTGTCTTTTTACTAATTTTATTTTCAGTCCTTTGTATCTTTCCAATATTTTACACACTAAAACTTTCAAAGTTTCTGATGTTAATCTTGATCGTTTTTTGTCTAATATCATACCTTCTGCACTAAATGCAGATTTCGATACTATAGTAAACACTTAAGATATTAGTAATGTTGGTGTTGTGTGCATATGTGCCGTGTAACGGATGAATATGTATATAATTAAATAATTTAATAATAGCATATCACATATGTAACGCAATAGAATTACACATTTTATTTTATTACTCTAATAAAATAGGAGTACTCATCTTTAAAGCGTACTTTAAACAAATATAATTATAAACGAAATGAATTTCCTCAAACTAAATTGATAGCTTTTCTTTTTAACATTTTTAAAACAATTATAATTTTAATCTATTTTTATCTCTCATGATATTTAAGGTTAACTCTTAACCTTAAAAAAAACGTAAGCAAAGCAAATGAATTCTCAATTCATCTATCAATTGTCTCGACCATTAATTTATATTTATAAGCAACTCTTGCCTATCAACTATCTAATGGAATTAGATTAGCTTGCCAAATGTACAAGCATGACTATGCAACATAAAGGCTTAGTCATTAAACATATTTTGGTGACTTTTGAATAACAATCGGTGGCCTCGCAATATAAATCGTTACCACCTCTTACTGCTAGCAACTAATCAATTTTAATTTGATTCATCTCCAATTGCTTTAGCCAATAAAAATGCAACAACTTTACATTACTTTAGACCATTAAACGAAGACACAACATATAGCATTTACCTTTTTAATTCAACAAATCAAGGACAAACGCATGGCAAAGTTTAACGAATCTTATTTACTTAATAAATGGCCAATTTAATATATGCAATGAAACAATAATTGTTTCGTTGTTATGTTTATTGATGATTAATTTAGTATCTTAATATATTATTGACATAATTTACGATAAACACTTAGTAAATTAAAGTGTCAAGTTTTATTTAGTACAATCTTAAGTTTAGTACTTAATCCTTAGTTATTCTTTGATAGTCCTTAAAATAAATAAATAATCGAATGATTTAATTTAAATAAAATAATAATTATTTTATTTAAATGATAACTATATCTATCAATGTCAAATTTAGTAGCCATATAAATTATTAGCATAATTTGAGGCATACACTAGGTAGATTAAAGTGTCAAGTCTCACTTAACACAATTTTATGTTTAAAACTTAAACCTTAACTACTCTCCGAAAAATCCTGAAATAAATAAATGGCTGAATGGTTTAATTTAAATAAAATAACAATCGTTTCATTTAAATTGTAGCTATATCTACCAATGCTAAATTTAATACCCATACACACACATTATAGATAATACAAAAAATAGCTAGTTGAATCATATAAGTTGAGATAATCCATATTAGTATAATCTCTTCGTTATTAATATCCTAGAAGAGTGGAGATATAGATCAACACCGTTAAGTCTTCTATTACTCAATCATAAACTTATCTCCTCGATTCGTATTCTAATAAACAATATCCGCAAACTCTTTTGCGATATTGTTTATACCACAAGAAACTCTCTCCTGGGTTAAATGCTTGTGGTCGTAAGACTTCTTAGAATATAATTTTATAGCATTTGGATATTTGACCCACTCAAATGAACTGACGGATTCTATCTCTATATATCGTAGACTCCATAAGTATCGGACCATACCCGATGACACCCAGCGGTCAGACCATGAAAGGTCTCTGACATGTGTAGAACCTAAGTATGGTAGATCACTAACAAGCACACTGTGGTGCTCATGTCAAATGACCAAGAATACTGAGAAAACTCTTTATTGACGATTTTATGGAATATCTATTAGAGGTCTTCATTGAGTCTTATTAAGTATCCAATCCTCATTGAATAACTATATATCTATACGAGCTTCCACTAAACTCATAGTCTGCTAAGATTAAACATCTGGACTATCTAAATATAAAAATACATTGATCTATATAAATCAGTTCCACTAGACAGACCTTGTGTTGGTAAAAATAGATCAAGAACTTATAATTCGATAACATACTTACACAATTACATTTCTTAACAACGTTTGCAACTATTTACAATTATGTCATTGTTAGTATATTCTCATATTTTTGTCTTATTTCAGACAAGATTTTAACTTTTTAAACTGATTTAAACTCCTTCAGATTAATATAATATCTGAAATGTTACATGCATATTATCTTATAAGAAATAATTAGCGATTTAATGACATATTTATTTATTGCATTAATATAAAATTATAATATTCGTACAAAATTGGGATGACACATGAGCACAAATCTCAACAAGTAGATTTCAAGTCATGATAGGTAATATATGATTTACCCTTTCGTGTGATTTCTACCATGACAAAATATCAAATTCTCACTTTACTTTTGTATACTTAATATCAAAGAATAGTTAGTTCAATAAATTTTTTTAATTCAAAAGCAGTAAAAATACCAAAATTAGAATTAACCTTTCTTTTACCTTCTAACAAAATAGTCTAACCAGCTTGTTCACAAACAAACTATTCATTTATTTATTCTATAGCTACAATTGATCCAAATTTATTTTTATAAAACATAAACAATTACAAGATAGAATCATAAATTTTATCAAAAGCATAAAAAAATTTACAGTTTAAATTTTTTTAAATTCTAAAAATTAAAACTTTTACACAAGATCAATTAATTTTATAATCTTTTATGATTGCACACATAAATAACATAGGAGTTTCGTTCTATTTTTTTAAAATTTAATCTCCATACTAGTGCAAATATAAAAAAAAAAGATAAAATTATCTCTATATTTAACAAAAATATCAGTAATATTATATATATGAGTCAAAGCAATAGAAGATGAAGGTTAATATATATATGAATATGTTAATGTGATATTATTAAATACTTTCAAAAAATGCATATAGTAAAATATAATTTTTTAATCATCATTAATTAGTATAATATCTTTCATTTTATCATTATACATGAGATTTCACCATCATCTATATGGCATTCCAACAAGTTTTTACATCAAGTTTGAACTTTCTACTTTTCATTCTATAATTCTTCAACACAAATTTAAATTATTGTTGTCTAGCAGATGACGAAGTAATATATTTTATTGTTTCTCTAATTTGTTTAATATAAGAATTAATTATATTCAAATCACCTTAAATAATTAAATTCGGAATATGATCAAAACACCTCAAATGAAAAAAAAAATTGAACTCTGCATAGGTGTTATTGAATTGAAAATAAATTTATAGTAACAATATTTGTACTTACATTATCAAAAGTAATACTAATAAATTTGTCAACAATTTAAAATTCTCTAAAAATATTCATTAAAAAATTAAAAATAACATTAGTTGTGTGTGGATGTTCCAATTCACGAAAATCAACTATTCTTTTTTGCAAAAATCAATCATTATTAATATAATGCAACATAACATATATGTACCCTAAATTAGTGGCATCCGTCCAATAATTAAAAGTAACAACAAATACTTCTTTAAATGTTAAGAATTCAACAATTAATTTTTCTTTAATTTGATAATATATAGTGAAAATGTCATTTTTAATAGTATTTCTTGGAACATGACCTCGATTGGGTTGAACGTACTTTTTCATAAATTTCTTATACTTTTCATCTTCAGCGAATGAGAGAGGTTGTTCAGTAACTGTAACGTATCTAGTATTCATGCACTGCTAATTATATTAGAATCCAAAAATATTTCCTCCGGTAGTACTTTGGACAAATTTAATTTGAGTGAATTTCTTTAAACCATATTTTTACCATGCCTTGGCACATCGATTCAGATGTTTGATGTTGTAAGCCATTTTGGCATCTAAAACTTACGAATAGCTTTTTCTTCAATTTTTCTAAAAACTACATTTGTACAATTCTTCAACATAAAATAATTCTAAACATTTGATATTTAACCTCTTTTTGATTTTCTAATGCTTTCGACATTTTCAGTTATGAAAAGTAGATTGATTACTAAAAATTTATGATGATGACATTAGAATTTCTTTAAATTTATTTGAGAGCATTAACATTAAAACTTACCATTGTATCAATAATAAAAATGAGTGATGGAAGCTTATTAAAAAGTATATATTTAAATAAAGATGTAGGCTTGTTGTTGCTTGCAAGGCTGTAAGCAACAACATGTTTTAACTTAATTTTTTTTTTAAAAATAAAAAATAACAACAAAGCCTATGGCACGACCATAGGTTTAGGCTCAGTGGGTTTGTCATGTCGGCACGACCATAAGTTTAGGCCCAGTGGGTTTGTCGTGTCGGCACGACACGACTTTATTTCGTGCCTAAATTTAATGGGCTGTGCCGGCACCTCTAATCTGAACCTTCAAGTCACAATGAAAACCATAAACTTAAAAATTTCTTCGACAAAATCATGTAAGTTCACAAAATTCATACATATAATATATCTACCCTAAAAGTCATACGAGGAAAAGATATTCAAACAAAATATGTTTGAACAATTCTAATAATTTAACATAATTTTTATTATGATATCATTTATTAAATATAATTATGAATATGATTGATACCCACAAAATACAATCTCAAATCTATCATGTCAAATTATCATAATAAATATTGAAAAAAATATACTCGAAGAATTCATAACAACTTTGAACGTATAGATTAACAGCCTTCAATGAAAATTAAGAATATAACAAATTTCTACAATCAAATTTATATAATACTAAATGAGATTTCTTCTGTGATGAAAAATAAAAAAAGAGCTCTACGTATAATAATTTGATTTAAAGACTACAACTTAAAAAAAATCTTTACATATTAGATTAAACTATCATCCCATCAACCATAGTTCAACTAGTATCAAATTTTTACTTATAACAAGTCTACATCAAATTAAATGTCTCTAAAACTTTATAAAAGATAACTCAAATAAACTACTTAAATTAACTTTAATTTTAAAATAACTCATATTATATAGTTATTATTAATATATAAACCAACATAAGAACTAATAAATCCTAACACGTCGTCATCCCAAAATTAAGTTCTTTCTCTCTTGCAAACTCAACGTTAGAAGGGATCGGACTGTGTCTATGTTAACTGCCGAGTTCATGTTAGCAGCCGAGTTTTGGTCTGATACTTAACAACAGTGAGTGAATCCTTCGGAAATTAATTTGAACTAAAACTCAAACTCGGCACTATTTTCATTTAACCAATTTATAATATTAATTCAAGAGAACTTAGAAAATCATCTAAAATTGGTTTTTTGTTTCAGCTGATTGGGCTACTCACCGCTCATATCGACTACTAAAACAGGATAACCAATTCCCTTGTCTTAAAAAAAAGTAAAAAGAAAAGAAGCAGATAAAGGGTTTTTGTTCTGTCACCACGTGCTAAACAAAATCAGTGAAGGTGCCTTCTCGGGCAAGGCAACTATAAAAACGATACCAATGCATAGATACAAGACATTGCCATGGAAGCAAAAAGGTACATGTTAATACTAATGAATAATTTCAGAGACTACTAAATACTTGCTTATTCTGAAAGCAAAAATTACAAAAGAACAACTTGAGTCTGTGCGTTTGAATCACAATTACAGAAGGTGATTACTGAATCTACCACTTAGTATCCAAACATTCAATGACCTACAAGCATCAGTGGGCTCTTGATCGTACCTCTAGGAATGAATGGAAATGAGAAGCGAATTTGCATTTACAAACTACTTGAGGTACAGAACTAACAGTTAGCTCCTCCACTTGTAAGATGGTTGCAGGTACAGACTATTCAAGTTACATCATGTCATGGACACCAGCCATATCCAAAAGCACTGCTTTGATTTGCTTGGGTACAACATCCTGGCCTTCCCTGCATTGCTGATAAAAAAAAGAAGAAATCAGTCTCTTGATGACCATATGCCTGATATGCCAAGCATCAGAAAACATGAATGATCAGACCATCGATATAAGAAAAATCACAATGGGCTAATAGCTGAAGTGTGAATTAAATGATCGGTAATGTTGTATCACATTGCAGTCCAGATAAGTTTACATGAGGTCAAGAGCTCAAGAAGCTACATACAATAAAGCGCAACTACATTTAGTAGTGACATTAATCTTTCAATGATCATTGATAAACAATGACAAATTAATTATTGATATCCAAAAGGAGGCAAGAGACAGCAAGACTAGGAAGGAAGGGAGAAGGAGGTATAAAGATGATAAAGCTTAAACATGATATAGCTTTAGTATGCCAAGATCTGCAAGGCTTGAGAAGTTATTCTTATAGAAAAAAACTCTGTTAAATCATTGTTTCTTTAACTGTTCACCAAGGGTCAAGAATGTTTAGTGTATCCATTTATTATCCACGGTAGAATCAAGTTTTCAAGATAATAATTTCTTCAAATTTCTATCTTCACTTGAGAAGTTTAAACACATTTTCTTAGTTGTAGAATGCCAAGATCTGCTAGCTAACCAGATCATCTAAAATCTGACCCACACAAAACTGCTAGTTAATAACTGATATTTTAAAATGAGACAACAAAGAGATGGCCAAAATATCAAGATCTTTGACCACACCCTTGATTGACTTTTCTCCACTACTAGAGTCATATTTCAAGCCCCAGCCCATTTCTCATAGAAAGCACATAAACAAACAATTACATAAAGGTCCAAATCAATTGGTTCAATATAGATAATTCTCTGTAGTCTCACAAAAGTTCAAATACCACCAACAAGTTTTGTCCATAAGTTTCACATTCCCCATCATTTTTTAGGAACACACCTAAGTGTGATGATAGCAGATGCAAGTCATAATTAATCTTTTAATTTTTCCTCCTTTGGCCAAGAAAAATAAATCATTCAATTATGCTCCATACTTGACAACTTGGGACATGAAAAAAAGAAAATGAAGGCAAAAAAAGAAGCACACCTCTGCTCTGAAAACATCCAGTGCAAACCCATTGAAACAGCTGATGACAGCCTGCTGAACGTCCAACCCAAGGTTGTCCAGGGCTCTCATGGTAGAGAGCAAGAGACCCGGTCTGCAGGCACAGAACATGTGAATGTTGACAGCCCTTCCTTCCCTTATCCTAACTTCCACCTTTAAAATTTACAAGACACAAAAAACTAGTCATCAAGTATTTTCTCACGTTAAGGTAAAGCTGCTAGAGGAAGAAAATGAAAATAATTATATTGAAAACATCATTACATCGATGAGAAAGTGGACATTAGACACTGGTGTATACACATCCGCCCTACGAAGGCCCCATCATGTATGCATTGGGTGCTCCAATTTAATTTGTCAAATGTAAAATACTTTTAACTGCATGTCAGATGAAGAATTACAGGGATTCACCAAATCAATGAAATGTATACGACTATTGTACTACCAAGGAGCTTGTGGTGCAAATCAGAATCAATGATAGAACACGATGGGCTCCATCTATCAATTTTCAGCCTCACCATTCTTATCAATTTCCATTCCCAAAACAAAATATCTTTCTTTCATAATTAATTTCCAATCATAAAACTCTATTTTGCAACATGTGATCACTCACTGGTTGGCAAGTCCTTGGGCACATGTCATATGTATGAAAAGGATAAGACATTGGACCCCATTATTCACCAAGTACATTCCCAAGAATGTATTCACTAATAAGGTAAATGGTAAAGCTTCAAAAGTTAACTAAATACACATTAAATAAATAAATCCCAGTCTGCAAATCAAATCTGCTGGCCTATAAATTCACATAAAACAAGTTGTTTTCCATGTTGACTTATACCACAGTGGGAATACAAATATATGCGTGTGAGACATCATTTGAAAGCAAAAGCACTCATTCCCATATTTAAACATTTCAACTTAACCTCAACACTCATGTCAAGGTCCTTGTTAAGCAGGTTACAGTTCCACAAATTTATAAGCATCAAGAAATTATGGAAAACCAATTGAATCCATTACAGAAAACCAAGCTCAAAGCTTAAAAAGAATCTTATGAATAAAATTTACCCTTGCAGTTTCGCCTTTAGGACTACGGCTTAATTCTTCCTTGACGAGGTAGGGAAGGGTAGGTGGAGTTGGGGTCATAGGTTGAAAGCTAGTAGAAGGCAGCATCAAAGACCCACTTGAGGTTGACTCCAATTCGTTGTGTAGATCATTGATTCTCTGCAGAAGTTCCTTTAGGTAATCAATAGCATCCCCCAGTATTGAAGCCCTATCCATCTTTAAAACGTAACAAAGACAATCAATAATACCATAGTCCTAACAAAACACTAATCAATCTCTAAAAGAACTGAAACAATACATTATAATTCAACTAAATACCAAAGAAAATAAAATGAAATGAAATACCTTGCTGATCTTTGGCACAACAGACCTCAGCATATAAAGCCTGTCATTAAGCTTCTTTCTTCTCCTTCTCTCAGCCATCAAATTCTTTGCAGGCAAACCCTTCTTCTTCCCTTTACTATCCCCACCAGTGACACTACTATTAGCATTCCAATTCCTGACACCCTCATCCACCTTGCCATCCACATTATTGTTACCATCATTATTGCTGGTATCATTAAACTCATCAGACTCATAATTCAAACCCGAAATATCAACACTCGCCTCCTCATTATTCTTACACTTCAAATTTCCTCCTCCCAATATCTCCAAGTTTTCTAATTTGCCAGAACTCTGTCTCGAAGCAGCTCGCTTTTCAAACAGAGTTGGCTGTGAATGGCTACATACTTTAGACCTACTGCTATTGTTGTTATAAAATAGACCATCTAAATTGTCAAAGCCACCAAAAGTACCATGAAAATCAAAATCAGGAGCAGCAGCACAAACTTGAGTTGTTAAGCCCGTGAAACTTGAAGCTTGCTGAAAAAAAGCAGCTTCACAGCCCAAATCGCAGCCACCAACAAAAGGGTTGTCGTTGCTGTTTAGAAGAGACAAGTGCTGTGATGGGCTGAGAGTGAAAGCCTGAGAGTCAATTGGCTGAAAAAGAAGGTTGCTTTCAGAAAAAGTGTTTATAGCTCTCATATCTTGGTGGGTCGCTAAGCCACTGTTGAATTCTTGAGGTGGGTTGATAGCAGAGTTCATGAACCAGTCTGTATCGAGAATTGATTTGAAACCGGAGAGAGAGCCACCGGTAATGGACATTTCATCTTCTTTAGGCTCAGTGGCGGCGGTCGCAGTAGCGGTGGCTCTCGCCAAAGAAACGGAGTCGTGTTGCTCTTCTTCTGCCATCCAAATGGCGCCGTTTGGTCCCAGAATCATTTCTCTTTCTTATGATTTTTCTTTTTTTGGTTAAGAGGAGAGAGGAGAAAGTGTGTGAAGAAGCAGAAGCTTTTTGTTTTCAAGGAGCAGAGTCAGAGAATCATTGTTTTGGAAAAGGAAATGGACAGAAGAGAAATAGATTACAGGTTTGAACTTTGTGCTTGAGCATTTGTAATGAATTTTTGTACTACACGAACGCACACCTTTTTTTTTTTATTAAGTATTTCGTAACACTACACCTCTAAAATAAATTTAATTACAAATAACATCAATAAACAAACATCAATTAATTGTATTAGGAGTATTAATACGGTCATCCCATAAGGTTGACATGAATTACACTTTGATGATATATTTAATTTTAATTTTATTATTATCTCTCTATTTAATTAAAAGAAACAAAAATTTTTTTATAATTATATTTTTTTAGTCACATAAATAACTAAAACATCTTTATAAAATATAAGAGTATTTCATCTTTTTCAACTAAATAAAGAGGATAATAATATAATTAGAACTAAAATCGCTTAAAATATAATTTGTGCCAATTCCTCAAGGGATGACAGTGTTAATATCCTATTATATTAACCCTTCCAAATAACTTTTTTCAATAGTTGATCTCTCAATAAATAAAATGTATAAGACCATATAAATTAATGTGTATTTTAAAAATGTCATTGGGAAAAAAATTTATGTTATTTATTTTATATGGATTATATTATTAATAATTTTAATTTTAATCTTTTAGGGTATTAAGATTCATCTAATACTAATTCTTATTCATTTCTATAAATAACAATTTCTTATAGGTTGTAATGCAATCTCATGTCTAAATAAAATCATCTTATATATATATAAAGATATTTGAAAATATATATATATATTTAAAACATTGATATTATATCATCGATGAATATGAAAGATATTATATAGAGGACTTCTGATACAATAAACTAAAAATTATTAGGATTCAACATTATAATTGTACACTAATGCCTATCCCAAACCCAAACTCTTTTATAAAAAAAAGAATCAATCTGACCTCGTACTAGGTAAGTTGACTCTAAAATGGGAGTACAAACCTTTTTGAGAAAGAAAAATACATACCCTTTCAAAAAAGAGAAATACCGACTCTTTTAAAAAAAAACATAGACCCTTTTAAAAAAAAGAGAACATTATGGATGATAACAAATTGGATTTGGAATGAATACTCTTAAAGTCCTATTCACATCCGCTTAAAAAATAAAATAATTTTTTTTTTAAAGTTCGTTACAAATTTAGAGTTTAATTATCAAATTCATTGGAGTGAGTTTGTATTTATTACCAAATTTGCAATGGATTATTTATAAATTTTAATTAAATTTTAAAATAATATAATAAAAATATAAAGCCATTTTTAGATATTTAACTAATAAAATCATATCATATTTTTATTTTAACATACTCTTTTTAATATTTTAAGTAGTTTGCAGTACAATTAGATTTAATTAAATATGCAATTTCAACACTTCTAGTACGAGTGGATTTAAGCGAGTTTGTGGATAATTTTTTTAAAAAAAAATTATAAACCTTCAAAAAAAAGAAATACAGATTTCTTAAAAAAATAAAAATTATTTAACTGTAAAATAGAAGGATATTATTTTAAAAAAGTATAAAATACATGAAAAATATTTTTTTCAAAATAAATTTTGTGAATGCATGATGCTTAATAACAAATATTTATTGAAAAGAGTGCAAGGTGAGAAAGTACGGATACTTTCTCTTGTCTGAAAACCATTTCGCAGACTTCTTTTAATTTACCCAAAAAGAAATTAAAAGAAATGCCTATTTTAATTTTGAACTAGAGTCTAAATTGTATTTCAAATTACCAACAAAAATTTGCTCATGATTTGAAAAGTCACGCATCGATTGTCAAACACATGCATGTATATACATATAAAATAAAGCAATTCCTTAGTAGCAAAGCTGTAATGGCTTCCAGCCTTCCACTTCCACACATTCGAAAGAGAGAGAGAGAGAGAAAAAATAAAATAAAACCCGGTAGTTGCCATTTGAGCCATGCAAATGTAATGCAAGAGCAAGACTTATAAAATTTGGACTAAATTTTGCAGGAGAAACCCCAGGTTTCTCGTGATCTCTTTCCTTTCACCGCAGCTACGGTACCTACTACTTTTCAATTCCCCGTCCTTGGAAGTTCAATTCAAACCCAATTTTCTCTGCCACTTGTGTGTAGTTCATTTCCACTTTGTAATAATCAATAGCCAACTTTAACTCCCTTCAGCTTACTAACTGATGATTACGTACATAAATAATGATAATTATTCTGGGAATTCCCTAGTTTTATCAAAAAACGATAAGCAAAAGCTAAACATGCCGTGCCTCGGTTTGCGTGGCCAACATAAATTTCTGGTTCTAATAAGCAGAGTTTCAATATAAGATGATGGTCAAATGAACATTTTATTTACCCTATCCTCTCTCTTCACGTGAAATTCTACAGTTACATGACCTTAATTGATCAACACACGTGGCAAACATGCAACTAGTTGTATGTTGATGATGAGAGACTGCCCAGTCAGAACAAATATGTGGGCTCCCGTCCCTGCTTCTGCATGAAAGGCCAAAAATCATGCACGACTGTACACGCCTTTTAGTTGCTGTTTGTTTAATCAATTATATCAAAATCTATCAGATTTTGGCGGTTTGCCCCCCGGCATGTGTAATGGCTGAGTAAGGCCGACCATTCGGCGTGGTGAACTGAATTCCATCTTTTTTCTTTGTAATTGTAAAGGATAAGTAAAGGGTTTTCATTTTTCAGGCCTATTTTTTTCTGAAAAATGATGGGAATAAGAAGATGTTTTTAGGTTTAGGCTTCGCCTTGGCCTTGGCCAGGACGATGGGACTTCAGGAAGAAAGGGGACCATATGCTAAATCATGAGTGGGCCTTGTTTCTATTACAGGTGTAATAGCTCTGTTATAAAAGTATATATTTTTTAGTTAGTTTTCAATTCTCTATTCTTTATTAATTAAATTAACTTTAAATGAACATATATGTCATTTTATGTATAATATAGTATTAAAAAATATTTGAATTTAAAATTGACAAAAGCATACTTGATTTGAACCGATTATCTTTAAAAATATATTTTAATATTTAAATTTTAAAATAAGTAGATTTAAAATTATAAAATATCTTCAAGTAAAAAATATCTCTTTCGTATTATGTATTTTCTGTCATATACATTCAAAATATTGAATTTATTAGAAGTTATAGTTATTTTAAAATAAATACGTATGAAAATACAATTGTAATATATAATAATAAAGTTTAAAAGAAAATTGAGGTTGAACGAGAGAAAAATAAAATTACGAAAAAAATTAAAAAAAAAAAACTTGGAGTTGCATTCGGGGACAATACTTACGACGCAGGGCCAAGATGCCACAAACCCATCTCAGCCACTACATCTTGGACTCAAAATACACTGAAACTAGATAGTTAGCCGGCCACTATTTAGGTTCGGTAAAATACCCCACATAAGCTATTTTTGATTATATTTAAACTTTTTTTTTCATTATTCTTATTCATTTTTAACGTATAATTCATCTATTTCTAATTTAAAATGTAATTTCTAACTCATTTTTAACAAATATCAATTTTTTTCTAAAATTTAGAAAAACTTACCAAAAATCAGCCATTTTTGAAATTTAAAGTAGTAAATATATTATGCAAAAACTAATCTACACAATGACAACTTTCAAATCTTCGATCTAACTAAATTTTTGTTAAGATAATTTTGAACGGAGAGAATTCGGGTAGAGAGAAAGTATTTCTTTTAAGGATATAAAAGTCTAATTTTTAAGGTTTTAACTACTAAAGAATATCAAAATTAAATATAATTAAATAAGTATATTTATAAAAATTGAGAGCTATTTGTGCAAATTTTCCTTAAAACTTTGGGGTCTTAATCTCATCACCAAACTAAATATTTAGCCATGGTTGCAATTAACAATTGCAATTAAGAAGTTTCTTTGCCAACAAAGTCATGTAAGATTTACCGTAGGCACTTAATTAATCAGGATTAATTTGCTAATTTCAGGTTTAGGGGCCTTGCATTTTATGATTTTATCATGCAAAATATATATTGTTGCAAAAAATCAGTCTTAACACTAATCTCTCCATAAAATTAGTCTTTTGCGCTAATATCCTTTTATTAGAAATTTATTTGGCGTGTGCTCCAAATAAATTCTATGCGCGCGCAGAAGACTTAATTAATAAATAATCATGAATATAAAATATCAACACAGTAATAAAGATAAAAAAATATTACAAAACACAAGATATACATAATTCGATAAAACATATACATCCGCGGGAATCCATGATTCACCTTTTTTTTATTAATTAAATCACTGAGTATCTCATAGATTACCATGATCCTAAAACTTCTTAATATCTCAACTTGTAGATTTTTAAGTATTTTTTAGATCACCACAATCTTACAAATCTCTTAGTATCTCTCGTAACCTATAAAAAATTTAACCTAAGGAATACAAGAATAGCTTAAGCCCTCTTAAAATGATCTTTTAGTGACTATTTTATTCACATAAGAACAAAGATACCCTCAAAGATTACACCATAGTGCACTATACACTTAGTGCCTACCTAACTCATTTATTCTCTGTTATGTTTATATCTTGATGCTTTAGAAGCTTAAGTTATTTTAAGGGGTTTACAATGGATTATATAGTAGTTACAAAGTCCCTAAAAATCTTAAACCTAGTTAAAATAAGAATCCTTACATATAAGAGTTTAAAATTTACTCGACGAAGTCAAACTCAAGTTAAAAATAGACTTTTTCAAAGTCATACAGTTGTAGTGTTTTTTGTCTTGGCTCTGCAGCGCCGATTGAACCGTTGTGGCGCTTCTTAGATGGCACTGCAGCGTTGGTGCAACCTCATTGCACCGCTACAATGCTTCTTGACTGACGCTATAGCGCTGGTACAACCTCATCGCACCGCTGGAACGCTACTTGGTTGTTGACGCAGCGCCCTGGCCTGGTATTGGTTTCTCAATTTTTCTTCACCTCTCTTCTTACTTTTAAGTATCTGTTTTGCTCCTTCCTCATATGTCCATTACATACTCAACTTTATAATGACTCTTTATTTGATATCTATCTTATTCGTGCCCCATACATAATTGTTAAAATCACTAATTCAAACATATATATTTATATACACATATATTCACTCATCTCACATTTGTATTATATTCTCAAAACCACCATTTGAATTCACCAATATTGTAAGATGAAATAAAATTGCATATGAAACCAGCCTTTGCCTATATATTGGCCTAACACCTCAGCATCGCTTTTAACTATTATATAATTAAAGGGGAAAATGGTGTTTTCCAATTAAAATATTTAAATTAATTTGTGTTCTAAAATATTTAGACACGAATATGAGAGATGACTCTATTTGACTAAACATGACAAGCCTCGCGTTTGTTGGAAAATTAAAATGGAATAGGTGATTAGGAGTTAGGGTATTTAAGGATAAGGTGATTAAGAGTTGGGGTATTTAAGAAATTCTCTTTTTGACCAAAAAAAAAAAGAATTTAGTGTTTTTGACCCATAAAAAGGCGTGCAATGAATTTTTGACACCAGACAAAATTTTCAAAATATATTAACTATTTACCAATTTTTCTTATCCTTTTGCCCTCCAAAAGACCGAAGTCACATTTTCTTTTCTCTCTCACATTTTTTCTTCAAACACTTCACCAAATCAACAAAATTAAGTGAACAAGTTGTAGATTAGCTCTTAATGCATCATATTTTGAAGATTTGAAGTAAAACATTTTTTCTTCAAACACTTCACCAAATCAACAAAATTAAGTGAATAAGTTGTAGATTAGCTCTTAATGCATCATATTTTGAAGATTTGAAGTAAAACAATTTATTGTAAAGTTAAAAAAATTGAAAATAAGCAAAAAATAGTGAGTTTTATTCTAAATTTAGTTTTATTATGTTTTTGAATTATTTGTCTATGTACTTCTTAGAAATGTATAGATGTAATATTAGAAAGATGTAAAATATGTTAAAAATGAGTGTAAGTGGTCAAAAATGACCAAAAATATAAAAATGACGAATTTTTAAGGGCAACCCACAACACCACCTTCCGGCGTGTGCATCACGCACCGTGTAAGCATGACAATCGCAGTGATGTGCGCACATCACACCCACCTACTGTTTTGCCACGTGGTGCCACATGGTGCCACGCACGCATCCACGTGGCGCTATGTGGCATTTTTAATTTTTTAGATAAATTAATATTTTTTTCAATTCTTTATTTATCTATATTAAGTTTTATTTTTTATTAGTTTTTTATTTTTATATATTTATATTCAATATTTTGTATTTTTTAAATTATTATATATATAATTAGCATCCGCATGGCGCCATGTGGCTTTTAAAAAAAATTAAAAATCAATATTTTATTTATATTAAGTTTTATTTTTTATTAGTTTCTTTATTTTTTATTTTTATATATTTATATTCAATATTTTGTATTATTTTTAATTATTATATATAATTATACTAAACTAATAATTATTTATTTATATTAAATTAAAAAGGCGCCTTTTAATGTGAGGATATGCACCGTTTAGTCTGATAAGCCGGGACATACCGGTCCCAGTGGGCCATCACTGGTCCAGACCTTACAGTGGCCTCCATTCACACAAACGAACACCCCTAAGGAATCGAACCCGGGTGGGTTATACCACCTCAAGATGCCTAACGAATCCGTCCTTGTACCACTTGGGCTGGCCCAATTGTAGTAACTAGTATTCACAACCGATAAGAATAAATATGTATATTTATATATATATAAATATATATATTTTATTTGTATGTGGGTGATCCTTGATTTTTATATTGTTATTAGTAGTGTTTTTATAAGTTAAGGACATAGTATTAGTATTGGGTTTATTTGTAAGACTTTAGATTTATTTTAGGGACAAAATTGTAATACTTTAAAAGTTTTGGGGGTAAATTTATAAATACCAAAAATTTGCCTCTTAGTATAAAAATACACTTTGAAACCCTAATTTGCTCATTTTTGGGTCGAGCTATCCCTTTAGAGAGAGAGAAGAGAGAAATAGAGAAGAGAGAAAGAGAAGAAGAAGAAGAATAAGAAGAAAAAGAATAAGAAATTGAAATTTTGAATTTTAAGAGGTATATCACACCTATTTATCAATTTATTGGTATTAATTAAGTTAATTTCTTTAAGGTTTAATTTCTGGAAATATGTATATTTGAGAATTTGATGTGTATTTCGTAATATCTTGTGAAAATTGATGATGATCTATGAGATAGCTTGATAAATCATGATGAATTACAGAATTTCTATTTGATAGTTTCTTGATCCAGAAATTAAATAAATTTTGTTATTCGATTCTATTATTGAATTTTGAGTATATTAAATTAGACATGTTTAGGATTATCTGAGACTTTGAATCGATTGAAAATTCAAGAAATTGAATTTATAGTGAATTTACCAAAATGACCCTGAAAATTTCCTGTGTGAACAGTATGATACAGTGGCAAACAATTTTTGGCCTACTGAATGATCTTCAAAAATTACAAATTTGTGTAATGTGATAATTTTATATTTCTAATAGGATATACTCAAAATTGAGAAGTTAGATCAATGTGATTAAATTGTTATGATTTTCTAAAGACTGTTAGCTTATTGCAGTATTTGATTAATAGATTTTTAAAGCTATGGAATAAAATAGTTTTAAAATACTTTTGGTAGTGATTTTGAAGTGAAATATTTATCATGGATTTAGGTATGTGTTAAGAGTAATTATGTGGTATTTTTATAATTTTTGAGTTAGTATCTGATTTTATAAAAGTGGGAGATTGAATACTGTTCAGTAAGTATCTTGATCCTGTCAGGTTAGTAGTTTGGATTCGATGGTGTGTATGGAATGGATTGTGTAGGAATTTTGATATAATATTTATATATAAGAAGGATATATGAGTCAAGAATGATATATTCTAATTTTGGAGTAATTGGACATCATTTGATGTATTAGAAAATTTTGTTAAGTGTAAGTGTTCAGAATAATAGGTTTTGAGAAACCAAGTATTTAGACCAATTTGATGTGATAAATGCATTGTGTATAATTTTGTAAGCTATTTAAATATTTTTTGTGAATTGTGAGGCTTATGAAATGATTAATCTCTATTGATAGGTTAAGGAGATTTAAGTCTTGTACCTGAAAGTACTAAGAGGTAAGTATACTAGACATTTTACTGAAATTACAATAAACGTAGTAATTGTTTTGTATGATTTTGTAAATGTGGTTATGAATATGTTTATGTTATGTCAAAGTATATTTTGATATGAAATGTGAAGATATATATTTATGAATGTGAGCATGGACATACATGACATACATGTGTTTTTGAAAGTGAGCTTTCAAAGTGAAATGTGTTTAACAAAGAAAGCTTTTGAAGTGTAATATGTCCATGAGAAATATTTTGTGTTTTGAGGATGCTTGAACTCACTGTTGACTTAGTAGGCATCTTATGTGATTTGTGGAGCTTTTATGTGTGGCATTTCCTTCGGGATTGGTATATGTTATGTGTTCCGTATGTAGGGAGGATCCTATTGGTACCTAAAGGAAGATTGAGTCATCACATTCGTGTAGTGGCATATTAGTACATGTGAGAGGACTCACCGATGATCAGGGTGAGGGTTTGGCTTTTACCTTCGGGCTTGAGCATTATATATGTGTAATTTAAACCTCACTTGTACTATTCCTCTCATACGGTATGTCACCTACGAGTGACATTTGGCTCATTATGTGATATGTGATTTGTAAGTCCTACTAAGTAGTAGTTGAGTGATGGTATTCCTGTAATATGTTTTGAAAGAATATGTAAGCGCTTATATGATATGTGATTTGATAAGATTATGATTTTGATTGATCACAACATATTATACATATGCATTGTGTACATATATGTATTTGTATTTGATATATGAAAAATAAGTATGCTTACTGAGTTTTATACTCATTATAGTTTATGGTGATTTCAGGTAAATAAGGTACATGTGTGCTTAGCGGATTTGGCAATACTTCTGTTGTTCCTTGGGTTCTCTAAGTTGTTAGGTTGCTAAGTGTTTCATTTGGGGACACGTGGGATAAGATATTTGATTTGTCCCTATTGAATAAATGCTTATGTATTATTTTATTGTGTGTGGTTGGATTTAGTTTAAGTTTCACCAAGTGTGGTAATGGATTGATTTTAAGTAAGAATTTGCAATGAATATATTCTGGGCTTCCGATAACAAAGTTGCTACTAGTGACGTAGTAGAGTGTTAATCTCTGAGAAAATTCTGCGTATCTCCGGTTTACTAATTGTCCCAGTCATAATTCAATTGCTAAAATTCTGAAAGAAATTAAAATGAATGTGCTTAGAAATATTATTGAATGAATGTAAGTGATGTCATGTGTCAGATTTTTTGGGTCTGGGGCGTGACAGATAATGTTGAAGCTCGGATCAAAAGAAAAGTAATGCAGTATAAAATGAAAAGAAAGAAGCGGTGTAACCCATACTCTATTGGAAAGTTAGAAGACACTGGTCAAGGAAGCTTCTTATTTAAACCCCAACTAGGATTTGTTCCTGAAAAATACAAGATGAGTTAGTTGGAGTTAACAATTAAATGCTTGATCATGAAATTAAGGGTGACCAAAAAGAAAAGTGCCGGCAACCATACACTCTAACATACCACCAAATTCCACTTTGATCCACCATAAGTCTTGAAAAGTAAGACGCCAAGCTAATAACGTTAAATTAACTACTTCTTGAGAGACAACCCAAGTAAATTTGTATTTTTATTTTATTTTTAGCAGTGTAATGAATTAGCAAGAAGCAGCAAAAGGCACCATGGCGCTGAGTTACACCAACTTATTCAACCCTTTAACTATAATTTTTGGACAATGATAACAACAAGAACGATGATTCGGCTGACATAAAGGATGCGAGTGAAGCCTTAGCACATCATTCAGGGAAGTGTTTCAATTTTATAATTTTATTACTGCCATGAGGACATGACATGAATTAGGTTTGTGGGAAGGAAAACACTTCCACATTTATAAAAATTTCCTTACTTAGTTTGCATCTTTTTGTTTGAAGTTTACATTTTTTATGTGTATTTTTACACGTTTGTGTTCTGTTTTGGGTTTAGAAATGATTATTAGTCCATAATAAAAGGCAATGTAGAAACTATAAATCTTAAAAATCAATAAATGCTATTTTTGTTCACATGTTTAATTTGATTTGTAATTTTTATCTTACTTGTGATTATTTGAAACTCGTTGAGCACATTATTGGTTATTGTAGATTAATTGCTGGCTTAGAAAAAAATTTATGCACAATAAGAACACACGAGATCCCAAAAATACTTTAGAACTTGTATGATTTTGACTTGAGGTGAAATCCTAGGACATATATAATTAAAGAGATGACTTTAGGCCTTCATTAGATCGTTTAAGCCTTTCCAACTTACCCGTAACTATATATATATATATAGTTACCCCTTTTGAGTCCAATGACTACCTTTCTTTGTTAACCACAATAATGCCTTAAACTTTTAAATATTTTCTATCATTATCACCCCTCACACCATAAGCATGGTAGTAACAATTTTATTTGTTCCAAGTTTAGGAAGGGGCGTTATAGTTTATGCTTATAGCATTACAAAAAAAAAATTTAATAAATTTTTTTTTTCTCCAATGTTTAAAAATAAAAGGGGTAACAAATAAAGTTTGAGGGAATTTTCTTAGGGATGTAATGAACGAATTGATATTTTAAAGTATGAATGCATGTTTATAGTATGGATTGAACCCAAAATGAATTCATATTATCCTACCTTCACCCTAACCATATATTTCAAGCTTATTAAAATTCTATCAATGAGTAATAAGCCTATGGAGTGTAAAAAAAATCATAATTGAGATTAATTGATTTTTATATGCATAAACTATTTCGGGTGCATTTAATCAACAATAATAACCCTACACACACCAAGTAATCACTTACAGAGTAAGATGAGCACGACGGTTAAATATGTTGATTGATTATGATATTTAAAGGTTCTTGGGATTTATAATTAATGCCAACTTTGAGACCAATTAATGATCATTGATAAACCCATAAACTTGCTTTTGATTTTCATTTCAATGTTTTTTGAATTGTCTTTGCTCGAGGACTAGCAAAACTATTAAGTTTAGGGGAATTTGATAGTGCTTAATTTGATATAATATTTTTATTCTCCTAATATTAATATTTGCTCATTTAGCCTCAAATAATTAGTTATTTATGCACAATTTTTATGAATTGTAGGTTTAAAGACTATTAGAACTCAAATATAGGAAACCGTACGAGAATGGGGTGATTAAAGATAAAAATATGAATAGGGACCAAATTTCTACAGTACAGATAAACAATGCAGCGCTGAAGTATTTGGCCACGGCATTGAAGTCAATAACTTCAAGACAATTCAATGCCGAGGCATCAAATTCCAATGCCGCGACATTAAATCCTGGAAAGTAATAGTTGACATTTTTGCTAAAATTTTAAACTCTTGGGTAAAAAGACAACCCTAATTCAGTGCCCTACACATATATATTTGTCTTAAAATTATCATTTGGGGAGAGAGTAGCCTGGAACAAAATCAAAAACATAAAAAAAAACCATCGAGTATTGAATTGAATCAAAGAGTAAGAAAGGAGGATTCAACATCAAAGAGTCAAAAACAGAGCATTTGATAGGGAACTTTCTTATCTTTACCTTTGTACTTGTTATAAGATGTTGAACTCATATGTTTTGATTCACTTGGATTCAAGTATTTGTGATTTAAGCATGAACTAATTTTATTGATATAGGATTACATTCTTGAACTCATTATATGATTGATTATACCTATTTATTTTGTGTTATGAACTCAGTTTTTGATATATTCATTATGCTTGTGTTTAATGCAATTTTATACCTCACCAATAGTTAAATTGATCTAGAAATACATAATTAAATTTAGAAAAGACATTTATGTATTGAGTCTTTAGCATATTGATGCATGATTATAGTGTAATAAATATGAATTTCTTATGAGATAGGTATATACTCACATGACATGTATGATCTATAAAATTTGTATTTAATGAATTTTGTTCAATTTAATTATCATAGAATTTTGTTCAATTTAATTATCATAGGAATATAGATATTTGATTGAATGAAATATAATCACTTGACCATTGAAAGAGGTTTGTGATGAATTAAGTGTTTTGATCAATCTTTCAAGTTGAGTGTAATAACTTAAAAGAGATTCTATCAAATTGATTTGTATAATGAGGGATGGTTTGTAATCCTAGGTTGTCTCATATTGAATTCAAATTGTGTGAACTTAGTTTGTTAATTATCACAATTAAGTCTTTTAACTTAAGTATCTTAATTATACACATTAAATCATTTTCTAGATAAGAGTAGAAAGACACCATTTCAGTACTTAATATAGAAAATACAATTCATTCTCTATGGGATCGATACTTAATTCATCATATATTATTTGTTGCGACAACGTATATTTGCGTTGATTTATATTATATAAATACACAACGGGGTGCCCGTACATGACCAATTTAGAAAACCTAAAAAACGATCATCATCCTTGCGCACAAACACCTCTTTATATTTTGGGATCACCTCATAGATTCACACCTGAGATAATAAAAAAAATTAACAATCTCAAAATAATAATAACACTATTCTCTTATTTAATGCAAAATAAAAAAAAATAATTTTTTTCTGCATCTCAATATGATAATAAATTGAAAAGTAAGGAATTACTCATCAAGAATGTCTGACCAAATGCGCATAATTTGTATGTTTCCTAATCCGGAGCGTCCCCATTTCTGACATTCTTTAACTTTTTAATCGGGGTTGTGCTTAAGTTATAATAAAGTATAGTCCATACAATCGTGCCTCAATGATGGACATTAAACTTATCCAAATTATTTACGAGGCGAAGCACAAAATATTGGATGACTCTATAAGGATCACGTCGCATCAACAATTTATGAAATACATAAAATAAACACATTTTCACTGCATTTGTATCATCGTCAATATAACGATGTTGAACTACAGATCTAAATTTTTGTAGGTCAACTCATTTCTACCCTTAAAATATTTATGCCGAAGTCTACTATCCAACTCCCTTACTGGGGGATAATGCCCCGTTTTTAAACCAGTAATCAAATAAAACTCTAGATGGAAGAATCTAATACGCATGTTGCCTATATAGAACCATAATTGTTCATATAAATTTTTGGTATGTACGTTTTTTAATAAAATTTTGTGTACTAAAATACCAGAGAATGCAATATCTTGTACATCCAAAAATGGTAAAAGCATGTAGTTCTAAATATTTCAATTTGCCTTGAAGTCAATTTTTTTTTTATTTTTTTGATAGCTCATAACTTTGAGTTATAACTAATTATTAAATAATTCAAATAATTAAAAAATTATTAAAACTTTTTCATCTAACAAAAATAATATAATAGTGACAAAAAATTAAAATAATGATAAATTAAATATAAAAAATATGATAAAATTGCCACATGGCAGCGCAGTGGGTGGACATGATGTGTGCGCATCATCGCATGCATCACACTTACACAGTGTGTGTCTTTATGGGCCAAGCGCATGGGCTATCGTGTTAGCGTGTGACGCAAATGTCGGCACATGGTGTCGCAGGTTGCCCTTAAAAATGTTCGCTATTTTTGAATTCATTTAGCTATTTTTAACTAATTACACTCATTTTTAATATATTTTACATATTACTAACACTACATCTATACATTTTTAACAATTATATACAAAAATAACTTAAAAACACAATAAATTAAATTTAGAATAAAAACTCACTAATTTTTACCTATTTTAAATTTGTTTAACTCCACAATAAATTATTTTACTTCAAAATTTGAAAATATGATACGTTAAGGGTTGATCTACAACTTGTTCACTTAATTTTGTTGATTTAGTGAAGTGTTTAATGAAAAAATGTGAATGAAAAAAAAGTGAATTTGGTAATTTGGAGTGGAATAAGAAAAAAAATAGTAAATGATTAATATATTTTAAATTTTTAATTGTGCCAAAAGTTCTTGAAAAATTTTCATAGTTGACCAATTATTTGAGATTAAAATTTTATTTGACCGAAGTCAAACTTTTTAAGTTTTATTAACCACATATTTGTTACGTTGACCATTTTATTCTTATTTTAATTTTTTTTTTAAATTTTTTTTTATAAATTATTTAATTAATTAAGTTTTTATTTTTATAAATTAATTAAAAATAAAATCTTTAAATAAAAAATAAAATACCAAGCTTTGTTTGGCACATGTGTGGGGCGCGTGCGCCCAAAGCTTTTTCTTTTGTATTTATCCTTCTAATTTTAATAATTTTTTCTTCTATTTTTCAATTTTTTTATGAATAAATTAATAAAAAATATTTTTTTAAATTTATTTTTTAAATAATTAATATATTTAAAATTTAAAAAAAAAACTTGGGGCGCACGCCTCACGCATACGCCCCAAGCAATTACCCCAAGCAAATTGCTTGGGGAGGGGGTGGGTGCAACACTGGGTGTATAGCATGCACCCAAGCAAAGCTTGGCAAAAATGCTTTGCTTATTTTTTTTAATTTAATTTTTTTTTTAATTTTTATTTAAATTAATTATTTTTAATTTATGTATTAAAAAAGAAATTAATTAATTATAAAAATAAAAATTTATTTAATTAAATAATTTATATTATATAACTAAAATATAATTTTTTCATTAATTTAATAAAAAAAGTTAAAATTAATTGTTTTATAAAAACTAAAAAGTTAATAATTCTTTTTAAATAAATTTTATTTAAAATAAAATAAAATAATTAGTAAAAAATAAATTTAAAATAATATTTTAACTTTTACATTAAATTAATAAAAAATTATATTTTAATTAAATAATATAAATTATTTAGTTGAATAACTTTTTATTTTTTATAAATTAATTAATTATTTTTTTAATACATTAATTAAAATATAATTAATTTAAATAAAATTTAAATTTAAATTAAATAAATAAATAAAAGCCAAGCTTTACTGGGCACTGGGCGCATGCAGCATGCGCCCAGCACCTTTGCCCAATTGCTGTACATCTAAAAAATAGTAAAATTTGTGGTTCTAAATATTTCAAATTATTTTGAAATCAATTTTTCTTTTACTTTTTTAATAGTCCATAACTTCGAGTTATAACCAATTATTAGATCATTCAAATAATTACTAAAAATTTTAAAAAATTATTAAACTTTTTCATTTAACAAAAATAATATAATAATGACAAAAAATTAAAATAATGATAAACTAAATATAAAAAATATGATAAAATTGTCAAGTGATAGCGTAGTGGGTGGACATGATGTGTGCGCATCATCGCCTACATCACGCTTACATAATGTGTATCTTTATGAGCCAAGCGCATAGACCATCGTGTTAGCGTGTGATGCACATGTCGACGTATGGTGTCGCAAGTTGTCCTTAAAAATGGTTAGAATTTGTTATTTTTGAATATTTTAGTTATTTTAAGTTAATTACACTCAGTTTTAATATATTTTACATATTACTAACATTACATTTATACATTTCTAATAATTATATACAAAAATAACTTAAAAATATAATAAATTAATTTTAAAATAAAAATTTACTAATTTTTATTTATTTAACTTCATATTAAATTATTTTATTTCAAAATTTTAAAATATGATACGTTAAAAGGTTGATTTACAACTTGTTCACTTAATTTTGTTGATTTAGTGAAGTATTTAGTGAAAAAAAAAAGTGAATTCGGTAATTTGGAGTAGGATAAGAAAAAAAAATAGTAAATGATTAATATATTTTAAAAATTTTAACCGGGTCAAAAGTTCATCGTACAGCTTTTTCTGGGTAAAAAACGCCAAATTCCCTAGGCTATTTCTGGTGATAGAATTAAATGATCCAATATTTCCCAATATCAATTAGGGGTTTGGAGAAAAATTCTGATGGATTCGTCACCTAACTCACACAGATGAGTTAACTCCCCTTGCACAATCCCTTTGTACTTTCATGTACAATGGCATAACTGCAGCTCAAATTCAAACGACACAAACTGATGTGAGATCTCTACAGTTCGTACAAAAAAGAAAAAAAGAAAAAGATAAAGAATGGGATCCAATCAGTCCGTCCAAGAAGTGGAAGCAGATAGCGCAGAAGAAGAAGAAGAAGAAGAAGACGACAACGATAAATACAATCCTAGAGAATTATTAGACAATCATTTAGTCAAGAAAATGCTACAAAATGCTACAAAATCAAGGTAAAACTTTAATGAAGGGAGTTGTGTATATTTAGTATTCTGATTCAGATTAAATAAAATTAAAATCAAGGTTTATCATATAAAGTAGATTAAAAGAAACTAATATCAAGGTTTATCAAATAAGGCCAAGTCAAATTTAGTTAGTAACGAAAAAGGTTTAAATTGAACTTCGATTGTAGAATAACCAACGAATTGGAACTTGGGTCGTTTTCGGAGAAGAGCGAAATTCAACAGTTAGATTATAAATTTCAACATATAAAAATGTGTATCTTGAGTTAAATAAGAAAAATAAAAATAAAAACTAATTAAAAGAAAAAGTTAAAAAGCTTGTATTGTATTATGTATTGAATTCTCAACTATACAATTAAAATGCTACAAAATCTTAATTCTACTCAAATTCTATTAAAGTAAAAATCATAATAAAACAAAATTTTCCTATAATACAGAGAACTAATTTAAGCAATCAAACCTGAAAAAAGTACAAAAATAAATGGGTCAAATATGTGATTTTTTAGACCGGCGTCAACAAATTTACTATACTGTGCAACTTGTTAATTATTAATCTTTCAACAATAACTCTTTTTGTATATCGATCTCATGTTAATAAGTCATAATCGATGCTTTCAAATTCATCATATTAATAAGTCATAATCGATGCTTTCAAATTCGTCTATGATCCATAACTATTTTATTATATTTTGAATCTATTTTCATAAATTTTTGGAGATTGACGAGTAACCGTGGCAAAGCTTATGGCCATTAAGTGTGGTTATTTAAGTGTGAATTTTTGTAATTAATAACCATTCGTTTTAAGCTCTGTCCAGCTCCATTTTTTTTTCTTTGCTAATGATAAGTGAATTTTGGTACTATGGCACTTGAGTGTGGTTTGACCAATCTACTTTTGTTCTTTAATAGCTTTTGAATTGAATGTGCTCTAAGCTGTTGATTTTCCTCTTTGATTCCATCTCCATTAAGCGTGATTTTCCTCTTTAAGTTTGTGTTGATTTTGAGTGCAATTCAGTTTTTGCTCTGTTGTTAGATTTTATGATCGTTGTTTGTTTATTTTTGGACTCAATTCAGCCTCACAAATCAAATCAAAAATTCATCCTGTAGTAGCACATTTGGTGCATTTAGTCTTGTAAAAGTCAGATCTGAAATTTATTTCTTTTTTGGTAGCATATTTTACACATTTTCCTATGGCTAATACACTTCATTTTTGGTTTGTTTCTTGTTCATGTGAACACTAAAAAGTGTCAAATTCAAACTACTTTCAAAACTAATGGTGTATCTTATTGAAGGGGGAATGCCCTTTTTCTTCTGAAAATTAAATTGAAGTAAAAGATTTAAGATTTAATTTAAAATTTTAATTTTTTTATATAATGAAATAATTTATATATTAAATAAAATAATAAAAATTTAAAATAAAATATAAAAAGAGTACAATATAATTTTATGTGATTTGATCAATTATCTACGTCCAAGGTGAATATAAGGATTTTAGATTCTCTTAATAACTTCCTAGAGATTTTTTAAAAAAAATCTAATAAAAAACTTTCAAAATGACTTAATATTTAGTGAACCCTTACTGTACTACGAGTAATGATTACCCAAACGATAATTTTATCTTAGCGCACACAAGCACTTAGTGTTTACCCAATTTTTCTCTTCTTTTAAAGTTTCTTTTAATGCTTGATCTGAAATAAAGAGTTTACAAATGTTTATATATGATGTATTTCGTGCCTACTAATCCTATTCTTTGTTAGAGTAAGAATCCATTTGTTTTGAAAGTCCAAAACTTCTCAAAACTTAAAATTCGAATAAAAAATGGACTCTATGTCACATTTGGCGCTGCGGTGCTTATTCTTTGTTAGAGTAAGAATTTATTTGTTTTGAAAGTCCAAAACTTCTTAAAACTTAAAATTCGGATAAAAAATAGACTCTCTGTCACATCGGCGCCGCAGCGCTCATCTTTGGGTGCCGCCGTGCTGGCCATGTCTCGCCCATCGCCGTGGCGCTGGATTTTTGTGATGGCACTGCGGCGCTCAACCCTGATGGCCTCCCTATGTGTTTTCTTTACTTCTTTCACTTCTTTGAGTCTTGTTTGGTTTTTTTTTTCATGTCCTATGCGTCTTAGATTTTTCTATACGTGTCCCATACATTTTAAACTTCTTGTGACTCTCTACTTTAATATTCATCTCAATTTTTATCTAATTAAAATTATTAAATTACTAATTTTTTAATATATCCCTTTAACAACGTGATCATAATCTATGACTCGCACCGCAACTCATTGTACCATAAATCGTTGCAACACAACTTGCTCCATTATAAGTCGTTGCACCACAACTCACTGTACCATAACTCATAACACCGTAACTCACTGCGACACAACTCATTGCTCCCTTTGACTTCAAGTTGTATTACAATGACAGTTTCAAAACAAACAAAAAAAAATTAAAAAAATAAATAATTATTTACTTTGATATTTCTGAATAATTACTCCAATATCATCTAAATAGATAATGAGTAATTAATTTTCATTATTCAAACCTTTAGAAAAATGCGATTAGTTATTAGTTAAATTTTTAGTTTTCAAGGGACGAATGTAATTTAGAAGCTGATTATACAGGTATTCTTCATGAGAGGTTAGTCCAGCGGTATGTTTTGTACTTAGACAGAAAATATTAATGTCACTAATATTCCATGTTCTGGAAAAAAATAATAATAAAAAAGAATTGTCACACAATTCTGCAACTCATAGAAATGCAGTATCGTTCTTGTTTCGATAATGTGGACGACAAAGCATCCATTTCAATTTTGTTAAAAAAAATTAGAGTGGAGGACATTTTTCTTTTATGAGTTTAGTTTAACTCTTAATTTTATTTTATGAATATAAAAAAATTCAAAATTGTCTCAATTTATTAATAAGATTTCACTAAATTTAACATTAAAAGGGTAAAATTAAATTTTAATATAAAATGACACAAGACACATAACACATTTTGATAAATTTAAATTTTAATATATATTTAAAAAAAATTATTTTTATTTTTATTTGTTAAGAATTTATTTTATAAAATAACAAATAATTAAAAAAGAGAATGATTTAATTCACCATTAAATATCCAACCACTTATATCTTGAATAAGAGAAGAGATAATAAAATTTGAGAAATGAAGAATTTACTCGAGAATCAAAATTGTGTAGGGTATAAAATAAAAACACAAAATTTTTTGATTGAGAGATAATAATCTTTTTTTTTTAAATGAGAGATGATGAAGAAATATAATGTGTGATGAAGAAAGAAATGGTGGGTCATTTTTAAAGATAATATAATGTGTTTCTTGATAGGTAAAAGAGGGGATTTTTATTTTTTAAAGTGGGAAGTGATAATAGATGATAAAGAGAAATAATAAATGATAAAGAGAGAAATTGTAAATTTATTTTAAAACACAATGCAAAGTGTTTCTTGATTGAAAAAAGAGACAATATATATATATATATATATTTTTTTTTTTGCACAAAATTTTTAAAGATTTACACGAATTTTTTAATTTTTAATTTTTCAAAAAGAAAATTTGAAGCTTTTTGAAATTAAATCCAATAAAATTAAATATCAAAATTTTTTATAATATAATTTTATTGTGTAATTTTTAATTTATACTTTATTATATTTCTTTCTTTTCTTTTGATTTTGTCTTTTTTTTTTTCATGCTCTTTCTTCATCCTTAAATATTAAAGATTGAAGATCGATAACTGAAATTTTAATTAATATTAAAAATTAGTAAATAGAGAATTTTTTGACAAAAAACTATGAATGATGTTTAGCTTTATAAAAAATGATGACAATATACTTTATTAGGTATGATTATAAAAGATAAAAATAATAATTAAGAAAAGAGAAAAAATTATTTTATTTAAAATAATAATTATACATAAATTATTTTATTTAATTAATTTTTATATTAAATAAATAAATAAAATTATAATACGTGTTTAAATTAAAATTAAATAAAAATAAAATAAATTATAAATTGTCAATAAAAAATAAAAATAGCATTATGCAGAAAAATTAACTTTTTTTGTTAAATTTATTAAAATTTTATTAACGAATTAAAATAATTTAAAATTTTTTAAAACTCGTGACATAAAAGAATTAAACTAAACTCATGTATAAAAAATGACCTTTACCCAAAAAATTATTTAAAAAAAAAAGCTACAGCCTCAGATACATACTCAAATGAACGGACAACAAAACAAGTAATCCACTTGCTCTTTCCACTTTCCTCTGTAATTATACACATTGTATCTTTCACAGTTCCAACATAAATTCATTGGATCAGCAGCAACACCTCACGAAAAATCAAGTTATATTCAAATCAATGCAGACAACTCAGGCTCTATTGACGTGAGAACTCACTCAAACAAATTATACATCAAGTGGCTGTTCCTTGCTTCACTTGTTACTTTCAAGAATCAAAAGCCGTATTCTCACACTGTTTGCATTAACTCCTAAGCCAACTCCTTTTTATAAATTTATGTGGCAATCTCATCGACTTCCGAGTTAAATATAAAACTTGGAAACGATGTTGTGATGTCCCTGCATTTTCACAAGGAAAAAGATGATTTCGGTTGGAAATAAACTGAGAAACACATTATAAGGTTTTAGACTAGCATACAAGGTTACATACCGCAAGTAGGGAAGGGTCATGATTTTTAACAACGATGGGTTTTTAGAAACAAAGTTCTGCCACTCAGATTTATCTATCTTGCCATCCTGGTTCACATCAGCATCCAAGAAAGTCTGTCCACAAAAAAATAACCTCATAAACTTTCACGCGAAATGCCGCAAAGAAAATGCAAAAGCCAATTAAGAAACAGACAAATTTAGTATCATAAAATAACTAGAAAAGATTATTCTCTTTGATTAAAGATGTTCGTTAGCTCAAGGAATCAACTAATTAAAACCTAATCAGATTCATATAGGTGGATGCATTACTACTTATGCTCCATCAAAAAAGTAAAAAAACACATCCAACATCAGCACCCATGACACACCCATAATCTTCTACTCCTAGTCACACAAGACATACCCTAGAACTTGAATCAAATTCTCATAACAGCCTATATTCATCAAGCAAAATGCTGTAGTTTCTTTTGTTCTAAAACTTTTGACAACTTCAATTACAACCTAAAGGTGCTACAAAAAGTTATCTACCATGGTTGTGAGTAGCAGATAATAGCATATTCGTGTTATGAGCGTGTGCACATTGTCGGGGTTGGGGTTACGTGGAATGCTTACATGAGTTTTTCAAAAGAAACACATAACAGGTCATTAAGATTCATTGGTGATTGCTCACCTTATCGAGTATTACTTCAATGGTTTCATCAGCCAGCTTCATTTCAGATTCACAAAGAAGTGCAATTAGCATTTGCTTGACCTGCCAAAATCACACACAATGAAGTTGCCTGCAAGGATGGTTGAATTAAGGGAAACTGAATCAACAAAAATCTGGAAAATGTAGTGCATTCCCTTTTTCTTCACCCAGTTTAGAAGAACAAAGATTTTATTGTTGGAGAATTTCAAGTGGGAAAAGGAAATATACAGATAAAACCAAAAATATGGAAATGACATATTTTTTTAACAAATCAAAATGAAGACCATCCATTATTATTATACAAAGACAATTGTCAATTTGCCAAATGATATCTCATATATTAGTTTACAATTGAAATTCTCCTTTCATAGTCCGTAACAACATGAAATTCGGTAAGGCAAAAGTGTCAAACAGAGCAGGAGTTTGACCAAGTTGAACAGACCAACAGTTATGAAATTTATAGTGATAGTTACGTTGGTTTAGAGGGAAAGAATGCATGTTAATATGTCAGACTTCCTATATGGAAAGTAACTAGTGATATAACACCACCAAGAATACAAGTTACAATTTCTAGTGTGGTAAGGTACAGAGGTTGACTATCCCCACCATGGATTCTGACACATCCAAAATGAAAGCTTATCAAGTTAATGGGAAAATTAGTTATCATCCAATTCTCTCATCCAGTCAGTTGCATTTCTTCTACAGACATAAAAAATTTCTTCTGCGGACAAGCATAAGATATTTCTTCTACAGACAAGCATAAAAAAAATTTTCTGCGGACAAGCATAAGATATTTCTTCTACAGACAACCATAAATGAGTCCAGAAATTTCTCTGACATAACATAAGAAAAACAACCACCAGCATACCTCTTGTCGCTCAATGAATCCAGTACCATCTAGATCATAAAGCTTAAATGAAACTGCCAGAAGAAATTCCAAATATTACATATAAGTATAAATATACAACGCCAAATTAAGGATGAAAAAAACACTTGATTTATTGCACCCAATGTTGACAGATTATATTTGCTCAACTTACACTCAATCTTGTCTTCTTGTGGGGCATTTGGATGGAAGACACTGAGTGATCTAACAAAGTCACTAAAATCAATGATCCCCTTCCGCTTAACATCAAACAGATCAAAGATCTGCACACAAAATTAGTTGATCTTGGATCAAGGCACGAACACAATTGACTGAAAAGGCGATAATAACAATGCTGGTTGTGTAGGATATGATAGATACCCTATTGGCAAATAGATTCTCTTTCTTTCGGTTCTTGAAAAGAGCCAATTGAAACTCTTCCTACACAAAGAATGCAAAATTTTGGAAGGTTATTATAAAATATCTTGAATCCTATCACTTCTAGTGAAATATCAAACAATATCACTAATATATCTTAACTCAAATATTGAACAAACCGAATATGACGTTAAAATAGCATTCCTGTTGTTCAACAAAAGAAATATGTTTCAGATCAATATTACGAAACCTAGAATTTGCAAAAGCAGGAGGACTTTACAACGATCTATAATTCTAATCTGTCACACATAACTTTCTTCTGGTGAGCAGTTCTCTGCCGACAATCAATTACTGAATGAGCTTTTAAACATGCGTCTTAATAGAGAAATGCTATGATCAAGCCCATAGCCAAAGCATAGAAAATAAGCAAGAGCCTAAAGCATTGCTAATCCAGAGAGAAAACAGAGCATCAAGAATCCAACCCATGATTAATAACAGGTAATTTATTACTCAAAAGGAAAATGATTGTTCTGATTGTCAGCTACAAGTAAATAGATGACAAGTGAGCCAACTGATAGTACTATTTACTTATTTCAGTGTGTGCGTGAGAGACAGCGAGGGAGTGAGTGAGTGAGAGAAGCAAATAAGGAAGAAGGAAGAAAGCAGCAGAATACCTTGCTTATAAGTCCATCGTCCACCACAGAACTGCTGATCATCTTAAATAGCTCAAAAAGTGCTTCAACTTCACTAACACTAACTGGAGATCAAAAAGAACATTCCAGATCAATAAACTTTCAAATATCAGAAATTAAGAGCATATGAACACACAGGAGCACACAAGGGAAGAAACTCAGAAGTATGTAAAAGAGAAATAAACAATAACTGACTTGATAATAGTGAAAAGATGGTTAATACAAAGATGCATGAAAGAATAACTGCTCAGATCTAATTTTATATCAAAATACTAAATATTAAGGATTTAAAAGTTTGAATATAAAGGCCTTCACCTTGCTCTATCATCTGGAAAACAACAGAAAAGTGCAAATATAACCTTTCATCATAACCAGCAGAAAACAGGTCAAGTAGAAGAGACAGAATTCAATATTTGTACCATGTTATGATATATGATATTTTAGCACTTAAAATATAAAAGCAAGAGTTCACATATTGGCAGTAGATGCAACTGCAACAAATCAAAGCACAAAAAGACTAACAGATGATAAGAGGAAAATACAAGCAAGCAGTATTTGTTTTCTTCTAACCAAAACCATCTTCTGAAAGCAATCTCCCTTTCCACAATAACCAACAACAAAATAAACCCTCTTCATGACAACTCGAAACAATCATTTCATAGTAATTACTGACAGAATAAACACAGATTTATTCCGCAAAACAAAAAATTAATGAAACCAAAACTAATGAAACAGTAAAACTACTTACAAGCAGTCTGTGAGGCGAGAAGTACCGGGTCCTCATGTCCAGGGAATTGCCTTGCTACTTTAGAATGAAAACAGCCCATTTTTTATTACCAAAAAAAACTTGATAATCAATAAGAAGAGGAAGTAGCGCAATGCACCAGACTAAAGAGCCTAGACTTCTTTGACCACAATCGATCACATCATTTCCGTAAACCTTTGCAATTCACACAAAGCCAAAGCTCGAATCATCAGTATATAGGCTAAACAAACCCGAGCAGCCAAAAAGCGAATTTGGGGAAGAAGTGATTTTGAAAACGACACCCGGTCAAAATTAAAAATATACGAAACGGTTGACAAAAGCCAAAACCGAATCTATGAAACAATAGTAATCAAACGGATAATATAGAATATGAAAATTCAATCATCAAGCTTGAAACCTGTTAATTAAAAGAATGAAAAATAAAAAGAGAGAGACAGATGAAGAATTCAAGTAAATAATGCAGGATTGAAGATTTGAAATTGAAAGTTAACTATTAATGAAGCATTGTAAATCCTTTGTTTTAACCAGAACGATCGCAAAATAAAACCCTCATAATAATAACCATTTAATTAGAGTTTAAATCAAACAGGAATATAATAAGAAAATATAAACAAAAAAATAAAAATAAAAATTAGAAAAAGAGGAAGAAGAAGGAGAAATAAATTTACCGAGCAAGAAAAATTGGCCGGCAAAAGCCGCCTCCGGTGACCGGATGACGATTTGAGCTTTTCTTTTGTTTTTTTTTTTTTTTGGTTAAATAACGAAATAGACGGGATTTAAGAGATTTGATGACAATTATAGAAACCTAAATTAGCTGATGAGAGTCGTCGGCTTTTCAGAGAGAGAGAAAGGGATGACGAGGGCTAAGCGGACGGCTGAGATTGCGACCCAAGATCCCCCGAGGTTTTAGCTGTGTTATGTTGTTGTTGTTGTTGGAAGTGTGTGTATCATCTGTTTCTGTTGCTTGTATTGTGATTACTGATTTGTATGAACGTCGTTTAAAGTTTCTTAACGCGGCTCTATGTATATATAGGGAATGCTCTGGTGCACGTGCTTCTCACGTGCGTTTTTGGCGAGTCGTTATAAAAGTAGAATCGTGAGTCGGTGTTAGGAATATCCGCGTGGTCAAAACTGGCAAAAGCACTTCTTCCTCAAAACTTTTGTTTCAAATTAATCATGCACTGTTTTGGTGCAAAAAAGCCAAGTTTGGCACTGCACTTTGGAGACTTAGGGTATGTAATCCAATATGTCTTTGCAACAATAACTAGAGAAGAGGTAGCAAAATTTGTGTAGTGTTATGTGTCATTTGGAACAATGTGAATAAGTTTATTATGAAGAGCAAAAACACTTTTATGAAACTTACGGTTCAAGTAACTTAATCCAATCTCGATTCGAGAATAAGAATAAAAGACAAAATTCAATTGATCCGGGACAAATTTTAAGGGGTTGGTACAGAGTAAATGTTGATGCAGCAGTGGATCAAGATAGTTATCTAATAGGGCTAGGTGTAGCAATTAGATCTAATAGTAATGGCAGTTAATCCAGGCTTCTTTATAGGGGAAGTAGAGATTGCAATGGCATAGGCAATGAGATTTGGTCTCTCAAGTAATTAAGGGCCTTAAATGTCCAAAATGTAAGAATTGAATCTAATACTGTCATTGTAGTTAATTTAGTCCAGGGGTTAATCACTTTCTTAAAGGAAAATCAAATGGATAGTCCAATATATCAACGACCTTATGAAGGAAAAACGGTCATTTATGTACCTACAACTCAAAATGTTTTGGCTGACAAGATGGCCAAACATGCATTGAGTTCTTCTGCTGTAAAGATTTGGCTAGACAATTTTCATTTTGTCAGCTAGTTCTGAAATTGTAATTTTCTTTTGTTTAAAAAAAAAATTAGTAAACAACAATTAGTTTTGAAGTAAAATACATCAATTTTGTTTGATACTAGTTGTTTTGTTAGTTGAATTGATTAAAAAAAATTGAATTATATTTAACATTATAAATTCATATTATCAAATATAAAATATAAAATTCATAATGTTAGAATATAATGTATTATTAATGAATAATAATTATATATCAAGTAATTATTGTTTTTTAATTTATTATTATTATAATAGTTTTACAATACAAATAAAGAATAATTTTATTAATCGTTGCATAAGTTGAGATATAAATTTTTTTATAAATTTAATATTTTTGAATATTTGTCAATTATTCTTTGATTAAATGATGGATGATCTTGACTCAAACATAAATTTATTTAAATTTCAATGTAGTATATTTGACCTTCATAGATCTAAATTTACGAGTTGATATTCAATGAATAGATTTATATAATTTTAATGTAATAGATTTGACATTTATGAGTCAAAATTTACAAGCTACAACTCAATGAATATTATTGTATGTTTTGTTAAATTTGTAATTGCTAGATTTGAGCAGCACCTCAATCTAAATTTTAATAGAATAAATTTGATATTTATTAATCAAAATTTATAAATTATAATTTGATAAATATTATTATTATATGTTTTAATAGATTTATAATTATTAAATTTAAGCTGCACCTTAATAAATTTTATAATTATATGTTAAAAGTGTAGCATTATTCAATAATTGTATCGAACCATTCTTCAAATTGAATGAAGATGGGATTTGTTTGATTATGAGTCAAATCCCATCTTCGGTACCTACTGCATGGAACAACGAGGGGATTAGGGAATCGTGTCAGAATTATTACACCTAAATCCTAATGGAATATTCTTCGGTAGTTTGATTATATTAAGCATAAAATAACTTCGCAAAATAAAAATGTAGTCCCTATAAATTTGAGGCAATAATGGAAGACAAAGTCTTTCTATTTCGAATTCAATCATAATTTTACTTAGAGTATTACTATATTTTTTAAATAATATTTTTAAATTATATATTCAATTAAGATATTAAATAATTATTTAATGATAAAATAGATTAAATTTTAAAATAATTTATTATCTTATTTTATTATATAATAAATTTTTAATATATTATTTGAGATAAAAAAAATTAAAATAAATAAACTTATTTATCTTGAAAGAATCTCCTGAATTTATTTTGAAAAGCTTTGTGTTCAAAACCATAAGTGTAAAAAAAAAAAAAATTAAGACTTAAATGTAATAAATAGTGCTCACACATGAATTCGAGAGATCTCTTTTCGAATGAATAAACTTTTTTTTTTATATATATATTTAGAATACCCTGAAGTGTGTGATATTATTCTTTAATTACGTTTGCATTAAAGGCAAATTTTGTACATCCATGAAGATTGCTGCAACCAGTCACATGCCATTTGATTTCCATGTGTTAAAAGGAATCCTTCTTATAAGAAAAGTAAAATTAACACAATCAGAATCAAAATCTCTTGAGATTTGTAAAACACTTAATAATAGTAATAATGGTTGATTCCTCTTTTTTTTTTTTTTTCTTCTTTGAGTAAAAGAATTGGAATCTCTCGAATAACTAATATTATCAGTTCTTTTTTTAAATATTTATTGGAATATTTAAATTTTATTGAGCTTAAAAAGTCAAAGGAGCCGACCAGCCGTAATTGAATTCAATTTAAATAAAAAAAATCATAATAAACTCAATATAAAATATATTTCAAGAGAACTCTAATTATATACATATATAAACTTTAAAACAGTAAAAAAAAAAATTCAATAATCGGTTTTCCCCCGATCAAGCTAAGTTTTGGTCGAGCTAACTAATTTATTGGAAATTGAACAGAATTGTCATGGATTTTAAAATTTTCAGAGACAAATCAATATTTCGATCAAGTTAAATTTTGACAATTTTATTACGAAAAAAAAAATTAAATAACCTTTAAATCAAATTTATTACAGGAATTTAAAAAATAAGAAAAAAAAAATTACATGCCGATGATTAAAATATGCCCAAACTGTGAAGTATAATCATCACGAATCGTCTATATTTTTCTTTTTTTTTTATTTATTTAAATATAAAAAGGAAGGATTCGAATTTAGAATCATTAAAATATACAATAAATAACTTTATTTTTTTTTAAATAATATTTTAATTTGGAAAAGTCGTATCATATAAGTTTAACATTTATGCATCATTAGATTCAATTTATCTATTAAAATATATTATCTTCAAATATACGTGGCGAAATATTAATACTCCTTGTATCAAAATTAACCACCAACTTGCTCAAATCTATCAATTTGTCACACTTATATTTGTTCTTATACATAAAAATATTTCAATGGATATGCATTTGTCGCCGGAGCATTCATGCACCATCCCTCCGACATTGACTTTATTCTTACTTTTTTTTTTAATGTTTTATCGTTATTATTTTATTGGGTACTGACATTGTTTCTCTATGTTTTGTTAGTATAAATTATATTTTGATAGCAATGATTTTAATTTTATTTATATTATTATTATTTAATTAATTAAAAATATAAAATATTTTAAAACATGAAAATATTTGTATTTCTTTAATTTTTAATTAAATAAAGACTATGATTATATAATTAAAATTAAAATTATTTTGTAAGTGTAATTTATCTCTCATTTAATTCAAATATTTTTAATGCATTGGCAACATTAAAGTCACGAGCAACGTCAAACGGAGAGGCTGAGACCACTGGCCGCATTGGACTCGCATTAGACAAAAATCACGTGGTTTATGTTTTTTAAATAGTATTTAATTGTATTAATTAGGGCTCTTAAATTGTCAATTGGTTTTGATTAAGCGCCCTTTATCCGGCTCTCATTGCTTTTTTTAAAAAGAAAAAACTTTTTTATCACTTTATGTATCTAAAAGCATTATTTTATATATTTTTTTCCATTTGCTTCGCATGGGACCTTCTTAGCGCCTAAAGGAGTTATGCCCCTCCAAGCTTTTCAAAAGTTTTTAAATTTTAATAATAATTTTTTCATAATTTTTATTTTTTAAAATATGCATTTTTATAATTTAATTCTTTTAAAATTTTAAATTCATTATTAAAATATTAATACAATTAAACTATAATTTTTAATTTTAATATTTCAATGTCACCTTAAATTTTGATTATACCCAATTGTTTCACAAGGTAATTTTGGCATCAAGTGACTTTGTCAGTTCGAGAAATATAGAGTCGTTAAAATTTGGAACCACAATGGGTGTTGTTGCTTTGTCATCACACTTTACTCTTTCTCTTGATTTGTGGTTCTTATTCAACGTTCCAAGTGAGTTTTATTTATTTTTAATTTGTATTGTAAGTACTAACTTCACAATTTGAGGTTACTTTTTCCGAGTTAACAACTTCCAAAAGTGACCGACAATATGCTAAATAAAATATAAACAATTCACTTTAATATGTGTTCAAGCATTAATAAAGCAGTAGGTTTAAGGTTATTATGGGTATATATATATATATACACGTGTGTGTGTACAATTTCAAGCATAACATTACATTTTAAGAGTATTGATTGAATCATCTTTCTTCACTCTGAAACTTTATTATATTTGTTGGGTTTATTATTTAACGGTCAAATCAATTCGTGGTTATTGTAATTGTTTTAAGTAGCAGCTCATGTTGTTATATTAGAAGAAGACTCAAGTTTATAGAACTACAAGTCGAGTCTCAGCCCATAAATTAAACTCGGTAAATCGATCTGTTAACCCATGAACAGCATAAACAAGTAAGTTATGACGGGACGAAAATAGATTAAATTTTTAATTTTATTTAAATTATTCTTGATTAATTATTATTTTACATAAAAAAAAATTTCCTACAAGTTGACATGTCCTACTTAAATTATTCTATTTGATTAATAATTTTAAAAAATTTAAACTCTTATTAATTTAAATTAATTAAGTATGAATATTCATGCATACTTTAAATAAGATTATAGTTCAATCACAAAAAATAAAGTTGATTTATTCATTCACGAAGAAATATTGAATACTTAATCTATTAAATATTCAACAATTGCAACATTTTATTTGTTTTTACAACTACTCTTAATACATAACATCTCTTTTTTTTTAGATAAATATCAACTTAAATATTAAAGTATTTATTTTTTTACAAAAAAATAATACATTCTCGCAATTTTTAAAACAAAGGTAAGATAGTCATTAGCGCAGAGATTCTAAACCCAAGAACAATAATGGTGCTGTTTACAAATTTTTTTATAATAAAAAGTAAAATTTTTCAATACTAACAATTCTAACAAAATTAGACAAATTATATATATAAAAAAATCCCATAACCTAGAGGCTTTGGATAACTATGAAAATGAAGGTTCAAACAACACATACTCAATCGCTATAAGTAGCAAAGTCTCCGCTAATATAACAAATATATTATCTATAATATTGAAGCAATTTGAAGAGACGTAAAAAGAGAATTAGGAGTTAAAAGACTAATTAATAATTATTAAAAGATATGAAGTATTTGACGATCTTAAGAAAATCTCACTCTATTAATATAGACAAAAATAAATTAGTACAAAAATTTTATAGAGATCGAAGAAGAAAATCTCACTCCATTAATATAGACAAAAATAAATTAGTACAAAATTTTTATAGCGATCGAAGAAGGAAATTGCAGAGATGAAGAAAAATACGATTGATAGGGATCAAGATATAAAGGCGACTATCTTGAAAGAGGTTAACAAATTATATGAGAAGATAACGAAGGTCGTAATCACAAAGGATGCAATTTCCTTAACATGGAAGGCAAAATAAAGAGAGCTAAAAAACCTTGAAAGTTTATTGTACCAAACTTTCGAATATACATTGAAACTTACAATTACGAGGAGCACATCTTTCACTTTAATGCGAAGATAATAATATACTCAATGAATAATCACTTAAAGTACATTACCTTTCCTTTTAGTCTAAAGGGATCGATCAATTATGATTCCGAAGATTGAAAGATAACAATATATCTTTTTTTTAATGAATCAATTGCCTAAATCATTACATAATGCATATGGAATGAAAAGAAGAAGAAAACAATCTCAAACTTATTCTCATTAAGTAAGAGGAGAATGAGTTAATAAAACGCTTCCTAAATAGATTCAATAAGAAACTCGACAAGTTAGTAAGCTATAATATAGAGATAAAGTCACAGTTGTACAAGAAGGTAGTAAGGACATCTATTCCTTGTTATTGATATCTCATTCGCAAGATTTTTACTTCATAATGAATTGATTAGTCAAAAATCCAAATAATAGATTAAAAAAGAGGAAAATAGTGTTGCAGTAATGAAAAAATCTTATCCGAGTATCATATAAAATGCAAAAATTACCTTTTTAAAAGAAAGGATTCGAGAAATGAATTACTATCACAAAAGGAAGTAAAAAAGACAAATGATAGAGGCAATTTAAGCTTCTAATTCCCATTAATACATTAGTCAAGAAAATTTTACAAAAATATAAGAATTTTTAAATTTTTAAAAAGCCAAAGCCAATCTCAATACAAAAAGATATGTGAAATGAGAACTAACACTATCTCTTCCACAATGAAAATGGACAAAATATCAATACGTACAAATCATTATATATGCTAAATAAGACATAAACAATTCACTTTAATATGTGTTAAGGCATAAATAAAGTAGTAGGTTTAAGGTTAATAGGGATTTATTTATATATAATTCACTTTATTATAGATATGTATAATTTTAAGCATAACATGGCATTTTGAAAAGTATTGACTGAATCATCTTTCATCATTCCAACATTCAAACTCTGTTATATAAAAAATAAGTAAAAAATTTTTTTTTTTTCTTAGCGAGCAATTGAAATAATATATTGTTCAATATCAAAGGGATCAACATAATTGAATCGGATACTTAAAATGTTATAGCTGCATTCCCTTTTTTGTTTTTTATTTTTTCCAAAATAGGACATGCGACTTGCTTTTTATCGCGTTTTGCCACATAATAGACTACATGATAATTTAATAACTAACACGAAATTATCATAAAAATCAATTTTATTTTGAACTTTATAAAAGGTCGTTGGTCTTTATTAAGAAAAGTGAGACCCAGGAAAGTAATCTTGATCCATAATTATTTACATAGGAGATTCTTATCATTTTTTAGTTATTTTAAATAACTTTTTTATGACTTTTTGAAATTATCCTCCTATTTACACGTAAGATTCGAGAATGTGCCCTCCTTTTTTTTTTTTTTTTTTCTGGAAAAGAAAAGGGAAATGGAGGTAAATGCATGCGGGCCCCCAAAGTCCATCATCGAACAAAGCTCCTTCGAATGGAAGCCCGGCCCAATCTTAGACAACGAACTTTTTTGTCATTGAAAATTAAATGATTTGACCACCGAGGCAATTCGAACTATTTCATGCCATTTTTTTTAAATGCCACCGTCGCATCGATTTTAGAACTCCAGTTTTGCTCGAGAATTATGTCAATTTCTTTCTCATTTGTGATTTGCTCGAGTCCTAAATGGACACTTTGAAAATGAAAAGATTATCCCATTTGCCTTATCCTTTTATCCCGTACATCTGGACGGTCCACATATCAGAAAAAGTGACAATATATTTATGATCTGGCAGTTTATTCAGGTAACCTCAACAACTCAACTGTCTACCAACCCACCAAAACGTTGGCCCCTAATTATTATGGTCTGGCCCAATTAAAAACCCAATAACACTCTCCCATCTGTCCACCAAATCCAACAACCACTACTACTAAAATCCTATCCATTATTATTCTGGAAAATACTTTCAAAATACACTTTCAATCATTACAGGGGCCAATTCGAGAGGGGATTTAGTATCATTTTAAAACGGGATATTAACACTGTAACCCTCTGAATTGATATAATTTATGTTTTGATAACAACTTTAATTTTAATTATACTGTAATTCTTTTATTTAATTAAAAGATGAAAATATTTTTTTTAAAGAATATTTAATTATTTACATAATAAATTTATGAGATATTTTTTTATCTTTTAAATTAAATAAAAAAATACCAATATAATTAAAATAAAAATTGTCGTATTAATACTTACTTCAAAAGCGAAAATGGTAATACCTTTTTAAGGGGGGCACCGAAAGCGACTGGTGGTGCTGACCCCAAACCTAGCGCCCGCCATCCAAAGTCCAAAGTGCGCCTAGCACGTGTTGGGGGTAGTTGTTACAGTGTATTGTCAGTGTCCCGAGCCGACACTTGGAAGCAACTCCTTACAGTACACGTGTCCTTTTCTTAGATACAAGCAAGTCGCCTTGATATTCTTGAACTGCAACTGGGAGTGGGAGTCGTTTGATTTTAATCTTTTAGTTTTCCGCCTTGTTTTTGCTAGCCATTGCTTGTCTGGCTTTCCCATTCTTTTTGCAGGTTCATGAAAATTAAAATATACGTCAGAGTTCAGACTCTTTGACTTATTTTGTTGTTAATATGAAATTTGAGCCGAGTCTGTAACGACAAAGAGTCGGTTGTTAACAGCTTTAATAATCCATTTGGGTCCTTTTGGTTTAGGCTTTTTATTGAGGATTTTCTGTTTTTCTCGTTTTATCTGTTTTGGGGCTAACCGGTTGTTGATTGAGATGGAGGAGAGATATGAGCCACTGAAGGAGCTCGGTTCAGGTAATTTTGGGGTGGCAAGGTTGGGGAGGGATAAGAAGACAAAGGAGCTTGTTGCTGTTAAATACATAGAAAGAGGCAAGAAGGTAAATCTTCTATTTAGATTATTGGATCCAATATTTACAATCCCGCATGTTATAGTCCTATGAATTGTACTATTTTCTTCTCTGTTTTGAATTGCTTATTTATTGGATAGGAAGTGAGAATTTGACTGGTTTCCAGATCGAAATGGGCTACTATGTTTTGTTTGAAAACTTTGCTTGCGTTTCTTTCTTATTTACTTTGAATTTTTTAGCCGTTATTCTTTATGCATTTTCGCTTTTGCTGATTTTGGACTAAATTATTAAGCGATGTGTTTGGAATAAATTCTGTTTTGGAGGACTGTATAGGGAAGCCCATTTGTCCAGTAGTACTTACAGTAAGAAAATATAGTCAACAAAGTGTTAGTAAATTATGGGGAAGTCACAAGCGAAAATTTTGAAGATTGGTGTTCTTCATTTGTTTGCACATCAAACATGCAACGGCCCTTTAAAGAAACCTCACTGCATTTTTGCTGCAGTCTTTTTGCCTGCATTGGTTTTTCTAGCACATCAAATGGGATAATTCTGTGGTTTTGCCAGAGTTTGAGAGCTATTTGTTTTTGTTGCTATTGTTTCAGCATTTGAAATTATTGCAGCCGGCATTAGATCTGGCATGTTGTGTTTGAGGTCCAAATATTTTGTTTCCAGTGTTCTTTGAGTTTTATTGTTCAACAAACGGAGCTACGTAACATATTAGGTGCACATTATGGTGTTTAAATTGTTTGACACAGAGGAAAGTCAAGTATGCAGAATTTGAACTGGGGCTACTTCTCTAATAATATGAATTCTGTTTCTTGTTGCAGATTGATGAGAATGTTCAGAGGGAAATCATCAACCACAGATCTCTGAGGCATCCAAACATCATCAGGTTCAAAGAGGTAAGAATGATCAATACTAAATCATTATAAGGCCATTGCCTCATTTTCTATTTGTTTCGTGTTGTTGTCCCAATGAGGTTTCTTTTACATTTTGCTTCAAGTTAGACCGCCAGATTTATACCTGGAACTTGAGTTACGCAGGGGCTTTCAGACAATACTTCACTATTAAAGCCTGTGAATGTAAAACGAAGTCATGTGAATTAATTAGATAATTATGTAACAGCCACAACAAAAGTAGGTAAGTTTTCTTATATATTTTCAAACTAAATCCAACAGGTTGGCTGCTACAATTATATGAAATCTAGGAATTTTATGGAATGCTGATGTCTTTTTCTTTTTCATCTTTTGATGAATATGTATAAACTTTACTAATACATCGTTTAGATGATATATACCCATACCTGACACCAAGGAGTTGAGATGAGGTTTTTTTGCTTGCATTTAAAGAGAGAGAAATTACTTCCACCTGCAGGTATTGTTGACTCCAACTCATTTAGCTATTGTCATGGAATATGCTGCTGGTGGCGAACTATTTGCGAGAATTTGCAGTGCTGGTCGATTTAGTGAAGATGAGGTTGTAATATGGGGCTTTCCTTTTTATTTTCATCCTGGGCCACCTCCGTTTCAATGTATATAGTTGTCATCTTAATGATATTCCTTACTGATGTGTTTGTTGAAAATCCTTTGCACTTCAGGCAAGATTTTTCTTCCAGCAGCTAATATCTGGAGTCAGCTACTGTCATTCTATGGTATGATATCTTGTGTTTTATTTATGTATTTATTTACATATTTTGGTCACAAGAGTTTTATTTTGCATATTATGTTATGCTCTTTATTATATGAGCTGTTGCTTGTATCTCAGGAAATTTGTCACAGGGATTTGAAGTTGGAAAACACATTATTGGATGGAAGTCCACAGCCACGTCTTAAAATATGTGACTTTGGTTATTCAAAGGTTAAATTTTCTAGCTGAAATGCAACCTCTTGGCGTTGAATATAACTTTGACGTTTTCTTGCTTTTCTTCCTCCTTTTTTCCTTAGCTTTTCTTTTTGGAGAAAACAACAATATCAAGGTGGTAATTCTTAAATTCATATCTTAATCTTAGTTCTCAGTTTTGATCCTTAATTTTTCCATTCATTTGCATCTTGCAGTCAGGATTGTTGCACTCTCAACCAAAATCGACTGTTGGAACACCAGCATACATTGCTCCAGAGGTCCTGTCAAGAAAGGAATATGATGGCAAGGTATTTAGGTCCCTATCTCGCAATTGAACACAAAGAAAGTCATTGTGTTTTATTGTTCTACAAACCTATGGATTATTACATACAGATACATTATACATTGCCATTATTGGAATTTTTCACCTATGCCACGAGGCATTGGTGATCAGAAGAAAGTACATGTTTATCACATTAGTAGGTGATTATCTTTAAAAGCTACTTCTACCTATTTGAACGCAAAAGCCTTTTCTTTATCCAGCAAGCCTCTTAACCCAGAATACATGGAATTTCAACCTTTTCTTTTTCCTGCTTCTAAATAGGGAATCTTCTATTTATTATTTTTCCTCATAAAGCACTCATTCTGGAGTGGCCAGAACCTATACATATTTTGTATGGAGGCAGTAGTAGAGTCATTGTAGCAAAGGAAATGTTTCCCCGCTGAAGAGCCTTGTCAGCATCTTCTTCTGCTGGCCTTTTTGGCTCTGTATTTGCAATATAGATATGCCTGTATATCTGTGCATGTCTTTGCTATGTAGACTTTCTTACGGCTAAAATAAATGTGTATTTTCTGGGGTTATGTTGTTTATCTCTTGATTATGCTATTAAACTTTGAAGTTGACACTAATGGTCAAACACCTGCATAATCTAGCAACTAGTGTATTGCAGTCCTTTTGGCATGCAATTTCTGAAAATTTGACATTTCAGCCATACTTTTTATTGAACATTATAGTATATTATGGTTCGGTAATAATGAGGATACTGAGTCTGTCTTACTATTTTCTTGTTAATCTAATGGTTTTTGACTTGTAGATTTCAGATGTTTGGTCCTGTGGTGTGACACTGTATGTAATGTTGGTGGGTGCATATCCATTTGAGGATCCTGATGATCCTAGAAACTTCCGTAAGACAATTGATGTATGTTTCGTCTGCACAACAGTTGTATAGCTTTTAAGAATTTTCTTTCTTTTCCCAACATACTGTTGAAAATGAAGTTTAATATTTTGTTGTTCATGACAGGGAATAAGGAATGTTCAGTACTCCATACCCGACTATGTACGCGTGTCCACAGATTGCAGGCATCTCCTTTCTCGGATTTTTGTTGCTGATCCCTCCAAGGTAACTCTTAGGTCAAGGATTCTGTATATTCAAGAATTCCTTCTGCATCAACATGGAATGATTTAAATTATGCATATCAAACCATTTAGAGTGATCTTCATCGTTTTGTCCATGGAATGCAAAATATGAAAATTAGGCTTCTTTTCTGTTCCGAAACTTTTTCCATTTGTTTATTGCTGCTATGTATGACCGGGCATCTCTAAAATATTGTTTCAATTTTCAACTTCCATCTATGAAAGGATGAAAAAAAAAAATTGGAATTAGAGACCAAGGAGTTTTTGTATCCATATCATTTTTTCGATAATTATATTTGCTGATACTTGCTTATCCTCCTTACAGAGAATTACCATTCCAGAGATCAAGCAGCATCCCTGGTTTCTGAAGAACTTGCCAAAGGAGCTAATTGAGATTGAGAAAACAAATTTTATGGTGGCAGAATGTGACCAACCAACTCAGAGTGTTGAAGAAATAATGCGTATCATACAAGAGGCAAAGATGCCCGGTGAAGGAGCCAAAGTTGGTGGGCAAGGTGCCGCCGGGCCATCGGACCCTGACGACATAGAGGGTGACATAGAATCGGATGTTGACGTCAGTGGTGATTATCTGAGCCACGATATATGACATTAGAAATGAGATACAGAGAATTTGTTAAGCTTATAGTGTTTCCAGTCATTGGAATGTTAATAAGCACTTATCCTATTGGCAATATATTGTACAGTAATATTGGATAGAGTTGCCCTATATTAGTACCGAACCGATTCAGGGTGCACCATCTGCTCAGTTGGGATCTTATCCATTAGTTATTGCATAGAAATATCTTTTCTTTTAAAATATTTGACATTTTTGTGTTACTGTTTTAATTGGTCAATTTTCTATCCTGTTTTTACTATTTTCTGTTGTAATATTATACATGTAAAGTTTATATTAAATTACTTTTATTTTAAGTGAGGTGGCATTTATTTAAAGCTATCACTGATCTCTATCACAGAATTTCAATGGTATTAATTTCCCAGCTTAGGGGGAGGCAATTTTGGTTTCAAGTCGGTTTGGTTCAGAATCAATCGAAAACTGAATTGATCTATTCCACTGACTGATTTAAGTTGCAAAAAAATTTGGATACATGCCCCTTTATTTTCTATTATTAAAGAGCGCTAGAGCGCTTTAATAAGAGAAAGTAAGATTAAAATGGACTATTTAAGTAATATGAAAAGATATAAAGTAAAATTTGTGACAAAAAATTTTACTCAATAAAAAGAAATTGATTGTCGATACATTTTATCTAATTTTTGAAAAGGATTCATTCATACATTAATAGCTCATTTTAATGTGAAATTGTATCAAATGAATATAAAAAAAGTATTTTTTAATGGTGATTTAAAAAAAGAGGTTTAAGTAAAATTATCAGGCATCATTTGTTTTTTAAATTAAAATCTCGACTACGATAGTTACATGTATGATACTAAATTTAATTGAAATAATCACATTTATAATTACGTTTAAATTACGTAAAATTCTTAGAATGTATTTTAAATCATGAGTATAATATTTATACTTTTTTAAATTTAAAACACCCTCTTACTGTTTTACATAATTCATCTAATTTCTTAAAACGGGATAATGACAGTTTAAACTATTTTAAATTATATAACACGAAGTAGACCTATTGACATTTTACTCAAACTGCACATTGTAGCGATCTAGGACTTTGTAAACTTAATAGGTAGATAACTATTGTTAATTGAATTTCATGCAACTCTTACTCTTGATCCTAAATACACTTTATTTGTATATTGTGGTGATCTAGGGTAAGTGTATTCTAGATTAACTTGTCAATTATCAAATATATGTTATCGGTACTACCCGCACACTGTAGTGATCTAAGACAATACTTTTGCATATATTTATCTCATTTCATGTTTAATTAGAATAATTTAAATCATACCGACTAAACCACTCACATTGTAGCGATATTAGGAAAAAATTGACATGACCTAGCTAACACTATATTGACAATACGGATCATCAATAAAACACTATCTCATAATGTAATATTGTTCAATTTGATTAAGAGAGATTTTTTAAGACTTGGTTCTCATCTCATGAAGAGACAATTCTCAATCAAATATTTATTTCCGTGCAAACACAACTAACTCCCACCACTAGAGCTCCTTTTGTGGTTGCCAATACAGAAAAATGATTTTGGTTTATAAAGCAAACTGATAACTTTTTATCACTGCATCTCATAAATACCTACATGTTAATTTTAATTTTTGAAATAATATTCAAAAATTAATGTTCACAAACACTGTTTTAGTGAATAGTATTAACGCCATGGCACTAAGTTTTTGGGGCTGTAGAGTCGGGGAAGGGGGGAGGGGCAAAGCCCCTAGCCTTGTCGCACCTGGCGTCTGGAGTTGCGGCGCTTCAGTATTTCCCTTCTTGGTATACCAATTTCAACAACTTGAAATGCACTATTTAAGCACCAGAACATCACCAACAATAATTTCACACTCAAATAACACTTAATATCAACTCAACCTTGCTATGATACCATTTTGTGAGTGTTAGTAAACCTAGGGTGTATGCATGTAGATTTATGTCTATTATTTAGATTTACATAAGTATCACATATATATAAGCACAGTGGAAGAGCGAAAATCTAATTTTCTAATGATAAATACAAATAAGTCTTTACATGTTATCTCATAATTGTAAACTACATAGCGATTGAGAATTTGATACATTAGCAAGCCTTTGGATTTTCTCAAAACGGAGTATCATGTGAAGTGTTCTCGTTCACAATTATAGTCCTCAACTCGATAGACTTAGGGAAGCTAGAATTACAATTTTTTCAATAAAGGATTCAACATTTGAATCCTTGTTTTTATCTTGTAATATAGTTGGCCAAGATAAAGAAGAATGGATGAAGTATTTTTGTGCTCTCAACACTTGAGAGTTTTTCTTAACACTTAGCAAAAATAAAATTATTTACTTCTCTCTTCTCCTCCTCAATTTGCCGAACCACCCCTTTTAAAAAAAATCAAAATTTAGCAATCATTTACTTTATTTTATTTTATTTTTCCTCTCATTAGACAACACTTGTCCTACAATGGATGATGCATTGCTTGCCCATTTAGCTTTTCATTTATTTACAATAAATTATGGAAAAGAATAACAAAATAGGGCAATTGCTTTAGGATGAATTTGGCCAAAATTTTGGCTAAATGAAAAATATTTTCTCATTTGCAAGAAACATATCTAGCCCACCACTTGAGAAAGCCATCCATTTGTGTTTTGTTTCATCATTTAATCAATATTAAATAATTAATTTAATCATATTAAATCATGGTAGAAATATATTCCAATTTGATTATTAATTGATTGTTTGATTTCTATTAAATAATAATATCATATGTCATTATTATTATAATTTTATTCAATAAATATTTTAATGAATAAAATATTGATATTGTTTGTTCAACAAATAAGGTCATTTTGGTAATTTCTAAGTCAAATAATAATTGACCCATAATGCGCCATGTGTCAACATCCCATTGGTCAATAACTAAATGTTAATTAATTGATGTACTTAACACTTAAGTCTTGGTATGTGCACGGTCGGAGGGAGACTGAAGCAAATGTCCGGTTTGCTGAAATTTGCTGGATCGAATTATTCAATTTGATACGCTGTCTTGGTGCACAACGAGTATACTTCATATTGCAAGACTTTCTAGGTCCACGCCCAATTTGTCAAGTGAAATTGTTCCGAGAGTCCGAGATCGATGCCCCACGCATACGTCACGGATATTACAAATTAGTGCAATAGACCATACAAGTTGAGGTCAAAGCGCATACATATAATTATTCTGCCATCTATATCCTAGAGGAACGGGGATATAGATCATCTTTGTCAAATCCCCATGTGCTTATCCGTGAACTTATCTCCAGACGCTTATTTTAATAAATAATATACATAAACACTTTTGCGATATTATTTAACCCTGTAGAAACCTATTTTCTCAAGTTTGTTGTTTATGGCCATAAGACTTTCTAAAATACAATATTAAAGAATTTGGATATACAACTCACCTATATGAGATGACGAATCCCATATCTGTACATACTGGACTCCATAAGCATCGGACCATACCTAGCGACACCAATCGGTCACACCATAAAAGGTCTGTGATATACGTAGAACCAAATTATGGTGGATTACTTACAAGCCCACCCTAGCACTCAGGTCAAAGAACCACATATACAAGTAAACTCTAAAAGACCTTCTATTGATGGCTTTATAGGATGTCTATTGGGGTTCTCGTTGAGCCTGTTGAGTATTTAATCCTTACTGAATACCTATATGCTATACGAACTTCCAGTAAGCTTATGGTCAAATAAGAATAACCATCTAGACCATCTAAGTATAGTATACACTAGTATATGAGAAATGGTTCCACCGATAGACCCGTATCAGTGAATAAGACCAAGAACATATAATTTGAGAATAGACTTGCATAATAAGATTTCTTAGCACTTTTTGCAACTCTTGCAACTATGTAATTACTGGTGCGCTATCAAGTTTTTGTACCATTATAGATAAGGTTCTAACTTTTAGATTTCACTGATTATTATAACATGCTAACTCTTTAGCGTTTATAGTTCTCAGTGATGTTAACTCTTACCTCTAATCTAAACTCTTTTAGACCAGATCTAAATTTCTTCAGATCATACAATGTCTGTAGCGTCATAAGTATTGTATTATTTAATTAGTGTAATTAGCAATTTAATAAAAGATGTACTGTATAAATATTATAAAATAAAATATTCATACAACAATAGGATGGTACGTAAGCATAAATCCAAATAAGAAGTCATTCCTTAGTAATAGACTTCAAGATGCTAGAAGAGAAATAGTTTGGCAACCCTCATAAGTATGACAAACATAGAATTTTTGATTGTCCTGCATTTGTTCATGTTAAAGAGGGAAAATTAGAATGTAGAGCTATCAAGAGAGTATTTATAGGGTATCTTAAAAGAGTGAAAGGATACAAGGTGTGGTGTAGAGAGTTGACCATATCAAAAAGTATCATAAATCGTGATGTGACGTTCAATGAGACGACAATGTTGAAAGCTTCCTAAGAAAATAAGAAGGAAGAACCTATATTCAAGGAAGACTTAGCACTCAAGTCAATAACAGTTGAAGTGGAGCCTGATTATAGATTTGATATACCTCATGATCAGCACTTCAACAAGGAGATCCTTGAATATGAACTAAGAACACTGGTGAGTTCCTCCAAGTTTACCTAAAGAAAGACTAAGATTCCTGAGATGGAACTTGAAGAGTATCAATTAGCCAGAGATAGGCTAAGGAGAACGATTAACCTACCAATCAGGTAAGCATAAGTAGAATTAGTTGCTCACACTTTTAACTTCGCTTACACTCTTGAATTTAATGAGCCCAGAACATATGGTGAGGTTATGAAGAGTAAAAATAATAATGAATAGCAGTAGGCTATGAAAGAAGAGATTAGTTCTCTTAGAAAAAATAATACATAGACGTTAGTAAAGAGACCTTAAAAGAAACTAGTAGGGTGCAAGTGGGTGTATAAGGTTAAGAAAAGGATACCTAGGATAGAGTTTATGAAATTCAAAACTAGGTTAGTTACATAAGGTTTTACTTAGAGAGAGGGAGTAGACTTTTATAAGATTTCTCTCGAGTCGTCAAGCATACATCCATTAAGATTTTGTTAACCATGTGTGCAAACCTTGATTTACATCTAGAGTAGATAAATGTAAAGACAACTTTCCTGTATGGATAGTTTGAAGATTTACATGGCATAGCCACAAGTGATTGTAGAGCTCGAAAAAGAGGATCATGCTTGTTTACTGAAGAAGTCGTTATATGGTTTAAAGCAATCACCTAAACAGTGGTATAAGAGATTTAATGAATTTATGATGGCTTGTGATTTTAGTAGGAGCAAGTGTGACGCATGTGTGTACTTTAAGAGCTTGAGTAGTAGGATAATGTATTTGCTTCTATACATCGATGATATGTTGATCGCGTGTAAGAATATGGAAGAAATATAGAAACTCAAAAAGCAGTTGAGTGACGAGTTTGAGATGAAGTATTTAGGAGCAGCGAAGAGGATATTGGGTATAGATATTGTGAGAAAAAAAAGAGATATTATTTTCTTGTCTCAATAACGATATATACTTAAGATCGTAGAGAAATTTGGTATATCAAATTCAAAGGCTGTTTCTACTCCTTTAGTCATGCATTTTAAACTGTCAGTAGCACAATCACTAATATTTGAAAAAGAAAAATTACAAATGAGTAAAGTACCATATACAAGTGCTGTAAGGAGTGTCATGTATACAATGGTTTGCACAAGATCAAATATAGCACAGGCTGCGAGTGTGGTGAGTAGATATATACAAAATTCGGGTAAGGATCACTGGCTTGCAGTAAAATAAATTTTGAGATATCTCAAGGGAACATCAGATCATGGATTGATGTATAAAAGGGATGAAGAAAACATTGTAATGATAAGAGGATATGTAGACTCAGATTATGTAGGTAATCTAGATAGAAGAAGATTGTTGACTAGTTACGTATTCACAGTGTTTGGGTATAGTGTATGTTAGAGATCAGTTCTACAACATGTGGTTGCACTATTTACCACAGAGGTGAAGTACTTAGTTGTTGGAGAAGCTATTAAGGAGGCCGTGTGATTGAAAGACATATGCGCAGAGGTAATAGCTACTAAAGATATGAACACCAGGTATTGTGATAATCAAAGTGCTATACACCTAAATAAGCATCAAGTATTTCACGAGAGATCTAAACATATTGATGTGCAATTTTATTACATTTAAAAAATTGTCCAAAGTAGTGAAGAAGGTTAATTGTAATTGTCAATTAATTTATACACGTTATTATCTTTTATTCTGATTTACCCATGATAACCTTAATATTAGTAATATGGTATGGTTGATATTGCCATGATAATATTGTTTTAACGAGAAAATGATCGGATTTTCTCTATGAAGACAATAGTAATAAGTTTAAAAAAGGAATGTTGCCTCGCATGGAAGGCTCAGAATTAAGAGGCCATCAATTAACAGCGTTTAATATACGTTTAATTTCTTAAGGTTCTAGCCTTCAAATAAGAAAGCTTCTAGTCTATTTAGATTTGTATGCCCTAAAATCTATTTATTAATTAATTAGAATGACACAAATTAGTGCAGGTGAAATGTGAAGTAAACAACGTACAAATTAATTATAGCTCCAAATAGAATTAGGCATTCTTGTCTTCTACTTAATCTCTAAAATCATAAGATATGCGCTAGTCGTGAACTTCTTGTCTCCAAATGACTACAAACAGGATGCGCACTAAAAAGACGATGTGCCTAGAAAGTTGACAAGTCAAAATAAAACAACAAAGCATTTCTACCCAAACCGACCATAGTATAACAAGAAAGTATTACTATGTTAGATTTCTTAGTAAGATCCACTCAGGATTTGTGTGGGTGAGAGAGAAATTAAACACAATGGCAAGATCATTGGCTTTCATGGTTTTGCTAGTTCTAGCTCTTTTGGACATGTGGGATATGAAGATGGCCTGTGCTAAGCTAAGTGATGGGGAGTGCAAGGAAGAGAGAAGGATTGGGCTGAACGAGTGCAAGCCAGTGCTGTACGGCAAGCTTCTGACACCAGCGTGCTGAGAGCGCGTTAGGGTTAGCCATTTTGAGTGTGTTTGCCCTATTGTCACACCTAAGTTGGCTGCTCTCATTGATGTCAATCGTGCCATTCGCCTCATTGAAGGTTGCGGCAGGAGAGTCCTTCGTCACTTCAAGTGTGGGAGTAAGCTCTTTCTCTCTTTCTCTTTTACGCTCACACGCATAGAAATTAGAAAGTCTGATAGCTAGTTGGCCTTAATTAATTTCTGCTGATCAGCAAGAGCTAGCTAGCTAGCTAGTTAAGTATATCAATATGTTTAAACGGTGTTGTATTAATGAAAAACTATTTCTTATTTCGACGTTCTTAAAGAGATAAGTAGTTGTTGAGAGAGGTAACGCCCTTCTCCCTCGTGAGGTTATGTTGAAGCGAAGAACCCAAGATTCAACCTAGAACTCTAACCTCATTGCGCAGCGAAATAACCTATTAATCAAGCAAAACCAACAAGAATTCAAAGCAGGTTGTAAAAGAGCACAACACAATCTACGTGGTTCGGCCAATCGCCTACGTTCACGGTGGATCCAAGGATCCTAGCCTCTTTTATTATAATTCCCTAGAGATTTTACAAGGAAACACAATATGAAGAACCCTCAAAAGGATCTAAATGTTTAGTGAACCCTTGCTCTACCACGAACATTGATCACCTAAATAACGGTTTCACCCTAGCGCACACAAACACTTAGTGTCTACCCAGTTCTTGCCCTCTCTTAGAGTCTCTCTCAATGCTTGATATGAAATCAAGGGTTTCACCCTAGCGCACACAAACATTCTAACCTCATTGCGCAGCGAAATAACCTATTAATCAAGCAAAACCAACAAGAATTCAAAGCAGGTTGTAAAAGAGCACAACACAATCTACGTGGTTCGGCCAATCGCCTACGTTCACGGTGGATCCAAGGATCCTAGCCTCTTTTATTATAATTCCCTAGAGATTTTACAAGGAAACACAATATGAAGAACCCTCAAAAGGATCTAAATGTTTAGTGAACCCTTGCTCTACCACGAACATTGATCACCTAAATAACGGTTTCACCCTAGCGCACACAAACACTTAGTGTCTACCCAGTTCTTGCCCTCTCTTAGAGTCTCTCTCAATGCTTGATATGAAATCAAGGGTTTACAAGTGTTTATATGGAGTATATTTCGTGCCTATTAACCCTATTCCTTGTTGGAGTAAGAGTCCACTTGTTTTGAAAGTCTAAAACTTTCCAAAACTTGAAATCCTGAATCAAAACGGACTTTTCCACGCGTTCTGGCGCTGCGGCGCTCGTCCCTGGGCACTGCAGCGCTAGACAGAATCGCGTCCAGCGCTGCGGCGCTGGTTTTCTGTCCTTGGCGCTGCGGCGCTGAGCCATTGTGGCTATCCACGTTTTCTTGCTCCCTTCGCGTCTTTGAGTCTCGTTTCGCTTCCCCCTTCATGTCCCACACGTCCTAGACTTCTCCATACATATCCCACACGTTCTAGATTTCTTGTAACTCTTCACTTTAGTATTCATCTCAATTCTTGGCCAACCAAATTGTTGAATCACCAATTTTTCAACAGTAGTAAATATAAAAAATAATTCATTTCTTTTTTCTAATTTGGAGTAAAGATCTTGTTGCCTCTATAAATCGGGTCAAGTCTCTACTTGTTAGGTATCCAAGATTCTGAAGAAAGAGAACATGTACAGAGTGAGAAAAGAGTTATGGCTTCGGTAAATGTTGATCAATATTATCTCGTTAATTAGTCTTTAAGTTGATGATAATGATGATGATGGTGAATGGTAAGGGGTTGCCCCCTAACTAGTGCGTGGAGGAGCCACTCATATTTGGGCAGCCTCCATCTCATGCATGTTGATCAATATTATCTTGTTAGCCTTTTCGTTGATGATAATGATGATGATGGTGAATGGTGAGGGGTTGCCACCGAGTTAGTGCGTGGAGGAGCCACTCATATTTGGGCGGCCTCCGTCTCCTGCATGTTGTGAACGTGTTAGGTTAATCCCTTTGAGTATGTGTGTCCAGCCATTACCCCTAAGTTGGCTTCACTTATTGATGTTAATCGAGCCATTAAGCTACTCAAAACTTGTGGCAAAAGGGTTCCCATGCACTTCAAATGTGGCAGTAATAGATCTCCTTCTCCCATTTACATACCTTAAATTATATAGTGAGTTCATTTATATTTTTAATTTGTCAGGAGAAAATATATCTCTCACTATATAAAATTTTTAATTATTAAAGTTATTGAGATGTTCTTTTTTCATTTTTTTTTGCAGGTCTACATTTTCTGTGAAGATCTCTTGATGCAAGATGAGCATGAGCTACTCTCTATATATACCTCAATATGTATCTTTCAGTTGAATATTCATGGACCTTTGGCTGTTGCTATTTGTTCCTCTCTGCATATGAGAGGAAGATGTGACCAGAATGTACGGGTATATATGTAGACCCAGCCGTAATACAATAAGCTATCAATTAATATTTCCTTACAGCTTTCTATCTGGTTTCAACAGATAAATCCATGTTTGTGATGAATTTTATCCCTCATATATGTCGTGGTTTATGTCAAGTACACTAAAATTTCTAGCATTATATAGATTTGCAAGAGCACTCTGATAAATCAACTGTATTCAACTTGATAACACTTCATAAGATGGGTAAAGTTCTAATTTTAAAAGATCTAGGAACAATAACCTAATTTCTACTTGCTTGCTTCTTTAAAGTAGGGTCATTAAACATAATCATTAAAATTTGTATTTCAATTTATGTGGTATTTGGCACGACATTAATGCTATATAAATATAATAGTAGAGATTAAAAAAATTAATAATATTTAATACCCAATAATCAATAATTGGCGATAAAGCAAATGAAATTAAAAAAAAATTTGAAGACATAATATTTATTTCCAAAAGATATGAGTTTAGAAAACATGTAATTTTCTTTTTGGCAATCGATAAAATGAAAGAAATTTTTGTTAAAATAAAAATAACAATGAAATACTAGTACTGATTAGATGACTAAAAAGCAAAAGAAGAGTTTTATTAAAATAAAAGAATAATAATGATTAGAGACTTGTCTTTAATATTAATATTGAATATTTAATTATCAGCTTAAATTTTTGAGTTGAGTGATAAATTAATATGGCATCAGAGTCTTTATATCTTTGCTTTCAATTAATTTTTTAGTTTATTGACTTGGCCTTTTTGGTATCTTAAAGACGGAAGATTCACGTGGTTCAGACTTACTTGGATTTATATAAGAACTGTTAGAGATTTATTTTTAATATTAATATTACGCTTTTAACTATTAATTTAAATTATTAAGTTGAGTGAAAAATTAATAATAATAAAATACTAGTATTGATTAGATGACTAAAATACAAAATAACATATAATTCTAACTTTTTAAAGTCAAAAGCTCACTATTGTTTACACCCCATTCGACGATGATTTCAATAACTAATTCAAGATTAAGTAATATAACTCAATTAATTTATTATGCCCAATTGAAGGGTTTAAGAGTCCTCGACATGAAATCAAGCTTATGAAATCTTTGAGTGACTTTTTAAAGACTAGCTTTAGAGGAATGGAAAAGCCTTTGATTTGCATCATTTGCTAGTGCTTGGCCGCCGAACTTGACCAATGTTCTCTTTTACCTCGATAATTGCGATTCTAGGTGCAACTTGTTTTCCCACTTTCCATCCGAATCGTATACGAGTTTTTCCCATTAATCATCAAACATCTTAAATTGGCATTAGCTAGTGACTAGATCAAGTCCATTTAATGGGAGAGAAACAGCCAATTCTCAAATGAACCACCATATGATATTACTAAGAGAATTAATTTCGTAGCATGCGAGATATTCTTAATTAAACACAATAGCAACGTTGGATTGTGGTGGTCAATTTTAAGTTCATTTTAAGGGTTACATACAGCTATACTTGGTTAAGAGTTAATGAATGAATCTTCCATTTGCCTTGATAATCTTGCTAGTTTTACGTTGACGATATATGGCTTGCGATGTGAAGTAAAAATGGTGCCTCCTCAAGTATATGAGATCCTTTGTTGACTTTTTGAAACCCACAGTGCTGTGGGCTATGTCCTGTGTGGAAGGCACTTCCAGTGTTGTCGTTGCTTGCCGTAGTCCAAAAAAGAGGCTCTCAGCATCAATCAAATTCAGCTAGCTATTTGGTAGTGGCCATTAGCCACATACGACATATTTTCCATTGACTCTTAACGTTTCTTTTTTGAATCTTCTAGGTTTTTGTATATGGAAGGGGTAATTTAATGGTTATGATTTAGATTAGTCAAAGTAAATTATATCAATTAGTAATCTAGAATAGAAACTAGCTAGATAGACAACCATGCGATCTGAGTCCATTAATTCCCCACCTAACATGCAAAAAGATGTAATTTCAAACGTAATGTATTAATGTAATCATCGCATGGCTAAAGTTATTTTTACGAAGAAATTAAATTAAATCAGAAACAAAAGCTAGTTACTTAAAGAAACAGAATAGCAAGTGTTTCAACAAGTGTATTTGATACTTTCTAGGAAAATATTGCCAACAGAGCAGGTTGAGAAAATGTGGCCGAACTTTTTATTATATTTCAGATAAACATAACGAAATACAATAGCCTGTTATTTATAGGTTAGAAGTTGCTGGAAAAGCAAAAAATACGAGAGAAAGTGAGTTTGTTACTTTTGACGGGAAAATGGCAACAAACTCCTAACAAATATTAACAACATTTTGACTAAATTTGACTATCTTAGACTAATCTATCCACGATAAATAAACTTCTGTGTCAGCTCTATAAGCATCATCATCTGACTTAATCTCTGCCACTTGTTGCTGAGCTAGCAACGACGGATGCTTCTGAATTTGCTTAAGCCGAAGCTGCTGTTCTGCTGTTATTCTTTCGAGATCCACAAAGAGGTAAACTTCTTCGCTTCTTCCTCAACTAAACACATTGAAAGTAGTCTGGTTTAGACTTACATGTGAAAATTTTCTAATTCAAAGTGTGTGCTCTCAACTATACACATTGAAAGTAGTCTGGTTTAGACTTACATGTGAAACTTTTCTAATGTGCAATAATTATGGTGTGTCATATGTGCTAATGGATGAGTGTAGTATGTAATAATTATGCTGTGTCATGTTTATTAATAGTGTGTGTTAGGAGTAATTATTGAAGGAGTGCTAAATGAAAGTAATTATTTTGTATTATTTTATTTTTATAATTTATTGTAACAATGTGGTCACACTAATCGTAAGGGAATGAATATGTCTACTTAAAATTGTAAGAGAATATGTTATGAAGTCATGATTATATTTTAAGGCATTTTTTTATGTATTTTGATATAAATATCAAATGAAAGAAAAATGTTAGTATTATAATAAAAAAAAAAACTAATGTTTTAGTTCTTCTCTTTTATAGATGTCTTGGCATTGTTATTAAATTAAGTCAAAATTAATATTGATATTAGAGCATTATTCTTATGAACTGTGAGGTTTAATTTAAAAAAAAAATATTGAGAGTTTTGAGAGTTTAAACACTTGTATGTGAGTGACTAAACATCTAAAGTGATTAAATGACTTTAAGAAATAATACTGCTTCTGTTGTTCCTCAATTTTTTAGAAAACATTATCAAATATGAATTATTAAAATAAGTCATATTTGAAGTCCTTGAATTTACGGGAGATTGTAGATCAAGATAAACAAGTTCCAGCATTGAGAGCTAATCCTACTATAGCTCAAATGAAGCAACATGAGGAGGAGAAGTTGAAGATGGATAAAGCTATTACTTGTTTGCACTCAGCCTTCTGTCACGCCCCCAGTGTTCTCAAGCATTTCCTCAAACACTTGGTGCACGACAAAGCCTCCTAGAGGCCTTAAAGGTTATTGGAATGGATCGCGGGCTGGAGCTTCTAGAAGACCCGCTGATATGGGTGAAGAACTGGGCCAAGCCTGCGACTTATTAGGGTTGTTAACCTTAATTAGGAAAGGAATATTCTAAGGAATATGTGATGGCATTTAGGAATATTCTAGAGAATATTATTCCATTTTGTATATACACCGTTGGATCATTTAAATCTCAGCCGTCGATTGTATAGGATTGCTAGTATATAAAAGGGAGACCTTCACTTGTATAATTTATTTCATAACTTTGTTTTCTCTTCAGCAATATAGAGAGCATTCGTACAAACATATGATGTGCTTGTTTTTCTTCTCTTTGTGTGGTTTTCTTAGCTGCTTAGCACGCAACGCGTGTAAGGCTGCACGGTTCGAGAACGTTCCATGACAGTTGGTATTTAAGTAGATTCGAAGATGGAGAAAGATGGCGTACTGCCGGAGTTGACTGAAAAGAGGGGTCGGAACCCCAAAGCTAAGAGTCATGGCATTGTAGCTCGCGACAAGTTTGTCGATCCAGGCCATGAGTTCGGGGCCATGGTGAAAATGCTCGGTGGCGCTGTGGGAAAGGCAACGGATCATCTTGGGGAGTTGGAACAGCAAGTAGAGAAGCTCGAGACGGGACTCGACACTCAAGGGGACGAGCTGCGCTCCCTCATTGACACATCCATCCAGAGTTATGCTGATCCTAGTGTGACTGGATCAAAGCTTTCCAAGAGAACGTATACACCACTTTTGATAAAGTTCAAGCCTAAGTGGAGAAGCTGCGTAGAGGGTTTGATGTTGTCATAGAGGACGTAGTGCTATATAAGCGAGCAGTGACCAATGGGTCTGTTGCTGCTCAAGGGGCGCCAAGAGTTGAGGCTCCTAAACTAAAGGAGTTCAGCGGTAAGCGGAACGCCAAGGAGCTGGATAACTATTTTTGGCAGATGGAAAGATACTTCGATGCCATAGGCATGCGGGACGAAGACAAGATAAACACCGCGGCCTTATATCTTTCCAACCATGCAATTATATAGTGGCGTAAGAAAAGTGAGGAGATATGCAAGGGTGCCTGCACAATCAACACCTGTGCAAAATTGCAACGGGAGCTAAAGCGCCAGTTCTATCTAGAGAATGTGGCGCACGACGCTCAATAGCCGTTAAAGAAATTGAAGCAGATCAAGTCCATCAGTAAGTACGTAGAGGAATATTCTTTGTTAATGCTCCAGATCCCCAACATGAGCGAGGAGGACTTGCTGTTTAATTTTCTGGACTGGTTGCAAACATGGGCATTCAATGAGTTAAAGCGGCGCGGGGTGACCAGAATATTCGACGCTCTAACACTGGCAGAAATGCTCATGGATTACCGCAAGGGTGATTCAGGAAATTCCAAGCATTCGAGACCCAATCACAGCAAAGGTAGGGGCGCCAAAGAATTTCAGCCTCCGGAGGATGAGGAGGAGAAAAGTAAGCCGCCTAAATGAGAAAAGCAGAAGCGCAATGGCCATAGAGGGAATGAACCGAAGACAAGCTGCTTTCTTTGTGATGGGAATCACTGGGGTCAAGGACTACTCGAAGAAGAAGGCTATCAACGCAATGGTTACGACGTATGAGGCTTGCGAGCAGGGTCAAATGGGGTGTTTGCAGCTGCTCAATACAATGAAAGCCAAGCGGCGTACCAGCGTGCCAACAGGAAAGGCGCTCATGTATGTTGAAGCCTACATCAACTGCATAAAGACTCAAATGCTAATAGATACGGGCGCGACGCACAACTTCATTAAGCGTGTGGAAGTAAAGCGCTTGGGACTTTATGTGGAGAAAGAGGAGAGGTTCCTCAAATTAGTGAATGCTACAACCAAGCCATTGGATAGGGTGGTTCGAGGGGTCGATATCCACTTAGGCAAATGGCGCGGTGAGGTAAATTTCTATGTAGCACCTCTTGATGATTTCGATGTGGTGTTAGGTATGGAGTTCTTGAGGCAGTATGACGTGGTGCCATTTTCTTGACACGACTATATATGCATCATGCAAGGAGGGCTTTACATGATACCGATGGTAGACAAGCCCAAGGGTGGGCAATCTTAGCCGAAAGCCAATACTAAAATCTTTTTCACCATTCAACTAATGGGAGTTGCTGGGTGCAAAAGAGAAGTACATCCAGCCACAATGAGGGGGATGGATGATAAGGCGACAAGGGGTGAGGGTAAGCTACCAACGGGGGTTAAAGAAGTGTTTGATGAGCACAAGAGGGTGGTGCCAACTGACATACCATAGGTGTAGCCACATCAAGGTGATATCGAGCATGGAAAACAGTTGGAGTTAGGGTTGATACTTCTAACTACAGTGCGAATGCCTTAACCGGGATTAGATAAGTTGCGGGGGTAGCTCCAGGAGTTGGTGAGTGTGGGTATTGCTCAGCAACTCAAGGTGTCATACGATGTGTGTTTTTAGCACAAGAAGTAGGTTGGGGACAGACAGCGGTGTGTCAAGCATCGTGTGGGAGACTTGGTGATAGAGACGATACTTGCACCACAATACAAGACAGCACACCCACTTCACAAGGGCCTTGATCGCAGGGACGAAGGGCAATTTTCTGTTGCCAAGAGAGTTGGCAACGTCTCGCATAAGGTGGGGATACCTTCGAGATAGCAGCTGCATCCGTTGCCTTCCGAGAGCTATTTGGAGCTATACCGAGGGGGTATGGAAGACATAGAGTAGAAACAAGGACCTTTAGGGATTTTTACATGGGACGATAATGGGGAAAAACTCATCTGCAATAGACGAATGTGCAAAAGAAGAATCCACCTCCAAGGTGTGAGGATATTGTCAAGTGGAGAGAGGCACCAGATATTGAGGCACACTGGAAATACGAGAGCGCACAGTGGCAGATTGATGAAGGAGGTGAGCAGTTTTTAGTGAAGATGCGACGAGGGCGTTGTGTGAATTTGGTGAGGGAGAATGTCACGCTCTAAGTGTCCTCAAGCATTTCCTCGAACACTTAGTATGCGACAAAACCTCCTAGAGGCCTTAAGGGCTACTGGAATAGATCGCGAGTCAAAGCTTCTAGAAGACCCACTGATATGGGTGAAGAACCGGGCCGAGCCCACAACTTATTAGGGTTGTTAACCTTAATTAGGAAAGGAATATTCTAAGGAATATGTGATGGCATCTAGGAATATTCTAGAGAATATTATTTTATCTTGTATATACACCGTTGGATCATTTAGATCTCAGCCGTCGATTGTATAAGGCTGTTAGTATATAAAGGGGAGACCCTCACTTGTACAATTCATCTCATAGTTTTGTTTTCTCTTCAGCAATATAGAAAGCATTCGTGCAAACACTTGGTGTGCTTGTTTTTTTTTTTTCTCTTTGTGTGGTTTTCTCGGTTGCTTAGCACGCAGCGCGTATAAGGCCGCACGGTTTGAGAACGGTCCGTTACACTTGGTAAATGATATGTTTACAAAAATCATGTATCTTAAAATTGCCAAAGAAATATAGGATGAGTTAAAAAAATTACACGAGGGTAGTGAAAGAGTAAGGTCTATCAAATTGTTGAATCTCAAAAGAGAGTTTGAAATGTTGAAAATAAATGAGAATGAATATGTTAAAGATTATTCTTTAAAGTTACAAGCATTGGTGAACCAGATGAGGCATATAGTAAGGTTGTGGAAGGTTATAAAGTAGTGGAAAAAATGTTGATTAACTTGCTCGAAAAATTTGAAATCAAATTGTTGTTATTAAGGAGTCATGTGACATCAAGAAATTGACTATTTCTGAGATGATCAGTAAATTACAAGCTTATGAACAAATTTTTTTTATAAGAATGAATGATGTGACTGAGGTGCATTTCTAGTAAAGCACAAAGGGAAGCAACCTTTTCAAAAGGATCAAAAGAAGAAGAGTTATAAAAAAGAAGGTGGTGATAAAAAAGCAAAAGGCAAAATGGATGAGAGTTTAATTGAATTTGCAGTAAATAACAAGTTGCCTCATTGTTCAACCTGTAAAAGAACAAACCATATTTCAAAAATATGGGGAAGCCATAAATTCAATATAACTATTGCAAGAAGTAGGGACATAGAGAGAAATTTTATAGATTCAAGTAAAACCAACCTCAACCACAACCCGCACAATATGCCAACTTTACTAATAAGCAACCCCAACCTGAAGATCACTTATTCATGGCTACTCAAGCTTGTTATTCAGCTTCAAAAGATGTATGGTATATGGATAGTGGTTTTACTAGCCATATGGTGAGAGACTCAAACCTGTTCACTTCTTTAGACAAGATTAACAGAACCAAAGTCAAACTTAGAAATAGAGAGGTGGTTCAGGCTACAATAGGAGGTATGGTCTCTGTTCATACTAACAAAGTCCAAAATTAATTCATGATGTAATGTTAATTCCTGATTTTGATCAGAATTTGCTCAGTGTTGCATAATTATTAAAAATGAGATATTTACTTTTATTTAAAATAATGATGCATTATACTAGATTCAAATGATTCTAAAGTTGTTAAAGTTAAAATGTGTGATAATGGCTTTTCAATATGTTGGAATTAAGTTAATCACTCAACATTTGTTTCCAAACATGATGATTCTATATTATGGCATAAAAGATATGGTCATTTTAATATGAATGCATTGAAGTATTTGTAATCCCATGATATGGTTAGAGACATGATTGCAATCAGTTGTATTGATGATTTATATGATGCTTGTTAATTGGAAAAAATGCATAAAAAGTCTTTTTCATCAGATAATATTACAAGGGCAAAGAATAAGTTGAAGCTTATTGTCATGTCCCACATTAAATAATAATTGGGTAAATCTTGGGTATATAAGGGTGGGTATGCAACATTACCTAATAGGCTAGTCTTTTGGGTCAATAACAAGTGTCCGACCTGTGACAAGGGATATTAGAGCAGATCCGAATTTTTATTTGTGTATGGGCCCCCAAAATTCCCCCAATAAAAATTGCCATGTGGGATGTAGGTCCCCAATGTCGCTAGGAGGATAGGCAATACAGGTTAAGTAGGCCAAAATATTTTTGTGTCTTAAGCTCTAATAGAGATTTTCATGTGGGTAGTGAGTCCCATAACCCTGAAAGGTTGGGCAATATGGGTCAGGTTGGTCCTTGAGTTTAGGTCACATTGTAACGAGGGCATCATGTGATTAGGTGGGGGAGAATGTCACGTCCCATATTGAATAAATATTGGTTGGATTTTAGGTATATAAGGGTGGGTATGCAACATTACCTAACAGACTAATATTTTGGATCAATGACAAACGCTCGACTCGTGACATTATTCATCTTGACTTATGTAACCCTATGAGTGTTCCTTTTTTAAGCCAGAATAAGTATTTTATATTGTTTGTTGATGATCTGACTAGAATGACATAGGTGTACTTTTTATTAAGTAAAGCTCAAACTTTTAATGTTTTTAAAAAGTTTAGAGCTATGGAGTCTGAAAGTGGCTGCAAGATTAAGATGTTGAGCTTAGACAATGGAAAGGATTACACTTCCAATGAATTTAATGTATTTTGTAAAGATATAAGAATTACTTATCAATTGACTGTTAGCTACACCCTTGAGAAAAATAAAGTTTCAAAGAGAAAGAATAGAACAGTTATGAAGATGGTAAGATGTTTGATACAGAGAAGAAATTACGAAAAAACTTATGGGCTGAAGCTGTCTATACAGCAGTGTATCTCTTGAATAGGCTACCAATTAAAGCCGTTGAAGGGAAAACACCATTTGAGGCTTAGTTAGGAATGAAGCTTACTACCAAATACTTAAAGAATTTTGGATCAATTTGCTATGCTCACATTGCAGATGTCAAGACGTCCAAATTAGATGAAAAGCTGAGATGATGATTTTCTTTGGTTATGCAACAAGATCTAAGTGTTACAGAGTGTATAAAATAAAGTCAATAAAGATTATGATTAGTAGAGACATTCAAGTTGATTAGGTTGCATATTGGGATTGAAAAAATAATCATGTTCAAAGAAATGTAAAACCAGCACAGTTGACAACCATTCTGCTGTAACTAATAACCAAAATCAAGTTGCAAATGATATTGACAATCAAGAAGATGAATTTGACTCTTTAGTATTGAAGACTAAGTCCTAGGCTGAAATTTATGAAAAATACAGTTTTGTTATGAATGAGCCTTCTTACTTTGAAGAAGCTTCGATGCTGATAGAATAGAATGATGTAATGAAGGAGGAGCTGACTATGATCAATAAAAATGGCATATGGGAACTCACTTCAAGGCCTAAAGACAGATATGTGATTGGTGTCAAATGGGTTTATAAGACAAAATTAAACCCTGATAGCTTCATTCATAAACACAAAGCTAGACTTGTTGTGAAAAGATATTCTCAAATGGATGGAGTTGATTATAGTGATATATTTGCCCCAGTTGCTAGATATGAAACTATCAGATTATTTGTTGCTCTATCAGCTCAATATGGATGGAAGATATTTCATTTGGATGTCAAATCAACTTTTTTAAATAGATTTCTGTAAGAAGAAATTTATTTTGAGCATTCTAATGATTTTATTGTTGTAAGTCATGAAGATAAAGTCTATTGGCTTTATAAAGCCTTGTATGGGCTAAAATAGGCTCCAAGAGCCTGGTACAATAGAATTGATGCACACTTTCTCCAAAATAATTTTAAGAGTAGCTTAAATGAGCTTATTCTTTATGTGAAAACTCGTGGCAATAAGAAGAATCTTATAGTGTCATTTTATGTAGATGATTTGTTGGTTATTAGTGATGATATTTATGAAATTAATAAACTCAAGAAGAGTATGTTGTAAGTTTTTGAAATGATAAATCTTGGAGAGATGATATATTTTTTGGAATGAAAGTGTAGCAGTCAAATGATGGAATCTTTCCATCATAGAGAAAGTATGTAAAGGATATGCTAAAAAAAATTCAAATTAGAGGGTTGTCTTCTTATTTCAACTCTATTTGCTGTAAATGAAAAGCTCTCTAAGTCTGATGATGATGCAAAGGTAGATATAACTTAGTACAGAAGTTTGGTTGGCAGCCTTCTTTACTTGATTGCAACTAGACCAGATTTGATATTCTTAGTTAGCTTGCTTTCAAGGTTCATGTATTCACTAAGTTTGACACATCTTGGTGCTGGTAAAAGAATTTTGAGGTATCTAAAAGGAACTTTAGACCTTGGCATTTGGTACTGCAGAAGTGATGAAAAACTTGAAGGTTTTGTTGACAATAATTGGGCAGGTTCTATAGATGACTTTAAGAGCACAGTTGGGTATTTTTTTTTTTCACTTAGGAGTAGAGTTTTTTCATGTAACTCTAAAAAGCAAGATGTAGTTGCTTAATCCTCAGCTAGAGCTAAATATATAACTGCAATAGCAGTCTCAAATCAAGTTATATGGATTAGAAAAATTCTAATAGATCTGGATTATGCGTAAAAAGAACCTATTGTATTATGGTGTGACAACAATTCAACCATTTCAGTTGCTAAAAATTCTATCCAATATAAGAGAACAAATCATATAAATGTCAAATTTTATGTTATAAGAGAAACAGAGAAGAATGGAGATGTTCAATTAATGCAATGCAGATATAAAGAGCAATGAGCTGACATACTTATTAAGGCACTTCCATGTGGTAAATTTATTATGCTAAGAATTAAGTTAGGAGTTTTTAAAAAATTTTTTAAAGAGAAGTGTTAAGTATGTGAAACTTTTTTAATTCAAAGTATGTGTTAATGGATACAAAGATTGTGGTGTGTTAATATGTGTCATGATGCAATGTTTAATAATTATAGTGTGTCATGTGTATTAGTGGATGATTGCAGTGTATAATAATTATAATGTGTCATATGTATTAATGGTATGTGTCGGGAGTAATCATTGTAATGAATGGAGTAATTATTTTGTATTATTTTATTTTTATAATTTGTTGCAATTGGTCTGCAAAGAAATATATCCACTTAGAATTGTAAGAGAATATGTCCACTTATTGTATGAAGTCATGATTATATTTCAGGATATTTTTATGTATTTTGATATAAATATCAAATGAAAGAAAAATGTTAATATTGTAGTAAAAAAAAAAAAGTGTTTTAATTCTTCATTCATAAATGTTTCGATAATGTTATTGTTATTGAAAAATCAACATTGATTAAAAAACCAACAAGTTGCTGATTCTTTCTCTTGTTAATTTATTCCCCCACACCCCGTGTAGTCCATTAATTAGTAAAAACATCAATACTATTCCTCACGGGAAGTTCATTGTCATTGTCAATCAATTTATACACATTATATTCTACTCTAATTTGCCCATAAAAGCCTTAATATCAGTAATATGGTATGGTTGATATTGCCGTGATAATATTATTTTAACGAGAAAATGATCGGATTTTCTCTATGATGACAATAGTAATAAGTTGAAAAAAGGAATGTCGCCTCGTATGGGAGGCTCAGAATTAGGAGTCCATCGATTAACAACGTCTAATATACGATACATTTTATAAGGTTCTAGCCTTCTAATAAGAAAACTTCTAGTCATCTAGAGTTGTATGCCCTAAAATCCATTTATTAATTAATTAGAATGACACAAATTAGTGCAGGTGAAATGTGAAGTAAGCAACGTCCAAATTAATTATAGCTTCAAATTGAATTAGGCATTCTTGTCTTCTACTTAATCTCCAAAATAATAAGAGATGCGCTGGCCATGAACTTCTTGTCTCCAAATGACTACAGGATGGGCACTAAGAAGACGATATGCCTAGAAACTTGAAAAGTCAAAAGTAAAACAACAAAGCATTTCTACCAAAACAGGCCATAGTATAACAAGAAAGTATTACTATGTTAGATTTCTTAGCAAGATCCACTCAGGATTTGTGTGGGTGAGAGAGAAATTAAACCCAATGGCAAGATCATTGGCTTTCATGGTTTTGCCAGTTCTAGTTCTTCTGGACGTGGGATATGAAGATGGCCTGTGCTGAGCAAAGTGATGGAGAGTGCAAGGAAGAGAGAAGGATTGGGCTGAACAAGTGCAAGCCAGTGCTGTACAGCAAGCTTCCAACACCAGCGTGCTGTGAACGCGTTAGGGTTAGCCATTTTGAGGGTGTTTGCCCTATCGTCAGGCCTAAGTTGGCTGCTCTCATTGATGTCAATCGTGCCATTCGCCTCATTGAAGGTTGCGGCAGGAGAGTCCCTCGTCACTTCAAGTGTGGGTGTAAGCTCTTTCTCTCCTCTTTGACGCTCACACGCAGAGAAATTACAAAATCTGATAGCTAGCTGGCCTTAATTAATTTCTGTTGATCAATAAGAGCTAGCTATCTAGTCAAGTATATCAATATGCTTAAACGGTGTTGAATTAACCAAAAACTATTTCTTATTTCTACGTTCTTAATTTGTCTATCTTTCCTTTTAATAAGAGTAAATGTCATTTACTCCCTTATTAGATTCATTAATTACCAAAAACTCTCCATTATTTGATAATAAACTTCACTATTATTATAATTATAATAGTATAAATTAACTTTAGAGAGTATAACAATGTTTTTATTTTAAAGTCAATAATTGCGTTTGCACGGTACTAAAAGATAAAAATGTATTGTGCAAATAATAAAATTAATATATTTATATTATCAAATGATTAATGAGAATAACACAAAATTTTATTATATTATGAATTATTATTTAATATAAATGTTTGCATTCTTGTTAAAATATAGATATTCAATATTAGTTATCATATTAATTTAATAAATAAAAAAATTATTAATTGCAGTATAATATAAATTTATTATTTATGCAGTACTATTTAACTATTTAAAACTATGTTACATAGTATTAATTTTACTATTTATATAGTACATTGTTATTATTTAATATTGTACTTTTTAAATAACAAGATTGTTATATTTATTCAAAATTAAGTTATACTATTACCGTTATAACAAAGTTTTTTGGAAATAATTAAAGAATCTATCAAAGAGGTAAATGATAAATTCCCTTTTAATAATTAATACATGCAATATTTGTCTTGACACTAATTCTTCATTTCTTGTTTCTTTTTTTCTTTTTAAGGTATCACAACTCCATGAAACTTGAATTGTCTGGATTGTTGCCTCTCCTATTGAAAAAAAAATGATTATATTACTTTTATCACAACATATGTTGGTCGTTGTCGTTGAAGATAAACGACGGATGTAGCTTTCTTCAATCAAGCATTGTTATCTGCTGTGTAACGGCACTAAATATTATAAAAATAAAATTGATTTTGAATATGATTTTTATATTTTAAGCGCTTCCTTGGTTGAAAATTATAAATAAATAACTGGTTAAAAAAAAGAGAGAGAAAATGAAGTGAGAGCAATTCTGGACTTTGGAACTGTTTTCTATATCATTTAACAGTAGTTACATGGATGATGTTAATATATTTATTTAAGAAGAATCTAGAAGATTTGACCAAACAGCTAAGTTGCTTTTTTTGGCTAGAAAAGTTGTTAAGTTTGTTATTGTAATAAGTTTAATAAGTTCAACCATTTTTCCAACACGAAAAAAAACTTGCCAACTTAGCTTCTAAGTTAGCATCACATGATCAACATCTCTAATATCCACCCTCAAGTTGAGGGTATTGAAAAGACCAAGAGCTCGAACCTTAGATACACAAATTGAGCAGGAGGTAGAGGCTATGTAAAAATGTTGTTTGTCCTTTACCAACAACAAATTTGACCTTAAGTTTATTGGCTACAATTATTTCTCAAATAAAATGACTATCTAACTCTATTTGCTTTGTGCAAGCATGAAAGATAAGATTAAATGCCAAGGCCTTTGCACTATGATTATCATACCAAATGACAAGAATTTGAGAGACTGAAAAATATAGTTCTTATAGTAGTGACTTCTAGCAAATTACCTATGAACAAGTTGATGCAAGAGCCTTATATTCAGCCTTTGTACTAAATCTAGTTGTCACATTTTGCTTCTTTGAAAACCATGAAATTAGATTATCTCCAAGAAATATACAATAACCCACCTATTAATCTGTGATGTTTGGGATCATTGCCACAATATGCATCTGAGTACACTGTTAACTGTAATTTTTCAATTGAGAGTAATTCTAAAACAATAGTAGAAGTAGCTTTAAAATTCTTTTGCAGACTTGCTAATGTTTGAGTGATGGAGTATTCAAAAACTGACTCAGCTTGTGAAAAACATATGACAACTCAGGTTTTGTTAATGTCATATATTGCAAAGTACCCACTATGCTGCTTTTATAAAGAGTAGGATTCTCAAAGGCTTTATCTCATCTTTGAATAACTTTTGTCTTACACTCATTGGTGTATCACACCATTTGTTGTTCACCATATTGTCCTTTGTAGAAAATCTTATATATATATATATTGTTTGAGATAAGTGAATACTAGTTTTAGTGGGTGTTACTTCAATGCCTAAAAAATAATTGTAGGCAAGTTAAACTAATATGCACAATAAACTGCTTTAAATGACCATCATAGGTCGTATAATGATGATCATCCACAAAGATAAGAACAAGAATTAAACTTCCTTTATACTGTTTAATAAATAAGGAAGCATTAAACCTAGAGCTCAAGAGCAGTGCATAAAGGACTACTTAAAAGAGATAGATTCGCTTAATTAAGTTAAAGAAGATTGTTGAGGTTGTTTTTAATGTCAAAAAAAGGCATTTAAGATGTGCAGACTAGCCAAGAAGTGCTCGAAACATATTTTTGGAGTTTGAGGTGAGTTAGATTTCACAGAATGGTCAGGAGATAGCCTGAATCAAAGCTATGATTAGGGGTTATCTAAAGGTGGTTATGACATAACTAGAATCAGTATAGAGTTGAGCTCGCAACTTAGCATTAGTACAAAAAAGGGATTTTGACATCATTCACTTAGTAAAAAAGGGTCAAGATCCAAATTAGGTGGATATTTAAGCCATTCTTGTGGTTTCTAAGTTAAGTACAATCTAGCAAGCATTTCTAAGAAAATACAATATGAAGAGGACTAACACACAAATTTAAGTAGTTCGGCCTAAAGGCTTATATCCACAGGCAGAGTTCATCACATAATTTACTATATGAAAGAAATATTTCAAAATATTTATTACAATTAAAGTGACTACAAATATAGGCCAAAACTCATATATTTTTAAAGAGGAGAATTAGATGGATATGAAAAAATAGAATGAAAAATGAACTACTTCCCTCATCCTTAAAGAAAATGATGTTTATATAGTGGAGGTTAATGTAAGCTCATTAGGCCATTTGAAGGTTTTTATTTATTTTTTTAGTGGAGATAAGAGTGTAAATGTCTTTAATGCTAAATGTCATGCTTAGGTGAAAAGGTATGAGAATATTCCTTTTATACTAAGGAATATCCTACTCAATTATGAGTATTTTGGTAATTGAGCTTCCTGAGGCTTAGAGTATAAGTGCCTCTCTAATTGGATACTTTATGGGACAGTTAGATTTATAAGACAGACATGCAACATGTGGCCTTTAATATTAATACATGAGCTTTAATTAGGCAGACTTGCCTTACTGAACTCCAGACATACCTCATCTTTTTATCTACAAGAGAACAGAGTGTTCAACATGCTAACATGATGATAAAACAGTGCCCTCGTCAGGATTACATCCTCTCAGAGCTTTATCTTCCTCACTAGTTGTCTAGTAATGAGGTTTACTTGGTGAACTAGTATAAGGCTTAATGATGAACTACAGATAAACATTGTTCTGTTGGTGTGTCTTTTGACTGTAGGGCTCAATGGTGATATAGAGACTGACATAGTCTTAGTGATGTATCCTTTGATAGTAGAGCTTAGTGGTAACATAGGGACTAACATACTTTTGTTAATGTGTTCTTTGATAATAGAGCTCAGTTGTGATGTAGGTCCTCAAATGGGCCACACTTGATCTACCATACAATTTGGGTATTGTATGTTGATGAGCTTGGGCCCTGCTAAGCCCAGTAATACAATTCTCATTTGGTTTGAATTGCTTTATAAGGATGTAAGCCTTAATGGTCAGGTGGCTTCTTGGGAGCAACTTATGTGTCATCATAATGATCCATAATATAAGTGATACAAATCCATCAAGTTGTGCAATACAGACAACCTCGGTTAAATTTTCATTAACAAAAATATTATTAATGTCAACTTATCTGTTAGGCTACTTATTCATGACTGCCAAGCTTATAACAACTTTGACAATGGATGTTTTAACTACTAAACTGAAGGTGTTAAAGTAGTCAGCTTTGCTACCAATTTAGCATTGTACTTTAGAAACTAATTTTTTTTCAATTATATTTATCTCTGAACACTTATTTATTACCAAAAAATATTTTTAGCTTCAATAGATGGCACTATAGACCAAGCCTAATTTTTAATAAATGCTTTATATTCATCTATTATTACTTGCTTTTATATAGTGAGAGACAGTTTCTTGAACTGACTTTGGCTCCAAATCTAATGTAGTTGTTTGACTCATATATAATTTTAGTTTATGGATGCCATTCTTAGATCTAGTAATCACTGGATGAATGAAGGGATATATAACAAGTGCAGGAATGTGAATAAAGTTTGATGCTATATTAGAATGTGAAAGGTTTTCAGAATTAGATAATGGATCATGATTTGTAGGTTGAGATAGAGAAATATTACTAGGGGAACTTGATAATACTTGTAAATGAGAATCAAAAGAAGCTTGATTTGATGGAAGAGATGAATTCGAGTTTAAAGGTTAAGACTAAAGAAGTGATTGAGCTGCTGCAGAAGTAGAGGTACCTATTATTGAGTGGTAGCACTACTGCCACGTATTTGATGTGAAGTACAAGGTGTGATTTTAGGAATAGAAAATGAAGATGTGTTGACTGGAGCCAAATTTGAATTAGAACCGTAACTTCTTGAGGAGAATAAATTAGAACAAGGAAATGAGAATTCATTAAAGAGACATGCCTTACAATATATAACCTACCAGATAGTTGCACATATATATATATATATAAACAATAATTCTTAGGTGCATACATTCTTAAGTTTTTAAAATGACGATTAATTAAAATGATGTCGTATTAGTTATATTTTAGTCAAAATGGTGCCATCAAAATTTGTGTAAAGCTAAAATCACAACTAAAAAATTAGGTTTCACCGATACTAAATTAGCGTCAGTGAATGGTTTAAATGACACAATTTTATGGTGTTAGTGTTGTTAGAGTAAAAAAATTACTGACATTATAATAAGTGTTAATGAATCGCTAATATTATGGTATAAAGAATTCATATTACCATGGAATTAGAGAATTGATGACACTATAGTATTAGTGAATTGCTGACACTATGGTATTAGAGAATTACTACTACCATAGTGTCAAAAGCATACTGATACTATGATATCAGAGAATTTTGATTAAAGCATCCAAACTAAATTTCATAAACAATATAAAACATCTCAAATTAAATCTTAAAAAACTATAATAGTTTCATAAGTAAATCTAAATGATACACAACAAAGTAACTTATTAAAAACATCAAAATATTTGAAGATTAAACACAAGGTTGCTAATTTTTTTTGCTTAAACTAATATTCCACCAAAGATTTGGAAGAAATTCACCCATACATAACTTAATAGCTATTGAGCAAAATAGCCTTCCATGTTTATCTCTATCAAAAAAATTTGGTTATGCTAATGCTACCATCTTCATCAGCCTATGCTAGGTAGATTTTATGGCAATAGTAGCAACAACACATAGATCAAGGGTATTTAAGTGCAGATAAAAATAAGGTACAAATAAACACATATGCATACCAAGAATGCTAAATTATTCACAAATAACCCCAAAATAATAACATATACAAGCCTAAAATAGAATAAAAATACTCCTAATACAGTCTTAAATTAATAACTAAATACACTTTAAATATTATGATCTTACTGTTGGGTGTTTTTGGTTCTAAATCATATTGGGTACATGCATGTGAGTTTCTGTTTATTGTTTATCAATACATATACATGCATCTCATACATTATATACGCAACAGAAGATAAATATCTAATTTCTTAAATAATGAACATAATTAAATTTTGCATCATTACAATAATGAACAAATTTAAAACATATTAATCACATTAATACCAAGATTGAGAATAATCACCTTGTAAGTCTTTAGAACGGATTAAGTTAGAGTTCCGCCTGAAATAATTTTATTGGCAATTCTAGAATTCAATAAGGTGAGCTTGAGTCGTTAGAATAACAACTTTAATTTCAGCACTAGTTTAACTCGTAAACCCTGAGATTAACTCATAATCTCTAATTTAATACTTAAACTATGGATATTAGTTCAACACTTTAACTAATATATATTTGTTTCTAAGTAATAGAAATTATTTTTGTTAATACAACTCTTGTATAAACACAATAATTTCTTTTATTACTCTTTTGGTGGTCGACCAATATAAGAACAAGAAAATGACAAGTTTAATTAATCAACTCTTGAAAGTTAAAATTTATCTTTTTATTCTTTAGAGTGGCCAAACCATTAACTCTCTTTCTGGACAACAAAAATGAAAATAATTTTTCATTCTCCCTTAAATGAAATGGTTGGCCATATTTATATATTCTCATCTTATGAAAATTAATTTTATGATATTAATAAAACCACTTTTTGCCTTTTGTAAAAGAAATGTTATTTTATTACATTAGATTAACTATTAAGCAATGAAAAAAAAAATTCCAATGCATACTTTACCATTAAGGTTTGTATTTAATAAGGAAAATAAACAAAACTTTTGTTCAAATAAGTGGTTAATAGCCGGCAATTTTTTTTAATTCATTTCCTCAAAGCAACTTTTTCCTTAAAAAAATCCCTTTAATGATTCGCCATTAAATATTTAATTACCAAATTAACTCAAAATGTGTCCCACTTAATCACATATTTGAGTTAACTTGATCAAAGACTCATTATGCGTCACATGTCAACATTTAATTGGTTAATAATAATTATTAACTAATTAAGGTACTTAATTTTTAAGTTTTGACACGCGTGCATCCCGAGAGTTCCTAAAAAAAATATTCAGTTTTACGAAAATTTATTGGATTGAACAATTCAATTTGGTATGTTGCATCAGTGCACAATAAGTACACTTCATATTACGAAACTCCCTAAGTCCACGTTCAATTCGTCAAATGGAACTATTCTATAACTCAGTACTCGATGCCTCATTCACACATCACAAATATTATAAATTAACGTGTTAAACTATATAAATTTAGGTTAGAATGCATATGTATAAATCTTCTGTTATCTATATCATAGATGTATAGGGGATATAGATCAATACCGTCAAATTCTCATATGTTCAACCATGAACTTATGTCTAGATTTGTATTCAATCAAGTATGCTACCTCAGTGTAAAGGAGTTTGTAGATATTGTTTAACCTTACGGAAAACTTTTTGTTGAGGTTTATGCTTGTGACGACAAGACTTTCTGAAATATAATATCGGAGCATCAGGATATACAACTTATCTATGTGAGCTGACAGATTCCATATCTATGCACACTAGATTCTATGAGCATTGGACCATACTCAACGACACATAACAGTCAGACTATAAAAGGTCTCTAATATCCGTGAAACTAAAGTATCGTGGATCACTCACAAGCCCACCGTGACACAAGCTCATCGTGGAGCTCAGGTCAAAGGATCACGAATACAACTCAACTCGAGATGACTCACTATTGATGGCTTCATAGAAATTCTATTGGCGTCCTTATGAGTCTGTTCAGTATCCACTCCTGAGTGTATACCCATATGCCTATAAGAGCTCTAAGCTCATGGTTAACTAAGAACAACCATCTGTACCCTATAGATATAGAAATATACTGATCTATAAAAAAGAAATTCACCAACAGACTTGCATCAATAAAAATAGACCAGGAACATAGTATTTGAGAATATAATTGTATAATGACATTTCTTATAACTCATATTGCAAATCTTTGTAATTATATTATTACTAGTATATTCTAAAGTCTTTGTCCATTATAGATAAGGCTCTAACTCCTTAGATTTTGCTTACTTTTATAATCTGTTAACTCTTAGCATTTATAACTATCAGAGTTGCTAACTCTTATCTTTGATCTAAACTTCTTTAGACTAGTTCTAAACTCATTCAGATCATATAATGTTTATAATGTTATAAGAATTTACCATATATGTTTAATATTAACGATTTTATTTGAAATATTTATTGTATAAATATTAAACAATTAATATTCATACAATAGTAAAATAGTACGTAAGCACTAACTCTAACACTTACCTAAAGTATATCTTTACTATAGGTTATATGTGGAGTTAATTTACAATAGAAAAAAAACATCAACATACATACAAATAGTGGACATATAATTATTTGTATGAGGTAATCATGTACATATGCTTACAAATCAATTATATCTATAATGAATGCATACAAAGTGCAACAAAGTATGAATTTGACCTTATTCATTTGTCGTGTCTATGTCCATGCCAATAATATTGAATTTCACATACATTTTTTTTTAATTTGAATATTTAGAGTGTAAAAAGTGACTTAGAAGAGAATTCATCTATAATGTAGACCTAGTCTAAATAGGCTTCAGTATTTAGCCTATAACTTGAGAAATATGTACTCAATACATACATTCTTGCACATTCTAGATACTGAAACAAATATCTACAACTTCTATTTTTGCATGTGAATCCCACCATTAGTGGCAAATTCAAAGATCGGCACATGAGATAAGTATTAAATTATCAACAATTGAGCGAAGTCGTTGTCTCTCTCTCTTTTTTATTTATTTGTACCCTTCAAGTTTTCATATAAATAGGTGACTTGTCTATCTCGAAGGGGAGCTAGATTTTAGACTAAAAACTCTTTCTTTTTGTATTCTCTCTTTTTGTAGTAGTATTTTCTTTCATATAATATTTTGAACTTTATATTACTACTTCTTGCAATTTTCTCCTTTAATTTCATCATGCTTGTTTAATTCTCATTTTGTTAAGGTGAAAGTGTAAAATTTTTGGAGAGGTAATAAGATATACTTAAACTCTTACTTTAGAATTTAATATTTACATCTTTAAGTTAATTAAATTTATATATGATGTATTTATTTATTTTAAAGTAATATTGATATCATTTCTTATAAAACAAGAGTCTTGATTTATTATATATAAATATAATAATTGGTATAATAAATATAAATATAATAATTGGTATAATAAATACTTGAATAACGTAATCTCAATAAGGTAATTAAAAGAAATGAATACAAATTAATATATAAATTATGATGAACTATAATTGTTATATTTTTCGATTGAAACCTTCTTTGTATGAGGATTCCAATTGAGTTATAAAAGAGAGTTGAATATATTTTTATTTTATATACCGAGAGTAGATCCCTAACCTTAACATTCATTTTAATTTATTATTTATATCATTATAGGTAAACATATTATATCTTTAATACTGTATTTCTTTTGAGATTATTTATATTTGTAGACTTTAAATAATACTTCCATGAGATTCGATCCCATTCTTATCGGGTAATTTATTATTTTGACATTTCTATACTTAAGAATAGAATCAATATTTGGACATTTCAGTTAATATGATAGAAATTTGATAAATGCTTTATATAGTAATGATAAACCTAAATAAAGGAAATAGAATATGTAATTAAAATAAACCAAATACAAAAAATAGATATTTCCTCGTTTAGGAAATGTATTGCTGTCTTTGGAAGTATTTTGCTATATTCTTTGGATGTTATTTATGTTTTTTTTTCTAATTATCTTTGTACACTTCTTTTAAAGGAGGTATTTCCTTCATAATTTAGGGAAGTTTGTTGACTTAGTTCTTTGTATGTTGTTTGTGCTTCTTGTGAGAGGGAGGTATTTTTTTCATATCACTGAGAGCTTTATTGCTGCATTTCTGGTATAGGATGATTGGTTGGGTGAGTCATCCTTGTGTTAGGATGGTTTGTTTCCTTTGATGCTTGTATTCGTAAAGTTTATTGCTTCAACCTGGATGTTTGATTGATTCATGCGTAGAGAAAATTATATTTTAAAATAAATATTTATGTACTGAACGTAATAATAAGTTATAATATAATAAATAATAAGTTATAATATAATAAATTCTGAAAATATTTTAAATAATAGATAATTATCTCTAAATGAACAAAATAAATAAGATAATGTGTAATTAAATTATAAATTACTGCATTAAAACATAATAAATATATATAAGTATTCATTCACAAAAAAAGGTGCTAACCCTGGTATTGGTCTACCAACTACCAGTACTTTTCCTAAATAAAAGGGTGTGCAAATATGTCATTAAAATTGATATATGTATCATAAATATTGAAACATAAACACTCTAACACCGTAAAAATATTACTTATTAAATTATTAAATATCAATCTAATTACTTAAATTGATTTCTTGAAATTTCTTTTTTTATTTTTAAATATCAATCTAATTACTTAAATTGATTTTCTGATTTTTTTTTTTCATATTTCCTTATCGGCCTCTTTTTCTTCTTTTATTCTTTGATTTCTCTTTTTCTGTTTTTGTTATTTCTTTCTGTGTTCTCAATTTGCTTCTGTTCTCTCAATTTGGATGAAGAAAATGAAGCTAATTCCTTTTACTTGTATAAACAAAGCTAGCCGGCCAACCTACCGAATTACTAAGCCCCCCGTTTGATTCATCCACCTATGTTTATCATTATTTTATTCATCTTACACAAAAACCACTTGTTACCACGGAAAAAAAATGCCCACTCGTCCATTTAAATATTAATATTATATTCCTTCTCATGTTACTTAATCAAAATAATGCAAAATTCAAAAGGTACGTATCTTACATTGATATCCATGTTTTAGCTGATTATTGTTTAACAAATATTAGTTCATAGTAAAAGTTTTTATAGGTTTTAATTTGTAATTAACGGAAAAGTTTGACAAAGTGTCCTCTTAATAATACACATTCTCAATTTTACAAAACATGCATTATATTTTAAGAAAACTTTCAAAAAATTTTTAACAACCAACTACTTCTCAAATATAACAACTTCATAATTTGTCAATCGTTTAAAATAAATTCTATAATACAAAAATAATTAACCAACATAAAAAATAAAATTAAATATTAGAGAATTGAATGATTGAGTAAACAAAATCTCAAAATCCTAATCACTACACAAAACACACACACCCAACTCTAGCACCCACAAACCCAATACTTAAAACTAGAAACTCCAGCACCCAAAACCCGCACTCCAGCATCCACAAACCCAACACCCAAACCCACAAAACCAACACCAAATTTTAGCACCCACAAACCCAGAACAATAACAGAAGCTTAAAAAATTACATATAATATAAGCAAAGCACACGTCATATGTCCAACTAGCAGAAAATCCAAAATAATAGAACACAAAGTCAACAGCTACAACGAACGAATCAAAATTTCGAGGTTATAGGTAACTGCAACAAAATAAAGTGCAAATTAGACAATAATTTGAACAAAAAATGAAAAAACCCTAGAGATTTGTAGGGGCAGTTAACTGAGAGAGAGAGAGAGAGAGAAATAGAGGGAATTGAAAATAAATTTAGAGAGAGAAATTCACTAAAGTGTTGAAATATTAGGAGGTGTGGACGAAGATGGAATTTTGGTGATGGTATGAACTCCGATCAGAGGTGATTGAAGTGGTTATAAAAATTTGGGAAAGCAAGATCAAAAAGAGAGAGAGTGTGATAGAGATAGAGAAGTGAGGAGGAAGTTCAAATTTGACAATGATGGTGTAGCGTGAACTACGGCTAGAGGCGATTGAATGGGTTATACAATGCGACTGGAGGGGTCAGCGAAAGTTCAAACTAGGTGAATTGAGAGAATGAGAGAGCGTGACGGAGATGGAGAAGTATTTTTGTGTTTGTTTTTAAGGATAATAATATTTTCAAGTTTGATTTAATTTTCAATTTTATCTTATGAATTTTAAAAAATTTAATTTTATTCTAATTCTTTAATAAAATTCTGTTAATTTTAATATTAAAGAGACAAAACAGTTATAATTTATCAATAATAAAATAGTTTGACACAATATTGAAGAGATAAAATAGTTATAATTTATTAATAATAAAATAGTTTGACACAAAATATTTATGTGTCAATCATTGATTTGTCACTTAAATAATAAAATAAAATAAAAAAAAGTAGTTACCACCGTCATCGTCAGTAGCCGACCAGTTGTCTGTGATCGATTGCGATTCGATTCAAAATTTATATCATTAGACTCAAAATTTGTAATCTATGCAATGGTAAAACTTTTTTGATCAATGGAGTATCGTAAATATGCCAAAAGTGAAAATAAAACACTATAGAAGACGGTAGCCACTACCGTTTGCCGTCGAATGGTTGATTGGCGGTTGATCTGTCCAATAGTGGGGGTGGTGCATGCCACTGCACCACCGTTTGATGGCGAACGGTGGTGGCCACTGACAACCACAACTGGCCGGCGATCGCGTTGGACAAATTGACGGTTGATCTGTCCAACGGTGGGGGCAGTGCACACCACTACCCTACCGTTCCACGATGGCACGTGGTGGCCGCCACTCTCATCCTATTTTCGATTTATTTTTTGGCTACCTTCTTATTTTTTTTTAACAAAAATGATTCCACCATTGTATAAATATAAAAAAATAGAATCCAATAACATAAATTTTGCCTATTTTTGTTACTGAAATTCGACGACTAGTGGTGGCCGATGATGGCAGTCGCCGATTTTAGTTGTTCATTTTTACTTATTTTAATTATTTTTAATATAAAATAAATTTAATAATCATTAAAATTTTAAACCTATTAAAATGTTTAATGTGTTTTTTTATTTTTAATAGCCTATTAATAATCGATATGTGCACATTGTATAATGTACTCATATTATTATTTTTAATTAATATAATAACTGAACTCAAATTTGTTAATGTATAATGAAAAGAGATTTTTAGCTAAAATTAACAGAATTTTACTAATGGACTAGGACAAAATTGAATTTTTTAAATGTCATAGGATAAAATTTAGAATTAAGTCAAATTCATAGGACAAAAGTGTTCTTATCTCTTTTTTTTTAACCTTCAATCACCAAAATAACATTGTTTTAGTGATTTTTTTCCTTGCAAAACGACGTCGTTTTAATGGTTTATATTTTTTTGGCATCCCTCAAAAAACCATCGTTTTGGGTTGGGTTAAGTGTTAGGTTAAGTTTATTTTTTTTGCTAGAAAAAAGTTTTTGTTTATTTATTTATTAAAATAACATCATTTTAAATTTTTTTTAATAAAAAAATTGCCCTAAAACTATGTTTTTTTAGAGGAAAATAAAATTATTTTTAAAAATAACAAATTTAATTATTTTTTTTGTAACTAAAACTATGTCATTTTAATGTAAAGAAAAAAATAGAGCCAGTAATTCTTTGACACATCGTATTTTTAATAATATAGTATCTATAATTTAATAATACTTTATAAAAGTGTTAGTGAATCTTAATACAATTCAATATTTTTATCTTTACTGATATTATTTAAAAAAATATTAATAATATAGTGTTAATGAAACTAATTTTTTTAACAGTGATGTTGTCTTTTTAATATTAAGTTCACACTTTGAAAACTTAAGGATGTTCGCATCTAATATATATAGTCTTTCTCTTATATGAACATCTACATTTTTCTGCAGTACAACTTTAGTGAAAACAATTTTATAAAGAAGTTCCATGTTGAATTTTAAATTTTTTTAGAAATGGACGTTCTGTCTTTAAAAACTTACGGACGTCGACACTTGACCAAATTAGACCAAGACTCTTTTTCCAATTGGGTGAAAGTTCAGTGTGCTTCAGCACTTAAAAAAAAAAAAAAGAAACTCATTTGTCATTGCAATTTGCAACCCCACTAAGCTTAGTTTGGTATAGCGACCCCACTAGTGAGAAAGCTCAGAGTACGCTTCACTTTCATTTTCCAATTGGTTTTAAAGCTCTCGTTGCTTCTATACATTAGATAAGAAGAAGGGGAACATAGATTGATAAAATATAATCATGGCTTCAGTGAAGAGAAGTTCTCCGTTTACGTTTACGTTCATGATAATGATGATGATGATGATGTTGGTTTGTACTGTACAAATGGTGAACAGAGGGTTGAGCCCGAGGGATTGCACGGAGGAGTTGTGACTCGGGTTTAACGCATGCAAGCCACTCATATCATGGGCAGCCTCCATCTCCTGCATGTTGTGAACGTTTTAGGGTTAGCCACTTTGAGTGTATGTGTCCAGCGGTTTCACCAAAGGTAGCTGCTCTTATTGATGTTAATCGAGCCACAAAGGTCTTCAAAACTTGTGGCAGAAGGTTTCCCAAGCACTTCAAGTGTGGAAGTAAGATATTTTTCTCCTTCACGAGTTTAATTTATATATTTACTTTGTGGCGTTTAATTAATTTATGAATTCATTGAGATCGATGTTTTATTTTTTTTTCTTGCAGGTTTACAGTTTCCATGATGAGCATGGGCTATTTTAACTTAATTTCCGATGGCATTTGGACGTTGTTGCTATTTCTTTCGTGTCTGCATATCAGTGGAAGACGTACGTATGTATTACAGAGATAGTATTTCCATAAGATTCTGCAGTGTATTTCAATAAGCTATCAATATTAGCAGTTCCACATCTTTGTACTCGATTTTTAACAGATTACAAATAATTGTTTGTGATTGTAATGAATTTGGTTTCACATCTATTTCGAAATTTATGAAGAGTTAATTTCTAACCTCAAATTTGCAAGCTAACTCCTTATTGAAAACGTAGTGTAATTACTAATCAGATATGCCTTAAAAAATATTCATTAAGAGTTGGATGAAAAGTAGTTTATATACTTTTTGTTTTAGACATTCAGTAAAAAAAGGTCTGTACTCACCTCCCCAATCATAATGAACAGCTTTAATGCCAACATAAGACTATTTTTCAATTTATTTTTAAAATAGAATAAAGACATTCAAGGCTTCTGATATAGCCTCAAAAAAAAAAAAATAAAAAAAATAAAAAAATTCAATTATATCTAATAAAATCATCAACAAAATGTAGGAAATATTTGAAGCCATCAATGGTTTCAAGATGTGCTGGTCTTATACATCAGTGTATATTAATTTCAATGGTTGTTTTGATTTGATAAAAGTAGAGGGAAAATGAAGGCTATGTAATTTACCAAATTGACATGCATAAAAAAAATGTAGCTTCAGGTATGTTATTGCAAGGTACTAGAAGAGTAACTTCTGATTACAGTTTTAACTATCAAAAGATATGGATGTCTAAGTCTCAGATGCAATAAGCTGGAATAATTTTTGCTAAGAACTGGACAAACTTTTGCACCAATAAATGACTCAATACAAAAATTTGAATGTGGTGATACAAATGAATCAAAGTTTGAACTAACGACATTAGATTGGCTTTTATTTCTACTACAAGAAGGTGCATCATTTGGAAACAACGCAAAAGATGACTCTAGATGGTTAAGAACTAAAGTATGAGTCAAGTAACTTGATGGATTTACAAAAGTTTCATTTAATGTGTATGCAGCAGCTTATAAAATCCTCTCATAGCCATACCCTGAAGCAGCGAAGTTTCCCTTTGTAGTCTAATAAAAACTTTATTATCTTGTACTCGCTTAGAGATGTTGGTGAGATTTTTGGTAAGCAAGGAAACACAAAATAAAGTTTTTAGAAACAAATAATTACTAGACTTAGACCTAAAGCAGGCACCACCAAAATATGTAATATTCAAGCCATAATCATTACCAGGTATAAGCTTGTCAATACTTATATATTCAAATTTGTTATTGAGATTATAGGCATCATAAGTTAAATAGTGAGTGGCTCCTGAGTCTTAAGTACCAACTTTGATAATTTTGTCCCTCTTGAGCATTAATTTCTATAAGTTGACTTATTGCATCTTTTAGTCCCTGTCCACCAAAACCATGATTAGAATTCCTTACTCCATAATTTAATTAATCTTGAGAGATATAATTATCATTATATCTATAATAGTATTTAGTAGTTGAGTGTTCTTGCCTCCCACAAATTTAACAAATTAGCTTCAAATTATTTCATCTTTCATAGAAGCCTCTTCCTCCTTGCTAATTTTGATTTCATCCTTGACCTCTATACGAGCCATTTCTACCAAAACTAGTAGAGAAACTACCTCTACCAAAACCAGAATTGACACTTCTATTATTAAAATTTCAAGCACTATAATTTTCTATGCCTCCAATATAACTGCCTCCCATTTTTTGCCCATTTTGAGCAAAGTATTCAGAAAAAAAAATTATAATTACTTCCTTTACATGAAGACCCTAGCATCAGCCTACTTTCATGTGTTAAAAGCATTGAATATGCTTTATTTTTAAATGAGTAATAAACTTATCTTCACTCACTACATAACTAGTTGTAGCATTATTCATTTTAAAGAAATAGTTAGGCATGGATTTCTAATTTTCTTTAACAATGCTAATTGTATTTTCAATTGTACAATTTTTGCCTTGAACAAGAGCTAAATTGTCTTTCTACACCAATCAAAAACTCAAAAGAAGGTTTGCTATTAATCATTAAACCAAGGATGCTTTCATTAACAACCAAAAACAACCAACTCAAAAGGATTTGATCTCTCGTCATCCAATTCTCATAGTCTAGATTTTAAGGGATTTTAGCCCTTTTACTTGACTCTGCACCTTGAATACAACTTCTAATAAATTGATCTACACATTTACTATCACAATTGAGAAGATCTTCAAATCGATTTGCTCTTATAATAGCAAACACTTAATGATATCACAAAGTTAGATTTATTGAATTCAATAATTAAGAAAAAGTATAAAAAGAAATCTTATTAGGATTTTGATTGATTGAGTTAACAATATTGTTTAATCAACTAGAGTTGGCCATCTACTTTGATACCATATAAAGAAATAATAATCTTTGCTTGGTTATAAAGAAAATGAGAGAAAGTAGAGAGAAAATGAATTAAGAGCTATTGAAGTGGAAGCACACAAAAAAGTTAAACAATTCACCTAAGTAATATAATAATGTAGAATAAATTATTAAGAAATAAAAGAGAGAAAGGGGTAGAATAAGAACACACAAAGAATTACGTGGTTCGGTAACTTACCTACGTCTACGGCGAATCAAGATTACACTATTCTCTTATTATGAATCACAAGGCAACCACAAAGTATGCCTATTACAAGAAAGATCACAAAGAAAACTCTCTCTTACTCTCTAGGAATTTTCTCTCACAAAGAACCATTAAGAATTATTACTAAAATTATTGTTGATCACAAAGATCTCTTTAAGATCACAAAGATCACTCTTGATCACAAAGATGACAAGATATGTTTAAGCCAATTGATAGCCTTTATATAGGCATTGAGACGTCCTAGGTTTTCTCTATACGTGTGGGAGTCATATAAGGGAGTCCTAGAGCAAGTGGGAGACGAAATTAGGAAGTTTCCTAATTTCGGGATACTGTTCCCGTGTCCAGCGCTGGTGCGCTTCTGCTGAGCGCTGCAACACTGGCTTTCTGGCGCCGCAGCGTTGAATGGTCTATTCTGGGCGTTGCGGCGCCCACTCCTGGTCACCGCGGCGCTGGTCGCATGGTGCTTCATTTCATTTTTTGCCTCTTTTCGCGTTCGTTTTTGATCCGTGTGCACCCTACACACTTGGCTTGATCCCCAAATCATATTCTAATAATTTTTAATCAATAATCTCATAAATCCCCTCCTTGATTCAAAATCATTCACAAAGTAAATCGATTTCTCATTTTCGCATCTTCGGTCACCCTCACAAAGTAGTGACTCCAGTTAAGTCCTTGCATAGGATGAACTTAACCGAGGGCATTGGCTTAGTCAACATATCAGCAGGGTTTTTAGATGACGCTATCTTTGTCAGACTAACTTCACCACTTTGGACAATCTTACGAATGTAATGGAGCCTCACATCAATGTGTTTTGACCTCTCGTGGAACACTTGATGCTTGCTTAGGTGTATGGCACTCTGGCTGTCATAGTATACACCGGTGTTTACATCTTTACGAGCCAATATCTCCGCGCATATGCCTTTTAACCACACTGCCTCCTTTATAGCTTCACCAACAGCTATGTACTCTGCCTCTGTGGTAGAAAGTGCAACCACATGTTGTAGAACTGATCTCCAACATACACTACACCCAAACACTGTGAATACGTAGCCCGTTAACGATCTTCTCTTGTCAAGATCATCTGCATAATTTGAGTCTACGTACCCTCTTACGATTTCATTATTGTCCTCGTCCCTCTTATACACCAACCCGTGATTTGATATTCTCTTGAGATATCTCAAAATCTATTTTACTGCAAGCCAATGATCTTTACCCGGATTCACCATGTATCTACTCACCATACTCACAGCCTGTGCTATGTCTGGTCTTGTGCAAATTATTGCATACATGATGCTCCCTACAGTGCTTGCATACGGTACTTTGCTCATTTGCAGTTTCTCATCCTCGGATGTCGGCGACTGTGCTACTGACAGTTTGAAATGCATGGCCAAAGGTGTAGAGACAGCCTTCGCGTTTGACATACCAAACTTCTCCAGAATTTTGACTATATATTGCTGTTGGGACAAGAAGATAACATCTCTTCTTTCCCTTACAATATCCATACCCAAAATTCTCTTCGCTGCTCCCAAATCCTTCATTTCAAACTCGCCACTTAACTGCTTTTTGAGCTTCTATATTTCTTCCATATTCTTGCATGCGATCAACATATCATCGACGTATAGAAGCAAATACATCATCCTACAACTCATGTTCTTGAAGTACACGCATCCATCATACTTGCTCCTACTAAAGCCACAAGTCATTATAAACTCATCAAATCTCCTATACCACTGTCTAGGTGATTGCTTTAACCCGTATAATGACTTCTTTAGCAAACAAGCATGATTTTCTTTACCGGGCTCCTCGAACCCTTGCAGCTGTGCCATGTACATTGTTTCTTCAAGCTCTCCATGTAAAAAAGCTGTCTTTACATCCATCTGCTCTAGATGTAAATCAAGGTTTGCACACATAGCTAACAAAATCCTAATAGATGTGTGCTTGACAACTGGAGAGAATATATCACGAACATTGACTCCCTCTCTTTGAGTAAAACCTTGTGCTACTAACCTAGCCTTAAATCTCGTAGGCTCAATCCCCGATATCCCCTCCTTCACCTTATACACCAACTTGCACCCGACTAGCTTCTTTTGAGGTCTTTCCACCAACTTTCAGGTATAGTTCTTCCTAAGAGAACAAATTTTTTCTTTTATGGCCTGCTGCCATTCTTTCTGATTTTCACTCTTTATAGCTTCACCATATGTCATAGGCTCATCATACTCAAGAGTGTAAGCAGAATTAAACGCGTGAGTAACTAAGTCTGCTTGTGCGTACCTGACTAGTGGGTTAATCGTTCTCCTTAGCCTGTCTCTAGCAAGCTGGTACTCTTTAAGTTCTAATTCAGGAGTTCTAGTCTTCTTTTGGGTGGACTTGGAGGAACTCGCTGGTGTTCTTAGTTCATCTTTAAGGATTTTCTTATTGAAGTGTTGATCTGAGGGCATATCAGATCCATTTTCAGGCACTACTTCAACTTTTATTGACTGTGCTGAGTTTTCCTTGGTCACAGGTTCTTCTTTCTCATTTACTTAGGAGGTTTTCAGCATCGTCATCTCATCGAACGTCACATCACAGCTTATGATACTCTTTGGTGGTGTTAAGTCTTTACACCACACCTTGTATCCTTTTACTCTTTTGTGATATCCTATAAATACCCCTTTGATAGCTCCAGGTTCTAACTTTCCCTCCTTAACATGTACAAAGGCAGGGCAACCAAATATTCTAAGATAGTCATACTTCGAAGGATTGCCAGACCATTTATCTTCTGGCATCTTGAAGTCAATTGCTGAGGAGGGACTTCTGTTTATCAAGTAAGCAGCAGTCACTACAGCTTCTCCTCAGAATGTCTTGGACATCTTCGCATTGGTAAGCATGTATCTAACTCTTTCAAGTAGGGTCCTGTTCATCATCCCAGCTACCCCATTCTACTGCGGTATTGATCTTACTGTTCTATGCCTTGCATTGCTTAGTACAAAACCCATCAAACTCTCTATTACAAAACTCGAGGCCGTTGTCAGTTCTTAACCTCTTTACCCTTTTGCCAGTTTGATTCTCAACAGAAGCCTTCCAAGTCTTGAACACATAAAATACTTGATCATTGCTCTTTAATACATAGACCCACAGCTTTCTCGAATGGTCATCAATCAAGTTGAGAAAATATCTAGCACCACCACGAATAGCTGTTTGAGCTGGTCCCCAAAGATCCGAGTGTATGTAGTCAAGAGTCTTCTTAGTCTTATACTCGCCGGTACTGAACCTCACTTTATGTACTTTTCCTAGCACATAATGCTCACAAAACTCCAAGGGCTGGAACTTATCATCTCCAAAGACCTTTTGGCTATATAATTCCTTTAGGTTTCTTTCGCCTAGGTGTGCCAGTCTAAGATGCCATAACTTGGTTTGCATACTCTCATCATCTACAGAGAATAGGGCAGAACCACTTACGACTTCACCCTTAAGCACATAAATACCTTTGTGCTTCTCTCCTCTCATCACCACTATGGAACCTCTCAAAACTCTTAAAATTTCTCCGTCGATCCTGATGGAACACCCATTCTGGTTTAAAGTCCCTAGTGAGATCAAGTTTCTCTTCAAGTTAGGAACATACCTAACATCTGTCAACTCTCTCACTCGCCCATCATGCAGCCTAAGCTTAACACTACCAATTTCCATCATCTGACATGCAACGTCATTACCCATTAAGACTTTACCACCACTAATGGGCTGGAAATTTGTAAACCAAGACTTGTGCGGGCACATGTGAAAAGTACAACCAGAATCTAAAGCCCATTGTTTAGAGTTTATACCATCAATAGCGACGAGTGTCTCTGCACTGTCATAGCTATCATCATAGGCAAGCGCAGCATCTGTTTTCTTCTTATCCTGTGATTTCTTCTCAGGACAGTCTTTTATGAAGTACCCCTATTTCTTGCAGCAATAACACTTTCTAGGAGTCCTAGACTTTGACCTTGAGCCATTTTTTCTTTCCATCTCTATATGAGGGCCTTCCTCTTACAAATAAACTTTCTGCATTGCCTTCAGCCTGCTTTCCTAATAACTTTGAGTTTAATGATGATTTCACATCACTCATCGTTAAACTCTCTCTGCCGTAGAGTAGCGTATCAACAAAACTCTCATAGCTCTTGGGGAGTGAACTTAGTAGGATAAATTCTCTATCTTCATCTTCTATCTTGATGTTGATAGACTCAAGATCAAGGATGATCTTATTGAAGGCGTCTATATGATCTTTCATCGGCATCCCCTCTGACATGGACAGCTGATACAACTTTTTCTTTATATATAGTCTGTTGGCCAACGATTTTCTCATATAAAGAGAGTCAAGCTTCTTCCAAAGATCTATTGCCGTCGTCTCACCTGCTACTTCCCTTAGTACTTCATCGCTCAATGACAGAAAGATTGTGCTATGAGCTCTTTCTTGAATGTCCTTTCTTTCTGCTTTTGTTTTAGATGACTCTGGCATCTTCTCTTCATCACTAGATGAAGCTGCAGTCTCCTCTAATGCCGAACCAAGTCGTTGGCTCACCAACAACGCTTTAACCTTCATCTTCCACAGATTGAAGTCATTCGTACCATTGAATTTCTCTACCTCATACTTGGGTGTGGCCATGTCTGCTTAGAACCAAAGCTCTGATACTAGTTTTTTGAAGCGGAAGCACACAAAAAAGCTAAACAATTCACCCAAGTAATATAATAATGCAGAATAAATTATTAAGAAATAAAAGAGAGAAAGGGGTAGAAGAAGAACACACAAAGAATTACGTGGTTTGGCAACTAACCTAAGTCCACGGCGGATCAAGATCACACTATTCTCTTATTATGAATCACAAGGCAACTACAAAATATGCCTATTACAAGAAAGATCACAAAGAAAACTCTCTCTTGCTCTCTAGGGATTTTCTCTCATAAAGAACCACCAAGAATTATCACTAAGATTATTATTGATCACAAAGATCTCTCTAAGATCACAAAGATCACTCTTAAGTGTGGGTGTAGTGATTCTTAAGTGTGGATGTCTATCACTTTAAGTCTTTTTTTTTAAAGATAAACAAAAGATAAAAATTCCGCATTAAAATTCTTTACAAAATTAGTTTTACTAAATAGCATTTAAGTCATTTGTGATTGGTTAAATAAGTAGCAAAAAATCTTATATAAAGTGGCGAAATTCAATTTAGTAGGGTTGTAATTGAGAATTAAAGTTTGATTGTGTTAAGAGTTAGCATAAATAGAAGCAATTCATTAGGTTGATAAATTTTGACAGATAATTTAGAATCTAGAGTTTTTTCGGTATTACTCTCGAAAAAGGAAAGCTACCATTCTAGTTAGAGAAAATCCACAATGTCCCCAACTAAAATTGTTCAAAGCAAGCTATAAAGGTGAGTCCCTTAATCTCATTAGTGTAATAAAATTATTTTAATGTATATAAATTTCGTTGTGTTGCATGTGATATGCTATTACTAAATTGTTTAAAATGCGAATATTCACCCGTAGCATAATGCATACGCATACAACACCAACACATCAAACCAAGGATGCTTTCATTAACAACCAAGAAAAACCAACTAAGAAGGATTTGATCTCTCCTCGCCTAATTCTTATAATCTAGATTTTAAGGGATTTTAGCCCTTTGACTTGACTCTGCACCTTGATACAACTTCTAATAAATTGATCTACATATTTACTATCACCATTAAGAAAATCTTCAAGTTGAATTGCTCTTATAATAGTGAACACTTAACCATATCACAAATTTAGATCAGTTGAATTCAACAATTAAGAAAAAGTATAAGAAGAAATCTGATTAGGATTTTGATTGATTGAGGTAATAGTATTGTTTAATCTGCTAGTGTTGGCCATCTGCTCTGATACCATATAATAATCTTTGTTTGGTTATAAATAAAATGAGCGAAAGTAGAGAGAAAATGAATTAAAAGCAATTCTAAACTTGCTGGGAGTTATCTTCTCTATAATTTAATTAATAGCAATTACAACGGATGATGTTTATATATCTACTTAAGAAGATCTATAAGATTTGATCAAATAGCAAAACTTTCTTTTAGCAGGATAAGTTGTTGAGTTTGTTACAATAAGCTTAACAAACTTAACCTTAATAGACTCAACCATTTTAGTAGCATGGCATCACAACCTACCAGCTTGGTTTCTTCACTAGCATCACACAAACAACATATCCAATACAATCCATCTATTTGAGTTTTGACGAATACGATTATCACAGGCTCTTTCTTATTGCTAGAATAGTTCTAAAAAAAAAACAAAGATGTTTTTTTTTTCAATAACTAATATCTTAAAATTAAAGTTGTTTAGGGAGTTAATTGAATTTGTAACATAATTAACGATATCATGTAGATGGTTAGCTAGTTGCATACATCAACTTGAAAGAGGGAAATAATGTTTTACAAGCTTTATTTATTTATTTATTTTTTCTTTTGACATTAATACAATGAAAGTTGGAGATCTTGAAACATATTTGACAAAAACAAAAGTCTATTTTTTTTATTAAAACAAAAAGAGGTTTTAAGGACATTCAAGCATAAGGAATAAGACTTGATGAAAGTGTATATCCTCTTTTTATATGCATCTAATCCATTCTCGTACCAAATATTTCGCATACGAGCAACCTTCGTTGCCCGACCACTTAATAACATAGAAACCTCAAAATTTCATTGTGTACTTATTAAACTTGTAACTATCTAAATGGATCACTAGAACGAAGCAACCTAATTGACTAGAAGAAATTAAAAGGGATATTCTTTCAAAACTTAAGAAGCGAAGTTTTCTAGTAGTAAATGATGTTTTGTTTTTAAAAAAAATTAATTTGCACTTAAAAAGTTTAAGGAGCCAAACAAAAACGTTATTCAGCTATGATTTCGGAAATGAAAAATCTTTCTAGTCCTGGTGGGATCCAAGGATGCACAGTGAAACCATAGTTGACAAATTTTATAATATGAACATTAGCGATGCTGACATTCCATTGGATGCCAAGGTCTCTAATCTCTGGTAGGGTAGACACTGGACTTTTTATGTTCCTTTGCATAACCATACAAATTATGCTTGGAATCACATACACAACAACTTCTCTATTTCTTCAAAAGAAGATGAGATCTCCTGAAAGGGAAGTTCTCAATTGCAAGTACATGACGGTGTTTTACTTACTCCACTGCTAAGGATGCGTGGTATAAACTAGTGTGGGCTCTCATAATTTTCCTAAACATAGCTTTATTACTTGGTTGGCTATGAGAAATAAGTTATGTACTAAAGAGTAGCTTGCAAATTGAGGACTTATACTCTTAGCTGTTTGTCTTCTTTACGGTCGTTGTAGAGAGACAGTCCAATATTTATTCTTTCAGTGCAGGTTTTCCCATAGAATTTGGCACAAGGTCTTTTTGGCTTGCAATATCAACTGTCACCCAGTCAGTTAGTGGCATGAGATCTCTTTATTCTGCAGAAAAATCTAAGACAAATCTCTCATCATCAAGATCACGAGAGTATCTTTCTTTGCATTGATTTACTTTATTTGGAGGGAGCGAAATCAGGTCATGTTCCAGAACAAAACCCTCTCTACCTCATATGTACTCTATAATATTAAAGATGCTATTTGGATTAGATATTTAGTGTTATAAATGGTCAAAACATAGATCACTTGACGGTTAAGTGGTGATTTTGATTCTAGCTTCTCTTATGGTGTAATGCCTTTGATTTAATTCTTCGACTTTTGTATTTGGTTATTTGCTAGTTTTAACAATTAATTACTATAATTTACCAAAAAAAAAAAAAATCCTTAAAGACGTTTGTGGGTGTAGTTATTCTTAGTTGTGGACATCTATCACGTTCTAAAGTGCAAATGTCTTTTTTTTTTATAAAAAAAAGATAAAAATTCAATATTGAAAATTTTTACAAAATTGTTTTCACTAAAGTACTTGTACTATATATATTAGATGTGAACATCGCTAAGTTTTTAATGTGTGAAATTGAATTTAAAAATAATATTACTCTAATTGTATAATATTTAATTGTAATTAATTAGATATTATCTAATTTTTAAGTAAATTTTATTGTTAATGGATTTTTAATTTAATGTACAAAGTATGAAAATATTTAATTATATTTATTGTATAGTCTAAAGGCATTTCAAATTTCAATACGTTTATTTGACCCAAACATTATTCACTTATTACAGTAAAACAATAGAAAAAACAACTACTCAACAAAACTTGCTAAAGGCAACGAGCAGAGGAAGTAAAATAAAAAAAATTAAAAGATAAATAATAAATATGAAAAATCACAAGAAAGTGGCAATATCCCTCTTTAAAAAAAAAACAGAGAGACAATTTAACTGAACTAGTAGAAGTTTTAATTCTAGAGCATCCTTATTAATTTCTAACTCGTTGAGGCCTGAGGGGATTGTTTATGTGGTTTTGTATTTCTCTTCCGCAAAGGAAAAGCTCCCGGCAATTTCCTTCTTAATTTCTACATACAGAGAGCAGCCAGTCAGTCGGTCAAGGTCCTGCCTTTTAATTTGAAACCTACTACTTAATTCTAGGCCGCCAGCGTTTTGCCTGTTTCTTCGATAGAGGTAGAATAAATTGGCATATTGCAATGATTGGCCCCCCAACTTAGACCAAGACTTCCATTTTCCAATTGGGTGAAAGTTCAGAGTGTGCTTCACAGCTATTAAAAAAACCTACTTACTCATTTGGCGTTGCAATTTGCAAGCCCACTTGTGTGAAAGTTCAGATTGTGCTTCACCACTAAGCTTAGTTTGGCATTGCGACCCCACAAGGGAGAAAGCTCAGAGCGTGCTTCACTTTCATTTTCCAATTGGGTATAAAGCGCCGGTTGCTTCTATAGATTAGATTAAGAAGAAGGGGAACATAGATTGATAAAATATAATCATGGCTTCAGTGAAGAGAAGTTCTCCGTCAACCTTTACGTTCATGGTGATGATGATGATGTTGGTATGTACCGTGCAAATGGTGAACGGTGCGGGGTTGAGCCCAAGAGATTGCACGGAGGAATTGCGACTCGGGTTTAACGCATGCAAGCCACTCATATATGGGCAGCCTCCATCTCCAGCATGTTGTGAACGTTTTAGGGTTAGCCACTTTGAGTGTATGTGTCCAGCCGTTTCACCAAAGGTAGCTGCTCTTATTGATGTTAACCGAGCCATAAAGGTCTTCAAAACTTGTGGCAGAAGGGTTCCCAGGCACTTCAAGTGTGGAAGTAAGATCTTTTTCTCCTTCACGGGTTTAATTTATATTTTTAACTTTGTGGCTTTTAATTAATTTATAAATTCATTGAGATCGGTGTTTTATTTTTTTTTTTGCAGGTTTACAGTTTCCATGATTAGCATGGGCTATTTTAATTTCCGATGGCATTCGGTCGTTGTTGCTATTTCTTTCGTGTCTGTATATGAGTGGAAGACGCAAGTTACCAGCAGAATGTATGCGATATAATATATAGATTCTACAGTGTATTTCAATAAGCTATCAATATTAGCAGTTCCACATCTTTGTACTCAATTTTTAACATATTACAAATAATTGTTTGTGATTGTAATGAATTTGGTTTCACATCTATTTCGCAGTTTATGAATTAAGTTAATTTCTAACTTCAGATTTGAAAGATAACTCCTTATTGAAAAGGTAGTGTGATTACCTTAAAAAATATTCATCAAGTAGTTTATATACTTTTGTTTTCGATATTCTGTAAAAGGTTTGTATTCACCTTCCTAATCATATTGAACAGCTTTAATACTAACATTAGTAGTTGCGTGTCCCTGCCTCCCACAAATTGACAATATAGCTTCAAATTACTTCATCTTTAATGGAAGCCTCTTCCTCCTTGCTAATTTATTTCATCTTTGACCTTCATATGAATCATTTCTACCAAAACTAGCAGAGAACTACCTCAACCAAAATCAGAATTAACACTTCTATTTTTAAAATTTCAAGCACCATAATTTCCTATGCCTACAGTATAACTACCTCCATTCTTTTGCCCTTTTTGGGCAAAATATTTAGGAAAAACATTATAACTACTTCTTTTACATGAAGACCTTAGCATCAGCCTACTTTCTTGTGTTAAAAGCATTGAATAGGATTCATTAACACTAATAGAACAAATTTTGTTACTAATAAGCACTGCAAAAAGAATTATAGTCTAATCTTACACTAATTCTTAATATTAAATGAGTAATAAAATAATTTTCCCTCTTTACACAACTAGTTGTAGCAACTTCATCTATAATTCTCTTCATTTTTAAGAAATAGTCAAACATAGATATCTAATCTTTCTTTAACAATGTTAACTATATTTTAAATTGTACAGTTTTTACCTTTCGAGCCAAATTGTCTTTTTACACCAGTCAAAAACTCAAAAGAGGGCTCATTATCAATCATTAAAAACCAAGGATGCTTTTATTAATAACCAAGAACAACCAACTTGAAAGGATTTGATCTCTCCTCATCCAGTTCTCAGAATCTAGATTTGAAGAGATTTTAGCCCTTTGACTTGACTCTGCACTTGAACACAACTTCTAATAAATTGATTTGCACATTTACTATCACCATTGAGAAGATCTTTAAGTCAATTTGCTCTAATAATAGTGAGCGCTTGTGATCACCATATTAAAAAGTTAGATCTATCAAATTTAATAATTAAGAAAAAGTATAAGAAGAAATTTGATTATGATTTTGATTGATTGAGGTAATAGTATTGTTTTATGTACTAGCATTGGCCATCCGCTCTAATACCATATAAAGACATAACAACGTTTGTTTGGTTATAAACAAATGAGAAAAAGTAGAGAGAAAATGAATTGAAGGCAATTCTAAACTTTATAGGAATTATTTGTCATATAATTTAATTAATAGCAGTTATAACTAATAATGTTTATATATCTACTTAAGAAGAATCCATAAGATTTGATCAAATAGTTAAGCTGCTTCTTTTGGCTGGATAAGTTATTGAGCTTGTTACAACAAGCTTAACAATCTCAACCTTAATAGTCTCAATCATTTTGCCAGCTTGGCTTCCACGTTAGCATCACACAAACAACATCCCCAATACAATCCGTCTATTTGAGTTTTGACCAACACGAATAATAGTTTATCAGCTCTTTTCCATTGCTAGAATAGTACTCATATAAACAAAGATGTTTGTTTCAATAACTAATATCTTAAAATTAAAGTTATTATGGAGTTAATTTAATTTATAGCATAATTAATGATACCATGTAGATGGCTAGCTAGTTGCATACATCAACTTGAAAGAGGGAAATAATGTTTTGCAACCTTAGCATAGAAACCTCGGCATTCTCATTGAGTGCTTATTAAACTTGTATTTATCTAAATGGATCACTAGAATGAAGCAACCTAATTACCTAGTGGAATTTGAAAATGGATAATCTTTGTATCCAGGTATCTTATTCTATAATTAGTACATCCAATTGTTTCTAATTGGAATGTGACACGACGAGGACCTAACAACATTTTTTCTTGCTTGCTTGCTAGCTTTCCACTTTAAATGCATAACAACTACCAAGGCTTTTCTTAATTTTCCACAAAGTTTTCATTATTTTAGCTTCGGCTGCCTGAACTTGGACATAAAATTATTTGATTATTTAGATTGACGAATTGTATTTAGAATAATAGAATTATTGCTAGCGATTTTTATTGGTCCAGTGAGCACTAACTCAGATATAAAAGATGCTATATCAATCAAAGGATCATCATCATTAATTCTAGGCTATGTTAGAGAGAGAGTCAAAAAAGAGCTAGAGAGAGAAACACTGTGTGTTATGTTCTTGATTTGTAATTACTGCAATTATTTGTTTCTAGATCGATTACTTGGTGAATTTAAGCTTTTGATGAAGCTCAAAGTAGATGTAAGTTGTAATTAATGAACCAAACTACTATAAACCATTGTGCCACTCATTTTAGTTTCTACATTCTTTTCTTCTGGTTTTTCATTTCTATTTTGATTACTGTTGCAATTGGTTATGATCATTTTGTTTGTGTTCTTTGATTGATCACCAACTATCTTGAGTAAGAAATCTTGTGTTAGTTGATTTTTAATAATGTTATCAAAGTTTTAATTTTTAGAGCAAATTAAAAATTCAAGAATTACTTAAAGGTTGAACACAAAAGATAAGTGTTACAAAGTTTAAGATGAAAAGATTTAATGGTCATAGAGATTTTGGCCCGTGGTAGAAGAAGATGAAGGCACTATTAGTACGACAGAAGATTGCCAAAGCCTTGGTTAATCTAAAATAATTGCCTTCTACAATAACACTAGAGCAAAGACTAAAGATGGATGAAATTGCCTTTAGCATAATTATCCTATAATTGTCAGATAATGTGTTAAAGCAAGTGAATAAAAAAATTAAAATAAGAGGTTTGTTGAATAAGCGTGAAACTCTTTACAATTCTAAGTCTTGAAACTTTTTACAATGCCAAGTCTTTAATTATAAAATTTCTAATAAAAGAGGGGAAATTTCTCGAGTTGACTATTAATTTAATATGAATTTTTATTTTGATCGAAGTCAAATATTTTAAATTATACTAACCAAATATACGTGACGTTTACTATTTTACTTTTATTACAATTTTAATAAATTTTTGTTGTTATTTAATCTTTTATTTTATTTTATATAAATTACTTAAGAACATAAAATTTTAAATAATTAAAATTTTAATTAATTATAAAAAGATATTATTTATAATAATAATATAAATTATAAATAGTTATATATTAATTAAATATTACTTATAAATAAATTAAATATAAATTAAAAATAAAATTTTATTTAAAAAAAATAGAAAGCCTTGAGCGTATACGTTGGGCACGTGCTTAAGGCATGTGCCCAACAACGCTTTGCTTTGGGCGCGTGCTTAAGGCATGCGCCTAACAACTCTTTGCTTTGGGCGCATGCATTGGGTGCGCAATGCATGCGCCTAATGCCTGCGCTCAAAGCAAATATTTTTTATTTTATTTTATTTTATTTAAATATATAAACCATCCTAACTCTAAATATATATATTTTCTTTTATTACCCCTCACAATATCATTTCTCTCGTTTTATTCTCAAACCCACTTGTAAAACTCAAAATCTTAGATATGTTGCCAATTTTAAAGATCAATCTAAATTTCTCATCTTTTTGCGACGAGCCAAAAATTTAGACTCAGATGAATAGTTAAAGTTAAAAACTAGTAAGTTTTTGTTTGTTTTAATTAATAGTATTATTTATATTTATTGAAATAAATGTAATTGATGAAAAGTAATGAATAGATGATTAAACTTGATTATTCAAACAGTTCGTGACTGTACATATAACTGTTATGGCTAGGTTGTGGTTACGCATGGCTGCATATGTAGTTGTTGCTGGCCGCCACCTTGTGCGCACACCAGTTGCAACAAGGTACTCATGCACAACAGTCATGAGCACCGGTTGCAAGAAGGTGCTCAAGCGCACCACCGCAACACTGTAACTCCATCACCAAATATATTTATTTATTTTATATATTTAAAATAAAAATATATTTATATATATAAATAGTTATATATTCAATTTTATTTTTAATTTAATTATATATAATTAAATTAAAATTATGTTGTATTTTTTTTTTTTGATGGCATTGATTATGTCATAAATTTCAACTATTATATGTTTTGGGGAAAGATGAGAGAGTTGTAGCGATGGTTTTGAAAGATACATCGGATATTAAAATATGCATATGGTTGTTTCAAAAAATATTAGATACAAAGCGTTGTTGAAAAGAATTTGTCATCTTTTAGAAGTTGATTAGGTGCATTATAAAGTAACTCTGAAGTTTGAGGTTCCTTCAAGTACCATAAAGTTAAGACCCATTCCACTTGAAAATAACGATCATACAATATTGTAGTTGAGCTTACAGAATAATATGGCTACATCGCTTTGTGTAATAGTAGATGCTCGAGGACCTGAAAGTAATGCAGAACCATCAATGGAGTAAAAAGAAGATTGTGCTAAACAATTTTCATCGGCAACTCCTGTGTATATTCTAAATTCCCTGGAGGATTATCATTATTCTTCTTCGATGCTCAATGAACAATAAGGCTACACATATGACCATAGTCAGATATATAGAGATGTTGGCATTAATCTTGGCTATAATATTGGTGAAGATGATGATCATGGTTACAAGGTTGATAATGATGGTAGAAATGATGATGATGATGAAGAGAATGAGGATGTAAATGATGATGCTAGTGATAATGATGAGGAGGGTGATAATGATGATGATGATTATGGTAGAGAAGAAAGGGTTAAGGTAGAAAACCCATTTCAGTTTCAGCCTGAAATACCACAATTTGACTTGAATGTATCGAAAAAAATTTCTTGTTCTGGGATTACTAATGTATTTGTAGAAAAATTATATAACAACAAAGATGAATTTCATGAAGCTATATGTATGGTTGCACTGAAGGAAAAATAGAGCTTTAGAGTTTACAAATCCACCAAAGATTATTTCGAGTTGAAATACGATGATGACAGCTGCAAGTGGAGATTATGGGCAGTGTCGACAGAAGGGCGACATTTTTTTTATTGTTAGGCGAGTAGATACAGAGCATACTTGTGTTTTGAGTCAATTACAGGATGGTCATCGGCAAGCCAAAAGCCGAATTATTGCTAAAGTAATAAAAAATAAGTTTACATCGGTCAATAGAAACTATAGGCCGAAAGACATTCAAGTAGACATACGTGAACAATTCGGTGTTCAGATAATGTATACTAATTCTTAGCGTGCTAGGGAGCGTGTATTAAGATTGATAAGAGGTACTCTTGAGGATTCGTTTAGATTGCTTCCTACATACAGCTATGTGTTGCAATAAAGTAACTCGAGTACGATTACTCATTTGGAAATTGACGTGGATAATCACTTCAAGTATTTCTTTATGGTGTTAGGACCTTGCATTAGAGGTTTTAATTCATTAATTCGACTGGTGATTGCAGTGGACGAAATATTTTTGAAAGGTTCCTATATTAGTACAATGTTTATGGCCGTTTGTAAAGATGACAATAATTAGATACATCCATTGGCTTGAGGAATTGCTGACTCAGAAAATAATACTTCTTGGGAGTGGTTTATGATTAAACTGCGAGGAGTTATTGCAGATCATCAGAATCTTATTTTTATATTTGATCGCATGCCAGTATTGAGAGGGCTATACGGGGTGTGTTTCCTCATATATATTATGAGTTCTGCATCTATTATTTTGAAAGAAAATTTGATGACAAAATACAAGTTACCATTAGATAAGTCTAAAAAAGAGGTATACCTATCTACCTACTTCACTGCTGCCAAGGCTTATCATGTTCATGATTTTTTATACCAATTAAACAAGATGTGACAAATAATACCTGACGTAACAAAGTATTTAGAGGAAGATGTTAGTACGGTGAGATGGGCACGATCATCTGATACTTTCAGAAGGTACGACATTATGACTACTAATATCACTGAGAGCATTAATACAGTTGCAAAAGAAGCAAGAAAGCTTTTGGTGACTAATTTGGTGGAGTGGATACAGGAGCTAATGCAATTGTGGTTTTACCATAGACGATTGACAGTATAAAATATGACTAATATCTTGACAAACTTGGCACATCATAAAGTCATGAAATATAACAATGACGTAAGTCGAATGACCATTTCTCCTGTTAATGATTTACGATTTGTAATTATAGATGATGGAGTAAACTGGATAGTAGACATTGGCAAAAAAATATGCAGTTATTGAAAGTTTGATGATCTGCAACTGCCTTATTCCTATGCACTCGACGCATGCAGATACATCAGATTATCGCACGAGAGTCTTTATTTGACTTATTACACATCTGAGACTTTATTTCGTGCCATAGCAATCTAATATTTTTGGTTAGTCAAGTGTTAGATTGGATAGTCTCAGAGTATTTGAAAAATATGGACATTCAGCCTCTACTAGCACGTCATCAGTCAGACAGACATCGGATGAATCGGATTTTATCTCAAGGAGATGAATCATCAAAGAATATATGTAGCCATTGTAGACAACATGGACATAACCGGCAAATGTGTCGAAACCCTATACCTTTACAGAGCAGGTGATGTATATTCGTTTATAAACATTTACCTTATTGATATTTAATTATGTATAATATAAGGCTAATATTTAAATATTTTTTTGTTTTAGACGGATTTGAAAAAATAAGGGAAAGAGCTATACCATGAGGTTTAATTATGTATGAGAGTCAAGCTTCGTCACTTCTGTAATTCACTTATTTTATAATGCACTTATTTTGTAATTCACTTCTTTTGTAAAGCACTTGTACTTTATATTACATACTTATTTTATTTTAATGCACTTGTCTTTAGTATTAATGTTGATAATTTTCACAAAATTTCGACAGAATCTCCTCTATAATAGAGACTATCCCAAACTTGCCATATTGAATAAACACACTTCTATCAAACTGCAGAATCACTTCCACATACATACACCCAAATCAATGCCCCCAAACAATTATAGTATATCAATTATACACCCAAATCAATACATGTAAAAAAATTATAGTACTAAATATCTATTAAGTTGTGATCTACAAATCAACGACCATCTTCTGTCTATAAAAGGTACCAATGTCAAGGAACGAGTCAAATGGCTGACCTAACATAAGATATTCAATATACATACAGGCGAAGACGTCACAGTCCCCTCCGCTCCTGACCTCTTATTGCGGCATATTCTCCTAGATACGAGTCACCGCCAAGGGAACAAATTTGGGCTTTGTATGCCCTTCAAACTATAAAATCTACACTTTTAAAAGTACAAAGGCATTTCAACACACAGAGGCTTTATAAATTTCATGATGGACTTGTCTGAATGGTCGTTCACGCTGGAATTATAAAGAACGATTACAAACCTAACAAGGTCTAGTTGCGCTACAATCCAATGTTCTTGATTGATATTCAGAGAAATATATACCTACAAAATAATTATAGTATTATTTTTAACTTAATGTTATTACATGCACAGTAAAAAATCATTATTATTCTTAAAAAGTACCTTATTGACCGATGTCCATGGTTTATACCAAGTAATTGTTAGGGTCGGTGCTTATGTGCCATCCCTGAATATACATATACTTATGTATTTATACAAGTGTACATTCTCATTAAATCGCTAATACCAATTTATATGGTATTATGTATGTAACATTACAGGCATTGTAGATCTGAAGGAGTTCGAATCAAATCTAAAGAGTTTAGATAAGAGTTCATAGTTAACCACACTAAGAGATATAAATGCTAAATGTTAGCACAGCTAAGTGTTAGCTGGTTATAATACTCAGTAGATCCAAGAATTGGAGTCTTATCTGTAATGGGACATAGACCTAGGAGTATACTAGTAACTGCATAGTTGCAAGAGTTATAATTGGGTGCCATGAAATGCAAGTTACGTAAGTATGTTCTTGAATAATTATCCATGATCTATTTCTGTCGATACGGGTTTGTCGGTAAATACCTTTATATATATAGATCATCATATGTCGTATCTATCGGGTATAGATGGTCATTCCTAGCCGACCGTGAGCTTGGAGCTCTTATTGACATATGGTTATCCAGTTAGGACTGGATATGGAACAGACTTACGAGAGCTTTCGATAGACATCCTATATAAGCCGTCAACAGAGGGTCTTCTCGAGTTGAGTAGTATACGTGGTCCTTTGACCTGAGTTCCACGGTGGGCTTGTAAGTGATCCACCATACTTTGGTTCCACGCATGTCACAGACCTTTCATGGTGTGACCGTTGGGTGTCGTTGGGTATGGTCTGATACTTATAGAGTTTGATGCACACAGATATGGGATCTATAAGCTCTTATAGGGAGTTTGATATCCAGATGCTTCGAGACTGTATCTCAAAAAATCTTGTGGCCACACGTATCAATCCCGAAAAAGAGTTCTGTCAGGGTGAACAATATGCGCAAACTTTCGAACAATATGGCAAAGGAGTTTGCGCATATTGTTCATTGAGATACAAGTTTGGAGATAGGACATGGATGAGCACAAGGGGATTTGACGGTGATAATCTATATTCCCGCACATACAGGATATCATGATGGAAGGACTATATGTATGCGTTGTAACCTCAGCTTGTATGGTTCAACACGCTGATTTGTGCATCCGTGACATATGCTTGGGGCATTGTTCACGGACTCATGGAATAGTTGCATTTGACGGATCAGGCGTAAGACTTAGGGAGTCTCGCGATATGGAGTGTACTTATTGTGCATTAGGACAGCGTGCTGGATTAAATTATTTAATCCAGCAATATTTAGTAATACCACGGGAATACGTGTATATCTGTATTTAAGTGTTAAATACAATAATTAATTAATAATTGTTATTTACTAATTTTATAATGACACGTAGCGTATTGTGAACCCTCGGTTGAGTTTACCGAAGTATAGAATTTGGTGGGACCCATTAGGGGGTAAACTTGGTAACTATTCATGAGGGGCAAAATAGTCATTTCTCTTTTTAATTATTTAATTGTTAAATAATCAAATATCTTTCTTTTTATATTATATTATTATTATTATATTATATATATATAAAAGAAAAGAAAGAGAGGAGAAGCAAGAGAATTAAGGCCAAACGGCCGAGAGAGAAAGAAAAGAGAAGGAAGAAGAGAAAGAAGAAGAAAAGAAAAAGAAAAGAAAAATTAAAAAAGGGAGAGAAAATGAAATTGTTTCATTTTTCCTACGCTTCCAATTGGAGCAATTTTGAATTGATTCAAACTCTTCATTTCTTATCCTTTTGGAGAAAAGGATGTAAATTCACTCCCGATCATTTTGGGAATTAAGAGTTAATCCCAGGCTGAATATCAAGCTGCTATTCTAGCTTACCAAGCCCACCGTGTTGGTGACTAGAACTACACGTGAGTTAGTCTTCATGCGGACTCCAGGAAAAATACGTGTATAACGTTATACGTTTAGTGAGTTCTCTAAATTTATAAATATATTAATGTAATTAATATATTTATTTATTGTGTCTATTACAAAATTTATATTTCCGTTGCGTTAGGCAATAGACACAATTGCACATGCATACACCCACGTGCCTAAGATCTGACTGTGCCGACGGTAACTCGATTTTTGTTCCAAGTGCATAAGCCAACAATATTTTGTGCCAGTCATTGTTGTCTGGAGAATTGACAGTGAAGGACGTTTGCCACATTTGTTGAATGTACTCCTAAACACAAATAAAAGGTACTCGTTAAAGTCGATATAGTTAATATACACATTCGTTGAGATGATAATGTTACATGCACAATAAACGGGTAATATAATAGCTTACGTAGAAATATGCATCTGCAGTTGTATAATCCTGTAAGTACATATCAGAAAACGTTCTTTGACGCAAATGTAAAACTTTCAAATATTCATTTATGTGCTGCAAAACATACAGAATATGTATAAGTTTTGATATTATTAGACAATTCACAAAACAAAAAAAGTAAAAATAAGTCCTTACCGAATCGTCAAGCCAGTTTTATAGTATCTCATTAAACCATGTGTTGTTTGGATCGAGTCCGTACAAATGAACCCGTTGTGTTGGGTCATTGTTTTTTATCAAATCTAGAAGCTCAGCATATTTACTCTAATCAAGAGGAATCAGCTGTCCGTTTATGTCAATAGTAGGTCCTATTTGTAATTTCACAAGTTTGTTCTTCGTGGGCTATTTTAACGGATTGGTATATGGACTGACTTGGGCTACTGCCTTCTTGTGACGACATCTATACCTACTTATGTTTTCAGTTAATGAAGTAGGTATAATTTTTAAGCTTGTAAGACTATCAGTAACATGAGCAAATGACTGATGGTGAGACTCGCTGGCAGGAGCAAATGTCTGAAAGTCAGCAGCCATGAATTTGGTACCCTACAAAATCAAACAATACCGGTTAATGTATTGACTTGTTAAACTTTGTATCCAATATATTTTAGGTTTAAAACTTATCATACTCTGCCCTACATCCTAGGAGATCTTGGCTAGTTTAAGCTGTTGTATCAAGAGAGATATCTGATACAAGATATTTTCTTCAGCTTTATCAATCTTGGTTGAAAGTTCTGCGTTACCCTTATCAATCCTAGTAAATATCCTTTTTCCAAGATCATCTATTCGCTTCTCTAGGATTTGATACTGTGATGTTGACGTGCCAGATTGAAACTATACATAAGTTATTATAATCAATTTTCACAAGTTAATACTAATTAGTAAGGGTAAGCTACTAACGGGGGTTACAGAAGTGTTTGACGAGTATAAGAGGGTGGTGCCAACTGACATACCTTAGGTGCAGCCACATCAAGGTGACATTGAGCATGGAAAACAGTTGGAGCTAGGGTTGATGCTTTCAACTACAGTGCGAATGCCTCAACCGGGATTAGATAAGTTACAAGGGCAGCTCAAGGAGTTGGCGAGTGTGGGTATCGCTCAGCAACTCAAGGTGTCATATGATGTGTGTTTTTAGCACAAGAAGTGGGTTGGGGACAGGCAGCGGCGTGTCAAGCATCATGTGGGGGACTTGGTGATGGAGACGATACTTACACCACAATACAAGACAGCACGCCCACTTCACAAGGGCTTTGATCGCAGGGACGAAGGGCCATTTTCTGTTGCCAAGAGAGTTGGCAACGTCTCGCATAAGGTGAGGATACCTTCGAGACAACAGCTGCATCCGTTGCCTTCCAAGAGCTGTTTGGAGCTATACCGAGGGGGTATGGAAGACATAGAGTAAAAATAGGCACCTTTAGGGATTTTTACATGAGACGACAATGGGGCAAAACTCATCTGCAATGGACGGATGTGCAGAAAAAGAATCCACCTCTAAGGCGTGAGGATGTTGTCAAGTGGAGAGAGGCACCCGATATTGAGGCACACTGGAAATACGAGAGCGCACAGTGACAGATTGATGAAGGAGGTGTGCAGTTTTCAGTGAAGACGCGACGAGGGCGTCGTGTGAATTTGGTGAAGGAGAATGTCACGCCCCAAGTGTTCTCAAGCATTTCCTCGAACACTTAGTACGCGACAAAGCCTTCTAGAGGCCTTAAGGGCTACTGGAATGGATCGCCAGTCAGAGCTTCTAGAAGACCCACTGACATGGGTGAAGAACTGGGCTAAGCCCATAACTTATTAGGGTTGTTAACCTTAATTAGGAAAGGAATATTCTAAAGAATATATGATGGCATCTAGGAATATTCTAGAGAATATTATTTCATCTTGTATATACACCGTTGGATCATTTAGATCTCAGCCGTCGATTGTATAAGGCTGTTAGTATATAAAGGGGAGACCCTCACTTGTACAATTCATCTCATAGTTTTGTTTTCTCTTCAGCAATATAGAGAGCATTCGTGCAAACACTTGGTGTGCTTGTTTTTCTTCTCTTTGTGTGGTTTTCTCGGTTGCTTAGCACGCAGTACGTGTAAGGCTGCACGGTTTGAGAACGGTCCGTGACACTTGGTAGATGATATGTTTACAAAAATCATGTATCTTAAAATTGCCAAAGAAATATAGGATGAGTTAAAAAAATTACACGAGGGTAGTGAAAGAGTAAGGTCTATCAAATTGTTGAATCTAAAAAAAGAGTTTGAAATGTTGAAAATGAATGAGAATGAATATGTTAAAGATTATTCTTCAAAGTTACAAGCATTAGTGAACTAGATGAGGCCTATAGTAAGGTTGTGGAAGGTTATAAAGTAGTGAAAAAAATGTTGATTAACTTGCTCGAAAAATTTGAAATCAATTTTCTATCATTAAGGAGTCATGTGACATCAAGAAATTGACTATTTCTGAGATGATCAGTAAATTACAAGCTTACGAACAAATTTTTTTTATAAGAATGAATGATGTGATTGAGGTGCATTTCAAGTAAAGCACAAAGGGAAGCAACCTTTTCAAGAGGATCAAAAGAAGAAGAGTTATAAAAAAGGAGGTGGTGATAAAAAAGCAAAAGGCAAGATGGATGAGAGTTTAATTGAATTTGCAGTAAATGACAAGTTCCCTCATTGTTCAACCTGTAAAAGAACAAACTATATTTCAAAAATATGGGGAAGCCATAAATTCAATATAACTATTGCAAGAAGTAGGGACATAGAGAGATTTTATAGATTCAAGTAAAACCAACCTCAACCATAACCTGCACAATATGCCAACTTTACTAATAAGCAACCCCAACCTGAAGATCACTTATTCATGGCTACTCAAGCTTGTTATTCAGCTTCAAAAGATGTATGGTATATGGATAGTGGTTTTACTAGCCATATGGTGAAAGACTCAAACCTGTTCACTTCTTTAGACAAGATTAACAGAACCAAAGTCAAACTTAGAAATGGAGAGGTGGTTCAGGCTACAATAGGAGGTATGGTCTCTGTTCATACTAGCAAAGTCCAAAATTAATTCATGATGTATTGTTAATTCCTGATTTTGATCAGAATTTGCTCATTGTTGCATAATTATTAAAAATGAGATATTTACTTTTATTTAAAATAATGATGCACTATACTAGATTCAAATGATTCTAAAGTTGTTAAAGTTGAAATGTGTGATAATAGCTTTTCAATATGTTGGAATTAAGTTAATCACTCAACACTTGTTTCCAAACATGATGATTTTATATTATGGCATAAAATATATGGTCATTTTAATATGAATGCATTGAAGTATTTGTAATCCCAAGATATGGTTAGAGACATGACTGCAGTCAGTTGTATTGATGATTTATATGATGCTTGTTAATTGGAAAAAATGCATAAAAAGTCTTTTTCATCAGATAATATTACAAGGGCAAAGAATAAGTTGAAGCTTATTGTCATGTCCCACATTAAATAATAATTGGGTAAATCTTGGGTATATAAGGGTGGGTATGCAACATTACCTAATAGGCTAGTCTTTTGGGTCAATAACAAGTGTCCGACCTGTGACAAGGGATATTAGAGCAGATCCGAATTTTTATTTGTGTATGGGTCCCCAAAATTCCCCCAATAAAAATTGTCATGTGGGATGTAGGTCCCCAATGTTGCTAGGAGGATAGGCAATACAGGTCAAGTAGGCCAAAATTGTTTTGTGTCTTGAGCCCTAATAGAGATTGCTATGTGGGTAGTGAGTCCCATAACCCTGAAAGGTTGGGCAATATGGGTCAGGTTGGTCATTGAGTTTAGGTCACATTATAACGAGGGCGTCATGTGATTAGGTGGGGGAGAATGTCACGTCCTATATTGAATAAACATTGGTTGGATTTTAGGTATATAAGGGTGAGTATGCAACATTATCTAACAGACTAATATTTTAGATCAATGGCAAACGCTCGACTCGTGACATTATTCATCTTGACTTACGTAACCCTATGAGTGTTCCTTTTTTAAGCCAGAATAAGTATTTTATATTGTTTATTGATGATCTGACTAGAATGACATAAGTGTACTTTTTATCAAGTAAAGCTCAAACTTTTAATGTTTTTAAAAAGTTTAGAGCTATGGAGTCTGAAAGTGGCTGCAAGATTAAGATGTTGAGCTTAGACAATGGAAAGGATTACACTTCCAATGAATTTAATGTATTTTGTAAAGATATAAGAATTACTTATCAATTGACTGTTAGCTACACCCTTAAGAAAAATAAAGTTTCAAAGAGAAAGAATAGAACAGTTATGAAGATGGTAAGATGTTTGATACAGAGAAGAAATTACAAAAAAGCTTATGGGTTGAAGCTGTCTATACAGCAGTGTATCTCTTGAATAGACTACCAATTAAAGCTGTTAAAGGGAAAACACCATTTGAGGCTTAGTTAGGAATGAAGCTTACTGCCAAATACTTAAAGACTTTTGGATCAATTTGCTATGCTCACATTGCAGATGTCAAGACGTCCAAATTAGATGAAAAGCTGAGATGATGATTTTCTTTGGTTATGCAACAAGATCTAAGGGTTACAGAGTGTACAAAATAAAGTCAACAAAGATTATGATTAGCAGAGACATTCAAGTTAATTAGGTTGCATATTGGGATTGAAAAAATAATCAAGTTCAAAGAAGTATAAAACCAGCACAGTTGACAACCATTCTGCTGTAACTGATAACCAAAATCAAGTTGCAAATGATATTGACAATCAAGAAGATGAATTTGACTCTTTAGTATTGAAGACTAAGTCCTAGGCTGAAATTTATGAAAAATACAATTTTGTTATGAATGAGCCTTTTTACTTTGAAGAAGCTTCGATGCTGATAGAATGGAATGATGCAATGAAGGAGGAGCTGACTATGATCAATAAAAATGGCACATGGGAACTCACTTCAAGGCCTAAAGACAGATATGTGATTGGTGTCAAATGGGTTTATAGGACAAAATTAAACCCTGATAGCTTCATTCATAAACACAAAGCTAAACTTGTTGTGAAATGATATTCTCAAATAGATAGAGTTGATTATAGTGATATATTTGCCCCAGTTGCTAGACATGAAACTATCAGATTACTTGTTGCTCCATCAGCTCAATATAGATGGAAGATATTTCATTTGGATGTCAAATCAGCTTTTTTAAATAGATTTCTGCAAGAAGAAATTTATGTTGAGCATTCTAATGGTTTTATTGTTGCAGGTCATGAAGATAAAGTCTATTGGCTTTATAAAGCCTTGTATGGGCTAAAATAGGCTCTAAGAGCCTGGTACAACAGCATTGATGCACACTTTCTCCAAAATAATTTTAAGAGTAGCTTAATGAGCTTATTCTTTATGTGAAAACTCGTGGCAATAAGAAGAATCTTATAGTGTCATTTTATGTAAATGATTTGTTGGTTATTGGTGATGATATTTATGAAATTAATAAACTCAAGAAGAGTATGTTGTAAGTTTTTGAAATGATAAATCTTGAAGAGATGATATATTTTTTGGAATGAAAGTGTAGCAGTCAAATGATGGAATCTTTCCATCATAGAGAAAGTATATAAAGGATATGCTAAAAAAAATTCAAATTAGAGGGTTGTCTTTTTATTTTAACTCCATTTGCTGTAAATGAAAAGCTTTCCAAGTATGATGATGATGCAAAGGTAGATATAACTTAGTACAGAAGTTTGGTTGGCAGCCTTCTTTACTTGATTGCAACTAGACCAGATTTGATATTCTTAGTTAGCCTACTTTCAAGGTTCATGTATTCACTAAGTTTGACACATCTTGGTGCTGGTAAAAGAATTTTGAGGTATCTAAAAGGTACTTTAGACCTTCGTATTTGGTATTGCAGAAGTGATGAAAAACTTGAAAGTTTTGTTGACAATAATTGGGCAGGTTCTATAAATGACTTTAAGAGCACAGTTGGGTATTTTTTTTTTTTTTCACTTAGGAGTAGAGTTTTTTCATATAACTCTAAAAAGCAAGATGTAGTTGCTTAATCCTCAGCTAAAGCTAAATATATAACTGCAATAGCAGTCTTAAATCAATTTATATGGATTAGAAAAGTTCTAATAGATCTGGATTATGCGTAAAAGGAACCTATTGTATTATGGTGTGACAACAATCCAGCCATTTCAGTTGCTAAAAATTCTATCCAATATAGGAGAACAAAGCATATAAATATCAAATTTTATGTTATAAAAGAAACAGAGAAGAATGGAGATGTTCAATTAATGCAATGCAGGTATAAAGAGCAATGAGCTGACATACTTATTAAGGCACTTCCATGTGGTAAATTTATTATGCTAAGAATTAAGTTAGGAGTTTTTAAAATTTTTTTTAAAGAGAAGTGTTAAGTATGTGAAACTTTTTTAATTCAAAGTATGTGTTAATGGATACAAAGATTGTGGTGTGTTAATATGTGTCATGATGCAATGTGTAATAATTATAGTGTGTCATGTGTGTTAATGGATGATTGCAGTGTATAATAATTATAATGTGTCATATGTATTAATGGTATGTGTCAGGAGTAATCATTGTAATGAATGCTAAATGGGAGTAATTATTTTGTATTATTTTATTTTTATAATTTATTGCAATTGGTCTGCAAAGAAATATGGCCACTTAGAATTGTAAGAGAATATGTCCACTTATTGTATGAAGTCATGATTATATTACAGGATATCTTTATGTATTTTGATATAAATATCAAATGAAAGAAAAATGTTAATATTGTAGTAAAAAAATTTTTTTTTAATTCTTCATTCATAAATGTTTCGATAATGTTATTGTTGTTGAAAAATCAACATTGATTAAAAAACCAACAAGTTGCTGATTCTTTCTCTTGTTAATTTATTCCCCCACACCCCATGTTGTCCATTAATTAGTAAAAACATCAATACTATTCCTCACGTGAAGTTCATTGTCATTGTCAATCAATTTATACACGTTATTATATTCTACTCTAATTTGCCCATAAAAGCCTTAATATCAGTAATATGGTATGGTTGATATTGCCGTGATAATATTATTTTAACGAGAAAATGATCGGATTTTCTCTATGATGACAATAGTAATAAGTTTAAAAAAGGAATGTCGCCTCGTATGGGAGGCTCAGAATTAGGAGTCCATCGATTAACAACGTCTAATATACGATACATTTTATAAGGTTCTAGCCTTCTAATAAGAAAACTTCTAGTCATCTAGAGTTGTATGCCCTAAAATCCATTTATTAATTAATTAGAATGACACAAATTAGTGCAGGTGAAATGTGAAGTAAGCAACGTCCAAATTAATTATAGCTTCGAATTGAATTAGGCATTCTTGTCTTCTACTTAATCTCCAAAATAATAAGAGATGCGCTGGCCATGAACTTCTTGTCTCCAAATGACTACAGGATGGGCACTAAGAAGACGATATGCCTAGAAACTTGAAAAGTCAAAAGTAAAACAACAAAGCATTTCTACCAAAACAGGCCATAGTATAACAAGAAAGTATTACTATGTTAGATTTCTTAGCAAGATCCACTCAGGATTTGTGTGGGTGAGAGAGAAATTAAACACAATGGCAAGATCATTGGCTTTCATGGTTTTGCCAGTTCTAGTTCTTCTGGACATGTGGGATATGAAGATGGCCTGTGCTGAGCAAAGTGATGGAGAGTGCAAGGAAGAGAGAAGGATTGGGCTGAACAAGTGCAAGCCAGTGCTGTACAGCAAGCTTCCAACACCAGCGTGCTGTGAACGCGTTAGGGTTAGCCATTTTGAGGGTGTTTGCCCTATCGTCAGGCCTAAGTTGGCTGCTCTCATTGATGTCAATCGTGCCATTCGCCTCATTGAAGGTTGCGGCAGGAGAGTCCCTCGTCACTTCAAGTGTGGGTGTAAGCTCTTTCTCTCCTCTTTTACGCTCACACGCAGAGAAATTACAAAATCTGATAGCTAGCTGGCCTTAATTAATTTCTGTTGATCAATAAGAGCTAGCTATCTAGTCAAGTATATCAATATGCTTAAACGGTGTTGAATTAACCAAAAAATATTTCTTATTTCTACGTTCCTAATTTGTCTATCTTTCTTTTTAATAAGAGTAAATGTCATTTACTCCCTTATTAGATTCATTAATTACCAAAAACTCTCCATTATTTGATAATAAACCTCACTATTATTATAATTATAATAGTATAAATTAACTTTAGAGGATATAACAATGTTTTTATTTTAAAAATCAATAATTGCGTTTGCACGGTACTAAAAAGTAAAAATGTATTGTGCAAATAATAAAATTAATATATTTATATTATCAAATAATTAATGAGAATAACACGAAATTTTATTATATTATGAATTATTATTTAATATGAATGTTTGCATTCTTGTTAAAATATAGATATTCAATATTAGTTATCATATTAATTTAATAAATAAAAAATCGTTAATTGCAATATAATATAAATTTATTATTTATGCAGTACTATTTAACTATTTAAAACTATGTTACATAGTATTAATTTTATTATTTATATAGTGCATTGTTATTATTTAATACTGTACTTTTTAAATAACAAGATTGTTATATTTATTCAAAATTAAGTTATACTATTACCGTTATAACAAAGTTTTTTGGAAATAATTAAAGAATCTATCAAAGAGGTAAATGATAAATTCCCTTTTAATAATTAATACATGCAATATTTGTCTTGACACTAATTCTTCATTTCTTGTTTCTTTTTTTCTTTTTAAGGTATCACAACTCCATGAAACTTGAATTGTCTAGATTGTTGCCTCTCCTATTGAAAAAAAATGATTATATTACTTTTATCACAACATATGTTGGTCGTTGTCGTTGGAGATAAACGACGGATGTAGCTTTCTTCAATCAAGCGTTGTTATCTGCTGTGTAACGGCACTAAATATTATAAAAATAAAATTGATTTCGAATATGATTTTTATATTTTAAGCGCTTCCCTGGTTGAAAATTATAAATAAATAACTGGTTAAAAAAAGAGAGAGAAAATGAATTGAGAGCAATTCTGGACTTTGGAACTGTTTTCTATATCATTTAACAATAGTTACATGGATGATGTTAATATATTTATTTAAGAAGAATCTAGAAGATTTGACCAAATAGCTGAGTTGCTTCTTTTGGCTAGAAAAGCTGTTAAGTTTGTTATTGTAATAAGTTTAATAAGTTCAACCATTTTTCCAACACGGAAAAAAACTTGCCAACTTAGCTTCTAAGTTAGCATCACATGATCAACATCTCTAATATCCACCCTCAAGTTGAGGGTCTTGAAAAGACCAAGAGCTCGAACCTTAGATACACAAATTGTGCAGGAGGTAGAGGCCATGTAAAAATGTTGTTTGTCCTTTACCAACAACAAATTTGACCTTAAGTTTATTGGCTGCAATTATTTCTCAAATAAAATGACTATCTAACTCTATTTGCTTTGTGCAAGCATGAAAGATAAGATTAAATGCCAAGGCCGTTGCACTATGATTATCATACCAAATGACAAGAATTTGAGAGACTGAAAAATATAGTTCTTATAGTAGTGACTTCTAGTAAATCACCTATGAACAAGTTGATGCAAGAGCCTTATATTCAGCCTTTGTCCTAAATCTAGTTGTCACATTTTGCTTCTTTGAAAACCATGAAATTAGATTATCTCCAAGAAATATACAATAACCCACCTATTAATCTGTGATGTTTGGGATCATTGCCACAATCTGCATCTGAGTACACTGTTAACTGTAATTTTTCAATTGAGACTAATTCTAAAACAATAGTAGAAGTAGCTTTAAAATTCTTTTGCAGACTTGCTAATGTTTGAGTGATGGAGTATTCAAAAATTGACTCAGCTTGTGAAAAACATATGACAACTCAGGTTTTGTTAATGTCATATATTGCAAAGCACCCACTATGCTGCTTTTATAAAGAGTAGGATTCTCAAAGGCTTTATCTCCTCTTTGAATAACTTTTGTCTTACACTCATTGGTGTATCACACCATTTGTTGTTCACCATATTATCCTTTGTAGAAATTCATATATATATATATATATATTGTCTGAGATAAGTGAATACTAGTTTTAGTGGGTGTTACTTCAATGCCTAAAAAATAATCGTAGGCAAGTTAAACTAATATGCATAATAAACTGCTTTAAATGACCATAATAGGTCGTATAATGATGATCATCCATAAAGATAAGAACAAGAATTAAACTTCCTTTATACTGTTTAATAAATAAGGAAGCATCAAACCTAGAGCTCAAGAGCAGTGCATAAAGGACTACTTAAAAGAGATAGCTTCACTTAATTAGGTTAAAGAAGATTGTTGAGGTTGTTTTTAATGTTAAAAAAAGGCATTTAAGATGTGCAGACTAGCCAAGAAGTGCTCGAAATATATTTTTGGAGTTTGAGGTGAGTTAGATTTCACAGAATGGTCAGGAGATAGCCTGAATCAAAGCTATGATTAGGGGTTATCTAAAGGTGGTTATGACATAACTAGAATCAGTATAGAGTTGAGCTCGCAACTCAGCATTAGTACAAAAAAGGGGTTTTGACATCATTCACTTAGTAAAAAAGGGTCAAGATCCACATTAGGTGGATATTTAAGCCATTCTTGTGGTTTCTAAGTTAAGTACAATCTAGCAAGCATTTCTAAGAAAATACAATATGAAGAGGACTAACACACAAATTTAAGTAGTTCGGCCTAAAGGCTTATATCCATAGGCAGAGTTCATCACCAAATTTACTATATGAAAGAAATATTTCAAAATATTTATTACAATTAAAGTGACTACAAACATAGGCCAAAACTCATATATTTGTAAAGAGGGGAATTAGATGGATATGAAAAAATAGAATGAAAAATGAACTACTTCCGTCATCCTTAAAGAAAATGATGTTTATATAGTGGAGGTTAATGTAAGCTCATTAGGCCATTTGAAGGTTTTTATTTATTTTTTTAGTGGAGAGAAGAGTGTAAATGTCTTTAAAGCTAAATGTCATGCTTAGGTGAAAAGGTATGAGAATATTCCTTTTATACTAAAGAATATCCTACTCAATTATGAGTATTTTGGTAATTGAGCTTCCTGAGGCTTAGAGTGTAAGTGCTTCTCTAATTGGATACTTTATGGGACAATTAGATTTATAGGACAGACATGCAATATGTGGCCTTTAATATTAATACATGAGCTTTAATTAGTGCAGACTTGCCTTACTAAACTCCAGACATACCTCATCTTTTTATCTATAAGAGAACAGAGTGTTCAACATGCTGACATGATGATAAAACAGTGCTCCCGTCAGGATTACATCCTCTCAGAGCTTTATCTTCCTCACTAGTTGTCTAGTAATGAGGTTTACTTGGTGAACTACTATAAGGCTTAATGATGAACTACAAATAGACATTGTTCTGTTGGTGTGTCTTTTGACTGTAGAGCTCAATGGTGATATAGAGACTGACATAGTTTTAATGATGTATCCTTTGATAGTAGAGCTTAGTGGTAACATAGGGACTAATATACTTTTGTTAATGTGTTCTTTGATAATAGAGCTCAGTTGTGACGTAGGTCCTCAAATGGGCCATACTTGATCTACCATACAATCTGGGTATTGTATGTTGATGAGCTCGGGCCCTGCTAAGCCCAGTAATACAATTCTCATTTGGTCTAAATTGCTTTATAAGGATGTAAGCCTTAATGGTCAGGTGGCTTCTTGGGAGGAACTTATGTGTTATCATAATAATCCATAATATAAGTGATACAAATCCATCAAGTTGTGCAATACAGACAACCTCAGTTAAATTTTCATTAACAAAAATATTATTAATGTCAACTTATCTGTTAGGCTACTTATTCATGACTGCTAAGCTTATAACAACTTTGACAATGACTGTTTTAATTACTAAACTGAAGGTGTTAAAGTAGTCAGCTTTGCTACCAATTTAGCATTGTACTTTAGAAACTAATTTTTTTTCAATTATATTTATCTCTGAACACTTATTTATTACCAAAAAATATTTTTAGCTTCAATAGATGGCACTATAGACCAAGCCTAATTTTTAATAAATGCTTTATATTCATCTATTATTACTTGCTTTTATATAGTGAGAGACAGTTTCTTGAACTGACTTTGGCTCCAAATCTAATGTAGTTGTTTGACTCATATATAATTTTAGTTTATGGATGCCATTCTTAGATCTAGTAATCACTGGATGAATGGAGGGATATATAACAAGTGCAGGAATGTGAATAAAGTTTGATGCTATATTAGAATATGAAAGGCTATCAGAATTAGATAGTGAATCATGATTTGTAGGTTGAGATAGAGAAATATTACTAGGGGAACTTGATAATACTTGTAAATGAGAATTAAAAGAAGCTTGATTTGATGGAAGAGATGAATTCGAGTTTAAAGGTTAAAACTAAAGAAGTGATTGAGCTATTGCAGAAGTAGAGGTACCTATTATTGAGTGGTAGCACTACTGCCACGTATTTGATGTGAAGTACAAGGTATGATTTTAGGAATAGAAAATGAAGATGTGTTGACTGGAGCCAAATTTGAATTAGAACTGTAACTTCTTGAGGAGAATAAATTAGAACAAGGAAATGAGAATTCATTAAAGAGACATGCCTTACAATATATAACCTACCAGATAGATGCACATATATATATAAACAATAATTCTTAGGTGCATACATTCTTAAGTTTTTAAAATGACGATTAATTAAAATGATGTCGTATTAGTTATATTTTAGTCAAAATTGTGCCATCAAAATTTGTGTCAAGCTAAAATCACAACTAAAAAATTGGGCTTCACCGATACTAAATTAGCGTCAGTGAATGGTTTAAATGACACAATTTTATAATGTTAGTGTTGTTAGAGTAAAAAAATTACTGGCATTATAATAAGTGTTAATGAATCGCTAACATTATGGTATAAAGAATTCATATTACCATGGAATTAGAGAATTGATGACACTATAGTATCAGTGAATTGCTGACACTATGGTATTAGAGAATTACTACTACCATATTGTCAGAAGCATACTGATACTATGATATTAGAGAATTTTGATTAAAGCATCCAAACTAAATTTCATAAACAATATAAAACATCTCAAATTAAATCTTAAAAAACTATAATAGTTTCATAAGTAAATCTAAATGATACACAACAAAGTAACTTATTAAAAACATCAAAATATTTGAAGATTAAACACAAGGTTGCTAATTTTTTTGCATAAACTAATATTCCACCAAAGATTTGGAAGAAATTCACCCATACATAACTTAATAGCTATTGAGCAAAATAGCCTTCCACGTTTATCTCTATCAACAAAATTTGGTTATGCTAATGCTACCATCTTCATCAGCCTATGCTAGGTAGACTTTATGGCAATAGTAGCAACAACACATAGATCAAGGGTATTTAAGTGAAGATAAAAATAAGCTACAAATAAACACATATGCATACCAAGAATACTAAATTATTCACAAATAACGCCAAAATAATAACATATACAAGCCTAAAATAGAATAACAATACTCCCAATACAATCTTAAATTAATAACTAAATACACTTTAAATATTATGATCTTACTGTTGGGTGTTTTTGATTCTAAATCATATTGGGTACATGCATGTGAGTTCGTGTTTATTGTTTATTAATACATATACATGCATCTCATACATTATATACGCAGCGGAAGATAAATATCTAATTTCTTAAATAATGAACATAATTAAATTTTGCATCATTACAATAATGAATAAATTTAAAACATATTAATCACATTAATACAAAGATTGAGAATAATCACCTTGTAAGTCTTTAGAACGAATTAAGCTAGAGTTCCGCCTGAAATAATTTTATTAGCAATTCTAGAATTCAATAAGGCGAGCTTGAGTCGCTAGAATAACAACTTTAATTTCAGCACTAGTTTAACTCGTAAACCCTGAGATTAACTCTTAATCTCTAATTTAATACTTAAACTATGGATATTAGTTTAACACTTTAACTAATATATATTTGTTTCTAAGTAATAGAAATTATTTTTGTTAATACAACTCTTGTATAAACACAATAATTTCTTTTATTACTCTTTTGGTGGTCGACCAATATAAGAACAAGAAAATGACAAGTTTAATTAATCAACTCTTGAAAGTTAAAATTTATCTTTTTATTTTTTAGAGTGGCCAAACCATTAACTCTCTTTCTTGACAACAAAATGAAAATAATTTTTCATTCTCCCTTAAATGAAATGGTTGGCCATATTTATATATTCTCATCTCATGAAAATTAGTTTTATGATATTAATAAAACCACTTTTTACCTTTTGTAAAAGAAATGTTATTTTATTACATTAGCTTAACTATTAAGTAATGAAAAAAAAAACCCCAATGCATACTTTACCATTAAGGTTTGTATTTAATAAGGAAAATAAACAAAACTTTTGTTCAAATAAGTGGTTAATAGCCGGCAACTTATAGCTATGAAAATAAATGAATTTTTTTTAATTCATTTCCTCAAAGCAACTGTTGCCTTAAAAAAATCCCTTTAATGATTCGCCATTAAATATTTAATTACCAAATTAACTCAAAATGTGTCCCACTTAATCACATATTTGAGTCAACTTGATCAAAGACTCATTATGCGTCATATGTCAACATTTAATTGGTTAACAATAATTATTAACTAATTAAGATACTCAACTCTTAAGTTTTGACGCGCGCGCATCCTGAGAGTTCCTAAAATAAATATTCAGTTTTACGAAAATTTATTGGATTGAACAATTCAATTTGGTATGTTGCCTCAGTGCATAATAAGTACACTTCATATTACGAAACTTCCTAAGTGCACGTTCAATTCGCCAAATGGAACTATTCTATAACTCAGTACTCGATGCCTCATTCACACGTCACAAATATTATAAATTAACGTGTTAAACTATATAAACTTAGGTCAGAATGCATATGTATAAATCTTCTGTTATCTATATCATAGATGTGTAGGGGATATAGATCAATACCGTCAAATTTCTATATGTTCATCCATGAACTTATCTCTAGATTTGTATTCAATCAAGTATGCTACCTCAGTGTAAAGGAGTTTGCCGATATTGTTTAACCTTACGGAAAACTTTTTTTTGAGGTTTATGCTTGTGGTGACAAGACTTTCTGAAATATAATATCAGAGCATCAGGATATACAACTTACTTATGTGAGCTGACAGATTCCATATCTATGCACACTAGATTCTATGAGCATTGGACCATACTCAACGACACATAGCAATCATACTATAAAAGGTCTCTAACATCTGTGAAACTAAAGTATGGTGGATCACTCACAAGCCCACCGTGGCACAAGCCTATCGTGGAACTCAGGTCAAAGGATCACGAATACAACTCAACTCGAGATGACTCACTATTGATGGCTTCATAGAAAGTTTATTGGCGTCCTTATGAATCTGTTCAGTATCTACTCCTGAGTGTATACCCATATGCCTATAAGAGCTTTAAGCTTATGGTCAACTAAGAACAACCATCTGTACCCTACAGATATAGAAATATACTGATCTATAAAAAAGAAATTCACCGACAGACCCGCATCAATAAAAATAGACCAGGAACATAGTATTTGAGAATATAATTGTATAATGACATTTCCTATAACTCATATTGCAAATATTTGTAATTATATTATTACTAGTATATTCTAAAGTCTTTGTCCATTATAGATAAGGCTCTAACTCCTTAGATTTTACTTACTCTTATAATCTGTTAACTCTTAGCAGTTCTAACTCTTAGCATTTATAACTATCAGTGTTGCTAACTCTTATCTTTGATCTAAACTTCTTTAGACTAGTTCTAAACTCATTCAGATCATACAATGTTTGTAATGTTATAAGAATTTACCATATATGTTTAATATTAACGATTTTATTTGAAATATTTATTGTATAAATATTAAACAATTAATATTCATACAATTTAAAATAGTACATAAGCACTAACTCTAACACTTACCTCAAGTATATCTTTACTATAGGTTATATGTGGAGTTAATTTACAATAGAAAAAAAACATCAACATACATACAAATAGTGGACATATAATTATTTGTATGAGGTAATCATGTACATATGCTTACAAATCAATTATATCTATAATGAATGCATACAAAGTGCAACAAAGTATGAATTTGACCTTATTCATTTGTCGTGTCTATGTCCATGCCAATAATATTGAATTTCACATACATTTTTTTTTAATTTGAATATTTGGAGTGTAAAAAGTGACTTAGAAGAGAATCCATCTATAATATAGACCTAGTCTAAATAGGCTTCAGTATTTAGCCTATAACTTGAGAAATATGTACTCAATACATACATTCTTGCACATTCTAGATACTGAAACAAATATCTACAACTTCTATTTTTGCATGTGAATCCCACCATTAGTGGCAAATTCAAAGATCAGCACATGAGATAAGTATTAAATTATCAACAATTGAGCGAAGTCGTTGTCTCTCTCTTTTTTTTTTTTTATTTGTACCCTTCAAGTTTTCATATAATTAGGTGACTTGTCTATCTCGAAGGGGAGCTAGATTTTAGACTAAAAACTCTTTCTTTTTGTATTCTCTCTTTTTATAGTAGTATTTTCTTTCATATAATATTTTGAACTTTATATTACTACTTCTTGCAATTTTCTCCTTTAATTTCATCATGCTTGTTTAATTCTCATTTTGTTAAGGTGAAAGTGTAAAATTTTTAGAGAGGTAATAAGATATACTTAAACTCTTACTTTAGAATTTAATATTTACATCTTTAAGTTAATTAAATTTATGTATGATGTATTTATTTATTTTAAAGTAATATTGATGTCATTTCTTATAAAATAAGAGTCTTGATTTATTATATATAAATATAATAATTGGTATAATAAATACTTGAATAACGTAATCTCAATAAGGTAATTAAAAGAAATGAATACAAATTAATATATAAATTATGATGAACTATAATTGTTATATTTTTCGATTGAAACCTTCTTTGTATGAGGATTCCAATTGAGTTATAAAAGAGAGTTGAATATATTTTTATTTTATATACCGAGAGTAGATCCCTAACCTTAACATTCATTTTAATTTATTATTTATATCATTATTTGTAAACATATTATATCTTTAATATTGTATTTCTTTTGAGATTATTTATATTTGTAGACTTTAAATAATACTTCCATGAGATTCAACCCCATTCTTATCGGGTAATTTATTATTTTGACATTTCTATACTTAAGAATAGAATCAATATTTGGACATGTCAGTTAATATGATAGAAATTTGATAAATGCTTTATATAGTAATGATAAACCTAAATAAAGGAAATAGAATATGTAATTAAAATAAACCAAATACAAAAAATAGATATTTCCTTGTTTAGGAAATGTATTGCTGTCTTTAGAAGTATTTTGCTATATTCTTTGGATGTTATTTAGGTTTTTTTTTATCTAATTATGTTTGTACACTTCCTTTAAAAGAGGTATTTCCTTCATAATTTAGGGAAGTTTGTTGACTTAGTTTTTTGTATGTTGTTTGTGCTTCTTGTGAGAGGGAGGTATTTTTTTCATATCACCGAGAGCTTTATTGCTGCATTTCTGGTATAGGATGATTGGTTGGGTGAGTCATCCTTGTGTTAGGATGGTTTGTTTCCTTTGATTCTTGTATTCGTAAAGTTTATTGCTTCAACCTGGATGTTTGATTGATTCATGCATAGAGCAAACTATATTTTAAAATAAATATTTATATACTGAACGTAATAATAAGTTATAATATAATAAATTCTAAAAATATTTTAAATAATAGATAATTATCTCTAAATGATCAAAATAAATAAGATAATGTGTAATTAAATTATAAATTACTGTATTAAAATATAATAAATATATATAAGTATTCATTCACAAAAAAAGGTGCTAACCCTGAACTGGGTTTGGTCTACCAACTACCAGTACTTTTCCTAAATAAAAGGGTGTGCAATTATGTCATTAAAATTGATATATGTATTATAAATATTGAAACATAAACACTCTAACACTGTAAAAATATTACTTATTAAATTACTGAATATCAATCTAATTACTTAAATTGATTTTCTGAAATTTTTTTTTTCATATTTCCTTATCGGCCTCTTTTTCTTCTTTTATTCTTTGATTTCTCTTTTTCTGTTTTTGTTATTTCTTTCTGTGTTCTCAATTTGCTTCTGTTCTCTCAATTTGGATGAAGAAAATGAAGCTAATTCCTTTTACTTGTATAAACAAAGCTAGCCGGCCAACCTAGCGAATTACTAAGCCCCCCGTTTGATTCATCCACCTATGTTTATCATTATTTTATTCATCTTACACAAAAACCACTTGTTACCACGGAAAAAAAATGCCCACTCGTCCATTTAAATATTAATATTATATTCCTTCTCATGTTACTTAATCAAAATAATGCAAAATTCAAAAGGTACGTATCTTACATTGATATCCATGTTTTAGCTGATTATTGTTTAACAAATATTAGTTCATGGTAAAAGTTTTTATTGGTTTTAATTTGTAATTAACGGAAAAGTTTGACAAAGTGTCCTCTTAATAATACACATTCTCAATTTTACAAAACATGCATTATATTTTAAGAAAACTTTCAAAAAAATTTTAACAACCAACTACTTCTCAAATATAACAACTTCATAATTTGTCAATCGTTTAAAATAAATTCTATAATACAAAAATAATTAACCAACATAAAAAATAAAATTAAATATTAGAGAATTGAATGATTGAGTAAACAAAATCTCAAAGTCATAATCACTACACAAAACACACACACCCAACTCTAGCACCCACAAACCCAATACTTAAACTAGAAACTCCAGCACCCAAAACCCGCACTCCAGCATCCACAAACCCAACACCCAAACCCACAAAACCAACACCAAATTTTAGCACCCACAAACCCAGCACCCAACTCTAGCACCATCAACAGTTAAAATCCAAAATAATAATAAAAAACCCAGAACAATAACAGAAGCTTAAAAAATTACATATAATATAAGCAAAGCACACGTCATATGTCCAACTAGCAGAAAATCCAAAATAATAGAACACAAAGTCAACAGCTACAACGAACGAATCAAAATTTCGAGGTTATAGGTAACTGCAACAAAATAAAGTGCAAATTAGACAATAATTTGAACAAAAAATGAAAAAACCCTAGAGATTTGTAGGGGCAGTTAACTGAGAGAGAGAGAGAGAAATAGAGGGAATTGAAAATAAATTTAGAGAGAAATTCACTAAAGTGTTGAAATATTAGGGGGTGTGGACGAAGTTGGAATTTTGGTGATGGTATGAACTCCGATCAGAGGTGATTGAAGTGGTTATAAAAATTTGGGAAAGCAAGATCAAAAAGAGAGAGAGTGTGATAGAGATAGAGAAGTGAGGAGGAAGTTCAAATTTGACAATGATGGTGTAGCGTGAACTACGGCTAGAGGCGATTGAATGGGTTATACAATGCGACTGGAGGGGTCAGCGAAAGTTCAAACTAGGTGAATTGAGAGAATGAGAGAGCGTGACGGAGATGGAGAAGTATTTTTGTGTTTGTTTTTAAGGATAATAATATTTTCATCTTATGAGTTTGATTTAATTTTTAATTTTATCTTATGAATTTTAAAAAATTTAATTTTATTTTAATTTATTAATAAAATTTTGTTAATTTTAACATTAAAAAGACAAAACAGTTATAACTTATCAATAATAAAATAGCTTGACACAAAATATTTATGTGTCAATTATTGATTTGTCACTTAAATAATAAAATAAAATAAAAAAATAAAAAGAGAGTAGTTATCGCTGTCATCGTCAATAGCCGACCGGCTGTCCGTGACCAATTGTGATTCGATTCAAAATTTATATCATTAGACCTAAATTTTTGTAATCTATGCAATGGTAAAACTTTTTTGATCAATGGAGTATCGTAAATATGCCAAAAGTGAAAATAAAACACTGTAGAAGACGGTAGCCACTGTCGTTCGTCATCGAACGGTTGATCGGCGGTTGATCTGTCCAACAATGGGGGTGGTGCACGCCACTGCACCACTGTTCAATGGCGAACGGTGGTGGCCACCGATAACCACAACTGGCCGGCGATCGCGTTGGACAGATCGACGGTTGATCTGTCCAACAGTAGGGGCGATGCACACCACTACCCTACCGTTCCACGATGGCGCATGGTGGCCGCCACCCTCATCCTATTTTCGATTTATTTTTTGGCTACCTTCTTTTTTTTTTTAACAAAAATGATTCCACAATTGTATAAATATAAAAAAAATAGAATCCAATGACATAAATTTTGCCTATTTTTGTTATTGAAATTCGATGACTAGTGGTGGCCGATGACGGCAATCGCCAATTTTAGTTGTTCATTTTTACTTATTTTAATTATTTTTAATATAAAATAAATTTAATAATCATTAAAATTTTAAACCTATTAAAATGTTTAATGTGTCTTTTTATTTTTAATAGCATATTGATAATCGACATGGGTACATTGTATAATGTACTCATATTACTATTTTTAATTAATATAATAATTGAAGTCAAATTTGTCAATGTATAATGAAAAGAGATTTTTAGCTAAAATTAACAGAATTTTACTAATGGACTAGGACAAAATTGAATTTTTTAAATGTCGTAGGATAAAATTAAAAATTAAATCAAATTCATAGGACAAAAGTGTTCTTATCTCTTTTTTTTTTTAACCTTCAATCACCAAAATAACATTGTTTTAGTGATTTTTTTCCTTGCAAAACGACGTCGTTTTAATGGTTTATATTTTTTTGGCATCCCTCAAAAAGCCATCATTTTGGGTTGGGTTAAGTGTTAGGTTAAGTTTATTTTTTTTGATAGAAAAAAGTTTTTGTTTATTTATTTATTAAAATAACATCATTTTAAATTTTTTTTAATAAAAAAATTGCCCTAAAACTATGTTTTTTTAGAGGAAAATAAAATTATTTTTAAAAATAACAAATTTAATTATTTTTTTTGTAACTAAAACTATGTCATTTTAATGTAAAGAAAAAAATAGAGCCAGTAATTCTTTGACACATCGTATTTTTAATAATATAGTATCTATAATTTAATAATACTTTATAAAAGTGTTAGTGAATCTTAATACAATTCAATATTTTTATCTTTACTGATATTATTTAAAAAAATATTAATAGTATAGTGTTAATGAAACTAATTTTTTTAACAGTGATGTTGTCTTTTTAATATTAAGTTCACACTTTGAAAACTTAAGGATGTTCGCATCTAATATATATATTCTTTCTCTTATATGAACATCTACATTTTTCTGCAGTACAACTTTAGTGAAAACAATTTTATAAAGAAGTTCCATGTTGAATTTTAAATTTTTTTAGAAATGGACGTTCTGTCTTTAAAAACTTACGGACGTCGACACTTGACCAAATTAGACCAAGACTCTTTTTCCAATTGGGTGAAAGTTCAGTGTGCTTCAGCACTTAAAAAAAAAAAAAAGAAGCTCATTTGTCATTGCAATTTGCAACCCCACTAAGCTTAGTTTGGTATAGCGACCCCACTAGTGAGAAAGCTCAGAGTACGCTTCACTTTCATTTTCCAATTGGTTTTAAAGCTCTCGTTGCTTCTATACATTAGATAAGAAGAAGGGGAACATAGATTGATAAAATATAATCATGGCTTCAGTGAAGAGAAGTTCTCCGTTTACGTTTACGTTCATGATAATGATGATGATGATGATGTTGGTTTGTACTGTACAAATGGTGAACAGAGGGTTGAGCCCGAGGGATTGCACGGAGGAGTTGTGACTCGGGTTTAACGCATGCAAGCCACTCATATCATGGGCAGCCTCCATCTCCTGCATGTTGTGAACGTTTTAGGGTTAGCCACTTTGAGTGTATGTGTCCAGCGGTTTCACCAAAGGTAGCTGCTCTTATTGATGTTAATCGAGCCACAAAGGTCTTCAAAACTTGTGGCAGAAGGTTTCCCAAGCACTTCAAGTGTGGAAGTAAGATATTTTTCTCCTTCACGAGTTTAATTTATATATTTACTTTGTGGCGTTTAATTAATTTATAAATTCATTGAGATCGATGTTTTATTTTTTTTTCTTGCAGGTTTACAGTTTCCATGATGAGCATGGGCTATTTTAACTTAATTTCCGATGGCATTTGGACGTTGTTGCTATTTCTTTCGTGTCTGCATATCAGTGGAAGACGTACGTATTACAGAGATAGTATTTCCATAAGATTCTGCAGTGTATTTCGATAAGCTATCAATATTAGCAGTTCCACATCTTTGTACTCGATTTTTAACAGATTACAAATAATTGTTTGTGATTGTAATGAATTTGGTTTCACATCTATTTCGAAATTTATGAAGAGTTAATTTCTAACCTCAAATTTGCAAGCTAACTCCTTATTGAAAACGTAGTGTAATTACTAATCAGATATGCCTTAAAAAATATTCATTAAGAGTTGGATGAAAAGTAGTTTATATACTTTTTGTTTTAGACATTCAGTAAAAAAAGGTCTGTACTCACCTCCCCAATCATAATGAACAGCTTTAATGCCAACATAAGACTATTTTTCAACTTGTTTTTAAAATAGAATAAAGACATTCAAGGCTTTTGATATAGCCTCAAAAAAAAAAAAAAAAAAATTCAAGTATATCTAATAAAATCATCAACAAAATGTAAGAAATATTTGAAGCCATCAATGGTTTCACGATGTGCTGGTCTTATACATCAGTGTATATTAATTTCAATGGTTGTTTTGATTTGATAAAAGTAGAGGGAAAATGAAGGCTATGTAATTTACCCAATTGACATGCATAAAAAAAATGTAGCTTCAGGTATGTTATTGCAAGGTACTAGAAGAGTAACTTCTAATTACAGTTTTAACTATCAAAAGATATGGATGTCTAAGTCTCAGATGCAATAAACTGGAATAATTTTTGCTAAGAACTGGACAAACTTTTGCACCAATAAATGACTCAATACAAAAATTTGAATGTGGTGATACAAATGAATCAAAGTTTGAACTAACGACATTAGATTGGCTTTTATTTCTACTACAAGAAGGTGCATCATTTGGAAACAACGCAAAAGATGACTCTAGATGGTTAAGAACTAAAGTATGAGTCAAGTAACTTGATGGATTTACAAAAGTTTCATTTAATGTGTATGCAGCAGCTTATAAAATCCTCTCATAGCCATACCCTGAAGCAGTGAAGTTTCCCTTTGTAGTCTAATAAAAACTTTATTATCTTGTACTCGCTTAGAGATGTTGGTGAGATTTTTGGTAAGCAAGGAAACACAAAATAAAGTTTTTAGAAACAAATAATTACTAGACTTAGACCTAAAGCAGGCACCACTAAAATATGTAATATTCAAGCCATAATCATTACCAGGTATAAGCTTGTCAATACTTATATATTCAAATTTGTTATTGAGATTGTAGGCATCATAAGTTAAATAGTGAGTAGCTCCTGAGTCTTAAGTACCAACTTTGATAATTTTGTCCCTCTTGAGCATTAATTTCTATAAGTTGACTTATTGCATCTCTTAGTCCCTGTCCACCAAAACCATGATTAGAATTCCTTACTCCATAATTTAATTAATCTTGAGAGATATAATTATCATTATATCTATAATAGTATTTAGTAGTTGAGTGTTCCTGCCTCCCATAAATTTAACAAATTAGCTTCAAATTATTTCATCTTTCATAGAAGCCTCTTCCTCCTTGCTAATTTTGATTTCATCCTTGACCTCTATAGGAGCCATTTCTACCAAAACTAGTAGAGAAACTACCTCTACCAAAACCAAAATTGACACTTCTATTATTAAAATTTCAAGCACAATAATTTCCTATGCCTCCAGTATAACTGCCTCCCATTTTTTGCCCCTTTTGAGCAAAGTATTCAGAAATTTTTTTTTTTTATAATTACTTCCTTTACATGAAGACCTTAGCATCAGCCTACTTTCATGTGTTAAAAGCATTGAATATGCTTTATTAATATTAATAGAACCAATTTTGTTATAAAAGAATCATAGTCTGATTCTATACCAAATCTTAATTTTAAATGAGTAATAAACTTATCTTCACTCACTACATAACTAGTTGTAGCATTATTCATTTTAAAGAAATAGTTAGGCATGGATTTCTAATTTTCTTTAACAATGCTAATTGTATTTTCAATTGTACAATTTTTGCCTTGAACAAGAGCCAAATCGTCTTTCTACACCAATTAAAAACTCAAAAGAAGGTTTACTATTAATCATTAAACCAAGGATGCTTTCATTAACAACCAAAAACAACCAACTCAAAAGGATTTGATCTCTCGTCATCCAATTCTCATAGTCTAGATTTTAAGGGATTTTAGCCCTTTTACTTGACTCTGCACCTTGAATACAACTTCTAATAAATTGATCTACACATTTACTATCACAATTGAGAAGATCTTCAAATCGATTTGCTCTTATAATAGCGAACACTTAATGATATCACAAAGTTAGATTTATTGAATTCAATAATTAAGAAAAAGTATAAAAAGAAATCTTATTAGGATTTTGATTGATTTAGTTAACAGTATTGTTTAATCTACTAAAGTTGGCCATTTACTTTGATACCATATAAAGAAATAATAATCTTTGCTTGGTTATAAAGAAAATGAGAGAAAGTAGAGAGAAAATGAATTAAGAGCTGTTGAAGCAGCACACAAAAAAGTTAAACAATTCACTCAAGTAATATAATAATGCAGAATAAATTATTAAAAAATAAAGGAGAGAAAGGGGTAGAAGAAGAACACACAAAGAATTACGTGGTTCGGCAACTTGCCTACGTCCACGGCGAATCAAGATTACACTCTTCTCTTATTATGAATCACAAGGCAACCACAAAGTATGCCTATTACAAGAAAGATCACAAAGAAAACTCTCTCTTGCTCTCTAGGAATTTTCTCTCACAAAGAACCACTAAAAATTATCACTAAGATTATTGTTGATCACAAAGATCTCTCTAAGATCACAAAGATCACTCTTGATCACAAAAATGATAAGATGTGTTTACAAGCCAATTGATAGCCTTTATATAGGCCTTGGCACATCCTAGGTTTTCTCTATACGTGTGGGAGTCGTATTAAGGGGTCCTAAAGCAAGTGGGAGACTAAATTAGGAAGTTTCCTAATTCGGGGATACTATTCCCGCGTCCAGCGCTGGCGCACTTCTGCTGAGTACTGCGGCGCTGGTTTTCTGGCGCCGCAGCGCTGAATGTTCTGTTCTGGGCGCTGCGGCGCCCACTCTTGGTCGTCACGGCGCTGGTCGCATGGTGCTCCCTTTCATTTGTTGCCTCTTTTCGCGTCCGTCTTTGATCCGTGTGCACCCTACACACTTGACTTGATCCCCAAATCATATTCCTATGATTTTTAATCAATATTCTCACAAATCCCCTCCTTGATTCAAAATCATTCACAAAGTAAATCGATCTCTCATTTTTGCATCTTCGGTCACCCTCATAAAGTAGTGACTCCGGTTAAGTCCTTGCATAGGATGAACCTAATCGAGGGCAGTGGCTTAGTCAACATATCAGCAGGGTTTTTAGATGACGCTATCTTTTTTAGACTAACTTCACCACTTTGGACAATCTCACGAATGTAATGGAGCCTCACATCAATGTGTTTCGACTTCTCGTGGAACACTTGATGCTTGCTTAGGTGTATGGCACTCTGGCTGTCATAGTATACACCGGTGTTTACATCTTTACGAGCCAATATCTCTGCGCATATGCCTTTTAACCACACGGCCTCCTTTCTAGCTTCACCAATAGCTATGTACTCTGCTTCTGTGGTAGAAAGTGCAACCACATGTTGTAGAACTAATCTCCAACATACACTATACCTAAACACTGTGAATACGTAGCCCGTTAAAGATCTTCTCTTGTCAAGATCACCTGCATAATCTGAGTCTACGTACCCTCTTACCATTTCATTGTTGTCCTCGTCCCTCTTATACACTAACCCGTGATTTGACGTTCTCTTGACATATCTCAAAATTCACTTTACTGCAAGCCAATGATCTTTATCCGGATTTGCCATGTATCTACTCACCATACTCACAGCCTGTGCTATGTCTGGTCTTGTGCAAACGATTGCATACATAATGCTCCCTATAGTGCTTGCATACGGTACTTTGCTCATCTGCAGTTTCTCATCCTCGGATGTCGGCGATTGTGCTGCTGACAGTCTGAAATGCATGGCCAAAGGAGTAGAGACAGCCTTCGCGTTTGACATACCAAACTTCTCCAGAATTTTGACTATATATCGCTGTTGGGACAAGAAGATAACATCTCTTCTTTCCCTCATAATATCCATACCCAACATTCTCTTCGCTGCTCCCAAATCCTTCATTTCAAACTCGCTACTTAACTGCTTTTTGAGCTTCTGTATTTCTTCCATATTCTTGCATGTGATCAACATATCATCGACGTAGAGAAGCAAATACATCATCCCACAACTCATGTTCTTGAAGTACACGCATCCATCATACTTGCTCCTACTAAAGCCACAAGCCATCATAAACTCATCAAATCTCCTATACCACTGTCTAGGTGATTGCTTTAACCCGTATAATGACTTCTTTAGCAAACAAGAATGATTTTTTTTATCGGGCTCCTCGAACCCTTGCGGCTGTGCCATGTATATTGTTTCTTTAAGCTCTCCATGTAGAAAAGCTATCTTTACATCCATCTGCTCTAGATGTAAATCAAGGTTTGCACACATAGCTAACAAAATCCTAATAGATGTGTGCTTGACAACTGGAAGGAATATCTCATAAAAATTGACTCTCTCTCTCTGAGTAAAACCTTGTGCTACTAACTTAACCTTAAATCTCGTAGGCTCAATCCTCGATATCCCCTCCTTCACCTTATACACCCACTTGCACCCGACTAGCTTCTTTTGAGGTCTTTCTACCAACTTCAGGTATTGTTCTTCCTAAGAGAACAAATTTCGTCTTTTATGGCCTGCTGTCATTCTTTGTTATTTTCACTCTTCATAGCCTCACCATATGTCCTAGGCTCATCATACTCAAGAGTGTAAGCAGAATTAAATGCATGAGCAACTAAGTCTGCTTGTGCATACCTGACTAGTGGGTTAATCGTTCTCCTTAGCCTGTCTCTAGCAAGCTGGTACTCTTCAAGTTCTAACTCAAGAGTTCTAATCTTCTTTTGGGTCGACTTGGAGAAACTCGCCGGTGTTCTTGGTTCATCTTCAAGGATTTTCTTGTTGAAGTGTTGATCTGAGGGCATATCAGATCCATTTTTAGGCGCTACTTCAACTTCTATTGACTATGCTGAGTTTTTCTTGGTCACAGGTTCTTTTTTCTCATTTACTTGAGAGGTTTTCAACATCGTCATCTCATCGAATGTCACATCACAGCTTATGATACTTCTTGGTGGTGTTAAAACTTTACACCACACCTTGTATCCTTTTACTCCTTCGGAATATCCTATGAATACACCTTTGATAGCTCTAGGTTTCAACTTCCCCTCCTTAACATGTACAAAGGCAGGGCAACCAAATATTCTAAGATGGTCATACTTCGGAGGATTGCCAGACCATTTCTCTTCTGGCATCTTGAAGTCAATTGCTGAGGAGAGACTTTTGTTTATCAAGTAAGCAGCAATCACTACAGCTTCTCCCCAGAATGTCTTGGACATCTTCGCATTGGTAAGCATGGATCTAACCCTTTCAAGTAGGGTCCTGTTCATCCTCTCAGCTACCCCATTCTACTGTGGTATTGATCTTACTGTTCTATACCTTGCAATCTTATGCTTGGCATAAAACCCATCAAACTCTCTGTTGCAAAACTCGAGGCCATTGTCAGTTCTTAACCTCTTTACCCTTTTGCCAGTTTGATTCTCAACAAGAGCCTTCCAAGTCTTGAACACATCAAATACTTGATCCTTGCTCTTCAACACATAGACCCACAGCTTCCTCGAATAGTCATCAATCAAGCTGAGAAAATATCTAGCACCATTATGAATAGCTGTTTGAGCTGGTCCCCAAAGATCCGAGTGTATGTAGCCAAGAGTCTCCTTAGTCTTATGCTCACCGGTACTGAACCTCACTCTATGTGCTTTTCCTAGCACACAATGCTCACAAAACTCCAAGGGCTGGAACTTATCCTCTCCAAAGACCTTTTGGCTATATAATTCCTTTAGGTTTCTCTCGCCTAGGTGTGCCAGTCTAAGATGCCATAACTTGATTTACATACTCTCATCATCTACAGAGAATAGTGCAGAACCACTTACGACTTTACCCTTAAGCACATAAACACCTTTGTGCTTCTCTCCTCTCATCACCACCATGGAACCTCTCAAAACTTTTAAAATTCCTCCGTCGATCCTGATGGAACACCCATTCTGGTTTAAAGTCCCTAGTGAGATCAAGTTTCTCTTCAAGTTAGGAACATACCTAACATCTGTCAACTCTCTCACTCCCTCATCATGCAGCCTAAGCTTAACACTACTAATTTCCATCATTTGACCTGCAACATCATTACCCATTAAGACCTTACCACCACTAATGGGCTGAAAATTTGTAAACCAAGACTTGTGCAGGCAGATGTGAAAAGTACAACCAGAATCTAAAACCCATTGTTTAGAGTTTATACCATCAGTAGCGACAAGTGTCTCTGCACTGTCATAGCTATCATCATAGGCAAGTGCAGCATCCGCTTTCTTCTTATCCTGTGCTTTCTTCTCAGGACAGTCCTTTATGAAGTACCCCTTTTTTTTGCAGTAATAGCACTTCCTAGGAGTCCTAGACTTTGACCTTGAGCCTTTTTTTCTTCCCATCTCTATATGAGAGCCTTCCTCTTACAAATAATTTTCTGCATTGCCTTCAGCCTGCTTTCCTAATAACTTTGAGTTTAATGATGATTTCACATCACTCATCGTTAAACTCTCTCTGCCGTAGAGTAGCGTATCAACAAAACTCTTACAGCTCTTGGGGAGTGAACTTAGCAAGATAATTGCTCTATCTTTATCTTCTATCTTGATGTTGATAGACTCAAGATCAAGGATGATCTTATTGAAGGTGTCTATATGATCTTTCATCGGCATCCCCTCTGACATAGACAGCTGATACAGCTTTTTCTTTATATGTAGTCTGTTGGCCAATGATTTCCTTATATAAAGAGAGTCAAGCTTCTTCCAAAGATCTATTGCCGTCGTCTCACCTGCTACTTCCCTTAGTACTTCATCGCTCAATGACAAAACGATTGTGCTATGAGCTCTTTCTTGAATGTCCCTTCTTTCTGCTTCTGTTTTAGATAATTCTGGCATCTTCTTTTCATCACTAGATGGAGCTGCAGTCTCCTCTAATGCCGAACCAAGTCTTTGGCTCATTAACAATGCCTTAACCTTCATCTTTCACAGATTGAAGTCATTCGTACCATTGAATTTCTCTACCTCATACTTGGGTGTGGCCATGTCTGCTTAGAACCAAAGCTCTGATACCAGTTTGTTGAAGCGGAAGCACACAAAAAAGCTAAACAATTCACCCAAGTAATATAATAATGCAGAATAAATTATTAAGAAATGAAAGAGAGAAAGGGGTAGAAGAAGAACACACAAAGAATTACGTGGTTCGGCAACTTGCCTACGTCCACAGCGGATCAAGATCACATTCTTCTCTTATTATGAATCACAAGACAACCACAAAGTATGCCTATTACAAGAAAGATCACAAAGAAAACTCTCTTTTGCTCTCTAGGGATTTTCTCTTACAAAGAACCACTAAGAATTATCACTAAGATTATTATTGATCACAAAGATCTCTCTAAAATCACAAAGATCTCTCTAAGATCACAAAGATCACTCTTGATCACAAAGATGACAAGATGTGTTTACAAGCCAATTGATAGCCTTTATATAGGCATTGGGAAGTCCTAGGTTTTCTCTATACGTGTGAGAGTCGTATTAGGGAGTCCTAGAGCAAGTGGGAGATGAAATTAGGATGTTTCCTAATTTTGGGATACTGTTCCTGGGTCCAGCGCTGCAGCGCTGGGATCTTGTCGCTGCAGCGCTGGCACGCTTCTGTTGAGCGCTACGGCACTAGCTTTCTAGCACCGCAGCGCTGAGTGTTCTGTTCTAGGCACCGCAGTGCCCACTCCTGGTCGCCGCGACGCTGGTCGCATGGTGCGCCCTTTTATTTTTTGCCTTATTTCGCATCCGTCTTCGATCCGTGTGCACCTTATACACTTAGCTTGATCCCCAAATCATATTCCAATAATTTTTAATCAATATTCTCACAAGAGCAATTCTAAACTTGCTGGGAATTATTTTCTATATAATTTAATTAATAGCAATTACAATTGATGATGTTTATATATCTACATAAGAATATCCATAAGATTTGATCAAATAGCAAAGCTACTTCTTTCGGTAAGATAAGTTGTTGAGTTTGTTACAATAAGCTTTACAAACTCAACCTTAACAGACTTAACCATTTTGGCAGCATGGCATCACAACCTACCAGCTTGGCTTCCACGTCAGCATCACACAAACAACATCTCTAATACAATCCATCTATTAAATTTTGACCAACACGAATAATAGTTTATCATAGGCTCTTTCTTATTGCTAGAACAGTTCTTAGAAAAAACAAAGATGTTTATTCAATAACTAATATCTCAAAATTAAAGTTGTTTAGGGAGTTAATTTAATTTGCAAGATAACTAATGATACCATGTAGATGGCCAGCTAGTTGCATACATTAACTTGAAAGAGAAAAATAATGTTTTTCAAGCTTTATTTATTTATTTGTTTTTTCTTTTGACTTTAATACAATGGAAGTTGGGGATCTTGAAACACATCTGACAAAAAAAATGTTAGTATTTCTTTTATTAAAAAGTAATAGTTTTAAGGACATGAAAGCATAAGGAATGATACCCGATTAAAGTGTATATCCTATTTTTATATGCATCTAATCCACAAAATATTTTGTATATGAGTAACCTTTGTTGCCCGACCACTTAATACATAAAGAAATCTTAGCATTCTTATTGAGTGCTTATTAAACTTGTATCTATCTAAATGCATCATTAGAATGAAGCAACCTAATTAACTGGAAGAAATTAAATAGGGTTATTCTTTAAAGACTTAAGAAGCGAAGTTTTCTAGTAGTGAATGATGTTTTTCGTAATAAGTTTGCATTTTAAAAACTCGAGGACATTTGTGGGTGTAGTGATTCTTAAGTGTGGATGTCTATCACTTTAAGTCTTTTTTTTAAAGATAAACAAAAGATAAAAATTCCGCATTAAAATTCTTTACAAAATTATTTTGACTAAATAGCATTTAAGTCATTTGTGATTGGTTAAATAAGTAGCAAAAAATCTCATATAAAGTGGCGAAATTCAATTTAGTAGGGTTGTAGTTGAGAATTAAAGTTTGAATGTGTTAAGAGTTAGCATAAATAGAAACAATTCATTAGGTTGATAAATTTTGACAGATAATTTAGAATCTAGAGTTGTTCCGGTATTACTTTCAAAAAAGGAAAGCTACCATTCTAGTTAGAGAAAATCCACAATGTCCCCAACTAAAATTGTTCAAAGCAAGCTATAAAGGTGAGTCCATTAATCTCCTTAGTGTAATAAAATTATTTTAATGTATATAAATTTCGTTGTGTTGCATGTGATATGCTATTACTAAATTGTTTAAAATGCGAATATTCACCCGTAGCATAATGCATACGCATACAACACCAACACATCAAACCAAGGATGCTTTCATTAACAACCAAGAAAAACCAACTAAGAAGGATTTGATCTCTCCTCGCCTAATTCTTATAATCTAGATTTTAAGGGATTTTAGCCCTTTGACTTGACTCTGCACCTTGATACAACTTTTAATAAATTGATCTACATATTTACTATCACCATTAAGAAAATCTTCAAGTCGAATTGCTCTTATAATAGTGAACACTTAACTATATCACAAAGTTAGATCAGTTGAATTCAACAATTAAGAAAAAGTATAAGAAGAAATCTGATTAGGATTTTGATTGATTGAGGTAATAGTATTGTTTAATCTGCTAATGTTGGCCATCTGCTCTGATACCATATAATAATCTTTGTTTGGTTATAAATAAAATGAGAGAAAGTAGAGAGAAAATGAATTAAGAGCAATTCTAAATTTGCTGGGAGTCATCTTCTATATAATTTAATTAATAGCAATTACAACGGATGATGTTTATGTATCTACTTAAGAAGATCTATAAGATTTGATCAAATAGCAAAGCTTTCTTTTAGAAGGATAAGTTGTTGAGTTTGTTACAATAAGCTTAACAAACTTAACCTTAATAAACTCAACCATTTTAGTGGCATGGCATCACAACCTGCCAGCTTGGCTTCTTCGCTAGCATCACACAAACAACATATCCAATACAATCCATCTATTTGAGTTTTGACGAATACGATTATCGCAGGCTCTTTCTTATTGCTAGAACAGTTCTAAAAAAAACAAAGATGGTTTTTTTTCAATAAGTAATATCTTAAAATTAAAGTTGTTTAGGGAGTCAATTTAATTTGCAACATAATTAATGATATCATGTAGATGGTTAGCTAGTTGCATACATCAACTTGAAAGAGGGAAATAATGTTTTACAAGCTTTATTTTATTTTATTTTTTTTTCTTTTGACTTTAATACAACGAAAGTTGGGGATCTTGAAACACATTTGACAAAAAAAAAAGTCTATTTTTTTTTATTATAACAAAAAGAGGTTTTAAGGACATTCAAGCATAAGAAATAATACCTGTTAAAAGTGTATATCCTCTTTTTATATGCATCTAATCCATTCTCCTATCAAATATTTCACATACGAGCAACCTTCGTTGCCCGACCACTTAATAACATAGAAACCTCAAAATTTCATTGCGTGCTTATTAAACTTGTAACTATCTAAATGGATCACTAGAACGAAGCAACCTAATTAACTATAAGAAATTAAAAGGAATATTCTTTCAAAACTTAAGAAGCGAAGTTTTCTAGTAGTAAATGATGTTTTGTTTTTAAAAAAAATTAATTTGCACTTAAAAAGTTTGAGGAGCCAAACAAAAAAGTTATTCAGCTATGATTTAGGGAATGAAAAATCTTTCTAGTCCTGGTGGGATCCATGGATGCACAGTGAATCCGTAGTTGACAAATTTCATAATGTGAACATTAGCGATGTTGATATTCCATTGGATGCCAAGGTCTCTAATCTCTGGCAGGGTAGACACTGGACTTTTTATGTCCCTATGCATAACCATACAAATTATGCTTGGAATCACATACACAATAACTTCTCTATTACTTCAAAAGAAGATGAGATCTCCTGAAAGGGAAGTTCTCAATTGCAAGTACATAACGGTGTTTTACTTACTCCACTGCTAAGGATGCGTGGTATAAACTAGTGTGGGCTCTCATAATTTTTCTAAACATAGCTTTATTACTTGGTTGGCTATGAGAAACAAGTTATGTACTAGAGAGTAGCTTGCAAATTGAGGACTCATACTCTTAGCTGTTTGTCTTCTTTATGGTCGTTGTAGAAAGACAGTCCAATGTTTATTCTTTCAGTGCAATTTTTCCCATAAAATTTGGCACAAGGTCTTTTTGGCTTGCAATATCAACTGTCACCCAGTCAGTTAGTGGCATGAGGTCTCTTTATTCTACAGGAAAATCTAAGACAAATCTCTCATCATCAAGCTCACGAGAGTATTTTTCTTTGCATCGATTTACTTTATTTGGAGGGAGCGAAATCAGGTCATGTTCTAGAACAAAACCCTCTCTACCTCCTATGTACTCCATAATATTAAAGATGCTATTTGGATTAGATATTTAGTGTTATAAATGGCCAAAACATAGATCACTTGATGGTTAAGTGGTGATTTTGGTTCTAGCTTCTCTTATGGTGTAATGCCTTTGATTTAATTCTTCGACTTTTCTATTTGGTTATTTGATAGTTTTAACAATTAATTACTATAATTTACCCCAAAAAAAAAATCCTTGAAGACGTTTGTGGGTGTAGTTATTCTTAGTTGTGGACGTCTATCACGTTCTAAAGTGCAAACATCTTTTTTTTTTATAAAAAAAAAGATAAAAACTCAGTATTGAAATATTTTACAAAATTGTTTTCACTCAAGTACTTGTACTATATATATTAGATGTTAACATCGCTAAGTTTTTAATGTGTGAAATTAAATTTAAAAATAATATTACTCTAATTGTATAATATTTAATTGTAATTAATTAGATATTATCTAATTTTTAAGTAAATTTTATTGTTAATGGATTTTTAATTTAATGTAAAAAGTATGAAAATATTTAATTATATTTATTGTATAGTCTGAAGGCATTTCAAATTTCAATACGTTTATTTGACCCAAACATTATTCACTTATTACAGTAAAACAATAGAAAAAATAACTACTCAACAAAACTTGCTAAAGGCAACGAGCAGAGGAAGTAAAATAAAAAAAATTAAAAGATAAATAATAAATATGAAAAATCACAGGAAAGTGGCCATATCCCTCTTTAAAAAAAAAAAAGGAGACAATTTAACTGAACTAGTAGAAGTTTTAATTCTGGAGAATCCTTAATAATTTCTAAGTCGTTGAGGCCTGAGGGGATTGTTTATGTGGTTTTGTATTTCTCTTCCGCAAAGGAAAAGCCCCCGGCAATTTCCTTCTTAATTTCTACATACAGAGAGCAGCCAGTCAGTCGGTCAAGGTCCTGCCTTTTAATTTGAAACCTACTACTTAATTCTAGGCCGCCAGCGTTTTGCCTGTTTCTTCGATAGAGGTAGAATAAATTGGCATATTGCAATGATTGGCCCCCCAACTTAGACCAAGACTTCCATTTTCCAATTGGGTGAAAGTTCAGAGTGTGCTTCACAGCTATTAAAAAAACCTACTTACTCATTTGGCGTTGCAATTTGCATGCCCACTTGTGTGAAAGTACAGATTGTGCTTCACCACTAAGCTTAGTTTGGCATTGCGACCCCACAAGGGAGAAAGCTCAGAGCGTGCTTCACTTTCATTTTCCAATTGGGTATAAAGCGCCGGTTGCTTCTATAGATTAGATTAAGAAGAAGGGGAACATAGATTGATAAAATATAATCATGGCTTCAGTGAAGAGAAGTTCTCCGTCAACCTTTACGTTCATGGTGATGATGATGATGTTGGTATGTACCGTGCAAATGGTGAACGGTGCGGGGTTGAGCCCAAGAGATTGCACGGAGGAATTGCGACTCGGGTTTAACGCATGCAAGCCACTCATATATGGGCAGCCTCCATCTCCAGCATGTTGTGAACGTTTTAGGGTTAGCCACTTTGAGTGTATGTGTCCAGCCGTTTCACCAAAGGTAGCTGCTCTTATTGATGTTAACCGAGCCATAAAGGTCTTCAAAACTTGTGGCAGAAGGGTTCCCAGGCACTTCAAGTGTGGAAGTAAGATCTTTTTCTCCTTCACGGGTTTAATTTATATTTTTTACTTTGTGGCTTTTATTTAATTTATAAATTCATTGAGATCGGTGTTTTATTTTTTCTTGCAGGTTTACAGTTTCCATGATGAGCATGGGCTATTTTAATTTACGATGGCATTCGGTCGTTGTTGCTTTTTCTTTCGTGGCTGTATATGAGTGGAAGACGCACCTTACCAGCAGAATGTATGGGATATAATATATAGATTCTACAGTGTATTTCAATAAGCTATCAATATTAGAAGTTCCACATCTTTGTACTCAATTTTTAACATATTACAAATAATGTTTGTGATTGTAATGAATTTGGTTTCACATCTATTTCGCAGTATATGAATTAAGTTAATTTCTAACTTCAGATTTGAAAGATAACTACTTGTTGAAAAGGTAGTGTAATTACCTTAAAAAATATTCATCAAGTAGTTTATATACTTTTGTTTTAGATATTCAGTGAAAGGTTTGTATTCACCTTCCTAATCATATTGAACATATTTAATACTAACGTTAAACTATTTTTCAACTTGTTTTTAAAATAGAATAAAGACACTCAAAGCTAGCTTCTGATTTAGCTTTTAAAGGAAAAATTCAAGTATATCTTATATAATCATCAACAAAATGTAAAAAATATTTGACTCCATCAGTGGTTTCAAGAGGTACTACTCCCCATACATAAGTGTATATCAATTTCAATGGTTGTTTTCATTTGATAATTTACCCAACTAACATGCATAAAAAAATACTGCTTTAGGTATGTTATTGCAAGTACCAAAAGAATTACAACTTCTGATTACAGTTTTAAGTATCATAAGACTTGGATATGCAAGTCTCAGATGCAATAAACTGGAATCAGTTTTGCTAAGAACTTGACAACCTTTTGCAGCAACAAATGACTCAATGTATGAATTTGAATATGGTGATACAAATGGATCAAAGTTTGCACTAACAACAGCAGATCGACTTTTTTTTCTACTACAAGCATGTGCCTTATTTGGAAACAAGGCAAACAATAACTATAGCTGGTTAGGAATTGAGGTACGAGTAAAGTAACTTGATGGATTTACAAAGGTTTCATTTAATGTGTATGACAGTAGCTTATATTATCCTTTCATAGCTATACCTTGAAGCAACAAAGTTCTCTTCTGTAGTGTAATAAAAACTATGTTATTTTGTACTAGCTTTGAGACACTAATGAGATTTTAGTAATTAAGGGAAGACATAAGAAAGTTTTTAGAAACAAATGATTACCAGACTTAGACTTAAAGCAGGCATAACCAAAATATATAATATTTAAGCCATAACTATTACCCGTTATAAGCTTGTCAATACTTGAATATTCAAATTTGTTTTTGAGATTATAGGCATCATGAGTAGCTCTTGAGTCTGAATGCTAACCTTGATCAACCAATCCCTTTTGAGCTTATTAAGTTTTATAAGTTCCTATTCTGATTTGACTTATTGCATCTTTTTGTCCTTGTTCACCAAAATCATGATTAGAATTCCTTGCTCCATAATTTAATTAATCTCGAGACATATACTTATTATTATATCTATAATAGTATTTAGTAGTTGAGTGTCCCCACCTCCCACAAATTTAACAAATTAGCTTCAAATTACTTCATCTTTCATAGAAGCCTGCTCCTCTTTGCTAAGCCTGCTCCTCTTTGCTAATTTTGATTTCATCATTGACTTCCTTATGAACCATTTTTACTAAAATTAGCAGAGAAACTACCTCTGCCAAAACCAGAATTGACACTTCTATTATTAAAATTTTAAGCACCATAATTTTCCATGTCTTTAGTATAACTGCCTCCCTTCCTTTACCTTTTCTGAGAAAAATATTTAGGAAAACATTATAACTACTTCCATTACAAGAAGACCTTAGCAACAACCTACTTTCTTGTGTTAAAAATATTGAATAGGCTTCATTAACACTAATAGATCAAATTTTATTACTAATAGGCACTGCAAAATAAATCGTAGTCCATTCCTACACTAATTCTTAATATTAAATAAGTAATAAAATCATCTTCCCACTTTACACAACTAGTTGTGGCAAGTCTTATGGCCATTGAGCGAGTCAAATATTTTGATGTTCTGTGATTGTATTTCAAAAAGTCTTATAATCATAAATATAACATCTGAGAAAGAGTTTTGCATGGTATAAACAATATCGCAAATGAGTAAACAATAACGCAAAGAAGTTTTCAAATATTATTTATTAGAATATCAATCGAAGAGATAAGTTTATAGTTGAGCTTTAGAGTACTTGATGATGTTGATCTATATCTCCACTCTTCTAGGATATATATGATGGAAGGACTATACGAATATAAATTAATCTCAACTTGTATGGTTTAACTCGCTATTTTTTTGTATTATCCACAATGTGTGTGTGGGGGGTATCAGTTATGAACTTACGAAAATGTTCTATTAAACAAAATGAGAATGAACCTAATGAGTCTCATTAAATAAAGTGTACGCATTGAGGATGTGGATAGCACACTGGATTGAATTGTTCGATCCGTGAAATTTTCGAAAAAATATGAATTTATTTCAGGGTCTTTCGGATAGTAGTTAAGGTTTAAATGTCAAACCTAAACTTATCCCAAGTAAGACATGATACTTTAATCTATTAAAAATATAATTTAAATTGTACCAATAATTTGTATAAGTACTAAATTTAGCATTGGTGTATATAGCTACAATTTAAATGAAACAATTATTATTTTTTAAAATTAAATCAGTCAGTCATTTATTTATTTTAAGATCTCTCAGAAAATAGTTAAAGTTTAAGTGTTAAATCTAAAATTAAGCTAAGTAGGACTTGACACTTTAATCCATCAAGAATATGCTTTAAATTGTGTCAATAATTTATATAGGTACTAAATTTGACATTTCTGGATATAATTACTATTTAAATAAAATAATAATTATTTTATTTAAATTAAATCAATCCATCATTTATTTATTTCAAGGTCTTTAGAGAGTAGTTAAGGTTTAAATGTTGAACTTAAAATTGTGTCAAGTAAGACTTGATATTTTAATCTACTAAGTATATATTTTAAATTATACCAATAATTTGTATAAGTATTAAAATTGACTTTGATAAATAAAATAATAAAATAATTATTTTTTTATAATATTATTGCATTAGATTGTTAATGCTTTTCCATTTGTTATTTTTAATTGACTATTAACAAAAACAGTTGAATGGAGTTTGATTCAATTCAATAGGAAAAATGTAGTGTACATTCGTCAAGATGGCTTTGTAAATTGATTTGGAAATGGTCTCATAAGATGCCATTGTTTGGTTGTATAATGAATTTTGCTAGATTATTATGTTTTATAATAAATAACGAGTCATGCTTTCCTTTTAACAAGAGGTGGCAGTATTTTAATAGTTTATATAATTTGTCATGTTTAGTTAATAAGAATAAAGTGCTTTTATTATCAATTCTTCAATATAAAAATGGTCACCAATTGTGATTGTATTTGGCTAAATTAAACCATGTGCAACCCTTTTATTAAACTTACATATAAGGCATTGTCATGCTTTTTGTTAGCATGACTTGGTTGTGCATTAATAAGTTAAGAACACCAATTTGGTCTACCAGTTGCCAACGAATTGATCACGAATGACTAAGCATTATTCATTCCTTGTCAACTCCGACAAATGGCATTTAAGTCGTTTGTGATTGGTTAAAATAAGTGGCAACAAATTCTATATAAAGTGGCAGAATTCAATTTAGTAGGGTTGTAGTTGAGAATTAAAGTTTGAATGTGTTAAAAGTTAGCATAAATAGAAGCAATTTATTAGGTTGATAAATTTTGATAGATAATTTAGAATCTAGAGTTGTTTTGGTATTACTCTCGAAAAAGGAAAGCTACCATTCTAGTTAAAGAAAATCCACAATGTCCCCAATTAAAATAATTCGAAGCAAACTGCAAGGATGAGTCCCTTAATCTCATTAGTGTAATGGGATTATTTTAATGTATATAAATTTTGCTGTGTTGCATGTGATATGCTATTACTAAATTATTTAAAATGCGAATATTCACCTGTAGCATAATGTACACGCATATAACACCAACATATCAAACCAAGGATGCTTTCATTAATAACCAAGAAAAACCAACTAAAAAGGATTTGATCTCTCCTCACCTAATTTTTATAATCTAGATTTTAAGGGATTTTAACCTTTTGACTTGACTCTGCACCTTGATACAACTTCTAATAAATTGATCTACATATTTACTATCACCATTAAGAAAATCTTCAAGTCGAATTGCTCTTATAATAGTGAACACTTAACCATATCACAAAGTTAGATCAGTTGAATTCAACAATTAAAGTATAAGAAGAAATCTGATTAGGATTTTGATTGATTGAGGTAATAGTATTATTTAATCTACTAGTGTTCGCCATTTGCTCTAATACCATATAATAATCTTTGTTTGGTTATAAAGAAAATGAGAGAAAGTAAAGAGAAAATGAATTAAGAGCAATTCTAAACTTGCTGGGAGTTATGTTCGATATAATTTAATTAATAATAGTTACAACTGATGATGTTTATATATTTACTTAAGAAGATCCATAAGATTTGATTAAATAGTAAAGCTTACTTTTGGCAGGATAAGTTGTTGAGTTTGTTATAATAAGATTAACAAACTTAACCTTAATAGACTCAACCATTTTAGCAGCATGGCATAACAACCTGCCAGCTTGGCTTCTTCACTAGCATCACACAAACAACATATTCAATACAATTCATCTATTTGAGTTTTGACGAATACGATTATCACAGGCTCTTTCTTATTGCTAGAACAGTTCTAAAAAAACAAAGATTTTTTTTTTCAATAAGTAATATCTTAAAATTAAAGTTGTTTAGGGAGTTAATTTAATTTGTAACATAATTAATGATATCATGTAGATGGTTAGCTAGTTGCATACATCAACTTGAAAGAAGGAAATAATGTTTTACAAGCTTTATTTATTTATTTTTTTCTTTTGACTTTAATACAATGGAAGTTAGGGATCTTGAAACACATCTGACAAAAAAAGTCTATTTCTTTTATTAAAACAAAAAAAGAGGTTTTAAGGACATTCAAGCATAAGGAATAATACCTGATGAAATTGTATATCCCCATTTTATATGCATATAATCCCTTCTCCTACCAAATATTTCGCATATGAGCAACCTTCGTTGTCCAACCACTTAATAACATAGAAACTTTAGCATTCTCATTGGGTGCTTATTAAACTTGTATCTATCTAAATGGATCACTAGAATGAAGCAACCTAATTAACTAGAAGAAATTAAAAGGGATATTTTTTAAAAACTTAAGAAGCAAAGTTTTCTAGTAGTAAATGATGTTTTTTTTTTTAAAAAAAAATTAATTTGCACTTAAAAAGCTTGAGGATGGTTTATTTTTATTTTCTCATGGCGATGTGAGCTCGGTTGGTTATTTTAAGAAAGTACTAAATGACTTCTTCACGGTTTCTGTTCTGCAGATTAATGTAAGTAAGAGTTTCATCTTTTTGGAAATGTCCCTACACCTACCAAAGAGGCTATTTTATAGTTTACTCAATTTCAAGCTAGTTCATTATCTGTCAAATACTTAGGTATTCCTTTGATCTTTGGGAGACTTAAGAAACACTTTTGTCATGAGCTAATTAGTAAGATCACTGCTAGAATATTTAGGTGGACTATGAAAATATTAAGTTATGTAGGGCAGTTATTGTTGGGGTGTTGTTAAATTACTAGGGTGCTTGCATATGGGTTGTGTTCATCATACAAACAATATACATATCTCATACATATATGTGCACAGCGGAAGATTATATACAATGAACACAGAAAATACATATTTGATTAAACTGAAAATTCGAGATTGAGAAATATCACCAATGAAGCCTTTGGATTATTTTTCTTTGAAGTTCACCATGAAATGAATCTTTGATCAATCCTAGCAATCAATAAGGGTGGGTTTGATTGTCTAGAATGGCAGCATCTTAATCCAGCATTTTTGTTTAACTCTTAAACATAATTTAAAGTTAAACTATTTAACTTAATTAAATTTATTGTTCCTTTTATTCAACTCTTGAATAAATAAAACAAATTTTGTTTTTAGTTATTACATTCAGTAACCATTTATCTAATTTGTTTTGTTGTTCTAACACTTAAAACACAAAACAAACAATTTCAATTTCTCAAATTGAAATGGCTCCCAAAATTGCAAAACCTAAAAAACTAAATCAATTTCAAAAACCTTATTCTTTTCAATTTCATTTCACTTTATATATATTAATGCATAAATTCCAAACTAATTTGAATTTCATTTGGCTTAACCTAACCTTAGTTAACATTTAACCATAGTTAGATTATTTTAACTTAACCTTTAAGTTAATAAATATTTAATTAATTTAACCATAGTTAACTAACTTAACTTAATTTTTAAGTAAAGTTAACTTAACTTAACCATATGGTTAACTTTTAACCTTAGTTAAGTTAAATAATTTATTTAACAATTAAATAATCATAAAGTGAAATTACTTTTATATTCTTACTAGGTTACCAAGTTAACCTAAAGTGGGTCCCATCATTTAACCATATACTTTAGTTAACGTAACCTTAGTAATTGCTGAATTATACTGTATTGAACAATTCAATACGGTAAACTGCCCAAGTGCTCAAAGAGTACATTTCATACTGAGACTCTCTAGGTCCACACCCGATTTGTCAAATGGAACTATTCCATTAATCCGTAATTGATGCCCCACACACATGTTACGAATATTACAAATCAGCGTGTCAGACCATACAAGTTGAGGTTATAACGTATACGTATAATCCTTCCATCATTTATACCCTGGATGTGCGGGGATATAGATCAGCACCATCAAATCCCCATTTGCTCATCCAATAATCTTATCTCTAGATTCGTATCTCGATAAACAATATACGCAAACACTTTTACTATATTGTTTAACCCTGTGGGAAACTCTTTTCCCAGGTTTATGCTTGTGGCCACAAGACTTTATGAAATACAATCTCGGAGTATTGGATATACAACTTACCTACATAAGCTGATGGATCCTGTATCTACGCACACCGGACTCTATGAGCATCGGACCATACCCAGCGACACATAGCGGTCAGACCATGAAAGGTCTCTGACATATGTGGAACCAAAGCATGATGGATCACTCACAAGACCACCGTGGCGCTCAGGTCAAAGGACCACGAATACTACTCAACCCGAGAGGACCTTCCTTTGACGGTTTCATAGGATATCTATTGGGGTCCTCATGAGTCTGTTCAGTATCCAGTCGTGACTGGATACTCGCATGCCTATACAAGCTCTAAGCTCATGGTCAGCTAAGAACAATCATCTGAACTAGTCAGATATAGACATACATTAATCTATATATTGTGAATTCATCGATAGACCCGCATTGGTGATCATAGATCAGGAACATTATATTTGAGACATACTTACATAATGATATTTCTTAACTCCTATTGCAACTCTTTGCAACTATATCATTACAAGTATACTTTCAGATCTTTGTCCCATTATAGACAAGGTTCTAACTATTTAGACCTCGCTGACTCTTATAAACTGATTACTATTAATAGTGCTAAGTCTTAGCATTTATAACTCTCAACTTTGATAACTATTAGTTCTGATCTAAACTCCTTTAGATCAGATCTGAACTCTTTCAGATCAAAAAATGTCTGTAATGTTACAAGCATTATACCATATTAATATGATATTAACAATCTTTATTCAAAATGTTTATTGTATAAATATTAACAATTAATATTCATACAATATTAGAATGGCACGTGAGCACCAGCTCCAACAGTTATAATTGATAATCTCTGTCTTAATGAGCATGCATATATACTGGTGTTCAATGTTTGTCCTCCCAAAGTCGATTATCAAAGAAATTAAAAACAAATGTCGCAAGTTTTTGTGGCATGGACTTGACCAATTGAGGGATGGAGGATTAGTAGATTAGGAGGAGGTTTGCAAAAGTAAAAATGATGGAGGCCTCGGTCTAAAACCAATTATCTCTTAGAATTTGGTGGCAGTAACCAAACATACTTAGGACCTGATTATAGTAAAATCTTCGCTATAGACTAGAAGGGTGATTGACAACAAGTTTCATAGGCTCAGTTTTTAGGGTATTACAAAACTATTGAATTGTAGTTGGACAGTGAGAAAAATATTAGACTTAAGGAGCCAAACAAAAAAGTTATTCAGTTATGATTTAGGGAATGAAAAATCTTTTTATTCCTGGTGGGATCCATGAATGCACAGTGAATCCGTAGTTGACAAATTCCCTAATGTGAACATTAGCGATGCTGACATTCCATTGGATGCCAAGGTCTCTGATCTCTGGCAGGGTAGACACTGGACTTTTTCAGACCCTTTGCACAACCATACAAATTATTCTTGGAATCACATACGCAACAACTTCTCTATTTCTTCTCGAGAGGATGAGATCTCCTGAAAGGGAAGTTCTCAACTGCAAGTACATGACGGTGTTTTACTTACTGCACTGCTAAGGATGCGTGGTATAAACTAGTGTGGGCTCTCGTCATCTTCCTAAACATAGTTTTATTACTTGGTTGGCTATGATAAACAAGTTATGTAATAAAAAGTAGCTTGCAAATTGAGGACTTATACTTTTAACTGTTTGTCCTCTTTATGGTCGTTATAGAGAGACAGTCCAACAATTATTCTTTCAGTGCAATTTTTTTCATAGAATTTAGCACAAGGTCCTTTTGGCTTGCAATATCAACTGTCATCCAGTCAGTTGGTGGCATAAGGTCTCTTTATTCTGCAGGAAAATCCAAGCAAATCTCTCATCATCAAGATCAGGAGAGTATCTTTCTTTGCATCGATTTACTTTATTTGAGGGAGCGAAATCAGGTCATATTCCAGAACAAAATCACCTCTACCTCCTATGTACTCCATAATATTAAAGATGCTATTTGGATTAGATATTTAGTGTTATAAATGGCCAAAACATAGATCACTTGACGGTTAAGTGGTGATTTTGGTTCTAGCTTCTCTTATGGTGTAATGCCTTTGATTTAATTCTTCGACTTTTCTATTTGGTTATTTGATAGTTTTAACAATTAATTACTATAATTTACCCCCAAAAAAAAAAATCCTTGAAGACGTTTGTGGGTGTAGTTATTCTTAGTTGTGGACGTCTATCACGTTCTAAAGTGCAAACATTATTCACTTATTACAATAAAACAATAGAAAAAATAACTACTCAACAAAACTTGCTAAAGGCAACGAGCAAAGGAAGTAAAATAAAAAAAATTAAAAGATAAATAATAAATATGAAAAATCAAAGGAAAGTGGCAATATTCCTCTTTAAAAAAAGAGAGAGAGACAATTTAACTGAACTAGTAGAAGTTTTAATTCTAGAGCATCCTTATTAATTTTTAATTCGTTGAGGCCTGAGGGGATTGTTTATGTAGTTTCGTATTTCTCTTCCGCAAAGGAAAAGCCCCCGGCAATTTCCTTCTTAATTTCTACATACAGAGAGCAGCCACTCAGTCGATCAAGGTCCTGCCTTTTAATTTGAAACCTACTGCTTAATTCTTGGCCACCAGCGTTTTGCCTGTTTCTTCGATAGAAGTAGAATAAATTGGCATATTGCAATGATTGGCCCCCCAACTTAGACCAAGACTTCCATTTTCCAATTGGGTGAAAGTTCAGAGTGTGCTTCACAGCTATTAAAAAAATACCTACTTACTGCAATGGCATTGCAATTTGCATGCCCACTTGTGTGAAAGTACAGATTGTGCTTCACCACTAAGCTTAGTTTGGCATTGCGACCCCACAAGGGAGAAAGCTCAGAGCGTGCTTCACTTTTATTTTCCAATTGGGTATAAAGCGCCGGTTGCTTCTATAGATTAGATTAAGAAGAAGGGGAACATAGATTGATAAAATATAATCATGGCTTCAGTGAAGAGAAGTTCTCCGTCAACCTTTACGTTCATGGTGATGATGATGATGTTGGTATGTACCGTGCAAATGGTGAACGGTGCGGGGTTGAGCCCAAGAGATTGCACGGAGGAATTACGACTCGGGTTTAACGCATGCAAGCCACTCATATATGGGCAGCCTCCATCTCCAGCATGTTGTGAACGTTTTAGGGTTAGCCACTTTGAGTGTATGTGTCCAGCCGTTTCACCAAAGGTAGCTGCTCTTATTGATGTTAACCGAGCCATAAAGGTCTTCAAAACTTGTGGCAGAAGGGTTCCCAGGCACTTCAAGTGTGGAAGTAAGATCTTTTTCTCCTTCACGGGTTTAATTTATATTTTTTACTTTGTGGCTTTTAATTAATTTATAAATTCATTGAGATCGGTGTTTTATTTTTTTTTTTGCAGGTTTACAGTTTCCATGATTAGCATGGGCTATTTTAATTTCCGATGGCATTCGGTCGTTGTTGCTATTTCTTTCGTGTCTGTATATGAGTGGAAGACGCAAGTTACCAGCAGAATGTATGCGATATAATATATAGATTCTACAGTGTATTTCAATAAGCTATCAATATTAGCAGTTCCACATCTTTGTACTCAATTTTTAACATATTACAAATAATTGTTTGTGATTGTAATGAATTTGGTTTCACATCTATTTCGCAGTTTATGAATTAAGTTAATTTCTAACTTCAGATTTGAAAGATAACTCCTTATTGAAAAGGTAGTGTGATTACCTTAAAAAATATTCATCAAGTAGTTTATATACTTTTGTTTTCGATATTCTGTAAAAGGTTTGTATTCACCTTCCTAATCATATTGAACAGCTTTAATACTAACATTAGTAGTTGCGTGTCCCTGCCTCCCACAAATTGACAATATAGCTTCAAATTACTTCATCTTTAATGGAAGCCTCTTCCTCCTTGCTAATTTATTTCATCTTTGACCTTCATATGAATCATTTCTACCAAAACTAGCAGAGAACTACCTCAACCAAAATCAGAATTAACACTTCTATTATTAAAATTTCAAGCACCATAATTTCCTATGCCTACAGTATAACTACCTCCATTCTTTTGCCCTTTTTGAGCAAAATATTTAGGAAAAACATTATAACTACCTCTTTTACATGAAGACCTTAGCATCAGCCTACTTTCTTGTGTTAAAAGCATTGAATAGGATTCATTAACACTAATAGAACAAATTTTGTTACTAATAAGCACTGCAAAAAGAATTATAGTCTAATCCTACACTAATTCTTAATATTAAATGAGTAATAAAATAATCTTCCCTCTTTACACAACTAGTTGTAGCAACTTCATCTATAATTCTCTTCATTTTTAAGAAATAGTCAAACATAGATATCTAATCTTTCTTTAACAATGTTAACTATATTTTAAATTGTACAGTTTTTACCTTTCGAGCCAAATTGTCTTTTTACACCAGTCAAAAACTCAAAAGAAGGCTCATTATCAATCATTAAAAACCAAGGATGCTTTCATTAATAACCAAGAACAACCAACTTGAAAGGATTTGATCTCTCCTCATCCAGTTCTCAGAATCTAGATTTGAAGAGATTTTAGCCCTTTGACTTGACTCTGCACTTGAACATAACTTCTAATAAATTGATTTGCACATTTACTATCACCATTGAGAAGATCTTTAAGTCGATTTGCTCTAATAATAGTGAGCGCTTGTGATCACCATATTAAAAAGTTAGATCTATCAAATTTAATAATTAAGAAAAAGTATAAGAAGAAATTTGATTATGATTTTGATTGATTGAGGTAATAGTATTGTTTTATGTACAACATTGGCCATCTGCTCTAATACCATATAAAGATATAACAACGTTTGTTTGGTTATAAACAAATGAGAAAAAGTAGAGAGAAAATGAATTGAAGGCAATTCTAAACTTTATAGGAATTATTTGTCATATAATTTAATTAATAGCAGTTATAACTAATAATGTTTATATATCTACTTAAGAAGAATCCATAAGATTTGATCAAATAGTTAAGCTGCTTCTTTTGGCTGGATAAGTTATTGAGCTTGTTACAACAAGCTTAACAATCTCAACCTTAATAGTCTCAATCATTTTGCCAGCTTGGCTTCCACGTTAGCATCACACAAACAACATCCCCAATACAATCCGTTTATTTGAGTTTTGACCAACACGAATAATAGTTTATCAGCTCTTTTCCATTGCTAGAATAGTACTCATATAAACAAAGATGTTTGTTTCAATAACTAATATCTTAAAATTAAAGTTATTATGGAGTTAATTTAATTTATAGCATAATTAATGATACCATGTAGATGGCTAGCTAGTTGCATACATCAACTTGAAAGAGGGAAATAATATTTTGCAACCTTAGCATAGAAACCTCGGCATTCTCATTAAGTGCTTATTAAACTTGTATTTATCTAAATGGATCACTAGAATGAAGCAACCTAATTACCTAGTGGAAATTAAAAAGGGATACTCTTTGTATCCAGGTATCTTATTCTATAATTAGTACATCCAATTGTTTCTAATTGGAATATGACACGACGAGGACCTAATTAGTCAAAGCAACAACATTTTTTCTTGCTTGCTTGCTAGCTTTCCACTTTAAATGCATAACAACTACCAAGGCTTTTCTTAATTTTCCACAAAGTTTTCATTATTTTAGCTTCGGCTGCCTGAACTTGGACATAAAATTATTTGATTATTTAGATTGACGAATTATATTTAGAATAATAGAATTATTGCTAGCGATTTTTATTGGTCCAGTGAGCACTAACTCAGATATAAAAGATGCTATATCAATCAAAGGATCATCATCATTAATTCTAGGCTATGTTAGAGAGAGAGTCAAAAAAGAGCTAGAGAGAGAAACACTGTGTGTTATGTTCTTGATTTGTAATTACTGCAATTATTTGTTTCTAGATTGATTACTTGGTGAATTTAAGCTTTTGATGAAGCTCAAAGTAGATGCAAGTTCTAATTAATGAATCAAACTACTATAAACCATTGTGCCACTCATTTTAGTTTCTACATTCTTTTCTTCTGGTTTTTCATTTCTATTTTGATTACTGTTGCAACTGGTTATGATCATTTTGTTTGTGTTTTTTGATTGATTACTAACTATCTTGAGTAAGAAATCCTGTGTTAGTTGATTTTTAATAGTGATATCAGAGTTTTAATTTTTAGAGCAAATTAAAAATTCAAGAATTACGTAAGGGTTGAATACAAAAGATGAGTGTTACAAAGTTTGAGATGGAAAGATTTAATGGTCATAGAGATTTTGGCTTGTGGTAGAAAAAGATGAAGGCACTATTAGTACGATAGAAGATTGCCAAAGCCTTGGTTGATCTAAAATAATTGCCTTCTACAATAACACTAGATCAAAGACTAAAGATGGATGAAATTGCCTTTAGCATAATTATCCTATAACTGTCAAATAATGTGCTAAGGCAAGTGAATAAAAAAACCACAATAAGAGGTTTGTTTGAATAAGCGTGAAACTCTTTACAATTCTAAGTCTTGAAATTTTTTACAATTCTAAGTCTTTAATTATAAAATTCTTAATAAAAGAGGGGAAATTTCTTGAGTTGACTATTAATTTAATATAAATTTTTATTTTGACCGAAGTCAAATATTTTAAACTATACTAACCAAATATACGTGACGTTTACTATTTTACTCTTATTACAATTTTAATAAATTTTTGTTATTATTTAATTTTTTATTTTATTTTATATAAATTACTTAAGAACATAAAATTTTAAATAATTAAATTTTTAATTAATTATAAAAAGATATTATTTATAATAATAATAATAATAATATAAATTATAAATAGTTATATATTAATTAAATATTACTTATAAATAAATTAAATATAAATTAAAAATAAAATTTTATTTAAAAAAAATAGAAAGCCTTAAGCGTATGCGTTGGGCGCGTGCTTAAGGCATACGCCCAACAACGCTTTGCTTTGGGCGCATGCATTGGGCGCGCGCCTAATGCATGCGTACAAAGCAAATATTTTTTATTTTATTTTATTTAAATATATAAATCATTCCAACTCTAAATATATATATTTTCTTTTATTACCCCTCACAATATCATTTCTCTCGTTTTATTTTCAAACCCACTTGTAAAACTCAAAATCTTAGATATGCTGTCAATTTTAAAGATCAATCTAAATTTCTCATCTTTTTGCGACGATCCAAAGATTTAGACTTACACAAATAGTTGAAGTTAAAAACTAGTAAGTTTTTGTTTGTTTTAATTAATAGTATTATTTATATTTATTGAAATAAATGTAATTGATGAAAAGTAATGAATAGATGATTAAACTTGATTATTCAAACAGTGCGTGACTGTACATATAGCTGTTATAGCTAGGCTGTGGCTATGCATGGCTACATATGTAGTTGTTGCTGGCTGTTGCCTTATGCGTACACTAGTCGCAACAAGGTACTCATGCACAACAGTCATGAGCACCGGTTGTAATAAGGTGCTCATGCGCACCACCGCAACACTGTAACACCATCACCAAATATATATATTTATTTTATATATTTAAAATAAAAATATATTTATATATATAAATAGTTATATATTCAATTTTATTTTTAATTTAATTATATATAATTAAATTAAAATTATGTTGTATTTTTTTCAGGTGGCGTTGATTATGTCACAAATTTCAACTATTATATATTTTGGGGGAAGATGAGAGAGTTGTAGCGATGGTTTTTAAAGATACATTGGATATCAAAATATGCATATGGTTGTTTTGAAAAATATTAGATACAAAGCATATAATTGTTAAGGACACTGATTAAGTGTGCTAAATTAGGCCTAATGCAGATCATGGCATACATTATTGACCTTACTACATTTTGGTATGGTATTTTGGTAATTTATTCTTTTTCACATTTAGTTGTTAAGGGACAATAAGCTGCTGAGAACTTGAAGTGAGCAACTTAGGGTAAGTTAATTAGTTTGTATATGCTTATTCTAAACTTTTCAATGACTTTTTTCAAGTAACTCTATTGTATTAATATCAGTCTTCTTTCACTCGTCCTTGGTAATGTTATACCATGGATCTCTTACTTTGCAAAGATCATTTATTTGAAATTCAAATTTCAGTAAGCCTTTAACCTTTTGTAACTCATCCTAACTCTTACATGCAGGCAACATTTCATCTATATAAAGTAAGAGATAGATTGTATTTGATTCTTCAATTACTTTGAAGTAAAAATATATGTCATAATTGCTTTTCTCAAACTCACTACTTGTATTGTAGGAGTCAAACCTCTTATTCTACTATCTTAGAGATTGCTTAAGCGCATAAAATGATCTTTTTAATTGACAGGCCAAGTTATTTCTACTAATGTTTTAAAATCCCTCAAGTTACTTCATGTAAATTGTTTTCTCCAATTCTCCATTCAAGAAAGCAGTCTTCACATCAAGTTCTTACAATTCCTAGTTGAAGTAAGAAACTAGAGAAAGTACAACTCTAATAGCTGTGTATATCACAACTAGCAATAATATCTTTGTGTAGTCAATTCCTTCTCCTTAGGAGAAGCCTTTGACTACTAATCTTACTTTAAACTTAGTTAGTTCACTTGGTGTGTTACTCTCTTTCAATTTGTGTATCCATTTGCAATCCAACTTTTTTAGGAGGTTTAGACACTAATATCCATGCCTTGTTATTGATCAATGAACTCAATTCTTCTTTTATAACAACCTACCATTGCCTTTTATGTTTGCCGCACGTTACTTCTTGATATATCTTTGGTTCTGGTTCTTCAATTTCCTATACAGACCATAAAGCAAAAGCAATTAAATGCCTTATTGCAACTACTCTATATCTTTTAAATTGTTTTGTTTGAGGCATTTGTGTCATTGTTGTCCTATTTCTTCCATATACATGGCATTAATTTCATTAAATAAGATATCTTTATTGCCTATGAGCTTAACTTCATTTGAATCCCTTAACCAAAGTTTATAACCCTTGTTCCCATTTAAATATCCAAGGAATATATACTCTTAAAATCTTAGTTCCAATTTGCCAATATTTTGATGTGCATAAGCTGTATATCTAAATATTCTTAAATGTTTTTAACTTGGAGGTATTTCTGATCATATCTTTTTAGATGTCTTAAAGTTTAAGGCACTTGAAGGACTTCTATTAATTAGATAGCACAGTGTTAGTTGCCTCCCTTTAAAAATGTCTTGATAGACCAGAGCTCAAGAGCATGTATGTTATCTTATCAAGAAGAGTTTTATTCATCCTTTCAACAACACCATTTTACTCCGTGGTGAATATAACTGTTTCTATACCTTAGGATACTACGTTTTTTTCAGTAGCTATCAAACACTTTATTACAGAATGTTGAACTATTGTTAATTCTGAGAGTTTTTAGTCTCTTAGCAATTTGATTTTCATTCAAGCAACTACTTTTAATTTTTGAATTTATTAAAGATTTCATCTACATGTTTAAGTAAGCAAATTCTCAACTTTCTTGAATAATCATCAGCCAAATAAAGAAAATACTTATTCCATCTATAAGTTATTATGTTTGTAGGACCCCATGTAGCAATATGAACATATTTTAATACATTAGTAGCATTATATGTGTTGGAACTGAAGCTCAGCCTATGTTCCTTCCCTAATTATAATGCCTACAAATTCCAATCCTATTAGTTTCTTAGTACTAATTAGGCCTTACTTCCCTAGTTTTATTAACCTAGATTCTCTAATATAGCCTAATCTATTATCTCATAGTTCAACTTCATTGTATTATGCATGTGTTGCAGGTGCTGTAGTGCCAATAAGTGTACCTCCTTGCAAAATGTACAACCATTTTTTCTTAGTTCCCTTCATTATTAATATAGACCTTCTATTGATCCTTAACTGCACATTTTCAAGTTTGTAGGAGTAGCCTGATACATCAAGGACCCTAATGATATCATATTGCTTTTTAATTTAGGAATATGCCTCGCACTCTTTAGGATCCTAATAATGCCATCATGCATTTTATCTGGATTTGTTTTAATCTCAATCACTTTGGAAAAGTAATGTTGTCCATTAGCACTTTGCCACCATTACACTGCTTATATGTATAATCTAAATTTGGACTCATATGATATGTATAACCTGAATCTATAACCTACTTTTCAATATTATCTTTAATTGAGATTGTAAGGGCCTTTGAGCTTTCATACCATCAATGCAATTACTACATCACCATTTTCATACCCTTTTTCTTTTCATTTTTTTGATTCTTTTATAACAATTTCTTTAGATGGCCCTTATTTCTATAGAAATAACATCTTCTTCCATAATTCTTGAACTTAGATATAGACTTACCCTTAAGCTTCCCTTTATAGTTATCCTTATTTTTTTTATCTTCATCTAGCATAAATTCTCTACAATGTCTTTTTTTTAGCCTTGATTTTTTGTTCTCTTAATCTTAGTCAATTAAACAGATATCTAGTAAGAGTGTTTTTCTATCATATTTAATGGCAGATTTCACTTCTCTGTATATAATGGGCAATGAGTTTAAGAAAATGATAACTTGGCTTTTATTACTAATTGTTTCACTAACATTTGACAAATTAGATCATATTCTTTTAAATTCATCAAGATCATCTTTTAACCCATTAGATGAATCCATTCAAAAACCAAAGGGTTTTTCTTTCAAAGGGAATCTTACTAAATAAAGATTTTGAAATGTATAGAAATTCAAGTTTACCTCATAGATCCCTTATAATGATTTCTTTATTAACTTGTCTTAGCACATTATATGCTAATTGCAAGATGATAGTGTTATAGGTGGTCTCATCTATTTTCACCCTTTGTTCTTCTAATGTTAAGGTGTCTATTCTTTTGGATCTAGCAATGCTTTGGCTATCTTTTGTTGCACCAACAAAGCCTTCATCTTATTTTGCTAAAGGTTAAAATCTCTATGGCCATTAAACTTCTCTACCTCAAACTTTTTATAGCTATTTTAGATCTTAAATATTTGAATTTGAGTCTTTACTCAAGAAAAGATTTCTAGAACTGAGCTTTAATTACTTTGTTGAATTTAAAAACTAACACAAGACTCAAGAGTTCATAATCAACAATTAAAGATCAAACATATACAAACAAGAACTCAAGAACAAAGAATGATAATAGTCTGATTCAATTAGAACCTATACAAACTCATAGAGCCAATCAAAGCTCTCAAATGCACTATTAAACATGAGGATTACAACTTAGATTACAAAGAGTTCAATAATCTTAATGATTCTACAATAATGGCTTGTAAATAGTTCCTACTACTTTTGAAATTGCACAAGAACAAACACAAAAATAATCAATCCACTTAACTCCCCAAAACCCTCTTTTATATTGCTAACTTTCCCACTTATAGAGTTTATTATTCTTTCTAACTATTTTTCCAATTTCTGTTTTTGCTAATGTTAATGAAAATGATGAGAAACAGTTATAAAGAGTGGGAAAATTTGTATGAACTCACTGTGGCCTCTAAAACAACATTGTATTCACTTTCCATTATTTATAATATTATCATTAACGATGAACGACATTGTTTTATACTTCAATTTTACTTTATAAATTATCATTATAGATCTGTTAATGTTGCCTAACTACTTTTAAGGTAACAAAACTTATAAAAATAAAATAAAATATTTTATAAAAATAAGAAATAATTAATCATAATACAATATTTTTATTAATATCATCTAAATTAAAAGTAAATTTTATTATTATAGACCTTAAAATTTGGTCACCAAGAAGTCTACGTGTTGAATTTTTTTGTTATTAGGAAACTTGACTTGATCTCAAGAAGAGCTAGAAATTAGACTAAACTAATAGGGTACTGGGCTTGATGAGAATTCTGCAACCAAAAAAGAAAGTAAGGTGTCATAGGAGTTTTTTTGGTATAGCTACTTCGATGTTTAAGTCAACAATTGTTGAAGCGGAAGCAATAAACCCAAGTAATATAATGCAGTAACAAGCAATTAAGAATAAACTAGAAAGAGAAAATAGAAGAAAGAACACAAGAATTTACATGGTTTGACAACTTACCTACGTCTATGGTGGATCAAGATCTCACTTTTCTTATTAATGAATTACAAGACACTACAAAGTATGCCTTTTATAAGAAAGAACTTAAGCTTTACAAAGAATATTTCTTTCTTGTGTTTGTATTGTGATTGTTGTGATGTCAATTACAAAGAGTTATAAGGGTTTATATAATGTTAATACTCATTCTAAAAACCATAAACCTAGTTGAAATAAGAGTATTTACTTATAGAAGTCTAAATTTCACTTAAAGAATTCAATTGAGTTGAAACAGAAAATACCATAAGTTGTCTCGTGTATAATACCTTGCTTTCAGCTTTTTATTTTGCTCATTCCTAGCATGACCTTTACATATTAGACTTCTTACTGACTCTTCATTGGTCTCTAACTCAAAATTAAAACTTATCCTCGATTTTGAATCACTAATTTCTAACAAACTCTCATAGATTTAAAATCATCTTCGAAGCTTCTGAGATCTTTCAACTTTGCATCTTTGGTCACTCTTACATAGTAGTGACTTTAGTTAAGTCCTTGTATAGGATAAATTTAATTGAGGGTAGTGGCTTAGTCAACATGTCAGCGAAATTTTCAGACGACGCAATCTTTGTTAGACTAATATCGCCACTTTAAACAATTTCTCTGATGAAATGGAGCTGCACATTAATGTATTTAAACCTCTCATGAAACACTTAATGCTTACTTAGGTGTATGACACCCTAACTATCACAATATATACCGTTGTTGATGTCTTTTGTAGTCATTACTTCTGCACATATCCATTTTAACCACACGGTTTCCTTCACAGTTTCAACAACAGCTATATACTCTACCTCTGTGGTAGATAATACCACTACATACTATATAACTAATCTCCAGCACACACTAAACTCAAACACTATGAATACGTAACCCGTTAATGATCTTCTCTTGTCTTGATCACCTGCATAATCTAAGTTGACGTATCCTCTTACCATTTCACTCTCGTTCTTAACCTTTTTATATATTAATCCATAATCCAATATTCCTTTAAGATATCTCAAAATTCACTACACTGTAATCCAATGACCCCACAGATATTCAGGAAGATCGGTAAAGCTCATCATCGATCGGACCATATCCAATAAAGTCTGATTCCTCATCTCCGATACACCATTGTGTTGCGGAGTACCTGGAGGACTATATTGAGCTAGAATCCCATTCTCTTTTAAATAATCCGAAAATTCACCGCTCATGTATTCACCGCCTCGATCTGATACCAATTGTTGGGAGTTGTACATTCATGGGTGTTTCTCTACTTCAAGTCGGAATTCTTTGAACTTTTCAAAGGTTTCTGACTTATGTTTCAAAAGAAACATATACCCGTATCGTGACAAATCATCGATAAAAAGTACAAAGTATCGAAATCCACCCATAGCAGTATGATTCATTGGACCGCATACATCTGTATGTACAAGTTCCAATAAATCTGAGGCACGGTGTCCTACACCTGAAAATGGAGATTTGGTCAACTTTCCCTGAATGCATGATTCACAAACTGGATAAGGCTGTATGGTCAGATCAGGTATCTGTCCATCCTTAACCAGACGGGTTAGGCGTCTCACACCTATATGACCTAATCTCATATGCCATATTTTCGTTTCATTTAAAGTTTCCGAATTTCTACTAGTACTAGCTTGCATACTCATGACACTGCTTGTTGTATCTAATATATAATGCCCATTCACTAACCGACAATCATCCTCCTCTTCATATGGTTGTTTACACATATTAAAAACATTGAGTTTAAGTGTCATGTTTCCAAATGAAAGCTTCATTACTCCATTCCTGCAATTAATCAAAGCGTTAGAAGTTGCTAAAAATGGACGACCTAAAATAACAGGTATCAGATTACATCCTTTGACAGGTTCTGTGTCCAAGACGATAAAATCCACAGGATATATGAATTTATCAACTTGAACTAAGACATCCTCCACTGTCCCTCTTGGTACTTTTATTGATCTATCAGCAAGTAAAAGAGTTACAGATGTTGATTTTAACTCCCTGAGATTGAGGTGCTGATAAACTGAATACGGCAATAAATTCACACTAGCACCAAGATCAAGTAAGGCTTGTTCAATTTTATGACTTCCAATAATACATGAAATTGTAGGACAACCAGGGTCTTTATATTTCAAAGAATTATTGTTCTGAAGAATGGCACTTACTTGTTCAGCTAAAAATGCTTTCTTTTTCTTATTCAGTTTTCTTTTTACTGTGCATAAGTCTTTCAAAAATTTTGCATAAGATGGAACCTGTTTAATAGCATCCAGTAAAGGAATATTAACTTTTACCTGTTTGAAGATTTCAAAAATTTCAGGATTGTGATTCATCTTCTTAGTATTACGTAATGCATGAGGAAATGGGGGTGGAGGTGAAGGTTTGGTGTTTTCTTCATTAAGTGTAGGTTCAACACTTTCCTTGCCCTTAGAGATTGATTCATCGCTCTCATGAGGTTCAGGAATTTCTTTTTCAACAATTTTACCACTCCGAAGAGTGATAACTGCTTTAACTTGATCCATGTGTTGGCTTCCTGAACTACATGCATTTGAGTTATGTTGTCCTTTGGGGTTTGGCTGTGGTTGAGAAGGAAATTTTCCTTTCTCATAAATGTTTAGTGCAGATGCAAATTTAGCAAGAGTATCTTTCAAATCAGTAAATGTTTGAGCATTTTGAGAATTAACAGACTCTTGTTTTTCAATGAATGTATGCAAGGTTTCTTCAAGATTTTTTCTAGGAGGTGGGACATATGGTGCATAACCTTGATGATTTTGAAAGTTTTGGTGTGGTTGGAAAGGTGGTTGCGAAGCCTGTGCTTGAGTGTCATTCCTCCAACTAAAATTCGGGTGATTTCGCCATCCAGGATTATAGTTTTGTGAATATGGGTTATTGTTTGACCGTTTGAACGTGTTTAAAACATTGGCTTGTTCATGAAGACATTCCCTAAATGCAGGCAAAGTTGGGCAATCATTGGTAGGGTGATCATGGGTTTCACAAATGTGACACACAATTTCTTGAACAGATTTTATTTGACCACTCTTTTTCATTTCTAAGGTTTCGACTTTTCTAGCAAGGGATGCTAATTTGGCTTGAAGGTCATGGTCTTCCTTAAGATGATAAATACCCCCACTAGATGTAGTGGTTTGATTTTTGCTAGGTGCCTCACAGGTACCAGCAGTGTCCCAATTTTGAGCATTTTCTGCTAGTAAGTCAAGATAGTTCATTGCCTCTTCTGGGTCTTTTTCCTCAAATGTTCCATTACACATCATTTCTACCATTTGCCTAACTTGGGGTGTTAAGCCCTCATAGAAATTTGAGACTACTCTCCATGTTTCAAAACCATGATGGGGACAGGTATTAAGTAATTCTTTATACCTTTCCCAACATTGGTAAAGGGTCTCTCCTGGTTTTTGGGCAAAAGTGGTGATTTGTCTTTTGAAAGAATTTGTTCTATGGGAGGGAAAAAACTTTTTAAGGAATTATTGTTGTATCTCGTCCCATAAAGAAATGGATCCTGGCCTAAGGTTTTGTAGCCATGTTTTAGCTTTGTCTTTTAAAGAAAAAGGGAAAAGCTTAAGTCGAATTGTGTTCATGCTACAATTTTGATCATTATACGTGTTACACACTTCTTCAAATTCTCTTAGATGTAGATAAGGGTTCTCTGCATCTAAGCCATGAAAAGTGGGTAAAAGTTGGATAATGTCTGGCTTAAAATTAAAATGCGTTGCATCCGGTGGAAAAATTAAGCAAGATGGTGCACCGGTTCGTGTAGGGTTCATATAGTCTCTAAGTGTCCTAGGTCGGCTATGGTCATTATGTTGGGACTGATTGTCCCCTGGGTCTATGAGTCCCTCAATTTGATTTTCACTCATGGTGTTACTTGGTGAAGAATGAGAAGATGAAGGAGAATCTAACAAATTATCAAAGGAAGTTTTGAAATTACCTTTTACTAAACGATGAGAATTAGGATCTCGAAACCAACCGCTCATAAAAAGAAACAAAACAAAATACAATAACAATAATACATATAAAATATTAAACACAGGTAAATAAAATAAAATATTACACACAAGTAAATAAAATATGTAAAACTAAAAGCAAAATAAAGATAAATAATTAGAAGTTAGATTAGTGATGTTAGATTATATAATAAAAAGTTAATAAATAAATAGTAGGAGGCTTAGCCTTCCATTAAAATAAAAAGCGAAAATAAAAGGCGAATAATAAATAAAGTAAAGTACGTTAGGAGGCTCGGCCTTCCATGAAAATTAAAAAAAAAACTAAAATAAAAAGTAAAAAATAATAAATAAACGAAATAAAGAGTAGGAGGCTCAGCCTTCCGCGAAAATAAAAACGAATAATAAATAACGAGTAGGAGGCTCAACCTTCCATGAAAATAAAATAAACAAACAAACAATAACAAAACAAAATATTAACGTTACCTCCCCGGCAACGGCGCCAAAAACTTGACACGTCCAGAATATAGAAGTTATTCCTAAGTGCAGGATTGTCGAAGTAATAAATAACCCGATGAGAACGGGGTCGATCCACAGGGAAGTAGAATTAAAATTAAAAATTATAAACACTTTAAAGATAATTAATGCAGTATAAGATGTTTGTAAATATTATTTCAATTAACCAATTCAAATAAAAAGCTAAGGTTATGGAGATTCATTCTTGGCATAAGAAATAAGAATATATTTAACTTTTTATTTTTTTATAACTCAATTGGAATCCTCTCACAAATGAGGTTTCAACCGGAAAATATAGCAATTAACGTTCATCATCATTTATATATTGATTAGTATTTATTTCTTTCAATTATTATACACCAAATCTTATAAATGGGTTCAAGTATTTATTATGCCAATCTTTATATTTGTCTACAATAAATCAAGACTCCCACTTTACAAGAAAGGTTATATAAACCAAATCTTGTAAATGGTTTCAAGAATTTATTGTGCCAAGTATTAAGTTTGTCAATAATAAATCAAGAATCACCACTTTAGAAGAAAGGGTATTAATTCTACAAACAAAATAAATACATCATATATAAATTTGCATAACTTAAAAATGAATCATTAAATTCATGAATAAATATTAAACATATCTTATTACCTTACCAAGAGCTTCACCCTTTCACCTTAGCTTAAACAAAATTATTTGGACATAATAAAACTAAATGGAAGAAGAAATAACATGACTTAATAGTAAACAAGAGAAATAATAGTATAAGGAAATGGATACAAAGGAAAAGTATTTTGAACTAAATTCTAACTTTCTAATTACATTCTTTAGGCATAAACAAGCCACCTATTTATAGAAAAATATGGATAAATCGAGACAAATTTGGAGGGAACCACTTGGTTGATGAAAGTCAAGAATGGTGGCAAAATAATTTGCATTCATTATCACTTGGGCACCCACTTGATTATCCAATTTGGAATTGATGTGATCCGAATTAGCTGTCACTCAAAACATAAAAGTTGTAGATAAGTCTCTTATCTTTCCAAATTGAGTGATCTCATACGTATTAGATACGTATTTCTATAGTTATGGGCCAAATACTGATAACTGTTCAAACTGGGCCTGTACTGCAGATCAATTCTGTTCTAGGCCAATTTTCACCCTCTAAATCTCGAATTTCCAATACTTTGTGAAATACAATATGTTAGCCCATTGAGTCATCTCTGTACAGGATTAAGAATCACCTCAATTGGATCTTTAGGTAGAAAGTTATGCTCATTTTACCGAACCTGCCACAAAACAGTTATAAGATAATTAAGTACAATATTGTAAACATACTTAAGTTAAGAAAATTAAATACACTAGTAATACAAAACAATCATGTAAAACTCTTATTAAATGTGTAATTTCAAGTGTTCATCAACCTTCTATCTAAAATCTTCTAGGTTGTGGTAATTAAGCATGTGAATAATTTGGAAAGATGGAGAAGAATGAAGAAGAATGAGGTGTATGGTTATTGTAATTTTGGATTAGTTTATTTGCGTGGTGTAGGATTGTTCTTAAGTAGTATAAATACTCCTCCCCATTTTAGTTTAGGCATTAAGAAAAATTAAGAGCTTCTAAGTGAGTGAAGAAGCAAACTCTAATAAGAGTGAGTTGTAGTATCTTGTTTTTGAGTGAGAGTGCTCTTGTAATATTTGTTTGAGTTTGAATAAAAGTTGTTTGTGTGAGTGTTTCATTTCCAACAAAGTGGTATCAGAGCAAGTTGGAAAGTATACACTATTGCATATCAAATAGAAGGTCTTGACGAGAGGAATTCGACGCCACCAAAATCTCCCCAATCTGAGTTCTGACACGCCTCCATGCGCCGCCGGAAGACTGCTGCCAGAGAATCGAGTTGACTCATCGAGTTGAGCCGAGTTGGAGCATTGACCGAGCCGTCAAGTTGAGTTGACCGAGCCGTAAGCCTATTGACCGAGCCCCTTGACCGAGCCGTCCAAGCGAGTTGACTGAGCCGTCAAAGTCATTGATCGTTGACCAGGTTAGGGTTGACTTTAACTGTTGACCGAAAAATTAAAAATTTTGACCAGGTTTCTCCTAAGGTTTTTCGGCGTTCCAGATTCATCCGCGTAATCGAATTTTGCAAATTCTCATTATATTAAGAGATATGGCAAATGGTATGGCACCATTCCAAGTACCGACACTTAACAACAACAACTACGACAATTTGAGTATCAAAATGAAGGCACTTCTTGGATCACAAGATGTGTGGGATATCATAGAGAAAGGCTATAACGAGCCTACAGATGATGCTGCTTTTGCTGCTCTTACACCAGATCAAAAAACAACTTTGAAAGATTCAAGAAAGAGAGACAAAAAGGCTCTCTATCTCATCTATCAAGCATTAGATGATGATGGCTTTGAAAAGATTTCGAGTGCAAGCTCTAGCAAGGAAGTGTGGGAGAAGCTGCAAACCTCTTACAAAGGATCCGAGCAAGTGAAGAAGGTCCGTCTCCAAACATTAAGAGGTGAATTCGAATCCTTACACATGAAAGTATCTGAGTTTATTTTGGATTATTTCTCAAGAGTAGTAGCTGTTTCTAATCAATTAAAAAGAAATGGTGAAAAGTTAGAAGATGCGAGAATAATAGAGAAGATACTCTGTTCGTTGGATCCCAAATTTGAGCACATCGTCGTGACGATTGAAGAAACTAAAGACTTGAAAGAAATGACGATTGAGCAACTCCAAGGATCATTGCAAGCATACGAAGAGAAGCATAAGAAGAAGCATGGGTTTACTGAGCAACTCCTCAAGCTGCAACTCAAGGATATGCATGAAAGCCAATGCAATGATAGAAATCAACGTGGTCGAGGCAGAGGTAGAGGCCATGGACGAGGTGGAAGTCGCGGTCGTGGACGAGGCTGGAATTACAACAACAACAATTCCAACAACTATGAGAAATGAGAAAGCTCAACACGAGGCCGTGGAAGAATCAATCCAAACTCAAGGTATGAAAAATCTCAAGTTCAATGTTATAATTGTCAGAAGTTTGGGCATTATGCTTCAGAATGTAGAGCTCCTAACAACAAAATTGAGGAGAAGGCCAACTACGTAGAGGAGAAGACAGATGGCAAAGAAACTCTTCTTCTAACATGAAAGGAAACTGATGGTGGCAAAGCAAATTCCTGGTATCTTGACATTGGTGCAAGCAATCACATGTGTGGAAGGAAAGACATGTTCATGGAGCTAGACGAGTCAGTAAGCAAAAATGTTTCGTTTGGAGATGATTCCACAATAGCAGTGAAAGAGAGAGGTAACATCTTTATCCGTTTGAAAGATGGGAGACATCAGTTTATTTCCAATGTCTACTATGTGCCCAATATGAAAAGTAACATCTTGAGTTTAGGGCAACTGTTAGAGAAAGGTTATGATATTCATATGAAGGATTATAATTTTTCTATAAAAGATGATAAGAATAACTTCATTGTTAAAGTGTCGATTTCAAAGAATAGAATGTTCTTGATCAACATACAAAACGATGTTGCAAAGTGCCTGAAAGCTTGCTACAAAGATGCATCATGGCTTTGGCATCTTCGATTTGGGCATCTCAATTTTGGAGGTCTAGAGCTGCTATCTAAGAAGGAGATGGTGAAGGGACTACCTTGCATCAACCATCCTAACCAGCTTTGTGAAGGGTGTCTAGTCGGGAAACAATTCAGGAAAAGATTTCCAAATGAGTCAAAGACAAGAGCCAAGAAACCACTCGAGCTCATCCATACCGATGTGTGTGGACCGATCAAGCCAAGCTCTATCAATAACAGTAACTATTTTCTTCTCTTCATTGATGATTTTTCAAGAAAAACCTGGGTAAATTTCTTGAAACAGAAGTCAGAAGTTTTCGAAGTCTTCAAGAAGTTCAAAGCAGCAGTGGAGATAGAAAGTGGTAGAAAGATCAAAGTCATAAGATCCGACCGAGGTGGAGAATTTACTTCCATGGAGTTTCAAGAGTTCTGTGAAGCAAATGGAATTCGTCGACCAATGACAGTTCCTAGATCCCCCCAACAAAATGGCGTGGCAGAAGAAAGAACAGAACAATCCTCGACATGGCACGAAGCATACTCAAAAGCAAGAAACTACCCAAGGAATTTTGGGCGGAAGTAGTAGCGTGTGTAGTCTACTTGTCAAACCGATCTCCAACAAGAAGTGTATGGGGAAACACACCGCAAGAGGCATGGAGTGGAAGAAAGCCTGGCATTTCTCATCTGAGAATCTTTGGAAGTATAGCCCATGTTCATGTACCAGACGAGAGAAGAACGAAGCTTGATGATAAATGCGAGAGTTTTATCTTCATCGGCTATGATGCTAATTCGAAGGGCTACAAACTGTACAATCCAGACAATAAGAAGATTGTGATTAGTCGAGATGTGGTCTTCAACGAAGAAGGAGAATGGGATTTTAACTCTCATACAGGTGACTTCAATTTCTTTCCTCAGTTTGAAGAAGATGAGCAGACAACGAGGGAGCAACTAGGACCTCAACAAAAGCTTGAAACTCCACCCACTTAACTAACATCAACCACTCAAGGAGACTCATCACCTTCGTCATCGTCAAGTGGGAGTCAAAGCGAAAGAGTTATGCAACGTACAAGAAGCCTTAGAGATCTCTATGAGGTAACTGAACGACAAGATAATCTTACATTATTTTGTCTGTTTGTCGATTGTGAACCAGTAAGCTTTCAAGAAGCAGTACAAGAGAAGAAGTGGAGAGATGCGATAGATGAAGAAATCAAGGCCATCGAGAAGAATGACACATGGGAACTCACCTCACTTCCTAAAGGACATAAGGCGATAGGTGTCAAATGGGTGTACAAAACAAAGCAAAATGCTAAAGGAGAGATTGAAAGGCACAAGGCGAGGCTAGTTGCTAAAGGCTATAGTCAAAAGGCTGGAATTGACTATGATGAGGTATTTGCTCCTGTTGCTCGATTGGAGACTATTAGACTAATCATTTCTTTGGCAGCTCAAAATAAGTGGAAGATACAGCAAATAAATGTAAAGTTTGCCTTCCTAAATGGATTTCTTGAAGAGGAAGTCTACATTCAGCAACCATCAGGCTACGAAGTCAAAGGCCACGAAGACAAGGTGTTGAAGTTGAAGAAGGCTCTTTACGGGCTAAAACAAGCACCAAGGGCATGGAATAGCCGAATTGACAAGTACTTCAAAGAGAATGGCTTCAAAAAATGTCCCTACGAGCACGCTCTATATATCAAGATCAAAGATGGAGATATTTTGATCGTGTGCCTCTATGTAGACGATTTGATCTTCACCGGAAGCAACCCAAGCATGTTCAATGAATTCAAGGAAATGATGATGAAAGAATTCGAGATGACAGACATGGGGCTCATGACGTACTACCTTGACATTGAAGTTAAGCAACAAAATGATGGAATTTTCATTTCACAAGAAAGCTATGCAAAAGAGATCTTGAAGAAGTTCAAGATGGAGAATTGTAAGTCGATAAGCACACCGACGGAATACGAAATCAAGATGTCCAAATATGAAGAAGGCAAAAGTGTAGATCCAACATTCTTCAAAAGTTTGGTGGGAAGTCTACGCTATCTAACTTGCACGAGGCCCGATATTCTTCACGCAGTTGGATTGGTTAGTCGCTACATGGAATCTCTAACAACCACCCATTTTAAAGCCGCAAAGAGAATTCTTCGCTATCTGAAAGGTACAATTGACTTTGGCTTGTTCTATTCAGTTTCTAATGATTACAAGCTTGTTGGATATAGCGATAGTGATTGGGGTGGAGACATAGATAATCGAAGGAGCACTACTGGATTCGTATTTTTCATGGGAGATACTGCTTTCACATGGATGTCAAAGAAACAACCGATTGTCATATTGTCCGCTTGTGAAGCGGAATATATTGCTGCTACCTTATGCGTTTGTCATGCAATTTGGCTTAGAAATCTATTGAAGGAGATAGGCTTGATACAAGAAGAGCTTACCAAGGTTTGTGTCGACAACAAGTGAGCCATTGCCTTAGCCAAGAATTCGGTATTCCATGATCGAAGCAAACACATTGATATTCGCTACCACTATATAAGGGAGTGTGTTGCAAGAAAGGATGTGCAAGTTGAATATGTGAAGTCACAAGATCAAGTTGCCGATATTTTTACCAAACCACTGACAAACGAAGACTTCATAAGATTAAGGAACTTACTAGGGGTCACAAGATCAAGTTTAAGGGAGGGTGTTGGATCATAAACTTGATCCATTATGGGAGCTTAAACCCAAAATCAATCAAATTGGAGTCTAAGTCTATAATCAAGGTCCAAAACTACTAACCTTCTACCTAGAATCTTCTAGGGTGTGGTAATTAAGCATGTGAATAATTTGGAAGGATGGAGAAGAATGAAGAAGAATGAGGTGTATGGTTATTGTAATTTTGGATTAGTTTATTTGTGTGGTGTAGGATTATTCTTAAGTAGTATAAATACCCCTCCCTATTTTAGTTTAGGCATTAAGAAAAATTAAGAGTTTCTAAGTGAGTGAAGAAGCAAACTCTAATAAGAGTGAGTTGTAGTATCTTGTTTTTGAGTGAGAGTGCTCTTGTAATATTTGTTTGAGTTTGAATAAAAGTTGTTTATATGAGTGTTTCATTTCCAACATATTGATTCTCATAAGGGGTGGGTTTCTGTTGTTGTGCCATATTAAGGTTTGTTCTTCTTGGCTAGTTCTTTCCTGTTTGCCCTATATTCATTGCCAAGTATTATTTGCATGTATTTTAGGCACCTCTCGTCATCAGGCTGTATTTGAGCTGTGGTTGGGTTTTTCTTCTCCTTTTTTGTAGTGTTGCTGATTACTACATGCTATAGTCTTGGGGAGCCCAAGCAAAAAATTTCAATTTTGAACTTTATAATATTTAGTAAGACGCAGCTTCCTTTACTCATGGACTGCACATTGATAATAGGAAATATTTTGGAATGGATCATGAACTGTTTGCCACCCAAAACTTGTATTGCTGACCACCATCTTATCCATCATTGGTGCTCTTGTTGTTAGAATAGTTCTTTTACCTTCTACCCGCACATTCCTTTATAATATAGGATGATGCAGAAATCATCGTGAGTAAATACCAGTGTACAACATCACCCAGAATAAGATTTTCACTCTTTTATAAAATTGCATTTAGGTCCATGATCAAACTAAGAAGAAATGATAACATGAAGATGTATTGTCACTGATGCTTTTTTTACGATGTCATTTTATGTTGTACTTTCTCTTGTTTTTCTTTTTTTTTTTCATCAAGTTTTTGTAGTTTTTTTTTCTCCATTGGTTAACTTATCTTCTATATTGATGTTCCTATATTTTCTTCTTTTAGGGAGTTGTTGGACTGGCAACAGAATATGGGACTCTTCATATAAAAGTAAGTCCTTTGATTTTAACCGAGCTCTGTCTTGAGGATGGTAAATCTTTATTGAAAAGAAAGATACTTCTTGGCAGTTGCCTTGCATTATCTCAAACAGGTCTTCTGCATTCAATAGGTAAAAATCCTAGGCTCCAACAATCTATCAGTTAATAGATTCTTTAAAATTATCTAATGATTGTTGATACTCTATAATTGCAATATCTGCTATAGAGTTGTAACTGAAAATACTTGTACATTGAAGCCAAAATAATGCATCCTCTGGTTGGAAAATATGAATTGGTCTTGCTTTCATTCTAGATTACTATTTGATGTTCTTCAATATTAAGGCCATCATATTTTGCTAAATCCTGATATATGAACTTTAGGAATTTGTACATCCTTTGATTCCTTGTCTACTTTGGTAGTAGAATTAGGTTATACATCTTAGCAACTTGCCATGTAAAAATTTCCTATTTCCTTGTGAAGATTCATTGTTTATTACACAGAAAATAGGTCATAAGTTCCTGTTATTTGGCATCTGGATTATTAATGTGAGATCAAAACAACTCATACTGTTCCTTTTCATAGTTCATGTTATCTCTTTCATTGGTTTCATTTGACATCCTTGACAAGTTATGGTATTATTAACAAATACTTGTTCTGGTGCAGCTCTTCCCTGAGTGTGCTCCTCGTTCTGTAACCTACATTCTCGAGTTGTTGACATTACGCCATTCTGCGGGTTGCCAATTTCATCGTGCCGAGAGTCGTGGTCAATCTTGGGATATAAAAGGGAACCACATAAAAAATGTAAAGTTTCATTCGTAATCTTCTGAATTTGTTATTTGCATATAATTTGGAAATTTGGAATACAGATATTGTGTATACTTTTTTCTTTCTTCAAATCATCATTTCTGATGCATCAGTAGTTTCATCTCTATTTGCAAGTCAACCTGCAATTTCATATGAATGTTATAAATGGTTATTGTTTCAACCAGATTATTTTCTCTTACTTTATTTCACTCTACTGTGACTTCATGTATTGAACTTAATTAAATTCTACTAGCTTCTTGACATACTAAAGGATGATTAGCTATACTATCTTCATACTTGGCCTCTAGTTTGAGAGCGCTGCTGTTGTAAACTTTGCAGGATCCTCTAGGTCCACCATTTGGGTTGATTCAAGGAACACTAGAAGCACAAGGAGTCACTTTTAAGCCAATTCCAAAAGAAGTTTGCCCCACCATAAGAAGGGGTTCGGTTGCATGGGCAGAGTTTTTTATAATCCTAGCAAATCATCCGGAGTGGAAAAATTCTTATACGGTGTTTGGTTCTGTTTTTCCGAAGACATGGTAATAGTGGAGAAAATCGCACAGCTTCCTACTAGACCCGATGTTTGGAACAATATAAACGTGACTGTCCTGAAAAAACCTGTTCCCTTGAAGCTACGAAGACTGAAGACAAGTCTTGGAGATTTTGATGCAAAAACGAAGCAAGAGTGAAGTTTTTCTTTTCCCAATGAAGGCAAGTCATGGGAGATGTTAATACACATGTGAATTCTGAGTGAAGTTTTTCTTTTCTTTTTTAGGTTTCAGGGCTAAAGAAATCAATCTGATCTGCTTTATGGTTTCTTTCTTGTAATTTTTTTTTTCCTAGCAATTTTGCTTATTTGTGCTGGTTCCTGTTTCATCTGAATATAATGAACTGTAATATATTATGGAAATTGCAAAATTGTTTTGCATAGAAGGAAAATGAAAAGCTATAGGAACTTACCAAAAGCATTCTCAAATTCTAATTTGCTGTCAATTTTCAGCCGGAAGTCAGAGACTTTTTTTTTTCAACTTTTCGGTGATCCTGAAGAATAATTCATGCATTTTTATTTTTTGGGATTCTTAAAGGAGAAATACTGTTTGACACGAAATTGTTGTCTCGGACGATCCCTGGAATTTGTTTTAGTGGTTAAGACCATTGGTTTTAATTAAAAGGCTAGAGGATCAAAATATAAATATTTTAGAGTTTCTTGAATACCATGGTTGTAGAATTGGGCAGTCCCTAATTTACAATTGGATGAACATTGAAATGTCAAGGGAGTTTAAGTATAAATAGAAAAAAAAAAAAGTTTTTGTTACTAATCAAATACAGATGAATTACAAAGCCCATTAGAAACGTTGTTACGTTAAATTGTAAGAGTAGTTTGAGATTCAAACAAATTGTAAAAAAAACTTTTGAGATATTTTTAATTAATTTGAATAGGATGCAAATTCCAGGGCATAAGTACAAATATGATAAAGGTAGTTATTTCACATACTATCCTCGTTGAAACCCGTCGTTTATCAGGTTGACTGAAAGCGATTTGGAAGTGATGGATGCTTGTTTGAAGGAGATGAAGAAGACCAATAAGGTTGATGTGGAGGATCTGACAGTGGAGAATGGCTTGTTCAAGTCGTTTGATGAGATTATAAGGAGGCAGTTGGATCCCATTTGGCATATCTTGGGGAAGAAGACCAAGCAATTCGTTAGGTACTTACAAACCCTGTAATTATAGCATTGCGTTGAGCTTAGACAAAACGGTTATTGTACCTAATCTAATGTTCTAGGGTTATGCACACTATTGTCTCATATGATGTGATACAATGTAGATTTTGAAGTGAGGAAATTAGATAAAAAAAACCACAAGCAAAATCAATCCTGATTTCTTGGGTGAAACTTTTAATGCTGTTATGGTTTCTGATTAAAATTTGATATGCTACTTTGGTAGGTATGATGCAGTGAGTTTTTTTAAGTATTTGGATACTTCGAGAGTGACGGAAAGCTTTTGCTCTGTTTGGATATTTGCAGAGTCCAGCTATAAAATGTTTGATTATGGGAAGAAGCAGGTTTATCGATTTACAAGGTCAGATGGTGTGCAAATAAATGGCCAAAGCAAGGGTGTAACAGGCAAAAAGAGAAAATTAAAGAGAGCTGAGAATAATGAAGATGAAGGTAAGTGCTTGCCCTGTTGTTTGCTTTGCTGTAGTTGATGTCTTCAGTTTGTCTTTTGTTGCATGTCAAACCTTTTAAATACCTGAAGATAACTATAAGCAATGTGGTTGAAAAGCTCTTCTATATCATTTTCTTGAACTCTTTCTGTTTGTTGTTGTATCAGCAGATAAGGGTACTTCATCTATGAGTACAAATGGTGGTGTCGTTCTGGAAGAACCTTTGAAGGAGGCGCCAAAGTGGAAGGTGTTACGTGTGAGTGAGTGAGTTCTTTGTCTATGCTGTCAATTTGCGGTGTTCTAATGTGCTTTAGTTTGTGACCTAATGACAGTCTTATTTCGGTAATACATATTTCATGTCCAAGAAAGTATTTAGTGTTTCATCCCCATATTTTGTCTTGTGTTGGTATTGTCCATTGGTATGTCAGTTTAGTATAATCATTTTCAACTGAATTTCTTTAACAAGACTAGAAAAAGAATGAATAGAAAAGATTCAGATGGTTTACTCTAAGTTTGAATGTGATAACCATACTACAGGATGTTTTTCAAGAGATAGAAGAAGAAAGACAAAAACAAGCTTCATTAAGGGAAGAAGCTTTTGCTTTAGGGGGAAGAAAGTGATCATGGCATTATCCTGGTGGCTTGCAGAGATGAATGTTCATGCATGCAGCTTGAAGATTACATCAAGAATGGCTCACAAAAGGTTCTTTGCCTTTTTTATGTTTTATTCTCGCTTTCAGATTCTTGTGCTCATTGCTGCATCATTAAAATGCATCTTAAGCTGGTAACGTATTGGCAACCTTTTCACTTGCCGGATGAATGCTTTGCTGCTTGTAGTGGTGCACTGGACTGTGTCATTTCATCCCTGAACTGAAATCTTGATATGATCTTTTAGAAGATTTTTTTTTTGCTTTTTTACTCGATGAAGTTTTAAAATTATGAGTGATATAACCCTGACATATTACACTTTTAAGAGATTTGAGCACAAACATTGAGTTGGTTTATTTTATACAGAGATAATCGCTGTATTCACAAAGTGGTTTATATCATAAATTGTTTATAACTGGCTCTCTAATAATTTTTTTGGTGTTTCCAACTTATATCGTCCTTTTTTGAGAATGTCATGCTTTTTTGGTGTCTTCTTTTGCAGCTTCCTAGTGACTTGAATTTGCTACAAAATTTATTAGGAAACTCTATAGAGATGTACCTTATTCAATTTAACCAGCAAAACCTGATTGTCTCTCTTAGTATGAGGTATTTCCCTCCCTCATTTCAATGAATTTTAAGTTTTTCAGTTTTAGTTTGTGAAGGAAGCAGTGCTTTCCCATCTAGTGATGTTATAATTCTTTTTCTTTTCTTTTTTTTCTTACATAACTCGGTTGGTTTCCTTACATAATATTGAATCATGTAGCATATTACGGAATGCAGTTGTTAATGCTCTTCTACTTGAAAAATCGTGATCTATGACTGATGTTTCTGCCTTCTTTGGATATTGCTTGGATATGATCCAGGATGGGCACTGCCTGGGTCTGAATCCGTCTGCAGAGGCGCAAGCCACCACTTCCCAAAACACAATAACCAGAAAGGCAGGTGGAAGAAAGGAAGTTGAGAAAGAAATGCAGGCGCACAGCGTGACTTTTTTGTGAACTTTGTCAGTTTCACTTGCTCCCAATCTCATTTCACTAAAAATCCCCATCTTTTTCAGGTCATAGTGGACACGAGGGAGTTGTCCATCAGAGGGGCATGCGAATTATACCCGTGGTCTTGGACGTTGGTGATTATATTCTGTCAGCATTAATACGTGTTGAGAGGAAGAGTATCCAAGATCTATTTACAAGTTTCACATTAGGCCGCCTTTATCGCCAAATGGAAACAATGGTATGCTATTATAGAATACCTGTTCTTCTAATTGAGTTTTCACAAGACGAAAAGTTTTTCATTTCAGGTAATTTGAGTTCAATCTTGTGCAGAGAATGATATCTCTTATTTATGTTGGGTGAATGCTATTAGGTTAACCATAGTGGTTTTCTGGTCCCATTTTTTGGGTTCTCTTTTTTCCGGTCTGCAAGTGATATAGGTGATGATGTCACACAAAATAATATCATATCCAAGATGTCGCTGCTTGTTCTACATTTTCCTCACTTGAGAAACATCTGGTCTCGCAGTTTGCATGCAACTGCTGAAATATTTGCTTCACGAAAAGGCAATTAGAGTTGGTGTCCTCTTAGAAGAGGGTATAGTTGAAAATGATGCAAGGTAAGACTTCTTTGTTTGAATTTCTCATTTTTGAAGCTTTACTCGTGCATGTTGATGGTCCACGAGGCCACTAAGATAAATTTAGTAACCATTAGCTAGAGGATTGCTCTGTTATACACAGTGGGTAACAAGGTTTATGCTAGCCCTTGTTGTGCCTGGTGCATGTTCTCACGTGGGATTGAACTTTCCATCATTGGGTTCCCCCAGTTGGAGAAATCTTTTAAAATGGCAGGATTTCCTGTAAAAGGTTCTCTTTTTTTTTTTTTATGGTCTCTTGACTCCATCATTGATGTCCAAGAATATGCAAATGCCTAGCATGTAACAGAATTTGTTGCTCTTGATATCAAGAAATTAATGGTTTTATACTTTCTTCATTATAGAGCCGAAAATTACTATACATCTGTTGTGGAGTTCCTAAGATGACTGCCAGAGATTCTAATTACAAGTCTATAATGGAGAGATGTAAGAGCTTAGCAGAGCTCGCCCTTCTTCCTGTAGAAAGGCTAGCTGAACTAATAGGCAGTCAGAAAGTAGCTCAAACTCTCAAAGATATCCTTGATGTCAAGTATCCAACTTTGTTGTAATCTTTAGCTTCTCAACTGGGATAGAAGTGGTACCTAATTTATTCATTGTTGTTATATTGAACTAATTCAATTGGGTTTCTCTTCATGTACCATTGTCGTAGGTGTAGAATGAGTAATTAAAGTTGTCTCTGATTTTTCATTTGTATTGTATCTTTTTCATTCTTTATTATAATTTTTCAGTCAAAAAGTGATTGATGTTATAGTAGTTAAGCGCAAACGTATGTTATTGTATTAAGTAATATAGGATTTTAAGTTCAAGTATCGATTCCACAGTGACTATGCGATTTAATTTTATAAATCAAGTATTAAAATTGTACCTATTTAACTTTTATTTAGAAAATTACAATATAAAATTTAATTAACTAATCTAACTCTATCAATTAAACTAATTAAAAGCAAATGGTAGAATTCACAAATAAAGATAATTTAGGGTTTTGACTCGTCCTTTAGTATTTTATTAAATTTATTAACCTCTTAGTTAATCTCTTAATACTAATTATTGGAATAGACATTAATCTCATCACAAGTCTCTGTCGATGGTCGAGTGACTATATTATACATTCTAACAATCACTTATATGTATACGGTAATTAAATCAGAATGTAATTCATAATATCAAGTCTAAATTATACCATATATGTCACTTAGGTATATATTTATTTTAGATGGAACTCATAGTTGTTACCCTATGATCATACATCGAACTATCCTAAGTTAAACACATGAATTTCTCTGTCGAGTTTATCATAATTTCTCAATCATTCAAAATATTGATTAGGTATAATGAAAGCATTAAATACAAAATAGAATGAATCAATTGAATGTATTAAGTTCATAAACTAAAAGTTCACACAATTCAAACCCCATACTAGGTTCACATAGTCTAATCCTGGATGAACAATTGAGCCAATCACAAAACTAAAAGTATGCAACCAATTTATAAAAATCAACAAGAAGAAAAATATAATGATAAAGAAAGAGAAGAAAAACTAATCAAATGACTCATTGATATGTTTCTCACTAAATCTTGACTTGAAACTTGAATTTTGATATTGGTTCTTCAATCTTTGATTTTGATATTTGATTTTGTGTTGTGAATTTTTTCTCTAAGTTTTTACCTCTTTTTTTTTTTTCTTTTTCTCATCTTTTTCTTTTAAGGGTTTTTTGACTTTCTATTTATAGGTTTTTGTTTTTAAATTATGGTTAAACATCAAATACAAGTCAAGTTAAGATCACTGTTCATGAGTTACTGTAACAAAATATTGTTCACAAGTTACTATTTCTCCGCCACTGTTTTGGGCGCTGCGACACTCGTTTTTTAGCTCTACTATGTTGGGTACTGTAGCATATTACTGTAACTCGTTACTATAGCAATTTATTATAATAAGTACTGTAGTAATTTGATGTTTTTAGTTTATTTTCATTAAAATTTCGATCATATTTACTTCATTAACTTTAAACTTATAAAAATAATAATAAAATATATCAAAAATCAAATAATCTTAATTTTTACGAACAAATATTAAATTTAAAAAATAAAAAATATTAAACTTAATAAACCTTTATAAAAAAAGATTAGTTGCCATTTCATTGGTTCATTATTGTACAATAAAATGTGACTGAAATTTAAAGTACAAATGTTATATTCTTTTATTCTCTCTCTCTCCCTCTCTCCCTCTCACACACACACAATTGTTCTGTTCAGGTAGTAAGAATGTATCAGCAAATTCATAAAATCCAATCTTTTTACATGTCATAGTTGATGTGTTATCATTGCTACTTTATGAATGTTGTTAAAGCATGTTATCAGCCTTTTGCACTTCGTAAATTACGTTTTAAAGAGTTCTGATATTCGTAAATTGGAAAAAACTTGTATGAACCATAAAACTGGTAATATGGAATATCATTAAAAATAAAGTGACAGGTAATGCACTATTTTGCTACATTAATGGGGCAGGATGGCAAACTCTATGTTGGTTCTGCAGTTTAGATCCTAGTGCAATCAAAAGCTTATTTGCCACCTAATTAAAGAACATAAACTGCAAATTTATGATAGGCATGACAAATGATACTACTTTTGATTTGCCTTTATTATCTTGGAAATGGTTTCCTCGTCGATTTTGAAGGCCTTAGCTAATACATCTAGTTTTATCCGGCTTTCAAAGAGGCTACTACCCACCGTAACTGTTCCAGGATTTGAGCTCGCAAATACCCCCAGTGTATTACCAGCACAATCTCCACTGTACGCCACAAAATGGAGGAGTCCTTTGGGGATGACAAAAAGATCACCGGCTTGAAGTGTTTGCAGAAAGAGCTTGTTTATCGTGTCGATGAACCCGACCTCTAAAAGCCCACGTGATGCTATTATAAGTTCAGATGATCTTGGATGCATGATAATGTGGAGGGGCGATGCTCGTGGGAGGATATATTGTTTTAGAAACTGAAACTCCTAGCCCTTCCAGTTCTGGATATACTTTCTTGGTTATTCTGCGAACGGTGGATTCGGCTTTGGCCGTTAAGTTTCCCTTAACAACGAAGTTTCTGAGGCCAGTATATGTGAAATATTGAATTGTTATGTCATTGATGTCAATGCCTGGAGGTACCACGAAATCATCCAAGATATCCGGGTCTCCTGCGTTGGCAGAAATTGCGAAGACAAAAGCAAACGCTATTATTAAGCTGCAAGGCTTTCCCACCTTTTTAACTGGGCATGCAAAGCATTGATTGAAATCTCAATTGGGTCTGATTTGCCAACCTCAAGCTGTGGCTCTGAATATATATATAGGAAGAAAGAATCTACCTTCAAGCTCACAGCATTGTGTTTGATGGTAGCATTCTAATTGTTTATATCATAATTATCTACAAGTTGTGTGCAATAGTCCATTTGAGCCAAGCTTCTGGCGGGTATTCTTATGTTGGGTTGAAAAAAAAATTCTAAAAAGTCTGACGAACTAAGATTGATAATTGACCTCTTGCCATCTCAATCGATTATTATACATCCATCTGCTAGTTTGATATCTTCTCTGTTAGAGAGTGTGAGTATTTACAAGTCAAAAGTACTTCGAGAACGAAAATGGCATCATTGGTTCATTGTAGTAATGGCTTATCATGGAGTTATTTCGGCTGTCTTCCCAGAAGTGGCTATATGGATTAGGGAAGAATATCAAGTGCTTAGCATGGGAACAAATTGGCATCTATTTTCATTTAATTGTCACTTTCAACATACAGAACTAGTATGGCACTGATTTATGTTGAGGCCATTGTCATTGGTGTGGAATGGTAATTGAAGCTTATTTATTTACTTTACTTTTCATTTGTATTTGTTAGATAAATTAGAATGGAATTGAAGCTTTTATATATGTCAAATAAATTGGTGTTTTTGTATTTCTACTCTGAATAAAAAATTTACAAAAGGTAGTTTTTATATAAACATTAAATTTCTAGCGTACATGAAAAAAATTAATACATAAAAATTACAACTATAATCTTAAATCGACAATGATTAATTAAGATACTAACTCTAATACTCTCTCAAAATTAAAATAGAAAAAATAACTTGAGTTTGTAAATTAAACTAAAAAGTAAATTGAAAAAAAATATAATAAATCTATAATGGCATGCATAAAAAACAATTTTTGCCGATGAGACAATTATTATTAAAGAGATGCAACGTTGTTGGAGAGAAAAATTGTTGAAAAGTAATAAGCGTGTTGAGAAAGTCAACCACTTCTGACACTTTATTTTTGTCCATCTAATGAGTTTTTGACTTTATTTCAATTTTTCATTAATCTTTAAATCAAAATCATGTTAACACAATTTTTAATCACTCAATTTCAACAAATCATTTAAGATTGACAAAAAAAATTCACTGGCTCGAAGTGTTTCAAGAAAGAGCTTGTTTGTTGTGTCAACGAACCCCCCTTCTAAAAGCTAGATGGGTGTCAACTATAAGTTCAGTTGATCTTAGATGATAAAGTTGATGGGTGACGCTCATAGGTGGATATATATTATATTGTTTTAAAAACTGAAACTCTTAGCCCTTCTGGTGTTGGATATACTTTCTTAGTTATTCTGCGAACAGTGGATTCGTTTTTTGCCATTAAGTTTCCTTAATAAGGCCAGTGCATATGAAATATTGCCTTGTTTTGTCACTGATGTCAAAGCTTGAAGGCACCAAGAAATCATCTAAGATATCCGGTGTTAATATGATGGCCAGTCATAGTTTAGTAAAGATTTTAATTGAGTTCACTTAGACTATGCTATGATCTCTTACATTGGCATAAATTGCCAAGACAATAACATACTCTATCATTAAGCTGCAAATCTTCCCCATTTTATTTTTAAGTGAGCATGCAAAGGACTAGTAGAAATCTCAGTTGGGTTGGAATTACCAACCTCAAGCCGTGGTTCCGAATTTATATAGGAAGAAAAAAAATCTAACTTCAAGCTCACGACATTGTGTGCAGTAGTCCATGTTGGCCAACAATGCTTTTGATGAGTATTTAAATGGTAGGTTTTTTTTTAAAAAAAGAAAAAGAAAAAGTGTCTGACAAACTAAGATTGATGATTGGCTTCTTGCTATGATATATATTCATTTATTATTTTAGATCTTCTTTAATAAGGGGTGTGAGTATATGCAACTCATACGGCCTTCTAGAACTAAAAAAAAAAAGTCTTCACTCTTTTTTTTTAAAGTAATTTTAATATTATTGATAAAAGTTAAAATTGTTGAGAATAATAGAACACAAATGAAACACTTTTATTAATACAACAAAATCAAAACTTACAAATTTTAGAAATTCACTCTTTCTCACTTACAACACAACACTCACACACTCTTTGTTGAGCTTATTATTTGCTCAACTCTCTAACACACTAAACTCTCAACAATTGATTAAATACTTGATCAACTCTTTTTCTTAACTTACTTGCTTGCAAAACTAAATGAGGGAATGAGGTATTTATATTTAGTTTCAACAAACCAAAATCACACAAATAAAATAATATAAAAATTTATTAACCACACAAATTTATAATACTGATTTCCTTAATTATTAACTTTAAAATATCTTACCTAATCTAGAAACTTCAAGAATTGGGCTTGTAAATATTTGGGCTTAATCTTGGGCTTGATGTTGTAATTAACTTTATTTGGTGTTATAATTCTAACACTCCCTCACAACACGAACTTCAGTTCTTCTAACCACGTTGAGTTGTCTTCGAAACTTTTTGAACTTATCAACACCCAAGATTTTTGTGAACAAATCATCCACTTGATCTTTGGTCTTAACATACAGCAACTCAATTTCTTATTGCAGAACTTTCTCGAGGATAAAATGATAATGGACTTCCATATGCTTTGTTCTTGCATGAAAAACTGGATTTTCTACCAAACAAATTGCTGACCGATTATCATAATATATTGACACTTTATAATCTCTTGGCTGATATAAATCCTCCATCAGTTGCATCAACCATATACTTTCTTGAGCTGCCATTGCTGTTGCTCTGTACTCAGCTTCAGTAGTTGACAATGATATAGTCAGTTGCCTTTTACTGCACCAAAAGACTGTTCTAGAACCAATCTTGAAAAAATACCCAGTGGCCGAACGTCATGTGTCATGATCTCCAGCATAGTCAGCATCACAATAGCCAACTATTTTACAATCTTGGTTTTTCTTATAGAAGATACCATAGTCAATTGTGCCTCTCACATATCTTAATATCCGTCAAGTTGCTTCTAAGTGAGGGTTCTTAGGATTTTACATGTATCGACTTATTACTCCAATTGCATAAGAAATGTTTGGTCGAGTCAATGTCAAATAGATGAGACTTCCTACCAGTTGTTGATACATAATTCCATCTTCTAAATCTTTTTCTTCATGACCGCACAACTTGGCATTAGCTTCTAACGGTGTTGAGATAGGCTTGCATTCTAACATTTCAAACTTCTACAACAAATCTTTGGCATATTTTTGTTGTCCTAAAAAAATTCATTCTACTGTCCGAGTGACTTCGAGCCCAAGAAAATACTTAAGTTATCCAAGCTCTTTCATTTGGAAGCAAATTGCCAAATTCTCTCTTGTTCAACGAATCTCTTATTCATCATCTCCAGTGATAATTAAGTCATCCATATATACCAGCACAATTGCAAGTTCTTTCCATTAGCTTTGACGAACAAGCTTAAATCAGCTGGTATTACAGAGTAACCACCATGTGTTAGAAATTCTCTAATTTTACCATACCATGCCCCAGGAGCATGTTTTAATCCATACAATGCCTTTCTCAATTTACACACATTATCATGATGAAATTTGCTTTCAAATCCAATTTGTTGAATCATGTAGATCTCCCGATCCAACTCTCCATATAGAAAAAGCATTCTTTACGTCCATTTGCCACAATATCCAACTTTTGCTAGCTACCAGTACAAGTAAAACTCATACTGTGGTGATCTTGGCTACTAGACTAAACGTTTCAACATAGTCTAGTACATACTGTTCAAAAAATTCTCGAGCTACCAATCGAACTTTATACCTCTCCACTGATCCATCAGGATGTCTTTTGATCTTATATACCCACTTACAAGATATAGGTTTCACATCCTTTGGCTTTAGCACTAAATCCCAAGTTTGATTTTGCTTCAATGCTATGATTTCTTCTTCTATAACTTTAATCCATTTAGAGCTTTGTGATGCTTCTTCAAAAGTCTCAGGCTCCTTAACATTTTCCTCTTTCGCCATAGCTGCATTAGCATATTTGGGATTAGGTTTTCGTATTCTTACTGACCTTCGAGGATGAGATTGAGGGGTTACAGGTTTTACTCCTTCATATTTGACCTCCGTTGTTAGTTGTTGATAGATGCCAGTTTGCCAAGGACTTTGAGTTGTCTCTTACTCGGTGTTGTCATCACTGCTTCTATTATCAAGGTCTTCTTGGCTCGGTCGAATTTCAGTAATTTGTTCATCTATCTTTTGTTGTATTCGTTCTTCTATTTCTTTTAAATCTGAAAGCTCCTCTTTTTGTGGCGACCACCATGAAGATACTTCATCAAACACCATATTCCTTGATGTGTAGCACCACCCACTAGTAGGGTCACAACATTTCTATCCTTTGCGCTGGTTATCATATCGAACAAAGATACACCTGATTGTCTTTTTGTCGAATTTGTTTCTCAGGTGACTTGGCACAAACACATAGCATATACAAGCAAATACTCAAAAATAACTCACAGTAGATTTCATATCCCACAACTTCTCAAAGGGTGATATAAACCCTAACCTTGGTTGAGGAAGCCTATTAATCACGTAGGCTGCAGTCTTCATTCCTTCGGCCTAAAATCTTTCTGGTATATTTTTTGCGTGTAACAATATACTTCTACAAATTTCTGCAAGATGTCGATTCTTTCTTTCTATAACACCATTTTGTTGTGGTGTATTGGCACATGTGAACTGATGTCGTATCTTATTTTCTCGAATATATTATGAGAACTCATCAGAGGTATATTCTCCTCCATTATCTGTGCAGAGATAATGAATCTTCCTTTCGACTTCTTGTAGTAATCAGTATCTACAACCGGTAAGAATATGTATTTATATATATATATACATATATATATATTTTATTTGTATGTGATTGATACTTGATTTATATATTATTATTAGTAGTGTTTGTATAGATTAAGGATATACTATTAATATTAGATTTATTTGCAAGACTTTAGATTTATTTTAGGGACCAAATTGTAATACTTTGAAAGTTTTGGGGGCAAATTTGTAAATACTAAAAATTAGCCTCTTAGTATAAAAATACACTTTTGAAACCCTAATTCACTCATTTTGGTCGAGCTACCTCTTTTAGAGTGAGAAAAGAGAGAAAGAAAGGGGAGAGAAAGAGAAGAAGAAAGTTAGAATTTAAGTTTAAGAGGTAAATTATAACCATTTCTTAGTTTCTTGGTGTTAAATTAGTTAATTCCTTTAAGTTTTGATTTTTGGAAATATGTGTAATTGATAATTTGATGTGTATTTCGTAAGATATTGTGACAATTCATGATGATCTGTGTAGATAGCTTGATAAAGCACGATGAATTGCAGAATTTCTATTTGATAGTCTCTTGATCCAGGAATTTTATAAATTGTTGTGATTCGATTCTGGTTTTTAATTTTGAGTATATGAAATTAGACATGTTTAGGATCATTTGAGATTTTGAATCAATTGAAAATTCCAGAAATTGAATTTGTTGTAAATTTACCAAAATGACCCTAAAATTCTAGAGATTTCCTGTGTGAACAGTATGATACAGTGAAAAATAATTTTTGGCCTGCTGAATGATCTTCAAAAATTACGAATTTGTGGAATATGATAATTTTATATGTCTAATATGATATACTCAATTGAGAATTTAGATCAATGTGGTTAAATTGTTATGATTTTCTAAAGAGTGTCAGCTCATTGCAGTATTTGATTAACAGATTTTTAAAGCTATAGAATAAAATAGTTTTAAAATACTTTTGGCAGTGATTTTGAAGTGAAATATTTATCATGGATTGAGATATGTGTCAAGAGTATTTCTGTGATAGTTTTATAATTTTTGAGTTAGTATATAAGTTTATAAAATTGGGAGATTGAATATTATTCTGTAAATATCTTGATCCTGTCAGGTTAATAGTTTGGATTTGATGGTGTGTGAGGAATGGATTTTGTAGGAATTTTGATATAATATTCATATATAAGAAGGATATATGAGTTAAGAATAATATATTCTGATTTTGGAGTAATTAGACCAATTTGATGTGATAAGTGCAATAAGTATAATTTTGTAAGCTATTTAAATTATTTTGTGTGAATTGTGAGGCTTATGAAAGGATTAATCTCTATTGATAGGTTAAGAAGAATTAAGTCTTGTACCCGAAAGTGTTAAGAGGTAAGTGTACTAGACTTTTTACTGAAATCACAATAAACATAGTAATTATTTTGTATGATTTTATAAATGTGGTTAGGAATATATTTATGTTATGTCAAAGTATATTTTGATATAAAATGTCAAGATATGTATTTATGAATGTGAGCATGGACATACATGACATATATGTATTTTTGAAAGTAAGCTTTTAAAGTGAAATGTGTTTAACAAAGAGAGCTTTTGAAGTGTAATATGTCCATGAGAAATATTTTGTGTTTTGAAGGTACTTGAACTCACTGTTAACTTAGTAGGCATTTTATGTGATTTGTGGAGCTTTTATATGTGGCCTTTCCTTCGGGATTGGTATATGCTATGCGTTTCGTATGTAGGGAGGATCCTATTGGTACCTAAAGAAAGAGTGAGTCATCACATTCGTGTGGTGGCGTATTGGTGCATGTGAGAGGACTCACCGATGATCAGGGTAAGGGTTTGGCTTTTACCTTTGGGCATGAGCATTATATATGTGTGATTTAAAAACTTCACTTGTACTATTCCTCTCATACGGTATGTCACTTACGAGTGACATTTGCCTCATTATGTGATATGTGATATGTAAGTCCTACTAAGTAGTAGTTGAGTGATGATATTTCTATTATATGTTTTGAAAAAATGTGTAAGCGCTTACATGACATGTGATTTGATAAGATTATAATTTTAATTGATCACAGCATATCATACATATGCATTGTGTACATATATGTATTTGTATTTAATATATGAAAAACTAGTATGCTTACTGAGTTTTATACTCATTATAGTTTATAGTGATTTCAGGTAAATAAGGTACATATGTGCTTAGCGAATTTGGCAAGGCTTCTGCCGTTTCTTGGGTTTCTTAAGTTGCTAGGTTGTTGAGTGTTTCATTTGGGGACATGTGGGATAAGATATTTGATTTGTCCCTATTGAATAAATACTTATGTATTATTTTATTGTGTGTAGTTTGATTTAATTTAAGTTTCACCAAGTGTGGTTATGGATTGATTTTAAGTAATAATTTGCAATAAATATATTTTGGGCTTCCGGTAATAAAATTGTTACTGGTGACGTAGTAGAGTGTTAATCTCTGAGAAAACTCTGCGTATCTCCAGTTTACTAATTGTCCCAGTCATAATTCAGTTGCTATAATTCTAAAAGAAATTGAAATGAATGTTTAAATATTGTCAATAGAAGTTTATGTTTTTATGTTAGGTTATGTGTTGATTTTAATGTTGAACTTACTAGCAACTTGTTAAGGATTCCTATGTTGGATTAAAGATTGAAATTTTGTGTAATATTATTTATGAGTGCACATTATTGAATGAATGTAAGTGATGTCGTGTGTCAGATCTTTTGGGTCTGGGGCGTAACACTTCTCTTTCAATTGTTTCTCTAAATTCCTTGAACTTTAAAAAAGTATATGATTTTTCCTTCATAAAGAAAACCCATACATACCTCGAGAAGTCATCAATGAATGTCACCATATACCGTATGCCACTATTTGATGGCTGCTTGACAGGTCCAAACACATCAAAGTGAACTAACTCCAATAGCTCCTTAGCTCTAAAATTTGACTCCTCATATGGTAGTTGATGTGCTTTGCCGTACTGACATCCCACACATATTGTATCCACTCTTATATCAAGTTGAGGTAGACCCTTAAGCATTACCTTGTTCATCATCACTTTTAGCTTATGATAACTTACATGTCCCAATCGTGTATGCCACAAATCTACTGTCTTATTCTTTCGAGTTTTGTCTACATAAGCTGACTCTACTGATAGTACATAGACCAACTCTAGTCGTCGTCCTTTCATTGTTGGTGTTCTCATGATTTATAAATCTTGGTACACCTTAACATCTTGTGAACCAAATAAAATATAGTGCCCAGAAGATGTTAACTGTGATACTGATAATAGATTCTTTTTCATGCTAGGGACACGATAGACATCTTGAAGTGTTGCCTTGTTAGGACTATAACGAGGTACAAGGACTATGTTACCGATGTGAGCTATAGGCAATCTTGAGTTGTTGGCTGTCACCACCACGTGACTTCCTTTGTACTTAGTCATATCTTACAGCTTTTCTTCATCACCACTCATATGGTTTAAACATCCTGAGTCGACGATCCAATATTTTCATAGTCAATCCGTCCAGGTATTATCACTGAGAGTGATAGGTCTTCTTCTTCTATAGCGACAGACGCTTCAGTATCCCACTCATCTTCACTTTTTCTTTCTTAGTTTGATGTGGCAGCATTACCCTAAGCAAACCTTTTCTTGAACCAACAATCTTTTGCCATGTGTCCTATTTTTCCACAATTGTAGCATTTTCCTTCAAACTTTTTCTTTTGGTTGAACTGATTACCATTGCCACGAGTCCTCCATACTCCTTTTGTCTGTAAACTACCTTCTTGGTGATGACTCTTTATCTTGTCATCATCTCTTTTAAATCCTCTACTAGCACGTCGTTTAAATCAACTTTTCCTTTTGTTGATGTAGAATGCTTCTTCATCGCCTTTTAAAGAAACCCCACCCATTTGCTTGGCAATTGCTTCTTAATTAGCAAGTAAATTTTTAAATTTAATCAGAGATGGTTAGGTTGGCCAGCCTTGTATAGTAGTAACAAAACTTCTATACTCATGCCTCAAACCATGGATGATAATTCTTTTCATTCTAGTTTCAGCAATAGCAGCGGCAGGATCTAACTCAAATATTTTACGGCACAAGGACTTTACCTTTGTGAAGTATTGATTGATCTTCATGTTGCATTGTGTAATCGACAATAGTTCATTCTATAAAAACTATAGTTGCGTGTTATTTTTCTTTTAGAAGAGTTATGCAAAAGTGTCCCATGCTTCATTTGGCGTCTTGGCCTTCTTTATGTGCTCTAACATTTTTTCTTCAACTGTAGTTTTAATGGCAAACATAGCCTTATCAGTTTTTACCGTCCACTTTTTTTAAGTGATTTCGTCTGTTGGCTACTTCACTTCATTCCCACCAACAACCTTCCAAAGATCTTGGCCTTGAAGGTAAGACTCCATCAACATCGCTCATGTATTTTAATTTTGGTTGTTGAGCTTTTTGATTCCTCCAATGACTTGAAGGTCACCCATTGTGTTAGCAGTACCTCAGTAATACCAAGCAAGTTTTTTTTCAAAAAACTTGCAGAGTCACAGACTACTCACGACACACAGAAGCTCACTCACTCACAATTTCTAAAAACCCTTTCTGATGTGGAAGATCAATCAAAGCTGCAACCACAGAGCATACTCGAAATTCTTAAAAATCCTACCACTTGAGCAATCCTAGACAATCCCGCTCTAATACCAATTGTTGAGAATAATGAAATACAAATGGAACACATTTATTAATACAACAAACTCAAAACTTACAAATTTTAGAAATTCACTCTTTCTCACTTACAACACAACACTCAACACTCACACACGCTTTATTGAGCTTATTATTTGCTCAACTCTTTAACACACTAAACTCTCAACAATTGATCAAATACTTGATCAACTCTTTTTCTTAATTTGCTTGCTTGCAAAACTAAATAAGGGATGGGAGTATTTATACTTAATTTCAACAAACCAAAACCACACAAATAAAATAATGTAAAAATTTATTAACCACACAAGTTTATAATACTTATTTCTTTAATTATTAACTTTAAAATATCTTACCTAATCTAGAAACTCTAAGAATTGGGCTTGAAAATATTTAGACTTAATCTTGGGTTTGATGTTGTAATTAACTTTATTTGGTATTGTAATTTTAACAAAAATATTATAGATAATTATTGAAACAATATAAATTCAGACTTATTGTTTAAATGTGATTCTTTTTTTATAAAGGGAGATAATAAACCTAATGATTGAAAATTATTAATAGATGAATTTTCTATCCTTATTCAGGATGGAGACATCCTACCTTTACACGAGAGATTTTATTTCATTAAAGAAGATATCTATCTCACGTGGAAAGATAAATATACCCAAAAGAAAAACCTCAAACAAGAAGGATATACACAATCCATAAATATACGTCCTCCATAAGTACAAATTAGTAACCATTTCGAACCCCCGAAATTTATCAATAATACATCTATAATAGAACAACAAAATAATAAACCTATAATAATAAGATTATTCTTTGCAGCAGTGATGGAGAGTTTAGAGGCTGCCAGTATTTGCCTCATACTAGATCGGATGAGAGTGTTACTACGATGAGCGATGTTTGCTCGAGTGCAGGGGTTGAGTATCTAATAGTAGTTAACTCGGCGACGAGTTTAGACAGGTGAGTAGAGGAGCGCATGTGTCTTTGGTGGTGGTTGGATCAGAGTTGATCTTGGGACAATAAGATTGGCAAAACCACGAAGGTGTTTATTAAAATAGATTGGTCAGAGTCCAGTCGAAGAATGGCTAGAAAAGAAGTCCGGCCGAGGCTAAGGAGGCATGGCACGAGCCAAGGGGCTTGCTACGGGTCAAGGCAATCGATGATTGAGAAAACTCTCCAATAGAACATCAAAGCTCGTCGATCGAATAAAATCCATGTAGAAAAAGCAAAACAAAGAAACAAAGCTACAGTCGAGGGAAGAGAGAGAGGGGGGCAAGGGAAAACCTTTTATTTTGGTTTTGAGAGAAAAGATTTTGAGGTGGAAAATTCTTTTTAAAAAAAATCCGCTCATTGATTCATAGTAGTAATCGTATACAAATGGAAATAATTGTTTAACTGTCATTGTTAAAATATAGAATTAACACGTGCAACACTAGCACTAGGCCCAATCGCAAACAAACTTACTTTTCAAGGTCAGCCCAGCAAGAATTTTGAGTTGGGCCCATGTGGAGGGTTTATGGCTCATTTAATTAATTTTCTTGGGCCCAGCTCAATTGTTATCAATGCACCGCAACTTACGCTCGCACAGACAACACGATGCGACCTGTCGACCACAATAAGGATTAGGCAAAGCAAAAGCCGTTCCGTACGGAGGTAAAAAGAGTGGGCTCAAGCTCAGCCCTCTAGTCCGAGTGGGATATTGTATTGTGAATTGTCATAGTGGTTGGCGACGATCGTGGCGGAGTAGTTGCTTAACTGTGCGCATGTCACACCCCCTGCGCATTCTAGCATCATTACCCTCCCCACTCAGTCGGTTGTTGCGCCCCCCACCCCGGCCCACGCTAAACCTCCCTTTACTTCCCCCACCACAAAAATGATAATCACAATATCAACCGTCATACAAATCATCTCCTCCTCTCCTCTGCTAATCCGCGCCGAGCCACACCTGACTTTGCGCACCTCACTATCATGTCAACTCCTCCCACGACGACGAAGAGGGTCCCGCCGCCTTGCTGGATCCAGGAGGAAACCCTAGCCCTGATCAACGCGTATGGTGCCAGGTGGCTGTCTCTCAATCGCGGGAACCTTCGGACCTCCGACTGGGACGTCGTGTCCTCCGCCGTTTCTGCCTCTAGTCCCGGAGCGTCTAAGTCATCCATACAGTGCCGCCACAAGATCGAGAAGTTGCGGAAACGGTACCGTTCAGAGAAACAGCGATCTCTTTCGTTTCCAGGTCGATTCGTCTCTTCTTGGGACCTTTTTCCTTTATTGGATTCCATGAATTTTGGGTCGTCCTTAGCCGCTGGATATAGTAATCAAAGTAGTGATTTCTTTAATCAGAAAATTGTAGATGTTAATGGGTTTCAATTAAAAATTGGGAATGATAAGAATTTGATGAGCAAATATGGAAAGATTGAAGGGAATTTGAGTCACGATTTTGGTTTAAATCGTGATTTAGGAAGTGGGTTTATGAGGAATTATGGAAATATTGATTATGGTGATGATTTTGGAGGTTTAGAGTCTATGGCAAAGGATTATGAGATGGTTGATGGTGATTTTAAATATAATATTGGTTTTGATTGTGATTTTGGAGTTGGGTTTGGTGTCAAAATGCAAGATGGTAGGAATTTTGTGTCGCCTGAAGGGTTTAGATTGAAGAGTTATAGAAAGAGTGATGATGATAAGTCAAGTCTCAGCCTTGATTTTGATCATGATGTTGATGGGTTTCCTGTGAGAACCTTTGGTGATAGGATTTTAGTGCCGCCACCAGGGTTTAGGCTGAAAAAATTTGTCAATACTGATGGGAATTTCAACCCTATTCCCTATTCAGATCACAATGCTGATTATGAGGCTGCTAGTAGAAGTGGAAGTGAGTTTTATGCTAAAAGCCCAGGTGATGGAGATTTTGTGCCGCTGGGAACTAGGCCGAAGAATTATGGTAGGGTTGATGGAAATTTAAATGGTAATGTTGATCTTCGGGATATGAATGGATATGGTTCTTCTTCAAGAGTGAGGTTCATGAAGAAGAATGGTGATGGTGGGGTTAAAAGAGACTTCGATCCATTTGAGCACTTGGTTTCATCAATCACGATATTGACAGAAAAGTTTGTTAAGATGGAGAATATGAAGATGGAAATGGCAAGGGAGACTCAGAAAATGAGGATGGAGATGGAGATGAAACATAACCAGATGATATTGGAGTCACAGCAACAAATTTTAGATGCTTTTGTGTCAGGGTTATTAGAGAAGAAGAGGAAGAAGAAGGTGAAGCTGGAGGTGGTGTCACCTAACTCAACTGGAAAGAGAGATGAGATTTAGCAAGTTGATACTCAAATTGTAGCATCAGCTTGTGGATAAATGAGTTAGCTCAAACATTGCGGTAACTGTTTTGTTGTTCTTTTTGAAGGTTACAATCAAATTTTCCTGCAAGTTGGGATACTCATTGACGATGTTCCTTCCTCATCATAGTAACCATAGGATAGAATTATGTTTTCTGGAGGTGGGATTTTTCTATCTTGACAAACAGTTTGGCCAGTGTGTCTTGATCTTTTATGCTGGCTATTTCATGTGAGTTTGTCAATTCTCACTTCATGGCCCTTTTCTGACTTAGACGATGTTCAAAAGATATCAGATTTATGTGACTGGATTACAAACTGAAATTCATTTTTCTTCTGAAATCTACGTTTATGTGCACGATTGTATGAGTTCTATCTTGCAGTAGCAAACTTAAATCACCAAATGGAAGTTTCTCTGTTAATTAATGGTTTTAATCGTAATGGTAAGCTTTATCAGGGTTTCGAAGGTGAAGATTGCATAAGGCCAATTAAGGAACTGAACTTTTGAGCTTGTATATAGATATCTAACATCTGACATGTGAAAGTGAGTGGATAGCTTCTGGAAAGTCAGAAAACAGGATCTTCTGATGTTGCTGACAACGGTATGCTGCAATGTAAATGGGCTTGATATTGGGTTTTAAATTTGGTCAGTTTTATCTTCTGTTTACCTACATAGGTCACTAATCAATGGCTTGCAACCACTTGTATCCCGCAATTAATTTCGGGGCAATTGCCAAAACCTCATGCTACCAACCTGTATCAGTGTTTAGTTGTGCCGTAAATCATAGTGGCTGATACAGAGCAATGAGAAGGTAATTTTAGATATAACTATCGTCCTCATGTGGATTTTACTTGCCAATGTTATATTTGTTCTGATGGCGCATTTTTTTTTAACTTTTTTGGTCAAGGCAAGTTGAAGTGATATGCAATAATATTACTTTCTGGCAAAATGTTTTCCTTCGAGGCTTATCGATTGTATTGCATTCTCATCGTTTCAAAAATGAAAAACAGAAAAGTCAAGTAATTCGTGAATAGCTAGAGTCGCAACCCAAAATTTGCGTGCTTTTTTTTTTCTGATAAAGTAAATTGCATGTCGTTTAGTTCTACTGTTCTGGTGCAAGGATGAGGCACTTGGAAAAAGAGATCGGAATTACACTTCTCAAGTCAGATGGGATGGGATGGGGCCTAGGCCCCAAGGATGAGATAAAATAATATTAAAAAATGTGTCTTGTGAATAGAAGAACAGTAAAAAGAAAAAGGAAATTTTTCATAAATAATCTATATTTTTAGACTATTTTTTTTTAGTCATAAGTGAATAGATTAATTTTTATTAGTTAAGAATTGAATAATTATATTTTGGAGTTATATATATTTTTTTAAACATTTAAGTCTAAAAGTTTTAAAATTTTTGAATTTTTTTATAAATATTTTACAAATATATGAACATTAAAGTGTAATATGATAAAGTAAAAGAAAATAAAATGAATAGAAAAAAAATAGAATGAACCCAATAAAGTGAATTGGAAAAAATGTGAAAAACTTTTTGCAGATTTAATTATTTTGTTTTATTTTTTACTTTTTGATTATTTTTATAAATAAATAATTATTAATTTCATAATAATTTAAATAAATAACAAATAATTAAATAATTTATTAATTATTTTTATATTTCTAAAAAAATTAAAAATTATTTATTTAATTATTATGTTATAAATAATAATGTTATAAAAATACTCATTGAGCTTGTCTTACTCACTTCACGTCACGTGACCCGCACATGCATGTTGCTTATGCATGTCACCTATACCACACACCTTTTGTGAAATATATATTTTATTTTTATTGTTAAATAAATAATTAATTAATATAATAAATTTATAAATATAAGTTATTTATTTACTCATTATTAAATAAATTATTTAATTAGTTGTTATTTATTTATTTAAAAATAAAATATATATATTTTGTACAATGCGACATGCATACACAGCGTGCATATGTGAGTCACCTGGCATGTGTTGCGGAAGATGCATCTAATGAATTTTTTTTATAATTTATTATTATTTATAATTTAATTATTAAATAAATAAAATATTTTATTATTTGATAATATTTTATTAAAATAATTAATAAAATATTTATTTTATTATTATTTTATTAAATAAAAAATTATTTATTTATAATTAAAACAGAAAATTTAAAAGTTAAAAGAAAATTTAAAAATTTAAAAAAAACAAAATTATTGCTTTATTAAATGATAAATTTTTTTATTATTTTATTGTTATTTTATTAAATAAAAAATTATTTATTTATAATTAAAACAGAAAACTAAAAAGTTAAAAGAAAATTTAAAAATTTAAAAGAAAACAAAACAAAAGAAGGAAGTAATTCACGGGCAGCTCTGCCAATCCCTTCAATGAAACTTTTTTCAATTTTTTTTAGATTAATTTTATTTTTCTCCCACTTTATTATATTATACTCTTATGCTCATATATTTACAAAACAAATACAAAAAAATTTCAAAATTATTAAATTTATGGGTTTGAATATTTGGGGATAGAGAAAATATAACTCGATAGCATAATTATCTAGTTGTCTATTTTTTAGTTAATAAAGATTAATTCATTCATTTATAGCAATAAAATAATATTAAGAGAATTACTTAAACCATAAGTAAGGAATGTGAAATATAAAAAAAATTGAATAAAGAGCAAACAAGAACACAAAAAAAGTACACAAGTATTTATATAGTTCGGCAATTATTTTTTTCTACGGTGGATCAATATCCTAACCTCTCTTATTAATGAACCAATGAACACAAAGAGTAAGAGTAATTTACCCATAAAAAAATTCTTTTGGTATTACAATTGTTTTTACTCACAATATTGTGATTTCTTGGTGATATTAATTCTCAAGCCAATACAGAGTTTATATAGTATTCTAAACGACCTCAATAGATCCTACTTCAACTTGTATTTGGATTGTTATACAAGTTCTATAAGAAAAGAAATTCATAAATAATCTTAATAGAAAATTGCATTGGCGTCACAATGAAGAGCGGACTAAAATTCAGGTACCCTCACCGTGGCATAACTCATTTTGTGTTGGAGCGAGCCAATTATGCCCTATTTGGCAAAAATTCAACAACACGGCAAGCCTTGCTCCTCACCACAACGAACTTAGGCAGTGGCGAGCCTTTCTTTTCGCTGCAGCACTGAAGTGCTTTTTCGCTTTATATTTTCTTCTTATTTGCTTGACTCAAAATTAACTCCTATATGATTTTTAATCATCACTTCACAATCTCTTTCTTAATTCAAAATCTCTTTAAGGCTTTTCTTGAATTTATCCTATCCACATTATACGCCCTTCTACTCAGCGGTGATTCCAGTTAAGTTCTTACATAGGTTGAACTTAACAAAAGGTAGTGGCTTGTTAGCATATTAACAGAATTTTTAGATGTTGAAATCTTTATTAAGCTAACCTCTCCACTTTATATAATATCCCTGATGAAATGTAACCTCACATCAATATGTTTTAATCTCTTATGAAATACTTGATACTTACTTAGATGTATGACACTTTAGTTATCACAATGTACATAAGATTTCATTTTCTCTATTGCCAATATCTTGGAACATATCCTTTTCAACCATATTCATCGTGCTGCTTTATTATTTCCATAATGTGTGTATGGGGTGTCATTTATGGACTTACAGAAGAGTTTTGTAAGACAAAACAGGTGTGAACCTAGGTAGTCTCACTATATGAAGTGTATTCGTTGTCATTTATGAAACTGGGGTAGCGCACCAGATCGAATGGTTCGATCTGAAAAGTTCTCAAAAAGCAAGAATTATTTTAGAGTCTCTCGAGGAATTGACAGAGTTTAAGTGTTAAGCCTAAGAAATCAATATTTGAATTCAACATAAGAGTTACAAATCTTTGAATCAACTTTTCAAAGCCACCGGTGTTGTGTATTTTGGATTAGAATTCAGTAATCTATTGAAAAAATACCGATATATGTTCAAATTTCAACGGCCATCAATTTTGACAATTTGTGACATTCCTTTTATCAGATTACAACGTATTTTGGACAAATAAAACGACCGAATTGATTTTTATATTCAACATAAGAGTTATAGCTTCTTGAATCATCTTTCCACAACCACTAAGTTTGTATTGATTAGATATGTATTTTATGAAATACAATCCAAATACTGCATATAATCCACCTATGTTGTGTCTTAATTTCAGCTAGCAAATATTAGATTTAGGCTTTAGTTCCTTCAACAATTTTGTGGAGGGTTAAGTCATGTTTTCTAAGTCCAAGAATCTCTACATTTAGATTTTTACATTGAGAGTTACATTTATTTTCATAAACCTGTGCAAGAATGTTCATTTATTGTAATTTAAGGACAATACTTTATTAAAACCTACAATCATTAAAACAACACAAAAACATTATAAAAAAAACTAAGGAAAATAACAAAAAAGCATAGATAAAATGATATAAAATAATATGTAAATAATCACTTATTAAACACCTATCAAATTCTCCCATACTTAAGCTTTGCTTGTCCTTGAGTAAAGAAAGAAAAACAACAATACAAAAACAAAAAACTTGAATATTTGAGTAGCTTGGATTGTAAATATGTCTTAATGATTGCACTAAAATATAACTCAAGGAAAACTTCAAAACTTTGCATTTGATCAAAATTTCATCACACATATCAGTTTTGCTTTACCTTAATTCTTTGAGTGTGTGTGTGTGTGTAGAGCCAATCTTACTTCATTATTTGGAACTCATATGAGTTTATAGATAAAAGTCAATCGCGTTTGAGAATGTGTACAAATGAATTTTATAAGCATGCTTTTCAAGTCACTCTACACTAATGTAGACAAACACAACATTAAAGATCAAATAAGACTTTATTAGACTTATAATATTTGGCTAGGGTGAAGGTATGATAATGGATAATAATTTAGCTCAAATTTACCTATAAACACATAATCATTCAAGACTATGTAGAGCTCATCCTCACAACAAGACTATGTAGAGTGTCCCATGCATTTGTTAGTAATATGGGGGTTATGCCAGAACCTTTGGGTGTAGATTTATGTGTTGCAACTCCTTCTGGAGATTTGATGTGTGCTACAAATGTGGTAAAATCATGTAAAATTGAAATAGGAGATTAGGTGCTACAAGCAGATTTGATTATCTTGAATATGTATGATTTTGATGTTATATTTGGCATGGATTGGTTGTCTATGTACCATGCTAATGTTAAATGCTTTGAGAAAGAAGTTGTTTTCCAACCACCCGGGGAGCCTGAGTTTAGTTTTATTGGTTCTAAGTTATGCTCTTTACTAAAAGTAATATCTGCTTTACAAGCTTGGAAAAGTCTTAAGAAGGGTTGTCAGTGTTTCTTAGCGACTGTAGTGGATACAAAGAAAGAAGAAATAAAAATCCAAGATGTTCCAGGGGTGAAGAAGTTTATAGATGTATTCCCTGAAGATTTACCTGGAGTTCCACCAGATCGAGAGATTGAATTCACTATAGAACTTCTGCCAGGAACCAGTCCTATATCTAAAACACCTTATCGTATGGCACCAGTAGAGCTTAAAGAGTTGAAGGAACAGCTACATGAATTGCTTGAGAAGGGGTTTATTCGCCCGAGTATTTCACCTTGGGGTGCTCCAGTTCTTTTTGTTAAGAAGAAAGATGGTTCAATGAGATTATGTATTGACTATCGAGAGTTGAACCGTGTGACTGTAAAGAATAAATATCCACTTTCAAGAATCGATGATTTATTTGATCAATTGTAAGGAGCTTGTGTATTCTCAAAAATTGATCTTCGTTCTGGCTATCATCAATTGAAGATCAAGAAAAAAGACATTCCAAAGACTGCATTTCGTACCAGATATGGGCATTATGAGTTTATTGTTATGCCATTTGGGTTGACAAATGCACCTGCTGCCTTTATGGATCTAATGAATAGAGTATTCAAAGATTATTTGGATAGGTTTGTTATTGTGTTTATTGATGGCATCCTAGTGTACTCTAAGAGTAAAGGAGAACATGAAGAACACTTAAGAAAAGTCCTACAAGTGTTACGAGAGAAGCAGCTTTATGTAAAATTCAAGAAATGTGAATTCTGGCTAGATCGAATGGTATTTTTGGGACATGTTGTTTCCTCAAAGGGAATTTCAGTGGATCCAAGCAAAATTGAAGCAGTGGTGAATTGGTCCAGACCAACTAATGTGGGGGAAATTCGAAGTTTTCTTGGGCTGGCAGGATATTATAGACGGTTTGTTGAAGGATTCTCTAAGATAGCTTCACCTTTAACTCAATTGACAAGAAAGAATGTCAAGTTTCAGTGGTCAGAAGAATGTGAGAAAAGTTTTCAAGAACTCAAGCATCGGTTAGTATCTGCTCCCATACTAACCATCCCTTCTGCTTCTGCTGGATTTGTGATTTATAGTGATGCTTCCAAGAAAGGGCTTGGGTGTGTATTAATACAGGATGGAAAGGTAGTGGCATATGCCTCACGACAACTAAAGACTTATGAGCAGAATTACCCTACTCATGACTTGGAGTTGGCTGCAGTAGTTTTTGCTCTTAAAATTTGGAGGCATTATCTTTATAGAGAAAGGTGTGAAATTTACACAGATCACAAAAGTCTTACATACTTCTTTACTCAAAAGGAGTTAAATATGAGGCAACGTCAATGGTTGGAACTAGTCAAAGATTATGACTGTGTGATTAACTACCATCCGGGAAAAGCTAATGTTGTAGCAGATACTTTGAGTAGAAAATCTTCAGGACATATGGCAGCACTTTTGACTACTCAAAAGTAAATTTTGTTGGATTTAGAAAAGCTTGGCATTGAAGTGGTAAGATCTAATGATAAGGCTTATGTTGCAAGTATGTCCATTCAGCCTACCCTAATTAAGAGAATTAAGGAAGCACAAGGGAATGATGTGCATCTGAAGAAAATTATGGAAGAAATTTCATTGGGTAAAAGGCCTAACTTTGCTATTTTTGATGATGGAGCTCTACATTTTGAAGGTAGACTTTGTGTGCCTAATAATGATGAGTTAAAAAATGAGATCTTGGTTGAAGCTCATAGTTCACCATATACTGTCCATCCGGGAGGTACCAAGATGTATCGAGACCTACGAGCTGTTTATTAGTGGGTTAATATAAAAAGAGAGATTGCAAAATTTATAGAGCAATGTTTGACATGTCAGCAAGTTAAGGCAGAACATCAGAGACCATCTGGGTTATTGAAACCTTTATTGGTACCGGAATGAAAATGAGAGCACATAGCTATGGATTTTGTAGTTGGGTTGCCAAGTACACAAAAGGGCTACAATGCCATATGGGTGATTATTGATAGGCTAACAAAATCAGCACATTTTATTCCAATATGCACCACTTATTCCATGGATAGGTATGCCCAATTATATGTTGATGAAATTGTGAGGCTTCATGGAGTACCTGTGTCAATTGTATCTAATAGAGATCCCCGATTTACTTCAATATTTTGGAAAAGCCTACATAATGCCATGGGCACAAAGTTGAACTTCAGTACTGCATTCTACCCACAGACTGATGGTCAATCTGAAAGGACCATTCAAATTCTAGAAGATATGTTGAGGGCATGTGTGTTAGACTTTAAAGGTAGTTGGGACAAACACCTTTCATTAGTGGAGTTTGCATACAACAATAGTTATCAATCGACTATTGGTATGGCCTCATATGAAGCTTTGTATGGAAGAAAATGTAGATCTCCTGTGCATTGGGATGAAGTTGGAGAAAGGAAAATTTTAGGGCCAGAGATTGTCCAGCAAACTTGTGAGGTTATAGAGAAGATAAGAAAAAGAATGAAAGTGGCTCAGAGTAGACAGAAAAGCTATGCAGACAATAGAAGAAAAGATCTAGAATTTAAGGTGGGTGAAAAAGTATTTCTTAAGGTTGCTCCAATGAAAGGAGTCATGAGATTTGGCAAGAAAAGAAAGTTGAGTCCAAGATTCATTGGTCCATTTGAAATTCTTGAAAGGATAGGTGATGTGGCTTATAGACTTGCCCTTCCTCCATCATTATCAGGAGTTCATAATGTGTTCCATGTGTCCATGTTGCGAAAATATGTTTCAAACTCCTCACATGTGTTAAGCTATGAGCCACTTCAACTTAGGGATGATCTCACTTATGAAGAAGTGCCCATTAGGATTTTGGACAATAAGGAGCAAATTCTTCGTACTAAGAAGATTGATTTGGTAAAGGTTTTATGGAGAAACCATGCAGTTGAAGAGGCAACCTGGGAACGAGAAGAGGAAATGAGATCTAAGTATCCTCATCTATTTGCTTAATTTATAAATTTCGAAGACGAAATTCTTATAAGGAGGGGAGAATTGTAGTAACCAGTATCCACGACTGGTAAGAATAAGTATTTATATATGTAAAAATATACGTATTTTATTTGTATGTTGGTGATACTTAAATTATATATTGTTATTAATAATGTTTTTATAGGTTAAGGATATATAATTAGTATTGAGTTTATTTGTATGACTTTAGATTTATTTTAGGGACCAAACTGTTATACTTTGAAAATTTTTGGGGCAAATTCGTAAATACCAAAAATTAGCCTCTTAGTATAAAAATACACTTTTGAACCCTAATTTACCATTTTTAGGTCGAGCTATCCATTTTAAGAGAGAGAAGAGAGAAATAGAGGAGAGAGAAAGAGGAGAAGAAGAAGAAAAAGAAGAAGAAATTGGAATTTTGAATTTCAAGAGGTATATCATACGTATTTCTTAATTTATTGGTATTAATTAAGTTAATTCCTTTAAGTTTTGATTTCTAAAAATATGTATAATTGAGGATTTGTTGTGTATTTCGTAAGATTATATGAGAATTGATGATGATCTATAAGATAGTTTGATAAATCATGATGAATTGTGGAATTTCTGCTGAATAACCTCTTGATCTAGGAATTTTATAAATTATTGTGATTCGATTCTGGTTTTGAATTTTGAGTATATGAAATTAGACATGTTTAGTATTATTTGAAACTTTGAATCGATTAAAAATTCTGGAAATTGAAGTTTTAGTGAATTTACCAAAATGCCCTGAAATTCCAAAAATTTCCTGTGTAAACAGTATGTTACAGTGGAAAATAATTTTTGACCTATTGAACGATCTTCAAAAATTACGAATTTATGGAATATGATAATTTTGTATGTCTAATGTGATATACTCGGAATTGAGAATTTAGATCAATGTGGTTGAAGTGTTATGATTTTCTAAAATGTATCAGCTCATTACAGTATTTAATTAACAGATTTTTAAAGCTATGGAATAAAATAGTTTTAAAATACTTTTGGCAGTGATTGGGAAGTGAAATATTTATCATGGACTGAGATATGCGTTAAGAGTAATTATGTGGTAGTTTTATAATTTTTGAGTTAGTATATGATTTTATAAAATTGGGAGATTGAATACTATTCAGTAAGTATCTTGATCCTGTCAGGTTTGTAGTTTGGATTCGATGGTGTGTATGGAATGGATTGTGTAGGAAATTTAATATAATATTCATATATAAGAAGGATATATGAGTCAAGAATGGTATATTCCGATTTTGGAGTAATTGGACATCATTTGATGTATTATAAATTTTTGTTAAGTGTAAGTGGTCAGAATGACAGGTTTTGAGAAATCAAATATTTAGACCAATTTGATGTGATAAATGCATTGTGTATAATTTTGTAAGCTATTTAAAGTATTTAGTGTGAATTGTGAGGCTTATGAAAGGATTAATCTCCATTGATAGGTTAAGGAGATTTAAGCTTTGTAGCTGAAAGTGTTAAGAGGTAAGTATACTAGACTTTTTACTGGAATCACAATAAACATAGTAAATGTTATGAATGATTTTGTAAATGTGGTTAAGACTATGTTTATGTTATGTCAAAGTATATTTTGATATGAAATGTGAATATATGTTTATGAATGTGAGCATTGACATTGAGCATGAACATACATGTGTTTTTTGAAAGTGAGCTTTCAAAATAAGATATGTTTAACAAAGAAAGCTTTTGAAGTGTAATATGTCCATGAGAAATATTTTGTGTTTTGAGGGTACTTGAACTCACTGTTAACTTAGTAGGCATTTTATGTGATTTGTGGAGCCTTTATGTGTGGTCTTTCCTTCGGGATTGGTATATGTTATGTGTTCCGTATGTAGGAAGGATCCTATTGGTACCTAAAGGAAGTGTGAGTCATCACATTCGTGTGGTGGCGTATTGGTGCATGTGAGAGGACTCACCGATGATCAGGGTGAGGGTTTGGCTTTTACCTTCGGGCATGAGCATTATATATGCGTAATTTAAAGGCCTCACTTGTACTATTCCTCTCATACGGTATGTCACCTACGAGTGACATTTGGCTCATTATATGATATGTGATATGTAAGTCCTACTAAGTAGTAGTTGAGTGATGGTATTCCTATTATGTGTTTTGAAAGAATGTGTAAGCGCTTACATGATATGTGATTTGATAAGATTATGATTTTGATTGATCACAGCATATCATACATATGCATTGTGTACATATATGTATTTGTATTTGATATATGAAAAACTAGTATGCTTACTGAGTTTTATACTCATTATAGTTTATGGTGATTTCAGGTAAATAAGGTGCATGTGTGCTTAGCGGATTTGGCAAGGCTTCTGCTGTTTCTTGGGTTCCCTAAGTTGCTAGGTTACCAAGTGTTTCATTTGGGGACACGTGGGATATGATATTTGATTTGTCCCTATTGAATAAATACTTATGTATTATTTCATTGTGTGTGGATTGGATTTGGTTTAAGTTTTATAAAGTGTGGTTATTGGATGATTTTAAGTAAGAATTTGCAATGGATATATTCTGGGCTCCCGGTAACAAAGTTGCTACTGGTGACGTAGTAGAGTGTTAATCTCTGAGAAAACTCTGCGTATCTCCGGTTTAATAATTGTCCCAGTCATAATTCAATTGCTATAATTCTGAAAGAAATTGAAATGAATGTTTAAATATTGTCAAGAGAAGTTTATATTTATATGTTAGGTTATGGTTGATTTTAGTGTTGAACTTACTAGCAACTTGCTAAGGATTTCTGTGTTGAATGAAAGTTGAAAATTTTGTGTAATATTATTTATGAGTGCACATGCAGTGAATGAATGTAAGTGATGTCGTGTGTCGGATCTTTTGGGTCTGGGGCGTGACACATTGTCCTCAATGTGAAAGTAGAGTGTAGACAGAATTTTTTTTTACTCAACAACAAAATCTCAATAACATTACAAATATAGTAGAACTCACTTTTAAGTACTCATAACCCAACCTCTCATAATTTCCAAAACCAAAGCATAGCTTAAAATATAATCTTGAATGATTTACATGTTCATGCACAAGGTTTTTTTTTTAATATTTTGATGTAGGCTAGGAAAAATTTAGTGAGTTAATGAAGAAAGAGGCTTAAAAGGCTCAAAAGGGATAATTAGGGATCCAATTTATTCATGGGTTGGCTTTTTAAGGCTTAAACAATCCAAAGATGGCCTACATCATTTCCTTAATGTTGTATAGCCTAGAATTTTGCCTCGAGTGACAATCAAACAGGTTCTAGAATTCATTAAAATTTTATGAAACACTTAAAATACATAAACCTTCTCTAAATCACAAACAATTCAATGATTATGGCTATGTGCTCAATTTGTGTTCAAGAAATTGAAAGCAAAGCAAAATACAGCAAATATGTCAAGCTCAGAGATCTTATGCATTATTTATTATTTTCCAAGAGTTATTGATTATTTCAATCGTAATCTTATCACATGCCTTCACAAATTCAAACCAATTTTTTTTAACAAAATAAAATACTTATATAATCCAAAACAAAACAAGAACTAAAAATACAAATAGGAACACAAAGATAATTCAAACTAGAATGAACATACTAAATAAATAAATTTTAAAAAAAAATTAAAGCATAAAAAACTTTCCTAAATTTATGGGTTGCCTCCCAACAAGCGTTTAGTTTAACGTCGTTAACATGATAATTATTCTAATCCTCAAAGCTCATCAATCAATGTGGTGATCATGTTGGCGTGCACTTCACCACACATGTAAAATCTCAATCTTTGCCCATTAACTTTGAACGTGCCTTTACTTAGATTACCAATCTCAACATAACCATGAGAAAATACAGTCATCACTGTAGATGGATCCGACCATCTTGATTTAAGTTTGCCTAGAAACAATCTCAGTCTTGAATTATATAAAAGCATTTGTTAAACGGGCACAAAATCATTCTTCACAATTTTCTTTCCATGCCACAACTTGGTCATTTCCTTGTAAATCTTAGCATTTTCATAGGCCTTATTGCGAAACTCCTCCATTTCATTGATTTGTAACAACCACTTCTCAAGGTTGGCATATTTGAGGTGACTAAAGAACTGTTTGAGTTCAAGAATTGGTGGTTTTTCAATTAATAGTAGGAACCTTGTTGGTTCCTCTCCTAATGGCTCAAAATATTTTCCAAAAGAATTCATCGATGCCATATATTCATTCATGTCATAGTCATTAAAAACATCAAGCAAATCTAGACATGTCAAACTATTTTCTACAGCATCCAAAGAAAAGTTTCTATGTTTCCCTAACATATCATCAATTTCATCAATGTAAAAATAATTCTCTTACGCATTTGGAAATTAGTGGCATTGAAAACATTAAAGATTACCTATTCCTCTTGTACTCGCAACTTTAACTCACTTTTTTAAACATCAATGAGTGCTCTTCTAATCGCTAAAAATGATCGTCTAAGAATGAATGGAATTTTCTTGTTCTTCTCTATATCAAAGACAATAAAATCAGGTAGGAATATAAATTTATCCATTTTCACTAAGACATCTTCAACACCTCGTGAATGCTTGATAGAATGGTGAGCTAACTGTAATGAGATTGTGGTAGGTCGTGCTTCACCTAGGCCAAGTTTCCTAAAAGACAATAAATTAATACTTGCACCCAAATCACATAATGCATTTGTAAAGAATGATTTACTAATAGAACAAGGAATAGAAAAACTCCATGGATCCCTAAGCTTTGGTAGTAATTTCTTTTGCAATATAGTGCTACAATCTTTGGTTAATGCTTTTATCTCAAAGTCTTTTAATTTCCTCTTTTTTGATAATATATCTTCATCAATTTATCATAACTAGGCATTTGCTCCAAGGCTTCAGTAAAAGGGATATTGATGTGCAATTTCTTAAACACTTCTAAAAGCTTGGAGAATTGCTTGTCAATCTTACTCATTTACAATCTTTGAAGAAAATGGACTTTTGGTGTTAGTTCTTGGTTAGGCACTAGTATAGGTTCTGGAATTTCCTTACTAACTTCCTCTAATGGTGGTGTAAGGGTGATTACACTCTCCTTTGGCATTTCCAGTTTCTTAAGTTCTTTTAATTCTTTACCACTTCTCAATGTGATATCCTTACATTGTTCCCTTAGGTTTACCACAGTTGAGCTAGGCAAAGTCCCATTTGGTCTTCCATTTATTAGGCTAGCTAATTGATTGACTTAGGTCTCTAAACTCCTAATTTATGATGATTGATTTTGCAAAAAAGTCTTGGTTTCAGTCATGAATTAAGTAGTGGTATTGATGAAATTTTGGGTACTACTCATAAAGGCATTGGTATTATTGGACAATTGGCTTAAAGCCTCCTCTAAAGACATTTTCTTTTCTTATGAAGGTAGTGGTTGCTATTGTGGTTGATTCAAGATATTTTTATTGTTCCAAGAGAAATTAGGATTATTTCTATAGTCAGGATTATAAGTGTTACTATAAGGATTGTTTCTAGGGTGATTATTAAAATCAACATAGCTAATATGTTCTATTTGCCCTAAAAATGGGTTCTTTATTTCAGATTTATCACTAGAATGATTCTCTTGGCACCACTCACACACAACAAAAGGAGTTTGAATAACATTGACAGATAAGGTACTACCTTGTACTTGTCTAACTAAAGCTTCTACCTGAGCTTGTAGTGCCTCAAAAGTATTCACATTATGAATTTCAACTACTCTCCTAAACGTAGACCGCTCATAACTCCATTGGTAATTGTTCATTGCCATTTGCTCAATTAGCTCAAAAGCCTCATCCAAAGTTTTTCATCATAAATGCTCCTCCAACCGCTGCATTTAGCAAAGTTCTTGTAGAGCCTCTTAGTCCATTGTAAAAATTTTATACCTGTATCCATTTAGGAATACCATGGTAAAGACATTATCTAAGTAAGTCTTTAAACCTTTCCCATGCCTCATGGAGTGTCTCTTCATCATGTTGGTGAAATTTGGCAATCTCAGTTCTTAGTTTAGCTGTCTTGAATGGTGGAAAGAATCTTATGAGAAATTTTTAAGCCAATTCATCCCAAGTAGTAATAAAACCTGTGGGTAAAGAAATCAATCAACTTTTAGCTCTCTCTCTAAAAGAAAAAGGAAATAAATGGAATCTAATAGCATCATCAGAAACTCCATTTAATTTAAAAGTATAACAAATCTCTACGAAATTTGTGATGTGAACATTATGATCTTATTTGGTAATCCATTAAAAATGGGTGATTAAATCATTTGAAAAGTGGTTGGCTTGATTTCAAAATTGTTTGCTTGAATAGTTGGCTTCCTTATAGCTTCTTGGATTTCAATCACCGTAGAGCTTAAGTGATGTATTAGTGTCACCCTTGGAGTCTCTCGAGTACTTGTTTCTCTTTCAAATGAAGAAAGGATAAATCTTTCCATTGTATCTTTTTGTTTGGAAGTTTCTCTTGTTGCTTTTCTATTCTTACAACATGTGCATTCTATTTCCCAATTAAAAGGTAACAAACCCTGAGTACTAGACCTACGCATGCACACAAAAGCAACACAAGAAAAACAAAGAAATTCAAGTAAACAAAATAAATAAAACAATTCAAAATAAAATTGAATTATTTAGTTTAATATTAGTAAAAATTAATCCCTTACAACGACGCCAAAAACTTGGTCGTGTGAGATAATCGCAAGTGCATGATATCGAAACAAGTAATACAATGATGAGTGAGATATCGTTCCCACAATGATTGAATACTAATTACTAAACCTATTCTATGTCAAGTTTTATTTGAATGATAGAATTTAATGATAAATTAATGAACTAACTCAAAATAAAATATAAAGACAAAGCAAAATAAGTAATTTTAATAAAGATTAAATTTCAAATTATAATAACAATGTATGAAAGCTCTAGGGTATTAGATTTTACCTAAATTTATCAATTCTAGTTATTAAATCAAATTACATCAAATGTTTATTCCTATTGTTGCCAACTAATTTTACTAATTTAATTGGTATTCTTCCTCAAGCAATAACAATGTGCATTGATAAATTAGAATCACATCTCTGTCTCATCTAATTTACTACCACTACCCATTAAGCATAAGAAATCAACAAAGTTGCACAAATCATATTCATATCTATATCTCATATGATTTATGGAAAAATAGTTAAGGATTATTATGAATATCACTTTTTAGTCTCAATTCATATCTCAAATCATGCAATAATTAGTCAGAAAATTACTAGCATTAAGCACATAATTAAATTGCTCAACAACATTGGAATATATTGAATTTAATAACTAGAGTATCAAAATTTGGCTACATCTTTACCCTAAAAAAAAAACTAGCCACACATAATTGAAGGATTACACATATAAATAACAAATAACATCATAAATAAATCTTAGAAAAGAAAAGAAAGACTTAGCAATTTTAGAAAATCCTCCAAGTTAATGAATCTCCAAAGATTGTAAACTCCTTCATCCTTGTCAAGAATTACTAATCTAATTTATTCTAAAGAAAGTGATCAAGTTATTTCGCGCTTAAGTTACTTCTTAAGCTTAAGGGTGTCTATATATATATTAATGGAACTATTCTAGTGTGAACCTAAATTTTTTCACATTTTTTGCTACTAACTTGTAACACATTTTCGGCTAGTAAAACAGCTGAATCAATATTTGAATTAAATATAAGAGTTATATATCTTTAAATCAGCTTTTTACAACCATCAGTTTTGTATATTTTGGATAAGAGTTCAGTGGTTTATTAGTAAAATACTGATGTATGTTCAAATTTCAGCAATCATCAATTTTGACAATTTGTGACATTCCTTCCACAGGTTTGCAGTGCATTTTGAATGAATAAAACGATCGAATTAATTTTTTATAGTCAACATAAGAGTTATATTTTCTTGAATCATCTTTTCACAATCATCAAGTTTGTATTGATTTGATGCATATTTTACAAAATACGGTCCAAATATTACATATGCAGTCTAGTTATGTTGCGTCTTAATTTCAACCTACCAAATATCAAATTTGGGCTTTGGTGCCTTCTTTAACTTTGTGAAGGGTTGATCATGGTTCTCTAAGTCCAAAAATCTCTGCATTTGGATTTTTACATTGAGAGTTACATTTATTTTCCTAAACCAATGCAAGAATGTCCATTTACTACAATTTAAGGACGATACTTTATTAAAACCTACAATCATCAAAATAACACAAAAATATAAAAATATCGAGAAAAATAACAAGGAAGCATAAATAAGATGATATAAAATAATATGTAAATAATCACTTATTAAACACCTATCAATAATATACCATGTTCTGACGTTCCCTTCAAGTACCTCATTATCCATTTAACAGCAAGTCAATGCTTTTTACCTGGATTTACCATATAACCATTCACTATGCGCACTACTTGAGCCACATCCGGCCTTGTGCATACCATAGCATATATGATGCATCCTACAGCGCTTGCATATGGTACTTTCTACATTTCTAATTTCTCTTCATCAGTTTATGGTAATTGTGTTGTTGACAACTTGAAATGCATAGCCAATGGAGTCAAAATAGCCTTCGCATCAACCATTCTAAATCTTTCAAAAACCTTTTGTATATATCTTTGTTAAGATAAGAGTATAGAACCACCCTTGCTCCTGACGATATCCATACCTAAAATCTTATTAGCTGACCTTAAGTCCTTCATTTCAAACTCATCATTTAATTATTATTTTAATTTTCGTATTCCTGTTTTATCTCTATATGCTATAAACATGTCATCCTATACAGTAATAGATACATATGTAAATTGTTACCTAATGCCTTAAAGTACACACATCTATTATACTTACTCATTAAGAAACCATATTTAAGCATAAATTCGTCAAACCTCTTATACTACTACCTAGGTGACTATTTAAACCCATACAAGAGTTTTTTTATCAAGCAAGCAAGATCATATTTTTTTGATTCTTCAACATCTTGTAATAATGACATATATATATATATATATATCTCTTCTTCAAGATTTTCATGAAGAAATGTTGTCTTAATATCAATATGTTCTAAATAAAAATATAAATTTATACACATGGCCAATAGGATTCTAATTAATTATTATTTCACTAGAGGAGAGAATATCTCATGAAAATTAACCTCTTATCTCCGAGTAAAGCATTGTGTTACCAATCTTATCTTAAACCTAGCAAACTCTACACTTGAGATCCCGTCCTTGAATTTGTAAACCTATTTACACCCAACTAACTTCTTACCTCTCAATCTTGCTACTAACTCTTATGTTTCATTCTTCTTTTAAAAAAAAACTTATCTCTTATTCTATAGCATGTTGTCACTGCTCTATATTAGCACTTTTTATAGTCACTTTGTAATTCTTTGGCTCATTATACTAAAAAGAATATGCTACATTAAAAGCATAGGCTATCAAGTTTACATGTGCATACTTTATTAGTGGCTGAACTATTCTTCTTAGCATATCTTTAGTTAGTTGATACTCTTCCAATTTTGACTCTAAAGTTCTACTTTGTTTCTAATGGTCTTTAAGGTAATTATAGGGTTTGCAGTCCATCTCTCGATGATGTTTCATTGAAGTGCTTATTTAAGTACATATCAGATTTCATCTCTTGTTCCACTTCTACTCTCATAGTTTCTAATGCTGAAACTGTCTTTAGCATAAGTTTTTTCTCCTCCATTTCTCCAGTTTGGTTAATCTCCATTAATTAGTTTCATTGAACGTCGTCTCCACTTATGATACTCTTTGGTGGTTTCATCTTTGTGCACAACATTTTTTTTATCATTTTGCTCCTTTTGGATATTCTATGAATATCTTCTTCAAGGCTTTTAGTTCTAATTTTTCTTGCTTGATATGTATGAAGGCAGAGCATCTAAATATAACCTAAGATGGTCATATCCTATAGTGTTTCCTGTCTACTTTTCTTTAGGTAACACAAAGTCAATTACAAGTCAATTACTAACGAGAGACTTCTGGTGATCAAGTATACTGTTGTGATTACTGATTCTCTTTAAAATTCTTAGGTAATCCAACATTGATAGCATACATCTAACTATCTTAAGTAGTGTCATGTTCATTCTTTCTACAAAATCATTCTGCTGTGGAGTAAACATCACTATCTTGTACCTTACAATCTCATACTTTGCAGAAAAGCTATCAAACTCTTTGTTGTAGAACTCATGACTATTGTCTGTCCTGAGTATCTATACCCTCTTATTGGTTTGATTCTCAACAAGTTTTTTCCAAATTTTAAAATTCTTGAACACTTATTCCTTGATTTTTAGTATATATATCCACAACTTCGTTGAATAGTCGTCAATCAATGTCATAAAATATTTGGCATTACCATGTGTAGCTATCTATATAGGTCCTCACAAATCTAAATATATGAACTCTAGTGTCCCCTTAGTTTTGTGTTCTCTGATGCTAAACTTTACTCTATTTACTTTGCTACGCACACATTCTTTATAAAACCCCAAAGACTGAATCTCTTTATTTCTTAGAACACCTTTGTCATATAATTTCTTGAGACCTTTCTTACTCAAGTGGGCTAGCCTCATATACCATAGTTTAATCTGTATATTATCTATACTAGCACTAACTGATGCAGAAATAATCACAATTTCTTCAAGTAACACATACAGCCCATTATGTCTCTCACCCTTCATCACTATAATAAAACCCTTAATCATCTTCAGTATCCTATTCTTCGTTTTAAATGAACACCCTATTTGATCAAGTCGTCATATAGATAACAAGTTCATTATCAGATTAGGAATATGTCTTACATTTAATAGCTCCATCACCTTACCATCATGTAATCTCAACTTAACACTCCCAACCCAATGACCTAATACACCATATCATTGCTCATTAAAACTATACCTTTATTAATGGACCAGTAGTTATTAAATAAGGATATCCTGACACATGTAATAGGTGCAGCCAGAGTCTAGTATCCACTTACCAAAAGTATTAAGGTTTTTGCACTATCCTAGTCTTTATCATAAGCAACTACAGCATCATCTTCTTTTTTCTTTCCGTTTAATTTCTTCTCAAGATAGTCTTTGATGAAGGGCCTTTCTTTCTTATAGCAACAACACTTTCTTGGTCTGCCTTTAGACTTCAATCTAGAGTTCTTTTTGTGCTTGCCTTCTTTTTTATCAGACATTTCTCTTACAACCATCTAATGTTCCAATTTTAGATTTCTTTCCTAGTTCTTTTGAGTTAAGAGAAGCCTTTATATAAGTTATAGTCAATGACTCCCTGCCATAAAGGAGGGTATCCACAAAGTGCTCGTAGTTGGATGGCAGAGAACTCAACAAGATTATATTTTTATCCTTATCCTCTTTCTTGATGTCTATTGCCTCTAGGTCAATTATTATCTTGTTGAATTAGTCGATATATTCTTTTTTCAATGTCTCTTCAGGCATGGACAATTAATACAAATTTTTTATATACAGATGATGTTCTAGAGATTTCTTCATATAAAGGTCATCAAGTTTCTTCCAAAGACCTATCGCCATCTTTCCACCAGATACTTCTCTCAAGACTTCATCACTCAAGGAAAGAACTATAGTGTTGTGGGCCTTCTTATGTATGGAATCCTAATCTAGGTCAAATTTTGATGTCTCAGGCTTTTTTTCCTCACTAACGGTTATTGCAATCTCCTCAAAGGTTGAGTTGAGCCTTTGCCTTAATAGTAAAGTCATAAACTTGACCTTCTATAGGTTAAAGTCGTTATGTCCATTGAACTTCTCAATTTCCTACTTATGCGTAGCCATAACCTCAGCTCTAATACCACTTGTTAGGAGAAATTATTTAAACCACGAGTAAGTCAAGAATGCGGAATATAAAAGAGATTGAACAAAGAGCAAACAAAAACATAAAGAAAGTACACAAGCATTTACGTGGTTCGGAAATTTTATATTTCTACGATGAATCAAGATCCTAATCTCTCTTTTTGGTGAACCAATGAACACAAAGAACAAGAGCAATTCACTCATAAATGATTTCTTTTTGGATTACAATTATTTTCTCTCACAATATTGTGATCAGGTGATACTAAAATTCAAGCCAATACAAGGTTTATATAGTGTTCAAAATGACATCAATAAACCCTACTGTAACTTGTATTTGGATTGTTACGAGTTTTATAAGAAGAGAAATTCGAAAATAATCTTAAACAAAAAATCGTGCTGGCACCTCAGCAAAACTGAAATCCAAGTATTCTCATCATCGTGCAACTCATTGCGCATCAAGGCAAGCTAATTCTATACTCTTTGACAAAAACTCAGCGCTACAGTGAGCCTTGCCTTTTATCACGACGAATTTGACACTGCGACAAACCTTCTTTTTTGTTACAGTGTTAAAGTGTTGTTTCACTTTATATTTTTTTTTATTTGACTCAAAATTAATTTTGATATAATTTTTAATTATCATTTCTTATAAATAATATTATTTAAAAATATAAGGCATTTGTAAAAAAAAATTCGAAAAGAAAATTTTATGAAAATGCACTGAAAATAGAGGGCCACCCACCATGTAGACTTCCTGTTAACAATGGCACTCACGCCAAGTACCATAAAAGCATGTAATGTCAATCAGATCCCACTAAGGGATCTTTCTAGTTTGTAGGTCAATCGTCAGTATCTTGAGCGTCACTGCGGGGACTATTTGACCCACTAACATGATCTTTTGTGATCATCAAAAGTTCTGGTAATTGTGGTATATATTACTTGCTACATTGAATCAGCTAAGTCTCGGTGATCTTGTTTAAGCAAATTACAAGTTGTAGCAGCGCACTTTTCTATTTTCGTATGTGAATATTTACCTTCATTAATTGTGAGGTCATCTCTCTAAAGTTTGTGGTTCTAATCAATGGAGCAATCATGGTTCCATTATACAAAGGAAAATCTTCTCTCTTTCTCCAAAAGTTGATAAGTTGTCCATTTTGAAGACCTAGTAAATGACAAATTTCAGCAGTTAGCTTACATTTTGCCAAGAGCTGCAATATTGTATTCATCATTATACATTATGGCCCATAGCTATCTCAATCATCCCCTCACCACGCCTAAAGAGAATATTTTTCACATCTTGCTCGATCTTGAAACACGAATCATGATCACGAGGCATCACCGTGACAGATGGAACTTGCAAGGAAAAGAAAAAAAGAGTGCCATGAAAAACCAAGATCAAGTGGAGAAACTCCCCCTCTATTGACTTTGGCTATTCTTTCATCAGTAATTTTAATCACTTTTTGCTTATTAGGAATTCCATGAAATTGACATAGTAATAACCCAAAAACTTAATGATTGCTTAAAAATTGAAAAAGAATAAAAGACAAAAACAGTAATTACATTTACTTTTGATTAATTAAAGCACTTGAATATCTAATTTGTTTTGATGCACCGATGGGTTATTTGGTACTTCGTCCACACCCCTTTTCATTTCTTCAGCTTCGTAGGTGGAGTGAACACCATAAAAAATATAAAATAAAGTTATAAAACTTGCCCATATTGCAAATCGTTGATAGGCGATCACCTTTAGCGTTGTCATGAGAAATACGTTAAGGAAAATTGATATAGCAGCTGGCCAAGGCATGAATGGCACTGACCATTCTGTTGGATGCCTGAGACAAGGTACCATGTGGTGGAATAAGGCCGTCATCATGAGCATGAACCCACCAAATAGCGGCAAACCCCAGCGTTGTTGCTCAAGTTTCATTGATATGGCGAAGCCAATAGCACTAGATGTGAGGAGGAAGAGGAACAAGAGTGTATGAGGAGGAGGATTGTTGCTAATGATCACGTACCGGCGGTAAATGAGAGCGTTGGCAACAAGGTAAAACACCAAGAGCGTGCTGAAGGAGATCATTTCAAGCACTATTTTGAGGTCCGTGAAGAGTGCAATTGATGCTGTGCATAGCCCTATGCAAAACACAAACATCGTGTTATCTCTCTCTATCTCTTCCTTCTTTTTTTTTTTGGTACTTAAATTAGAATCCAAACATAATTGGATGATAAACTTTCCATGCCTGGTTTCTGTAACTCTGAGAAGTAAACTTTTCAATTTCACTGGATAGCAAGGAACAAGAATAAAGATGAAAAAAAAAGGAAAAATTATTCTCTCCAGAACTGATTAATCACTTCCTGCCCCGTAACTCTTACAACATTGTTAATTTCTAAGGTGTCTCTGTACATTAGAATTTAATATTAGGGTTTATGAAGAAAGTACAAATCACTAAAATATTTTTACTGGAAAAAAAAATTTGTGGAATATTAGACTTTTCCATGTTGATCAAAGAAAAGAAAGAAAACTTTTTCTCCCCAGATCCTAATGAAGTGGGTTGTTAAACAATTAATATATGGTTCCGTATTTTAATTTTTCACATTTAATAATTCGTTTAATTTATTCCCAATCTCGTTAAAAGAATTGAAGAAAACATGGGCAAAACATGTGATGGCAAGAATATGTTGGTCAAGTTTAATCTCGAAAGCACCTCAGTGCGAGCATTTTAATCATAAAAGTGATGGTTTGCCTTAGATGCATACCTCAAAATGATGGTTGCAATTATTTTCCCTTATTTGTTTAGCAGAAAGCATTATCTATTTTCTTAGATTGAAGAAATTAAGTATCACTTACCCAAGAAGAGTGTGGCGTTTAATGGGGTTCCTGTCGAAGGATGAACTTTGGCTAACCAGGATGGCACCAGCCGGGCCCTTCCAATAACACAGAGGTACCTAGCTTGGCCTAACATGGCTACCAAGAGTGAAGCAACAATTCCCAAGCTTGCTCCAGCTCCAACAACATTGCTTGCCCACTCCCATCCAATCTCTTGGAAAGCGAGTGAAAATGATGCTTCTTTTATTATCTATAAAATTTATAGAAATATGCCTCATTATCAGGATTTTTGTACTTGTAGGACCGGTGTCTGCAATTATTTAATTTATTAAATTTAGATTGAAATACTGACCTTATTGTAAGGCACCATGGCACACAATGACAAGGCCATGAGGCAATATAACAAAGAGACAATGAGAACAGAACCCACAATGCCCAAAGGCAGGCTCTTAGAAGGGTTTTGAATCTCTTCTGCCATGGTTGAAACTGAGTCATAGCCAATATAGCTGATGTAAACTATAGCTGCTCCGTCGAGAACTCCTTTAACACCAAAAGGAGCTAGCCCTCCTGGCTTTACTAAGTTTTGGGTACTTCCATTGCAAAAACCACCAACTATGATGAATCCGAAAAAGACCACATGAAAGATTGTCATAATAAGGTTCAATATGGAGCTTTCCTTTGTGCTGCAATCCCAAAAAGAAACTTCAATCACTTTCAAAATCGACAGTGGCCAAATCTTATATCCATCACTTGAAAGTCCAATAAAAATATAGAAAAGTTATAAATAATCAATAACAGCCACATTAATTGGTTAGACAGATATTGATTAATAATATTATTAAACCTATCATGGGGATAAATCAAGAGACAGTAATCAATCACAATCCAACAACTAGGTCCATTTATACAAAGCCACCAATTAATACATAACTAAGTCTAATGCCCACTTACCTTTGTCAACGAAAGATGACTTACAGAAATCTGTCTGCACTTAATATAATTTTTTTAAAAAAGAAAAACAAAATTATATTAATCACTTATTAAATTGTGTTACGAAGTGAGCAATAAACAAAAGGTTTTAAGAGATCAAACCTATGGCATAAGCAGAGAGTGAGAAGAAGAACAAGCGCCACAGCCGGGAAATCCAACATATTGTAACCTTTCACTAGCCCATCTACTTCAACTCTCCATGAGTTTGGCTGATTTTCTCCAACAGCTTTGCACAAGTAGTCTGTAAAAGTTCTTGCAACCGCAGCGTTTGATAATACATACTCCATCAGTATATTTGAACCAGCAAAATACCCCACAAACTCTCCTACAAGATCCCAAACTTATAAGAATGGTAACAAAATCTAAACGAAGAAAAAAAAAACATGAAACATAGTAAATATATATAACCACTTTAGGATGGGATTAATAAGGCTTTCTTTTTTTTCAAAACAGTGCATACCAAAAGTCACTCTTAGATAACTGAAGGCGCCCCCGGCAACAGGAATCTGGACAGAAAATTCAGTGTAACACAAGGAAGAAAGAAGAGCTGATATTCCAGCAATAATATAAGATATGAAAACCGAAGGGCCGGAGTTTTCGAGAGCTACAGAGCCAGTGGTGACAAAAACACCAACACCAAGCATGCCCCCAACACCAAGAGCTACCAAATCATACCACATAAGTTTCCTTTTCATGTCTGCACCAGACCTTAACCTCACTTGGTTGAGCTCTTGGTCTGGTGTCCATGTTGCTAGCATTCTCTTTCTAAGCCTGTGAGGAGTTTGAGAGAGAGATTGGAGATACTTAGAGAGGAAAATGTTGTTGGTTGTGGATTGAATGCTTGCCATGTTTGTGGTAGAAATGAGAGAAGTGTTTTTTGTGCTTTCCATGGGAAGGTTGAGTTGAGGGTTTTAAATATGCATATGGGGTGAGAGAGTGAGAGAGGGATAGAGAAAAGAATGAGGATAAAACACCAGATTCTTTTCCTAAAGGTCGATGGAGAGAGAACCCAAAAATAAGTGTCCCCATCTTTACTGAAAGTACCTAATTGTCCTTCTCTGAAATTGTGAGATTGACAATTAGACCCTTGTATAACACAAATTTGCACAGCTTTTGAGTACTCCAAGACCCTAAACAGGTTCTTATTAATTCTCTAAGCGAGAAGCATGCAGGAAAAGTTAGAAAAAGGCCCAACCATTTTGTAAGAGGAATCACTATGTGAGGTGGAAGCAGTTTGACCCGATCTTTTTCCCATCTAAAAATACTTTGAAAAGATGTGAAGGGCATCCATACTTTGGTAAAGCAATTAAAATTTTCTTTCATTACAACTCAAGCATAATTGGACTTGATTCCTCAACAGAATATATATCGATCACAGTTGCAGTTCATACAGTTTTCAATGCCTGCCGCCAGAAATTATTTGAAGTTTGGATATCACAACACGTGTAAATGCACTCAAATGGATTCATCTTCAATTTGATTAGTTTTAGTATTTTTAACACATACTAATAGCACCATATACATATACCTAATATACATAAATAAATTCAAGAATGATTCTGATCTAAGGTTGGTGAAACCGGTGTCTCAAAAAACTATTTTTTTTCTTTTTGATTTGATGATTGATAGTTGGATTATGCATATATGCCGGTAGCTGGTACCACTATACATATGCATATTTTCATTAAATATTGTGCTGAAGAGCAAAGCTTTGTCATAAGGTACATCTTTTTCTTTTTTCCATTTTTTATTCAGAAACAAATATACACTTTTCGTTGGGTTTAAAATTCATATTAACATATGCACATGTGAACCTATACATATACGCGCACACACAAAAAAAAAAAAAAAAAGCAAATGCATACATGTCATATCTGATGGCATGCGAAGGATAGCATAAATGTAAGAGGCTTGCGGTGGATATAAAACTTTCTTTATGTCAAGCTTCTGTGGAAGTGCATATGAAAGTGAGCCAAACTCACTTCTGTTGTTGTATTAGCTTTTTCTTTTTCTTTTTCAAAATACTTGTCCATTAACTTGTTAAATTTTACTAGTTTTCGAGTTTCACCACTAGGTATAATAGTTCAAGATCCGTGGTTATCCTAACATCCAAGCATGGTTTAAAGTGGGATGGTTTTAACAATCCCAGCAGAATCAAATCAGTTAGCTGACAAATGGTGATTAGTATTCTAATTAGGAATCTAGAATACATATTATTCGCCAACATCTCTTAATTAAGTTATCAAGATTGGCTTGCTTTACTCGAATGTGCCAATTTTCAGTCTAGTAACCTAAGCTCATAACTCTTAGCCTCTTAGGGTATATACCTTGGTATTTTCTATCTACAAATTCGAAAGAAAAAAAATCCGGTTCTGGCCTAGCTAGCGCCTTTCATATTTGAGTCATAAACCTTTTGAATAAAGCAATGCTTCTTATCTTGAACTTGTTGGATTTAGATTGCTAAATCCAATAGAAGAACTCTATTCAAGATACTTGATTTGCGAGCATCCCAAAAGCTTTATGTAACTTTCATTGAGAAAATGGATGAGAATCAGTTGTATCGGTTAATTGTTAGATGTGAAAGTAGAAAATATAGAGAAATACCCAAGTGGAAGATGGTGCTGCACCATTACCATCAAGTAAAGCTTATCTAGTGGCCTATCTTTTCTGAGTTCTTTTTCTCTCCTTAGCATCAATATATATAATCAAGTCAAAAGCTCTTTCTCGGTATGAATCAATTCCAATATAAATCTAGCCCTTATAATAAAAAAGGAACAGAGAGACCCTCTTGAATCTCGATACCCTAGCTAGCTAACATGCATGCTTTAAATAATCTAATCGTCATCTTGCCATCATCCTCCCCTAATAATCAATAATCATGGACCCAAAAATCCTTCTTCCCCTTGTTGATTGAAACAGAATACATCATTCAAGAATATCATTTTGAGATCGACTGAGTGGTCAGAGTCCTTTCGATGTCCACAGGCTCCAATTTGCTTCAACTGGGGACTGTTTTTCTGTCAACATCCACTTGGATTTTGATACTCTAGATAGCGAAGCTATTCAGGGAACCCACTTGAGAATTGTCTAGAGTATAGTCAGGGTAGAATTAATGGTTATATTAATGATACTTCATGATTCCAAAATTGAAATCATGGAATTCTTCAAGTGGATATTGTTTGATAAATATCAAAATCATGGCCAATAATAATGTATCACTATACACTGTGACTAAAGTCAATGGTAGTTCTTTATATATCCTTGCCATTCCTTTTAATCATGGGGTGTGGTAGTATATAATTTCAAGAAAAAATTACTTCTGATGACCTCTAACTAGAAAACATTTACTTCAATTTAAACATTGCTTCCAAGCAGTCAAGCACATTTGTTGCTTTATTAGAAAGTCTACAACAGTTGATGCTCATAACCTAAGTAGAAAGCGCTGCAATATTAATGTGCTTGCAATGTCGTAGACTTAAAAACAACCTCATTTTAAGATAAGATTAAAATTATATATAAAGAGAAAGCAGGAGAACGATTTTCTACCAATATTCTTGGCCTAATATTTCTTCACAATCTCAAATTAAGCATTATGAGTACATGGCTGACTTCACACACAATTGTACCTGCAACTTGCTAAAGAATTAGGTGGAACACAAAAAGTCCACCTCTTATAGTTAATCACAAAGATTTTAAAGTAAAGCGTTTAGAGTCCTAAATTATAAAGGATATTAGAAACTGAGATGATTGAGATAGATGTATAATTTCTGCCATTAAGATTGGGATTCTTTAAGCACGTGATACAGTAGTAAGCATATTCATTTAACTAAAATAATGAGAAAAAGCATTAAGAGTGTAGAATTTTGTGTCTGCGGCTTCAAATTCGATTGGCTCATAAGTTGCACTCAGGAAGCAGAAGTTGGAGCTAGCTAGCTTTTTTGCTTTTCATTTTATTTAGTGGGTCATCCAAATTTCCATTGACCTCATTCCTCACCTCTCCCTCTTAGTGTTGCCGCAGTATCTTTTTACAAGTAGTGTTTCTTATGGCTAAGGAACATTCATAAGGTCATATCATATATGAAAATTGAAAAAGTGCTTTATATATATATATATATATCAGAAGAGACAATTTACTAATAAAAAGGTGAAAAAGAATGATAGTGAGAGAGTCACTTCTACAAACAAAAGGCCTTTTTTTTCGGGGGGGAGGAATCGGCTCGGATAGCGTATATATCCTTAAGACTTTTTCCTTGAGCAAAGTGGCTTTCATAGTCGATGGTTGCTTAACATTGCACAAGAGAAACTTTTAATTAGTTACTCAAGTGACGATCATGGTTTATCAGTCTGTGGGTTATCATTGTATTGTTGCTTCTTGTTTATATATGAATGAGAATAATCACAATCACTTCGGTGTCATTATTACAATTAGGCATGAATACTGAATGATCATCAAACCTTAGCTGAAGGCAAAGAGTGCAAATGAAAGGAGAAAGCGCAGGGATAGTGACAGAAACTTAAAAAACTGTTTCTTTCATCAGCAATTTCATCTACAATTCCTGATAAAATAATTAATTCCCATACTAAAGGATGCATATAACTCTAGAACACTAAGATCATAAACTGTACTTCATTAATAAGCTTGGAAAAGTTGATTCTGATTGTGCAAGTATATATATATATATATATTCACGCAATTACATATAGCTCGCATTTATTAAGAGATTATAATTAACATGGATATGTAATATGTGGTCATAGCAACTCAACCTTCTTCTCATGTCTGCGCTCTACAATTCATTATACTAATTTTCAAGTTAAATAATAAAGAATTTAATATCAAAGCTTATCATTAATCTAGGTCACCTCTTCATAGGGGATTAAAGATCTTCCTTTCCGCCACTATCTCAGAGATGATCTTTCTTAGTGTCCATGTGGCATTAATAATCAATCTTGCCAATCCCATTATGTGTTCCAGCAGGCATTTAGTATTTTTGGAGGCTTCACGACGCTTCCCACATGGCTCATGTTCTTTATTATATACAAGAAAATTAGACCATTTGTTAGAAAATGATTATAACTTCATTAACCCTTTCATTTTTTTTATAAGCAAAAGCCAACATTCGAGGGTGGGAACCGATAGAAAGTTGAAACCAGGGGCCTCTCACGCAACCATTTCACAAATTAATTTCTGTTTTCTATATAGAAATGATAAGAAACAAATTCCAACATGAGCATGAGATCATATGGACTTGATTACTTAGTCTTTTTGGATGAAGTGTATAGTTGATGCAGTGTTTGCACAGCTTTAATCTTTTTTCCCTAGTCCCTATAACCCTAATTCATTATAATATGAAACTTGAAGCGGCTATCGACTTTTTTTATTTTCTTTTTTCCTCATCAATTGCCAACCCAGTTAACTGGACTAATTACATCATGTAGAATCTACAGAGTTTCCTATTTGGGTTTAAAGAATAGTACAGCTGTGGGGTTTTTAGATCCAACATTGAGCAGATATTAAGTCTTTTTAAGTCTTTCTTTTACATAATGGAAGGCTTTTTAATGCCCTAGACATGTCACAATCCAATAAAATGTTGCTTTTTGTTTTATATTATTCTTCTCCTGTTTTATTTCCTACTATATATCAAGATGGTATTAACTCTACATCACATTTCTGCGCACTCAATTAAATGTGCCAATACTAAGGGATCGTTTAGTTAAATTTTTAAAATATAATTTTTAAAAATAAAAATTTTTAAAGTAAAATTTTTAAAAAATAATTATTGATCATTTAATTGTCAATTAAAAAAATAAAATAATAATTTATTTAATTACACATTATTAAAAACATTTATTTATTATTAAATTATAAAATATGACATCTAATAAAATTTACATTCAAATTCTAAATAGTTTAAACATTTATTTCATATAATATAAAATTAAAATTTATTGAGGGTGTCATTTCACAAATCACACTAGAGCATTAATGTTGGTCATTAAAGACAAACATGCATTCTTTAACTAATGGAGCATTAAAGTTTAACTAACCGGCAAATTAAGGTTTGAATTCTAGTTGAGGTTTATTCTTTTTTAACTAAAATATTTTTATAAATAACACAAAAGTGATTCATGCTAAAATTTAATTTTGTGATCATTGAAAATTCTAAACATCAATAAATATAATTTATAAGAATTTAAGTAAAATTTATACATAGCAATCAATGAATTAAATAAATTCTTATATTTGATATGAAAATTAAAATAAAATAGTATGTACCTATGACAAAAGAATTTTTTGGTAAAGAGTCTTATAAATATATAATGGTTGCATAGATTGGAGATATGGTGGCTTTCAACAAAATATTAAAAATATATAAGTTAAATAGGGTTTACTTTTATTAAGAGTATGCTATATATTAAAAATATATATATATTATTAGGTTAGTATGGCAATATACAAATATTAAAAAAAATTCAAAAAACTCTGCTCTTAAAAGCTCAAATGAACTTTTACATATTAAGGCAAAATAATTTTTTTAATTTCAAAAAGTTCTTTTTCAATTGTAACTAAATGTCATTAAAAATTTTGAAAAGAGTTTTTAATATTAAAAAAAAATTACCAACAGAAAAGTTCAACCAAATATGCATTAAGTACATCTAAAAAAATTATAATTAATAAGATAATTAAATTAACTACTCGACTCTAAATTAAAATGTAGTATAGTAGTAGAAGCCAATTAACAGCTGAAACCAGGCAAATAGAACATGGAAAAGTAGTTTTAATATGGCAAATACGAAAGTAATATAAATATCACTTAAGACAAAAAGAGAACTGATCAAAATCTATCAGCTTCTGTCCTTTACTCAAATGCTTTTGTACTACATTGCAAGGTTAAAATTTAAGAAACTTGATCCAATAATTAAATAAGTCTACCATCATCGTATAGAAACCTATCATTTTCTACTTAAAGAGAAAATAAAAAGTAAATCTATGATGCTACCAAAATCTAATAATTTCCTGATGACATGCGCAGCATAGCCAAGTGATCTATTTGCATGAGAAAGCTATGTTTAAAATAATGCAAGCGTCGCTGATTGTTTCATGCTAATGGGAGATGTGTGAGAAAGCTACAAGACATTGCAGTACCAAGAAAAACTTTTGGCAAAAGGCGTTCGTATAAGAAGTGATCATGTGAACTTTGAGGTTTGATACCATAATCTATATGCTTCAACATCATTATTAGGCAGCAATATTGGCAAGAGAATGATCTTTCGGCATTTATCCAGTATTGCAAGTAAAGTCCGAACTTTTGAACCCATCAGTGTCATTGACACTTTAACTAACTCTTTCAACGAAACATACAAGACTTCAAAAAAATCTCTTTCATCACTCTTCATAGAACCCATTGTTATCAATTTTCACTATCACTTGAATTGGGATATATCAATAGATTTTGTAAAGTATGGGTTGATATGAACTGTAGAGATAGAATTGTTTGCCTTCTAACGTTAAGTGTCACTATCTAAGCATGGCTTGCAAACAGAGATGATATTGCCAATAGATCTTCAGTGAATCTACTACGTGCCCACCCACCAAATTAAGTCATCTAAACACTATTCTGAAGGTCTTAAAGCATCAGAATGGTAGGGTTGGGTTGTGATTTAGGGAGGTTGGATTCTATGTATCGATGGGAAAAGAATAGAAAATATTGTGCAAAATGCAGCCACATGCTTTTGATGATTGAAACCTTAACGGCTTAACAGCATCAATATTCCTGGAATCTCGTATGTGAACGCAGCTGTCATGAATTGATAAAGATCATAATTCATATTGAATAGGAACTTATATCAATTCAACTGACCTAAAAGCAGGGACCCATCTGCTCATACTACACATTTAATAAAGCAAACTTTACTATATATTAAAGTTGGTTACATTGAAGAATTGAATGGTCCCCCAAGCATGCATATATAACCTAAATCATAAATGATTGTCCGGGAATGACTCTATATATGACCAATCAGAAACAAATATGTTGATATCTAACAAGATAATATTGTTACCTAAAATGGTATTAATAAATGGCAATTGGGTTTTACAGAAAAACTTTATCTAAATAGTTGTGCACTTAAAATGTGCAAGAACGATATGAAGGCACTGGTCGCAATGGATGAAACATTCAAGATCATGATGATGAGTTTCAGGATTCCCGGATAAGTGGAGTTTGGCAGTGGAGAAATTGCAAGGGAAATATCTTGCTTCCATTTTGGAGTGAGCGAAATTCGAACTCAAACCTCTTGTTTCAACCCAAACCAATTAAGTGACACCCATAGAAATATATCATGATTTTAAATCAGTCAACTTTGAGAATTTTAGTTATTTTGAACCTCTGAGTTGAGTCATTGAACCTTAGGGCATCGAGTTGTTCTAAAAGGTAGTACAGCGAATCTTTAGATCCTGTTACCATATCCTTCACAGAATCCTGCTTGATTACATGAGATTACTAGTAAACAATTATTGGACGTTCTTAATTTCGTGAAGCCATTAGTGATAACCAGAAGGTTCTTTTTCAGGTCGATCTCTTTGCAGAATCAATTGTTCATCCTTAATATTTTTCCTAGTGTTGTTACATATGACTCGCATAAAGCAAATGTTCTAATTAAAGAAACTGAAAGAATAGAATAGATGGAAGTAAAGTAATCATATGATATGATGAATAGATTCAGGAGCCCATCTCTTTAGGCTTTAGAAAAGGCGTTGTTCAAGTATATATCCCATATAATTTATATAATATATGACCAATAAGTTCTTATTCAGTTGGAATGAAACGAAGGTTTCTGTAATTTTCATATATAATGGAATTGGAGATCGTTCCCCCTTCACACACAGAGGCACTAATGTGTACAGATTGTGTCTTTTCAGTCCATTGATAGGGCGTGGGGTGCAACTACCTTTTTGAAGCCACCATTTGTTACATAGTAACAATGACTATGAGTATGATCATAAACTGCAACCACCTCATAATAATCTTTGTTGGGCGGTCAACATATACCCTCTTTGTTTCTCACATTACTTATTATTTGGTTGTTGGATGCGCACTTCAAATTAACGCTAAGCGAATACAAAAAATTTAATTACAAATAGTAAAGAATAAGATTATTACAAAAGATCAAATAATCACGTAAATAAATTACGTAATTTGATAATAAATGTCTACATTTATGGTAGATCACGAGATCCTAATCTCTTTTATTAACAGTTCACAAAGAATTACATATCACAATGATCTCTCTTAAGAGATTATCAAAGAATACAACAATAAACAACTCTCAAAAGATCTATTAGTGTTTCTTTTTGTTAAGTTGTTGTACCACATTAGAGAGAATTGAGAAGATAACAAAATTTATAAAGAGAAGGGTCAACTACCTAATAAGGTAGTCTTTTAGGTTGGATGTTTGAATCTAGGCTCAATCCCCTAACAAATGATATTAGAGTAAACTTACTCTGATATCAGAACTAGATTTTAAGGTCACAAAAAAGAGCTCTCAGTTCAAAAAAATAAAACATAGACTCAATGTGTCGAACGAAATGGTCAATATTACTCCCCTACCGAATGAGGTTTTGTTCAAGAGAGGATTATTGAGCTATTGTCCTACATTGGAGAAGAGTAAGAAGATAGTAAAGTTTATAAAGAAAATGGCCACATAACTTAACAAGTTAGTCTCTTAGATTGGATGTTTGAACTCTAAGACCAATCCCTTAACACTTTTGTTCACTTAGAACTCAAGCACTTCTGTTGGATGTTTAGACTCTAAACACGGTCCCTTAACACTTTTGTTCACTTAGAACTCAAGTTTCTTTTGCACACTCAGCGTTCAAGGCTTTCTAACTCTCTATTTTCTCTTTTAGAGTTTCTCTCTAATGCTTGATTAATTCTAAAAGATTACAAAGGTTTGTATAGTATTTAAAAAATTATCTCTTAGATGTTTAAACTCTAAGCCCAATCCCTTAACACTTTTGTTCACTTATAACTTAAGTACTCTTTTGCACATTTAGTATTAAAAGCTTTCTAACTCTCTATTTTTTTTTTTAGAGTTTCTCACTAATACTTGATTAATTTTAAAAGGTTATAAGGGTTTATATAATATTTACAAAATTCTAAAAAATTTAATTTTAATTAGAATAAGAGTTTACTTATTATAAGATTTCAAAACTGACTTTATGAAGTAATTCTACCTTAAAATAGAGTTTTCCTAAATTTACAACACTACATCGCCAAGGTCTACTACTGGGGCATTTAGACACAATTTTGAGCCAATGATGCAATGTTCCAAAGCCATCAATGTAGTGTTGGACTTTCTAAAATTATTGTTGCAGCATTTTATATTTATACATGACTAGATCCCTTCTTATATTTTTACGTCCCTCTTTATATTCAACTTCTATTTCTAATCCTTACTCATCCATCCAACATCATCAATCTCATTTTAATTCTTTATTAATTTTCAATTCAAAATTAAATTTATTCTAAATTTTGAATTATCAAATTCCAATACTTATGTAATCTATTGTTTCAAAATGTTCACGTAAAAACTCATAAGGATGTTAGTAAAATTGGTCCAAAAGTGATTACAAAATATTAATATCATAACTGACAGATTATTTGGGCATTTTGAAACAACAAAATAGTAAGCGAATAATGCGAAAAACAACCACAAAAAAAACATAATTTCCCAAAATCTTTTCATAGGACTTTGATCATCTTCATACGTAAAAAGAGGAAATTCATAATGGAGAAACATTTAGCTCTTCTTATTGTTATTTTTTTCGAATAGTACATTGCATCTACTGACTATAATCAGACTCTGCTTGTTATATATTTCTTATAGCATAGCCTGTAATGATGAGAATAAAAGCTAAATTCTTAACTAGTTTTTTTTAACTAAATTATCAGTATGCAAATATACAACATTTATGAAAATCAAAATATGTCATTTTAAGCATCATCAATCAAATTATTTTATTTTAATGTTTCTAAAATTATGTAATTTTTTTTTTCATTTTCTATCTTCAATTTATTGTATAAATCACCATTTGTAATATCTATATAAATATTATAAAAGAAAATTAATATTTTAGTCCCTTATTTAAGGGGTATATGCCAACTTAGTTCCTCATGTTTCAATAATTACCACGTTAATCCCTGCCGTTAGAATTTTGTTGTTAAATGTTTACTTTTTTTATTATTTTTATCATAATACCCTTAGTTAAATATTCACCAATCATGTGACACATGTCATCGCTTAATTAGTTAAAAAAATTTAAAATATTTTTAAAATAAATTTCAACAATAAAATTTATTAAATTTTACATTATTGAACTTTATTTTTTTTAATCTACATAATAGTGAAGTCATTTTTGTAAAAAAAAATACAGAAAAAGGTCAAAATAGTGGGAGATGGGCGGCGGCCACTGCCGCTCGTCGTCAAACAGGGGGGCGGTGCAGGTTACTGCCACCCCATTTGACGGCAAGCAGCGGTGGCCGCCGCCCCTCTCCCACCATTTTGGCCTTTTTTTGCATTTTTTTTTTGTTTAAAAAATGACCTCACCATTATATAAATCAGAAAAAATAGAGTCCAATGATATAAAATTTGATAAATTTCATCGTTGAAAAAGGGTGACCGACAGCTGACTAACCGCCATTTTTCAGTGACAGTGGCAGTTCTATTTTAATTTTTTTATTTTTTATTTAATTTAAATTATTTTAAAAATATTTATTATAAATTTAAACTAATTATATGATGACATGTGTCATTTGTAACTAATCATATTATGACACGAGTCATTTATTTATTAAATATATATTTATTAAGTTACTTTTAAAAATATTTTTCTTTAAAAAATATATTTATTAAACATATAAACCAATTACATGATGACACGTATCATTTGTAACTAATCATATTATGACACGTGTTCTTTATTTATTAAATATATTTTCATCAATTTAATTTTAAAACATTTATTCTTTAAAAAAATATTGATTAAACATATAAACCAATTATATAATGACACATGTCATTTGTAATTAATAATAATATGACACGTGTCATTTATTTATTAATTTTATTTTAAAATATTTATTCTTTAAAAATAATGACATATGTCATTTTTATATTTTTTATTTTAAAAATAATAAAAATATTATTTTACCCTTAAAAAGAACCCATTTAACAATAAATTTTTAACGGCAGAAATTAATATGATAATTATTAAAATATAAGGGACTATATTAATATATACCCCTAAAATAAATGATTAAGATGTTATTTTCTCAATTATAAATTTTCTTCATGCTATATATATTAGAGCTATTTCATTGATTTTTTAGAATTGTGTATTTATATTAAAATAAACACTATGCGCTGATGGCTACTATGAAAAACAGTTTCGAATCATATTTGATTAGTTTGTTAGATTCATTTTTTCAGTTAAAAAAACAACACAAAAAATGGCCAAACTCTAGGATTACAGCCTGCCCCACCACCATTGTTGTCGTCTCGTTATCCAACCAAGATGATAGTTGGCATCCGTAAACACTGGTTGATGCTCCATCCCATCAGTCTACACGACCATTCCGTCAACAAAAAATTTCAAATCAATGTAAAAAACCATCGCACCAGTAACCATAAATTAGCACCTTCCGTTGCGCATTGTACCTTTATTTTTCATGTGCACATTATTTTTCTTAGGCAATCATCGTCGTCATGATTATTTGACCATCTCATTTGTTGAAAAATATGAACCAGAGGCTCAACCAACACTTTTCTTTCAATTTCGAACCAAAACCATTGATTTTCACCCACAATCGTTAACATTATCATGCTCGTCGTCATTTGATTTTTTTAGATCTAAGTGGTACTAATTATTTTTCTAGGCAATCATCGTCGTCATGCTCGTCTGTCCGAAGAGTACTACTATACTTTTCTAACTCATATCCTAGCTTCTCATCTCAATTGATGTACCATGCCTCAATTGAATAATGAAAAAGTAGAATAACTATTCTAGAAGTTGCAAAGATTCATCACTCAATTGATGTATACCACGTTACTTAGGATTTGAGTTGGACAGTATAGTATTATTCTTGCCAAAATCCCAATCTGGTGGTTAATTATTGTTATGCCCCCTGAAAATTAGTTATATATTTATATGGCCTCTAAGTTTATGTAATTATCATTATAACCCTAGAAGATTAGCTATTTACTATTTGCCCCCCAAAAGAAAAAAAAAAAAAAACTAATAAGTTAGGGGATGAAATGAATGAGTGATGGTTAGTAGCTTTTGGTTTAGATAAGGAGAATTTAGTTTTGGATTTTAAGGGGAAAAAAAGGAAAGATTAGTTTGTGTTAAACAAAAAAAAAAGGTTAATTTTGCTTTACCCCTATAATTATTAACAAATATCAACTCATCTCTACTTTTTTTATGGGTCATCAAGACGTCTTCATTCTGTTACTAGATTCTATTAAACTTAACAAATTTAGAGGGCTTTAAATTTATGCCCTTAGGGCTATATAACTTATAATTGTCAACGCTAAAAATTGGTTGACTTTCATTGTCTTAGGAAAAAGAAATTTACTATTAAAGTTCTTGAAGCAATAATATTTTTATGAAAATTTCATAGGAAATTTTTATGACAAGTTCATAGAAAAAATAAAATTCTTGAGAAGATTATAAAAAAACTCTTATGACAAATTCATAGGAAAGCTTGTTGTTAGAATTTATAATATCAAATTGGAAAGATTTATAATATCAAATTAGGAATATAAAAAATTTCCATAGCCAGTTTGATGAAGATAATAAATATCAAAACTAAAGATTTTTTAATAAATTTATTGACTAAATTATCAGTACGCAAATATGGCATCATCATTCAAATTTTTTTATAAAAAAAAACATGTCATTTTAAGCATCATAAGTCAAACCATTCTATTTAAAGTTCTTGAAATTATATAATTATTTATTTTCTTATCCATCTTTAATTTCTTGTATAATTAGAGCTTTTTTGAACATCTTTAATTAATTTATTTATTTGTATAAACAGAGTTTTTGATAGACTTATATGAATAAGAATCAAATGTACATTTTTCATTATATTTTAAATTTTTTTTACATAATTTTACGCCCCAATATTAAAAGACTAATCTACCCTCTATATAAATCGAGAAACTAATCTACCCTTTATACAAATAGAAGGACTTTATTCCAGCAACTCTAAATGAATGGTGTTAGGTACCAACCTCTACCTTATTTAAAAATTAAAACTATAAATTAAGATTGTACAAGGCAACATTTTAGTGGGACTAGAAATGATAGATAGTAAGCGAATATTTCTTATTCCCCTCTTCAGAAAAGATGAAGTAATGAAGCGGAAACTTGAGAGATGAAAGAACCAAAGAGAATGAAATTGTATTGAATGATAAAAGTTAAGTTAATTTTACTTTATATAACTATTTAAGAAAAGAAAGGAAAAAGAAAAACCAAGAAAATGAAGTCATTAATGGGAAAGAAATTCCCCTGACCAAGAAAAAGCCATTAAAAAGGGGGAACTTATGACATCTTAGTGCCACTAATTATTAACTTTAGAGAAAGTAGTTTCAACAGAAAGAAAGATAAATGAACTCTTCTTGCTGAATGGTAGAAGGGTTTTCATCAAATATTCCCATTTGGGAAAGACTGATTTGGAGCATCTAACACCAAAAATAGTTTCAAAAGATCATGAAAAATAAAAATAAAAAAGAGTGGTGAAGGAATTGGGTCGGTGGTGGTGGAGGTGGCGGTAATGGGTGCTCATTCTTGTCACATTTTCTTTGTGGGGTCTAATATTTTCATTCAATAGCTCCACGTAGAAATTCTATGAACCAAACGCTTTTTCTCAATTAAATTTTCATAATCAATCTATGCTTCAATGATTTTGTTGGGCAGCAAGGGTGTGGTGTTGGCCTTTGCAAGGTTAAACATTAAACATAATTCTTTTTTTTATGATAATGTTGATTATAAATCACTCCTAAGATCCTTGTAAAAGTGATTCCAATTCGCTAATGTGCTTCTCAAAAGAGGTTAATTTGCTTAAGTTTGAATGCATTTGATTGGCTTGGGTTTGCCATGAGATGCTCGAACCAAAACTGGTATGCCAGCTAGAAATTAAAAGGAATATTATGATGTTATCTATGAGGGGGACCAATTCTAATCTTGTTAATATTTTTAATTAAACCCAATGTTAAAAAAAATATATCTCAAAATGCTTCTTAGTAAATTGGGTTTCTTTTTATTGTTCTTATATTGGCAATGGTGACTAGGAGAGCTGAATCAATCAGGCATTTGTGGGAAAACAAAAACATTATCTCTAAGGAATTTGATCATCAAGTTTCATTAAATTATGCAGACACCATATTCCCTGGATGACCAATCGGAATTGTGAATTTTCAAGGATGACAAAATTGACCACAAGCTTGGAACCCCTCAAAGTAGAACCATTTAGTTTAATAATACCATTTAGAAAATTTGCTCCCTAACAATAGTTAGTAAATAAATTAATAAAAGTTGGTATTTTACTTTTTTTTTTTTTTGCATATTTTATATTTCTTTCCTATTTTTTAACACTAGGATTGATTAAGCATCGACCAAAGTCTCATAATTTTTTTCATAGTAATATTGTTAGAGCACAGTTTAAAATTCAGTACCTATTCTTTTATAAGCAAATTTTGCTCTTTGAGAGAAATGTACTCCTCGTTATTAGAACTCGAATGTATTCTTTTTTAGTTGGAGTGAAAAATTAACCACCCAAGACCCAACTAATTTATATTTAGCCTTTTCAAGCACATGCATATTGAGTTGAGATAAGCTTTTGAATCCTCCAAGGTGCTAACCACATCAATATTAAGGTGACGTTCTAAATTGGCATTACAAATTAACAGGTTTTGTTTTTGGTTTTCGATAATTTTTGTTTTTATATGCCATTTTTATATCCTTTTTGTTCTTGTATGGGTGGATGACATTTGACACTCTTCGGGATCCAATTGGTCCATTTCAAAAGCTTTTGTTCAAGTTCTTGCCTGAACATGCAGCATTTTACCCTAAAATGAACATTTAAGACTTCCAGCTGCCTGACGCTACGAGTCTTTGCATAATAAGTTGATACATGCTACTCAAATTTCAGATCAGAATGCATGTAGAGCAGCATAAATTGGAAAACGCAGGAGGAAATTGCAATTGAATAGCAAATATGTCCGAAAGCTCTCCTTTGATTTCTTTATTGCTTAAAACGTTTACAGGCAACAGAAGCTCACACTGTGCTTCACATGAATGGATCTCTTGCCATTTCAGAACCATGTCAACAGAGCTCATACTGTGTTTCACATAAATTTCTCTTCTTGGGCATGCTACATGCAGCCTGTGTTCACAGTAGATTCCTGTTTACATCTTTGTACAACAAATATCGGGTTCAGGTTTTACCAAGTGCAGCATACTTGAAATACAGGAGAATGTATCATTGCTTACTAGTTTGGAGCTCAGTGGAGGGAGATTAAAGAAAAATTCCATATTCCAGCTTTTTAACCAGAAAAAAAGAAGAGAGATGATATATTCCTTACAGACCATTGTGGCACAAATGGTGCCATCCAAATGACATCACCAGCTTGAACTGGGTACCTACAAACACAAGATAATAAGAGATGCTGCAAGAACAGGCTTTATGAAGATAGTGGTAAATCTAAAGCTAAATAGAGCCCGCCAAATCACCCAAGCGATAGATGCCCTGTCCCTCTAGAAGCAACAAACCATGCTGATTATAATGGAACTCCTGCAAAAGCAAACAAGCCAAAAACATGGTATAATATACACCTCACAAGCAAGGGGAAGCATCCGCAGAAGATGAAAACCAGAGTAAATATACAAAAAAAACTTCAAATGTAACTCAGAACAAACAGAGTTTTAACAAAAATTTTACATCAATAAGGCAAGCAAAACATAAATTTACTTTTCAAAATGATTGTCAGAACTGAATTACTTTCAGTTTTGGTGTCGCACAAGAATAACAGAATCAAAGTTCAATACCTAAGATCTAAAAATGGAATGTTGTGAAATCGAGGTCCACACTCATATGCTAGGAATGGATGCAATACTTGAGGAATTTTTAGTAAATGACTTCCAACTTATTTGATGAATTTTTAGTAAATGACTTCCAACTTATTTGATGCGGAATTACAATTACTTATTAGGAGTGGATTTCTTCTATCTGAACCAGTGATAGTTTCAATTGGGAGAAAAAAAAAGAGGCAGCATACCTTTACATTGAGGAACTCTCCAAGTTGAAAATCCATGATCTGCAGGCGCAGAGATACAAGTCACAAAAAGTGAACTGTCAGTTAAGCAGGTTCTTAATCTGCTATTTTACCAATGATACTGCAGATATACCACACATTTACCAACAAAGGAAACCTGCAACCTTCAGCTCAAATGCCAAATGGTCTGAGGCAGGTAAAATTAAAGATCCAATTGCCAACCATGGTTGCTAAATACAGTACGAGAATTAAATTTCTTGCATACACATTCATCAGAGAGCCCAGGGAATGCAGCTCAAGGGCACCAGAAGTGCACAAGAATCTACAATACCTAGGAAAGCAAGAAGCAAATAACAAGATGTCGGTTGTGTTGTCCATGTAAAGATCCCAAGGAATGTACAAAGGGAACCACTTAAATGAGGCTTGTGTACTCTAAGCCTCTTTCAAGAAGAACTATCTATGTCTACTTGCCCACAAGGCCAAATAAAAGGACTTCAATGTTCATACTTTTAACTCATTATTCATAATTAGACAAAATACATACATCAGATAAACTGTGATTCAGGAAGTAAATTATGGCTCACGTGGATATTGAAGTCATAAAGTATTGTTGTAGGAAGAAGCTTCCTTAGCTGAAAATCCTGGTAAGAAGTAAAGAGATTACAAGTATCTTATCAGGAAATCTAAACATGATTGAGTAAATTGACAACATCAAAAAAAGCACAGAAACATGAATATTTTGTTTGGCATAATTATCATTAGTCAATCTTCAGAAACAATATAACACAGTCTATTTCATATATTTTTATAAGAAACACAATATAATACACATGATCAACAAGAAGAAATAGTTCAAAAGTATGAAGAAGACCTGCTTCTCATAAATATGCCACAAGGTTCAATTCATAGTGGCCAATGAGATACATGTACATAAAGGATGCTCCATTGGATTGTTCTATATTTTGAAATTAAAACTTAATATAAGGAGGAAAAAAGCTCTTCCGAAGGAATCACCAACAGGACATCAGAAGATAAACAAAATATACCCACAACTAACCTCTCCAGGAGTTTCAAGAAGAGGCTGCTTGTCTGTTGAACCAACAATCTGCTCAGTTTTATGATTTTCCAGGGAGGAATACCTAGGAGTGAAAAACAAAAACATTCTAGGAACTTATTCTTACAAGAGTATTGGAAAAGCTAAAAATGATTATTAACTAAACAGTCATCAGGACAAAAAAGATGTCTGCAATGTAGAGGGCAACAGACCTTCGCTCAAATACAGCAAGAGTTGCAGATCATCAGCTCTTAGAGAATGTTCAAAATTAGGAGGTAGATAAGCGAACCAATCCACCTACATAACAAAGCATATATATCAAAATATTTTAGGCACCTATTGATATTCAAATATTACATTTGAAAAGCAAGGTAACAGTTTTCAGGTCAAATTTGATAGCTTCGGCTACAAGCTCCAACCATTGCAAAATATAAAAGATGCCACTTTTACTACCAGCTTGTGCAATACTCAGATTGCACATATGTTAAAGATACTGTAAATTGCCTACCAACTTTGCATTCAACTGAGCCACAAGTTAGTTGATGAATGCATATCAAGCATTCTCACCAGCAGTTTGTTGTTAACACCAGATGCATTAGTGAGTGTCACAGAACCCTGAACCATGAATATGAACCTAAAAATATTACAGAAAGATCAGTGAACAGAACAAGGAATAATTGTGTTTAGATGAGTCCATACAGAAAAAAATAATAAATATACCCACACCTCTCGACATCATGAGGGGGGAGCCCTGATGTGGAATTTTCTGCACAGAATATAAGCTTATATCAGCAATCATGTAAATGCAATTGAGGAATGTACACAGATTGAATGTCATATTGAGGACATCAATTTAGGCCAAAACATGGATGGTATACGAACTATAACATGTACTGTAAAAGGAAATGGATAAATTCTAGTACTGTCCATCCGCCCAAGACTGAAAATACAGAAGATTAACATTAATAAATAGTCTGATCAATAAGCCTGCAATAAATCTATAAAAAAAAAAGAAATTGGTTCATCTCAAGGTCAAGAAAAACTAGAAGTAAACTATGGAGTTATATTTGATGTTAGCGCTGAAATTTATGGAATATGGGTTGGAAACAGAACATCTGCAACTACTGGGCTTGCCACCAAAAATCACTTATGTTAGATTTTCTAAGACCCAATTCACAACACTCCATGTGAAATATGAAAAAAAAAAATTGGATAAAAAAAGAGAATTAATTGGTTAGGTACATCCAAATGATGAACTACAGGTGTGTACTTCAGCATTTAGGTGCAAAGATATTAATGTTGAGCAATGTTAAGTAGTGAACATAGTAAACCATTGATAGTTGTTATCTAATTCAATATACTCACCACAGTTTAGAGAGCAATACCATCAGCCATTGAATGTAAATAACACAACAAATTTCATACCCGAGAAAGTAAACAAACATCATCAGCCATTGAATGTAAATAATACAACAAATTTCATACCCGAGAAAGTAAACAAACATAATTAACAGGTAAAATAGAAATTGTTGAAGCAGAAGCATATAAACAAGTAAAAAATTCATTTATGTAATATAATAATATAAAACAAGTTATTAAAAAATAAATAGAGAAAGGGGTAGAAGAAGAATACACAAAAAAGATCGTAGTTCGGTAACTTGCCAATGTTCACAGCGGATCAAGATCACACTCTTCTCTTATTATGAATCATAAGGCACTCACAAAGTTATGCCTTTTACAAGAAAGATCACAAAAAAAACTCTCTCTTACACTCTAGGGATTTTCTCTCACTAAGAACCACAAAGATCTCTTATTAATCACAAAGATTACCAAGATATGTTTACAAACCAATTGATAGCCTTTATATAGGTCTTAGGACGTCCTAGGTTTACCTTATACGTGTGAGAGTCGTATTAGAGAGTCCTAAAGTAAGTGGGAGACAAAATAAGGAAGTTTCCTTATTTTGGGATACTGTTCCCGTCTCCAGCGCCGCGGCGCTGGTGCGCTTCTGCTGAGCGTTGTGGCGCTAGTGTTCTGGTGCCGCGGCGCTTAGGTTCTGAACTGGACGACACGGCGCCCACGCCTGGTCGCCGCGATGCTGACGCCTAGTACGCCTTTCTTAGTTTTTTGTCTCCTTTCACATCCGTCTTCGATCCATGCGCACCCTATACACTTGGCTTGATCTCCAAATCATATTCCAATGATTTTCAATCAACATTCTCACAAATCCCCTCTTTGATTCAAAATCATCCACAAAGCAACTCGATCTCTCATTTCCGCATCTTCAGTCACCCTCACAAAGTAGTGACTCTGGTTAAGTCCTTGCATAGGACGAACTTAACCAAGGGTAGTGGCTTAGTCAACATATCAGCAGGGTTTTCAGACGACGCTATCTTTGTTAAACTAACTTCACCACTTTGGACAATCTCTCGAAGGTAATGGAGTCTCACATCAATGTGTTTCGACTTTTCATGAAACACTTGATGCTTGCTTAGGTGTATAGCACTTTGGCTGTCACAGTACACACCGGTGTTCACATCTTCACTAGCCAATACCTCCGCACATATGCCTTTTAACCACACGACCTCCTTAATAGCTGTACCAACAACTATGTACTCTGTCTCTGTGGTAGGTAGTGCAACCACGTGTTGTAGAACTGATCTCCAACACACACTACACCCAAATACTGTGAATACGTAGCCTGTCAACGATCTTCTCTTGTCAAGATCACTTGCATAATCTGAGTCTACATACCCTCTTACCATTTCATTGTCGTCCTCATCCCTCTTATACATTAACCCGTGATTCGACGTTCCCTTGAGATATCTCAAAATTCACTTTACTGCAAGCCAGTGATCTTTTCCCGGATTTTTTATGTATCTACTCACCACACTCACAGCCTGTGCTATGTCTGGTCTTGTGCAAACCATTGCATACATGATGCTCCCCACAGCGCTTGCATACAGTACTTTGCTCATCTGCAGTTTCTCCTCTTCGGATGTTGGCGACTGTGCTGCTGAAAGTTTAAAATGCATGGCCAAAGGAGTAGAGACAGCCTTCGGGTTGGACATACCAAACTTTTCCAAAATTTTGACTATATATCATTGTTGGGATAAGAAGATAACATCTGTTCTTTCCCTCACAATATCTATACCCAAAATTCTCTTCGCTGCTCCCAAATCCTTCATTTCAAACTCGCCACTCAACTGCTTCTTGAGCTTCAGTATTTCTTCTATGTTCTTGCACGCGATCAACATATCATCGACGTATAGAAACAAATACATTATCCCACAACTTATGTTCTTGAAGTACACACATCCGTCATACTTGCTCCTACTAAAACCACAAGCCATCATAAACTCATCAAATCTCCTATACCACTGTCTAGGTGATTGATTTAACCCGTATAATGACTTCTTTAGCAAACAAGCATAATCTTCTTTTCCAGGCTCCTCGAACCCTTGTGGTTGTACCATGTATATCGTTTCTTCAAGCTCTCTATGTAGCAAAGCTGTCTTTACATCCATCTGCTCTAAATGTAAATCAAGGTTTGCACACATGGCTAACAAAATCCTAATAGATATGTGCTTGACAACTGGAGAGAATATCTCATGAAAATCGACTCCCTCTCTCTGAGTAAAACCTTGTGCTACTAACCTAACCTTGAATCTTGTAGGCTCAATCCCCGGCATCCCCTCCTTTACCTTATACACTCACTTACACCCGATTAGCTTCTTTTGAGGTCTCACCACCAACTTTCAGGTATTGTTCTTCCTAAGAGAACTAATTTCTTCTTCTATGGCCTGCTGTCATTCTTTCTTGTTTTTACTCTTCATAGCCTCACCTTATGTCCTAGGCTCATCATACTCAAGAGTGTAAGTAAAATTAAAAGCATGAGCAACTAAGTCTGCTTGTGCATACCTGACTGGTGGGTTAATCGTTCTCCTTAGCCTATCTCTGGCTAACTGGTACTCTTCAAGTTCTATCTCAAGAGACCTAGTCTTTCTTTGGGTGGACTTTGAGGAACTCGTCGGTGTTCTTAGTTCATCTTCAAGGATCTCTTCGTTGAAGTGTTGATCTAGGGGCATATCAGTTCCATGTTCAGGCTCCACTTCAACTTCTATTGACTCGGGTGCTGAGCCTTCCTTGGGCACAGGTTCTTCTTGGGAGATTTTTAGAATCGTCATCTCATCGAATGTCACATCATGGCTTATGATACTCCTTGGTGGTGTCAAGTCTTTACACTATACCTTGTATCCTTTCACTCTTTCGGGATATTCTATGAATACCCCTTTATAGCTCTAGGTTCTAACTTCCCCTCCTTAACATGTACAAAGGCAAGGCAACCAAATATTCTGAGGTTGTCATACTTCGGAGGATTGCCAGACCATTTCTCTTCTGACGTCTTGAAGTCAATTGCTGAGGAGGGACTTCTATTAATCAAGTAAGCTACAGTCACTACAGCTTCTCCCCAGAATGTCTTGGACATCTTCGCATTGGTAAGTATGCATCTAACCCTTTCAAGTAGGGTCATATTCATCCTCTCAGCTACGTCATTCTACTGTAGTGTTGATCTTATTGTTCTGTGCCTTACAATCCTATGCTTGGCACAAAACCCATCAAACTCTCTGTTGTAAAATTCGAAGTCGTTGTCAGTTCTTAACCTCTTTACCCTTTTGCCAGTCTGATTCTCAACAAGAACCGTCCAAGTCTTGAATACTTCAAAGGCTTGATCCTTACTCTTCAACACATAGACCCACAGCTTTCTCGAATAGTCATCAATCAAGCTGAGAAAATACCTAGCACCACCACAAGTAGCTGCCTGAGCTAGTCCCCAAAGATCCGAGTGTATGTAGTCAAGAGTCCCCTTAGTCTTGTGCTCGCCGGTACTAAACCTTACCCTATGTGCTTTTCCAAGCACACAATGCTCACAAAACTCTAAGGGCTGGAACTTATCTTCACCAAACGCCTTTTGACTATATAACTCCTTTAGATTTCTCTCGCCTAGATGTGCCAGTCTAAGATGCCATAACTTGGTTTCCATATTCTCATCATCTACAGAGAATACTGCAAAATCACTTACGACTTCACCCTTAAGCATATAAACACCTTTGTGCTTCTCTCCCCTCATAACCACCATGGAACCCTTCAAAACTCTTAAAATCCCTCCATCGATCCTGATGGAACACTCATTCTGGTCTAGAGTCCCTAATGAGATCGAGTTTCTCTTCAAGTCAGGAACATACCTAACATCTGTCAACTCTCTCACTCGCCCATCATGTCCTAAGTTTAATACTATCAATTCTCATTATCTGACATGCAATGTCATTACCCATTAACACCTTACCGCTATTAATAGGCTGAAAATTTATAAACCAAGACTTGTGCGGGCACATGTGAAAAGTACAACCAGAATCTAAAACTCATTGTTCAGAGTTCATACCATCAGTAGCGACGAGTGTCTCTGCGTTGTCATAGTTATCATCATAGGCAAGCGCAACATCCGCTTTCTTCTTGTCTTGTCCTCTCTTCTCAGGACAGTCCTTTATGAAGTGCCCCTCTTTCTTGCAGCAATAGCACTTCCTAGAAGTCCTAAACTTCGACCTTGAGCCTTTTTTTCTTCCCATCTCATCTATTAGGGGTGGGCACGGTTCGATTTTTTGCAAAATCGAACTGGTCCGATTCAGTTTTTTGGAAAAATAAAACCGAAATCGGTTTTTTTAATGAGAAAAACCGGACCAAACCAGACCGAACCGATTTTTTCGGTTCAGTCCGGTTCTGTTTTTTGGCTTTTTTTTTTGTTTTTTTGATTTTTTCGATTTTTTTAGGTGATAAAAATCGAATCGGACCAGTTGATTTTTTCCCTAAAAAAACCAAATCAATTTTTTTTTTTAAAAAAAAGGGATCGAATCAAATCGAACCGGCCGGTTCGGTTCGATTTTTCGGTTCCCAATTTTTTTTGCCCGCCCTTAATCTTTATATGAGGGCCTTCCTTTTACAGATAAGCTTTCTGCATTGCCCTCGGTCTGCTTTCCTAATAACTTTGAGTTTAATGATGATTTCACATCACTTATCGTTAAACTCTCTCTGCCGTAGAGTAGCGTATCAACAAAACTCTCATAGCTCTTGGGGAGTGAACTCAGCAGGATAATTGCTCTATTTTCATCTTCTATCTTGATGTTAATAGACTCAAGATCAAGGATGATCTTATTGAAGGCGTCTATATGATCTTTCATCGGCGTCCCTTCTGACATGGACAACTGATACAGCTTCTTCTTTATATGTAATCTGTTGGCAAACGATTTCCTCGTATAAAGAGAGTCAAGCTTCTTCCAAAGACCTATTGTCGTCGTCTCACCTGCTACTTCCCTTAGTATTTCATCGCTCAATTATAGAACAATTGTGCTATAAGTTCTTTCTTGAATGTCTTTTCTTTCTGCTTTTTCTTTAGATGACTCTGTCGTCTTCTCTTCATCATTAGATGAAGCTGCAGTCTCCTCTAATGCCGAACCAAGCCTTTGGCTCACTAACAACGCCTTAACTTTCATCTTCCACAAATTGAAGTCATTCGTACCGTTGAATTTCTCTACCTCGTACTTGGGTGCGGCCATGTCTGCTTTGAATCAAAGCTCTGATACCAGTTTGTTGAAGCGGAAGCACACAAACAAGTAAAAAATTCACCCAAACAATATAATAATGCAGAACAAGTTATTAAGAAATAAATAGGTAGAAGAAGAACACACAAAGAATTACGTGGTTCGGCAACTTGCCTACGTCCACAGCGGATCAAGATCACACTCTTCTCTTATTATGAATTACAAGGCACTCACAAAGTTATGCCTTTTACAAGAAAGATCACAAAGAAAATTCTTTCTTGCACTCTAGGGATTTTCTCTCACTAAGAACCACAAAGATCTCTTGTTGATCACAAAGATTATCAAAATGTGTTTACAAGTCAATTGATAACCTTTATATAGGCCTTTGGACGTCCTAGGATTACCATATACGTGTGAGAGTCGTATTAGGGAGTCCTGAAGCAAGTGGGAGACGAAATAATGAAGTTTCCTTATTTTGGGATACTATTCCCATCTCCAGCGCCGTGGCGCTGACGCATTTCTGCTGAGTGCTGTGGCGCTGGCGCCGCGGCGCTCAGGTTCTAGACTGGGCGCCGCAGTGCCACACCTAGTCGCCGCAGCGCTGGCGCCTGGTGTGCCCTTCTTAGTTTTTTGTCTCCTTTCACGTCCGTCTTCGATCCGTGCACACCCTACACACTTGACTTAATCTCTAAATTATATTTCGATGATTTTCAATTAACATTCTCACATAAACAAACCTTGCATATTTGCCAGGTAAATCACAAAGTGTGAGCCCGTTGCGGGTGTGATTAAATATGCTCCATGCTCCCAATGTATTTGTCCTATAAATTAAATTTGAATGACACACGAGCAAACAAGATTTGAAGTTTCTATCAGTAGAATCAAATGCAACTGAAATAGTACCACTCAGGTAAGGGACTGAATACATGACTTTCAGGCGTAATTAAAGCATGGTCACTTTTGTAAACACTGCGTATGAAACCGGGCAAGTCTGTGAAGAACAATAAAATTAAACCTTGGTCACTTAACTTACCTTGTAGATGAGAAGGGGAGAGAGTTGGGTTTATGACTTTCCAATACATAGGTTTTGAGCTTGTCTCACCATCCAAGATTGAAGGTGCTGAATAGAACCCTCCATCAGCCACTGCCAGAGTAACAAAACCTGAAAAGAATTTACCAAGAAATCAATGTACATATCAAAATATATTTACATTTACCTCTAGTTTTGTTAGTGGAAAATAAAAAAGGAAAGGAAAATTTTCAAAATAATCAAGATGGTATCAGAATAAGGCAAAGAGTGAACAAAATGAGAGAAATAGTGCGAAGTGAAGTGTACTCAGAGTGACAGAAAGGAGAAGAAGAACTTGGAGCCTCTTCATATTTTGTGGCCACTGACTGTATGTGTATGTACAGCGACGGAACTTGGGGACGAGTTTTGTGTTGGTTCAGTTCAGCTGCTGCTTCTGCTTCTTGCTGTGTTGTGTACGTTATCCGTTATCGAAAACGACAATTGAATACACGTGGGACGGGTCCGACGGGAGTAGTGGACTGGAGTCCCCGTAAATGTTGGAGTCCTTGTCACTAAAATCCAATATTTCGAGGGGTCATAAATTAAAATTGCCTCTCGATTTTTTTTTCCCCTCAATGAAATCAATTAAGAAATTTTAGTAACAAATTTATTATTTGTAAACTAAAAAAAAACAACATAATAAGAAATGATAATAGATGGATTCATTTGAAGGAGCTTAGGTCTTCTAATTGTTGGCATTTTGAGTGAACAACACATCTCAAAGAAGATCAACTAATGATCATCATCTGATTTTATAATAATACACATTTATTTTAATTTATTTGTTCTTTTAAGCAAAGAAGAGCACACAATTTGTTCATCCTGATTCTTAGTTAGACTAAAATGAACATCAGTCAATAGATTAATTTTGTTGGATGTGGCGATCCTAGCGCTTGAACTTTGCTTTCCTAAGGTGTCTTATACACTTTTTGAGATCTCTCCCTTGCACTCACAAAACAAATTAGGGCAGAGTTGCGTCAATGATTTTAACAAACCTTTCAATACTTAAGTTAATTTTTTTAAGGCTAATAATATGAATTATGATTCGTTTATTAACACAAATTCAAATCTAATTTTGTAAATATGAATTAATAAATTTTCTTTTCAATAATAAATGTATCTAATCTAAATTTAAAAATGCAAAAAAATAATTAAAAACCATATTAAAAATGAATTGGAGTCAAATCAATAAAAAAAAGGATGTAAAGTGAAAGTGTAAAGACTCGAAGTGTGAAGTTACATAAGAATGAGTGAACATCATGGCATTCAAAAGTTAACGTCACTACAACAATTCTAGTAAGTAGCGTGATCACTAGATGAGCAAACATTGCAATGATGAAAGTCATCATTGCAACGTCAATTCTAAAGAATTGGACGCGGCAGCATTCAAAAGCCAACACTCCAGCGTTAACTCAATGCTTTAATGTTTAAAAGTTAACGCTCCAACATTAATGTGACTTGTTCTAAATTTTAGAAAACTCTTAAATTAGTTAAAATACTTTATATTATTCTAACTCGTATTATGATTAATTTAAGACATGTGTAGAATATATAAGGAGCTTTATTTTGGTTTAAATAGTGACCACCATCGTAAAATAATTGTGAGAGTAATTATAATCCCTTAAGAGAGAAAAAATTATTTTATAAGAGTTCTTTGTGAGTTATTGTTGATTAAATAAAAAAAAAGTAAAATCTTGATCTGTTGTAAACATCAGCAATTGTCGAATCACGTAAATTATTGTGTACTTTTTTCTTCCATGCTTTCTTTTTATTTTATTAATTGTTGCAATATTATACTTGTGAGTAAAGGGTTTTCTTCAATAGAAAACAACTACATGAATCAAATACATATTTAGGTATTATATTTTGTTAATTCGCTTATAATTCACTATTAATTTATATTAGCAAATTGGACAAATTCGACTAAGACATAAATTCCTTTATAATTCATGTAAAACATATATTTTAAGAAATTTTGAAATATATGATTTATTAATTTTATAATAAATAAAAATAATTAAAAATAAAAAAATAAATGATCAAATTCATATAAAATTATGCGAATTAATTATTTATATCAAATGTGAATAAAAGAAATCAAAATTGAATAATTCATTTAAAAGCGAATGCGAATTGAATTTCTAATTCGAATTATTATGCAAATGAAAGTGAATTTATTAAAATCTTATTATATCCTATTTGTATTGGACATAAACTCAATTAGTGTATTCATTTTGCCGCCATAGTTTTTTGGGTTGATTAGAAAAAAGTGTCTAAAAAAAGAATTAGAAAAACTAATTTTTTCCTAAAAAGTCTATTTTTACCCTATTTTTTATGTGTCAAATTCTCTAATTCATTGCCCTCCCTCGCATGACCCTCTAAGTTCTCATTTTATAGACTTTTTCAAGAGTCGATTATTGCTATAAAGGCAGAGGTCTAAAATTTGGAGAGTGAGAATGTTGGAGGTGAGATGTGTCCATATTTTTCAAGTATGTGGATTTGTAGGCAAGATGTTGTCAGTTCTCGAGTTCTTTGAACATCATGTGTTAATAGGTAGTTATAGTTTTCGATCATCAATGATTTGCTTCTCCCACTCACATAGCAAATTAGGGTTGCATCAATAGTAATTTTAACAAAATCTTTTTATACTTAAGTTAGTTTTTTTTTAAGGATTAATAATATGAATATGATTCGTTTATTAATACACTGTTATATCAAAATTTACGACTATGAATTAAGAAAATTTTTATAATAAATATATCTAATTCAAATTTAAATATGTGAGAAGATAATTAAAAATTATGTTAAAACTAAGTTAGAGTCGAGTCAATAAAAAAAGAATGCAAAGTAAAAGTGCAAAGACTCTAAGTATAAAAATTTACAAGAGTCGAGTGAATGTTATGACATCCAAAAGCTAACATCGCGGCAACAATTTCAATAATTAGCATGATCACTTGATGAGTGAACGTCGTAACTGTGAAAATCATCGCTCAACATCAATTCTAGAGAGTTAGACGTGCAACGTTCAAAAGCCAACACCCCGACATTAGCTTAATACCATAATGTTCAAAAGTTAATGCCTCAACATTAATGCAACCTATTTCAAAATTTAAAAGACTCCTAAATTCGTTAAAATATCTTATATTATTTAAACTTGTGTTATGTTAATTTAGGATGTATATAAGTTTTATAAGAGATTTTATTTTGGCTTGAATAGTGACCACCACTATAGAACAATTGAAAAGAGTAATTATAATCCCTTGAGGGAGAAAATTTTTTTTGTGAGTTATTGTTGATTTAATAAAAAAATTGAGATTTTGATCCGCCGTGAACATAAATAATTGTCGAACTACATAAATCGTTGTGTACTTTCTTCTTCCCTACCTTCTTTATTCTCTTTTACTTTATTGATTGTTGCAATATTATACTTGTGAGTGAATAGTTTTCGTCAACAAAAAATAACTACATGAATCAAATACATGTTTTGGTATTATATTTTACTAATTATTTATAATTCACTATTAATTGATATTAGCAAATTAGACAAATTCAAATAAGACATAAATTTATTTATAATTCATGTAAAACATATATTTTAAGAAATTTTGAAATATATGATTTATTAATTTTATAATAAATAAAAACAATTAATATTTAAAAATAAATAAATGATCAAATTCATATAAAATTATGCGAATTAATTATTTATATCAAATGTGAATAAAAGGAATCAAAATTGAATAATTCATTTAAAAGCGATTGCAAACTTGAATTTTTAATTCGAATTATTATGCAAATCGAAAACGAATTTATTAAAATCTTGTTATATCCTATTTGCATTGGACATAACTCAATTAGTGTATTCAAATTATGGGTTGATTTAAAAAAAGTGTCTCAAAAAAGAATTAGAAAATTATTTTTCTCCTAAAAAGTCTATTTTCACCCTATATTTTTTTATGTGTCAAACTCTTTAATTCGTTGCCTTCTCTCGTATGACCTTTCTGAATTCTCATGTTATAAACTTTTTCAAGAGTCGGTTATTGCTCATACATCGGGATAAATACATAAGTATAAAATTTGGGGAGTAAGAATGCCGAAGATGAAATGTGTTTGCATTTTTTGAGTATGTGAATTTGTAGGCTAAGATATTGTTGTCTCTTCTCGAGTTCTTTAAACATCATGTGTTAATATGTAGTTTTTGATCATCTATGATCTGCTTCTTCCACGATAACTTTATTGAAATGCCTTATTGTGAGTCGTCAAGAATGCTCTCCCCAATTGGCCTTAAATATGAGTTGCGTCGATTATTCAATACCCTTTTGGTCAAGTACAATTTTCGTCTGAATGAAAAATGGACTTACTGAAATATCTGAAGCCACCTCAATCTATTGAACCTTTTGGACCCTGGTAAAATACTAAATACTTAATAAGTAGCACACAACTTTATAAAATAGTTGCCCACAAAATTGTATTGGTTGTCCAAAAAAAATATCTCAATAATTAAATAAAATTTTAACTAATTAACATTGAATAAAATAAAAAAAACATAATAACAAATAATTTTGTAATAAAAATTAAAACGTGATTATAACATCTTTTGATTTAAGAGAAATTGTATGAATTAAAATCGAATAAATGATGATAATAAACAAAAATCATTTTGTTTATGTTATCCATTTTATTTTAATATTTTTATTGAAGTCGTATTTTATAACATTTTAAACCAATAGATTTGATTAAATTTTATATTGATATTTTGAGTTACAATTATTTTTAAAAAATTTAAGCAAAAAAAAAAAAATTCAAACAACACCAATCTAATATTATAGAAGTAATTAAATTATTTTAATTAGATTTTTATTTTAACTTTATTAATTTGATATAATTTAAAATTATATTTAAATATTGTTCTAAAATATTTTGTTGTCTATTTATTTTTTGAGGAATTGTTGTGTATGTTTTTAAAAACTATATTTTGGAAACATTGGTCAATCCGACCTATTATAATAAAAAAGAGTCGCATCCTTATAATACGACAAAGCAGCATAGGGATACCTACGAAAAGTTTCAAATACAAACCCCAATTATCCAATTAGGGTTTATCATCCCACCGTCATAGCGGGCAGCGGCTTGGCAAATATAGAGCCGTTAAAATTCAAAATCTTCACATTTCAAAATTGGACTACAATAAGGAAAGAGAGAAGGAGAGACTTGTGAATTAGGGTTTATAATCCAACCGCCTTGGCGCCATCCCGCCATCAGGGGGTAAAATATAGAGCCGCAATAAATTTAAAACCTTCACATTTCAACTGAACTAAGAAACAGAGAAAAGAGAGAGAGACGTTATAATTAGGGTTGGTCTCTGATTTTCTTGTGAAGATGACTTCAACAGAGATCAACACAATGGCTTCTATAGTTTCTTCACTCTCAAGTAGCTTTAAACAAGTCCCCCCAGCGGCTATTCCCCCAATGTTGGATTGCGTTTTGGCGTCAACTGGTTCTTCTGCATCAGCAATCTTTGCTTCTCTTCTTGATAGTTTTCCTGATCTCACCAAGGTATTTATTTCATTTCTACCCAAAAGAAGAAAAGAGAAAGAAAAAGAGCCGCTTATATATTTTAGGAGAATTGATTTTGTATGTTCTGTTGGGTTGTTATAGAATTGCTGGAAGCAGTAATGAGATAAAAGAAGATATATCATGTCTGTTTAAACAATTTCTCGAGAAAAGAAAAGAAATTTGTTTGTGTTGGTGAGAAAATGCTAGAATTAGTAATAAAACATATTGGAAACTTAGTGTTTATGTATTTATTCTTGGCTTGTATCAAGGTGGGTTTTCCATTCAAAATAAATTCAGTTTAAAAATGAAAAGTCTTAATTCATTTTATTTTTAGAAAATCTTGTCGTCTTTATGCAACAGTTGAACAGTGTTTGTTATTTTATTGGCCTAACATGCTTTTATGTATGTTTTGGTTTGTTTGGTTCACACAGGATGCTATCAAGGAGGGTCAGAAGTTGGATTCTGGTCACTGTGACTATATTGGGTCAATGGCAGGAGCACTCTGTCATCTACTCAAGAAACTTGGTTAGTTCTGGTCTTGAATCTTCAAAGGTTTTAATAGTAAAATTCTGTTTAATTACACTTGTACTCCACCCTCTCTGTTTTCTCAGAGTTGCATATGTATTTAATTTATAGTTCATCAGCTTGTTGGTATTATTATTTCAATTTGAGTTTGCTAAGGGGTGGGATAATTCACTTTACAGGTGCTGATAATGATGCTTTTCAGTCATTTATTGGGAAAATTTTTATTCCTCTGATGGAGATGAGACATGCATTTGATCGTGAAATGCTTAACCAGGTAGAACATCTAGCTGTCTTAAAGTTTACTTCAGCACTTAGCCATCCCCTACATCTATCTTTTTTCCTTAATGCAATTTTTGTTTTTTTTTAATCTATTTATTTATTTTTTGCTCTTGATCTTAGATTTCAGAATCATTCTTCGATGTTGTGATCAAGACTAATACCTGGGAAAATTTGGAAGAAACCTTGGTGCCTTGTATTCTTAGCTCAGTTGGTCTTTCTTTGGGTATGCTTAAAAAAGAAGAATCAGATGTCATTGAATGGAGTAGTTGCTCACCTTTACAGGGCTCAGAGGGCCAGATAAATGCTTCAGATATGGATAAAGAGTGCATGCTATCTTTATGTAGGTCAATTTCATTGCCAACATCATGCCATATTTTAACCTTAATACTTGATGCTGCTCTAGGAAGTCTTCAAGCTGCTCCAAACACAGAATCAATGTTGCAAAATGGCTGTTGTTTTGCAGAAAAGTTTGCAGCTAATTTGCTTTGGGATTTATGTAACCTGACTGAGCGATTGCTTTTGCAAAGTTTGGAACACCGGTCTTGTGCAATTGGCTTTCTCCTCCCTACAATTCTCAAAACATTTGCTTCTCGCCACTCTACAGAAATTTCAGTTCAAGGGCACATGTGCATGCTTTCTAGGTAGAGACATACAACATATAATGCTGCCTAACTGCTTGAGTTACTTTTCTTGTTCCAAGGATTCATGCATTTTGCATTTGTGTCTAACTTTTCTATTACCACTAAATCTTGCTTTCTTCCAGGAATTGTTTCTTGAAGAAACTTTGGAAATGCTGCAGAACCCTATTTTCTCTTGGGACTTTGGAGAGGAGAAATGCCTATAATGTGCTCTCTCTATATTTGTCTTGTTCAGAGGGTTCTACAAATGCTGATGGGAGTGATAGAGTTGAAGAATTTGACATCAGAGCTGAGCAAGAGTTTTGGGGTGAAATAAAAAGAGGCTTGGTACTTGCTCGCAATCTCTTTTCCACTTTTCATTTATCCACCTGGAGGTGGTGATAACCATAGGATTTCATATTCATAGCTTTGGTTCTGTTTTTATTTATTTTGTAAAGGGGTTTTATAAAAGAATTATTACATGCTTCTTAGGTTGACGAGGAAGGCTTAGTGAGGAAGCAGTCATTACATATATTGAAGGCAGTCCTGGAGATAAGTGGAGGAGACCAAGGGTACTCTGGTGTTTCAGAGCGGAAATCACAAGAAAAGCATTCAACAGCTCGAGGTATGACAAAGAGGGAGCTTTGGGCTGCCAAGGAAGCCAAGTCACTGGGGGTAGGAAAAGTCTGCAGTTCAATTGATTTAGGCCAGCAGCAGTGGGAGGCATTCATACTGCTGTATGAAATGCTCGAAGAGTATGGTACTCACCTCGTAGAAGCTGCTTGGAATCACCAGGTTATGACACTTATTTTCTCCATTTATCATTTAAACATTTGATTTCTGAATGGCTTTTTATCAAGGGAAAATATGATTTTGGCGGTCTATATCTAATGGTCATATGACATAGTCTTTGCTGGATAAATAAATAAGCTTTTGAACTAATAAGGTATTATTCTTAGAGTTTGAATCTCAATTTTTCACAACATGTCTAATAATTATTTATTGTCTGTAGCAGGTAACCTTGTTACTTAAGTTTTCTGTCTCCCATGATAATCTTCCAAGCTCTATTGGTGGAGCACATCAAATTCAGACAAAAACTTCTGGTGAAATCTTTAATTGGTTAGCAGTTCTGTGGGAACGGGGTTTTCGTCATGGTAATCCACAAGGTATCAGTGGCATGTTTACTGTAAACAATGTAATATTGTTTTTAATATAATTAATTTTAGATTCTATCTATAATTCCTATTTCCTGCCCCTTTGGTTATGCAGTTAGGTGCATGATCATGCAGTCATTTTTGGGCATCGAGTGGAAGAGTTATGAGAACTATGCGAAATCAGTACCGGAAAGTTTTGTTCTTGGTCCATTCATGGAAGGATTGAATGACCCTGTTCACCACAAAGATTTTGGTTTGTTCTTAATTGACTGATTCTGAATAAAGAGTTCACTCATAGAGCATACGGATCTTATTTTATTATGTTGGAGGAGATAACTTGATAGAAGTTGGAACTAGTTGTTTGGTTGATTTTTCCATAAGTGTTGGTTGCCATTCTTCTAGAAGCATTATTTCTTGTTTTTTATGTGAAGCAGTTCAATATTCCTTTTGCGTAAAATGATTTAGTGCTTCTTTTTAATTATTTATTCTACTTATACAAACCGAAAGAATAATTTAATCCATGCTTCTCTGAATTTCCTTTGTAATATGTTTCAGTGTTTTTTCAGGCATAAAAGGAGTTTACTCTTCAAGGATCATAGAAGATGCAGCCTGTTTTTTACATCATTATACAAGCTTTGTAGATGCAAGGTATGCCAGCACGTGTTTAATGAATTTTTATATTATAGCATACAAGTTGAAGAATAAGGGAGTTGTCTTGTTAAGACAATTTTGTATCTTACTTGGAATGGCATAGAAAGAATATGTTCATTTCAAGCCTTTGTTTGGAGTTGGCATGTCAATTAATTGTTGTTGGAAACGAGTAGTTACTTTGGATATTGCTTCCTCAATTTAAAGTAACTTGTATGCGATTTTGCTCACTGTATAGTACTTCTGGTACATGTCATTAAGTTGTTTCCTAAAAAATGATAATTTCTAATTAAAGAAGCTCACTGTACTATAAACATGCTTCTTATGTTCTTTTATGGAAAATTCCTTTAGATAGATAGAAGGATGAGTTTATTGGTTTTGTGGGCATAGATTAAGGTGAACTCTTCTAGTTATTGTGTAAAATCTCACTGACTACATGTACTGGGACCTAAATATCTCCCTCTACTTTTGGTTCGTACTTTGCGAGTTTTTTTCCCGCCTGACTCCTGCAGTTTTTGTTTTATCTGAACGCTATAGCTTTTGGCTGGACTTTGAGGCATTATATTTTTTTCTCCTTGGCATGTTAGATGTAGTTGATTATATCAAGGTCTTTATCGCACAGCAGAAAAGCAAGGTGTTAGCTTTTGTGAAGCATCATTTTCTTTGTAGTTTTGCTCTGCTTCCAAGTGGATTACAAACAACCCATCCCATCCTACAAAAGGGAAAGAGAACGAAATATAAAAAACACAGAATATATCAGATTTTGGAGGAAGTAAAAACACTTCTATGTCATTTCCTTAAAATAATATGTAAATAAAGTTGGAATCCTGTCTTTTGAACAAGTATTGTGTGATGATAAAGTGGCTGATGTATGTGCATTCATAATACAGGAAAAGGATTTCATTTTTGAGAAATTTGGCATCTGTTGCCAAAAACCAATCTTTTGGTAGAGTCGGATTGATGGCCCTTGTAGAATGCATTGCTTCAGCTGCTTGTGGAATTGGAATGCATCAAAAGGTTCAAATGGATTCTTCTCTGGAAAATTTTCCTTGCAATGATCAATCAGGCTTATTGGATGTTTTGAGATTTGTTATTGAGAGCAGCAAACAACATTTTAATCCTAAATATCGCCTTCGAGGTCTCTGGTTTTAATCTGGTTAGACTATGATGTTCTCTTTGGGAGTTTAAATTCAGACTGCTGTACATAAAGTTTGAAGCGTGTTTTTTGTGATCCCTTTTATTGTGGTTTCCAGTTTGTGAGAAAGTTCTGGATGCTGCTGTCCTTTTGGTGTGTACATTGGATGTGCCACTTGAGATACTTTTGCACTTCATTTCAGCACTGCCACGAGAATTTACTGATTATGGTGGTATGTAACCTATGCGTACCATAAAATATACCCCTTATTTCCATCTTGCTCATGTAAACTGTGTTCCATTTCACACTACTTGTTCTTTGTTATTGAGTTTCATGTTATGTAGTTTCAAATTGAAATATTAGCTCCAAGTATCATTTGACTTTTTCTTTTCTATATTTGTAGTTGTCTTGATATTTATTTAATTATTTCACTTTAAACTTGCAATTTGAATCAGCTTGTGGTTGTTATCAGTTTTTTCTCATTTCATACCCTTAGGCTCTCACCTCTCTCTCATATAACAATTGATTGTCATTTTACGCAGTTTAATGCACAATCTTTAATCAGGAAGTTATAACTACAATTCTCTCTCTCCCTCCTGCTTGTAGGTTCCCTAAGAGCAAGAGCACAGGAATGGCTTACAGGTTGTAGTAAGCAACATTCTGGCAGCAGCTGCAACAACCGGATAGTGCTTTTAAAGAATCTTCATGACTTCCCAAAAACTTTTACAAGTCCTCGGTGTACGAGTGATGCTTTTGTTACTTTTGATGACGGAGACTTGGATTCTTGGGAATCTGAGGCGAAAAGATGGGCAAAAGTGTTGTTTCTTGTAATCAAGGAGGAACCTGATTTAGCCCCTATATTGAAGGTTTGCCTTTGCTTTTCTCTTAGCATGTATATGTAGGAATGTTGTTAAAAACTCAACTGATGAGACTTAAATTGATAAGATCAGTCAGCATGTATTGAATATGATTATTTAATTGGTAACATTATTTTTTTCCTTAAAAGTTTTAGAATGCATCACTTGCATATGGAGATTTGGACATCAATGTTAAGTTCTTTATCAGAAGTTTTGACCAGGATATGGAACTGTGACGACCATAATAACTCTTTTCATAGGGTTGTTGCTTCCATTTTTCTCTTTCGTGATGTTTATATCTGTTGACTACCTAGGATCCCAGTTGCATAGTAGCATCTAGTTTGAGCACAACATGTAATGTGCTTTGTTTTCATTTCCTATTGTGGGTTACTGGGTTATTACAGAAAAATAAGTATTTGTAACACTTATGCCTTTGTTGGTAATCGATAGTGCATTTTATTGTTCTGCTACATTTTAATTGGTATCGGCATGCCATTTTTATATCATTCTGCCTTTAGTATGTTCTGACTCTTGGTTTTTATTGGCTTCTACAGTTTATTCAAAATGGTGGTATCAGTATCTGCAAACAGAACAATCATATTGAGTGTATATCTGTGAAGTTTCTCATCCTTATGTTGACCATGCTTCAAGAGATTCAGATTATGCAGGAGAAATCTTCTGAATATGGAGTAAGAGGCAGAACCAGATCAGAAATTGGCTCGCTTAAGACAGTGGACCAATTTACTTGGCTAGAAGCTTCCATTTGTTATGAGAAGTTAGCGAACCTTTTCCTTAATGTGTTGGTATTGGAAGAATTAATCATTTTAAGTTTTCTTTCTATATGATGTGGCATGCATATGACCTCTTACTGGTAGAAATCCTAAAAGAATTCTCTCTTTGGCTTGCAGGAGGAGCTGGTTTCTTTTGCCAACTTGTCTTGTTCAATATTTTGGTCCAGCCTTGTGATAGAGGATGCAAGTCTGCCTAGTTCTGTGAGAGGAAAACTTGGAGGCCCTAGTCAACGAAGGCTGTCATCTTCGACTACCACTGCTGTGCTGCAAGCTGTATGATTTCTTATTCTCCAATTATCTGCAGTATATGAAGTTGATCTGTTATTCAGAAGCATATTAGAATACACATGCTTATATTTATCATCTAATCTGACTGGTCTTTGCTTTTCATACCATGACATTTAGCCTTTGTTCTCTGTAATTCTAATGGAGTCAAGTACATCTATGTTATTGCTGTGTAATTGTGGTTAGGTGGAGCTTAAGCTTGGTTTTTCATTTTCTTTATGGTCTGTTCCATTTAATTAAACCATATAGGGTTTTCTCTCCAGGTTGTCTTTGATTGTTCACAAAAGAACTTTGTGTTCTCAAATAGCTGACTCTCAATTTCATTGGTTTTGCTTATTTTTTGTGTCTACGGATAATTAGATATTATTTTCAATATTTTTATTCATATATGTTGTTTTAATTAATTAATCTGCATGAAAATCTGAGATCATTAAACTGTAAATATTCCTGAAGTTCTTGAATTTGGATAAAGCTTGATTGGTATAGCCTTCTTTTTGTTTCTCATGCTTCTCTTTAAACAATAAGTCAGGTTCAGATGCAAAAGGAAAAAAAAAAACCACTGAGCAGTCTTGTTTTATTGCATGATACTTCTATTGAAATGCAACGTTTTAAGTATTTTTCTTTTAAACTAGATTTTGTTTATGGATGACCAGATAACATATGTGAAAGCTGTTGCATCGATTTCGTCATGGTGTGAACGGTTACAAAGTAATGCTTCTCTAGAATCTGCTTATACCTTTATGTGGAAGTTCTTCTGGAAGACTATTACATCCCCTAGTTCTGATTCTGAGGTATGTTTTCATCTAAATGGTTCCTCGGTAAATATTTTGTGGAAAGGTCAGAGGAGAGTGCTTTTACTCTAAAAGATTTAAAAAGTTACTTATAGCTGTATCACTCAACAATCTGAATTTTCCAAATTTAGACTGGAGCGGAAATTTGTATTGCTGCGTACGAAGCATTAACTTCTGTTCTGAAAGCTCTAGTCTCTGCTCAAGCTTTGACTTTTGTCAAGGAAAATGATAAGCTTGTGCTATCAGCAATGGAAGGCAAACCTTTGTTGGATTTGTGGATTCGTGCTTTTCTTCAGAATATTAACGCTCTTCTTACAGCTGGAGTTTTAGCACGAACTCGACGAGCTATTTTGCTGAACTGGAAGGTGATGAAGCTGTGGATTCTTAACTGTTGTTTTAAATTTCTTTTTCTTTTTGCATCTTTTAGCATTCCTACTGTTCACCTTGCATCTGCAAATTGGAATTGGATTTATGAATTATTGTCATGTGATTCTATTCTTTGCGCTGGACTATTTGTATTGGCTCATTGCTTTGATTCTTCTATTGGTTGCTGTGAATTATGCCTCTTTTCCTTCTTAATGTCGCTTTTCATCTAGGCTCTTTGTGTATCCGCATTGCTATCTGTACCATCAATTTATCACAATCTTGCTAGTTTACAGTTATCCACTAAATGTCATCCATTTTAGATGATGATGATCAAGCAATTTGTAAAAGATTAACTGTTACTTTTGTATGATTCAGTGGCTTTGCCTAGAATCTCTGTTGTCACTTCCTTACTGTGCTGTTGAGAATGGAGAGAATTGTAGCTCTTTTCTTTCGGGTGCTGTTGTCAGATGCATTTTTAATGATCTTGTGGAGAGGTAAGAAGTAAAATATGCTTTTTCTGTTGATTTTACATTATCTTTCCATACATATATATATATCAGGTGAAGGGTTAGTTGTTTTAAGTCCTTATGCAGTAATTTTTGCCTTTTTTTTCCAGACCAAGTGTTAGAACTTTTTCTGGTGGTTTATTTTGATGACTACAAATACACGTAAACACATTTTAGTTTTCCTTAAAAATACAAATATGTATTCCCTTTCTCAAAATTCTAAGCTAATGATATTAGTGGTATTTCATTCTGAGAAAGAAATTTTGGCTGGGATTCTCTCAAATTGTGAAAATAGTTGCAACTTCATTGATACTATTGTCGCTCAAAGTCCAAAGTTGGCTATCATTTAAAAATTTCATATTTATGATTTTTAATGGTCTACTGCCATTTTTTTTGACTTATTAAATTGTTTTAAACTAAATTTGCAGCCTTGAGAATTCCGGGGAAGGTTCTCTCCTGCCCATGTTGAGAGCGGTTAGGTTGACCTTGGGTTTGTTTACTTCTGGAATGCTGGGTTCAGTTGTTTCTTCATGTGGCGGCATGGATTCCCAGGTTCTCTTCATAATTCCATATTGAGTGTATGCTTGTTTTGTATTACTTGCGCATTATTGTGCCATGGGTTTTAATATGATTTTGTGAATGCTGCATGCCATCAATTCAAGGGTGAGAAATGGCTTTCACAGAATGCTGGGTGACATTCTGGTTGAACTACTTTGAAATTTTCTGCATCAATGTTGCTCGTTTTCTCTCTCTGTCTCTCTCTCTTGGTGGGGTTTCTGAAATGCAAGGGTGTGGCTTTATTGTAATGGCAGTGATAAATGCATTTGTCACGAACATACTCAATGTCCATAATTAGTTATTTGATTCTCTTAGGAAGCTATTTTTATACCTTGACATTTATGAATACTAGTTGTCTTTTCCATTATTTGAGAACTTAAAATCAGATATATTGCAAGGAATTCCATGGTTTTTTTGTGTTGATGAAAACTTTTACTAGTGCTTTCTGGCAATTTCAAATCTCTTTTTCTTTTCTAATGAGGAATTTTCCAATCTTCAGTTGTTTGTTAGATGAGATTTCCTTTTCTGATGCTTATCTATCGTCTCTGGCATTAGAGGACTCCAATTATGTTTTTGAATTTGTTGCATTGCAAGTATATTCTTATGGCAATATTTCAACTCTCATTATTTAGTGCATAACTACCTAATGGCATTTCAAAATTTAACAAAATCAATTGAAATCACTGTCCAAGAGTCTCCATAGTTGGTCAAGAACTTTAAATTTTTTTGCTTTGGTCTATTTTTTACAAATGAAAGAGAGAATGTCTCATGGCACTCAATTTCTGCAGATGATGTGGCATTTGGTTCATTCCTCTTGGGTATTACATGTTAGCTGCAACAAGCGAAGGGTTGCGCCTATTGCTGCACTTTTGTCTTCTGTCTTGCATTTTTCTGTGTTTAGTGATGAGGGGATGCATGTGACTGAAAATACCCCTGGACCTCTGAAGTGGGTATGTGATTCCTGTCTGTTTGTAGTCAGTGTATGCACTATGATGAGTTACAGAATGTTTATATCAAAAACATACTCAAAAGAGATTGTTACCTCTTCACATCATTCTTGTAGTTTGTTGAAAAAGTTCTTGATGAAGGCACAAAAAGTCCCCGTACAATTCGCCTTGCAGCTTTACATTTAACTGGGCTCTGGCTCTCAAATCCAGGGACCATAAAGTACTACATTAAAGAACTCAAGCTGCTGACACTCTATGGTTCTGGTACATCAGTGGATTATATTCATTTCTTTTTTGCTGCTAAGTGTAGTATATTTTTGCTGCTTTATACTAATAAAACTTTTAATCTGAATTTTTTCCTACTAGTTGCATTTGATGAGGATTTTGAAGCTGAATTAGCAGAAAATAATGATGCAAAGACAGAAGTATTGTTGTTGGCCAAAAGCCCAGACCCTGAGCTTACTGCAGTAAGCTATCATAGTTATCGTTATCTTTAGTATTTTACTTGATATTATCTCCATTTAAATCTAAAACATCCTGATCTTGACATCACTTTGAAGTTAAGTCTCTGCAATTGACTGTACAGTTCCTTAATATCACTTTCAAGTTGCTTTATGAAGACTGTCTGAGGGGTAGTCTACAAGCAATTTTATTCTTTCAATCAAATTTAAGGGCATAGAGTTGAAAAATGACTTTTCATCCAGACACACTTGCAGATGACTTCAATACCTTCCCTTAAATTTCGGAGATTGATTTGTGTTTTTTCCCCTTATTTATTCATTCTTATTTGCAGTACTATATTTTATCTCCAAAAACTTATAATTTGTATTATTAGTTTGAGATTCATCTACGTATACACCTTTGTTGTATAGTAGGAGCACAAAAATAGCGGTTGTCATAAACTCAATATTTAGGGGTGAGTCATTTTTGATATAGATATACTGCTTGTTTTAAAGGGCTGGTCTAGTAAAAAATTTGACTTGCACTAGAGGCCCCGTGCCCATACTGACACTGTCCATGGTGCATCCTGCACTATGGAGATCCCGAGCTCCCTTCGACACTCAGAGTCCGCCCCCAGGTTGCCCTAGGGTGGCTCACTTAGTGCATGGCCCATGCCTGCACCGGGGGTGGTGGAGAGTCGACACCAGTTCTCCCCCCTATAAAGAGCCTTATAAGGATTTTCAAGTCTGGCAGGAGGAAACTGTAAAGTGTTAAGGGGCATGTTTAGGGACACTTATCATTCAAAGAGCTCTTATGATTATTTGGCCTCTAATGGTTAGTTATTGTCAAAATAGTTCCACAATATCTCATATTGATTAAAATTTCCTTGGTCTTTTGGGTGACTGCAGATTGCATGATAAAGTATTAGTACAATTGGTAATAATATGCTTATTGTTATTCTAATAAGCTGAATGTGCATGGTGATTGAATTTTCTTTCTGGATGTTTCAAAATAAGCAGCATTACCTAGGTCGTTTTTGTTTTCAGGCATTTATCAACACAGAGTTGTATGCTCGTGTATCTGTGGCTGTCCTGTTTTACAAGCTTGCTGACCTGACTGATATGGTGGGATCAGGAAATGCAAATAAAGACTATCAAGCTGCTCTTGACTCTGGCAAATTGTTTCTGTTGGAGCTACTTGATTTTGTGGTATTTTTTCTTATGTTTTGTATCAGAGTAATAAATTACTCAGACTTTGAAAATATTAATTAATCAACATAGAAAGGAATAAAGATGGAGCGTGTCAGAAAGGAATGCTGAGGGTCAATTTTCTAGATGTGGAACATATTGATGTTTCAAAATGTGGACCCAGGTAGGATGGAGATGAAGAGGGTAGTTGAACTTATTTTACACAAAAGTCCTTTCTACCATTTCTTAAAGTTACCCTTTTAGAAAATTGAGTAGTCCAGACAGTACAATCCCAGTACAAAAGAGTGTACCATTATTTTGATGTAGTTCTTTTACCCTCAAATTACTTATTAGGTTAGGGTGGCTTCTTATTTAGGAAGGCTGAACTCTTCTTTTCTTACTCTTACTCAATGTGGAATAAGATCTGCTACATTAAACTACAGCCTGATTAGGAGTACCCTTGACAGTACAATGATTCTGGATGTTGTATTAATATGATTATCAAGCACTGCATCTCATGTCATATCAAGCCTGGGCTATGCCCATAACCCTGTAACTTGGGGAAGAGATATCTATATGTAATTTGATCAATCTAATGATACCTCATCAATACCATGGTGTGACCCCACAGTCAATAGAATGATGTTAAATGAGGGTTGAACATTTATGAATCCCATGCTGATGTGTATCACCTACATTAAACGACGGGATTCTTGTATTGGAAGTCGGCTTAACTCCTTTGCTAAATCTTGTAGATTAGATTTGCAAGCTATAGTCAATGTTACTTGATACATTTGCTTTTTAACGGAACTTTATTTTATTGTATATGTGATCATAGTATTAATTTTGTTTTATATATGCAGGTAAATGACAAGGATCTTGCAAAAGAGTTGTACAAAAAATATAGTGCAGTAAGTGATATATAGTTATTTATTATTAGAATTCTGCATAAAAAAGTACTGTGGAGTAAGTAATGGTATAGAAGAGGGTATAGGTTTCTTGTGGGACAGAGTTCTTTGTGGGTGTCTGTTACTATAGAAGTTAATGGTTCTTTATTTTTCATTTCAAAGAACTGGGACGTTGTTGTTTTTTTTCTAATGTTGGGGGCTGAATCATGTTAGAGATTAGTGCAGAGGCTTTTTATACCACTGACTTTTTCGTGAATTTTCTACTTGGACCACTGGTTCATCTTATAGTTTTCTAATTTCTTTTTGATAACTTTAAAATTTAGACCATTTTTCTCCAAAAAGTGAAAAAAGAAAATGCTTTTGGAAGTTGAGAGTTATTAGGAGATGAATAATAGAAGCTTTTAAATTACTTCAGATAACTTGGGTAATAAAGATGTACTTTAGCAAAACTTGAAAGATCATTTGAGAATATGAAGATGCAATTGCATTTTTTATTTCTGACGACAAAATTTGTGGATTTTATGCTGGAAGTGTGTCAGTTGTCACATAATCATATTTAAATTGAAATTGGGTTAAGTATAAATAATGATCAAACTTTTAATTGTGTGGATGTTCAAAAAGATAAATAGTTAATTATACCATTATGTTTATTTTGTTTTGAATTTTACAGTTAAACCGATGTTTTTATGTACTTGTATTTTCAACAGATCCATAGGCGAAAAATCCGTGCTTGGCAAATGCTATGTGTTTTGTCGCGTTTTGTTGATCATGATATTGTGGGCCAAGTTTCACGTTACTTGCATATATCTCTCTATGTAAGTAAATGCTGCTTCATGAATCTGAGTTTTCTTCTATAACATATTTTCACAGGATATCTTCTTTTAGTAATAATTGCATACTAAGCCTTGATGTATAGCTGCCTACATGCACAAAGTATTATCTGGAAATTCAGTCTTTGATATGGCATTATTTTAGAAAGTGTGTAGCTTAATTTGTTTATTTATATTCCGAATTCTTATGTAACATTGTTTTCTGTTTTGTTAAGACAAACAGTAACTTGTATCTTGTGCCTTTTTGCAGAGAAACAACTTACCTTCTATTCGCCAATACTTAGAGACATTTGCAATTAATATTTACTTGAAGTTTCCATTATTGGTAAGAAACTTTTATATATTATGTGATGCTGATCCATCCACTTTTTGTTTTTAGTTTACAAATTTGTTCAAGTGACCAAAGAGACACAGATCTCTTACACAGGAAGTATGCAGAACATGAGCACCCTAATTATCTATAGGACTAGATATTTAATACGTGGGTTATAGATACGAAGAGTATACTTGTAACTAACATCTATTTTCTATTAAAGCATTAACGGAAAGTACACAAAACTGGAGGGTTGGAAGCCTTTCAGGAACATTGTATTTTACTAGGTTGTTTTTCCATTCCAAAAGGCATTTTCATATATAATAGGTGTGCTATGTAAGTTGGTATTCTTTCTCATGCATATTTTTCTATTGGGTATAAAATACTTTTGTGAAACTGAAACTTGTAATTTTGAGGTTTGGACACTATGCTTGCTGGATCACGTAGCTTTTATATTGTTATCCAAATCTGGCCTGGTGGTTTTGCACCTTGATCATTGGTTTATTAGTTGCATGTGATGAATAGATGCTTTCGTTAATTCTTGTATTGTTGGTTTATATCACAGGTTAGGGAGCAATTAGTTCCTATTTTACGAGATTATGACATGAGGCCTCAGGTAAATCTTGTCTTGGTGTTAGTGCACCCACCCTCTGCTTACATTCTGACTCCTGTAGTTGGATGGATGCTAGATATGATGCAAAATTGTAACTTGTGGTTTGTGTATTTGGCAACATCTTAAAACTTATGTTGAGCTTTGAATAAGGAATATACTGTAAGCATAGTGGATGTATGATGGACTATAATTTTAGTAAATAATGTAATGGTGTAACATTCTTGCTTGAGATCATGTCAAAGCCATATCATTTGAGCATGCAGTGAACTGCCAAATAAGCTTGATTGGGTAGTGCCGTAGCATAGATTATTGGTCCAAGTGTCTAACAGTCTCACTCTCATTGCTTAATTATCTTGAAGAGCTTTATGGTTGAGTGCTGTTATTGGATCCTTTGTGAGTCTTACTTTTCTTTTTCTTTTTTATTCTTTTCACATAAACATTATATGATGTGACATTGTATTACTTCTTTATTTTCAATGATACGTAATCCGCTATATCTTACATATTTGAAAATAGCGTAAACAATTCAAAATATGAAGAAGTAATTGAGAAAGAAAAGACTTTCTTATTTGAATTGAACATAATACAAGTCTATATATAGCCCTAAGTCTAGTTGTAAAGCTATCTTTACAACTAGATTACAACCATAATACAAGCATAATACAAGCATTTCCACACTCCCCCTCAAGCTGGAGCATATACATCATATGCTCCAAGCTTGTTACAAATAAAATCAATTCTAGGACCTCTCAGAGATTTAGTAAGGACATCTGCTAGTTGATTGTTTGAGCTGACATAATTGGTAGAAATAATGCCAGATTGAATCTTTTCTCGAATAAAGTGACAATCAATCTCTATATGTTTAGTCCTTTCATGAAACACTGGATTTGATGAAATATGGAGGGCAGCTTGATTATCACAAAGTAACTTCATCTGTGATATATCTGCAAATTTCAATTCTTGGATTAACTGTTTCAACCATATAAGTTCACAAGTTGCTAAAGCCATTGCCCGATATTCTGCTTCTGCACTTGACCTAGCAACAACAGCTTGCTTCTTACTTTTCCAAGATACAAGATTTCCTCCCACAAGAACACAATACCCAGTAGTAGAACGTCTATCTGATGGAGAACCTGCCCAATCGGCATCTGAATATCCAATAATCTGTGTATGGCCCTTATTCTCATATAGTAAACCTTTACCTGGTGCACTCTTAATATATCGTAGAATTCGAATAACTGCATTCCAATGACTGTCACATGGAGACTGTAGAAATTGACTGACAACACTAACCGGGAAAGAAATATCCGGTCGTGTGATAGTGAGATAATTAAGTTTACCAACTAGTCTCCGATATCTCCCAGGATCTGTAATAGGCTCCCCCTGTCCAGGTAGAAGCTTAGTGTTAGAATCCATGGGAGTGTCTATGGGTTGACAATCCATCATCCCTGTTTCCTGAAGAATATCTAAAGCATACTTTCTTTGAGAAATAACGATTCCAGAGCTAGATTGAGCTACTTCAATACCAAGGAAGTATCTGAGTAATCCTAAATCTTTGGTCTGAAAATGATCAAATAAGTGTTTTTTTAATTGCTTAATACCATCTTGATCATTTCCTGTAATGACAATATCATCAACATAGACTACCAGATATATGCATTGGCCTTGTGGTGTATGCTTATAAAAAACAGAGTGATCTGACTGACTTCGAATCATGCCAAACTCCTGGATAACAGTGCTGAAACGACCAAACCAGGCACGAGGAGATTGTTTTAAACCATACAATGAACGGCGAAGTTTACATACCAAACCAGACTCCCCCTGAGCAACAAAACCAGGTGGTTGCTCCATATAGATTTCTTCTTGAAGTTCTCCGTGAAGAAAGGCATTCTTGATGTCAAGTTGGTGCAAAGGCCATTGACGAATAGCAGCCATAGATAAGAACAACCGAACAGATGACATTTTAGCCACAGGAGAGAAGGTGTCAGAATAATCTAGGCCATAAGTCTGTGTATATCCTTTGGCAACTAACCTTGCTTTCAACCGATCAACCTGACCATCTGGTCCAAACTTGACATTGTAAACCCAACGACAACCAACGGTGGAGTGGCCGGGGGGCAATTGGACTAATTCCCATGTACCATTATTATGCAAAGCAGTCATTTCCTCAACCATTGCTTGACACCACCCAGGATGTGAAAGAGCATCACGAAGAGTGGCAGGGACAGTGACAGAGGATAAATTTGATACAAAAGCATAATATGGTAAAGACAATCGATGATAACTAAGAAAGTTATATATAGGATGAGGATTGCGAGTGGAACGTATACCTTTTCGGATAGCAATGGGAAATTGGTCATCAGGTGGTAGGACCTCAGTAGGAGAGTGATCGGGAGCAGGAAGTGAGTCGGCGGGAACCTCAAGTGCTGCAGGAGCAGTATCACTGTCATCACCTGTAGGAGAAAGAGGAACAAGACTCCCATTATTCGGAGAGGGAGAATCCTGGGGAGGAGGATCATATTGTGGGGTAGGAACAAATTCTGTGTTTGACTCAGGATGAGGAATAATATAAGGAACTGGAAGAGCCTCTGTGATTGACATATGTTCTGTAGCAGAAGAAAAGAGAGGGGAAGACTCAAAAAATGTGACATCAGCAGAAATAAAATAACGTCGGGTGTCAGGAGAATAACACCTATATCCTTTCTGGAGACGTGAGTACCCAAGAAAAATACATTTGATGGACCGGGCAGATAATTTGTCTTGACCAGGAGTGAAGACATGGACAAAACATGTGCAGCCAAAAACACGCGGCGGAAGAGAAAACAATGGTTGATCAGGATACAGAATAGAATAAGGAACCTGATGTTGTAACACGGAGGACGGCATTCGATTGATCAAAAAACAAGCAGTAAGAACAGCATCCCCCCAAAAACGAAGAGGAACATTATGATGTAGAAGTAATGTTCGAGCAGTTTCAATGAGATGTCTGTTCTTACGCTCGGCAACTCCATTTTGTTGTGGAGTATAGACACAGGAAGACTGATGTAAAATGCCCTGAGAAGACATAAATTTAGTAAAAGGAGCAGAAAAGTATTCACGTGCATTATCACTACGCAATATACGGATAGTAGTGGAGAATTGCGTTTTAATTTCAGCACAAAAAGACTCAAAGATGAAAAATAATTCAGAACGATTTTTCATCAAAAATAACCAAGTGCAACGTGAATAATCATCAATAAATGTAACAAAATATTTAAAACCTAAAATAGATGAGACTCGACTAGGACCCCAGACATCTGAATGAATTAATGCAAAAGGGGATGTAGCTCGATTATTGACACGCTTTGGAAACGATCCACGAGAGTGTTTCCCAAACTGACAAGACTCACAATTAAAAGATGGCAGACTAGAAAGACCTGGAACCATTTTTCGAAGCTTTAACAGATTTGGATGTCCCAAACGATTATGAAGAAGTGCGGGTGAGACATTGCATGCAACAGATGGTTGAGGAATACTTAGATGATAGAGCCCCTGTGACTCACGACCTACCCCAATTGTCTTTCCTGTACTGCGATCCTGGATAAGAACAGAGTCATGGACAAAAGTAATTGTACAGTTTAAAGAGCGAGTAAGCTTACTAATAGAAATAAGATTAAAAGGACAATGCGGAATATAAAGAACAGATTCTAAAGGTAAGGAAGGAAGAGGATGTGCTCGACCAACTGCTTGAGCAGTTGTTGTGGATCCATTAGCAAGGGTGACAGATGGCAATAATCTGGATATAGAAATATGAGAAAGTAATTGGAGGTTACCAGAAATGTGATCAGAGGCACCAGAATCAAGGATCCAAGGTCCTAAGGAAGGAGGTTGAGTAAGACAAGCGACCGAATTACCTAGGTCCTGTGTGGGGGCAACAGAAGAAGTAGACTGCTTAGCCGCTTGGTATTTAAGGTAATTCTCTAATTCAACACCGGTGAGAATCACTGATGAAAGGTGTCTGCTTGTTTTAAAGTTTTGAGTAGTAGTCATATTTGCTCACAAATGAAGGAGAAAAGTAACTGAGAAGTTCTACAATACAGAAGCCATTTTTCCGGCAATACTGTGGCTGTTTCCGGCGACGGCGACGGCAACTCGCCGGATGACAGAGATTTGGTTTCCCGGCGTTGCCTGAATCTGTTGGCGCCGGCGGTGAGCACTAACGCTCGCCGGATAAGGAGATCGGCGGCCAAATGAGAGCGTCGGAGATACGGCGCGTGGAGGCGCGTCCGAATGCCGGTGAGTGCACGGCGGCTGTAGTTGGGGTCACCGGCGTCGTCTGAGTCCGATGACGCTGGCGGTGAGATTTCAAGTCGCCGGAAAGTTGCAGATCGGCGGTGAAAAGCTGCCGGAAACCTGGGCTGTTACCGGCGCGTGGAGGCGCGTCCGGTGTCCAGGGAGAGAGCTACGACTGCAGCTCTGATTGTCGGCACCTTCCGAGGTCAACGGAGATGGCCGGAAACTGTACTACCGCCGGAAAATAATGCGGTCACCGGAGATAGTTACTGTTTACGGCGCGTGGAGGCGCGTCCGGTGATGCGTCCGGCGATGATTATTTGGATCTTAATGGCGAGAACCTTCTGAGGTCACGGCCACCGAAATAAAATAAAGAACACGGTGGCTGAAAAATAGACTAATAATCTACCGGAAAAATAACCGGCAGTACACCGAAAAATGTCGCCGAAAAATATCACATTCAGAAGCCAAGAGTTGGCTCTGATACCATGAAGAAGTAATTGAGAAAGAAAAGACTTTCTTATTTGAATTGAACATAATACAAGTCTATATATAGCCCTAAGTCTAGTTGTAAAGCTATCTTTACAACTAGATTACAACCATAATACAAGCATAATACAAGCATTTCCACAAAATATATTTCAATATTTGATTGATTCTTGGGCACCAAGTGCAGGCACTTTCTTCCTATGTGTTTATAGCGGCTAATGTTGTCCTCCATGCATCCAAAGAGGTTCAATTGAGTCATTTAGATGACTTACTTCCTCCTATAGTTCCATTATTGACGTCACACCACCACAGCTTACGTGGTTTTACCCAGGTCAGTTTATCTTGAAGCTGATGAGTGCAACTTTTTCTCATCACTCATTTATGGTAAACTCTTATGTTCTCACTGTATGTAGTCTTATGGCACACTTCCCAAATTTCTTTTGCAGTTGTTGGTATACCAAGTTTTTTGCAAATTGTTTCCTACTTTGGACTCGGGAACCTCTGAAATAATGCCTTTAGAGAAAAGGTGCTTTGAGGAATTAAAATGCTACCTGGCAAAGAATGCTGATTGTACACGGTATGATATACATCTAAATTTCCAAATATCGTAGTTCAGTGATTTCCCTGTTTGATGTATTTTTGTAGTGATGATAGAACTTTTGGGATGCTTTCAATATTTTTGCGTTCAACATAGAAGAAACAGTTCCAAGCTTATTATCAATGAAATTCTGTTCTATGATGTGACTTCTTTATATGTATGAGTTACTTGTATGTATGCAGTATGTGTGTGTGTGATGTTAATTTAAAAAACCTCCACTTCATAGTTATACCTGTGTATATAATGTCTATAGAACCTTTAACATATCTTGGTTCATCTTTCATTTTATCAGCTTACGAGCATCAATGGGAGGATATCTTGATGCCTATAATCCCAATACGTCGATTACTCCAGCTGGAATTTTTGTCAATCGTGTTGAGGTTAGAGAGTTCTTGATTGACGTTGAATACAATCTACTATGTCATCCTTCTACAAACAGAAGCATAGGTCAAATTTTTGTGTACACCATAGAAAAAATGTGATTATGATTTGAAGTATGAGTATAAATTCAATAGTAGACACCAAACCTCATCTAGCAAAAAATATAGTGAACTGCACAGAGAATGTTACATACATGAATTCATTCTATCTATATACATTCATTTCTTCTGTAAAATTTCCATAAATGTTACAAAGGAAGCATGATTGCTGGGACATTGTGAATACTCGGGTTTTCAGCTTCTAAAATTGACCAAAAGAAGGTGATGTTATTTGTGCTAGTGCTTCTCTACTCAGTATATAATTGTCATGTTTGATTTTTGAATTCCCGAATACCAAATTTTCTAATTATGGAACAATCAGCCAAAGTCAATTGAGACGTGTCAAAAGTGCAGATGATATTAGCATTTTTTCTTCATTGGACTTGAATGATGTTTTTGGTTTCTAAAATTTCCTTCTTTCTCTTTTTTCGGCTTTCAATGAAGGAACTTGAGTTTGAATGTGTTCCAACATCCCTCATGGAGCAAGTACTCAGCTTTCTAAATGTAAGCACTTGATTGTTTCTCACTGCTTCTATCTTTTGTTACTCTTTATTTCTTTTGTTTTGTTTTTTTTCTCTCTCTTTCTTCTTGGTTTGGAATCTGATTCTCTGGTGTTGCAGGATGTCAGGGAAGACCTGAGATGTTCGATGGCAAAGGACGCAGTGACCATCAAGAATGAGAGCTTAAAAATTGTTGAAAATTCTGACTCTGCAGAAACGTTGTCTAATCTTGATAAAGAAGAATCACTTACTCAGCTGCCTAAAGATTCATCACTAGACTTTCAGAAAAAAATTACTCTCTCCAAACACGAGAATCAAGATAATGGTTCCAGTTCCTTTTTTGGTAACAAAGAAACCTACAAGCAGCTTCTAGGTATGTATAAAATTTGATAACTAACTAAATGAAGAGGTGAAGAGCAGATATTTTGGCCCTTTACCGTGTATCGTAGAACCATATGTCTCTATTTATTTAGCCATTACACTACACAAACTTAATGGATTTAATTTTGTTTTAATGTGGACAGCAGAAATGGAGAAGGAAGATGAGCTTTTCGATCAGGTATTGCAGGCTAGAAGTCTGGCTATGGAAACAATAAGGGCTAGTCGACAACAGTTCATCCTTGTTGCATCATTAATTGATCGCATTCCTAACCTTGCAGGATTGGCACGGACATGTGAGGTATGATATAGGTGCTCATCATATTTTCTATTTATTTATTGCATAAGGTAGTGCTAGGGGTAGAGTCATGATGTAATCTTTAGTGGAAATGGGGAGCAATGTAATATTACTGAGATCCTTTTTATTAAGAAAATAGAAATTATACATAGAAGTTCTGTGACATCACTTATTTCTAAAAGAAGATAAAACATCATGTGAGATTCTTGGTAATACCAAAAAGGATGTTCTTTCTTCTTTTGGTGCTGCAAACTCAAGAAACTCAAGTGTCTAAACTTTATAAGAGGATAGGTGAGTGTAATGTGTTTTATCTAGTTGGCGAACCAATAGGTTATCAAACAACTTTCTTTCTTCTCCAGAGGGTAAAGTCGTTTGTTTGAAGGGGTTTTCTTAATTTTTTCCACCCACTTCCCATGCTCCTGGTGGTGCTCTCTATGTTCAAGTTTGTTAAGCATTTTTATTTAGCTTATTTATTATTCATGCCAATTTATGCTACTAACAGGTATTTAAGGCTTCTGGGTTAGCTGTTGCAGATGCAAATGTAGTACATGACAAACAGTTCCAACTCATCAGGTATTTATAATAATTTGCTAAAATATGTTCTGTAACTCTGCTTATTCCATCTGCTAAATCTTAGCCGTTTTGTTTTGTTGATTTATATAGCTACAATTGTATGAACTGCATCAGTTATGTGCAGCTTTCGGTATCTAAGGTGATATCTAGGTTCTTGCCTAGATGAGTCATAAAAGAGTTCAAGCCCTTGGAAATTAGCTGCACAGATGCTGCATCCCTGCTCCATAAAAAGATAGATTATCCCTAGTTTCAGTTAGTTGTAGTTACCTGCAGAGTCCTTCTGCCCTTGTTGTTGCATTTCAAAAGCTGAGTAACTTTGTTTTAATTGTATTTCCTGGTCAAATCAGTTACAAGCATTTCGTTTTCTAGTGTGACAGCAGAGAAGTGGGTTCCAATCATAGAAGTTCCTGTTAATAGTGTGAAGCATTTCTTAGAGCGAAAGAAACACGAAGGCTTCTCTATCTTGGGGTTAGAGCAGACTGCAAATAGTATACCCCTTGACCAGTATATGTTCCCAAAAAAGACGGTACATCATCTAATCCAAAAATTTTCTCTCTTCCCATTTTTCCTTTTTTTATTTTTTTAGTTCTCGTAATCCCATTACTGAAAGCCTTTATTTATAAGGGAAAAAAAATTCCCTTTTTGTCTCAAATTATAGGAAGTGAACTTAATTGATCTTCTTGCCAGGTCTTGGTCTTGGGGCGTGAAAAGGAGGGTATCCCTGTGGACATAATCCACATGTTGGATTCTTGCATTGAAATTCCGCAATTGGGAGTTGTGAGATCGCTCAATGTCCACGTCAGTGGGGCAATTGCTCTCTGGGAGTATACTCGACAGCAGAGGTTTCAGTAGCTCTTTATTATTGATGGAAATTCGTCCAAATATACGGATTGCGGACTCCACTATTTTTAGTGTTAATACATCAAATGTCAACTCTTAGAGTGTTTATTTATTTATGAATATTTTTTACTTGGGTATGACGAGAAATTAGGTTTTTTTCTCATTTCTTAGACCCACGGATTGTGGGGGAAAGGAAAAGTTGGATGAAATGTTAATGATTATAGTCATTGGATGGATATTAAACATTTTTTTTTCTGACAACATATTGTGTTCTAATCAAATTACCAATTTGAAAATCGCTCCTTGATAGAACAAATGAGCTAATCATTTTGCTGAATTGTGGTGAGCACTATGACGTTGACATTTCTTTTCCTTGTATGTGGTAAAGATAGAATAGTTATCTTATCTCTTATCTTCTAGGAAGTAGTAGATAATTATCTCTTAATTTTTAGGATCAGATTTAAGTTTTATTTTAAAATTAGAGTTGTTCTTGATTTACAGAGTTCTCCTCTTGTCTGACAAGTTTTGTAATACTTTATTTATAGAGTTTGGATATGAATAAAATAATCTTAGCTTACCAAAAATACCTAAAGTTAATATAGAATCAGAGTTGTTTTATTCTTTTTATTGGTACTCTGTTTAACCATGTTTTGCATATTATAAAAATAGAGGACGACAGTTTTTGGTCTTCTTTATCATCTCTTTCTACTTAGAAAATGGTAAAAATTGCTATGATTGGCTTCACCCGAGATGGATCATCAAAAGTATCCATGGGGTCCCTTCAATAGCTTTCTTCCACTCCAATTTCAGACTCTTCATAGTCACCTTCTCTTCAAATTTCTTTAACTCCTATTTCTAATTCTTTTGTTGATTCCCTCTCTCTTAAAATCACCCAACACAAACTTAATGGCACCAACTATTTGGATTGGTCTCAATCAATTCTTCTTGTCATTTGAGGAAAAGGGAGGATTGGGTATATTACCGAAGATATCTGTATACTTTTTGAAACAAAACCTGGTTATCTTACTTTGGAAGTCGAAAACTCAATGGTGACTGCTTGGCTTGTTAATTCTATGGAGCTTAAAATTGAAAGGAATTATTTATCATACAAGACAGTAAAAGAAGTTCGGGATATGGCTGTAATTATATACTTAAGGACTTTGGAAATTCTTCTCTAACTATTTGAACTTTAATCATTTCTTAAAGACAAGAAGTAAGGAGATGCTACTGTGATTGATTATTACAATACTCTAGTTGGATTATGGCAAGAACTTGATTTATTCGATGACATCAAGTGGTTCTGTTCAGAATGTGCCATTAAATACTCTCAAAGATGGGATAAACAACAACTATTTGATTTCCTACAGGGGCTGACTAAAGACTTAGATGAGGTACGTGGACGGATTTTAGGAACAAAACCACTGCTTGGGATTCAAGAAGCTTTCGCTGAAGTGAGGTGTGAGGAGAGCAAGAAAAGAATGATACTGAAAAACCACTTGAGTATACCCTCAGAAAACACTCTACAGAACTCGACATTGGCCACAAGAAGGTTTAACAACATTAACAGAGAGCAGCATTCATCTTCAAATGGGCAGAGGGCACATGGAGGCCACAACTAGCAGACAAACTTTGACCAAACAACGGGAAAAAAAAATGTGGTGTGATCATTGTCAGAGGTCAAACCACAATAAAGAGAACTGCTGGAAATTTAATGGTAGACCAGCAAATTTTCAGCCAAGAAAGCAAGGTGATATTCGAGGCTTTCAAGCAACAACAGAGCCACCAAAATCTGTGTTTAGTGCTGAGCAAATAGCTGAACTTAAAACAGATTTTTTCACGAGTTCAACTTGATGAACAACCTACTACAAATCCTTCTTGCTCTGTAGTCCTAAAAGATAGTTTTTCTCTTACTTTAAGTTCAAAAACAACAGGTGATGATGTTTGGATAGTTGATTCCGATGCTTCAGATCACATGACTGGAAATCATAAATTATTTTCTACCTATAACCCTTGCCCAGGTTCACTAAAAATCAAGATTGCTAATAGGTCCTTGTTATCAGTTGCTGGAAAAGTGAGTTTTAATTTCACCTGGAATTACTCTACATTCAGTTTTACATGTCCTAACCTTTCATGTAACTTGATTTCCTTTAGCAAGTTGACGAAGGAAATGAAGTGTAGAGCTGACTTTGTCCCCTCCATTTGTGTTTCAGGATTTACTTTCGGGGAAGACGATTGGCATTGCTGAGGAAGATAATGGGTTGTACTACTTAAAAGACTACATTTTCAGTGGAAACACTCAAGCTTAGGCTTATAAGGGTGAAACTTATTCTTTTTCTAGCTCTATTTCTGATTTAAGTCAAATAATATTATGGCATAAGAGATTAGTCCATCCAAGCTTCCCGTACTTAAAAAAATTGTTCCTTTCACTTTTTAAGAATAAAGATGCAAGTTTATTTCAGTGTGAAAATTGTTCCCTTCACTTTTTAAGAATAAAGATGCAAGTTTATTTCAATGTGAAATCCGTCAATTAGCAAAACATACCAAGACCACGTATCTACCTCGCCCATATCATGTCTCTAAACTATTTTACATGATTTATAGTGACATTTGGGGTCCAATAAAAATAAAAAGTATAACTGAAGCTCGATGGTTTATAACTTTTATCGATGATCACACTAAGTTATGTTGGGTGTTCTTATTAAAAGAAAAATCTAATGCCAAATCTACATTTCAGTCATTCCACCAAATGATAAAAAATCAATTTCAAACTTAAATTCAAAATTTTCACACAGACAATTGTTTAGGGAATTATCTTACTGAAAATTACATTATACATCAAAGCATATGCATAAGTACACAATAAAACAGAATTGTAGAATGTAAGAATAGACATCTCCTAAAAGTAGCTAGAGCCTTATTGCTCACAAACAATGTACCCAAAACCTTCTGGGGGGAGGCTGTTCTAACTGCATCCAACATTATCAACAGACTACCATATAGAGTTCTACAGTTTCACACACCCTTCCAAGTTCTTCTCCAACATTTTTTTCATACTAGATTCTTTCAAAATCCCCCAATTAAATTTTTTGGGTGTACAGTGTTTATCCAATCACCTACTACAACCAAACTTGAACCTAAGGTCACAAAGTGTATTTTCTTAAGATATTCTTCCTGTAAAAAAGGGTATAAGTTTTTTTGTCTAATAACTAAAAAGATGTTCATCAGTATGGATGTTGCCTTTTTTAAAGACAAACATTTTAATCCAAACTCTTCACTTTAGAGGGGGAATTCTAGTAAAGTTCAGCTCTAGGATTTTTACCTGACTCTGTACCACTTGTGTCATTACAACCTGAGCACTCATTACCTAGACAGTCACAACCCAAGTCTCCACCTGAGCCATCACTACTTAGTCCATTAGTTTTACCTAAGTCGTATATGCCATTAACACCTGATAAGCTTGCAGAAATAGATATAGAAACAAGAGAAGATTTGCCTCTAGAGCAGCTCGCCTTGAAAACATACTCTCGGCGTCAACATACTCAAAGCCAACTGGTGGAATAGCCTATCATCGTCTAAAAGCACGGCCAAGAGACTGAATCGAAAGAAACTCCTAACCCCTTCAATGTTTCATATAATCTTCCTACAGATCTTGACAAGCCTATTGCCCTATGGAAAGGAGTTCGATATTGCACGCAATATCCCTTGTATAACTATTTATCTTATAACAAGTTGTCATCATCATTCCGTGTTTTCAGTGAAAAGATCACAACCATTACTATACCCACTACTGTTTAGGAATCTCTGGCAATTCCAAAATGGAAGATTGCGGTAATGGAAGAAATGAGAGCTTTAAAGAAAAATAATACATGGAAAATTATGCAATTACCCAAAAGAAAAAGTCCAATAGGTTGCAAGTGTGTGCTTAACATTAAATACAAATCTAATAGAAACATAGATAGATATAAAGTAAGGTTAGTCGTTAAAGGATTTACTCAGACTTTCAGGATTGACTATAATGAAACCTTTGCTCATGTGGCTAAACTCAATACTAATAGTCTTGGTGTCTTTTGCATCTTGATTGGCCACTTCATCAAATGGACGTGAAGAATGCCTTTTTGAATAGAGAAGTCAGAGATTAAGTATATATGGAGTTGCCACCTAGTTTTGATGAAGAAAGAGTAAATGGTAAAGTGTATCATTTGAAAAAAAAATCTTTGTATGGTTTAAAGTAGTCGCCCAAAGCATTGTTCAATCGCTTCACTAAATCAGTGATTAAATTTGGGTATACACAAGGACAAACTGATCATAAATTATTCTTCAAACACTCATCTAACAAGATATTCATCCTTATGGCTTATGTGGATGATATTATTTTTACCGGAGATGATTTGGAAGAACTCAACCGACTCAAGAAGTTTCTGGCTCAGGAGTTTAAGATAAAGGACTTGGGTCATCTTCGATATTTCTTGGGTATCGAAGTGGCTAAGAGAAAATAGGGAGTTTTTATCTCACAAAGGAAGTATACCTTAGATTTTCTTAAAGAAACAGGTATGCTAGGTTGCAGACCATCTGATACACCTATTGAAATAAATTGTAAGGTGGGTAAAGAAGCAAGTGATCCTGTACATAAGGGGAAATACCAAAAACCTGGTTGAAAAATTAATTTATTTATCTCATACTAGGCCAGACCTTGATTTTGTTGTTAGTATGGTCAGTTGGTATATGCATAGTCCTTTTTAAGATCACCTCAATGCAGTGAATAGAAACTTAAGATACTTAAAGGGAGCACTTGGGAAGGATTATTTTTTGGTAAAAACATGAATAGAGAAGTTGAGGCATAAACAGACATTGACTAGGCCAGCTTTATTGATGATATGAGGTTTTCTTCCGGGTACTGTACATTTGTGTGAGGGCAATTTGGTGACTTTGAAAAGTAAGAAACAAAACGTAGTAGCCACGAATAATGAAGAAGCAAAATTGAGAGCCTTGACATATGAGACTTGTAAACTTATTTGGATTAGAAGACTCTTAGATGAGTTACAATAGCCTTACTTAAAGCCTATGAAGCTTTTTATGACAATAAAACAGTCATAAGTATATTTTATAATCCAATCCATCAGGATCACACCAAGCATGTAGAGATTGACAAATACTTCCTCAAAGAGAATATAGAGATTGAAGAGATGTGTATAACACATGTCCCATCCAAGGGCCAAATTGCAGACATTCTTACAAAGAGGTCAAGTAGACAAATATTTAAAGATTGTGTAAACGACCTGGGAATGATCAATATTTTATCTCCAGCTTGAAGGGAGTGTTGAGAATCTTATTTTTAGTTACCGTGTTTTTTTTTTCTATATTTGGTTAAGATAAGATAGTTATCTTATTTCTTATTGTCAACTACTTTTGTTTTGGATCGAGTAATGGGTTGAGATACTTCAAGACTGCCTTTGAATTCAACCCGAGAAGCGGACTTGTTAGGATTTTTTCTACCTCTCCCTATTTTGATAACTTGTAACAATGAGAGCTCAATTTAAAAGAGAGCTCACTGATCTCACAATTTAAAAATATTTTTGCTTGCCTTTCCATTGATAGCTTAAGTCCTTTAAATACACTGTCAAGCAACCATAATTCCTACTATTGAGGAGATAATAATAATATCTAAAGAAAAATATAATCCTATAATATCTAAAGAAAGATAATTTGAAAATATTTAATTAATGATAACAATATCTAAAGGAAGATTTATTTTAAATAGAAAATAGAATATCTGCAACTAAATAAAATTCTGAAATGGTGCCACTTCTTATTCCATTTGACTTCGTAACATCACTCCTCCCTCCAAAGCGCGCTTGACCTCAAACGTAAAGGTAGAATGTTAGTCCATGATTTTGGGTCCTTGAAATAGCATGTAATGATATTTCGGATTCTATGATGTTGCCCTCCATGGCCGAATCTTCCTCGATCCCTTCTAACCAAAATAATTTTTTACATTTGTGACTTGGAATAAACCGCTCATTATAGTTGAAGCATAGACCTTTTGCCCTTCTATCTTCCATCTTAACTCTTGTAAGACATTGAATGAATAAGGAATTTTGGGCACCTGGTTCCACAGGTCTGTGAATAGAATTCCCTTCCCTTATGTGAATTGTTGGTGTGGTATTTTGTCCAGCTAACCTTTGTCATTCATAGAGTATTGCAAGGTTCATTGCAGTCGATAAGTCGGGTGGGTGGTGAAGTTCCACTTCCAATGCAATATCTTCCCGCAATCCATTCACAAAAATTTGCATTTCCTGTTCAGAAGTTAGAGAATGAGTTTGGGTAGAAATCATCTCAAATTGGCGTTGATATTGCTCTACTAAATTTGTCTGTTTGAGTTTGGACAGTGTTTCCAATATGTTTCTTCTAATTAGGGACCCAAATCACAGTGTGCAACTTTGTTTAAATTCTTCCCAAGTTAAGTGTGGCCTGTCTCGGGCGATTTTTAAGTACCACAATTGGGCATCCTCTTCTAAGTGTATGGCGGCCAAGTGCATTTTGTCTGCTTTTAGAGTGTTTAGATGCAAAAAGAAAGTTTCACAACGATTGAGCCAACCCAATGGTTCTATATTCCCATTAAAACGAGGGAAATCGATTTTGGTGTATCTGGGAAAAGGTTGGCGATGATCTGGGTTGGTGTTGTTGGTTTGGTGTGTATGGTTGTGATTATTCGGATTGACGTTGTTGTTGTTGGTTTGGGGGGAATAATTGTGGCTTTCATTTTGGGATTCGATATCTGGTTTTTGGGTGTGTAATGAGAGTGTTATTTGCTCGAGTTGTGCCGCCATGGTTTGAAAACGAGTGTGGGTGGCTGCTTGTTCACTTTTGTAGATTTTGAAGAACTCATCAAATTGCTCCAGCAAAGTGCGTTTTTCTCCCATTACCTCATGCTCTGATACTAAATTATTAGCTGCTTTTATTTTGGATCAAGTAATGGGTCAAGATACTTCAATACTGCTTTTAGATTCAACACAGGAAGGGGATTTGTTAAGATTTTTTTTACCTCTCCCTATTTTAATAACTTGTAACAATAAGAGCTCAATTTAAGAGAGAGCTCACTGATCTCACAATTTAAAAATATTTTTGCTTGCCTTTCCATTGATAGCTTAAGTCCTTTAAATATACTGTCAAGCAACTATAATTCCTACTATTGAGGAGATAATAATAATATCTAAAGAAAAATAATTGTATAATAATATCTAAAAAGATAATTCTATAATATCAAAAGAAAGATAATCTTATAATATCTAAAGAAATATAATCATAAAATATTTAATAAATGATAACAATATCTAAAAGAAGATTTATTTTAAACAAAAAAATGAATATCTGCAACTAAATAGAATTTTAAAATGGTGCCATTTCTTATTCTATTTAACTTCGTAACACTTATCTTTTAGGAAGTAGATAGAAAGTTATCTTTTATTTTTTAGAGATCAGATTTAAGTTCTATTTTAAAATTAGATTTGTTCCAAATTTACAGAATTCTAATCTTGTTTGGCAAGTCTTGTAATTCTCTATTTATAGAGTTTTGATATGAATAAAATAATCTCAGCTTAGGTATTTTTGCTAAGTTTGATTTTGGTATATGGCTGATGAATTTTAAATGGGATGCCTTCTGTAAAGGGGAGAGAAAAGGCAAGTTCAACCACATGTACTAGAGTGGTTTGAAAATGAGAAAGACATGGATGATACTTTTGCATGAACTAAACTGAATGTTCTATTTTTTCCAATAAACTGACTAGTATTTAACCATATTATTTCCTTCTAAAGTGATTTTAAGAAAAGCAGCTTCTTTAAGAAGAAGATACCTGTACCTATCTAATAAAATCCAATTCTTATCAATGGCTTCCTGCACTGTCATTCTGCTAATCTTTTTTATTACAATGTGGAAATGTCTATATTTGGAAGCCAAGGTTTTTATAGTTCTAATGGATGAAGAGCCTGTTATTTCTCTTACAACTGGAAACTCTTTCCTCAGGTCTGATTGATTTCACCTTAATTATATTAGCTTATTTTTGCACTGACCTCATTGTGATTGTTTTTCGCTTGGGGCAAATGATTATATTAAACAATACTCTAGGAGTGAGATAGATACTATCTCATACAAAGAGAGGACCAGCAGCGGGCATGACAAATTCTTGGTCTCTCTCCTCCATAGAGATTCCTACACCAAACTCTATAGCTACACTCATTTGCTCAGTGGTTTTGCAATCCACATTCGTTCGGAAGAGGTATATTCATTCACTACAAATTCAGCTTTGAAAGATCTAAAATTCATACAATACCAATCTAAAAATTTTCATCTAGGACGACCTTTAAAGGAAGGATGAAAGATTTATTCCTCAACTTTCATTACCAGATTAAAAAATAAAAAAAAAGGAAAGAAATATAACAATGGGAACTAATACTAAGTTTTTAGGTACTTGACGCTCTTCAAAATGCAAACGGAGTTAGAGCCATACATGAAGATATCAAAATGGAGAAGCTCACAACACATACACCTGATTTCCTTCAGATCCCAGCAGACGTTTGGCCAACTTTTGGCGGAGCAGAACATGCCGGTGAAGGGGTTGTGATAGGTTTCATTGATACTGGCATCAATCCTCAACATCCTAGTTTTGCCAGCCGGTCTATTAGAGGGTGGCTATATGGTAGTAAATTCAAGGGTAAATGTGCCACTGGAGAGATGTTCTCCTCAAAGGCATGCAATGGTAAAATAGTAGGAGCACAATATTTTTCCCGCGCAGCAATTGCTTATGGTGATTTCAACTCTACTCGTGACTATGCATCTCCCTTTGATGCCGATGGTCATGGAAGGCAAGTTAATAATACTAACATATTAGTATGGTGATGAGTTATACACTTCATTATTTTGGCTTATATTTATCTTAACTCTCACTAATATTGTTAGAGATAAAAATTGATGCTAGAATCATGCACTGGCTTTTAATTTGCATGGCTTTCATCTATGCTCATTTCAGCCACACAGCATCAACAGCTGCAGGAAACCAGTGATTGTCAATGACTTCAATTATGGATATGCAAGTGGCATGGCACAAGGAGCAAGGTATTTAAGATGAGAAGAAAAAGAATAACTGGATCTTATTTTCTGGCTTTAGTATGTGTTTATTTATTTTAATTCAGACTCATTTTAAGAGTTAGTCTGCTGAAGTTCTGCACGAGTTATATCCCACTTCCAATCTATATTCTATTTTCTCTGTTTTATTTTTTGAACAGGATAGCTGTTTACAGAGCACTTTATACTTTCGGAAGTTATATGTCGGATGGTGTGGCTGTTGATCAGGTATGTGAGTATGGAAAACCCACGAAAAATTTTGACAAATGAAATTGCATGAAGTATATGCAGATAACTTCGTTAAAATGATTATAAACGGATGCCTATATTTGATGGAGAAAATTATGATTTTTGGTGTATGAAGATGAAAACTCTTTTCATCTCTCTTGATTTATGGGATTTTATTGAAGAAGGAATTGGAGAAGCCAATTCAGTCAAAAAAAAAAAGATCCAAAAGGAAAATTAACAAAAGAGTAGAAGAGATATATAAAAGAGAAGCAACAAATGGATGCACAAACCCCTTTGGGAAGATTAAATAAGGCATTTCAGATACAATAGTTCTAAGAATAATTGGTGTAAAATAACAAAAGAGGCATAAGATATTCTCCAAGAAGAATTTAGTTAAAGGTTAAAACTTTTAAACTTTAAGATCTTAGAAGAAATTTTAAAAATATAAAATTAAAAGGGAATGAAATCATGCAAGAATTTTCATATTGATTTACCGAACTTGTGAATCAGATAAAAATATATGGTGAAAATATTGAAAGTTAGAAGATTGTCAAGAAAGTCCTTATTAGTTTGCCTGAAAAAATTGATCTCATTATTTCTGTGATAAAAGAAATAAATGATTTTTCTTTATTGACAATACAAGAGTTGATGAGTTCTTTAAAATCTTTTAAGAGAAAATTGATGCGACACTCTAAAAAATCTATTGAGAGCGTATTTCAATCTAATCACAATCAAGAGAACTCTAGTAGGTGGGACAAACAAGGAAGAGATAGAGGGAGAGGAACAAGAAATAGTGGAAGAGAAAGAGAAAATTTTAATATTAAAAAAGTATCCCAATCACAACAAAAATGCAATATTGTAAAAAGAGCAATCACATGAAGAGAGATTGTTAGAATAAAAAAAAATTCCAATGCTTTAATTGTAAAAAATTTGGGCACTTACAAAAGATTGTAGATTTAAAAACAATCAACAAGCAAGTGTTATGGAATAAAAAAAGATGAAGAGAGTTTATTTTTTGCTTGCCAAAGTGCCTCTAAACAAAAAAATAATTGATGTTTGGTTTCTGGATAGTGGCTATAGTAACTATATGACTGGTGATAAGGATATATTTCTAAATATAGATACTTCAGTTAACTTACAAATAAGGATAAGTAATGGTGCATTGGTGCAAGTAAAAGGAAAAGGCACAATTGAGGTTCAAAGCAATGTGAGAACCAAATATATTCGTGATGTGTTTCTTGTTCCAGAGTTGAAGCAAAATTTATTTAGTGTTGAACAGTTGGTAGAACATAGATATGATATTCACTTTGAAGGCAATGGTTACACTATTTTTAACAAGACACATAGGATGCAAGTTATGAAGAAGATAGCCACGGAGAAAAATAGAAGCTTTCTAATTGTTTTCAAATATGGATGAAATATAGCCTTTAAGATGGAAGCAGTTGATGAATCATAGCTATGGTATACAAGATTTGGGCACTTGAATTTTTATGGGTTGAAATTGCTTTCTCAAAAGAACATGGTTATAGGACTGCCAAGTAACCAAAAAGATAGAGAAAGAGTTTGTGAAGGGTGTGCACTTAAGAAACACCATTGATAACCTTTTCCAAAATGAGTTGCATGAAGAACAAAACAAGCACTTGAATTGGTACACACAAATGTTTGTGGACCAATGTTTATACCTTTCTATGGTAAAAACAAGTACTTTATTCTTTTTATTAATGATTTTATTGTTAGTGCTATGTGCATTTGTAATAATTTAAAAATTGCATCTCTCATTTGTAATGTAACGAAAATATAATACACATTAAAATAATTTTATTATATTAATAAAATTAGGGGACTCACCTTTGAAGCGTGTTTTGAACAAATCTAATTGAGAACGTGATGGGCTTCCCCAAACTAAAATAATAATTTTTTATTTGAAATTAATAAAACAGCTCTTGCTTTAAAAATTATCTCTCAAATTGAATGAAATAACTCTTACTTCTTAATTTCTCAGAACTTAACTATATTTATATGCTTACACTTTTGTTCCTTTTCTTTTTCTTATATAATTCAAATGTAACGAATCCTATTTATATGATTCTTGGCCGTTATAAGACTAATAAAAACACAATAAATAGACAGTCAAATTACAAGCATGACAAGGCATGAAAATTACCTTATATACTTGCTAATGAAATGAAATATTGCTGACGAATTTTGAAATAAAATAGTATTCCTAGTTAATTGATATATAGCGAAGTCATGCTAAAAGAAAAGCATGACAATGTTTATATGTAAACTTAACAAAAAAAAATAAGTGCAGCACGTGATTTCATTAAAAAAAATTCATTGATTTTCAAATCATTTATCTAATTAAAAAATGTCACCATTTCACATATTTTTTTAACGGGAAATGTATTATTTATAAGCAATATATTAATTACTCCTGATAAATTAATATATTTAAATAAAAAAAATTTAAAAAAAATTTAAATAAAATAATAATTATTTTATTTAAAAAATAATTATATCTATTAATGTCCAATTTAATATCCATACATATTATTTGTACAATTTGAGATATACATTAAGTAGATAAAGATGTCAAGTCTCACTTAGCATAATTTTAAATTTATTAATTAAACCTTAACTACTCCCCGAAAGACTCTAAAGTAAATGAGTGAATAATTAATTTAATTTAAATAAAATAATAATTATTTTATTTAAATAATAACTATATCTACTAATGCTCAATTTAGTACCCATTCAAATTATTGACACAATTTGAGATATACACTAGGTAGATAAAAGTGTCAAGTTTCACTTAGTATAATTTTAGGTTTAACAATTAAACGTTAGCTACTCCCCGAGAGACTCTTAAATAAATTAATATTTTTTAAAACTTCCCAAATCGAACAATTTGATCCGGTGCGCCATTCACGTGCTCAACGCGTACACTTCATATAATGAGACTCTCTAGGTTTACACCCATTTTGTCTCACGGAATATTTTTGTAAGTCCATAATCAATGCCCCTCCACACACGTTATGGATAATACAAAATGGCGAGTTAAACCATACAAGTTGAGGTTAATCTATATTCATACAATCCATCCATCATTAATATCCTGGAAGAGTGGAGACATAGATCAATAACGTCAAGTCTCCTATTACTTAATCATAAACTTATCTCTTTTAATTCGTATTCCAATAAATAATATATGCAAATTCATTTGCAATATTATTTACTCCACAGGAAACTCTTTCTCGAGTTAAATACAATATTAGAGCATCTGGATATTTAACTCACCCATATGAGCTGACGGATCTCATATCTACACACACCGAACTCCATAAGCATCAGACCATACCCAGCGACACCCAGCGGTCAGACCATGAAAGGTATCTGACATATGTGGAACCTAAGTATGGTGGATCACTCATAAGCCCACCGTGGTGCTCAGGTCTAGGGACCACGAATACTACTCAACTTGAGAATACCCTTCATTGACGGATTTATGAAAAATCTATTGGAGATCTTCATTGAGTCTAATTCAGTATTTAGTCCTTATTAAATACATGTGCATCTATATGAGCTTCACTAAACTCATGGTTTGCTAAGATAAACCATCTGAACTATCCAAATATGGACATACACTGATCTATATAAATCGGTTTCATATGATAAACTCTGCATCGATGAAAATAGATCAGGAACATTTAATTTGAAAACATATTTACACAATAATATTTCTTAGCAACGCTTGCAACTATTTGCAACTATATCATTGTAAGTATATTCGCAGGTCTTTGTCTCATTTCAGACAAGATTCTAACTCTTTAAACTTGATTTACACTTATTCAGATCAATATAATATCTGAAATATTACAAGCATCTTAGCTAATAAAATTAATTAACGATTTATTGAAATATTTATTTATTACATAAGTATGAAAATATAATATTCATACAAAATTGAGATGGCACATGAGCACAAATCCCAACATTTACAAGAATGACATAGGTGTTTTTTATGAGAGAAAAATTTGAAGTTTCTCTATTTTTAAGAAGTTTAAAAGCTTTGTTGAAAAACAAAGCAAAACTTACTTAAAAATCTTAAGAATGACAAGGGCAAAAAGTACAACTCACGTCAATCTAACAAGTTTTGTGAAGATAAAGGCGTTGAAAGACAACTCATTGTTGGTTATACTCCACAACAAAATGAGATGTCAAAAGAAAGAACCAAACAGTGATAGAGATAGCCAAATTAATGCTTCACAAAAAAGGGCTACCAAAGTTTTTTGGGCAGAAGTAGTGTATACTGCTGTATATTTAATAAATAGATGTCCCACAAAGGCATTTCAAAATCAAACACCCATTGAAGCATGGTGCGGAAGAAAGCCATCAGCAAGGCATTTGAAAGTTTTTAGTTGTGTTTGTTATACATAAATTCAAAAAAAAAGGCATAAACTTGATGAGGCAAGTGCGAAGTGTATTGTTTTAGGCTATAGGCTTTATAGTTTGAAGAACAATAAAATGATTACAAGTCGTAATATGTTATTTGATGAAAAAATAGTCTGTAATTGGGAGCATGGTAAAGTTGAAAAAAAGACTATTCTTTAATAAGATATTATCATAAAGAACAATGAAGATAAAGAAAATTCACCTCAAGTCTCCCCACCATCAACCCCATCACCAATTGCAAGTGAGTCTCCAAGTTTATCCACTTCTTCGCTTTCAACAACTTCACAAAAAGTAAAGAGTTTAAAAGAAATTTATGAAAGATACAATTTTTTGTGTCTTTGAACCTGAAAGCTTTGAAGAAGTCTAGAGAAAACCTATGCAAGAATAAATTAATGTTATTGAAAAAAACAAAACATTGGAACTCTTAGAAAAGCCAAATGTGAAAGAAATTATCGAAGTGAAATCGGTTTATAGGGTGAAATATAATACCAATGGAAGTGTGCAAAAATATAAGGCAAGGCTAGTAGCTAAGGGCTACTCATAACAGCATGATATTGACTACTATGACACTTTTGCTCCAATTGCTCAGCTTGACACCATGAGAACTCTTATTACCCTAGCTGCAAAAAAAGGTTGGTTACTATACCAATTTGATGTCAAATCAGCTTTTTTAAATGAAAAATTAGAAGAAGATATTTATGTTGAGCAACCGCAAGGATATATTGCCAAGGGTGAAGAAGAAAAGGTATGCAAGCTTAATAAGACTTTGTATGGCTTAAAGCAAGCTCCAAGAGCTTGGCATACTCAAATTGATGGTTATTTTTTTGGAGAAAAAATTTAGTAAAAGCAAAAATGAACCTACCTTGTATATAAAAAGTCAAGATATGTCGAGTGTCCTTATTGTTGCTCTTTATGTTGATGACTTGATTTTTAAGAGAACAATGAAAAAATGGTTGAAGAATTCAAAAAAGATATGATGAAATAATATGAGATAAGTGATATGGGTTTACTGCATTATTTTCTTAGCATTAAAATTTATCAAGAAGATGATAGTGTGTTCATTTTCCTAAAGAAATATGCAAAAAATATTCTTAAAAAAATTTAGTATGTTTAGGTGTAATGAAGTAGCAACACCATTAGTGGCGAATGATAAATTGAAGAAAAAAGATAGGGGTAAGAAAGTTAATGAGACTTATTATAGAAGTTTGATTGAAATTTTATTTTATCTCACAGCCATAAAACCTGAAAGTTTGATTGGAAATTTATTTTATCTCACAGCCACAAGACTTGACATTATGTTTGCCTCAAGTTTATTATCAAGATTTATGCATTCTTCCAGCCAATTTCATCTAGGGACAGCAAAAAGAGTGCTTATTAAATACTTGAAAGGCACAATAAATTATGGCATTAAATATTGGAGAAATATGGGTGTTAAGTTGATTAGTTTTTGTGATAGTAATTGAGGTGATTGTAGTGATGATATGAAGAGCACCTTAGGCTATGCATTTTCTCTTAGTTTTGGTATGATCTCTTGGGCATCAAAGAAGCAGCAAACAATGGCATAATCCTCAGCTGAAGTAGAATATATTTAAGCATTATTGGCAACCTCTCAAGCTATTTGACTACGAATAATCTTAGAAGACATTCAAGAGAAGCAAAAAGAAGGCATAAAACTGTTTTGTAATAACAAATCAGCCATAACAATTGCAAAAAAAAAAAATCATAATAGAACCAAACATATTGCCATCAAGTATCACTTTATACGAGAAGCAATTAGTGATGGAGAGATTCAGCTCAAGTATTGGAAATTTGAAGAGCAAGTGGCTGATATATTCATCAAAGCTCTTCTAAAAGAAAATTTTATGCAACTAAGAGAGCTTCTCGGAGTTCAAGAACATCACATTAAATGAGAGAATATTAATTAATGTGATTTTAATTATAATTAAAATTATGAGTTCTAGTCTTATTTAGACTTTCTTATGTAAAAGTTTAGTTATGATTTATATTCCTACTTCGATAAGGTAAAGACACCTATTTATATAGATATTTCGTTTGTTAAAATTAGACGTTAAAAGAAATTAAAAAGAAAAAAAAAAGAGTGTTCCCCCAATCACGCTGTTCTTATTTTTTCTTTTTATGATTCTACCCAAACAATCAACAAAATTTGATAGATTATATTAACTCTTCTCTTCTCCTTGTAAGTATATATGCATGCATGTATAATTTATAAATATAATATTTAGGTGTGCATGCATGCTGAGGAATTTAATGGCAATATTTGGAGAAGGTGATATTGGAGATGGAGGTGACAACAGAAAGCCTTTGGTTTGGTAAATGCTAATAAGAGTCAGACGAAGTTAGAAATAAAAATCCTCTATGTTTTTATTTGGGTTTAATTTATTCAAATTAAACTTGACACTTTATTAATGTGTTGTAGTGACCAAAATCTCTTTTGGGGGTGCTTTTATCTTCCACTTAACTACCTAATAATTAATGGTATCCCACAGAGATTGTACCTAATCCAATTGTTCAATTAGAACCTATAATTAATTGGAAAAGGATTTTTCTTTTTCTTTTTTAAAAAGAAAAAGAAATTTTTGAAAGCATGAAAATAATTTTCTTGAATTGTATAGAGTTGGCACATACTAATACTAGCTATGTTCATAAATCTTTTTCAATGGCATTACAAATTTATTTATATTTCTTAAAAGACTTTTTTTTTTGTTTTTAAAAGAAAAGACTTTTTTTTAACACCAACTTAAAATAAGATTTTCAAATTTTGACTTTTGTTAGCATGTCCAAAGTTGAATAAATTGAAGAATATGTTAGAATTAACTCAAGATAAGATATTAATAACTTTGATTTTGTATTCTAAAATTTTGATTCATAAAAAATCTTATTTGTATATAGTGTTGACAATAGTCTTTCATTGTGTACTAAGTCCTTAGTCACAAATAAAATTTTCTTTTAAAAATAGCGGTCTAGTCTAAGGTTGAGTTAGTATAGCCTCTCTCGAACTCTCCTTAGCATCCAAGATTGGTTTCTATACCTACAAAATCAATTAAGGTTATGCTGGTGGTTATCTTCAGTAATAACTCTCCAATGCTTAAACCAATAACGGGATTGATTAGAAAAATAAGAGTGGGCGAAAATAATGTGTTTAAATAGGCTTATTTGCTTTTTTTTTCTCTCTCTTTTGGGTCTAAAGAAAGAATCACCTCTCCTTTTTCTCACTCTTTATTCTCTTTCATATAAGCTTCTTTGAGTGCTTAGTTGTTGCCATGTGCGAGTTGTTTGAGATTGTAAGGATAGGTGTTTACGCTTAAAATATAACGCAGCTATCGCAGTATAAATTGAGGTGTCAATCCCACGAGGGACCTTTTGGCAAAATAGGTTGATGAAGTAAAATATTGAAGTGGTAGCAAAGGATAAAATTAATTAATTGGTTTAAGTGGATGAGATAGAATTGTCTATGAATTGAGAAAATATTTTATGATGATTTAAGTAAGGCTTCGAGAATCACAATTATACTTTATAAATATACTTTACACTTTGATTCAATGTTTATAACTAAATTGACAGTTTTACATCTAAACAATCAATCAGAAGATATGTAAAATATAGCACATTTGATAATACATGCATTTGATATGATTGAACTATTTTGCAAATATTAACACAAATCATGTTCATTTATACAAGTTATCTAAGATCGACAATATATCATTTTGACAATATTGCAGTAAAAGATCAATTTGAATATCAAATATTTATTATCTTTACATGTTATCCAAGATCGATAATATATCAATCGACAATATTGCAGTAAAAGATTAACATATAAAACAATGTAACCAATAACAATTATAATTCAACAAGAATTACATAAGAAAAGCATGACTGAACATATATGAGACATGAGAATTATAACCTCTGGATTATAGAAAATAAAATAGATAAGAGTTTAATCAAAACTAAACTTACAAACATTTGTAGTTCTTGACAACGAATTAAAATATAGAAGTAAATTTATTATACATAAAAGTTCATCTCTTAGCCTTGTCAAGAACTCTAGCCTAGATTACAATACATGTTAATGAGAAGAAAATAAAGGGAGAATTATCTAATGTTGAAAACATCCTAAGAGTGTCCTTATATAGGCAATGAATGAAAATATGTCATGAGTGACATCAATCTTCAATAATTTTAGGCCAACAACTAGTTCACCTACTTGTAGCACATTTTTGATAATATAAATGACCGATGTAGCCTCTATGGCCGACATAAAAGTTGTATCATTTTGTCTCTTCTTTCTATAGGCGCCGGATTCATGTAAATGGGATGAGTATCCAATGCGATATGAGCAAAATTCGAAAGATACATCAGATTTCGGCCAACAACCCTTTTACCCACTTGCAAGACAATTTGGTCCATGATAACGGCTGATTTAGACTTTATCATCAACATAAGAGTTATTGATAATTAAGTCAGTATTTCACAGCTTCAAGAATTATACCAATTGGGTACGTATTTAGTGAGATACGGTCTAAATACGTGAGTTGGATTAAGTTGAGCGAAAGTTGAGCCCGATTCTATTGTATCTCAATTTTTGGCTCATAACATATTAGATTTGACTTTTCTACTATTCTTCAAGTTTGTGTAAGATTGAGTCATGTTACTCCAGGTTCAAGAATTTCTTCATTTCAATTTCTACATTGAGAGCTATGTCCATTTTACCTAAACATGTGTAAATAACATTCAATAATCACAATTTAAGGAGAACACTTTATTTCAAACTAAAAGTACAAAAATGCTAAAATTAGTAACATTAAATGGTGACTGAATCTCTTAATAAATATGCATGTTCATGTATTCATCAATAGGATATGCCTGCGATTATAGAGATGAGATATGTCAAAAATTCTAAAGATAATATATAATTGAGATCTTAATGATAAGGCATCTCTAATATTGTAGTGGTAGAATATGTTCGAAGTTATAGTGATAAAGCATTGCCTCATTTTTGAAATAATCTTTAACAGAAGGTGAATAGTAAGGTTGGCTAGCCTGAGATTCCCTAAGCACAACAACAAAATTACTGAGGACAAACTTAGTGGGTATTGATCCCAAGCTCCTTGAGTCTTCTAGACTTGTGGCCGTCTTATACATAAATCAATAAGTATAGGCTTTTGGAAGATTGGGTTTGAAGATGAGACTTTGATATTGAATTTTGAGTTTAAACATTTTGTATTGGCTCTTAGAGAATTGAGCCTCACTCTTGACGAACTGGATCTAGGCTAGACTTGGTGGCAACATATAATTCAAAAACAAAAATTAGAGGTGGGCATAATTTTCATTCCTATTTCGACCCGACTCGAAATTTTTGATCAGGACAAAACTAGGTATTAATTCAGGATAAGTTTAGAATAAAAAAATTCTATCCCAAATAAATCAAATTTGAGTTCGAGAAATTCTCGAACGAATTTAAAAATTTCTCAAACTCAAAATTTTTTTTATTCATTTTACTGTTTTTGTTACCTTTTACTTTTGCTTTATAAATACAATAATCAATAATAAAAAAATCTCACTTTCTTTGTTTTTGCCTTTTTGCCATGTTCCCATCACTTTTTTTTTTATACATGTTCCATGTTCCCATTAAGATATCACTTTCTAATATATATATGAGATAGGAAAGATTATTATTTCTTATAATAAAATAAAATTATTTTTTTAATTACTTATAATTTATTTGAATATATAATATTTAAGGATTTAAAATTATAATAGATTTTAAAACTAATCAAATTATAATATTTAATGTAATTAAATTTTGAAATAATAACATTTCACCTAGTTTAACTTATAAATTAATAATATTTAATGTAGTTAAATTTGGAACGAATTCATTTTAAAATTAATCAAATTATAATATTTAACATAATTGAAATAGAAATAATAACATTTATGGTAATTCAAATTAATAATATTTAACGTAATTAAACTTGAAGTTGAATTTGAAATTATAGTATTTAATGTAATTGAAATCAAAATTAAATTTAGAATTATAATATTTAACGTAATTAGATTTAAAATTATAATTGAGTTCAAAATTAATCAAATTATAACATTTAATATAATTGAATTTAGAATAATAACATTTCACGTAGTTTAAATCAATAATATTTAATATAATTAAACTCAAAATTAGATTTAAAATTACAATATTTAACGCAATTGGATTTGGAATGAATCGATTTTAAAATTAATTAAATTATAATATTTAACATAATTGAATTTGAAATAATAACATTTAACGCAATTTAAATCGATAATATTTAACGTAATTACTAATTGAACTTGAAATTAGATTTGAAATTATAATATTTAATGTACTTAAAATCAAAATTAGATTTGAAATAATAAAACTTAATGTATTGCAAATTGAAATAAGATTTGAAATTATATATTTAACGTATTTAAACTCAAAATTAGATTTGAGATTACAACATTTAATGTAATTACTAATTTGAAACGAATCGATTTCAAAATTAATTAAATTATAATATTTAACATAATTGAATTTAAAATAATAATATTTAATATGATTCAAATCGATAATATTTAACGTAATTACTAATTGAACTTGAAAGTAAAGAGATAAAATTTAATGTACTTAAAATCAAAATTAGATTTAAAATAATAGCATTTAATGTATTGAAATCGAAATAAGATTTGAAATTATAATATTTAATGTATTCAACTTGAAATTGAATTTGAAATTATAACATTTAAGGTAATTGGATTTAAAATGAATTAATTTTAAAATTAATTAAATTATAATATTTAACGTAATTTAATTCTAAATTAAATTTAAAATAATAATATTTAATGTAATTAAATTAAAATAATAACATTTAACGATTTGAAATTAAAATTGAGTTGATTTTTTTTTTTAAATGTGAACAATAATCAAAATAATATTATTTTAATATGAACAGTAATAATAAAAATTTTGATCCGACCCAAAAAATGTCCCGAACGAAAAATTTTCTCCTTCCCAAACGGGTTCAAAAATTATTTAAAAATTTTCGAACCCAAAATTATCCACCCTAAAGAAACTTCAATCTACTTTTCACAACATTAAAAGAAAAATTAACCATAAAATTTGAATTCGTATACTCTTACAATTAAAGGTAGGTAAATTACCAGTGAACTAATGGCATCATGAGCTCAATATTTCTTAAAGGCTTAAAACATATTTAGTACTTTTCAAAAAAAAAACCCGTAATTTAGTAAAAGTTTTAAGAATTTTACCTTTAAAAAAAAGTATCTTTAACATTTGTTTCGACACATCTATTAAAAAGAAAAATAAGAGAAATAAAATTAGCAAAAGATCCGACTGATCTATCTCCCAAAATGGGCACTCGAATATACATATTTTTTTTCTTTGTGGGTGTGCGAAATATTATATTTTGACTGAGAAAGGCCAAATGTCGTCCATGCTAGGGAAGAGACAAAATCAAACTACCGAAAAAACAAAACTAGGTCAAGGTCAAGCATTCCTTCTGAAACGGATGTCTTTCTTCTTCACTCCTTAATCTTATCTTAAGACTCCAACACAACACAACACAACGCTCCAAGTGTGAAAATTAGAGCAATTAGTTTATTTATCTTTTTTTGTGAAATTTTTTAATTCAATAGAATATATTTAAAATAATACGGGTTGCTCTTAATATGTTTTAATAATATAATCTAATTATTATATTATTATAGTCCGATGAGATTTGCTCAAATTAAAACAATTAGATTGTAATAATAATAATAATATATGAATAATTTCATGTCATTAAAAAAAAGAAAAGAAAAAAGGGTGTGTTGACTTTGATGTGTCATAAAGAAGAGAATCTTTTTCAACAAAAACTTGCGTCATATATCACAAATTTAATCAATTTATTAAAACATAACCAAAAAAAAAGAAGAAGAAGAAGATTAGAGGAGAATCTGTGGGAGCTTGGAAAGTTTTTATTGCAAGAGAGTGAAAGGGGCAAGATATGCATTAGATGTTAAAACCCACATGGCAAATTTTCCCTCCGTCTGAAGCGCTGCCACAAAAAAAGAAAAAACAATTTCCATAAAAAGCCAAAAGAAAAAAAATGAAACCCCTCTTACTCTCTGTCTCTGTCTCTGTCATCAACCAACCACAATGCCACCACAGCTGCACTGATACTGCACACCCCTCCCTCCCCTAACCCTCCATTTCTTTAACACCACCTTCTTTATTCTTCATTCTTGTTAGCTTTTGTTTGTGTTTTCAGTGTTTCTGTGGTGGTTTCATATTAGGCAGCCATGATGAATGCTCTAGCAGCCACCAACCGCAACTTTCGCCATGCAGCTCGCATTCTTGGGTTGGATTCCAAGCTTGAGAAGAGCCTTTTAATCCCCTTCAGAGAAATCAAAGTAATTCATATTCACCTTCTCTTTTAATTATTACTATTTCTTTTCTTCGCGCAACATGATTAGTTGTTAGCTTCATTTGTTATTTTGATCTTGCTGCTGCAGGTTGAATGTACAATTCCCAAAGACGATGGCTCTCTTGCATCCTTCGTTGGATTTAGAATCCAACATGACAACGCCCGTGGCCCGATGAAAGGTGGCATACGCTACCACTCTGAGGTGATACTCATATATATACGGGTTAATTTTGTATCTATTTTTTTTCTTTTTTTTCTTGAGTCCTTCTGTATGTCTCTCACTTCGCATGTTCAAGTTAATGAGGTGATGCCACTGATACTCAAGCTAGATTGTGCTGGGTTTTTGAGTATGGGTTCATTTTACTACTCTTATCATCAGTAAAATGTTTTTGCATGCCTATGTTGATGATCTGATTCTTTATTTTGCAGTGGATCTCTTCCTGTTCGATCTTGTGCATTAATAAGAGCAGTGGCATGTACAATATTTGTTTTATGTTAGTGTTCATATATATATATATATATATACACACTAAAGTTATGATGACAACAAAAGGATCTGCTTTTATAAATATCGTGCTTACTTCCATGAATTGAATGATCTTTATTATTCAATTAGGAGAAAAAATTGATTCAATGAAGAGAATTTTGCAAATTTAACCTATTTATGTTTCAATTATCGCCATTGGGAAAGTATAGAAAATTAGAGTAATTTGTTGATCTTTTTATCATTTAACCAAAGATGTTTCGTGCACAGCACACTTTGTTGACCTTTTCGATTTCATTATGATAAAACTATATATTCTCTTGTTGACAACATTTTCTTGTTTAGGATTGTCGGCTATAACTTCCTGTTAGTGCTTGTTCCAATATTAAATTAACTGCATTTGTGTGATGTACTCATAATTTCATTATGGAGAACAGTTACTTGCTGATGGTATAAGTACGTTGATGATATTTATATGATGTCACATAAATCTTCCTTGGAATGATTGGTGCATGCTTAAAATCTTCTAAATAACAACATTTTGTCGTCTTGCAGTCTGATGGTGTTTAGTGATCAAATGTTTGTTCATTTCTATTTAATTTTTGTACAACTCGTTTTCTTACATTAATTTTTATCTTATTGACCATGTGCCTTATAATTAGGCTTGAACTATTACTTATTTGCTTGTGATATTAGTGATGATGGATTTTTTATTGAATTCTTGATTGTCTAGAAGTTATTCTATTGTTTCTTTTTTAAACTTTCGCAAAGCATTCCTTGAGCATGAGAATTTGTTTAAATGTTTTGTTGATAAGTATCAACTGCCTTTATATATGTTCCATATATGGAGCTTAACTGCCTTAAATGGTATCATATCCAAGCTCCTATCTTTTGTTCTACAAGCTTATAGAAATGACATTAATGGATCATATTTATCCAGGTCCCTATGAAAGATTTTTTCTTTTAATTTGAGAGTGCAACTGTGTATGATACTACTGCTTTGCATGGAACTATGAAACTGGTTGTGGTATAACTGTTTCATATAGTTCCACATAAAGCTTTTACCCTCTGACTTTTGTAGTGGATTCCCATAACATTAATCCTTTGCTTGTGTTTTTTTCTTTTCCGACTTGTATCAAGCACTAACTGTCATACTTTATCTTGTTCAAGGTTGACCCAGATGAGGTGAATGCTCTGGCTCAATTAATGACATGGAAGACAGCTGTGGCAGACATTCCATATGGCGGTGCAAAAGGAGGGATTGGCTGCAATCCAAGGGAGTTGAGTACAAGCGAGTTAGAACGTCTAACTCGTGTTTTCACTCAAAAGATTCATGATCTTATAGGAATTCACAGGGATGTTCCTGCCCCTGACATGGGAACTAATTCACAGGTATGTCCCTATTGTTAATTGATTTTGCTTACAGCCATTTTAGGTTGACAGCATTATGTTGAAAGTTTGATACTTGCTCTTCAACTTGATAGACAATGGCATGGATCCTGGATGAATACTCAAAATTTCATGGGCACTCACCTGCAGTTGTTACTGGAAAGCCAATTGTAAGTATCTGAAAGGACACAGCGACGAAAATGTGATCTATTTATGGTAAGTATTGAAGGAATTGAATGAAATCAATGTTTCCTGTATTGGCATTCGATTGTAGGATCTCGGGGGATCACTCGGTAGGGAAGCTGCAACTGGACTCGGTGTGTTTTTTGCAACAGAGGCTCTGCTGGCTGAACATGGAAAATCAATTTCCAAATTGAAATTTGCCATTCAGGTAAATCCATTTATTTGAAATTCTTTCTCCCTTTTTTCTCTTGAAAAAATCAATTGCTATTGTTTATGTGACATTCCATCTCAATAATATGCTACTGTTGTTTAGGGTTTTGGAAATGTGGGTTCCTGGGCTGCAAAGTTTATCCACGAGAATGGGGGTAAGGTTGTTGCTGTCAGCGACATCACAGGTGCAGTGAAAAATCCCAATGGACTTGATATTCCAGCTCTGCTAAAACACAGGGAGAGCACTAAAAGCCTGAAGGATTTCCATGGTGGAGACAGTATGAATCTAAATGACTTGCTTGTTCATGAATGTGATGTTCTTGTGCCGTGCGCATTAGGTGGAGTCCTCAACAAGTATGTTGTTCTCTTGACTAGTAACTTCATAACCTTGATAACATCTTTCCATCATATGATTACTTTATGAACATGATAAGTCTAGTATAATATTTTATCTTACACCATAAAAATGTTTCTAACCATTTTTGAGGACTGCAGCTTGCTATTTAATATGTATGAAGTTTATTCCTGTTTCAATTGGATTTATTGTTAATCCTGCATTTTGGGCGAAAAGTTACTAACTCATAAAGATAACTGTCTCACATATATTCTTTTCATTTTTTTTGGCTTGTTGAAAGGGAAAATGCTGCTTATGTGAAGGCAAAGTTCATAATAGAAGCAGCCAATCACCCAGCCGACCTGGAAGCAGATGAGGTAACAATGCAGCAGTGCTTTTGTTAGATATTTGAGGGTGTACCTTTGCAGAATTCAAAATCTTGGACAATGCAATATGTCTTCTTTTCAGATTCTGTCCAAGAAGGGAGTTGTAATACTCCCCGACATTTATGCAAATTCAGGTGGTGTGACTGTGAGTTACTTCGAATGGGTTCAGGTAGTCAACCACATATATATGGCCTTTCCTATTTCCTCTTTGTCTTTCAGCTTGTTAATAACATGCTTGATCATCTATTTCCTGTTAGGCATTGAATTAGTCATCTCTTTTTCCCTGTTCTGCAAAATTTCCATAATTCTATGCTCTAGTCTAATATGTTCAGTAACATATCACTTTCTGTAAATGCATGTGTCACAGAACATCCAAGGATTCATGTGGGAAGAAGAGAGGGTTAACCTTGAGCTTAAAAGGTACATGATGAGAGCCTTCCATGACATTAAGGCAATGTGCCAAACTCATAACTGCAACTTGCGAATGGGCGCCTTCACTCTTGGGGTGAACCGTGTCGCACGTGCTACCCTGTTGAGGGGGTGGGAAGCATGAAGTGGAACTTACATTTTCTCACCCTGCAAAGGCATCTAGTGGTTGTCAGCAAGTTACAGAAGCAGAAGAAACTAAATAGTTCCTTGTTTTAGTTTTACCCTTTATTTCTTCAGTAAGGTTTATACAACTAGAGTTTGAAGCTCAATGACGACATTTAAACTAAGGAAGAAAACAGACATGAACTAATCAAAACCATGAAGAGAAAAAAACATAATAGTAGCATTTATTTCTTTTTGCGTACTGTTCTGCAAGTCAGCCATTAGTCATTCTATCTCATATTAAATCTTTGACCCTACTGGTAGCATGGTTGGCTGCTTGATATTAGTTCATCAGCTTTAGAATGTATGATACTTGGTCATATTCCCTGTGGAATTAACATATTTCGTGCTCGGTTATAACATGTTGGGTAGTTATAGGAGAAAATGTGAGTCTTATTTCATGCTTGCATGTAACATTTAGGAAGAGTTTTAAGTACTTTTTTTTTTTATTGATTAAACCGTTACAAGAGCACAGATCTGCCGTTTATAAGTCTGCATATAAATAAAGAAATGAAAAGTGAGATACAAGCTTTATTTTTGTTTCATGTTAATGAATGGTCATTCAGCAATGCTGTAAAGGGATGAGAAAGATGGTGAGAGCCGGTAATTAGAGCTAGCAAATACCACAACAAAGGGTTTTTACCAGATATCGGATGACTTTTGGCTTTGAAAGTGAAATCTGAAGAATAAACGGTACATATAATACAGTTACAAGAGAAATGAGACCATTTAGCGACTCATGTTTGATTTGATTACGCATCTGATTATGAAAAAACACGAAGGTTACGTTGTTTTCTTTTCCGTTTCTTGCATAAAAAAATGATGTGTTTTTACTGGAAGTTAGATCTCGCCTCGTACTTGCTGTAATTGGAATTGTTCATTGTAGACAGACCATTAACAAGAAATTAAGAGCGAGTGGGACAAAAGAAAAATCACATGACTTAAGGACTTGGCTTGAGAACTACTAGAACAAATTGCGGTTCATAACTTCGCCATCTGTAATGCTAAGAAGATTTGGCATTATATCCGATCAGGGATTTCTTCCATAGCAGAGTATGCTTTTCTTCTCAGTGCACAATAATTCATTATAGAAAAATGTCCACAAAATTCAATGGAGTTAACATTGTGAATTTGCCTGAGAAATAGAAACTCAGATCAATATACTCCACTACCTTAGATTAGTTACATCAAATACTAACCAAGAACGAACACAAATTGCTAACTGCAATTTGACTAATCCTTTTTGGGACCGCTCAAGGTCTCATCCTGCCAGGTTGCTTGCCATTGCTTGTCATAAAATGTAGTCTCTTCCAAAAGCTTTTTCAGGGTTTCAATATCCTCATTCTTTCTGATTATAAGTACTCCAACAACAGCTACAAATAATAGAGTCTTGCAGAAGAAGTTGCCCATTTGGTCGACTAGACCTACCCCAGTCAAGCTATCAACAAGATAGGCCATAAAGAAACCTATCATTGCAGCGCGACCTGTGCCAAGCTCAGAAAACAGTGCTAGTTGGATTAGCATCACAACAGACATGCATTTAATCTACATTGAAAATGGACAATCTAAACAAACCATTAAGCAATTCAGCTTCAGGTAGATGGTATCTCTTTATCCATGCCCACCAAGGTATAATTGAGGTGTCAAAAATTACAGGATCATCATTACTGGATGATTCTGGGTTATTCTCGAGCCATTTTCTTCTCCTAGCCTCTGCAACGGATTATCCCAAGAGGACCATTAGTACCAAGAAACCTCTATCTACCAGAAATAAGTATGATATTTTCCCTCCATACCTCAGCCAAAACTCACTCCCGAAAAATGATAAATAAAATAAAATAAAGAATATATGTACAAAAACATGCCTGTAAAAGTCCAGTTATAAATTAATAGTCGACAGCAGACACATAGTTGATAATCAATTCAAGTCCACCTCATTGAGATGGCTGGATAGAGGAAGTAATCTGGAATAACCCAGTTTAAGAAAACTTTTTCACTATCAATACTTGTCACAAGTTGTCTTACATATGTTACTCTTGACCAAAAAAAAAAAAATTTCAAATTATGCTGATTAACAAAATAGTATTAGATATATAATTGTGATGTCGCAAATAATCAAACATCTAGTAAATAGAAGCTATAGGCACATATATTATAGGATATCCAGCCCAGAATGATTTGAGGGTCTCCCTGGCGAAATGGGTACACTCTCATTGTCAATCACAAGATCCAGTGCTTGTACAGATAAAAGATGCAAGAGGGGCAAATACCTTCATTTCAAGCAGTAAACTCCAAATATGAAATGGACAAAGGAGCAAATTTTCTACACAACATAGTTCATCTTAAGTGGCAGTCATACCCCTACTTTGTACTATATTAGTAGCTAATCTAATTAAAAAGTTGGTTTTCCGGACATACTCAAATTAGTTGCAGTGTCATCATATGAGCTGTGATAACTATAAGCATTCCACACCAAAGACTGGCCTAAAGAAATAGCCCATCTATTCCAAATCCGCAAAATGCCAAACCTTTCATGTAAGTCCATACAAGAGTACCTGCTTGCAGGTCATTCTCAATCAACTCAAATCTTTTTTGGGGGTCCAAACTAACAGTCACTAATTCATTTCACACTATTGCTTTCTCATGCTTGCTGAATTCACAACACTAAAGAGTCTCTACCACTATTTAGAGCCAGAATATTTTACCCTTTTCTTTTTGACAGTTTGGTATCTAAATACCTCATCTTTTCCACCTTCATCACATCTACAATCAATCAGAACAACCTTTTGAAGGATTATTCCAAGGAAATAAGTTTTGCAGAAATCATACTGTCCAGAGAGTATAGAACATCCTTTGTTCTCCAAGAAAACAGAGTTCAAGGGAACATAATGTCATAGTCTATAGGATCTTAAATTCCCAACAGAAATATACATATCCAGCAAAACAGAGTTCAAATTTTGTTCTCTGAGGACTTAATTTTGCTAATATAAACAAGATTTACATCAAATGAATTCCTTTCTTCAGTTATACCCACATTTCCGTACCAACCACATATTATACTAAAAATCACAAAACTACCCACTTCTTCAGAAGTGATCATGAACTAAACCAGATAAACGAACAAATCAACGAAAAAAAAAAATAAAGCCAGAAACCTCACCAGCATCAATAACAGCATCCCAATCAGTCTGCCCATTTTTCTGAAACTGCTTTAAATCCCAAGTTCCATTAAACCATCTGGGGTCCTCATATTTTCTCACAACCTTCCCTTCTTGTACTTCCACCGCCCCATTGGACTCCGGCTGGGCCTCTGGCACCTCCTGAACCTTTGGTTCCTCAACAGTGGCAGCTGGGGCTGAAACTCCAGCTCCGTTATCAGCTGCCGAGGCTCTAAAAGTGAAGAAAGGTTCCTTTTTGGTGCTGAGAGAGAGAGTGGGATTGTGGGTAAAGGAAAAATGGGTTCTTGGGAGGTGAGATGATGGAGGAGGAGGAGAGAGAGAAAGCAAAGCTATGGATATGGACATGGTTCAGTTCAGTTTAGTTTTTATGGTGAGGGGAGCTTCAAAGAGGTTCATTCAGTTCATGGCTGTCCTGTGGTTTTGAAGAGCAATCTACAACCTTACAATTCAGCAGGTGTATGGAATTTTGTACTTATGCTGTAGTATACTTTGTTAAACAAGAACGTGAAATGGGTATTTAATTTATAAAATTATGTTTATTTTATAGAACATTACTTATTTTTAACCACATATAACCTTAGATATTTATGCTTTATATATTTATTAAAATTATATATTATTTAATATTTAAATATATTCAAACTCATACTTTAAAAGATCGTTATTTATTGAGATTATATATTATTTAACACTTAAATATATTTAAAATTTTATAATAAAAAATTAATATTTATTAAAATTATATATCACTTAACATTTAAATATATTTAAACTTATACTCTATTAATTAACACTTAATACATTTAAATTTACGTCATTACACTTTTTTATATTTACGTCATTATATATAAAAAATATTTATAATATTTTAAATTATTATTAAAATTTGAACCCTCCTCTCAAGTAAAGAGATACACGAGCTTTACCCGAAAGTTAGAGGGTTGATATTTAATAGACCTTACCATCCATTCTTAACAATCAATCATACGTCCATTTTTTTTTTTTTTTTTATGAATGACACATTTTGAATATTTATTTAAAAATTTATTCACTTATTAACAACCCACTAAAACTTCTATAACGAGTGAACTCACTATAATTAAGTATATTTCTGTTATTGAGTAAATCAAATTTAAGACGTTTCATTTTGGATTAATATAAATTGATATTAAACTAAAGCTATGTATAAATAAATACAGGCGATGCTATGATAATATAATCAAAATCTTTTATTTAAAATGAGATATAGACTTCCAACTTCCATCCCTTATAATATGTTTATGAAAAATCATCTGTTTAATTTCAATATTAAACTGCAAATCTGCAACAGATTTGAGTTTCTATTATCACCACCATCACTGGCCCTAGAGACACATATATTACTTCTTCAAGAAAATATATGGGAAAAGGAAACTTGCATGATGAATTATTTTCATGTACGCAGGCTCTGCCCCCGGCGTCTCTCGAGATAGTCGACCTGACGTTTAAGCTTCTCATGTTTAGCCGATGCCCAAAAAGGAATCGCCATGGCTGTCACTGCAACTATATACAATAAAATTGTATATGCTAGCGTTGCCAGTCCGTACCACGAAACCCCCGGCGAGGGGAAGATGGCAACCACTGCAGCATAGTAGGCAAATAATAGAAAATTTGTTGATAGAAAAAGTGCAGGAAAATAAGGAAGCCCACTAATGACTATAAGAATTACGCACACAGATGCATAAAAGGCCAAGGAATTAAGAGTGAAAAAATAAAACAGAGGAAAATCAGAAGCCAGGATCATCTTCCCTGCACCGGATTGGTGAATGTTGACGGTGGTGGTATTGCCTGTAGTTTCATATGTCGGTGACTGTGGACTGTCATCTTGCCAATAACCACCGGGAGGACTGAGTGCAGCTTGATAGGTGGCTGTGGCGATCAATATAGCCACCACAAGCACAACACTCCGGAGATCATTAGCAGATATATTATCCTGGCTTTGGCTAAAAGTTCCCAAGTATTTGTCCCGTCTTTCAATAAGTGATAACTCGCGACTCAAGTAGTTTGCAAGTGTAATAGTAGAATCACCAAGTTCCGAAGCTTGTTTAGCTTTAGCACGACGTAGGATTTTTCCAACCTCTATGCCCAGCGAATCACGTTGAAGGTGAAAGATGTCCATAGCTGTAAAACCGCGGAGATTCTTGGCATTTACGTTAACATTTGGAATCATCATTTTTACAACCTTCACGATTTATGTTTCATGAGGGAGGAAGGGTTTATGATTAATTTGACAAATTGAGAATTTATACCAAATCTAGCTGAAGGATACAAAGTTATTCCGAATTTAAAGTCTAACAATATTTGTAAGCTCATAATTAATATTTTATATCATTGTTCGTTGATATATATATATATAGATGATATATATAGTTGGCATATACTCAAGAGCTTAATTAATTACCTCAGGTTGATTTGTAGAAGTTGCAATATGCAAGGCAGTGTTGCCGTCCTCGTCCCTCCAATTTAGGATTTGCTCTTTGTTGACCCGTCTAAGCCATCCAAGCAAGAGTTTAAAGCACTAAACCTATTGTTTTTCACAGCAATATGCACAGCGCTTTCAAATTGTACTGTCAAGTCTTCAATAGATGATGGGCATATACACAACAATTCAGCCAAAAGATCAACATTCTCTATTTCAGCTACATAATGTAAAGGAGTAATACTCCCCTTTGCTTTGACTCGGATGAGGTCACTGTCAGCTGTTGTGATAGCTCTCACCAATTGATCGTGCCCATTCTGCAAAGCCAGTTGCATGGGGCTAAGCCCTAGATGATTTAGCTTCCAAGAAAGTGAAGGCTTCAAGCTTGCTATTTCCACGGCAAAATGGGTGTTTCCGGTTGCTGCAGATATATGTAGAGGACTATCAATAAATGGGATTTGATCGAAACGCTCTAAAACATACGGATCCTTTGAAAGTATTGAGTACCGTAACAATATTGATTAAAAATTATTAAAATATAATTTGGGGATCAAGTTAAGTGTATAGGGTGCACACAAATTAAAGACGGATGTGAAAAAAAGTAAAAAATAAAAAAAAGCGCACTAGGCGCTAGTATAGTAGCGACCAGAAGTGAGCGCCGCGGCGCCCAGAATAGAACTTGAGTGCTGCAGTGCCGTAGCGCTCAGCACAAGCGCACCAGCGCTGCAGCACTGGAGACGGGAACAGTATCCCAAAATAAGGAAATTTTCTTATTTCATCTCCTACTTATTTTAGGACTCCCTAATACGACTCCCACATGTATAGGGTAAACTTAGGTCGTCCCAAAACCTATATAAAAGCTATCAGTTGGCTTGTAAATATATTTTTATGATCAACAATAATCTTAGTGATAATCTTTGTGGTTCTTAGTGAGAGAAAATTCCTAGAGTAAGAGAGAGAGTTATCTTTTGTGATCTTTTTTGTAAAAGGCATATTTTGTGAATGCCTTGTGATTCATAATAAGATAAGAGTGTGATCTTGATCCGCCGTGGACGTAGGCAAGTTGCCGAATCACGTAATTCTTTGTGTGTTCTTCTTCTACCCCTTTCTCTATTTATTTCTTAGTAACTTGTTATTAGGAAAGCAGACCGAGGGTAATGCAAAATGTTTATCTGTAAAAGGAAGGCCCTCATATAGAGATGGGAAGAAAAAAGGCTCAAGGTCGAAATTTAGGACTCATAGGAAGTGTTATTGCTGCAAGAACGATGAGCACTTCATAAAGGACTTTCCTGAGAATAGAGCACAAGACAAGAAGAAAGCGAATGCTGCGCTTGCCTATGATGATAGCTATGACAGCGCAGAGACACTCGTCGCTACTGATGGTAAAAACTCTGACCAATGGGTTTTAGATTCTGGTTGTACTTTTCACATGTGCCCGCACAAGTCTTGATTTATAAATTTTCAGCCCATTAGTGGTGGTAAGGTGTTAATGGGTAATGACATTGCATGTTAGATTATGGGAATCGGTAGTGTTAAGCTTAGGCTGCATGATGGGCGAGTGAGAGAATTGACAGATGTTAGGTATATTCCTGACTTGAAGAGAAACTTGATCTCACTAGAGACTTTAGACTAGAATGGGTATTACATCAGGATCGACGGAGGGATTTTAAGAGTTTTGAAAGGTTCCATGGTGGTGATGAGAGGAGAGAAGTGCAAAGGTGTTTATGTGCTTAAGGATAAAGTCGTGAGTGGTTTTGCACTATTCTCTGTAGATGATGAGAGTATGCAAACTAAGTTGTGGCATCTTAGACTGGCACACCTAGGCGAGAGAAACTTAAAGGAGTTATATAGTCAAAAGGTGTTTGGAGAGGATAAGTACCAGCCCTTAGAGTTTTGTGAGCATTGTGTGCTAGGGAAAGCACATAAAGTGAGGTTCAGTACCGGCGAGCACAAGACTAAGGGGACTCTTGACTACATACACTCAGATCTTTGGGGACCAGCTCAGACAGCTACTCGTGGTAGTGCTAGGTATTTTCTCAGCTTGATTGATGACTATTCGAGGAAGCTGTGGGTCTATGTGTTGAAGAGTAAGGATCAAGTATTTAATGTGTTCAAGACTTGGAAGGCTCTTGTTGAGAATCAGACTGGCAAGAGTGAAGAGGTTGAGAACTAACAACGGTCTAGAGTTTTGCAACAGAGAGTTTGATGGGTTTTGTGCCAAGCATGGGATTGCAAGGCATAGAACAATAAGATCAACACCGCAGCAGAATGGGGTAACTGAGAGGATGAACAAGACCCTACTTGAAAGGGTTAGATGCATGCTTACCAATGCGAAGATGTCCAATACATTATGGGGAGAAGCTGTAGTGACTGCAGCTTACTTGATTAATAGAAATCCCTCATCAGCAATTGACTTCAAGACGCCAGAAGAGAAATGATCTGGCAATCCTCCAAAGTATAACCACCTCAGAATATTTGGTTGCCCTGCCTTTATACATGTTAAGGAGGGGAAGTTAGAACCTAGAACTATCAAAAGGGTATTCATAGGATATCCTGAAGGAGTAAAAGGATATAAGATGTGGTGTAAAGACTTAACATCACCAGGGAGTATCATAAGCCGTGATGTAACGTTCGATGAGATGACAATGCTGAAAACTTCCCAAGAAAATGAGAAAGAAGAACCTGTGTCCAAGGAAGACTTAGCACCCAAGTCAATAGAAGTTAAAGTAGAGCCTGAACATGGATCTGGTACGCCCCCAGATCAACACTTCAACAAGGAGATCCTTGAAGATGAACCAAGAACACCGACGAATTTCTCCAAGTCCACCCAAAAGAAGACTAGAACTCCTGAGTTGGAACTTGAAGAGTACCAGCTTGCTAGAGACAGGCTAAGGAGAACGATTAACCCACCAGTCAGGTATGCACAAGCATACTTAGTTTCTCATGCTTTTAATTCTGCTTACACTCTTGAATATGATGAGCCTAGGACATATGGTGAGGCTATGAAGAGTGAAAACAAGAAAGAATGGCAGTAGGCCATGAAAGAAGAAATTTGTTCTCTTAGGAAGAACAATACCTGAAAGTTGGTGGAGAGACCTCAAAAGAAGCTAGTCGGGTGTAAGTGGGTGTATAAGGTGAAGGAGGGGATACCGGGGATTGAGCCTACCAGATTCAAAGCTAGGTTAGTAGCATAAGGTTTTACTCAGAGAGAGGGAGTCGATTTTCATGAGATATTCTCTCCAGTTGTCAAGCACACATCTATTAGGATTTTGTTAGCCATGTGTGCAAACCTTGATTTACATCTAGAGAAAATGGATGTAAAGACAGCTTTTCTACACGGAGAGCTTGAAGAAACGATATACATGGCACAGCCGCAAGGTTCGAGGAGCCTAGAAAAGAAGATCATGTTTATTTGCTAAAGAAGTCATTGTATGGGTTAAAGCAATCACCTAGACAGTGGTATAAGAGATTTGATGAGTTTTATGATGGCTTGTGGTTTTAGTAGGAGCAAGTATGACGGATGCATGTACTTCAAGAATATAAGTTGTGGGATGATGTATTTGCTTCTATACGTCGATGATATGTTGATCGCGTGCAAGAACATGGAAGAAATACAAAAGCTTAAGAAGCAGTTGAGTGGCGGGTTTGAAATAAAGGATTTGGGAGCAGTGAAGAGAATTTTAGGTATGGATATTGAGAAGGAAAGAAGAGATGTTATCTTTTTGTCTCAACAATGATATATAGTTAAAAATTTAGAGAAGTTTGGTATGTCAAACGCGAAGGCTATCTCTACTCTTTCGGCCATGTATTTTAGACTTTCAGCAGTATAGTCACCAACATCCGATGAGGAGAAACTGCAGATGAGCAAAGTACCGTAGGCAAGCGTTGTGGGGAGCATCATATATGCAATGGTTTGCACAAGACCAGACATAGCACAGGCTGTGAGTGTGGTGAGTAGATACATGGCGAATTCGGAAAAAGATCACTGGCTTGTAGTAAAGTGGATTCTGAGATATCTCAAGGGAACGTCGAATCATGGGTTAATGTATAAGAGGGATGAGGACAACAATGAAATGGTAAGAGGGTACGTAGACTCAGATTATGCAGGTGATCTTAACAAGAGAAGATCGTTGACGGGCTACGTATTCACAGTGTTTGAGTGTAGTGTGTGTTGGAGATCAGTTCTACAACACGTGGTTGCACTATTTACCACAGAGGCATAGTACATAGCTGTTGGTAAAGCTATCAAGGAGGCCTTGTGGTTAAAAGGCATATGCGCAGAGGTATTGGCTAGTAAAGATGTGAACACCGGTGTGTATTATGATAACCAGAGTGTCATACACCTAAGCAAGCATCAAGTGTTCCATGAGAGGTCGAAACACATTGATGTGAGGCTCCATTACATACGTGAGATTGTCCAAAGTGGTGAAGTTAGTCTAACAAAGATAGCGTCATCTAAAAGCCCTGCTGATATGTTGACTAAGCCATTACCATCGTTTAAGTTCGTCATATGTAAGGACTTAACCGGAGTCACTACTTTGTGAGAGTGACCGAAGATGCGAAAATGAGAGATCGAGTTACTTTTGTGGATGATTTTGAATTAAGGAGGGGATTTGTAAGAATATTGATTAAAAATTATCGAAATATGATTTGAGGATCAAGCCAAGTGCATAGGGTGTGCACGGATCGAAGACGGACGCGAAAGGAGGCGAAAAATGAAGAATGGCGCACTAGGCGCCAACGCCGCGGCGCCCAGAACAGAACCTGAGCGCCACGGTGCCAGGAGGCCAGCACCGCAGCGCTGGAGACGGGAACAGTATCCCGAAATAAGGAAACTTCCTTATTTCGTCTCCCACTCGTTTTAGGACTCCCTAATACGACTCCCACACGTATAGGGTAAACCTAAGTCGTCCCAAAGCCTATATAAAAACTATCAATTGGTTTGTAAATATATCTTTGTGATCAACAACAATCTTAGTGATTATCTTTGTGGTTCTTAGTGAGAGAAAATTCCTAAAGTGAAAGAGAGAGTTATCTTTGTGATCTTTCTTGTAAAAGGCATACTTTATGAGTGCATTATGATTCATAATAAGATAAGAGTGTGATCTTGATCCGCCGTGGACGTAGGCAAGTTGCTGAATCACATAATTCTTTGTGAGTTCTTCTTCTACCCTTTTATTTATTTATTTCTTAGTAACTTATTCTGCATTATTATATTGCTTAGGTGAAATTTTTGCTTGTTTGTGTACTTTCGCTTCAACAAGTACAATACCTCGACATCTCCATCTTTTGCACATTTCTTCAACCCCTCATCCATGTACACCGAAGTTCGAGATAGAATCAGTATTAATGGTTACTAGAATGAAGAGCATATGCATACAAGTGACTTTTTGTTAATTTATAAAGGATTGAGGAGACTCAATTGCTCAAGTGGATTGGGGATTAATTCTAGCTTGCAGTTTGTGGATGAAAGAGTTTAGAATTATATTGTATATTCAGCCGTCATTGGTCAAATGACTTAACATTAATTAATGCGATTTAGATATTATAGTTGTCAAAAATATAATTTTTATTATCTCATAAAAAATTTATAAATTAAAAATAATAATTAATAAATTTTGAATATTTGCGATAATTTAGAAATATGTAGCACCAATCAATAATTATCTAGATGCTCTAGGGATGATTGAAAATTATTGCTAAAGATGTGGTTCTTGTAAGACACTAACAATGTGTGGCTAATATTGAATTTTCACCATTTTTCTAGTCACTTTTAACCATATTTTTGTTAAATTGTCATTTTTTAATTAAGTTTTTTAATCAATTCATGTTAGTTGTATTTATTTTAATTATTAATCATAATATAAAAATATAAAAATAATATAATATGACGGGAAGGTGACTAAAAATTGATAATAAAGTGATTTAAATAAAAAAAGAGAGTAGAGAATGTGATTAAATCTTATGAAAATATAGTGAAAAAATAAATTTTCTTTAAAAAAAATGATCGAAATTAGGAAGAATACAATTTCACTTGGGTTGACACGGCCCATATACGGCCCAAGTCTCTCTAAGTCCGATCCAAATCCTTTTATAGTCTCGTTGTTGCTCTCACCTCTTCGTCTTCTCTTTCACGCTCTCGCTTTCTAACAGCACCGCCATCAAAATGGAAGTCGCCACCGCATCAGCATCGAGCTTCGCGCTCCACACGCGCATGTTAGTAGCGTCACCGCCACGCACCTCTCCGAGAGCTATAAGCTCTAACCGAACCCTAATTTCTTCGTCTCTCAAAGCCTCCCTCACCACCAACTTTCTTTCTCCATTCGCTAACGGCAGCGTCTCCTCCGAATTCTCCGGACTGAAGCTCCGAACCGACTGCCTCAACCCGGCTTCATTCTCCACGTCCAAGCCCAAGAGACTTGTCATCACCATGGTACTTCTCTTTTTCTTAATTTAAAATTAGCTAGTTAAACTAATTGTGAGAAGTGGCATTTACATTTTACCTTATATAGGTTTTATCTATTTAATTAGGTTTATTTTAGTTATGTTTTTAGATTAATTTTTTTATGTTTTTATGTATAAAGATAAATATCTCTAATGAAGCTTTCAATTAAGAGCTGAATGTTCAATATAAAGCTTTTTTACAATGTAGGATATAAAACGTGCCATTGCATTGTGCTTGGTTATCCGAAATTGCAGTGTTGATTTTTCAAGACTTGAATTTTATATATGAGAATACGCTGGTGTGTAACTCCATGTCTTGATAATTGATTGTCTTAATCTATTTGATTTGTGAGCATCTAATAATGTATCTTGTTTGTCATTCTTTTGTGGGCAGGTTATTCCTTATACGCAGGGAAGTGCGTTCGAGCAACCTCCACCGGACTTAGCGTCTTACTTGTACAAGAATCGAATTGTCTACTTGGGCATGTCCCTTGTTCCTTCTGTTACAGAGCTGATACTTGCTGAATTTCTTTACCTTCAGTATGAAGATGAGGATAAGCCTATTTACTTATACATAAACTCTACTGGAACAACCAAGGTAAGAGGTCATTCTTTGTTACTCCCTGCTTTCTTATAAATGTCACAAGACTAAATAACTCCTTGGGATGTATATTTTGGATATTTGAGCATTATGTGATCTTATATATTTAGTTTTATTAGATTTTCTGCTGTTCTGTTGGTTCTCTTGCATCTGCACTGGATCATGAATTGGTGTGTGCAAAGCTTTGGATCATGATTGCGGTTATAAACTATGGTCTCTTCCACTACTTTTTCTTATTAAGAAAGGGAAATAATAAGATGCTAAAAGCAAGTTGCCTTGGTTTTTTAATGTAATAATTCATGCTAATGATAGAATTTTCCACTTTTTTCAGGGCGGCGAGAAGTTGGGTTATGAAACTGAGGCTTTTGCGATATATGATGTTATGAGGTCATCAATCTTAATGCTTTACTTCCTAAGCCATGTTAAGCAGTCTGTTATCGGCATTAAGCGAATATTAGAATGGTTCTGATCTTTATTTTCATGCTGCCTTAGCAAGACTGACTCTAAGTTTGAACGTCAACCTTGTCTTATCTGCTTTTGAAGTGTTTATGCCTTATGCATTGAGAACAATGCCAAGGCTTTTAGTAACTCTCAGATATATGCAGGTAGTAAAATGCTACTTTTCCAGAAAACTATCTGGCCATAAAGCCAGCTTGAAGCTTCCCTATATGCATGAACCAGATTGATTGAAAAAACTTATGTCAGAATGTATTAATTTAACAAAAAATTTATGTTTTCTTGCCATTTGTAAGTTAGAGGCATTACCCAAATCTAGTTTATTGGGTTGGCTGGAAAAAGAGGCATGTCAATTGAAGAAACACTCCCAAACAAGAAAAAAGGTTGACCCATTGACGTTGGAAGAAAAACTTGGCCTAAGGTTTATACATATATAATATCTTGGTCGGCAGTAGTAACCTCCAAGTTCAGTTTGTTGGTGTACCTAGTGTCGACCTTAGGCATGCTAATGTTCACTGATTACAATCTTACCGATTGAGTTGTCTTAATTTTTTGTGAGTCTAATCTCAATTTTGTTCTTTTTGTCTTTTAATAAGATAATTCTCATCATGGTAGTTAATGACCAACACCCTGTGCTGTAATGTTTCTGTTTTGCTTTGTCATTAAAAATAAGCTTGGTGGAAGAGTTAATGAAGGCAACCCTGCCCTGATCTTCTGTATCTTTCCTCCTAATTCCGAGGATTTTCTGCACTGAATGTTTTATTTAACTAATATTTTCCATTGCAGATATGTCAAACCACCCATATTTACTCTGTGTGTTGGTAATGCTTGGGGTGAAGCATCATTACTCTTGGCTGCTGGTGCCAAGGGAAATCGTTCGGCTTTGCCTTCATCAACGATCATGATAAAGCAGGTTCTTTCTTGACCAGTGATCTCTAATGCCCTAGCTATTAGGTATCTTCTAAGATATTGCTTAGTTGTCTTGCAAGGCCAGATGTATTGGAATTTGCTTAAGGGCTCCAGCCTTCACAAGCATGGTTGAATTTCTTAAATAAAATGATCTTATTCTTTCTCTGCCTGTCTGCAGCCGATTGGAAGGTTTCAGGGTCAAGCAACAGATGTTGAAATTGCTAGAAAAGAAATAAAGAATGTGAAAGAAGAATTGGTAAGATTGATGCTCGTTTATGTGATACATTGCCTCCTTGTTAATCAAAGATTCTGAGCTAAAATTTCTGTTCGGTACAATTTCATCATGATTTATTTTAGCAGTTTTAAGGACAACCTGGAGTTTATATATGACATAAGGTGTTCTACATATTTCTGAATCTGTAAGGTTGTAAATTCATTTAAGCATGCAGATGTTCTAGTTGTGATGGCTGATGCCATAACTTGTCAATCAGGAGGAAGGCTGAGCAATGCATTATTTGAAGAACATAGGCCCAACTCGAAATCTGCTACTATTTTTAGAAATTTCGCAGGAGCTTATGCGATACTTGGTTCAGTTACTGGCCATATACTCCCATATGCTTTCCTGCAATTTCGTAGAATTCCGTACTAACTATATCTTATTTTTTAGTTATATGCTCTCTTTCTCTCTCCATATATATATACACACTTCAAATTAATCTATTTTGACCTTGTGCATATGTGGCCTCATGAGGGAGAGAGATTAAGCTGTGTTATAATCAAATTTCATGAATGTTTGAACTCTGCTTTCTAAGAAGTTTCTTATCCAAAAAGAAAAAGGTTTCCTAAAGTCAATTTGTCAAATCAGTTGATATCTTTATCTTTCTTACCCTTTTCTAGTAGATAACAAAGAATGACTACTGGTCTTTTCTGTTCAAGAAAGAAAGAAGAGTAAACGAGAAGTTCTTTGGTTTGCCAAGTACATTTGAAATTCTTCTGCCATTTTGGTTAAACAGCTTTCAAATGTCAGCACTTGATTGGCGGACCCTACGTTCTCTATTAATTTATATATTCTCTTTCTTGGATAAAAAATTGGAAGACATTAACAACTTCTCATTTGGATATGCATGCGACAGTAACTAATATGACAACTAACATGAATGTTCAATTTATTGTCAAGGTTAAACTCTATGCAAAGCATATTGGAAAATCGCCTGAGCAGATTGAAGCTGACATAAGGCGTCCAAAATACTTTAGTCCCAGTGAAGCCGTTGAATATGGCATCATAGATAAGGTTTCTTCAGTAAAAATAGATTGTTTAATCAACCTTTTTGTAATGCTTTACTTAGGACATCTACCTTTAACTTTTGCAGGTGCTCTACAATGAGAGAAGCCCCAAAGACCAGGGGGTTGTGTCTGACCTGAAAAAGGCACAACTTATTTGACAATGGGAAAACTCAAATTGGTGTTTCCTTGGGTATTCAGGTAAGGTACAATTGCATGTCATTGTTAGGCTGAATCATATGATGATGGAATTGCTTTTATACATGATAAATATATTTTTATATATAGCTCTTGGTTAATAGTAAATATTCCTCTTGTACAAGCATGTGTTTGGAAAAATGCTAAGATTTCTTCCTCAACTTTCTACGACCCTTGTGATTACTTTGTTTGTATTCTTAATAATCTTGATGTCACGTGTGTTGTAGTTGGTAGTCAACAGGGACAAGGATCTCATTGTTCTGACCTATGTTTAGTACTTAGTTGCTTACGAAAAGATTGATGCATGCACAAGGTTAGCATCCCGTGGGAGAGAAAACTCTCTGGTTTGTCAGTTTGTCACCATAAGCCTTACAGGCAGGGCGGTGCTATAGTTCCATATGAAGAGTGAATCAGTTTATGAACATGCCTATGCTTAATGAATTTCATTAAAGCCATAACTGGTGACTGATTTGTAAATGCTGTGAGTGGTAATCAAATTACATCTAGATGGCAGCATGGTAGAAGAACCAACACTTGCAGACTCTTATCTTTTAGTCAGCATCATTGCACTCTTCCACCCTCTTTCATATGCCCTGTGAAATTTGTACCCACACTTGCCAAGTCCTATTCCTACTACTGCATTTCTCTATTAGTGTGGTCTTTCTTTTGCCCTAATATTTAGCAGAGAGACACCTGGAAAAGTATTCCCTCCAATAACTATAATTGATGGTCTGACCATGTGGTTCACTTGCTTTACAGCTTGCATGTTGCTTTCAATTTTTCTGTTAAGATTGTTAATTGAGATTGGGAGTGATGGAAGAGAAATTGTTGGTTGGTGATATGCTTTGTGGCTTTTGCTAGTATTAATTTCAGTCCCAGCCTGGTCACCTTGTACCTCTCATTATCCAAAATCTTTTTGCAAAGTGTAGGAAGGGGATGCAAGCAGGTGTGTATTTTAGAGACGTCAACCGTACACATAATTTGGTCCCCAAAACTCCAGTGTCTCTTCTATTATTTAATCCAGTGGTGAGGCCAGCCCCATTGGAGGATGATGTTATCATTCAAGTCCATTATAGCTATGGTCATTATGTCAAATTGATACGTCTCTCTCATGATATTTTGATATTAACACAAACCAGTTAGTAGATGCATGTTTAGCAAGTTAATCCTTTTCAGTTTGAAACAGTGTTCAAATAATATTTCATATTTCTATGTTACTTCATAGCTTCAGTAATTTGTTATTCACTTAAACAATGTAGATTTAATGGACACACTTTAAAGACGCTGAAAGGTGGTGGTTAGAATGAGGTTGTGATAATGCCAATGTCGACGTATTCGTGGAGGAGCAAGGTATGGAAGTCAGAAATACAAGATGCTTTGGTCATAGAATATGTTGTTGCTGGAGAATGTGGATATAAATATGTAATGTACATGGATCACATCATGTTTATGTACATGCCTGTCCAAGCATGTAATATCAATGATTTGTGCACATCATCAGTTGTCTCACCCCAATTAATGGAGATTAGAAGAGCGTTATAGTGAATGCAGTGCCAACTTGTTGCTTGCATGCCATATTATTATTATTATTATTATTTTGTTGTATCCGTATTTAGGGCAAGGCCTCACGGCGTCATCAGATTAAACACAGAGGACGCAAACGTTAGGAAATTTTAATTATGATAACCATAGTTTGAAGCCTTCGAATAGATTCAATTCAACCTGTGAATTTAAGATAAAGTTTGAAGCATGACACAGTACAACTTCAACTCAATTTTAGGCTTTAAACCCTTTAATCATATATCAGTTCAACAAAATAGCAAGCTTTTATTTTTTGCATTTGGGCCGGGTATTGCTTCTCTCTTTCGGAGTATCTCTCGCTAGCGTTTGCATTTTGGCAGTGCTATTGTCCTTAGTCTTTAAAGAGAGTAGGACTGCCAGATGGAGGGCGAGGATGAAGACTCACCTACCCCAATGTCGAATAATTCCCCTCCCCTCCCATGCACAAACTACACACGGCATCTCCATCATCATACGGTCGACGCCAAACGTGCCAAAAATCACATTCTCAAACCCAAACTCGATTTATAGCTCTAAAAATGGGATGATGATAATTTTATTCACTAAGACCCTGCATATGCTGACAACTAACTGTTATGATGATATGTTGTGCATAAAGTGAATATGTGTAGTTTTTAATTTTTATTTTATTACATATTTTAAATGTAATATTATACGGTAAAATAAATATACATACATCACAATTTTATTATTTTAATAAAATTAAGAGTTTCACTTTTAAAACGTATTTTAATAATTTTAATTGAAAATATAATAAACATCAAGTTAAAATAATAACTTTCTCTTTTTTAAAAAAAAAATTAATTAAAACAACACTTATTTTACTATTTTGTCTCTCAATTAACGTTTAGTCATTTTTAAAAAATATATATATATATTTTATGCTTGTTAATTTTTTAACAGTATAAAAGCTTAACATCTTAAGCTTTTATTTTCAATTGCCTTTCTACCTTTGAACGAAGCAAATTATCGATCATTTATATAGTTTCGGATGCCTCCACATTTAGCCAATCATATAATAACTCTTCACATTTAGCCAATTATATAATAACTCTTTGCCAAATGTAAAAGCTAGACAAGGCAACAAGGCAACAAGTTTACTTAGTCAAAAAGTATGTTTGGAGGCAAGTGGTAAAGAAAATTAGTGACAATTCAATCTTCAAAAAATTAGTGATGCCACCTCTGCTTGAATTACCATTTACAATTGTAATAGCGAATCAAATGTGAACAAGTAGCCTTAATCCCTTTGTAAATATTTGAAACAATGCCACTTACTACTGGATTTCATTTAGTCGAATTCAAATAATATAAGCAATTCAATTCATTTGCTAAATGAATATCCAATAAAAAACAAACAAGTGCCATCAATAATTGTTAATAAAAAATAAATGAATTTATTTTTATTTAATGGCCAAAAATATGTATTAATTAAATGAAATAAAAATTATTTTAATCATGTGTGTTGTGCTATTACAAATTAATAGCATAATACATGACATATACTTAGTAGATTGATGTGTCATGTCTCACTTGACATCGTTATGGGTTTAACATTTAAATTCTAACTACTCTCCAAGAGATTCTAAAATAAATAAATAGCCAATAAACTTAATTTAAATAAAATAATAATTATTTCATTTAAATGATAATTATATCTACCAATATCAAATTTAGTACTTATACAAATAATTGACACAATTTTAGACATACACTATATAAATAAAAGTGTTAAATATCATTTAGCACAATCTTAAGTTTAACACTTAAATCTTAGTTAGTTTCCGAGAGATTCAAAATAAATTTATATTTTTTGAGAACCTACCAGATTGAACAATTCGATTCGGTGCGCTACCTCAGTACTCAACGAGTACACTTTATATAGTGAAACTCTCTAGGTTCACACACATTTTATCTTATAGAACTTTTCTTTAAGTCCATAATCGATGTCCTACACACACACGTTATGGATAAGCAAAACGGCATGTTGAACCATACAAGTTAAAGTTAATACATATTTGTATAATTCTTTCATCATTTATATTCTGAAAGAGTAGAGACACAGATCAAATACTGTCAAATCTCCTATTACTCAACCACAAACTTATCTCTTCGATTCGTATTCAAATAAATAATATCCACAAATACTTTTACGGTATTGTTTATCACTCAGGAAACTCTTTCCCGAGTATTTATACTTGTAGCCACAAGACTTCCTAAAATCTAATCTCTGAGTATCAGGATATTCAACTCACCCATATAAGCTAATGGATCCCATATCTACACACATCGAACTCCATGAGCATCGAATCATATCTAGCGACACTCAACGGTCAGACCATAAAAGGTCTCTAACATGTGTAGAACCTAAGTATAGTAGATCACTCACAAGACCACCATGGTACTCAGGTCAAATGACCATAAATACTACTAAACTTGAGAAGACCCTCCACTGACGAATTTATGGGATATCTATTGGAGGTCTTCGTTGAGTCTATTTAGTACCCAGTCCTAATTAAATAACTGCATATCTATACAAGCTTCCACTAAGCTCATGGTCTGCTAAGATTAACCATCTGAACATACACTGATCTATATCTAATAAGGTTCCTCCTGACATACCCAACATCGGTGGAAATAGATCAGGAACATATAATTCGATGACATACTTGCACAACGACATTTCTTAGCAATTCTTTGCAACTATGTCATTGTTAGTATATTCTCAGGCCTTTGTCCCCATTCCCAAGTCTAAAGGCGTTTAAACCTAATCTGAACTCCTTCAGATCAATATAATATCTAAAACGTTATAAGTATTTTATCATATATAATTAATATTAACGATATTATTCAAAATAGTTATTATATAAATATTAAACAATTAATATTCATCAACATTGAAATGGCACATAAGCACCATCTCCAACACCAATACACCAAAAGTCAACCACAGTCTCTTTAAAAATGGCACTTGCATTGAACTCCTCAAGTTCTAGCTTTCAGAACCTATAAAACTTGTATTTCTTTTGCATGCATTTGAAATATAACTTGTATGGATTTTTAAGAGATTCTGATATTCTAATATATGCTTTCTCGTTGCATTAACATATTTTGTTGACAAATTTTATTAGATGTTTATTCACATTCTGATATTATTTTATATGACGAATACTTGGATGTAAATCACCATCATTAGATTTCTAAAACCACTTGTAGTCACACTCACCATTCACACAGTAAAAATATAATTTATGTTGCTGCTATTTTGACTCTGAAATTTTAACAACAATACAAACATTACATTTGCACTTGCGATTATTAAATTTTATGAGTACTCTATTAATTCTATCCATGTTATTTTTGTGCAAGTTGTTATAAAACTTAATTGAGAATTTAGAGTTTTACTATATTTTTGGGCTGATTTGGTTGTAATACAGTCTTTTGAAAGACTATTATTTAATGATAGAACAATATTTTGTTGGATTATTATGAATGTGAAAACAAGAAATTATTGGTTGATTTTGACTATATAAATAGGATTAAATTGGTTTTTTTTTGTTTACTAATTTATTGGCTGAATTTGGATGTTAGACAGCATGCTTGTATTAGCACAAGTTGAATGTACTTTGAGGGAATATTTTTTGTGAAAAGACCAGTAATGCTTGAATATTTTTTGGTTGAAATATTAACAGGGAATGAATGGTATTGAACTTCAATTTATTTATTATAATATGTTCAAATTTTTAAGAGTGTAAATATGTGAAGAAATTGATTGTTGTATTGCATGAAATTGAAGTACAAAAATGGGCGTAAACAAATGCAAGTTATATAGGGGACTTAAATGCAATGGTCATAGAATAATTAAATTCACCTTTCCAATTGTCAAAAAATAATTAATTTTTAAGAGTAAATTAGTAATTTAACTGAATTTTTTTAAAAAGCAGTTACTTTTTATAGGCATATTAATAATTTTAATGATATTTTACTTCTACGAAAAAGACAAAAAAATGGGCAATATCCCACTTTTTTTGGTTTAGTTATCACAAATTTTTATATTTTTTCATATTGAGATAAAATAATAAAAGAATATTAAAAATTAATTTTTCATTGAAGTAAACAAAAAAAATTAACGAATTAAAATAAATATAAATATTTTATATTTAATTAAAATAAAGTTAATAATTACTCAAAATATTAAGGTGAAATTATCCCTATTTCTTCTAAAAATCTATAAATATCAATTCTGAAATTAATTATTCTGAGTGCTGTCGTCCCTAATTTTGAGTATTATCTATATTTTGGCCACGAACAAACATCTGTTCACTTATTTTGACAGGCCTCACCTTAGTGCGTCACAGCCAAATCGGATTGTGATGGTTATGTGTCAGTGGGTTAATCCTGCTGTTATTAGCTTATAGCTCTTTTCTTTTGACCCCCACAAACCAATAAATATACATTTAGGAAGATGCTAGTACTGATGTACTAATTCAATTCCTAAATGCAAATTGCTTGGTGGGATCTCCTATTAGCCCTCGGCTTTTGACTCAACCTTCAATACTATCGCTATCTATTCCACAAATTAGCTTAAGGGGATCAAGGATTTTACTTAAGTTGTAATTCTACTTTGTATAGAAATGTGCCATGAGAACATGTATAAGGAAGAAGAACAAACTGCTCCCAAAGGAAAATATGAAAAAGTTATTTTTGTAATTTTTTTTTTACAACCCATAAGAAAAAGTAAGAGTCGAAAATAAACCTAGTTCTGTTTTTACCAAGGGGGAAAAAATATCAACTGTCGGTCAAATACCATTGTTTTATTTTGTTAATTCATTCATTGCACAAGGAACGTGGCACTGCTAAAGTGTCTGCAGCAGCAAAACAAGTAGCCAAAATGTGGAAAAGGGGACAAATGTACGGCGGCAGAAACCCAATTGTCAATATTATAAATTTTTCTAATTACTCATCATCAATCTCATCCCACTCGGCAAGTTTCTTTTGAACTCTCTAGTCCCAAGAGGAAAAAAAAAAAAATCAGGTGTTAATTTTCCTCAGCGGCCGCCCTCAAAGGCTTTGGCTTCAAGTATAAATATGGGATTAAGATTTGTTGGCATCCCATCTCAACGTCTTAGTTTCAAGGCTGTGGAGAAATGGAGCTGGCTATCAGGTTATAATTATATTTCAACCCACTCAAATAATTTCATTAAGAAATTAAGTTAACAACAACTATAAAGTGAAAAAGAAAATATCCTAGGCCAAGCTTGCTAAGCCTGTGCATGGAAGAAATTTAAAACCTTATTCACATTGCAATACTGTTTCAACAAGTAGTTGCATAATAATTGGAAGTTCTAGATCAACACTAACTAATTTTATTACTATTATTAATAAATTAATAATTTATTTTGCTTTTCACCAATGACACTTACAAATGATGAAATTGCCCAGATGTTGAAGAACTTGCGGACAACACTTGTGAAATTTATTAAAAATAAAAAAGTTGTAAATGTCAGAAAAATTACAAGTGTTGAGAAATTTATTAAAGATGAAAGATTTGAAATTATATATTTAATAATAATTTTATATTATTATTTTATATTATTAGTGTCTTTAATTTTTTAATTTAAATATGTTTATAATATTATATTTAATTATTTTATGGTAGGTTCGGTAAAACGAGCATAATTTTTTAAGGATTCAATTGGAGTGATTTTTGATCTTATGAAGAGTTAACTCAATGGGCTAATATATTGTATTTCACGAAGTATTTGAAATTCGAGCATTTAGAGGGTAAAAATGACATAGAATAGAACTGATTTACAGTACAGGTCCAATCCGAACAATCATCAGTATTTGACCCATAACTATTAAAATGCGTATTTAATACATATAAGAAAATTCAATTTAAAAATATAAGAGATTTATCTACGACTTTGATGTTTTGGAGGACAACTAATTCGGATTACATCAATTCAGAATTGGACAATCAAGTGGGTGTATTAATGATAATCAATGCAAATTATTTTGCCACCATTCTTGACTTTCATCATCTAAGTAGTTCCCTCCTAATTTGTCTCGATTTATTCATATTTTTCTATAAATAAGTGACTTGTTTATACTTAAAGCATGTAATTAGAGAGTTAGAATTTAGTTCAAAATACTTATTTTTTGTATCATCTCTTTATAACATTATTTCTCTTGTTTACTATTAAGTCATGTTATTTCTTCTTTCATTTCATTTCTTTTTCTTTAGTTTTATTATGTCCGAATAGTTTTCTTTATGCTAAGGTGAAAGAGTGAAACTCTTGGCAAGGTAATAAAATATACTTAATTCTTATTCATGAATTTAGTACTTCATTCTTAAATTATGCAAATTTATATATGATATATTTATTTTGTTTGTAAATACTCTTTCTTTTAAGTGGTGTATCTTGATTTATTATTGACAAACTTTATACTTTGCACAATAAATTCTTGAAACTATTTACAAAATTTGATGTATATACAATTTCTTGTAAAGTGGGAGTCTTGATTTATTGTAGACAAATATAAAGATTAATGTAATAAATACTTGAACCCATTTATAAGATTTGATGTATAATAATTGAAAGAAATAAATACTAGTTAATATATAAATAGTGATGAACTTTAATTGTTATATGTTTCGATTGGAACCTTCTTTGTGTGAGGATTCCAATTGAGTTATAAAAAGAGTTAAATATATTCTTACTTCTTATGATAAGAGTGGATCCCTATAACCTTAACTTTTATTTTAATTGGATAAGTGAATTAATATTTGCAAATATCTAATATTGCATTAATTACCTTTAAAAGTGTTTATATTTTGTAATTTTAATTTTACTTCTCTGTGGATCGACCCCGTTTTCATCAGGTTATTTATTACTTCGACAATTCTATACTTGGAAATAAACTCCTATAATCTGGACTTGTCAAGTTTTTGGTGCTATTGTCGGGGAAGTGAAATTAATAATTTATTTTGTTGTTGTTTGTTTGTTTATTTTATTTTTATGGAAGGCTAAGCCTCCTAACTTTTTTACCTTTATTTATTATTCGTTTTTTATTTTCATGAAAGGTTAAGCCTCCTACTCTTTATTTTTTTAACTTTTTATTATATAATCTAACATTAATTAATCTAATATTATTAATCTAACTTTTATTTTATTGTTAATTTTGCCTATTTTTTTTGTTTTTATTTAATATTTTGTTTTATTTTTTTTCTCTTATTTGTAATATTTATTGTTATTATATTATATTTTATTTCTTTGTATGAGTGGTTGATTTCGAGATCCCAATTCTCATCGTTTGGTGAAATGTAATTTCGGAACTTCCTTTGATAATTTATTAGATTCTCGTTCATCTTCTCATTCTTCACCAATTAACACCATGAGCGAAATTCAAATTGAGGGACTCATAGACCCAGGGGACAATCAGTCCTAACATAATGACCATAACCGACCTAGGACGCTTAGAGATTACATGAACCCTACACGAACCGGTGCACCATCTTACTTAATTTTTCCTCTGGATGCAACATATTTTAATTTTAAGTCAGACATTATCTAATTTTTACCCACTTTTCATGGCTTAGATGCAAAGAACCCTTATCTGTATCTAAGAGAATTTGAAGAAGTATGTAACACGTATAATGACCAAAATTGTAGCATGAACCCAATTTGACTTAAGCTTTTCCTTTTTTTTTAAAGATAAAGTTAAAACATGGCTACAAAACCTTAGAGCAGGATATATTTCTTTATGGGATGAGATGCAACAACAATTCCTAAAGAAAAAAATTTCCTTCCTATAGAACAAATTCTTTCAAAAGATAAATTATCACTTTTGCCCAAAAATCAGAAGAGACCCTTTACCAATATTGGGAGAATAGTCTCAAATTTCTATGAGGGTTTAACACCCCGAGTTAGAAAAATGTTAGAAATGATGTGTAGTGGAATATTTAAGGACAAAGACCTAGAAGTGGCAACAAATTATTTAGACTTACTAGCAGAAAATACCTAAAATTGGGACACTCCTGGTACCTGTGAGGTACCTTGTAAAATTCAAACCACTACATCTAGTGGGGTTTTTTATCATCTTAGAAAAGACTATGACCTTCAAGCCAAATTAGCATCCTTAATTAGAAAAGTCAAAACCTTAGAAATGAAAAGGAGTGGTTAAATAAAATCTGTTCAAGAATTTGTGTGTCATATTTGTGAAACCCATAATCACTCTACCAATGATTGTCCAATTTTGCCTACATTTAGCGAATGTATCCATGAATAAGCCAATGTTTTAAACACATTCAAGCGGTCAAACAATAACCCATATTCACAAAACTATAATCATGGATGGAGAAATCACCCGAATTTTAGTTAGAGGAATGACACTCAAGTACAGGCTTCACAACCACCTTTCCAACCATACCAAAATTTTCAAAACCATCAAGGTTATGCACCATATGTCCCACTTCATAAGAAAAAACTTTGCACGCATTCATTGAAAAGCAAGAGTCTATTAATTCTCAAAATGTTCAAACATTTGCTGATTTGAAAGATATTCTTGCAAAATTTGCATATGCACTGAACATTCATGAGAAAGGAAAATTTCCTTCTCAACCACAACCAAACCCCAAAGGACAACATAACTCAAATACATGTAGTTTAGGAAGCCAACACATGGATCAAGTTAAAACAGTTATCACTCTTCGAAATGGTAAAATTATTGAAAAAGACATTCCTGAACTTCATGAGAACGATGAATCAATCTCTAAGGGTAAGGAAAGTATTGAACCTACACCTAATAAAGAAAACACCAAACCCTCACCTCCACCCCCATTTCCTTATGCATTACGTAATATTAAGAAAATGAAGTACAATCTTAAAGTTTTTAAAATTGTCAAACAAGTCAAATTTAATACTCTTTTACTAGATGGTATTAAACAGGTTCTCTCTTATGTAAAATTTTTGAAGGATTTATATACAGTAAAAAGAAAACTGAATGTGAAAAAGAAAGCATTTTTAGCTGAACAAGTAAGTGCCATTCTTCAGAACAATAATGCTTTGAAATATAAAGACCCTGATTGTCCTACAATTTCAATTATTATTGGAAGTTATAAAATTGAACAAGCCTGACTTGATCTTGGTGCTAGTGTAAATTTACTGCCGTATTCAATTTATAGGAGCTCAATCTCGGTGAGTTAAAATCAACTTATGTAACTCTTTTATTTATCGATAGATCAATAAAAGTACCAAGAGGGACAATGGAAGATGTTTTAGTTCAAGTTGATAAATTCATATATCTTGTGAATTTTATTGCCTTGGACACAGAACCTGTTAAAGGATATAATCTGATACCTATAATTTTGGATCATCCATTTTTAGCAACTTTTAACGCTTTGATTAATTGCAGGAATGGAGTAATGAAACTTTCATTTGGAAACATGACACTTAAGCTCAATATTTTCAATATGTGTAAGCAACCATATAGGGTGGAGGATGAAAGTGAAGAAACTGATATGATTAAAATGATTGTAGAGGATCATATTCAAAAAGAGAGTTTTATTGATTCTTTATAAATGTGTTTAATAAATTTATTTAAGTCAAATATATAATTAGATCCTGAAATCTCTGACATATGTTATTTACTTGACTGTACATAGGTGATTGAAAATAAAGAATGGACACCAAAGTTTGAAGAATTAAGAGAAAATGAAGATAAACAGAACGAAATTATAAAGTTGAAGTTGAAACCTCTGCGTGAAAGACTAAAATATGCATTTCTTGGAGAGAAACAAACTTACCCGGTGGTAATCTCTTCTACACTCACAAGCAAACAAGAAGGTACGTTGATTGAGTTATTAAAAATGCATAAAAATGCAATTGGATGGACTTTAAAAGACGTAAACGGCATTAATCCTTTGATTTGCACACATAGAATACACCTAGAAGATAATGCCAAAACTTCTCAATAACCCCAAAGAAGATTAAATCCACATAAGAAAAAGGTAATGAGAGCTGAAGTTCTCAAATTACTTGAAGTAGGAATCATTTATCCTATCTCAGATAGTAAGTGGGTAAGTCCTACTCAGGTAGTACCAAAACAATCTGGAATCACAATAATTGAAAATAAAAAAGGTTAGTTAATACCAACTCGAGTCTTATTTAGTTGGAGGATGTGCATAGATTATAGAAAGTTAAATCGGCCACTAGAAACGACTATTTTTCTTTACCTTTCCTTGATTAAATTGTAGAAAGAGTAGCAGGACATCCCTACTATTACTTTCTAGATGGTTATTCTGGCTATTATCAAATTCTCATAGCACTAGAGGACCAAGAAAAGATTACATTCATATCCCTACTATTGCTTTCTAGATGGTTATTGTTGTTATTACTTTGTTCTCTAAATTTTTTTTTCATGAATAGTGTGAATAAAAGGTTTATTTATGCATTCTTGAGACGCATTCTAGTTTTAGAATGGCAGAGTAAAGAGTACATTACTAAAATTTTAAAACACATTCTAATTGATTTATTTTTAATGCATTTTATGTTGCTTAAGTTTTTTGTAACTCTTGTGTAAATAAATTTGCTTTACTATCGAGGTATGGTTTTAAAATTGGTTAGTTTAAATCATTTTTTTTTATCTAGGTTACTAACTTTCGAAATTATTTTTTGAGAACAATATTAAGTCTTGTAGTAGGATGGATGATTCAATATATATAGCCAAGAGAATTTTCATGTTTAAGTATACATATTCTTTTTTAAACTCACATATCTTTTGTGAGTGAGTGAAAAGGTTTGACATAACAACTTACGAACTTTCATTGATCTTCTGAAATGATTAATTTTTGTTTGGAATGTCATTATTTGGGAAGAGGAATGATTTGGTTGCTTAACTGAAGGATAAAAAAAATGAAAAAGTATTATGGTGATAAATTGCTTTGATTTTGTAATGATTTTTTATATCTTTAAAAAAAACACAAAAAAAGGTAGTATAAAAAAAGAAGAAAAAAAAAGTCAATTCAGTTCGATAAAGTCTTCGTTCAATTCTAAAAGACAAAAGTCATTAGGTAGCATTTTTATCACCAAACACTTTATTCGTAAGATTCACATAAAATAATTAAAGTCCTGAAGCTAGCGTGTGACAAGAATAGTTTGACTCTAAATAATTAATTTTTTTATCTTTGGATTAATGTTAGTTTGTCTGTCTGTCTTTAAATGTAACCTTTTCTTGAGCGATTATTTATTTTTCAACTCCATGAATGAAATCCTAACCCATTAAACAAGTTATTCACCTGTGAGGATATGGAGTTAAGACTTTTACTTGGAAAAAAAAAATTTCAAGGCTATATATGTTGTGGTTTGTGGTAAGAAATCTTCGGCTTAATTCACACACATACAAAATTTTGAAAGTTATGATTGAAATAACCTTTATAGCGATTGTGATCTTGAACTGACGTTTTGTTTAAAATACTTAGGTAGTGTTCAAATTTTATCTATGCTTGAATTGCTAGATACTAGAAATAAGCTGGTTGTGGGGTGTGATGAACACTTGAAATTACATATTTAATAAGGGTTTTACATCATTGTTTTTTATTAATAGTGTCTTTAACCCCCCTAACTTAAATATGTTTATAATATTGTACCTAATTATCTTTTAACTGTTTTGTGGTAAGCTCGGTAAAATAGGTATAACTTTCTACCTAAGGATTCAATTGGAGTGATTCTTAATCCTATAAAGATCTGACTCAATGGAATAACATATTTTATTTCACAATGCATTTGAAAATCGAGCGTTTAGAGGGTGAAAATGGCATAGAACATAATTGATTTGCAGTACAGGCCCAATCCGAATAATCATCAGTATTTGGCCCATAACTATTAAAATACGTATCTAATACGTATAAGAAAACTCTATTTGAAATGAAAATAGACTTATCTACGACTTTGATGTTTTAGAGGACAACTAATTCGAATCACATGAATTCAAAATTGGACAATCAAGTGGGTGTATTAATGATAATCAATACAAATTATTTTGCCACCATTCTTGACTTTCATCATCCAAGTGGTTCCTTCTTAATTTGTCTCGATTTATCCATATTTTTCTATAAATAGATGACTTGTTTATGCCTAAAGTATGTAATTAGAGAGTTAGAATTTAGTTCAAAACACTTATCTTTTGTACTATCTCTTTGTAATATTATTTCTCTTGTTTACTATTCAGTTATGTTATTTCTTTTTCCATTTCTTTTCTTTTTCTTTAGTTTTATTATGTCCGGATAATTTTTTTTATGCTAAGATGAAAGGGTGAAACTCTTAGTAAGGTAATAAAATATACTTAACTTTTATTCATGAATTTAATACTTCATTATTAAGTTATGCAAATTTATATATGATGTATTTATTTTGTTTGTAAATACCCTTTCTTCTAAGTGGTGTATCTTGATTTATTATTGACAAACTTGATACTTGGCGCAATAAATTCTTGAAACCATTTACAAGATTTGGTGTATATATCATTTCTTGTAAAGTGGGAGTCTTGATTTATTGTAGACAAATATAAATATTGGCATGATAAATACTTGAACCCATTTATAAGATTTGGTGTATAATAATTAAAATAAATAAATACTAGTTAATATATAAATAGTGATAAACTTTAATTGTTATATCTTTCAATTGAAACCTCTTTTGTGTGAGGATTCCAATTGAATTATAAAAAGAGTTAAATATATTCTTACTTCTTATGTCAAAAGTGGATCTCCATAACCTTAATTTTTATTTTAATTGGATAAGTGAATTAATATTTGTAAAAATTTAATATTGCATTAATTGCCTTTAAAAGTGTTTATATTTTATAAATTTAATTCTACTTCCCTATGGATCATTCCTATTTTCATCGGGTTATTTATTACTTCGACAATCCTGCACTTAAGAATAAATTCCTATAATCTAGACGTGTTAATAAAAATATTACAAATGCCATGAAATTCTATCAAAAGATTAATATTATTGTTGAAAACAATAAAACACAAACAAAACACTTTTATTAATACACTAAATACAAAACCTGTCGTATAAATTGAAGAACTCTCAATAAGTTGTTGTAAAATAATAATTATCAAGCTAGCCAGAATGATATCCTAGCAGTTAAAATATGGCATGTAAGTATCATCGTTTTCCAATTATTTATATTCACTCTCAAGGATAAAATAGTTGTTGTGGGGATCTATTGGTTCAACTGTTAAAACCTTGAGTAGTATATGAGGTCTAGGAAGATCTAACCCTGCTAACATAGATAATAATACCAAAAAAACAACAAAAAAAATAATTGCTAACATGTAACTATATATGTGTTTTGGGTGACACAGGAGTACTACAAGGAATGGATAAGGATGAGAAGGGCATATGGTGCAGTTTGGGGCACCCAAAATCCTCCAAAAGGAGCAATCAATTTGAGGCTTCAAGTGAGCGGAAGTATGGGGGTGACATGGGTTGTGGCAAACAATGTTATCCCTAGTGATTAGAAGGCTGGAGTTTCCTATGACTCAGCAATTCAGCTTACTTAAATTAAAATGCAATTTCAGATCCCAATTAAGTTCTATATTATTGAATACAGTAAGGGAACAAACTTCCGAGATTCATATGAGTGCTTGTTTATCTAGTCATGTAAAATTTGTAGTCCAGAAATGGTTGCTTTTCCTTCCTATTAGTTGTTTATGTCATCATTTAGTATTAGTATATACGACAAGATGCTCAATAAAAACAATTGGGATTGTGTGCCACAACACAACTCATAGTTGCCTTACTATTGGTTATTTATGTCATTTAGTATACCATCAAATGAGCATATGAATAAAGTTCTACTTTGTTAGGTCTTGGTTTGTCCTGCCATTTGCAAATATATATATATATATATATATAAGTTCACATCTAATAAGATAAATTACGTGTTTTATATGTGTGTTTCCTTTTGCAAATCTGCTATATTCTATTAAACCTTTGTTAATTGTCATTACCCTTTCTTTTATCAATGAAGTTCCAACCATAATACATCTATTTAGGAACATAATGAACTTTATCTCTCAAAAAAGGTTATTAAATATATATATATATATAGAAAGAAGGAACATAATATTGTGATTAACTAACAACCCAGGACTCAAATTACCACTATAAGAATCATATTCACACACACACACACAAAACAAAGATTTATAGTTCCTTAGCCTTAATCTCTTAGCCTACATTCAACGAGTGATTAACTAACCCTAGAAATTTAAAACGCTTCCAACTCTTTAAAGAGAGCCATTGCTGCCTTCTCTTCGTTCTTTACCGAAGAGGTGGCCAAAAAGCCCCATCTCCGGTGGCTTTTTAGTTCTTTCTTCCTTATTCAGATTTCCTTTTAATCTCTCCAACTAGCCACCTCTTCGATGGCTTTTAGTTCTTTCTTCCTTATTCAGATTTCATTTTAATCTCTCCAACCTCTATTCTCTTCCAACTCTTCTTTTCTTTTTCATTTTTCTTTTACCGTGTTGCCATTTTTTAGTTCAACTGGTGGACTTTCGCCGAATTTTGTGCCTAGTTGTGTTGTCAATCGAGAATTCTCTGCTCGGCCATGTAGGTCAACCGATGATGGACTCTTGCGGCCCTGGCCATGCCTGCTGCCCCTGCAAATCTGTCGATTCTGGCTAGACTTTACCCTTTTTTCTCACTGAGAGTTGCCACCTAAAGCCTACAATCGACAAATTCCTAGACTTAGTTGCCATACTCCACCGTAAATTGAGCAACCACCGCCTGACTTAAGGGAGTCTTTTTTTGTGGCACCAAACCCTCTGCTAACCACTTGTGCAAGTAGGTCTACTTAATGTTAATGTCTTTCTGGGTCTTTGTTGACTATATTTAAACCCTGACGAATAAGAATAAAACTTTTGTGCGTTGTCGTGGATGTGATTGTATTTCTCTTCTTGTGTGAGAGTCTTTTTTTTTTTTTTGCTTCGTATTTTTAGGGTTGTTTTTCACCCTTTTTCAAAAGGGTTACTCCCCATTTAGGCTAGTCTCCCCATTTATTATCAGGGGTCAAAAGAGGTTGGATACTCGTCATGCAAAAAATTATCTTTATGTCCTATAATTCCTGATTATTTGATCAGCAACCCTCAAGGTTGTATCTTTGTTGTTTTGCTTTCAATAGATTCAAATATTTTTCAAAACAAATCTCTTAGCCTATATGCAATCGAGCTCTATTAAAGAATTCTATGGCATTATATCGCATTGGTTACAAGTGAGTATTACAGGGAACAAATTGCCATTCTCACACTCTTTAGATAGAGGTTATAGAACATTAATACACCTAAATATTAAAGAGAAAGAATTCTAGTTTATATGTTTCTTTTTCCTAATTTTTAAAGCTCTCTCTATTTCTCTCAAGGAAATATAACAACAATACATGTGAAAAGTGACCCAAAATACTTATATTTACATTTAACACCATTAAAAATTAAATTGACCCTAATAAGTAAGACTAATTACTTCTAAAACTAAACTCTACACAAAAATATGCATGAACAAATGCAAAGAAATCCAAAACTACAACTAGTTAGCATTTTAGTATAAAAAAAACTTCAAAATTTCTTAAAGAGGTCTATTCCATCAAGTAAAGACGTCACAATGCAGCCCCTAAATATCCAAAAAAAATCTACAACACAATTATTACCCTTGACATTTATTAGTGATGAAAAGGGACAATAATTTAACCATCAACTTTAAAGCATCCATGAAGGATTCAAATAAATATTAGCAAGAAGATTAATAGAAAGCATTCTGTTGAAGTGTAATCAATAAACCAAAGTAATATAATGCAGCAACAAGCAATAAAGAATAAATTATAGAAAAAAGTAGGAGAAAGCACATAAGAATTTACATAATTCGATAACTTACTTACGTCCACGACGGATCAAGATCACACTTCACTTATTAATGAATCACAAGGCAATCACAAAGTATGCCTATTCTCTTATTAATGAATCACAAGGCAATCACAAAGTATGCCTATTATAAGAAAGAACTCAAGTTTCACAAAAAACAATCTCAATTGCACTCACAATTGATCTCTCTTGTAATTTAGGGATTTTCTCTTTTGTGTTTATGTTGTGATTGTAGTTTTCAATTACAAAGAGTTACAAGTATTTATATAGTGTTAATACTAATCATAGAAACCTTAAACCTAATTGGAATAAAAGTTCTTACTTGTAGGAGTCTAAATTCCACTTAAAAATGTTGATTGAGCTAAAATAGAAAATACTCATAAGTCATATTGTGAACAGTACCCGTCGCAGAACAGTACCTTGCTTCGACATTTCATTTTGCTCATTCCTAACACGATCTTTACGTAATAGAATTTTTGCTGACTCTTCATTAGTCTCCAACTCAAAATAAAAAATAATCCTTAATTTTGAATCACTAATTTCTATAAAAAAAACCCCTCATTGATTCAAAATAATCCTTTAAGCTTTTAAGATCTCTCATCTCTGCATCTTCAATCACCTTCATATAGTAGTGACTTCAGTTAAGTCCTTGTATAGGATGAACTTAACTGAGGGCAATAGCTTAGTTAATATATTAGCAGAATTTTCAGACAACGCAATCTTCGTTAGACTAATCTCACCACTTTGAATAATATCTCAAATGTAATAGAGCTGCACATCAATGTGTTTAAACCTCTCATGAAACACTTGATGATTGCTTAGGTATATAACACTTTAACTATCACAATATACATCGATGTTAACTTCTTCAGTAGCCATTACCTTTGCGTATATCCCTTTTAACTATACAGTCTTATTAATAGCTTCATCAACAGCTATGTACTCCGCCTCTGTGGTAAATAATTTCACCACATGTTGTAGAACTGATCTCCAGTACACACTACACCCAAATACTGTGAATACATAACCCGTCAACGATCTTCTCTTGTCAAGACCACCTGTTTAATTTAAGTCTACGTATCCTCTTACCATTACAGCCTTATTCTCAGCCTTCTTATATGTCAACCCATAATCCGAGGTCCCTTTAAGATATTTCAAAATTTATTTCATTGCAAGCTAGTGATCTTTACCTGGATTCGTCGTGTATCTACTCACCAATCTCCTAGTCTGTGCTATATTTGATCTCGTACAAACTATAGCATATATGATGCTCCCCACAGCACTTGCATACGGTACTTTACTCATCTGCAATTTCTCCTCATTAAATTTTGCCGACTATTCTGTTGAAAGTTTGAAATGCATGGCAAAAGGAGTAGAGATAGCCTTCGTATTGGACATTCCAAACTTCTCTAGGTTCTTGAGTATATATCATTGTTGTGACAAGAAGGTAACATCACTTTTTTCCCTTACAATATCCATAACCAATATACTCTTTTATACTCCTAAATCCTTCATCTCAAACTCGCTACTCAACTATTTTTTTAAAATTTTTGTATTTCTTCTATATCTCTACATGCAATCAATATGTTATCCACATATAGAAGTAAATACATCATCTCACTACTCAATCTCTTAAAGTACAATCATCCATCATACTTGCTTTTACTAAATCTATAAATCATCATAAATTCATCGAATCTCTTATACCATTGTCTAGGAGATTACTTCAAACCATACAATGACTTTTTTAGCAAAAACTCATGTTTCTCTTTTCTAGGCTCTACAATTCCTTGTGGCTGTGCCATGTAAATCTTTTCTTCAAGCTCTCTATACAGAAAAGTTATCTTTACATCCATTTGCTCTAGATATAAATCAAGGTTTGTACACATAGTTAACAAAATCGTAAGGGATGTGTGCTTGACGACTGGAGAAAATATCTCATAAAAGTCCATCCCCTCTCTCTGAGTACAATTTTGTGCAACAAACTTAGCATTGAATCTTGTAGGCTTTACTCCCGGTATCCCCTCCTTAACCTTATATACCTACTTAAATCTTAATAAGTGTTTTTAGGTCTCTTCACTAACATCTAAGCATTGTTCTTTAAAAGAGAACTAATCTCTTCTTCCATGGCCTACTGCTATCTTTCTCTATTCTCACTCTTCATAGCCTCATTGTATGTCTTAAGTTCATCAAATTTAAGAGTGTAAATAGAGTTAAAAGTGTGAGCAACTAAATTTACTTGTGCATACTTGACTGGTAGATTAATTGTTCTTCTTAGCCTATCATTGGCTAACTGATACCTTTGAAGTTACATCTTAGAGTCCTAGTCTTACTTTAGGTAGACTTGAAGGAATTCATCGACGTTCTTGACTTGTCATCAAGGATCTTCTTATTGAAGTACTGATTTATGAGCATATTAGATTTACATTCAGGTTCCACTTCAATTGATTCGGGTGCTGAATCTTCCTTAGGCACGGGTTCTTCTTTCTCATCTTCTTAGGAGGCTTTCAACACTGTCTTCTTATCGAATATTATATCACTGCTTATGATGCTCATTAGTGGTGTTAAATCTCTATACCACACCTTGTATACTTTTACACCTTTGGGATACCCTATAAATATCCCCTTTAAAGCTCTAGGTTCCAACTTGCTTTGCTTTACATGAACAAAAATTGGGCAGTCAAATATTCTGAGATGGTCATATATGAGAAGCTGTGATTGATGCTATACTAGCTAAACGCAAGCGCACACTATCATATCAAGTAATATAGGATTTAAGTCAAAGTTTCAATCTCATAAAGACTATGCAATCTAATTCTTTCAATCAAATATTAAAATTATAAGTTTTTAAATTTTATTCAAAAAATTAAAATCTGAAATTTATTTAACTAACCTAATTCTATCAATTAAATCAACCTAAACAACAACAAAAAAAAGAGATAAATTCACCAAAAGATAATAATCTTGGGTATAGACTCATCCTCGTAGTATTTCATTGGATTTGTTAACTACTTAGTTAATCATTTAAATATAAATTATTGGCTTAGACACTAATCTCATCACAAACCTCTGTCGGTAGTCAAATGATTATATTACGCATTTTAACAATCACCTATATATCTATGGCAATCAAATTACAATGTAATTCATTAAGATCAAGTCTAAATTATGTCATACATGCCATTTAGGTATATGTTTATCCTATATAAAACTCATAGTTATTATAATCCCTATGATTATATATCAAACTATCCTAGGCTAAACATATGAATCCCTTTGTCAAGTTTATCATGGTTCCTTAGTCATTCAGAATATTGGCTAGATATAATGAAAACATTAAGATCAATATAGAATAAATTAATTATAATAATTAAGTTCATAAACTAAGAATCAATGAAATCTAACTACATACTAGGTTTACATAATCTAACCCTATAATAACAAGTTTAGTTTATCACAAAACTAAAAGTGTCAAACCAATCCATGAATAACAGTAAGAACAAGAACATAATAATAAGAAAAGACAAGAAAAACTAATCAAGAAGACGTTTTGGGTTGCTTCTCTCTCAATCTTAACTTGAAGTTTAAAGCTTGAATCTTGATTTCTTGATTTTGATATTTGATTTTGTGTTGTGAATCTTTCTCATAGTTTTTGCCTCTGTACTTAATTTTTTCAATTAGGGCTTTTGGCATTCTGTTTATAGGTTTATATCTTCAAATTAAGATAAAACATCAAATATAAATCAGATTAAGATATTGTTCATGTGTTACTATTCATAAGCTACTGTTTATACGTACTATTCATATAGCATCGCAGCGTTGGATTCTGGGCGTTAGGGAGCTGTACATATTTTTTTTAGCACCGTTCTGGGTGCTAGGCACTATAGTAAATTAGTGTAGCTAGTTGCTGTAGTATGGTACTGTATCAATTTGATGTTTTTGCCTTTTTTTTTTATTTTCATCCTATTTGCTTCATTGACTCCAAACCTACATAATAATAAAATACATAAAAAGCCAAATAATCTTAATTTAAAAAAATATTATGTTTGGAAGATGAAAATATTATACCTAATTAACCCTTATCAGGCTGTCTGGCCATTTTTCTTCTGGGGTCTTGAAGTTTATTGCCGAGAATGGACTTTTATTAATCAAATAAGCTGCAGTCATTACAGCTTCACCCCAAAATACTTTGGACATCTTTGCATTAGTAAGTATGCATCTAACCCTTTCAATTATGGTGTTATTCATCCTCTCAGCTATATCATTCTGCTGCGGTGTTGATCTCACAATTCTATGCCTTGCAATCTCATGCTTAGTACAAAAGCCATCAAACTCTCTATTGCAAAACTAGATGCCATTGTCAGTTCTTAGCTTCTTCACCTTTTTATGAGTTTGATTCTCAACAAATGTCTTCCAAGTCTTGAACTTATCAAATATTTGCTCCTTATTCTTTAACACATAAACTCACAGCTTCTTTGAATAGTCATCTATAAAAGTGAGAAAATATCTCGCACCACCATAAGTTGTTATCTGTGCTGGTCCCTAAAGATATGATTAGTTTCGTAGTCAAGAATTTCCTTAGTTTTGTGCTCTCCGACACTAAACCTCACTCTATGTGTTTTTTCTAGCACACAATGCTCACAAATCTCCAATGATTGGAACTTATCCTTCCTAAATGTCTTTTGACTAAATAACTCTTTTAGGTTCCTCTCACCTAGGTATGTTAATCTAAGATGCCATAACTTGGTTTGCATATTCTCATCAACTCTAGAGAATGATGCAGAACCACTCACTACCTCTCATTTTAGCACATAAATATCTTTGTACTTCTCACATCTCATCACAACCATGGAACCCTTTAATACTATTAAAACCCATCTATCAATTTTGATTAAGCACCAATTTTGGTCTAACATATCCAGTGAAATTAAGTTACTCTTAAGGTTAGGAACATACTAACTTCTAATAACTCTTTTACTTGCCTATCATACAACTTAAGTCTAATACTACCAATTTCTATCACCTGATAAACTTTTTCATTACCCATTAATACCTTACCACCAATAATAGGCAATAAATTGACAAACTACGACTTATGTGGGTACATATAAAAGGTTAAACCAGAATTTAAAACCCATTGTTCAGAATCATCTCTATCGGTATTGACTAGAGTTTATGCACTGTCATAGCTATCATCATAGGTAAGTGTAGCATCTGCCTTATTCTTGTCATTTGCTTTCTTCTTCAGGCAGTCTTTTATGAAGTGTCCTTCTTTATTACATCAATAACACTTCTTAGAAGCACCCCTGGACTTTGATCTCGAGTCATTATTCTTTCCTTCTCTATGTAGGGTCCGTCCTTTTGTAGATAAGCCTTCTGCATTAGCTTTTATCTATCTTCCTAATTACTTTAAGTTTAATAATGATTTCACATCATTCATCCTTAAGCTCTCTATGCCATAGAGAAACGTATCAATAAAGTGCTCATAACTTTTAGGAAATGAACTCAGTAAGATGATCGTCGTATCTTCATCCTCTATCTTGATGTTAATAGCTTCAATTTCAATAATAATCTTTGTTAAAGGTGTTTATATAATTTTTTTATCGGCGTCCCCTCAGACATGTAATCTGTTGGCCAATGACTTTCGCATAAAAAGTGAGTCAACCTTCTTTCAAAGACTAATTTTTATCGTCTCATTTGCCACTTCCCTTAATACTTCATCACTCAATGATATAACAATTAAACTGTGAGCCTTTCTTGAATGTCATTTCTTTCTACTTCAGCCTTAGATGACTTTGGTGTTTTTTTTTTTACTAGATGGAGCTGCAGTCTCCCTTAATGCCGAGCCTAACCGTTGGCTCACCAACAACACTTTCACTGTAAGCTTTCATAAATTGAAATCATTCGTCCTGTTGAATTTTTCTACCACATACTTGGGTATAGCTATGTTTTGCTTTGAACTAAGCTCTGATATTAGTTTGTTGAAGCAGAATCAATAAACCCAAGCAATATAATACAGTAACAAGCAATCAAGAATAAATTAGAGAAAGAAAGTAAAAGAAAGCACACAAGAATTTACGTGGTTTGGTAACTTATCTACGTCCACGACAGATTAAGATCTCACTTATCTTATTAATAAATCACAAGGCAATCATAAAGTATGCCTTTTACAAGAAAGAACTCAAGTTTCACAGAGAACACTCTTAATTGCACTCACAAAGACCTCGCAATTGATCTTTCTTGTAATCTTGGAGTTTTCTCTCTTGTGTTTATGTTGTGATTGTTGTTATTAGTGTTATTACTAATCTTAGAAAACATAAATCTAGTTGGAATAAGATTACTTACTTGCAAAAGTCCAAATCCCATTTAAAGAAGTTGATTGAGCTAAAACAAAAAATACCCAAAAGTTGCCGCGTGAACAGTTCATTGCTTCCAACTTTTCATTTTACTCCTTCCTAACACAACCTTTGTTAAGTGTTGATAAAATTATTGGTGCATATATGTGGTTTATGTGTTCATCATGCAAATATATATCTCATACATATACGTACACAATAAAAGCCTAAAATTAAATAATGAACACAATTATATACATATTAATCAAATTAATACAAATTGAGAATATATCACCTTTGAAGCCTTTAGATTAAAATTTGTTTGGAGTCCGTATGAAATGAACTCGTTGTGAATTCTACCAATCAACGGATGTGGATTTGATTGTCTACAATAACAATCTATAATCCAACATCGGTTTAACACTTAAAACTTAATTCTAAGACAAACTCTTTGTCTTGAATTTGTTTGTTCAATTTTTGTTCAACACTTGAATAATGAAAAAAAGCTTATATTGCTTTAATGGTCTAAGCTAAGTGAAGGAGAAGATGAATAGTAAATTAAACACTTGAATTCAAATTTTAAAAAAACTTTCTCTCATTTATTTTCTTTCTCTATGGCCGACCACCCCTTAAGCAAAAACTTACTCATTTTATTTCATTTCACTTACTTAAGCAAATGCATTTTCATTAACAATTAATTTCATTTACATTATACTTTAATTTTAATTTTAATTTATATATTAATTTAACCAAAGTTAACTTTTAACCTTAATTGAGTTAAGATAAACTTAACTTTAAGTTAGTAAATATCTAACTAATCTAACTTAATTAGCTAACTTATCCAAAGTTGAGTTAAACTTTAATTAATTATTAAATATAATAAAATATCTTAATTTTTAACCTAACTCTAAGGTTAACAATTAATCAAAGTTAAATTAAACTTTTATTTAATAATTAAATAATAAAATATCTTAACTTTAACCTAACTCCAAGGTTAAGCTAAACTTTACTTAATAATAAAATAATATAATCTCTTAATTTTAACATAACCCTAAAGTTTACAATTAACCAAGATTAAGTTAAATAAAATATCTTGATTATTTAATAATTAAATAATCAATTAAGTGAAATTACATTTATACTCTTATTATGTTACCAAGTTAATGCAAAGTGGATCCCACCATTTGACTATATACCTTAGTTAACTTAACCATTGTAATTTGCTAAATTTTATTAAATTGAACTATTTAATCCAGTACGTTGCTCTAGTATACAATGAATACATTTTATATTGCGGGACTCTCTAAGTCCACACCCAATTCGTCAAATAGAACTATTTTATAAGTCCGTGATCGATACCCCACGCACATGTCACAGATATTACAAATCAATGCGTTAGACCATACAAGTTGAGATTACAATGCATACGTATAATCCTTCTGTCAATTATACATTGGATGTGCAAGGATATAGATCAGCATCTCAAATTCCCATGAGCGCAGCTGTGAACTTATCTCTAGATTCGTTCTCAATGAACAATATATGCAAAACCATTTGCTATATTGTTCAACTATGTGGAAAAATCCTTTCCCGAGTCTATTACTTATGGTTATAAGATTTTCTAATATACTATCTCAGAGCATCGGATATATAACTTACCTATATAAGCTAACAGATCCTGTATCTGTGCATACCAGACTTCATGAGTATCGAATCATATCCAAAAACCTGCAGCAGTCAGACCATGAAAGGTTTTTAACGTCCATAGAACTAAAGTATGGTGAATCACTCACAAGCCCACCATGGCGCTCAGGTTAAAGGACCACGAATACTACTCAACTCAATATGACCTATCATTGACGGTTTAATAAGATGTCTATTGGGGTCCTCATGAGTCTATTCAGTATCCAGTCATGACTGAATACCTTCATGTCTATGCAAATTTCAACTAAGCTCATGGTTAGTTAAGAACAATCATCTTTACCATGCAAATATAGACATACACTGATTTATATAACTGAGATTCACTAATAGACCCGCATTGGTGAACATAGATCAGAAATACAGTGTTTGAGAATATACCTATATGATGGCATTTCTTAGCACCTATTGCAACTCTTTGCAACTATATCATTACTAGTGTATTTTTAAGTCATTGTCCCATTTCAGACAAGGCTTCTAACTCTTAGAATTTTGCTAATTCTTATAACTTGCTAACTCTTAATACTTATAACTTTCAGCATTACTAACTCTTAATACTTATAACTTTCAGCATTACTAACTCTTAGCCTTTGTCTAAACTCTTTAAATTAGATCTGAACTTCTTCAGATCATATAATGTTTATAACGTTACTAGCATAGTATCATTTAATAATAAAATTAATAATTTTTATTTGAAATATTTATTATATAAAAATTAAATAATTAATATTCATACAATATTGAGAATGGCACGAAAGCACCATCTCTAATAAACTCACATTTGCTATAGAATCTTTCGTACTTGTATCTAATACCCATACACTCCACGTGTTTCTCAAACACCCTAAGAGTTTTGGTTTGAGTGGTTCCACTATGTTATATATGGAATGTATCATAGATACTATTACATCAATAGTAGCCGAGAACTTTCTAAGTACGTGGTATTTAGAGTTCATATGATCAGAATTTTGATGTACCTTATGGCTTTTTGGCTTGAGCAATTATTCTATTATAGTGGGATTGGATTTATTGAGTTTGAAACTATTCTAAACTCTGCATCTAGTTTGAATATCTATAGTTCTTCATTTGCAAGCTTCTTAAGCCACAACATATTCTACCTTCAAGGAAGAATTAGTTGTAGATATCTAAATTGCACAGATCCAACTAGCTTCATTACTGATAAGAAGAAACACATAACCAGAGGTAAACTTTCTACCATCTGAATCTAATGAAAATTCTAAATATATGTGCCCCTTCACTTGTAAGAAACTTTCTCTATAATACAAAAATATATCATTTGTACCTCTCAGGTACTTCGGATATGTTTCATTGTCATTTGATGGTCGTGACGTGGATAAGACCGATATCAGCTCGTAACATTTACAGCTATGCAAACCCATATCTCATACATAATATGGCATGCATCAAGTTATCTCTAATTGATGCATATAATAAGTTAGATACTTTAACTATTTCATCTTTTGCTCAATGATACTTGCTCCTAGAAAGATGAATGTTATGTCTGAAAAATATATTAACTATCTCACAATCAATAAATTTGTACCTTACCAGGATTTGTCTATTTATGCAGATTAAGAGAATTTCATTAACTTCCTAACTCTATCTCTATAAAGCTTTATACCTAGTATGTCACGCCCTAAACCCAAAAGATCTGACACACGACATCACTTACATTCATTCAATAATATTTCTAAGCACATTCATTTTAATTTCTTTCAGAATTATAGCAATTGAATTATGACTGGGACAATTAGTAAACTGGAGATACGCAGAGTTTTCTCAGAGATTAACACTCTACTACGTCACCAGCAGCAACTTTGTTACCGGAAGCCCAGAATATATTCATTGCAAATTCTTACTTAAAATCAATCCATTATCACACTTGGTGAAACTTAAACTAAATCTAACCACATACAATAAAATAATACATAAGTATTTATTCAATAAGGACAAATCAAATTTCTTATCCCACGTGTCCTCAAATGAAATACTTAGCAACCTAACAACTTAGGGAACCCAAGGAACAGCAGAAGCCTTGCCAAATCCGCTAAGCACACATGTACCTTATTTACCTGAAATCACCATAAACTATAATGAGTATAAAACTCAGTAAGCATACTTGTTTTTCATATATCAAATACAAATACATATATGTACACAATGCATATGTATGATATGTTGTGATCAATCAAAATCATAATCTTATCAAATCACATATCATGTAAGCGCTTACATATTCTTTCAAAACATATTACAGGAATACCATCACTCAACTACTACTTAGTAGGACTTACACACCACATATCACATAATGAGCCAAATGTCACTCGTAGGTGACATACCGTATGAGAGAAATAGTACAAGTGAGGTTTAAATTACACATATATAATGCTCAAGCCCGAAGTTAAAAGCTAAACCCTCACCCTGATCATCGGTGAGTCCTCTCAAATGTACTAATACGCCACCACACGAATGTGATGACTCAATCTTCCTTTAGGTACCAATAGGATCCTCCCTACATACGGAACACATAACATATACCAATCCCGAAGGAAAGGCCACACATAAAGGCTCCACATATCACATAAGATGCCTACTAAGTCAACAATGAGTTCAAGCATCCTCAAAATACAAAATGTTTCTCATGGACATATTACACTTCAAAGCTTTCTTTGTTAAACACATTTCATTTTGAAAGCTGACTTTCAAAAACACATGTATGTGCATGCTCAATATCAATGCTGACATTCATAAACATATATATTTCACATTTCATATCAAATACACTTTGGCATAACATAAACATATTTCTAAGCACATTTACAAAATCATACATAGACAATTACTATGCTTATTGTGATTTCAGTAAAAGTCTAGTATACTTACCTCTTAGCACTTTCAGGTACAAGACTTAAATCTCCTTAACCTATCAATGGAGATTAATCATTTCATAAGCCTCAAAATTCACACAAAATACTTTAAATAGCTTACAAAATTATACACAATGCATTTATCACATCAAATTGGTCTAAATACTTAGTTTCTCAAAACCTGTTATTCTGAACACTTACACTTAACAAAATTTTCTAATACACCAAATGATGTCCAATTACTCCAAAATCAGAATATATCATTCTTGCCTCATATATCCTTCTTATATATGAATATTATATCAAAATTCCTACACAATCCATTCCATACATACCATCGAATCCAAACTACTAACCTGACAGGATCAAGATACTTACTGAACAATATTCAATCTCCCAATTTTATAAAATCATATACTTACTCAAAAATTATAAAAATACCACATAATTACTCTTAACACATACCTAAATATATGATAAATATTTCACTTCAAAATCACTGCCAAAAGTATTTTAAAACTATTTTATTCCATAGCTTTAAAAATATGTTAATCAAATACTACAATAAGCTAACACTCTTTAGAAGATCATAAAAATTAACCACATTTATCTAACTTCTCAATTTTGAGTATATCCTATTAGACATATAAATTTATCATATTACACAAATTCGTAATTTTTGAAGATCATTCAGTCGGCCAAAAATTGTTTGCCACTGTATCATACTATTCACACAGGAAATTTTCAAAATTTCAAGGTCATTTTGGTAAATTCACTATAAATTCAATGTCCTGAATTTTCAATCGATTCAAAGTCTCAGATAATCCTAAACATGTCTAATTTAATATACTCAAAATTCAATACCAGAATCGAATCACAACAATTTATTAAATTTTTGGATAAAGAGACTATCAAATAGAAATTCTGCAATTCATCATGATTTATCAAGCTCTCTACATAGATCATCATCAATTCTCACAATATCTTACGAAATACACATCAAATACTCAATTATACATATTTCTAGAAATCAAAAATTAAAGGAATTAACTTAATTAACACCAATAAATTGAGAAATAGTTGTGATATACCTCTTAAAATCTAAAATTCCAATTTCTTCTTCTTCTTCTCTTTCTCTCCCCTTTCTTTTCCTCTTTTCTCACTCTAAAGGGATATCTCGACCAAAATGAGAGATTTAGGGTTTCAAAAGTGTATTTTTATACTAAGAGGCTAATTTTTGGTATTTATGAATTTGCCCATAAAACTTTCAAAGTATTACAATTTGGTCCCTAAAATAAATCTAAAGTCTTACAAATAAACCCAATGCTAATAGTATGTCCTTAACCTATACAAACACTAATAATAACAATATATAAATTAAGTATCACCCACATATAAATAAATAAAATTAAGTATCACCCACACATATATATATATATATATAAATACTTATTCTTACCGGTTGTGGATATTGGGAACTACATAGTAAATAGGAAACCTCTTCCAAATCTTTTTGAAGAATTTCTTTACTCAAATAACTCTTAGCTAATTGCTTGCAAGATACCAACATCATTTCTAATATTGAGTATGTCTTTTACGTAGAGAACTAGAAAGATAATCATGCTCCCACTGTCTTTTCTGAACACATACGTTTTCTTTTCATTCCTGATGAAACCAGACTTCCTAATTTCTCATCTAAACGAAGATTTCAGCTTCGAAAAAACTGTTTAAGTTCACAAATGGACTTCCTCAATTTGCATACTAGATTAAAAGTTAGGCTAGATGCAAAACCTTCAAGCAGTTCTATGCATATCTCTTGCTCGAGGTATACATCCCGAAACTTCATCTTACATCCATTGACCAAACCTCAAAATTATAATAAGTTGCAATAACCAACAAAATTTGAATTGACTTTAGCATGGTCAAAAGTGAAAAAGTTTTCTCATGACTGATTCTAGATCTCTGAGTGTAATCTTTTATCACTAATTAAGCATTGAAAGTCTTTACCTTCATATGAGGCCTACGCTTCTACTATGTAAACTTATTTATAACAAATATAAACTATTCCTATGGGAAGCAAAACTAAGTCTCAGCCTTATTTGTTATGTAAAAAGTCAAGTTTGAATTTTATGGCACCTTGCCATTTTCCCAAATTAATGTCAAACATTGCCTCTTTATAAGTTAAATGATTCTTTCTTCAACTAAGAAAACACCAAGGAAACCTTTAGGTATCAAGCATACCTTGTTGGTGGCCTTGATATCCTTTTGGACCTATAAGGAAAGTATGTTAAAGATATTTCACTCTATTAAAGTTAAAATTCCACTGTCAATTCATATACATTCTGATTGACTTTAACAAGTTCAATCCTTCTATAATCCCTAAGTTCCATGAGAAAATATTTCTCTAGAAAAGTGGGATCACAAGCAACGAACATGTTTCGTTTCTCTAGATCATAGAACATGTATCCCATTGAATGCTTAGGATACCCAATGGACCGATACTTGTATCCATTAGGTGCAAGTTTATCCTATTACATAACTCTTATACGAGAAAAACAACCCTAAGTCTTAATATACTTAAGACTCGATCTTTTTTAATCTATATCTCATACAAAGTAGAAAGAATAGCTTTTGATAGAATTATGTTCAGCAAGCTACAGATTCTTAAGTATAATCCTAGAGATATTCTAAAAGATCATTGAAGCTCAACATCAATCAAATCGTATCTAATAAAGTTTGATTCCTCCTAACCAAAACATCATTGTATTAAAAAATATCTAGAGGGCTACGTTAAGCAAGAATTGCATTCTCTTTTAAATAATCTGTGAATACTGCTTAGTATAACTGCTTCGATCTAATAAAAGTCATTCAACATCCTTAAAGGTTTGTTTCTCTAATTTCTAGTTGAAACCTTTTGAACACTTCAAAAGTTTTCAACCCATGTTCCCAGAAATATATGTCCGTATAGTGATAAATCACTATAAAGACAATAAAGTATCGAAATCTACCTATGGCAATATGATTCATTATAGTAAATACATCACTATGTACTAGTTCTAATAAATCAGTGGCCCGGTATCTAACACCTACACAAAGATTTGGTCATTTTTTCTTAAATTTAGAATTCATAAACTAGTCAAGGTTTTATAATCAAATCAAGTATCTGATCATCCTTAACCAGAAGGGATAGTTGTCTCACGACTACATAACCTAATCTTATATGCCATTATTCATTTTTATTTAGAGTTTTCAAACTACTATTTATTCTGTTCACTTATGCATTGGAGATATTTTCTATAGTATTTAAGATATAACGGTCATATATTAACTGACACTCAGTCAGCAAAAAATTATTATTATTATCACATAAACATAAGGAACTATTCCTAATGTTATTATGACAACCTTTTCTGTCTACTACAAGGAGTGGTATGGTTCGCCTAATAATATTTGGCACAAAATAGTAATTATACAACATAATGCTTCTACTAAAAATGAAAAAGTGACATAAAAGTCCTAACAATTGGCACCTCTAGAAAATCTTTATTTCCTACACGAAGTTGTACTTTTCTTATCATAACAACATAGCATTTCTCAAATTATACAACAACTTGCAGATATGAGAAGGATATGTGGTATCACATATCCCTGCACTTTTAGTATTATACGCTAATGAAATATTAATGTTTGGTAAACATATATTTAATAGGTCAATCTTTCTTAAGTCAATGTGCCTTGAACAGTAATGTTTACTATTTCAAACCTTATTATAGTGGAAATAATTTTCATTGTGAGAATTCTCCATCTATGGTTTGGTTATATTTAAGTATTGATCAAGTATACTAACAGATTACTTGTACTTATCTTATCTTTATAAGACAAGTATCTTATCACTATAAGACAAATAAGAAGATATGTAGCGGAACATTTCTAGTCATTAATTAATAACGCTTTAGACCATGGATATAATTGTTATACATTTTTTAATCTAAAATATCCTCCCACTACTTTACTTAATCTCTTTAATCTCTCAAATAGGATAACAACGGTTTAAATATTTTAAACTATACAGTGAAAAGTAGACTCTATTCACATTTTACTCCAGCCTCACACTGTAACAATATTGCCCTTTGTAAACTCAACAGATAGATAACTCTTGTTAATTGCATCTCGTACAATTCTTACCACTGACCCTAAATACACATTATCCTCATGCTGTAACAATATTAGGTAAGTGTATTCCAGATTAACTTGCCAATGATCAAATATATGCTATCAATACTACCTTTATGCTGTAGCAATATTAGGTAATATTTTCACATATATTTTTTCATCTCATGTTTAACTAGTATAGTTAGAGTAATGTCGACCAAATTCTTCACACTATAGCAATATTGAAAAAAGACTGACGTGACTCGTCTAACATGTATTGACAAGATAGACCAATTAAAATAATATCTCATAATGTAATAAAATTCAATCTGATTAAAACATATTTTTAAACATATGCTCTCATCTCTTAAGAAGGTAATTCTCAATCAGTTGTTTGTTTCTGTTAAAACACAAGTAACCCCCCACTAATAAGGCTCTCATTGTAGTTACAAATATAGATAAAATAATCTCAGTTTATAATACAGACAAATAACTCTTATCACTGTATTTTATAAAGCCCATATGCATAAATTAATTTTTTTAAACAATTTAAAATTATTATTATTACTACTATTATTTTTAATTTAACTTTAACCAAAGCAAAGTTAACCATTAAGCTTAGTTGAGTTAAAGAAAATTTAACCCCTAAGTTTAGTAAGCTATTTTGCTTAACTTAACCAAAATTAACCATTAACTCTAGTTTAGTTTACATAAATATCTTCATTTGACTTAACCATTGGTTAACTATTAACCATAGTTAAGTTAACAATTTATTTAACAATTAAATAAATATATTTTATTAATTTAACAATTAAAAAACATCCAAAATAACATAAAATTACTCTGATACCAATTGTTGAGTGTTTATAAAATCATGGGTGCATGCAGGTTTACATGTTCATCATGCAAATATATTTATCTCATACATATACGTTCACAGCGGAAGTCTAAACTTAAATAATAAACATAATTATAAACATATTAATCAAATTAATACAAATTAAAAATATATCACTCCAGAAGTCTTTGGATTAAAATTTGTTTAGAGTCCGTATGAAATGAATTCGTTGTGAATTCTAACAACCAACGAAAGTGAGTTTGATTGGCTAAAATAGCAACCTATAATCCAACACCAGTTTAACAACTAAACATTAATTTTAAGACAAACTTTTTGTCTTGAATTTGTTTGTTCAACATTTGAACAATGAACAAATGTTTGTATTGCTTTAATGGGCTAAGCTAAGTGGAGAAGAAAATAAATAGTTAATTCGACACTTGAATTCAAATTAAAAAAAAAAAACAACTTTCTCTCTCTTATTCTCTCTTTATGGCTGGCCACCTTAACCAAAACTTACTCATTTTGTTTCATTTCACTAACTTAAGCAAATGCATTTTCATCAACAATTAATTTTATTTGCATTACACTTAAATTTTAATTTAATTTAGATATTAACTTAACTAAAATTAACGTTTAACCTTAATTAAGTTAAGATTAACTTAACCCTTAAACTAATAAATATCTAACTAACTTAATCTTAGTTAACTAATTTAATCAAGATTGAGTTAAACTTTATTTAATAATTAAATATAATAAAATATCTTAATTTTTAACCTAACCTTAAGGTTAATTAATAATTTTAAGGTTAGGAGTTAAACTTTATTTAATAATAAAATAATATAATATCTTAATTTTAACCTCATCCTAAAATTAACAATTAACCAATGTTAAATTAAATAAAATATCTTGATTATTTAAGAATCAAATAATTAATTAAGTAAAATTACTCTTATGCTCTAGTTACCAAGTTAATCTAAAGTGGATCTCACTATTTAACCATATACTTTAGTTAATTTAACTATAGTAATTTGTTGAATTTTACTGGATTAAACTATTCAATCTGATACACTGCTCAAGTGCACAATGAGTACACTTTATATTGCGAAACTCTTTGAGTCCGTGATCGATGTCCCACGCACCCATCACAGATATTACAAATCAACACATTAAACTATAAAAGTTGAGGTTACAACGCATACGTATAATCCTTCCATCAATCATACCCTGGATGTACAATGATATAAATCAGTACCGTCAAATGTCCATGAGCTCATCCGTGAACTTATCTCCAGATTCGTATCTCTATGAACAATATACACAAACATATTTGCTATATTATTCACCCCTATGGGAAAATCCTTTCCCAGGTTTATTATTTATGGCTATAAGATTTTTTGAGATACAATCTTAGAGTATCGAATATAGAACTTACCTATGTAAGCTAACAGATCTTGTATCTGCGTACATTGGACTCCATAAGCATCGGATCATATTCAGCGACATATAGTGGTCGGACCATAAAAGGTCTCTGACATCCGTAGAACCAAAATATAGTGGATTACTCATAAGCTCATTGTGGCGCTCAGATCAAAGGACCACAAATACTCTCAACTTGGGAGGACCTGTCATTGACAATTTCATAAGATGTCTATCGGAGTTCTCATGAGTCTATTCAATATTCAATCCTGACTAAATACCTGCATGTCTACACGAACTTCAACTAAGCTCATAGTCAACTAAGAACAATCATCTGTACCATGCAAATATAAATATATACTAATCTATATAATAGGATTCACCAATAAACCCGCATTGGTGAACATAGATAAGAAAAATAGTATTTGAGAACATACTTATATAATGATATTTCTTAGCACCTATTGTAACTCTTTACAACTATGTCATTACTAATATATTCCATGTCATTGTCCCATTTTAAACAAGACTTCTAACTTTTAAAATTTTGCTTATTCTTATAACTTGCTGACTTTTAGTAGTGCTAACTCGTAGCATTTATAACTTTCAGCGTTGTTAACTCTTAACGTTGGTCTAAACTCTTTAAACCAGATCTGAACTCCTTTGGATCATACAATATCTGTAATGTTACAAGTATAATACTATTTAATAATAAAATTAATAATTTTTATTCAAAATATTTATTGTATAAATATTAAATAATTAATATTCATACAATATTAAAATAATACATAAACACTCACTCCAATAAATTTACATATTAAATTTTTTATTAATTATTTATTAATCTTCTTCAAAATTAAAATTTATTTTTAATTATCAACCACCAAATTTCATTCACATTCAATATTCACTTTCAAGAAATAATTAAACACTACCGTCGTCATGATTTTCAGCATAGTAAGTTGTGTTATGTACGATTAAGAGCGCAAGTAAAGCCACGTTGGTAGGCACCTTGTAGTCATCCATAAAAATTCTTCCTCTAGTGACAGCAGCAGTCTTTGTCAGAGATTGACAATTTTATTTCTTCCTCTTGTATTGAGATGGCTAAATATATTCGTAGAAGCTAATCATGTCACTCAGCCTTATATCTAAGTTTGCCCTTACATCTGGCACGGAGTATATTTAGATGAAGGGAGTGACTCCTCTCATTTCTTTCACAGAAGCAGATATTTCTGCTTCCAATGATTGAGTTTTTATGTATATCTTTCCATAAAAAAGAAATCTCCCACTATTAGTAAGGTCATCACAATTGGCTTTAATCCGTTTAACTCTTTAGAAGAATATAATCTTCTTTATTCTTTCACATAATACTTCACAACATAACAGAATCAACTATACTCTTTCTTGATTACAAGTTCCAATTATTTGTTTAAGTAAAAATATGTAGATATTGATGAGTCCACTTCAGAATTGAAAGTTAGACGAATCTTGACAATTGTAAAAGCAAAAATTAAAAGGACAATAAAAAAAAAGTCCAAAATCATTCCTTCAAGTACTGATTAATGTTTGTAACATTAATTTTCATCCTGATCAGCTCAAAATTAATTTGTGGTTATAAAAGAAATGTTAACTTAATTCTGATTTATGAGTGCTACTGTCCCCAATTTTGAGTAATATCTATATTTTGACCAATATGAATAGACATGTCCATACCTAATTCGACAGGTATCACCTCAGTGCGTTGCAACCAAATGAGGATGAGGATGGGTCAGTGGGTGAATCGGCTTGTTATTAGCTCATATTTTCTTTCTTTCAATAAATTAACAACCAATTAGGAGCTACTGGTACATATGCGTATGCTAATGCGTATGCGTGATGAAATCAGTTAAAAAATTGTTTATTAGCTTTGCTTATGTCAAAGGGATCGGTATGTTTTATCTTATAGTAATAAATTTGAACGAATTATATTTATTTTATTTTATTTTGATCTGTCGCGATAATTTTTAATTTTATATTAAAAGACTTATATTATAATATTACAATTGAACTTTCAAAAAGAAAACTTTGCTTGCAAAGTTTGCTTAGTTGGATAAAGGTAAATAGTTAAATCAGTTATGGCCCTTTGTTGCAAGTATAAAATGCAGCTTGTGGTCACATGGGTTTTGGATCATTTTCATTGACCATCTGAGAGAAATCATCTTTTTGTGAGATTGAGAATGATCAAGAAATATTTCTAAGTAATCACAACTTCATATTCTACTATTTCTTTATCAGATTTAGTGAAAACATCTAGCTGCTTTTGCCCCTCGATATAGGCCATTTAGTGCCGAATCATGTAATGAAATGCTTTCCTGTGTGCTTGGTGCTTGTTCTTCTTCTTTTAATTTTATGCAATCAGTAGAATCTTGATTGACAAACTTATTAGGGCTGTTAAAATTCGATCCACAAGAATTTGATATATCAGTTTTGGAGTCAACTTCTAAACAGTATGTACTAATTACTAAATGCAAATTGCTTGGTGGGATTTCCTTATTAGCCCTCAGTTTTTGGCTCAACGTTCCATTTCCAAGTAATTATTAAAGGTGTCTATTCCTAGTCCTTAAAAAAAAAAAAATTAATTACCATGGGTGTACATTCCTCGGAGGCTCGGATCAAGGATTTGAGTTCAAATTTCTATTGTGGAGGTGTGTCTTTAGTTACATGCATGTACAGTTGCAGAATGCCTTGGGGCTTAGGAGGGACATGGCCTCCAAGCCCTAATTTTTTTTTTAACTTAATAATTTTTTTTTATAATTCTTATCTTTTAAAATAAATATTTTTATTATTTAGCTCCTTCTCAAAATTGTAAGTGTGATATTAAGATTTCTCTTATAATTAGACTTTAATTAATATAATTTTTAATTTTAACATTTATCCATCATCTTATTTTTTAGTTCCGCCATTATGCACGTAGAAAATAGAAAAAGCAGGGAAAACATGAAAGTTAGTAATTTGTCCTCCACCCATGAAAATCTAAAATCCGAAAAGGGACCTAGTTGCTATGTTTACCAAGGGAAAAAGAATCAACTGTCAGTCGAATACCGTTGGTAGTTTTATTAATTCATTAATTGCATAATAAAGGATATGATCTATTCTTAAACAATTACAATAACTTACTCATGGTAATGGAAGCTTCTAAAATATCGGTAGGTGCCAAACAATGGCCACAAAATGGCAAATTAGTGTCTCCCTTCAAACACTTAAAATTAATTAAAAAAAAGTTATAATGACAACGCATTAGGTCAGTGTCCCCGGCGAAAACCTAATGCATTGTCATTATAATTTTTTTTAATTAATTTTAGATATTAAAGCACACAAATAAATAATATATCATAAAATAAATAATTAAAAAATTAAATAGTGAAAGATAAAAAAATAACATATAAAATTTATATAATTTGACAATTTGTCTACGTTTATGACGGATTAAAATCACTCACTTTTATTATTAAATTTTAAGACATTCACAAAGTATGTATTTTACAAGAAAAATTCACAAAGTAATCACTCTCTCTTGCAACCAAAGGATTTTCTTACACCAAGAATCACAAAATATGTTTGATCACAAAGATTTCACTCTAATCACAAATATTTGTATCTTCTCACTAAGATTTCACTAAACTCTGTTTACAAGTCAATAAAAAAACTTTTATATAAAGTTTAGGATGTCTTAGGTTTACTCTAAACATGTGGGAGTCATATTAAGGAGTCCTACAACAAGTGGGAGACGGAACAAGACTAAACAAAATAGAAAATAACTTATCACGCTTGGCGCTGCGGTCCCCAATTCTTAGTGCCACGGCACTGGGCATTCCCGTCTGAGCGTTGTGGCATCCACACCTAAGCATCACCAACTACGTCTTTTGCCTCTTTTCGTGTCAGTCTTCAATTTTTGTTTATCCAATACATTTGACTTATTTTTTAAATCATATCTTAATAATTTTTAATCAACATTCACGTCAAAGAATGATCTCGAGAGGTCAACAATGGGGTCTACTTAAACACATCATCAATCTAATCCAACTGTACAAATTTCTTTTGAATTCTCTATTCCTTCCAAAGAGAAGAAAAGAGGTGGCAATTTCCTCAACAGCTGCCTTCATGGCCAGGCCTCAGGTATAAATATGGGATTAAGATAATTTGTTAGCATCCCATCTTAGAACTTCTTAGTTCATCTCACTACTCTTCCACTTATAGCCAAAACTCCAATCTACTGTCTTCATAGTAGCGAAGAATTTGGCTATTTGGCCGAAATGGGTTTTGTTCTAAAATATCAGTACCATCTTCTTTTTGTGATGTTGCTATTGCCTGCATTGTGTTTCTCTCAAGATACGTTTACATGCTCCAGAGCAACTTACTATGGTAGCCCTGATTGCTTAGGGACACCAAGTATGTAAAATCTCATTAATATTTGTATGCATGAGTGTTCATTTATGTAAAAGAAGTAAATTTTTTAAAAAAAAACTCACTCATGCTGTCATGCACACGTTTACGTGAACACATAGTTCAGTTGATTATGCTTCAGATTCAGTTGATTATGCTTCAGATTCTTTATCTTTTATTTCTTTTTGTTTTTTCATTCTTTTTACCTTTATAAACAGTTTGTAATCTTAGCCCTTTAGGTTAAACTAATATACTGTTGATGATTCAGCTGGAGCTTGCGGGTTCGGAGAATATGGAAGAACAGTAAATGATGCCAACGTGGCCGGCGTTTCAAGGCTTTGGACAAATGGAACTGGATGTGGCGGTTGTTATCAGGTCAATTAAATTTCAACCCACTCAATCATTCCATTTATGAAATTAAGTGATAACAACTATAAAGTGAAAGGGAAAAAAACGTCTTAGTGGGGCCAAGCTTGCTAAGCCTGTGCATGGAAGAAACTTAAAAAACCTCATTCGTTTTACGACACACTGTTTGCAAAAAGTAGTTGCATAATAATTTGAAGTTCCAGATCAACACTAATTAATTTTATTACCATTACTAATAAACTAGTAATTTAATATGCTTTTCACCAATAATGATACTTATAAATTGTTGTTAAATAATAATTATCAACATTAGGTTAGGTGCACGGTGCCACAACTTTGCAAAGATGACGGGGTGAACGTAGTGGTGACTGACTATGGGGAAGGAGACAACACAGACTTCATCCTCAGCGAACGTGCATACGCAAGAATGGCACGTCCAAACGCGGCAGCCGAGTTATATGCTCACGGCGTCGTCGACATTGAATTCCGAAGAATCCCTTGCCGATACGCCCGCTACAACCTCATGCTTAAGATCCATGAAAACAGCAGGTTCCCGGACTACCTAGCCGTTGTTATTCTGTACCAAGCTGGCCAAAATAACATTCTAGCAGTTGACATGTGGCTGGTAAGTATCAAAATTTGCTCTCATAATAGAATCTTGTTCACATCAGTGGGGTTTAATTTAATTATATTAAAATGCAAAAATAGTAATAACAATTGCTAACGTGTAATTAATTATATTGGGGGTGACACTGACAGGAGGATTGCAAGGAATGGAGAGGGATGAGAAGGGCATATGGTGCAGTTTGGGACTATCCGAATCCGCCGAAAGGTGTAATAAATTTGAGGTTTAAAGTGAGTGGAAGCATTGAGCTGACGTGGGTTGAGGCAAACAATTGTATCCCTAGAAACTGGCAGCCTGGAGTTGCTTATAACTCAGGAATTCAACTTCCTTAAAATTGAAAATCAAAATTAAATACGCTTTCAGATCCCAATTAAAATTGTAACATACATGATTATGCAATATTATCATACAGGAAACAACTTCTTGAATCCTGGTGGGTTTGTTTGTTTTGTGTCATCTAGAATTTGTACGTAGGCCAGCACCCAGTAAAGGGGCTGCTTTGTCTTGCAACTTATGTTGATCTCATTTAGAGTTTGCTCAATAAAAATTGGGATTTGTGTGCTTTAATTTGATATTACGAGAATCGAGTATATGAATAAAAGTTGCACTTCTTTAATATCTTTGTCTCATTATGCAATAAAAGAGAAAAGAGTGCATAACATTTGATTTTGATGAGATAAATTGCGCCTCGTATGTTTACCTGAGAAGCGGGGTCGGATAAAATATATAGAGTTAAATAGAAAGACTAATTCTAACCATGTAACAACATATAAAGTGGCCACTCATCACCAATTAGCAATCATATAAATTCCATTTTCAGCTTAGAATTGGGGCATGCAAACACGTCCTTGAAAGAATTATTGACCTTCAGGTACAGTCTGGTTGGTGGGCAAATACTGAAGAAACTCATGGCGCCAGTGTAAGAAGGTCCATTACCATTAGTACAGCAAAATATACACTATGCTAAGCCATATCTAATTTTCTGTAACGAGTTCAGTAAACCAAAATGAAAATCCTTACCATTGATTTTGGGTATTACCTTTTCATTCACAACATGAAGGGACAATAATTGACATTACAAGGATTTATAATCGCTTTCATTTCTCCTCTGTGAACGAAATCCAAGTAGCTTGTTTAGAACCATATTACTACTATGTGTGTTCAGAGCTATCCTCCTGTACATCACCAATACAGTGGCAACAACAACTGACGTTAGAGACACGATTGCTTTACTTAAAAATTTTAGTAATCTCTACAAGCAATGACAGAAACGAAAACTTAAACCATGCAGAAACACAATCACGTTCTGTGATTGACCGGTGAGGTTCGGAGTAGAGGGTCAAAGCTGAGATCATCCCCAAACCATCATAAATAAAAGCAAAGCACCTAAACAGAATTTCATATTTGGCCTCCAAACATTGTTTTCTGTTAATGCTTTAGATGTTGAGCAAAGAAAACGAGAACATAGAAAAATATAAATCAGTAAAGACTCCTAGCACTATAAAGATTTCTCCAGCATTACAGCAGAAACAGGAAGTCCCATCAAGTGTAGAAACGTACTGGGCATTATCCAATTGCCCAGAGAAAGGGTGAACCAACCTACTCTTTAGAGCATTAAGATGTATTTTTCTGTTTTGAGTGTGCATAATGTTGGAATTTAAGTTGTAGTGTTTATGATTGTGTTTGACAAAATTGAAATAAAAATAAAATCAAGACAGAATTTTTTCTCTCGAGTTGCTATTGCAGAGCTCAAAATTTTTGTATTTTCTGTTTTTATGTTTTTTACACATACATTTCATTCATTAATGGATGCTTACAATAAATGCTAGAACATCTATTTATAGATGTTTTACAAACATTTAGGTTGCTAACTCTCACTTACATTAACATATTTTTCAAACCAAATTTTTTGGATTATATCATTTTTTTATTTTGAATAGTAAAAATTAATTGAGACAGCAAACTTCTCAACTAATTATACACCTGCTAGTTGAAATTTTTTGACTTGAGAAAGTTTATTAATTTTTTAACACTCCCCTTTTAATGCATTTTCTTTATAATTCCAATGAGTTCTTTAAGTAGCAAAATTTTCTTTTAGAAGTGCTTTGATTAGGATATCAACTAGTTGCTCCTCTATTCTACAATATTCAATTTGAATATCACTATTTTCAATTGCATCTCTAATGAAATGATATTTGATCACAATATGCTTAGTGCAATCATGATGGACTAGATTTTTGGAAATTGCAATGGCTGATTTGTTGTTACAAAATAATGTAGTGGTTTTGTCTTGCTTCTCTCCAAAATCTTCAAGAACTTTTCTAAGCTAAATGACTTAAGAAGTTGCCTTAGCTGCTGGAACATTCTGCTTCTGCAAATGATTGCGCCACAGTTTTTTGCTTCTTTGAAATTCAAGAACATATTCTAGAACCGAGAAAAAAAAAGGTAGCCTAAAGTGCTCTTCATATCATCTAAACATCCATCCCAATCATTGTCTGAATATTCCATTAATATTAAGCCTTCAACTCTCTCATATATGATGCCATAATTAAAAGTACCTTACAAGTATCTCAGCATCCTCTTTGCTGCTCCATAATGTATTTAACTTGGTTCATGCATGAACCGAGAAAGTAAACTTGCTACAAACATAATATCTGGCTTAGTAGCTGTGAGGTATAAAAGACTACCAATTAGACTTTTATACCTTGTTGTATCTACCTTCTTTTCACTATCTTCTTTCTTTAATTTTTTATTTGTGGCAAGGGGAGTTGCTACAAGTTTACATCCCAGTAAGTTGAATTTCTTCAATACATTTTGAGCATATTTCTTTTGAGAAAATATTATTTTTCTTGTTTGAGATATTTCAATTCCGAAAAAATTATGGAGTAATCCCAAATCACTCATTTTAAAATGCTAATTTAACATCCAGTTGATACAATTTCCATCTTCTTTGAGCAGCATATGCAATCAAGGTTCTTATGGTTTCTAACCTTGTAACTAAAGCAAAAGTTTTAGAAAAATCAATACCTTGCCTTTGAGTGAAACCTCTAACCACAACCCTTACTTTATGCTTTTGAATGCTCCCATATTGATTGAGCTTTGTTTTGAATATCAATTTGACTCTAATGATTTTTTGATCCTCTAGAGGATTTACCAGCTCTTAAGTTTGATTCTTTTCGATTATACTTATCTCTTCCTTTATGGCTTTCACCCACACTTCCTCCTTTTAAGCTTCTTCAAAGATTTTTGGTTCAAGTGCAAAAAAATTGCAAGATTCATATATCTCACTCAGCAGCCTTGTCCTTTTTGAAGGAGAATCTGTTACTGTTGATTCTTTATTTAAACTTAAAGATGTTTCTGGAGTAAGTTCATCTTGCTACACATTCTGAATTTTTTGTTGTTCTTGAACAACAACTTGTGGCAGCACCTGTTCTTTTTGTTTATCCCAATTTCATGAAGCATTTTCATTAAAAATTACATCCCTACTCACAATTAATTTTTTAGACTCAACATCAAATAATCTATACCCTTTGGTGCTAGAACTATAACTCACAAAAATACATTTCTTATTTTTCTCATCAAATTTTGTTCTTCTTACAAAAGGAATATGAACATAACAAATGCAAGCAAAAATTTTAAAATGCCTTACCAAAGGCTTTACTCTACTCCCTTATGCATATTTCAAGAGGTTTAGTAATAATGAGTTCATTATCAAGTAACAGAGTTAAATGCTAAGATGGCTAAGAAATTTGACATGAAAGACTTAAAATCAGCAAACAAGATTTTAGGGATACAAATTCATTTAAACAGAAATAATAGAAAGATATAGCTTTCACAAAAAACCTTCTTAAAGAAGATCTTGCAACGCTTCAATATACAATTTCAACCCACTTCCTATTAATTTTAAGTTATCCTTAAGTATGTGTCTTAGCAATGAAGTAGAGAGGAATGAGATGTCTCGAGTACCGTATGCATTAGCAATGGGAAGCTTAATATTTGTCATAATTTGTACAAGACCAGATATTGTAGAAGCAATGAGAATTGTTAGTAGGTTCAGGATCAATCTTGGTAAAGAGCATTAAAATACTGTTAAGAGAATTTTGAGATATATTAAGGGTAACTCAGATGCTGTATTATGTTATAGAGGATCAAAATTCACTGTCAGAGGATATGTTGATTTAGATTTTACAGGCGATCTTGATAAAAAAAAATTCAATACATGCTATATGTTTACAATTACAAAAGAAACTGTTAACTGGATCTCTAAACTTCATATTGTTGTAGCTTTATCAATAACAGAAGCTGGGTACATGGCAGCTATACAAGCTTGTAAAGAAGTAATTTGGATTAAAAGATTCTTGGAGGAGCTCAAGCATAATCAAAAATATATTTTCTTGTATTGTGACAGTCAGAGTGCCTTACACATTATAAGAAATTCGATTTTTCATTCCAGAACAAAGCACATACGAGTTCAGTTTCACTTTGTTCGTGAAGTGATAGAAGATGAAAGCGTGGATATAAAGAATATTCATACCAAAGAGAATCTAGCAGATGCATTAACCAAACAGATCAACACTGACAAGTTCTTATACTGTAGATCCTTATATGGCCTAACAGAAACATAAGCAGCATGAAGATGAAAAGTATAGGTGGAAGAATATAAAGACGTAATTATTTTAATCAAGTCTTCAAATGGGAGAAATGTTATAATTTATGGCACACCAAAATTGAAGAAAGAAATGATTGGTGGCCTAAATTGTTGAAATGAATGAGTGCTATTTTTGAAGACTAAAGAAGATGTGTTCAATTGGAACACTATCACCTCCTTCTACATATAGAGGTGCTCCATTAGATCACAAATTCGTCCTTTTGTAATTCAATCCAATCTTATATTCTAAATTAGTTAGTTTCTCATTATTTATTAAGAGAGAAATGTGAGATTAAGGTGTACCTCCTAATTAAAAGATATAATAAAATTTGTTCTCTTCTTATAATTAGAGAGAGGTTATAATCCTCATTTTCATAGTGAAATTCTCCTATACTTATCCCGTAATTTTTACTTTAGTTTGTTTGAGAGCTTTTCACATAAAATTTGTGTTATTTATTTTATCTAATTTCTCATCTCTGCTATTTTAAATTAAGATACTGTTTTAACCTATAATTCTCTATAACAATATCTTCTTGAACAACATTCATCACATTCTTAGAAGAAGTTCTACACTGCCCATGATTCTTCATTTTCATGGTAGCATACCCTTCAACTTCAACTAGACCTTTGCCGCCAATGATTCTAGAAACATATCCTCCAAACGAGCTTGGATAAGCCTCTCGATCAAAACCATTCTCTCCCTTTTGCTTCGCATCAGTTCCAGTGTATCTTTTAATGGTTTGCCTTCTGACCAAGACTTCTCTTGAACCAATATCTCTGAAGAAGAAACTGCTTTCAAGCACTCTTCTTGACTAAGACGTAAGACATTTCTCCCACAGAATGCAGGAAAGTCTCTAACAGCTGAAACTCTTCTCCTAGGAGGATAATTCCTATTCAAATTTTTCTCCAAATTATTGCCATCTGGAAGAGTTTTTGATGAAAAAGGTGGTGACCATGCCTTCAAACAATTTTGCAGGATCATTTCTTCCTTAGGAACACCATTAATCACCCTGTTCAAATTTTTTGACACATTCGAGATTTTGCATTCTGAAGTGTTTGCATTTTCAGCTTCTGGCAACAATATTACTTCGGGGTCAGCACTAACTAAATCGAGCCTATCCACATGATTAGATGAGAACACATGATTTTCTGTCTCAGGGCAAACTGCACCAATAACGGCTTCTTTATTGGGCATCGAATCAATCAGTGAGGCAAACCATTCACACCAGGTGGAAAATCCCGAACAGCAGAAACTCTCTACCGCTTATACTTGGGAGGACCACCTTGAGAACAACAATGACCATTTTCAATTGGCAATTTTCCTGATCCACCATCAAAATGACTGCCACTGGTTAATGAAACCACTCTTGCTGACTCTGTATGCAGCAAATTGTCTATAACCCCCATTCCAACTCATAAAAGAGAGCAGTTGAAAACACCCAGAGGACCAAGCTGAATCGTCATTAATCCTCTCCATAACTAGACTGAATTTTAGCCTCAAACTAAGTATGTAACATAAGAGTGAGATTTTAAGCAAATCAACGAAGAAACCCACGAGCCAAAATGCAAATGCATGCAAAGAAAAGTCAGAACAAAGTATTAACTGAATGACTTACAAAGACAAATCCAGAATAAAGAACGATCTAAATGCACCATAACCAAACAAAACTGAAGCAAACCCATGCCAAAAATTGACAAGACTAAACAAAGCCTTAAATAAAGAAACAAGATCCAGCTCTATCAAGAATTTCACGGTTGAGAACTGGAGTCGTCCCAGGTTCCATAACAACTAAAACTAAATAACACTATATGAATGAAAGAGAACAACAAAGTGATCCGAACCACCATAGAAGATTTAGTTTCTCAAGACCAAATATTGAAAATCTTTGTAAGAAAAGACAGAAAAGATAAAGTGCAGTAGAAATATTATAAAGATTACATTATTATTGTATTATAATATATATTGAAACGGTTATATATGAGCATTTATATAGGCTTAATGTTAACCTCAATAAGTAAACAAAATATAATATATTAATTTAAAATATAAATAATAATTATAAATTTGATAGAAATTGATTGTATTTATTCCCTATATCTTTAATATCCCCTCAAATTTAAGATTATAAAATTTTGAGTTTGAAAATAAAATTAATAGTAAGTAATGAAAAATAACTATAGTCAAAGAGAAGTAACCATTGTAAAAAAGAGGCATAGGAGATAATGTTCTCGGAGAGTGACAATTGCGTTGTAAAGATCAAACACTGCAATTGTAAACGCATTGATAGAAAAAATAAGATATCAATCATTGCAAGTACAAATATATTGAGAAGATTAATTATTGCAATTGCAAACGCGTTGATAGAGAGACAAGAAATCAACCATTGCGAGTGCAAGTGCGTTAAAAGATTCACCCACTAATTTATTTGTGAAGATCAACCACTACGAGTGCAAACTGCTACGAGTGCAACTGCGTTGAGAGGTTTGCCCACTAATTTATTTGAAATTGTAAAAAAACTCAAAAATTCTAAAAATTACAAAATGATCCCCAAGATTTTTTATAAATTACAAACTATCTACAGAACTTTAAAAAGTTTACAAATAGACCCTTACTATAAATCGGATCATTGAAATTTCAAAAGAAAACCTGAGATTGATAGATCTAGTGGAGAGGAGTCGAATGGTGGTGGCGGTGACGAGAAACTTGCCAAAAATGGTGCAGATTGGAGATAAATTGAAGAACGGCGACAGTAGCATTTGGAGGTGTGTATTCGCTCATGGAGATTGTGATTGGCCAGATTCTAGTGGGACAGAGATGGCCGGCATCCTCTAAACATCTAGGTGCAAATGGTGTATAGCCACTCATTGAAAATTGGCTGGGATCTGATGACGACAGACGGTGACAAGGTGTTCAAAAGGCACGTGAGCACTATTCTAACATCTTATCGATTGCATTCAAGTAGTGTTTGGATCGCCAGCATATTCTGAATGGTTGGAGGCGGTTGGTGTACGATGACTTGCCCAAAAAAATGCAAAAAGTATTGGAATAATATCAAACATTGAGTGAATAGTGACTAAAAAAACTAGCCAATAAAATTCCAAAAAATAAAAAATTCAAAAAATTGAAACTTATCTGTTATACCATGTAAAAAAACAAAAAAGATAAAGGACGGAGAAAATATTATAAATACTACATTATTATTATATTACATTATATATTGAAACTATTATATATGAACTTTTATATAGACTATATATTAATTTTAATAAAAAAATATAATATACTATATTAATTTAAAATATAAATAATAATTATAAATTTAGTAAGAATTAATTGTCTCAATCCCTTATATCTTTAATAATTCTAATAATGACATGCCTAAAAAAATTTCTCCTTTTCTTTATTTTCTAAAAAACCAAACGGAACCTATGAAATCAAAGCTCAATATCCAATGTAGGAAGAAAAGCACAAGAAAATCAACCTGTTTGGGAATCTATGAAAATCAGATCATACATTAATATATAATTAAATTTTCTATAAATTAATAAAAAATTATTAATTAACAAAGAAATATATTCACATCTAACCCACTCACATCTAACCCACGCCGCTTTCCCGCATTATCTCAGTAACCAAACAGAGCCTGAGCTACCAAGCTCAAATTCACAACTATCTTGGATAATGGGATAAAAGTTGATTCCACAACCGAAAATTACATGCGATGGAAATGATTACAATCTAGTAGTCAAACTATTTTAAATAAATAAATAACCAAAAATATTCGGTCTACGTGTCAGTTTACTTCGTTTTGTTTACCAGATTTTTCACATACAAAATAACGAAAGCAGAGAATGGCATAATCGTAAAATTGTTAATTTAGCTATCCAATTTGATTCAGGTTTTCGATTCGTCTGCAAAAGTGGAGAGAGAGTGTGTCATCTTCTTCACAACCGTGGATAAGCCTCGGGCGAAAGATGAGGGTCCTTTTGCAAAATACCTTTGACTTTTGAGTTATTTCCAAGTCCTTGTTAAATAAGTTTCCTGATCACATCTTGTCCTGTCAATATAACCTTGTTAAATAAGTACCTTCTAAAGTAAGTTTACTTATCACACGCTCTAAATATAGCGAACTTCTAAATATATTAACACTAATGCCAGTCGATCCACTGAGCTCTCTAAATACCCATTTGGCAAAAATATTATTTCATTACTTCTCTTTCACTGAAACCAGTTAATTCATCCAAAGCATATTTTGTATAGCCGGACAAACAAACCTAAAACCCAGAGGTGATTTTATATACCTGTGAAGAAAGAAAGCCAATAATACAAGCTTCTTAGTAATCTTTGCACTCTCGGAAATTGGGCGACAAAAGTGATGACGGGTTCAGTCAGTGATTCATCAATGAAGACTCCAATTATTCAAAACATCGTTTCAACTGTTAACCTGGCCTGCAAGTTAGACCTAAAGCAAATTGCATTACAAGCACGTAATTCTGAATACAGTCCTGCTCGTTTATCTGCTGTCATAATGAGAATCAAAGAGCCAAAGACCACAGCCTTGATCTTCGCCTCCGGCAAGATCGTCTGCACCGGGGCCAAAACCGAGAGCCAAGCAAAACTAGCAGCTAGAAAGTACGCAAGAATTGTGCAAAAGCTAGGTTTCAGAGCCCAGTTCAAGGACTTCAAGATTCAGAACATTGTTGGATCATGTGATGTGCAGTTCTCCATCAAACTTGAACAGTTAGCGACATGGCACTTTTCGTTTTCAACTTATGAACCAGAGTTGTTTCCGGGGTTAATTTATCGAATGAAGCAACCAAAAATTACTCTGCTTATTTTCTTGTCTGGGAAAGTTGTGATCACAGGAGCCAAGGTTAAAGAGCAGATACATAAAGCCTTTGAGAATATATACCCTGTGCTCAAGCAGTTCAAGCTCGAAAAGGAAGGCAAGGAAGGCCAAAAATTACTAGAGAAATCAACTTAAGCATCGATGATTGTTTCTGAATTTTAGAATTAAACGCAATGACTTAGACAAGATGTCCTTTAGGTATATGTATTTTTCCTTTTTTTTATTTGTCATTAGCACTTTCTTAAATGTATGTAATCACGAGAGGAATGGCCAATTGTATTAGTGATAATTTGTTTAGCCGCATGTAAATATAGATGAATATGTTTTTATATATCTTTGGTCTATCACCTTTTTCTTTTATATTTTTGCATATTAATTTTGTCAAAGATCCTCTCGTGCTAAAAAAATGAAAGCTAGCAATAATATAAAAATAAAATGATAATGATTAATTATATATATTAATGTGTGATATTGTTATTAATGTATGATATTGTATTATATAATATATTTGATATAATATTAATTATATTAATAATATAATATTTTTATTTTTTATAATCTATAATTATTTTCTTCTATGTATATTATTATTTTCCTATTTTGTAATAAGTTAAAATCTATATAACGACTCTCATTGTATAGTTTTGATTCACAGTAAAATATACAGTTCATTATATTTCTAATATGGTATTAAAGTCTAAGTTTTGGTTCCTTTATTGTCTTATTGTTTGGTGGGAACTTGTTAGAATTTTTTTAAAAACTTGTCGGAAGTTCATTGAAGTTTCGCTGAAAAGCTATCGAAAGTTCATCGGAGTTCGCCTTGATCGACGTCGCCCAAACCAAGAAGTTTAGACACTGCCTATCGGTTAAAGCCCACAGGAATCAAGTTGATCGATCGTCATACGCACTGGTCAAACTTTCTATCGTTGTTACTGCTCACCTTGGATTCTGACCAGTTTTCGATGCATTAACGTGCACCGTTTGGACCACTGTACTCAAAATCGACCAAAGATTTTAACAGCACCAGAATTTTGTCAATTTGACGCTGCCCACACCCCATACGCCTCTAAACATAACCGTTGTCCACCTCAAGTCGCGACCATTTTTTGGCGCGTGGTTTCTCACAATCGGCATCATGCCACTCCTCGTCACCGAATCTATCAACCTATGGTGTCCCCTTTTCTCAATTGGTCCTCCAATTTACAATAAGGGTTTATTTGTAAACCTTTTAATATTTTAAGGTCAGATCGTTATTTTTTATATTTTTTTAGGTAATTTTAAAATTTGTGAAATTTTTGAGGTCATTTTGTAATTATCAAATTTGTAGGAGTCAATTGTAATTTGTAAATTTTAGTGGTTATTTTATAATTATTAAAACATTTAAGATTAAATTGTAATTATTAAAATTTTAGGGGCTTATTCAAAATTAGTTGAGGGATCAAAATTACATATTTTGGGAACTATGGATAAGTCTAATACTTCTCAACATAATTTCTTTGCTGGTTCTCACCGACCTAAGCCATGTCATCATCGTCACTTACCTGAATTGTCTCAATGTGCTACTTCTATAGGACAAATTATTACTATTGCACAGGATAGTATGAGTCTATCTTCCAACTTGGCTAGTAATCTTAAACCTTTACTCTATCTACTCTTCTCTAACTCTGGTAAATCCTTAATTTTTGTATCCTTTAGTATTTTAAGGAATTCTTCTTGGTATTTTGACTCTGCATGTTGCAATCACATGACTTCTGATTCTACAATTTTCTCTTCTAAATATTTTACTTCTTCTTTACCCTCTATTCAAACTGTTAATGGTTCTCTTATGAAAGTTAATCATGTTGGTCACGTGTCTTATCCTAATCTTTCTGTATTTGATACTTTTTTATTCTTAACCTCACATTAAATCTTTTATCTGTCAGTAACTATGTAAACTTGGTCTTAATGTCTTGTTTACTGCTTCTGGTTATTATGTGCAAGATCCAATGAAAAGTCAAACACTTGGGATAGGTCATAAGGTTGGACATCTATACTAACTCATCTATTTAGATTTGTCTTCTATATATCCTCCGTTTGCAGCATCTACCTCTCCAGTGCCTTAATTATATCTTTAGCACTCTTATTTGGGTTATGCGTCAATCAATTGTATCCGATCTCTGGTATCTAGAGGTCATTTAGGTATTATTTTTTATATAAAAAAAATGATTGTCTTACTTGTCCTTTAGCTAAACAACTAGTTTTACCTTTTAATGATAGTACTACTAATGCAATATTTTTATATATATTAAAATTAAGCGCAAGTATACACTATAGTAACAAGTAATAAAAGGATTTATAAAGTCGGATGTCGAACCCACAGGGATAATTTTTATTTTCTACCAAGTACTAAAATTATATTTTTCTTATAATTATTCAAAAAAATCAAATCTTAATTTTGCAATAAATTTAAATAAAATAAAAGTGCAGAAAATAAATAACACAACTTAAATAAAATAGAAAATAGTAATATAGAAAAAGCCTAGGGTTAGTTACTATCCTTCAATATGTTTTTTAAGGATTAATCATTTTAATATTTATATCCCTCAATTCTTATTATTAGTTAAGACACTAATGTATTCACAAGCCTCTCCTAAAGTCATGCAAGTATATCCTAATTTATCAAATACCTATATTCCTATAGTACTTGTAATAAATAAAGATTCACTGAGAACAAGTCTTATTGACCATACATGCCAATTAGGTATATTCATATCCTAATTTCAAAACTTGCATATACAACATTGAATGTTACTCTACAATCATGTATCAAATTATCTAGGTCAAAATACAATTATGCCTCTTCCAAGTTTATCAAAGTATTACTAAAACAATCACAATATTGATCGGATATAATGAAGGATCAAGAACAAATAATTTGAATAATGAAAAATTGAGTTCAAATAAATATTAAAAAGATCCAACATTTAAGTTCACATATTGAGTTCAAGTAATAACCCTAGAAAATAAATTTAACTCATGATAATAAGAGAATTATAGCTAAAAAATAAAATAAACATGATATAACTAAAAGCAAACCAATATAGACGTCAATTTGCAATTGGTTGATACGTCAAAGATTCGCCAATAATATCTTACTTTCTTGAATTGCCCTTACTTTTCTCTCTAAAAATTATTCTTCTTCAATGTGTTGTGACTCTAAGAGCCCTAAGTTATGTTCTCCTTTAGGTCTAAATTAAGAGACCTTTATATATGGATTAATTAGAGTATTTGAGTTGTATTTCGTTTGTACTGTAGCATGATACTGTTCACAAGATACTGTTCATGTGATACTGTTTATGCGCACTGTTCATCTCTAGAGCAAAAAGTTTTAGGCCCTAAAGCGCTGAAATTTCACTGGCGCGATATACTGTTCATCACTAGGGCGACGGCGCTGCAGCGATCACTGTAGTATGTACTGTAGCAATTTGAAATTTTGTCTTATTTTTCTTAGATTTTTATTCTCAATTGCTCCATTAACTCCAAACTTACAAAATAATAAAAAAACATATAAAAAAACCTAATATTCTTATTGAAATGAGCAATTAATCAAGTTAAGGGAATGAAAATAATAGATATAATTTATGCTTATCAACTACTGTCTCTCATGCTCTGTTTGATCTTATACATTCTGATATATGAGGTCTTTCTCCTAAAGCCACAATGAGAGGATCTAAATATTTTGTGATCTTTGTTGATGACTACTCTCGATATAATTGGTTATTTTTTATGAAACAACGATCAGAATTCACTAAAATTTATCGAGATTTTACTTAGATAATTAAAACTCAGTTCCCATGCCTATTAAGGTTTTCCATACTGATAATGTCATTGAGTATAGAGATTCTGACTTTTTAAATCTTTTACAAGAAGATAGTATTATATGTCTATTAGAGTATGTGCTTACATGCCATACTTGTTTATATGAATATATATTTGATAGTATTTATACTATGTGTATTTTGTTAAATTGCTAATATTCTTTATTAAATGGTAATGATGCTTGTCACATTACAGACATTATATAATCTGAAATGGATCAAAACAATCTAAAGAAGTTTAGATTAGTGTTAAGGGTTAGTAAAACTGAGGGTTACAAAGGCTAATAGTTAGCACTGTTAAGAGTTGGCAGATTATAAGAGTCAGCGAGATCTAATGAGTTAGAACCTTATCTATAATGAGACAAAAATATAATGATACACTAGTAATGACATAGTTGCAAAGAGTTACAATATGAGTTAGAAAATATCATTATGCAAGTGTATTCTCAAACACTGTGTTCCTAATTTATTTTCACCAATGCAGGTCTATCAGTGAATCTCTTTCATATAGATCAATATATGCCTATATCTGTAAAGTACAGATGGTTGTTCTTAACTGATCATGAGCTTAGAACTCGTATAGGCATACGGGTACTCAATTAGGACTGAATACTGGACAGACTCACGAGGACCCAAATAGATTTCCTATAAAACCGTCAATGATAGGTCCTCTCAAATTGAGTAGTATATGTGGTCCTTTAACCTAAACGCCACGGTGGACTTTTGGGTAATCCACCATACTTTAGTTCCACAGATATCAGAGACCTTTCCTGGTATGACTGCTACGTATCTCTAGATGTGATCCGATACTCATGGAGTCTGGTGTACATAGATATGGGATCCATCAACTCACATAGGTGGGTTGTATATTCGATGCTTCGAGATTGCGTCTCAGAAAGTCTTACCGCAATGAACAATGAATCCGAGAAAAGTGTTTCCACAGAGTTGAACAATATAACAAATGTGTTTGTTTATATTATCCATTGAGACACGAATCTAAAGACGAGATTGAATAAGCATATGAAATTTGACGATACTAATCTATATCCCTACCCATCTAGGATATTAGTGACATAAGGATTATACATATGCGTTCTAACCTCTGCTTGTATAGTTTAACGCACTGATTTGTGAAATCCATAACGTGTGCATAGGGCATCGATCATGGACTCATGAAATAGTTTCATTTGACAATTTAGGCATAGACCTAGGAAGTCTCGCAATATGAAGTGCACTCGTTGTGCACTGGGACAGCATACCGGATTGAATAGTTCAATCCAGTAAAATCCAACAAAGTAAAATATTTGTTTCAAGAACTCTTGGGATGCGTACGTATCAATACTTAAGTGTTTAGTATGATTAATTGAATAATAATTATTTTTAATCAATTAAATAGTTACACGTGGCGTACAGTGAGTCCTCGTTAAATTAACTCGAGTGTGGGTTGGTGGGACTCACATTAGGTTAAATGAGGACATTTTAATAATTTCACATATGTGATTATTTAAGAGTTAAATAATCAAGATATTTAATATTATAATATATTAAATAATATGAATAACTCAACCATGGTTAATAGTTAACCAAGATTGAGTCAATGATTATTTAATTATTATATTACATTAAATTATAAACATATATATAATATATTTAATTAAGCTTGTTAATTAAGTATACTTGACCCAACTATGGTTAAATTTTAACCATGGTTAGGTCAATTAAATATTATTTTATTAAGAATATTTTATTAGAAAATATCTAACCTTATCATAGTTAAATATTAACCATGGTTAGGTTAAGTGAATAGTATTAATATAAATATGTTAAATGAAACAAATTAAAGGGTGTTAAGATTTTTGGTGGTGGGGAGAGAAAGAAAAGCTTTGTTTTTATTTTTGCTTCTAAGTGTTAGAATTAAAGGGAAACAAAAATCCATTATCGTCTTCTCCATTTCTTCAAAAGGCCTAAAGCCATTAAAGCATAAAATAAGCTTTTGTTATTGATCAAAGTGAAAACAAAAGTTTGAGGGTTCAAAGAGTTGAACGCATTTGTTGGATTAGGCTGCTATCTAGTTGATCAAACCCACTATTGTTGATCATTAGAACTGCCTACGGGTTGTATTTCGGGCAGATTCCCAGTTAATTAGTCAATAGGCTTTCTAAGGTATAGATTTCTTGATCATTATTTTAATTTGATTAAATGCATAAAATGTGTTCCTTATGTCGTTTAAATGCTTCCGTTGCATATTTGAAACGTATATGTATGTATGAGATACGTATATATTATTTATAAACAATTAAACTACATATATACACCGTAGAATAATCGATACTTTCAATGTCAAAGGTCTTTACCTGGTACATCTCAGCAAAATGGGAGAGCCAAATGTAAACACAGACGTATTTAAGACATCACTCCTGCTCTTCTTATCTCTTTCTCTTGTCCTGAACGTTTTTGGGGAGAAGCTGTCTTGACCGCTATCTTTACTATTAATTATGTTCATTCTCTTATTATAAAGAACAAGTTACCTTATGAGCATCTTTATGAAACTCTACCTAATTATAGTATCCTCAAAGTATTTGGTTGTGTTTGCTTTGTCCTACTTCAAAAATATAAGTACATCAAACTCGAGCCACGTACTCAATTATGTTTCTTCTTGGGATACATGATAGAACATAAAGGTTATAGGTGTTAGGATCTCATATCTAACCGTCTTCGAGTTTCTCGTCATATAGTATTTCTCGAGCATAAAATATTTTCATATGTATTTAACTTTAATTCTATGTCTCCTTCTATTTCATAATTTTTTACAAATAATTTTATTGATCTTTTTTCCAATACTTCACCTACAGATACTTCTTCTAAGTTTCATATAGATGAGTCTGCTAATACGACGCCTACTTTTGAGCCTTCTACCTCGTTTGAAGGATTTACTCTCGACATTTCTGACGCCTCTTCTACACCTTCTACCTCATCTGAATGATCTACTCTCGACATTCCTGACACCTCTTCTACACCTTCTCTTCGTTATTCATCTTGAGTAAGAGAACTTCTACCTAAACTTCATGATTATCACTGTTTCTCTACTATTCTTTCGTTATATGAACCCCACTCCTATTGTGGAGCTAGTACTAATCATGTTTGACAGCAAACAATAACAGAAGAATTGCAGGCTCTTAAAAAATTGCATACTTAAAATTTTGTTACTCTCTACATAATAAAACGGGCAATTGTTATAAATGGGTGTACAAGATCAAGACCAAGTCTGATGGGTCCATTGAGCGATATAAAGCTCTTCTTGTTGCAAATGACTTTACTCATGAATATGTAATTGATTATGAAGAAACTTTTGCCCCGGTTGCTCCTTTTACTTCTGTTAGGAGTTTGTTAGCTGTTGCTACAGTTCATGGACATTATTTCAGATGGATGTAAAAATTGCCTTTCTTAATGGTGATCTTTCTAAAAAAACTCTATATGAAGCCTCCTCCTGGTTGTCCACATCCTCTAGGCAAGGTCTGTAAATTTTGTTGAGCTTTATATAGTCTTAAATAAACTCTTCGTGTCTGGTTTTCAAAATTCAGTAGCACTATTTCTCAACATGGTTTTCAACTCAGCCCCTATGACTCAGCCTTTTGTTAGAGTCGGTGCTTACGTGTCATCCCTAAATGTATTTATACTTGTGTATTTATACAAGTGTACATTTCCATTAAATCGCTAATACCCATTAATATGGTATTATGCAATGTAACGTTACAGACATTGTAGATCTAAAAAAGTTCAGGTAAGATCTAAAAGAGTTTAGATAAGGGCTCATAGTTAGCCATACTGAGACATATAATTGCTAAATGTTAGCACAACTAAGTGTTAGCTGGTTATAATACTCAGCAAATCCTAGAGTTGGAGCATTGTCTATAATGGGACATAGACCTGGGAATATACTAGTAACTGCATAGTTACAAAAGTTGCAATCAAGTGCCAAAAAATGCAAGTTGCGCAAGTATGTTCTCGAATAATTATCCCTGATTTATTTCTGCCGATGCGGGTCTGTCGATGGTTACCTTTATATATAGATCAGCATATGTCGTACCTATAGGGTATATATGGTCGTTCCTAGTCGACTGTGAGCTTGGAGCTCGTATTGACATATGGGTATCCAGTTAGGACTGAATATGGGACAGACTCACGAGGGTCTCCGATAGATACCTTATGTAAGCCATCAACGGATACGTGGTCCTTTGACCTGAGTGCCATGGTGGGCTTGTAAGTGATCTACCATACTTTGGTTCCACACATGTCACAGACCTTTTATGGTGTGATCGTTGGGTATCGCTGGGTATAGTCCGATGCTTATGGAGTCCGGTGTGTACGGATATAGGATCCGTCAGCTCGTATATCGAGTTAGATATCCAGATACTTCGAGACTATATCACGAAAAGTCTTGTGGCAATGAGCAATCATCCCAGAAAAGAGTTCCGCCATGGTAGAACAATATGGCAAAAGAGTTTGTGCATATTATTCTGTGAGATACGAATCTAGAGATAGGATATGGATGAGCACTAGGGGATTTGACAGTGATAATCTATATCCCTGCACATCGAGGATATTATGACAGAAGGACTATACGTATGCATTGTAACCTCAACTTGTTTGGTTCAACGCGCTGATTTGTAATATCCGTGACTTGTGCGTGGGGCATTGCTCACGGACTCGTGGAATTTAAGTGTTAAATACAACAATTAGTTAATAATTATTATTTACTAATTATATTATGTCACGTGGCGTATTGTGAACTCTCAGTTAAGTTTACCCAAGTGTGAAAGTTGGTGGGACCCACTAAGGGGTAAACTTGGTAACTATTTATGAGGGGCAAAATGGTCATTTCTCACTTTAATTATTTAATTGTTAAATAATTAAAATATCTCTCTTATTATATTATATAATAGTTTTTATATTATTTTATTATATAATATATTATTATATTATATTAATATTTTATTTTAAGTGCCATATAGTTGGCACCCATTTATATTTTTATAATATTATTTTATAATCTATTATATTATATTAATATTTTATATATATTAGATATATATATATATATATAAAGAGAAAGAGAGAGAGAGAAGAAAATCAAGTGTTTTTGGTGTTGGGCAAAAATTGTCCGAGAGAGAAATTGAGAAATGGAAGAAGAAGAAGAAGAAGAGAAAAGAAAGAAAGAAGAAAAAGAGAAGAAAAAAAAAGGGAAAAATGAAATTATTTCATTTTCCTTTATGCTTCTAATTGAAGTAACGGTTGATTGCTTCAAATTCTCCATTTCTTATCCTTTTTGAGAAAAAGATAAAAACACACATCGACCATTTTGGGGTTTAAGAGTTAAACCCGGTGCTGCGTATAGGGCAGCTGTTCTAGCTCACCAAGCCCACCGTATTAGTGACTAGAACTGTCCGCGAGTTGGTCTCCATACGGACTCCAAAAAAAATACGTGTATAACGTTACACGTTGAAGTGAGTTCTCTATCCTATAAATATATTAATGCAATTAATATATTTTATTTATTGTGTTTATTGCAAGTTTCACGCTTCACGCTTCCTTCAGACTTAAATATGTATTAGATATGTATTTAGACAATAGACACAATAATACATGCATACACCCACGTGCCTTGGATCCGCCGCCAACAGCAAATGGTATCAGAGCCATTTAGGATATATTTGAGTTTGGTTTGAGTGAATGGATGTAAAAGACCTAGTGTAAATGGCGCGTTTCAAGTGTTGAAATGGGTATGCCAAATGGGAAGTACTGGGCACTGCAGCGATGCAATTCAATGCCACGGCGACGTACTGTTTACTTGAACAGTAGCACATGAAAGGTATTTTTACTGTTCATAACTACAGTGATTTTGAACAGTCTTTCAAAATTAATTATGCATGTGTAGGTTTATAAGATGTAATGATAAAAGTTATCAGTCTACATTATAAACTAGGGTTTATAAGATGCAGTGATAAGAGTTATCGGTCTGCATTATAAACTAGAATTAATTTTTCTGTACTGGTAACCACAATGAGAGCCCTACTGGTAAGGGTTAGTTGTGCTTGCATAGAAAAATTAATTAATTAAGAATCACCATTTTTATGAGTATGGAGACTATGGAAATAAAAATTTCTCTTAATCAGATTGAAGAATATTATATTATGAGATAATATTTTATTCTAATCCGTCTTGTCAATACGATGTTAGACGAGTCAAGTCAGCCTTTTCCCAATATTGCTACAGCGTGAAGGACTTGGTCGGTTGGGCTTAGACTATGCCGGTTAAACATGAGATGAGGTAAATATATGCGAAAATATTGCCCAATATTGCTACAACCTGAAGGTAGTATCGGTAGCATATATTTGATCATTGACAAGTTAATCTGGAATATACTTATCCAATATTGCTATAGCGTGAGGATAAGGTGTATTTAGGATCAAGGGGTAAGAGTTGCATGAGATGCAATTAACAAGTGTTATCTACCTGTTGAGCTTACAAAGGCCAATATTGCTACAGCATAAGATTCGAGTAAATTTCAATGGGATCTACTTCCCGCTATATAGTTTAAAAGAGTGTAAACTATCGTCTTCCCATTTGAGAGATTATCGAGATTATGTAAAGCAGTGGAATGGTGTTTCAAATCGAAAATGTATAATTAGTATACCCATAATTTAAAACGTTCAATTAGCGATTTAATAAATATTCCGCTCACATTTCTCGTAAGTTTGGCCTGTCAAGAATAATGGTCACTACGAACTAGTTGGTATGCATAGTTGATGCTATCCAACTATAGGGTACTAGGAATTACTCTGACCGGCAGATGAATTTTAAAAGTGTTCTGGATTCAAAAAAATTTGAATTTATTGTTGATCAGAGTTTGCCATAAGATAATTCTGATAATATCTCTCTAAAGGATTGAATAGAGAGAGTGTGGCCCACTTTGCTTAGAGTACTTCATCTTTTACTCCAAGTATATCTGGTGAGACCAGATGTGTGAGGAGAAGAAGATGAGACAGATACCCAGCACAAATCCTCAGAGACAATATTTATCTAAAGATCAACAAGAGAGTGTGTAGGTAGAAAATGTTTCTAATACAGTAAGGTTGGGTATTGAAAATCCCTTTACCCTAGAAGCCTTATAATTGTTAGGAAGACTCTCATAGGTTTGTATATGACACATATAGACATTTTTAGGGTATATGATGCTAGTTCAAGCTGGGTATGAGATACTGCATATGTTGGCGTTGCAGGATCTAGGTACGTGGGTGTATGCATGTGCAATTATGTCTATTGCCTAACACAGCGGAAATATAAATTTTGTAATAAACATAATAAATAAATATATTAATCACATTAATATATTAATAAGATTAGAGAACTCACCAAACGTGTAACGTTATACACGTATTTTTTTTTTGAGTCCGCATAGAGACTAACTCGCGTGCAGTTCTAGTCACCAACTTGATGGGCTTGGTAAGCTAGAACAGCAGCTCCATATTCAGCCTAGGATTAACTATTAATCTTCAAAATGGCCAGAAGTGAATTTACATCATTTTCTCCAAAAGGATAAGAAATGGAGAACTTGGAGCAATTCATAATTACTCTAATTAGAAGCAGAGAAAAAAATGAAACAATTTCATTTTTCTTTTCCTTCTTTTTTTTTTTTCTTCTCCTTTCTTTCTTATCTTTTCTTTCTTCTCTTTTTCCTTTCCTTTCTCTCCTTTTCTTTCTTTCTCTCATGGCCGAATTCGGCCTTCTTGCTTCCCTTCTCTTGCTTTTTTTTTTTTTTTTGCTTCTTTATATATATATAATATAATATAATATAATAATAATAAAATAATAATATATAATATCTATATATAAGGGGGAGAGAGAGAAAATGATTATTTAACAATTAAATAATCAGAATTAACCATTTTACCCCTCATAAATAGTTACCAAGTTTACCCTCTAGTGGGTCTCATCAAATCCCATACTTGGATAAACTCAACTGAGGGTCCACAATACGCTGCGTATCCTTATACAATTAGTAAATAACATTTATTAACTAATTGTTGTATTTAACACTTAAATACAGACACGTACGTATTCCTATGAAATTGCTGAATATTGCAGGCTGGCCGATAGACCAAGGAGGCTCCAACTCTTGCCTTTCGAGTTCGTCCTTGTACCCATCAGGCTGGCCGGTAGACCAAGGAGTTGGTGGACCCCACATAGTCCTGACAGCATATCCCTCTCATATCTGCAATATGTTGCAGGGATTGAGAGAGACTAGAATGCAACAGATTATAGGAGTAATGTTAAGAGTAAGAAATTGTGATTTCTTGCAGGTCCAAGTTGTTGGACAACTTGAGTTACTTCTTGTATAAAATACAATAATTGTATTGCATAATAAGTATAATATTTTTATTAGCTGAATGTCAATTAATAAATGCACATTATATACAATTTAAAATGTCGCTAGATCGGAATCCTTAAATGATACGGAGCTGTGGTATATGAGTTTATGTCATATAGGCGTGAGACGCTTATCCCTCTGGTTAAGGATGGTTAGATTCCTTATCTGATCATAAAGACTTAACCAGTTTATGAATAATGTATTCGCTGAGATGACCAAATATACAAGAATATACATCACATCCCTTCGATTAGATCGAGGTAGTGAGTACATTAACAGCAAATTTCTGTTTATTTAAGGAAGAATGAGATCTCACTCATTATAGTCCTCCAGGTAATCCATAACATAATGATATTTTGGCGAAGAGAAATCAGACTTTATTAGATATGGTCCAATTGATAATGAGTGTTACCGATCTATATCTGTGAATATCTACTCCAAATACAACTGCTTATTAAGTAACGTTCCTCAGAAACTGTTCTTTCCATTTCGTATGAGATACAGAAATAAAGAAAGCCGTATCTTAAGTAAATTAAGACTTGGTGTTGTCCTGCTTATGTAAGAGTTACGTAGCAGGGTATCTTGTTTTATAAGAGTTACTTAGCAAGATAGACAACACCCAAGGGTATAAATATAGGTTCATTATGTATCCTGTGTATTTAATAGGATACTAGTTCTATGATTCAGAGAAGCGAAGTGTGTTTGTTTCTTGTTCCACCACTATTCTAGAGAAAGAGTTTCTCATAAGTTATGGGCATCATAGAAAGATTGGGCTTGGTGAAGTTAAATATAATAATTAATGAACCAAGAATGGGAACTCAGGCTTAATTAAGTAGTGATCTTTTAGTGTATTTCTAAATGGGTCGAAAAGGATGTCTAGGTCACCTTTTAGGTATGGTTGATGCCTGAAGGTGAACTTGGAGTTTTCTTGGTAGAAGAAAATTATCCTTGACCTATATAGAGTCGATGTTAGACATTGATTCAGGAAGCGGTAAGAAGCCATGAAAATAAACATTGACTATATGCATCATAATCAAGTCTAGACTTGGTAAAGCTACTTGTGAGAATTGTTCTTATTGGTTGTAAAGGGTTTACAAATAGGTAGTGGGACCCAGATGGAAGGTAGAGACCTTCTAGGCTATATATTGGTTTTAGAAAGGTAATCCTCAGTGATCTGAGATCCATTAAGAGGAAACCTTTGAATCAATATTGATGCTAAAGTTGATTAGTATTTTATTGGCTCTTGCAGCATGATTTTGAAGTTTGGCAAATGGATGTAAGGATGGTGTTTTGGAATGGATATCTTGAGTAAGAGATATTCATGCAACAGTCTGAAGGTTTTATGTCCAGCCAGACTTCTGCTCCAGTGTGTATGAAAGGTCAGTGAGAGTATGAAAGTCTTCTTGATGCTCTATGTTAATGACATATTGGTCACTAAAAATGATGTCCGTATGTTATAATCGGTCAGGAGTAACTCGTAAGTGTTTCTTCATAAATGATTTAGGAGAGGCTTCCTTTATACTAAATATAAAGCTTTATAGAGATAAAGCTGGGAAGTTGATAGGACTCTCCTAAATTATTTCACATCAATAACATCTAAAAGGGTATCATCTTTCGAGGAGAGTATTTCTTCATATAAAAGATGAAAAAGTTAGAGTGTTTGACACATCAGATATATCATCTCTTCAAAGCTTGATGTATGCTGTGATGTGTTTGAGACCTGAGATCAATTTGGCTATAAGAGTTACGAGCCAAGTTCAGTCTGATTCAAGTGACCGCCACTTGATGGTAGTTAAATATATCTTAAAGTACCTTATTGGTATAAAAGATACGTTTCTCAAATATGAAGAAAATGGATTACAAATGAGAAGTTGCATAGAGTCAAACTTCTAGTTTGACCTAGATGATAGAGAGTATACATCTGGGAATGCACTCATTCTCATTAGTACTAGATGAGTTAGAATTACACCAAACTGTAATTCACTGCTAATTCAGATTGGTCGAACGAAAGTGGCAGTGAGGATTCATAGTTTTATCACTGGACTTGGAAGAGTTTCAAGACAGACCGATCCAATCCCATAAGTTTGCTATAAAACAAGGCCATAGAACAAGTTAAGGTACCAAGAGGACACCAGTACTCTAATCATGTTGAAAGGAGTCTCATATGGCTAGAGGAATCTTGGCTTAAAGGAGATGTGATTATTTGTAAAAGTATTCTATAAATAATGTAGCGGGCCCACTTTCTAAGGCCATGACTCTTAAAGTGTTTATGAAATACGTAGAGTCGATGTGTATGAGATGCCATCAGTGCCATCAGGAATGGCACTAGAGCAAGTGGAAGATTATTAGGGTTGGTGCTTACATGTCATCCCTGAATGTATTTATACAAGTGTACATTCTCATTAAATCACTAATACCCATTAATATGGTATTATGCAATGTAACGTTACAGACATTGTAGATCAAAAGAAGTTCAGGTCAGATCTAAAGGAGTTTAGATAAAGGCTCATAGTTAGCCATGGTGAGGCATATAATTGCTAAATGTTAGCATAATTAAGTGTTAGTTGGTTATAATACTCAGCAAATCCAAGAGTTGAAGCATTGTCTGTAATGAGACATAGACCTGGGAATATACTAGTAACTGCATAGTTACAAGAGTTACAATCGGGTACCAGAAAATGCTAGTTGCGCAAGTATGTTCTCGAATAATTATCCCTAATTTATTTCTGCCAATGCGGGTCTATCGGTGGATACCTTTATATATAGATCAGCATATGTCGTACCTACAGGGTATATATGGTCGTTCCTAGCCGACTGTGAGCTTGGAGCTCGTATTGACATATAGGTATTCAGTTAGGACTGGATATGGGATAAACTCACGAGGGTCTCCGATAGATACCTTATGTAAGCCGTCAACGGAGGGTCCTCTCGAGTTAAGTAATATACATGATCCTTTGACCTGAGTGTCACGGTAGGCTCATAGGTGATCCATTATACTTTGGTTCTATGCATGTCACAGACCTTTCATGGTGTGACTGCTGAGTGTCGCTGAGTATAGTCCGATGCTTATGGAATCCGGTGTGTACAAATATAGGATCCGTCAGCTCGTATATCAAGTTAGATATTCAGATGCTTCGAGACTGTATCTTGAAAAATCTTATGGCCACAAGCAATCATTCCGGGAAAGAGTTCTGCCAAGGTAGAACAATATGGCAAAAGAGTTTGCGCATATTGTTCAGTGAGATATGAGTCTAGAGATAGGATATGGATGGGCACTAGGGGATTTGACGGTGATAATCTATATCCCCGCACATCGAGGATATCATGACGGAAGAACTATACCTATGTGTTGTAACCTCAGCTTGTATGGTTCAACGCGCTGATTTGTAATATCCATGATGTGTGCATAGGGCATTGCTCACGGACTCATAGAATAGTTCCATTTGACGAATTGGGCGTCGCACCTAGGGAGTCCTACGATATGGAGTGTACTCGTTGTGCACTAGGGCAGCGTGCCGGATTAAATTGTTTAATCCAGCAATATTCAGTAATACCATGGGAATGAGTGCGTGTTCATATTTAAGTGTTAAATACAATAATTAGTTAATAAGTGTTATTAATTGTATTATGTTATGTGGCATATTGTGGACCTTCAATTAAGTTTACCCAAGTGTGGGATTTTTTGGGATCCACTATGGGGTAAACTGTTGGGATTTGTGCTTACATGCCATCCCATAATGTATAAATATATAGTGATAGTGTTTATACAATTATTATTTCTAATAAAATTGTTAATATTATTTATTATTAAATGGTAAAATGCTTGTAACGTTTCAGACATTGTATGATCTGAAGGAGTTCAGATCTGGTCTAAAAGAGTTTAAACCAGGGCTAAGAGTTAGCAACGCTAATAGTTATAAACACTAAGAGTTAGTGGTACTAAGAGTTAGTAAGTTTATAAGAGTTAGCGAAATCTAAAGAGTTAGAGCCTTATCTGAAATAGGACAATAACCTGAGAATATATTAGTAATGACATAGCTGCAAGAAGTTGCAGATGGTGCTAGAAAATATCATTATGCAAGTATGTTCTCAAACATAATGTTCCTGATCTAATTTTATCGATGCGGGTCTATCGGTGGAACCCATTAATATATTAGTGTGTGTGTCTATATCTGGATGGTCCAGATGGTTAGTTTTAGCAAACCATGAGCTTAATAGGAAGCTCGTATAGAGATGCAGGTATTCAGTAAGGAGTGGATATTGAACAGACTCATGAAGACATCCAATAGACATCTCATAAAGCCGTCAATAGAAGGTCTTCCGAGTTGAGTAGTATTTGTGGTCCTTTGACCTGAGCGCCACGGTGGGCTTGTGAGTGATCCACCATGCCTTGGTTTCACACATGTCAGAAACCTTTCATGGTCTGATCGCTGGGTGTCGCTGGGTATGGTCCGATGCTCATGGAATCCGATGTGCGTAGATATGGGATCCGTCAGCTCATATGAGTGGATTGTATATCCTAATGCTTCGAGATTGTATTTCAGAAAGACTTGTGGCCGCAAGCATATACCTTGGAAAAGATATTCCGAAGGAATAAACAATATCACAAAAGTGTTTGTGGATATTGTTTAATGAAGTATAAATCTGGAGATAAGTTCATGATTGAGCAAATAAGAAATTTTACGGTGATGATCTATATCTCTGCTCTTCAAGGATATAATTAATGGAAGGATTATACGAATATGCAATAACCTCAACTTGCATGGTCTAACACGCTAATTTGTAATATCTATAACGTGTGTGGGGGATATTGTTCACGGACATATGGAGGACCTCCATATGACAAATTAAGTGTGGACCTAGAGAGTCTCACAATATGAAGTGTACTCGTTGAGCACTGGGGTAACGGGTTGAATTGAATAGTTCGATCTAATAAATTTCAGCAAAGAAAAATTAGTTAGGGATCCCTCAAATTGTACATTTATCAAGACTTAATTGTTAAGGACGTCATTGAATTAATCATTGAATTAATTAACAAGGGTTGTTAATTAATTCAATATTGACAAATGAAAAAATTTGTTCCATGATTTGATTTTATCTTTTTATCATTTAACCATGGTAGTAAATATTCGTAAGGTAAAAAGTAATTATTTAAAATTATTTTGAATAATTAAATTATATATTGTTATTATATTATTAGATAATATTATAATATATATAGATCATGGCATTGTATTTTAATACAATGAGGGGCCTAGATGTTGGCCATTTAATTATCTATTATAATTAAAGTAATTATATTTTTTTGGTAAAGATTAATTTAGGTGGCCATTATTCTAGTGCTTTGTTTAATTAATCCTAAGTGGGAGACCAACAATAAAATTGGTAGAGCACTTCTTTTTGTTTAATCAAAGTGTTGAATAAACAAAATGGATTTTGAAAAAACAATTGAAATTGATTCATTCAATTCTTGTGAAGAATTCGGCAATGGCAAAGAAGAGAGGTAAGAGAGAGTTTTGGGTTTTGTTCTTTCAAGTGTTGGAAAAATAAACAAACTTCTCTTCATCTCCTTCTTTAATGGATGGCCAAAATGAATGAAATAAAAATGAAGAAAAAGATAATTATCTTGCAAAGAATTGTTCAAAATAATTATCATGTAGAAATTATTTCTAAGATTTATATACAAGAGTTGTATGTTAAATATTTTTAATTAATACAAGAGTTGTATAGAAAATATTTACCATCTCCATTTAAGAAACAAAAATTGTATTCAAAAGAGTTTGAATACAAGTGCTGAAAATTTTAAATACTATGCTACCATTCTAGCTCCTTAATCCCATCAAAAGTTATGGATTAGAATTGTTCAACATATACTTCAAGGTGAGCTCTTCACATGGATTATTGAAGAATTTGAAGAATTTGTAAAGCTACCTTCATTAGATGAATACTTTACATTATATTTTTAGTACAATATTGTTCATCATATATATTTTGTATAATTATTATACTTGTTCATATATGTGATACAATTGTTCATCATGTTTATAAATTATATAATTGTTATACTTGTGCATATATATGATATATGTTAAAATTGTTAAAATTGGTGTATTATGTAACATGCTTCCGCTGCGCATATAGTAATTTTTGAAATTGCATATACACTCGTATAATCACACACTCGGTGATACAACCCCAACATAAACTTAGTAACTATTTATGAGATGCAAAATGGACATTTTTTACTTTGATTATTTAATTGCTAAATAATCAAAATATCTCTCTTATTATATTGTATAATACTTTTTTATATTATTTTATTTTATTATATAATATATTATTATACTATATTATATAATATTTTATTATATGATATTATATTATATATATTAATATTTTATTTTTGGTGCCATATAGTTGGCACCTCTTTATATTTTTATATTATTATTTTATATTATATTAATATTTTATATTATATATATATATATAAAGTAAGAGAGAAAAAGCAAGTGTTTTTGGTGTTGAACAAAAAATGCTCGGGAGAGAAATGGAGAAATGGAAGAAGAAGAAGAGAAAAGAAAGAAAGAAGAAAAAAATGAAAAAAAATGAAATTGTTTTATTTTTCTTTATACTTCCAATTGAAGTAAATGTGAATTGCTTCAAATTCTCCATTTCTTATCCTTTTGGAGAAAATGATAAAAATACACATTGACCATTTTGGGGTTTAAGAGTTAAACCTGGTGCTGCATATAGGGCTGTTGTTCTAGCTCACCAGGCCTACAGTGTTGGTGACTAGAATTGCCCGCGAGTTGATCTCCATGCGAACTTTGAAAAAAATATATGTATAACATTATACGTTGAGGTGAGTTCTCTATCCTATAAATATATTAATGCGATTAATATATTTTATTTATTGTGTTTATTACAAGTTTCACGCTTCCATCAAACTTAAATATGTATTTGATATGTATTTAGGCAATTGATACAATAACACATGCATACACGCACGTGCCTTAGATTCGCCACCAACAACACCTTTTTCATCCATAAAACAGATCGTGGTTGTGTTCTACTATTTTTTTATGTTGAAGACATTATTATCATGGGTGATGATCTAATTGATATTTCTACTCTCAAAGATTTTCTTCTGTAACATTTTAAAATGAAAGATATTGGCACCCTTAGTTATTTCTTTAGCATTAAAATATTATCCAACTCTACTGGGTATTATCTCTCACATGTTAAATATGCATCAGATCTACTTGCTAAAGCTAGCTTGATAGACAATAAGACTACTTCTACCCCTCTAGATCCTAATACCAAAATCTGATCTTCTGATGGTACTCTTCTCAGTGATGCCACCCTCCGTCGTCAATTGGTTGGTAGTTTGGTCTATCTCACTGTTACTCGTCTAGACATTGCTTATATTGTTCATGTTGTTAGTCAATTTATGGCCGATCCTCGTACTTCTCATTATGCAACAATTCTTCATATCCTACGTTATCTCAAAGTTATACTTTTTTATAGCCTATTTTTTCAATTCATTCTCCTCTTGTGTTACGAGCTTATGCCACTCATTTTGGGTGGGTAATCCTACGGATCAACGATTTATCAAGAATCTAATATATGTGGGTGTATGCATGTGCAATTGTATTTATTGCATAAAATACGTATCATATATATATTCAACGCTACGAAAGACTTAAAATATACAATAAACATAATAAATAATATGTTAATCACATTAATATATTAGAAGGTTTGAGAAATTACCTGAACGTGTAAAGTTATATATGTATATCCTCGGAGTCCGCATAGAGACCAACTCATTGACAGTTCTAATCACCAACTCGATGGGGTTGGCGAGCTAGAACAGCAGTCTTATATCTAACACTGGGCTTAACTCTTAAATCCTTAAAATGGCCAGTTGTGTGTATTTTTACTTTTCTCTAAATAGATAATAAATGAAAATTGAAGCAATTCACAATTGCTTCTCTCAATACTATAAAAAAAAAATGAAACAATTTCATTTTTCTCTTTTTTTTTCCTTCTCGGCACCAAAAGAAAATTGAAACTTTCAATATCCTTTCCATTTCTCTCACCCGTAAAACACACACACTTATACTTCTCACATACATCTCACACATATATATATTAAAATAATAATAATGGATGCCAACTATTTGGCATCATTAAATAAATATATTATATAATATAATAATATATTATAAATAGATATTTTGATTATTTAACAATTAAATAATCAATGTTTGAAATAACTATTTTATCCCTCATAAATAGTTATCAAGTCTACCTCTTAGTGGGTCCTACCAATTCTCACACTTAGATAAACTCAACCGAAGGTCCACAATGCGCCACAGTCATTGTACAATTAGTAAATAACAGTTATTAACTAATTATTGTATTTAACACTTAAATACATACATGCACACATTCCCGTGGTTCTGCTGGATATTGCTAGATTAAACAATTTAATTTGGCACTTTGCCTCAATGCACAACGAGTATACTCCATATCGTGGGACTCCCTAGGTCCAAGTCCGATTCGTCAAACGAAACTATTTCATGAGTCTATGAACATTTCTCCACACACACGTTACGGATATACAAATCAGCGCATTGAACCATGCAAGCTGAGGTTACAACGCATATGTATAGTCCTTCCGTCATAATATCCTAGATGTGCGGGGATATAGATTATCACCATCAAATCCTTATGTGCCCATCCATGTCTTATCCCCAGACTTGCATCTCACTAAACAATATATACAAACTCTTTTGCCATATTGTTCTACCCTGGCGAAAACTCTTTCCCGGGATTAATGCTTATGACCACAAGACTTTCTGAGATACAGTCTCGAAGCATCTGGATATCTAACTCCCTATGCGAGCTTACGGATCCCATATCTGGACACACTGAACTCCATAAGCATCGGACTATACCCAGCAGTCACACCATGAAAAGTTTGTGACATACGTGAAACCAAAGTATAGTGGATCATTTACAAGCCCACTGTGGCACTCAGGTCAAAGGACCATGTATACTGCTCAACTCGAGAGGACCCTCCGTTGATGGCTTACATAGGGTGTCTATCGGAGGCCCTCGTGAGTCTCTCCTATATTCAATTCTAACTGGATACCCATATGTCAATACGAGCTCCAAGCTCACAGTCGGCTAGGAACGACCATCTATACCCTATAGGTACGACATATGTTGATCTATATATAAAGGTATCCATCTACAGACCCGCATCGGCAAAAATAGATCAAAAATAATATTTGAGAACATCCTTACGCAACTGAAATTTCCTGACACCTGATTGTAACTATGCAATTACTAGTATATTTCCAGGTTTATGTCCCATTACAGACAAGGCTCCAACTCTTGGATCTTCACTGAGTATTATAATCAGCTAATAGTTAGCTGTACTAACATTTAGCATTTATATTTCTCAGCGTTGTTAACTGTGGGCTATGATCTAAAATCTTTTAGATCTGATCTAAACTCTTTCAGATGATACACTGTCTATAATGTAACATTGCATAATACCATATAAATATATATTAGCAATTTAATGGGAATGTATGCTTGTATAAATATACAAGTATATGTACATTCAGGGATATCACGTAAGCACCAACGTTAACACGATTAACTACTGAATTCTGCCTTTTCTTGGGTGATTCTTTTCTTTCATAAAAAAGTAAAAAAGCAGACAACTACTGCTCGCTCTAGTACTGAGGCTGAATACTGTACTCTTACTGATACTACTCAAGAGATTGTTTGGCTCTATTGACTTCTTAAAGATATGAGTATTTCTCACACTAGAGCTACTCCTTTTTATTGTGACAATCAGAGAGCTATTCAAATTGCTCACAATAATATTTTTCATGAGCGAACTAAGTACATTAAAATAGATTAGCACTTTATTCGGCAACATGTTTCTCAAGGAACAATTACACTCCACTCCATATCTTTTGAAAATCAATTTGCTAATATCTTCATGAAATCTTCACTTCCTGTTTTCCAAACTCTAATCTTCAAACTTAAGCTTGCTTTTACTCCACTATCTTGAGTTTGAGGGAAGTATTAATGTGTGATATTTTTATTAATGTATGATATTGTATTATTAATATATATTTGATACGATATCAATTATATTAATAATATAATATTCTTACCTTTTATAATCGGTAATTATTTCCTTTCATATATATTGTTATTTTTTTATTTTGTAATTGGCTAAAGCCTATATAAAGACTCATATTGTACCGTTTCAAATATATAACTCATTATATTTCTAACAATATAAATGTCATGCAAGATGTGACGGGGAGTGGTAGACGTTAAGAGTATATTAATGAATGTCCACTCTAAATAATAACAGAAGAAAAATCTCTTCTTTAATATTTTAAGATTCAATAAGTTGATTGCAATACAATAGGTTTAGGGAATTTATTTTTTAAAATAGCTTGGTATTCTTTTTTGAGTTAAAAAATAATAGGTTAGTTTTTGTTAATTAAAATAATGCAAAATAGATATAATTATTCATGTTAAAAAAAATATAATAATAAATAAAATATTTTAAAATAAAAATACAAAATTAGTTGACTTATGTTTTTTTTCAATTTATATTTTTTTACGTGTGCTCTAAAGTATGAGTCACTTGTTATATGTTTCAGGGGTAGGTAGGAGAGATCAAGTGACAATTATCACTACAACATCCAAAAACTCATCACAAACTGCTATTATCTTATAAATCCATACCTTATATAAACAAAAAGTAATAAATTATTCACAATACAAATAAATTATTAAAAATAATAATAATCAATAAAATTATTAAACACCTAAAAGAAAATCTGCATAAATTAAATCTCTGCATCTCATCCATAACAATGACTTTTCTTACTTTATTTAACTTCTGGAAGGTCGTTGTGCTAAGTGAGTCATCCAACACGCTCCATACAACGTTGCCCATGAATATGCATTAAACTCGTTGAGATCATCAAATATACTTAGAACAAAGTTTTTAATTTTTCTATGCTCGTCGCGTGGAAACAAAACATAATGAACAAAATAGAATAGACGTAATTTTATCACATCTTCATCATCAACATGTTGTAAGTCAAGCGCACCAAACCATCTATCTACATATTTATATGTCAAGATCTTCTATCTAGAAAGTATGTCTCTCATAATTGATTACCTAATTTTTTTTTCAACTCTCTAACTAACGAGTAATCTCTAATCTTCAATTTTATTATTAAAAAAAATTCACTCCTGAAGAATTGGATGTGCTTCTTGCCAACATAAAACTACCTCACCTCATACATATTGGTAATTTGAATCTGCTGCAACAAAATTTCATGAAGCAAGATTCTCGAAAAGGTAACATTTTGCAAATTTAAATATTGCTGCACACATGTAACTACAAATAATTCTTCTTAGGTTGGCGTCAACTCATGTCTGATAATATATAGGGCCTGCATCTTGAAGTATGTTGTTATTAACGCTCGAAACCACTCATTCACCAAAATTCTATATTATTTGGACATATTTTGCTTCCTATAAAAAAAATAAAAATAACAAATCATAATAGAACCAACAAATAATTTAATTAAGAACAAATCAAAATTTAATAAAAATGATATTATTACTTTTTAATTAATCAATTTATAATTGTACAAGCGCCGTAAGGTGTGCACGTGGCGCGCACTGCAAAGGGCACCCATTTGATGCTTCAAGCCTCTCGCGCCATGTGGCATGTATGCGAGGGGTGCCTAACAAGGTTCCCCCTAAGAGAGCCACACAACTCACCAATGCGAGGCGTCCTAGCGTCCTTTGCATGAGCGGCCAATTAAGTGCCTCTCCCATCGTGTTGTATGACGGAGAGGCATGAAACATTTTGCGTTGACAGTAGTTGGGACGTCGCATTGATTGCCGTTTGAATTCGCAAAAAAATTAGTTTTTGGCTCTTTTTTCATTTCAACATATTTTCTATTCAATTTATTCATATTTCACCTATTTTACAAACAATCTAACTACTTTCACTAAATTTTAACACAAACTAATAATTTATCTTAAACTTTAAAAACTTATTAATTATCGATTATTTTTCGAATTTAAAGCTAAACACCAATATAAGACACATCAATCTATACAATATGGATTCGACAGTGTTTTTAAAACAGAGTGTGCTGGGTTTGAGTGAATTAAGAGTGCTTTTGAGAGAACTGTGTTAAGTTTAAATGAGTTGAGAGTGTTTTTGAGAGAGAGAAAATATATACTCAGAGGTAAAATTGTCTAATTTTAAAGTTTTTTATTACAATAAATGATGTTCTGCGTTTAAGGTTAGAAAAGAAATAATAGGTAAAAATTTAGGCTATTTAAAAAAAATCATTTATATTTTATTACATTAATTTGTTTAATTCATCAATTCAATTATATTATGTCACATCAATTTAAGTAAATAATTTATATACATAATAGTATTAGTATTATTCTTTTAAAAATATCATAAAAAATAAATATTAAGTGCACATTTAATTTAATAATAACAGAATCATATGACACACGTTGCTACAAATTCAAAGAGACGATGGTTAATACGATTGATCATGGGCAGAGTTATTGTAAGGCCTAAGGGCAATGGTTTCTAAGTCCTAATATAATCTCTAAAATTTGTATTGCGTATATAATTTTTTTAAATTAAAATCTTTATATTGATCATTCAAATTTTTTTCAAAATTCTTATATTTAATAAATTAAATTATTCATTTAAAAAAGTGATAACTGTTAATATTAAAGACTTATTTTTTAATATATTTATTTTAATATTTAAATAATATCCCATCCTTTTTTATTATAACGTCTTTCTCTAATAAAAAAATATTTTTTAATTTGTAAATAATCTTTATTTTATATTTTTTTAATTTTATTCTCTTACCTTAATAAAAAATAATTTTATATTTACAAATAGTCTTATCTATACACATTTTTTATAATACAAATAAATTTTATATTTGTAATTCTTTTTCTATATGAAATAGATTTTTCAATTTAATTTATATAAATATATCCATAATTATGAAATGCTATATATTGGTGATTTTATATTTTTTTTTTCAATTTACCTCAATTTTTTTTTAACTCAAAAGTAAAAAGAAAATTTTAAAAAATAAGTTAAAATCTTTTATATATTTTAATAATATTATTTATATATTAGTCAATTTTTTTAATATCTTATTATTATGAATTTATATGTATATTTATGGAATTTTTTTTATACTTTTTATTTTAAATTTATTAATTTTAAATATAAATATATTTATATAAATAATTTAAATTATACAATATATGTTTATTATTTAATATTTTTATTAATTTTTTAATGAAAATATCATCTACAATTGATCAACTTTTTAAAAAAAATATTAGAAATGCAAAATTTTATATGTAATCACTAATTTTAAGATTATATTAATTGATTCTCATGTTTTGGTCCCTCAAGTTCAAATCCTGATTGTAAAATACAACGCAAAATGCCAAAATCTGGAAAATGCTTTAAATATGCGCCGTTGATCACATCACCAACCGTTGAGACAAAAAAAGCGCGGGAATCTCACAAGAATGAAAATGAAGATAACAGCAACCCCGCCAATAAATTTTATAAAAAAAAAACCTAGAAAGTAAAAAATCAGACCAGTTCCGAAATTCTCTCCCCTTTCACCTCCCACTCAAAAATCAAACCTTTACGCACTGAAGAAATGAAAGCCCATGATCCTTTCGCGGCAATAACCCAACACTGCCACGTGTCGTCCTCCCAGGAAGAGCCTTTACGTCACTGCCGTTTCGCCGGCGAAGAACCCGAAGAGAGCGAACGAGTAAAGGAATCGGGAGAATCCCCAGAAGCCCCCGTGGAATCGACTGGCATCATGATGATGTCACCTCCCGAGAGTTCAGAGCACAGCGGAAAGAATGGCGATAATACCCCTAAGGAGAACGACGTTTTTCAGACCCCGCCCGAAGGTTCACAACAAATCTCCGGCTCCGACGATCAGCGAAACGATCGAACGGTTGTTGTTGAAAAAGAAATTGTGGTCTGCTGCACGGAAGGCGAGACGGCGGTTGATTTGGGGGCGGATACGGATCTAGGGTTTTCGGAATTGGAGTTAACGCAGAGATTCGAAACGCTAAGTGAGGTAATTCACTCTAAATTAAACAAAGTTAGGGCTTTAAAGAGAGAATTAGGTATCCGTGAATGTTTAAGCGAAATTCCCTATAAAAATTCAAAATTTTCAGATAAAAATCCCTTCTCGGAATCTCCAAACCGATGTTTAAGGGAAAATTTGAATTATAATAAAGATAGTCCCTACAGCTGTGGATGCAAATCTCCTCAGAGTAATCAAAATAGTGAAGCTAGTGGTGAAAGTTCCGCAAAAAGGAAGCTACAATTTTCAACTGAGGTTTTAGACTTAGAAGCCGAAGCTAGTCATAGGGGTTCGGAATTTAATGAAGGTGATAGAGAAGTGTGCAATAATGGTAATGGCAAGGGAAGTTCAAATTCAGGTCCGAAGAGCATAGAGGAAATCGACAAGTATAGGTATGTTGGCCCAGGCGCTTGTAATTCAAGTGAAACTGAGAGAACTCAGGCAATACATGCATTGCCAGTGTCAATTTGTGGGCCGAGGGAGAAGGATGGAGGGAAGGAATTGGATTCGGATAATCATTGTGGGGAGATCACGCTTTTGGATATGTTGAGGATGCTGGCTAGGAAATGTGATTATGACCGTAGTCTTGAGAGTAGAAGTATCTTAGATGTTGCGAAGAGTAGGGGCATGACTTTTCCATAGCCAGGGGTTTAAAGGGTGCTTTATTTTGTAAGAGATGAAAAATTAAATTATAACATTTACATAGAATGGAGGATTCAAGATGGATGATGATTTTCAAGTGGTAATAGTTTTTGATGGACTTTCTTATGGTGGGTTTGCAAATGCAATTTAGGAAGAGAAAGTCGACGAATCTTGATTTTTTTTTTTGGTATGAATCTGTTTTAGCAAATGCTGCTAGCCCCGATAGCTAGGCACCGCTGGGAGGAGGTAAGTTGGCACGTACTGAACTCGTAAATTGGAAGACAGACATACTTTTTGTGGATTCCTAATTTTATGTTAGTCATTGTAATTGGGTTTGAGAAGCATCATATGAGCTGCAACGTTAGCGTGTTTGGAGCATGCTGAGACAATTCTCTACAGAAGATCTTGTATATAACTTTATATTTCAACTTCCATTGTTCCTTAATGTGAACTATGTGTATGTTTAATGTGGGTTCGAAAAATTAAAGCAAGTTGTTCCTTGGACTTATTTATTGTGTCGAAGTCTAATCCTTGGTTCGTATCCTTAATTCCAGCCTTCATTTGATATGCCAAAATTTGTCAAAGAAGAAAGAGATGAATGGTACTTTGCTTTTCTCATTCTTCCCCTTGAATACAGGATAAGTTAAGTGCAAAATTGTTTATATTAGAAAAAAACAAATGTTCACATGTCTATCAAAGTGCAGTAAATGTTAAATTGAAAGATGACTAGGTGATTCAATACATGCAAAGCAAATCATAGCTTTTGCAAGTCAAGATAAAAGCACTATGGTTGGACCACTTTAATGGCGTGTTGATTGCAGCATTAGTCATTAGATATGTGTAGTTGTGCGCATTCTTGACTTCAGAAGTTTTCTTTCATTGGTTTTTAATTTTATAGGGTATCGAGAGCAGATTTTCTACCGATGGAACTTCTTATGAGGTCTATCAATCTCTTTCTTAATAATGTATTTTCATTAACCAGCTTGTGGTTTTACATCATCCATTTGGAGAAATTTATATGATGCAAAACAGTATTGAACACAGAATATTATTCGTCTGCCAGAATAAGAAATATGAAATCCAAAATAAAATTTTGATCTAATGTTACATGTAGATGTGTTTCATCTACATTTATAGCTGAAACTTTTATGCAAGTAGACCAGGATTTTATCAACTGTAGGATGATTTAATCCACCAAAGCATTCGTGTGCAACGCATCTTCCGAATCCTAAAAGTTGTTATATCTTTAAGACTGGTTGATGGCAAGCTATGCACAAAGGGAAGAGTAATCATCAACTGTTGTGGCATGTAAGAAACAAGATGAACCAGATGAGATTAAACATACATAATATGCCATGGCAGCCTATGAGAATGGAGCAGCCAGGTAATTGTTGGTTTCTTAATATTCTCACATCTAAAACTAAGAGAATGGATCATCTTCTTTTAACTCATAAAACATGATATAAGATCACTGTTCCACTATGTTCTAGTCACTCAAATGCAGTTCATTATATTCAAAATAACCATTAAATGAGCGTTTTTGCTCCTTTTTTCCATACATCTTTCGGATTCACATAACCAATAGAACTATGCAGCCGTGCGGTCAAAAGGCATAAACAATGAGTAGATGTTGACTTACTTCACATGCATCCCCCTTGCTCACCTGGAAAAAGTCCTTGAAACTAAAACAACCACAACGAAAGGATGCTGCAATGTTATTTTGCGTAGCAAACACTATATTTGCGTACACAACTCTGAATATGGCCACCTCTACTGCATCTTGACCAATATATTACAATCTGTTGTCAACCCTATACAAAAAAGCCCCACCCAAGCCAAATTCATCTCTTAGCATTCCATGTTCAAAAAGGTCAAGGGAAAATGATCAACCAGCAAATGTCATCCACAGAACTTCTAGTATTTGGCATGCAAACCGCATGAGTCCCAGCCACGGGACCTGGCAGGAGGCAAACCTATATAGCCCTAGTAATCAAAGTACTATTTGACCAATGCTGTTATGGTCGGGCAGCATTTGGGTACACTGAGCTACTAATATTGCTTGCCTGTTGGTTGAAACTTAAAGCCGGGTGAAGGAGCTCTGCTTCTGGAAATGAGCTGTTGGATGGCACGTCCAGCAGCAGATCCTGATCAGAACTTTCATCAACAAAATGCAGAGATTCCAGCATAAGGGAGCTGCCATCAGTAGGCAAGGCAAATAAACTTCTTGGGCTAAAGCAAGAGCCATCATTTTCCACGTATTCCTTGTTTTCATAGGTAGCCTTCACAGTCACCCTTTTGGGGCTCTTGATCACATTCTTTGCGTCTGAAAATCCAAAGATACTTTTAGATAGCAGTTCCAATTTAGATTATTTAAATGGCTACAGAATACAGGTGATATTCAATGTAACTGTGATGTATTTACTAATTCCATTATGGAAGACTCTCACTTGTTCATGGGATTTAGCAAATCTATTCTTCAAATAAAAAAACATGAATTTTAGATGTATCCACACGTGCATGAATTCATCCGTTTGATTAAACTTTTACCCATAAAAATATCTTCTTAAATTGGTGGTGATAACTCTGAGCATTGAGTCCTCAGGAATTATCAGGACGGTATCTAGGGACTACAACAATTTCTAAGTTGTAGCTCGCCTGTGTCAACACATAAAGAAATGTGTACCCTCCATGTGCATATATATGTTTATCATGAACCTAAATATGTAGGGCAACAGATAATTAGAAATTATAGCGAACAGCAACTAGAAAGCATTTTTTTTCCATTCAACATGCGATGAGGAGATTGAAGCTTAGATTGGGGAAGGATTGACTTAACATTCATCGGTAATCTTACTGCATTTTATACTTGTTAAGAACATAAGTTCCCTTCAGCTGATGGGAATCCTATTTATTCGACTCTCTTGTTTAATTTATCATTCTTCATTGGAGAGCCTAAGTTGTGCCATTCAAGTTTGAGATCCATGTACCTGACAGACCCTTTGAAGCTTAGATTGGGGAATAATTGATTTAAAATTCATCAGTTAACTTAGTGCATTTTATACTTCTTAAGATCATAGTTCCCTTTATCTTACAAGAATCCTATTTATTTTACTATCTTGTTTAGTTTTTCTTTGTTCTTTGGAGAGCCTAAGTTGTGTCATTCAACTTTTGGATCCATGTACCTGACTGAATCTTTAGATTGTTTACCTGATCAGATAACATTTGACTATATACCCTCCAAGTAAAAGTTTGACTAACCTGGAAACTTTTGATTTGGGCCTTCAGGTAATCTCTTGGCATGTAACATGTTATTCGATGCAGTGTCATCTGGCCCTATTGCAACATAGAATCCTCCTGTGCCACTTATACATTTCTGCAGAAAAAAGAGAGCTACTAATTAGCAGGACATTTGTCAAGCAAGTTTCTAAGGTATAAAGCTATGGTAAGGATCTTCATGTAATAATACTTCCTACTGTGAGAACTTAATTCAAACCTTGAGTGAATGATAGTGTTCCACCCAATTGGATGTTGTCAAATTTGACAATGCAAGCCTTTTCAAGGTCTTACAGTCGTCAGTTGTCACCCCTGGGAATGAGAGATCAAATACCCCTTTGGCAAGCAGTTGCTGAAAGGAAGATAAGTTCTCCTTGAATTGAAGGCTAGCAAACATGCTTCTGAGGCTGCAGATGCAAAGACGAATCATCAATAATGTGCCTCAACTTTAAAACATTTTCTCCAAAGTTATATCAGAAACACAATGTGTTGTCATGTGTACACAGAGAACACTGATGTGTACTGGCATATTATAATCATTCCTCGTAGATTATTATGCTTACTACACTCCACTGTAATGCAATGTAGGTTAATACACTACATTGTAGTTGCAGTTTTAGGTTTGTGATTATCCTTACTACACTGCATTGCAGGAAGTGTAGTTATCCTTACACCTCATTGGGCATACACACTCAAATCCATTGAAATAAATGAATAGTGATGATTTTATGCATCAACATTAGCAGAATAACTCTCTGCAAAAGTTTAGCAAAATTGTTAAAATACGATATATATAATGCCTGGTTCCCAGCGAAACCTTATTCATTGTCTCACTATAGTTCAAATTTCAAAAATTCTCTGCAGTCACATATTACATAAAAAGACACATAACACAAAGATACTAACCTATCTGGAAATTTGGCAGTGTCAAGCAGAGGTAGATATTTCAGTAATTGCTGCTGCTCTTCATTTGTCAAGTGTCCAACAAACTTTTCAAAATTGAGAATATCCTGAACCAAATATGAATACTAATCACGATATCTCTAAAAAAATTTAAAAGACAACAACATTCAAGCAAACCTTTTCTGGACACAGCAATAAATTCGATGAATACCACTATATGAGTAACTAGGATAGATTCACAAAGATCCTTAAGAAGAAATTAAAATGACAATGAAACCCCAAATGTGCATAACAGCTGTAAACAGAAATTTGGAAATTTTTAACTGAGGGAAAACTTAAAGATGTACAAAGATCCTCAAAAGAAATTACAGAAAGTGAATAATGTACAAGTGTTAAAACCACGCCATCCCTTATATCATATGCGTAACTCAGGTTAGATGTGCCTTGAATTGAGAAATGTACAACTGAGTATAAACTTCCATATTTGCATGAATTTTGTTCTAAAACCTTATCCGTAGAATAGTTATAGAAAATATCAAGTTCACATGAAATGGCTTTTGTTTTACCAGAAGACTAGGAAAAACTTAATTCAACTTACATTTAAGTCTATGTCACATAGTGGTGAATTATGATTCCCAAAGATGTGTAATTTTTCATGTTGAAATTTGTCCCTGCAACAGCTAAAGATAGAAATGTTAACCAAGGAAAATTTTCTTCAGTTTGAGGTAACAATAACTTGAAGTGTCTGTGCTATGATACCTGCTATGTAGTATTTCATATCTTAACACAAACATATATTTACACAAATATATTTATAGCCCATGTAAGCAGCAACTCCACCCAAGCTTCCAGCTTACCACATGATTAATAATGACACAAACTAACATTCACATTCAGTTTTTCTGAATAAGTACATAACTAAAAGACAGCCTAAATTTGCCTTTCAGTCAAACTGCGAACTCCTTGTTCAGTTGAGACTTACCTCCAGGTCCATACTCACATTTATATTGCAGTTTGGGAAAAGGACTTAAACACCAATACTTGTGCGCTTTTCTGTTATGAATAATTGACAAAACGTTTCCGCAAGTTCCAGAACCATGTATAAAGCAATTACCTCTTAAGCTGATCTTGTTGCATCCCTTGTCCAACAAAGTTCTTAGCTTTGTCCATACTACAACTTGAAAAGTTGACACCCTTGTAATCATTATGTACAGGAAGGGTTACAGAACAGGAGTATGCTTCATTTGCTGAGTATTGCTTGTTTTCAACTGACAGGGAGCTAGCTTCAGACTCCTCTTCTCGAGCTATTGAGCTTGGATGTCTAATGAGAACACTTCCATGTCCTATCTCAACAGACACCATTGGTGTTTCACTCTCAAAAAGCAAATCCTCCTCTGAAGATCCAGAGAAGCATGAAGACTGTTGTTGTTCATGTAAAATAGTATACAGATCTTTGGTAAGCTTCTCAACAGGAGATTGCTTTGGTCGATTGACACAGGTCCTCTTCTTAGAAGGTACCACTGAGTCCCACACATTTGACTGGGCTGGACCTAAAAAGGAAAGCACCAGGAAATACTTAAGAGGCAGCATTGCGCCAAGGACATTTAAGTTTGATAGATTACTGGTAATAGAAGCAGCCAGTTTCTGACATAGCAAATTCATTTATTTATGTCACTTTTTTCTATTTTGCAAAATTGATAGATACCAATTTATTGTATATATAACTCAATTCCATATACTTTTGTCTCCATTTTCAGATTTTAGCATGAAACTAAGCACTGGATTATGCAGCTCAAACGAAGCCAGGTAAAAAACTCTTCACTCTCTTTTGCTCAAAAGAGGAAATGAAGATTATTAACTTTAATGAGTGCCCAACCTGTCAAATCACTGGCATCCGCACTCCCAAATTGTACACAGCTCTCGGAATTAGATATTGCTGACCCAGAACTAGATCTATTACTCGTATCTTCATCAACAAATTTTCGGTATCCCTGGTAGTAATCAGGGGCAAAACCTCCAACAATGAAATTATCATTATTTGCCTTTCGTTTGAGAACCTTCACATCTTTGTTCTTGTTTATAGATATGCTCTTCACTTTGGAAAACCTGTGATCCTCATAGTCATCAGGTTCAGCCCGTGCATGAAGTGGAGTATAATTTGCAAGAGTTCCCTTGGTTCTCCACCGAGACCCACATGCATTGCACAGTACTGGCTTCTCAGGAGGCCCATTACGCCAAAGAGGAGTGCCTATTGCAACACATGGTTATTAGCAATAATACACATTGTACAAAATACATTTACAATTACGATGAAATATGTAAGATAGATTAAGAAAACGAACTAATCATCATCTCGAGCTTTCATTTCTCAAACAATTTAACTGACTACACATGCAGTGAGGGCCATACTTGCAAGCAGTGCTTGTTAAGTTTAGCATAATGATACATAATTAAGGATCTTCGTTATACAATAACAATTAGGGAGCAGCTTGTGTTTCTGTTGAACACATAGTGATGATTCCAGCAGTACGGTGGATCTGCAGTATCTCAATCCAGAACAAGGCTCTAGCAGGTGCCATAGTGTTTTTAAGGATCTATAATACACTACACAATTTGGAATGCAGCAAAACACACATGTATTCGCTTCAGCTTATGGATAGACAAGGGACGAAGGTCTATTGAACTCAGGTTTGGGTACAGAGTACAGGATAAAGGACAAAGTAAGAGATTCTGAATGGAAGATGAAAAATGGACATTCAAAGTATTCCAGGATATTCCCATTTGTAATAATTTTCACACTTGGGCAAACATTTATTAGAGTTTCCTTTCAACATGATCACTTCCGAATGTTCAGCTGCCCAAACCTATTCAGTATCAACATTGCTTAAGCTTTGCCTCATTCCAACCTATAAACCTAACAATAGGGCTGGCACCCAAGGAGAGAACATTGTAAGTTGCCACGAATTAAGGATAATGGTCTTTAATAAATTTTACAACGCGCGGTCACACTCAACTAATGCTCGAGTTACCAAGTTTTGAGAAACACCAAATATGGTTGCACTGATAAACCATTTTCGAGTGTTACAACATTTGGTACCAGTTCAAGAAACTTTTAGCAATTGAATTGGAGGCTTAAGCAGCAAATCAGTTAACTACAAAAGCAAACTGAATGCAATCAGAAACAAACTCTACATTGAGAAAATGCAAGAAAATAGTTTTAAAAAGTTTTAAGAGTAGTTTCAAGCACAAGAACTAGTATAAACACTCCTCCTTACAAGGAGTGACAAAACAATTCAAGAACAAATCAGTAAGTACTCTTCAGCTATAATCCTACTATGGATTCACTTTAATTGAAAAGAATGTGGACAACATATCTGTCATTGAATTCAATCTAAGTTCTAATGAACTGACACTTGACAATTGGAGAAAGTACATTCTATTTTTTTTTTCCTTGGCACTGAATCATACATAAACAAGCTCCAGCTTGACTTAGTATTTAAGTTTATAAACAACAATGGAGCTATTTTTCAATCTAATGTAAACATGGTAATTACCAAGAATTTGATAGAGTCTAAACTCAATTCTCAACAAGCTGAAAACTTTGAGAAACAGTCAAAGAAGAAAAACACAAACCAAATGACGGTTTAGGAAACAAATGAGGAAAAAAAAACAGTAATTGGATTCAGTGAAAAACCGAAATTAAAGGCAGTATCAATTCAAAACCAAAAAAAAAAAAAAGTCGCGTAGTTCTGAACCCATAAACAAGCAAATAACACAAAAGAAAGAGCACATATTTCAAATTCATTAGCTTTTTGCATATAGCCATTAAATTCAATCATAGAATTATTTATCCAATAAGCAAAAACAAAATCGTTTATTTACTATAGCAGCAAAACAAAAATTAAACACAAATTTTTTCTCTCTTGAAACATTAAAAATCGTTAAAGAAAAAATTGGAGAAACAAGAACTCACTTGTAACTCCACAGTGGTAGCAAGGACCTTGCTTGCCCATATCTCTCTCCTTTTTTTTTCCTTGACTTAAAGAAAAATAATTCAAAGAAAATTTTGGTGAAGAAAAGAGGGGAAAAAAAAAAGTAAATTTTATTGACAAAAAGTTGAAACAAACAAATAAATAACTTTCAGAATAATTAGTTTTCGTAATTATCTTTCTTCAAAGGCTAATAATATACAAATGGGTACAAGCCAAGGGCTTCTTGCAACAAACCCAGAAAGCAAAGCTTGCTATAAAAAAAAGGCAAAAAAGCCAAATACCCAGAAGAGTATTTTCTCAGTTTTTGTTTGTGTTCATAGTATTTTTTTTAATATTATTTTTAAAAATTAAAATCACCCAAAAAAAAGTAACAAGAATAAAGAAGAAATAGGATGATAGAGATGGGTTTTTCAGCTGGGAATCTGTACAATCCAATGGAAAAAGGAAAAGACCATTCAGAGAGAGAATCTAATAAATGGCTGTAAAAAAGAGGAAGAATAACAAGAACAACAAGGTGAAATGAAGAATGTGTGAGTGAGAGAGAGAGAGAGAGAGAGAGAGAGAGAGAAAGTGTTGGTGTGTATGTGTGTTAATATTTATATAACTATATGTAAAATCAACATATTTATGACTTTTTTTTTTTTGCATTCTTCTTGTATTGTTTGTGAAGTAAATCCTCAGCTTTCTTTCCTTCTATCTTTATTTATTTTTTCTTTATTTTTATGTTATTGACAGAAGGTTAGAAAACAAAGAAATCAAAAAGATTTTCAGTTCAATGTTTATTCTATTTGTTTATATTAAAAAAATATAGTTAAAATGTTTTAACCTATATTGCAATTGAAGAATTGGGAAATCAAATGGAATATTATTTGCATATATCCTGTTGACTATAGACTTTTCTGCTATTATGTGTATAAATTTTCAAAACCCCATTAAATTAAAAAAAAAACTGTTAAAGAAATTAATTAAGTTATGGTTTTAGAAGCATTGAAGATAAATATAAAGAGAAGAAAAGTTACATAAACAAAAAAAAAAGGTGAAAGAAACAATAAGAGTTGGTTTGGTATTTTTTTTCTTTGTTTTTTTTTTTTTTGTATTTTTGTAAAGCTAATATATATTTATATTTATATTGTTGTGTTAATGTGATGACATGATGTTGATAAAAATATTAAATTGGGTGTTCCATAAAAGGGAATAATTCTAAAGTCACCCACCACATTACATTTCGTGGTCACAACTCACATGTGCCACCGTTTTATTGGTGGACGCTTCAAAGTATATCAATAATGGGCTTATGAGCCAACGTAAATGTTATTTATTTTTTATTTTTTTTAAGAAAACGTAAATGTAATTTTGCTTTAGCTTTAGTGGTTTAATTTAGATCCCAAAAAAACAATAAAATTGGGCTGTGACTGATTGTAATTTAAGTAGGCTGTCATTGTAAGATGGAAACTTGGCAAAAAGCTAAAAGAAAACCTAAAGCATCACCCATGAAAGGGAAATTTAATAACATTTTTTTTTATAAATTCTTTCTTCAATTTAGAAATTGAGCATTTGTTTCATTATGTAAAAAAAAAAGATTTTATATAAAATTAAACAGGACAAATGCTATGCTTAGCCTATGACATGTAGTGGGTCTCCCAAGAATTTGACTCATTTTGGTGCCATGTGATGTGAGTTTCCTTTTTTCTTCTAATTTTTTGATCATCTTACTTTTTTTGTGAATAATTTGGTCCACCCACACCACTAAAATTGTAAAATGTAAGGGATATTAACACTGTCACTCCTTGAGGTTTATGTAAATTACATTTTGATGATAGCTTTTATTTTATTTATATTATTACCTCTTCTATTTAATTTGAAGGACAAAATCCTTTCAAGGTTTTTTTTATTATGTAAATGATTAATATATCCTTAAAGGATGAGGTATTTTTGTCTTTCAAATAAACAAAAGGGGTGACAGTGTAATTAAAATTAAAACTACCTTCAAAGTGTAATTTGTGTAAATATTAGGGGTGACAGTGTTAATACCCCCTAAAATGTAAAATGAAAATCAACAAAGCCTTTGAGACATTTTAGCCATCAGATTAGATGGATTTTCCATCAAAAGATTTTGACCCAAAACCAACTGATTTATAGCCGACATCATCTTCAAAATATCGGACGGCCAAGAATCATCAATCTTTCGGTCAATAAACAAAAAAAAAAGTCATGCCAAGTAACATCCCCTGTGATCTGTATTACTTTGATATTATTTACAGGTAATAAAATACATTTATATATATATATATATATATATGTAGCGTACATCAAAACCTCTTTTATCACATAAATTATGGGATATTAACACTGTCACCCCCTGAGGTTTATATAAATTACATTTTAATGATAACTTTGTTTTTAATTATATTATCACTCTCTTTATTTAATAAAAAAATAAAAAAAAAACCTCACATTTTATGAATATTTTAATTATTTATGTGACAAAAGTCACGATAATATTTTTGTCTTTTCAATTAAATTAAGAGGTGACAGTGTAATTAAACTAAAGCTGCAATTAAAATGTAATTTGTACGAACGTCAGGGGTGACAGTGTTAATTCCCCTATAAATTATACACCGTCCATTCGGTTCTAAAACTAAAGACGGGACCAATCAGATGAATACTAGTTTTTAATAAAATACTAATACTTTTTTATTTTATTTAACTGCGATAGCAATCAGGGATTTGATTCTATGGACGGCCCAGATCGGTCCATCATGGCACCTTGGTGCCATCGTTGAAGATGATAAATAATTTATTTAATTCTTACGAAAATGGAATAAATAGAGTGGTGGGTCCCAGGAGAAGTCTTAATGCCGGTCCATAGATCGACCACTTCTCCATTCTGTTCGCTTCCTTTTTTACAGTTTTCCTTCATAAATCTTCTTTACAAGGAAAAGATCTCCTACGGTCACACACATCGAAACATCTACAACGAGACAGGTAGGATTTGGTAACTTACTACCTAGGACCGTGGCCGGCCCCGCGTCCGGATCACGCTTTTTGATTTGATGGTTTGCATGTGGGGTCGAGAATGCCACGTGCACAGCTAAGGTTGTGAGGTGCATGATTGCAAACATGTGGTGAGACACAACAAGTTTCTCTTCTCTGTCTTCAACTTCAAATTTTATTTTATATTATGTATAAAAGAAAAACAGAAGCCGTCTTAAAGAGGAATCTGCCGCATAACCAATGAACATTCAACTTCAATTTTTTTTTTTTTTTTCTGTGAGAAATGATTTTACTGAAATTCCCAACTTGTCCTTTTACCAAACGACTCCACGTTGCGAGTGTTGTCATACATTGATGAGGGTTAGGTTAATGTGTATAAGAAGTCAAATACGATAAATTATTATTGTTATTTTTATTATTATTACCATAACACATTTGCTTAAAAATAATATATATATATATATTAAATGAAATGGTCCTATCATGTTAGCGCAATAAAATTATGTCGTATACATAAAAAATTATAGGGAGTGATGATTAAAAATTATAATTGAGTATGAATTTTTAAGTTAAGATTAATAAAAAATAATATATAATTAAAAATGAGTTGATGAGATAAGATAAAAATTAAAATAACTAGAGCACATAAAAAATTAAACTACGACATGGATCGAGTCAAGGCCTGGGTGCCACGGCTCCAAGCCAAGTTACAATGTTAAAGCTTGTAAGATTCTGTTTGTTTGGTTATTTTTAGAATTTTTTTTTTAGAGTTCTTATAATTCTAGTTATTTTATAATTTTTTGAAATGATTTCGCCTCTAGAGTGGTACGCATGTATAAGAGTGTGAAATATAGAGTTTTAAAAGCATAAGAGTGTTGTATAAACTCTTAAAAACTTGTTATATGTTATATTTCTTGCAAATCTCTTCATTAATTTGTTGTAATCATTAAATAAAAAAAATAGAATATTTTATTTATTATAAACGTAAATAATTTATTAAATTACGTAATTCGTGTATACCTTGCGTGATTGATTGTTTTCTCTTATTTTCATTATGTAATCTTTTAATTCTTAAATATTTGTGAGTGAATTCTTTTGCATACATCAATAATTTTAATTAATTAATTTTTAATATATATATATATAATAAAAACATGCAGAAAAAAAAAACATAATTTGCTCGTCTAACTTAATACTCTTTAATATTTCATATATCATTTATTATTTTTTTAACTTCTTTTTACGTGTCAAATGGACATACATGAATAATACTCTTTTTTTTCATTTAAAAAAACCTAGATGAAATTGTTGCAATCAATTTAAATTTAAATATAAATTTTTATATGATATATATATATATATGCAAAGAAATAGTCTTATATACTCTTTCAAACAAAAAAGTCTTCAATACGCGTTGCGGATGTACGTTTTTGATGAAATCGAATACAACTTTTTCTATTTACTCGTATTGATTGGTGGATATAAAAATGAGGTTAATTATGTTTTGTGTTTTGAGTAATAATATAAAATATAAAATAACACAAAAATAATGTGTTTTGATGAATCTGAGGTGAGAAATCTTGGACAATACACAAGAAATGAGACAAGTTGGTGGGATCTCTAATTGTCACGTTTTGAGCTCAATTATATTAATAATAAAATAGTCCACAAATTAGGTGGTTACATGTATGTAGCACTCTTGTTTTGACCTCATTACTCATTACCCCCTTATTTCCTTTTCTTTAAAAAATAAAAAAATAAGTGGCCTTATTTTAACTCCATTTTACACAAATCTTAAATTGTATATGAATTTGTGCCTTGTGGACATTTGGGTTGGGTCACGAGAATTGATTATAACCTCTTTTTAAAAATTAAAAAAAAAATCTTGATGGTAATTTGTGATTTCATGGGAGTCACATAATTGATATAATAAGAGGGGAATGAAGTGATGATGCATGCCAAGTGGAGTAGTGGGCAAATTGACTAATGGGATTACAAAGTATTAGGTTGGATCCCTTTTATTAAAGCACAATTATGTTATCCATATCTCAATACTCACTTTTATATCTAATTGTGTACAAAAAAAAAAAAAACCATTTTTAGGTGAATATGAGTGGGATTTCAATTTTATATTATATATACACACACTAACCTATAAGAACAATAAAAGATTTTTACAGGGGAGTCGAGTACCAAATTCACAAAGAGAAAGGGCAAAAGAAAAAGAACACAAAGATCCTTGTATTTCATCATATTTATATGCAAACCCCACAACATCCAACATTTAGCCTTTTACACAAACTCACGCTAAAACCAACCATAATGCTCTTAACACATGGAGGGTAGTAATTGGCCAAACAGGAGTTTAATTCTACTATGTATCACGAATGGAATACTTATTATTAATTTAAAAGATTAGTTTATGAGATAATATTGTTTATTCAATTATATATATTAAAGATTCATTAAATTTTTATTTGATGTGGGACGTGGCATTCTCTATTATTTAATTATATGCACACTTTTATCACAGTCTAATATTAATTTAAGGATCTACCTGATTTGTATTGCCTGTTTCACTACTCATAAGAGACTCATTACTCACATAACAATTTCTATTAAAACTTAAAATATAAAAATTTTATAATTAACAAATTATATCAATCTCTACTATTTTTGAAAAACTCATATTCAACGTGATAATCTATTGTGATGATTTTGAAAACTCACGTATAAATAAAAATTTAAATTAAGTGAATTTTAAAAATTATATATCTTAAACTTTAATAAAATTTGTCACGTATATATTAAATCTCTTATAAATAGTGAGATGAACAATATTTATTAAATTAACATATGAATTTGAATTAAACTATAATAAAAACGCCTCGTAAATGAATAAAAAAAAATCACACCCTACATCATATTAAAATTAAATAAATTTTAAATATATAATATTACCTAGCAATCTAATTTTTTAAGTTCATAAGCCCGAGTCGAGCTGTCACACATAGCAGACCAAAAGCGTTGGTTAACAAGCACTTTGTGTTTTGCATCATGTTTCGTAATAATGCATTGCTCGTATTAATAATTTTATTATCCCCAAAATCAAAACACTGCCACCACAAATTAGAAACTGCATTATTTTCACTTCTTCTTTTATTTTATTTTTGTTCAAATGATCATGAATGGCTGGTAGAGCTAATCAATAATAATTGAAGTGCTTCTAAATTCCAGCCATTAAAAGTGAAATCATGCATAATTATGTTAACAGTTTATTTATAAAAAAAGATGTTAAAAATTTAATAATAAATAATTAACAGTATAATTTTATTTATATTTCTCGTAAAGTTCATGAATTTAAATCATTATCCTTCTTATACAGATTTTTTTTTTATATAAAAAAGAAGGTAAAACCATGTTTATTTTTTTCTTAAATCCATTTTATTGATAAATGAGATGAGAGCTATTTATTATTTGAATGATTCTCAAATCCTTCTCCTTTGGTATGAGATGTAGGATTGCTTAGAGGGAATACAATTTCGACTTACAAACTTGAGCTTCCTATTGTTAAATTAAAATATAAAGTTAGAATTTCTAAAAACAGTTAATTATAGTTTAACCATGACACTACCAAAATCAAATTTTACTTGCAGATCTTTTTCTCAATATTTTTGATAGGTTATTTTACCTATCAAAATATTGGGAAAAAACTTTTATTAATAAAATAAATTAATACAAAATTGATATATTTTCAATTACAACTACTCATTTTTAACATAATCAAGTTTACTTATTTAATTTTATGAATGCACAACAAGAATTTTCGTACATAAAAACCTACACGAAGAATGCTATTTATCTATCTCTATATATATATGCACAATTAGTTAAATTAAAATAAATTTAAATATGTGTAACATTACACAAATTACAAAAAAAACTTTTATTTTGTGTAAACCAAATTTTAATTCATTAATTTTATAATTCACTATGTATTAAAAAAAAAAAAATTTAACTCGCTCTATGTCTATATGTTTTTTTTTTTTAAATAAAGAAGTAGAATTTGAACTTAAAATTTTTTTTCAAAACAAAAGAAAAAGTACACATCAACCAACCCTTTAAACAAATAATCCCATCTTGAGTCTTGGCTTTTAAATAGCCAGAAATGGTGTAAGTTTTGAGGGTCCAAACAATTACTAAGCATTTTGAAATTTGAATGGGTTCAAAGTAATAAGACAAAGATTAATCTAACCACCCATTAAAAGCCTAAATTAAATGGGCGTAATTAATTCAAGGGGACGGGGGCTTCCATGGACCATTCTTATAGAGTTAAAAGTAACACTATAATTTTTAAATGATATGTTAAATTATTATTAGGTAGTAAAATAATTTAAATTTTAAAATTATTAATTTTATTATTATTTGATATATTATTTAAAAAATATAATATTATTCTTAAATCAATAATTTTAAAGGAAAAATATTTTAATTTAATGTAATAAATAAAAGGAAGGTGGGCTCTGAGGAGGATTTGCAATTGATGAGACACATGTTGCTGCAAAATGGGGTCACAGGAATAAGTTTTAGATTTTTTTGAACAAAGATTTTTGCATAAAGATATCAGAACTAACTTTTGGATGATGCACTACTAATGTGGTAATTAGGCATGTTTTGGACTTGCCCAAATTTGAAAAAGTGCTTTTGGTTTAGAAGTTAGAGTGGGGTGGTGAGATGAAAGCACTTCTTCCATTCTCTTGTGTACAGAAAATGTGCTAGAAAACGAGTTTAACAAAAGTCAGATTTGGCAAAGTGAATTTTTTTTGTTAAGAATCCTTCTAAGGAAAGATATCTAACTGGAGATTCCCCAATCCTCATGTGATTTTTTTTTTTTTTTTTTTAGCTTAAGGGAAAGATTATCTAACTAAAGTGAAATTTCTCGATTTTTTTTTTTTTTTGCTTGATTGGGGAAGCGCTGGCCCAGGTGAAATGGCTTTTTGATTAAGAAATGAGTGGCCCTAAGTGGGTTAACCAAGGCCAGGCCCAACATCATTGTCTTTTTTTTTTAGATTACCTTGATATAATCCTAAATAAGTAATTTATCTATATGAGCTGCTATTTGGATACTATTTCTTGATTATAGAAAGTAATAGATATAAAATATATTTAAAATGTGTTTAATTTTTTTAAAGAAAAAATGTATTTAATTGAAGCATGTATTAAAAAGTAATTTATAGTTAGAATCTTGAAATTATTCAGAATTCCAAAACAATAATTATAAAAAAAATTAATAATAATAAAAAGAATGTTGAATTTGTATACCAATCTCTAGATTATATTGTCTATATGATTGTTTGATATTGATACATTATAATTACATATTATGTACTTGTTTTTATTTTCTAAGCAAAAGTCAACTTAAAAGTTATTTTTTTTATTTACATTTGACTAATATTATATTTACATGTTTTTAATTACTAATTATATATTTTTTTAACCGATAAAAGAATAAAATATGTTTATATTATTAATTTTAAAATTCTATCATTAATACAGTAGATGTATTGCATTTATAAATAAATATTATGTTATAATAAAAATATAAAATATGTAAATACAACATTACTATGTCTCGAATTAAATAACTTGAAATACTGAAACGCATGGTTGAGTTAATTGCTAGACGTGTTTTTCATTAATGCATTTGATTGAAACTATACATTTGGGGGGTTGGTGTTTGAAAGAAGAATAACGTATAATTTAAAAAGAGTAATACTTATGTCAAATTTTTTTTGAAATATACTAAATTCCATTAAAAAATTCAGTAAAAATATCTCATTATGGGCTTCTAATAATCAATCAGAGAAATTAATGAGACTTAATAATATATTTATACATTAATAAATGCTTGACCCATACCCTTTATACAATTAAGAGAAACAAAGTTATTTATGATTGGAAAAACCTTTTTGAAGAAATGAAAAATACAATCCTAAAATTCAGGGGACCAAAAACAACCCTCAAGTAGAAGTGAGAAAAAATAAATACAATCATAAATAAATAGAACAAAAAAAAAAGACTAAAAATAATTAACAAGACTTAACACCAAATAAATTCCATCTTACACAGTAAGTTAACGGGATTTGGTGTCGCTGAAAAATTAATTACCCCCGATTGCCAAAAATAAATAGTAACAACTAACCAAATTGTTATATCAAATAATCGTTAAATTATAAAATAATATAAATTTTAAAATTATTATTATATTATTCTACCGCGTAATAATAACTTGACCAATTACTCAAAAAAAAAATTTAAAAGGAGCACACACCGCAATTAAAACGTTGTGTCTCTCTCAATATTAAATGCCACGGGTTCTCTTGCCTGAGTTGTGGCTTCCAACGTCAACATTCATCAAGTTCAAAGTTGAAACAAATTTATTATGGAGCTTTGTAATTTCCTCTTTAGGTCATGACTTTCACTCATGTGTCATACATTTGTCGTCTCCATTCTCCAATTTTCAAATTGGAGTATCTCACTTTTATGAATTTTCCAACATAATTTAATTTCTGGGTATAAAGATTTACAACTCAAATACAACCCTCGCAATTTAAGAATACAAAAAATCTGACCTAAAAAATAATGAACAATACCCAATTCTCCTATATACACACACACACAAGTCTACATATTTGAAGAGCAACCGCATTATATTCCAAGGAAAAGTTCGAAAATGAAAAGTGAGATGGCCGTCATAATTTGTAAGGAAAGGTGAAGGATCCCTTTCGAAGTGCTTCCCCGCCTTATCCCAGGAGAAGGTAACCCAATGAGTCAACCAACGATACGATTGGTGATAACCATCTCAGGTTTGGACGCTCTATCTTTAGGAACAAACCTCTGTTCTATCAAATCAAAACACGTTGATCAAGATAGGCTTAAGTATTTACAATTTATATTAATATAATAATCATTGAGATACTTTAAATATATAAAGCTAAATTGGCAACTGGGGTCTTTTTTTTTAATGATTTTTCTTATTCAAAAACTTGATTTTTTGCCCGAAAGCAGAGACGTTAGGAAAAAGCTATGAATGATGACAAAAGTAAGCTGAAGATTTTGAGAGGTATGGACCGGTCGGTTTGAAAAGTTTTGGTTCAGAATAAGATATTGACACGTGTTAATGGTATCATTAAAACTTATTGTTGAATAGACATACAAGTCAAGAGTCCCACCTTGGAAATAGATATAGATGGTCCTGAATGCAAGGATCAAGTGAACTTTATTGTTGAAATTAAAAACAAAGTGCTTTGTTATTTTTCTTTTGATTTCGGAATTACTTTTTAAGATTTGCTGTTAGGTTTATGCTAACAGGAATCTCACCAACTATCACTAGCACCACCCCCATAAGCAATTGAATTGAATTCCAAAAAGTTGGTTAATTTAGATAAGGGCAACCTGCACTCACTTCAAGGAAACTTTACAAAAGATAAATGTAAGATGCTGCCTATCTATTAGCTCATCCATCGAATTCCTGATATCATATGCTGCCCCGTATCTCAAATCTAGAGAATAATCCTATCATCTGTCCAATTTTGTTTATATATCAATTAACAAAAAACTTCCATCAACCACAACTCTTTGACCGCCAGTCACTTGTTCATGTTAACTCAACACTGACAATAATTTGCTGGAGGCTGCACCATTTCACATCACAAATGTATTTCATTTCTCCCATCAAATAAAATCATTCTTGCGGCAATATCATGTACGATAAACAAAATCTAACAAAATGCTGCCGCTTCCGTTATTCGAAATCCTTTTGATAGCCTCAACTGTGGCCACGGGTGGAATAAATGAATCTCACATTATTGAGTACATCCAAAAGCAAAGCAATACGAGACATCCACTCTCGCAGAATAATTCTGTGTCTACTGCAATCTAGCAGCATTTCACGAAATCATCACATTTGAACATGTTTTTTGGTGGAGGTTGATGATGGGTCCTGTGCATCTTCCTTAGCTCTTGAGTGAAGTGTATTGGCTAGCTTTTCTGCTTCAGCTTTCTCAAGCAAAGCCTGTCTCTGCATGGTTGCCATCATCTCCCTCATAGTCTTTTCCTCACCTTCGAGCTGTGTTTTCATTATAATCTCAGCGTCCTTGTCAATTGGTTTGAAGTATTCTTCAATGGCAGCTTCCTGCACATAAAAACATGATTTTTCTTAATACAACCGAATCAAGAACTTAAAAATGAGACATTTAGATGTATCTAGAAGACAAAGAAACAAAAAGAAACTGCAAAATCAGAAGGATTACAGATACTCCATGGCGAGTATAAGTGCTTTGCCATGAAAAGAAAATGTGAAAACTCGGAAAGCAAGAGCAAAGCTTTCAGATTTCAAGTTAGAGTAATTTAAGAGCTTGGATGCTGCACTTTGCTAGCTAAATAGTACGTAACCGAGCTTGGTATTTAGTAAGAGGTACACCTAACAAAGCTGAGCATCAGTTAGATTTAGTCTCCCTCTTGCACACAAGAAAATTATGCTGCTTATTTCTCCAACTGAGAAATAAGGACTACAAACTGAATCCACTAGAATAGAAAAACTGAATTCAAAGATGGATAAAAGAAATGCCAAGAATCTGTCATCTATTTGATTATTCTATGCCAGTAATGGTAACTTACTGTATCTTCCAACTTCTTATTTAAGGTCTGCATCTCCTCAACCATACGCCGAACCTCAGCTAATATAGTTTGCTCAGGGATTTTTTTTAAAGCTGTCTTCCTTTCTTCTGCCTGAATGAGAAGTTAAAATAAAAAAAAGAACATCTGAAGCTAAAACTTAACACCAAACTTGAGGCCAACTTATTATGAATTTACAGAATGGTAAAAGCATGATTGAATAAAATTCAAGACAGACAAAACATTTTTCTTTTTTCAAAAGAGAGACTGTAGAATAAGAAAGTAAAATAAGATACAAATTGTGGTTTTATATTTTGCAACAAATATTGCTTCAACATAATCTTGCTTCTTGCAAGCCATGCAAAAGATAATTATAGCCACAAGGCTTGGATATCTTTATCAAATTCAAGAATTTCGATAAGCATACATATGCTAAGTTTTTAACAATCTAGTGTTGACCTCCGGCGTGGACAAAAAGAGATGATATTACTCTATGTTATTATCATGATCATGATCATTATGATTTATTTATTTTTTGTACATGAATTTGGTCTTCACATTTTGATTAGAACACTGTTAAACTTGAAATAATAGGATTGATATACTTTCCCCATACAAAAGTTTAAGTTGTCCATTATTTCTTTTTCCCTGCAGGAGCCAAGGTCCCATTCCTCTCTGTATATAAAATATTCACCTTTTCTTCCTAAGTATCAGCTCACTAGTTCTGCCCTAGATAAAAAAAACACCACTTATAAGATCAATATGTCTACCCTTTGAAAGGGGATCAGGAAAAATAATTGAAAGTTAGGGTTCCTACAACACCTATCACCAAAAGAAGTACGAACTGCTTCTTTGGTGATATATGCCATATTAATACTGCAATTTCTGGTCATAGCACATCAAGGAAAATTACATATTCGTCAAGAGAAAAGGAAAGCAAGAATAATCAAATGGACTAAGAAGTTGGCACACATTAATTTGAAAAGGTAAGGCACTTAAAGAATACAAGTTAACTGTTTGCAGTCAATAAAAACCAAAAGAAGAATAAGCAGGGGAGAAAGTTATAAACATTATTCCAGCCCAAGATGCCAATCAAAATATAGAGTGACAAAACCAAAAAATGATATGCTGAGAAAGAGTAGAGAATATGACTGCCCTAGATGGAATAAGAATATTATCTTGAAGAAGAACTGATGATTGCAATAAATATGGTTTCTATAAGTATAATAAAGAACTTTACATAGCTACAGGAAAAATAATGGGTTACTTAATAGAACCCAATCAACCACGTGGATTTTAAGTTCAGAATCAAGGTAAAGATATAAGAAAAAGAGATACGTTCTAAGAAAGAAAAGCTAATCAAAGTTTGTTTCTAAGCAATAAGGTAAACCAACAACGACAAGAAATCAAAATGTAAACCAATAGTACAGACAAGCACACACATTGTTAATAGCATTCACTAGGATTTAAAACATGAATAAAACTGCATGAATCAGAATTGGAAACATATTAACAAACTAAAAATACATAAGTCTAGGCAACAACAATGATGAAAATTTTATGAAACAGTAATATAAACCTGTTGCAGACGCTTCTGGACCTGCAATCTGTATGATCGAATTCTTCGTTCTTCATATCCAGAAAGAACCCTCACATAGAACAAGGCTCTTCTACCAAACTCTAATAGCTTACTCATTCTAATAATTCATTAATTCAACATGGATATATCCTACACAAACACAAACATAATTCAGCGAAATAAAAATAACAATTTTAGAGCATTAAAAATTGCCACAATTAAATTTGATTGTACAAAATCTTCACTTCTTTTCCAAATGTTATATTTGATCCCAGAGAAAATTGTAGTTTCATGGATGTGCTGCAGACTGACTTTATTACAAATTTGATAAATGGATTAAAGTCTAGGTCATGAAATCTTATTCTAGTACACTATACTTGTCATTGCTAATTATATATACAAAATAAACAAAAAATTAAAAAATATGAAATGAAATTAATTTGTATAATGTATTGTTAATATACTAATATTCATCCTCTTCTTCATCTTTCTTTTCTTATCCAGACTATATTAATTTTCCCACATACCTCACTTAAAATAAGTAGCATCAGAATTTATTGTCTACAATAATTTAACAAACCAAACTAAGAAAAAGCACAAATATTAAGTAAATGAATGTAACCAACTGATGTGCTTCTAATTGACTATGGAATAACTCTAATTCAATCTTTGAGCTGATTCAACTATCAAATTTCAAGCATCAAAGCAATTGTAATTCGATTATTTACCACAGTTGATTATACCTTGTCTTAATCACCACATAAATGCTAAGCTTTTAAAGTTTCCTCAGATGCGAAAGAGTCATCAGCCTAACAATCAGAAACTCAATTGCAGCTAAATTTCCTATACCTCACTAGAGGTCACAATACTGGAACATATGTGCTTAGGCTAAATCTCAAGGCCACAAAACCCCAAAAAGAAAATTCTTTTATCCAATCTCAAGTTTCCGCCCCAAATTAAAAACTATCAGATAACGATAAATAGTAAAGAATACAGCTTACGGAAACAAGTCACGCATAACTACCGGGAATTCTAAGGAGAATGGAAATGAAGCAAGGCGCAGTGACCGCGTCTCCTTAAGAGCTGAAGCAAATGAAGATTTGTTAGTTGTGAATCTCAGGATGTTAACAATATTGAAGAGTAAATTTCCTGGAGTACCTAGTATAGAAGGTTGAAGTTTGAATTGACTGTTAATCTGCCGGTGAGAATTGGATGTTCCGCCGATCGCCAAGAAATGAGATATTCGGCTGACCTCGCGAGCGAGACGATTTCTCTACAGGGATTAGAGCTTCGGCTTATACTTAGCCCAAGTCTCGATTTTTTATTTTTTATTTTTTAAATTATGGGAGAAAGTAAATTAGGTTACCCGAAATTCATATTTAAATAAAGATAAAAAAAAACAAAATAATAAAGAAACATTTTTTTAGAAAAAAAAAATTGTTGGGCGTGAGAATTACATCCTCCCTCGTCGTATTTATATGGGTGAGACTTTTCACACTTGTTCGATTCGATTTATGTAATATAAATTTAAAGTGAAATTTTTTAAAAAAAGAGAGAAATTTTTGTAGCGTGAATTGCATGCCCCGGCACATTTTGTAGTATGTCATAGGCCGACACAACATGTTAATAGTATCGTGCTGGTATAATATGACTCAGGTTGTGTTGTGTTGGGTCATTGACATTCCAGCACGAGCCTACAATAGATCGTGTCAAGCACGAGCCATTATGGACCTAGTACAATATGACCATGTGCTATGTTTATTTTTTATATTTTTAATTATTTAATTTTATTTAATTTTTTAAAATATTTATAATTACTTTTTTATAATATTATAATTACAATTATAAATATTATAATAATAATTAAAATTATTAATTGTAATAACAATTAAGCTTATATTAAATTAAAATTATGTTATAATCATAAATTAATAATTATAATTATAATTATTAAATGTAAAAGTTTATTGATATTATTTTAATTCTAAAATTATTAAATACAAATATAAAAATGAATGATCAAATTTACATCACTGTAATTCTAAAACATCTCAACTATGTTGGCATCTATTGAACTATTTATTATTTGTAAATTTAATTATTTTTTTAATAAATTATAAATTTATATTTTTAAATTCTATCAAATTTTAAATTTTTGATAATTTTTTATAATATATTCTTGCCAATTTTATTTTCAGTTCTCTGTATTTTTTTAATTTTGTACACACACTTTAGTCTCCAAAATTTTCGATACCAATCTTGATTACGTTTCATCTAATATTTTGCTATCCGCACTAAAAGCATATTTCAATGATGTGGTAGACATTTGAGGTGTTAATAAATACACATAATAAAATTATTTCGTTTGATTGTCATTATGATAAAATATTAAATTTTTTTTACTGTTATGTACCCAATATATAATAGTTAATATTAATATATTTTTTCAATTCAAAAGTAGTAAAAATATTAGAATTATAACTATTCTTGTTGGAAAATTGGTGATTCAACAATTTTGGTTGGACAATAATTGAGATGAATACCAAAGTGGAGAGTTACAAGAAGTCTAGAACGTGTGGGACGCGTATGGAGAAGTCTAGGACTTGTGGGACACGAAGGGGGAAGTGAAACGGGACTTAAAGATGCAAATGAAGAAGGAATTCGCGGGGAGCTTCCAGCGCCACGGCGCTCAAAACAGAAGACCAGCGCTGTAGCGTTGGGTCCTCAGCGCTGGGCGCCACGGGACGAGCGCCGCAGCGCCAAAACTCGTGGAAAAGTCCGTTTTGGCTCGGGATTTCAAGTTTTGGAAAGTTTTGGACTTCCAAAACAAGTGGACTCTTACTCCAATAAGGAATAGGGTTTGTAGGCACGAAATATACCCAATATAAACACTTGTAAACCATTGTTTAAGGTTAAACATCTAAGGTTTTAAGATGTAGCTATAAGAGAGAATAGAGGAGCTAGGTAGGTACTAAGTGCGTGGTGCACTAGAGTGTAACCTTGGGGGGTGTTTTCTTCTTTAGGTTCTTTGAGTGAATAAAAGAGAAACACCATAGATCATTTAGGCTTAGATGCTCGGGCTATTCTTGTGTTTCTTGTCAAAATCTCTTATGAGGAGATACGAAGAGGTCTTAGGGAGTCATAATGATCAATGGTAGATGCTTAGAGGTCTCTATGGGAGATACTAAGGGGTCTTGTGGGATCATTGATGATGTAAGAAGATACTTTGTGATCTATTTCAATAGAAAGAAGCTGGATCATGGATCCTCCGTGAACGTAGGCAATTTGGGCCGAACCATGTATATCTTGTGTCTTGTAATTGGTTTGTTTTCTTTATCTTTATTGGTGTGTTAATCTTATGTGTTCTTACTTATGGTGTGAGTTATGATTTTTCGCTGCGCAAAGGGTATCAAGGTTGTGGCTTAGTTGATGTCATAGGGGTGTCAAATTTAAGTGCACAACTTGATATCCCTCAACAATTCTTTTACCTTTTGTCAAAATAGTCTAAGCAACCTGATCGTAAACAAGTTACTCATTTGTTTCTTCTATAATTATATCTGATCCTAATTTGTTTTATGTGATAAAATCATAAATTTAATCAAAATCTTAAGAAAGTTTAGAATTTAAATTTTATGAAATTCTAACAATTAAATTTTTTGCACCAAACCAATTGCTTATAGAATTCATTATGGATATACAAATAAATAACATAACAATTTTCTTTTAATATTTTTAGAATTTAATCCCCATAACAATTCAATTATTATAAAATATGAGATTATCTCTATATTTAACAAACTCATAACTAATATTATATATATATATATATGAGTTAAAACAATAAAAAATAAAGTCTAATACATACATAAACATGCTAACGTGACATCATTAAATGCTTCCAAAAAAATTATATGGTAAAATGTAATATTCTAATTATAATTAGTTAATATAAATTCTTTCATTTTATTACTATAATAAGGATATTATAATAAATACTCTTAAGGTATGGTCTAATTTTAGTAATCTTCACTAATTTAAAAAATAGACATTAATACTCAATTGTTAAAGAATATTCTGATAAAATTAACAAAATTGAGTGAAAAAATCTAAATTGCACTTTAAATATTAAAAAACAATAAAATAGTTATTTTACTCTTACAAAACAAATAATAATAAAAAATTAACTTATTATTATTTAAGATTTTGCATTTACACAATAAATAAAAATCAAAAATAAAAAAATCATCTGAATCTTGCATGCTACATCATCTTATGTGCTTCATCATTTGAACAAATAATTATCAACCAAACGACAATTTTCTTCTTTCCCACTGAATGTAACGAAATAAGACCTAAAAAAGAATTGTTGTAATGAAAAATAATTTTCATGATTATAATTCAACAAAAATCCCAAATTGAATAAACTCATGACCCTATCCAAATTAAATAAACTCATAACTCATCATCAACAATCTCAAATTGAATAAACCCATAACTCCATCCAAATTGAAAAAATCCCGAACTCATAACTTAACAAGAAAAATAATTTAGAGTTAAAAATAAATAAAAATAGATCGGGATGGTATCTACTAAGAAGCCATTTTAGAGTTCAATCAAAAAAAAAAAACCAGTTATTCATCACGAGGAGTTACCCATCATCACTATAAGCCGCCCATTGTCACGAGGACCCATCGATCGTCGTGAGGAACTAGATCGCGGCTGGACATCACTGTCGTGAACCCAATCAATGCTGAGGATCGAATCACAACTGGGCATCATTGTCACTCGTGGCGTTGGCTGGCTGCAAGCACCAACCTCACTTGGCCACCGCTCTTACGGTGTTGCCTGACCGCCTAATGATGATGATCTTCGACTGATGATGATAATATTTGACTGATGATGATGATGGTGATGATTTGGTTCGATTTGGTTTGGAGTTTGATTTATATTTTTTTTATAAAATAATCGGTTCAGTTTCAATTCGATTTTGGTTTTGTTCGGTCTGGTTCAAATTGAAAAAATACATTAAAAGCTGAAACCGAACCAAACTAAACCGGTTTGGTTTCAACCTGAACCGAAACTGAAATCGAAACCGAAAATGCCCACTTCTACTTTCTCTTAATTTTTTCAAACACCGTATGAGTCTCCAGCGTAAAATAATTTCAAACATTTGATGTTTGCCTTTTTTTTTTATTTTCTAATACTTTCAACATTTTTAGTTTGAAAAATAAATTAACTACTAAAAATTTGTGATGGTATTGAAATTTCTTCAAATTTATTTGGAGCCATTACATAGATAATAAAGATGTGTGTCAATAATTTGTAATTGGATGAATGAAAATAGAAATAATTTAAGAGATTATAATTTTTAAAGAGCATTGAAATAATTTGATAGATATTTGAGTTGAATTAAGTTGAGAGAGAATTTAAAGCAATTTGACATATTTTAGAATTTGGGCCGTGGGTGCTATTTTATAAGCACCTATGGTCACAAAATTGTGATCATTGATCAATCATCGATGTTTAAAAAAATTAAATTAATTTTGTTTTTCTTAAAAGCTGCAAACAACTTTTAAATATGTATATATTTAAATATTTTATTTTATTAAAAAAAAAAATAAATGGCCTACTAAGCTTGCCATGTCAATATGGCAAAAGTTTGTGCTGGACAATGGCCTAAACTGTCGTGCTTAGACCGAATTTTGGTGGGCTATATTGACACAGCATGACCTATCTACCACCTCTACATTAGGTTATTTAAAAATTTTCTCTAAAACTCACTTAATTACACTTTAAAAAATTTTAGCTTGAGAGCAAGTAGATCATGACTTTGAACAATGACATTTTAAAGATTGCAAGTTAAAAAAACTAATTAAGAAGCAACATTATGACAAAAATTGATTAGTTTTAATCTTTTTTCTTTAAAAGTATTTTTGTAGTAGTATAAGTTAAAAATAAATAGATCTAGTTAAAAAAAAGACAAAAAATATCAAAAAATGAATAAACTCCAATGAAAATCATCGGCAAACAAAATTAAAGCGCACCTCGCATGCAAAATGTTAGGAGATGCCATATGTCATTACTCTCATCACATGACTAGGTGTGCGACTTAATTGTATGCCCAATGAGAAGGGGTGCAACTCCTCACATCTCGCAACGCGAGATGCAAAAAATTTTAAGATTATTCTTTTTCTCTAATTTATTATATTTTTATCAACACATTTTTTTTTTCGATTCATACAATACACTATTATTATATTGTTGATTTTGATTCAAATAACAAATCTTTTGAATTATGTTATTAACAAAAAAATTTATTTTCTTAACTAATAAAAATTAATCAAATAATTTTTTTCACTAAATAAATTTCTCTATTGCGTATGAACTCTACAGTTGGACTTGAACTTAAAGGTTAGACTCGCTAACAAAACTTGGGAGACTTTGAGCGGGACCGCAGGTGGCTATATTTATATCTTACTCATTTGATTAATAGAATCGAGGTTTTGTTAAATTGTGTGGGAATGAGGAGGGACAACGTCAACCAGAGAAGGTTAGAGAAGTTGTTTTAAATTAACGTACCTTACTTATTCGCCTAAAGGCAATCAGAAGCGCAAAAGTGTTTGAACCACCATGTGAAGAGCAAGGTTGGTTTCCAGAACAGAAATCAGAAGGAAACCTCGACCTTTAGAAGAGTTGCAACTCTACCGTGCTACGCAGAGCACAAGGGTACTCCAGGCTAGCTATTACATAACACCATTATTCCAATGCATAATTTGCAAGAAACATTACACTGAACTCAAAACCAGAATTGTACTCGCACCTAAAAGCCTTAGGTGCCCAAAATCAAAATTCACACAGTACGAAACAGAAGGCTTTATTATGCAAAGCAAATGAAACGCCACTATTAGAGTGGCAGGGTAAGGGATAAATCATATTAGCCAAACTGGCACAAGTATCTTAACGATAAGACAACCAAAATGGATATTGCATACTGTGAATTTATTAAGAGAAATCTGAAATCCATCATCTACATGGGAGGCATTATCCATGAACAGTAAGCAAAATCAAGGGTACTACGAACACCACTACCAACCGTGCATATTACATCATCTGAGTATTAAAAGAGGTCCGGTTTAGAATTAAGAAAACAAGAATATACACAACTAGTTAAGTTTTTTGCAACCCAAAGTTATACAAGCAGTGTTCGTCCAGCCACCAAGAAGGAAGAATTCAGTTTCTTCTTTTCTTCTTCTTCTCTTCCTCCCTATCATTAGCATGTTTCAACTGCACACAAAAAATAATAACACCATTAAAACAAATTATTTTTATAAACTGTAGCAAATTTATCAGAATTCCCAGACTAATCACCCAGCAGAAAAAGTGAAACCTGGTGGCATCAATTTTCCAGGCAGTATGACTTACCATGATCACGAGAATACGAACAAAAACAGCAACAAAATCAGTGAAAAGGGTCAGAGCATGCTTCACATAATCCCGGTCACCGAAGTGAGCTTTCTCAATTATATCCTGGGTGTCCACCACAATATAGCCGACAAACACCAAAAGGCCAAAGTACAACTGCAAAGATAATTACAAACACATATAATAAATGTTAAGCAATGTCGATGAAAACAATCCAAAATGCAAGATTTTCTGCATGAAAGTTGACAGTAACAATCCCCCTAACCTCAAACTTGAAGAGAGCTGTTGAACCCCCAAAGATAGAGGAAGCAAACTGCAACCAGAGAAGCATGGACAAGCCTGAAGAAAGCACACCACCAAGGTACAGATACTCCCTACGCCTTGCCAACATGGCAGCTACTGAGAAACAAGCAAAGGCCACTCCAGTCCCCACAAATGCAGTGATCAGAATGCTGTAAGAAAATGAGAAATAAAATTACAATCACAAAGCAAAACATTATGAGTGACTTAATCATATAGTAAAATGTTACCAATAAAAAAAAAAGTGACAAAAGCATAAAAAATGACACAAGCATTAACTTTGGAGAACGTGTCTAAATTACTTGGGGCTTATAAAACCAACCAGAAGTTTCATAAGCCCCAATAGCACAGCGTTGGAAGACAGCTGCAATTAAATTTCAGCACCATTAATCTTTTAAGGTTGTAAGCACATTATTATCCAAAACAGATGCATAAAACATAGTAAGTGATAATAAAAGAAGGAAGCAAAAATCGATTATAGTTCATTCCTACTCTTGGGGGAAAAATTTAGCACAACCCAGAATTAAAAAAATAGGTAGACGCGTACCTCTGGTCAATCTGAATGGCCAAATCAATCAAAGGACCGATGGAGGCACCTTCAAAAAGGGCGGCCGCCATAAGGAGAGAGATCCTCTTTCTCTGTTCACCATTAAAGACAGGCAGACAAGTAAGCACACAGAACAAGGAAATGGAGAGAACAAACTCAAAGTGGATAGATCATAGTACCTCCTCATAAGTAGGGGTAGCGAGCAGCCAAGCAATGGATCCAATCATTGCAAATGTTGTAAGAAGGCCACCTATATTCCATAGGAGATGCAGGTAGACTCCGGTAGCTGATGCGACCAGCGCACAACATAACGAGAGATAAACCTAAACATTTGGCACAAATAATTAAAAAAAATAAATGTCAAACAGAAGAATTGATATCGCTATTAAAAATTAGAACAAAGAATCAAGAATGCGAAACCCTAATAACAACTAGAAATGCAAAAACCTAGTGGAGATTAATTAAATATAAACAAAAGCTAGCGGACTTATAGTAATTTCATAGGATTAGTACAACTTGATCTATCACATCAAACAATTATGGGTAAAATACAAGATCCGGTATTTTCTCCGCAACCAACAAAGTTACATATTTAAGACCGAGTCCAAAAAATTCAAAACCCTAAATATCTCTGTAATCGAAACAACATCCCAACAAATCGTCCAGAAAGTGCATATGATAACAAAAAATTTACCGAATAGAACTTAATAATTTGAGAGAAAATAAATATAAAAACCTCTACCTGTTTAAGGTGAGACTGCACAATTGGAGAGATCTGGTGGAAGTTCTTGAAAGAGTCCCAACGACGAGATTGATCTCGAGACTCGAAAAAGGACGAGAAAGCCGTATCCATTGTTGTTTGCCTCGTAGGAAAACGCGAGAAAACTGCTTAGGAAAATGCGGAATCAAGGAAAGTCGCAATTCATAAACTGGTAATAAAGTAATCCGGAACCCGGCGTTATTTATAACCGTCGGATGAGGAAGTTACTTAGAATTTTCTAGGATGTGTCGAGTTACAATATGGCCCTTTTGTACGTCTCTATTTACTATTGTACCCTTATTTTATTCTTAAGCGATTTCGGGTCGACAAGACACCCGATTTGGAGCAGTTTATACAGTGAATTGACGTTAAAAAGTTATTTTTGTTAAATAGATAATTAACTTCTACTTTATTTAAATAATTAATAATTATTATTTAAATAATTACATTTAGATTATCAAATATGACTAAATGAGATTTATCGTTATATATTTAGTCATGAATTAAGGTTTCGGGTCATATTGACAAATTCAAAAGCTGCTAGAATTATCTAATTTCAGAGGGGTAGTTGCGGAAACTGATAGGTCAATCTAGAAAATTCTCAGGTTTAGAGGGCGCATTTACATGCACTTCAAACGGTTGACAAAGTTTAATGATGACAAGCAAGAGACCTTATTAACAAACATCGCTTTGCCACCAAGCAAACAAAATATATTGGTACTAAATCCCTCCCAACAACGTCATACTAGCCAATGGAATGATTCCACGTCAGTAGCATCTAGCATATTATTTCATTGACGGTATTCTTACAATACATAAAATAATGTAAGACCTTTCATATTCAAATTTCATATAACAAATTTGAATGGTGCAAGTTCAACGTTTTCATTCAAATTTTAAGATACAAACTTCGGGATATATCAATAATCCACATATAAATGACAAAGATTGACTTGGTGCCAAGGCATAAGATGTCACTTGAATAATATCTTTAACAATGCAAAATAATTTTTTAGAAAACATTGGTGGTCACGAATTTTTGTATGTCCTATCAATCAAGCCCCATGATTGACAAGTGATAGGAAGAACAATCATCAGAATTTGAAGAACAAAACCTAGTGGCGTGGTGTCAATGCAATAATATATAGGAGGCTTCTATGCAAGTGTGACTTTTAACGCTTCTTTACATGCTTATACAGAAGTAAAAGACAAGATTCCATAGATATAAAAGCCAAAAAAATAGGACTGAGAATTGAGTGCGATTTGTACGAGAATTCCCAAGTTCTCAATTGCTTTGCCTGGCCACGACAGATGAAAGTCCCTTCAGCTTTTGGCATTTTTGCCTCCACCACTTAGGTTCTAGCTTTATGGAAACGCAGTGCAACTTTCTTCTCAAAACAGATTTTCCGGGAACTATAGCTCTTACTTGAGATATTCACGGCCAGGGCAAATGGAAGATGAAATAAAGCGCACGAGATAAACATTCACATCACCAGTTCAGATTTTGGTTATCTTTCTTATAATGTTTAGAAATTAGTGTTATTTCAAAGTTAGAAATTGTAGGGGCCAGGGTCCCTGAGAATTATACCAGATTTTGTTTTCATGAAATGGTCCAACTCTTTCCATAGAGGGGATTAAGCTCATGTATATACGACTTTGATTTTATCTGTAATCGATACAGTTACAAATCTAACATATAACAAAAGATATTTACATGGATTAACAGAACAAAAACAAAAATTGAGTGTTAATAATTGCTGATACCTTTAAGGCAATTAGTGAATGGAACATGCAGTCATGGAAGCTGCAAGTAGAGGGTTAGCAATAACTATAGAAATGAATACCCAGCTAATTTAATCAAGCTGGCAGCTGAGATATCTTCACAGGCCTGGCAACACCCTGTTTGCATGTTGGATTGCCAGTTGTTTTGTCAAGGCTGAGCTCTTGCCTGAGCAGCTTCTGCTTTTTCAGGCTCTCATGGCAAGGAGCAAAGAATTCATGTTTTAGAGCATCTTCTGCACTAAGCCTCAATCGCGGGTTCACTGTCAAGCATTTGTCCACGAGATCAAATAGAGAACTTGGAATTACCTCAAAGAATTCTGGTCTCTTAGTGTTTAATTTACACCAATCTCGTAGGTTCATTGGTGCCAAAAACCGTGTATCATAGAGGTCCTGCATTAAAATGCTAACAATTAATATGCATCTTTATAATTAAATTTGAATTAAGTGAATTAACAATAAAATAGATCAAAATACTTGAGGGAATGAAGATTCTCGGTTGTGTAGTTTGGCAACTTCCCATAGGTCTTCAGTGCCCCTTAATTTTGCAATATCCTTTACGTTCCTGCAGGATACGTGTATGATTGGGAAAATCAAATAGAAGAGCAAAATGAAATTGCTAAAATATTTTACAAATCTAAAGATATTCTTACTGTTCAGGATCGCCAAAAAAGGGTGCTCTACCAGTTATTAGGTAGAGTAAGGTGACCCCAGCAGACCAGATATCAAGCTTGGGACCTTGATGTTGAGATCTAAACAGTACCTGCAAAACCACTAAACATGAGGTTCTGTTTCCTTCCTTGGCAAATCAAATCAAGAGAAGCTCTCAATTGTACTAAGAAGTTCCAAATTTTTTGTGAGACCAAATAATACTAAGGTAAGTAGTGGGCTTAAACTAAAATCCTGGTTAAAGGAAAATCTGTCTTTATGTTTTGGTAAGAGAACTATTCAAGGACTTCTTTGGACTGATCATTCATGTGAAGCACATTATTTGGTCAGGAGATCAAATCACTTTAACATTCAAGTGCACTTTTAAGTAATTTCCTTTTGAGAAAAAAATATGGCCTGCCGATTAGAATTCATTAACAACAAAGGGAAATAGTTTCTAACAATAAACTATGAAATGTAGTTCTCCATTTCTTTCTATTGGCAAAACAGCCATAAAATTAGACAGATAAATGCAATATTTGGCATGCAGATTTTTGTAAAAGATTCTTGGAGTCTTGGAATACTTTCTTCAGTAACATAAAATGCAGCACTTGCATTTCTGCTTCAGTTAAAAGATATGATGCTGCAATTAATTCATGACATGTTGGAGTATAATAAATAGGGGCTTTGAATTGGATCGTAAAGCATTAATTGGTTGATTATAATGCCTCACCTCTGGAGCTCGAAATCCTTTGGTTCCAGCACAAGGTCCTTCTTTCTTGTGCTTTCCATTTCCTGTTAACAAATGAATTATGATTAATTTTGGTAAGGAGTACGGTTTGGTCAAACCAACTTTCCAAATCTGATATATGAAACAGACCTTTATTATTCATCAAGCCGGCTCCAGTAACAGCTACGCTGTTTGAGTGCAGAGGCATTGGAGTGTGATAAATAAACTCTCTACCCACTTTTCCAGGAGGGGCAGCAACTCGCTTTCTCATAGGAGCTGGACAATTCAGTGCTTCATAATTTGGATTCCGCATTGCATCCTGCAAGAGGCTAATGAGCTCCTTCCTACCTTGGCATGGTAAAGGTTCTCTCAGTCTTTCCGCAGAAGGAGTCCTAGTGCTTGTAACTTCTTTGGCAGAGGTTATGCCAGAGCCATCTGGACCTTGACTGTTGATTATGTTCCGACTACTCAAGTCATTATAGACATTTGTTTGTCCTACAGCTTTTCTTTTGAGGTTCTTAGGTTCCAAAGTTGATTTGGAGCCTTTTGTTGCCTCCTGTTTGACTGCGGCCAAAGATTTTGCACATAGGACCCTCCTGCTATTGGTAAGAGATATGTATTTGGCAGAGGGAGGAGTAGCATGATTGAAACTGATATCATATCCTGCCTTTAATTTGCCTGTAAATATACAACATAGCCATTAATTCTTGTGGTCAAGTCATGCAACAATGATCAGCATAATTTGGGCATTACACATATGACTCAACTAGAACTACAAGTTCATTTTCCGAGGAAAAGGTTAAACAAAAAAAGGTTCTAGAAAAGAGGTGAAAAAATGGACATACTTAATCAAGCAATCTAATAGTTGTCAACAAAAAATTTTATGTTACTCAGTGGTCTTGCACTTCTTAACAAATAACTTATTGGGTATAAACACCGCCTTGATTTACAAAATCAGACAGAAATGGAAGCTTACTTGTGGTTCCATATTTCTGATGCAGATCCTGTCAAAGCAAAGAAAAGAATAAAACAATTAATCATCAATACATGTCAATCAGAAACCTAGGGAAAAAGAAAGACAAACAAATTGAAGAAGCAGATCGGGAGAAGTATCACTAACCAAAGCAAGATTGAAGTCAATAAGATAGCCTTTAGTAGCCTTACGAGAGAAGAGAAAGTTTCCAGGTTTAACATCTCTGTGAACTACTCCCTGCAAGTATGTAAAGAATGCTAGGATCATTTAATGGTACTAGAAGCATGAAAGTCTGCTTGGGACGTTGCTTTAAAGTATAATGCATACCTGCTTATGCAGACTTGCTAGTGCTCTGAACATACAGTAGCCATACCACTGTAACTGAGAGATATCTATTTCTTTTTTCAATACCTAATAATTAAAACAAAGAGAAATGTCATAAAGAAAAAAGAAAAAAAAAGGAAAACAAAATGTGTCCATTGCAGAATGAAAAAAATTACCTCAGGTCTGTCATGCTCAACATGCTCTAGGACAAAGCAATCAGATTTGCCACTCTTAAAACAGCCTTGATATTTTATAATAAAGTTTTTCCCCCTGTGTGAAAAAGAAATTACTTGTATATTATAAATCAATATTCCTAACCGCAAAGACAAGAAAAATGTTGTAAGTGAACTTTTTTGGCAACCTTACCCGAAACGCTCCAACATTCTCAGTTCATTGATAAAATGGTGTTTATTAGCATTTGTGTGAGGACCTGTTGAATCATAAAAGCACAATTTGGCATCAACTTCATGCACTGACACATGAAAAGAAGCATCAGAATGATATAAGATTTCTCACTTACATTTAATAGCCACTACAGTTCCATCATTCTTCCTTCGTGCTCTGTAGACAGTGCCATAACCACCTGCCAGTTGGAAGGAAGGTTAATACCATAATCCACATTTAAATATACAGGATGCCAGGGATGTTAACAAGAAAGAAAAATAGTAATAATGACTATACCTGAACCTTCTTCCTCTTCTACAATATATGAGTCAAAGTTAGGCTCTACTTTTGGCTGGCTTCGATCCTACAGAACAAGCATCAATGATTCTCAAAAAGAATGAGAATTAACTAAAATATGGTGCACAACTTACCCTCAAAAGAATGGCTTTAGCATGATTTAGAATAATACAGACTATAGATCAAACAATTAATATAATATATTACATTCTGAGATGTTTTAGGAGCCTACCTTAGGAGAAATTGAGGTAGAGTATCCTCTTAGATCTTTAATATCATTTTGGTTCTCGATTGCTTTTGGTGCCATGGTGACTGACATCTGATCCCTTTTACCGTGTTTCTTCTCTTTGGGAGCATTAAGAGCCTTATTTTTCCCAGAAGACTTACTGAGAGCCTGCACTTTTTGATCCATTCCATCCCTGCAAAAGAGTTTTGCCTTCACAGAGGGTTTCCTCAACGGCCTATTTGCAACAGCAAGCTCAGTTGCTGGTGATAAAGCCCCCTTATCCACATTAATGCCATGCTCATTATCCACAGATTGCTTGCCATCACACCTCAAAGTATTAATATTTTTTAATTCATTTTCAGGCGGCATATCAAACAGGGCAGTATCTAACACAGGCAAGAGATTTTCTATTCTTTTTGTGCAGCCTAAATCAATGCACTGTTCTTTCTCCTTGTCTTTGACAATCTTATCACATTCACTAGTTCCAGCATTTGAATCTTCACAAGCATCATTAACAATCCCAGTCTTAGCCAAGGATGCATTGCTTTGTTTCATATCTTCTAGACAACATGTGAGATCAACGCTTATGCTACTGTTTAGATGCCTACTATGATGCAGCAATCTAGTTGTAAGTGCTAATCCTGAATCAAACTTGCCAGCCACTAAGCTTTTGGGCACCATCTTTTGTGAAAATACCTTCCTTCCCACTTCACCTTCTACACGAACAACGTCCCCACACTTACAATTTAACTGTCCAGAACTGAATTTGAGAGATAGCGCTGGCTTGAGCATCATTTGATTAACCATGACTGATATGTCACTCTCTCGAACATTTATGCTCCCACTGATACCATCAGTTATGCGATAATGTAGCTGCAATGATGTTTTGATTCAAAAACTGGTGGGGATAATAGTGCAAGGCATTGTACATTGTTTATGGTAAACAAAATCCTAATTTAAGCTTAATTTACAACAATTATCAATTAATTTAAAGAATAAAACTAGGGCCCATTTCACTATAAATTCTTCATAACTGAAGTGTATCCTTGCTACTAAAAATTGCAACTGCATTTTAATTCCAACCCAAACGACTCTTTCAATTATCAAAACCTAATCACAACTAACATAACTAAAACCCTAACCAAATCACTCAACGCAAAATTTGAATATAATTAACTAAAATTACCTCTGTAGTGGCAGAATTTTGAATCCTCTTAGGCAACGGAGCTGAAAATTACCGACCCATTAAAGTCAGATCCAATACCAAAACGAAATAATAAAAATAAGAATTAATAAATAAATAATTAACAACATATTACCTTCACAACCGTCAAGATCATCAAAACGAGGTCGCTTTCGGCTCATAAAAGTTAGCCTCAAAAAGTCCTCCGAGCAGGACCCTCGTTCAATCGGCGGCCTGAAATCATAGACTACGCCGAAACTATTGGCGACGAATTCGGCGAAATTTAGTAGGACGGTAGGAGAGAGAGTGACAGATAGATTGTTTGTGAGTGAAATCGGCGAGTTAGGGATAAGGCAGAGGGACTGTATGAGGTCGGGAGTAGCAGGGAAGAGCATGCATCGGGACTCGATCTCGGCCGGCCGGGCAGGGCGGCCCACAGAGAGGAGGTGGGCCAAAATGTGCCATGCTTTTTCCGACGACGACTCGGTGGTGGTGAGTTGCTGAATAGGCATCACGAGTTGAGGTGGAGAGAAGACGTTAGGGTTTGAGATTCATAAAAAGTGTATTTGTGCAGAGGGTCGGTAGAAAAATGGGTTGCGGTGATAGAGGGCGGGAATGAGGCACGTTCGAAATTCGAGATTTATCACGTGCCGAGTTCCCGCCAAAGCAAGGAGTCCAGATCAGCAGCAGATCTATATTTGTGTGTAAAATGTAAATAATGAAACTTTGGTGCTTCGTCCTTTTCGGTTGTTTCTAGCGCATTCTGGCTTTTTCCAAAGTGCCCGCTGTAATGCTTTGTGTGGGTCCTACTAGGAGTCGTATCGTATTATAATTGCTCTGGAAGAGTTTTTAGCCTTGGGCCTTAGCCTTAATGTTCACTAATAGCCCATTTAAAGAGATTATAAATTTTTATAATTAAAAATTATTTAACTAATTTTTATTAGTTAAAAATATAATAAATATTATTATTAATATCATAACGCAAAAATTTTACTGTTTGAATCGTAAAATTAAAAAAAAGGCGAACAAATATAGTGATAGTTTGTTGTGATAACATATAAAAAAAATTAAAATATGTGTTAGGTTTTAAATTTTAGCCTAAAGCATAATTCAATTGTGTGAGAGAGAATGAGACATTAGGAAGTTTGAGTTTTTTGGATCTTCTTCTACCAAGGGTTAAGTTGGAGGTCATTTTGTAGTGAAAAGTTCAAAATCAAGCTTAGAGTGAACTGAACACCAAACTGGAGTTGGACAAGTCGAGAGGATCTAAGGAGGTTCGAGAAACACGAGGTCGGTGGCGGGCACCAATGGGGTAGCCAATGACAGCCCTCTGACACTCAAGTTAGATGGGTGTGTTATGGAGAAAATTTTTTAAAATTTACTTGCCCCAAAAAAAGAGTTCTCTTAGTATGAAAAGTTTATAAAGAGTTCAAATTTCAAAAAATGTTCAATTATCCTTAATATCTTTCAATTTTAGAGATTTTAACTTGAACTTGAAATATGCCAGCTTAGAAATATCCCCTTAAAGGCGACACATGACTAGCTTTTATTATAAAACAATTCCGATCATAAGAGGTACTTTTGAGAACTTCACTTTGCCAGCCCAGGAGATCATTTTTCCTCTCCTAATGTTTGAAATACTAAAAATATTGGTGATTAATTATTTATTGGGATTATTAACTTTGAGTTGGTGAGACTTGAGCGCATTGAAGAGAACTTTGACTTTGTCCCTATAAACTCGGCGAATCTTATATTGAACTACCTAATTACTTCAAATATTTTTTGTTTACTGTGTCAATAGTGGCCAAAACTTTGAGGTCCGCTACATGGCGTTTACTCAATATTTGAGTTTGATGATGTGTTTTTTAATACTATTACTAAGTGGCGACGCATAACATAATTCAAGTTTCACTATATAAGCTTTATAGGCCGAATTATGAAGGTTTTATTGTTTGAGCCTAGACTCATTTTCATTAAGGTAACTTGTTATGAATTTGGTTGCTCAGGAGAAAGCCTAAGCTTGAGTGATGGATTGAGCTAAATGTCACTAACCTTTACCCCAATAATACGTCGGCGAAAAAATACGTTGAAAAAAAAATTAAAGTCATAGAAGATGAAGCCCGAAATTCTCCACGTCTCGCAAGAGGCCGCACGCTCCCTTCCCACAACGCAAGACTTGTGTCAGCTTTTTCCCATGCACCGTACGTCCGCCACCTTCTGTAACCATCTTCTCTGAAAAATTTCTTTGAATTTAGCCATTTTTTATTGTTTTTCTATTGTTTTCAATCAAATCTACTAATTTTTAATCCGATCTACTTGTTTCAAGCTCAAAATTTTCAAAGTGCATTTTGAGAGAGACTCGAAAAAAAAAAAAACAATGAACCATGTACTTGAAGGAAATTTAGAGTCCTCAAATTGTTTTCGATCTCTATACTTCGTATGGCATAGCAGTCTTTGCAATTGCCGTGTCATTTTAATGAATGAAAATCGACAGATTTCCGCAAATGATCTCAATCGCATAAGAACTAGAGTGCTCCCCCAACCTCCTTGTCGCTGAGCGAAGGAAATCGCCGCGGATACATGTTATTCTTAAAACAGAGAATATGTAATCCACTTTTCCCATGTCCAATGCAATGGACATGCCTTGAAGTAAAAGTCTTCTGCATCAGAAAATAACTAGAGTTGAACAAGTATCTAAATGTACATTAAGTTGAAAGAAGAGTTATGTTGATCTTCATCATTTATTTACCGCTTAAATTCACAACAAAATACACTGCAATTCAGAAACATGACAAAACGATTTCAATTTTTCCCCAACTCAATAATCTCTTTGGCACGGCACCTCAATCTCAATAACTGGCCGAAACTGCTCCAGATAAGCTCAACATGGCAGCTTCTATCAGATGGAAAACTTCAGAAAGATAGAGCATCTAAAAAATTTATATCAAGAAGCTATTTACCGAGTTTCACGCTCAAAGTAACATATGAATTGAATGAAACATATTTGGCAAAACCAACTGGGTAAAGACACAATATCATGAAGTTCCAATATACAAAAAGATGGGAAGGAAACAGGCTAACTTTCCATCCGACAGCACAATAAAAAATTATACAATGAAATAGATTAGAAATTGCTCCCCCGATCATAAATGGTGTCAGGTCATTCTGTGAGGGGTGAAGTCGTTAAAAGGTTCAAGAGGAACCCGACCATAATGCCAATCAGTCCCACAAAAGCTGCAAACATGAGTGAAAAGCCCGGGCCACCTTTCCGTTGTGCTCGTCTCCTCAGCATGTCCTAAAGGAGGGACAAGATCATTTGATCAGTAGTTGCCTTAATTGAAAGCAGTCATATATATAAAACAACTTTAAGCATACATATTATAAGTCTAATATAAGTTACGTCTACCCTTGATAACTGGATGAGTTTGACTTCAACTGATTATACTCTCACTAATCAGTTCTATGAGTATTAGAATGCATGTGGAAAAGAAGGGGGGAAGAATAACTAGTCAAACCGACCAAAGGGAAACTGAATGCACCCAAAATATACTGACTGAAAGGATACAATATATTATTTATACATCATCATCTTCAGTAGTTGGCAGTACAATTATTCAACACATCTGTGACGTTTATTCAGCTTTGAAAGGAAAATCTAAAAGGAATCACCTAATAAGAATCCCATTCCTTGCTTTGGTATAGTGGCTACATTTATATCTCACCAAACATTGGCCTACAACTACCCTTTGATGTTGCATTTATGGATTTTCAGTTGAACTGATATTTGCAAACCACTGAATATGCAAGTTAGATAGCTATATCTGAAAGTTCTGATTTGAATTTCATAGTTGATATAAGCAACTAAAATTTATTTTAGAGAGGAGGTCATTACATGCATGTAATGTTTTCTATAAAAAGCCAACTTATTTGGTAAAACCTTCAGAAAACAATAGTTAGAATCCTAACAGCTATTAATGGTGCCTTAATATTAAGTATTAATGCATAGAAACATGTACCAAATCCTGTTGCAGTTGCTGTGTTTGCCGAACAGCAGCATCTCTTTCATCCTTCAGGCGCTGTAAAGCCTGAATGCATGTACAAAAGCAAATTTAAAAAATAAGAATGAATCAGTAGCAGAAAAATGCAAGTTATTACAATACACCTGCTAAGAAATTGAGCACTAGGGTAGCTGCTCCAAGGCAAAGTTGTTTGAAAAGTAACAAAACAGTAGATTCAAGATCCTTTTGCATTTGCATTCTGTCACAATTCACAAACTATCAAGCATACAAAAAAAAATGGTGATGTATTTCATTTTATTCAGAATCAGCACATATCTGTAGATGCATAAAAAATAAAGGGCATGACATGTGCATGCTTATTCTACAAGGTGGATGGGTCAAAAGAAATCACAGGACATTGCATTAGTTGGTAGATTACTGGATTAAAGAAACCGTTAAAACGTTAGAATACTATCTACAAATGGCAACTTGAAAATGACAAAGAATAGTAAGAACTTCTGGTTGCCAGCATTGGGATTGATCCTAATCAACTGTGAACATCAACAATTTGATGCAAGTAACAACTAATGACCAGACATATTTTATAACTTCCTTTTTTCTTGTGTTGACGTTCCCCTAATCACCAAGTTTAGATTATTCACAGTATGTTTTTACTCTCATTTCTAAACACACCACAATCCATTCATAGGACTGTTCTAACTGTATCTACAATGTGGAAACAAACTCCAAGAATTCCTAGAACATGGACGTACATGTTGAACCACTGATCTCAATCTTGGGTTTCTGATTATAAGAAGCAATAGGCTAAATTTTATTACAGAGAGATATGACTATCACTATGTACAAATCTTGACAGACTCCCCATGTGAACTGAACCACATTGCTGTTGTCAAATTGCATACATCCACATGCAGGCATGTTTACTTGTGCACCCACAATCTGCCAAATCCCATAGATTAATTACAAAATTGAACAACGAAAACAGGAATTCAGAACTCACAGAGTTGGCATCAGGACTTCGTGTGGCACTCCCAAAAGTTTCATCTTCTATGTTTCCTTGAGCTGAGCCAGGAGAGACGTACACAACTCTGAGCTTGCACTCCTCTAACGTCTTCCCACCATCTTTGTTAAACTGAAATGCAAAATTAAACGTCATTTACCCTAAATCAATCAATATCCATAAGAAATAACAGAGGAAAAAACTGCCTTTGGGTCAATATTATTACAGTATCTTGTGGAAGCTCATCAACATCAGTATTGGGAGGCACTATTGTACTCTGCAAGAGAAATTTGTCTTTACATTGCATATCTGGAGGAGATTCTCGTTGAGCTTGGAGAGTAACTGCAAACCCATCAATTAGTTATAAACCATAATACATGTACAAAAGCCGAAGGAATAAATGGCAAAACTTATACGTTAATAGTTGGCTGGTAAACAAAGTGCCTCAGCAAAATTGGACAAAACCAGGTTGTACGTTTCATAAAACAAAAAATAACCAGATATAATAGTTTTCCTCATAACCCTCTATTAAGTACCCAATTGCATACTTTGCTCACATCAAAATTACATGCATTAATAACCATAAATAGCATGAATCAAAAGCAGAAGTAAAGTTCAATCAACAATTTAGAGGAAATAGCATGCAGCACCTCTGACAACACATGAATCCCAAGGCTGTATCACGCCAGTGTTAGGTCTTACAAAGTACTTCTTAGGTGAAGTGGTTTTGACCTAGAAAAAACAGGAAAACACTCCAATAAAACAACACTTAAATAAATTTGAGAATAGCCTGGACCATACCCACTCAGAGATAATAAATTTGTATATAGTTGAAAAGTAATAGAGAAGTACCTTGAAAGCAACATGATGTTCTGTGTTGTTCACAACTTTAAGATCACAAAAGCTTTGTTTTTCTAGCTCAACTGCAGAATGAATCATGATCATAAGCTCAGAAGAACATTATTGAACAGCTAACAACCAAAAGAAATAAATAAAGAATAATTCTACAATGAAATTGAGATTTAGAGGAAACTATGTCTACCTCCAAGTTTTGTTATTAAAATTGGCACTTTTTCCAGCACTCATTTAGCTTATTCGATCCAATAAAACAAGTAACCAAAAATATTGTTGACACAGAATTATTTAAAAATCAACTCTCAAACAGGTTTTACTTTGTTCAAACTAGAGTCATGTGTTCAAGGATAAATTTGCCCCAAAAAGTTCACAACTCCTTTCAAATGTTGCCAGGTCCATTGTGGCTTTCAATTTATTTTATAATCCAAGAATGTATTTCTTCAAAGTTTATGTTGACAATATAATGAAGGAGAAAAGCTCAGATATCATAGGCCTTGACCAACAAAAAGGACATGCACTAATTCAATACCCTAGGAAAGCCAATCTAAAATGGAGCTACAAGCACTCATGAACATAAAAAACCAATATAAACACAAGAGCTGTGGAACAATCCAATCAATGAAAGCAATCTTGAAAAGTACTTTGAAATCCAGAAGGAAAGACCACGCTGCCAACCCACTGGCATTTGGATCCCAATACAACTCTCACTATCTTCATAATGTAACATAAAGATTTTCCGCGGTTCCAGAACATAAATGACCTTAACCTCCAACTACAGAATGATTACCAAAGCATAACATGAGGAGAATTCAAGTTACCTCAAATCAAGAACTAAATTTTCAAACAAGGGAAGAAAGACAACAATGGTTAAAAAGATGGTTCCTCATGTCCTTAATGTCTAAGAACACTATCAAATTTACCCTAGCTAACATGTAGCATCATTTTCCCCTCGAGCTTTTTCATCTATAACTCCCTTCAGATGCACTGTTCCCTGCTTCCAATCCTCTTTGTCTTGCCACTGTGATCATCCTCACATCAGCTACATTCAAATTTCATACCAAAACCTAGTGACATATTATTACCGAGGAAGTATAAAAAATATCTGCTTTATATTCCATCCTATGTACATGATTTCGACAAAGTCCATTTCTACAAATCAAGCATACAAACACTACACCAACCTTCTCGTGGTAGTTTTGGTCGCATATAATTTCATACATAGAAAAACTTACATGAAAGGAAAAAAAAAGGGGGGAGGGGGGGCGGAAAGCGAGCGAGAAAAGATACGTACAAATAAACTTGAGCTCGTCGGGATGAACAGAGATCAACTGATTACCGCCACCGGCTGTCATGACTGGGCCCCACTTCCAGATCAATCAATTTTCTTCTCTCTCACAAATCAACGATCGCTCAATCAATCGCAATCCAGCACACACTTCAAACACATAGCACAACGAACAAACCCTAAGTCAACAATCTATGTTTCCTATTCATCGAGCAAAAATAGGAATGAGCAATTCCAAATACAAAGAAAATAAAACTGACGGAATTGTAAGAACCAAACAAAATTTCAAACGAAAAAAATAATAATAAGACTAACATGTGGTGCAACAGAATTGTCTCGGTTCAGGCAAACCGTTGCAGTGTCCCGATAATTTCGGCGCAAAAGTTGGGTCTACTCTTTTTTTTTCAGGCTTTGGTTAAAAGGGAGTGGTAATATGGAGATTCTGTGCACTCACCACTACCGTTGTCAATGACGATGATAGTGGCAAAACGCAGAGCTGATTCAATCAGAGCAGAGGCGGAGAGAGAGAGAGAGAGAGCGGGGGGAGGGAGAGAAACGGAGGTGACACGTGTCGTATAAATAGGAGAATGAAGCCCGGTTCAAAGGTAACAGACTGGAGTAGGGACCCACTGCGCGGCACATGTGTTGTAAAGTTGAGGTCTTACGTGTTACTGTTGAGTTTAGGTGGTACCGCCTTTTACGTTAATCCCCTCCCCCGAACAATTTAAAAGTCATTTATATTGGAATATAAATACAGAATCGCCACCTTACGGCATGTTTCAAGCTGATCATTTTTTTTTCGCTTAATTAAACAAAATTAGACTGAATTAAAAAATCACTCTGAAAAATATTCTGTTCGTCTTCGGCATATAACAGTAAGAAATAGTTTTCCCGAAATTTATTTTAATGATCGTATCATTCCAGGATACTTAATTATGCCCAAGATGCTTGGAAATGGTTTGAAGAACAATTAGTATCAGCTTACCATTTTGCTCCTTTATTTACTAGCTCAAAAGTCAATACACTTGTTATACTTATCAAATGCAGTCGTTTGCGGAAACCAAATTCCCTTGCGGCATTCTATTGCTGACTGAAATATTAGACCCAAAAGCTCATTCTGTTTATATCATCAAAGTAAACTAGCACATGGCAGGCATGTGGTATGGATACATTCGGAAATTAAATTTGAGCAACAACGCGGCAATGGTTACCTGAATTGGCGTCGAACGCCACAATGATCCTCAAGGATCGAAAGACTATATTCCAGACTAAATCATAATAACATATTAACATATCAATTTGTCCAAGATTCTAGATTAAGTTCAGCTTTGCCAAAAAAATTCTGAGTGTTGCTCAACAAGCACACAATTGTCTGAATTGATTAGTGCATAAACTGAGACTGCTAACGCATATCTATTCATCGATTGCACGCAACAATTTCCAAAATAAAAAAAAAATGGAAAAGGAAAAGATAAAAGTAAATATGGGATATAGAATCACGGTTTCTATAATATCTCAGGATTGTGGAGACCGCTCTGAAGGCAAAAACAATGAAATAGCATAAGCATTGGTGTTTTTCATTTGAAAGTGGAGAACCTAGGAAGCTTGTCCCTTAGATAGTACAGCCTTGCCCTCCTGACTTTCCTGTGGTTGACTACTTTTATCTCCTTGATGTTTGGCGAATAACTGCAATGACAAAGGATGAAACGTTGATTAGGTCAGATCCTCATTCTTTTTTCTTGTTTCCTCTCCAGTAGTACATATAAGAAAACATGCTTGTTGAATACAGAGACAAGAAAATTTTAGTCACAAGGCATGAGATGAAAATTTCTCATCACAAACTGATACACTCTTTTCACTGAATTCTAGGCATCACCTGGCTGGAGTTGTATCACATGCTCAAATGTAAAGATTGAGTTTCTGAATGATTGTCACTTGTGTGCTCAAAGCGTCACAAAATATAAATGATATGGATGCCTATTTAGTCCATGCTCAAAGGCTCATGTTGAGAATGAGAGGAATAACAAAAGTTCACATTCTCGATGATAATATGACCATATTTTTCTCTCTCGAGGTATCATCAAGTACAACAGAAGATCAATCATAGCTCATAGAGCTTGCAAGATTACTGCACCAATAACTTTCTAAACAGATAAAATGACATTATAAAGCTGATAAACCACTGAAAATCAGTTATATGCTAAAGAAGATGCATAGCCCCAAGACTACTCAAAGTATTTTTCCATGACATGATATTTTCCAGAACACTCTGAGATAGCTCCATTGATGACAGACATGGTGATCTAAAAGATGATTAAAACTTCTTTTGTTACTGTACCTTCCACATCATCTAGAAGAAGCTTAACCAAAGTTTGAGCAAACCATTAATACAGGAAAACTCGTGCAATTGTTTTTTGAATGATGAGAGATTTGCTGACCGAAACAATTATTCATAAGCTTATTTTTCATAACAATCTCCACTAATGTAAAACATTTATATAACAAAAGATCAAATAGGGCTTTACTCAACTTGTAATGAAAGGCTTTGGTTAGAGTGAGATAAATGGGAAAAACTTTAAGTTCAAATCACACCACAACTATAACCCTATTGTCTCTGGATCAATCCATCCTTTCTTTCTTAATCCACACCACCAAACTTATTTTCTTCGAACCCAAAATGTCAACAACTCTGTTATTCTCGATTGTATTTCTTAGGAGGGTTTTTTTTTTTAAATCCTCCAATTACTTGTACTTGAATGAGAAAAATTCTAGAGTTGCCTCTTCTTTCACCTATAATCATGAATCACTTCATGATCCTTATAACAAAATATTATATATCATAGTGCAAAGGGTATTTATGAAGGATACAAAAATTAATCGGCTATAGGCTTGTAATGTGGCTCTTAGAAAGAAATATGGTCAATATAACTCAAAAAGGGTGATTAGGGATTAAAAATAAATCAAGGCATGCTAGAAAGGTTTAATCAATCCAAACATGGCTTAAAATCAAGACCGCCTTTCTAAATAGGGATTTAGAAGAGGAAATTTATATGGAACAACTAGAAGGTTGTGTTAGTATTGGTACAAAGCATAAAGTATGTAAATTGATTAAGTCTTTGTATAGATTGAAACAAGCACAAAAATAGTGGCATAAGAAGTTTGATAATACTTTAGTATCAAATGGTTTTATAATAAATGATTCTGATAAATGTGTGTACTATAAAACCTTTGATGCTAATAATTATGTTATCATATGTCTATATGTGGATGACATGCTAATATTCAGTCTTAGTATAGATGAGACTAAGAGATTTCTATCAACTAAGTTTGATATGAAAGATACGAGGGTAGCTAATGTCATTCTTGGGATAAATATAATGAGAACTTCTAATGGTCTCACTTTATCCCAAGAGTACTATGTAGGTAAGTTTTTAAAGAGGTTTGGATACACAGCATGCAAGCCGGTGGCAACATTGTATGATGCTAGTGTTAAACTTCAAAAGAATATTGAGCATCGACATAATAACACTGTCAACATGAAGATAAGAAGAGGCCGGGTCAGCATTAATTTGCAGATGGTTTGCATGCTGATTTACTCTCATAGAATGAAATTAAAATAAAAGGTGCAAAGTCTTAATGATGAGGGATGAGGACACTTACAAATGAAAACTCAAGAAGATGTATATTAAGGTCAATAGGTGACGCACCAAGAACGTAGATTAATTAATATTAAAATCCAAACTCTTGGCAGGTAAATAGAGGACTTGATAAATTGAATGTTCCTTCTTGTAAGGATCTCGCTCCTTATCAATGCAAGTTATATGTTAAATCCTCTAGCAAACTTTTTATTTTCCAGCGTTTTTGCATGAAATGGCTAGGAAGAGAGAGAGAGTTTGTGTGAGAGATTTTATCAATAAATAACTCCAAAGATAGGCAGCTTCAGTTGCAACGGTCCCATGTGTGTTTAAAACATGAACACAGTTCTTAACACATAATAGACCTAAATCATTTTCGGAGCTCCACATCAAGGATGTAATACGACAACCACCAAATGGCCTGATATACAGCATTCTTGTTTTCTCCCTGGCCAGTTAATTAAACTTTGAGTAAAAAGAAACTAGCTAGTTAATTAGAAGAAGAGTATGCAACAAATTAATCCTCTACCAAACTCAAAACCATAGTTTTCACTCAAAAAAAATATATTACTGAAAAAGAAATACTCACACAGGGAATACAATCTCAACCCCTATGCCAGCAATAATCCTACGGATACGAATGGTAGTGTGGATCCCAGCATTTTGCCTTGACATAACAATACCTTTGTAAACAGACAACCTACGCCTATTTTCAGGAACTTCCTGTAAGGCAACCACATAAACCAAAAATCTCAACAACTACATTTACAAATACAATAAGAACTCACTAAAGAGAATCAAAAACAGAAATTACCAATTTAATCTCCACAATGTCACCCGTTCTAATTTCTGGAATTGGTCTTTCCTTTTCTGATGCCTCAACAGCCCTTTTATTCAATATCTACAAAGAATGGAAATATATGTTACAAATGTACATGAAAATCAAAATGAATATTCCACATTATTATTTCTTCTTAACAATTAAGCTCAACAAATTTATCCTAACAAATATGTTCCATTTCCCAACTACAGGAATCTAAATTTTCTAGGAAAACCCTTTTTCCCGCATTTTTTATAAAAACATAAGCAATACACAACCAACCCCGCCCCCGCCCGCCCGCGCCCGCTCTCCCCCCCCCCCCCCAAAAAAAAATAAAGGAAATAGTTTTAATCAATAAATAATTACCCCCATTATTTCTCCAAGCTTAATGCGGGGCTTTCTGGGTGCTTTCACTTGGTCGTTTTCTTCTTCAACCTCAGCCTCGGCTTCTTCATCTTCTTCTACAACATCTAATTCTGCTTCAACAGCACCTCCTTCTGCTTCAGCAGAATCTTCTTGCTTCTCTTCAACGTTTTCATTCGCTTCCGCTTCATCTGACTCCGCTCTCACCACAAAAGCATCTTTCATTGGCGCATTCACGAGGAAGCCCGAATTCCACTCAACTGACTTCGCTGAAGATTTGGAAATCGAAACCCTGTGGTTCATGAAGGGACTACGAGAAAGAACTGTTGAAAACCCTAGCTTCTTTGAAGGTAGACACTGAGTGGAACTTCTTGGGATCATATGCAGAGCCTTAAATGGAAAAATAAAATGTATAAATTCCTGTGAAGTTATTTGAAATTGCAGGCAACTTAACGCTTATGACTATTAACATTATAAAAAAAAATGAGTGTACCTGAGGTAGAACTTGGGAGCCCATGGCGACACTATGGACAGAGACACTTAGTGAAACTGAATCGAATTGCCTTATCTGTTGAAGAAGTCGGGCTTCGGTTTCACACGCTCTATCTGTTTGTAGTACACGTGCGACTTCGAATTTTGATAATTGATTTTCTTAGAATAAACCAGTAAAAAATATATATATTATCGTGAATACCCCTAAAGTAAGACTTAATTATAAAAATACTCACAAAATTTATATTTTATAAAAAATACTCAAACTTTTTAAAAAATTGCACCAATGTCCTTCCGTTAGGAAAGCTTCATGCAGGTAATTGATTTATCGAGCGTGTTCCTTGGTGGTAACATTCATTTTTAACAGCTAATATACTTGCTTTCTCAAGTGGTAGTATTCATTAGGTGTGTGTCCGTGATCTTGATGAAGCTCACAATTATTATATTTGCTACATCATGTTGCAAGTGCTTTTATGATGGTTGGCTCCTTAAGTATGTTTTTCTCTTTTGGCTGCAAAAATGATATATAGGGGAATAGTAAGGGTAACAAAGTTCTTCTATTGGATCCTTACTACTTTAGGGGAGATCTCATCATCTTTCATCTTAGTCTTTTTTACATGATTGATCTTTATGAGTATATTCACCACTCTTAGTAGTGTTCAATCTCTTCTTATCCTGAACACCCTTTTCTCATAAGATATTTTTAACTCTCTACCTCGAACTTTTTTCCAAGTATTTATTGTCATCATCCCCTTTGTCTCTTTTTCTTCCTCGGTCCTTATATAATCAAGTGTTCAATTATAAGTGACTATGTAGGTTGTGATATGGTTCTCGATTAAAAAATGCCATAATCGATTTAGCCACAACCATTCCCTTAGAGCTTTTAGGGCTATCAATAAGTCAAAAAGCCCTAAATTGGATTACTTATTTATGAAATCAGCCCATAAAATCTCTCAAGCTTTCTATCTTGCTTTACTTGAGGTTCTTCAACTATTAGGAATCCTTGACAAATTTATAGTGTTCTCAAAAGTATTGAATGAACTTGTCTGCTAGCACATTGTAAGAAGAGTTGCTTCTCAATTTCAAACCTCAATATTAAAGGAGGCTTATTGATAGGGTTAATTAAATTTAATATTTTCATCTTTTAAATTTAATATTTGTTAGTTTAAATTAAGATTATTTGATTTTTTTTGTATTTTATTGTTATTTTATAAATTTTGAGTCAATGGAGCAAATGGTGATGAAAATTCAAAGAAAATAAAGTAAAAACAATAATTTGTTACAGTACCCTACTACAGTAGATTGTTATTGTAAACGGGCTACAATAATTGCTATTGTGCCCAGCGCCTAAAACGACGCTAAAAATCAGTGTGTCTCGCGCCGAGAATCTAGCGCCGTAGCGCTACGTGAACAGTACACGTGAGTAGTAATTATAATCTAATTTATATTTGATATTTTATCCTAATTTAAAGATATAAACCTACAAACATAATGTCAAAAGTCCAAAATCAAGTAGAGAGGCAAAACTTAAAGAAAGAATTTACAACACAAAATAAAAAATTAAAGCCAAGAAATCAAGATTCAACCTTCAAGTTAAAATTAAGAGGGAAGCAACTCAAGACATCTTCTTGATTAATTTTTCTTCTCTTTTCTTTTAATTATGTTATTGTTCTTACTGTTATTTATGGATTGGTTTAATACTTTTTGTTTTGTGATGAGCTAAACATTGTCTATCTAGGGTTAGACTATTAAACCTAATATGTAGTTGGATTTTGTTAATTCTTAATTTATAAACTTAATACATTATAATTGATTCATTATATTTTGATTTTAATACTTTCATTATATCTTGCCAATATTTTGAATGATTGAAGAACCATGATGAACTTGACAAAAGGATTCATATGTTTAGCCTATGATAGCTTGATGCATGATCATAGGGTAACAACTATGAATTTCGTATAGGATAGACATATACATATATGGTATGTATGGTATAATTTATACTCGATCTTAATGAATTATATTCTAATTTAATTATCATAGACATATAGGTGATTGTTAGAATGTATAATATAATTACTTGACTATTGACAGATGCTTGTGATGAGATTAGTGTCTACTCCAACAATTTATATTAAGAGATGAACTAAGTAGTTAACAAATCCAATCAAATAATAGGGGATGAGTCTATACCCTGGATTATTATCCTTTGGTGGATTTAATTTTTTTTTTGTTTGTTATTTAGGTTTAGTTTAATTTGATAGAATTAGGTTAACTAATTAAATTTACGATTTTGATTTTTCTGAATAAAAATTAAGTAGATATAATTTTAGTAATTGATTGAAGAATTATATCACGTACTCCCTGTGGAAACGATATTTGGACTTAAATCCTATATTATTTGATATGATAGCGTGCGCTTGCACTTAACTACTATAGCACATAATCACTTGTCCTTCCAAATTCATATGAAATAAATGACATATTTGATTTTACTTTAATCCAATGATGGACAGTAGTTCGGTCACCTGATCCACATAGTAGATTGGGTCAATTATTCCTTTATACATTGGGATGCTATACAGTCAGAAGACCACGAGTATATTCATATCCTTAAACTCATCGGTAAGAGAATTTTTGCTCATTCTCTGTTGCCTTTGGGTAAAGCAATTCTCGTCTTTCCTTACACTCTATAGCTCATACAATCATTCTTTAAATCATTTGACTTTCTTCTCTCAGGGAATTTCTCCTATAGCCATACTCCTCTACCTATCTCACTCTCTATGGTTTTCTTTCTATTCAGAAATATTCGTTGAGCATCATTCTCATCTACATCATCCTTATTCTTCACTACTTACGAAATTCTTCTTATTTGCTTGAAGCCTTGACCTTTGAGTATATGGGTGCTTGATCGTTATATTCTTGGTTTGACCTTCATCTTTAAAGCTGACTTTCTACCTCTACTAACTTATCTTATTGCATTCCCTTTTCTTTTATTTCTCGGATAAACTGAGTAACAAACCCATTATCTCTGAGCTACAGATGAGGTTCTTGTGAATTTAATTTGCCCACTCGTCGGTCAATCGCTCATCGAGGCTTACACTACTATTCTAACTTTTTGTGCTTCACTATTACTTGTGCTAATAGCTCATTTAACTCATCTTTCTCTTCTCTTACCTTTTCTAATTCTTTCTCCATCTTCGTTCATTAGATGGAGGCGATCCTATCATTGTGTGCCACATTATCATCCATTAACTCTAATGATTATTCCTGATTCATCTGCTTAAGATTCTCTATCAATCGTAGATTTTGTTCGTTGTCTCGGACAATTAGAATGAGTAACCACCTAAACCTTCATAAGTTTTTTCTCCCAGACGACATGAAGCTATTAATTGTATAGTTTTTGAAATTCTAGGCCTACGAGCTGAATTTATTTTTCCTATAAAATAGTGAACAAAGTCCCTCAAATTAGAGGTAAATAGTCTCCATAGGCACGTGTCGATCTCTAAAACTGCTCATATGACTACAATATATTATTAAACCATACTAAAATTTATTTCGATGATGACCTTTTGATACTTAGGTCGGCAATCAGTATTTGAGAAAAAAAAATTTGAGGTTGAAAATATTGGGATTTGTGCTTACGTGCTATTATATTATGTATAAATATTTAATTATAGTATTTATACAATTTTTATTTTTAATAAAATCATTAATATTATTAATTATTAATAGTAAGATGTTTGTAATATTTCAGACATTGTATAATTTGAAGGAGTTTAGATCAATGTTAAGAGTTAACAACGCTAAAATTTATAAGTGTTAAGAGTTAGCAGCACTAAAATTTATAAGTGCTAAGAGTTAGCAGCGCTAAAATTTATAAGTGCTAAGAGTTAGCAGATTATTAAAGTTAGTGAAATCTAAAGAGTTAGAGTATTGTCTGATATTTGACAAAGACCTAAGAATATATTAGTAATGACGTGGTTGTAAAGAGTTGCAAATAATGTTAAGAAATGTCATTATGCAAGTATATTCTTAAATACTATGTTCCTGATCTAATTTTATCGATGCAAGTCTATCGATAAAACTCATTTATATAGATCAGTGTATGTTTATATTTAAATGGTCCAAATGGTTAGTCTCAGCAAACTATGAGTTTAGAGGAAGCTCGTATAGAGATACAGTAATTCAGTAAGAACTGGATACTGAACAGACTCACGATGACCTCTAATAAACATTTTATAAAGCCGCCAATATAAGGTATTCTCGAGTTGAGTAGTATTTGTGGTCGTTTGACCTGAGCACCACGATGGGCTTATGAGTGATTCACCATACTTTTGTTCCACGCATGTCAAAAATCTTTTATGGTATGACCGCTGAGTATGGTCCGATGCTCATAGAGTCTGGTGTGCGTAGATATGAGATCCGTAAGTTCATATAAGTGAGTTATATATCTTGATACTTCGAGATTGTATTTTAGAATGTCTTATGGCCACAAACATAAACCTCGAAAAATATTTTTCACAAGAATAAATAATATTGTAAAAGTATTTACAAATATTGTTTATGAAAATACAAATCTAAAAGTAAGTTCACGGTTAAACAAATAGAGTTTTGACGGTGATGATCTATATCTCTGCTCTTTTAGGATATATGTGATGGAAGGATTATATGAATATGCTATAATATCAACTTGTATGGTCTAACACGATACTTTATAATATCCATAATGTGTTTATAGGGTATCGTTCACAAACGTATGGAGAAGCTCCATATGACAAATCGGGTGTGGACATAGAGAGTCTCGCAATATGAAGTGTACTCGTTGTGCATTAGGGTAGTGTGTTGAATTGAATAATTCGATCCAAAAAATTTCAGTAAATCGAATAATTGTTTCGACATCCCTCGGGATGTGCATTTATCAAGACTTACTTACTAAGTACATCACTTAATCAGTTAACAAGAGTTGTTAACCAATAAGATGTTGACAAGTGGCACAATTTGGTCCATGAACTATTTTTACATTGAATTTACTAATTAACCTAACTAGTAAAAACAAATAAGATAAAAGTAATTATTTAAATTATTTTGAATAATTAATTAAATATTATTATATGAGGTATATGTAATCCTAGGCCAAATAGACATAATGTGCAAATGCATTATATTTCCTGTTAACAAAAGAAAATTGTGGCAAAGCATACCATTAGAACATTGGCATAATATTATAATATAAAGGAATGTTATAATTTCGCACAATTCATTTCATGTGGCTAGTTATACATTAGGTAATAGAGCAATTTGGTGAATGTCATTAATTATTTCCACTTAGGCATGTCTTATAGCAAACTATGAAGAGCATTATGTGTTGAACTAAAAATTGAATGATTCATTCATTTATTTTTTGTGTGTCTGATTCGAGCCAAGCAATGAATGAAAGAGATAATTTTTTGTTCTTTTGGTTTTCTTAAGTGTTGTAAGAACAAAAGAAAAAAATAAAATAGATGTTCTTTGGTTTTCTAAGTGTTGTGATAGCAAAAAGAATCTTCTCTTCTTCTTCTCTCATAGATGGCTTAAAATAAATCAAAGAAGATGGAAAAAGGAAAAATTATTTTTGAACAAGAGTTGTTCAAAATAATTTTCTTATAAAATTTGTTTCTAAGTGTTATGCAAGAGTTGCATAAACATATTTTGTTGGAGCTGGTGCTCACGTGCCATTCCAATATTGTATGAATATTAATTGTTAATATTTATACAATAAACATTTCGAATAAAGATTGTTAATATCATATTAATATGGTAAAATGCTTGTAACATTACAGACATTGTTTGATCTGAAATAGTTCAGATCTGGTTTAAAGGAGTTTAGACCAGAACTAATAGTTATCAAAGCTGAGAGTTATAAATGCTAATAGTTAGCACTGTTAATAGTTATCAGTTTATAAGAGTCAGCGAGGTCTAAAGAGTTAGAACTTTGTCTATAATGGGACAAAGACCTGAGAGTATACTTGTAATGATATAGTTGCAAAGAGTTGCAATAGGAGCTAAGAAATATCATTATGTAAGTATGTCTCAAATATAATGTTCCTGATCTATGATCATCAATGCGGGTCTATCGGTGAATTCACAATATATAGATTAGTGTATGTCTATATCTGACTGGTTCAGATGGTTGTTCTTAGCTGACCATGAGCTTGGAGCTTGTATAGACATGCGGGTATCCAGTCAGGACTGGATACTGAACAGACTTATGAGGACCCCAATAGATATCCTATGAAACCGTCAAAGGAAGGTCCTCTCGAGTTGAGTAGTAATCGTGGTCCTTTGACCTGAGCGCCACGGTGGTCTTGTGAGTGATCCATCATGCTTTGGTTCCACATATGTCAGAGACCTTTCATGGTCTGATCGCTATGTGTCGCTGGGTATGGTCCGATGCTCATGGAGTCCGGTGTGCGTAGATACGGGATCCATCAGCTTACGTAGGTAAGTTGTATATCCGATGCTCCGAGATTGTATTTCATAAAGTCTTGTGGCCACAAGCATAAACCCGGGAAAAGAGTTTCCCACAGGGTTAAACAATATAGCAAAAATGTTTGCGTATATTGTTTATCGAGATACGAATCTAGAGATAAGATTATTGGATGAGCAAATGGGGATTTGATGGTGCTGATCTATATCCCCGCACATCCAGGGTATAAATGATGGAAGGATTATACGTATACGTTATGACCTCAACTTGTATGGTCTGACACGTTGATTTGTAATATTCGTAACGTGTGCGTGGGGCATCGATTAAGGATTAATGGAATAGTTCCATTTGACAAATCGGGTGTAGACCTAGAGAGTCCCAATATGAAATGTACTCTTTGAGCACTTGGGCAGTGTACCGTATTGAATTGTTCAATACAGTATAATTCAGCAATTACTAAGGTTACGTTAACTAAAGTATATGGTTAAATGGTGGGACCCACTTTAGGTTAACTTGGTAACCGAGTAAGGATATAAAAGTAATTTCACTTTATGATTATTTAATTGTTAAATAATTAAAATAAATATTTATTTGTTTAATTGTTAAATAAATGATTTAACTTAACTAAGGTTAAAGGTTAACCAAATGGTTAAGTTAAGTTAACCTTACTTAAAGGTTAAGTAAAGGTTAACCTAACCATGGTTAAGTTAGTTAACTATGGTTAAATTAATTAAATATTTATTAACTTAAAGGTTAAGTTAAAGTAATCTAATTATGGTTAAATGTTAACTAAGGTTAGGTTAAGCCAAATGAAATGCAAATGAAATTCAAATTAGTTTGGAATTAATGCATTTGTATATAAAGTGAAATGAAATTGAAAATCATTAAGTTTTTAGTTTATATGTTTTGCATTTTTGGGAGCCAATTACAATTTGAGAAATTGGAATTCTTTGTTTTGTGTTTTAAGTGTTAGAACAACAAAACAAATTGAATTAATGGTTATTAAATGTAATAACTAAAAACAAGATTTGTTTTATTTATTCAAGAGTTGAATAAAAGGAAAAACAAATTTAATTAAGTTAAATTGTTTAACTTTGAAAATGTTTAAGAGTTAAACACATATGCTGGATTAAGATGCTGCCATTCTAGACAATCAAACCCACCCTTGTTGATTGCTAGAATTGATCAAAGATTCATTTCATGGTGGACTTCAAAGAAAATTAATCCAAAGGCTTCATTGGTGATATTTCTCAATTTCGAATTTAAGTTTAATCAAATGTTATTTTCTGTGTTCATTATATATAATCTTCCGCTGTGCACATGTATGTATGAGATATGTATATTGTTTGTATGATGAACACAACCTACATGCAAAGAACCCTAAGTTTTTATTTGTACCACCCTAAACCCAACACAACCCAACAAATGGTATCAGAGCAATTTGTGTTGTTATGGGTGGTTTTTTAGTGTTAGCTAAGTGTTGGCTAAGTTGTATGACAAGTTCCGGAGCTGTTGGGATGCATTTTAAGTGTTAAAATGCAAACCAGTGAAAAACAGCACCTGGAACGCTGCAGCGCTAAGGTCTAGCGCGGCAGCGTTCATATGAACGCTGGAGCGCTGGGTGTATGACGCCCCAGCGCTGGATAGGCGCAGGGGCGTTGGGTGTCTGGCGCCCTAGCGCAGGAAGCACTGCTTCCAGCGCCCCAGCGCTGGTAAGACAGCGCCCCAGCGCTGGTAAGACAGCGCCGCAGCGCTGAGGCTTGTGAAGCCCTAGCGCGGCAGCGCTACAAGATCAGCGCCGCAGCGTTCTTACACTAAAAAAAAAAAAGAGTAAAATCTTTTTATTTTAAGCATGTGGGGGTTTATGAGATGTAATAATAATGGTTATTAGTTTACATGATAAACCAAGAAAATAATATTTTTTTTATTATTTATTTATTTTTGTAATCACAATAGGGGCCCCACTGGTAGGGGTTAGTTGTGCTTGTACAGAAATGAATAATTGATTGAGAATAACCTCTCATGTGATGAGAGCATATAATATGAAAGCCTGTTATTAAAATCTCTCTTAATTAGATTGAAATTTATTATATTATTTGATAATATTTTAAATGGTCCGTCTTGTCAATACGGTGTGAGATGGGTCACTATGGTCTTTCCCAATATTGCTTTAGCGTGAGGGATTTGGTCGGTGTGACTTGGTCTAATGCCGGTAAAACATGAGATGAATCAAATATATGCGAACATATTATCCAATATTGCTTTAGCGTGAGGATAGTGTCAATAACATATATTTGAGCATTGACGAGTTAATCTGAAATACAGTTACCCAATATTGCTTTAGCGTGAGGGTAATGTGTATTTAGGATCAGAAGAAAGAGTTGTATGAGATACAATTGACAAGAGTTGTCTACCTGTTGGATTTATAAAGGCCAATATTGCTTTAGCGTGAGGTTGGAGTAAAACCCCAATGGGATCCACTTCCCGCTGTGTAGTTTAAAATATTATACTATCTTATCCCGTTTGAGAGATTAAAGGGATTAAGTAAAGCAGTGGGAGGGTGTTTTTAGATTAAAAAATGTATAACAGTTGTACCCATGATCTAAAGCGTAATTTATTAACAATAAGAAATGTACTGCTACGCATCTCCTATTTTGTCTTATAGAGATAAGATATTTGTCTTATAGAGATAAGATATTTGTCTTATAGAGATAAAATGTTTGTATTATAGAGATAAGATACTTGTCTTATAGAGATAAGATGAGTACGAGCAATCCGTTACTAATCTTGAACAAATGCCAATAACTATAGGGTACTGAATAATATATTTAAGACTTGCTTAAGGATCTAAGAATAGTTCTAGATTCAGTAATATTTGATATTACTAAACCACAGATAGAGAAAAATCATAATGGAAAGTGTTTCCACCGTTATAAGGTTTGAAATAGTAAATGTTACTATTCATCGCACCTTGACTTAAGAAAGATTGACTCATTAGATATCTGTTTCACCAAACATTAACATTTCATTAGCATTTGATGTTAACTTAGCAAAGGTATGAGATACCGCTTGTTATTCTCATATCTGTAAGATGTTACATGATTTGAGAAATGCTTGATTGCTAAGAAATGAGAAGTTTAGCTTCACGTAGGTAATAGAGATTTCCTGAACGTGGTAGCCGTTAAAACTTCACAGTTACTTCTTATTTCTAGTAACAGCATTAATGTTGTATAATTTCTATTTTGAGCCAAACATTATTAGGTAAATCATATCACTCCCTGTAGCTGACAGAGAGGGTTATTATAAAAATAAGGAAATAGTTCCTTGTGATAATGATAATGATTTACTAACTGAATGTCAGATAATGAATGGCTGTTGTATCTTATATACAACAAAAAATGTCATATGTGTAAAGGTGAACAGAATAAATAGTATTTCAGCAACTTAAATAATAATGAATAGTGGTATATATAAGATTAGGTCATGTAGTCGTGAGACGACTATCCCGTCTGGTTAAGGATGGTCAGATATTTGATCTGACTATAGTACATTGACTAGTTTATGAATTATGAATTCAAGAGAATATGGCCGAATCTTTATGTAGGTGTAAGACGCCAAACCACTGGTTTATTGGATCTAGTACATATAGATGTATATAGTCCAATAAATCTTACTGTAATAAATAATTTCGATACTTCATTGTCTTTATAGTGATTGTCGCTATATAGACATGTGTTTCTAGGAAACGCAAGTCAGAATAATTTCGAAGTGTTCAAAATGTTCTGACAATGAAAGTAAAGAAACAAACCCTTATGTATATTGAGTGCTTTCGATAAGATCGAAGTAATTTATACATAATCAGTAAATTCACAAATTATTTAACGAGAATATGATTCTCTCTCAGCATAGTCCTCTAGATACTCCTCAACATAAAGATGTTTAGGAAATGAGGAATCAGACTATATTAGATACAATCTGATTGATATTGAGAATCACTGATCTTCTAAAATATCTATGAGGTTATATTTTAACATATGCTACTCACTTATTAAATAATTCCATAATCGTTCCTACTACTTTATATGAGATATAGACTAAATAGGAAACGAGTCTTAAGTATGTTAAGACTTGGTGTTATTCTGCTTTCATAAGAGTTATGCAACAGAATAAACTTGTATCCAACAGTACAAGTATTGGTTCATTTAGTATCCCAAGTGTATAATGGGATACCAATTCTATAATTCAAATGAACGAAATATGTTCGTTTCTCATAATGTCACATTTCTAGAGAAATAGTTTCTCATGAATTGTGGAGATTATAGAAAGATTGAACTTGATGAAGTCAATCTAAATATAGATGAACCAATAATGGAATTTTATTTTCAAATGAGTGAAATACCTTTAACACACAATGGTCATAGGTCCAAAAGGATATCAAGGCCATCATTTAGGTATGTTTGATACTTGAATGTACCCTTGATATTTTCTTAGTTGAAGAAATGGATCCTTTAACTTATGGAGAGACGATGTTTGACATCGATTCGGGAAAATTCAAAGATATCATAAAATTTGAAATTGACTCAACGCATGACAATTAAGTCTAAGACTTAGTTGAGCTTCCTGTAGAAATTGTTTCTATCAGCAGTAAATCAGTTTACGCAGCGGAAGCAGTGTGGGCCCTATCTGAAAGAATGGTCCTTCATGGCCTGACTAATGTTGAAAGGTTACACTCACAGATCTAGGATCAAGAATGAGGAAACCTTTTTCATCAGTAACCATGCTAAAGTCAATTTAGATTTTGTTGATGACAAGATACCATAAAATTCGAATTTGACTCTAAGTATGACAATTAAGTCTAGGACTTAGTTGTGCTTCCTGTAGAAACTGTTTCTATCAGCAGTAAATCAGTTTATGCAGAGGAAGCAATGTAGGCCCTATCTGAAGGAATGTCCTTCATGGCCTGACTGATGTTGAAAGGTTACACTCAGAGATCTAGGATCAATAATGAGGAAACCTTTTTCATCAGTAACCATACCAAAGTCAATTTGGATTTTGTTGGCTATTGTTGTATATTATGATTATGGGACTGGCTAATGGATGTAAATAAGCTGTTCTGGGAAGTATATCTCGAGTAAGAGATATGCAGAGAATAACTTGATGTTTTTGCATCCAAGCCTAACTTCTAATATAATGTGCAAACTAAGGAAGTCCATTTATGGACTTAAGTAGTTTTTCCCGAAGCTGGAATCTTTGTTTATATGATGAAATTAGAAAGTCTGGTTTTATCAAGAATAAAGAGGAAGCGTGTGTTCAGAAAGGGCAGTGGGAGTATAATTATCTTTTTAGTTCTCTAAAGTGGAAAGTATATACTCAATATTGGAAACGATGATTGGAGTATAGCAAGTAAATCAGATAAGTGTTATCTGTGTAAAGAACTTCTTCATAAAAAATTTGAGAGAGACTTCCTATATACTAGGTATAAAGCTTTATGGAGATATAGCTAGGAAGCTAATAAGACTCTCTCAAACGTCGTACATAGACTAAGTCCATGAAAATGTACAACTTGATTAACTGTGAGACAGTTAAAGCCATTTTTGACATGGCAATCATCTTTCTTAGAGGAAGTGTCATCGGGAAGAAGATGAGAGAGTTAGAGTGTCTAACGTCTCAGATGCATTAGCTAGAAATAGATTAATACATACCGTCTAATGTATGAAATCTGGATTTAGATGGTTGTAAGTGTTACAAGCTGGTATCTGTTAAATCTAGATCACGATCATTAAATGGTTGTGAAACATATCTGAAAATACTTGAGAAGTATAGAGGATAAGTTTATAAAATATGGAGAAAGTTTCTTACAAAAGAAGGGATACACATATTCAGACTTACGTCTGATCTGAATGGTAGAAAGTCTACATTTAGTTATGTGTTTCTCTATATCAATACCGGAACTAGTTACATGTGTATTAATAAATGTTCATATCTAATTCTGCCTTAGAGGTAGAATGTGTTGCGGCTTGAGAAGCCAGCAAGAGACGTACTATGGATATTCAAGATAATTGCAGAGCTTTGAATAGTTCTAAACTCAGTGGATCCTATCCCACTATATTACAAATTAACGGTGATTGCTTAAGCCAAGAAGCCCCCTAAGCCTAAACTCTTATAGTGTTTGAGAAACACGTGGAGTGTATTGGTATGAGATACCAGTATGTATGGCACTGAAGCAAGTGGGAGTTTGTTGGAGCTGGTGCTCACGTGCCATTCCAATATTATATGAATATTAATTGTTAATATTTATACAATAAACATTTCGAATAAAGATTGTTAATATCATATTAATATGGTAAAATGCTTGTAACATTACAGACATTGTTTGATCTGAAATAGTTCAGATCTGGTTTAAAGGAGTTTAGACCAGAACTAATAGTTATCAAAGCTGAGAGTTATAAATGCTAATAGTTAGCACTGTTAATAGTTATCAGTTTATAAGAGTCAGCGAGGTCTAAAGAGTTAGAACTTTGTCTATAATGGGACAAAGACCTGAGAGTATACTTGTAATGATATAGTTGCAAAGAGTTGCAATAGGAGCTAAGAAATATCATTATGTAAGTATGTCTCAAATATAATGTTCCTGATCTATGATCATCAATGCGGGTCTATCGGTGAATTCACAATATATAGATTAGTGTATGTCTATATCTGACTGGTTCAGATGGTTGTTCTTAGCTGACCATGAGCTTGGAGCTTGTATAGATATGCGGGTATCCAGTCAGGACTGGATACTGAACAGACTTATGAGGACCCCAATAGATATCCTATGAAACCGTCAAAGGAAGGTCCTCTCGAGTTGAGTAGTAATCGTGGTCCTTTGACCTGAGCGCCACGGTGGTCTTGTGAGTGATCCATCATGCTTTGGTTCCACATATGTCAGAGACCTTTCATGGTCTGATCGCTATGTGTCGCTGGGTATGGTCCGATGCTCATGGAGTCCGGTGTGCGTAGATACGGGATCCATCAGCTTACGTAGGTAAGTTGTATATCCGATGCTCCGAGATTGTATTTCATAAAGTCTTGTGGCCACAAGCATAAACCCGGGAAAAGAGTTTCCCACAGGGTTAAACAATATAGCAAAAATGTTTGCGTATATTGTTTATCGAGATACGAATCTAGAGATAAGATTATTGGATGAGCAAATGAGGATTTGATGGTGCTGATCTATATCCCCGCACATCCAGGGTATAAATGATGGAAGGATTATACGTATACGTTATGACCTCAACTTGTATGGTCTGACACGTTGATTTGTAATATTCGTAACGTGTGCGTGGGGCATCGATTAAGGATTAATGGAATAGTTCCATTTGACAAATCGGGTGTAGACCTAGAGAGTCCCAATATGAAATGTACTCTTTGAGCACTTGGGCAGTGTACCGTATTGAATTGTTCAATACAGTATAATTCAGCAATTACTAAGGTTACGTTAACTAAAGTATATGGTTAAATGGTGGGACCCACTTTAGGTTAACTTGGTAACCGAGTAAGGATATAAAAGTAATTTCACTTTATGATTATTTAATTGTTAAATAATTAAAATAAATATTTATTTGTTTAATTGTTAAATAAATGATTTAACTTAACTAAGGTTAAAGGTTAACCAAATGGTTAAGTTAAGTTAACCTTACTTAAAGGTTAAGTAAAGGTTAACCTAACCATGGTTAAGTTAGTTAACTATGGTTAAATTAATTAAATATTTATTAACTTAAAGGTTAAGTTAAAGTAATCTAATTATGGTTAAATGTTAACTAAGGTTAGGTTAAGCCAAATGAAATGCAAATGAAATTCAAATTAGTTTGGAATTAATGCATTTGTATATAAAGTGAAATGAAATTGAAAATCATTAAGTTTTTAGTTTATATGTTTTGCATTTTTGGGAGCCAATTACAATTTGAGAAATTGGAATTCTTTGTTTTGTGTTTTAAGTGTTAGAACAACAAAACAAATTGAATTAATGGTTATTAAATGTAATAACTAAAAACAAGATTTGTTTTATTTATTCAAGAGTTGAATAAAAGGAAAAACAAATTTAATTAAGTTAAATTGTTTAACTTTGAAAATGTTTAAGAGTTAAACACATATGCTGGATTAAGATGCTGCCATTCTAGACAATCAAACCCACCCTTGTTGATTGCTAGAATTGATCAAAGATTCATTTCATGGTGGACTTCAAAGAAAATTAATCCAAAGGCTTCATTGGTGATATTTCTCAATTTCGAATTTAAGTTTAATCAAATGTTATTTTCTGTGTTCATTATATATAATCTTCCGCTGTGCACATGTATGTATGAGATATGTATATTGTTTGTATGATGAACACAACCTACATGCAAAGAACCCTAAGTTTTTATTTGTACCACCCTAAACCCAACACAACCCAACATATTTACCATATCCGTTTTCATGGAAATAAAGATTTATGTTCAAAGAGTTTGAACACAATATATAGTGCTGAAAGTTACTATTATTCTTATTCATAATCTCATCGGACCGTTGTGGATTAGAATTGTTTAAGAACACACTTTGAAGTGAGTTACTCACATGAAAAATTAGAAGACTTGTAAACCTATCTTCATTAGGTAAGTGTTCATCATTTACATTTTTGTATAATAGTAATACTTGTACATGTATATGATATGTGTATATAAATGCTACAAATGAGTGTAATTTGTTAATATATTTTCACCGCGAATTGTAATTTTTAAAATTGCATGTACACTTTTAAATCACACACTCACTTCAACAAAATAAAATAAAATAAAAAATAATAAAGAGAAAGGCTCTCTCTCTTTTTGAAATAGGATTTTAATATTTTTAAAAACTCTCCCCTTTGTATAATCATTTAACTTTCTTTTTATAAGCCTTTATTTGTTAGGTTATTAAGTTATATTAAAATTAAGATACTTTTTTTATTTAATTTTTTTTTGAGATTATAAGAGTAGGATCTATTTAAAAATTTTGAGATACTCTTAAGTCCTCGGAGATAACGACAATTAGAATCTTAAAATAACATACACCTTTGGCTTGATCATCGAAAATTAAATGTCAACTCGTCCTAAACAAGTTGCCGAAGGCATTAGTTAATATCGAGGATACTTTGCAACTGAGGACATCTTTTGGTAGATACTAAGGGTATCATTCTGGCAACAATTGTTATGCCTTCCTTTAATCACTGTGGGTCGAGGCTATGGTCTCCCATCGTAAGTGGCCCGCGTTGGGGGATTCGAGTAAAATGTCTTTCAAAGACCTAGTCCTAAGGTTTGTTTAACTATTTGGACTTTTTTTTTTTTTTGATGGATTAGACCTTGGTTGAGGCTCTCGAAGAAAACAACATTTACTAACAAAATTTAAGTCGCTATTTAAAGTGAAAACTATAGAACCCAATACACATATATACACACAAATGAATTTTGATTAGAATATCTTTTAACAAATAAGACATCTTTTAACATACAATGTCACACCAGTTGTTTATTTAAATCATTTTTCATGACTAAATTATTATATAAAATGATTAAATTTAGTTCGACAATTAATAAATTTGAATTCAACGAATTACAAAATCATATATGTGGATATCAACAATAAATCAATATTTTTCAAGACCTTTCCTCTCTTTTATATATATATATATATATATATATATACTTATATATAAACTTGTTCATGTCATCCGATATGATACGACAGAATTGATTTAATTATTATCGCATTAATTTTTTTTTTTAATCATGACACTTTAAATTATATAGTATAAATGAGTTAGTACTATTAATTGTATATGTAGGGTTTATTTGGTTGAGTTTTTCAAATAAAACTTTTGGAAGTAGAGCTTTTTTAAAATAGAGTTTTTAAGGAAAAAAAAATCATTGATCGTTTGGTTATCAATTAAAAAAACTCATTTGAAGTATTAGGTTGTTTGGATATATATTATTAAAAGTACTTATCTATTATTAAATTACCAAAAATAAAACTTATATTCAAATTCAACAATTCAATATTTTTTATATGTAAGTTTAAATTTATCATGTATTTTTTTAAATTTAATTTTTTTAAACACAATAATAAAGTAAAATTAATACAGAATAATTTACGAATCAATATAAATTATTGTATTTGGCACAAAGATTAAAAATAAAATAATACTTCTTTTTATTTAAAAAATAAAGTAATCAATAAAAGATTTTGATAAATTTTTGTAAAAATATAATGATTATAGATATATGAAAAATTAGAGATTGATGACTTTTAAAAAAATATGTAAGTTTAATAAGTTTTTTTTAAATTAATGATACACTATGAAAATTAAAAAATATTATCAGGGTATATGTAATATTATACATATATTAAATCTCTATTTCTAAAAATTTAAAATTTGAATTTTTACAAGTAAAGGTAAAATAGCTTTTTATTTTTCAAAACTCTTATCTAATTGTAATCAAATGCTATTAAAAAAAAAATTAAAAAGAGTTTTTAGTATTAAAAAACTCTTTTAACTAATAGAAAAATTCAACTAAATAGATAGTTAATATTATTGTTTAAAATTTCAACCATGTGTTTTAATAAATATCTTTTTTATTAATCAAAGTGGAGAATGAATATTTTTCAAATTATGTTAACTTGTGCGAATCTTTTTAACAAGACAATGTATTAGTAAGGTTTTGTGAATGTTAATACAATTCAAAATTTACTTGCGTCTTATAAAATTGTTGGGTTAGGTTATTTTAAATTTTGATTTAGAATGATAATTTAAATTTTTTTATTAATTTATTTTAATTTTTTAATATAAAAGAGGAAGATTAAATTCGAAACTTCTACTAAAGTAGAAGTAAATGTATTGCGAATTTTTTATAACTAGATTATTACACATAAATACTTTGTCAATTTATTTAATGCAATTTAATGGCATAGAATTTTAAAGTTAAAAATAGTATATATTAACAAATAAGAAACTTGCATGAAGAAGAAATTGAAAGAGGGATATCATTCATTCACAATTGAAGAACATGAGAACGAGCTTCCTCAATCCAAACTTGCTCTTCTCAATAATTGTGATGGTCATTTGTTAAGCAGTAACATTTTTTCTCAATAATTTTGCTTGAATTTGCAGTGCTTCAATTATAAACTTTCAACGGCAAAGTTTGAAACGTTTCTATAATAGGCTTTTCACCGGAGCCCAAAGGCCCAAGGTACTGTTTTAAATTGGGCCAAAAGAAACAAAACATTGCCGCAAAAGCAGTTGTTTCACTATTCGAGCCCGCGACCCAAACGAAAAGACATTATACAAATCCATCATCCCTTTGCCACGTGAACAAAAGCAACATGAAACCCAATCACTGTACCACATTCTTCACAGGCTCACAGCCTTCGTGGCGCTTAACCACAACGGATTCCCAGATCCAATCTCTCCACATTTGGCCACGTGTCCTGTGCGTCCATACACACTATTGTCCCCGTTCATACGTCTCTCCCGTCAACTTCGCTCTCCCTCTCTGTCAGGGTTAATCTGAAAACACACACACTCTCTCTCTCTCTCTTATATGCAAAAACAGATACCCTCTATGTCATCAGTGATGCAAATTGGTTATCAAATCAATCTCTTTTGAGTTTCGTAAAGTTCTTGTAACATCTCGAAGATGGGTTCTTTTTATTTTATTGATTTTTTATGATAGTTATAATACGGGGTTGTGTAAAAATATATGAAGGTTATGTTAGATTTGGTGGTAAGTTAAAATCTTTTTGTTTGGTTGATTATAAAGATGGCAGGGAATTCTGATGCTGTGAGGCAAACCCCACCCGGATTTTGCTTATCAGAAAAATAAGAGGCAAAGATTGGAGCCTAACAACATATAGATACATAATTTTGTTAGTTACTTTCATTGCATATGCTTGTTACCATGCATCGAGAAAGGCTAGTAGTATTGTCAAGAGTGTATTGTGTCCATCCGATAAGGAATCGAAGGTGAAGGCTTGGCCTAGTGGTGAATTCTTTGTTAAACCGCAAATGATGGGTGCTGTTCAAAATGGATCGAAAAGTAAAGGTTGGGATCCGTTTAATGGAAAAGGTGGGCCGTCGAGATTGGGTGAAATTGATCTTGCATTTCTTGCTTGTTACTCGTTAGGAATGTATGTTGCAGGGCATTTAGGAGATACTTTGGATCTCAGGTTGTTTTTGACAACAGGAATGATAGGTAGTGGCATTTTTTTAATATTCATGTGTTTACATTCTATCTTGTTATGCAAATGGTTGCTGGTTTGTTTCAGGCCACCGGTTGGCCTTCTGTTGTGGCTGTGATCGGGAATTGGTTTGGGAAAAGGAAGAGGGGTTTGATAATGGGTGTTTGGAATGCACATACTTCTGTTGGGAATATTAGTGGGTCTCTTCTTGCTGCTGGTGCTTTGGACTATGGATGGGGATGGTCGTTTATTGTTCCTGGTGCATTGATTATTATGGGAGGGGTGATAGTTTTCTTGTTCTTGGCTGCTTATCCTGAGGATATTGGTTTTCCATATGCAAGTGATCCACTTGGTACTGGGAGGATGATGACCGACGATGAAGAATCACAGACCCGTAAAGGAAATATGGCTGAAGAAGAAACAAAATTTGGTTCACGAAAAGGGTCAACTAGTAGGAAAAGTGTTGGACTCCTTGAAGCTTGTTTGATACCTGGTGTGATACCATTCGCGTTCTGCCTCTTCTTTTCGAAGCTAGTGGCCTAAACATTTTTGTATTGGTTACCATTTTATTTAAGTCAGACAGGTATTTTTGTACAAGCTTTTCTAGTTTTAATGAAAAAGGGATTCTGACCACATGTTGCAATGTGACCAAATGAAATCATTTTTGACCTAATTATGAACTTGAGAGTAAAGATGAATGTAGATTGTATCTAGTCGTGGAAGTTTGCTAATTAAGAATATTCTGGCAAATAGTTGCATATTCGACTGGAATGAGGAGATACAGTTGATAAAGATGTAAAACATTGTGTGATTGGTCATGTGACTGATATTTGATTTGACAAATGTAAAAGAATGATATATAGCTTTATAGGGTAAATAGTTACTTGGTTTCATTATTGTTGAAAGCAAAGGTGAGTTTGTGCTAATTGCTTTAAACTGTTAACAATTAAAGTTATCCGTCTTCTTCTTGTTATACTACTTGCATCTAACAACTTAGTGGTTTTAAATTGTCCGTGAATTCTCAGTGGAAGACCTATTGATTGATGATTAGGTTCTGTATCAGTCATTTAAGTTTCTCGAGAATATTCTGTATTACACCATTGCAAGAGACATTTTTTGTTAATATTAATGACTGGAGTGTGAACCTGCTATTAAAGCAAAAAGATGTGGCTCTAGGATTCGTTCCCTATTGAGTCTAGGAAGATTATGGTTGAAGTAGTTATACTATGCATCTTTGCAGATTGAATACCAATTTGCACCTGTGTCTTTCTCCTGCTTATACATTGTCTCCTGATGGTAATGTTTTTTGTCTTCTTTCCACCGGAAAAAAGAAAGAAGATAGTAATACCTATTGAAAATTAAAAGTTTGTACATTTCAGCGTTGACTTTGTAATTTATCTGATGCTGTAGATTTGCTTGTTTTTTATGAAGTGTCAAGGTATAGTATCATCATACAGATCGTAGATTTTTACAAACTTGATATTTTAGAATCCTGCAAAGTGACTGTTTCATAACACTTCTGATTGTTTGAATTTTTTCTCATGCATCAAAGCATAACGCTTCCCTATCTTCTTCATATCTATGCTTTAACAGAAATTGGTGGAGAATATTTGTCAGTCAAGACTGCTGGAAATCTCTCTACTTTATTTGATGTAGGGGGAATTGTTGGTGGAATCCTTGCTGGCTATATATCTGATAAACTCAAAGCTAGAGCCACTGCAGCAGCCAGCTTCATGTATGCTGTGATTCCATCCATGCTCTTGTATCGCTATTATGGCAGTGTCTCTCGGACTGTCAACATTTTTTTTATGATGGTCACTGGCCTATTTGTAAATGGGCCCTATGCACTTATCACAACTGCAGTTTCTGCAGATCTTGGCACGCATAGTTCTGTTAGAGGAGATTCTCGAGCGCTGGCAACAGTGACTGCCATTATAAATGGTACTGGATCAGTTGGTGCGGCTTTTGGTCCCCTTCTTACCGGATTCCTTTCAACGATGGGGTGGGATATTGTTTTCATTATGCTAATGGTTGGTGCTCTGATTGCGGGGCTTCTTTTGTCACGCCTGGTCATAGTGGAAATTACTGAGAAAACTAGTAAGTCCGTGACTTCATCCAGTGAATGGCATAATTCTGAAGGTAACTTAGTCACCTAGTTTACAAACACACTGTGCATATAAAATTATGATGCTTAGGTACTCAGATCAAGCCAGTTTTTTCTTCATGGCATATTTGAATGTTGTAAAGCAAATCGTAGCAACATTGTACTTATGATGGCTGCTAGCTTACTTTATCATTTTAAGGTTAATTTTGATTTCAGTAGGCATTATATATTCGACATATTGCCGTCCGTTGCTAACATACTAATGAATTTTCTTTTTATTCTTTAAATTTTGAAAAGAACTTGAATGGGATGGGGAGATTAGAATGAACTTTTTAACAATGCATGACGATCAGAACTATAACCAATGTAGTGTGTGAATGCATCATACTGTTGTTCACAATATGGACAAGAGACATGCAAGTAAATGATGAACTTTTTTCTTGATGAATGCTGAGATGGTTATGTTATTTTGCAGCTCCTGCTTCTAGACCACTTCTTAGCGACCAAAGGTGATTATCAGGTATACCTTATGAAGTTATAGAAGTTCAATGGATTGATAGTTGTAACAAAAGAAATAAAGTAATGTATTTATGAAAAATTTGGCAGGCTATTGGCTGGGGTTGATATTACCTAGTTTAGTCAACTTTTTGTAAGATAAATGACTGGTAAGAAATATTATAGAATTTGTTTCTTCTTGGATTCTCATGCCAATGGATTCGCTGAGGAACCGGGTCGGTTTTGGCAGGTGAAATTAAAGTTTAAATTAAAGAATTTGGTTGAATTGTGTGAAATACTACTTCCTGAAGAGACCATACAATTTCGTTATAGCGAATTCTCATGATTTTCAGGGAAAATAAAAATATGGTTGGAAATGGAATTCATTTGATGCATTAAACTGTAACACACTGATACTTTTCGTACCCATCTGTATTTATGCATAAGAAATTACTTTTTTCCTTAAATCTCAAACGTATTATTATAATTAAATTTGATTTAAACAGTATTGTAATAGATTTTTTTTTTTCTTAAAATGGAGGAGATAGTTTTTAAGAGAAGCATCTAATTACTCTTTAATGGTAAATAAGGTAGATTTTTCTCATATTTGGGGCGGATAAAAATTTGGACAAGTCATAATAAGCTAAACATCGTCTCAATAGTGTTTCAGTAGGTTCACAAGTGTTAAATTTTTTTTTAGCAAATCACATCTACACCTTAAAAGTATTCTTTAATATTCAACTATACTATTATAATTTTAATAATATTTATTTATACCATTAACATAAAAGTATTACAATAAACTAATATAATATCTACCATAAATAATATTTTGTTATTGTTAATTGATCGAAATCGATCATTAATAAATATTATTTTATCGTCAGACGGTCACTGTTTATGTAAATAGTATCACACATTAATAATGTGCATTGTTTGTGATGATTGTTCATTATAAACAGTATATGTCGCAATAAATACTGTTCATATGTGATACTGTTAACATAGAACAATGCTCCCGTGCACACATTATTTAGTGAACTTTTACAAAAAAAATTCATCGCTTTCTCCGTGTTAACGAGTTTTATTTTTAAGAAAATTTCGCAACGGGCCATGATTACATTGCGGCAGAGAGCTTACGTAAGTACAACCTGCGAAGGTTGTTTGAAACTTGTTTTCTGTCTCTATTTGTGGTATTCTCTATGCTTGTTGTGGATCTATTTAGGTGCTCCGAGTTATGAAAATTACGAATTTGGGCATAGGAACTGTGAAATTTGATCGAAAATTTGATGCCCAAATAAGTGGTTTTACTGAATAGTATGAGCAGCACTGTTCACACAAATAGTGTTGGCCGCAAGAGTGGGCACGGTTCCCTTTTTTGAAGAAGTAAAATCAAAATCCCTTTTCTTAAGGGGAAAAACAGAATTGGTTTTTTTTGATTTGATTCGTTTCGGTTTTTTGGCTATTAATTATTTCATTTTAAATTATAGGTTTTTTTAAAATTTATTTGTCTAAATAATTTTGTAAAACATTTTAATTTATTTTTTTATTTGTTCATTATACGTTATATAAGTCACTAAATTTGTTCTTATATATTATATAAATTTTTAAAAAATTAAGTTAACTAAATTAATATACATTACACGTTATATATTATATAATTAAAAAAATTTAATTACACATTACATAAATGATTAAATTTGTTCTTATATATTATATAACTCTTTAAAAAATTAAATTGACTAAATTATTACATATTACATATTACGTGTTATATTATACGTTATATATTATATAATTAAAAAAAAAGTTATTACATGTTACATAAGTCACTAAATTTATTATTCTTTATTATATGTGTCTTTAAAAAATTAACTTAAATAAATTAATATATATTACACGTCATATATTATATAATGAAAAAATTCATTAAACATTACATAAATTAATAAATTTGTTTTTATATATTATATAAGTCTTTGAAAATTTGAATTTTTATAATTTTTTTTAATTTTAAATTATAAATTAATTTGTCTAAATAATTTAGTAGATCATTTTTGACTTAATTTTTGGGTCTATTTTATATTAACATAAATATTTTACTTAATTTGAGATAAATTTAAATTTTTTATTTATTAATAAGATACTAATTTCTAACAATATTCATAAAATAAATTTCTCTTATATAATGAAATTACAATGAGGGTTTTTTTTTTAATTTTTTATATAATTAGTGAGTGAAATTATGTGTACGTAAATATATGTTTATATTTTCAAATCTTCAATTATTTAGTGTCGCATGACAATGTAATTAAATTTTATAAAAAAAATTAATTTTTTGATTCGGTTAATTTTTTTGAAAAAATTAAATTAGAACTGAATTGAACCGATTAATTTTTTTAAAAATATAACGGAACTAATTTTTTATAGTAAAAAAGACTAAACCAAACTAAATCGGTCTATTTAATTTTTTGTTACTAATTTTTTTTATTTACTCTAATTTGTTGCAACAGATACTATTTATAATAAATAATCATTGCGAATAATATGTACTATTTATGTGAATACTGTTTATATAAATAGTAACTATTTATTGATAAAGCAATATTTATCAATAATTGATTCTAATAAATAAACAGTTGGTAATATTTTTATATTTGAGATATAAATAAATATTATTAAAATTATAAAAATATACTTACTATTAATAAAACTTGTGAGGTTTGCATCCCTTTTACTTTTCTTTTTTAAAATAAAAAAGAATAGCAAGAAGAGAAGGGGAAAGTGTTACTAAAATGCTTTCTAAAAAGAAAAGCAAGAGGAGGGGAAAGTGTTACTAAAAAGCTCTCAAAAACGAAACGCTACGAGGGGGGATGGGGGTGGGGCCGCAAGTCGTGACCATGTCTTTTGCAAGATTGAAATAGATAGCTGGACTGAAAAGACAAGACTGACCTTTGCATTTGCACGTTTTAGCATTTCACTAAATAAGTATCCAATGCTTTCGGGTGGAAAAAGCTGAACACGTGTCCAACTGTTCCTCTTTCTAGACTCTTCTTCCGAGCGTGCTCTTCGCTATCTTGCGCCGGTGGTGGCGTTCCTTCGCCCGTGCAAAGGAAGCAGTGAGCCCTTCCAATTTAATTTTTTTTTTGCAAGGGATATTCCGATCCCGCAACGTCGAAATGAAATCGAAGGGAGGTTTAGGAGTGATTAGAACTCCGTTTTCACAAGTTGAGGCATGGAAGTTTTGTGCACTTGTAACACCAAGCAAAGAACGAAAAAAAAGAAATGGGTCACTTAATAATAAATAGGGTTTTGTAAATTTCATTTGAGAAAATGTCAATCATGACCGGGGTTTCAGTTTCTTCCTACAATGCTGTAATTGTAAAGCATATTCCAAATTTATTATACTTCTCAGTTATTTTGGTTTAATTTAAAATTAAGAAACTTAACAATACAACAAAATAGAAAATAAAATAAAATTATCAAATCATACGTGTCAACGACTGTGTCCGGTAGCGCCAAATGTCTATTCACTCACATGTCCTCTCATTCTCACCTTCACCTCTCTTCTATATATCGACCCCTCGGTACTTTGCCCTTTCCCTACGCCCTCTCAAAACAAAAGCTTATTCTACGACTACTCTCTTCTCTATCTCCTTCTCTACAGAACCTCAAATCTTTCTTCTCAATTTCATCAACAATCATACAATAATACTTCAGCATGGCTCTCTCACGTGCCATGCTCGTGCTCATCTTCTCTCTCGCTTTCTTCATTTCAATTTCCGCTGCCCAAATCTCCCCCGCTTCATCACCGGCACTTTCACCAAAATCTGCTCCCAGTACCCCACCACCCACAGCGGCTACACCGCCTTCCATCGCAGTGCCGCCGTCCCCCGTCTCCTCACCGCCGCCAACTATGACCCCACCTCCCTCCACTAGCCCAACAGTCGCCCCAGAGGCTCCAAGCCCATCTGCAACCACGAACCCACCACCTTCTCCAGTTGCACCAGGGCCCGAGTCACCGACCTCACCCACTTCACCGGAAGGGTCACCGTCAGCTCCATCACAGACACCTGGCTCCGGAGCTTATGCGCACAGGAACAGCATGGCCTTGTTAGCATTCGTTATTGGTGGAGTTGCAGTTGCTCTACGCTTTGTTTAGAACATAAAAGAGTCATCATTTGGTCCATGTAGATTCATCTAGATATTTATTTGTGTATTCTTTGTTATGTCTTTTCGTTTTTGTTGATTGCTGGAGCTGCATTTGTCATTTGTGATTTCATTTACTACGGCTCTTGTGTAGCATTTTGACTTGACTGAATAAGAGACACTTTGTGTTTTGTGCGATCTTTGTTAACAACGGAAAGCCGCATCATCATCAGCTAACGATCTTTCCTCTTTTGTCTTCATAAATTAGTTCACTGAAAATTCTTTCTCTGCTTAAGGAGACGATGTTCTGACCACATTTTAATCACATAAATTAAAAATTATATTGTTTGATTTATATTTAGAAGAAAACAAAAGAGAAAAGAAAAAGCTTGGTAGTGAATTTTATATTTGAGTACTGATAACACTGAGATTACACAATACCCTTAAGCAAATTTCAGGCAAAGCTACTTCATCAATTCTGTTACCTAATCATAGGTCATTAAAGTATGGGAGGAAAAGAAAGGAAGACTCAAAGAAAACATTATAGCTCATTTGGTCCAGTTATTGATTGAACAATGTCACATGTTCTTAAAATTGTAGTGAATGCTACATCTACTTGAATAACAAAATAAAGCTATTTATTTAGTTATTCAATTTAAACACTTAAAAATGTTTAATAAAAAAATAAAAGAGTTAGGTGGGTTGCTAGAGTGGTAGATGAATAAGAACAATAGTGGAAGTGGTGGGGAAGGAAAGGAGGAGGAAAAATGTTAGGTGCTAGCTGTTAAGGTACCAATTTGTGGAAGAAAAAGGAAGAGAAATGAATAGCTTTTAGAAAAGGGAAGGTGTTGTTTTGGAGTTTTCTTAAGTGAAATGAGGAAAAGGAAAAGACTTAGAAAGGAGAATGGGCTTTATAGTGGTGGAAGCATAAGGTAAAGGAGATAATTGGTTGGCGGTGGTGGGACTGTATCAGCTTGAGGCACATCAATATGAGTAGGAAAGTGACATTCACATGGAGTGTTAACCCCACTCACTCAATACATGTATGTGAATGTGAGTTTTTGTGAGGGGGGAGAAACAATCAGACATGAGACAACCCATTCCAAATGCAAACACCTCTCATATTTCCAAATTCCAAGACAAAACAACAACAGAGTAATCAATATTTCATAATTCCCATCTCGAATTTTTCTCTCCCATGTGTTCCAATCAATATCATCTTGCTTTCTCTTTTTATCTTATAAAAAGTTATCATTTTCGTGATGGTTTATGATTGTCAAACTAGCTTAGCTTTACCATTAGAAAAGTTGAAAAAGTTGCACCTACTAACAATAAAACTGGATTAATTTTCTGTGTCTATTGAATTTTTTTCAGCAGTAGCATGACATTGTGTGATGAGTGCATATTTTATTGCTGAAAATGGAGAGAACTGATTCATTCTGTGAGAAAAAGAGACATCGGATTCTCGGATCAAGTTTTAAAGTATATTGTATGCCCTTGCTAAAATAAAAATATATATTTATAAAAGCATTGGATTCCTTTCAGGAAAAGCTTATCAAGTAAAGCTATAGACTCGTCAAAACCCGTTTTATCTTCGCCTTTTCTCCACAGGGACATGATATAGATTTAATGATATCTTTGTAGAAATCTCTACCAAGATTTCTTTTTTAACTCTGCAAATTTACTTAGTCAAGTGATTTTCTCAACTGTGCAGCACATGTTTGTAAATAGCTATTCTGTTCACTGAGAATGCATTATCTCTGTCATTTACATTTTACAGCGGCAACCGATAAAATGCGGGACCAACTTGGAACTCATGTTTTATAATTTTTCTTCCATTTTGAGATTGCTTAAGATAGGATTCAAGTTATAAAGAAAATTTAAGGAGGATTCTTGACCCCCCACTGGCTGCTTCAGAAAGGGGAAAATTCAATAAGATTAGTTAATAGAAAGAGGAGGCACTTCTGCATTTGTTCAATCGACATGATCAATTACAGGGAAAATGCCTCAAATTTTTATAGCTAATGAATGCATAATCAAAGGAAGTGAAATTTACAGTCAATGGAAATGTACTACGCTATGCTTTGCAAGGTTGAATTGAAAGAAATGTCTAAATTGCACAATAATGAGAAAAAGGGAACCTCAAAAGAAAAGGTTAGATCATCTCCAAGAACGATTTTTCTAGCACTTCAAACTTCTAATATTTAGTATTAATCCACTTAATAAGTATGTCCTTAGGATAACCAAAATTACCTTAGTCATCTCGTTAGTGAATAAACTGCAAACCCTAACCATGATCCCCGCATTGTCAAGTTTCAAAGCCAACCAAAAGGTCCAAAATCCACCATTGACATTGTGGTGAGGCACTTGACTGGTGTATACTCTACTTATTTGAAATATCTACTTCTTTCTTTGTTTTCTTCGGCACTCAAAACAATCCGTACATGCAGGTTTACTTCTACTTGAGTAACTAGCTTGTAGCTTGCTCGGAGGTACTTTCAGGTCTTCTACAAGGATTTGGTGAAGCTTCTCATTCTCCTCCATAAGTTCCTCAATGATTTGCTGATGTTTCATCACCTGTATGCATATGCATAGAAATTTTAAGAATCAGAAAAAACTAAATAGTTCAGAATCTTGTCATAGATGTCAAGAACAATTCATTAAAACATATTTTGCAGCTCCAACTACACTAAATTACAAAACTCAGTTCATAGTGCAGGGGAATCTAGAAAATCGACTGACAAATTCCAGTGCTCAGGAAAATTAACATTGTGTCTTTGCTTTCTGCAAAAGAATTTTGGAGTTTATATTCTGGATGATCAAAAATCTCCTGAGGCAATAAAATCACCCCCACAAAATGGCTTCAGATCAGTTAGAAAGATCCTTAGAACATTACCATTTGAAGCATGTTGTTTTCAGACCGCAATCGTCCAGCCTACAAAGCAAATTCACCCAATCAGAACTTGATTTGTACATGCAAGTACGATCATACAATATAAAGTAGAGCAAAAACCAAGTCCATCACAATTCGAAAATATTTATGGCATTGGCTTATATTGCTGAGGAAAGATTTGTCAAGGATGTTCAGTTGCTGCACTTATACAGAGGCAGCCCACAAATTATGGATAGAGTCTCATGCATCTTTGAGCACTCACTGATACAATAATATTTACTAGCACACCAACAGTCAGACAATTATGTCTTTTACCAGATTAGTTCCACATTACGGCGCAGGCTCTCAACCGTGAAGAAAATTGTATTATAGAAGTTAATCAATAAGATGTAAACTTGTAGAACTTTTAACATCCAGTAGGCAAGGGGATGAGATGAACAGTCAGTCAATAGACTCCGACAATACCATAGACAGTAATATATACAGAGAACTGTTTGTTTTATCCTTAAAATATATTACGACCCCAAATCTTGTAATATTGAGGTAAAAGGGGCAAACTGTATAATATTGTTCATTTAACAGGTAAACGAGGCAAAATTATGCTTTAAAATATTACATAATTGTGACAGACCTACGCTGATATTCTATCATAAAGTTTGGGTACTCCAAGAATAGGCTAATTCCCTATTCTGATGCCATTTTCTTGTTCAAAATTTTACTCAAACAGCCTTATTCCACAGGATCATCAGTACTGAGAGAGATAATTCACTCAACTACTGGCCACTCTAAATAAAGAACTACTGCACTTCAATTTGCTGGCTTCTCCCGCAAGAGTTAGAATATATGTATTAAACTAGTGTTTATGACACTTCTCTATTAGATTAATTCTGGGCACTGGACTTTCTCCACTAAGAAAATGAATCAAAGAAAATACCAAGAATGGCGTGGGGAAGGCCTTTCATAGTTGGTGTTAATAGCCTACTGAAATCAAACAGCAAGCAGAGTAACAGAAACATTGCATCTATACATACCACTTCATTTAGGTCTATGCCCTCTTCCCTTAAAACTGGATTCTTTAGAAAATTACTGAGGACTTTTTCAGTTCCGCCAAAAGATGTGCCATCTAGAGTGCTTTTATATGCAGGCTTTTCATGCTTTGAACCTGCATTTATGTTTCCATAATCGGGCAGCACTTGAGATCCTGGCATTTTAGTTGTCAACTGCATTATATTTCCCACTGGGTTTTGGCTTGATGGTTGATTTATCATTCCCATACCACTTTGCAAAGACATTGGGGGGAAACCTTGACCAATGGATGGATTTGGTACCATTCCAAACTTCATCATCAATTTCTCTATTGCTTGCTAGTAGAATCGAAAATCAGATTTCAGATAAAAGAATAGAAAGCCTTAACAGTTAATACACAAATCAAAAGATAGAACAACACAGTACCACAAAACAGGACTGAATCTGCTTCACCACACTAGGCTTCACAGCAAGGCCTACAATGCAAAAACCAAATCAGCCATTAAATGACAAATTTTTTTTATTTTATCATTATTGTAGCATTATTTAGGATAACTAGTGAGTATTGATGTCAGAAGAGGCATTCAAACAGACTAATATAAACTTGTTAGGTTCTCGATGGATTTGATGATGAGTTGTTATGGCTCCAGATAATGTAAACACTTGCAATTAGGAAAAAAAAATGATCATTTTAGGAGCCAAACTCATCTATAACTAAGTGTGTCCAAGGCACATTGTGCAAACATAGAAACAGTAATCTATTAAAATCATCTTTTTCTTCACTAAGTGCACGTTGACTCTTTAGATATAAACTTGTAGAAGAGAAGATGCAGTTCTGCTTCTATACCACACCATCTAACCCAACTCTTCAACATCCCACCACTTATATAGATTATTCTATCCTTGTTTAGAGACGACAAAATTTAATCAACTATTTGCTTAATGCAAAGGGCCTCAAGTCCTTGATCTTTGTGTTCCACTGCCATCTATTTATAGATTGTGTCCTTCTCCCATTCCTCTCCTCCATCTTTCAAAATAATTAAATTATTGTTCCACAATGAAAAACAAAAAGGAAGCAAAAAAACCCAACAGAATGCTGTAAAACTACCTACTTACAAACATGATTCAAATACGTAGCAATTAATGATATAGCAGTTTTTTATATCAATGCCAAAAGCATAGTTATAACTTGCTGAGATTGTAAGAAAAATATGTCCCATGATAACTTGAACATCAGCAACCTCATGGTGCGGCATGAGTTTACATTGGTTCAAGAATATAAGATTTTCTCAGTAATCTATGAACGAGCAACTCCATGTAGTGCTATTTATTTCTTTAAAATGCATCATAAAATTACATACCGGCTCCAAAACCATATCCAAAACCAACTCCACATCCAATGCCTGCTTCAATATTTTTAGCACCAAATTTCCTCATCTGAAGCATGAGAAATGAGGACAAGTAGACTTTCAGCAATTAATAACCGCAAGGAAAAATTAAATAAATAAAAGAAGCAAAAATACTTATTCTTCACGTACAGCATCATTTATGTGTCTGCTAACACCAGATAATGCATCTGTTGCACCTCTTGTTGCACTCATAACTTCGCCCACCATTGGTAATGCACCTGAAACACAATATAAATAAAAATTTGCTGTTTAACGAACCTCATCAACAGACAAATGTGGAAGAAACACTGAAAATATCCCAGTCAATTTTATTGCCTTACAGGAAAGATAATACAACTTTGAGTCGCCTAAACCATGCACAGTCATTCCATCAAAAAGGCTTTGACCCACTTGAATAGAATAGAAGAGAAGACTAAACCTTGAGAAGTCTATTATTTTCACTCTGCTATTAAGCTAGCTGGATGTGGGGGATTCTGACTAAACTAGTACTACTGCTCTTGTGACCACTCCGCTTTGGGAGTCAAGGTCACAAGGCTTCCTTTCTATTTATTATTTATTTTTTATAAAAATAATATAAATTGAGTGATTTAAGCCTTTCATCTTAATCCGAAGATCCAGATCCTTGTGGAAATGTTTGAAGAGATTTTTATTCTTGCCGTGCACTCCGCTTTCTTTTCCTTTCCAGTATGGGGTGAGGGCCTTAGCTTCAAAGTCTCTCTCGAATCTTGGGGCGAATCAGAAGGTCGAGTCGAGAGAAGGGTCAAGAACAGAAACTCTGGTAAGCGCTAATCCTGATACATTCGGTTTTTCAGTTCAGAAGTTCATAAAATCTAAATTTTTCCTTATCCCCTATAATCCTCAAGTCAAATGGCAAGCTTAGAATCGGTACAATATCTAAAGGCTGTCAACTGATCAACAGGGCTCCCAGCTTTCAAAAGGAGGTAAACCACCATAAACAAAAATGCTTACTCAATTTCAAATAGATAAAAACGCTTTATCAATTTCAAAGTTCCATCATATAGCACTACCCAGTTCATATGTCATGATACTTCAATCTTCTTCTTCCTCCTCTTTTTGGTATCACTTTGAACCTTGAAAATTTTGAAACGAAATGCATATCATAATACAAGGAAATGCGCAAACTTCCTTGGAACATCTAAATATAAAAAAGTCAAATCGTATAATGCCAGTAAAAATGACACACAGCTTAATATGATGCCGTACAAATTACAGAACAATCCAACAAGTCTCGAAAACTGAGGGAATCTTCTCACACCCAATGCATTCTTTAGAAACGCACATACTAAACATAAAGCCACACATTACAAACTCTCAAAGATTCAAGATTTATAAATTTTAACAAATGAACAAACGCAAACAGCTAAACCAAAGAGTAACAGCAAACAAAGTGACAGGAAATGATGCATACGTGGCATGTTAGTAAGAAATTCTCAATGGGTTTTCCATTCTTAGGATTGAACAAACCTCCTAAGTTCATATTTTTCAGATAAGAGAGAAACTTATACATATATATTGCGTTATAGAATGTGTTGTAAAACTGGTACCAAGATTTACGGGGCGACCAACACCGATACCAACCCCACAACCGACACCAAAGCCTGTAAATACTTGAAGCACTTTGAAAGAAAACGGATTCTCCATTCGGATTCCTTCAAAAGCTTTCCTCTGATTGGTTATGACCATGCTACTTTTACTGCCATTACCATCACTGCCGTCCATTCTTCAACAAGCCCTCTTGCTCCCTCTTTCTCTTTCTTTATCTGTGCATATTCTTTTCTCTCTCAATAAGCTACAGACTGCTACTTTATTACCACTCTGTCCGTCCAGATTATTATGTTACGAGAAGTTATCGGTTGCAAGACAGGAAGGTGTGCGAGGTTGTGCTTGTCTGCTAACTGAAGCTGTTTCTAGTTGTGTATTCTGGTTAGTTAGATTTAATGAAATGCTGCCACGTTGGGGTTTCAATCTAACCGAGCTAAGTTCTCAACAGAAGGTCAATTCTGATTTTCGGATAGGACCGTCAAAAAAGAACTTGGTATTTTGGTAGATGGGCATGGGTAATTCGGTTAATGGGCTGGGTTTGGTGGGCTTCGCCCCGACACTTTGCAGTAAACAATTTATAAGAGGGCCTCTTAGATGGAAATTACATTTTCAAAATTCAAAATGACATGATTGATATTTTTTTTAGATGGCATTACTTGACCCGAGTACAATTATTTTTTATCGACAAATGATCGATAAAATTATTAATATTATATTACAAGACCAAAAGATTATTGGGGCACTACTTAATATTAACTCACTAATGTACACTCGGAACTATAATTTTCTATATAAGAGATATAATATCAACTCAATATCGAAAGATTATTTCCACAACTAAGATTACTGCTCTTATTAAAAAATGAAGAATTCTAACATAAAATTTATTATCACATTATTTATAACATCCTTCATCGATTATAAACAATTAGCCCTTTTAAGTTTTCAACCGACCTTTAACAACACATACCATAAATTAACAATCAGAATAAATAATAATTTAAGCTTATGTCACCAATCCATCAAAATCGAGGATGTTGGAACAGTGATAGACCGTCGGATTTGACTTGCACGAAGGTGGCGACGAGGTTGTTCTACGCGGCGGCGGCGGCGACGGGGAAGCTTGATAGCGACTGGATTTGCTCTCTACCGTATCAAGGCTGAGCGTCGACTTTTCTGAAGAATAGCGAATGCTTTGGAAACAGAGCTGCGATTCCGGTAGTGGTTAGCAGCGGTGACAAGTTTCAGAAGCTGGCTGGAGGAGAACATGGGCAGCAATACCCGACGGAGGCTCAACAGAGCTCAGCATAGGTTCAGCACTGGTCAGCAATAGGCACAACAATCTATTTGCTCAGCTGGGACACCAAAAAATGAAAAAACAAAAAAAGAAAGCAAAAGGAAGAAACATAAAGAAAGGGGGAAAAAAAATGACGAAGAGTACAATTAAAACAGGAAAATTTTGCTTCTCTTATATATTACTATTTTAGCCTTTGATTTTTTTTAATATACTATTTTAGTTCTCGATTTATTTTATAATTCTTCAATTAATCTCTATCATTACAAATATTTTAAAATTTTTAACTATTAAATTAAATCTTGCCAGCCACATAACTTAGACGTGGTCGCATAACTGGTATGCTCGTCATCACCATGACTACTCTACTCTCTCGCCATGCGACATCACCCGCTATCCTCAGTTTGCCGCATTGTCTTGTGTCACGCCTCAAATATTCTCAAGCAATTACTCGAGTATTTGGCGCGCGACAAGGCCACCAAGAGGAGTTTTGGCCCATGTTGTGTTACATGGGTTGAAGATTCTAGAAGGCCCAATGGATTTGGGTTAATGCCACATGTGTGTGGTAGGTGGGGGAGTTTTCTAGAAAAGGCATATTCCTTTGGATATACTTTTGGTAGTTGGCATCTTTGGAATATTCCTTAGCATATTCCCCACTTTAGATTTGGACCATTGGATTAGAGTTAATCCTAGCCGTCCATTGTATATAGCTTTAGCTATAAATAGGTGGAGTTCTCATTTGAGAATCCATCCTCCAAATTGTAGAAATACTCTTAGCTTGTAAGTGTATAGCTTTGTAATCTCTCTTTAGTAATAAAATACGAGAGCATTCTCTCAAACACTTGGTGTGCTTCTTCTTCATCTCTTTCTTTGGTTAATTGGGGTCTTGTAGGCTGCTTAGCACTAGCAAGTGTCTAAGGCCGCACGGTTTCGAGAAATCGGGTCTTGACAAGTGGTATCAGAGCGGGTTCAAAGAAGATGGTGAAGGGAGTTGCTGGAACATCGGGGATTACTGAAGGGAAGGGTAGAGACCCCAAAGCTAGGAGACATGAGAGTATTTCGCCAGAAGAGTTCGTTGATCCGAACCATGATCTAGGGGACATGGTTATGAGGCTCGGTGGTGCTATGAGCAAGGCAACAGATCGCCTTGGGGAGTTGGAGGAGCAAGTCCAGAATGTCGAGGTAGGCCTCGATACTCAAGGTGACGAGCTGCGCTCCCTCATCGAAAGCTCCATTGACGAGCATGCTGTCAAGCAACGAGACTGGATCAAGGCTTTTCAGGAGAAGGTCTACAACACCATGGACAAAGTTCAAGCCCAAGTAGAAGAGCTACGAAAGGGGTTTGAAGGTGTCAAGGAGGATGTGGTGTTGTGCAAGCGAGCGGTCGCTAATGGCGTAGCTACTCAAACTGCAGTGGCTGCACCAAGGGTCGAGGCCCCTAAACCGAAGGAGTTTAGCGGCAGACGGGATGCCAAGGAGCTTGACAACTTCTTTTGGCAAATGGAGAGGTATTTCGGCGCTATGGGCGTGCGGGACGAACACAAGGTAAGTACCGCAACTTTATACCTTTCCGATCATGCAATTCTGTGGTGGCGTAGGAAAAGCGAGGAGATTCGCAAGGGTACCTGCACCATAGACATATGGGAAGAATTGCAACGGGAGTTAAAGCGCCAATTCTATCCGGAGAATGTGGCGCACGACGCTCGTAAGCGGTTGAAGGAGTTGAAACAAACAAAGTCCATTGGGGAGTACGTAGAGGAGTACTCTTTGTTGATGCTGCAAATCCGCAACATGACCGAGGAGGACTTGTTGTTCAATTTCCTGGACGGGTTACAATCCTGGGCAGCCAATGAGTTGAAGCGGCGTGGAGTGCAGAATATATCCGACGCCCTTACAATGGCGGAGACGCTCATGGACTACCGCAAGGGGGATTCGGGAAAGTCCAAGAATTTTAAACCCAATCACAGTAAGGGTGGGGGAGCCAAGGAGTTTCGGCCTCCGGAGAGCAAGGAGGAGAAAGGCAAACCGCCCAAGTGGAAAGAACAGAAACGCAACGGCCATAGAGGTAATGGTCCGAAGTCTAACTGTTTTCTCTGCGATGGGGATCATTGGGTGAAGGACTGTCCGAAAAAGAAGGCTTTCAATGCAATGTACGAGGCAAAATACGAGGGCGAACAGAGCCGTATGGGTTGCATGCAGCTGTTCAATTCCCTCAAAGCCAAGCGGCGTGCAAATGCGTCAACGGGGACGGCGCTCATGTACATTGAAGCCTATGTCAATTGCATCAAGACTCAAGTGTTAGTTGATACGGGGGCTACACACAACTTCATTAGGCGTGCGGAAGCGGAACGCTTGGGCCTTTATGTAGAGAAAGGAGAGGGATACCTCAAGTCCGTGAATGCAAGAGCCAAGCCGCTAGATGGGGCTGTTCGTGGAGCTGAAATTCACATTGGCAAATGGCACGGTGAGGTAAATTTCTCAGTAGCACCTCTCGATGATTTTGATGTGGTGCTAGGTATGGAGTTCTTACGGCAGTACAATGTGGTGTTACTTCCTCAACACAACTATATGTGTATTTTGGAAGGAGGGCCTCGAATGATACCGACGGTAGACATGCCCAAAGGTGGGCGATCCAAGCCAAACGCCAAGGTTCTTTCCGCCATGCAACTAAGGGTAGATGCTGGGCGCAAAGGGGGGTTACATTCAGCCTCAACAACGGGGGTGGATGATGCGGCAAATGGGGGCAAGGATGAAATATCGAAGGTTGTTGCAGAAGTGCTCGGGGAGCACAATGGGGTCGAGCCTACTGCCATACCGGAAGAACTGCCTTCAAGAGATGTAATTGAGGGCAAGTTGGAGCTTGAGATTACGCTTCCAACTATGGGGTCGACGCCTCCATCAGAGATGGAAGAGTTGTAGGGGCAGCTCGAGGAGTTGTTGGATGCGGGTGTCATCCAAAAGTCCAAGGTGTTACATGATGTGCAGTTTCAGCACAAGGAGTGGGGCGAAGACAAGCAGCGGCGTGTCAAGCACAGTGCGGGGGACTTGGTGATGGAGACGATACTTCCACCACAATGCAAGTCAGCACGCCCACTTCACAAGGGCCTTGATCGTGGGGACGAGGGGCCAAGGTTGATTGCCAAGAGAGTTGGCAACGTCTCGCATAAGGTGGGGTTACCTTCGAGACAGCGGCAGTGGCGACATCAGGTGCATTCCGCAAGCTGTTGGAAGCAGTACCGTGGAGGTACGGGAGATGCAGAATTTGAGCCACACAACCGGGAACCTTTGGGGATTTCCACACGCCATGACAAAGGGGAGCAACTCAGGGCGAGGCTTAAGTACTTTGTCGAGTGGAAAAGGTTTCCGGATGGGAGAGCACGCTTGGGACACGAGAGCGCACAGCCAGAGTTTGCAGAACGCGGTGCGCAAGTTCCAGCGAAGACGCGACGAGGGCGTCGCGTGAATTGGGTGGGGGAGAATGTCACGCCCCAAATATTCTCAAGCAATTACTCGAGTATTTGGCGCGCGACAAGGCCACCAAGAGGGGTTTTGGCCCATGATGTGTTACATGGGTTGAAGATTCTAGAAGGCCCAATGGATTTGGGTTAATGCCACATGTGTGTGGTAGGTGGGGGAGTTTTCTAGAAAAGGCATATTCCTTTGGATATACTTTTGGTAGTTGGCATCTTTTGGAATATTTCTTAGCATATTCTCCTTTTTAGATTTGGACCCTTGGATTAGAGTTAATCCTAGCCGTCCATTGTATATAGCTTTAGCTATAAATAGGTGGAGTTCTCATTTGAGAATCCATCCTCCAAATTGTAGAAATACTCTTAGCTTGTAATTGTATAACTTTGTAATTCTCTCTTTAGTAATAAAATACGAGAGCATTCTCTCAAACACTTGGTGTGCTTCTTCTTCATCTCTTTCTTTGGTTAATTGAGGTCTTGTAGGCTGCTTAGTACTAGCAAGTGTCTAAGGCCGCACGATTTCGAGAAATCGGGTCGTGACACTTGCGTGGCTTCGTGGCCGCGTAGTTTGGGGCGTTCATCAAACCCCCTTTTGAAATGTTTCCTCCTCCTGCTTTTCTATTTTCTATTTAGCAATCTCCAATTCTTGTAATGATATGGGTTTTTTTTTTTTTAATAATAATTTTTGATTTATTTTGATGAAAATTTGTGGAACATTATAGAATAATTTTATAAGCGAGTTTTATTTTTCTTTTTAAGCTATGATATATTTTGAAGTTGAGATTGTAAATAATTGCAGAGAAAAAAGAAGATCAGATGTGGTAGTTGATTATTGAGAGAGAAAAAAAGAGATAAAGATGGGGTGATTAATGAAAATGAATATATTTCACATTTCAGATGCGGTGTACGCCCCTCTGGATTTTTCAAATTTTGTAAAGTTAATTGTATTGAAATTATTATTATTTAAATCATTACAAAATTAATGTTACTGAAATTATTATTATTATCACAATATTATTATTGCTAAATGTTAAAGAAGAAGAAAATATACTAATATCTAATAAAAAAAAGTATTTTTGATTTATATATGTCAACATTTTATTATTGTGTTAATTTTTTAATTAAATATAAATTTTCATTCTGAAAAAAATACATATTGACTCTGAAAAAGTGCATTGGACACATTAAAGTTACAATCATTTGGATTAATTAAGTGATCATAAAAATGTTAAGAAATAAAGTGGTATATTAAAAAAAAAAGAAAATCAGAGATAAAAACAACAATTTCGCTAATAAAAAAAAATCAAATCCTTCCATGCACGTGGGAAGGTAGTGCACAAATCCTCAGATTAGGTGAGCAGTGTGTGATTATAATTAAAACAAAATTTAAATAAAATATGTGGGCAAATATGCCTTCCACTCAAAAGCTATTAATCTCTCTCAAAATAAATAAATAAACAAAACTAAAGAAAACAAAAGGAGTAATTTGATCTGATTGAGTCCAAATCTCAAGCCAACAATGGATATATATTATGAGTAATGCTATATTCACTAAATGATATATTAAATTTTGTATTTTAGATTGAGATATTAAATAATTTTTGAATGATAAAATGGTGTAAATTTTAAAAATTTTTAATATATCATTTTATCACTTAATAATTGTCTCATACATAATTTAAGATAAAAAAAATTTAAAATACTATTTAAAAAATGTAGTTGTTAAGAGCTTTAACTCTTAATTTAATATCACTTAAGTATTAACTTTAATATTAATTTTAATATCACTTGTTGAAAAAAAATTTAGTGTACATTTTAAAAAATTTTTTAAGCACTTTAGAGAAGCTTTCGTTTATAAGTAACAAATAATATAAAGAATTATATACAATAGATATAAATAAACAATCACCACAAAATATAAGATATATATAGTTCGATGACAAATACTTACATCTATAGTAGATCAAAAATTCAATTTTTTTTATTAACAGTTTACAAATAACTTTAGGTTAAAAAGGCCTATTAAATCACTCAAATCTTCTAAATTATTAAGATCTTATAATAAGAGATTAATTAAGGAATACAACGAATAGTCAGAGCTTTATCAAAGAATCTATCATTACTCTCTTACGTACTAAATACTCAAGTAATTTCATGGTAGCACCATCTCACGTATTTAACACTATAGTGCTTATCTAACTCTCTATTTTCTCTTATGTATTACATATTTTGTGCTTTTCAATCTAATGGGTTTACAAGAGTTTATATAGACTTTAAATTGTTTATAAAAATTCTATTTTTAGTTGGAATAAAAGTTAATGAGTGCAAGAATTTAAAACCTACTCAAAGAAGTCGAAGTCTCAAAAAATGAAAACGGCACCTGTAACACTCTCCTCACTTACCTCTCATCAAGACACGAGATCATAAGGTGCTACAATAGCATCAAATAAAAACAACGATAATGATTATTCAATTTTTTAAAAAATATTTTTGTTTTATAAACATTTACGGAGAAAAACTGACAGAGTCTTTTTTAAAAATTAGATTTTTACACTACCTGTAACAAAAGAAAATACTCCCAAAATTTTAATATCCATTCTTAACCAACTTTCATATTTGTCTTTCAGCAAATATTCATAACTCATATTGCAATATAAATATATTATACATTTACAAAACTATTTCACATCCAATATATTATCAAAATAAATATCATATATTATGATTTTAAAAGAGATAATTCTGAATAAATACATATATACATGCACATACACTTAATGTTTATTATATAATATACAACAATTCATAGACAAACAAAATATCTACAAAAAATAATTATATATAGAGAGAGCATGTGAGCGATTCTGAGCAGCTGCAGAAAGACTTACTCTTCAGTCTTTAGTGATGACAACTCTACTACCTGCGCATGATAAATCTAACGCGCTAAGCACAACAGCTTAATAGGTTTACACAAAAGATGAAACAGTATAATAAAATTTTATTACATTTTTGCAATAAACCATATATAAACAATGAAATTTTTAGTAATAACCATTTTTTCTCCATATACCATTATAAATCAAAATTTATCAATTAATCAATTCATTAAACCAAAACATTATTCGATTTCTCATTTCAATTAATCATATATATATATATATATATATATATATACACACATATACACACACATAAAAATATCATATTTATAATTAATCCAAGTAGGCACCCAAAATAAACACTGATATGATACTATGGATTGGCTAATGGACTAACAAATATCAGATAATGATCGGGCATCGGCTACTCGGTAATTACCCACTAGATCTAGAACAGATCAGAATAGATAACAGATCGGATACATAGAGTAGTGTCATTGGACAAGCAAACAGCGCAGTATTGCTATAATACCCTATTGGCATGCCAACTATCAATCCTCCCTACCAATGTTCAGGTTTATTTACAGCGTCTCAATAGTATTATTAATACATTATTTTCTTTAAAAAAAATATTTTAACACAAATTTATTATTATTAAACTAAATTATTATATAAATTCATGTTTACTCAATTTTTCTGATTATTCATATTTAGATATAAATATTTTTTTATTATTACAAATAGGCGCAAAATATTTTTCTATTCACCTTTATGTCTAAAAATTTTAAAATTTTTATATATAAGCCCAAATGTTTCAAAAAAATTTATATAAGTCCAGAATATTCAAAAATACCCAAATAAGGTCCTGATTTTTTAAATTTAACAATTTAACCCAAAATTTTTTACTTATAGGCCCATTTGTTCCAAAATTTATCATTAGGCCCCAATTTCTTCAACAAGTCATATATAAGTTCTAATTCCATACTAATTCACATAAAGATATAAATTTTTTAAATATTTACAAATTAGTTCAGAATTTTTTATATAAGTCCTATTTTCTCAAATTTTATATTTATGCCCAATTTTTCTTTTCTTTTCAATTTTGACCACCAATTAATATCCAATACTCAAAACATATTTAATATATTTAGAAACAATATAATTATCAATTCAATGCTATAGTTCAACATACTCATCCATCGTATTATTAAAAATACATAAATATACACTAAATTTTCTAAGGTAAGAATTTAAGTTTCAAACTAAAGTGTACACCAACCTTATAAGCTTAATTCCTCCACTTGACTCACATCTTCTCATTCTCCTTCCCTTGACTATCATTGACCAAACTTTCACTTTCATTTGAAAAAATACACAAATAATGAATGAATTTATAATTTATCAAATTAAAAGCACAATTCACTAATTCTACATGGTTACTTCATCTATGAACCCTTGAAACCCCAAATTTATATTCAATAGAATTTTTAGCATCAACTCACCTTGAATAACACCTTATACCTTAAAATTGATCATTGAAACTTGATGAAGATGGCTTTAATTAAGGATTTGGAAGCTTAATTTACTAATGGAAGTATTGAGAATTGTTGAATTTAAAAGGGGATAAAAGAAAATTTGAAAGAAAATGCAAAAGGGAGGGGACGGCCAAAGGTGTCATTTTCTCTAAATTTTCCAATACTATTCCTCCTTTTGTAGCCTTTATTTTTTTTTAAAAAAATACCCCAAACTAAACTCAAAATTATAAAAATGCCATTAATTAGAAATGATGGCATTTGATTGGTCAAAAAATTTTAAATACTATTCATAATTAAACTAAATAAAAAAAATTTAAATCTATTTAATTATAGTAAATTTTATTTAATAATGTTGACAAAATTCTATTGGTCCAAATGTTAAAAAAAATTTAATAACATAAGTTTTAATTCCATGCAAACACTTATACCATACTACACTTATTCAACCAATCAAATTCTTTTATTTCTTGTGATTAATAAATTCAATCAAAATAAATAAAAATTTTAAAGTATTACAGCACCATGACTTGGCCAAGCTTGGGCCGCGATGCCCAACCTTTGTCCAATATAGGGTTGCGGTCTCAAAACTTGAGCTACTTCATATCCATCTTCCAAGTCATTTCTCATTTTCTATTTACATTTTAAGTCCTTCATTTCTTTTAACTTTCTATTTATCTTTTTTTAATTTGTTTAGTAGTACTTAATTTTTTGTTAACTCTTCATTAATTTTTAATTTAAAAATAAATTTAAACTTAATTTTAAATTACCACTTTTAATAATAATATTTAATATTATTTTATCATTTAATAATTACTAACACACCCGTTGAGATAAGCATTTTGAGATAAAGTGTAATACTATTCTAAGATGAAGTTCAGTTCGTTAGTTAAATCGTAAACGTTAAAATAATCATAAATCAAGAGCAAAAGCTGTCACTCAAATGCTAACTGGTAACCGTTTATCTATATCTTTTAAGCTTACCCGAATTTATTCAACGCCATTAGTGAACTCGAACCTGATGAAGAACTCAGATATGTAATGGTGTGACCTAATTTACATAAAATATATATATAATCAATAATACTGGAATTCAAAGCCATTCATTTTGATTGGCCATGCATCCATCAAGAACTTGCAGAGTCGCAATCGTTATATTTCTTCTGCCAAGTAAAAACATATCTGGCACTGGTGCAGAATTGTTCAATGAATTTATCAAAATTCAAACTCAACCCAGCTTCATTTCAATACAATTTTTATACTCGGAACATCAATCTTCTCATTTTCAACAAACCAGATTAAAGAAAGTTAGGCCTTTAATATCATTATTCAAATAGAGAAAGTTTCCAAGCCAAACCCTCTTAGATTCCATTCTCACGAGGGATTGAGACAATTATTTTCAGTTCAGAAGCACCCTCAACAGAAGATGGAGTTGCCATGACAAGTCCATCAGAAACCGACCCAATCCAGTATGTAACTCGAGCAGGCTTGTTCCCATGGAAAAAAGCAACATCATTGGCACCCATATCATTCCAACTGGTGACTTGGTTCTTAAGGTTATCTACTCGATGAAATAGCTGTTTTGAACAACTTTCGATCTTGATCACATTGGTGAATTCTTTCAGAAAGACTGGAAATTTTTGTGCCATTTGGCCCCCAAGTTCACGTTCTGCCTCCTCAACACAGACCAACATAATTTTTTTGCCCGACTCATTCCCCAAATTATTATTTTCGTAATCAGTAATCTTGAAGATCATGGTTTTGCCACAGTTTTTGCTTTGATCGGAACTGATGATGGGGTACGTGGGGGAGCAACTGGTCTTTTTGAGATTAGGGAGATAAAATATTGGAGTTTTTGGTGCTTCGTTTTTGGAAATCATATCATTGTGAATATCAGCCCATTTCTTGAGAAAATCTTCCATGATTAAGAGATCTGCTAGAAGAATGCTGCAGCTAATCCCAATTGAATACCCGCCACACTCAAAATTAATCACCTGAAAAAGAAATCAAATCAAACATAGCTACTCTTATAATTAGAGTGTCCAAGATATTACATAATTAAAGGTTCATAACATAACTATGATAACTAAACTAATCTATATATATATAGTACCTGAACATAAAATAGTGGAGAGTACTGAGGATGCTGTTCATCAACATCCTTCCAAAACACAAGCTCAGCCTCGGCATCTTCACTTTCATTGAGACCAAGAAAATCTGACAAAGTCATATCAATCTTGGCCTCAATGAGCCTTAATCCACTATCATTAGAGACAATCTCTAGTTCTCCAGGACCATCTTCGCATCTTCTTAGCCGTCCACCGAGCATTGGTTGCTCAACCAAAGCTCTACTCAGAGACTCCTTGATCCATCCTGCTACTATCCAACCAGAATCCCCATCCATCATCTTCTTGTAGTAAAGAATCATGTTAATGCACCTCCGGAAAATGCTTGAATCAACCGGCTCCGTAACCGACACTCGACGTGTCTGCTGTGTATCGGTGGGCTTAAATGGAGTCACAGTTTGCACGGCTTCAATCTGTAACTTGGACACCAAATTTTGGCTTGCCATCTTGGGGAAAACTAACTTGTGAACATGTTAATCATTTTTGTGGCTATTTATAAACGTCGTGTGATGTTGAATCTCTTGGAGAATACCGCCATCATATTGTTAAATCACAAAAGACTATCATCTTAGTTAATAATGTCTATCGTCTTATAAATATATATATATATAAAATTTATTTAAATTTTATTTGATGTAAGATATAATATTCTCTTTTACTTAATTATGTAATATTTTTACAAGGGTCAATAATATTTTTTTTTACTTAATTATGTGATACTTTGATTGATATTATCCATCTCTATTATTTTAGAACTTATATCTTATTTGAAATTTTTATTGGAGTTTAAAATATAAAATTTTAAGTCTTATTTGATTTATATTATTCATTTTTATTATTTTTGAAATACTTATTATTCACATAATAATTTTTATTAAAATAATTTTGAGAGCTCGTATACAAAGCGAATTCAAATTAATTCTAATATCACTATCACAAGTTGAACACTTATTATAATTAAAAAAATTAATTTATTAAATAATATTATTTACTCATTTATATATATATATATAATTTACTTAATTTTTAATATCACATTTGATATAATTAATATAGTTGAAAGAGTCGTAAAAGAAAAGAGCGTGAATCTTACGTATGATATTTGGTAATACGAGATGTAATTTCTCAATTTGGAATTTGGAATTATTTTTTCCTTTTTAAAAAGGAAAAAAAATATATATGGGATAGGAAGTGTCAACTAATTTTATCGGGCAAAAGATTGATAGTACCAATCTGGAAAAGCAATTAATTTAGTTTGGTCAGCATCAACCGCCCCCACCTTCAGAGTTATGATCTTCCTCGATATTTTCTAATTTTCTTGATGTGTACGTCTTTGTTTTCCAATAACAATCTTTCACTCTTTGATTTAATATGAGCTGGGAGCTGCAACTTGCAAACACGCAATAAATTTATCAACTTCGCTAGCTTGTTGGGCTCTCCATTGCAAATTTCCAAATACCCCACAAAGCAATTAATTCTGGGTGGCTGAGTTTAGTAAGGATGACAACACATATGATGGTTTCGTCAAGGCAACAATAGCCCAATCAAATGAACTCTCATTAATCAATTTCTTGCACTCACACTTAATGAGCAGCAGTCATATATGGAGTTAAAGATGCTCCAAGGTGTTTGTTAAACAATCACCAACCTGCAATTATTACCGAAGCTAGCAAATAATTAATTTTGCCCCTTTTCAGCAAAATTTGGGGTGTATAACAAAACTTGTAGTACTGACAATAACTTAGACTCAAAATGCCAAACTTACTGTTTATTATATGATAGTAATGGCTAAAAGTATTTACATATGCAACTCATTAATGGACTTGCATGGAACAACAATTTCGAGTTTGAAATTGTTGTACTTTTTTAAATAACCGGACCCGGACCCGGATTGTGCACATGATATGAAAAAATAAATTAACTTCTATTTAATGCAATGGGCCGAAGTTAAATAACAAAAGTACAATGCAAGTATTGTTAAAGCTCGGCGGGATTCCAGCGGATCGTACTTTTTTATGATATTATATAAATACATTTATACCCCCACACAATTTTACACTAATGTAGAGAGAGAAATTAAAACTCCAACCTAATAATTAGAGTGAATTTTGAGATATTAACCAATTCAACAAGCATTGTAAACTCTACTTTTTTATTATATTATTGAACACTTGTGAAAAACTTGATAGTTAAAATATCATTCAGTTTTCATACTCTAAAAATTTCTATTCTGATAGAGAAACATTCAATAATTTACCAAGTTTATTTAATTTGAGAAAAAAAATGATAATTCATCATAGTAATTGTTGCGGTATTAAGCAATGATCTTTAATATAATATCTTTATGACATCAATTTAATTACAATTTTAATATTTTTTTAACATTTTTATCAACACATTAATAAAAATAAAAAAATAAATTAATTAATAAAATACAAGATATACGTAATTTGACTTAAATACTTACGTTTACAAAAGATCTATGATCTAGCCTCTTTTATTAATATAAATTACTAATATTTTTTTATTTCATCAATGATTTTATAATATCTATAGTATTATCCATATATCACCCTAATATCTTTCATAGAGATCTCTAAGTATTTATTTTTAATTACCATGAATTTTTCAAAAAAATTTAATATCTTCTCATAAGAGATTTCTACAAAGAATACAAAAATAGCCTATATATCTAAGTCAAAAGAATCTATAGTGTTTATATTATTTATTCAAAAATTTAAAAAAAATACTCCCCAAAAGATTACAGCACCACGCACTTAGTGACTATTTAACTCTTCTATTTCTTCTTATGGTCTACATATTAAAACTTTAGATTATTGTATTTTTTCTTGTGATAATAAGACTTATATAATAAATAAAATACTTTTAAAAATTTTAAATTTAGTTAAAATAAAAGTTCATACGTTTTAGGAGTTTAATACTCTTTAAAAATCAAAAATTTGAAGTTGAATCAAATTTATTTGCGTCTAGTGCCGCGGCGCTAACAAGAAACCCCTTCTAACGTTGTGGCGTTAGATTTTTTACCTCCAATGCCTCAACATTAAAGCTTGGGTAGCACCTTCTATTATTTTTACAATTTTTTTCACTTTTAAATTTTATTTTATTTTTTTTTCGTATATTTTATATGTCATTAACTTTTTGTGACTTTCCTCTTAATATACTTTATATTTTTATCTGTATAAAATTATAGAATCATCAATTTTTTAACAATAATAAAATTTAAAACGACAAGTGTGTATTTGCAAGCTTTTGTCACTCTCGCCTGAACCTGTTCACGGGATCAGCTGTGCTGAATGGCAGTCAAGTCAGAAGATGGAAGGGAGCTGCGCACCTTCAGGTTCAAAGATGAAGATGAAAGTTAGTAAATCCAGTCATCTCCCGAGTTTGTGTCTTCAAATATTGTGGAAAACATAAACCTTTCGCAGCCAAGAGGTCCGCGCTGTGGAGAGGAGGATTCCTTTGGAGACTCTTGCCAACAAGCTGCCACCGGAGTCAGTCCAATTTTCTTCAAAGCTGACAAAGATAGAAACAACAGCCAATGGGGAAACTCTTTTGGAATTGGTAGATGGAAGTCTGTTATACGCAAAGGTAAGTTATTATATTTGTCAATTACATTTTTAAGTTCATTTGCAGAGATGAATCTAGACCTCTTAATTTCAGAATTTTGGCCATGTTTCTTTGCTTCCCCAGTTCTTCCTGCTTTTGATACAAGAAGTAAGAACTAGGTCTCGGTGGACTCACCTTGGTCTTGTCCACTTCCTAGTTGTCAGAGCGAAAAATTGTGGCGAAATTTTAGGGCTTAATGAATAATTATGTTATTATCTGAGTTCTGAAATCTGATGACTAAAAAAAATTGATCTTTCTGCAGATCGTTATTGGCTATGATGGAATTCGGTCTCCATAGCTAAGTGGATAGGATTCTCTGAGCCCAGTTATGTAGGGCAGTGTGCTTACCGAGGGCTTGGATTTTATCCCAATGGACAGCCGTTCGAACCAAAAGTTAATTACATCTTTGGAAAAGGATTGCGTGCTGGATATGTTCCCGTATCTCCTACAGAAGTTTACTGGTTCATCTGCTTCAACAAGTCCTCACCAGGTTACTTTGCACTTATTATGCTCAGCTTATTTCTATTCACTTTCACAAGTTACTTCTTTGGGTCATTTAATCAGTTATCTTTGTCCGAAGGAATCTTAGATGAACTTAAATGAAATAACGTGAGGTGGACATACATCTGAGGGCATACCATATTGCAGTCTCATTTAGCACACGGCTTCCTTAAGAATGTTCAGCATTAGACCAGACAGTTGCCACATAAAATTCTCATGTTTGTTTCATACCTGTCTTATGGCAGGTCCTAAAATTACTGATCCCGTTGCATTGAAGAAGCAAGCTAAAGATCTAGTAAGGAACTGGCCTGAGGAGCCAAGGAATATAATAGATCTTACTCCAGATAACACAATCATCAAAACTCCCCTGGTAGACCGCTGGCTTTGGCCAGCGATAAGCCCTTTAGCTTCAAGAGGAAGAGTTGTGCCGGTTGGAGATGCATGGCACCCGATGACCCCAAATCTTGGGCAAGGTGCTTGTTGTGCATTGGAGGATTCAGTAGTTCTGGCAAGGAAACTTGCAAATGCAACCCAATCTGGAAAGTCAACAATGGAGGTTCTGAGCTGGCATAATCAAGGACAACTCAGCTGACACATAAGGAAACAAATGGAACAAAATCAGTTACACTACACAACAAAATAGAGAAGAATACAACATTGTTCATGAGCATCTATGAACACAGCTAACGTGAAGGAAATCACAACCATTTTTATTCTTCAAATCATCATTTTGTAATCATTACTTCTGCTTGTGACGTGTACAATCATAGCTGTATATATACATAATATTAGGGCTGTAAAATGTAATCAATTCAATGAAACAGTAGTCTTCTCTATTCTTGAAAAAGTGCCTTAATACAGAACAAGATTTGCTTCCCAGTTTCTGCAAAATTTATCTTGGAACCGCATCCGTGGAAGAAGCTCTCAGATCATATGAAAGCGAAAGATGGCCCCATATCTTTCCATTGACCTTACGTGCAAATCTTGTTGGATCACTTTTGCAATGGGAAAATCCAGTTGTGTGTTCTGCTAGGAACAATATTGTCATACCAAAGCTAGTTAGGCTGGGACCAGTGTTGGAACACACAAACTTTGATTGTGAGCCTCTAATGGGAGGCGTAAAAGTTTTAAGATTTCAGACCAACAGTAGGTGCTTTCGTGCGGAGACATGATAAATACGTATATCATCGGTGTTAGCTGAATCCTCCCAAATATACTTTTCCTTTCTATTCCAATATAGCATAATCATTTTTATTTGTATACAGATGTATAAAGAAACTTTTATACCTTCGTCAATATTGCCAATGAATTAATTTTTACAAGTGTAGAGTTCTGTATGGTTCTCAGTAAACATATTTATATTTATCATTCCAGGGAAACTATGCATCATCTCAATGACCAACTCAAAGGACATGGAGGTCACATGGAGCTAATGAAACTTACAGCACTTTCTGCGGGTCATATACAGCATATTGGATGATTATATCAAAGTTCAAGAGTTGGTCAAAAAATCAAATCATGTATACACAGCTGCTGGCATGACAATTTAAGAACAAGGAATATCTGAGATTAGCTCATTTTCTTTTTCATTCGGATCAAACAAACCTGTGCAGTTAGTACGTGCCCCACAGCTTCAGCTTTCCATTTCCAACCAGGAAGCCAGCCACCCTTCAAAGAAAAAAGTACTGCTATACCTGTAAACAATATATGTAGGCCAACAGCAACCACTTCTGACCACTGCAGGGTCTAATTTGTTCAAAATAAGGTTGCCGATCACAGAAAGAGAGAGTGATGAACCTCTGTATTAGACAGGGTAAGAGTTTAGCCCACTTAGCATACAACAAACCAAAGGGACAGGAAATGGATGTGCCTGATCTTATAATTTGTTTCTCCCATCCAAAGTTTAACACATCAACTCCAATATTCTATTGAATCATTGGCATCAGAATTTCACTGAAACTGCAAAGAAACTTCTAGTGTAAAATGGTTACAACTACAGATAAACTTGCATTATCAGCAAGGAAAAGATAATTCCTTTTACATTTAAAGCTATGAAACTGTTGTAAATGAATCAGATTGATTGCTACATGGATCAAGCAAGAAATGGCTACATTTGAATATAACATTGAATTTTGAAAACGTAAATAAATCAGAATTAATTTCCCATATAACATGGTAACCTAAAGTACAGAAAAGAATAACCTCTATTTCAGTATTTTTCTATAATCTTGTGGGCTTTGTTCTGCACTACTTTTCTTGGGTCAAGGTCATCCAGCTTCAACTTTGTCATAACAATTCTACGAAACAGCCGCATCCTCGTCAATACCAATCTTCAAACCCTTGGTTCTGCCAACAATTCAATCACCTCTTTTTATTCCTTACTGACTAATACATGAAATATAAACATCCACTAAGTTTTCATATCATTTATATTTGTCAAAGGATTGATAAGAATTTACAATTTTAGTGTGCACCACTTAAGACAACGAGAACCAATAATAAATAAATTCACTTCCTCTCTTCGGAGAAAATATTCGACAGAAAATGAAAAACAATGAATCATTCAATTGAAACATTTTTTAAGCAATCAAAATTCAAATACAAAGCAAATGAATTACAAAACAAGTGTTTCACTCTCCACCCTCAATCCGCTACACTAGAAAAGCATTTTTCAACAAAACATGGCCAAAGCAACCAACGAGCTAAAAACATAAAATAAAATAATAAAAAAAGAGAGAAGCAAACAGATAAAAGATATAACTTAATAACATAAACTATCTGTAAACAAAATTTAGATCTCCGCTCTCCAATACGACACACCCAGAAAATAGATAGAGTATAACTAGTCCTGTGAAGAACTTTCAAGAAATCAATCAGATTGAAAATGAACAAATAAGCAAAGTATCAACTGGAAGTGATGGCATTTGAAACTCCGGAAGAAAAAAAAGCGTAAAATAACGATGAAAGTATATCAAAATCTATAAAATACCCTCAAATCTAATAAGCCCAGATAAACAAAATTCATAAGCAATTTAATGAAACTAATATCAAGCAATCTATCAACCATTAGCAAAAGAAGAAGAAGAAGAATCATTGATAAAAAGTGAAATATACCGGGGTTGGAGAAGAACCAGAGGACGATGGCGCAGAGAACGAGAACCAGAACGAGAGGGATAGCGTGGATTGCGTTTTGGGCGAATCGGATACGAGAGCGCTCTTTCTTGGTGACGTCGGAGAGTGGATTGTAAGTTGGTAATTGATCAACATGGTCTGTGCTTTTGTTGTTTGGTCGCAAATTGTGAGTTGATGAACAAGTTACATCTTAAATTATCTGTGCATCTTAAATTATATTTTAAATTATACCGTAGAAGTAATATGTTAAATATAATTAATTTTAAATTTTATATTATTTTATTATTTAATATTTATTTTATACGTTATTCTCTAAAATTTAGTATTTATCCGTACGAAACGGACCAATGATCTTTTCAGTTGAACTTGAAATATCAAAGCCTAATGTGCTATTGATTTTTTTTAATCTTCTTTTTAAGACTATAAGAATGCGTGGATGTGTAAAATTCAATTAACTAATTTTTGTTTAGCAAATGATGGCACATTGTTGGGTTTTCAAAATTATTTTTATAATATTATATTTATAATGATAAAAAGTTAATAATATATACTGAAAATTCTTACCTATTTTAATATCTATTGATTTGGTCCTTTTACAATTTGTAAAATTTTTTTCTCATAAATAAATTAAAATTAACAAAAAAAGTAAAAAAAATAATCACATAAAACATAAAAATATATGTGATTCGATAAAATTACCTACATTCACAGTGAATCACAAATTTAACTTTTTTATTTTAATTTTTTAATACCTAAAAATTTTTGTAAAAGAAATTCAATGAATATAATAATAAAGAAACTCTTAAATGATCCACCCAATACTTTTTTGAGTTTATGCGCCTAACACTCAAACACTTTATGATACACTTACGCACTTGCGCCCAGTGTCCTAAACTATCCCAACCATCTATTCTTTCTCTTATTGATATATTGACAATTTAATAAATTATAAGAGTTTATATAATGTTTATAAAGTCTTTATAAACCATATTTCTTGTAGAAATAAGAGTTCACATTAAAAAAAAGTATAAAATTAACGTAATTATGTAATTATAATTAAAATATGACTTTTTCAAACAAATAATGCCACGTAAACAGTAACTATGTAAATAATACATTTTTTTCGGCTTTCTGTATCGCACTTTTTTTGTCCTTCCATTACATCCTTGACCATGTATTTGATTATCACTTGATTTCTAACTTGAAATCAAATTATCATTTATTTTAAATAACTAAAATTTCGAAAAACTCCTTATTGATTCAAAATTTCTCCGATAAACTTTTCTAAGGAACCATGCACTCCTTAGTTAAGTCTTACATCCAAACTTAACCTCTTTAAGGCTTATGACTTTAATCTTCAAATATTTCAAATGTATCTGTCTAGGTAGTCATCATATTATGATTATACACTATCACAACATCTTCATGGCTATATCCTCCCATACCATAATTCTATTTCGACATTTTCATTCTAGGAGAATAAACTCCAATGTTGCCTTTGGTATGCATCCCCTCAACACAAATCTATGTTAAGATCTCATAGCATTCTGCCAAGCATATAGCATCAATTGTGCTTCTAATTCATAGACCTTTAGATATTCGTATTTCTTCTTCAAGAAGCCACTAAGATTATTGCAACTCCAAGATTTATTTAAAGACTCGTTGTAGCATCTTCACCCTTCTTTACTTTCCTCTCTGATTGCTCTTCTATTTTTATTCTTAGCCTTGCAGTCATACCGCTGCACCCTAAACTTTTGATATTTTTCCCTATTCTTCCATCTCCATATTTGTGAGTCCCCATGTTGAACAACATATACTCGACCATTGACCTCAACCATAGTTCTAATAAGATCCTCAACCTGACACCGAATCCTTATCTGGTTCTGAATCTGAACCTGGCTATGATACCAGTTTGTTGAGAATTCTTCATACTCTATAACCCTTTTGCGTTTTGTGAAAGTTTTCCCTACAAATAAAAACAAGAATAAACAAATATCAACTAAGAAATAAAGAAAATAATCACACAAAACACAAAAATATACATGATACGGCAAAATCGCCTATGTCCACAGTGGATTACAAACCCAACTTTATTTATTCTAGTTCTTTAATACTAAAAAAATCCCTTACTGTTAGAGTATGTGCTTATGTGTCATCCCTGTTTATATGAATATTTATTTGATAATATTTATACAAGGTATTTTTCATTAAATCGCTAATATTCTTTATTAAATGGTAATTATGCTTGTCACATTACGACACTGTATGACGTGAAAAGGTTTAGATCTGGTTTAAAAGAGTTTAGACGGATGTAAGAGTTCGCAAAGCTGAACGTTATAATTGCTAATAGTTAGCACTACTAAGAGTTAGCATGTTATAAAAGTCAATAAGATTTAAGAAGTTATAACCTTGTATATAATAGAACGAAGACTTATGAGTATACCAGTAATGACACAGTTGTAAAGAGTTGTAATAAGAGTTATAAAATGTCATTAAGCAAGTGTGTTATCAAATACAATGTTTCTGATCTATTTTCACCATTGCAGGTCTATCGGTGAATCCCTTCAATATATACCAGTATATGTCTATATCTGTATGATACAGATGGTTATTCTTAACTAACCATGAGCTTAGTTAGTGGAAACTCGCATAGGCATACGGGTATTCAGTTATGACTAGATACTGAACAGACTAAAAGAATCCCAATAAATATCTTATTGAACTGTTATTGGTAAGTCCTCTCGAGTTGAGTAGTATATACAGTCTTCTGACCTGAGCGCCACAGTGGATTTATGAGTTATTCACTATACTTTGGTTCCACAGATGTTAGAGATATTTCGTGGTTTGACCGCTACGTGTCACTAGATATGGTCCGATGCTCATGGAGTCTGGTATGCATAGATATGAGATCTGTTAGCTTATATATATATGTTATATATCAAATGCTATGAGATTGTATCTCAGAGAGTTTTACGGCCATGAGCAATTAATTCAGGAAAAGAGTTTCTCACAAGGTTAAACAATGTAACAAAAGTGTTTGTTTATATTATTCATCGAGATACAAGTCTAGAGATAGGTGTATGGATGAGCGCATGAGGATTTGACAGTGTTAATCTATATCCCCGCTCATCTAGGGTATAAGTGACAGAAGGATTATACGTATGCGTTTTGACCTCAACTTATATGGTCTAATGCGCTGATTTATAATATCCGTAATGTGTGCATCGGGTATCGATCACAGACTCATAGAATAATTCTATTTGACAAATTAAGTGTGAACCTAGGGAGTCCCGCAATATAAAGTGTACTTGTTGTACACTTGAGCAATATACAAAATTTAATTGTTCAATCTAGTAAAATCCAACAAAGCCGAATATTTGTTTCAGGAATCCTCGAGATGCGCGTGTGTCCATATTTAAATGTTAGGTATATTAATTTATTAACAAATTAAATGAGAACACGTAATGCATAATAAGTCTTCAAATAAATTGACTCAAGTATTGAGTTTGGTGGAACCCACTTAGAATTAATAAGAGTTTAAAGGTAATATCATTTAATTAATTACTTAATTATTAAATAATCAAAATATTTATTTATTAAATAAATACTTAAACTTAACTATAATTAATTGTTAACTAAATAGTTGGATTAAAGTAATACTAACTTTACTTAAGCGTTAAGTAAAAGTTAACTTAATTTAAATTAGTTAATTAACTAAGATTTAGTTAGATAAATATTTGGTTAACTTAATGATTAAGTTAAAAATAATATAATTATAGTAAATGATTAATTATGGTTAGGTTAATTAAATATTATATTAATTTATATATTTGTTATTTAATAGTTAAATAACAATTAACTTAACTAGAATTTTGATTAACTCTTGAGTTGAGTTAAATGCTTTAATATATAAATCAAAATAAAACAAAAATAAAATGCTTTTTTGCTCAGCTGACCACTTAAAGAAAAATTTAGCAAAAAAAATTATTTCTTTTACTTTTACTTTTAATTTTAAGAGTTGAAATCACTTTCTCTTCATCTTCTCAAACAAGCTTAGTCATTAAATAGTAAAACAAACTTTTTGTTGTTGATCTAAAAGACAACAAATTGCTATTAAGTGTTTAAATGGTTAAACATAAGTTGGATTTAAGCTGCTGTCTAGTTGATCAAACCCATCCAATTGATCACTCGTACTGCCTACTAGTTACATTTCAAGCGGCCTCCCGAAAATTTAAATGCAAAGGCTTATTAGGTTAAATTTTTTAATTCAGTTTTAATGTGATTAAATGTTTTAAATTATGTTTACAATATGGTTGTTAGACTTCCGCTATGTATATGATGTGTGTATATATATATATATATATAAGATGCATATATATTGAGTATGAACATAAATACTACATATATACACCGTAGAATAATCGACATTAACATTTACAATAGAAACTCAAGGAATACTATAATAGAGAAATTTTTAAATGATCTACCTAATAATTTTTTGTGCTTATGCACCAAGCACTCAAGTACTTCATGGCATACTTTCGCGCTTGCGTCCAATACTTTAGAGCTATCTCGGCCTTTATTTTTTCTCTTGTTGATGCATTGATAATTTTAATGAATTATAATAGTTTATATAGTGTTTACAAATTCTTTATAAACCTTGTTTCTTATTTAAATAAGAGTTCGCATAAAATAACAGTCCAAAATTGACTTAAATACGTAATTGAACCAAAATAGGACTTTTTATTTTGCACATCTTTTGTTATTTTATTATGTCATTGACTATGTGTCGGACTCTCTCTTGATTTCTAACTTAAAATTAAATTATCATTAATTTTGAATCACCAAAAATTCAATAATATATTTACCGCCACTCTAGTGAAGATCTGAATTTTGAATCTCGTTGTTATGTCAACAAATTATTTTTTATAGTAATGAAGATAATTACTATTGTTTGAAAATTAATTTATTTTCACTGTTTTCTCTAGTTATTTTTTATATTTATCTATTAAGATTTGCTATTATTATGCCACCTAACAAATTAAATGAAAAATAGATCTTCTCCTACTATAATCTTAATATAAATTATATGAATGTGGCATCCAAATGCTTGATTAAGTGAAAAGCTTGTGCACTCTCTAACCTAGGTTAGAGGGGTTAAATCTTGACAAGGTTAAGATATTTTGTCAAGCAATCATATTGACAGTTATTCAATTGTTAGGTAGTTATTGACGGGAGTCAATTATTGACAATTATCCAATTATTGACGAGAGTTAGTTACTGACACTTATCTATGGGTTGTTAGGGTTTTGAATCTTAATAGACGTTAAGGTAGTTTTATTTTATCATGCAATCAATTATTGACAATTATCTAGTCATTGACACTTATTATTAATGGTTATGCAATCAATTATTGATAGTTATTCCGTTGTTAGGGGTTAGTTATTGACGAGAGTATGTTATTAATAGTTATACAATTGTTAGGTATCAGTTATTGACAGGAGTTAGTTATTAACGGTTATTCAGTTATTGTCAATTATTGTAATTAATTAATTTTTAAGCTATAATATTGAGATTTAAAATTTATAATATAATATTTGTATTAAAAAAACCATATACGAATGTGTAATCCCTTCATCTAGGAAGAATTTAAATTCAAACCTCTTATACTACTTAAAAAAAAAAAATTATTAGCGAATTAACATTCACATATTCTTATATTTTAATACAACATATCAAATAATTATGGATAACATTTTTTTTTTTGCAACCAATAGTTTCCCCTTTTCATGAAATAAATGTTGCTTGAATTATATATGTATTTGCTTACACAAACGACAAATTGAATGTCTTTAATTTACTATAATCCTTGATTAGGTTGATTTTAAAACATTATATTAAAGCCTAAATTTTTTTAATTTAATAATATATTTTTATAATTTTTTTTAAATAAACAATTTATAATTTCACCTCAAAAATTTTTAATTAAATATTAAAGTTCTATATAATTTTTAACTTTAATATAAAACTCTCTTGTTTTTAATTCTTCTTCCGCCCATACTTATTTATGAAGAAAAAATCTGTCTACGATAACCGATTACATTACCATTATATATTTGACGGTCAATTACTTCAACGGTCAAACAACTAGAGGCTAAAGCCATCTCGTATTATTTCTCTCTTATTTCCATTTATTTATTTACTTTTGAACGTTTTCTGCTGCCCTAATTGGCTGCTATTTGAACCCAACGAGCGGCAAAACCAAAGTCTCTTTTCTCATTGGACAGGTTCTGCCTTGTGTCCGTTGAACTACTATTCGAAGCCGTACTTTACCGATTCCAGAAAATTATTCTGAGCCACCATGTTTGACCTCCCGCTGCTATAAGAAAGTTTCACGCACGCGCCTCTGACGAGATTGTTCAAAAGTCACTCAAAAACGAACAAATAGTAAAAACAATCGGTTTAGTTCGGTGCGATCTGTTTGTGCCAAACGCGCTTTCTGGACATTGGAGCTTACTGTTCAGAAGATTCATGCAAGGCTTACACGTATAGCAAGCGGCTTGGAAACAACCGGCTTCCTTCATCCTCAGCGCTCTGGGCCTCTAAATTGACTAAAATACCCTTCATCAGAAAATGGAAAATTTCTTTTTTTTTTTTTTGTTCATAAATTGCATGTAAAGTAAATTACGTCCAAGATCATCTCAACTAATAAATAACTAACACACAGTAGGCATATAAGCTAAAATTATTTATTAGGATCTTTAGTATTTGTATTAACCGCCAATAATAAAAATAGTGGTAATATATTTTTAACTCTATTTTAATGAAAGTTTCCAATTTAAATCTCCTTTCTCTTATATTAAAAATATCGACACTCTTAATATTTTAAATGGGGTGGTTTCAAAAGTGTCCAATAAAGTAAGTAAATGATTTTTTTTCCTTCTTTGCAAAATATTTGATAATGATTGGAGAGCTAGGAGATGTATAATTCATAATTTCTTATATCTCTTAAATCAATTTGAACATTGAAGATTCCATCAAGGTTAGGTGCTGGTCAATCACATTGCCCCACGTTTTCCTTAGCTCTTAATCAATTTTCTTTTTTTTTAATCTATTATTTAATGATAAATATTATTTACAATTTTTATACACGTGTAAATCGTGCATTTTGTACTGTGATTTATTGCACGCTCAAGTGATTGAATTATAAGGTGTATATTTGTTAATATACTTGAGAAAAAAGATAATATAAAATCCATTAGTTGTAAAGTTTTTTTTATAAATATTTTATTCTAACATCACTACCAGAATTTGATTCCCAACACGTTAACGTATCATGTCTTTTGTATTAAAAACAAGATCTAATATATAAGTACACGTATTACACGCAATTTGTATAGTAGTTCAATCTGTAAAGCTTAGATATACAAATGTAAAGAAAGAGGAAATTGATTGGAAGCTGGAAGGCAAATGCCCAATTTCGTCATTCAACTACACAATTGCACTTTGCACAACACATGGCATCTTCTGGTTCCTGTTGCCACGTCACCACCACAAACACACAACACAATTCCTTTCATGATGATTATTAAATTGATAAAATTAAATAGCAACCAACATCTCCGCATCCTTTTTAAACAAGCTCTCTCTCTCTCAGTTTTCTCATTTTTTTTCCTCCCGTGTTTCCCTTCTCAAAATCTCTTCACCGGCGTACATCCTCAACGACGGTTTATTTCTCGCCGGCAATTCACTTTCTCTCCACAGTCTCGTCCGGTTTCTTCTCGCGATTCATTTGATCCAACACGCGACGCGATCATGAATAACGAATAGTAAGATTTTTGGTTCATGTGAATTTTATGTGGAATTAAATTCGTCTCTGATTTATCTGGATCCGTAGTATATTTTCCAAGTCGTTTATTCCGTTAATTGAATTATAACTGAAATTGCTGTTTCGAATTCTGTTTAGTAATTTTCTTTAAAATTTATTTTTGGATTGATGAAATTGTATGGTCGTGAATCGATCTTTGATTTAGATCTTGTTGATTTAGTCTCAGATCCGTTTACCGTTTCGATTTGGTGTTTTATTAGGATGATCTAAAAAGTTTAAGCACTTGTATGATTTTAAATAACTGAAATAGGAATTATTTGGAGTTGATCATATAAGATTTGTTAATTCAGCTAAGATTTGAACAGAGCTTTGGGACACGTGATCATTTGTAATTTTGTTTGGCTCGCGTGTGTGCTCACTCGAGTGCGTGATTGTTATAATATGCTTCTCGCTTAAGGAATTTATGTGAGTGGTTTAATTTCTATGTTATTTGCAGCGATTATTTGTTTAAGCTTTTGCTCATTGGAGATTCTGGTGTTGGCAAATCATGTCTACTTTTGAGGTTTGCTGTAAGTTCTTTTGTCATCTGTTTGGCTCATATCATTTAAGTTGTATAGCAAATGCAATGATCAGATGTTTTACTAGCGCCAAATTGCCATTATTATTATTATTATTCCTTTGAAGGCGCACATCACAATTTTTTTAGTGATGTTGATTCCTTGTGTCTTGTAAACCAGGATGATTCATATCTCGAGAGCTACATAAGCACCATTGGAGTTGATTTTGTGAGTAATTAGATCCTTGTTCTGTTATGCAGAAAATTACTTTGTCGCTGATCTGTTTAACATAATCTTGGGAACTAATTTTGTATCATATTTTGATGTACAGAAAATTCGGACCGTGGAACAGGATGGGAAAACCATTAAGCTCCAAATTGTAAGTTGCCTTTTTCATTTATGCTTTATTTACCAGGAATGTATATCAGAACTTATAGATTTGCTGCAATTACAGGCTGATTGAAATTTCAAACTTGTAAATTTCTGTAGCAAACTAAGATCGGTATAATAGGAAGATATGATTTATATTAAGATGTACGACTAAGATAGTCTACCAGTAAATTGTAGTTATCATGGGGAATTGCTATTGCAATCCTCTTAAGTTCCATTGCGTTTCTTTAACACTTCCTTTTCTTGAAGATGACTTCACCCTTGTAATTGTAAATAACTCGTATTTCTTTTTCCTTTGAAATAATCTGACATCTAGTATGTTGTTATACTTGTCCTTTGTTTGGATATGTGAAGATGGTCACATAGATTGAATGATGTGGTTTTGGTTTTTGTTAATTTCTGATTGCAATTTTTATGCCTCTTCCTGGACACAGTGGGACACTGCTGGCCAAGAACGTTTCAGGACAATCACTAGCAGCTACTATCGTGGGGCTCACGGCATCATTGTAAGTGCTATATTTTCTATTAACTGTATTCTCCATCATTCTGCCTGCTTTATGTAAAAGTTTGCCTCATGCTGGTGATTTCTTTCCAGGTTGTTTATGATGTCACGGATGAAGAGAGCTTCAACAATGTTAAGCAGTGGTTGAATGAAATAGACCGCTATGCAAGTGAAAATGTGAACAAGCTTTTAGTTGGGAATAAGTGTGATCTCACAGCAAACAAAGTTGTGTCCTATGAGACAGCCAAGGTAAATACCATTGTTGTGGGTTATTTATCATGTCTGTCAAAAATAGATTTCTTTCATTTCATAATGGAAACTTTCTTTCATCTGTGTTAGGCATTCGCCGACGAAATTGGGATTCCTTTCATGGAAACAAGTGCTAAAAATGCCACCAATGTTGAACAGGCTTTCATGGCCATGGCAGCTGCAATTAAGAATAGGTACTGCCTTATATGCTTTACTGCTTAGATTATTATAAAGAAACATAAAAGAACCTTTTGCAGCATTGCTCATTATACATATTAATTTTTCTCCCTTTTGAGATATTTTTGCTGTTGGAAATATATTGTTTGTCCTGGATTGATGCATCTTTTCTCATTTTTGAACTTGGATGGTTAATTTTTCTTAAAACTGTTGCTCTTATCTGCAGGATGGCAAGCCAACCGGCCATGAACAATGCAAGACCTCCAACGGTGCAGATCCGAGGACAGCCCGTCAACCAGAAATCTGGTTGCTGCTCCTCTTAAAAGGGGAATTAGTGTTAGTGGACTTGTGATGTAACTGATGTTCATCTATGTTCTTTGTGGAATGTAAAACTAGTCCTCTTTTCTTAATGATTTCGAATGAAGGTTATTGTCACGATTTACTTTTCTTCTTGTCAGTTGTTCAACAGTCTGCTAATTTTTCCATTCTTTCCATTGTATTTGATTATAAAAAAAGAGGAAACATTTGTACAAATTAGGAATATTGGTGAATAGCAGTATCTGTCTTAATGTCTCCCTTACCTTTTATTGCTCGTCTTCAGTGTAGCTTAATCAATGCAAATTTCCTTTTTCCTCGACTTTATTTGTTTAAAAGTCTTGCATGGGACCTGAAGGAAGGTGGGTTCATGGACTATCTATTTTGTTTTTTAGGTCTACAATCACCGTTGAGACTTGGAAAAGTACTCTTATTCTAGTCTCTACAAAAGATCTGTAGGTGAAAGCTTAGAATTGTAGGCCACTATATTTGTTGGGTGGACCGAATGGCATTTGGTTTCTCTCTGGTATTGTTGTTTGTTAAGAGAACAAAGACCACATCATTCCGAAAGCTGGCAAGACAACTCTCAGAACTCCGAAATGCAAACATTTCGTAATTTTATAATTACGTTCAGAAGCCACTTTTCTGAGGAATAAATGGTCTTAAAACCATATGTAGGCATCGCAATTCTCTACTCCAAAGGAAGATAAAAGCTTAGTTACGCGAGGACTCGGAAGAACTCGAAAAAGAACATCAATTTACTGAGATGAGATGCACTTTTTTAACTAGGTTGTAAAATTTCTAGCACTTATGAATGAGTTGAGCTACATGAAAATTCGTTACTTTGCTAAAAACCTCAATATTTGAAGAATTATAAACAAATATAGTTAATTTTTCTTTCTTCGTATAATAAAATATCAAGTACTCGTGGTTCCGCTAATGAAGGAGACCCAAATTTCAATAAACGAAAAAGCCACCGGAGCTCATTCATTTCTCTTGACGCTTTAATTAAAAAGACCAATTAAAAACACACCAGAAATGTGAAAATTCAAATTCATAACTACTAGTAAACCTAGTACAAACCAAAACTGATGCCACTAAGTTCAAGACAATAATGACTCGTGCCCTAATCTAAAAAAAAAAAGGGTATGCATGAATGTCAAAGACTTTAACATGGGTAAATATCTAAAATTTACACTCAAAAAAGACTTTAACATTAAAGATGTTACAGGAAATTATCAATTCCTGTTAAATAACCTCTTGACATGAGACTCTTAAATTGATCACAAGGAATTCCCAACAAGATAAAAGACCAGAGATTGCTCAAGACATAATCATATAACAATCTCACTTGCCGCCCAAGGAGGGGAATTGCCCAGGATCTTCAATAGCAGGCGCTGCTACATTGCTGGACATGTGACCTCCGTATCCACCTCTTGATCCACGACCACGGCCACGGCCGCGGCCACCAGGGTTATAGTGCCTCTCTCCTTCAGCAGGCTTCAAGAACTCATTGATGCTAACAGACTACAAAAACCAAATAATAATCATATTAAAAGATTTAAATTGAAAGAACATCAATGAAGAAGTAGAGATCTTCCAGAATTGAAATGATCAGAAATAAAATAGGAATCTTTATCGCAGAGCTTCTGAAAAATTGTTGAATATTTAAATATTCCAAATAGTGATACCAGGGGCCCAAACCCAAAACCAAAAGGTGATTAAATATTAAAAAAAATGTTGAGAATAATGATGATCACCCAGTTCCCCAAAAGGCTCCATGTCAACTAGTGTTGGCACAAGCCACTCATGAACGTAGGAAAGGACCTTCCAAGACCAGAGGCAACTCAAATAATCAACTAAATAAGAGATTACAAGATATGACACAGGTCCTTCCAAGACCAGAGGCAACTCAAATAATCAACTAAATAAGAGATTACAAGATATGACACAGGTCATAGTGACTAAAGCAGCACGGCAAGTAAACATGTTCAAGATGCATCACCAGAAAAAATGAACAATAAATCATATACTTCATTACCAAAAGAAGATGCAACAGTTTTGCTGCCGTGAAGATATAAAGCATGCAAGCAACACTCCCAAGGAAAATAGCTATTAATATTAAATATTAGTGCAATCATTGACTAATTTAATACTATTCAGAAAGCTGTTTGAACCATAAGAATATTTATTTTCTTTAACTATTTTATGTGAGAAGGTGCATACCTTCTTGGCTCTCTCTTCCTTATCAGCAGCATCCTTGCGTTTGTCCTTTTCAGAACCCTACCAACCAGGAGAAAAGACAGTATAATATACCAGCAGAACTTTGTCAACCACAACATTAAAGAAGGCAATGTAAATAATCCTACCAATTTGATAAAAACATCATCATTGCTCTTCTTATTTGAAAGCGGTTGCATGGACTTGAACTCTTTGTCGTCGACCTTCCTTTCCTCAGACTTCAGCGTGAGCAAAGCTTTTCTCTTCTCTTCAAGTATCTTTTCATACTCCTCCAAAGTCATCTCCTATGAAAATCGAAGATAATTAATATTAGGATTACATGATGAAATACACAAGCAAAAAGCAAAAAAACATGACAAATGTCACAAGGAGTTCACTGATATGAAAAACACAGCATAAAGCGGCTTCATAATGCTATATAATTTTGGTACATGATCGACTTTTCAGCATAGTTAAAATACAGAACGATTTCACACTGCCGCTTTTGAGTTTTATAATCCCCCTTCCTATGTTCAAACTTATTGTATACAAATAATATAATTTTCGTATAGTTAGGATTGCTGCCCAAATAGTAAATACCACTTTGAGTAACAAATATAAGAACTGCCTTTAGAATTGATCCAACTTAAGCAAATCAGACAATTTTTAAACATAATATGCAAACGATGAAACTCCAGTGATGAAAATTCAATTAGTAAATATAATGAACTTCCCATGGTAATAAAAATCACTGAACTCAAGTTAATTTTAAAACACGATCTCATGGGGATTTCCATACATCAAAATATGATCTTAAGAACACAACTAGAGAAACAGCTATCATTCTTACAATAAGCATTAGGGCATTCCTAAAGTACTTTTAGTTCTTTCGGTAAAAATTTTCTAGGTTAAAAATCAGGATACAAGCACACCATTTCTGCTCAAATAAAATTATGCACCTTATCCTCATGCTCCTTCTCTTCTGGCTCAGTTGCAGGATTCTCCTTGTTGGCATCTGCAGCATTTTCATCTCCAGCAGGTTTCTCAGCACTTGTGTTGTTCCCATCAGCCACAGGTTCTTCGGTCTCTCTTACATTGGCAAAAGAGAGAACATGTCAATAAAACAAGGTTATTTGCAATGTAAAAAATCTACAACATCAAAAGAATCAATATTCTAGATTAGAGAGGCATAATACTCACGGGGCAATTTCATCACTTGGAGTTCCCCAATTACCGCGACCAGACCCCTCGCGTTTAATCTCACTCCTGATAACAGATATAAAATTAACAATTGGAATAACAAAAGGACATCGTGCCAATCTATCAGCCAAATGATGATGTGCACTTCATATTAAATGAATACTAACCCACGCCCTGTTCCACTGCGGCGTTCAAATGCCCTACGAGGACGTTCTTCTCTGGTTTCTCCATTACTAAAGCCACCATGACGACCCCCACGGAAAGACCCACGGGGTGCACCATATCCACGCCTTTCAGAGGGATTCCCAGCTTCACCCTCTACTCCAGAAAATCCGCTGTTGCCGCCAAAGGTGTTATTGCTTGAATCACGGTCAAAGGCACGGCCTCCTCCGCGCCCATAGCCACGTCCACCACCACGGCCTCCTCCGCGTCCAGCTTCATTCCTGGACTCCCTCACTATTTATGGAGGGTCACCACATTAACAGATATGTTAGACATACAACATATAAGTATGCTAAAATTTTGAGATACAAAACCAACAAATCATAGACACAATCAAAAAGCTGCATCTTCCCATCATACACTCTCTCCCATCAGTCTACACAATGAAAGTTAATTTAGGCTCGAACTAACATGCAACTTAAAATTACTAGAAAACAGGTAGACAGGGTATGAAATAAAAATGGACAGAACGGTTACATAATTTGAGGCATTGGACCAAAAACCTGAAAATTTGGTACCCTTAACCAATTCCAGAACTTTGAACTTAATTATTATTAACTTCATGTTAATTATTTCATTAAAATAGTAGAGCTATCCGGGCATCAGATTAAAACTTGACTCGTTTACTGAACTTACACCGACCAGATCAGACCCTATTCATTTCTTTTTTGTCCAAATTAATGGTCAGTTGGATTAAAGGTAAGTCAAAATGTGATAAAGATTGAAATTTTTTCATAGTTATATCTTTATGAAACGATATTCTTACTGTTAAAATAAAGCCAGACCAAAAAATAATATCTGGTATATAAATGCCATTTAAAAACATCAATTCACCAATAACACCCACAAACAACATGCAATTGATAAACAATGCATAGGAAAACCTTATATATACTGCTTTATAGATAACATTCGAAAAAAATCCATTTATTTCGGATTAACACTCAACTGAAACCAATAGACTTGTTGAAATACACGAAGTGGGAATGAAATAGCATTAAAGATTACAACTTTTCTGTTGCTCCATTTTTCTTCCACTTTCTCAACAACCAAACAAACAAACAAACGATTCTCCATTAATCGTTAAAAACACGCGAATCAATAGAAAAACAATAAGAATAGGCGAAGCTCACCAGCTTGAGAAGGAGGAACAGGCTTGGTAGGGAACTTAGCAGCCGACGGAACCGTCTTATTACCCGGCTGAGCCTGAGCCAGTGCGGAAGCAGGCTTCTTCGGCTTCTCAGCGAGTTTCTGCGGCTGAGCAACGATGAGTTGACTTAGGTCTTCGTTATCGTTGTCACCCAGTAGATCAAAGGGGTTCATGGTGGCCATCTTTTTGCTTTCGACAATACTCCAGGGAACTACTGAGACAAAGCTTCGACTTCCAACGCTGCTAGACCTTTATTGATTATTGAAAGCCATGAAATAAATCGATCTGGGATGTGTTTTTAGAGGCAAGAGAGGATGTGTTGAGAGCAGTGAGCACAATGACTGAATCGTACGGGTGACGCCAAAAAAAACCCTAGCCAATGCGGCAGAGAAAGCGAGCGCTATGGCTAAACCTAATCTTAAAAACCCTTAGGGTGTGTGAGCCTACGGGTTGGTTTATTTTAAGTCGCCTGTTGAATTTTTTGGGCCGCTTGATTTGAATACCTTTTGCCCTAAACTAATTTCTTTTTTTCGTTTAATCAATCAGCACGTTCGATTTCTTCTTTTTCTTCTTTTTTAAATTACAAGTCGATTTATTTTTTTTCGATTTCCCTTTTTTAATTACAGTTATTACATCTACTAATACATTAATTATATTTTTTTTTATAAATGAGAAAATACTTACACGTTGATGTGCGTTCAAATTTTATCCAATTAAGACAATATTTCAATTCCACAAACTAGAGTTTATTAGTGAACCAAATAATCTAATATTTCTTTTTCACAAGATATAATATATTACAAGTGAAATAAGACTTTATTTTCAAATTAATGTATTTTTAAATTTTAATCAATTATAATAAAATTTTATTTTCACAAATTAAAAATTATTACAAATGAAGTAAAATATTCCTTTCGTATTGATGCATTTTACGATTTCAATCGATTAAAATAAAATTTTACTTTTAATACAATCTCAAATATCAAACCTTTGTTTAGGAAAAAACACATCTATTATATAAAAATAATTATTACATAACTTTAACATTCGCGAGACTAATGCTCCCAATCTCTATCTAGACTAGAGAGAAAATTTAAAAAAAGTAATTACTACTAAGATATAACTCAAGTGCATGGGTTTGATTTCTTTTTTGATATAATTTTTTTAAATATATATTTTTCCGTTAAATGTTAAGTGAATTTACATGAAACACTATAAATTCTAATTAAACCGAACATAATCAATTTTAGATATTTACGTTATGTCATCTCAAAATTTTAATTACTAATTAAACCAATTAGTACTCGTTATTTCAAATATTGGCACATAGTAAAATAATTAAACAAACTAAATATTTATGGAGGCGTTGGTCGAATTAGATCGTACCAATAGTGTATTTGATCTATAATAAAGCATATTGTTGGTTTTTAAATCTAATTTAATTTGTTAAAAAAAATTGCGAGCTCAATCCAATCTAATCTAAAATTATAATAAAAAATATCAACTTCATTCAAAGTGTTAAATGAGTTAAGTTTATTGTATTATAGTGTGGCTTACGGCTCGTCCATTTTATATCGCGAGTTGTTTGATAAGTGTGATGTCCTTAAGTTTTTAATTGAACTAATTTTATCAAAAAATAATTTAAAGAATTTTAAGGTATTTTCAACGATCAAAAGTAATTCAAATTCAACAAGAAAAATTAATTGCCTTTTTTACGAACTTAGTATATTAGTGTTTTTTTTTTTACTTTTTAGACCGTGGCACAAATAAAATAATGATATTTTTAAAATTATTTTATTTATAAATATTACAATATTAGTTTTTTTTCTGATTGAATTAAATTTTAACAAATTTTTTTAAGTAAATATATAAATCGATCAATTAAAAACGAATTTCCAAATTGTCAATCTAATTTAATTTACTAATTTATTTGATTCAATAAAAAAGCAGATCGGTTTTGTTCGGATCGAACATATTAAATAGATTTAATTAGATTATTAATAAGTATTTAATAATAACTTATCGCTTTAATAATATTGATTTCTAATTAGGCACCCCCTCCATCCATACCTGCTCCAAGGCAGAGGCTAGGGCATATTTGGATAAGTGGTGGGAAACCTGATTAGCTTCTATACGAATATGCTCAACCATCACAATACAAGAAGGAGAAATGAAGGTCATAATATCATGGATGATCAAACCAATTTTCTTAGCCATCACAATACGAATATGCTCCTAGCTAATGACTGTCACTTACCGCAGATGAAGCTTATAACCTGAGCAGAAAATGATTAAAGAGTAGCAGGAACCAAGCCAAGAGACTTTGCGTTCACATCACCCAATCGGATAGTCAAAGCTTCAACCATGTCAATTGTGAAACGTCCTGCAAGGCAAGTGACTACAGCGACCAAAACCTTCCCCAAATGATTATGAACCACGCATTCGAGGCCACACCTGCAACCGATTACATCAATTGACGCGTCTGTTTTTAACTCTAATAAATCCATAGATAGAGATAACCATCGAGGAGGAACGCCACTAGAACCACGATCAGGAGGCTCGATTGGACAGTTAGCCCTCTAAAATTTATTTAGATAGTTCATCGCCTAACTCACCACCTCATTATCTTCCCACTTCCAATGAAAATGAACTACACAGTTTCTTCTAAACCACACTCGCCAAAGAGAAATAGTAAAGATTGCAAATTCTTGTGCGTTTAATGATTGAAAGCATAACATAATAAAGCTCTTAAAATCCGACTCAACACCAGGCAGTGCTGATAGCTACACCTCTAAGTGATGAAACTTCTTCAAGTTTTTGTAGGACCACAAGGCATGCATAACAGTTTTTCTATCATATATAAGTGTTGGGTATTATATATTAAAGTGGATTTACATATATCAATAAATTATATATTATTGATTATTTATGTTGTTATTCATTAAAAGTGATTAAATAAAATTTATTTATTATTGCGTTTTTAGGACATCACGTATGACATGAGTTTTAATGTGTAGAAACTTAATTATTTTATTTTATTTTATTTTATGATTAACCAAAATAAAATAAAATACTATAAATAATAGGTTAAGGTCTCCAATCTAAATCATAACGTATTATTTATTCACATCTCATCAGTGAGTGATGACAGTTTTTCTCTCATAAAGAAAAAGTTTAGACATAGAAAGCATCAACTCTAATTTTTCTGCGTCTCCATAAATTTAGGTACGCTTTCAATTTTATTTTTTTTTAATAATTTAACATGAAATTCTGACTGTGATAATTTTTTTACTAATTAAAAATTTTTATTCAACAAGTAATATTAGAGTCACTTCGTGTTAAATTATTAAGATTAAATTATGAAATGTGAATTGTGTATTGATTGAATTAAATAAATAAAATTTTGATTGCACGCCTAATTAAAATAAAAAAAAAGGATATGCGGCGTGCAATATGCGACAACAAAAAAGAGGAAACAAGTTCAATTCAATTTTATGTACGCATTGTTTATTTGCTTTAATATATAATATTATATATGTCTTTAACTTATAAAGAATTGTAGAGTATTGATTTACCTTTTTTTTTTTGTATGGATTCAGACATGCCAAATTGAATATTCTATTTATATATTATATATGTGAATTGTGAAATTGACGATTGAATTTATTAAATTCAATATATTTCAATGCTTTGAATAATTGTATTATGCAATATTTATTGACACGAAAATAGCATTGATTGTCGTATGTTGATGATTTTTTTATTTAAAAAAACAGTAAAATATATATTTTTTTAAAAGTTGAAATTTGTTCAAATTGATAGTGGCAAATTTGATGAGATTTCTTTTTAATTGTGGTGCACGTTTAGAAGTTAGTATTCACAAATTTTGTGAGTTTATTAGGTCAATTTTATATGGTCTATAAAGATTTTATAGGGCCCAAAATTTTTATATCCAACATACTGACCAAATCAAGTGAGTTAGGATGGACTTGGGCCCATTTTGGATTTAAGTTATTGGATAAAGATTAGAGTTTAGGTAATTAAAAAAGGTTAGGTTTGATCTGATCCAATTACTTCGATCTCTATCCATTTCGGTCCATTCTAATTTTGACATTATTTGACTTTTAACTTTTTGATCATTGACTTTGACCATTTTATTATTATTTTTTTTATTTTTTTGCAAATTAATATCTCGTATTTTAAAATAAATTAAATTAAATTAAAATACCACCAAAGTGACATCTTTTATGCATATTTATTTATTTTAAAATATATGGGTGTTACTAAAGAAAATAAATAATTGTGTTTAAATTTATACAAAAAATAATCAACCCAAAGGAAGATTATTTTGATTATTTTTTAGTCAGATAATAAATAAATAAGACAGTAAATATGTGATAAATTTTGGCACTTTCTATGCATATAATATGTCGGTCCAAAGAAAAAAGTATTATTGCCAGGATTTATTATCAATGTTTATTGTCCAAGTTTTTTTTTAGAGTACCGTTTATAAATAGTTATTTCTGTCCAAAGACTAAAATAGCAATGTTGTGTTTGGTATCTTATAATGGCCCAATTTATTATATCTTATTCCATTTGTGTATATGAATGAATAATGAAATGACATGGTTATTGATTGTGAGTTTTTTTTTGTTTTATACAATGAATGCTTCTTTTATATCTGTTAATTTGAACAACATTTTAGTACTTAACGGCACTAATTTCAGAAAATGGAAAGAGCACATTACTATTGTGCTTGCGTGTATGGATTTAGACTATATAATTCAGATGGAAGAACCTCCCACCCCTACTAATAGCAGTACTGTTGAACAAATGACACTTTATGAAAAATGAGGGCGTTCTAACCGCATAAGTCTGATGATCATGAAGTACTCTATTTCAGATACCATCAGGGGCACAGTGCCTGAGGAAGAAAATGCTAAAAAGTTCCTGAACCAAATAACAGATTGATTCGCTGGTAATGAAAAAGTCAAAACAAGCACTATTTTGTCTAAGCTTGTTTCAATGCAGTATAAAGGCAATGAAAATATAAGAGAGTACATTACGGAAATGTCTAATATTATCACAAGATTAAGGGCACTAAAGTTAGAGTTGTCTGATGAAATTTTCGTGCACCTGGTCTTGATCTCTCTTCCTGTACAATATAGTCCTTTTAAGATCAATTATAATACTCAAAATGAGAAATTGACTCTTAATGAACTCATTGTTCAATGTGTGCAAGAATAAGAGAGATTGAAACAAGAAAAAATAGAGAGTGCTCATTTAGCAACTTCTTCCAATGACAATGCTGCCAACAAGAAAAGGAAATGGAATAATAAAGAAAAAAGAGCTGCAGACATTGAAACTTCACAATCTAAGGTGCAAAAGAAACAGAATACTGAAATCTATTATTACTTTTACAAGAAAGTTGGACATATGAAGAAAGATTGTTCCAAGTATGCAAAATGGCTTCACAAAAAGGGTAAACTTCTCAACTTTGTTTGTTCAGAAGTTAATTTGGCTTTAGTACCAAGTCACACTTGGTGAATAGATACAGGTGCAACTACTCATATAAGTGTGATTATGCAGGATTATCTAAGGAGCCGACCGCCAACTGATGCTAAAAGATTTATCTATGTGGGTGATGACAACAAGGCTCTTGTTGAGGCAATTGGATTTTTTAGATTACAACTAGAATTTAGTTTTTATTTGGATTTGCATAAGACTTTTTATGTACCGTAATTTAGACGGAATTTAGTTTATATTTCTTATTTAGACAAATTCAGTTACTCTTGTTCTTTTGGAAATGTAAAGTTTAGTCTATTTCAAAATTTAAATATTATTGGTACCGATTCTTTAGTTGATAATTTATATCAATTGAATCTTCATGCCTCACAAATTAATGAAACATTGCATGTAAGCAATTATTGTATAAAGCACAAATTAATTAATGAAAATTCTTATATGTTATGGCATAAGCGTTTAGGACACATTTCTAAACAAAAGAATTCAAAGCTTGTGTCAGAAGGAATTATAAATTCCCTTGATTTTTCAGATTTTAAAATATGTATTGAATGCATTAAGGGAAAACAAACAAACATTAGAAAATTTGGTGCCAACAAGAGTTCAAACGTCTTGAAATTAATTCATGCTGATATTTGTGGTCCATTCTCTACGGCTTCCTAGAATGGTCAACAATATTTTATTACTTTCATAGACGATTGTTCTCGTTATGGGTATCTATACTTGATTCATGAGAAGTCTCAATCATTGGATATTTTTAAAGCCTATAAAGCTGAAGTTGAAAATCATTTTGGTAAGAAAATTAAAGCCGTCAAATCTAACAGTGGTGGTGAGTTCTATGGTAGATATAACGGATCAGGTGAACAACGTCCAGGCCCTTTTGCGAGATATTTGCAAGAATGTGGTATCGTTCCTCAATACACCATGCCGGGGACTCCAAGTCAAAATGGTGTAGCTGAGAAACGAAATCGGGCCTTAAAGGATATGGTTAGAAGTATGATAAATCATTATTCTTTACCAGAATCTCTTTGAGGTGAAACCTTAAAAATTGCAGTATATATCCTTAATCGAGTTCCAAGTAAAGCAGTAGCTAAAGCCCTATATGAACAATGGACTGAAAAGAAGTCTAGTATTAGGCATTTGCATATCTGGGGTTGTCCAGCTGAGGCTAGACCATACAAGCCTAATGAAAGAAAGTTGAACTCAAGAACAATAAGTTGTTACTTTGTTGGATACTCAGAGAGATCAAAGGGTTTCAAGTTTTATGATCCCTCAAGTAGATCATTTTTTAAGACAGGGAATGCTAAGTTCATTGAAGATGTTGAATATAGTGGGAGTATTAAACTAAGGAACATTGTCTTTGAAGAGGAATATGTAACTATTCCTAATATTGCAATTGATAATGGCCAGGTAATTGCACCTGTTATTATGCTGGATGTAAATATAGATAATCAAGACGTTCTTGAGATACCTCCTGTTAATATTGAAGAACCTGCTCCTACTCGTGTAGAGGAATAATAACAACAACAACAACCTCAATTAGAAGTGCCATTAAGGAGATCCATCAGGGAAATGAGATCAACGATTTCAGATGATTATGTCGTGTATCTCAAAGAACATGAGTTTGATATAGGACTGAAAGATGATCCAATAACTTTCAGTTAAGTCAAACAAAGTGTGAACTCCCAGAAATGGATAGATGCCATGAAAGATAAGATGAAATCAATGCAAGACAATGACGTTTGAGATCTTATCGAATTGTCTAAAGGAGTGAAACAAATTGGTTGTAAATGGAGTTTCAAAACCAAACGGGATTTGAAGGGTAATGTCAAAATATATATGGCACGTTTAGTCGCAAAAGGTTTCACTAAAAAAGAATGCATTGATATAAAGAGAATTTCTCTTCGGTTTCATCGAAAGACTCTTTTAGAATTATTATGGCACTTGTAGCTCATTATGATTTAGAGCTACATCAGATGGACGTAAAGACTACGTTTCTTAATGGCGACATTGAAGAAACTATATACATATTGCAACCAGAGAACTTTGAATCCAAAGATTTAAAACATTTGGTGTGCAAATTAAAGAAGTCCATCTATGGTTTAAAGCAAGCGTCCCGTCAATGGTATCAAAATTTTGATCAAGTGATTAACTCCTTTGGTTTTAAAGAAATAACTGTTGATCAATGCATTTATCACAAGATCAGTGGGAGCAAATTTGTTCTTCTTGTCTTATATGTGGATGACATTCTAATAGCAAGCAACGATATAAGAGACCATTGAGAATAAATTATGATAATAAAGCCACTGAGTTATTTTCTAAGAACAACAAAAGCTCGTCAAAATCGAAGCACATTGATATCAAGTTTTTTGTTGTTAAAGAGAGCGTTCAGAGTCTTCAAATGTCTATTGAACATATCAGTACAAACTTAATGATTGCAGATCTGCTTACCAAGGGTGTACCACCTAAGGAGTTTCATGAGCATGTGGCTCTATGAGTGTGGTTCATTCTGATTATATGCTTTTATAGTGAGAGTTTGTTTCTTGATGTTCAATTACAGTTGATATGTTTTTTGAACAAACTAAAGTATTACTCATTGTTTATTTATTCATAACTCTGAAATAAAGTTATATTCTTTCAATTGCAGTTTTGCATAAAGTTTTGAAAGTATATTGTTGAACTCTTATGTGTTATAAAGTATGACTAGTTGGAAATAGGCATGTTAAGGGATCACGTTGCATAAAAATTTCATGCTACACATCTATACTTGATCTATGTCATTAATTATATTGATGTATGTGACCATTGATGGGTCTAGTTATAAGAAAGATAACGAAGATCACTTTGATCCTATATTAGTATAAGTGATGGACCAGATTGTTAAGAGAGTTCTTTTATTAAGATAGCAAATATTGAGCTCATAAAGTTATTTGGTAATGTATAATTGTAAAGTGACATATGTGGCCCAAATGTGAGATTGTTGGGTATTATATATTAAAGTGGGCCTACATACATCAATTAATTGTACATTATTGGCTATCTATTTTATTACCCATTAAAAGTGAGCAAATAAAGTTTATTTATTATTGGGCTTTTAGGGCATCATATATGACATGGGCTTTAATGTGTAGAGACTCAGTTATTTTTATTTATGTTATGATGGGCTAAAATAAAATAAAATACTATAAATAATAGGTTGAGGTCTCCAGTCTAAACCCTAACGTATTATTCATTCACATCACATTAGTGAGTGACGGCAGCTTTTTTTTCATAAAGAAAAAATTTAGACGTGGAAGGTATCAACTCTAATTTTTCTGCGTCTTTATGGATTCATGTACGCTTCCGATTTTATTTTTCTTGATGATTTAACATGAGATCCTGACTATGGTGATTCTTTCACCAATTAAAGATTTTTATCCAACAATAAGTAGCAATGGCATTTTATATCCACAGAGATATGATCGAGCCGAAGCTCTTCCATAATTGGTAACTAACCTTGCCAAGCTTTCCAAACAAATAATTTAACCTTACTAGAAATGCAGACACTCCAAATACCTAACCATCATTGTCTTATACTTTCAGCTCGAGAAGTTTATGGCATATCTTGAGAAAGAAATCCAATCAAATACCTACGTTTGACAAAATAATAGCCATGCGAATCTTAACGCCAGATGATTCGATCAGCTACAACAATGTATGCAGGTGGTAAACTTAATATCAAATTAGCCTCTTCTTTATTAAACCAGCTAGAGATGAGTTGTTGATTCCATTGTCATGAAGGCATTTTAAGAGTAGCCACCAAGGTATTAGGTGAATAAGGGACCAAAGAGAGAACCTTGAAAGAACGAGGTCGTGGAATCCAACGATCTTCACTAACTCAAATGTTTTCTTCATTTTCTTTCCATCTAATGTCCTAGTGCAAAAATTCCCTACTCCATATCAAACTACACTATATTAAGAATGCTGAGTTAGGAACCTTCGCCTTCTATAAAGTGGAATTCGGAAAATATCTGCCTCAAAAAACCCTGGGCACTAGCAAAGAATGATTATTTATAACCCTCTAGCACTATTTGGCGAGTATATCATTGTTAAAAATTTTCAAAAACACGAAAACTCAACCTACTAGCTTTCTTTAGTCGACATAATAACACGCACTTACACCAACGCAGCTTCCAAATGTCCTCATAACCCCCCTCCACCAAAATCTAGCACAGAGTCTATGTAGGTCTAAAATGAGGGAACCAGGCAGACGAAAAATATTCATGGCATATGTAGGAATAGTCTGAACCACGGCTTTCAACATCACCTCATGACCGGCCATTGACAAAATTCATTTCCATTCATGAAGTTTTTACGGCACCCTTTCTTTGATATCCTTAAAGAGATTAGAAATTTTACGCCCAATAAAATTTGGTAGACCTATATATTTTTATGAGATTGAACAACTTGACCCTTAAGATACCAATTAAAGAATGACAGAGCGGCTAAGATAGCCCTTTACTGAAGTAAACAGTTGATTTATGATAGTTTACCATTTGTCCAGATGCCTTTGAATAAGTATTTAGGATACCTTCGAAAACAACACAAGCTAACTATATAGCTTTCAGAAAAAGAATATTGTCATTCGCATAAAAAAAAGGTGCAAGACCACCTGATCCCCTACCATAGCGAATCCCTTGAATATTATTATTTTTGTCATCATCCTTTAACAAAGTAGACAGGCCATTGGCACAAATGATAAATAGATATGGCATAATGGATCCCTTTTATCAGAGTCATCTGGTTGAAATTAGTTTCCTTGTAGGCATACCATTAAGCATATTAGAATATATAACAAATAAAACACACTTCATGATACGAGCTGTGAAGCTCGAAAAGAAGCCAAGCTTTACCATCAGTTGTCAAAGAAACCATATTCAATACGGTCATAAGCTTTGGCCATACCCAACTTCAATGACATCTAACCATTATGCTTGCCTTTCTTCCTCTTCGACACATTTAGGCATTCAAAATTAACAATGGTGTTATCGGTGATTGAATAACCCGAAACAAAGGCACTTGGGTTCTCACTAATAACTGTATTAAGCAGAGACTTTAGTTGGTTAGCCAAAACTTTAGCCACGATTTTATATAAGAAGTTGCATATGCTGATAGGTCTGAATTCACTCACTAACTATAGAGACTTCACTTTCAGCAACAAATTAATAAGAGTGCTATTAAGAACTTTAAGAGAGAACTCGTCATTAAAAATTTTCAAACAAGCCTGTGTGATAAGGAGACCTACCATAGGTTAGAATTTATGATAAAATAGACTGGGCATCCCATCTTTTTTATGTGCCTTTGTGGTCGGCATTTGCAAAAACGTTTGATAAACTTGTTGGGTTATATGGTTGGGCGAATTTACTTAACTTAGAGTGCTTGCATGTGGGTTGTGTTCATCATACAAACAATATACATATCTCATACATACATGTGCACAGCGGAAGATTACATATAATGAACACAGAAAATAACATTTGATTAATCTGAAATTCGAGATTGAGAAATATCACCAATGAAGCCTTTGGATTAATTTTCTTTGAAGTCCACCATGAAATGAATCTTTGATCAATTCTAGCAATCAACAAGGGTGGGTTTGATTGTCTAGAATGGCAGCATCTTAATCCAGCATTTGTGTTTAACTCTTAAACATTTTTCAAAGTTAAACCATTTAACTTAATTAAATTTGTTTTTCCTTTTATTCAACTCTTGAATAAATAAAACAAATCTTGTTTTTAGTTATTACATTTAGTAACCATTAATTCAATTTGTTTTGTTGTTCTAACACTTAAAACACAAAACAAACAATTTCAATTTCTCAAATTGAATTGGCTCCCAAAATGCAAAACCTAAAAAACTAAATCAATATTGAATTTCAATTTCATTTCACTTTATATACAAATGAATTAATTCCAAACTAATTTGAATTTCATTTGCATTTCATTTGGCTTAACCTAACCTTAGTTAACATTTAACCTTAGTTAGATTATTTTAACTTAACCTTTAAGTTAATAAATATTTAATTAATTTAACCATAGTTAACTAACTTAACCATGGTTAGGTTAACCTTTACTTAACCTTTAAGTAAGGTTAACTTAACTTAACCACTTGGTTAACTTTTAACCTTAGTTATGTTAAATTAATTTATTTAACAATTAAATAAATATTTATTTATTTTAATTATTTAACAATTAAATAATCATAAAGTGAAATTACTATTATATCCTTACTCGGTTACCAAGTTAACCTAAAGTGGGTCCCACCAATTTAACCACATACTTTAGTTAACGTAACCTTAGTAATTGCTGAATTATACTGTATTGAACAATTCAATACGGTACACTGCCCAAGTGCTCAAAGAGTACATTTCATATTGGGACTCACTAGGTCTACACCCGATCTGTCAAATGGAACTGTTCCATTAATCCGTAATCGATGCCCCACGCACACGTTACGAATATTACAAATCAGCGTGTCAGACCATACAAGTTGAGGTCATAACGTACACGTATAATCCTTCCATCATTTATATCCTAGATGTGCGGGGATATAGATCAGCACCGTCAAATCCCCATTTGCTCATCCATAAACTTATCTCCAGATTCGTATCTCTATAAACAATATACGCAAACACTTTTGCTATATTGTTTAACCCTATGGGAAACTCTTTTCCCGGGTTTATGCTTGTGGCCACAAGACTTTATGAAATACAATCTCGGAGCATCGGATATACAACTTACCTACGTAAGCTGACGGATCCCGTATCTACGCACACCGGACTCCATGAGCATCGGACCATACCCAGCGACACATAGAGGTCAGACCATGAAAGGTCTCTGACATATGTGGAACCAAAGCATGATGGATCACTCACAAGACCACCGTGGCGCTCAGGTCAAAGGACCACGAATACTACTCAACTCGAGAGGACCTTCCTTTGACGGTGTCATAGGATATCTATTGGGGTCCTCATAAGTCTGTTCAGTATCCAGTCCTGACTGGATAACCGCATGCCTATACAAGCTCTAAGCTCATGGTCAGCTAAGAACAACCATCTGAACCAGTCAGATATAGACATACACTAATCTATATATAGTGAATCACCGATAGACCCGCATTAGTGATTATAGATCAGGAACATTATCTTTGAGACATACTTACATAATGATATTTCTTAACTCCTATTGCAACTCTTTGCAACTATATCATTACAAGTATACTCTCAGGTCTTTGTCCCATTATAGACAAGGTTCTAACTCTTTAGACCTCGCTGATTCTTATAACCTGCTAACTCTTAACAGTGCTAACTTTTAGCATTTATAACTCTCAGCTTTGCTAACTATTAGTTCTGATCTAAACTCCTTTAGACCAGATCTGAACTCTTTCAGATCAAACAATGTCTGTAATGTTACAAGCATTATACCATATTAATATGATATTAACAATCTTTATTCGAAATGTTTATTGTATAAATATTAACAATTAATATTCATACAATATTGGAATGGCACGTGAGCACCAGCTCCAACAAAACTTTCGCAGCTGTGAATTAGACATCAAGCTGAGAGTTATATGCTTTTGAAATTTTTCGATGAGTCTTATCTAACACGCATCAAGATCAATATTAGAAAGGGAAGACGAATATAAGAGGTTATTAAAATATACATGAATAATAGCATGGACATCTTCTGGATTAGTCTTCTAAGTATTTTGAAAGCCCCTCAAACCAAAAAATAGAATTCATCGCCCTTCTTTTAGAAGCTTGTGAATAAAAGACTTTGTATTTTATCCTCGTGCTGAAGCTACTGAACCCAAAAGCATTGCTTCCAAAGTTTTTTTTCATCTTATATAACAAAGTTTCCAACAAGTTTTCTACGACCTGATAATGCTTCTAATTCTCAACTGACGCTCAATTCTTCAAGGAATCCAGTTTGACTTTCTTTTCTTCAATTCGGTTTTTGAGGAAGCAATAATTATTTAAGTTTCAAGATTGAAGAGCTAACTCGCAACTAATTAAATTTTTTCTTGACACTATCTGTCAAATCACACCTTGTAGTAGGTAGCCAATTGGATGAGATAATATCGAGGTAGTCATCCTTGTCTGCCCATGCCTTTTCGAAATGAAAATGCCTCTGAATATAGAACTGATGATTCTTTGGGCGTCCTGAATCTGTTGAGGGAAGGAACGTCTTTCTCCCTTTCGAGGTTATATTGAAGCGAGGAACCCAAAGTCCAACTTAGAACCCTAACCTCTTTGCGCAACAGAATAACTCGTTAATCAAGCAAAATAGCAAGAATCCAAAGCAAAATATAAAAGAGCACAAAATAATCTTACGTGGTTCGGCCAATTACCTACGTCCACGGTGGATCCAATGATCCTAGCCTCTCTTATTAACTCCCTAGAGATTTTACAAGGAAAATCCAATTAAAGAACACTTAAAAGGACTTAATATTTAGTGAACCCTTACTCTACCAAGAGCAATGATCACCCAAACGACGGTTCCATCCTAGCGCACACAAGCATTTAGTGTTTACCCATTTCTTCCTCTCTATTAGAGTCTCTCTCAATGCTTAATTTCAAATAAAGGGTTTACAAGTATTTATAGGGTGTATTTCGTGCCTACTAACCCTATTCCTTGTTGGAGTAGGAGTCCACTTGTTTTGAAAGTCTAAAACTTCCCAAAACTCAAAATCCTGAACCAAAACAAACATCCTGACGTGTCTGGGCTCCACAGCGCTCGTCCTTGAGCACTGTAGCACTGGCCCTTCTCGTGTCCAGTACCGCAGCATTGTGGTGTTGTACTGGAAGCCGCGACACTCAGCTCTGTTGGCACTCTCTCGTGTTTTCTTCACTTCCTTCGCGTTTTTAAGTCCCGTTTGCTTCTCCCTTCATGTCCCACACATCCTAGACTTCTCTATACGTGTCCCACACGTTCTAGACTTCTCGTGACTCTCTACTTTGGCATTCATCTCAATTCTTGTCCAACCAAGATTGTTGAATCACCAATTTTCTAACAAAATCATTATAAGAACTAGTCTGTGGTCCGAGCCCCACAGCTACAAATATAACACCAAAGAGAAGGGGAATAAATCAGCTCAAGTTGAGGAACGAAAAATTCTATTAAGGTGCTCTTGAATAAAATTCTTACTCTGGCACCCATTAACCAAAGTAAATATCGGCCCTTGAAAATCCTTATCCACCAGATCATAATCTTTTAAGGCATCTCGAAAAAGGTTATATTTACCTAAGACTTCTCGCAATCCCGCCTTCTTTCTCTTAAGAATACAAAATCTCATTGAAGTTACACCCACATAACCACGGTAAGGATGATAGTTTACTCAATCTTCGCAAAAGAGCCCACATATGAACCCTTTAAGAGCATTCAGAATGTCTATAAATTCTCAAAAAATGCCATTTGTTATAAAGGTGAGAAGTAACCACTACGTCAATATAATGCTAGGAGTAGGACTATAATTCGACATTTATATTCTCAGACCACAAAATACACAAACCACCACTACTACCTAGTTTCTCAACCACCAACTTTCCTATGAAGCCTAACTTGCAGAGTAAAAATTCAACTTGCCACTTTCAAGTTATGGTTTCCATAAGGAAAACCAAATCGGGCTTATATTCTTGCACATAGTTGTGCAAAACTAGAAATGTTTTCAAGCCCTGAACATTCCAACTTAACAGATTTATAGTGTCTAGCAGCCCTCTTCCTCAGGAGTCGCCGATGTCACATTTTAAGAAAAGGCTTGAACACTCGATACCAAAGTAGATATATCATAATCACCTTCCGAAATAACATCCACTAGTTTCTTGGTAAACTTTTTACTCAAAATATTTTGTTGATTTTTTATTTTTATATCGAAAGCCAAAGCTGAGAACCAAAGTCCTTCACATGAGCTTTTGAAGTCGACAAACCGGATCCTTTTGATAACTTAACATTCCTAACAAGGCTGCCACTCTCTTTTTTCTTACCACCAGTACAAGTTTGCTGCCTTGGGCCAAGGACTCAGTTATGTACAGTAAAACTGTTAGGGATAGTGCCTTAAAAACATGTACTTGTATTATTTTTTGAAATTAATAAAGTTGTAATTTTATACTTGAAAAGTATTTGTAATTTTATGACATAAATATCAAAAAATTTCTTGTTTATTTATATAACCATAACTTTAGTAAATAATTGTTATATATAAGAGGATTGAAGTTATGGATAATAAACAGAAAAGTTCGTAATAAATTAATTAAAATTTGAGATCTTTAATTAAATATTACTAATGCGGTCCATAGACATTTAAAATGTAGTGATCTTATCCGAATCACTAATGTAGTGATATTATAGTGGAGGCACTATATGTAATATGATTATATAGGACTGGACCAGACGTAGTTTGAATTCTTACGTAAAATACCGTTGTTAATTAAGAATTCAAATAATGCCAACTGATAATCATATGCAAATTAACTTTAATCCTGATTGATTATAAAATCTTATTTGTATCGTTATGTCATTTGAAATACTCATTACGGTTTGTCTAAAGAACAAGCTAAAAACTTGTATTTTGGTGGCATAATGAGATAAACGGTTAGAAATATGATTTACAGATATGGAATCCATTCATTCCTAATGGAAGTTAGAAAGAATGTTCTCTTAATGGTTAATTTTAGAATTGAACGGTTAGAGCGCTCAATTTATAATAATGTTACAAATTAACTGTTTACTGGTGAATTAATGGTACTTAAGGATAAAAAAATAATTAGTAAAATGATAATTAACTTAACTCTAATTATGAACCATTTATGAAGGGTTGAATTGCATGTATTGATTAAATCAATAGACTGCTCTAAGTTTTCTGTGTAAATTATATTTACAATTTTAAGAGTGCAATTCCAGGTTTTTAGTGGAATAACACTGAAATTAATAAATTAAATTAATAAATTAAAGAGTTTAATTAATTATTCAAAATTTATTGAAACTTAAAATTGTAAGTCCATAGGTCCCAAATATCACATTTTTCGTTATTACAGTGAATAATTAAAAAGGATTGTGTTATTACACAAATTATTTGTGTCTTGAAAATAGTTTTCAAATACGTATATTTTATATTTGGATAAAATTAATTAATATAGATAATATGTTATCCAAATATAATTAAAATTTTAATTTAAGAAATTAGATAAATAAAATCTTAAAGATAATTTTTGAAATTATTAAAAGATTTTAATTTTAATTTTAATTTTAGTATTTTTATTTTATTAAAAGACTAATAATATTAAAATATTGGGTATTATACGTTAACCACAAACAATAAAACTCTATGTGTGGTTTACATGAATTAAGTCTCCTTTTAAAAGATGATAATTTAATTATTAAATGTTATTAATTAAATTATTATTTTAAAATAAAAATATTAATCTAAATAGAATACAACACTTATACGTAAAAAAAACGCAAAATATGTATTTTATTTTAATAGAAGAAAAAATTTAAAAACTCACTCTTCCTCTCACTATAAATAAAAAGTTTGGTTTAAAATTTTTTAATAGAAAAAAATTCGGTGTGAATTTAAAGTATGTTCTTGTTAATTTTTTTATTTATTTTAATATTAAATTCATATATTCATAAAATTCTTAAATAAAAAATATTTTTATTTAATGAAAACAAAGTTTAAATATTTTTTATTTTTTATTTTACTGTATTATAAATGTCATAATAATAAATTTCTAAGCAGGTTCACGAAAAATCTCTTGGAGAATCAACACCACTGATTTCTCTGTTGCAACCGTCGTTGACTCCCTATCCTCAGCCATACTACGAGAAGACTCTACCACCGCAGTATGTTGAATCACCATATCCTTATTCCTTCCTTCTTTAGGACATGCCACCGTATCCATACCAGCACCCTTATGATCATCCAGCTCATAAGAAAAATTATAAGGTAACTCAAAAATGGAACTCGAAGCTTTCAAAACTCTAAAACCTGAGGCTCGCTTAGACTGAGGAGACGCAGCATCAACAACCGAAGAATGGGGGGCAGTCAATGCCGTGTTATTGTGATCACCAATAACCCCCTTCCTTTTTCGAGTCGGGTTAGGAGAAAATGAGGGAGGAAAAACCTTAGGCTTTGGAGTTTTAGTATTATGATTTTTGGAGGCAACCGCTGCCTTGGCAAATTGCTTTTTATGAGAACTCTGATTTACCACCCTTTTAAGGTTTGCGTGGAAAATTTCCAATCCATATTTGAACAAAATCTTATCGGTTTTATCACTTTTTTGCATTCTGACTAGCCCTTTATCCTCTGCATAAATTCAGTCACCATATTTGAGGGGTGCAAACACCCCATTGATAGATTTTCAGTCTGAGCATTCTCGGAGGGGATGACCAAGGATTCCACAGTGATAATATAACTCGGGGAGCCTCTCATATTTGAGCAGAATCGATACAATCTCATCCCCCAAATCAACTTCTAAGAACTGAAGCAGCGGTTTAGTAACATTCACATTAACCCGCATCTGTAAAAACCTCCCTAGACAGTGACCGCGATCACTATGATCCAATTCCTCTACCGTGCCAACCAAGCCATCCAGAATAGCACCCACGTGATCATTCATACACTCAATAGGTATGTGGTGAAATTAGATCCAAAAGGAAACCCTATCAAAAACCATATTTACGGTAATCTCCCATACCCATAGACTCTTTTAGGATTATTAACTGATGGCTAAAAGTTCATGGCCCACCAGTCACGACAACTCTCTTATCCGATTCAAACTTAAATCTGAAGGCAAAAAGATTGGTATTGACAGTATCTATGTCAAAGTGATCAACAACTTCCACATATTAGGCATCTAATGAACAATTGTATCCCGACTAATCTTACGTGAGTCGACATAATCTTTCTCACCAATGAGCAAGTCACATCTCTCTGTCCTCTCGCACCCACAGCACTATCAAGATGAAGTTTGAGAACATAAACTCTCGAAAGAGAGATAGACTTTGTACAGGTTGGTGATCTCACTCTGATTTATCCAAAATAGAAATAGAGACTAGAATCAGCACCGACTGTTTCCTATGAAAAAACACTGAAGAAAAATGGCCACTTTAGTTACTTTCCTAAAGTTTCGAACTAGGCAAAAAAAAAAAGCTTAAAGAGAAACCCTAACGAAAACTGGAAATATGATTCACAAACACTAAAATTTAAAACAAGGGAATATCCAGGTGAGACTAAGTGGAAAATGGCTACCGCTATGTCAATGTTGTTACTATGAAAATCAATGTAATGCCATGAATTAATTTGTCGATAATTTACAACAAAAGCAAGTAATATTATAAAACAAACTCAACCAAATATATACATATATATATATATATATTATAAGGACAAATAATAACTATCATATTTGCTATAATCATTAACATTTATTGCATATATAATATAAGCCGTAACATGACCAACACTATTTTATAATCTTCACTAATATCGTCACTAACTACTATCCCACAACCCACAATAAAAATTAATACCTTTATTACCTATTCGCCACCAACATCCACAGATTTGAAAATTTTAAGTATCATTGTTGTCTACTATAATCAGTGAGACCAATCAAAAATTTGTACATTATGATTTTTAATTTTGACGTTTTAATTATTTTATTGGAACGATGGCTTTCTTTAGTGTTTTGTCAAGATTATAGCCATGCATGGATCGAATAAATTAAGAAAAAAAATTGGGCAATAAGCTTTGAAATAGCAACAATCTTATACGCCAAGCATTGAAGTCATGTAGTTGATAAAAAAAAATGAAAGTCTAGGCGTTCAAGTTTTAAAATCAACTATTTTTTTTTTGGTAAGTAAAATTTTTTATATAAATGTTAAATCCCCCTGATATTACAGAGTAAAGATTCAATAAAAGAGAGAAAGTAAAACAATACAATCCCAGACAGTTAACTATATTTACCAACCAACTGCAATGTGGTCAATCCCTTGGCCATTTACAGCACTTATACATCTAATCCAAATAACATCCTTAATCTTTTGGTAGACTTCGCTTGTAGAAGGAGTTTTCTGTTGGAAGACCTTCAAATTCCGTTCTCTCCAAATAAAGTAGATTGTAGCGCAGAACGATACTCTTCTAATCTTACTAAGAGTGGATTTGCCTTTAGATTTCCTGCACATGAAGGAGATTACTCGTTGCCATATGTTCGGGCACTGATTGAGTTGACACGCCCTTAGTACTTTGTGCCAAATTTCACTACAAAAGTTGCATTGGAAGAATAAGTGTGTGATTGTTTCCTTGTCATTACCACAAAGGGGGCAATCGTCTGATGGGATAACCCCCTATTTTTTAAGTCTCTCTCTGGTAGATAATCTGTTCTTCAAAGCTAACCAAGTAACGAAGCTGTGTCTAGGTATATGTTGCGTTCCCCATATCAGTTTACTCCATCCCACCTTAGCCTCATTGTTCTTAAGATATCTCCAAGTACTCGCAATGGAAAACTTTGCATTGGGACTTGCGGTGAATGAAATTCTATCTTCTCTTTCCGAAATTGAAATATTTTTACGGAGATAGTCCCATACCTGAGAAGTGTACTCGTCCAAAGGGTCAGGAAGGTTCCAATGACCATGCTGCCATAGTTCATTAACCTTTGCACCCCGAGGAATATCCGCATCGGAGATTTGTATGTGGGGGAATTTATTAACTATTGATTCTCCACCCAGCCATGGATCCCACCAAAATTGAAAGGACTTGCCGTTGCCCAGTTCATAGGAGAACAATTGTTTTATCTGACTTCTCAATCCCAGCATCTTCCTCCAAGTCCAGCTACCATCCATTGACTTTGTGATGCCCCAAAAACTTAGTCTCCGCAGTTTGTTATCAATTACCCATTTTGCCCACAATGAGGCTTTCACAGCAACCAGCTCCCAGATGTGTTTAGTAACTGCCGCTGAATTCCACAAGCTTATAGATTTAATGCCAAGACCCCCCTCAATTTTATCTTTGCATACCTCATTCCAGCCCACTAAACCTCTCTTCCCCTGCTGGTTACTTTCATGCCATAAGAAATTACAACATTTGCTTTCAATTTCTTTGGTGACCGACTTAGGCAGGGTGAACATAGAACTCCAGTAGACATGCATGCTCATTATGACTGATTTTATTAATTGCAACCGCCCCGCATAGCTCAGATATTTCACAGTCCAGCTTGAGATTCTTGCAGAGATCCTATTAATGAGCTCCTGACAGTGGTCTTTCTTCAGTCCTCCAGAGATTAAGGGGATACCTAAGTATTTGATAGGCAAAACACCTTGCTGGAACTGAGTCACTTGAAGGATTGTCTCCTTGGTAGGTTGAGGCACATTCCCAAAGAAGATGAAGCTCTTACCAGCGTTTAGGTGCAACCCTGAGACCATTGAGAAATCATCAAGTGCTTGTTTAAAGAAGCCCACGGACTTGACATCCCCATTAGAGAACAACAATAGGTCATCTGCGAACATCAAGTGGTTTAGTTTCAGCCTGTTACACCCTTTGTGATATATAAACTGGTTTTGAGGAATACAACTTAGGCTCCTACTGAGGTATTCCATGGCCATAACAAAAAGCAAAGGGGACATGGGATCCCCCTGCCTCAAACCTTTCTTCCCCGGGAAAAAGCCTTCTAGTCTGCCATTTACCATAACTGAGTACGTGCTTGTTCTGACACACTTCATGATGATGTTGATAAAGTGATAAGGGAAATTCAGACCCATCAATACCTCTTCTAGGAAATCCCAGGATACTGAATCATAAGCTTTGCGGAGATCTATTTTAAGAGCACACCTTGGGCTCCCACTGTTGCGATCATAACCCCTCACAAGCTCATGAGCTAGTAAGACATTATCTGATATCTTCCTATTAGGGATAAATGTTGATTGACTAGGGCTGACCAAGTAGCTCACCACTCTCCTCAGTCTGCATGTTATAATTTTGGTAATACATTTGTAGAGGACGGTACAACATGCAATTGGTCTATAGTCCCCCAAGCTATGAGGATTATGAACCTTAGGCACAAGGGTAATGGCAGTGGCATTTATGGGGTTGTAGAACTGACCTGAGGAGAAGAAATGTTGCACAGCTGCAGTGACCTCCCTTCCTATTATGTGCCAGCATTTTTGAAAGAAGCAACTGTTATAGCCATCCGGTCCAGGGGCTTTATCACCATTGATGCTGAAGATAGCACTTCTGACTTCTTGTTCTGTGACAGGGGCATTCAACATGTCTCTATCATCAACCTTCAATTTAGGGCCCGCGTCCATAATTCTCTTTTGTATGGACGTCCTATGGGAGGTGGGGGTACCCAACAAATCTTTGTAGTATCGGACAATGGCTTCTTTCACAACCGTGGGGTCTTCAACAATTTCTCCGTTTGGGTTTTCAATCGAAATGATTCTATTCCGAGCTCTTCTTTGCTTAACTGACTTATGAAAGTAGCTGGTGTTTGAATCCCCCATTTGAATCCATCTGATTCTGGATTTTTGTCTGACAATGCTTTCTTCAGCATAAATAAGATTCCTTAAATGTTGGTAAATGCCCCTTTCCTCATCTTTTGGTTGAAAGGGTCATAGATCAGACTACTCTGTAATGAGGCCAACATCAGTTTGTAATCTTCAATCTTTTGCTGGATGTCCGAGAAGAAAACCTTATTAAGCTCTTTTAGCTTGGGCTTCAATAGCTTTAGTTTAAACCATACCTTGGCCATTGGGGGACCATGACAAACATGCTGCCACTCTCTCTCGACTGTGGGAAGAAAATCACTGTGATTACACCAGGCGTTGAAGAACTTGAAAGGAACCTTCCCAATATATGAAGCTCTAGAAATGGAGACCACGAGAGGAGAGTGATCTGAAATGCCCGCTGGAAGAACTTCACACTCAGAAAACTCCAATGCATCCAGCCACTTTCCATTAACAAATGCCCAGTCAATTTTCCTCCAAATTCGTTGTCCACCTGTTTGATTGTTACACCAAGTGTAGTGACAACCATGGTTCTTTAACTCGAATAACTCTAGTCTCGATATCCAGTTTTTGAACTGTTCTACCATGTTATCATTAACCCATTGACCACCAATTCTGTCATTGTTGCTGAGTACATTGTTGAAGTCTCCTTGGATTAACCACGGTATAGTGTTGGGAGACAAATCCTCCCTAAGGTCCTTCCACAGGTTCTCTCTCTCAATACTAGCAGAGGCACCATAAACCAGAGTCCAGTAAAACATCATACCATCAATAATCACTCTACTATATATGAATTGTTGGTGTTTTTGTAAGATCGTGACATTGCATTTAGCCGGATTAAAGGCGATCCATATTCTTCCCATGTCTAGGCACTCAGAATTATTATCTAGTTTCCACTCTCGTAATGCCAACTTCTTCCAAATGGTATCTAGATTAGACAGTTTCACTTTTGTTTCTAACAATCCCAAAATACATAATCGACAAGATTTAATCAGAGCCCGTACCTCTGATTGTTTGCAGGGGTCATAGAGACCCCGAATGTTCCAGCTTGCGATCATTGTCCCCTATGTGGGGATTTAGAGTTCCTTTTGGCACGTCGACCCTTCCCTATAATTCCCACATCATGTGTCAGAGTAATAGTCTTCCTTAGGTTAAATCTGTCCATTACCTGGATCTCCTCTGTTTCCCCGGTTCCTGGCATTTGTTTTGTTGCCTTATCTGTGTGGCCACGCGCCTCATTTCCCTCTGGCGTCTGTATCTCCCCTTCTGTTTTACTTAGATTTAACTCTTTTGGTTCTGGCATCTCCGGGTGGCCAATAGGTACATCAGTTTCTCTTTGATTATTCTGATCATTCCCTTTTGCTTTCCACACTTGTTTTATCCCTGTCAAGCAGTCTTTCCCATCATGACCAACCCGTTTACATTTAGAGCATACTGATGGCTTCCACTCATAAGTCACCTCCTGCCTAACCATATTACCCTCTTCGTCCTCTAATGTAATCATGAAAGGGAAATCACCCTCCATATCCATATCCACCAGGACCCTCGCAAATGCCAGCCTTGTTCTGTTCAAAGTACATTGGTCGCTAAATTTAGGGGATCCCAACGAGCTGGCGATACGACTCAACAGCGAGGGGCTCCAGAATTCCCACGGTAATCCTGGGAATTGCACCCAAATAGGTAAAGTTCTGATACTTGCCACATCCATTACCATTCGGGGTTTCCAAGCTTTGAGTATCAAAGGGCGTTTATCAAAGGTCAGTGGACCATCCTCAAGAGCTTTTTGTTGCCCATATTCATTCTCAAAGTTAAACAGAACACACCCCATCTTTGATGGAGTGAATCGAGATAAGGCCAAATTGCCTCCAACGGCGCGTTATAAAAGCTTGGAGAGGTTGAAATTGGGGGCACAATCCATACACACACCCAATTAATGCATGCTGCCACCTTTTCTCTTCTTCTTTGAGTTCATTACTATTGAATTTCACAATTTTCTTACCATTTGAGATTGTCGGGGGGACAAATTGTAGTTCACTGCCATGGCTTCGAGTACGGTTGTCAGCAAATAAAGATACCCAAGGCCTGTTAGATTGTACGCCCTTTCTGCCCTCGCAATCTGCCATTGTAGCACTCGCGGGTACTGTAGCAACAGCGGGTACTGTAGCACTCGCGGGGTACTGTAGCAACCGCGCCCAATGTAGCAGCAGCAGCAGCGGACGTCGCCCCGTATCCCGCCCCACAAACAGCCGGCGCCGGACCCATGCCGACAGCCAACACCGCGGGAAGCCCGTTGCTCCTGCGCATGGCCGCACTTTCTGGAGCCATCGGAGGAGCCCCGACGGACAGCCCAGAATCCGCGGAGGCAGGAACCATGGTGGCCAAGCCAGCCGGAGCGCGACCGCCATTCCCGAGCACCGGTGCGGCCCTGGAAGAACCTCCATTCGTAGGGGGGCCAGGAGCCTTCGTTCCAGCACCCCGGGAGCCGGCAGAGCACAGCACAACCCCCTGTGCATGAACCTCGGCAGCCCCCGCAGGAGACCCGTCGGACCCGGCCGACGCACCTGCAGCAGCTCCACGGCGCAGAGGATCACCAGAACACCCCGAAGGCAACTCGGACAAGGCTGCCAGAGGTTCCCCACACCCGGAAGCAGCGTTCGGGAGAGCAGCCGCGTGGGACGCTGGCGGAGGATAGGCAGCAGAGGGAGGAGCAGCAGCAGTAGGAGGAACGGCTGCAGAAGGAGGATCGGCAGCAAGCTGGGCGCTACCATCTTTCACTTGCTCGCTAGGCGAGCAATTCCGGGAACCGCGAGCGGACGGAGACGGCATCATTTTGTTCGATTTTTTCTTCCTCATGGATACGGCGTAGGTTAGTTCTGTGCGCCGAGAGAAAAAACCCTACTATGCCACGTCACCTTTTCTACCAAAATCAACTACTTGATACCAACCTTTGAGGGTGCGATGTTCAATCTTATTTTTATCAACTAAATTTGATTAAATACCGCTAAATACTTAATTATTAGGTCAAATTTTAAACACAAAAGTTATATTTAAGTGTCATATCTCATATTTGATCGTGATTTATGTTAGGCTAAAATCTAAAGACATGTCTATAAATAATAGTAGTCATGTCACTTTTGTTAGGAAATTAAAAATAAAGTGTTAAAAATAATCAGATAAAATAAAAAGAAATTTTTTTTAATTATTAAAAATTAAAAAAAAAATTAAGGGTAAAATAGATATTTTAAGTCTTTGTATTAATTTAAACAAAAAAAAAAAGTGCAGTTGGACATTATTATTAATTTCTCAAATTAATAAGTATTACTAAAATTAAACTTTACTTTGAGAGTATTTACAATGATATCCCTTCTTTTTATTTATCAATAAGTAAGTAATCACCATTATTGGCTATATAAATATCTTCTTACATAATAAATTTATTTATCTTTTCAGTATTCGTTTTTGTTAGAAGAAGAAGAGGATTTAGCAAATCACAGCCACCCAAAGCATTTACACGATAAATATTGAAAAGTCAACAATATATACAAACAAGTAGTAGTTTTGATGATATAAGTAACTCGTCATGATGCACATCAGGGACTGTTTTTTATTGGATGATTACAGATTATTGATGTAAGCTGAGTTTTGGGCTCATTAGTCTGGGATGGACCTTATTGGAGTTGGGCTAATAATGGTGCAAAATCACCATTCCGTCTTAATAAGTGTTTTTTTTTAATTTTGTATTTTTAAGTAATTTTAAAATAAATCAAGAAGTTACATGATTTACCGCTCTAAAGCAAAAAATTATTGGAACAATATAATTACGATTTTATTGACAAACGTCCGACCTGAAGTTTTCTCTATAAAGAAAGACAATAATTTTATAATTAGAGATCATATACAAATAAATTTTACTATTTTTATTGAAAATGAAAAAGACTTATTTCAAGTGGAGAAATTTTACCGCTTCCCAAAAAGGGAAAATAAAACTCACACAAGAGGGGAATAGATGTTGTTTAGTATGCAAGAAAAGGGAAAAAAAAAAATTGTTCCCTTTTGGTCTAGTTGACTAAAACCGAAAATGGAAGGGGAAAACGAAAAGCCACCAAGAAGGCAAGGTCAACATGGGTTATGTTGAACTTGATTTCAAACTGTACGCTGGTCGTCAAAGCTAAAATCCCAGTTAATTTTTTAAAGCAAATTCTTTTTGTGAATATTTCTAACACTCACCGAAAGTGGATAATCGAGCAACTGCAACGAAGTTTCATATTACAATTGTGATCAACTACTGAAAGATTTTGACGGATTCGACCTTCAGTGCATTATTCAAAGTGCAAGAATATTACATGTCAACGTAAAAAAAGGGATCGCCACCAGTAACGGCACTTAATAGGAGACTACTTCCAAATGCTGATGTCTATTGAAAGATCAAAGATGTAAAGCATTTCTGATAATATATTCATATGTATACAAGAGAATAGAGTCCAAGGCTGCAGATCCGAAACCAAAATCAACATTAGACTTCAAAGACGACGGAGGCAACTCCTCATCGAATTATATTATACCGGTTCCAAGTTCCAACTGCCAGACTGTCGAGTAAAAACACGACGTCTTTGATTTTGATGTATTCATATACCGTTTCAAATGTATGAAATTCTATGGCTCGCTAGCACATCTACTTGCCGAAATTCTATGGCTCGCTAGCACATCTACTTGCCGTTTTGGCATTAATATGTATGTATTCGATGGGTCATTAGAATTAAAGTTTCAGAATAATACCAAAAATAATTTGCATTGTCGGATCAAATTAGAAAATTAAGAGTGATAATATTTTACTATTAATCTAACAGATACAAATAATTTCACTATCAATATCAATAAGATCATTCCAACATTGTAGAATAATCTGTATTGGATACTGTTCGTCTCAATAAATCAACCTGTATACAGGTCTCGACCCTCTCAAAGATCAACCCAGGTAATAAGTATTGCTTGGGGTTGTCACTTGTAAATAGGGGTGGGTATGGTTTATTTTTTTTAAATTGAACTGAATTGGTTCGGTTCGATTTTTTTAATAAATAAAATTAAAATTAATTTTTTTAATTAAAAAAATCAAATCGGATTAGTTCGATTTTTTTTATTATTTTAAATTATAGACTTTTTTAATTCATTTGTTTAAATAATTTAATATATTATTTTAAATCATTATTATTTTTTCATTACACTTTACGAGTCACTAAATTTATTCTTATAAATTATATAAGTATTTAAAAAATTAAATTGACAAAATTAATATATATTACACGTTATATATTATATAATAAAAAAATTTCATTACACATTATATAAACTACTAAATTTATTTTTATATATTATATAAGTTTTTAAAAAATTAAATTGACTAAATTATTATATATTACATGTTACATTACACGTTATATATTATATAATTAAAAAAAATTATTACACGTTATATAAGCTACTAAATTTGTTCCTATTTATTATATAAGTCTTAAAAAATTAAGTTGACTAAATTAATATATATTACACGTCGTATATTATATAATTAAAATTACACATTACATAAATCACTAAATTTGTTCTTATATGTTATATAAGTTTTTAAAAATTTAGGCTATTTTTTGAGTTTTTTTATTTTTTATTTTACATTGTAGGTTTTTTTAATTTATTTGTCTAAATAATTTAGTAAATTATTTTTTGACCTAATTTTTGGGTCTATTTTATATTAACATAATTATAATTTATTTAATTTGAGATAAATTTAACTTTTTTTATTAAATAATTATAAAAATAAATCAATTTTCCAATTCGGTTATTTTTTTGAGGAAAATCGAACCGGACTGGTTGATTTTCCCCTGAAAAAATTGAACCAATTTTTTGTTGCAAAAAAATCGGTTCGAACTTGTCTATTTGGTTCGATTTTTCAGTTACCGATTTTTTTTGCTCAACCTTACTCGTAAAGCTGCTCGAGCCTCCAGTAATTGAACGTACCCGAGCAAGACCAATCCAAGAGCAATGAACGCATGCTAGAAGATACAAACCTTTCCGATTCCAATTAATGAGGATCACAAGAATCACGAGTTCAAATCAAAGGCATATCACCCACGAGGTAAGTGATTGCGATCTTAAGGGTCGTGATCTACGAGACATGTCACTCACAAGGTAAGTGGCCACGATCATGGGAGACAAGATCTTCGAAACATATCACCCATGATGCAAGAAGCCACAATTATAGGACCCCAACCACCTTGAATATGACACCAATCAAGAAAAGAAATGGCCTAACCGACCTCACGCGATCTTCAGGAGATAACACACGTATAATTCAATTATAAAAAGGGGGGAACACAACAAAAATGGGGTAATAACACTTTTTTCTCATAAAATACTTAAACCTTACTCTCTTTAAAATTATTAATTTAAGCATCGATGAATTTTCACTTGAACAATAACCGACAATATCATAGCGACGTCGTTCTAATTTTTGTAGGAAAAGAGAAAATAATTTAATTCGAAATTCTATTTTAACACAACTCAACTTGTTAGGCCCAAATTCATTCCTTTAAATAATAAATTTAATGCTCATTGATCCAATGAAACCAAATTTTCTCATAAACAAATACAAGTAATTGGATATTCCAATTGCCATGTACTCGGGAAGATATTGGGTCTCTGCTGGCTGGATGTAGGGATTCTATGGAAAACTACTAAAAAATAACAAATCATAGCGCATGGCGGGAATAAACAACGATTTAAGAACTGAGAAAAGTTCTTACTGCCTCATGCTGATGCTTGTGTTTTCAACTAAAAATTAATTTCAATATTAGTGTAATGTGTCTATTTGATATCCTTCAATATTTTTTTTTGGACGGAATATAAGGAATAAGTTCATTGCAGAGTATGTTACAATAGGAGTATTATAAAAAGAAAGGATCTAAAAACAGGGGTATTGGTATATTTTCACAATTTAAAATCTGCAGCTAAACAGGTTATTTCTAATTTGTACTTGGTGGTGGGTCTCTTGGTGGGAGGGGGACAATTTTTTTTTCATTTTTGGAACAATCTAATAATCTAATATGATCGAAAATGGGAACTTTTGTCTCGAGCGAATAAAGGAAATAGGAATCATATCCATCCACCATGAATAAATTAACAACGCATGAACCTCACAGATCAAGTTTATACCAAAAGCATATGCTATATGGATAATTACTTTTGTATTGGTTATAATATGTCAACTCATTTGCACCCAATTGCATTGTTACAGTGGCAATGCAATTGGGTTCAAATCTTGGGAGAAGATCAAAGAGTTTTTATTTATTTTTTAGTTATTAGAGATATTACGACAGTTGTAATACATTTATTTTGGTTAATTGTAGGAATCTGTTGGCAGTTGTATTAACATTTGTAATTATTTGAGATATACCATTTATAATGCAATATTTATAATAAAGAAAATGTCAATTCATTTAATAAGTTGTAATTCTGAAATGTACAAAAAAATTGTAATATAATATTTGTATATAAAAAAATATGTCGAATAATTTAGCAAGTTAAGAAGGACTAGGCAGGCAACCAGACGAGGGAATTATGCCCTTTCTTTCAAGATTCAAAGCAGTCAAGCTATTTGCGTTGCTTGTATACAGCTTTTTCACATTTGATCTTTGATCATTGAGCAACTTCACCAGACTTCTCTTAGCGTTCGCTCTAAACGGACAATTTGATGCCATGAACCCATCCACCAAGTGCAAATAAGCCTCCAAGTCATGGCAACATGCAATGTCTGCATTCGGCTTCAGATAAGGAGACATCTTGCTATCAACACGTAGCTCTGTTCCAACGTGAGAATATGCCCACTGATCGTTCTTACCCAGCAAGTTGAGCACTCTTTTAATATTTGGATTTGTCATATTTTGCTCTGTTTCTTCACCAATAAAAATGCCTGGAACTCTAGTGATGAGATCTTGATTGTTCACGATCCGCAGCACCTTGACGTTATTGGCTTTTATGCGATTGGCGAAGCCTCGATTACCAACGCGAGGCCCGCCGAACGAAAATACAGCAATTGGTGGAACGTTTTGTGCACAAGTACTTAGTTCATCGGCTACTAATAAGGCCAAGGCAGCGCCAAGGCTGTGGCCGGTGACTGTTATGCTTAGGGTTTCGCCTTTGTACAAGTCCATAAGCCTTCGCACTTCTTCCCCCACCGACTCGGCCAGGCTGGGCACATGAGCTCCACGTGTCTTGTACAAACTCAAGAACCCACATTCAACTTTGGATTTCTCGTGGACTGAGTCATCGGAACCGGGCATCTGAACCAGTTGGGCTCTAAAGTTCTCGGCCCATTCTAGACACGTGGAAGTTCCACGTAGCGCGATGACGATGTCTCTCCTCCCCATCCGTTGGATCTCCATATTATCGTCGCAAACCGCCACGTAGCCAATCCAACTTGACCGTTGGGTCATCCACCCGAGGTCCGGTGCCACGTCATCCACCCACCCAGGCAATCCGACTGACGTGGTGGCGTAAAGACTCTTGGTCACCTTATAAGACCGATCGGGCAAGGCCACGTATCTAGATGAGGGAGCTTCTTCTGTTGGCATGGCGGGGTTAGAATAAAAAGAATGATAAGCTGCTTGCACAAACTCCCCGTATCTCACCATTTCTCGCCTGAGGTTCTCGTCAAGTGGATCGAGTAACCCGGCCCAGTCTTTACTACCATGATATTCACGCCATCGAGAACCAAGATTGCTTCTCGGGGAATACTCAGCCGTTTTTGATAACAAGCGCTTAAGCCTGTTCAAATGCCGCGGCGACATTTCCTCGGCTGCCTTCATTTCAGGCCAGATTCTGGACAAGTTGAGGCCTTCTAAAAGATTATTACCCTTATTTTCTGCTGATCCATTATTGGAGTTTTTGTGAACTTGTTGCGAGTCGACTTGGCTCGGCTGCGACGGTTGTTTTTGGAGGAGTTTTTCGAGGCTGGATATATGTGACTTAGTCAACTTGTTCGAATAAGAGGTTGGTCTCTGTAAAGACTGAGTTGATGCTGTACAATGGGTTTTTGTTGATGGGTTTAATGGAGATGGTTGGCATCTGAAGCTGGCACGTTTGGTGTGAAAGAAGTGAATGTTTTGTGCCGGAAGTGTGTATGTAATCTGCAGAGACTGCATGGGAAACAAGAGAGACAGATATCAGCGCTCAAGAGAAGAGTCGATGAGTTATCGTGAATTTGTGTACCTGAAGCAATTTGAAGAAGCCAAGTGGAGGATGAATAAATCAAAGCACCTATATATAGACTGATTTATAACTAAATACCCTTGATGTTTTATTGTAATTACATAGAGAACCATTGTTTTATAATTCATTCTATAATTCGTGGCATCAGATGGTTACATCACATGAAGGGTGTGATTAGTAAAATATAGTAGGCTGACCATTCTTGTCAACGACGCTGCGCGTTCTGTTCGCGTCTGTGTGTGTCCATACCAAACATTAATCCCCGACCCCAACGCTGTCCCCGCAAACTTTGAAGAAGAATTTACCCGAATACCCCTTTCACGTTGATCATGTTAAGCTTTAATTACATCTATGCCCTTTCTTGCCATCAACGGATTAATGTTGTGTTGACATGATCTTAGCAGTTTAGTGTATTGACTTTCAACAAGAACAACTAAAGGGTCCGCTGTACGGGCTATACAATGTGAATGCGAAATTTAATCTTCGGTGTTATTGACATTTTCTTTAGATTTCTAATTTTGTTGTTGTCTTTATATGACTTGAACATTTTTTATAACGACATGACAAGAGCTGTAGTAAAAAGTTATGTTGTTGCCACCGCAATTCAGACAAAATTGCTTGTAACTACCTTTATAAATAATTAATATTATTAATTTAATTATCAGAATTAAAATTTCTTTTTAAGTTAAATTTTTATTTAAACAGATATAAATATATGATGAATGATTGATAAAAATAAATTTTGACTATATATGCTTAATATAAGTGTCAATTTTTTTAAAAATCTAAAGTAAAGATCCTAATTCTAATTATTCTATTATAAAAAGATTAGTTAGTTAATTTTTAATCCCAAAAAAAAAAAGGTTGCATGTGAAATATGAATTTGAAGCAAATTTTAAGTTTTATGTGTGCCATTAAATATAAGTCAAAACAAGTTTATTTCAATTCTATAAAAAAAAATATGATTGATTAAGACATTTTTAATTAATAAATATATACAAATTAATGTTTTTTTTTTAACAAAAAAGGCTAATTTATGTTAGTCAGTGACTGTATTTTTCGTGATTTAAATTTATGTCAGTAGCATTCATGCATGAAAATTAGATATTGAGCATTCAAAAATCTAAGTTTTATTATACAAAATATTTGAAATATACATATGTATTAATAATTCAAAGTTTATTTTATAGTCAGTTTCCACAATTAGATTTTTCTCCAAAGATATTTGGAATCACTCTAGTCTAAAATCTGAATTCAGAAGCCGTGTATAAGTTCAAATGTTATGGCTTCATGGGCCACCTCTTTCCTGTCAAAAAACTTGAGCAAATTGATTTCATCATTGGTTTAATTAAGAGACTAGGGTCATCGGTGGAGTTCCCAACAATCAGGGCGGATAAGTAAAAGTTAAAAGGAAGAAAAGTACATTTTTATCCTTAAAGTTTGGTATAATTTTGAATTTGTCTCACGAATTTTACAAATATTAAAATTGTTCCAATTTATTAATCTCTTGTCATTTAAGTTGATGGAAAATTTTTTTTTTCTATACAATAACATTTTTATTCTTACCCAAATTCAAGCGATACAATTTTAATAGGATACGTGACACAAAAGTTAAATTAAAAGCTTTAAAAAATTTAACACATTGTACACTCAGATAAATTTAAATTTGAAGTATTTATTTTTTAAAACATATTTTATAAATAAATAACAAAAAATAGCCTTTACCATTATTGTCGATGAGCAGCAAAGGCGATCACCAATGGGCGACAATAATGACAAAGGCTTTTTTATTTTAAATTATTTATTTTTAAAAATAAATATTAAAATTTAATTTCATCAGAATATGTCATGTTATTTTATTTATTTTTTAACTAATGACCAATTTATAATTAACACATAAATAAAATATATTATGTGTCTTGTATCTTATTCTATGAGCTTACTTTAAATTTTTGTGATAAGTTTTAATTTTACTTTTTTATAATTAAAATAAATGTTAGAAGATTGATGATGGAAATAAAACGGACCTTTTTAAAATTTATAGAATAAATTTAATAATTATATCAAATTTTAAAGACAAAAATATTCCTTTCCTAAAGTAAACCGTTGAATTTCCAAAAATGATAATATTTGAAATTTATTGGAATGAGTTTTCTTGAAGTAATAGCAAGACAAATTCAAGTCAAATTCAAATAGTCATCTATAGTATTTCAACGAGATATTCTTATAACTTGATGATGTTTGCTACTAAGTATCGGATGTCACATTTTCTGCATCACAAGTTTAATGTTTTTTTTTCCTCTCTGTGTTTATAAATCTTTAACTTTTGTTTCACGTATTCCCTGACGCCATGCAATTTTCGCTTTCGGTTTGCAATGACAGCAACCGATTCTTGATCAGGACGAATATATTTACGCGTTTTGACGTATAGGGAATTAATGGTGCCGGGGAACCAATAACTTTGTTTAAAGGGTTTGATGTCATATGTGATCATTATTATATCATTTTGAACGAAGTTGTGTCATATTTGAATATGAATTTTTGCCATATATACCAAAAGCAGGTTTATCATAATTATAATTAGATTAGATGGTCGAGTACTGTTTGATTAAATGTTCATTTTATTGAACTTTTCTATTGATTAAAAAAAAATTTAATATTAAAAAATTTTAATTTTTTTTTTATAATGTTTAATTATAATTAGAGAAGAATTTTTAAAAATTAAAAAAAATTATTTTGTCTCTACATGTAAAAATTCAAATTATGAACTTTTGGGAGCAGAGTTTTTATAATATTTTTAATATTTATGTAATATCATATTTATTTTTAATAATTTTTTTTTCATAACATACTCTTAATAAAAATAAATTTTATTCAATTAATATATTTTTAATATTTTCTTAAAAGTAATTATATCTCCAATTCTCCTTATCACTACAATCATAATATTTTTATAAGAATTTATCAAAAAAAATTATTAATTATTTTAAATTTTAAAATAAAAAAATATTATTTTATTTCTAATTTTTGTACTAAATACAATAATTTATATTGATTCGTTGATTACTATGTATTAATTTTATTTGATTCTTGTGTTTAAGAAATTGAATTTGAGAAAATACATAATAAATTTAAACATATATAAAAAAAATATTAGATTGTTTAAATTTTGAATATAAATTTTATTAAGCATCATTTTTTATAATTTAATAATATATAAATACTTTTAACAATATATAATCAAATGATCTATTATTTCAAACAAAAAAATTTAATTGACAACTAAATGATCAATGACTTTTTTTTTTAAAACTCTACTTTCAAAAACTTTATTTTTAAAAATTTTATTTAAAAAGTTAAAACAAACAAGCCCTAATATATATATATATATATATATATATATTAAAATTGTACTCTTAATTGAAGAGTTGTATGGTGCTTGTCTCAAAGCACTTATGGCTCATTTTTTTTAATATATATATATATGAATTAATTTTAAAAAATTGTACTTTTAATTGGAGAGTTGTATGGTGCTTGTCCCAAAGCACTTATGGCTCGTTTGTTTTAACTTTTTAAATAAAATTTTTAAAAATAAAATTTTTTAAGTGAAAAAGTTATTATATTCAAAAAAAGGTGAAATATCGAAGTCTCTTTTCTTTTTATGCTTTACGATCTTAATTTTTATAAAAGTATTATTAAGTATCTTAAATTATATTTTAACAAATAAAATATTAAATAAATATTAAATTTAATAAATAAATTTAAAATTTATATTATTTTATTACTTATTATTTACTTACCAAATCTCTCTTTTAACAATAACACTTGTGGAAACGTGAAGTAATTTTGATGAATTCTGTCACATCGTCTTAAGATTACACTCAATGAGTCAATATTCTTCTGCCAAATTAAAGAGACAAAGGCTTTACGTATATATATTCGAAACAATTTAATCAACATTAACGTGAAAAATGACATGCATGTGTCTTAATTTAATTAATTCATGAATTATAAACTTTTCAAAATTGATTATCATTTTGATTTCATATAATTAATAAGATATTAAAGAAAATGAAATCTCATTCGCATCATCAATTCATCATGCCCTCTAGGTCAACTGCAACGCTGCGTTATACACAAAATGTGTTGCATTTAAAAAACATGTGGAGTACAAAACCCTCTTGACATGAAGTCTCTTTTTCTCTACTATAATCAATTAATCATCGCTCTTTATAAGCAGAAAAGAAATGTGATTAACGTTTAATATAATTTTTTTCCCTCTCGACATGAAAAATAGTAATGCCGATAAATAATAGGAAAATTTCATAAATGATCTTTTTTTAAATAAAAAAATTAGTATTACTATTAATCTCACTTAATAAATAGTTTTTTCACCGATACTATTTGTTGGAGTATATATGCTTTAATACCTTCTTAAGTTTGTATTTATTACCTTAACACTTAAATAATTTGTAGAAAATTTTATTCACAAGTAATAAAAAATATAGAAGATCACACATAACAATAAAAATAAATAAATTATCACTACAATATACAAGATATATTTAATTCAATAGAAACATTTACGTTTGCGGTGGATCAATGATCCAATTTTTTATTATTAATTATTCATAAAGAACTCTCAAATCTTCTAAACATATCAGATTATTAAGATCCTCTAGGTCACTTAAATCTCTTAAATTATAGTATCACCCAAATCATTTAGATATTTACAATAAAAGATTAATTAAGGAATATATTGAATAGTCAAAACTTCACTCAAAGAATTTATCATCATTTTTTTGCACACTCAGCACTCAAGTGATCTTATAGTTATTCTCTCGCGCATTCAGCACTTCATGCCTACCTAACTCTTTATTTTTTCTTATATTTACATATTTGACGCTTTATTAATTTTAAAGGATTACAAAAATTTATATAGTATGTTGAATATTTATAAAAATTATATTTTTAATGAAATAAGAGTTCTCACGTTGTAAGAGTCCAAAACTGACTTTAAAATGTAATTTTATTATAAAAAAATAGAAATTTTTTGAATAGGCAACACGATGGCATTCAATGCTCATCGTTGGGGCAGTAATACGACTATGTGCCAATGTTACAGTATTTTAAAGCTATCGCTACAACAATGGGCTTACTAGAATTATCAATGCAATATTTAATTCCTAACACTGTAGCGTTTAGAAGTGGTTAGGTCTCCTCTTATACTTTCGCGCCCCTCATCGTATTTGACTTTTATTTTTTACTTTTACTCTTTAATCTAACGTGTCTTTGACTTTATCTCAGCTCCTCTTTGGTTTCAAACTTAAAATCAAACTCATCATAAATTTTGAATGACTAAATTCTAACATTTTTTTTTAGTCCCAAATGTAAAAGTTAATTTTTTATAGTAAAAAACTTTTAAATTAGACATTTATATTCATAAAAGTCTTATAATTTCTCTTCGTTAAAAAAAATACACATTCTCTCTTAAAATCAAATACACTCTTCTCTTTATAAAACTCTCTCAATTTGACGTTATGTGGATTGACGATTTTTAAGGCAATATTGTATAGAGGAAACTTTGCCTTTCATCTCTTCATTCTAGTCTTGAAATAGGTTGTGTTGAGACTGCAATTATTATTTTCGACCCAACCAATCACCCTTGTGTGGGAGGAGTAAAGCCTAGAGACTTCTCATTTGTAGAGAATTAAATTATGCCCATCTTATCGCTCACTTTAAATTTAAAAAATAGTTGATATTTAGTATTTTTTTAATTTTAAATAAAATTGATAATGTATATTAAAAAATAAAAAATGTGAGTGGAATAGATAAAATATAAGTAAATTGTTTAAAAAATGTGTTAAAATATAAAAAATAGTGAAAATCCAACTAAAAAATTTAAAAATGTAAAAATCGAATGCAGCCGGCGTATTGAAAATAGAAAAAAAAAAGGCCATTGCTTTTTCACTTTTTAATAATTTGATTGCTCCTAGTCAGAAAATAATGGACGATACTGTAATTAAAGCTTATATAGTATATCAAACGTGTAAAACGATTTCTTTACTTTACTCACCTTATCACCTCATAGTTTGAGATTATGCTTAGAATTTACAAATGTTTGATAGAATAGTATTATCATTACTAATTAATTACTCAATAATATTCGAAATAACATTTTCGCAACATTAATTCAAAGTAATTTTTTCCTCAAAGACTAAAATCACTTAATTAAGTAAATAAACCGTCCTGTTTATCATCTGTAATTGCGTTTGAAAAAACCAACCTTTATCTAGCTAATGTAATTTTTACTTGATTTGCATTATCAAGTATCAACGAATAAAGAGGGATTTTTTAGTACTTTCTCAACATTTAACTTGTGAAAATTTAATATTAAATTAGAATTTTTTATTTAGTTATTGTCAATTTAAAATATTTTTATTTCATCAACTTTCGTATTATAATCGTAATTTTTATGTATTAATTCTTTTTATATAAATTAGGAATTTAATGTTTTTATAAAAGCTACTTTTTATATTTATTGGGTCAATTATAATATTAAAAAAGAGACCATCTTTCATTTAGAGAATATAATTAAGGATAATCACATCTTAAAATTAATGGGAGTTGTATCTCTTAAAACAAGGGATTAATGGAGAGTTAATATTCCCTAAATTAGTCAATTATTACTCTTTAATTATAAAATTAAGGGGTTATTATCCGTTAATTATAAAATTTATAGGGGAACTAAAGAAGATGATTATATTTCTACTAATAACACTTATAAAAAGAGCACTCAACAATGAAAAGGGAGATCTCGAATAGATTAAAACATAGCTATTTTTTCTCTATGACATTTTTAACATTTTTTTTAATTATTATTATTTTTTTATAAAATAATTATTCTATAATGCATGTAAGTGAGCTTATAAAGTTTGATAAAATAGACGTAAGTCCAAATTAGATTAAATCTTATTCGATGTCATTCTTCTCTTTTTTTTTTATTTTATTAATTTCAATCGATAATTTTTAACAAAATATAAATTTAATTCGTTAACTTAAAAATTGTTCAAATTTCTAAATCAAAAATAGTTATTATTCAAATTAAAAATACAAAAACTTCAATTTCTCTCTCATAATATCATATCATAGCTTCAGTTCTAATTTTTTATATCAAAACTAAATGATCTTCACTTATTTTTCAATTTAATTGTAAATTCTCCCATCATTTCCTTGAAGGTTGAAAGTGGATGTTCACTCTAAAAAGACCCGAAAAGCCAATGTGTATCTATAACAATTTCCACGGCAGAAATGTGCAACATATACTGCAGACTTCCATTTCTCAGTCTTTTAATAGGCACTTTCCTCTCCATTTTCCTCCTCAAATTCGGAGCTAATAAGATCCACGAGACACATGCTTCACACTTCTAGTTGATCATTGAGTTAACTCATGCTTTTGATAGCTATACAATGACTGAATTATACTTATTTCTGATTCTAAATCAAAAGAGACGCGTTGTCTTTCCATTTCTCAGTCTTTTAATAGGCACCTTTCTTTGTTACTTTGTTAAAAACGGAAGGGAAAGAGACGCGTTGTCTTTCTAAAATTAAAACGAAACAAATAAACAAACAAACAAAGAGAGAAAGACACGCCAGAATTGTTTTGATGCGATGACTAGAAATTAGTCGTGTAATACTTAAGAGCATGAGCCACATGGCTGACATGAAAATAACGACAGATGCAGTGCTGGGGACCTTTCCCAACTCAAAAGTCTTGCGGTTGTCAAGAAATCATGCATCAGTGTTCAAATTCAGATCTTTAAAGTTCATACATAATCAATCAGATTAAGACAAAATCATGCCCTTTGCATAAAATATGAACACAAAATCATGCTCGATGGGTTTGTTAGAAAACTCATTACATCCAAATACTATATATAATATATATATTTACTGCAAAAACTTGTGTTCATAGCCCATCAAAATTATGGCTTGCTCTCTTTTTATCTTATTTTATTAGCTTCTTTCTTAACACTAATCACATTCCAAATTATCTCAATGCTGTTAGTTAATTAGACTTTCGATAAGCCACAGCTCTGAAGTACCAAATTAATGGATGTACAGACTCTCAGAATGATCGATGATGGCCAAAGATTACTAGTAAGTTCCACGATAATTAATATATAAAGCCGCACGGATTGACTGGAATAGTTTACTTCAAGAAGCTGGTAGGCAAGTGCAAACCGAACTTAATAAAAATACGTCTCACGTAATGAATGTATATAAAAGATAACTTGCGTTGAGACTCTTATGATTCCGACGAATTTAGCCAGTTCATGGAATGATCAGGAAGCATTAATTATTGTACTCTATACAGATGGATTGACAAATCTGTTGACTAAACACTTTTGAGTTAGTTAGACAAATTATTAACGACAAAGAAGATTAGTTTAAATCTGATGAAGCCTAACCTCGAAGAATATGAACGCGTACTATATGACTTGACTACATGATTCTGTCTTACAATCGCAATGCACATATTCTGATCTTTATTTTCTTTCATGTAATGACGTTGAATTCATTTAATCTGAAAAATAATTGAGAAGAAATTTACTTCCACCATTTGGCTGTAAGCATCAAGCTGAAGTTGTATTTGCATATATTGTTTCGTATTATTACCGATGTGTAGCATTATTTATTAATTTATGGGTGATATAATTAATGTTTAAAAGGTACAGTAACAAAGATGTGATCAATATTAATCTTGGCTTGGAGGCTCGGGGGATATTATCTATTAATATTGATGCTGGGGCCTGAGTTTATAAGAGAAAGTATGAAATTTAGGTGTTTAACTCAAAAGATTAATTTAATAAGTGGAGTGATTATTTTATTTATAAAGTCAAATATCAAATTTTTAATTAATATGAGAGGATTAACTCACTCAACAATTTTTTTTCAAATGAAATTTTTGTCGATAGTGGCTCAATATCATTCTTTTCATTTATTGGCTAAAATTTCTCATTTAACAATAAATTTATCCATATTTTAACTAATATGATTTGACTATAATCTCATTTGTTAAAGATATTAAACTTATAAGAAAAATCTTAAAATTTATGTGTCCAACTTAAAAAACTAATTTAATGAGTAAAGTGACCATCTTATTTATAAATTTAAGTATTAATTATTTTTTAATTAATATAAAAAAACTAACACACTCAACACTTTGATATTTAGTTAAATGGGCAAAGGTATCTCTTATAGAGAAGTTTTGATGATTGAATTGTGATGCACACACCGTTAAAATTTGGGTGGCAAAGTCTACCTGCTCTCTATTTATACGAGGATTCGAATTTCATCCTTTATATTACTGGGAATATGAGCATTATTCTCTTTTAGCGAGAGATGTTTCTATCTATTTTATGAACTACAGGGTTCAGTACAAACAATTACATCAAACTTTCAGTGGAGTCGGATGAGAGTTTCTCACAAATCAACGCAGGCGGGACCGGCCTTAGTTGGACTTGGACCCCTATATATGAGAATTTAAATGGGCCAAAATTCTTTAAGCCTTTAAAATAAAAAATAGGACCAGCTACCAAGTCAGAGTCAAATAATGGGCCTCGCTGACCCCGTTCCCACCTCGCAAGTGGGAACGGACCGATTTCCGTTACGCGAGCTAAGCGTTAGCCAAGCTTTCCTCCGCTGGTCGTCGTGCTCTCAAACTCTTCAGATTTCTCCGCGTAAATCTTCGATTCGGTAACTAATTTTTTTTCCCCTTAAATATCTCTTTCTTGAAATAGACACTGCAATCCTTTGTACAATTAAGTAATTTCATTATGTGATTTACCGATCATATCAATTAATTAGACCAATTTTTGAAAAATATATTTCAGCAGGTAATGGAGGATAGGTCGTTATTATTTACTTCATGAAATTTCATGAGTATAATTTAGTTGATTAAATTCAAATTAATTCAACTGAAAATATTTGCTAAACTCAAAACCAGCTGAGGTCGCGTTTAGAAATTCTTCCTTTAAACCGTTTAGCTACAATAATAAAATGGCTTCTTCTGTTTCGTTCTCCTTTTGGCCTTCGTTTTATGTGCATCTGCATCACCAGAAAATCGTAGATTATGTGACACGTGTCTTGTCCTTGTTAATAATTGGATAAGGCACTGATTGATGCATTCACTATGAGAATCTAAATTCTTTCTACAAATTTTAACATTGTTTAATTTATTTGTTTTTTTCAATCATGACGTTTGATCTTTGGTTGTAGCTTTAATTGGAGCTGGAATTAGGACCAGATGTGCCATCAAAATTCCTGTGGGCAATTGTCTGCAGAAGAGGCAACTGCTGGCGAAGAGAGTCTCTTAATCTATTGCAAGCCTGTTGAACTATACAACATTCTACGTCACCGTGCTCAACACAATGTATTTTTGTGCATTTCTATCATAAATTATGACTGTCAGTTTATCTTTGGTTTTGTTGTACTGGGCTGACCACCTGAAGCTTTTGTTTCGAGTTCAAAGAAAATGTTTTCATCTTAGAAAATAAAGCATTTTAAATCATTCTTTTAGGACTCTGATAAAATATGTTTGCATGATTTGATCCATATTGCTGTCAGACTTATTCCAGATTGTATAGGTTGTTACTTTGAGATGATATCATTTTTGTGTGTGGCTATGATGGTCTTTTTGATGAAAACACTTCATAACAACTCATTGTTATTATTTATTATTGGGCACTGAATATTGTTGCCCATCATGTCTTGTCATTTAACAGTAAGGAATTATTTAGGTATTCAGTTTGGTTTTGGCTTGTTGTAGTCATCCTCTGTGTGGTTGTACTTGGCTAATAAGTGCATTTTGTGTTGCAGCCTTCATTTCTTCGAAGATGTTTGCATTACCAAATACGAGCAAAACGCAGAAAGAGGTCTCAACTTCTGTCTTGCTATGCATTTATTCAATTTCCATAGTACAAAAGATTGAGAATCAAATCATTGACCATACCTGCATGTGTATTTTTGTGTCCAAGAAACACTAATTTGTTGATGGTGTGAAATGTGTGTTATTCATTCCTGGTCTGAAGCGTGCGGAATTCATTCCATCTCATATGTGTTTTGGTAGAATAACTGGAAAGCCTGGGGATAAAAAAGTGATAGAACACAAGGAACTATGAATGGATCCACATAGTTGACCTGAACAGATTGTTCTCCTGGAGTCTTATTTTTCTTCTTGAAGAAAAATTAGTCCCATTATTTTTGGCACATGTTTGAATTCAGGGTCATCAGATCTGGCTTCTAGTGCCGCGTTAGTAGCCTTTAATCTTTAAATTTGCTCTGGCTTAAGGTCAGGCTATATGCAAGGCATGTCTTTCTTCTCCTCCTTTTTTTATTTGTTAGCTTATAAACTTCCTCACCTTTTTACAGGAACAAAGTCCTTTCTTTCGTGCAAAAAGAAAACTTTGGAAAAGTATGGTCCTGAGTTTGAAAGCACTTGCTGGCCTTATACAAGTTCCCAACATTGTTGTTAAGAATAGTCAAGCAGTAGTCTACTTTTGTTTCATTAACGATATTATTTCACCATTTTAATTATCAAATGGATAGACTAGGGACCTTCTCTATTAATTCACTCTCTTTGATTGTTTATGAAAATCATTCAATTGCTATTCTCTTGCCAACCATGTGATGAAGTTGGTTCTTTTTAAAATAATGTAGCACCCTTGAAAATTTCTTAATGCAAAGTTCATTTGCTGTTCCTGATGAATATTATTGTTATTATTTTTAAAATAATGTAGCTTTTTGTTTACTGTAAATGGGGAAAGAAAGTTTAGGAAGATGCCAGCTCCAGGGTCTCTCATTATTGAAACCATAGGGATTCAAGACTACTTGTAGGCCTTTAGAAGCCTGTCTACCTTTCTTAACTTCTGTCTAGTATATATTAATCCTTCTTAGATTCAAAAAGTAAAGGAAAATGGGTTTTTTCTCTTCCTATATCTTCTAATGAACCTATGGTTTTTTAATACTGCATATTTTTCTGATGTGGTTGGCATAATCTTCTTTAGGTTGAGAGCTGGAATTGTGGTTTTCAACTACAGGGACTATAACAACATGCTACAAAAGACTGAAGGTATTATGGATGTCTTTGTCTTTTTATTGTTGATCACTGTCTATTTTAACTTTTTTAGTACATCTATTTGTTTCTGAAGAGCAATCAACTTGGTGGTTGTCTTGCTAAAACTTCTTTTATTTTCATTTTCTTTTTAGTCAATACTTCCGCTTTGTTGAACATGACCATATATATATATTTAATACTTCTTTTCACTCAATTATAAGATTTTGTCCTCCAAATGTTGATCCAAATCATATTAATACAGAAAAGACCAAGTTTTCTTTGTTAATATTTTTGTTATTGTTATTGTCATTATCTTAATATGGGATGAGATATTAGGGTTAGAGTAGTTGGGTTGTTGATACCAGGATAAAAGGGTAGAATGAAATAAATATACAGTGGTAGAATGATTAACCATAAGTTATATCTGAGAAGGGTTCATTGCCTGCTGCGATCCTTCTTCTCTCTTTTATCTGTTAAAGATCTGAGCTGCTTTTGACCTTGTCATAGGTGTAGCAGTGCCTGAGGAGGGACCTTTTATATCCCAAAAGACGTGTACTTTTTAATCTGTACGTAGTGGATTGCTTGGGCCTAAACAAATGAATTTTCTAGTTACACTATTATAACCAGTTTGACACCTATCTTCATCTTTTTTAGTTTTGGATGTAGTGCTCATAGATGATGCTCAAAAAATGGTTTAACATGATATAGAAACTGCTTGTCTCTTTCTATCTGTGAAGTTTTTGTGGGGTACTTAGGGTACACATTGCAACTAATAGAAGAATTAGTTTTACCAAAGTGATAATCTTCTTTCCTTTTCAATGTGCAGTAACTGAGGACTTCTGTTGTCCATTTTGCTTGGTGCAATGTGCGAGCTTCAAGGTGAATATTTACATACCATCAGTGCTTATCTCTGTCTCTCCATGCATAATTTCAAGTTTAATAAGAATATTAGTTTTCTGGGTTATTATTATAAATATTTAATTTTGCATGGTGAATGACCCTTAACAGAGATGTGTACTTATTCTTTTAGGTATATTTTCGATATAGATGAGTACTTAATCTTTTATAGGAACATGTTGAGTCAGTTAATTTCTTTGCACCAGCAGTGAAAACTTTTTGTTCATTTTGCAGGGTCTACGGATTCATTTGTGTTCATCACATGACTTATTCAACTTTGAATTCTGGGTTGGTAATTTAGAATATCAAGTCACTTGCTGCTTATGGAGACCTTCTGGAAAGACTAGTCAAGGAACATTTGTTTTGTAGGTAACTGAAGATTATCAGGCAGTGAATGTCTCTGTGAAAATTGATACACTGAGATCTGAGGTCGGAATTTCTTTTCTTCATTCTGGAAATATTTTGGTTTCTTTCTTCTTTGAGGTTATGTTGCCTCATGCACAATTACATGTTGAGCAAAATCAACTTAAAGGACACTAGATTATTGGTGCTTCCTTTCACTTGGAATCCTCACAAGGTGTCTTTCAAAGGACCCATTAGATTGTGGATCCGGTACAATCTTGCATTTGCATGCAGAATAGCTAGCTCTCTAACAATAGAATTTGTTACAACTAAAAAATGCCTTTTGGCCCATTGATTGTTGCTTGTATGATTGAAAGCTGTTAAAGGCATATCAATGGCCTAGATATGGTTTCTTTTATATGCAAATCATCATTATGTGTAAAGCGTTTACGTCTACCTATGGTTATGGACATTTTAGATCTTCTAGCTCGACAGAAACAATTTTTCAATCAGTAGGCATTAACTGAGTGGTATGATAATATCTTGTCAATATGTTCTTGTTACAGATCGTAGCAGGTGGAGTAGACCCAAGACTGCAAACATTCTTCTTCTGGTAGGTTTTGTATCCTTGGGTACAATGTGCAGCATTTGGTTAATATCCTGTTTGTTTATTAGCATTGATACTGAGAATTGATAAGGCAAAATGGATTTTATCTACAGCTCAAAGCCACGAAGACGTAGGCCAAAGAACCTTATACAGCATGAAAAGCAAGTGAACATACAATTCTTCGAGTTGGACTCGCCAGAATTACACATGGATGATGCGCGCACAGATTTTTCTGTGAAGGATGATGGTATATATATTTTTTTCTCAATTCTGTCGTTGCTAATGCTCCATAAAGCTGATTTCAGCTCATTCTCACCAGTTTTTTCATTGTATCACTACTTAGACAAACTGCATCTTAATGGTTTGTTTTCATTCCTTTATATGCAGTATACTTGCTTTTAAGATTACAGGTAGTTCCCAGTTCCTGCCTTAAAGCATACACTTTGTTGCTTCCTTTTCCGTGGAGGAAAACTGAGGTTTGGCTTTAATCAAGCCTTTGGGAGATAAATTTATTCTAAGCTGAGAATGTTGTGAAAGACCTGTCTTAAAATTTCCAAAATGATCTCCTTTTATTGAGAACATGTTCGCATGGCAGGAAATGTATGTGTTGTTATTTGACAATGCATCTTCTCTAGATGATTAATTCTTAATTATTTGAGAATGGCTATCAAATGCACAGCTAAGTTTGAGCTGAGATCCAATTGTGAAGAAACCAATAACTTTGTTGTCCTCGGGAATATGCCGAAATAACTCCCCTTAAAACCACACCTTGTTTGAGATTTTTAAGCTCCTACTCAGAAAGTTGGAACATCTGAACATGAGACTTCGCCCTATTTTCGTATTTTCATTATGTTTTCCTTTGAGGGGTTGACAGTGGGAAATGAGTTGATTTTAATGCTTAGAACATTAGCAACAATTACTGGGATAAAAGATTGATTTGTAATGATTTCTTTCATTTTATGCTTTCTTGAAGGTTCAAAATTAACAGCATGGTTTTAATGTTTTGTGTAAAGGTGAGAGGGCTTCCAAGTCATCTCCAAGTGAGAGAAAGTTGCTGAATGGAAGGGATGGAGGAAAAAGCTCTGGTTTTAATGCAGCTGATTGTATTGAACGTGTTGCATCCAGTTTCAATGGTCCTGGTGTTCCAATTGCCATGGCTCAGTCTTCTGTGGACCCTGAGTGTGTTAAATCATTATCTGGAATCGATGCTGCAGTCCCTGCTACGCTACATGCTGTAAAAGCTAGGAAGTTAATCGCAGAACGGTCAGACCATAGAAGGTATGTATACCAAGTTTTGCCCAGATTACTTTCTTATTTTCTGTAACCCTTGATCTTTCCTTTTTCTCCCCTTCTCTTTTTTGTTTCCTAAAGGCCATGCTTCTTTTCCCATGGAAGAATGACCATGTGCATACATAAATATGTGCTATATGCATACTTAAAAACAGCTAAAACTGAGGCAAACTTCCTTTCATAAGTGTTTAGAGTTGTTATGCCCTTTTTTTCTTGCAACTTTATCTATGGGCACTTTTGGTAGCTATTTTTAATCTAAGGCCATTATTATCATCATAGAATCAGACCATTCTCTTCTTGGCCTTCATCTCATAATTGCAGTGGATTTAACTTCTATTCAGTAACCCACACTTGTGTACCTGTTATCATAGAAATTCATGATCTACCATGGAAGAAGTTAGAATTTGGTGGTCAGCATTTCTGTTGATCGTCATGAATAGCCTCCCCCCTTCTTTTGTTTAAATACTAACAAACATCTTAATGTTCCTTTAAGATATTTCATTACATATAGCTTTGATGCACTTCTGTTTCCTACTTTTAATTTCCTGAATGGAAGCCTTTATCCTAAGCATTGCTCATCCCTGGTTAGTTCTGATTATTTTCCTCTAGTTCAGTTCAATTAACTAAAATGTCTTAACTCAGCAGTCATCTTCTTATAGCTTATTACTGTATGTATTATTCTTACCTTGTTAATTTCTTGAACCCTGGGGATGTGTTTTTGCATCCAAAGTACAACTTCCATCTAGTTTACTAATTTAAAGATAAAAGAGAGAAGAAATTCCATTTTTACTTATGCTAATTGATTTTGTACTTCCTAACTTTATGCAGCCGTGTACTTCTCTTCAAACGCCAGTTCTATCATTCTCACCGAGTTCAGGTGATTAGCAACATTGGACCTGTTAGAGAATGTTCTCTTTACTTGTATTCCTGTTTTTTCTTCTTTTTTTGTGCTATCGCTCTTGTCGTGTATATTTGTTTTGTTTCTGCTCAGTTTTCTTGAGTCTATGTATGGGAAAGAAAAGGGTATAAATTTCTCCTCTTTACAGTTACTGGTGAAACTTCCTATATAGTTATAGAATAACTATTAAATAGAAACATTCCTTTTTGTATTTGAAGCCAATGGCAATAGAACAAGTAATGTCAGATCAGGATAGTGAAGATGAAGTTGATGATGACATTGCAGATTTTGAAGATCGACGGGTATGCTTGATTATTCTTTCATCTTTGTTTTGCTCCTTTTTCAAAGTTAAAGATTCTTGTTGTGGAATTTTTTTTTCTTTTGTGCTCCAAATTATGTGAAACTGATTTATACATTTAAGAGAATGTTTTGAGGCCTAAACAAGCACAAGTTGCTCTTTCAAATGTTGGAAAATAATATGAAATTGACATGTCACAGATGCTTGATGATTTTGTTGATGTTAGCAAAGATGAGAAGCAGCTCATGCATCTTTGGAACTCCTTTGTCAGAAAGCAACGGTTAATATTGCTTCTCACTTAAGCTTTCAAATTTTTTTCTTTTTAGTTCTTTTGTATTCTTTGTTTGTCTGAATTGTACCTTTTATTGCTCTTTTCATCCGATCTATTCACAGATTTGAAAAGAAAAATAATAAAACCTCTGAAAAGGATAATCTCCATTGTGGCAGGGTCCTTGCCGATGGTCATGTTCCTTGGGCATGTGAAGCATTTTCCAAACTTCATGGACAGGAACTGGTCCTCTCTCCAGCTCTATTTTGGTGTTGGAGGTTATTCATGATCAAACTATCGAATCATGGCCTTCTTGATGGCTGCACAATGAATAACTGCAATTCAATTCTTGAAAGATGTCGGGATGAGGAATCAGATGTTGCGAAAAGCTGAAGAGGCAATGACTAACAGCTTGGGCTCAAGGGAGTTCAGAAACTAGATGGTGCCTGTAATGTTGGTTTTCTCCTGTAACCCAATTCTTTCTCTTTCCGTTTCCCAAAATTCTTCTAATTGTATGTATCAGTAGATCATAGATGGAGTAAATATTCTTTCGCATACAGTGACATAGAGGAAGGGAACGGGTGCTCCTCTCATTGTTGTAACCTCAATCAATAGGCGGAGAGCACTGTTTAGTATCATTGCCATCTACTCATCTGTGTCAAATCGGCACAGATTGATTTGCTAAGAATCAATTTTAAAATTTAAAGGATCTCTGTTGTAGCATGGTATGTAAAGTTGATCTTGATTTGATCTTATTACTAGTCGGTACTGGCTGTGAATTTGGTTGTCCTATATCTAGTAATATGTAAGTGCTAAAAGTCGTGCAGTCTTTATACGAGAAAAAGGCTGCAGTTGTTTCGACATGAGAACACCGAACGACATATTCAACTTGTCACCTACAATTTAATAGAAATAAAATTATCCATCATTATAATATAAATAAAAGCAACTGGCAAAAGAGAGAAATTCATAATAAATTTATAATGGTCACTCATAATGATAGCCAACATTGATAGAAAAGGCACTATCCAGTGTCTAGCATCCATGGACACAACACAATACCCAAACCATGCTCTGGTTTTTCCTCTCCCAACGAAGACTTGAGCACAGCATAATATCAAAACACAACAAAGAGAAACATAAAACTGCATCACGAAAGTCTTGATTTTTGAAATTATTCATTTATCTAGACTCCCACGAACTCATTAGCTAACAGCAACATTCTAATATGACCTTACAGCATAAAAGAGACTTGAGCTCCCTCAGTTCAAAACCCATTGAAAGAAAGCCGCCTTCTGTTGTTTGCATTCAAGCATCATCATCTTCAGCTGGTTCAAGGTTCAGGTCAAGAAGTGCCACCTTCCCAGAATTGTTGCCTTGATTACGTTGAAACGTTGTCTCATCAACCTCCATAAGCACCGCTGCAGATTAAGGGCATAGAGATAAGAACAATTGTGTCATAGAGGTGATGAAATTGAACTGCATACAAGAAGATGAAAGATTCAGATTTTCTGAAGATAGAGAAAGATCGGCACCTGGCTTAACTGATGGCCCTGCCCCTGCGGCGTGTGACACCAAGCACTTGTACAGTCTTACAGCGGCTGGAAACATCAATGTATTGAAGTTGACTAATCTCTCATTAACTCATTCCCAACGTGGGAAAAATGATACTTTTCGGTCCACATCGGAACAGTTTCAGGTGCAGATGGAATAACGAGATTTACAACTTTAAGAAAGCAAAGAGCCTGGAAATTTTACATTAGCATTAATTAGGGTACTTGTAAGCAGATTAAGCAGAAGGTAAATTGTGGGACACAAACGAAATTGCACATGCAATAGTTGTTTTAGATAAATGAATTACAATATATGACACAAACTGAGTACTAGCCTAATTAGTAAGGCAAAAGAAGTTACAGATTCGATTGCAGTGAATAGTTTCAGCAACATTCCTTGGCGCCGGAATGTTTCACGGGTTCCGACGAATGGTATCTCTACTATTTTGTTCCCGCGCACCCTATAATACGCATGCATTGATAATTCAAGCCATGAATTCAACTCTCAAGTTAAATAAAGCCATCCTGAAATGTGTTACCTAAATACATATATTGATTGAATTATAATTCTCTTATAACTTAAGTTTTACTTGAGTTTTTAAAAATTTCTAATACTTCTGTATTAAATATAAACGGTCAAGATTTATTTTTTACCATTTTTTTTAACAATCACTAATTTTTATTAATCACATATTAATGAAAGGTTAAATGAAGATTAGCTAACGAGAAAATTAATAATATAAATGCATATATGAGATGAGAACACATGAAAATGGGACAAATACCTTAGTGATTTGACAGAAATGATTTCATCATTCTTTTCCAATACAGCAGTATAAAAACCTCTACAATTTAGCCTCTTCAGGTTGGACCTGAAAGACACATCTTAGAATAAGGAAAACGGTACATAAAACAGTTTCTTTTTCTTAAAAAAAATTAGGTGGCTGCCGACGCACCATGCATTCGATATTTTAATTATCTACGCAAAAAATATCAAAAATATTTGGGAACTGACGAGGAATTACGAACAGATTTACTTAAAGAGAAAAGGGTACGAAAGTGCTAACTCACGATTGTAGACGACACGCTTTGGGCGATGTTAATATTCGTAAGGCGATCGATACTAAGCTTGAAAATCTCATTCATGACGTTCCATGCAACAGCAGTTTTGGAGTTGAATACTGCTATTCTATGCACATCCAAATTCGAATGTGGCTGCTTCTTTAATATCATCCGAACAAGAGTCCAAGAATATCCATTATCAAGCTCATTTCTTAATCCCAGAAGCTTCTGTTGTATCTCCCAGAAAACCTTTTTACACAGCTTCAGGGTGATCAGTCAAACAAATCCCATTTTGAAATCAAAATTTTATATCATCAATTCCTTCTCGACATTAAGGAAATTAATTAGATGACTATAATATATGAACATGCAGTCCTTATAATAGTAATAATAAGAAACAGGTATCGATTCAGAAAGAATAATGATCAAACACAAGAAGGATGTGATCTAGCTAGCTAGCGGAAAGTAAAAGTACCTGGGCACAGGAGTTGCTGCAAAATAGTGTTGGACAATTATGATACAACAACGGTTGTTTTTGAAAAAGGCAATCCAGGTGATCTGTAACATACAGGATTAACAGAAAGTTAGAAGGTAATGAAGTAATAAGTAGAGTCTTTTGCATTAGCTTTCTCAAATCACAAAGGAATTAAGCAAGTAAGAAAAACGTACATCTCCTCTCACATTCTAAGCATACGCGCAAAATCCCACTGGAGGCGGACGTGCCACAATATTTGCATATGCACAAATAACACAGCCATTCTCCTTTTGGTACATGCTGCATGCATGCAGTCCAAAATAATATTCCAAGATTTTGCAATTAATTATATAAAAAAATAAACACTAAAATAATAATAAAACTCTTACCTCCATGCTCATGCATTTTGGATGAACAGTAGGACATTTGTCGCAGCAAATCAAGTCTCCTCCATCAGCGCAAATCATACAGGCATCATCACGCCTATCAGCAGCATCTTTCTGAGGCTGAACAAGATTAAATCCGCAGTGTTTCAATTCTCCCGGTCGATTTCTTAATGCATTGATTATGGATGTCAAGAGAGTAATTTCCCGACGGGGCAAGTAAATATAAGCATATGGCCTCTTAAGATCACTTTCAGCATGATCTTCAAACTCATCCACTGTAAGCTCCTTGAAACAGCAATCACAAAGCACAGCGCCGTTCCTAATCCTCCCTTCCAATTTTATAAATATAACGCTCTCATCCAGGTACCATACTCTCTCATCTTCCTCAAGCATTCCCAAGTCGATCAGCCCCGATATTACAGTCTTCTTCTTCACGTATTCTCCGGAAAACTTTCTAGGCCTTTGGATCGACAACGTTCTTGGTCTTTTCGTTACAGGCCCTTTTTTAACTCTGCCCATTTCCTTCGGAGGACGTCCACGTCTCCTTTGAACAGCCACAGTATTTCCGCTCGAACATTCAACTACTCCAGCAGCACCTTTCAGGATTCGCTAGTCTCTTTGTGATCTTCTTCTTTGAGGCCTGGTGGTGGTCATTGTGTAGTCAGGATCAGAATAACTAGAGTCGTAATCCTCCTCCGCCTCTGAACCACTGCTTGAATCATTCAGGTAAATCCTCTTCTGCTTTCTAACCTTCATTTTGTAAGCCATTTTCTTTTTCTTCAATGATCCGAGAACCCTAATTCACTTGTTGCCAATTTCGTTTATTGTGAAAAAGTAACTGAAACAAAGAAAATATGGGCTAAAACAGAAACTCCATGAAAAGCAAAGGCTTGTATGGAATACGAGTCAATAATCAAAATCATGCAGGTTCATCCCATACCAAAAACATTCTGATAAGTTTCCATTTTGATTTTTAGGGTATTTCTCCTTGTTTATTCAGAGATTTATACCCCGTTAATCTGGAAAATCTGATAACTTGAAGCACATAATAATAATAATAATAATAATAATAATAATAATAATAATAATAATAATAATAAAAACAAAAATAAAAGAGAGGCAGAATTATACTAAAGTGAATTGTTAAAACGATACTTTAGACTTACAAAATTATCGTGGTATTTATTATTAATTGGTGTTATATAATTATCAAGTTAATGAAATTAAAAAATCAACCATTACCCCTTAAAATGTGATCATTATTATTAATGACACATTTATTTATATACAAAATTTGTATCCAATGTTATAAAGGGATTAAATAAATTTAAAAACATAAAAGACATTTGTGTTGGGAATGGACAATCATAACACCCTTTAATGTTATACATACTAAGTTGTATTTCAAATAATCATAGAGTAGTAAAATAGTATAATATATTATTTTAAAATTTACATAATTTTATCACCGATATGATAATTATTATCAATGACACATTTATTTATATTCAAAATTTGTATCCAATATTATAAAAGGATTAAATAAATTTAAAAACATAAAAGACATTTATGTTGGGAATGGACAATCATAACATCCTTTAATGCTATATATGTCAGGTTGTATATTAAATAATGATGTATTAAATAATTATAAAGTAGTAAAATTGTATAATAGATAATTTTAAAATTTATACAATTTTACCACCCAATGCAATAATTATTATTAATGACACATTTGTTTGTATATAAAGTTTGTATCCAATATTATAAAAGGATTAAATAAATTTGAAAACATAAAAGGCATTTGCATTGAGAATGGACAATCATAACACTCTTTAATGCTATATATGCTAAGTTGTATCTCAAATAATGATGTGTCAAATAATTATAAAATAGTAAAATTGTATAATATGTAATTTTAGAATTTACACTATTTTACTACCTAATGATTATTTGTGTTTGTCATTAAGTTTAATAAAACCAACTAACGAATTAAGGAAGCGTTATTGACATTTAAAATAAATGCGGGTAAGTTGATGTTTGTTAATTTTTTAGGAGATAAATTAAAATTAATTTTAAAAAATTAATTGAATAAATTAAATTCTTAAAAAAAGCATTAATCGAACTAAATACAAATAAAATATGTCGATAATTTTAGAGCTAAAGATATTTCTATCGTTTCTAATATAAAAATAGAATTGTAAAAATTTAAAGTTTTTGTTCAACAATTATTAGAGGTATGGGTTTTAAAATTGCTTTTATGTATTATTCTAGCATGAACGCAAAAGATAGATCTAAAGAAACACTGAGATCGATGCATAACGCATACATCAAAATAAAATGTTAAAAAAATATGGGAAATCTTAAAACAGTCCAGCTATTAGAACACAATCAAATGGGCATATTGAAAGAAATAATTTTTTTTTTAAATGTAAAAAAAAAAAGACATTTATGTGATCTATCAATTTTGGGAAAATCTAAAACTACTACCCAATCGATTAAAGTTAAATTAAAATAAATAAACAGCAGAATAATTTATGTCATAATTACCATTTATCTAAAATTGTGAAGGAAAAGAAATATTACCTAAAATATTTTTAAGAAGGTCGCCACCCTTAGATTCTCGACATGCATGATGTGGTTAATTTTCTTCATTGTCCAAGCACCTATCTATAATCTAGAATAATCAATGATCGTTAATTTCTAGGAAGCCTTAAACGATCACTAGCAATTTATGGATTTAGAATATGTTTGAAAATAATATGATCAAATGTTGTTGATTTTGTTATGCATAAACAATCAACATTTGGAGTTTTGAATAATATTGAAGAACATCCATAATAAAAATAATAATAATAATTTAAAAGGCAATTCTTTAGTAGTATCAAATTTTTTTAGTGATTTTTGGTGAATAATAAAAAATTCTCTTTATACAATTTCTAAAGGGTTAGTAGAGAGAATAAGAACGCATATAAAAATTGGCAAGGTCCGGTTTGGTTCGATTTTTGAAATCAAATTGAATTGGTCCGGTTTGATTTTTTTTTGAAATCGAACAAAACCAATTTAGTTCAATTTTTTAAATATGTAAAATCAAAACTAGTTTTTTAAAGAAAAAATCGAACCAGATTTTTCTGGTTTGGTCCGATTTAGTTTTTTTTGCTTTTTTATTTATTTTAAATTACAGGCTATTTTAATTCATTTGTCCAAATAATTTAGTAAAAATCAGTTCGGTTTAATTCGGTACGGTTTGATTTTTTCATTTTTTAACTTTTTTTATAAATAAAAACCATTTTAAATTGTGAGCTTTTTTAATCCATTTGTCCAAATAATTTAGTAGATTATTTTAATTCATTTTTTAAATTTTTTTTATTACACGTTACATAAGCCACTAAATTTATTCTTATATATTATATAATTCTTTAAAAAATTAAGTTGACTAAATTAATATATATTACACGTTATATATTATATAATATAAAAAAATTCATTACACGTTACACAAGCTACTAATTTTATTTATATATATTATATAAGTCATTAAAAAATTAAGTTGACTAAATTAATAAATATTACACGTTATCTATTATATAATCAAAAAAAATTTATTACACGTTACATAAACCACTAAATTTGTTATTATAAACTATATAAGTCTTTAAAAATTAAACTAATTAAATTATTATATATTACACATTATATATTATATAATTAAAAAAATTTCATTATACGTTACATAAGCCACTAAATTTATTATATAAGTTCTTAAAAAATTAAATTGACTAAATTAATATATATTACACGTTATATATTATATAATCAAAAAAAATTTCATTGCACATTACATAAATCACTAAATTTGTTCTCATATATTATATAAGTCTTTAAAAATTTGGAGTATTTTTTGAATTGTTTTTCTGTAGGTTTTTTTAATTCGTTGATCTAAATAATTAAGTAAATTATTTTTTAACCTAATTTTTGGGTCTATTTCATATTAAAATGACTACAGTTTATTTAATTTGAGATAAATTTAAACATTTTATTAAATAATTACAAAAAAAATCTATTTTTTGGTTTGGTTATTTTTTTTGAAAAAATCAAAAAAGACCGGTTAGTTTTCCCAAAAAAAAAAAGAACCATATTAAATCAAACTGGTCAGTTTAGTTCGATTTTTCGATTATCAATTTTTCTTGCCCACCCTTAAATAGAAAGAGAAAAAAAGTGTGAGAAAGTGATCGGCTCGAAAAAAATAAAAAATGTAAAGAGAGTGATCATGAAGGAGAAATACATGAGGCAAAAGAAAATTGCATGTAAGTCTATTGTAGTAATGAATTTGAAATATTTTTATTGAAAAATGTAGTGTATAATTAGGGTTTTTTTTTTCAAAGTTAAAATTACACGATTATGAAATTTTACATCTCGGTATCGTTATATGTTATTGTTTGATAAAAGACCGACTCTATATATATAACTGTAAACTTAAATTTATATGTATTTTTTATTAATTCATGCATAAGTTAATGGTCTTTTAATTTATTCGTGTTTAATTTTGTATAAAGATATCATTTTAGCCAATTGAAATTGTTTTTTAATTTTTATCTATAGAGTTGGTAATAAACTCTATGATATATATTGAATTATAAATAGTATGAGTACTAGTCGATTTAATATAGTAAAACTCATTGAAGTATTATAAAAAGTTTGAGGTTAAAATTTCACTCACTTTAAGATTGAAAAGAATAATAATTGTTTATCCAAAATTTTATAATTTAAAAATTAACGAGTTAAATTTATTGATTATTGGAAAGTTTGATTTATGATATCAAGAATACGATGGGATTAAATTGATTTGATCGCTCTTTTCCTCACGGGTATCTCGTGTGATGAGAATTCTGCAACCAAAGAAGAAAATGAGGTCGTGCGGATATTTTTTCAGTATAAGCACCCGATGCTTAAGTCAACAATCATACAAAAAAATAAAGGATAGAGCGATAATATAAAGGGAGCTATGGTGAGTGCCTCAGTGTGTATACTTTCATGGCCTTAAGGACGATAATCCTAAGAATTTAGGTCTCTGGAAAGTATAATAAAGCTATTTGAGAATACAAAATATGTAATTATGTGTATCTTTCTCTAAATATGAGCTTTAATTCAATAAGTTCTTTTTTAATCTGTGCATGTATATGTGTTATTGTTCTTGTTATACTCAGTGTAGAATTTCTTCTATGTTTATATGGCAGGGATGTAGGTTTAACCTACAACATTTATAATTATTTTAGAATTCAGAAGTCTTGTGGACATTCATTTTTAGGATTTTACTATTCGAGTTTTATTGAAACTAAACTAGCTTTTTTCTTGTCCTAGTATGACTTCTGCCATGATTTCAAGGATTTCCCATGGATTCACGGACCTTTTAATTAACTTTATATGCAACTCTCATCGACTCTCAAAAGCTAATTGTGTTTAGTAAATTTTCTTTAACTTTTAAGGTGGTCGAGTTTGGGCTTGTCTTATGCTCGATATAGGCAAATATTGTTCCCCTTATTTAAAAATTGATTGAACAGGATAATTGGGTTATGACAAGTGTTTTGACCATATATGAAAGTGGTGAGCTTAACCGAGTAGGATAGGCAAGTCATGACTAATGCTCTTACCAACTCGATAAAAGCTCCATTTTGGAGTCTGATTGAACAAGGTTGTCAGGTTACAACCAATGTTCTGACCAATTCGAATGTTGTAAATCGTCTCTTCTCTTTTAGAGTTTGATTGAACAACGTAGCCAAGTCATGACTAATGTTCTGACCAATTCAAAGAGGATATCAATGGTTTAAGGACATATATGGGTCGATGTTATCTTTTAGATTTGGACTGAAACTTTTTGGGCCATATAAATCGCAGTCTTTTAAGTATGAAAGGCTAGAGACTTTAGGCCTTATAAGTCGAAATCCATAAAAAAATATTAGTATATATTATCTAATATTTTGATAAGATAAAATATAATATAATTTTTACATATGTTACCATTGCATTTGGCTTAAGACAACCAAATCTTCTTTATAAAATTCTAATTGGTATGACTATAAATCTAGAGCCTAAGACTTCTAAGGTTAAGAGTAGTTGATTAGAGAAAATCATTAGTTTATATATATATCTAAGCCTTCAACCTCATAATATACAATGTGTTTTGGTATGAATTTAAAAGCAAAAGGGTTAGGGTCCATAATTGGTCATAACCCAAAGCATTAATAATTTGTTAAAATGGGGATCAATCCAAGTTTGATGGGTTGGCATATGTCATGAGGTGGATTTGAGTCATCCAGTAAATGGTAGAGAATAAGGCGTTAAGTTAGGAGTAGCTGAGAATAAATGAGAACGGTGTTAAGCATTAAAAACACTCAATCAGAGGTAGGTGCTGATAGGGTGGCTAATAACGGTCCTTCAATACACAATTATGCAGTAACTTTAGTGGTTGGTGCTTTTCTAGAGATTTTACCATAGAAAGAGTTGAATAAGAAAGATAAATATGTTTTCTTTCTTGTTGTGTGTACTAAGTTATCTCCCTTAATTGTATTCAAAAGTTAAGATATACTATGAGTATGGAAGAAAAATGGTCTAAAGAATTCCCTTAAGAGTGACACGTGACTATATATAATTGTAGGATCCTTTCTTTAGTATGAGACTTTGGAGAGAAGTTAGTGTTAAGGCCTTTTTAGTAACCGAGCTCTTAATACTTGGATTATAAGTGATTTTCTAATTGGTTTTCAAAAATAAACAAATACAATAAGATAAAACAAGTGCTTTTGTAATTGGGCACTTTATAAGATGGCCAGCCTTGTGGATAGGTAGATAACACATGCTCATGCTGATATTTGAGCTCTAACTAGTGCAGGTTTACCTCACCTAATTTCAGACAGGCCTCATCCATCTGTCTATAAAAAGACATAGTGCTAAGTATGCTTGCATGGCGATAAAATAATAGTTTCAAGATTAAACCTCATTGGGACCTTATCTTATTATCCAGGTATTCAGTAGTTTGATTCACTTGGTTAACTTCGGTATAGCTCAGTGATGACATGGAGGCCGACATGGTCCTACCTATATGTCATCTAACTATAGGGCTTAGTAGTGATGTGGACACTGTTCTAGCTTTATTAATGTGTCATTTGCTTGTGGGACAAGTGGTGATGTGGATTCCTAAATGAGCCATCTTAAACATGCCTTACAGTTCAAATATGGAGTGTTAATAGGCTTAGGCCTTTATTGAGTTCAATTATATAGTTCTCATTTGAGCTAAGTAGCTTTATAGGAAAGCAAGCCGTACTGGCCAAGTAACTTATTGAGAGCAGCTTGTATACCATGTTAGATATGTAATGTTATTTTATGCCATTAAAGCATGTGCAATAGTATTTTATTTGATTAATAAAAGTTTATTCATACATATGATTGAGCATACATTGATAAGTCCATATTTATAAAATATGTGATTTATGTATTAAGTATATGATGTTAATACAATAGGGTATAGATCTCAAGTTCTTTATAAATTAAATCATGTTTATAATTATTAATGAAAATGACACTTCATTATGTAAGGTTGTAGATTTTTTGTTTCTTATAGTTGATGATTTACCTTGATCATCGAAGTAGAAAAACTAATGTACATGTTACATTGAATGGGATTACTGTGAATTTTGATCTGATAAACTAAATATTGTATATCTTAATTCACAAATCACAAAAGCTTTTGATAAACTTGATTGATCTTAATCCTGAGCAAATAATGAACTTACATTCATGCGTTATATATTTTAAGTTATTACGGAGTGAGATCCATATAAATAGTCATAACCTCGATATCTTAGATATATAATTTCATAGGTCATAGAAACATATATTTGCAGGATGGAATCTAATAAATATATATACTTAAATTGTTTACAGTACTTGATTATTTGAATCTGTGGCCACAATTTTTTAATAAATGATTTATTGAATAATAATATTTATATATAAAATTATTTACAGATATAAACATATTAAAGTGATCATTAAAGCATTTAGTGACTTAGGAGCACATAAGTAATTAAAAAGGAAAAATATTTTTTTCATGACCTATATTTAATTATAGACATCAATTAGAGAGTAAGTTAAGTGGTTATTATTGGTCTAAAGACCAATACTAATTTAATTAAAAGAAATTATAATTAAATGATCTTTTACTCAATAACATAGATTATTAGAGTACAACCATTATCTTTTAGTAGAATAGCGTGGGTTTTGTTGGGATTTGTGCTTACGTGCCATCCCTTTTGTGTATAAATATTTACTTTATGTTTATACAATTATGATTTCACTATACCACTAATTATTTTGTATACAAATATGGTAAGATGCTTATAACGTTTTAGCCATTGTATGATCTAAAAGAGTTTAAATCTGATCTAAAAAAGTTTAGATCAGAATTAAGAGTTAGTAAAATCTAAAGAGTTAGAGTCTTGTCTGAAATGGGACAAAGACCTAAGAATATATTAGTAATGACATAATTGCAATAAGTTGCAAATGATGTTAGGAAATGTTGTTATGCAAATATGTTCTTAAATTTAATATTCCTGATCTATCTTCACTAATGCGGGTCTGTTAGTAAAGACCTTAATATATATAGATCAGTGTATGTCTATATCTGAATAGTCCAAATGGTTAGTCTTAGCAGACCATGAGTTTAGTGGAAACTCGTATAGAGATACAAGTATTCAGTAAGGACTGAATATTGAACAGACTCACAAAGATCTCTAATAGACATCCCATAAAGCCGTCAATGGAGAATTTTTCGAGTTGAGTAGTATTCGTGGTCCTTAGACCTGAGTGCCACGGTGGACTTGTGAGTGATCCATCATACTTTTGTTCCACACATGTCAGATACCTTTTATGGTCTGACCGTTGGGTGTCACTGGGTATAGTCCAATGCTCATGGAGTCCGGTGTGTACAGATATGGGATCCATCAACTCAATTGGGTGAGTAAAATATCCTGAAACTCCAAGGTTGTATTTCAGAAAATCTTATGGCCATAAGTAGACATATCCGAGAATTAATTTTATTCTCGGAAAAATAATATCGTAAAAGTATTTACAGATATTATTTATTAAAATACAAATCTAGAGATAAGTTTATGATTTAGCACATGGAGACTTGACGGTGTTGATCTATATCTCCGCTCTTCTATGATATTTATGATGCAAGGATTATACGAATATGTTATAACCTCAACTTGTATGGTCTAATGCATCGTTTTGTAATATCCGTAACATGTATGTGGGACATTGTTCACGGACGTGTGAAATAGTTTCATATGACAAGTCAGGCATGGACTTAGAGAGTCTCACAATATGAAGTGTACTCGTTGTGCACTGAGGCAGCGAATTGGATTGAACAATTAATCCAATAATTTTCAGCAAAGTAAAAAATGTTTCAAGGTTCATTTTATTACTCACTTGTCAACAATTGAATGTAAAATACATTATTGGTTTACGAGAGTTGTTAACCAATAAGAAATTGACAAGTGGCTCAATTTTGCTCCATAAATAATTTACCATATATTTACCTATTTACCTTACTTGGTAAATACATATAAGGTAAATGTAAATATTCAAAATAGTTTTGAATTATTAATATTTTATATATTAATCAAATTATTATTATTAATTGGAATAAGTGGCAAACACCATTTAGTAATGGAGTAAGCACTTGTTATTAATAATAAGCAATGTTGGTCACTTAGAATTTGTTAAATGGTGCATTTGTGAAGTGGTGTGACTACTCAACATTGATTAATAACCATTTGTGCATTAACAATTGATTTATATGGATGAATCAATTTGTTGAGTGAAAAATATGATTGATTAATGTTTGTAATGGCAAACATGGATAAATGGTGGTGGAGCACTAAGAGAAGTAATAATTCTTTGCACTTAATTAAGAATTGAAAGAGTTCAATTTGTGTGAAGGAAGAGAGAATTTTCGCTCTAGGAGAGAAAAAAGAGAATTGAGAGCATTTCCTATGTGTATTTCTCAAAGTGTTGAGAGAATATGCAAAGGCTTAGCAAGGTTCAAAACAAAGAGTTGTAAAGAACCAAAGAAAACACTTAATTCTTCTCATCTCTTGGTAGTAATAATTAATAAGGACAAATTATTTTAAGTGTTAAAACAATCCTTTATTGGAAATTCAAGGCTGTCATTCTAGCTTCACAATCCTACCGGATTTAGTTGTGAACTAAAATTGTGCAAGGGAATATTTCAAGGTGAGCTCAACAAATTGAAGATTAGAGTTCTTGAAGAATTGTAAAGCTACCTTCATAGCCGGGTAAGTTATTTATTTATAATTCATTTTATATCATGCATGAAAATATATATGAGATATATATGTGCTTTGAATGATCATACATGTGATTACATGCTTGAGTTTGTTACATAGTATATAATATGTATGAATACTTTCGGTGCGTATTTAATTTTTGAAATTATATGTATCTATACACATCACACACCATATCACAATATGGTTAACTTAGAAGAATTGGTGTATCGATTAGGATTGTGCCTTTTATGTTGGAGTTATAAAGCCCATAAGTCTTACAGCCCCTATACTAGTTCAAATCATAATCAAACTCTAATCTCATAATCTTAAAATAATTTTAATTATCTAAGGGAGATTCATATATATATAAATAGTGCGAAGTAGTAATAAAATACAATAATGACAATAATCATAACTATAAAAATTATTTTTACGTATTTTTACGTGAAAAAAAAATTTGGTTATTATCATTATCTCAAATTTAGGTATTAGTAATTTTAGAGATTAAGAAAAGATCCTCGTGTCCACACACGTTGAGTTTGAAGATTGATGATAGTAGAAAAGATTATAATCAGTCAATTCAAGATTTGTCATAATAATGAATTGAGGTAATCTTCTATCTCTACACATATAATTATAAACAAAACGATCTAATTTTCGATACGTTTATTTTAATAAATAAAAAAATTTATTTACTACCAACACACCACTATAATTACCTCCAACAAAAAACTTGAGTTTTCTTAACATAATATACATGACTTAAAAAGTATTTGTACTCACTGTTGTGAGCTTATAAGACATGGTTAGTTAGTCATCCTCTACAAGTAATCGAATTCGAAAGAAAGTATCTTTATTATCAAGTTCTCAGCAAGCATGCAGACATGGCTAGTCTATATCTAAAAGTTTATATAGAACTAAATTCGTTTATTTCTTAAAAAAATACAATGTGTAGTTTATTATCAATTTCAACAAATTTATTTTATATACAAACTCTTTAATCCTGTATTTACACGGTGATAAATGCAAACTCAAGTTCAAGCTTTAGTCTAAAAATATATTAGGAATTTGTTAATTATCTTGTGTGATTTTATAATTTTTTAATAAGTATTAATATTTTCAAAGGGATAATTAATTTTTTTTAAAAATAATATAAAAAATATTAATACTTATTAAAACATTATAAAGTAATAAAACGCAAAGTCACGTGTCGTATTTTTATTAGGTGGAGAAGATGCACATCTTACCATTTAACTAATGAATTTTGTGTATGATAATTACAAGATTAAACATGATATTAAGATTACACCTCAACTATTATTATTATATACACTATATAATTTTATTTAAGTTAAGTTAACAATTATTAGGTGAATTATTCTGTTAAAGTTAGTAATATAGTTACTTAATAAAAGACTAATGCTATATTTATATATTTTGTATTTTAATTTAACTAATGTGTTAAATAATTATTGAATGATAAAATTGTATAAATTTTAAATTATATATAAACAATTTATGGGCAGTATCAATCATATTGTAGCTCTAAATTTTAAACGCATGAAACCTGAACTAGTATAGTTACACTATTATAACCAGTTTGACACCTATCTTCATCTTTTTTAGTTTTGGATGTAGTGCTCATAGATGATGCTCAAAAAATGATTTAACATGATATAGAAACTGCTTGTCTCTTTCTATCTGTGAAGTTTTTGTGGGGTACTTAGGGTACACATTGCAACTAATAGAAGAATTAGTTTTACCAAAGTGATAATCTTCTTTCCTTTTCAATGTGCAGTAACTGAGGACTTCTGTTGTCCATTTTGCTTGGTGCAATGTGCGAGCTTCAAGGTGAATATTTACATACCATCAGTGCTTATCTCTGTCTCTCCATGCATAATTTCAAGTTTAATAAGAATATTAGTTTTCTGGGTTATTATTATAAATATTTAATTTTGCATGGTGAATGACCCTTAACAGAGATGTGTACTTATTCTTTTAGGTATATTTTCAATATAGATGAGTACTTAATCTTTTATAGGAACATGTTTAGTCAGTTAATTTCTTTGCACCAGCAGTGAAAACTTTTTGTTCATTTTGCAGGGTCTACGGATTCATTTGTGTTCATCACATGACTTATTCAACTTTGAATTCTGGGTTGGTAATTTAGAATATCAAGTCACTTGCTGCTTATGGAGACCTTCTGGAAAGACTAGTCAAGGAACATTTGTTTTGTAGGTAACTGAAGATTATCAGGCAGTGAATGTCTCTGTGAAAATTGATACACTGAGATCTGAGGTCGGAATTTCTTTTCTTCATTCTGGAAATATTTTGGTTTCTTTCTTCTTTGAGGTTATGTTGCCTCATGCACAATTACATGTTGAGCAAAATCAACTTAAAGGACACTAGATTATTGGTGCTTCCTTTCACTTGGAATCCTCACAAGGTGTCTTTCAAAGGACCCATTAGATTGTGGATCCGGTACAATCTTGCATTTGCGTGCAGAATAGCTAGCTCTCTTACAATAGAATTTGTTACAACTAAAAAATGCCTTTTGGCCCATTGATTGTTGCTGGTATGATTGAAAGCTGTTAAAGGCATATCAATGGCGTAGATATGGTTTTTTTTATATGCAAATCATCATTATGTGTAAAGCGTTTACGTCTACCTATGGTTATGGACATTTTAGATCTTCTAGCTCGACAGAAACAATTTTTCAATCAGTAGGCATTAACTGAGTGGTATGATAATATCTTGTCAATATGTTCTTGTTACAGATCGTAGCAGGTGGAGTAGACCCAAGACTGCAAACATTCTTCTTCTGGTAGGTTTTGTATCCTTGGGTACAATGTGCAGCATTTGGTTAATATCCTGTTTGTTTATTAGCATTGATACTGAGAATTGATAAGGCAAAATGGATTTTATCTACAGCTCAAAGCCACGAAGACGTAGGCCAAAGAACCTTATACAGCACGAAAAGCAAGTGAATATACAATTCTTCGAGTTGGACTCGCCAGAATTACACATGGATGATGCGCGCACAGATTTTTCTGTGAAGGATGATGGTATATATATTTTTTTTCTCAATTCTGTCGTTGCTAATGCTCCATAAAGCTGATTTCAGCTCATTCTCACCAGTTTTTTCATTGTATCACTACTTAGACAAACTGCATCTTAATGGTTTGTTTTCATTCCTTTATATGCAGTATACTTGCTTTTAAGATTACAGGTAGTTCCCAGTTCCTGCCTTAAAGCATACACTTTGTTGCTTCCTTTTCCGTGGAGGAAAACTGAGGTTTGGCTTTAATCAAGCCTTTGGGAGATAAATTTATTCTAAGCTGAGAATGTTGTGAAAGACCTGTCTTAAAATTCCCAAAATGATCTCCTTTTATTGAGAACATGTTCGCATGGCAGGAAATGTATGTGTTGTTATTTGACAATGCATCTTCTCTAGATGATTAATTCTTAATTATTTGAGAATGGCTATCAAATGCACAGCTAAGTTTGAGCTGAGATCCAATTGTGAAGAAATCAATTACTTTGTTGTCTTCGGGAATATGTCGAAATAACTCCCCTTAAAACCACACCTTGTTTGAGATTTTTAAGCTCCTACTCAGAAAGTTGGAACATCTGAACATGAGACTTCGCCCTATTTTCGTATTTTCATTATGTTTTCCTTTGAGGGGTTGACAGTGGGAAATGAGTTGATTTTAATGCTTAGAACATTAGCAACAATTACTGGGATAAAAGATTGATTTGTAATGATTTCTTTCATTTTATGCTTTCTTGAAGGTTCAAAATTAACAGCATGGTTTTAATGTTTTGTGTAAAGGTGAGAGGGCTTCCAAGTCATCTCCAAGTGAGAGAAAGTTGCTGAATGGAAGGGATGGAGGAAAAAGCTCTGGTTTTAATGCAGCTGATTGTATTGAACGTGTTGCATCCAGTTTCAATGGTCCTGGTGTTCCAATTGCCATGGCTCAGTCTTCTGTGGACCCTGAGTGTGTTAAATCATTATCTGGAATCGATGCTGCAGTCCCTGCTACGCTACATGCTGTAAAAGCTAGGAAGTTAATCGCAGAACGGTCAGACCATAGAAGGTATGTATACCAAGTTTTGCCCAGATTACTTTCTTATTTTCGGTAACCCTTGATCTTTCCTTTTTCTCCCCTTCTCTTTTTTGTTTCTTAAAGGCCATGCTTCTTTTCCCATGGAAGAATGACCATGTGCATACATAAATATGTGCTATATGCATACTTAAAAACAGCTAAAACTGAGGCAAACTTCCTTTCATAAGTGTTTAGAGTTGTTATGCCCTTTTTTTCTTGCAACTTTATCTATGGGCACTTTTGGTAGCTATTTTTAATCTAAGGCTATTATTATCATCATAGAATCAGACCATTCTCTTCTTGGCCTTCATCTCATAATTGCAGTGGATTTAACTTCTATTCAGTAACCCACACTTGTGTACCTGTTATCATAGAAATTCATGATCTACCATGGAAGAAGTTAGAATTTGGTGGTCAGCATTTCTGTTGATCGTCATGAATAGCCTCCCCCTTCTTTTGTTTAAATACTAACAAACATCTTAATGTTCCTTTAAGATATTTCATTACATATAGCTTTGATGCACTTCTGTTTCCTACTTTTAATTTCCTGAATGGAAGCCTTTATCCTAAGCATTGCTCATCCCTGGTTAGTTCTGATTATTTTCCTCTAGTTCAGTTCAATTAACTAAAATGTCTTAACTCAGCAGTCATCTTCTTATAGCTTATTACTGTATGTATTATTCTTACCTTGTTAATTTCTTGAACCCTAGGGATGTGTCTTTGCATCCAAAGTACAACTTCCATCTAGTTTACTAATTTAAAGATAAAAGAGAGAAGAAATTCCATTTTTACTTATGCTAATTGATTTTGTACTTTCTAACTTTATGCAGCCGTGTACTTCTCTTCAAACGCCAGTTCTATCATTCTCACCGAGTTCAGGTGATTAGCAACATTGGACCTGTTAGAGAATGTTCTCTTTACTTGTATTCCTGTTTTTTCTTCTTTTTTTGTGCTATCGCTCTTGTCGTGTATATTTGTTTTGTTTCTGCTCTGTTTTCTTGAGTCTATGTATGGGAAAGAAAAGGGTATAAATTTCTCCTCTTTACAGTTACTGGTGAAACTTCCTATATAGTTATAGAATAACTATTAAATAGAAACATTCCTTTTTGTATTTGAAGCCAATGGCAATAGAACAAGTAATGTCAGATCAGGATAGTGAAGATGAAGTTGATGATGACATTGCAGATTTTGAAGATCGACGGGTATGCTTGATGATTCTTTCATCTTTGTTTTGCTCCTTTTTCAAAGTTAAAGATTCTTGTTGTGGAATTTTTTTTTTCTTTTGTGCTCCAAATTATGTGAAACTGATTTATACATTTAAGAGAATGTTTTGAGGCCTAAACAAGCACAAGTTGCTCTTTCAAATGTTGGAAAATAATGTGAAATTGACATGTCACAGATGCTTGATGATTTTGTTGATGTTAGCAAAGATGAGAAGCAGCTCATGCATCTTTGGAACTCCTTTGTCAGAAAGCAACGGTTAATATTGCTTCTCACTTAAGCTTTCAATTTTTTTTTTTTTTAGTTCTTTCGTATTCTTTGTTTGTCTGAATTGTACCTTTTATTGCTCTTTTCATCCGATCTATTCATAGATTTGAAAAGAAAAATAATAAAACCTCTGAAAAGGATAATCTCCATTGTGGCAGGGTCCTTGCCGATGGTCATGTTCCTTGGGCATGTGAAGCATTTTCCAAACTTCATGGACAGGAACTGGTCCTCTCTCCAGCTCTATTTTGGTGTTGGAGGTTATTCATGATCAAACTATGGAATCATGGCCTTCTTGATGGCTGCACAATGAATAACTGCAATTCAATTCTTGAAAGATGTCGGGATGAGGAATCAGATGTTGCGAAAAGCTGAAGAGGCCATGACTAACAACTTGGGCTCAAGGGAGTTCAGAAACTAGATGGTGCCTGTAATGTTGGTTTTCTCCTGTAACCCAATTCTTTCTCTTTCCGTTTCCCAAAATTCTTCTAATTGTATGTATCAGTAGATCATAGATGGAGTAAATATTCTTTCGCATACAGTGACATAGAGGAAGGGAACGGGTGCTCCTCTCATTGTTGTAACCTCAATCAATAGGCGGAGAGCACTGTTTAGTATCATTGCCATCTACTCATCTGTGTCAAATCGGCACAGATTGATTTGCTAAGAATCAATTTTAAATTTTAAAGGATCTCTGTTGTAGCATGGTATGTAAAGTTGATCTTGATTTGATCTTATTACTAGTCGGTACTGACTGTGAATTTGGTTGTGTCCTATATCTAGTAATATGTAAGTGCTAAAAGTCGTGCAGTCTTTATACGAGAAAAAGGCTGCAGTTGTTTCGACATGAGAACACCGAACGACATATTCAACTTGTCACCTACAATTTAATAGAAATAAAATTATCCATCATTATAATATAAATAAAAGCAACTGGCAAAAGAGAGAAATTCATAATAAATTTATAATGGTCACTCATAATGATAGCCAACATTGATAGAAAAGGCACTATCCAGTGTCTAGCATCCATGGACACAACACAATACCCAAACCATGCTCTGGTTTTTCCTCTTCCAACGAAGACTTGAGCACAGCATAATATCAAAACACATCAAAGAGAAACATAAAACTGCATCACGAAAGTCTTGATTTTTGAAATTATTCATTTATCTAGACTCCCACGAACTCATTAGCTAACAGCAACATTCTAATATGACCTTACAGCATAAAAGAGACTTGAGCTCCCTCAGTTCAAAACCCATTGAAAGAAAGCCGCCTTCTGTTGTTTACATTCAAGCATCATCATCTTCAGCTGGTTCAAGGTTCAGGTCAAGAAGTGCCACCTTCCCAGAATTGTTGCCTTGATTACGCTTAGTTTCAACGTGCGTTGTCTCATCAACCTCCATAAGCACCGCTGCAGATTAAGGGCATAGAAATAAGAACAATTGTGTCATAGAGGTGATGAAATTGAATTGCCTACAAGAAGATGAAAGATTCAGAATTTTCTGAAGATAGAGACAGATCTGCACTCGGCTCAACTGATGGCCCTGCCCCCGCAGCATGTGACACCAAGCACTTGTACAGTCTTACAGCCGCTGGAAACATCAATGTATTGAAGTTGACTAAATCTCTCATGAACTCATTCCCAACGTGGGAAAAATGATACTTTTCGGTCCACATCGGAACAGTTTCAGGTGCAGATGGAATAACGAGATTTACAACTTTAAGAAAGCAAAGAGCCTGGAAATTTTACATTAGCATTAATTAGGGTACTTGTAAGCAGATTAAGCAGAAGGTAAATTGTGGGACACAAACGAAATTGCACATACAATAGTTGTTTTAGATAAATGAATTACAATATATGACACAAACTGAGTACTAGCCTAATTAGTAAGGCAAAAGAAGTTACAGATTCGATTGCAGTGAATAGTTTCAGCAACATTCCTTGTCGCCGGAATGTTTCACGGGTTCCGACGAATGGCATCTCTACTATTTTGTTCCCGTGCACCCTATAATACACATGCATTGATAATTCAAGCCATGAATTCAACTCTCAAGTTAAATAAAGCCATCCTGAAATGTGTTACCTAAATACATATATTGATTGAATTATAATTCTCTTATAACTTAAGTTTTACTTGAGTTTTTAAAAATTTCTAATACTTCTGTATTAAATATAAACGGTCAAGATTTATTTTTTACCATTTTTTTTAACAATCACTAATTTTTATTAATCACATATTAATGAAAGGTTAAATGAAGATTAGCTAACGAGAAAATTAATAATATAAATGCATATATGAGATGAGAACACATGAAAATGGGACAAATACCTTAGTGATTTGACAGAAATGATTTCATCATTCTTTTCCAATACAGCAGTATAAAAACCTCTACAATTTAGCCTCTTCAGGTTGGACCTGAAAGACACATCTTAGAATAAGGAAAACGGTACATAAAACAGTTTCTTTTTCTTAAAAAAAATTAGGTGGCTGCCGACGCACCATGCATTCGATATTTTAATTATCTACGCAAAAAATATCAAAAATATTTGGGAACTGACGAGGAATTACGAACAGATTTACTTAAAGAGAAAAGGGTACGAAAGTGCTAACTCACGATTGTAGACGACACGCTTTGGGCGATGTTAATATTCGTAAGGCGATCGATACTAAGCTTGAAAATCTCATTCATGACGTTCCATGCAACAGCAGTTTTGGAGTTGAATACTGCTATTCTATGCACATCCAAATTCGAATGTGGCTGCTTCTTTAATATCATCCGAACAAGAGTCCAAGAATATCCATTATCAAGCTCATTTCTTAATCCCAGAAGCTTCTGTTGTATCTCCCAGAAAACCTTTTTACACAGCTTCAGGGTGATCAGTCAAACAAATCCCATTTTGAAATCAAAATTTTATATCATCAATTCCTTCTCGACATTAAGGAAATTAATTAGATGACTATAATATATGAACATGCAGTCCTTATAATAGTAATAATAAGAAACAGGTATCGATTCAGAAAGAATAATGATCAAACACAAGAAGGATGTGATCTAGCTAGCTAGCGGAAAGTAAAAGTACCTGGGCACAGGAGTTGCTGCAAAATAGTGTTGGACAATTATGATACAACAACGGTTGTTTTTGAAAAAGGCAATCCAGGTGATCTGTAACATACAGGATTAACAGAAAGTTAGAAGGTAATGAAGTAATAAGTAGAGTCTTTTGCATTAGCTTTCTCAAATCACAAAGGAATTAAGCAAGTAAGAAAAACGTACATCTCCTCTCACATTCTAAGCATACGCGCAAAATCCCACTGGAGGCGGACGTGCCACAATATTTGCATATGCACAAATAACACAGCCATTCTCCTTTTGGTACATGCTGCATGCATGCAGTCCAAAATAATATTCCAAGATTTTGCAATTAATTATATAAAAAAATAAACACTAAAATAATAATAAAACTCTTACCTCCATGCTCATGCATTTTGGATGAACAGTAGGACATTTGTCGCAGCAAATCAAGTCTCCTCCATCAGCGCAAATCATACAGGCATCATCACGCCTATCAGCAGCATCTTTCTGAGGCTGAACAAGATTAAATCCGCAGTGTTTCAATTCTCCCGGTCGATTTCTCAATGCATTGATTATGGATGTCAAGAGAGTAATTTCCCGACGGGGCAAGTAAATATAAGCATATGGCCTCTTAAGATCACTTTCAGCATGATCTTCAAACTCATCCACTGTAAGCTCCTTGAAACAGCAATCACAAAGCACAGCGCCGTTCCTAATCCTCCCTTCCAATTTTAAAAATATAACGCTCTCATCCAGGTACCATACTCTCTCATCTTCCTCAAGCATTCCCAAGTCGATCAGCCCCGATATTACAGTCTTCTTCTTCACGTATTCTCCGGAAAACTTTCTAGGCCTTTGGTCCACAACGTTCTTGGTCTTTTCGTTACAGGCCCTTTTTTAACTCTGCCCATTTCCTTCGGAGGACGTCCACGTCTCCTTTGAACAGCCACAGTATTTCCGCTCGAACATTCAACTACTCCAGCAGCAGCTTTCAGGATTCGCTAGTCTCTTTGTGATCTTCTTCTTTGAGGCCTGGTGGTGGTCATTGTGTAGTCAGGATAAGAATAACTAGAGTCGTAATCCTCCTCCGCCTCTGAACCACTGCTTGAATCATTCAGGTAAATCCTCTTCTGCTTTCTAACCTTCATTTTGTAAGCCATTTTCTTTTTCTTCAATGATCCGAGAACCCTAATTCACTTGTTGCCAATTTCGTTTATTGTGAAAAAGTAACTGAAACAAAGAAAATATGGGCTAAAACAGAAACTCCATGAAAAGCAAAGGCTTGTATGGAATACGAGTCAATAATCAAAATCATGCAGGTTCATCCCATACCAAAAACATTCTGATAAGTTTCCATTTTGATTTTAAGGGTATTTCTCCTTGTTTATTCAGAGATTTATACCCCGTTAATCTGGAAAATCTGATAACTTGAAGCACATAATAATAATAATAATAATAATAATAATAATAATAATAATAATAATAATAATAATAATAATAAAAACAAAAATAAAAGAGAGGCAGAATTATACTAAAGTGAATTGTTAAAACGATACTTTAGACTTACAAAATTATCGTGGTATTTATTATTAATTGGTGTTATATAATTATCAAGTTAATGAAATTAAAAAATCAACCATTACCCCTTAAAATGTGATCATTATTATTAATGACACATTTATTTGTATACAAAGTTTGTATCCAATGTTATAAAGGGATTGAATAAATTTAAAAACATAAAAGACATTTGTGTTGGGAATGGACAATCATAACACCCTTTAATGTTATACATGCTAAGTTGTATTTCAAATAATTATAAAATAATAAAATAATATAATAGATTATTTTAAAATTTACACAATTTTACCATCCAATATGATAATTATTATCAATGACACATTTATTTATATTCAAAGTTTGTATCCAATATTATAAAAGGATTAAATAAATTTAAAAACATAAAAAACATTTATGTTGGGAATGGACAATCATAACACCCTTTAATGTTATATATGTCAGGTTGTATATTAAATAATGATGTATCAAATAATTATAAAATAATAAAACTGTATAATAAATAATTTTAAAATTTACACAATTTCACCACCCAATACAATAATTATTATTAATGACACATTTATTTGTATACAAAGTTTGTATCCAATATTATAAAAGGATTGAATAAATTTAAAAACATAAAAGACATTTGCATTGAGAATGGACAATCATAACACTCTTTAATGCTATACATGCTAAGTTGTATCTTAAATAATGATGTGTCAAATAATTATAAAATAGTAAAATTGTATAATATGTCATTTTAAAATTTACACTATTTTACTACCTAATAATTATTTGTATTTGTCATTAAATTTAATGAAACCAACTAACGAATTAAGAAAGCGTTATTGACATTTAAAATAAATGCGGGTAAGTTGATGTTTGATAATTTTTTAGGAGATAAATTAAAATTAATTTTAAAAAATTAACTGAATAAAATAAATTCTTAAAAAAAGCATTAATCGAACTAAATACAAATAAACTATGTCGATAATTTTAGAGCTAAAGATATTTCTATCGTTTCTAATATAAAAATAGAATTGTAAAAATTTAAAGTTTTTGTTCAACAATCATTAGAGGTATGGGTTTTAAAATTGCTTTTATGTATTATTATAGCATGAACGCAAAAGATAGATCTAAAGAAACACTGAGATCGATGCATAACGCATACATCAAAATAAAATGTTAAAAAAATATGTAAAGTCTTAAAACAATCCAACTATTAGAACACAATCAAATGGGCATATTGAAAGAAATAATTTTTTTTTAAATGTAAAAAAAAAAGACATTTATGTAACTACTACCCAATCGATTAAAGTTAAATTAAAATAAATAAACAGCAGAATAATTTATGTCATAATTACCATTTATCTAAAATTATGAAGGAAAAGAAATATTACCTAAAATATTTTTAAGAAGGTCGCCGCCCTTAGATTCTCGACATGCATGATGTGGTTAATTTTCTTCATTGTCCAAGCACCTATCTATAATCTAGAATAATCAATGATCGTTAATTTCTAGGAACCCTTAAACGATCACTAGCAATTTATGGATTTAGAATATGTTTGAAAATAATATGATCAAATGTTGTTGATTTTGTTATGCATAAACAATCAACATTTGGAGTTTTGAATAATATTGAAGAACATCCATAATAAAAAAATAATAATAATTTAAAAGGCAATTCTTTAGTAGTATCAAATTTTTTTAGTGATTTTTAGTGAATAATAAAAAATTCTCTTTATACAATTTCTAAAGGGTTAATAGAGAGAATAAGAACGCATATAAAAATTAGTAAGGTCCGGTTTGGTTTGATTTTTGAAATCAAATTGAATTGGTCCGGTTTGATTTTTTTTTGAAATCGAACAAAACCAATTTGGTTCAATTTTTTAAATATGTAAAATCAAAACTAGTTTTTTAAAGAAAAAATCGAACTAGATTTTTCTGGTTTGATCCGGTTCAGTTTTTTTTACTTTTTTATTTATTTTAAATTACAGGCTATTTTAATTCATTTGTCCAAATAATTTAGTAAAAATCAGTTCGGTTCGATTTGGTCCGGTTTGATTTTTTTCATTTTTTGACTTTTTTTATAAAAAAATTCATTTTAAATTGTGAGCTTTTTTAATCTATTTGTCCAAATAATTTAGTAGATTATTTTAATTCATTTTTTAAAATTTTTTTATTACACGTTACATAAGCCACTAAATTTATTCTTATATATTATATAATTTTTTAAAAAATTAAGTTGACTAAATTAATATATATTACACGGTATATATTATATAATATAAAAAAATTCATTACACGTTACACAAGCTACTAATTTTATTTATATATATTATATAAGTCTTTAAAAAATTAAGTTGACTAAATTAATATATATTACACGTTATCTATTATATAATCAAAAAACAATTATTACACGTTACATAAACTACTAAATTTGTTATTATAAACTATATAAGTCTTTAAAAATTAAACTAACTAAATTATTATATATTATATAATTAAAAAAATTTCATTATACGTTACATAAGCCACTAAATTTATTATATAAGTTCTTAAAAAATTATGTTGACTAAATTAATATATATTACACGTTATATATTATATAATCAAAAAAAAATTCATTGCACATTACATAAATCACTAAATTTGTTCTCATATATTATATAAGTCTTTAAAAATTTAGAGTATTTTTTGAATTGTTTTTCAATTTTTTATTTTAAATTGTAGGTTTTTTTAATTCGTTGATCTAAATAATTAAGTAAATCATTTTTTAACCTAATTTTTGGGTCTATTTCATATTAAAATGGCTACATTTTATTTAATTTGAGATAAATTTAAACATTTTATTAAATAATTACAAAAAAAATCTATTTTTTGGTTCGGTTATTTTTTTTGAAAAAATCGAAAAAGACCGGTTAATTTTCCCAAAAAAAAAAGAATCATACTAAATCAAACTGACCAGTTTAGTTCGATTTTTCGATTATCAATTTTTCTTACTCACCCTTAAATAGAAAGAGAAAAAAAGTGTGAGAAAGTGATCAGCTCGAAAAAAATAAAAAATGTAAAGAGAATGATCATGAAGGAGAAATACATGAGGCAAAAGAAAATTGCATGCAAGTCTATCATAGTAATGAATTTGAAATATTGTTATTGAAAAATGTAGTGTATAATTAGGGTTTTTTTTTTCAAAGTTAAAATTACACGATTATGAAATTTTACATCTCGGTATTGTTATATGTTATTGTTTGATAAAAGACCGACTCTATATATATAACTGTAAACTCAAATCTATATGTATTTTTTATTAATTCATGCATAAGTTAATGGTCTTTTAATTTATTCATGTTTAATTTTGTATAAAGATATCATTTTAGCCAATTGGAATTATTTTTTAATTTCTATCTATAGAGTTGGTAATAAACTCTATGATATATATTGAATTATAAATAGTATGAGTACTAGTCGATTTAATATAGTAAAACTCATTGAAGTATTATAAAAAGCTTGAGGTTAAAATTTCACTCACTTTAAGATTGAAAAGAATAATAATTGTTTATCCAAAATTTTATAATTTAAAAATTAACGAGTTAAATTTATTGATTATTGAAAAGTTTGATTTATGATATCAAGAATACGATGGGATTAAATTGATTTGATCGCTCTTTTCCTCACGGGTATCTCGTGTGATGAGAATTCTGCAACCAAAGAAGAAAATGAGGTCGTGCGGATATTTTTTCAGTATAAGCACCCGATGCTTAAGTCAACAATCATACAAAAAAATAAAGGATAGAGCGAGAATATAAAGGGAGCTATGGTTAGTGCCTCAGTGTGTATACTTTCATGGCCTTAAGGACGATAATCCTAAGAATTTAGGTCTCTAGAAAGTATAATAAAGCTATTTGAGAATACAAAATATGTAATTATGTGTATCTTTCTTTAAATATGAGCTTTAATTCAATAAGTTCTTTTTTAATCTGTGCATGTATATGTGTTATTGTTCTTGTTATCCTCAGTGTAGAATTTCTTCTATGTTTATATGGCAGGGATGTAGGTTTAACCTACAACATTTATAATTATTTTAGAATTCAGAAGTCTTGTGGACATTCATTTTTAGAATTTTACTATTTGAGTTTTATCGAAACTAAACTAGCTTTTTTCTTGTCCTAGTATGACTTTTGCCATGATTTTAAGGATTTCCCATAGATTCACGGACCTTTTAATTAACTTTATATGCAACTCTCATCGACTCTCAAAAGCTAATTGTGTTTAGTAAATTTTCTTTAACTTTTAAGGTGGTCGAGTTTGGGCCTGTCTTATGCTCGATATAAACAAATATTGTTCCCTTATTTAAAAATTGATTAAACAGGATAACTGGGTTATGACAAGTGTTTTGACCATATCTGAAAGTGGTGAGCTTGATCGAGTAGGATAGGCAAGTCATGACCAATGCTCTTACTAACTCGATAAAAGCTATATTTTGGAGTCTGATTGAACAAGGTTGTCAGGTTACAACCAATGTTCTGACCAATTCGAATGTTGTAAATCGTCTCTTCTCTTTTAGAGTTTGATTGAACAATGTAGCCAAGTCATGACTAATGTTTTGACCAATTCAAAGAGGATACCAATGGTTTAAGGACATATATGGGTCGATGTTATCTTTTAGATTTGGACTGAAACTTTTTGGGCCATATAAATCGCAGTCTTTTGAGTATGAAAGGCTAGAGACTTTAGACCTTATAAGTCGAAATCCATAAAAAAATATTAGTATATATTATCTAATATTTTGATAAGATAAAATATAATATAATATAATATAATATTTACATATGTTACCAATCTTATTATTGCATTTGGCTTAAGACAACCAGATCTTCTTTATAAAATTCTAATTGGTATGACTATAAATCTAGAGCCTAAGACTTCTAAGGTTAAGAGTAGTTGATTAGAGAAAATCATTAGTTTATATATATATCTAAGCCTTCAACCTCATAATATACAATGTGTTTTGGTATGAATTTAAAAGCAAAAGGGTTCCTGAAGCATTAATAATTTGTTAAAATGGGGATTAATCTAAGTTTGATGGGTTGGCATATGTCATGAGGTGGATTTGAGTCATCCAGTAAATGGTAGAGAATAAGGCGTTAAGTTAGGAGTAGCTGAGAATAAATGAGAACGGTGCTAAGCATTAAAAACACTCAATCAGAGGTAGGTGCCGATAGGGTGGCTAATAACAGTCCTTCAATACACAATTATGCAGTAACTTTAGTGGTTGGTGCTTCTCTAGAGATTTTACCATAGAAAGAGTTGAATAAGACAGATAAATATGTTTTCTTTCTTGTGGTGTGTACTAAGTTATCTCCCTTAATTGTATTCAAAAGTTAAGATATACTATGAGTATGGAAGAAAAATGGTCTAAAGAATTCCCTTAAGAGTAACACGTGACTATATATAATTGTAGGGTCCTTTCTTTAGTATGAGACTTTGGAGAGAAGTTAGTGTTAAGGCCTTCTTAGTAACTGAGCTCTTAATACTTGGATTATAAGTGATTTTCTAATTGGTTTTCAAAAATAAACAAATAAAATAAGATAAAACAAGTGCTTTTGTAATTGGGCACTTTATAAGATGGCCAGCCTTGTGGATAGGTAGATAACACATGCTCATGCTGATATTTGAGCTCTAACTAGTGCAGGTTTACCTCACCTAATTTCAGACAGGCCTCATCCATCTGTCTATAAAAAGACATAGTGCTAAGTATGCTTGCATGACAATAAAATAATAGTTTCAAGATTAAACCTCCTTGGGACCTTATCTTATTATCCAGGTATTCAGTATTTTGACTCACTTGGTTAACTTTGGTATAGCTCAGTGATGACATGGAGGCCGACATGGTCCTACCTACATGTCATCTAACTATAGGGCTTAGTAGTGATGTGGACACTGTTCTAGCTTTATTAATGTGTCATTTGCTTGTGGGATAAGTGGTGACGTGGATTCCTAAATGAGCCATCTTAAACATGCCTTACAGTTCAAATATGGAGTGTTAATAGGCTTAGGCCCTTATTGAGTTCAATTATATAGTTCTCATTTGAGCTAAGTAGCTTTATAGGAAAGCAAGCTGTACTGGCCAAGTAACTTCTTGAGAGCGGCTTGTATACCATGTTAGATATGTAATGTTATTTTATGTCATTAAAGCATGTGAAGTAGTATTTTATTTGATTAATAAAAGTTTATTCATACATATGATTGAGCATGCATTGATAAGTCCATATTTATAAAGTATGTGATTTATGTATTAAGTATATGATATTAATACAATAGGGTATAGATTTCAAGTTCTTTATAAATTAAATCATGTTTACAATTATTAATGAAAATGACACTTCATTATGTAAGGTTGTAGATTTTTTGTTTCTTATAGTTGATGATTTACCTTGATCATCGAAGTAGAAAAACTAATGTACGTGTTACATTGAATAGGATTACTGTGAATTTTGATCTGATGAACTAAATATTGTATATCTTAATTCACAAATCACAAAAGCTTTTGATAAACTTGATTGATCTTAATCCTGAGCAAATAATGAACTTACATTCATGCGTTATATCTTTTAAGTTATTACGGAGTGAGATCCATATAAATAGCCATAACCTCGATATCTTAGATATATAATTTCATAGGTCATAGAAATATATATTTGCAGGATGGAATCTAATAAATATATATACCTAAATTGTTTACAGTACTTGATTATTTGAATCTGTGGCCACGATTTTTTTAATAAATGATTTATTGAATAATAATATTTATTTATAAAATTATTTACAGATATAAACATATTAAAGTGATCATTAAAGTATTTAGTGACTTAGAGGCAAACAAGTAATTAAAAAGGAAAAATATTTTTTTCATGGCCTAGATTTAATTATAAACATCAATTAAAGAGTAAGTTAAGTGGTTATTATTGGTCTAAAGACCAATACCAATTTAATTAAAAGAAATTGTAATTAAATAATCTTTTACTCAATAACATAGATTATTAGAGTACAACTATTATCTTTTAGTAGAATAGTGTGGGTTTTGTTGGAATTTGTGCTTACGTGCCATCCATTTTGTGTATAAATATTTGCTTTATGTTTATACAATTATGATTTCACTATATCACTAATTATTTTGTATACAAATATGGTAAGATACTTGTAACGTTTTAGACATTGTATGATCTGAAAGAGTTCAGATCTGATCTAAAAGAGTTTAGATCAGAACTAAGAGTTAGTATCATCTAAAGAGTTAGAGTCTTATCTGAAATGAGACAAAGACCTAAGAATATATTAGTAATGACATAGTTGCAATGAGTTGCAAATAGTGTTAGGAAATGTTGTTATGCAAATATGTTCTTAAATTTAATGTTCCTAATCTATCCTCAATAATGCGGGTCTGTTAGTGAAGACCTTAATATATATATATATCAGTGTATGTCTATATCTGGATAGTCCAGATGGTTAGTCTTAGCAGACCATGAGTTTAGTGGAAACTCGTATAGAGATACAAGTATTCAGTAAAGACTGAATATTGAACAGACTCACAAAGATCTCTAATAGACATCCCATAAAGTCGTAAATGGAGGATCTTTCGAGTTGAGTAGTATTCGTGATCCTTAAACCTGAGTGCCACGGTGGACTTGTGAGTGATCCATCATACTTTGGTTGTAGTAACCAGTATTCATAACCGGTAAGAATATGTATATTTATATATATAAATATACGTATTTTATTTGCATGTGGGTGATCCTTGATTTATATATTGTTATTAGTAGTGTTTTTATAGGTTAAGGATATACTATTAGTATTGGGTTTATTTGCAAGACTTTGGAATTATTTTAGGGACCAAATTGTTATACTTTGAAAGTTTTGGGGGTGAATTCATAAATACCAAAAATTAACCACTTAGTATAAAAATACACTTTTAAAAACCCTAATTCTCTCATTTTGGTCGAGCTACCCATTTTTAGAGAGAGAAGAGAGAAATAAAGGAGTGAGAAAGAGAAGAAGAAGAAGAAAAAGAAGAAGAAAATGAGAATTTTGGATCTTTAGAGGTATATCACAACTAATTATCAATTTATTGGTGTTAATTAAGTTAATTTCTTTAAGTTTTGATTTCTGGAAATATGTATAATTAAGGATTTGATGTGTATTTCGTTTGATGTTGTGAGAATTGATGATGATCTATAAGATAGTTTGATAAATCATGATGAATTATGGAATTTCTGCTGGATAACCTCTTGATCTAGGAATTTTATAAATTGTTGTGATTCGATTCTGGTTTTGAATTTTGAGTATATGAAATTAGACATGTTTAGGATCATCTGAGACTTTGAATCGACTGAAAATCTTAGAAATTGAATTTGTAGTGAATTTACCAAAATGACCCTAGAATTCTGGAAATTTCCTGTGTAAACAGTATGATACAGTGGAAAATAATTTTTGACCTGCTTTATGATCTTTAAAAATTATGAATTTGTGGAATATGATAATTTTATATGTCTAATATGATATACTCGGAATTGAGAATTTGGATCAATGTGGTTGAAGTGTTATGAATTTCTAAAGTGTATCAGCTCATTGTAGTATTTGATTAATAGATTTTTAAAGTTATGAAATAAAATAGTTTTAAAATACTTTTGGCAGTTATTTGGAAGCCAAATATTTATCATGGACTGAGATATGTGTCAAGAGTAATTATATGGTAGTTTTATAATTTTTGAGTTAGTATATGATTTTATAAAATTGGGAGATTGAATACTGTTCAGTAAGTATCTTGATCCTGTCAGGTTTGTAGTTTGGATTCGATGGTGTGTATGGAATGGATTGTGTAGGAATTTTGATATAATATTCATATATAAGAAGTATATATGAGTCAAGAATGATATATTCTGATTTCGGAGTAATTGGACATCATTTGATGTATTAGAAATTCTTGTTAAGTGTAAGTGGTCAGAATGACAGGTTTTGAGAAACCAAATATTTAGACCAATTTGATGTGATAAATGCATTGTGTATAATTTTGTAAGCTATTTAAAGTATTTTGTGTGAATTGTGAGGCTTATGAAAGGATTAATCTCCATTGATAGGTTAAGAAGATTTAAGCCTTGTAGCTGAAAGTGTTAAGAGGTAAGTATACTAGACTTACTACTGGAATCACAATAAACATAATAATTGTTTTGTATGATTTTGTAAATGGGGTTAAGAATATGTTTATGATATGTCAAAGTATATTTTGATATGAAATGTGAATATATATTTATGAATGTGAGCATTGACATTGAGCATGGACATACATGTGTTTTTGAAAGTGAGCTTTCCAAAATAAGATGCGTTTAACAAAGAAAGCTTTTGAAGTGTAATATGTCCATGAGAAATATTTTGTGATTTGAGGGTACTTGAACTCACTGTTAACTTAGTAGGCATTTTATGTGATTTGTGGAGCCTTTATGTGTGGCCTTTCCTTCGGGATTGGTATATGTTATGTGTTCCGTATGTAGGGAGGATCCTATTGGTACCTAAAGAAAGTGTGAGTCATCACATTCGTGTGGTTGCGTATTGGTACATGTGAGAGGACTCACCGATGATCAGGGTGAGGGTTTGGCTTTTACCTTCGGGCATAAGCGTTATATATGTGTGATTTAAAGACCTCACTTGTACTATTCCTCTTATATGGTATGTCACCTACGAGTGGCATTTGGCTCATTATGTGATATGTGATATGTAAGTCCTACTAAGTAGTGGTTGAGTGATGGTATTCCTATTATGTGTTTTGAAAGAATGTGTAAGCGCTTACATGATATGTGATTTGATAAGATTATGATTTTGATTGATCACAGCATATCATACACATGCATTGTGTACATATATGTATTTGTATTTGATATATGAAAAACTAGTATGCTTACTGAGTTTTATACTCATTATAGTTTATGGTGATTTCAGGTAAATAAGGTACATGTGTGCATAGCGGATTTGGCAAGGCTTCTGCTGTTTCTTGGGTTCCCTAAGTTGCTAGGTTGTTGTGTGTTTCATTTGGGGACACGTGGGATAGGATATTTGGTTTGTCCCTATTGAATAAATACTTATGTATTATTTCATTGTGTGTAGATTGGATTTGGTTTAAGTTTTATAAAGTGTGGTTATTGGATGATTTTAAGTAAGAATTTACAATGGATATATTCTGGGCTCCCGGTAACAAAGTTGCTACTGGTGACGTAGTAGAGTGTTAATGTAGTAACCAGTATCCATAACCAGTAAGAATATGTATATTTATATATATAAATATACGTATTTTATTTGTATGTGGGTGATCCTTGATTTATATATTGTTATTAGTAGTGTTTTTATAGGTTAAGGATATACTATTAGTATTGGGTTTATTTGCAAGACTTTGGAATTATTTTAGGGACCAAATTGTTATACTTTGAAAGTTTTGGGGGTGAATTCGTAAATACCAAAAATTAACCGCTTAGTATAAAAATACACTTTTAAAAACCCTAATTCTCTCATTTTGGTCGAGCTACCCATTTTTAGAGAGAGAAGAGAGAAATAAAGGAGAGAGAAAGAGAAGAAGAAGAAGAAGAAAATGAGAATTTTGGACCTTTAGAGGTATATCACAACTAATTATCAATTTATTGGTGTTAATTAAGTTAATTTCTTTAAGTTTTAATTTCTGAAAATATATATAATTAAGGATTTGATGTGTATTTCGTTTGATGTTGTGAGAATTGATGATGATCTATAAGATAGTTTGATAAATCATGATGAATTATGGAATTTCTGCTGGATAACCTCTTGATCTAGGAATTTTATAAATTGTTGTGATTCGATTCTGATTTTGAATTTTGAGTATATGAAATTAGACATGTTTAGGATCATCTGAGACTTTGAATCGACTGAAAATCTCGGAAATTGAATTTGTAGTGAATTTACCAAAATGACCCTGGAATTCTGGAAATTTCCTGTGTAAACAGTATGATACAGTGGAAAATAATTTTTGACCTGCTGAATGATCTTTAAAAATTATGAATTTATGGAATACGATAATTTTATATGTCTAATATGATATACTCGGAATTGAGAATTTGGATCAATGTGGTTGAAGTGTTATGAATTTCTAAAGTGTATCAGCTCATTGTAGTATTTGATTAATAGATTTTTAAAGTTATGAAATAAAATAGTTTTAAAATACTTTTGGCAGTTATTTGGAAGCCAAATATTTATCATGGACTGAGATATGTGTCAAGAGTAATTATATGGTAGTTTTATAATTTTTGAGTTAGTATATGATTTTATAAAATTGGGAGATTGAATACTGTTCAGTAAGTATCTTGATCCTGTCAGGTTTGTAGTTTGGATTCGATGGTGTGTATGGAATGGATTATGTAGGAATTTTGATATAATATTCATATATAAGAAGTATATATGAGTCAAGAATGATATATTCTAATTTCGGAGTAATTGGACATCATTTGATGTATTAGAAAATTTTGTTAAGTGTAAGTGGTCAGAATGACAAGTTTTGAGAAATCAAGTATTTAGACCAATTTGATGTGTTAAATGCATTGTGTATAATTTTGTAAGCTATTTAAGTATTTGTGTGAATTGTGAGGCTTATGAAAGGATTGATCTCCATTGATAGGTTAAGGAGATTTAAGCCTTGTAGCTGTAAGTGCTAAGAGGTAAGTATACTAGACTTACTACTGGAATCACAATAAACATAATAATTGTTTTGTATGATTTTGTAAATGGGGTTAAGAATATGTTTATGATATGTCAAAGTATATTTTGATATGAAATGTAAATATATGTTTATGAATGTGAGCATTGACATTGAGCATGGACATACATGTGTTTTTTAAAGTGAGCTTTCCAAAATAAGATGCGTTTAACAAAGAAAGCTTTTGAAGTGTAAGATGTCCATGAGAAATATTTTGTGATTTGAGGGTACTTGAACTCACTGTTAACTTAGTAGGCATTTTATGTGATTTGTGGAGCCTTTATGTGTGGCATTTCCTTCGGGATTGGTATATGTTATGTGTTCCGTATGTAGGGAGGATCCTATTGGTACCTAAAGGAAGTGTGAGTCATCACATTCGTGTGGTGGCGTATTGGTACATGTGAGAGGACTCACCGATGATCAGGGTGAGGGTTTGGCTTTTACCTTCGGGCATAAGCGTTATATATGTGTGATTTAAAGACCTCACTTGTACTATTCCTCTCATACGGTATGTCACCTACGAGTGACATTTGGCTCATTATGTGATATGTGATATGTAAGTCCTACTAAGTAGTAGTTGAGTAATGGTATTCCTATTATGTGTTTTGAAAGAATGTGTAAGCGCTTACATGATATGTGATTTGATAAGATTATGATTTTGATTGATCACAGCATATCATACATATGCATTGTGTACATATATGTATTTGTATTTGATATATGAAAAATTAGTATGCTTACTGAGTTTTATACTCATTATAGTTTATGGTGATTTCAGGTAAATAAGGTACATGTGTGCTTAGCGGATTTGGCAAGGCTTCTGCTGTTCCTTGGGTTCCCTAAGTTGCTAGGTTGTTGTGTGTTTCATTTGGGGACACGTGGGATAAGATATTTGGTTTGTCCCTATTGAATAAATACTTATGTATTATTTCATTGTGTGTGGATTGGATTTGGTTTAAGTTTTATAAAGTGTGGTTATTGGATGATTTTAAGTAAGAATTTGCAATGGATATATTCTGGGCTCCCGGTAACAAAGTTGCTACTGGTGACGTAGTAGAGTGTTAATCTCTGAGAAAACTCTGCGTATCTCCGGTTTAATAATTGTCCCAGTCATAATTCAATTGCTATAATTCTGAAAGAAATTGAAATGAAAGTTGAAAATTTTGTGTAATATTATTTATGAGTGCACATGCAGTGAATGAATGTAAGTGATGTCGTGTGTCGGATCTTTTGGGTCTGGGGCGTGACAGTTAATCTCTGAGAAAACTCTGCGTATCTCCGGTTTAATAATTGTCCCAGTCATAATTCAATTGCTATAATTCTGAAAGAAATTAAAATGAATGTTTAAGTATTATTGAATGAATGTAAGTGATGTCGTGTGTCAGATCTTTTGGGTCTGGGGCGTGACATTGGTTCCACACATGTCAGATACCTTTTATGGTCTGACTGTTGGGTGTCGCTGGGTATGGTCCGATGCTCATGGAGTCCGGTGTGTACAGATATGAGATCCATCAACTTAATTGGGTGAGTAAAATATCCTGAAACTCCAAGGTTGTATTTCAGAAAGTCTTATGGCCATAAGCAGACATATCCGAGAATTAATTTTATTCTCGAAAAAATAATATCGTAAAAGTGTTTACGGATATTATTTATTGAAATACAAATCTAGAGATAAGTTTATGATTGAGCACATGGAGACTTGACGGTGTTGATCTATATCTCCGCTCTTCTATGATATTTATGATGGAAGGATTACATGAATATGTTATAACCTCAACTTGTATGGTCTAATGCATCGTTTTGTAATATCCGTAACATGTATGTGGGACATTATTCACGGACGTTTGAAATAGTTTCATATAACAAGTCAGGTATGGACCTAGAGAGTCTCACAATATGAAGTGTACTCGTTGTGCACTGGGGCAACGAATTGGATTGAACAATTAATCCAACAATTTCCAACAAAGTGAAAAATGTTTCAAGGTTCCTTTTATTACTCACTTGTCAATAATTGAATGTAAAATACATTATTGGTTTACAAGATAATAATCATAACCATAAAAAAAATTTTAATTATCTAAGGGAGATTCATATATATATAAATAGTGCGAAGTAGTAATAAAATACAACAATGACAATAATCATAACTATAAAAAATTTTTTTACGTATTTTTACGTGAAAAAAAAATTTGATTATTATCATTCTCTCAAATTTAAGTATGAGTAATTTTAGAGATTAAAAAAAGATCCACATGTCTACACACGTTGAGTTTGAAGATTGATGATAGTAAAAAAGATTATAACCGGTCAATTCAAAATTTATTATAATGATAAATTGAGATAATCTTCTATCCCTACATATAATTATAAACAAAACGATTTAATTTTTAATACATTATTTTTAATAAACAAAAAATTTTATTTACCACCAACACACCACTATAATTACCTCCAACAAAAAACTTGGGTTTTCTTAACATAATATACATGACTTAAAAAGTATTTGTACTCACTGTTGTGAGCTTATAAGACATGGTTAGTTAGTCATCCTCTACAAGTAATCGAATTCGAAAGAAAGTATCTTTATTATCAAGTTCTCAGCAAGCATGCAGACATGGCTAGTCTATATCTAAAAGTTTATATAGAACTAAATTCGTTTATTTCTTAAAAAAATAGAATGTGTAGTTTATTATCAGTTTCAACAAATTTATTTTATATACAAGCTCTTTAATCCTGTATTTACACGGTGATAAATGCAAACTCAAGTTCAAGCTTTAGTCTAAAAATATATTAGGAATTTGTTAATTATCTTGTGTGGTTTTATAATTTTTTAATAAGTATTAATATTTTTAAAGGAATAATTAATTTTTTTTAAAAATAATATAAAAAATATTAATACTTATTAAAACATTAGAAAGTAATAAAATGCAAAGTCACGTGTCGTATTTTTATTAGGTGGAGAAGATGCACATCTTACCATTTAACTAATGAATTTTGTGTATGATAATTACAAGATTAAACATGATATTAAGATTACACCTCAACTATTATTATTATATACACTATATAATTTTATTTAAGTTAAGTTAACAATTATTAGGTGAATTATTATGTTAAAGTTAGTAATATAGTTATTTAATAAAAGATTAATGCTATATTTATATATTTTGTATTTTAATTTAACTAATGTGTTAAATAATTATTGAGTAGTGAAATGGTGTAAATTTTAAAATTATCTATTATACCAAATGATTACTTGACACATAATTATTTAATATACAAACTTAGGATGTGTAATATTATTCTTTTGATTTTATATTCTATTATAAATATAATATTTATTGATAAGTAATGAACAATTATTAACAATTTTTTTGTCTCTCAATTGTTATTTTATAATTTTTATTTTAAATTGATATATTACATAATTATTAAATGATAAGTAAAACAGTATATCTTTTAAAATTACTATTATATAATTTTATTATTTAACATATTATTTAAAAAATATATTATTATTCTTAAAAAAAAAAAGATAGTAACCAAACAACACGCACCATTTACTTAGGTCTTGACAACTCATTTGGCATTTGTGGAAAATATGGCGCCAATTTCGACCCGCGAAATTCAAAAATGGAAAAAAGGTCAAAAGAATAAGCCCTCTATTTGACTTTGTCTTTGGCTCACAGAGAAAGAGAGAGATCTGTTGACCCATGGAAAATCAAAATCCAAATGGACTCGGTTCTCAGGTACGAGTTTTTTTTTCTTTCTTTTTTTAATTGTTTCAATTCATACATCACTTGCTGCGGATCTTTTTTTTTCTGTTTGGTCCCCTAGAAAATTCAGGACAAGAATCAAATAGTTTAGTTTCATATTCACAGATTTTCTTTATTTTCCCAGAATTATTCGGCGATTGAAATTTCTCATTTCTATCAACGATTCCTTGTCACAGATTCAAGGTTCTATGTGTTCTCTATCGGTTCCTTCTGGTTAGTATTTTTTCTTTCACTTTTGTTTTCAGAATTTCTAAATTACATTATATCTTATTTGTTTGCCATTTTTTCTCCATCTCTTTCTATCTATAATTTTCTCGAGTTTTATTAGAGCCTCCTAATGTTGGGGACTGGTTTTCGAGTTACGAGTACGATTCTCCTGCACTGGGCACAATCGATGGGTTTACAGATTCTGTTTCCAGAGAAAGTGAAGTGTTTGTTATCCAGCAAAACCCAAAGGAGAAAGAACAGCAAATAGATGAATTTCAAAAGACTAGATGCAAAGAAGAAACAAACTCAAATTTGTTGGCTAATAATCTGCAAGAAAATCAGTCTTTAAGTGAGGTGCTTTTTCAGTCTTTCTTGATTTTTTTCTTTGACTCGTTTCCGATAAGCACAATCAAGGTTGAAATTTTTTGTATATAACAATTTTTCTTTTTATTGTGATAGATTCCGGATTCTTCATACTTTCTCTCCCAGGTTTCCGGTTTGTGTTGCTTCTTCCCAGTTTTCATTTAGCACTTTTGTCGAATGCTTAATGATTGCTACAAAAAGTTGACATTTTGTCAATGATTTTTGTTTTCTCAGAGGCTCCTGATGTCAAAAACTGGTTCTCAAGATATGTTTATGACTCTTTTGTGTTGGATACAAATGGTGATGTTAAAGATACTGATCATCAAGAAAGTGAATGTGATAAAGAAGGGTTTGTTATGGGAGAGAGCCAAAAAGAACAAGAGAACCTGGCTGATATCAGAAACCGGTTGTCAAGCTATGCTTATAAATCTTTTGTATTGGATACAAATGAAGATGTTAAAGATACACTTTGTCAAGCAAGTGAATGTGACAAAGGAGTTGTTATGGGAGAGTGCCAAAAAGAACTTGACAAAAACATGGCTGCATTTAGAGAAACTGGATGCTTTAGTGAAGCGGATGTTGGCCAGGAGATATACTCAAGTGGGTTTGTTAACAGCTGTGATTCATTAGGAGAAGATGAGCTTGACGATAAATCCTCAAGGAAGGTACCCTTTGATTAAATTTCTCGTTTTCTTTTGGTATTCTTTTCTGTTTTCTAGCTCATGAATCCAAATATGTACTCAACATTATTTCTTATATCTAGTGACAGTTTTTTTGACTTATTTCAAGATTGTGACGTGATTTCATACTTCCATAACTAGAAATAGCTCAGAAACCAAAACTAGCTGCAACGGGCTAAGTTTCTGATATCTTATGCATTGTTGTTGATGCAGAATTTGGATTCTCCTGATTCATCTCCTCTCTTTACTGGTTCGTATCTGTGCTTTTGGAAATTCATATTTGGTTGTTAAAGGATTTGCTGAAGGAAAATATAACTTGGTACCATAGTACTTGTCTTTTTTAAGTATTTCTTGTAAGTCAAATAGTGGGTGTGTAAATTTTAATTTATGTGCAAAAAAAGAATGTAACTTGTTAAAATTATAACACCAAATGAAGTTAATTACAACATCAAGTTTAAGATTAAGCCCAAATATTTATAAGCTTAATTCTTGAAATTTCTAGATTAGGTAAGATATTTTAAAGTTAATAATTAAGAAGATGAGTATTATAAATTTATGTGGTTAATAAATTTTTATATTATTTTATTTGTGTGGTTTTAATTTGTTGAAACTAATTATAAATACCCCCCTCTCTTATTTAATTTTGCAAGCAAACAAGTTAAGAATAAAGAATTGATTAAGTATTTGATCAATTGTTGAGAGTTTAGTGTGTTAGAGAATTGAGCAAATAATAAAGTCAACAAAGAGTGTGAGTGTTGTGTTGTAAGTGAGAAAAAGTGAGAGTTTTTAAAATTTGTATTGTAAATTTTGAGTTTATTGTATTAATAAAAGTGTTCAATTTGTATTCTATTATTCTCAACATAACTCTTGCTTGTTTTTCTTTGTTAGAGCCTCCTGATGTAAAAAATTGGTTCTTAAGCTATGCATATGAATCTCCTGCATTGGGTACAAGTGATCAATTCGGAGATTCACTTCATTTAAAAAGGGAAGAAGAGAAATTTGTTGTTGAAGATAGTGACCGAGAGAATGAAGAGAAATTGGTCATAATTAGAAAAGTTAAAAGTAGAAATGAAAAGGTTGATGATGAGAAGGTTCAGTCGAATAGATTCACAAAGCATAACAGCTATTTTGGAGTTCGTGAGCAGGGAAGAGTTAGCAAGGTACTCTTTTCTCCTTTCTGGTGCATGCTTTTTTTTTTTTTTTTCTTTTAACTTTGAAAATTATATGTTTCTGCTTAATTTAGATAAACAACGATAATGCGAGCTGGTTTTCAATGCTTTAACATGGTGGTGCTACAGTAACGGGCTTTTAGCCATATTTATGTCGCTAAAACCAATTCTGAATAAAATAACAGCTTCCAAAATATGTCAATAGATGGTTATAATCTTTAGTTGAATTGATTCCTTTTATTTGGAGGGAATTTAAATTGTCCTTAAGTTGAGAAAGTATTTCATAGATTTTGTTAAAGTCATTTTTACTTTCATGGTCATGTTGCAGGGAGTTCACGGCATTGGAGGGAAGGAAAGCCGATCTCCTCGGAGTAACTTGTGTTCTGTCAAGGTTGTCAAAGAAAGTTCAGAAGCTAGAACATTGCAAAGCAATGACACAAGTGCATCTAAAGATGTTAAAGAATCAAACTGTAATGATGAAGATTCCATCTCTAAACTGGAGCAAGACTTTTCCGAAGAAGAATGTTCTGTGTCTCTGATCTTCAACAGAATTTCAAGCAGTAACAGAAAGAAATCTCCAACAAAGTTGTTTTATAGGGCAGACTTCAAAAAGGAGAGCATGGAAGATGTTAATCTAGTATCACCTTCAAGTAATTCCAGGTCAGCTTCACAGACAAAACCAGCTCGTGGAAGCGACGACAAAGAAAACGAATCTAAAGGATCCACGGAAAATGGTTTTGTTGCAACAAGGAAGATTAATGGATGTGCAAGAACAGAAAATGAAGATTCTTCGAAAAGGGCAAGAGGGATTTTATTAGAATGTCCCGTGAATAAAGGAACAGTTTCTCCAGCTGGTGAAAAAGGTCCATTTGTTAGAAGAAAGGCATTAATGGAAACGACCAATTATCAGAAGTGTGATTCTTCAGAGGTCACTGGAAAATGGCGGTGTCCTCAAAGGAGTAAGCCAAACCTAGGTCCTCCATTGAAGCAGCTTCGACTTGAACAATGGATTCATAGAGCTTAGTTGCATTGTTGGGAAGAGGCCTAATCTATTATGGGAATCCCAAATTAAGCAACCTCCAATAGGATGCTTACAAAACAATTTAATCATATAGATTGATAGTTCTAAAACAGTTTTTAGAATGCTTATTAGATAGGAATCTCATAGATGCTTTTATAATGGGTTTTAGAAGTTATAGAAGTATTTCTAATAGTTTTTTTTTTTCATTTTTTAAAAACGTTTTTATATATATTTGAACGAAAAATACTAATATCCAAAGTTGAAACTTTTTTTTTATAAGTTAGTAAGTTTAATATGATCAAAGGTGCTATTTTAGTAAAAAAAAAAATCCTCAAAAACAGAATGAAAACTTGACACCATCCTTGGATGCATGCATGTAAACAATTATTATGCCAATTGAAAAACACTCCCCTCTTTCTATTTCTTGACCTCAACACACTTTTGGTTAGATGTAATTGTCATTGGATCCTTTCTCGTAAAATAATTTAAATAATGTTATATTTTTTAAATAATATTTTAAATTAATATATTAAATAAAGTGATATAATTTTTAAAATTATTTATTATTTATATTTAAAATATCATTTAAATATAACATTATTTGTATAATTTAAATGTGATATGACATCATCGTTAGCTTGATTTAGTTTTGAGATAAGTCCAATTTTATCTTAATATTATAAGTTAATTAATAATTTTATTTTCGTTAGATATAAAATACTTAATTTTGTCATAATTCGTTAATTTTTATCGTTGATTTGAATAAACAAATTACATTTAATATACATTTATCATTTTATTTTTAATATGTAAATGAATATGTGTTATTATATGATTTGTTACAAATGACATATGTTATCGTATAATTAATTATATTATATAAAAATAAAAATTGGCACTGTCGTTGGAAACAGCCGCCAGCCACCATTTTTTAGCGATATGCTGACAACAAAAATTTATCAAATTTAAATTATTAGATTATTTTTTTTTATTTACACAATGATGAAATCATTTTTAATAAAAAAAATCAGAAAATGATCAAAAATGGTAGAGAGTGGTGGTGGCCACCGTTGCCCCCCGTTAAACGGTGGGGGTGGTGACTTGCACTGCCACCACAAGTGGATAGATCGACCGTCGATCTATCCACTTGTATTGACGGTGCAAGTCACCACCTCACTGTTTTACGGTGGCCAACGATGACCGCAGCCCTCTCCACCATTTTTGATTATTTTTGAGTTTTTTTTTATCAAATAATCTCACCACTCTGTAGATTAAAAAAAATAAAGTCCAATGATGTAAATTTAATAAATTTATGTTGTCGACGTGTCGTCGAAAAATGGTGGCTGACCGTCGTTTTTGGCGATAGTGCCAGTTTTTTTTTTAATTTATTTTTGTATAATTTAATTTATTTACAAATTATTTTAAAAAAATAAACCAATTATATAATAACACGTATCTAAAAGTACTAATCATATTTTAACACATGTCATATTGTTAAAATTTATTTTTAAAATTATATTAAATTACTTAATGGACGAGATTGTGTCATGTATTCAAAAAGATAATAAATAAATAAAATTATGTCACGTGTTTAATAAATAATTTATTTATAAAATTAGATTATATTTTTATTTTTTTATCATTAAATTAATAATAAAAATTAATAAATTAAAATAAAATTAAATATTTTATATCTAATGAAAGTAAAATTATTAATTAACCTAAAACGTCTTACCCATTTAATTTTCTCATAAAAGAATCTGAATGAATCGGAGTCATTTGTCTAATTGTCCTCGCTTAAAAAATTTAAATTAATCATAATTTTTCTTTTTTATTATAAATAGGGATATTCGAACTTAAAATTTTGTGATCAGTAAAAGAATTGCACTATAAATTCTTTATTACGGACTGTGCTGTGCTACCGGACAATTCATAATTTTGATACCGATTTTATATGTCTATATATTACCATTTCTGTATCTGAGACGGAGGCTCTTTCCTCTCGTGTCTTGTGAAGTTGAGCCAAACATGGGAACTTTAACGAACTTAACAAAAACTGTGACACAGCCATGCGTGAAACAATCTAAAACCTGTGGGTGCAAACCTTCTCGGTCTCAGTCACTGTTAAAATTACTAATCTCAGGGAATTTTAACATTACTAACTCTCAGTTTCTTCAGTACCAAAGCCGTGGAACTCTCATTTTAGATTCCGCTTCCTCTGAGTCGGTCAAGCTTCAGCCACTCTCCGACTCCGATTCTGGTACTTGACCACGTAATTCTCTCAATTAAATTAATTTTACTTATTAGATTTCTTAATTATGTTCTGATAGATTGATCGAGTGCGTGACTAATTGTAATTAACAGGAATATTTGAGGTTAATTTAAACAGGCCTGCTGCGAGAAATGCGCTTGGGACGGATATGTTTGAGAGGGTTAAAGCATGCATTTGAGGCAATAAGTAAGGATTTGTCTGCTAATGTTGTGATGATCTGCAGTTTGGTTCCTAAAACTTTCTGCTGGAGCTGATTTGAAGGTATTATTAGATCGATTTTCTTTAAATTTAGAACAATTTTAATTTACTTATTTGTATGTTTTGTTAAGCAAAGAGGATTAGGCACCTTGCTTCTTAATTAGAAAGTTTAACAATACAAGAGAATAAAATTGAGAGTCGTCCTGATAATCATGGGATTCTAGATGTGATAATTGGCAATGGATATGAGTCTTTCTTCTCATAAACTATTAGTCGTTGAGTATTAGGTCGGGGCTTATGATAGAATTGTTACTGATTTTTGTGATTTGATTTTCGGTTTCTTGGTGTTTGATATTGGGTTTAATTATGATTAGGTTGATTAGATTTTCTTCTCGGGGACTGTACTTATAGTGTAGCTGATACACATGCTAAATTGCTTTGCCCTTTTTGGATTTGCAGGAGCGCAAGCAATGAGTGCATCCGAGGTTCATTTTTTTGTAAATTCACTGCAATCTACATTCTCGTTCTTAGAGGTTGTGAGCCTTGACTTTCACCACCCACTGTTATGTATGTGTTTAATGAAGAATTATGCAAACATACTAAGCACATAGTTCTCATTTTAACTTAAATTTTTTTTTATTAAAATTAGTGCCGCCATGCTTCTATCTACTCTCGTTATGTTCTATGTTCATTTGATGCTGATGTTGATGCATGTAATATACTAATATCTTTATAACACCTATTTATATTGGTGCATTTTGTTATTACTTTGTCCTACTTTGATCACTTATATAACTTGTATTTGCTTTGGCTTAGGCACTTCCTATTCCCACCATTGCTGTTATTGAAGGAGAAGCATTGGGTGGTGGACTTGAAATGGCACTAGCATGCGATTTTCGTGTCTGCGGTAGTTTAATTTATTCATATACGATTTCTTTTCGTCAAAAGGAACAAAAATGTAATGGACTTTCTTGTCTAATAACTCAGGAGAAGATGCACTGTTGGGCTTGCCAGAAACAGGACTTGCTATAATTCCTGGGTATGTATGAGATATTGTTTTGCATTTGTAAGGTTAGAATTGCATTTCCTGCGCATTGCAATTTCATGTATTTTGTTTGATGGAAAGGATTTAGATCAGTTATGTGTCATTAGTACTTTTGCTTGAAATCACAGATGAGACATTGTTGGGGCTAGTTAAATAGGCAGTTTGGCTAAGGACAGTGGCCTGCTTATTACAGTTTAACAATTTCAGGCAGTGTTATTCAGCATGGATACATTTTTTTTGTTTTGGAAAGCAATTTTAGTGGCAGATCATTATCTCATGTAATCCTGGCTTCTGACAGTAGGTGGGACACAGCAGCTTCCTAGATTGGTTGGAAAATCAGTAGCACAGGATCTTATATATACTGGCCGTAGAATTGGTGGCAGAGATGCAGTATCGTTAGGTGTGTTAGATGGACCAACTGCTATTTGTGTGTGTGTTATATTGCTACTTCTGTGTAACGTATATGTATCATATTTAGCAATAAGAGTGTCATGCTGCAGGTCTTCTCAATTACTGTGTTTCTGCTGGTGAAGCTCAGTCAAAAGCACTTGAAATTGCTCGTCAAATAAATCAGAAGGTACAAATCTGTCTTCAGAGTTTCCTTATAGACAAAATTATGTGGGCAAATTCTGTTGAGCAAAAAATATAATTAGCCAGAACTTGAGCACATTTATCATACCTTTTAGCATCATGATTTAAAATATGCCTTCTGTTGATAAAATCATGAATGTTAGAAAACTTTAGAAGTACTATATTTTAGCGGATTGGAAAGACTAGCACCATGACTATGACTTTTATTATGTGCACAAATGTTTTTACAAGACTTGCAGCCTGTTAGGTTGCCGTCACTTGTCCTATAATTTTTCTAGGTCAATTGGCGGAACTTCTCTATATCCAAATTATACTTGATGTTATCAAGTTGATCTAGCTTAGAAGTGCTATTGTGTGGGACAAATAACAGCATTAGATTTTTCGCATTCAAGTTAACAAGTATTATTACCTGGGTCCAATAGCCATTAGGATGGCAAAAAAAGCAATTACTGAGGGACTCGAGATAGATATGTCTTCAGCACTGGAACTGGAAGAAGAGTGCTACATAGAGACCTTACATACAGAGGATCGGTTGGAGGGCTTAGCTGCATTTGCGGAGAAGAGGAAACCCAGATATACTGGCAAGCATAAGAAATAGAATGTTGCTGGTAATGGGTTTCTGCACAAGTTTTTTGTGGGCACGACAATGAATGCTCTCGATCTGTAATTTGGTTAAAGCAGTGCACATATCAGACTGGCTTCGGCTGTAAGAAATAACAATGTCGATAACAATGTATGTTCACCTTTGATGCAATTTTTTGCGGTGATTGGGATGTTTTTAATTGTTTTCTGCTTAGCTTGAAGCTTAACATTTTCCGGTAGGCTTGTCCAAAGACAAACGAACAAACGAAGCTCATTTGATCGTCTACCTCCCTTATGATTTGGCTTTAACGTATTTATTTATGTTAAATTTGGCTTTAACATTTATGACTAATAAACTGAAATTTTCTCTTTTGTTGATTAATCTTTGATAATTCAATTAAAAAATATAAATATTTAAAAATGTGAATATTCTCCAGAAAAAAAATATTAGTTGAGACTATTTGCATTTTAAGATATATTCTTAACATTTATTTTTAATTTTATATTATTAAAATACCCTTAACTTAGATTACTTTTAAAGATGAATTAATTTAAGTCAATTATCAGGAGCAAAGTATTGTTGCGAGGGAAAAACATCTGGAGTTGTTTTAATAAAATAGCAAACTAGGTAGGTGTTGATAGGCTTTAACTGAAGAAACAAGAAGAATAATAAAAAATAATAATAGGATGGTGTTGCATAAAAAGAGTAGGATGTTAGAAAAAAAAAATCTCAATAAAATTTAATAGTTAAATAATAATAATAATTAAAAAAATTGTTAGAGTAGCAAAAACTTAAGTTTAAACTAGTGTTAGCGAATTAGAAAACTCATGCAAATAGAATTTTTTTTTAAGGACACAAATAGAAACTCTTAGAAGGTTACTATTTTAGACTGAAAGAAAAAAAATTAATGAATTTTAAAGTATAATAAAAATACATTTTATTTTAAAGTATAGTAAAAATAACAAATATACATTCTATTTTGAAATAAGTGATATCTGTATCATTAATTATTATTATTTTTCTTTAAAATTGTAATTGATCATCGTTAACTTTTTAAAGTAATTTATCTCCTTTCAATTGTCAATGATTAGTGTTGATCTGACATTAACCTTTTCTCATATTAACAAAATTAAAATTTTTTAAATTTGATAAGGTTAACTCTCATTTAATAATTATCAACCGTTAACTAATACTGATCAACTATTGATTAATATTGACTAATTATTAATAAACATGGTATTAATTTTTCATAAACAACATCAAATTTTAAATTTTATTATTTATATGATGATAAAATTATTTTTATAAATGGAACATCGAAAGAGCTGAAAATTTAATGAGAGAATTATTTGATGACGATATTATAGGGTCACTACTCTTTATTAATTTTAAGACTCTTCATGCGATCTATTGAAAAAATAATTTTATTATCGTGTAGATTATTAAATTTTGAATCTAATAGTGTCTAAGTCTAAAGATAATTGATACAATGGCAAACAATAGTTAGTTAACAATAATTGATATTTAATCAACACTAATCAATAATGGATCATCACTAATTAATAATTAATCAACATAAATCACTCATTAAAGACAAAATGAGTTATTTAACAAAATTAACAATGATCAATTATAATTTGAAGGAAAAATCTAATAAAAAATAGTACTAATGCCACTTTGAAAGAAGAAATCTATTTATTATTTTTGACAAAGCTTGGAATCTCTTAATCCTTTTCACTAGATACAAAGAAAAGATCGAAGCTTGTGAATGTTAATTAACATTAAAACGATAATTAATTCATCTTACTAAAATGAATTTTTTAAAATTAATTCAATTGAGGGTTGTTTTGGTTTACAAGAGTATGCAAAAAAAAAAAAAAAATGATTTGTAAACCTTATTAAATAAGTGTGTAAGTAAAAAAAGTGTTCCAATATATTTTAGGTAAAAATAATTTCACCCAAAAATATTTATAAATTCAGGGTACTTTGGTCGGTGCATGCGACATTTGGCTAGAATCTTAAGAGTGCAAAAAAAAAAGTACGGGTAATAACTTTATATTTGGCTAAAATTAAGTGGGGTATTTTGGTCAAAGAGTGCTAATAGTTGGCTAAATTTTACAAGAAATCGAAAAGGCGCTAGTTATCAACATTTTTGCGAAACCTATATATAAAGGAAAGGGAAGGATAAGAATTTAGTTTTCTATTCATCAGAATCAGGTATTACGATCTAGTGCAAGAAGAAAGCAAAATGGCAACTTTAGACGAGCGTCCTTCAGCTAAGAGGTGGCTTCCTCTTGAAGCTAATCCCGATGTTATGAACCAGGTATTATTAATCGACTCTGTTTCTTTATTTTATTTTATTCCCTTTTAGTTTATAAATCGTTCTTTGCTTAGCTGCTAAAGAAGAAAAATAATATTTTGATTATTTTCGATTAATATAGAACCTAGAGCATATATGTGACTTCTTTTTTTTTTTTGATATTTATGTATATTTTTAGTTTATGAGAATCAAGGTTATATTAGCATGTGGGAAATTTGGGAATCAGTTTATGCTCGTTGTGATTTAACTTTAACATTTTTGGAATCTGCTATATTTTCTTTTGTTATTATTATTATTATTTTTTTGCTCTAGAAATTTGATGGATTCTGGAAGTTGTTTGAAGGGGCTCTTTTTGGTTTCCCGGAAAAATGAAAAGAAAGAAAATCAGATGAACTGCTTATATTGTTGTTATGTGGCTTCTTCTGGCAACTGTTTATTTATTTTTGGTAATTAATTGAAATAAATGGGTTCTTGGGTTTTTATTTTTATTTTTAATTGTTTTTATAATCCACATAGAGGATTATGTTGTTTGCTAAGTTTTGGAGTTTGAGTTTTTATATTGATATAAATATCGATCCATGGGGTATTTGTTCTTGGGAAGAGTGAATCATGTTTAGTTGACTTTACTTATATTGTAATTATGCAGTTCCTTTGGGGCCTTGGTCTCCCAGCTGATGAGGCAGAGTGCTATGATGTGTTTGGCTTGGATGACGAGCTCTTGGCCATGGTTCCGCAACCCGTTCTGGCTGTGCTGTTTCTTTATCCCCTTACTGCACAGGTCTATTAAACTGAAAGTTTCTTTTCTTTGCTTGGTTTGCAGTATGAGTATAAACTAAACCTCGTTTATTGATTCTATTGAATTTTTAATTATTTTTCAGACTGAAGAAGAAAGAAAGTTGCAGGAGAATGAGAATGTGGTGATAACTCAGTTCCTTGTTATTGTTAAAAATGCTGTTTTTGATCTTATATAGCCCCTTTCGTATTTATGAATACTTTCCTTTAATTTAATTGTGCCTTATAAATTTGTGGTACTATGATGTGTATGTTATGCTTTTTAATATCACATTCTCTCTCTTGTATGTTCCTCTTCTATCATTGTCGTCAGTTGCTTTCGTTTTACTAATTGAACAAATGTATCCTTTTTTAGCAATTCACTACTTCTTATGGAGTACAATTTTAATCCAATCTCCACAATTTTTCTGGCTGTAGGAATATAACAGAAATGTTTATTTCACAAGACAAACTGTGGGAAATGCTTGTGGAACAATTGGACTTCTTCATGCTGTTGGGAACATAACTTCACAAGTCAAGCTTGGTAAGTTGTACCTACTTTTCCTTTTAAGTGACAAGTTATGATTTTAGATTTGTGTCCTTCCTTTGGTGCAAATAACTCAAAAAAGAGAGGAAGTAAAAAGACTGAGAGTTGAATGAATGATTGTACTTAATGCATCGATCCTGTCGCTCATCAGCGGGACCAATTGCTGCTAATTCTGTTATGGGATGTATTAATACTACAAGTGGACAGACCTTGATAAGCTTGTTACTTTCTGAAAATGATCATGAATTCAAACAAACAGTGTGTGAACAGTTTGGTGTTATTTAGACTGGGCCAGATTATGACCTTAGGATCTTGTAGGCTTCTATTTAACAAATACAGCCAATTAAAACATAAATTACTTTCCAAGTTTATAGTATTAAGAAACTTCATAAGAACCAAAAGAAGGGATGTATCATTCAGAACCTAGGGTGTAATGGTAAATCAGTTAGCATTTATGTTCAACCAATTAAATGAAGATAAATAGCAAAACCATATTGTAATAAGATGTTCAAGCACTTTTTCATCTATTATAATTCAGAACATTAAAAGGCAAGGTAAATCTGTTGGGAGAAAAATATTAGGTGACCACATCTGGATATTATGCTTAGGTGTTTGCCTTTCTATTTCTATCCTAGTCGACCCTATGGATTATCATGGATTACCTAGTTGGAGAAAGCTTAGTTTCTTATTGCGAAGTCCTGAAACTTGACTGTTCTTGAAGGCTTTGACAATTCATACATTTTTTTCTTGCACTCAAGGTAACAATGCTAGGAGTTCTGAATTGAATACTGTTTTGTAATTTCATATATAGTGATTACTACTTACTCATCGATTTTCATATTTCCTTGGTATTTCAGTCGAGGGTTCATTCTTGGATAAGTTTTACAAATCCACAGCAAGCATGGATCCACTACAGGTTCTATTTCTACTGTTCCCCACCAAAGCCTCATCTATTGGCTTTGAATAATATGGCTGGTTTCTGTATTTCTTGCTTTTAATTGATTTACATTTCCAAATGCGTTGTGCAGCGCGCAGCATTTCTTGAGAATGACAGAGAAATGGAAGTTGCTCACTCGGTAGCAGCTACAGCTGGTGAAACAGAGGTATGTATCAATGGTGGCTTGCATTTTCGATGACCAAAGGCATAATTACTAGTTTGCCAATTGGTGAATGTATGGCTACACTTTACTCATATAAGATTTCATGAATTGTTATCTGAGCAACTGTTGGTAAAGCTTTTGTAGCATTCTTTTTATGACCAAAATGAAGGTTGAATGTTGAATTACACTCATAAGGTAGTTGCAAGAAGTGAAAATTGATTTTTCATACTATGGTGTTGGCTTTCACAATTTTAATGCTTTTGCTGCTAGTGGTTAGGAATCTGAGAGACTCTGATTCTTTATGCACTGTAAAATGGTTAACCGCACAATTTGTTGATTTCTGAAAATCTCACTGTAAATTATCCTCACACGAGGGGCCTCTAAGAAAATATCTTATTGTTGTTTTCTAGACTATGAAGAACTGAGGTCTGGATGCTACACTGTTGAATGAAGATAGGATATGAAAATGTCACCTAGTTAGGTGAAATTACTTTCTTTACTGTCTATGCTATAATGAGAGAGATCAACTTTTAATGAATTTCAGTTTTCTATTCTTGTGAACTTGCATTTGCACTTGACAATCTACTGGATTTGGATGCACCAGACTTTATTTTAAGGATATATCAACTATTTTAGAGGTTCTAGACCCATAAGATTGAAGAAGAAAACATTGTGAATTAATTAATTTTTTTAAAAAAAAATCTCATTTTTTCAATTGAACAGTATCATTGAAAGTTCCAATTTGTTTATCTTCATTTGCCTTACCTTTTTTTCTTTGCAGGCTTCGGATAATGTGGATACTCATTTTATCTGCTTTTCACGTGTCGATGGTACATGTTTCCTTCAATAGTTTACTTATTCTCTCTCTCTCTCTCCATAAATGGTTGTTGATCAACAATATATGCTTCCAAGAAATTTGGAATCCTGATGTTTATGCTATGAAAATTGTCTTTATTTTAATAAAAATTTGATCATGTTATATGTAGGTGAACTTTATGAACTTGATGGAAGGAAGTCAGGACCAATTTCTCATGGTCCTTCCTCATCAAGCAGCTTATTGCAGGTATGGTAATTGGCATTACACAGCCTTGGTATTTTTGCCCCCTGAACTTTGTAAATTCCAAAAGAAGTCAAAGAAAAAAATACTGCAGTTTTGGATCAAAGAAAAATTATCTGGAAAACAAAAAGGGCTTAATGGTTATAGAGTTAAAATGGTTTGATGAAGAAATTTTGACTACTCTTAAAACTGTTACTGGAGCCCATCACTACCTCTTTCTGGGGCATAGTTTAGTGTTGGTACAGGGTTGGTTTTTGAATATCCAACTTAACTCCTTGCTGATTAGCATCGAGCAGAATGTTGACTCTAGGAAATGGCCTTAATGAGATCCACTAAAAGGGCATGCTTGGGCTGCATCTCTTTTTCTGGCATTTTTTGTTTGTTTTTGTGTTCCGCATATTTCTTACCATAAAATTTGATGTAACTATTTTTTTCGTTGGCTTAATAGGATGCAGCTAAAGTCATACGGGGCATGATCCAGAAAAATCCTGACTCGCTCAACTTCAATGTAATTGCCCTTTCGAAAAAAGCTGTTGGTGCATCTTAAGGTTGGTCATTCGATCTTTATATATGTCCCTCGCAAATGATAAACCTGAGCTATTCTTGATAAAGCTAATAGCATTTGTTATGGTGGTGCCTTTTTCAGTTTATGCTACATCCATACAATGGGGCAAACGAAGTCTGTTTCCGTGGCTGCTTTTAGGCCACACTTGGTCGCCATATTCATATTTTAGATTAGTTTCATTACGCTTGAAGCATGGTTCAACCCTAAAAAAAATGTTATGCCACAAATTTTGGGCTGATGTTATAATGGATGTACGAATTAGGAGTTGGAAACTTGCATTTTTTTGTCTTTTTGGAAAACTTTATCCTACGGCTGCTTGTGACGAGAAAAAAAAATACAAACTGAAAAGACAAAGGAAAAAAAGAAAAGCATGGAAAAGAAAAGCAGCAAGATCAGAAGTGGATTTTAAGTCTGGATTGTAACAAAGAACCTCTAAATTAAAGAGGGATAATAGTAACTAGGGAAAATAGAAAGAGCAAAACTCCTTCAATAAAGTGCAGCCTTGCGTACAAAAAATAAGAAATCTCAAAATTAAATATGCTCGGCTTCCTGTTTGTTGCAGCCGTATGCTTCTTTGGCTTCACTGGAACCTTATTTGATTATTTGTATCTTTGTGTCCCCGGAATACACACATGGTTTGCAATCCCATGCTGTTATATATACGTCACTTGACAAATGTGAAAGTAAATACATGCAGCATTATCTGTTTTAAGATCTTTATTTGATTTCAAATAAAAAATAATGTGTTCTCAACTGAAAATTAAGTTTTAATGATTACTACGTAACGTCTAGTTATAAATACACTTTCATTCTTTCCGTTAGTTTGAATATTTACTCGAATGTAATTGGCCACCTTCAACTGAAATGATGATAAAAAAACACAAACCTGTACCGGAAATCGGAAGCTCATTTCTTTTTATTCTGATTATAGATTTATGCATAAATAACTAATATCAAACGAACCAATAAATCCTCACAATTGATTCAGGACCAAATCCCTTGATATCATTACTGTTGAATAAACATCCACATGCTAGTAAGTGGTAGCTTCAGCCTGCAGTTACTGCAATGCTGAAGGAAGAAGGGGATGGAGGATTAGGAACTCAAAAAACCTTCCAACATTTGCACGACCATCTTCATTATAGGCCTTTTAGATGGATCTTCTTGAATGCACCAGATTTCTATTATCAGCCACTTGTACAGCCTGGATTTGTCAGCTATTGCAGCTTCATCATTGTGTACCAAAACATCTAATCTTCCCTCAACATATTAGTCATATGCCCAATCCGTTAGTATTGCTTTTCTTTCTTCCTCAATCTCCGTCTCCAAACTTCTTCCACAGCAAATGATTTCCAATAGCATAACTCCAAAACTGTGAACATCAACTTTGGCAGAGACTGGTACATTCTTGAACCATTCTGGAGCCACAGATCCTCGGGCTTCTCTGATCATGGTACGTGTTTGAGATTGATCAGAGAGTAACAGTTGGGATAATCCCAAATCAGAAATTTTTGCGATGAAATCGTGATCAAGAAGTATGTTTTGAGGCTTCATATCACAATGGAAGATGAGGACATTGCACTCTTCCTATAAGTACACAAGCCCTCTTGCAATTTCCATGGAAATCCTGACTCTAGATTCCAATCAGGTCTAGGAATTGCAAAAAGTAAATTTGCCAAAGTGCCATTGCTCATGTATTCATATACCAAAAGCCTATTAAATTAAAACCTTCATCACAGAATCCGAGTAACTGTACTAGATTCCTGTGATGAGTTCTCCCAATTGCACTCACTTCAGTTTTGAATTCCCTTTCCCTTTCTTGAGCCAACTTGTCTAATTTCTTGACTGCTCCGGCATTTCGTGAACTAGATTTCAGGACGTCTTTGTAAACTATGCCAAAAGACTTCCTTGAACCCATCTGTTGCTTCTTCGAGATCGTTGTACGAAGGATCTCAAATTTGTTTCAGAAATGCTTGAATCTTGGACGTTATTTCCATCTTTTCTCTTGCGCCACTCAAAGATAAAATGGCATCTTGGACGTTATTTTCATCTTTAAAAATTATTGAGATATAATTTAAAAAATAAACCAAGTGCGTAGAATGCACACGGATCGAAGACGAATGTAAAAGAAGGTGGAAAAACGAAGGAGGGCGCATTAGGCGCCAGCGCCACAACGATTAGGCATTAGCGCCGCAGCGCCCAGTCCAGAGCGTGAGCGCCGCGGCACCCATGCGAGATCCACCAGCGCCGCGACGCTTTACGCGTGAACAGTATCCCGAAATAAGGAAACTTCTTTATTTCGTCTCTCACTTATTTCAGGACTCCCTAATACAACTCCCACACGTTTAGGGTAAACCTAGGATATCCTAAAGCCTATATAAAGGCTGTCAATTGGCTTGTAAACACATCTTGGTGAGAATTCAATAAATCTTAGTGATCATAAAAAAGAAATCTTTGAGGTTCTTTGTGAGAGAAAATCCCTAGAGTGTCAGAAAGAGTTTTCTTTGTAATCTTTCTTGTAAAAGGTATACTTTGTGAGTGCCTTGTGATTCATAATAAGAAGAGTGTGATCTTGATCCGCTGTGAACGTAAGTAAATTATCGAACCACATAATTCTTTATGAGTTCTTTTTCTACCATTTCTCTTTTTATTCCTTAATTACTTATTCTGCACATATTGTTTGGGTGATTTTACTTGTTTGTGTGCTTCCGTTTCAACAAACTGGTATCAGAGCTTAGTTCTAAATAGACATGGCCACACTCAAGTATAAGGTAAAGAAATTCAATGGTGCGAATGATTTCAATTTGTGAAAGATGAAGGTTAAGGTGTTGTTGGTAAGCCAAAGGCTAGACTCAGCATTAAAGGAGACTGCAGCTTCATCTAGTGATGAAGAGAAAGCGTAAGAGTCATCTAAAGCAGAAGCAGAAGCAGAAGCAGAAAGAAGGGACATTCAAGAAAGAGCTCATAGCACAATCGTTCTGTCATTGAACGATGAAGTGCTAAGGGAAGTAGCAGGTGCAACTACATCGATATGTCTTTGGAAGAAGCTTGACTCTTTTTATATGCAAAAATCGTTGGCCAACAGATTACATATAAAGAAGAAGCTGTATCAGCTGTCCATGTCAGAGGGGACGCCGATGAAAGATCATATAGACGCTTTCAATAAGATCATCCTTTATCTTGAGTCTATCAACATCAAGATAGAAGATGAAGATAGAGCAATTATCCTACTGAGTTTACTCCCTAAGAGTTATAAGAGCTTTGTTGATACGTTACTCTACGATTGAGAGAATTTGACGATGAACGATGTGAAATCATCATTAAACTCAAAGTTATTAGGGAAGCAGAACGAGGGTAATGCAGAAAGTTTATCTGTAAGAGGAATGCCCTCATATAGAGATAGAAGTAAAAAGGGCTCAAGATCGAAGTTTAGGACTCCTAGGAAGTGCTATTGCTGTAAGAAAGAATGGCATTTCATAAAGGACTGTCCTGAGAAGAGAATACAAAACAAGAAGAAAGCGGATGATGCACTTGCCTATGATGATAGCTATGACAGCGTGGAGACATTCGTTACTGATGGTAAGAATACTGAACAATGGGTTCTTGATTCTGGTTGTACTTTTCACATGTGTCCGCACAAGTCTTGGTTTACAAATTTTCAACCCATTAGTGGTGGTAAGGTCTTAATGGGTAATGACGTTGCATGTCAGATGATGGGAATTGATAGTGTTAAACTTAGGCTGCATAATGGGCGAGTGAGAGAGTTAACAGATGTTAGGTATGTTCCTAACTTAAAGAGAAACTTGATTTTACTAGAGATTCTAGACCAGAATGGATGTTCCATCAGGATCGACGGAGGGATTTTAAGAGTTTTGAAGGGTTCCATGGTGGTGATAAGAGGTGAGAAGCGCAAAGACGTTTATGTGCTTAAGGGTGAAGTCATAAGTGGTTCTGCATTATTCTCTGTAGATGATGAGAGTATGCAAACCAAGTTATGGCATCTTAAACTAGCACACCTAGGCAAGAGAAACTTGAAGGAGTTATTTAGTCAAAAGGTATTTGGTGAGGATAAGTTCCAGCCATTGGAGTTTTGTGAGCATTGTGTGCTTGGAAAAGTACATAGGGTAAGGTTTAGTATCGGTGAGCACAAGACTAAGGGGACTCTTGACTACATACACTCGAATTTTTTGGGACTAGCTCAGACAACTACTCGTGGTGGTGTCATGTATTTTCTCAGTTTAATTGATGACTAATCAAGGAAGTTGTGGGTCTATGTGTTGAAGAATAAGGATCAAGCGTTTGAAGTATTCAAGACTTGGAAGGCTCTTGTTGAGAATCAAACTAGCAAAAGGGTGAAGAGGTTGAGAATTGACAACGGCCTCGAATTTTATAATAGAGAGTTTGATGGGTTTTGTGCCAAGCATGGGATTGCGAGGTATAGAAAAGTAAGATTAATGCCACAGTAGAATGGCGTAGCTGAGAGGATGAATAGGACCCTACTTGAAAAGGTTAAAAGCATGCTTACCAATGCAAAGATATCCAAGGTATTTTGAGGATAAGCTGTAGTGACGGCAGCTTATTTGATTAATAGAAGTTCCTCCTCAGCAATTGACTTCAAGATGCCAGAAAAGAAATAGTCTGACAATCCTCTGAAGTATGACCACCTCAAAATATTTGGTTGCCCTGCCTTTGTACATGTTAAGGAGGGAAAGTTGGAACCTAGGTGTATTCATAGGATATCCAGAAGGGTAAAAAGATACAAGGTCTGATGTAAAGACTTGACACCACCAAGGAGTATCATTGCCTTGACGTTCTGTTCGATGAGACGACGATGCTGAAAACCTCCCAGGAAGATGAGAAAGAAGAACCTGTGCCCAAGGAAAACTTATTGGGTGTTGTATTATCGAGTGTGTGATCCGAGTGTATACGTAATTTCAAAAAATTATAATATGCGTAGCGGAAGCATGTTACATATACACCCATTTTTAATAATTTCAATATATATCACATATATATATAAGTATAACAATTATACAATTTATAAACATGATGAACAATTGTATCACATATATGAACAAGTATTACAATTATACAAAATATATATGATGAACAATATTGTACAAAAAATATAATGTAAAATACTCACCTAATGAAGGTAGCTTTACAAATTCTTCAAGTCTTTCAATAATCCATGTGAAGAGCTCACTTTGAAGTATATGTTGAACAATTCTAGTCCATAACTTTTGGTGGGATTAAGGAAGTAGAATGGTAGCTTAGTGTTTAAAATTTTCAACACTTGTATTCAAACTATTTTGAATACAATTTTTGTTTCTTAAATGGAGATGGTAAATATTTTTTATACAACTCTTATATTAATTAAAATTATTTAACATACAACTCTTGTATATTAATCTTAGAAACAATTTCTACATGATAATTATTTTGAACAACTCTTTGCAAAATAATTATCTTTTTCTCCATTTTTATTTCATTCATTTTGGCCATCCATTAAAGAAGGAGATGAAGAGAAGTTTGTTTATTTTTCAACACTTGAAAGAACAAAACCCAAAACTTTCTCTTACCTCTCTTCCTTGCCATTGCCGAATTCTTCTCCAAAAATTGAATGAATTCATTCAATTATTTTGCCAAAATTTATTTTTGTTTATTCAACACTTTGATTAAACAAAAATAAACAAAATGAAGTGCTCCACTAATTTTATTGTTAGTCTCCCACTTAAAATTAATTAAACTAAGTACTAGAATAATGGCCACCTAAATTAATCTTTACCTAACAATTATAATTATTTTAATTATAATGGATAATTAAATGGCCAACATCTAGATCCCTCATTGTATTAAAATACAATGTCATGATCTATATATATTATTATATTATTATAATATTATCTAATAATATAATAATAATATATAATTTAATTATTCAAAACAATTTTGAATAATTACTTTTTACCTTACTAAATTTTACTACCATTGTTAAATGGTAAAAAAGTAAAATCAAATCATGGAATAAATTTTACCACTTGTAAATAATCTATTAATTAACAACCCTTGTTAATTAATTCAATTATGTACTTCACAATTAAGTCTTGATAAATGTACAATCCGAGGGATCCCTAAACAATCGTTCTCTTTTGCTGAAATTTATTGGATTGAACTATTCAATCCAATCCGCTACCCCAGTGCACAACGAGTACATTTCATATTGTGAGACTCTCTAGGTCCACACCTAATTTGTCATATAAAGCTCCTCCATACGTCCGTGAACAATGTCCCACACACACGTTACAGATATTACAAATTAGCGTGTTAGACCATGCAAGTTGAGGTTATTACATATTCGTATAATCCTTCCATCATTTATATCATTGAAGAGCATAGATATAGATCATCACCGTCAAATATCTTATTTGCTCAACCATTAACTTATCTTCAGATTTATATTTCATTAAACAATATCCACAAATACTTTTGTGATATTGTTTATTCCTTTAGAATATCTTTTCTGAGGTATATGCTTGCGGCCACAAGTCTTTCTGAAATACAATCTCAGAGCAGTAGGATATACAACCCATTCATATGAGCTGACGGATCCCATATCTACGCACACCGGACTCCATGAGCATTGGACCATACCCAGCGACACCTAGTGGTCAAACCATGAAATGTTTCTGACATGTGTGGAACCAAAGCATGGTGGATCACTCACAAGCCTACTATGGCGCTCAGGTCAAAGGATCACAAATACTACTCAACTCGGAAGACCTTCCATTGACGGCTTTATGAGATGTCTATTGGATGTCTTCATGAGTCTGTTCAATATCCAGTCCTTACTGAATACCTGCATCTCTATACGAGCTTCCTAGTAAGCTCATGATTTGCTAAGACTAACCATCTGAACCATCAAGATATAGACATACATTAATCTATATTAATAGGTTCCACCGATAGACCTGCATCGATGAAATTAGATCAGGAACATTACGTTCGAGAACATACTTGCATAATGATATTTTCTAGTACCATCTGCAACTCATTGCAGTTATGTCATTACTAATATATTCTCAGGTTATTGTCCCATTTCAGACAAGACTCTAATTCCTTAGATTTCGCTAATTCTTATAAACTTACTAACTCTTAGTACCACTAACTCTTAGTGTTTATAACTATTAGCGTTGCTAACTCTTACCCCTGGTCTAAACTATTTTAGACCAGAGCTGAACTCTTTTCAGATCATACAATGTCTGAAACGTTACAAGCATCTTACCATTTAATAATAAATAATATTAACGATTTTATTAGAAATAATAATTGTATAAATACTATCACTATATATTTATACATTATAAGATGGTACGTAAGCACAAATCCCAACAAAATTCAGCACCTAAGTCAATAAAAGTTGAAGTGGAGCCTGAAAGTATATTTGATATGCCCTCAAATCAATACTTCAACGAGAAGATCCTTGAAGATGAACCCAGAACACCGGCGAGTTCCTCTAAGTCCACCCGAAGAAAGACTAGGACTCCTGAGATAGAACTTGAAGAGTACCAGCTAGCCAGAGACAGCTAAAGAGAATGATTAACCCACCAGTCAGGTATACTCAAGCAGATCTAGTTGCTCATGCTTTTAATTAGGCTTACACTCTTAAGTATGATGAGCCTAGGACATATGGTGAGGCTATGAAGAGTGAAAATAAGAAAGAATGACAACAGGCTATAGAAGAAGAGATTAGTTCTCTTAGGAAGAATAATACCTGGAAGTTGGTGGAGAGATCTCAAAAGAAATTAGTCGGGTGCAAGTGGGTGTATAAGGTAAAGGAGGGGATACCGGGGATAAAGCCTACAAGATTAAAGGCTAAGTTAGTAGCACAAGGTTTTACTTAAAGAGAGGGAGTTGATTTTCATGAGATATTCTCTCCAGTCATCAAGCACACATCTATTAGGATCTTATTAGCCATGTGTGCAAACCTTAATTTACATCTAGAGCAGATGGATGTAAAGACAGCTTTTCTACATGGAAGCTTGAAGAGACGATATACATGGCACAGCCGCAAGGGTTCGAGGAGCCCGAAAAGAATATTATGCTTGTTTGCTAAAGAAGTCATTATACTTGTTAAAGCAATCACCTAGACAGTGGTATAGAAGATTTTATAAGTTTATGATGGCTTGTGGCTTTAGTAAGAGCAAGTATGATGGATGAGTGTACTTCAAGAACATAAGTTGTGAGATGATGTATTTGCTTTTATACGTTGATGATATGTTGATCACATGTAAGAATATGAAAGAAATACAAAAGCTCAAGAAGCAGTTGAGTGGTGAGTTTAAAATGAAGGATTTGGGAGTAGCAAAAAGAATTTTTGGTATAAATATTATGAAGGAAAGAAGAGATGTTATCTTCTTATCCCAACAGCGATATATACTTAAAATTCTAGAGAAGTTTGGTATGTCTAACGCAAAGGCTGTCTCTACTCCTTTGGCCATGCATTTCAGACTTTTAGAAGCACTGTCACCGACATCTGAAGATGAGAAACTGCAGATGAGTAAAGTATCGTATACAAGCGCCGTAGGGAGCATCATGTATGCAATGGTTTGCACAAAACCAGACATAGCAGAGGTTGTGAGTGTGGTAAATAGAAATATGACAAATCTAAGAAAGGATCACTGGCTTGCAGTGAAGTGGATTATGAGATATCTCAAGGGAACGTTAAATCATGGGTTGATGTATAAGAGGGATGAAGACAACAGTGAAATGGTAAGAGGGTACGTAGACTCAGATTATACAGGTGATCTAAACAAGAGAAAATTGTTGACCGGCTACGTATTCACAGTGTTTGGGTGTAGTGCATGTTGAAGATAAGTTCTACAACATGTGGTTGTACTATCTACCACAGAGACGGAGTACATAGCTGTTGATGAAGCTATTAAGGAGGCTGTGTGGTTAAAAGGCATATGCGCGGAGGTATTGGCTAGTGAAGATGTGAACACCGGTGTATATTGTGACAGCAAGAGTGCCATACACCTAAGCAAGCATCAAGTGTTCCACGAGATATCGAAACACATTGATGTAAGACTCCATTACATTCGAGGGATTGTTCAAAGTGGTGAAGTTAGTTTAATGAAGATATCGTCGTTTAAAAACCCTGCTGATATATTGACTAAGTCACTGTTCTCGGTTAAGTTCATCCTATGCAAGGACTTAACCGGAGTGACTACTTTGTGAGGGTGACCGAAGATGCAAAAATGAGAGATCGGTTTGCTTTGTGGATGATTTTGAATCAAGGAGAGAATTTGTGAGAATATTGATTGAAAATCATCGAGATATAATTTGAAAAGCAAGTCAAGTGCGTAGGGTGTACAATGATCTAAGACGGACATGAAAAAAGGCAGAAAAATAAAGAATGTGCACCAAGTGCCAGCGTCGCAGCGACCAAGCACCAGCGCTGCATCACCAAGTCCAGAGCGTGAGCGCCGCGATGCCAGGTGAAGAGCCCCGTGGCGCCTATGCGAGATCTATCAGTGCCGCGCCAATGGGCGCTGAGTGCTGCGATGCTAAAAATGTGAACAATATCCCAAAATAAGGAGACTTTCTTATTTCGTCTCCCACTTACTTCAAGACTCCCTAATACGACTCCCACACATTTAGGGTAAACCTAAAATGTAGTAACCAGTATCCACGACTGGTAAGAATAAGTATATATAAATGTATAAATATACGTATTTTATTTGTATGTTGGTGATACTTGATTTATATATTGTTATTAGTAGTGTTTGTATAGGTTAAGGTGATACTATTAGCATTGGGTTTAATTGCAAGACTTTAGATTTATTTTAAGGACCAAATTGTAATACTTTAAAAGTTTTGGGGGTAAATTTGTAAATACTAAAAATTAACCACTTAGTATAAAAATACACTTTTAAAACCCTAATTCTCTCATTTTGGTCGAGCTACCTCTTTTAGAGAGAGAAAAATAGGGAAGAGAAAGAGAAGAAGGAGAAGAAAAAGAAGAAGAAATTGGAATTTTGAATTTTAAGAGGTATATCACAACTATTTCTCAATTTATTAGTGTTAATTATGTTAATATCTTTAAGTTTTGATTTCTGGAAATATGTATAATTGAGTATTTGATGTGCATTTCGTATGATATTTTAAGAATTGATGATGATCTATAAGATAGCTTGATAAATCATGATGGATTGTAGAGTTTTTGATTGATAGTCTCTTGATCCAAGAATTTTATAAATTGTTGTGATTCGATTCTGGTCTTGAATTTTGATTATATGAAATTAGACATGTTTAGGGTCATCTGAGACTTTGAATCGATTCAAAATTCCAGAAATTGAATTTGTTGTGAATTTATCAAAATGACCCTGAAATTCTGAAAATTTCCTATGTAAACAGTATGATACAGTGAAAAATAATTTTTGTCCCACTGAATGATCTTCAAAAATTCCGAATTTGTGGAATATGATAAGTTTATATGTATAATATGATATACTCGGAATTGAGAATTTAGATCAATGTGGTTGAAGTGTTATGATTTTCTAAAGTGTATCAGCTCATTGCAGTATTTGATTAAAAGATTTTTAAAGCTATAGAATAAAATAGTTTTAAAATACTTTTGGCAGTGATTTGGAAGGGAAATATTTATCATGGACTGAGATATGTGTTAAGAGTAATTATGTGATAGTTTTATAATTTTTGAGTTAGTATATGATTTTATAAAATTGGGAGATTGAATACTGTTCAGTAAGTATCTTGATCCTGTCAGGTTAGTAGTTTGGATTCGATGGTATGTATGGAATGGATTGTGTAGAAACTTTGATATAATATTCATATATAAGAAGGATATATGAGTCAAGAATGGTATATTCTGATTTTGGAGTAATTGGACATCATTTGATGTATTAGAAAATTTTGTTAAGTGTAAGTGGTCAGAATGACAGGTTTTGAGAAACCAAGTATTTAGACCAATTTAATGTGATAAATGCATTGTGTATAATTTTGTAAGCTATTTAAAGTATTTTGTGTGAATTGTGAGGCTTATGAAATGATTAATCTCCATTGATAGGTTAAGGAGATTTAAGCCTTGTAGCTGAAAGTGTTAAGAGGTAAGTATACTAGACTTTTTACTGAAATCACAATAAACATAGTAATTGTTTTGTATGATTTTGCAAATGGGGTTAAGAATATGTTTATGTTATGTCAAAGTATATTTTGATATGAAATGTGAATATATGTTTATGAATGTGAGCATTGACATTGAGCATGGACATACATGTATTTTTGAAAGTGAGCTTTCAAAATAAGATGCGTTTAATAAAGAAAGCTTTTGAAGTATAATATGTCCATGAGAAATATTTTGTGTTTTGAGGGTACTTGAACTCACTGTTAACTTAGTAGGCATTTTATGTGATTTGTGGAGCCTTTATGTGTGGCATTTCCTTCGGGATTGGTATATGTTATGTGTTCCGTATGTAGGGAGGATCCTATTGGTACCTAAAGGAAGAGTGAGTCATCACATTCGTGTGGTGGCGTATTGGTGCATGTGAGAAGACTCACCGATGATCAGGGTGAGGGTTTGGCTTTTACCTTCGGGCATGAGCATTATATATGTGTAATTTAAAGGCCTCACTTGTACTATTCCTCTCATACGGTATGTCACCTACGAGTGACATTTGGCTCATTATGTGATATGTGATATGTAAGTCATACTAAGTAGTAGTTGAGTGATGGTATTCCTATTATGTGTTTTGAAAGAATGTGTAAGTGCTTACATGATATGTGATTTGATAAGATTATGATTTTGATTGATCACAACATATCATACATATGCATTGTGTACATATATGTATTTGTATTTGATATATAAAAAAACTAGTATGCTTACTGAGTTTTATACTCATTACAGTTTATGGTGATTTCAAGTAAATAAGGTACATGTGTGCTTAGCGGATTTGGCAAGGCTTCTGCTGTTCCTTGGGTTCCCTAAGTTGTTAGGTTGCTAAGTGTTTCATTTGGGGACACGTGTAATAAGATATTTGATTTGTCCCTATTGAATAAATACTTATGTATTATTTTATTGTGTGTGGTTGGATTTAGTTTAAGTTTCACCAAGTGTAGTAATGGATTAATTTTAAGTAAGAATTTGCAATGAATATATTCTGGGCTTTCGGTAACAAAGTTGCTACTGGTGACGTAGTAGAGTGTTAATCTCTAAGAAAACTCTGCGTATCTCTGGTTTACTAATTGTCCCAGTCATAATTCAATTGCTATAATTCTGAAAGAAATTAAAATGAATGTTTAAGTATTATTGAATGAATGTAAGTGATGTCGTGTGTCAGATCTTTTGGGTCTGGGGCGTGACATAAAATATCCTAAAGCGTAAATAAAGGCTGTCAATTGGCTTGTAAATACATCTTGGTGATAACCCAATAAATCTTAGTGATTATCAAAAGGAAATCTTTGTAATTTTTTGTGAGAGAAAATCCCTAAAATGCAAGAGAGAGTTTTCTTTGTGATCTTTCTTATAAAAGACATGTTTTGTGAGTGCCTTATAATTCATAATAAGAAGAGTGTGATCTTAATCCGCCGTTAATATAGATAAGTTATCGAACCACATAATTCTTTGTGTATTCTTCATCTACCATTTTTCTTTTTCTTTTTAATTATTTATTTTACACAAATTATTTGAATAATTTTATTTGTTTGTACACTTTCGCTTTAACAAAGAAATTGAATAATACAGAAACTCCTAATAGAAATGCTCCCAATAAGGTTCGTCTGTTACTCTTTCTGCCAGAGTTGTCAGCAAAACCGGGAAAATCTCCTTACTTAGAAGAGAACTTTCGAAAATCCAGTGTTTCTTAACCATCCGAAGAGTGGCACACTCTCTTTCCAACATCTTGTGCCATCATATATGGCAACGGCACATAAGCAATCATGCTAGCAAGATTTCTCACACTCTGTTTGATTATAAGGTTCCAGCCTTTCATTATCACCAAACGGCCAGTCTACATATTGAATTTCCACATTTCATATAATGCTTCTGCATCTTTTGATCCATCATCTGCTCCACAGCCTTGCCAGTAGTTCGGCTTGCAACCACCGAATCTGTTATCCGGATCCACAAATACATACCAAGGTGGGCAGTCAAAGTAAGGTCTTCCATTTTGAAGTGAGCAATAACTATTGAAGCCACAAACACCACTACCAATGTCATAAAATCTCCTGCAAATATTTTCAGGAAGGGTTCGCACAGTTGGTAGCAGAATTCTTTGGATAAGCCTATTCTGTGAAAATTCCATCGTAGCCTATTGTCGCCCGAAAATATGGATCTACTCTAAGAGTTAATTTTTCTCATGAAGGCAATTGGACAATTTGACCGTTAAGTTTCACGATGTAAATGTCCGATTGATTGAAACCCAGCTGACGAGCAGACTGAAGAATTTTCGCTGTACGTTTTGCTGCTATAATAAGCCCTGTAAGGGGATCGACTTGGCCAGGCTACAGGAATGAGCTGAAGGCTTCCATTCGAAAAATGGAGCTCAAATCTGCCCTTGGAGATATTGGTTTCCGTCAGCCTGGAGACCAACACGATGTCCAAATCCAATATGTGGGTAGGCAGGATTGAATATGTTTGATTTTTGAAACTCAGCCAAACAAAATTAGAATCATTACATGTGGCTGTAAGCACAAAATTGCCGGTGTCAAGCATGGCAGCATCAGATACATTTTTGTCAGGTCTTGCAACCCCATTTTTCTTGGCCTCTAGGATCTTTAAGCGAAAGGCCGCTTGCAGTAAGCTGAAGTGATGAGCCTCTTGGAGCCGGGTTGTCTCCATTGGCATGCCAACAAATGGTTCTTTGAGGTATTTTGTCGAACCAAATGGCAAGCAAGAAAAGGTCTGAATTGTTGAGTTGGCGAAAGCCGAACGCAAAATCCCCCGAAGGTGAAAGCCGTGAAGAGTTGTTACTGGTGGTGGACAAAGACGAACCTAAACTTACGTTGGCTGCAGACAAATATGGAAGACAAAGCAATATAAAGCAAGAGAGAGCCAAAGAAGCCATTGGAAGCTGTTGTTGCAGAAGGCTTCCAATTACTATGACGACATGAAATTTATCGTTGTTATGCTTTAATTAATTTGCAGAGAAAGACTTTAATTTCGATCGTTTAATTTTTTTTTTTTAAAAAGTCATAAAGCTAAATAGTATGATGATTGAACTTTTTCATCAAGACAAAAATTTTAAATCAGTGCTTCATATTCTAGACACATCTTTCTTTCTTTCTTTCTTTCTTTTTAAAATTATAAATAGAATTGCGATGGATATAAAATACCAAGACAAAGAAATAGGATTTGTTTAGAAACCAAGACAGAGACTAGCACTTTTTCTAAATATGAAACTGTAACTTAAAAACAGGATGTTTTAATCAAAGATGTTTAAATTACGATAAAGGCTCGTAGTCATAGATGACTACCATTGCGACACAAGCTAGTACTATTCTTATGGTAATAAGTATTAGAATTACATAAATTACTAACTATATGGGCTTATGCAATCAAGAAGATAGTGGAATAAGAGGTTTAACTCCTTCGTTATAACAATGGGGTTCGAGCAAAGCGGCTATGATGCATGTTTTTACTTCAAAAGGACTGGAGACACAAATAAAAAATATATCTACTACTCTTATGTGAATGATATATTGTTGGCAAGTAAGAATTAGGATGAATTACAGAAGGTTAAAGGCTTGTTGAAGTCTGAAATTTTCAAATGAAAGATCTTGGTAATCCAAGAAAGATCTTTGGCACATAGATCACAAGGAATAAAAATGAAAGAAGTCTGGTATTAACTCAGTAAGGGTACTTAAGTCGTTGAGAAGTTTGGAATGAGCAGGTGCAAACCAATTATCTTACCCCAAGCGGCTCACTTCAAATTTTTAGTAGCACATTACCCCTCAATTGATGATGAGAAATAATAAATGACCAAGATACCATACCAAAGTGCAATGGGGTCAATCATGTATACCATGATTTGCACGAGGCTTGATTTAGCACAATCAATGTCTAAGCAGATACATGAAAAATCCTAATAAAGAATATTGGTATAATATCAAATGAATTTTAACATATATTGTTGATATAATGGAGTATGGGCTAGTATTTGGTCATGGTATGAAAAATATTGAGTTAATAGGGCATGTAGATTCAGATTTTACTAATGATAGGGGCAAAATAAGATCATTAACTTCATATTACTTCACCTTTTGTGGCGATTGTGTGAGCTAGAAGGCATAACTACAGACTGTTGTTGCTTTGTCCAGCATTGAGGTTGAATATATTGTTGCAATTGAGGCTTACAAAGAAGCTGTGTAGTTGTAAGGAATGCTATAGGACCTTGGTGCACTTAAAATAGTTGTAAGAGTCTACTTTGACAACCAATCTCCATTCATATAAGTAAGAACTTAATGTTTCATGGTAGAACCAAGCATGTGGGTGTTAAATACTATTTTATTAGAGAATTGGTAGCTAAAACTAAAAGCAGCATAGAGTTAGAAAAAGTTGCTACTGAAGATAATCCAGCTGATTTCGGGACCTAGGTGTTACATGTGAACAAGTTGAAGTTATGTCTGAGCTTGATTTACATAGATGAGGGATGATTAGATGTGAATTATTATGAGCTGAATTACCAAGGGGGTTGGTGTTTTGCACTAGAAAGGACTAAATTGCTTTTGAACTAAAGTTGGAGTTGTAAGCTTTTTAGTTCGAAAGCAATTAAATTGAAGTTGAGGGTGTTGCAACATTATTTCATAGACTGGATTTTGAAGCTCAAAATGCCATCACGTCTCATTAATGGTATTATTGCAAATAATGCAAGTTTAAGAAATAGAAGACGACCTCGTTTTGAGAAAAGACCTTTGCAGCTTAATCAGAACTACTTTTCCTGCCAATGTAACTGTTTTTCTTCTTCATCAACAACTGTCGAAACAACATTTGCAAAGGAAAGAGAGAGGGAATAATAGACTTAACAAGTAGGTGATTAGTAGCATATATAAAAAGGTTTTGAGAGCTAAACAAAAGTGATCATCTTCATTTTTCTTTATCATTCTTGAAGTGTTTTTGTGATGTTTGAGAAGCCATTATTGAGAGCTTTCAAGATTACCATAATCATGTAATCTTGGTTAAAAAAATTTTAATCGTCACATATCATAATGCATTTGAGAGCCCTCGAATAATTAATTGTAGGTTAAGATTGAACCAAACTACTGTAAATCCTTATTTTTGAGTTTTTAATTGTGTGTTTGTGATCTTAGTTAAAAATTAGAAAGATTGAGTCGTGTGCTAGTCTCTTTCCAACAATTGTGTTAGATATAAAGTTGTACAATTTGTTTCATAATCAAATTTATGTTCATAACACTTGTTTCATACTTTTACTTTAATGGTAAATGATATTTACACTTCTAAAGTATGACTTAATACGTAATTATACTTCTAATAAAAAGATATTACAATAAATTGACAATTTATAAATAATAGCTATCACGACAATTTTGTTATTGCCGCCGCTTGACACTATTTGACGGAGGATGTCACTGTTCACAATAAACAGTATCCACCGTAAACAGTGCACCATTTCTCTCACTTACCGATAAAAAATCAATGGATACTATTTGATAGATACTATTCATTAACTGTGAATAGTCATTGGGAACAATTCGAGAACAATGGACAATATCCGTCGAACAATATCATTAATGATTGATTTTTAAATGGCAAACAATAACGATGACACTGTTCATGATGAATACTATTTATGATAGGTATTATTGATATGTTATCTATTTATTATAATACCATTTTGTTAAGAGTATAGATAAAAAATTTTAAAATTATAAAGGTATAATTAGGTATTAAACATAGTTTAGAAGTGTAGACGTCATTTACCTACTCTATAATGATTGTGGTTTCAAAATTACAAAATCACCATACCATTAAACCTTAAATTTTTGCAATGAAAGTAAGGAGATTTAAAGATGGAATTCCTTAGCACCAATCTTATAGGAGATTAGTTCGATTTATGTTTGTGTTTTGAAGTGTTGTTATGCGTGTGTATAGTAAAATATAAATAAATAAAAAACTATATTAATCTTTAATGTAAACTAAACAAGGAGAATAATGATATTAAAAAAAAATCGAGCTCGGAACGTGGGCCCGTACAGCAAGATCTAGTTAAACTTTTTAAACTGAGCCTCCAAAGCCAGCCCAAGCCCAAATTGAAAAACAAAAAAACAAAACAAATGTGTGCAACTTATACCCAGGTGCACTTTAGCTACTATCCCCGTGACCGCCGTATATAAATAACCCGTACATATGTATACACGCCAGAAGAGCGCCAGCAAAAGACTCTATTCGTCTTCGCGAAGGGGTTTTTTCTTTAGCAGAAAGACAAATCAATGGAGATAGAACAGAAACAAGCGCAATTAATACAGAACTTTATCAAGCAAGCTTCTACTCTCAGTGGCTCCTCCTCCTTAGCCAACTTCATAGTTGAAGCCACGTCTCACCCTTCTCTCTTCGCCTTCTCTGAGATTTTATCTGTCCCCAATCTCCTTCAGGTATTTTTATGTATTTATTCATTTATCAAATAAGTAAATTAAAACATATCGTGCTTAACAATCTTTAACCGTAAAAGCAGCAGCTTCAGGGAACGGAAAATTCTATGTTCATTGATTTGCTTTGTCTTTTTGCTCATGGTACTTGGACCGATTACAAGAGTAAGAAGCTTTTTACTTTGGCTTTTTATTTTTTTTTTGCTTCTACATATTATTTGTCTTTTTTTCTGAAAGAAATATATATGTATATGTATATTAATGTGTCGTGTAATTTCTTTCTATTTGATGATACAATTCAGGGAGTAAGCTATTCCTAAAATATGGAGATTCTGCTTCCTTTTAATGTATGATGTGCGCGCATTCAAGTGTTAAATGGACCTCAATCTTTTGAATGTTTTACATAGGTAATGCTGCTCTCTTGCCACAACTTGTACCAGATCAAGTGGTCAAGCTTAAACAACTAAGTGTGCTTACTCTTGCTGAGATGAACAAGGTATCTAGTTTTCACTTTTTGCTGACATTTGTATCTCCAGTTTCTCGATGTAACTTTCATGACAATTAGAGTTGTTGATTTTACCTCCCTGTTTAAGTGTGATAGCATCTATGTTTTCGTAGTTGTTAGAATTTGATTCTCCACGTAGGTAGAGTAAGAGAAAATCCATTGAATTAATTGCTCTTTGGAATTGTTTGCAGTTCTTTGTAAAATTCTTGGACATTTATTTGTGAAGCTTAATTTGCATAAGGGGCTATTCATTTTTTCTTTTTATCAGAGGCTACAAAATGAAACAATTTTATATTAGTACCATCAAGCTACTTTACGGACCAAGGATTGTTTGGTTTGGCTAGGTGTAAAAGGGGACATTAGCCATGACCAGTGGTGCATTCCTATTGTGACCTGTTGTTTCATCTCTTAATTTCTCTCGTTCAAGTGACATTTTTTGGGCCCTTTTTCCATTGGGTTGTTAGGAATAAAAGTTAACAAGTAGAAAAACTAACTGGCACTAGGTGGTTGTAATGTTCTATTTTTTTTCTGTTAATTACTTCATTTGGAAAGAAAAAGAGATGATTTGACGGCCAATAATTTCTACCTTAAGATACAATGAAAAATGTCTTATTGTGTGTGTCGATTTTTCTAGTAGAAATGATGTTTTAATTAGTGCATTCATCTTTTTGTCAATCTAATCAGTGAATCTCCGATTGCATGTGTTACAACTTCAAGCAAGATCTTTGGGTGGTTCATTAAGTCAAGATGTGCCAATCATATGTTGGATTCCTTTCATTAGTCTCTTGTGAAAATATTTGTGCCCTATGCCATGTGTAAACTAGTTCAAAGCTAAGATTTTATTACTTGGTTGAATCTCTCCTAGGTTCTCTCCTACGATCAACTTCTGAAGGAACTTGAGGTTGCTAATGTGCGTGAACTTGAAGACTTCCTTATCAATGAATGCATGTATGTGGTAGGTATTCTTACTTCATTCCTGAGATCTATTTGAACTACTAGTCATTATTTTAACAAGTTATCGGCTTCTGTGGTTTCTGTGGTCCCATTTCTGAAAGGATTTACAAATTCTTAATTTAAGAATCTCATTTGAGAGATTTGAATATAAAAACATCAAATTTTGATTAAAAATAAGCTGGTCTGCTAAATATTTCAAAATCATTAAAATTTGTATTAATTTTGATTCATCTAAGCAGACCCCATTATATTCTTATGATGGTATGCTGAAGATAGTCAAAATGCTTCAAGGTTGAGAAGATGCTTCAAGGGAAGCTAAAATAACGATTTCAAAATCATTAAAAATTGTATCAATTCTGCAATGTACAGGGAATTGTCAAAGGGAAGTTAAATCAGTTGAGAAGATGCTTCGAGGTTAGACACTTCACCTTGCTTTCTTTCTCTTTTTTTTTTTCCCTAGTTGCACATGTTAACTCAGTGCTTAATATTGTGAATTATGCTATTATTTGTAGGTGCAATCTGCAGCTGGGAGGGATCTGAGAGATGGCCAACTTGAGAACATGATGCAGAGCTTGACAAATTGGTATGTCTCAATCAATCATTCTTTAATATTATATTCCAATTTCAAGTTGTAGATAGTGTTATCATAGTTTCAATGTTTGCTAAGTATGTTGCTTGCCAACATGCGTATTATATCTTAAGCCAACTCATATAGTTATTTATTGATTCCCATAATGCATATCTTTGATGCATGTCCACAAGATTGTTGCTCGCCAACATGCCTATTATATCTTAGCCAACTTATTTAGCTATTATTGATTTTGATACTGCATATCAATCTCTTTTTAAGTAGGTTCACCTCATAGAGATACCTTTCACAGATATGTTGCAATCAGTTCTTATCCCAATCTTTGCTGGCTAATAAATTTCCTTATCAAATTGAAGGGTTGATGATAACTCTTGGTGTTGATTTGGATACACAATGATTTTTTCATCTATGAAGTAAGCTGCTGTAGACATGACCCCAGCTTTGTCACTCATGTTAGCATGAGTACAGCCCCTACATTTTCTCCCTTTTTTGTGATACATCTGCTTGTATCTTTTTGACTTTTAACTAGTTGCTAACTTGCTATCAAATCTTGTTAAGGTCTAACAGAGATCTTGATTACAAATTTTAGGTTAGCCACTTCAGACAATGTTCTTTCCATTATTCAAGAGAAGATTAAATGGGCTGAAACAATGTGCGAATTGGATAAATGTCACCAGATGGAAGTCAAAAATCGTTTGCAAGATGCAAAGAAATCTCTCCATTTCAAGGTCAGTTTAAGCAGTCCTTTCCTCTATGAACTTTTTGTTTTGTTACCTCGGCTTATATGGTTTTGAGATATATGCATTTAACCATCTAATTAAATAAGAATTTAGGAATTTTTTCCCTGTTATAATGTTAAAGTTGGTTGCAGAAGTCATCCTTATTATTTAGGGAGTTAATTTTGGCAACATTGAAGAGTTCTGAATTTATCTGTCTGCGTGGTAGGATTACACTGGGTTGATCCATCTTAGAGGTTTGAGTACCCTTTAAGTGGTTTGGTCTGCATTCTATTTAATAGCTATTTTGTAAAACTTTAATGCATGAATAATGAGCTATATTTGTATAGAATTCTGCAGCCTGTTTAATTAATTACTGTGTACATAGGCATGTATATATTTGAATATGTTCTGTTTTGGGTTAAGTTATTAATTCAAAATAGTTATTATAGTGAATAACTAGCTAAAGTTTATGACATGAGACTTCAGGATAGATGGCATTTGAAGGTGCAAACTATGAAGAGTGGAGCTCGTTTGATGAATGATAGGAATTACATCTTCTGACTCCATGTTTTTGAGATGTATCAAAAAGATTCATATCAAGATTTATATGTATTCCAATGGATGGAATTGTTTTCATGGAAGCTTCCAAAATGCCCCTAGCATTTGGACAAACGATTTTTTCTTGTCTGTCCTTAATTTCTCTGTCCAACTTATCTGTTTCCTTTACTCTTCAGCTATGTTTCTTTATATGTATAGAGAAACAATTCCTTATCTATTGCAGCATATTTGTAGATTTATCTTACATACTGACAGAAGTTTCACTCTAAGCAGGCTGGTAACCAGTTTCGAATGCAGCAGGATTGTTTCTACTTAGGATTAGATGGTGAAATGGAGTCCGAGGAAGATCTAAGCCAATCAAAGAGGTATTTCAGTTTGAAGTTTTTGCGTTCCTGTTGATATGAGCTGAATATTTTAATTAGGGAGTGAAATGACTTTTAGTTCATGATAGTTATGTTATCAATAAAATTGTCGTATTTCATTCATGAAAGCTCGAGTCAGGGCTTGAATAATTGGGATGATCAATCAGGTTGACTGTATGTGTATGCTACTCAATGGTTTGATCCCCAACAGATGATGTTTTCCTTCTCGCCATGTATTTCTTTCTCAATCTCATTATAATTTCATTAATTATCAAATTGCAGGAAATGGTGACCAAAATATTATTTTTAAGAAAGCGAAGGTGAATTCTTCGATGCTCTTCAAGTGGCTTGCTTGATTTTCTGCTTGGCATGTTAGGTAAGTGATATAATATATAGAGTGAGTTCTCAAATTGCTAGTGTTTCCACTTCAAATCTATTTCAAGCAAGTCCAGGTTGCTGCCGCAGCCAAAACTTGTACAAAGTTAATACACAATAGCAGCCAAATTGCGATTTAATGATTATAGAACTTCAATATTTGAGTATTGCAAGTTTAAAGGGCTACTCATGTTTGTATTTTGAGAGCCAACTCCGATATGGTTCTTTAGTCGGCTTTCATGCACGCACAATTTTAGAATCCAATGAAATTTATTGTGCTATCTTATTTGTTGCTTAGCCATTGATCATAGTAATTTTTCTCCTGCCTTAAAACTATTCAACTGAATCACATGTTGGTCCTCAAGCGAATTGCATATTTCAAATTGAAGGGCGGCAAAAAAATATAGGAGCCCCAAAAAAAAACTGAACCGACTGGGATTAGATTGGTTTGATTTGATTTTTTTCAAAAAAAAACCGTTCATTTTTTTCTTCTAAGAAAACCAAACTGAAAACTGATCTTTTAATTAAGAAAATTATTTAAACTAAAATGTCTCGGATTAGATTCTTGTTGAGTATTATAAAAGTTTGTCGTGAAATTATCAACATTTATTTTTAAATATTTTTTTATTTTTAGTGTTGTATTATTTTAGTAGTCCTTGATTCTGACGGATTTAAGTGTGGAAGTAATGTATTATTATGACAGTTGTTTAATTTTTTGTATTAATTGAGGTTTGATATAATATCAATAGTTTAAATAAAGACATATCTATAGATTATATTTTGATTCAACATGCTTGAATTATGCCTATAATTTTTAAGCAACTCGTTAGAATAATATTAAACTTATACTTTTCCCTTCTTTGAAAAAGTTAACACCATTGTAGTAGGATTAATATAATTATACATATGAAGAGAAACTATTGCATATAAGTGATTATTATAACTTTTTGTAAAATGTTTAGAAGTAAATAAATGTACACAAGGCCAAAAGGAAGGGAAAAAAATGTAAATACTTGTCACAAGTAACATGTCAAAGAACTCATAAACAATAAATAATGTATAGGCTCTTTGCAACCATTAATTACTTAACTAAATCAATTATATCTAGTGTAAAAATATTTTTTATGAAGTGTATAAAAATTATAATGTTTAGAAAAAATGTCATGTTAGTCCTTAATTTCCTGAATATATACTAATTTAGTCTTCACTTTTTAAAAATATACAACGTTAGTCCTTGGCCTTATAATGTATTTGTGTAAGAGTTAATTTTCAAGGGCAAAAGTATACTTTTAAACATGTATATGTTTTAATTTAAATTTAATATAAGAATAATGACATTTAGGAACAATAAAATATATAAATATTAAATATTAAGGGAAACTATACGTGATCCCTTGTGTTTATTAGCATTACCCGTTTATTATTCTAATGTTTTGTATTACCTAAAAAAATCCTCTACTATTACAAGGATTCGGTTAAATACTAACGCTTATTGTTTTTTTATTAATTTACTTTTATATTATTATTTTTTATAAATTATTTATGTAATTTTTTTAAAAAATAAAACTAAAATAATAAAAACTATAACTTATTATTTTATAATGGAAGGATGAATATTTTGATTTTTTTTTTAGTTTATATTTTAAATTTTATTCCTTAATTAATTTTTTTTAAATGCATTAATATTTAATCTTTTTTAGAAATAATAAATATATTACGATTTTATAATTAATTTAAAAATTAAAAATTATAATGTATTTATTCTTTAATAAACATTCAATATTAATGCATTTAAAAAATTAATTAATGAATAAAAATATAAAATATAACATCTCTATCCTAATGAGACCTTGTATATAAGTTTAGATTATCCAAAAGCATATATGTTGCTTGTTCTTGTTGTTAATACCTAATAGTCATAGATGGTTTTGGTCAACTCATTGACTGGAAGTCGTTATGCATCAAATGTGAATGAGAATTAGTTGACTTGTCAACCTGAAATTGAGCGGTCAAGTCAAATTTTCAATTTTGGGACAAGTTATTGTCCCTTGGACCGTACGCCTTATTCTTCCCGCACGTGCCCTCTCTGTACTTGTGCTCTACACGGCCCAGATTGGGGGCGGTTTTTTTTTTTTTTAAATCTCTTTTTTGCTATTAATACAAACTATGGGTTATTAACACTGTTATTCCCTGAGGTTTACACAAATTATATTTTTATAACGTATTTAGTTATAATTACACTGTCACCTCTTTATTTAATTTAAAAGATAAAAATATTCTTATATTTTTTAAGAATATTTTAATTATTTTTGTGATAAAAATATATATTTTTATCTTTTAAATAAAATTAAAGGATGATAGTATAATTAAAATTAAAATTACCATCAAAATATAGTTTGTGTCAATTTAAGGGGGGTGATAATGTTAATACCAACTACATACCTGATACCACGTGCTGAATGTCTCACCTCTTCATCTTCAACATTGGTTTTGAACGACAAGGACGTATAAAAATATAACTAATATATAAACTATTATGCTTCAAATATATATATATAAACTCATTAATTAATAGTCTTAATTTAATTATTATAAAGTATTGATTCATATCTTGATTAATGATGTACCAATAAGAGATGGAGGTAATTGCAATTGATAATATTTATTATTGACTAATTAGGCCATTTAAATAAGTTTAATACTTTAATTTAGTCACACGTGTGTTGTAGGAAGCATATGAATCCTGTGGCTTGCTTATATGACATAAAGAAAACTTAATAAACAACTTAATTTCTTTATTTATTGACTAGTAATGATTACAAGCGATTGCATTGTAAACTCATATTATTATATTAAGAAATGTTAAAATAATTATTATTTTAAAAATTATAAATTTTATGAACAAAAATTATTTGTCTAATATTTATTAGACAATAAATAAATATAATTGTACTTATTAATAATGAAATCAAAAATTAAAATAGTGAACAAAGTTTAAAATTCTTCACACCCTTCTCTTCTCATTGTGAAGTGAGTGCAATAAGGGGTTGTGTACCCCACCTCGTGCCTTACTCACATTGCAAGGTAGAGCGAACTAAAATTGGCCTTTAACATTTTTTTTTGATATTTTTTGTGAATTTTATCTATTATTTTATCTTTCTTTTTTTGGGTTATATCCAATTAAATTTACTTATTTTTTAATTATATGATTCTAAATTTATTAATTTTAACTAATTTCAATGGATATTTTAAATTAAATTTTAAATAACTTATGAGAAAGATGAAAAATGGTTCAAAAATTAAGTGTTTAAATAATAAAATTTATAAAAATGTTTAGCAACTAAAATACATTTTCGCATTAAAAAAAAATGTTCATTTTCAGAAAATTTCCCATTATAGGGAATTATAAATTAAGCTACTTGGAATCAATAATTGATGTGTTGTCCTGCTATGATACGAAGGAGTCACGTAGAGAAATTTGTGATTGCAATTTGCAACTGTTACTCAATAGCATCTTGCTAGAATGTGGGCATAAAGAATGAATTCATTAACCAAATAACAAGTCCTTGTATGTTCACAAACCAAACCAAACCAAATTCCATAATTTTTTTTTTTATTATTATTAATTTATCCTACAAATAAACTCCCAGAAATCATCTCATCAACCCAAAAAAAAGATTTCGTCCTTTACACAATCTCTCTGACTTGGATAATGTCGTTCTTTCCAGTATTTTCCACATCAGCATTAGCTGACCAATAGTTGTTCGACACGTGTACATGAAGCCACTTGTGACACTTTTGCCACTGCCACTCCATTTCCCATTTCCAGCCCAGCTTGTGCTGGCACCGGGCCCCCCGCTTTTCTCCTCCTCTTCGGCGACGCACTACCCGTCGATGAAGACGGCTCCGGTGACGACCGCTTCGAGGTAATTCTGACGGGCTCAGGCTCACCGGAATTAATCCTCAACGGAAAATTCAACAGAGCCCTGGAACCCCTCATCCTGTAAGCGGCTCGGTCATAAGCCAAAGCCGCATTTTCAGCCGTCTCAAAAGTTCCAAGCCAGACCCGAGCCCCATTTTTAGCCGGGTCTCGTATTTCAGCCGCGAACTTTCCCCAAGGTCTCTGTCTCACTCCTCTGTAGTGCTTACCCTTACAAGGGACCACCGCAGGAGCCGCCGTCTCCGCCACCTCCGTCGCCTCCGGAACAGCTATTTCTTCTACCGGTTCCGCTTTCACAGCCGGAAAACTTGGTTGGTAGCCGTCAACTTGCTCCTGTGGGACCCACCCAACAGTCAGCGCGTCGCACAAGAAGTCGAAGACAAGCATGTCCTCAGAATCGTTCTCCTTCAAGGGGAGCTCCCCCCAGTTGTCAGTTAGACAAGGGTACAAGAGGCTAAAGCTTGAACTCCGGCAAAAAACGGAACCATTACTGGCTACAGAACCATTAGAACTCGTCGACGTACTGAGCCCACACTCCTGTTCGCCGAGCAAGTACCTGCGAACCGACTCCAGCACAGCATAATCAGATGGCGTCGTATTCTGTCCGTACATTTCTGATATCCACAGAAACTCTGATTTTCTTTTTCCAATAAACTGGAAATTGGGCTTTTTCTTGATAGTGTGCTTCTGGCTAAGAAGGGGAGATTTAGAGGTTGATGAATTTGGAAATTTTTAGAGTGGAAAGAAGAGAGGCAACTTATATAGGGAAAAAGATGCATGAATTTAACTTAAAATCAGATTTTTTTTAAAAGAAAAATAATATTATAATACAAGTTGGTCGAATTTTTTTAACGTTTTGTAGTAACGATGCTTTTGAAATGGAGTGGATGTTGATTTTGTTGGACGACGTTGGTTCTCTGAAAGTTCAATTGTGCGAAGTGGGGAGATTTTTTTTCTTTTTTTTTATCACGTCATGTTATTATGATGAGGGGGAAGGGGATGACGTCATGAGTGTTTGAACAACAAGATGTTGGTTGTCTGTTTGCGGGGTCGACTTGTCTGTTTACTTATAGCCTGAGGATAAATAATTCATGAGTTATTATTTATTTATTTTAATTTTATAATTAGGAAAAGGACGGTGAAACCCGTATGAACTAAAAAGAATTAAAAGGCAAATATTTAATTTGTTAATGAATTTTATTAACTTAGATGATAAATACCCTCTCAATTAAAATTATTGTTAAATGAGACATGGTACAATATCATTTATTTATTTATTATTCAAATATTCAAAAATAAAAAATATCACCTGGCATTTCTAATAAGCATATTTTTATTTTCAATTAAAAAGTTATCAAATACTATAAAAAAAACAAATTTCCAAATACAAAAGCGGCAGCCACTGACAATTTTTGTCGACAATTGTTAGGCGCAGGCAGCAACTATGGCGATTGCTAACCATTTGACTCATTAGAGACACCACTGAATTCAAATTTTATGAATTGAACTATGCTGAGTTATTTTGACACACAAAGAAAAAAAAAAATTGCCGAAAGAGGAAAGAAAATTAGCGACCATCGTAATATCACCGTAAAATGCCGTCAATTAGCTAGATATGCGTTACTGTCTCTATCAAAATTACTGACCGTTCATTAGCTAAAAAGGAGGTGGTAGTGCATCTTCTCACGTCTCCTGTTTCATGATGACCAGAGAAGATTGCCACTCTTCTTTCCTCAATTGGCAGAACTACTGTCGCCAATTGCAGCCATTGGTAGTTGAGAGTTTTCAACGACTAGAGATAATATCTTACTCCTTCTATCTTTATTTTTTTTTTTAATTTTAAGAATTTATTTTATAGTATTTAATTAAATTTTTTAAAATAATCGACCTATCAAATATGACACATGACACATAATAAATGTTAAATGAATGTTGATATAGTGGGCCCATATCAAACACTTTTTTTCACAGATAAATTAGACTAAATCTGTCACTTAAATTGGGATTTTATTAAAACAATTGCAGAGTTAAGTCGTTATTTTCTCTGTGGTAGATTTAGCGTGACTGCGATGAATTTATCAATTAACTTGCCAGTTAAACAGTACTATTGTACTCTATAAAAATTATGATCAGTTCTATTATACATGTAAATATTTACATTGACAAACGTTTTCTAAAACGATTTTTAAAAAAATTGATTTATTTAATGAACGACAGGGACTAAATATATTACTATTTATGAGAAGCATCCAGGACGGAGGCAGTAAAGAAGAAAGAAGAAAGAAAATGAAAAGGACAACACTGCCGTGGCCATTAACACAACACAATGAATTATGGATAAGGCTCCCCAGCCAAGTCAACTTTCTTACCAAAATGACCCACATTTGTCAATTTGCATTGCCTTTTACTTTTATATCACCTTCAAGGAAGCCAAGTGTTAACCTTTTTAACCTCTCTCTTTTAACGAGATTATTAGATTATATTAAACTCTTTGGAGGATTTAATGGCTCTTCTTTTTCTATTAATGGGAAAAGCACGAGGTTGCAGGTTAAAATTTGTTATTGAATATTCATTGGATTAGGTGTAATGCTATTGCGTTATATTATATATATATATATATATCCACTTGCTTGCTGGTGTAACCAGTCGTTATTTTTTTCCTTTGATTGTGAAACTGGCGGCCTTAATTTAATGCATTCCAGTGGAAAATTAGATCTGTTAGTCCTCGTTCTCATTATTGCTTTTAACACTCTCCTACCACATTCGTCTCTGTTGACAATTGTCATTGCTTACCTCTAAGTTTTGTAATTTATATCCCCAATTTTCAGTAAAAGAAAATTAGAGAACATCATTTCCGCTAAGAAATTATGGCAAACTGGACATTCTATTTCTATCCAACAGGAAAAAGAAAAAAGAGAAAGTCGAACGTTTAATCAACCACCGTGCATATTTTCATAAATTGCACCAAGATAACGTAAACTCGCATTTCCTTCTAACAGTCTTTTTCTAATGTAAATTTCGGAGGGGTGGGTTTCAAAAACCTGTTAGCAGAGAGATGGGCACGTGACGCCTTACAATATTATAAGTAAATAACGTGACACATCAGCAACCTGGTCAAATATGACTTTGACGAAGGAACCATTCTCCTTTTCCTATTCCATTATTAGTAACAAAATCTAGGTTTCATCGCCACGTGCACCGCACCGCACCGCAATCCAAGACTCGAATTTTCCCTCAAAACGACAAAAGGATTCAGTCCTCGTTAAATAAAAACATTAGAAAATTAAAATTCTGCACGTGTGTTTTTATAGGAGGCTGCATTGTACCTTCCTTCTTACATTGTACGTGAAGCCGTGAAGGGTCTCAGTCGGCAATGTTTATAAATTATAAAATTATAATATATTCTATTCAAATCTAACCATTTGAATATTTAATCGTTGAATGGAATTCCAACCTAATTATTTTTTTTAAATAAACTAAATGATTTGATAAGGGCTTCTCAGCTACCAATCTATGATTAGAACTAATTAAATATAATTTTATTTATTAAAAAAATTAAACCAATGTTAATCATTGAATAATAATACATGATTCTTGTGTGTATATGTGTATGTATGCACACGTACAAAAAAAATTGTATGCGCTTTCAGTGTGTAAGGTCTAATTTAATTACATATTAAACCATATTAAACATTAATCATTAAATAGTGGGTCAAAAGCATGGAACAGGGGCCAACTTGGGCATTGATATAGAAGCTTAGAGCTATGCCGTATCGAATCTGAATGCGCTTTCAGTGTGTAAGGTCTAATTTAATTACATATTAAACCATATTAAACATTAATCATTAAATAGTGGGTCAAAAGCATGGAACAGGGGCCAACTTGGGCATTGATATAGAAGCTTAGAGCTATGCCGTATCGAATCTGAATACTGCTAATATGATATTCAAATCAATGAAGATAGCATGAAGGATGATGAATGTTATCGGGTTTGATGATGTCTGCAAATTTGTGCGCAGAAAAACCAATATAATTCCCATAGCAAATTAAGCTACCATAACAAGGATACAAGGGATTATGCCAATTGAGTTATTAATATCCAAAAATGAAATCATTTCATCCTCATTTACTTCGATATAAAATTAAAAAAAAAAGACTAGAGAAATTCGAAAACTTATTTTAGAAGGTTTGCATGGAATAACACAATTAACTCCTTTCATGCCATCATTTTGACAAGTTTTTAGAAGTTTAACAGTCTAGTATTACTCATAAAGAGTAATATAACGAGTAATATAATTTGTTCCCTTGGAAATCTACCTGAAAGTTGAACACAGGCTTAGCCCCTTTTTAAGATCAGTCCAAAATAATGGGCGTAGACCCACTTGAAAATCAATCCAAGCAATGGGTCATGACCCGAGTCCGTTCTCCCTAAGCCACTTAGAATTTTCATAATCAAGTACCCCCGAATTGGAATAATCCCGAGGTGACGAGCAAATGGGGTCACTGCCAGGTCTATTCCTTGCAAGCTGCCCAGGACTCCTGTTATCGAGCATACTATAGTAAACCTAATCTTGATATGACAAACATCTACCACATCCAAGACATAAATCTCCCTCCCCCTTTAATAAAGATCCCAAAATCACAAGAACAAGTCAATGCACGTTGCCTAAGAGATAAGTGGCCACGATTTATGGGGAATGTCACTCATAAGGCAAATGGTCACGATTTCTAAGACATGTTACTCATAAAACTGTAGAGAATAATAGAGCACAAATGGAACACTTTTATTAATACAAAATTTACAACACAAAATTTAGAAACTCTCACTCTTTTTCATTTACAACATAATATTCACAACTCAACTCCCACACACTCTTTGTTGAGCTTATTATTTGCTCAACTCTCTAACACTCTAAACTCTCAACAATTGATCAAATTCTTTGATCAACTCTTTATTCTTAACTTGCTTGCTTGCAAAACTAAATGAGGGAGGGGGGTATTTATACTTAGTTTCAACAAACCAAAACCACACAAATAAAATAATGTAAAAATTTATTAACCACACAAGTTTATAATACTTATCTCCTTAATTATTAACTTAAAATATCTTACCTAATCTAGAAACTTCAAGAATTGGGCTTGTAAATATTTGGGCTTAATCTTGGGCTTGATGTTGTAATTAATTTAATTTAATTTGGTGTTGTAATTTTAACACTCCCCCTCAACACCAACTTCCATTCTTCTAACTATGTTGAGTTGTCTTCGAAACTTTTCAAACTTATCAACACCCAAGCCTTTTGTGAACAAATCAGCCACTTGATCTTCGGTCTTAACATACAACAACTCAATTTCTTCTTGCAGAACTTTCTCCCGGATGAAGTGATAATGCACCTCCACATGCTTTGTTCTTGCATGAAAAACTGGATTTTCTGCCAAACAAATTGCTGACCGATTATCACAATATATTGACACTTTATAATCTCTTGGCTGATGTAAATCCTCCATCAATTGCATCAACCATGTACTTTCTTGAGCTGCCATTGCGGCTGCTCTGTACTCAGCTTCAGTAGTTGACAATGATACAGTCGGTTGCCTTTTGCTGCACCAAGAGACTGTTCCTGAACCAATCTTGAAAAAATACCCAGTGGTCGAACGTCGTGTGTCATGATCTCCAGCATAGTCAGCATCACAATAGCCAACTATTTTACAATATTGATCTTTCTTATAGAAGAGACCATAGTCCATTGTGCCTCTCACATATCTCAATATTCGTCGAGTTGCTTCTAAGTGAGGTTTCTTAGGATTTTGCATGTATCGACTTATTACTCCAACTGCATAAGAAATGTCTGGTCGAGTCAATGTCAAATAGATGAGACTTCCTACCAGTTGTCGATACATAGTTCCATCTTCTAAATCCTTTCCTTCATGACCGCACAACTTGGCATTGGCTTCTAGCGGTGTTGAGATAGGCTTGCACTCTAGCATCCTAAACTTCTGCAACAAATCTTTGGCATATTTTTGTTGTCCTAAAAAAATTCCTTTTGCTGTCCGAGTAACTTCGAGCCCAAGGAAATGCTTAAGTTGTCCAAGCTCTTTCATCTGGAAGCGAACCGCCAAATTCTCTCTTGTTCGACGAATTTCTTCTTCATCATCTCCAGTGATAATTAAGTCATCCACATATACCAGCACAATTGCAAGTTTCTTTCCATTAGCTTTGACGAACAAGCTAGAATCAGCTGGTGCTACAGAGTAACCACCATGTGTTAGAAATTCTCCAATTTTACCATACCATGCCCTTGGAGCTTGCTTTAATCCATACAATGCATTTCTCAATTTACACACATAATCAGGATGAAATTTGCTTTCAAATCCAATTGGTTGAATCATATAGATCTCCCGATCTAACTCTCCATGTAGAAAAGCATTCTTTACGTCCATTTGCCACAATATCCAACCTTTACTAGCTGCCAATGCAAGTAGAACTCGTACTGTGGTGATCTTGGCTACTGGACTAAACGTTTCATCATAGTCTAGTCCATACTGTTGAGAAAATCCTCGAGCTACCAACCGAGCTTTATACCTCTCCACCGATCCATCAGGACGTCTTTTGATCTTATACACCCACTTACAAGATATAGGTTTTACATCCTTTGGCTTTGGCACTAAATCCCAAGTTTGATTTTGCTCCAACGCTATAATTTCTTCTTCCATAGCTTTAATCCATTCAGAGTTCTGTGATGCTTCTTCAAAAGTCTCAGGTTCTTTAAAATTTTCCTCTTTCGCCATAGCCGCATTAGCATATTTGGGATTAGGCTTTCGTATTCTTATTGACCTTCGAGGATGAGACTGAGGAGTTGCAGGTTCTGCTCCTTCATATTTGGCATCCGTTGTTGGTTGTTGATAGATGCCAGTTTGCCAAGGACTTTGAGTTGTCTCTTGCTCGGTGTTGTCATCACTGCTTCCATTATCAAGGTCTTCTTGGCTCGGTCGAATTTTAGCAATTTGATCATCTATCTTTTGTTGTAGTCGTTCTTCTATTTCTTTTGAATCTGGAAGCTCCTCTTTTTGTGGCGACCACCATGAAGATGCTTCATCAAACACCACATTTCTTGATGTGTAGCACCGCCCACTAGTAGGGTCACAACATTTCCATCCTTTGCGCTGGTTATCACATCCAACAAAGATACACCTGATTGCCTTTTTGTCAAATTTATTTCTCAAGTGATTTGGCACAAATACATAGCATATACTATCAAATACTCGAAAATGACTCACTGTAGGTTTCATATCCCACAACTTCTCAAAGGGTGATATGAACCCTAACTTTGGTTGAGGAAGCCTATTAATCACGTGGGCTGCAGTCTTCATTCCTTCGGCCCAAAATCTTCCTGGTACATTTTTTGCGTGCAACATACTTCTACAAATCTTTGCAAGATGCCGATTCTTCCTTTCTGCAACACCATTTTGTTGTGGCGTGTTGGCACATGTGAACTAATGTCGTATCTTATTTTCTCGAAGATATTGTGAGAACTCATTAGAGGTATATTCTCCTCCATTATCTGTGCGGAGACAATGAATCTTCTTTCCAACTTCTCCTTCAGTTGTTTCTTTAAATTCCTTGAACTTCAAAAAAGTATCTGATTTTTCCTTCATAAAGAAAACCCATACATACCTCGCGAAGTCATCAATAAATGTCACCATGTACCGCATACCACTAATTGATGGCTGCTTGACAGGTCCAAACACATCAGAGTGAACCAACTCCAATGGCTGCTTGACAGGTCCAAACACATCAGAGTGAACCAACTCCAATGGCTCCTTAGCTCTAAACTTTGACTCCTCATATGGTAGTTGATGTGCCTTGCCGTACTGACATCCCGCACACACTGTATCCACTCTCACATTAAGTTGAGGTAGACCCTTAAGCATTGCCTTGCTCATCATCACTTTTAGCTTATGATAACTTACATGTCCCAATCGTGCATGCCACAAATCTACTGTCTCATTCTTTCGAGTCTTGTCTACATAAGCTGACTCTGCTGATAGTACATAGACTGACTCTAGTCGTCTTCCTTCCATTGTTGGTGTTCCCATGATTTTTAAATCTTGGTACACCTTAACATCTTGTGGACCGAACAAGACATAGTGTCCAGAAGATGTTAACTGTGATACTGACAATAGATTCTTTTTCATGCCGAGGACATGATAGACATCTTGAAGTGTTACCTTGTTAGGACTGTAACGAGGTGCAAGGACTGTGTTACCGATGTGAGCTATAGGCAATCTTGAGTTGTTGGCTGTCACCACCACGCGACTTCCTTTGTACTTAGTCGTATCTTGCAGCTTTTCTTCGTCACCAGTCATATGATTTGAACATCCTGAGTCGACGATCCAATCATTTTTATAGTCAATCCGTCCAGGCATTATCACTGAGAGTGATAGGTCTTCTTCCTCTATAGCGACAGACGCTTCAGCATCCCACTCATCTTCACTTTTTCTTTCTGAGTTTGATGTGGCAGCATTACCCTCAGCAGACCTTTTCTTAGACCAACAATCTTTTGCCATGTGTCCTATTTTTCCACAATTGTAGCATTTTCCTTCAAACTTTTTCTTTTGGTTGGACTGACTACCATTGCCGCGAGCCCTCCATACTCCCCCTGTTTGTGAGCTACCTTCTTGATGATAACTCTTTATCTTGTCATCATCTCTTTTAGATCCTCCACCAACACGTCGTTTAAATCAACCTTTTCTTTTGTCGATGTAGAGTGCTTCTTCATCGCCTTTTAAAGAGACTCCACCCATTTGCTTGACAATCGCTTCTTGATCAGCAAGCAAATTTTCAAATTCAATGAGAGATGGTTGGGTTGGCCAGCCTTGTACAGCAGTAACAAAACTTCTATACTCGGGCCTCAAACCATGGATGATAATTCTTTTCATCCTAGTTTCAGCAATGGCAGCGGCAGGATCTAACTCAGATATTTCACGGCACAAGGACTTTACCTTTGTGAAGTATTGGTTGATCGTCATGTTGCGTTGTGCAATTGACAACAGTTCATTCTCTAGAAGCTGTAGTCGCATGTTGTTTTTCTTTGAGAAGAGTGATGCAAAAGTGTCCCATGCTTCATTTGGCGTCTTAGCCTTCTTTATATGCTCTAACAGTTCTTCTTCAACTGTGGTCTTAATGGCGAACATAGCCTTACCAGTTTTTACCTTCCACTTCTTTAAAATGGCTTCGTCTGTTGGCTGCTTCACTTCATTCCCGCCAACGACCTCCCAAAGATCTTGGCCTTGAAGGTAAGACTCCATCAACGTCGCCCATGTATTGTAATTTTGGTTGTTGAGCTTCTTGATTCCTCCAACGACTTGAAGGTCACCCATCGTGTTGGCAGTACCTCAGAAACAAGTTTTGTTAACAAACTTGCAGAGTCACAGGCTACTCACAAAACACAGAAGCTCACTCACTCACAATTTCTAAAAATCCTTTCTGATGTGGAAGATCAGTCAAAGCTGCAACCACAGAGCATACTCAGAATTCTTAGAAATCCTGCAACTTGAGCAGTCCCAGACAGTCCCGCTCTGATACCAATTGTAGAGAATAATAGAGCACAAATGGAACACTTTTATTAATACAAAACTTACAACACAAAATTTAGAAACTCTCACTCTTTCTCATTTACAACATAACACTCACAACTCAACTCCGACACACTCTTTGTTGAGTTTATTATTTGCTCAACTATCTAACACTCTAAACTCTCAATAATTGATCAAATTCTTTTATCAACTCTTTATTCTTAACTTGCTTGCTTGCAAAACTAAATGAGGGAGGGGGGTATTTATACTTAGTTTCAACAAACCAAAACCACACAAATAAAATAATATAAAAATTTATTAACCACACAAGTTTATAATACTTATCTCCTTAATTATTAACTTAAAATATCTTACCTAATCTAGAAACTTCAAGAATTGAGCTTGTAAATATTTGGACTTAATCTTGAGCTTGATGTTATAATTAATTTAATTTAATTTAATATTATAATTTTAACAAAAACAAGTGACCACGATCTCGAGATTTCTATCATCCTGAGCACGTTATCAATTGAAGAATAAATGGCCTAATGGTCTGCCGTCAAACTCTAGAGTTTAACATAAATAAAATTTTGACTATAAAAATGAAAACTTTGAGATGGTTAAAGGAAATAAAACTCTTTCTCACAAAAAAGACAAAAATACTATTTATTTATAGAGTCGTTAACTTAGGCATCAAAAGGCTTTTAATAGAACAACCATTAACAAAATCATAATGAAATTATCTTCTTTTGCAAAAAGTAGAAACAACCCATTTTAAAGTTTGATTTCAACACAGCCTCATCAAGCTCGAGCTCAAGTTCTTTCTCTCAAAACAAATTTAAATCTTATTAATTTAAAAATATAAATTTTTCTATCAATATAATTAAATGAGTGAAATAATATGGTTACTTTATCTTTAATTTTCATTTATTTCTTTGATTAATTTATTTCACTCATCTAATTATATATTAACACATCAATTTGTATATAGAGTTTTAAGAGTAACACTATTCTTATATATATGGGGTAGAGAAAATATTTTGAACTCAAGACTTTAATACTTTTTTTTTTGGTTAATATAATGAACATGGATTTTTTTTTTTTGAATTTGAAATCTCCATTAGAGTGGAGATAAATGTACAAGTAAAGCATATAAAAACACTACAAATTTATAAAAAAGGATATAGAGGCTTTAAAGTTTTAAAAGGACGTGAAGATATTTGTTAGAAGATGAAATTTATCTAAATTAATAAATAATAGTCAAAATTAATAAAAATATTAAAATACCTGAATGACTTTTTAAAAATATTATTTTTTAACGAGAATTAATTTCTCTATCTGTCATCCACACCCAATACACCACATCATTATCATAATCTTCATCTGCATCAATTTCTCTCTCCTCTATACAACATATTTTCATCACTATCTTCCTCTTCTTAATTGAAGCAAAACTACGTTATTAACGTTATCTTAACAAAGACCACACTACAACCCTCCAAAATTTCTATATATTTTGTTTTTCAAAAAACAAAAAAAAAGAAAAACAAAATTCATTTGGGGTGCTAATGCTCTCAAAATCCCCAAGAACTCAATCAAATCTTTCGCATGTGTGATCAAACGCACCACATACATAATCACCCCATCATCAACAAAAGCAAGAACCTCAAAACCTTGCAGCTAACGTTCTCCAAAACCATCTTATAAGTTCAAATCCTCTTCTTCTTCCATTAACTTCACAAGCATCATTATACACCAACTTCCCATTTCAATTTCTCATCAAAATCATCTCTTACACACCAACCATTCTTCTTCTTCTTTCATATTTTCTAATAATTTCTTAATATTGATTGTAGAATCAAATATTGGATGTGGTGTTATTCAATTCCTTTGCATTTCAAACACCCAAAATTCTCCTTTCATAGTCGATTTGAAATAAAAGCCATTCCTCTATACAAAATTATTTTTTTCTGTTTGGTTTGTGGGAAAAACAAATGGGGTTTTTGATTAATGGGTTCTCGTTGTTATCAAGTTTGATGATGATTTTGGGGAAAGGAAAATGTGAGAAAGAGTGGGAAAATGAAAGAAAATGGTGAGGGAAGAGAAGAATCTGACTAAACTAACAATTGTTAGATGAATTTGGTATTTTAGTACTATCAAAATTCATTTGATAAAAAAACATACAGAAAAGAGAAATTTATGATATTAAAGGGACATTTTGATACTTTTGATAGTCAAAAAAATAATTTTATCTTTTTAATTATTAAATCCGACAGATTTTATTTTTTAAGAGTTTTTTATGACCTTTTGAAAATTTAAAAATTTATATACTTTAGAAATTCTAGTGCTCTTTATCCTGAATGTACTGCCAACTCTAGGCTGTGAACACGAGTACACTATTCTTTAACTCATTACATATATCGAGCTTCATTTTTCTATACTTCATTTACCTGGCGGGCTGGCCCCACAAAGCAATGTATAGCATGCTAATTAAAAAGGCTGCTGAGCAGGATCCCCAGCCGACTTGGCTGGGATCCTCAGCTCACCTGTCCTGTCCAAGGTCGAATCCTCCCTCTCCCAGTCGGCTGGGATCCTCAGCTCACCTGTCCTGTCCAAGGTCGAATCCTCCCTCTCCAATGTGTGTATTTGTAATAAAAAAAGCATTAAAAAATAAAAATAAAAATAAAAAGGGTGCAGCTCTGTGCATTTTAAAAGTACTTTTCTGGATGCAACCAATTAAAGAGCAAGATTAGATCAGAACAAAATCCAACCTAATAAAGGCCTACATGTAATCATCACAGCTCGCAAACTTGTATGCTAATTTTGCGGCTTCTAAAAGACACAAAAATATCAAGTAAGAAAAGGTAGATAACGAATCCTCTAAGAGATATAGTAACTAGATTAACTGATAATGACAAATTTAAATAATTTAAAATAAGAAAAATAAAACTAGATAATAAATAGATAAAGATGTCTTTATCCCATATAATAAGCTATCACATAATTTAAAAATTCATTTATAAACTTGACTGAGAAGAACAGTATAAAAAAGGTTCAAATTGACCACATTACATAATAGAATACTAACCCAGTGTGAACTTTATATACAGAAGTAATCAGGAGGTTCCTTTCTCATCAGATCATTTTAGTTGCTGATATGATGCCACAAGTGAACGAGGAGAAACTTGGAGGCTGCCCTTAGGCCTTACAATTAGGGTGTAATCTCCCTGAGTTTCCTTTATATCCAGACAGCCTTGGGTGTGATCAAATAATTCTTCCAACGACTTGACAAGGGGTTGTAAGGATGGTTAAGGAGAAATAGCTTTTTTGCAACTTATTGAGGCTTCTTTTCCAAATTTTGATCACATAGTTGTTTTATGCTTTCAAGAAAAAGAAAAAAGCTTTTTCACTTCAATGATCAATATTTCTCTTTCAGTATTTCCAAGTTTGTAAGTGTCACAGAAATTCCTTTCATGGTTTTCAAGACCTTATGGATGTAGAAGAACCTCAAAGAGGATTGCACCCACAATTGCAAGGCCCCAGGTCAGCCTTCAGAGTTTCTCCTCACTGAACACTCAGATACCAGTTACTGTATTTAGGAAATCTCTAAATCATATTTCTTCTCAGTTACTAGAGAAGTTTCTATGTTCCATCCAATGAAGTACACAAGGTGCATAATCATCTAAAAAAGGCATGAAGAAGATTTTTGTTCAACTCTAAACTGGCTGCTTCATTTTGCTGTTTAAAGCTTTCAATAATTACTTTCTTGAGCGCATTTCTCATCATCTTATGAACTAAGGTCCAAGGTTCATTTACATCGGCCGAAGCCCCTGCTTTGGTTCTCACCCACATCTGGTATCTTTAGTAAATCTATCTGCATATTTCAGGATTAGCTTCACTCTGCTGATTGGCAAATTTGTTGTGATGGAGGTTTTTAAATTCCCTGTATATGGGTTACCATTGATTGCAGAGTTGTCTTTTCAAAATAGGTTGAAGATGTGATTTGGAGGGTTTCAACTGGTAATGCACAAACGAAAATCTGCTAAACAAATTACATTCTTGCATGTGATTTTATAGGGTGAGGCCATCAGAGGAAGAACTTGTTCACCACATGCCTGTAGGAATTTGTGTATTTTAATCCTCACTCTGATCTGATGAAACTAGTAACAGTTATTTGTATTCCAGATTCTAGTACAACTTTTTTAGTTGCGGACCTGCAACTGATTCCCTGCAGTATAATCCGGAGACATCGTAATCTAACCTTTCACTAAACCTTGACAAATTTAAGCTTCCTTTGAGAAATCTCTATATCAAGATTCCTCTGTTAAACATGCTGTTTTGAGCCCAAAGTATTTAAAAATATTAAGTGGATCTAAATGCTTTCATTTTTTTCCACCCCAACCTCTACTCCCAGAAGGAACGGATGACTAAATTACCAAGGGAACTTCCTGTCTGAGAGAAAAGCAAATCTCCACTTCTTTACCCCTTACTTTTCTTTCCTAAGGTTTTTCAATGTATCATTTTGAGTGAACAATGTCATCTCAGCAAATTAGGGAAAGTCATTAAAAGTTTCATTCCTTCACCAGCATCCATAAGATTATCCCATGTTCTTCCTACAACTAACCTCGCTTCTAAGACTAGCACTCTCTGTGAATGATTTGTACATGTCCTTCTCTTTTGGTGTATAATTCCTGTAAGTGTTTGCAAAAATGATCACCGTAAGAGTCAAAAGTCCTGCTTCTCTCAAGATTTCCATGGTCTTGAGAATTAAGACAATGAGCACCGTTCACTACACAAATGAACTCAATCAGGCACTTCCTACATGGCATCAGGCAATCAATGTATTTTAACGCAATTTTGATCTACGAAAGACTATGCACGTCATAGTTCTGCAGCCTATTATAGGGAATGTTAACCAAGTTGGAGATATTGAGATCTCATAGCATCTGTCAATTATTTTTCATTATCATCCTGATGAAAGACCATTGTCTTAAACATGAATATGAAGATTTGATCTACAAAAGGGAAACAGGAAAATCAATGATTTGATCTGCAAAAGGGAGACAGGAAAATCAATGCCATGACAAGATTAGGAACTGCTAAAAAGTCAGATGATGAAGAAACATGATCCATCAGCTGGTTGCTTCAAGACAAAGAATTAATATATTACCTGCTGAGGCAAATGTAGGGAGTTGTCAAAATATTGGGGTTCCAATATACATCCATGAAACTATGGAGATAGCACAAGCATTAATATTATTGCATCCATGTCAAAAATGGGGAAAAAAGGCGATTGATTTGCATAGAGAAAATGGTGGAGAGATGTAACTCCTTAAGTGAGAATGGGAACGCACAATACCTGTGCTTCTCAGAAACTCATGTAATCAGTACTTTCTTCATGTAATTCTGTTAAATTAACCACCTTATTAGAAAGTATGTTTACTTATTCTGCGTGGGAGCTTCATTGTGTAACTGGTAAACAGCACCTTGAAATGGAAAAAAGGTTCCATAAATTTAAATTTAGCATCAGCTCTTAAGAACTTCCAAACACAATAGAATTAATAGAATAAAAGTGGGGCATTAAACTATCAGCTGAGAAAATGTAATTTAGGTTCAATTCTAAATGGAATATGAGGGTTTAGTCTCAAGATAATGAAACTTGCTTATTATGCATTATCTATTTGGATTTGCATAATATAAGAATTCAAGTAATTGCCATTCAATGAAATAAATTTAGGAATATTTCCAATTCATTACCTAAAATGAGATATGCACAACTACCAGAGAAAAAACTGTTCAAGTTAAAAGGGTGCATACCTTCAAATCACAAAGAACAGGAAGGTCCAAGAATAAAGAAAGTCAGAACTACATTGGATCAATGTGATCAAGTCGCTTGAAGCCAAAAATAGTGTCTCAACCAACCTGCAGAAATGGATGGCCTTACTTACGGTAGAGATTTAGAAATAGATTATGACTTTTTTTTATAGAAGCTCTGGATGTTAAAGTGAAATAAAAGATATCTAATCTGCACTGTTGCATCAGTTATTTAAGCTTTTGTGACCTAGTATTTTATTATATATATATATATGTAAATTCCAAATACTATAGAGGAATTAAATGGAGGTTATGCATCATATTCCAACAAATTCTAAACACAAATTATTAAAACCTTCTCTATTTTTTGAATAAATAGATAAGATCTGCACAATCTACATGCTGTTATGAAACACTCCCTTTCAATCTGTTAGCACAGATCATTAAGGATGGACCATGTCACAAATGTTATTTCCACATCAGCCCTTTAAGTAAAGTAAAAGAACATAAGTTGAGTCCTAAATTCATGGCCTCTATATGATGCATAAAATCCATGCAGATATTATTTAAGCTACGAGGGTTTAACAATGACTGGGAAGTTTAAAAACTATCAGAAACAGAGATAGGCAATAGATATTATAATCTACAGAAAGGATTTCCTACAGATATAACTTGCATAGGTTAAGAACGGTTCCGGATATGACATCAACTAAATATTCTATCGTAAAACATTTTAGGTTCAAGTTGAAACTCTGAGAGTTGCAAGTTGGCATTAGTTTCATAGTTGGAGCAGTTGAATTGATGTTTCACAATATGGTTGATTTTGAAATTCTACCACAGACCTTTTTGTTTTCCCTTTAATGGTGAAAGAACCACCGTTAAATAACATGCAAATCCCGTTTGCCTTCAACTAAAGGAGATTTGAACGATCTCTATCACGCAAAAATAATCAATCCAAGTTTGGTAGGTACTTACCCTCTATAGTGCCTAAACGAATTATTTTCTTGCCAAACAACTTTTTTTCTCTTCAAATACATTCTAGCGGATTTTATTTCTAAGCAATCTACTTAGCTCTTTTTTGCCCTTTTCCATAGCAAAACCAGGGAAGAAAGAGAGTAAGAAATTAACATGATTAGGTATTAATTTTGGAATATTGCTTCGGGTAACATATGTCTGACAGGGATGAAAAGTCTGAGTTTTAAATGACATATAGAAGGATAAAAGTTCCAAGCCCTTGATGTACATCAACAATAATATTACTTGTCAGAAAAAAAAAAAGATAAAGATGTCAATATGACCAAGAAGTAAAATAGACCAATTTAAAAGAGATGCAAAAGTACCTCCAAAGTTTTCATCAAGAAGAAATAAATACAATTGCTTCAAGGAGAGAATCGGCTATATGATATTACCAATTTGGTAAGTTTCTCAGCATTGATATCATTTTATAAATTAATGCAAACTGTTGAAAAATCTGGAAAATGGTTTCCTTTTGGTTGGTAATTCTGCTGTAAGTTGTGATCAGGTGATAGTAGTAGAAATGTATCCCAAACTGCTAAAACTTTCAGGCACAAGATATTTGACTTTATAAATGCTGCTGTGGATATGCTTTGAGGCTTGAACTGACTTCTTCTATGTTGTTTTGCCAAGTTCACCACATATGCACTGAAGAACAGATACAGGATTCAGTTGAGACACAAGAGAAAAGTTAAATTTAGGGTTCATGCATAAAAGGTTAATTGAAAATACTACTGTTTAGGGGTGGGCCAAAAACCCAAAGCCCAAAAAAAAAATGAACCAGCCAGTTCATTTTTAATATTGTAAAAATGTTTGTACAATAACTTTTGGCCCTGTCCCCGAACATGTGCGGTTTGGTTCAATTTAGTATTAAAAAATTGAAAACTGAATGGAATCGAAGGTTAATTTTATCTTTTTGTTATTTTATTTCACAATATTATACATGGCGTGATTTTATTGGTTTCAAATACAAATTTATGATGAGAATGGTTGCAGTCCATCAATTTTAAAAGCCCAACCCATAAATCGGAGATCGAACCGAATTAGACTAAATCGGTCTGATTTTAGCTTGTTCATTAAACTAGTGCAGTTTTAACTGAGGAAAACTAATTTTTTTTTAATCTGATTCAATTTTGGAGAATACCGAACTAAATTGAACTGTGCCCCAGCCTATTACTGTTGCCAAAGAAAATAAAGTTGAAATTTACATGTTAAACCTTATTGGTTTAAGTTTGAGTTTTGCCAAATCAAATGTTTATTGGTCATATTGTTTGGTAAAGAGTCATGCTCTCATTTATCTTAAATAGTAGAAAAGTGCATCTTTCAGACCTCTCCATACTGACTTTTATAAAGAGTTAAGAGACCAACAAGGACTGGTTGCCATCTCTGGTGGAACTTCTACTATTAACATTTCAAGACTTCCATTAGTTGGAGCAGGTGTGAATAATTGTGAAACATAGTTTTCACTATTTATCCTACCGTAAGGCGTGGGAAATTTTAGGACCGGATCAAGTCCCAGTTTTAATTGCTTTTTTTTTTTAAAACTACATCAAATTTGAGGACTAGATCAAGTCTCAATTTTAATTGCTTTTTTGAAAATTAAAAAAAAGAAGAAGAAGCTCTGAAGTACTTCCAAAATCATTCAATCAAATTAAATAATGAGAGTGATTGGAGTTGAGGCTTGTTAAGTACAACAGCAATCGTTGACTGCTTCGGCTTTTTAAAATACTTTCATTGGTCCTACTATTACATCAAAGCAACATTGCGTTGGAAAGAGCTTCAATTTTATTGATTCCCAAGCCATAAGCAAAGAGGAAAACTTCTATTTCTAGGCTGGTTAAGCGATGAACTAAAAGAAAAGCTCTACCTGCACCTTGACAATGATGGGATAGAGTTATAATGGAGTGAGGACCGTCTGGTTGACAGTAATCCCAAATCCATATAAAGTTGTTGTAAAGCATTTAATAAAAAGGCAAAACAAAACAGAAAAAAGATGAGGCAAGATGACTCCTGGCCAGTAAATAAATGTATGAATTTGGTTCTTTAACATACTCAAATTCATTCTTAGTATATAGAATCCTGTGTATTGGACCATAAACATGTTGTTACTGAGCTTGTTAACAATCTTCCACTGCACTAACCTTTTTTTCTTATTTTCACCTGTGGGGCATGAATCTATCATCCTAGGGTGAAAAGAGTTCGGAATCATCAGCATTTGCATTCTAGAAACCAGAAAAACCAAACCTTATAGATCAAATTAGGCTTGCTATCATTAATTATTTCATTTGATTAAGTCTACAGATTCTATTTCTAATATGTGCAATTTAAATGGCTTTTTAGAAAAAAGATTATAACAGCTTCAATTATCTTGGTGTCTTGTGTCACGAGTCGGGCGTTTGTTGTTAACTCAAAAGATTAGCCTGTTAAGTAGCGTTGTATATTCACTTTTATATATTTAAAATTTATTTAATTTTTATTCAATGTGAGACGTAACATTATCTCTTATCTAATACGTGACGTCTTTATCACGGTGTAATTCAAACTCAAGTTTACTACCCACGTGATAATCTTTATTATAATTCAAAACACAAAATTTTTAAAACCCACTTAATTTATATTACTTATTTTTTGGTGGTATAAAAACTCACATCCCATATATAATTTTTATTATGATAATTTTACAAATCTATATACGAATAAAAATTTAAATATATTTAAATATTATTTATTATAGGTTAAATGTTTATTATTAATTTAAAAAATTAATTTATTAAATAATATTATATATTTATTTTTATATATTTAAAATTTACATAATTTATGTTTGATGTGAAATTCGTCACCAACCACGACAAAATTCAAAACCAAAACCATATCTTCTCCGAGATTTGTCTTTCCCACTTTTAAGCCCAAAATCTCGTTTAATACAACCTACCATCATATTTTAACCTCTTAATCCGCTGAACTTCAAAATTTTTAACAATATTTTACCCAAACGTGCACCTCTTTGGAACTATCGTTGAAACTCTAAACCGCAACGGAACCCCATGTAATACAAGCAAAACAGGCAGATAAAGAAACAGCAGAAAACGACAGAAAGTGTAAATGAAGAGCGTACTTTGACCATCAGCCGTCCGATGCAACGTTTGACAACAATCTTCAACTTGATCTAACGGCTGAAACACAACAAGAGACATTTGATAAGAATAATAGTCAATAATGTGAGAGGAGACTTCCTCCTTCCATCGTCGAAGCTCCGTTGGAAAGTCGCTTTTGACATTACCTTATGGCCTATATAGAAACGTTGTCACAATGAATCATTCACATATTCAAAATCAGTTGAACATTTTCAAGATTCAAAAATCATCTAAAAACCAAAGCTAGTTAAGTTGCCATGGCTACACCGAATGAAAAATCGGCGCTCGAGTTCCTCGAGCGATACCTGTTCGGTGAAAATTCTCCTATTGCGAGATTTGATTCGGGTTTCAATACGAATCAGTGGATAAATGAAGCGAAAGCTGAAATTTCGAGCTCGCAGAGTTCGCACACTTCCAGTTGTGATTCTTCATTGACTATCTCAGATTATAGTGCCTACAACGACGCCGTTTTCTTCGAATTTGAGTCGAAACCTCAAATTATCGATCTTGTTACACCGGAATACACTAATCCTTGCTCTCAATTGACTGATGATTTCTTTGAATTTGACACTAAACCCCAGCCTCAGTCGAAACCGAACAACTGTTGCTCGGAATTCGAATCTAATCCTAAAATTTCCCCAAATTTAGACTCTCAACAGACTCGCAAACCGTCGCTGAAAATCTCGCTCCCTAAGAAAACCGAGTTGCGTAATTTCGCCGACCCGAATGGTAAGCCCGGGCCGGAGAGTACGGATGTTGTGGAAGAAGAAAAGCACTACAGAGGAGTTCGACGGAGGCCGTGGGGAAAGTACGCGGCGGAGATCCGAGATCCGACCCGGAGAGGGACGCGTCTCTGGCTGGGGACGTTTGATACCGCCATTGAAGCCGCCAGAGCCTACGATCAAGCCGCGTTCAGGCTGCGCAGCTCGAAAGCGATCCTCAACTTTCCACTTGAAGCCGGCAAGTGCGAGGCACGCGCCGAGGCTGGCGCGTGTGAAACGAAGCGGAAGAGGGAAGACGGTGAGAATGATGAAGAAGAGAGGAGAGAAGTGAAGGCGGTGAAAAAGGAATGTGTAGAGACGGTTAGAGACATTCCGTTGACGCCGTCGAGTTTCCCGGGGTTTTGGGACTTGGAGTGGGGCAGTGATGTAAAAGGGATTTTTCACGCCCCTCTGTTGTCGCCGTTATCGCCTCATCCGCCGTTAGGATTTTCACAGTTGATGGTTCTTTGAATTTTAATTTTACGGCGTTGGCGGGTTGTGACTGAGATTTCCAATTTCTGGATTTGCATATACACTGGTTATCTTTTTGTGAAAAAAAAATTATTTTTATAACTTCGATTAATTCCTAGTTTTGGCAAAAATCAATCACGCTTGTTTATATTTCAAGTTAAGATGTTCAAGTTACCCAGTTCTTAACATTAAGAGATCATTGTTACTGAATTCATGTATATATTTTAACGCAAGTACATCATTATATGTAAGCGAATCAGAGGATGGAAATGGAGTTGCCAAGATAAGATTTGTATTTGTTGCTCCAAGAATATTTTTGGTTATTGCTTCTACGCCAGTTGATATACTTTCCTATAAGACTTCCTCGCTAATAACTAAATAAATAAATAAAGAAAAAAAAAAGGGATGAAGAGGAAAACAAAAAATTTTATTTCTAGTGTAGAGACAGTTTCCCATTAGTAGCTGAGTCACGACCGAATAAGGAACTTTTAGTTAAAAATACTATCAAACAAAATCCTAAACTTTAGCGCAGGCCACCTCACTACAATCTCCGGTGGACACAATCTCTTTTGCTCATATATTCTATTTTTTCGTTTTTTTTTTTTTTTGTCTTTTTTTTTATCATTTTCCAGTCTTTGCAACCCAGACTATGGCCTCAATTCTAATAAGCCTCTTTGGTGGCCACCGTGCCTTCTCGACCTCAATCAAGTCGCTTGAGTTTTTGTCGTGCCTCCTCAGCCTTTGACGAGCTTACTTGACTTCAATCGAGCCCCTGTAATATCTTTGTCGGCCTCCGTTGGGCTTCACTAAATTACACCACCCATACTTGTCTCTTGCAAAGCTTATGGAACTCGTTGCTACTACCAACCACCATCAGGCAAGCAATCACTGCCTCCCAAACAAACATTGCTTATTAACAACCACTCAGCCTTAGATTCAGTAGAGAAGCAATCTTTAGTGGCACTCAAATATTTTATGATCACCTAAATTTTGATTTATTTATTTTTTAATGTAAGTATTAAGGTGAGGATTTGAAAGAATTTATTGTTATAATTTGTGGTAGGAAATCGAAATTCATGTGGCAGTGTATTTTATATAACTATTCTTGAGTGAGAGTTTTTTTTTTCCTTTAGTGTAAGGGTGGTTTTATCCCTCGTATGCGAGTGTAATTTTTCATCTTTAATAGTAGTAGTGATCTCTGGTTGTAGAGATGATATCTTTGATATAAAATTTAATTTATATCTCTTTTTTATAAGAGAATATTTAGGTCTATGCATACATCAGTAGGCGAGTATATTGTGTTGTCCCAATAAACCTCTAATTGTATATCAATAAATTTTAAAATGTAATATTTTAATTTAAATCAATGATACAATATAAGTTTACACACAAAAAAGGTACTTTTAGTTAAATATTTATTATTATTTTGAAAAAAAACCTCAATTTATTTATCTTCTTATAATACTATTACTTTATTATTATTTTTTATAATCTCAATTAATACTATACTTTTATAATTAGAATATAATTTTGTATTTTAATTAACACAACATTTAATTTATCCATTTTTAATAAACGTTGCATAATTATTACATCAATAAAATTTATAAAAATTTTACAATTTTGGTGTTGTTGCAACCTGTGCACATTATTCCGATGATCTTTTATTGTTCTATTGGTTGGTTTGCGTCCAATTATGGCTAGATTTTGAGAAGACAGACAGCTCCTCCAATATGCTCCATTTTAGGCGATGTGCTTAGCAGTTCTGGTTGTAATTTCATCGATCTTTGAGCTGTTCTATTACCGGAGATTTTGGCCGATTTTTGGTACAATAGCTTTCTCAAAAGTTGAAGTGTATTCAAGGATAGCTATAATGCTTCATCGGTTCAGACCAAAATTTTCGGCTTTGCTGTTCGTGATGTGAAGATCCCTATTGAGATTTTGTTGTAATTACCGTCCGATTGGCCACGAGCCATGGTCACGTAGGTGTGCTACTGCCCGTGATCTACAGTTGATAACCTAGAAGACTTAGTTGCCGCCCTTCCTCGCCAGGGTCAACATCCATTGACTCTTTTTCGATAATAAATGATTCTTTTCCGGAGGCACCAAACCCAAGTCGTTAGACGTACCATTTAAGATTTATTTGGTGCTTGATGATTTTTGATGTTGTTAATTATTTTAAATTATTTTGTTTGTTGTTGTAGTTGATTTTAGTAGTGTTATATTTTTCCTCTCCTGTGCGAGAATTGTTTCTTTTAGCTCTCAATATATGTGAGTTATAATTTTTTTTCTTCTTTTAAAAAAATTTTCCATTCGAAGAAGTTGTTTAACCCCTTAAATGCAAGGGATGAAGTCTAGCGCTTGTGAATATACAAATATATTTTAAGTCCTATTAAACTCTCTGATAATTTTATTAAAAGCTCTAAATTCTGTAACTTAATTAAATTTCTTTAATAGAATTCAATTGTATTTTTAGAAAAAAGAATCAATTTCGCGTTAATTAAATAGAAAGTATATAACTCAAAACATAGCATTAGTTTTACAATATTCGTCGTTATTTATACTTAGATATAAAGCTTTGGTGAACTGTCTTGTCTTGCCTCCATTATAATTGTCATCACGACGTCACCATTTTTTCCAGCCTTGTTAGGTTGATTATCTCTATCTCAGCTGTTATATCTAAGTGACCGTGCATGGCAAACTTGCCGAGATAACTAGGAAGGATTGAAGAGATAATTGGAATACGTTCATTTTATGATTATCAATTTAATTTTACAATTCTTATAATGCATGTTGTTAAGAATTTACAATGCATAAATTAACACAACATCCGTTGCTCATAATGCTTCGCAACAGATCATAAGACAAAGGCATGGTGGTAATAGATAAATCCTCTTGAATCCCTGAATCAAGACCAAGATATATAGAATATCCTTTAACAAGAAGTATCTCTAATAATGGGTCATCAGTCATCAGTCGACAGTCGACAGTCGAAGTCTCTTTATATTTAAACAAATGGGTCTTCTCTCAGCGACTATTATACCTCCTGCCCCCTATTATGTTTATATTTTAATATGGATGTTTGATTGTTTGTGACGTGAAGCAACATGGCCACTTGATAAAAGTACCTGTTTATGTTGTCGGTCAGCCTTGAAAAATGGCAATGTTGACTTGTATTTTAGCTTTGATGATTTCAAAATCTTCAATGTAAGCCTTGTCAATTAATTATGGGGGAAGAAAATGTCAACTAACCACGTGAATTATAATTAAGATCAATTCGTTGATGGATTCTACACGGTGCTTTTATTATTAGTCACAGACTTTGTACGCGAGAGTAAAAAAGTCATTATCCTTTGTGAACATTAACCGAAAATTTTCATTCGGAGATTTAACGTTGGATTCAGTTGTAGGTAAGTTAAAAATTTGTAAAGTATTGGTTCATAATTGCATTTAAGTAAAGAAGAGGGGGCTGAATGAAAATTTTCAAGAAATTATTTTAAGGCCGAGACGCTAGTTAATGGCACTCTCTGTAATTGTTTTGAAAATTCTTTAAGTCATTAGGCCACATTAGTTCCACTCAATTCATATAATGAGAATATTTAATTTTTTTTTTTATTATATGTATTATGCTCGTTATCATAAAAGAAAAGTTGTATGCGATGAAAATCTCATGTATACTTTTTTTTTTTTAATATATTGGGGAGGGAATTTTTATTTTTTTAAGTAATTTTAATATTATTGATAAAAAATTAAAATATTATAAGGTCTTATCATTATAAAATAAAGAATTAACAGAACAACACAAATTTAAATTTATTGACAATTGTTAGAACCTAATGCTTTTCATATAGAAGAGATTAAAAATTTTATATACCATTTACAAATACATTTTTATACTCTTGTTGAGGACGAAGAAGTTAAACCTTCACACAAAGGGACTTTACTAACTTATTGTCAAAAAAATTATTATCGCTTAAGAAAAAAAATACTATCACATAAGAGGCACAATATAATTATCTCGCATAGGAGGAAACATACATAAACTTCATGCAAGAGGTACAAAATATCATCACACAAAAGGTTACTACTGATAATACAAATCTTATACATTAACATATTTCAATTTTACCTCCAAATCCTAACATACAATCAACAAAATCACATGCTTCAAATTATATCTAGGAAAGTTTTTAAAAATAACAAAATTTAAGGGGTCTTTAACTTTTTTAGCCACCATTTTAAATTTTTAATTTGTTTAGTTAAATAAATTACTTTTTGATAAATATATCATTTCACTGTTTATACAGTACCCTCTACAATTTACAGTATTTTTATTATAGTTATTAATTAAATCAAAATTAAATATTTTTTATTTATTAAAATTATATTTATTTTATATTAGTTATTTATTTATTTTAATCGTATTACTACAAAATTTACATAAATAATACAATTATTTAATGTAGTTAAATTAAACTAAATAAATACAATAAATAAAAATAATTTTCATAAATAAATACAAACTTAATGGTATTTTTTTATTAAAATTATATTTATTAATAATTAAATATAATAAATAAAATTTAAATAAAAATAATTAATTATGTATGAATAATAAAAAATTAAATAAATATAATAGTCATAAAGACCGTCTTCACCAATAAAGGTCGAGATTAACAAATGTCATCTCGACTATTGCATCTCGGGGCCATATCGGCCATACACTTTGGGCTCAAGATGTAATGGTCAAGATGGCCACTATCGCATCTCGAGACCATCTCAGGTAATGGCCCCGAGATGCGATGGCTATCATCACATCTCGGGCTTGAAATACGATGGCGAGATGACCATCATCACATCTCGGGCCCAAGATGCGATGGTCGAGATGGCCATTGCATATCGACCATGCATTTCGGGCTCGAGATGCAATGACCGATAACTACCATCCCATCTCGGAGTTATTTTGACCATGCATCTCAGGCCCGAGATGCGATGACTGAGATGACCTTTGTTGATCTCAACTTTTGTTGGTAGAGATAGCCTTTGTAATCATTATATTTATTTAATTTTTTATTATTCATAAATAATGATTTATATTTATTTATTTTATTTACTTATTAATAAATATAATTTTAATAAAAAAATACAATTAAATTTATATTTATTTATGAAAATTGTTTTTATTTATTGTATTTAGTTAGTTTAATTTAACTACATTAAATAATTTTATTGTTTATGTAAAATTTGTAGCAATATGATTAAAATAAATAAACAAGTAATATAAAATAAATATAATTTTAATAAATAAAAAATATTTAATTTTTATTTAATTAATAACTGTAATAAAAATATTATACATTATAACGGATACTGTACAAACAATGAAATAGTTTATTTGTCCAAAAATAATTTATTTAATTAAATAAATTAAAATTTTAAAATAATGACTAAAAAAATTAAAGACCCTATCAAATTTTGTTATTTTTAAAAATTTTCCTTATACTTATAATGTAGGTTGAAATAGATCATCGTAAATTGCGTCAACATCGGTTACGAATTAAAAAATCGAACTTAAGACCTGTATAATGCACCTATTGGGTTATTTTAAGCAAGTACGCCAACCTTTCTTCTTCTCTTTTCTTTAAAGCTTTCATTAATCTGCTATGAATTTCACATGCTACTTAGACTTCCAAAATGGGTTCAAATTTGGATTCTTCTCATCTCATATTAAAACGGTTAAAGTCTAACAAAGCTCAAAATAGAGAAAAAATAGGTCAAGACAAGAACAGTATAATCTTATAAAAGGAGCTCGACTATAGGTAAATTAAACCCAATTCTTTTTCCATTCTATTTAGATAAAGATTAAAATATAGAGAGAGAAAGAGTGGTTGTTTAGATAGAAAAATAATTCTAGAAAAAAACGATTTAGGAAAAAAAAAAAGTTTAAAGAGAAAAATTATTTAAAAAGAGAAATTGTAATAGAGAGAATAAATATTTTAGAAAGAGAAATAATGTGTATCAAAAAATTATATGTTTTTGTAATTTATTCTCTATATCATTTTGAGTTATAGTATAACACTGAATTTGTAGTTCAACTTAGAGAGTAGACATAACTTCATACAAATCATTGTAAATATTTGGTGTTTTATTTTTTTACTACTTTGTTGTTTATTCTTGATTTTGATTCTTGAGTTAGAGTTTGAATTTTTAATAATAGTATTTAAACACGAAATTCTAACAAATTTATTTGCGAGACAATATAGTTGAGTTTGCGTAGCACAATTTAAAATTTTATTATAAAAAAAATGTGGTTTATTTTCAAAAAAAAAAATTCTTATGAAAAAAATTAATTTAGTGTTTAAAGTTTAGTTGAATTACTTAGTTTTTAGACATCTTTAAATACTTTAGCTAGTTTTGTTATTTAAAAAAAATGTTTAAACTATACTTTTTGAGAAAAATAAACTAAATTTGACATAGTATAAAATTATTTATCACGATTATAAAGATGAATTTACTTTGTTGTTATAAAAAAAATACAGGTTTAAACTAATAGAGGTATTTTTTAAAATATAAAAAATTAATTAAATAACTTAATAAGATTTTAAGGACTAAATTAAGAATTTATCTAGTCTAACTCATATATTCATATCTTTACATACAAAAAGATAATCTGATATCCGATACAAAAAGGTTGTAATGGATAGCGCAGAAAAACCTTTGGATCTTTGAAGGGGAGATAAAAAGTATTGATGAGGGATGATGGGGCAAAGGAAGAAGAAGAAGAAGAAGAAGAAGAAGAAGAAGAAGAAGAAGAAGAAGAAGAAGAAGAAGAAGAAAATGACGATTGTGTTTTGGCTTGTTATGACTACTCGACTCCTTGGCTTGGATGGTTCATCGTTGCAATTGTTTGTCTTTCAAAGCATTTATGGACTCCAAGATTTCGAGACCTGCTGCTGAAAGGATCTCTGCGCCAGCCCAATATATACCATTTTTTTTCCCATTTGGACTTCAAAGAGGTTTCCACTTCATACATCAAAATAGTGTAACGATATACTTTTTGAAATTTGAAATGATATTTCAATTTTATTTATTTATTTTGAATAGATGTGTTAATTATTTGATAAAAAATAGTATAATTTTTAAAATTATTTGTTATACAATTTTATTATTTAATAATTACTTAATATATTTAAGATAAAATTTTAAAATATTATTTAAAAAAATATAGTATTATTCATCAAAATATGACCAACTTGCTGAGAATTTGGCTATTGTAGCATTCAAAGAATTTGGTATTCAAACTAATAATAAATGATATATATAACGAGAGGGTGGAAATAAAATTAGTTATATGGAACGTAAAACTAACTGTAAGAGAATTTATAATATTAAATAATGTTAAACACTTTTTTATCTCTTTCGTATAATGATCGATATTAATGTGTTGGGTTGGCTCCCAGCCCTAGATATCATGCTATCCATTCGGCAGTAGTTGAGGGTGCATGATAGGCGCCCCCTGCGCCCTCCATATTTTTGTATCCAACTTGTACATTAACTTATATTTTATTTTAGTCTTATAATAAAAGTACAATAAATCTACAATATTTGTATGCCGCTAACGTGACAAAAGAATTTTCAAATGTTAAATTAAAATCAATAACAGATTCAAATTCTTTTGCATCTAAATTTTAAATTTTGGACAACCTCATTCAGGTTAGAAATTCGATTCCTGATAGTAATTAAGACAGTTTTAATTATTAAAAAAAAATTTTAGTTGATATTTAAATTGTAATATTATAATTTTAGTTAATATTTAAGTTATAATGTTGTAGTTATTAGAAGATAATTTTAATTTAAATTTGAGTTGTAATATTATAATTTTAGTTGATATTTGAGTTATAATGTTGTAATATTTGAGTTATAATATTGTAGTTATTGAGAGGCAATTTTAGTTAATATTTGAGTTATAATATTGTAATTATTTATAATTTGTAATTGAGATGTCATATTTAAGAGATAACTTTAGTTAATATTTGAGTTGCAATGCAATATTGTAATTTTAGGTAACAATTGAATTATAATGTTGTAATTATTTATAATTTATAATTAAAATATAATGCTCAGAGGCAATTTTAGTTATTATATAAATTATAATATTATAATAAATTATAATTTATAATTAAGATATAATACTTTACAATTTGAATTGTGATCTGTAATTAAAATGTAATATTTTATCTTTAAAAAAAAAGATTCAAATACAAAAATTTTCCAATTTCTTTTGCGCCACCAGTTTATTTGTAAAATACAACAAAGAAGTAACCCTTTTACAAATAAAGGAATATCAGAATCTGATTTGGGTGACGTTCGCACGAGTTCAGTTCATGTCATGTGCGGTTGGTTACAAGCACTACTTATTGAACTTCGACTTTGACCTGAATTAGAAAAAAAGCCCAACAGGCCGTTAATGAGCCGATAAAACAGATACAAGCTAAAATTATCATTGGCCCAAATATCAAGACCTCGATTTTCGTGGTCACTTCAATCTCAGAGGTGACGAAACTTGTGCATGATTGTTATATACCCTTGTTAGATTAAACAAGTCCTTATAGTATTCTACTAGCATGAAGTCGCAGTATTTTGAATTCAAATATGGAATGATAGAATTACTTTTCCTTTCTCCGCTACTTCCTTTTTTGAAAAACTCTCCTAAGTAATTGCTTCCGTTATTTGAAAAAAATATTTCGATGTTTAAGTTAATACAAATTTAACGAAAGTGAAAGAATGTATTTTAGTGAGAAGATTAAGAAAAATATTGAATAATTTTGAGAGAGATTAGTTAAATCTAAAAATGAGAGAATTTCTAAGGTTGCGAGTGTGTGATCAATTTTATGATTACAGAAAATGAAATATTCCCCTTTTATAGGTGGAATTTAGAGGGGAAAAAATAGTCTTTCTCCAAATTCCCAATTTAAGGTATTTATTTATCCTTCACTGCTATTGGGCATCAATCCTTCACTAATGGTCAAAACTCAGCAGTGCAATTTTGTGGACCTAATCAACGAACATTTGGCTCGTGAGAGCTTATTCTGTGCAAATAATTCCATAATAAATCTAGGTTTTATTTAAAGAGTGGGAAGGTGGCATGAATCATTAATTTATATCATTGATTTGAATTGCTTATTATATTAATTAATACAATATAGATTGTGGTATATTTTTTTTGCATTATTTGAAGAGGTTGGTCGATGACCATGATGTTTGCAGCCAATGGTTATGCTTATTATATTCGTCATTAGAGGAAAATAGGGGGAAAATTTTGTAATTGACTTATCGAAAGAAGAGTGCAGTTGTGATGAGTGGCAAATATTTGGTGTAACATGCATGGATGTTGTACGTTGTATTGATTTTTACAAATGTTGCGAATGGAAATTTGTTCACCACACCCCTACAACTATGGTGGACAACTAGTGCCCACGAGGTAGAAGTAAAAATGGCCTTTATATCACACATAATACAATACAACCGGCCGGGTAATTCATGTGACCACTTCATTATTGATCACGACAATTATAATAAGACTATTGTTAGTTATTGGTATATTTGTTATTAATACTGTTCTTTTAAAAAATTACTTTTGTACCTAAAGTTTTTAAGCCAACAAAAGTTAGCCTTTAAAGGCTAAATTAGATTTTTTTTTGGGAGACAGCTCTTCTCAAAATTTATCACTTTTTACAGGATAACTCACTTTGAAAATAAGTTTATGATAATAGTCATAGGGTCAAGTCTTGGTAAGGCTAGACAATAGAGAACTTGTTCAGATTTAAAAGACCCGATCAATAATCTGAAGTATCTGCTCAGCAAGATAGGTCAGGATACAACTAAAATCATCATTTACACACTAACTAGATCAATTCATCTCAACGCCTGCGTGATCAATGATGAAACCAGGTTAGAATAAATACCAGGTCGGTTGTCTGTCGAACAAGTCAACCAGATACAGTCAATAAAGTTACCAAAAGACTAGCTATTTGAGAAGACTTTGGACTATGGTCAAGCCTAACAAGAAAAGACTACTAGAAAATTGACCCAAACAGATCAAATTTAACTTCACACTTAATCAAATCTAGCGACGAAGACAAGCATAAATAATATGCCAAGAATATGCTTAACGTAAGTCAGAAAGATACATGGAGTGTAGCAGAAGCATGTCAGAAGAAGATTAATAAAAGAATATTTGGCGTGTGATAGAAGTATAGCAGAAGCAGAGTCAGAAGTATGTCAGAGAATATACTCAAAAAATCCTTTAAAAATCAGTACTATAAAAAAAATAGAGAGACGTAGATGCAAAAGATGATGCTAAAAAAACAGAAGAACTAGACACAGAGAAAAATAGTATTTTTCTTTATTATTCAACATTTTTACTTAACCTTTTCATCAATCTCTAACCGTAAAGATTTTTTTTTGACTCAAGTATCGGTGAGTCTTTATTGAAACCCACCCTGACGAGACCATCACGATAACTTCACTTGTGTTTTATAAATACTGCCGTAACCGATGAGAAAGAGAAGACATAGGCTAACAAATAAATTCAAAGTTTATTGACTTAAAAAATTAATTTTTTCGATCAACATATACTATTTATATATTTGCAGATATTCATATTGTATTGTGATAAATATTGTCGATTTAATCTTATCGTATCAATATGAATACTTATATGTTATGAGACTAGTAGTGCTTTAAATGATGTAGTTGTAGATGAGTATCACTAGAATATAGTAAAAGAAGTTCTCTAAAGAAACAAAAAGCATACTAAAAGAAATATGCGCTCTTGTATAATACTATTACAACAATAGACTAAAGTAAATCTCATAAATAATCAAAAAATAGATCAATGAAATTTGTGATAATACACGACCTAAATAAGACTCTTATAAGATTAATTGTATTAGAATAAGTATTGTTAAGACAAATAAAGTTACATATTGATAAGAAATGAGGAGGATAATGGGTATATAAAGAATGCCATATTAGTTAAAAATATGGAGAATGATGAGTATATAAATAATAAATTATATATCTCCATTGGTATGAAGTTCTTTCTAATGGAGTTTAAGAGTAAAAATTAGCAAAAATCATAAAGGCTTAATTTTAAAGTGGATAATAATATCATACTAATATGAAAATATATCATACCATTTAATATACAATTTTTTTAAAAAAAATATGTATGAATGTCTAATCGTTAGGAATATTTCGTTAAATTAAATAAATTTTATGTTAATTAATAAAATAATTATTTTACCTCTTACACGAAAAATAAAATTGTGATTTGTGTAAATTTTAAAATTTTGACTTTCAAATATAATAAAAAAATGAGATAATAATAAAAAATAAATAAAAATAAAAATAAAATAATAAAGGTATTCATAATAAAATAATAAAATAAAAATACTTATTATTTTATTATTATTATTTTTAATTTAAATATTTAAAGTGTGAAAAGATATAATTATTTTTAAATTTATAAATTTTGACGGTAAATTATTTATTATTGAGTATTTATGCATATTTTATATAAAAAATTTGATATTAATGTCAATTTTTTAATTTTATAAATATTGTTATAATTAAACTAAGAATATTAATAATAACATCCAAAATGATTAAACTACATTGACTGTTGTAAAAAAGCACGGTTGATAAGGACTCGCATAATGCATTTTATGATAAGCATTAATGAAAAGCATAAAATGACAACGATTTTTGCATAATTATAGCAACATTGTCCAACATGTTAAACAAAAAGAAAAAATCAACTAACAGTGTCATACATATCAATTATTTTATTATGAGTTCGTTTCCCCGACTCTTTGCACATATTTGAGAATAATGGCTGTCGTCCTAAGCTTCATAATAGCATTTTATGATCCGGTTGCAAGGCATGCTTGGACTTTGGAATAACGTCTTTACTTTTTTAAGTATGAGAATTCTCGTCCCAATCGCTTAATATTGATTGGTCTGCTTTAAGAGCAACGCTACCTGTTTCTTATTTTATTTTATTACTAAAAGAAAAAATGCCAACTTTTCCATATTGGCCACCAGCCGCTCTGCTGGTTCCTGTCGTGTAGTAAAAAATACAGTGCTAATGGAATGTTAAGTATATGTTATATGGTTCATCTCGTTTTAATCTATTTCCTAGCTTTTTCGTTTCTCTTTATCTTTATTTAATGATTTCTCTCTCTTTTTCGTGCCCAGACTGGTGAGTTAGTGATAGTGACAATCTATGGCAGACTTGACATGATGCGAGCATGGCAGAAATGGAGCGAACAAGAAGAAGAAGGAAAGTGGAAAAAACATAATGAATAAATACGTCGAGAGAAATTAAAAAGTAAAAATATGGTTTACTTGCTGAGTTACAAATTCTGTGTTAAAGGGATTGGAACAACGGGGCAACGGGGGAGCTATATTAAACTAGTTTAAAATAATTTAAATATATTTAAAATAATTTTAAAAATATATAAATTAATATAAAATTTTAAAAAATAAATTAAACATATTTTCTGTTGTTGTAGTTATTTTTTTAATAATTTTAATAGATGATTAATTTTTTTTAAAATCTTTTTAATTTTTATTAACAGTATATGTGTGTCTTGAATAAACTTAAATAATTTAAGAACTTAATTAAGTATTTTATTTATAAATATTTTTTTATATCAAAAATATTATATCATGTTCATGAATATGGATTAATTATTTTATCTTTAATAAACGTTATTTTTAAATAATAAAAAATAATAAAATTAATAAAAATAATAAAAAATATTAAACCATAATATATTTATACTTAATATTAAATATTACACCTAATAGACTTACCAAACAATACTAAATTTTGTTTGACGCAAAGAGTGTTTATCAATATTTTAGAATCTCAAAACTTAACTTTAATATGGTATTTAAAAAATTAAGTTAAAAATCTAACATATAATTTAAAAGATTAACTATTAAATAGTGTAACCTTTCTTTTTATAAATTTTTTTATGGACAACAACTCAGCGTTATGGTCTTTTTACATTGTGCTAGTAATTGGACACCCAGAATCCGGATGTTAGAACTTAGAATTTCGCCGAGTGTACTTCTGAATTTAAACTCATAAGTTTTCTCGGGCGGCCAAGTAATTAAAACGAAGAAACAAAAACAAAAACCACCCAGATTGATCCCGAAATTGATCAACTGAGCATGTCGTGGCTGTTCACTCTTGACATGCCATGAAATCACAGCGCGCTTTTTAGTATTGATTTCTAGCACGTTGTTCACGGAGACTTTCAAGAGTCTACAAAAATTAATAATGGGGATTACTCCAATGTGATGTGAGATGGTAACATACTTGAATCAATTCAAATCAAGAAATCATTTGAATGGATGGTTATGATCAAGAGGAACCGATTATAAAATATACTACAACGCAAATATAACATAAGCACCACCAAGAGAATTGCGACACGCCTTCATTATAATATTTAAATCAATCTAAAGGACGCCAAGATGGAGGGGCTTAGCTCTCTTTCGTGTATATAGACATCATCCTTAATCCTTCCTTCTTACTCTCGGTTTAATCAAAAGTTAAAGATGGGATATTAAAATTAAAAATTATATTAAATTAAATTTTTTTTAAAAAAATAATAAAAATATCTATTTTAAAAGATAAAAATTATATAAAATTATTATTAAATTTTAAAATTTTTGTGGCTTGCTTCTAAGCACTATTTTAGTTTCATAATATTTTATTGTTTCATATTTCCCAAAGGTAATGAAATTTTATTTTTAAAGGATACTAATGACGTATTGCCATGGATGGAAATGGAATTGTGGCTTGCTTCTACGCAGTATTTTATAGTTTCATAATATTTTATTGTTCATATTTCTCAAAGGTAATGAAATTTTATTGTTAAAGAAAGATAATGTCGTACTGCCATGGATGGAATTGTGGATTGCTTCTACGCAGTACTTTATAGTTTCATAATATTTTATTGTTTCATATTTCTCAAAGGTAATGAAATTTTATTGTTAAAGAAAGCTAATGTCGTACTGCCATGGATGGAATTGGATTTGTGGCCTGAGATGGAACGGCGTTCCTCCATTATATAAACACAGCACCCCGAATCCATTCTTCCTCGTCCATCGCCATCTTTCAACAAATAATTCCTAATTTAAAAGCACAGAAATTAAGATGTACTGCCATATCGAATTGAGATATGCCACACCACCATTGATTAACTTGAGCTTTATATTCTTAACACCCCAAACCGATTCTTGGGACAGAGATTATGGCTTTAGCAAAATTCTTCAGTATCCCATTTTGATGATACTGCAGTTGGTTTCTCGCTATTCTCACCTTATTTGTCCTCTTTACATCGTTCAAACTCCCTTTTATTGTTCAACCAGTTCGCTTGCAGATGGGGCATTTCTCTGGTCCTATTGCTACCTTGTTGTTAGCTGTAATTATTTTGCCACCGCCACTCTTCTGGTTCCTCTATCTCCTTATAATTATCATATCTCCTTGGCAGGGAATACTTTTTAATCTGTTCAAGTACATCTTTAGCTGGTTTCATCATACTCTACGATCAATCCCACCTCTTCTTATAGCTTGCATGACTCAACGTCGACAAAACACTGGACTCCATGCTGCTCATCATCAGGGGCAATCACAACTGGTGTATAATGATCAAGAACGTGCCATGCAAGACGTAAACAGAGCCCAAGATAGTGACCTTTCAGGGAATGATCAGGTAATTAATGGAGCGTAATCACGCAGAGTTTAGTATAATACAGGACTAATTATGAATATTGTGAATTAGAAATAGACTGGTTTTTAATGGTAAGTATTGCTCATGCTCAAAGATGAAAAAGTTCAGATGATGTCAATCTGTGTGCTAGTGAACACGCATCACGGTCACAATAATAGTTCCACTACTAGTATAAATATATTCCAAGGGTTGTCTGAACTTATGTGCTTCTGTTCCTGTTAATAGAGTTTCACTCAGCTTTTCAACATATTATATAATGCCGTCACGTTTCTCAGAACGATCAACCGTTTGATCGTTTCACTTGCCCACTTGGCCGTTTATTACATTTCTCTATCACAATCTTATTGGGCATGCATGTATTGATTAATACTTTTAATTTTGTTTAAGCTTATTCTTTAGGACTCTTCGTACTCTAATCCGTTCCTTCTCTTTCTATCAAGTTTCTGTTGCTCTGTGGTAGGTTTATACTTTACCTTATATTCTTCGTTACGCTATTGACCCATTTATGTTTTCAAGGTTTATATTTTCATTCTGGCTTTAAGCTTTGACATGTTTAATGAATCAGCTCTTTGTATATTTGCTTTTATAACCGTCCAATTATATATATAAATGATGCAACAAACTTTTTGAGTCAACTGGGTTTCAATCTCCCTTTATCATATCTTCTTCGTGGCTCTTTGTCTCTTTCGTATTCTTTTTGGTTTATGTAACAATCTGTAATTTTCTATTTGGTAACTAAGAAAATGATAGGAAATGCTCGAGAAAATTTTCAAGAAAATTGATACTTCTATTAAGTGTTTAATGGTGATTACAATTGCTTATTAAAAATAACAAGAAAAGACTACAAATAAAATATGAATATTATATATATAAATATTTATTCTTACTGGTTATAAATAAGTGGTTACTACATTCAGAATCTGAAGTAAGAATTACATGAGATGCAGCTGATAAGAATTGTCTATCTTTTAAAATTTACAAAGACTAATATTATTAAAGTGTGAGGCCCGAGTAGAATACTGATTAGATCTACTTCTCACTGTAAAATTTAAAGTGCTTAAATTTTCGTTTTTATGTTCGAGAGATTTATAAGATTATATAAAGTAGCGGGAGGGTGCTTTTAGATTAAAAAACATATACTAACTATATCTATGATCTGAAGTGTTATTTATGAATGATTATGAAATGTTTTCTTTTCTGCTAACATCTTCAATTTTTTTGGTCTTGTGTAGATAAAATGGCTATGAACAATCTGTTGGCTCGTATACTTAATGCAAACTAACTTAGGGGTGTCGATAACTATTCTAATTGGTTGATGAATATTAGAATAATTTTGGATTTAGAAAAATTTGGGTATATAATTGATTAGAAGATTCTTAGAGGTGTTTTTGATAATGCAAATCCAGAAGAATTTTGGACTTATCAAAAATAGGTCGATGATGATTTGAAAGTCAAATCATATACTCTCACCTCCATGTCAAATAAAATGAGGAGATAGCATGCACATATAAATAGCTTAAGTAGTATAATGTTCTATTTGAAAAAGTTATTTGAAGATAGACCATATGTTGATCTTTACAGAATCTCTATGACCTTTTTTCAGTTTAAGTTAGCTCAGGGCAGTTCAGTCAATCTCTATATATTTAAGATGATTTCATATATTAAAAAGTTGGAGACTATAGACATATCTCTAAACAATAGCTTAGAGAATAGCTTGATTCTCCAATCTCTGTCGGGGTCATTTGCATAGTTTATTATGCATTTTAATATGTAAGGGTTGACTCCTATATATAATGAGTAGCATAATTTGTTAAAGACAACTTAAGAGGACGTGAGCAAAGTGGAAACAACCTTCTTTGTTTAGAGTGGAGCTTCATCTTCTTCCCCGAGGCCTTTCAGAAAGTTCAAAGTAAAGAAAAAAAAGAAACAAATACCATGTACTGGTCCACAAAGATAGCATATGTCCAAGTCACAAAAGAAGAACAAGACCAGAGAAAAATATTTCTACTGCAGCGAGGATGAACATTAGAAATACAATTGTCCGAAATATCTTGCTATAATCAAGAAAATAAAGACAACACATGCAATACAAAATAATAAAGATTTATAATGGTTCAGCTACAAGTTATAGCCTACATCCATTCAAGTTCAATAATGGAAGTTCTTTATAAACTAAATCAATAAAAAATTATAACCCAAATACTAAGGACAATTTCAAGACTTAAAACTCGATTATTAAAGAAATACATCAAGAACCCTGGCTTATACTTTTAGAGAAGACAAAGAGAACAAAAAATACAAAGCTGCTTTAAAGAAAAACGAAAGACTCAAATGATTAACCATAGCAAAACATCATAAATATATACATACTTGAAATAACAACAATTTACTTTATGATAAATATCTCATAGAGAAATCTCTAAAATTCCCTTTTCTAAACTTATTAATTTACTTTGGGAACATTACTTTCCATAAATTTTACCTTGCTTTCTAAAGTAAATTACCTTGTTTAGTGTATTTGAAGAACTCCTTTACATTATAGTTTAATTTATTCTTCCTCACCCTTTGTCAATATTCAGCAAGCTTAAGCATGAAGTAAACTTGCTTAAAGGTAGAACATTAGTACTCATATTTATTGGATTCTTTTCAGTTGAGATTTTCTCTAAGCTTACTTGATCTTTGATAATTATGTCTTTGATAAAGTGGAATTTAACAATGATATTCTTAGTCCTTTTATGAAAAATAGGATTTTTGCATAGATGTAAAGCACTTTGATTGTTAGAGTATATTTTTACAGTTTTATTAAAAATTCCTAACTCCTTGAACATCTCTTGTAACCAAATTTCAGTTGTGATATATACTTATTGTCATTTTATTTTTGTATGAATACTTATTATTTAATATTTATATAATAAATATTTCGTTAAATCATTAATATCATTTAATATACGATAAGAAGTTTATTTCTTTTTGGACATTGTAGATCTAAAGAAATTTAGATCTGATATAAAAGAATTTAGATTAGCTCTAAAAGTTAAAGTGTTGGAGATGATGCTTATGTGCCACTCCATTATATAATAAATATTTTAATGATAATCATTAATACATTAATTATATGATAAGAAGCTTGTAGCTTTTTAGACATTATAGATTTAAATGAGTTTAGATTCAATCTAAAAGAGTTTAGGTTAATACTAAGAGTTAACAATTCTAAGAGTTAGAGTCTTATTTGAAATAAGGACAAAGACCCTAGAATATTATAGTAATAATATAGTTGCAAGGAGTTGTAAATGGTATTAAGAAATATCATTGCGCAATAATGTTCTAAATATATATTTTGTTCTTGATCCATAGTTACCGACATAGGTTGATCGGTATTCCTTTCAGATCAACATATATTTATATCTAGTTAGTCTTAACAGACTATAAGCTTAGCGAAAGCTTGTATAGGCATATAGGTATTCAATTAAGATTAGGTACTGAACAGACTTACGAGGACCTCCAATAAAAATCCTATAAAACCATCAATGGAGGGTCTTCTTTAGTTAAATAGTATTGATGATCCTTTTACCTGAATACCATAGTGGGCTTGTGAGTGATCTATCGTACTTTGATTCCACACATGTCATAGACTTTTCATAGTCTGACTGTTGAGTGTCACTGAATATGGTCTGATGCTTATAGAGTCTAGTGTATATAGATATAAGATTCGTCAGCTTATATGAGTGAGTTGTATATCTTGGTGCTTTGAGAATTGTATTTTAGAAAGTCTTTTAGCCAAAAGTAGAAACCCAAAAAAGAGTTTTTTGTAGGGTTAAATAATATCGTAAAAGAGTTTGTGAATACTATTTTATGAAAATACAAACTTGGAGATAAGTTCACAGTCGAGCAAATTGAGATTTAACGATCATAATTTATATATCTACTCTTTAAGTATATAAGTGACGGAGGAAATATACAGATATGATTAACCTCAACTTGTATAGTTCAACACTTTGTTCTGTAATATCTGTGACGTATGTGCAAGGTATTATTCACGGACTTACAGAAGTGTTCCATAAGACAAATATGTGTGAACTTAAGAAGTCTCATAATATATGTACTTATTGAGCATTAAGGTAGCGGTATGAATTGAATATATCGATTTGAGATGCTTTCAAAAAGTATGATATATTTTAGGACCTCCTTGAAAAATGAGAAGCAAACTTTACAAATGTTTCAAAAAATTTCCTATTGCATGGCAAAAGGAATCTTGACCCATTGTCACTTGATTGATAAATGGCATATGTAAGCATTGCATAATTAACACTTGGCAATATATGTGAGATGCATAAGTGACAAGTGTCAACTATGCAAAAGGGTGAGGTGGCTAAAGGTTTGCAAATGTTATATTTAGCCCTCCATTTTAGTCATGTATATAAAATCAAGTTTAAAAGGGTTTCATATAAGTCCATTTGCAAGAGCTTCAAAGAAATTGAAAATGAAAGTATTTCATTTTTGAAAAAAATAAATTTCAAGAGTGAAATTCGTGCATGACTTTGGAGAGAGAAAATACAACTTTGAGAAAGTTGTATTTTGGTTCCTAAACACAATTCCTAAGTGTTTGATACATGAACTAGTTTAAGAGTTGAACTTCGTTTGATTTATACACAAAATAAACATCTAAAGCTATCATTGTAGCTATTTTAATTCCACCAGATATTGGATCCTAGAATTATTCAAGAGAAGACTTTATTGTGAGCTCAATGGCTTTAATCTTCACTAAATCGTCTATAAAGGTATGTATTCGATTCTTATACTATTTTTGATTCAGTTATAATATTTATATGTTGATAATTTTGTTTTATTGTACTACATAATGTATATTGGACATGCATTTTAAAAATTTTAATATGTACAAAATCATATGCATGCACTATCAAACACGTTAACAATAAGTGCTAAGAGTTACTAGTTATAAGAGTAAGCAAATTCTAAGAGTTAGAATTTGACAACCCAAATGTCATGACTAACCACTTAGACAGGTCATCCTTGGTTCTAAAAACAGTCTTACATTAATCTTTTGGGTGTATTTGGATTTGATGATAGCCATTCTTCAATTCTCTCTTTAAGTCATTTTTAGAAAATATCTTGGCACTACTTAATTGAACAAAGAAATCATTCATGCATGGAATTATAAAATGATACCTCACAGTATCCTTGTTGATGGCATGATTATCCATAGACATGTTCTAGCTTACTTTCTTCTTTGGTGTAAGTAATGTTGGTATGGTATAAGGATTAAGGCTCTCTCATATTTGCTCCTTTAGTAACAGTTCTTTCACCTTCGCCTTCAAAACTTCATGCTCATATAGACTTATATGGTAAGGTGGATTTAGTAAGTTGCCATGAATAAATTCAATGCTAAGTTGGATATTCTATTTTAGTGGTAATATAGTAGGTTCAGCTATCATATTCGGAAACATAGTCACCAAACCTTGGACTTTATTCGATATAGATTGTTTAGGCAGTTCTTTTCCTTTCTCCACTAAGCTGGTACATGTGCACGTTTCCTTCATCTTTCTTATGAACTCATCCTCCTCGTGAATTTTTGAAACTATAGTATTCTACTCTACTTTAGAGACTATTTTCTTGGGTTAACTCGGTACTATCATTATCCACTTTTGGTTCCAAGTAAAATAATAAGTATTATCATTTTTTTTTGTGTATGGCATCTATATCATATTTCTAAGGTCTTTCTAATAATACATGACATGCATTCATTTCTAATAAAACCTTCGCCTTATAACTCTTACTAATTGATAAAGGTAATTGGCACCGTTTGATTGTTTTTATACTAGGTCCCTTTTTAATCCAACCATTGCAGTATGGTGAGGGATGTGGCTCAGTGTTGAGTTTAAAGTGATCAATTAATCTTTGAGACACTAGATTTTTACCACAACAACTATCAATAATTAGTTTACATATCTTATTAGCAACTGAACACTTTTTTACAAAGAACTTATTTTCTCGAGTCTCCTCAATTTGTGTATCATCTAGATCCACCTTATTCTCCTCTCTTGAATCATCCACTGGAAAGGCAAAATGGTTAGACCTTCTTCGTACAATATCAGTTGCTCTTATTGTTCGTGGCCTAATTTTGAATGCATCTTCGTCTTTCTCTCAAAATTGTAATTGAAGGGTGTAAAATGTAGTTGTTTGTGTGGTAATCTCCTTGCCACCATTGGTTCTTATGGCAGTGGGCTATTAGTTCTCAAACCTATAAGATGTTTGGACATTACTTTTATATTTTTCTTTATTTCTAACATACGTGTTTTCATTTTCTTGAACGCATTCAAACATTCTCCAATTAAGTAACTACGACCTACATATTGTATGTGTTTGTTGAATAAGAAGTTAGATTTCTATTCCGCTATGCATATTGTATGTATGACATGTTTATTATAATTTAATAAACACATTTCACATACAAGCACCCTAGTGATATAGAACACTTTCAATTCCTTCCTTAATGGCTTTTATCAAGGTAATGTATTCTGCATCAATATTTGAGAGAGTTATAACTAGCTGAAGTTGAGATTTTCAACTTATACAATTCCAACAAAGGGTAGAGAAGTAAGTTGTTATTGATATTCTTTTGTCTTTGTCACCTGCAAAGTCATAATCTACAAATTATACGAGCTTAATTTTATGGTTAATGTCAGTAAATATTAATCTATAATCCAATGATCCATATACACACACGCACACACACATATCTAAGTAATTATGTAATTTCTAACCCATGATGTTTACCTAGAAATAACATTATCAACTTAAAATACTATTAGAATGAGCTAAATCCAGCCTACCGTAAATCATTGAATACATTATGGATGACAACACTAGAGTAAAGTACTGATGCCATTTCTTCTTTTTCTTTTTCCATTGATAGACATTATTTCAAAGAAAACTAAAAATTGACAGCTTGTGAAATTTTAATAGGTTTAGCATACAATATTCTAAATTTACGCAATATCTTTTTAAGTCATTTTTTTGTGATAAAAATTTTTTATGCTCGGGTTTGTTTTTAATTATTTTTATAACTAATATTTGACTTGACTAAGATCTTTCATATCAAACTTACTTTTAAAAAGTCCTTTTAGTTTTATAATCTCTTATTTATTATAATTGATTAACAACATATCATTAATATATAAAAGCAAATAAATTTCATCCTTACTACCTAGATCTTTGAAGTAAAAATAACCGTAAGAATTATTTCTTTTAAAGCCAATTTTAACTATAAAATCATCAAATCTTTTATACTACTACCTAGGGGATTGTTTTAAACTATATAAAAATTTCTTAAGAAGGTAAACAAAATTAAATTTCTTTTTATCTTTAAAACTTGGAGGCTGTTTCATGTAATGATTTCATCAAATTTACCATGTAAGAAATTAATTTTTACATCTAATTATTCTAATTCACAATTAAAATAAGAAACTAAAGACAAAACTAATTTGATTGTAGTATATTTCACTACAGGGTAAAATACTTTATTATAGTCAATTCTCTCTCTTTTTTTTATAAACCCTTAGTACCCCTTACCTTAAATCCAACTGGTTCATTTGATATATTCCTTTTATTGTAATAATACTGTTCATTATATTAGATACTGCCGAAATAGTGAAAAGATATTTTTATTTATTTTTGAATTCTTTGACTAAAAAAATAAAATAAAAATTCTAAATAGCTAAGTTAATTAACTGTTCCAAAATTCTCAACATTTTACACGAAGTTTAATATCTCAAGCGAAATATCTACTATGTACACCCTTTCAAAAAGATCAATTTACTTTGAGCACCAAATTTCTGCTTATATAAGTCCCCTCTCTCGTCTTTCCTCGAGGCCAGCATGAACACAAAAGCAAAAATCGATGGGTTGTTACATCGATTTAAGATATCTCTTAGCAGCTCTGATTAACGGCCTCCGTCTATTCTTAAAACCTCTTACAAACGACCAAGACATTCATCAGTTTCTGTTTCTGTTTCAGCACCCCATTCTGATGATCATGATTGCGCTGCTGGTTCTTGTCATCTTCACACTACTCCTCTTCACCTCCATAAAACTCCCCTTCAGAGTCGATCAAATCCGCTTGCAGCCTGGACATTTCTCCTGTCCAGTTGCTGTCTTGTTGTTGCTCTCCATTACTTTTCCGCCATCACTCTTTTGGTTTGTCTTCCTTATTCTCGTAATCACATCTCCTTGGCATGCCATGCTTTTTAATCTGCTCAAGCGTTTTGTTCGCCGGCTACGATCAATCCCACCTGTTAGCATCAGTTTCACTTTCCAACATCAAACGTCCCTCGCTCGAGCTCAAGCAGAACTTGTGGAAATCGTAGAACATGCAACGCCAAACGGGAATGGAATTGCAGCCCAACTTACACATATCCCAAGAAATGGTTCAGTGGAGCTTAATTCAACATAAAACTTGTATTCCCAAGTTGACTGGTGTTATTCATGGATAGATACAGTCAACAGATTTCTCTAAATAATTAATAACTGCTTTTAGTGGTTTAGCACCTGTATCATCACTTCGTTTCTCTTTGATTTATGAGCTTCGGCTCCCGTATAATGTTTCTTATGACCTTCTTTAAAAGAAGAATGTTCAATCTTATTTACTTCTTGTTCTTTTTAATGATATTACGCTGTTTAAAAATTGTTAAATATCGGTGCTAAAAATAAAAACTGTTAGATGTCGATGTCTCATTTTGTTATGAATCTCGTTCAACGATCCCAGATATGCACAAATAGTTGAGCAAATTCATCACATCTTTGTGCTATTTTTTCAGGTTTTATCAAAATACGAACGTATGAAGGAGAGAAAAACTCTGACGTTATTACTGCTTTTTTTTTTTTAAAAAAAAAACCAATAATTAAATAATTTAAACAATTCTCTGCAACTGGGAGCAGAGAATCATTGGGTTTTTAAAATTAATAATTAAATATGAATTACGATCTTTATAATATACATTTATGGTAGTATTATTAGCTCCCACCATAATACCAAAATCTTATATTAGCATTGACACGGTGACAATTAAATTTATCAAAGGATAAATAAAAGTTTGCCGAAGTTAATCAACTGACTAAATTAAATTTATCGTTTGAGTGAATCTTTTGGCTGAATTTGTTTGAACAAATATTCATTATATAGTATTGGTGTCCCATTTTCAATGTGTTCGAACTACAAATCACTTCAAAACCTACAAATATTAAGCTCACTGCCTTCAAATTTATAGGAACATGATGCGTTATACCCTTATATTATTGGGTCTTAACTGCACATAATACTTCTTTTAAGGGGCCGGAAAAATATATACATATATTAAATTTTAAAATCATAAAATCATTTTTAAATACCTAATAAAATCATAGATTAGATATCAGAGTATCTTATCGAGAGGTATAAACAGAAAATCTTTTTTAACACTTTAATTCTTGTTTGACGATTAACAAATCGCATTTCAGTTTTTTTCTATGCTTCTAACTCTGTATCTACACACACTCGCGGGAGAGGAAAAAAAGGTCAACTCTTATTTCGTACATTATTCACATTAAAATAACTTTGAAACTTTGAAGGCAACTGAGCATCGCGATTGTCCTTTCCCGGAAGGCTGTTTTAACGCGGTTTCTTAGACGCGTTTTGTGGGTCAGGAGTCTAATATTAGAAATATCTGCGCAACCACACTCAAGAAAATCAACTTTTGCCGTTTTCCCTAAAGAAAAATTCATGGAGTCGAGACCAAAAAATTGAGAGTTTTGCCTCTAAAAAATTGAGAGCAAAATGAGTCAAAACCTCAAATCGTTAAGCATATTTTTTATTTTATAATTTTTTACTTGACTTAACAATATATGACTTTATAATTTTACTCCCAAAAAATTAATTCTATTCTTAATAATACATGATTTAACAATTTTTCTCTTAAAAAATTGAGAGTAAAATCTTTTATTTTTATATGATTTGATAATTTTGTTTTTGATAATATATGGTTTGACAATTTTTTTCCTTAAAAGATTGAATAATACACGGCTTAATAATTTTTCTCCTAAAGAATTGAGAGCCAAAAAAAAAAAAAAGAGTTTAAAGAGATTTGAACTTTTGATCTCAAAGATAAAAATTATCAATCTTCACCACTCGGCCACACTTAAGCTCAATTGACATTTTATGAAGACTAATATATATACTCAATAATTAAACTAGATGAATTATTAATTATAAATTAAATAAATTTTGGTACTAAAAAATTATAAATAATAATAATTATAAAATATTTTAATAAATAATAAATTCAATTAAATATGTACAACGAAAGACTTAAAGACTAAGTTTTAAAAACTTATTATAAAAATGAATTATTTTATAAGTTTGTTAAATTAATCTAAAATAATAAAAATAAAGTATTTTCAACCTCACAAGTGAGTTTTTCATATTTAATATTAAAAAATAAAATAAATTTTCATAAAGAATTCTAAATTTAAAACAACTTATGAGATTTCACAAAAAAAATTAATTTGCAAATAATAAATAATGAGAATTATATTCAACTCATAAGAAATTAATTTTTATCAATTATTAAATTAAAGGAAGTATTACAAATAATGTCAAAATCTTTTATGCTCTTAAATGAGTTAATTATCACAATTATTAATAAAAAAATATATTATAGCAGAAAAAAATATTTTTAAATGATAATTAATGACTACATATGGAAAATAATTTTTTTATTTTTGTTGGAAATTTTTTTTATAATTAATATAATTATTAATACCTTTTTATTTTTTCAATTAATTTAAGAATAATTAGAAAATTAGAATATGTTTATAATGGGTTTTAAAAAAAAATCATTTTTTGTAAGCTTATTTGAATTAAATATTATTTAAAATAATTTTGTAAGCTTATTTGAATTAAATATTATTTAAAATAATTTTAGACTTGTTATTATTTGTGATTTTGAGTATCAACATCTATTTAACTTATAACTAATAATTCATCTAAAATTTATTTATAGAATATATATAGTAGTTTTCATAAAATATCAAGTAAACCTAAGTTTAGCCAAGTGATGAAAATGAATGGTTTTTATCTTTGATGTTAAGGATTCAAATCCTTTTAAACTCATTTCTTTTTTTTTTTACTTTCAATTTTTCAAGGGGCAAAACTATCAAGCTATTTATTATTAAGGATAAAATTATCAAATCATACAAAAAGTAAAAAATGATAAAAAATTCTTAATGATAGAGATAGTTTTAGTCCTTTTCAAAACTATAGAAGGGTAAGTGGACATTTGTCGATGTTATAAGGGGTAATGATCATTTTTCCAGGCCGAGAAAATAAAATGCTAAGTCTTTTGTTACAGTATTTTTGATTAATTAATAAAAAGAGAACGTTTATAGTATTTATATAAGCTAATATGCTTCAGGAATCATCCAAAATAGAAAAGAATGCAAGTTGAAGTTTTGGCGAGAAAAATTAATTACACAATTTCTACATAAATATCTTGTTAACTGACTTGGTTTTTTGGGGCCCCAATTTCAAGCCACATCAACATCCTTACTCTGTACCATCATCTCTTACTTCCATTCCCCTTAAACACAAGGGTCAAGAAGAAAGCTTAAGTTTGGTAGCTAACATCTTGAACATGGAAACTAGGAGTTGCTTAGTCAATAAATTTGCTTAGATGTGGGAATGTATCTTACTTTAGCTTTTTAATTGATGATTTTGTCACACACAAAGTGCACATCAACTTCTATTTTGTACGATTATAGAAGGCTGAATTTGCAGTCAAAGTTACTGCCCCATAGTTGTCATACTAGATGACAGGAATTTTAAAGAGTTGAAACCCAATTTTTGAGAACAGAGACCGAATCCATATGATTTCAGTAATAATTTGAGCTAAGGCATAATATTTTGACTTGGTGCTTAATCGAGATACTGTTTTTTATTTTTTAGAACTTCAAGTTACCAATAAGATAAACACAGTAGCCTCCAACTAACTTCCTATCCAATTTATGACATGCCTAATTAGCATCTGTGAATGTTGTTACATCAAGACACCTTCCAAATTCAAAAGTTAAACTGCTATCCTTTGTCCCTTGTAACTTTCTCGAAATTCTCTTGAGACAAGTCCAGTGAGTGAGTGGTATTGATGATAGAAATTGGCTAAGATTGTTAATAACAAAATAAAAATTCTTTAGCCAAATAATTGTAACATATTGTAATACTCCTATAATATTCCTATACAAGGTAACATCAGTAAATGACTTATCATTATGTTTGTAGAGCTTGATACCTATACTTATTTGAGTCGGACAACAGTTAGCATTAGCCATATTAATTTTCTTTAACAGATCTATGATATACTTATGCTGAGATAAATGCAACATACTTCCACTTTTTGTAACTTTAGTGCCTAAGAAATAGTTAAGGGTAAAAACATCATTAAACTAATTGATAAACTTCTGCAACAAGGCTGAATTATCTCCTATAATAACAATAACATCTATATAAACCAGCATTATAATGATATGATTAACATCTTTTTTAACAAATACTAATACATCTGATTTCAGATTATAAAAACTCTAACTAATCAAGGTAGATTTCAAATTATCAAACCAAGCCCTAGGTGCTTATTTCAAGCCATATAGAGCCTTCTATAATCTATAAACATAAATTAGATTTTTCTGGATGAACAAAGTCCTCTAGTTGAAACATGAAAAAAAAAACCTCATTCAACTCACAATTTAAGAAGGCATTGTTAACATCAACTTGCATAATTTTCCAACCTTTGATCATTGCTAAGTTTAATATCAACCTATTAGTGCTAGCCTTTACAATTAGACTAAAAGTCTCAGTGTAATTAATTCTAAGGGTTTGATGAAATCTATTTACCATTATTCTGGCTTTATATCTAGCTATACTCTTATCTTGATTTTTTTTTACCCTAAAAACCCACTTGCAACCAATTAGCTTTTGATTAAGGGTGTATAGTATTAAAGACCAAGTCTGATTCTTTATTAAGGCTCCATACTCCTCTATCATAGCTTTTTTCTAAGTTGGTATATTCAAAGATTCTTCTGGTGTTTCTGGTATTGTATCTTCTAATTGCTAAAGTTTTACAAAGTATATCTTAGGCTTAAAGATTTTAGTCTTCAGTCTTGTTTGCATGAGAAATATGTTTCCAACCTGACTTTGCACACTTTTAGAGTTAGGTGATGTGTTTTGGTGATTTTGAATATGATTTAGAAGTTGAGTTATTTGAAGGACTGAAAGGTTTATAATAAGTAACTGATATACTATTTTCTAGTGTTTTAGTGGTTTGGTTGGTGTCAAGGTATGTGAAGTATTTTTCTTATACTCATAAGGTGTCTCAGAGTTATATCATCACATTGAGAGGGAAATAATGTTTTAGGAGAATAAGAAACTATAATGTTTTAAAAGGAGCAGAAGTGTTGTCATGATTGTGCATTGTTTTGATATTTTTAGATGCATGTTCATTTTTCAATGGAAAGTCCATCTCATCAAAATTGACATGTCTTGAAATAAAGACTTTAGATTTCACATACCTATACCCTTTGTGTTGAAAACTGTAGCCAACAGAAGTATATTTCTCAGTATAAAAACTGAGCTTGTATCTTTTGCAAGGTCTGAAATAAGGGAAACAGGTGCATCCAAATACTCTCATGAAGCTATAATCTGGTTTTTTGTTGAAAAGTAATTCAAATGGTGATTTGTAATTTATTACAAACAATGGTATCCTATTGATAAGAAATGTTACGTTGAGAAAGTCTCCCACCAATAACTGAAGGGCATTCTACTTTGAGCTAAATGACTTAACCCAATTTCTATAATATGTTTATGTTTCTTCTTTAACTCCACCATTTTAGTGATGAGTATAAGAGAAAGAAAAAATCTATGTTCTATTCCTTGTTGTTGAAATGTTTTGGTTAACTTTCTGAATTCTCCTCCAAAGTTAAATTTAAGAACTTTAATTTTTTTATCTCATAATATTTCAACTTGTTTTTGAAAATTTTGAAATACCTGAAAGACTTGTAACTTTCGATGTTAATGGATACATTCACACAAATCTAGTAAAGTTATAAAAAAAAGCTTATATATTATCTAAACTTATCTCTAAACAGCACAATAGCTGGACCCTAAACATCAGAATGAATTAATATTCTAAGGTATTTGTAGTTTTCATTTCAAACGGTCCAAAGTGATGCAGATGGTTCTTTCCCATTTGACAGACACTACATAGTTTGAAATTCAACTCTTTATTGATTTTTGTGGCTATATTACAATTTGAAACTATTTTCCTTAGAATTTCTAGATTTTGATGACCAAATATATTGTGTAGTACACTAATTACTACATTGTTTTCTAAAGAAGAGATGAAACTTTGTACAACACAAGAGTTCTTATTTAAGAGACTAGGTGGTACTTCTGACTTGTGTGATACAATATAATTTGGTTCAAGAGTTTTATTTATAATACATTAAGCAAAAAGAGACATAACAGGGATGGTCTTGGAACTAAAACGGGCAGAGGGATTAGAGAGGTTTTGAGACACATTAACAAGCTAATACAATCCTCCATTAGCAACTCCTTTGAACAATGGTTTATCCTTCAAATCCTTGATAACACATATTTTTCTCAAAGACAATTTTCAGATTATTTTCAAGGGTTACTTTTGAAATGCTAATAATATTTTTATTCATATAAAACATTATTTTAAAATAAATATTTTTATTTATCTAAAGTGTGCAAAATAAAAGTGCTTGTGTACAAAATTTGTAAAGGTTGTCCATTACCAGAAATAATATGCTTCTTACTTTTAAACTCGACTAGAGGGCGTGTTCTTTGCACTTTTGGTCACGTGGTTTGTGGCTTGACTATCCAAGTACCAGGCTTGATCATCACTCTCTCTCCTTAAGTTGATGTTGGTGTAATATATAAGCCCCGGCTTGTTGATTATTGGCCTAACTTAGTGGCTCAAATTCTTCATTGAAGCGATTCCAAAACTTAAGAGCATCATGACTAACTTTGAAGCTTATCTGGCACACAACCTTTAACTTTGCATTATTCTAAAAATTGCCTTGCTTATTTTTCCCTTAGTTATAAAAGTTTTGGTTCTATGGATTGTTACCACCACCAAAGCCTTTGTTGTAAACAGATTCAAATCCTTTGTTTCCTTCTTTGAACTTGATTTTAAAGCCTGATTGTGTCATATAGGCACTCATAAAGCTTTCATTTACTGAATTTGTCAATTTTACTTTCTTAACTAAGAAGTATAGCACAAATCTCAGCCATTGTCAGTTCATTAGATTTTGCTGAAACTAGTACTGCAAAAGGATAATATTCTAGCTCTAGACCAGTAAGCAAGTATTTAAGTCTTGCTCAGGCATTGGTTTCCAAGCCATGGCCAAATTATCAACAATTCCTTTTAGTTTGACATAGTATTCATTAATTGTCATTGAGCCTTTCCTCAATGTCTGCAATTGTGCTCTAAGTTTAGCAAGTCTTGCAATAGATTGGCTTCCAAATTTTAGAAGATGTCTTACGATGTATTACTGAGCTCATCACTTTCTCGTTCATTGCAAAGAGAAGTCAGCTCATTAGAAGTGCATCCTGCTTTTTCTAGATCTGATACTCTGGATTTATACTTAGCAACTTTTCCAGAGTTAGTTCTTGACTGTGTGATGAACCCATCTAGACAGGATCTCACTCTAATCAACAGATCCTCTAGATCATTTTCTCTAGCAGAGGCTAGAACTTGAGATTTTTAAAATAGAAAATTGTTATGATCCAATTTTATCGGAGTTGAGAAATTAAAAGAACTCAATTTTCTAATTGTGGGATTACTGAACTGCAATCCCAAAATTAACAATCTCAAATAATATAAATTTATAAAGGTGTTAGTCATTGATAGCTCTAATACTAACTGAGATAAACAACCATTACTAATTTTTCGAGAAAGTGAAAAGAAAAATGCAAAGAGCTAAGAAAATAAAATCCTAAGACTTCTGTTGCAGTATATTTGATTAATTAATAACAAGAGAACATTTACAGTATTTATAGAAGCCAATATGATTAATTAGTTACACATTTCCGTATAAATATCTTGCTAACTGACTTGGTTTTCTAGCCCCACTTACAAGCCACATCAGCATCCTACCATCATCTCATGGTTTCAATATAAAAGGCATGATCAAGGCATTAGAATTAAGAGTCAGTTCTATAATATTCGCAGGCAATTAACTTAAACTCCCAACATCATGTATTCGCCTTTGATTTACGCTTCACTATTCTACCTCCACTAAGCCCTATGCTTCTTGTTATCAACTCTTCAATAGAAACTAGTACCTTCCCTGTTGATATTGCCTATGATCCGAGTATTTCTTACTCAAGGTCGCCTTTTTAGTTTCTCGTCATATCAACCTTCTTCTTTCTTCCAACTCCTACTCGATGTTTCCCTAAAAAGAATTCCAGTCTACTTAAATTTGGAGACTTACCAGGCCAATCAGCGTTATCGCTACTGGCCTCGTTACTGCCTCTACAGCATCTCTTTTTCATTGCCTAGTCCATTTGCATATGCATTTCTTTGTGGCTTACCATGCTTTTCTAGGTACTTGGGCAGTTTATTCACTAGGTTTTTCAGCTTCTTCAAGCATTTCTACTTTTGTGATCATTGGCGTCACATAAGAAATAATAGAAGCAGAATCTTCGACCTCTTTTTAGCTCAATGAAATAAACCCTGTAATGGATATTTATATTGATTTCAAAATATAAATTAGTGAAAAGTTGTCTCCTATCGTTTTATATATGCAACTATTTATAAGGTTGAATTCTTTTATATTAAATATAAAATAATACAACTGTTGATGACACCTCTTAATTTAAAAATGGTGATGGTTCATTTTGAACCATTGATCAAAATTAAATTTTGATCTAACAGTCATAAACCACTAAATGTGAAGGGTTGTGCTTCAAATAAAATGGTACTTACCACTTATGAATATGTAACTTGATACCAGAAGTTCAGAATTTTGACGGATGCTTCACAAAACATATATCATACACACAATAGATAGTAAGTCAAGGCGTGTAAAAACATTGTACTTAATGATAAATTTTTGCCCCTCAAGGATATTGTCTTGGTGCAATCAGGTTATATGACGAGTTAACCTTCAATATTCAATGGCTTTGGTTCTATATAGATGTACTCCCATGAAATAGAAATCTAGAATAACTCTTTGACATTTTATCCATTCTCTTTTTTTGGTATCAACACACATATTTATAGGTGTTAAGTATCCTTCATTTAAGACACAATCCTCCACATACGCCTCTTAATTTATAACTGTTAGATCAAAATTTAAAATTGATCAATGGTTCAAAATGAACCATCATCATTTTTAAACCTAGAGGTCTCATCAACGGTTGTATTATTTTATATGTAATATGAAAAGATGCAACCTCATGAATAGTTACATATATAAATTAAAAGGAGATAACTTTTTACTAATGTGCATTTTAAAATTAATATAGAATATTCAACAATCCCCCTCAATTTCAAAATACATAAACAAATACTAGAGAATATATATAGAATTCAATGTATATGTATCGGTGCTTGTTAAGCTATGAACCAACTATTGGACAACTAATCGTATCTTATAGGAACTTGGTGGAACTAGGTTTTTATCAACCAATACTCCTTTGGCATAAGTCAGAGAACTAGTTACCCACATTAAATTCTTTCAAGTAAGTTATTTTGCACTTTTAACACTTTATAACTTTGTGCTTAGTTAGATTCATAAGTGCTCTAGAGATGCTTGCTTAAACTCTCATACAAACGAACTCAATTCTATACTCATATAGGTAAACTTCCATCAAGTGTGTTTCATAATATAACACACCATCACATAATATTAGCTATGAAGTTTATTAAGAGTATAAAACTCATCATTTTCTACTACAAATGTACTACTTAGACTTAGAGAGTGATTGCCAATATATTGTCAATAATACAACAAGTGTCTTAATCTTACCTCTATGAACCTACTTCATGGGATCTAAAATCACATAGTTAGCGTTACCATTACTCTTGTCTTATGATTTAGGCATAGTCCACTCTTCCTCGACCTCAAATTACTAATCTCATTTAGTGATTCGTCAGAGGATTGACCAAATTCAACTTCGATCTTATAGAATTTTAACTTTCATAACCAAACATAAGTAATTTTATATCACTAATTTCTTACTTTCCCACTACGATATTCAACATAACTTTTAAATATGTAATAATATTCATAATCAAATATGTAATAATGAATACTTCAAAAGTCTAATTTATTGACATTAAACTACTCTTCAAATAATCAAATTCCCATGATGAATAACAACATATATATTATTTCATGCATAATAAATTTTGTAGTGATTCTTATGAAACCACATATTCCTTCACATGTATATAATTGAATGCATTAAGAAGTGAAAATTATAATATACCAGGCATAATAAATTACATATTAAGAGCCATCAAATAGAATAAATAAGAACAAACATGCCTTGTTACCATTGTAGATCACGACATCCATCAAGCACAATTTTATCCTTAAGATTGTTGGAAAATTTGGAATGTCGATAAATGCTTTACAAACATAGATCACACATACATAACGGATAGTAAGTTAAGGCGTGTAAGAGTACATTATACTTAAAGATAGATTTTTGTCTCTTTTTGACATTTTCCTAGTACAATTAGGTTATATAGTGATTTAACCTCCAGCATTCAATTGCTTTGATTTCGTATGGGTGCACTCCAATGAAACAAAACCCTAAATAACTTTGTGACATTTTTTTTATACTTTATGCTCTTATTCTTCTAAAGTCACATATTTATAAGTAGTAAATACCCTTTCATTTGAGTCACAACTCTCCACATGCACCTCTTGGTTTATGACCATTAGATCAAAATTTAAATTTGATTAATAATTCAAAATGAATGATCACAATTTTTAAACTAAAAGGTGTCATCAATAGTTGTAATATTTCAAACCAAAAGGTGTCATTAATGGTTGTATTATTTAATATTTAATATGAAAGAATACAACCTCATAAATAGTTATATATATAACTGAAAGGAGACTACTTTTCACTAATGTATATTTTGAAATCAATATAAAATATTAAAAAATCTCCCTTGATTTCAAAATACATAAACAAATACAAAGAATATATATATGTATTAGTGCTTGTCAAGCTATGAACTAACAATTGGACAACTAATCGTATCTTACAAGAACTTGGTGAAATTATATTTCTATCAACCGATACCCCTTTAATGTGAGTCAGAGGACTAGGTATCCACATTGAATTTTCTCCAAGTAAGTTGTTCTGCAGTTTTGGTACTTTATGTCCATGTGCTCAATTGGATTCATGAGTGCTTTAAAGCTCTTATAGAAACTAATCTAATTTCACACTCATATAGGTGAACCTCCATCAAATGTGTTATGCAGTATAACACACCACCATACAATATTAGGCTATGGAGTTCATTAAGATTATAAAAATCATTCTTTTTACTGCAAATATACTACCTAGCCTTAGGGAGAGACTCTCAATATATAGTCAATAGTACAACAAGATAACAAGTGATTTATTCTTACTCCTATGAACCTACTTAATAGGATCTCCAATCACATAAGTGGAGTTGCCATCACTTTTATTTTATGCTCTAAGCACAATCCACTCTTCCTCGACTTTGAATCACTAACTCATTTAGTGATTTTTTAGAGGATTGGTGACACGTCCAGAATATAGAAGTTATTTTCAAGTGCAGGATTGTCGAAGTAATAAATAACCCGATGAGAACGGGGTCGATCCACAGGGAAGTAGAATTAAAATTACAAATTATAAACACTTTAAAGATAATTAATGCAGTATAAGATGTTTGTAAATATTATTTCAATTAACCAATTCAAATAAAAAGCTAAGGTTATGGAGATTCACTCTTGGCATAAGAAATAAGAATATATTTAACTTTTTATTTTTTTATAACTCAATTGGAATCCTCACACAAAGGAGGTTCCAACCGGAAAATATAGCAATTAAAGTTCATTATCATTTATATATTGATTAGTATTTATTTCTTTCAATTATTATACACCAAATCTTATAAATGGGTTCAAGTATTTATTATGCCAATCTTTATATTTGTCTACAATAAATTAAGACTCCCACATTACAAGAAAGGTTTTATAAACCAAATCTTGTAAATGGTTTCAAGAATTTATTGTGCCAAGTATTAAGTTTGTCAATAATAAATCAAGAATCACCACTTTAGAAGAAATGGTATTAATTCTACAAACAAAATAAATACATCATATATAAATTTGCATAACTTAAAAATGAAGCATTAAATTCATGAATAAATATTAAACATATCTTATTACCTTGCCAAGAGCTTCACCCTTTCACCTTAGCTTAAACAAAATTATTTGGACATAATAAAACTAAATGAAAAGAAAATAAATGGAAGAAGAAATAACATGACTTAATAGTAAACAAGAGAAATAATAGTACAAGGAAATGGATACAACGAAAAAGTATTTTGAACTAAATTCTAACTTTTTAATTACATTCTTTAGGCATAAACAAGCCACCTATTTATAGAAAAACATGGATAAATCGAGACAAATTTGGAGGGAACCACTTGGTTGATGAAAGTCAAGAATGGTGGCAAAATAATTTGCATTCATTATCACTTGGGCACCCACTTGATTATCCAATTTGGAATTGATGTGATCCGAATTAGCTATCACTCAAAACATAAAAGTTGTAGATAAGTCTCTTATCTTTCCAAATTGAGTGATCTCATACGTATTAGATACGTATTTCTATAGTTATGGGCCAAATACTGATAACTGTTCAAACTGGGCCTGTACTGCAGATCAATTCTGTTCTAGGCAAATTTTCACCCTCTAAACACTCGAATTTCCAATGCTTTGTGAAATACAATATGTTAGCCCATTGAGTCAGATCTGCACAGGATTAAGAATCACCTCAATTGGATTTTTAGGTAGAAAGTTATGCCCATTTTACCGAACCTGCCACAAAACAGTTATAAGATAATTAAGTACAATATTGTAAACATACTTAAGTTAAGAAAATTAAATACACTAGTAATACAAAACAATCATGTAAAACTCTTATTAAATGTGTAATTTCAAGTGTTCATCACACCCCCCAACTGGTTTATTGCTAGTCCCTAGCAATTCGAGCATAAATAAAATTTGAACACTACCTAAGTACTTCAAACAAAACGTCAGTTTTAAAATCACAATCGCTATAAAGGTTATTTCAATCATAACTTTCAAAAATATTTTTGTGTGTGTGTGAATTAAGCCAAAGCCTTCTTACCACAAATCACAACATATATAGCCTTAAAAATATTCCAAGTAAAAGCCTCAACTCCATATCCTTACAGGTGAATAACTTGTTTAATGACTTAGGATTTCACTTATGGAGTTGGAAAACAGATAATCGCTCAAGAAAAAGTTACATTTAAGGACAGACAGACAAACTAACATTGATCCAAAGATAGGAAAATCAAATATTTAGAGTCAAACCATTATTGTCAAATGCCAGCTTCAAGACTTTAATTATTTAATGCGAATCTTACGAATATAGAATTCGGTGATAAGATTGCTTCCTAATGACTTTAGTCTTCTAAAATTGAATGAAGACTTTATTGAACTGAATTGACTTCTTTTTTTTTTTTTTTTTTAAATTTTTTTTTTTTACTCTTTTTTTTTTTGAAAGACATAAGGAATCATTACAACATAAGAGCAATTTATCACCATAATACTTTTCTAAATTTTTTTTTTAATCCTTCAGCTAAGCAACCAAATCATTCATCATCTCAAATAATGTCATTTCAAATAAAAATTAACCATTTCAAAGGATCAATGAAAGTTCGTAAGCTGTTATCTCAAACCTCTCCACTCACTCACAAAAGATATGTGAGTTTAGAAAATAATATGTATACTTAAACATGGAAATTCTCTTGGCTATATATATTGAATCATCCATCTTACCACAAGGCTTAGTATTGTTCTCAAGAAATAATTTCAGAAGTTATTCTTTAGTAACCTAAATAGAGAAAGTGATTTAAACTAAACAATTTTGAAATCGTACATCGATAGTAAAGCAAATTTATTTACGCAAGAGTTACCAAAAACTTAAGCAACAAACAATTATACATAAAATGCATTAAAAATAAACCAATTAGAATGTGTTTCAAAAGTTTATAATGTACTCTTTACTCTGCCATTCTAGAACTAGAATGCGTCTCAAGAATACATAAATGAACATTTTACTCACGCCATTCATGATAATTTTTTTTTTTTTACATAACAAAGTGATAACAACAACAAAATAAAATAATTAACACTAACATTATATATCAACTATCCTCCCCCCAACCAGATTGAGACATTGTCCTCAATGTCAAAATATAGAAAGAGTAAAATATAGAAGATATCACCTGAAACATCTTTTATTGAAAATTAAACCTGCAACAAAATAAAACAAGCCACACAAAAAAGCTTAAAAATACATAGAAATAGATAGGCTACAGACGAAGCGTCAAATCTATCATGCGTTTCTTTTCACTGTTATCAGTATACCAATCTATCTGACTCATTGTTGGATCAGATAGAGGTGTAAAAGCTTGTAGTTCATCGAGTAACTGATCAACAGTTGAAGCAGAAATAAGGATCTGTCGTGCTGCAGATGAGACGAATTGTTTTTTCACCGCATAGTCAAGAAAAGATAACAACCCATTATAAAAACCATCAACGTTTAACAAACCAATGGGTTTTTTATGGATTTGCAATTGTGCCCATGAGACAATTTGAAAAATTTCCTCCAATGTTCCGAAACCTCCAGGTAGAGCTATGAAGGCATCAGCATTACGAAGCATAAAAGAAATTCGTTCATGCATTGATGATACCTGTAACTCATCCCCAATTGTTTTTCCTACAATGTCTCCAACAGTTAGAGCTTTTGGTATGATACCCAAAACTCGACTGCCATTATTTTGTGCAGCGGTTGCCACACGTCCCATTAATCCAAAACTACCTCTCCCATATACTAAATGAATATTGCGCTCAGCTAACATCTTACCAAGGGTTTCTGCTGCTTCTATAAACTCACTAGTTTTTCCAGGGCTGGATCCACAAAAGACACAAATTTTTGTGAATTTACGAGTTGATGATCCTTCCATGATTACACTCACCCTCTCTCTTGAATGATTTTGAGTTTGTACAAAGATGCATAAATAATGCAATGTATTTATAGAGCCAAAAGGTATTGCAAAGTTAAATCACATGGCTATTGGCTTGAAATACAAGATTCAATACCTTTTACCAATTTTCAATTTGTTAGCTGGAAAAGTCACATGGGTTGTCGGCTTAAAATGCAAAATTTTCAAAAAGGATTATAGGTGGTTGATTATTGAAAAGACATTTGAGTTTGAAATGAAACATTTAAAAATAACAGCTATAGTAAATATATACAAGTAGTTGTGATTGTGGCTCACATCTTCCTCTGATTTTACGTCCAGTAACGGCTTAAACGCCCTCTATGGGTCGGGGATAGGCTTCCCATTCAATTTTCTTATAAATTGGCAAACAGGGTCTTTTAAAGTCAGATTCCCGAGACTATACCGCTCATGTTCTTTTAGGAATATGTCCCATAATTCATGAATTGCAATATGCACATATCCACTAGGATGCGTCTCAAGAGTCGATAAGATATTATCTAGAGACTCCTTACTCAGGCCATCCTTAATGAACCTAATTTTATCTTCACGATTTACAGACACCATTCCTAAAGTGCGGCAACGTGTGTTGCAAGTCGTGCGTGCACACTTGTAACAAACATTTAATCGTTTTGCTCTTCGTTTTTTTGAAAAAGAGCTTTTACCTAAGCCAGGCATGTAGGAAATTAATGAGTCTGAAAATTCACCTGTCAATCTAACTTTAGCTTCAATTAACCAACGTAAATCAACAGGTATATTCATAATCATTAATAACCTTAATCTTTCACATCTTGCTTGGTAAATTTTCTTCAAGGAATTTTGAGGCAATGAGGGAAAACGTTTTTTCAAATTTTTTAGAATGTCATCCATTTTTTTTTTTAGAAAAGGGGAAAGAAGAGAAGATATCAGTAATTATGGGAAACTGACAAAACCGATTTGAAATATCACGGAGTATCGTTATCCGCCGCTTAACCAGGGTGCAAAACAAAACTTTAACAAAACTACTAAATTAACCTGCAAGTAAAAAAAAAAATGTTAGAAGAAGAATAAATATATATAAATATGTAAATATATAAAACAAAGATTAATTGGTCTCGTAACAAGGATCCGACAGGAACATAAATTCTTCATGAAAAGCTTGATTTTCTAGAAACGGCTTGAGTCTTTGCCCATTTACCTTAAACACATTCCCATTTCTAGGATTTTCAATATCAATTGTTCCATAAGGGTACACATGTTTCACAATAAAAGGGCCACTCTATCTTGATCTTAATTTTCCAGGGAATATGTGAAGTCGAGAATTATAAAGCAAAACCTTCTGACCAGTGTCAAATGTTTTTCTCTGAATTTTTTTTATCATGAAAGGCTTTAATTTTAGCTTTATGAATTTTTGAATTCTCATATGCATCATTTCTCAATTCTTCAAGTTCATTTATTTGTAATTTACGTATGTGTCCAGCAGAATCAAGATTTTCATTGAAAGTTTTAATAGCCCAGTAGGCTTTATGCTCAAGTTCCACAGGTAAGTGACAAGGTTTTCCATAAACTATCCTATAGGGAGACATACCCAATGAAGTTTTAAAAGCAGTTCTATAAGCCCACAGTGTATCAATTAGTCTTAAAGACCAATCTTTGCGATTTGGGTTTACAGTTTTTTCTAAAATTTGTTTTATCTCCCTGTTTGCTAATTCAACTTGTCCACTTGTCTGAGGATGATAAGGGGTGGCAACTTTATGAGTAATACCATATTTTTTCACTAATGTTTCAAATGGTCTATTACAAAAATGCTTACCCCCATCACTTATAATGGCTCGAGGGATTCCAAATCGACTTAAGATATTTTCTTTCAAAAATTTCATGACTGTTTTATGGTCATTATGTCGACATGGAATAGCCTCAATCCATTTTGAGACATAATCTACTGCAACTAAGATATACGTAAATCCAAATGATAACGGAAATGGTCCCATGAAATCTATCCCCCAACAATCAAAGATTTCAATAACAAGAATGAGGTTCAAAGGCATCATGTTTCGTTTTGAAATTGATCCCAACTTTTGACAATTTTCACAAGTTATACAAAATGCATGTGTATCTTTAAATAAAGTGGGCCAATAAAATCCACACTGCAAGATTTTTGCAGTTGTTTTCTTTGATGAGAAATGTCCCCCACATGCTTCAGAATGACAAAATTCAATAACTTTATTTACCTCATTGTCGGGTATGCATCTTCGAAATATTTGATCACGACAATATTTAAAGAGATAAGGATCATCCCAATAAAACTTTCTCACCTCCGTTAAAAATTTTTTTTTGTCTTGAGCATTCCATTGAGGTGACATTTCTCCTGTTACAAGAAAATTAACAATATTAGCATACCAGGGCATTGTAACAGTAGAAAATAAAAATTCATCGGGAAAAGAATCATTAATAGGTGTTATTTCTGTTGATGAATCTGGTGTGAGTCTTGATAAGTGATCTGCAACAACATTCTCAGCTCCCTTCTTATCCTTGATAGTGATAATAAATTCTTGTAGCAATAAAATCCATCGAATCAGTCTTGGTTTTGCATCCTGTTTTGACATTAAGTACCTTACAGCAGCATGGTCAGTAAATACAATAGTTGAAGAACCAATTAAGTAAGAACGAAATTTATCTAATGCAAATATTACAGCAAGTAGTTCTTTTTCAGTTGTTGTGTAATTCATTTGTGCACTGTTTAAAGTTCTACTCGCGTAATAAATTACATAGGATTTACCTTCCTTTCTTTGTCCTAATACAGCACCAACAGCGTAGTCACTAGCATCACACATGAGCTCAAAAGGTAAAGACCAGTCAGGAGATTGTATGATAGGAGCAGATGTTAAGAGGCCAATTAATTTTTCAAATGAATTTTGACACTCTTGAGTCCACTTAAATGATACATCTTTTGTTAAGAGGTTACAAAGAGGTTTAGATATAGCACTAAAGTTTTTTATGAACCTCCTATAGAATCCAGCATGTCCTAAAAAGGATCGGACTTCTCTGACTGTTTTTGGTGGAGGCAAATGTGTAATGAGTTCGACTTTTGCCTTATCCACTTCAATTCCTTTAGAAGATACTATATGTCCCAAAACAATTCCAGAAGTAACCATGTAGTGACATTTTTCCCAGTTCAATACAAGACTCTTTTCTTCACATCTTTTTAAGACATTTTCTAAGTTTTCAAGACAATTATCAAAAGAATTTCCAAACACAGTTAAATCATCTATGAAAACTTCTAAATAATGCTCAATCATGTCACTAAAAATGCTTAACATACATCTCTGAAATGTTGCTGGGGCATTACAAAGTCCAAAGGGCATTCTTCTAAAAGCAAAGGTTCCAAAATGACATGTGAATGTAGTCTTTTCTTGGTCTTCTAGTGCTATAGGAATTTGATAATAGCCAGAGTAACCATCTAGAAAGCAATAGTAGGGATGTCCTGCTACTCTTTCTATAATCTGATCAAGGAATGGTAAAGGAAAATGTTCTTTTCTAGTGGCCAAGTTCAATTTTCTATAATCTATGCACATCCTCCAACTAGATGAGACTCGAGTTGGTATTAACTCACCTTTTTCATTTTCAATGACTGTGATTCCAGATTTTTTTGGTACTACCTGAGTAGGACTTACCACTTACTATCTAAGATCGGATAGATAATTCCTACTTCAAGTAATTTGAGAACTTCAGCTCTCACTACCTCTTTCATATGTGGATTTAATCTCCTTTGAGGTTGTTGGGAAGTTTTGGCATTATCCTTTAGGTGTATTCTATGTGTGCAAATCAAAGGATTAATACCATTTATGTCTTTTAAAGTCCACCCAATTGCATTTTTATGCATTTTCAATAATTCAATCAACTTATCTTCTTGTTCACTTGTGAGTGTAGAAGCGATTACCACCGGGTAAGTTTGTTTCTCTCCAAGAAATGCATATTTCAGTCATTCAGGCAGAGGTTTTAACTCCAACTTTAAAATTTCATTCTTTTTATCCTCATTTTCTCCCAATTCTTCAAACTTTAGTTTCCATCTTTTATTTTCAATCACCTGTACACAGTCAAGTAAAGAACATATGTCAGAGATTTCAAGATCTAATTGTATATTTGACTCAAATGAATTTATTAAACACATTTCTAAGGGATCGGTAGAACTCCCTTTTTGAATATGATCCTCCACAATTGTTTCAATCATGTCACCTTCTTCACTTTCATCCTCCTCTTCATATGGTTGCTTACACATATTAAAAACATTGAGTTTAAGTGTCATGTTTCCAAATGAAAGCTTCATTACTCCATTCCTGCAATTAATCAAAGCGTTAGAAGTTGCTAAAAATGGACGACCTAAAATAACAGGTATCGGATTACATCATTTGACAGGTTCTGTGTCCAAGACGATAAAATCCACAGGATATATGAATTTATCAACTTGAACTAAGACATCCTCCACTGTCCCTCTTGGTACTTTTATTGATCTATCAGCAAGTAAAAGAGTTATAGATGTTGATTTTAACTCCCCGAGATTGAGTTGCTGATAAACTGAATACGGCAATAAATTCACACTAGCACCAAGATCAAGTAAGGCTTGTTCAATTTTATGACTTCCAATAATACATGAAATTGTAGGACAACCAGGGTCTTTATATTTCAAAGAATTATTGTTCTGAAGAATGGCACTTACTTGTTCAGCTAAAAATGCTTTCTTTTTCACATTCAGTTTTCTTTTTACTGTGCATAAGTCTTTCAAAATTTTTGCATAAGATGGAACCTGTTTAATAGCATCCAGTAAAGGAATATTAACTTTTACCTGTTTGAAGATTTCAAAAATTTTAGGATTGTGATTCATCTTCTTAGTATTACGTAATGCATGAGGAAATGGGGGTGGAGGTGAAGGTTTGGTGTTTTCTTCATTAAGTGTAGGTTCAACACTTTCCTTGCCCTTAGAGATTGATTCATCGCTCTCATGAGGTTCAGGAATTTCTTTTTCAACAATTTTACCACTCCGAAGAGTGATAACTACTTTAACTTGATCCATGTGTTGGCTTCCTGAACTACATGCATTTGAGTTATGTTGTCCTTTGGGGTTTGGATGTGGTTGAGAAGGAAATTTTCCTTTCTCATGAATGTTCAGTGCAGATGCAAATTTAGCAAGAGTATCTTTCAAATCAGCAAATGTTTGAGCATTTTGAGAATTAACAGACTCTTGTTTTTCAATGAATGTATGCAAGGTTTCTTCAAGATTTTTCCTAGGAGGTGGGACATATGGTGCATAACCTTGATGATTTTGAAAGTTTTGGTGTGGTTGGAAAGGTGGTTGCCAAGCCTGTGCTTGAGTGTCATTCCTCCAACTAAAATTCGGGTGATTTCGCCATCCAGGATTATAGTTTTGTGAATATGGGTTATTGTTTGACCGTTTGAACGTGTTTAAAACATTGGCTTGTTCATGGAGACATTCCCTAAATGCAGGCAAAGTTGGGCAATCATTGGTAGGGTGATCATGGGTTTCACAAATGTGACACACAATTTCTTGAACAGATTTTATTTGACCACTCTTTTTCATTTCTAAGGTTTCTACTTTTTTAGCAAGGGATGCTAATTTGGCTTGAAGGTCATGGTCTTCCTTAAGATGATAAATACCCCCACTAGATGTAGTGGTTTGATTTTTGCTGGGTGCCTCACAGGTACCAGCAGTGTCCCAATTTTGAGCATTTTCTGCTAGTAAGTCAAGATAGTTCATTGCCTCTTCTGGGTCTTTTTCCTCAAATGTTCCATTACACATCATTTCTACCATTTGCCTAACTTAGGGTGTTAAGCCCTCATAGAAATTTGAGACTACTCTCCATGTTTCAAAACCATGATGGGGACAGGTATTAAGTAATTCTTTATACCTTTCCCAACATTGGTAAAGGGTCTCTCCTGGTTTTTGAGCAAAAGTGGTGATTTGTCTTTTGAAAGAATTTGTTCTATGGGAGGGAAAAAACTTTTTCAGGAATTGTTGTTGCATCTCGTCCCATAAAGAAATGGATCCTGGCCTAAGGTTTTGTAGCCATGTTTTAGCTTTATCTTTTAAAGAAAAAGGGAAAAGCTTAAGTCGAATTGTGTTCATGCTACAATTTTGATCATTATACGTGTTACACACTTCTTCAAATTCTCTTAGATGTAGATAAGGGTTCTCTGCATCTAAGCCATGAAAAGTGGGTAAAAGTTGGATAATGCCTGGCTTAAAATTAAAATGCGTTGCATCCGGTGGAAAAATTAAGCAAGATGGTGCACCGGTTCGTGTTGGGTTCATATAGTCTCTAAGTGTCCTAGGTCGGTTATGGTCATTATGTTGGGACTGATTGTCCCCTGGGTCTATGAGTCCCTCAATTTGATTTTCGCTCATGGTGTTACTTGGTGAAGAATGAGAAGAAGAAGGAGAATTTAACAAATTATCAAAAGAAGTTTTGAAATTACCTTTTACTAAACGATGAGAATTAGGATTTCGAAACCAACCACTCATAAAAAGAAACAAAACAAAATACAATAACAATAATACAAATAAAATATTAAACACAGGTAAATAAAATAAAATATTACACACAAGTAAATAAAATATGTAAAACTAAAAGCAAAATAAAGATAAATAATTAGAAGTTAGATTAGTGATGTTAGATTATATAATAAAAAGTTAATAAATAAATAGTAGGAGGCTTAGCCTTCCATTAAAATAAAAAGTGAAAATAAAAAGCGAATAATAAATAAAGTAAAGTACGTTAGGAGGCTCGGCCTTCCATGAAAATAAAATAAACAAACAAACAATAACAAAACAAAATATTAACGTTACCTCCCCGGCAACGGCGCCAAAAACTTGACACGTCTAGAATATAGAAGTTATTCCCAAGTGTAGGATTGTCGAAGTAATAAATAACCCGATGAGAATGGGGTCGATTCACATGGAAGTAGAATTAAAATTACAAATTATAAACACTTTAAAGATAATTAATGCAGTATAAGATGTTTGTAAATATTATTTCAATTAACCAATTCAAATAAAAAGCTAAGGTTATGGAGATTCACTATTGGCATAAGAAATAAGAATATATTTAACTTTTTATTTTCTTATAACTCAATTGGAATCCTCACACAAAGGAGGTTCCAACCGAAAAATATAGCAATTAAAGTTCATTATCATTTATATATTGATTAGTATTTATTTCTTTCAATTATTATACACCAAATCTTATAAATAGGTTCAAGTATTTATTATGCCAATCTTTATATTTGTCTACAATAAATTAAGACTCCCACTTTACAAGAAAGGTTTTATAAACCAAATCTTGTAAATGGTTTCAAGAATTTATTATGCCAAGTATTAAGTTTGTCAATAATAAATCAAGAATCACCACTTTAGAAGAAATGGTATTAATTCTACAAACAAAATAAATACATCATATATAAATTTGCATAACTTAAAAATGAAGCATTAAATTCATGAATAAATATTAAACATATCTTATTACCTTGCCAAGAGCTTCACCCTTTCACCTTAGCTTAAACAAAATTATTTGGACATAATAAAACTAAATGAAAAGAAAAGAAATGGAAGAAGAAATAACATGACTTAATAGTAAACAAGAGAAATAATAGTACAAGGAAATGGATACAAAGAAAAAGTATTTTGAACTAAATTCTAACTTTCTAATTACATTCTTTAGGCATAAACAAGCCACCTATTTATAGAAAAACATGGATAAATCGAGACAAATTTGGAGGGAACCACTTGGTTGATGAAAGTCAAGAATGGTGGCAAAATAATTTGCATTCATTATCACTTGGGCACCCACTTGATTATCCAATTTAGAATTGATGTGATCCGAATTAGCTGTCACTCAAAACATAAAAGTTGTAGATAAGTCTCTTATCTTTCCAAATTGAGTGATCTCATACGTATTAGATACGTATTTCTATAGTTATGGGCCAAATACTGATAACTGTTCAAACTGGGCCTATACTGCAGATCAATTCTGTTCTAGGCCAATTTTCACCCTCTAAACACTCGAATTTCCAATGCTTTGTGAAATACAATATGTTAGCCCATTGAGTCAGCTCTGCACAGGATTAAGAATCACCTCAATTGGATTTTTAGGTAGAAAGTTATGCCCATTTTACCGAACCTGCCACAAAACAGTTATAAGATAATTAAGTACAATATTGTAAACATACTTAAGTTAAGAAAATTAAATACACTAGTAATACAAAATAATCATGTAAAACTCTTATTAAATGTGTAATTTCAAGTGTTCATCAATTGGCTTCACAAAAAGTTTTCTCCTCTTAGTTTATATATGTAACTATTTATAAAGTTGCATCCTTTCATATTAAATATGAAATAATACAATCGTTGATGAGACTTCTTGCTTTGAAAATGTTGATAGTTTATTTTAAACTATTGATCAAATTTTAATTTTGATCTAATGCTCATAAATCAAGAGGTGCATGTGGAGGGTTGGGTCTCAAATGAAAGGGTACTCACTACTTATAAATATTTGACTTGATACTATAAGAATAAGAGCATAAAATATTAAAAAAAATGTCAAAGAGTTGTTCTTGGGTTCTGTTTTATAGGAGTGCATCCATACATAACCAAAACTATTGAATGTTGGAGGTTAGATGTCATATAATATGATTATACTAGGACAATATCCTAGAGAGACAAAAATCTATCCTTAAGCTTATGTATTCTTACACACCTTAACTTACCATCTGTTATATGTGTAATCTATGTTTATAAAGCATCCATCAACATTTCAAAATTTTCAACACCCTGCTCACAATCATGAAGTTATTTTAGCTTGATGTGATTAGTTTGAAAATTAAAAAGAAAGAGGAAAATAATGTAAGGGAAGGAAGAAAAAAAAGAAGAAAATAATTTCACTATTTATTTGGAGTATAAAATTAATAGGAGAATAGAATAAATAATATTTTATTTGAACAAAAATACCCATTAACTTTAATTTTTATATTTGATTATTAATAATTTTAAATTAAATAAAATTATTTCTAAAAATTTAATTTAAAGCACATTTGAAAATATTTCTAACAAACCTGTTTAACCTATAGCGTTTTAGCTATTAATGTTTTCCTATAACACTTTTTGAGAACAATAATTAGTGTTTGACAATAAATTATAAAAATATTTTTATATTTTCGTAGAGTATTTGACTATGTAAATGAAACATTCTTTTTCTACTATCAAAATTTTAAATATCATAAAAACATTTTTATTTTAAAAATTAATAAATATAAATATAAATATTTTCTTCAACATTAAATTTATTTCTAGGTTTTATGGGTGTATTGGCAAGGCAATGTGGGGGATAAAGGGACCCTTAGGTTTTAGTGGGGTTTAGGTCTTTTGGAAGGATCCTAAATTTAGGAGATCTAAGTTTTGAATTTTGGAGATTAGGTTTGAAGTTTAAAAGGATAAGATCCGCTTTGTATCTCGGTGTTGGGTCCAAGATGACTCGGTTTATGCTGTTGGGGGTCGGGCCATTATAGGTTGTCGAGGCTACTCCAGGTCACGATGTTGGGTTTGAATCTCAAGTTTAAGATCAAGTCTTAAATTAAATATTAATTAATTTATTTTTGAATAATGTTATTAAAAAAAAGTAAATATGGTAATTTAATAAATGAAGGGTTAAAAAAAAAATTTTAAAAAATTACTCCCTTAGGCTGGAATCAGTATCACCTAAAAGAGTATGTTATCTACTATCATATATGTCTATCTGCATTATATCATGAACCTGGAGACTTGTCTCCCTTCGTAATCTTTCGTGATTTATTTGAGTTTTGTACCATAAACAACAAGAATAGATCAAATAAATTAAATAAGGTGGCCATGCACGTGTTTGTCTTGTAGCTTTTTTTCTTATATATATTTTATTCTCCATGAAACAATCTTTTTGTTTCAGTTTACTAATTTTTCGGGGATTTCCATGTTTACGTAAAATATTCTGAAGCTCTGATGACTTGAAGACTGAAGTCGAAAGAGATTTTTATTGATGGTATAATTAGCTGCATGCCAATAATCACCAACTGAAAAATGAGAAAGCACCAGGCGGAAAGAATATAAAGACCACTCGTAATTCTGCCTCCTAAGATAAAATGCAACCACCCACCAATCCAGTTTATGAACACAAACTGGGAGGCTCTGGGTACAGAGAAAATTTAGAGTTCTACCACATCATTTTAGCATAAGGTTCTATTTTGAGTTTTATAATGTCATTTGGCTCTCGAATTAGAAGGAAAGGAAGCGCTAGGGTTCTGTTTCTTTTTTTAGTACTTCTAGGTGCTGGCTATTTCATTTCTCGTGACTGTCTGGTTTGTATTAGCATGGAATTGTAATGAATAATTTTACATACTGTTGTGATAATTTTTCGGCATGTCCTCAGGGAAACTTTTCTATTTTTCATGTTGTGATAAAAATCTGCTCTTCTTCAGGTGGTATAGTTGGTTGAGTTTTTACTAGTTAGACCTCGAATTTCTCTATTGGAAAAAGAAAAACAGAGTATATTTTGATCGAATTAGACCATTAAATTCAACAACATTTCTCCAAGGATGTATAAAAAGGTCACAAAAGATAATTAATTAAAACTAAATTTAGTATCATCACTGGATCATTCTCTGGATTTGTTTGTTTTTTGAACGAGTTTAACCAAATAGTCCAATTCACTATTATATGTGAAAAAAAAGAAGTATCAAATATTTATTTATATTTCTCAAAGGATGTAAAAACGACGTGGTATGCCTACATTATGTTAGCACTACATATTACTTTAAAACCCTATAAATAATTGAAGGCAACCACTTTTAAATTTTGAAGAAATATGATGCGTTATATATGGAAAGCAAAAGAGATTAGGATTAAAATATTGGCTAAAAATATTATCAAATTTTGTTATTTTTGAAAAATTTCCACCTATATACCTTATCAAGTGCTAAAACACATAAACAAATTTTGTTTTTGTTTTTTCTCTAATTATCCAATTAACATATCATTATTCACTTTATGTGGTTTGTGCCTTTCAACTTTTCATATACACAAGGCATGATATTTATAATATTAGAGTAGTGCTCCACTTATACGGTTGAAATATAAAGTTCAGTGATTATCACTTATAAAGTAATTATTAATTTTTTTTAATTTTTTATTAATATAATAATAACATAATATCAATCAATAATTGACACATCAATTAAAATAAAAATTTTGTATTTTAATTATATTAATATTACTCATAATAATATCTTTGAAACTCAAATTATATATATAGGAATTTTTTTTAAATAGTCAAAATTATTGGGCAATTTTCTAATTAGCCAAATTAATTTTTTTAAATTTTTTTTAGCCAAATAGTTAGGAAATAGACTCAAATGCCCTTATTTTGTATATGAAATCTCACTTGTTAAAATTTTTACTTTAAATTTAAACTTTATAACATAAAAAAATACTCTTGAGATTTAAAGTGAATCGAATTGAATTATTCAATAAAAATACATCACATTTTTATAACAAATGTGAGATTTTTATGTTTTGTTTTGCTATAACCTTAATTTCTTTTGTTTTTATTATTTAAATAAGATAATGACAATTTTATATATTTAAAATAATTTTTCTATGACTAGAAATATTAATATAATATCTATAAACTTTTCAAGACAAATACATTATGTAATGCGGATTAAATGGTGATGTTTTAAGTATAAAAAAAGGGGGGAAAAACCTTAAAAAATTCAGAAAAATTACCCATCAAGTCGCACCCGGTAAGCATGGAGCAATGAGCCGTGCGACAAGTTAATCGGTTTCCCAATTCAAACCACTATGTGAAACAATATTTCATCTATTTTTTCTTTATTTTTTAATCATAAACTTTGTATTTCCACCATTCATTAAAAACTTAACATTATATCAAATAAAACTTTAAACTTTCAATGTATTACAATACCACAAATTTACCACATTTATTTTGCACTTAGCAGCAGTCACGTTCTTTAATTGTCGCCACATGTCCACACCACCGAAATTAAAAAATATATATATATATGTTTAGAATTTGAGAGAAAATTGGAATGAAGCGGTGAAAAAATTAATTTGAGATTTTTTATGTTCATTTTTCTAATCATTCATTAATTATAAAATTCTATATTTAACTAAATTAAAAAATATCCTTCAAATGCTGGATAAGAAAAATTCAAGAAAAGAAAAACTCATTGGACAAATTTTTCTAAAAAGACATAACACCTTTTTAAAAGATCACACCATTTAAAAAGGATTGGGCGCCACAACGCCTAACATCTAGTTTAGGTATTAGCTCGACTGGCGTCACAATGTCCAATCCAGATACTAAAGCGCCTCAATGCCCAATCCAAAGACTAGGGTGCCACTGCACCTATCTTTGATGTCGCAGTGCCTAAGCCGTCTCAAGGAAGCTTCCCATTCATCTTTCTTTTTCTTCTCGATTTTTTCTCTCTATTCTAATGCTTGATTTTATATTTGTTTATTTGAAATACACTCTCAAATACCAACAATCCCTCACATATTTTAAATAAACTAATGTGAATCAAATCAACTACCTATCAAAGTAGAATTTAACTTATATGAATTGATGCTCTTCTAAGTTACGAACCAATCCCCTAATTAAGTAACCGTATTTCATAAGAATTAGGTGAAACCAAGTTTCTATTAACCTTATTCATTTGGATGTAAATTAGAGAGTTAAATTATCAAGTTAAAATCTCTAAAACTTGTCTATATCCGTGGTTTGGCATTATTAACGATCATGTGCCTTCTTGGTTTCATGCATGTTCTAGAGAAGCTTGCCTATCTCTCAAAGGAATCAACCCAATTCCACACTTATATAGGTGACACTTCATCAAGTGTGTCCTAAAAGTTTAACACATCCCATTAAATTGTGTTGTGTCACATAAATTTTTATAAAAGAGTTTATTTATACCTAGGTTTATTTGGTAAGTGGTATTAGATGAAATAGTATAAAAGAATGTAGGATTGTGATAAATTAAATAAAATAAAGTATTGTATTATTTTTTAATATTATCTGTTGTTTGAAGTTTTATTGTCTTGTAGTATCTTATCTTATTATTTTTTATTTTTAAAAGTGTTTTATTATTATTATTCCAATTGTCTTATTATATCTTTAAATGTTGAAAGATTTTGATTTTACTAGGAATTGGTCAATGTAATAAAAATATATCATCGGAATGAAGTCTGATTGAACGCTATTTTACTTTCTTTCTTTTCCCACAGGTTCGAGAAGAAATCGCAGATTTCATTCGATGGTCTTAACTCTTAAAGAAGCACTTCATGAAGCCTCCAAAATTTGATTAATTTATTTATTTCTTTTCTACAAGCAGCAGAAGAAAACAAACGGTAAGGGCCCTAACAATACAATTATATAATATGCTAACTCGTTTGGAGTTAAAGGTTGTTGACCAATTGTGGTTGTATCAAGAGAATGAGGTATTACGAGCCATCTGCCCCACGCATCTAACCAACTTGCGTGGTTCATCGGTTTCACCGACTAGACCTTTAGAGTGATTCAATCGATATAAAAATCCTATAGAGCGGTACACAAACTAGGCTCAAATCTTGTATCTTTCAATTATTTGGCATTCATCATCCAAGCTTGAGTGCACAATGTGGGCCTTATCAACAAAGTTTTAAGACCTTTATTTCTTTTGCTTTTGCAATGGCGATTGGCTGGATTCTTTTATTGAGCTTCTTCACTCAACTCCTATTCGTTTCACACAGGATGTCCTATTCTAATCCATTCAGAGTGATCCTATCGATTTTTGCGTTTCAAACCTATCTGCTTCAAGAGTTATAAAATTCGTTTATTAGGTTAGAAGTTAATAATCCAAGATCAACTTCCTCAGAGCCAGCAATTGGATGCCAAGTTTTGCCCTGCAACTAGAAGAAGATCGCTTCAAGTGTCACTATGGCGTGGTTGAATGTAGAGCATTTATCGTGACTTAAACGTGTTTAATTGTATTAAACGAATTAAAAATTTCGTGCAAATAAATTAAATTTGGTGTTATTATTTATTTAAGTAAAAATAATCGTAAAGAAATAGAAATGTATATAATTGTATAAATAAATTAAATTAAATTTATTTATTTAAACGTATTTAATTGTGTCATGTCGTATAATTATATATTAAACGAATCAAATATGTACTTGAATATTTGATTTATTTACATAAACGAATTATATACAAATATGATAAAAACCTATAGTGATAGACATGAATATGATTCACAATATATGTAATTCTTTAAATTTAATTATTAAATTAATAAATAAAATTAATATATTATTTAAAGGAAAAAATGACATTTAAACCTCCAAATTATAGTGAATGAGATACTTTACTTACTCAATTTTTTAATTGTCCATTTACACTCCCCACTATTAACTTTTTCTATTAAATTGAATAAAAAATGTTACAATTACTATAACACATTTGATTGATAGTTGACCAGTATTAACCAATGTTGATCAATTATTGACCAGTATTGATTGGTCGTTGACTAACTTTAATCGACAATTAATAGCAATTTAATTCAAAATTAACATTATCGAATTCAAAATTTAGTGATCTACATGATGGTAAAAAATTTTCATCAACAGAGCACCGATGCCATCACCCAACCGTTTAACAATAAACAGCGGTGGTGGTTGCCTCTTACTATATTCTCTTTATTTTTGGCACTTTTATTGTACTCTATTAACAAACAAATATTTCATAATGCGTAGATAACGGAATTTTGATTTTAATGATATAAATTTTAATAATTTTGATCACAAAAAACCGCTGGTCGATGGCGGTCAGTAGTTCTGACAGAGTTTTTTGGTCAATTAATATTAATTAGTTTTTTTTACATTGTGTCACGTATCTTTTATAAGTATAAAACTACATTATCCTTAATATATTCAATTTAATATAAAAAAATTAACAATAAAAAGTGTAAATGAATAATTTTAAAAATTTAATAAATAAATTATCTCTTTCAATATAATTTAGTATCCAAATATCATTTTCCCCTTATTTAAACGATGTTCTACGCTCAATACTAACTTTGACAACTCTTTAATTTAATACAATATAAGTGCCTATAGACGTTGGTATCCGTATAAGTGTGTATAGAAGTTAAACTTTGTGATAATTTATCTAATACAATATAATCTGAAATGGCCGCCTAGTGGGAAATTTTTAGCCTCTTCACCACCAAATAACATTTCATATTCTTCACGACTTCATGAAACAAGCCGCTCCGAAATCTTTAGGAATTTGAAATAAGTCCTGAATTGTTTTTTCATAGAAAATGATCTAATTATTAAATGAATATTTTTAATAATCCAATAATATATTTTTTTACTTATCTTAATTTACTCACATACAATGTTTACTTATCACATATTAATAAATAATTATCCAAAATCTCTGCCTATTATCCTTTACTATTGATAAGAATAAAAATAATCTTTCACTAATTAAATATTATCATACCAATACCCTAAATTATAAATCTAACATTAAATACATAAAGTTAAATAACGTGCATAAACTAAGTTGATTAGTTCCTACAACCTCGTAGAAAGAGAATGTAATAAAATAAGGTGAGTCGATTGATTCAGTGAATAAATGTAGTTTAAAAATTAAAATAATCTTTAAAGCATATAATAAACTCATAAATTTACAACTTTTATAAATAGCATTTTTTTTACAATTTATTATGTAAAAAAAATAAGTGCACCGTAATATTTAATTAAAATATATAAACTCTATGTGAAATCACTTATCATTATAATAACTTATTGTACTATTTATTGGAGATGGTGCTTACGTGTCTTTCTGATATATAGTAAACATTTCAATAATAATCGTTAATACATAATTATATGGTAATAAGCTTATAACTTTTCAGACATTTTAAATCTAAAAGAATTTAGGTCAGTGCCAAAATTCACAATTTTAAAGAGTTGAAATCTTGTCTAAAATAGGATCAAAGACCCGATAATAATATAGTAATGACATAGTTGCAAATGGCACTAAGAAATATCATTGCGCAATATGTTCTCAAAAATATCATTCCTGATCCATGGTTATTGACACGGGTCAATCGGTATTCCTTCTGGATTAATGTATATTTATATCTGAATTGTTCAAATGGTTAGTCTTAGCAAACTATATACTTAATGGAAGTTTGTATAGGCATACATGTATTTAGTAAGGATTGGATACTAAACAGACTCACGAAGACCTCCAATAAACATCCCATAAAGTCGTCAATTAAAGGTCTTTTTGAGTTAAATAGTATTTGTGATCCTTTAACTTGAGTGCCACGATGGTCTTGTGAGTGATCTATCATACTTTGATTCCACACATATCAGAGACCTTCATGGTCTGACCACTGGGTGTCCCTAGATATGGTCTAATACTCATAGAGTTCGATATACGTAGATATGAGATCTGTCAGCTCATATAAGTGAGTGGTATGTCTTGATACTCCGATATTGTATTTCAAAAAGTCTTGTGGCCACTAGCATAAACCTCAGAAATGAGTTTTTCATAAAGTTAAACAATATCGCAAAAGAGTTTGTGGATATTGTTTGTAAAAATACATATCTAGTGATAAGTTCATGGTCGAGCATATAAAGATTTGATGGTGATGACTTATGTCTCTTCTCTTCCAAGGATATAGGTGACAGAAGGATTATATGGATATGGTTAACCTCAACTTGTATGGTTTAACACATTATTCTGTAATATCCGTAATATGTGTGTGAGGCATCGTTCACAAACTTACAGAAGTGTTTTATAAGACAAACGGGTATGAACCTAGAGAGTCTCATAATATGAAGTGTACTGCTTGAGCACTAAGGTAATGATACAGATCATACCAAAAAATATCCGGAAAGGTTTCAAAAAGCATGATATATTTTAAGACCTATTTAAAAAGTGAAAACCATAATTTACAAATGTTGCAAATAAGTCCTTATTGCATAGAAAAATAAAATGCACACATGGCATCCATGTATGGCCATTTGTGTGACAAATGGTAGCATGCATGGAGTTGCATGTGATAAATGTCATCCATACAAAGTGTTTACATAGATAACATAAGTGGTATTTATCACTCATGTATTAACTTGCATATTTAAAGCTTAGCTCCATGATGGACATGTGTCTATAATAGAAGTTTAAGCTAAATAAAAACAAATGAAATATTTCATTTGTTAAATAATTCATTTATTAAATGTAAAATTCGTGCAAAGCATTTTGAGAGAAAATGACAACTTTGAGAAAGTTGCATTTTGGTCCTTTACTTAATCTTTAAGCATTTGATACATGAACTAGTTCAAGTGTTGAACTAAGTTTGATTCCTGCATGAAATATACATAAAAGGATATCATTCTAGCTATCTAATCCTACCAAATATTGGAATCTATAATTGTTTAAGGAATGACTTCATAATGAGCTAAAAAGTTTCAATGTTCAACAATCTTTACCGAATTGTTCAACAATTAAGTTGTAATATGTGTATGTTGATTATATTATTTTAATCTACTGCGCAATGTATGATGGACATGCATTTTGAAAATTTTAATATATACACAATCACATGCATACACCATTTAATACACTAACACTATTGTTTACCTTACCTTTTAGACTTAAACTCTATTGAGTTGATTAGTTCATGCAACCTCTTGAGGGAGAGGGAAAATATAATAAAATAGAATGTGTCAATTGTCTCAATAATTAGATCTAATTTAAAATTTAAAAATCTTAAAAATATATGATAAACACATAAATATATAACTTTCATAAATAAAATTTCTCCAAGAAAAACATGTCTCTAACTATTCATTATGTAAAAAAAAAAAGTGCATAAACTTATCTTTAATTAAAACATATAAAGTCTCTATGTAAAATTACTTACCATAAAATTGCATCTCTTAATCTTTGTACATAAATAATAGCTAGATAATAAATAATATAAACTATCATAAAATCATGTACTAGAGTATAAGTATATGAAATCTGTTGTCATATCTCTTCTCAATTTATCATGTTAAAACACATAAGGTATTTAAAATATCATATACTATACTTATACTAAAAACTATACTAAACTAATACTTAGAGAGAAAATTCGTTGTACTCGAAATACTACTCAGGCAAAGTGTTGGAGATACATATCTTTATCTCATCTCATATCTCGTTTTATGCATATATAGAGCAAAAAGGTTTCTAAAAAGTAAAACGCCTATACATACAGCCCAAAGACTCTATATGTGTATAGATAAGTCTCAAAGACTTTAATCTCATCACTACATCTTAAGGAGAAAGGGTGAAACAACCTGCCTTGAATTCTAAACAAGTCCTTATTTCTCTCTATAAAATGATTTAATCATCAAAATTAATAGTACATTTTTTTAATAATCTGATAGGGTTTACTACGTATCTTACTTTATCTACTTGTAATGTTTAGCTCATCACACATCAATAAAATAATCATCCAAAGCCTCTCACCTATTATCCTTTATAAAAAATATACTCATCTTCCATAAATTAATAATTATAATAACAATACCTCAAGTAATACATCTAATGTTGAATACACAAAGTTAAATAGTTATCAACCAATAAACTATATTACAACTATATAAATATACCAACTCGAAAATAATAACTTCTTGTACTAATATTTGGTTTAACTTTTAGGCTTAAATTTTATTGAGTTGATTTGTTTCTTGCAATCTCCTAAAAAGGGAATAGGGTAATAAAAATAAGGTGAGTTAATTGATTCAGTGTGTAATGACCCAAATTCAACATCAGGTAAACTAGTCTAAAGTGAATGCCTTATAAGGAGAAATTCTCCCTACCCTTGTGAGGCGCCTTTTGGGAATAGCAATGCATTCCGCCCATAAAAGACAAAACTGTGAGGAAAAAGAACGCGTGCGTGAACCCTAAAGCGGATAATATCTTACACAAGGATTCGGGTGGACTTTTTCATTTTATATCAAAATACAATATATATATATATATATATATATATATATACACACACAACTTAATTTCTTTAAGTTTTAATTTCTGAAAATATGAAAAATTAGGAATTTGATGTGAATTTTGTAAGATATATTGAGAATTGATGATGATTATATAGATAACTCGATGAATTATGATGAATTTGCAAAATTTCTATTTGATAGTCTTTTGATCTGAGAATTTTGTAAATTTTTGTACTTCGGTTCTTATTTTTATTTTTTAGAATATAAAACTATACATGTCTATAATCATTTGAGAATTTGAATCGATTGAAAATTTTAAAAATTAAATTTTTAGTAAATTTACAAAATGATCATAAAATTCTAAAAATTTCCTGTATTAATAGTATGCCAAAGTGATGAATAATTTTTGGTCTACTATATAATCTTAAAAAATTACAAAGTTTTGAAATATAATTATTTTATATGCCTAATATGATATATTAAAAATTTAGAATTTATATCAATGTGATCAAATTGTTATGATTTTTTAAAATATATCAGCTCATTGTAGTATTTGATTAATAGATTTTTAAATATATAGAAAAAAATAGTTTTAAAATACTTTTAAAATAACTTTTGGAGTAAAACATTTATCATGAATTGAGGTATGTGTCAAGAGTAATTTTGTTATAGTTTTATAATTTTTGAGTTAGTATATGATTTTATAAAATTAGGAGACTGAATACTGTTCAGTAAATATCTTGATCCTGTCAGGATAATAGTTTGGATTTGATGGTGTTTATAAAATGGATTGTGTAAGAATTATAATATAATATTTATATATAAGAAGGATATATGAGTCAAGAATGATCTATTCTGGTTTTGGAGTAATTGGGCATCATTTGATGTATAAGAAAATTTTGTTAAGTGTAAGTGGTCAGAATGACAGGTTTTGAGAAACCAAGTCATTAGACCAATTCGATGTGATAAATGCAATATGTGTAATTTTGTAAGCTATTTAAAGTGTTTTGTAGGAATGGTGAGGCTTATAAAAGGATTAATCTCCACTGATTGGTTAAGAAGAATTAAGCTTTGTACTCGAAAGTGTTAAAAAGTAAATATACTAGACTTTTACTGAAATCACAATAAACATAGTAATTGTCTATGTATGATTTTGTAAATGTGCTTAGAAATATATTTATGTTATGCCAAAGTATATTTTAATATGAAATATGAAAGACATATATTTATAAACGTGAGCATTGACATTGAGCATGGACATACATAACATACATGTGTTTATGAAAGTGAGCGTTTTAAAATAAAATGTGTTTAACAAAGAAAGCTTTTGAAGTGAAAAATATCCATGAGAAATATTTTGTATTTTTAGAATGCTTGAACTCACTATTTACTTAGTAGGCACCTTATGTGATTTGTGGAGCCTATATTTGTGGCCTTTCCCTTGAGGATTGGTCTGTATTATGTGTTCTGTATGTAGGGAGGATCTTATAGGTACCTAAAAGAAGAGTGAGTCATCACATTCATATGGTGGCATATTGATGCATGTGAGAGGACTCAACGATGATCAGGATAAGGGTTTAGCTCTTACCTTCGAGCATGAGCATTATATATGTGTAATTTAAACTTCACTTGTGCTATCCCTCTCATACGGTATGTCACCGACGAGTAACATTTTGCTCATTATGTGATATAGAAGTCCTACTAAGTAGTAGTTGGATGATGGTATTCCTATTATATATTTTAAAAAAATGTGTAAGCGCTTACTTGGCATATGATTTGATAATACTATAATTTTGATTTATCATGACATATCATACACATGCATTGTGTATATATATATATATGTATTTTTATTTTGATACATGAAAAACTAATATGCTTACTGAGTTTTATACTTATTATAGTTTATTGTGATTTCAGGTAAATAAGGTACATATGTGCTTAGTGAATTTAGCAAGGCCTCTACTGGGGTTCCCTAAGTTGATAGGTTTCTAAGTGTTTCATTTGTGGACACGTAGTTTAAGATATTTGATTTATCTTTATTAAATAAATATTTATGTATTATTTTATTAGGTGTGGTTGTATTTGGTTTATGTTTTACCAAGTATGGTCATAGGTTGATTTAAGTGTTGAACTTACTAGCAACTTGCTAAGGATTCCTATGTTGAATTCAAGTTTGAAATTTTATAGTAAGTTACTAGTAAGTTCAACACTAAAATCAACTCATAACCATACTTAGTGAAACATAAACCAAATACAACCACACTTAATAAAATAATACATAAGTATTTATTCAATAAGGACAAATCAAATATCTTAAACTACGTGTCCACAAATGAAACACTTAGTAACCTAGCAACTTAGGGAACCCAAGGGATAGTAGAAATCTTGTCAAATTCGCTAAGCACACATGTATATTATTTATCTGAAATCACCATAAACTATAATGAGTATAAAACTCTGTAAGCATACTAATTTTTTATATACCAAAATACATATATACATATATACAATGCAGTAGCATGATATGCCATGATGGATCATAATCAAAAAATTTATCAAATCACAAGGTAAGTAAGCGTTTACACATTCTTTCAAAATATATAATAGGAATACCATCACCCATTTACTACTTAGTGGGACTTCTATATCACATATCACATAATGAATCAAATGTCACCCGTCAGTGATATACAATATGAGAGGAATAGCACAAGTAAAGTTTAAATTACACATATATAATGCTCATGCCTAAACGTAAGAGCTAAACCTTCATAATGATCATTGGTAAATCCTCTATGCATCAATACACCACCACACAAATATGATGATTCACTCTTTCTATAAGTACCTATATGATCCTCCCTACATATAGAACACATAATACATACCAATCCCTAAGGAAAAGGTCACACATATAGGCTCCACAAATCACATAAGGTGCCTACTAAGTAAATAGTGAGTTCAAGCATTCTCAAAACACAAAACGTTTCTGATGGACATTTTTTACTTTAAAAGCTTTCTTTGTTAAACACATTTCATTTTAACACGCTCACTTTCATAAACACATGTATGTCCATGCTCAATGTCAATGCTCACATTCATAAACATATGTCTTTCACATTTCATATCAAAATATACTTTGGCATAACATAAACATATTTCTAAGCACATTTACAAAATCATACATAGACAATTACTATGTTTATTGTGATTTCAGTAAAAGTCTAGTATACTTACCTCTTAATACTTTCGAGTACAAGACTTAATTCTTCTTAACCTATCAATGAAGATTAACCATTTCATAAGTCTCACCATTCACATAAAACACTTTAAATAGCTTACAAAATTACACATTGCAATTATCACATCGAATTGGTCTAATGACTTTATTTATCAAAACCTATCATTCTGACCACTTACACTTAACACATTTTTCTTATACATCAAATGATGTCTAATTACTCCAAAACCAGAATATATCATTCTTGACTCATAAATCCTTATTATATATAAATATTATATCATAATTCCTATACAATCCATTTCATAAACACCATTAAATCTAAACTATTATCCTGATAGGATCAAGATATTTACTGAATAGTATTCAGTCTCCCAATTTTATAAAATTATATACTAACTCAAAAATTATAAAACTACCACAGAATTACTCTTGACACATATCTCAATCCATGATAAATGTTCTACTTCAAAATCCCTGTCAAAAGTATTTTAAAACTATTTTATTTCATAGCTTTAAAAATCTATTAATCAAAATACTGCAGTAGGTGAGACACTTTAGAAAATTATAATAATTAGACCATATTGATCTATATTCTCAATTTTAAATATTTGTTTTACAAGCTTGGAAAAGTCTTAAGAATGGCTATTAGTGTTACTTAGCGACTGTAGTGGATACAAAGAAAGAATAAGTAAAAATATAAGATGTTCTAGTGGTGAATGAGTTTATAGATGTCTTCCTTGAAGATTTACTGGAGTTCCACTAGATCGAGAGATTGAATTCACCACAGAACTTCTGCTAGGAACTAGTCCCATATCTAAAACACCTTATCGTATGGCACCAGTATAGCTTAAAGAGTTGAAGGAACAGCTATATGAATTACTTGAGAATGGGTTTATTCGCCTAAGTATTTCACCTTGGGGTGCTCCAATTCTTTTTGTTAAGAAGAATGATAGTTCAATGAGATTATGCATTAACTATGGAGAGTTGAATCGTGTGACTGTAAAGAATAAATATCCACTTTCAAGAATTGATGATTTATTCGATCAGTTGCAAGGAGCTTGTGTATTCTCTAAAATTAATCTTCGTTCTAGCTATCCTCAATTGAAGATCAAGAAAGAAGATATTTCGAAGACTGCATTTCGTACCAGATATGAGCATTATGAGTTTATTGTGTTGTCATTTGGGTTAATAAATGCACCTGCTGCCTTTATGGATATGATGAATAGAGTATTCATAGATTATTTAGATATGTTTGTTATTGTGTTTGACACGTCCAGAATATAGAAGTTATTCCCAAGTGCAGGATTGTCGAAGTAATAAATAACCCGATGAGAACGGGGTCGATCCAGAGGGAAGTAGAATTAAAATTACAAATTATAAACACTTTAAAGATAATTAATGCAGTATAAGATGTTTGTAAATATTATTTCAATTAACCAATTCAAATAAAAAGCTAAGGTTACAGGGATTCACTCTTGGCATAAGAAATAAGAATATATTTAACTTTTTATTTTTTTATAACTCAATTGGAATCCTCACACAAAGGAGGTTCCAACCGAAAAATATAGCAATTAAAGTTCATTATCATTTATATATTGATTAGTATTTATTTCTTTCAATTATTATACACCAAATCTTATAAATGGGTTCAAGTATTTATTATGCCAATCTTTATATTTGTCTACAATAAATTAAGACTCCCACTTTACAAGAAAGGTTATATAAACCAAATCTTGTAAATGGTTTCAAGAATTTATTGTGCCAAGTATTAAGTTTGTCAATAATAAATCAAGAATCACCACTTTAGAAGAAATGGTATTAATTTTACAAACAAAATAAATACATCATATATAAATTTGCATAACTTAAAAATGAAGCATTAAATTCATGAATAAATATTAAACATATCTTATTACCTTGCCAAGAGCTTCACCCTTTCACCTTAGCTTAAACAAAATTATTTGAACATAATAAAACTAAATGAAAAGAAAAGAAAAAGAAGAAATAACATGACTTAATAGTAAACAAGAGAAATAATAGTACAAGGAAATGGATACAAAGGAAAAGTATTTTGAACTAAATTCTAACTTTCTAATTACATTCTTTAGGCATAAACAAGCCACCTATTTATAGAAAAACATGGATAAATCGAGACAAATTTGGAGGGAACCACTTGGTTGATGAAAGTCAAGAATGGCGGCAAAATAATTTGCATTCATTATCACTTGGGCACCCACTTGATTATCCAATTTGGAATTGATGTGATCTGAATTAGCTGTCACTCAAAACATAAAAGTTGTAGATAAGTCTCTTATCTTTCCAAATTGAGTGATATAATACGTATTAGATACGTATTTCTATAGTTATGGGACAAATACTGATAACTGTTCAAACTAGGCTTGTACTGCAGATCAATTCTGTTCTAGGCCAATTTTTACTCTCTAAACACTCGAATTTCCAATACTTTGTGAAATAAAATATGTTAGCCCATTGAGTCAGCTCTGCACAGGATTAAGAATCACCTCAATTGGATCTTTAGGTAGAAAGTTATGCCCATTTTACCGAACTTGCCACAAAACAGTTATAAGATAATTAAGTACAATATTGTAAACATACTTAAGTTAAGAAAATTAAATACACTAGTAATACAAAAGAATCATGTAAAACTCTTATTAAATGTGTAATTTCAAGTGTTCATCAGTGTTTATTGATGACATCTTAATGTATTCTAAAAGTAATGGAGAGTAGAAGAACACTTAAGAAAAGTTCTGCAAGTGTTGAGGGAGAAGCAGCTTTATGCAAAATTTAAGAAGTTTGAATTTTGGCTAGATTGAATGATATTTTTAGGACATGTTATTTTCTCAAAGGGAATTTCAATGGATCCAAGAAAAATTGAAGCAGTTGTGAATTGGTTCAGACCAACTAATGTTAGAGAAGTTCAGAGTTTTCTTGGGCTGGCAAGATATTATAGACGGTTTGTTGAAGGATTCTCTAAGATAGCTTCACCTTTAACTCAATTGACAAGAAAGAATGTCAAGTTTCAATGGTCTAATGAATGTGAGAAAATTTTCAAGAACTCAAGCATCGATTAATATCTACTCTTATACTAATCATTCCTTCTACTTCTTATGGATTTCTGATTTATAGTGATGCTTCTAAGAAAGGGTTTGGGTGTGTATTGACACGTCCAGAATATAGGAATTTATTCTCAATTATAGGATTATCAAAGTAATAAATAACCCGGTGAGAACGGGGTTGATCCACAGGAAGTATAATTAAAATTATAAATTATAAATACTTTAAATATAATTAATGCAGTATAAGATGTTTGTAAATATTAATTTAATTAACCAATTCAAATAAAAGCTAAGATTAGGGGGATCCACTCTTAGCATAAGAAGTAATAATATATTTAACTCTTTTTATAACTCAATTGAAATCCTCACACAAAGGAGGTTCTAACCGGAAGATATAACAATTAAAGTTTATCACAATTTATATATTAATTAGTATTTCTTTCTTTCAGTTATTATACACCAAATCTTATAAATGGGTTCAAGTATTTATTATGCCAATTTTTATATTTGTCTATAATAAATTAAGACTCTCATTTTACAAGAAATGGTATATACGCCAAATCTTATAAATAGTTTCAAGAATTCATTGTACTAAGTATAAAAATTGTCTATAATAAATCAAGAGACACCGCTTTAGAAGAAAGTGTATTAATATTACAAACAAAATAAATACATCATATATAAATTTGCATAACTAAATAATGAAGCATTAAATTTAGGAATAAGAGTTAAGTATATCTTATTACCTTACCAAAAGTTTCACCCTTTCACCTTAGTATAAAGAAAATTACTTAGACATAATAAAACTAAAGAAATGGAAGAAAAGATAACATAATTTTAGAATAATAAATAAGAAAAATAATATTACAAAAGGTAAGTTTTTAGACTAAAATTTAGGTCTCTAATTTACATTATTTAGGTGTAAATATGCTATCTCTTTATAAAAAAAATGTGGATAAATCGAGACAAATGAAGAGGGAACCACTTCGATGATAAAAGTTAAGAATTGTGGCAAATAATTTATATTAATTATCATTAAAGCATCCACTTAATTGTCCAATTTGGAATTGATGTGATCCGAATTAGCTGTCACTCAAAACATCAAAGTTGTATATAAGTTTCTTATCTTTCTAAATTGTGTTGAGTTGTCTTATACGTATTAGATATGTATAACTATAGTTATGGACCAAATACTGATGATCATTTGGACTAAGCCTGTACTGCAAATCGGTTCTATTCTAGGCCATTTTTACCTTCTAGATGCTTGAATTTCAAATATTTTGTGAAATACAATATATTAGCCCATTGAGTCAGCTCTTCACAAAATCAAGAATAACTCCAATTGGATCTTTAGGTATAAAGTTATACTTATTTTACTGACCTACCACAAAATAGTTAAAAGCTAATTATATAGAATATTATAAACATACTTAAGTTAGGGGGGTTAAAGACATTGGTAATAAAAAAATAATGATGTAAAACCCTTATTAAATGTATAATTTCAAGTGTTCATTACACTCCCCAACTAGCTTGTTGCTACTCCTAAGCAATTCAAACATAAATAAAATTTGAACACTACCTAAGTATTTCAAACAAAACGTTAGTTTAAGATCATAATCGCTAAAAGGTTATTTCAATCATAACTTCTAAAAATATATGTGTATGAATGAAGCCGAACCTTTTTACCACAAACCACAACATATATAACCTTGAAAAAGTTTTTCAAGTAAGGCCTCAACTCCATATCCTCACAGGTGAATAACTGTTTAACAGGTTAGGATTTTACTCATGGAGTTGGAAAGCAGATAATCGCTCAAGAAAATGTTACATTTAAGAACAGACAGACAAACTAACATTGATCCAAAGATAAAAAAATCAATTGTTTAGAGTCAAACCATTCTTGTCACATGCCAGCTTCAGGACTCTAATTATTTTATACAAATCTTACGAATAGAGAGTCTAATGATAAGATTGCTTTCTAATGACTTTTGTCTTTTAAAATTGAACAAAGACTTCATTGAATTGAATTGACCTTTTTTCTTTTTTTTTCTTATATGTACTTTTGTTTTTTTTTTTGTTTTTTTTTAAAGACATAAAGAATCATTACAAATAAGAATAATTTCTTATTATATTTTTTTTTATCATCTTACAGCTAAGCAACCAAATTATTCCTTATCTCAAATACAAATTAACTATTTCAAAGATCAATGAAAGTTCGTAAGTTGTTATCTCAAACTTCTCCACTTACTCACAAAAGATATGTGAGTTTTGAAAAGAATATGTATACTTAAACATGAAAATTTTCTTGGTTATATATATTGAATCATCTATTTTACCATAAAGCTTAATATTATGCTTCATAAATAATTTTTGAAAGTTATTCTTTAGTAACTTAGATAGAAAAATTGATTTAAACTAAACAATTTTGAAACCATACATCAATAGTAAAGCAAACTTATTTACGCAAAGTTACCAAAAACTTAAGTAACAAATAAATATACGTAAAATGCATTAAAAATAAACCAATTAGAATGTGTTTCAAAATTTTAGTAATGTACTCTTTACTTTGCCATTCTAGAACTAAAATGCGTCTCAAGAATGCATAAATAAACCTTTTACTCACGTCATTCATGATGAATATTAAATGTATAATTTCAAGTGTTCATCATGTATTAATGCAGGATAGGCAGGTAGTGGCATATGCCTCACGATAACTAAAGAGTTATGAGCAGAATTACCCTACTCATGATTTGGAGTTGACTGCAGTAGTTTTTGCTCTTAAAATTTAAAGGCATTATCTTTATGGAGAAGGGTGTGAAATTTACACAGACCACAAAAGCCTTAAATACTTTTTTACTCAAAAGAAGTTAAATATGAGGCAACGTCGATGGTTTGATCTAGTCAAAGATTATAACTGTGTGATTAACTACCATCCGGGAAAAGCTAATGTTGTAGCAGATGCTTTGAGCAAGAAATCTTCAGGACATATGGCAGCACTTTTGACTACTCAAAAGAAAATTTTGTTAGATTTAGGAAAACTTGGCATTGAAGTGGTAAGATCCAATGATAGGGCTTATGTTGCAAGTATGTGTTGGCGGATCTTAATACGTGTGGATGTATGCATGTGCAATTGTGTCTATTGTTTAAATATGTATTATATACAAATTTAAATCCAACGGAAGCGTGAAACATGCAATAAACATAATAAATAAATATATAAATCACATTAATATATTAGAAGTATAGAGAACTCACCTCAACGTATAACATTATACACGTAATTTTTCGGAGTCTGCATGGAGACCAACTCATGTACAGTTCTAGTCACCAACTCGGTGGACTTGGTGAGCTAGAACAACAGGTCGATATTCAACTTGAGATTAACTCTTAATCCCCAAAATGGTCAGTGTGTGTTATTCATCCTTTTCTCCAAAAGGATAAGAAATTGAGAATTTGAAGCAATTCATAATTACTCAAATTAAAAGCATAGGAAAAATGAAACAATTTTTTTTCTTTTCCTTTTTCTTTTCTTTTCTTTTCTTCTCCATTTCGGTTCTCTTTCTTTCGGGCAAAAAATGCCCAATTCACACACATCTATCCTTGATTATTTAACAATTAAATAATCAAAATGAGAAATGATCATTTTGCCCCTCATAAATAGTTACCAAGTTCACCCTTTAGTGGGTTCCACTAAATCTCACACTTGGATAAACTCAACTGAGGGTCCACAATACATTACATATCATTATACAATTAGTAAACAACAATTATTGACTAATTGTTGTATTTAACACTTAAATACAGACATGCACGCATTCCCGTAGTAGTGCTGAATATTGCTGGATTAAATAATTTAATTTCGCACGTTGCCCCAGTGCACAACAAGTACACTCCATATCGCGAGACTCCCTAGGTCCTATGTCCAATTCGTCAAATGAAACTATTTCATGAGTTCGTGAGCTATGCCACACGCACACGACACGGATATACAAATCAGCGCATTAAACTATGCAAGTTAAGGTTACAACACATACGTATAGTCCTTCTGTCATGATATCCTGGATGTGCGGAGATATAAATTATCACCGTCAAATTTCCTAGTGTTCATCCATATCTTATCTCCAGACTCGTATCTCACTGAACAAAATGTGCAAACTCTGATGCCATATTGTTCTACCCTGACGGAACTTCTTCCTGAGATTGATACTTATGACCTCAAGATTTTCTGAGATATAATCTCGAAGCATCTGGATATCGAACTCCCTATACGAGCTGACGGATCCTGTATCTGTACACACTGAACTCTATAAGCATCGGACCATACCCAGCGACACTCAGCGGTCATACCATGAAAGGTTTGTGACATGCGTGGAACCAAAGTATGGTAGATCACTTACAAGCCCACCGTGACACTCAGGTCAAAAGACCACATACACTACTTAACTCGATAGGACCCTCCGTTAACAGCTTATATAGGATATCTATCGGAGGCCCTCGTGAGTCTGTCCCATATCCAGTCCTAACTAAATACTCATATGTCAATACGAGTTCCAAGCTCATAGTCGGCTAGGAACAACCATCTATACCATATAGGTACGACATATGCTGATCTATAAATAAAGGTATCTACCGACATATGCTTGCGTAACTAGTATTTTCTGGCACCCGATTGTAACTCTTACAACTATGCAGTTACTAGTATATTCTCAGGTCTATATCTCATTACAGACAGGGCTCCAACTCTTGGATCTGCTAAGTATTATAACCAGCTAATACTTAACTGTGCTAATATTTAGCATTTATATCTCTCAGTGTAACTAACTATAAGCCTTTATCTAAACACATTTAGATCTAATTGAAACTCCTTTAAATCTATAATGTCTGCAACGTTACATGCATAATACCATATAAATGGGTATTAGCGATTCAATAAGAATGTACACTTGTATAAATACACAAGTATATATACATTTAGAGACGACATATAAGCACTGACCCTAACAATATGTCCATTCAGTTTACCCTAATTAAGAGAATTAAAGAAGCACAAGATAGTGATGTGCATCTGAAGAAGATTATGGAAGAAATTCTATTGGGTAGAAGGCCTAGCTTTACTATTTTTTATGATGGAGCCCTACATTTTGAATGTAGACTTTATGTGCCTAATAATGATGAGTTGAAAAATGAGATCTTGACTGAAGCTTACAGTTCATTATATACTGTTCATCCGGAGGTACCAAGATGTATCGAAACCTACGAGCTGTTTATTGGTGGGTTAATATGAAAAGAGATATTGCAAAATTTATAGAGCAGTGTTTGACATGTCAGCAAGTTAAGACAGAACATCAGAGATCATCTGGGTTATTGAAACATTTGTTGGTACCAGAACAGAAATGGGAACATATAACCATGGATTTTGTAGTTGGGTTGCCAAGTACACAAAATGGCTACAATGCCATATGGGTGATTATTGATAGGCTAACAAAATCAGCACGTTTTATTACAATATATAACACCCTAGAAAAATCCCACATCGTCAAAGCACGGGAGAAATGCTAAGTTTATAAGAGGTGACCCATACTTTAATCACATTAATATATGAATAGGCTAGAGAACTCACCTTAACGTGCAATGTTATACATGTGTTTTCTCGTAGTCTGAATGGAGACCAACTCGTGTGCAGTTCTAGTCGCCAATACGGTGGGCTTGGTGAGCTAGAACAGCAGCCCTATATTCAGTCCGGGATTAAGTCTTAATCTCTAAAATAGCTGAGTGTGTATTTTTTTATCCTTTTTTTCAAAAGGATAAGAAATAGAGAATTTGAAGCAATTCACAATTGCTCCAATTAGAGGTATAGGAAAAATGAAACAATTTCATTCCCCCCTCACCCTCCACCCCCCCCCCCCCCCCCCCCCCCTTTTTTTTTTCTCCTCCTCATTTTCCTTTCTCCTCCATTTCTTTCTCTTTTCTCTCTCGGCCGAATTCGGCCTCACACCCTCTCCCTCTATTTTTCTTTCTTTTCCTTTATATATATATAATATATATAATATATTATATTATATAATATAAATAATAATATATATAATATAAAAAGAAAGATATTTAATTATTTAACAATTAAATAATCAAAATGAGAAATGACCATTTTGTTCTTTATGAATAGTTACCAAGTTCACCCCCTAGTGGGTCCCACCAAATCTCACATTTGGATAAACTCAACTGAGGGTCCACAATACGCTGTATGTTATTATACAATTAGTAAATAATAATTATTAACTAATTGTTATATTTAACACTTAAATACAGACACGCACGTATTCTCGTGGTAATGCTGAATATTACTGGATTAAACAATTTAATTAGACACGCTGCCCCAGTGCACAACGAGTACACTCCATATCGCGAGACTCCCTAGGTCCTACGCCTGATTCATCAATTGAAACTATTCTATGAGTCCGTGAACAATGCCCCACGCACACGTCACGGATATACAAATCAGGGCGTTGAACCATGCAAGCTAAGGTTACAACACAGACGTATAGTCTTTTCGTCATGATATCCTGAATGTGTGGGGATATAGATTATCACCGTCAAATTCCCTTGTGCTCATCCATATCTTATTTTCAGACTTATATCTCACTGAATAATATGCGCAAACTCTTTTGCTATATTGTTCCACTCTAGCTAAACTCTTTCCCAGGATGATTGTTTGCGGCTACAAGACTTTATGAGATGCAGTCTCGAAGCATCTGGATATCAAACTCCATATGGAAGCTGACGGATCCCATATCTGTACGCACCAGACTCCATAAGCATCGGACCATACCCAGCAACACCCAGCGGTCACACCATAAAAGGTCTGTGACATGCCTGAAACTAAAGTATGGTGGATTACTTATAAGCTCACCATGGCACTCAGGTCAAAGGACCACGTATACTACTCAACTTTAGAGGACCCTCCGTTGACAGCTTACATTAAATGTCTATCGGAGGCCCTCGTGAGTCTATCTCATATCCAGTCCTAACTGGATACCTATATGTCAATACAAGCACCAAGCTCACAGTCGGTCAAGAACGACCATCTATGCCCTATAGGTACGACATATGCTGATCTATATATATAAAGATGTCCATCGACAGACCCGCATCGGTAGAAATAGATCAGGGATAATTATTCGAGAACATACTTGCGCAACATACATTTTCTAGCACCTGATTGCAACTCTTACAACTATGCAGTTATTAGTATATTCCCAAGTCTATATCCCATTACAGACAAAGCTCCAACTCTTGGATCTGTTGAGTATTATGACCAGCTGACACTTAATTGTGCTAACATTTAGCAATTATATCTCTCCACATGACTAACTATGAGCCCTTATCTAAACACCTTTAGATCTGATCCGAACTCCTTTAGATCTACAATGTCTGTAATGTTACATGCATAATACCATATATATGGGTATTAGCGATTTAATGGGAATTTACACTTGTATAAATACACAAGTATATGTACATTCAGGGATGGCACATAAACACCGACCCTAACAAAATTTTTCCTACCCTTGCGAGGAGCATTTTAGGGATGGCAATGAGTTTCGCCTATAAAGGACAAAATCGTTAGGGGGGAGGAGGCGTGCATGAACCCTAAAGCGGACAATACTTTACACAGGGATTTAGGTAGGCTTTTTCATTTGGTATCAGAGCCGAAAATGACTCTGTTTCAATGGTGTTTGGGGGGGTATTGTAATGACCCAAATCCCATATCGGGCAGGCTCGTCCAAAGTGAAGGCCTTATAATGAGAAATCCCCTCTACCCTTGTGAGGCGTCTTTTGGGGATGGGGATGCGTTTCGCCTATAAAGGACAAAATCGTGAGGAGGAAAGACGTGTCCGTAAACCCCAAAGCAGACAATACCTTGCACAGAGATTTGAGTGGGCTCTTTCACAATAAATGAATGTAATTTTAAAACTAAAATGCTTTTATAACATATGATTCACATAGATATAGAGCTTTCATAAATAGAATTTTTCTTAATATTCATTAAGTAAAATAAAATGCATAAATTGATCTTAAATTAAAACATATAAAGTCTCCATATAAAATCACTTACCATTTAAATACATTTCATAAATAATAGCTGAATAATAAATAATATAAACTATCATAAAATCATGTACTCGCATATAAGTATCTAAAATCAATTGTCATATCTCTTCTCAACTGATCATGATTAAACACATAAGGTATTTGAAATATCATATACTATATTTATATTAAAACCGCGCTAAACTAATGCCCAGAGAAAAATCTCGTTGTACCCGAAATACTCATGGGGCAAAGCGTTGATTTACACATCACTATCTCATCTCATATATCCTAGTCTTACACATGCTCAGAGTAAACTAGCTCCCAAAAAGCAAAGCACTCATATCTACGACTCAAAGCCTTTATGTGTGTACAGAGGGGTCTTAAAGACCTGAATCTCATATCACTATCAAAAAAGGGAAAGAGTGCAGCCTTGTGGTTTCAAAACCTTTATACAATATATGAACTTATAACATATCACTATATTATATCTCATTCTCTCTAGTATCAAACTATTAGAAATTATTACTACTGATATAAAATAAATACAATCTCAAGATAAATATTTCAAAAGTCAAAATCATAGTATAGATGCTTACTCTATAACTTAATACAAATCGTTTCATAAAATAAAGTATAATTTTAAGGGAAGTGATATGTAAATAGAAATATATATATATATATAATTAGCCATAGAAACCATGCAAATCATGATTTAAATTATATTTTTCTAAAATTATGAAGTAGAATTATTAATAGAGTTTAAGTATCCACTCACAAAACTCCTTGTACATTATCTAGTTTATCGCGAAGCACTCCTTCACAATATAGGTTTTGACTTGTAAGTTCGAGGTGAATTTTGCGTTCCTTAACCTAAATTATAAAGCCTATATTCATGGGGTTTTAAAATAATGATAATTAACAATTTAAACTCATAAAGTAATATAATTTGAATTTGGTTATAATTTGTAACCTAAGGTTCCTTAAAATCTTTCATTTCGACCACTAATATTCCAACCAGTTTTTTTTATGTATCAATAATGTCAATTTTCTATAAAATCAAAATATATAGCTCTCGAGATATAGATCATTATAAAATTAAGTAAATTAGATTTTATCCCCTTCAAAATTCAAGTTGTAATCATTCTTAAAACTAAATCCTTAACATAACTAAATAAGAACTGTCACTAGACAACCTTTAATATATGAATTTTATAAATTCACATACTTACTCAAAAATTATGAAAATATCTCAGTTTACTCATACATATACCATAGTCCATAACAAATCATTACAGGCATGGTTTTTTTAAAAAAATATTTAAAAATAAATTTATTTTAAATATTTCAGAATCTATCTACAAGTTCATGAAATGAGGTCACCTTACTTTAAAAAATCATAACAATTCGAATTAGTTAATTAAATTATGAGATTTGAATATATCATACTAGACTTCTATACGATTTTTTTTTTATAATTTTATAAAAAATTATAAAATTATTTTATAGATCACAATTAATTTGCATTTGGTCTTACTGCAGAGGTATAGGGGATTCTCATAATTTTATGGACATTTTTGAAAAATTACTTAAAATCAAATTTATGGACTTCATAACCAATTCAAAGTTTTACATAAACATAAATATGTCTAATTTTATATTTTTCAAATATCAAAACTAAAATCAAGCTATAACATTATCAAGATGTGGTCATTAGAAAAATTCAGCAATTATTTTATAATTCATTAGAAAATTCAGCAATTATTTTATAATTCATTTACTAATTCATATAATCATCACCAATTTCATAAAATCATCATAAATTCTTAAATTTAATAAATGTTTAGAAATCAAAACCTAACAAAAAAATTATACTTATTATTAAATTATCTATATCCCCAAATTTAATATTTTTCATAAAATGTTATGTCACCAAAAAAAAAAAAAACAACTACCCTGAGCATTAAAATTATTCCAATGCTTGATAAAGAAATCTCCAAAAAAATATCAAATACTTATCAATTCCATAAACATTTTTATGGATTAACCATCAACCATAAATAAACACATAATGATATTTACAAAGAAAATAGACTTTATAAAATAAAACTACTCACCATTAATAATTTCTCAACTTCCGACATCTTCTTCCTCTATTTTCTGTTCTTTTCTTTTTCTTCTTCTCCGTCTCCTTCTTCTTTTTTTCTTTCTACTTCTCCTCTCGATTTCTCTTTCTCTTTTTCTTTTCATTCTTTCTTCTCCCTCTTATCTTCTTCTTTCTCTCTCAAATAAATCAAATAAAACACAATACCCTCACCCCAAAATCAACCCTTTTCAATTTCTTTTTAACAAATGAGTTCCATTACTTTAAATATATATATATAATAATTCTATTGGCCCCATCTATTTAATAATAATATAAATATATATAATAATATTATTAGCCCCACATGTCTAATAAAAAATTAAAAAATTAAAAATAAATATAAATAAAAACAATTTTAAAGATGATATAGCCTAATAGTTTTAAAATTATTTTCTTTATATAACATATGTGTTAGGCTCTTAATCATAAATAGGTCAACAAGCCAATTAAGTGCCACTTATAAAGAACAACAGAGGTAAAGTCAAAAAAAAGAAGGAACTGATAATAAATCAATGGGCTGGTATTGGAATTCAAAATTAAGCCCATGAAATTGAAATTATGAGATTAACCTTGTCAGAACAAAGAAATCCAAATTTAAAGAAGGAACAGAAAGGTTAAGTAAGGTTTGGTTTTTATTTTTACGTTTCTATTTTAAATAAAATTTACGATTTTATATACACAATCCATGTTCAACTCTTCTTATTAGTAAAAACGGTCTGGTAATTACACTAGCAAAAAGAACAAATTCAAATCACACTCTGTGAGTATAATCCAATTTCGAATTGACATCCATCATTATATAAACATATGATTCCTCGCAACTCAAATCATTCAATTAAAGAGAGAAGAAAACCAAAGTACTCTTGACATCTTCAAGCAATTTTCGAGATCCAAACTCTAACAAATACAAAATACCCTTTCACCAATCAAAATTCATCCCACACATAATATCTAATTCTTTCTTTTATTATTGACTTGAGTGTCAGAGTATCTTTGTTTATAGGAGGGCAATTTTGCTCCAAACGCTTCCAAAAAATTGTAGAGGAAGAAAACGAGGTTATTCTTAGGACCTCGTTAAAGAATCAATGGCACAGAAATATTTTCTTGAGATTTCGAAATTCGAGAACTTTAGTGGCGTCGTCTGTGAAAAATTTATTGAGAAATTTCTCATCTTAAACACAGAATCCTCTTTCTTCAAACTGCAAAATCACTCACCCAGACAATCAAACAAATATGACTTCACAACTAAGCAACCTAACTAATTTTAAAAACCCATCCAATGTGTTCCATACCCAAGAACTCACTGCCATCGACAATGAGCTCACATCCGGAGTAACAGCTCTTATTATGAAATTAATTAGTAAAATTGACGAGTATCAAAGTGAGAATCTAAAACTTCATGATAAGGTAATGATGTTACAATGAGATAGAGACTAAGAGAATGACTTAGAGTAACTCCCACCAAATTCTCACACACTGCCAACTATAACTCAAATTTTTAAAAGAATTCCCTAGAGAATAACAACACAGAATGTCACTAGAGAATCAAAGCTGGACATCTATAGAGCCTAGGGGAGAGAAGACGTAAAGGCGTACATACTAAAAGAAATAGAAAAGATATACGCCCAGAGAAACAAAAACAGAGCATTCAGAAAATACTTTAACATTGGAGAAAATGGTGAATCAAGATTCATTAACAGACATTATAAGGTTGGCAACAAAGCCTAAAAATTCAGCGTCCAAACTTTTGACGAGACAGGTGATCTTGAAGAATATATTTTCCACTTCAAGACCAAAATGATCATGCATGCATATAATGGGCACTAAAGTGCATAGTTTTCCCCTCAAGTCTAAAATGACCCTTTCAAAATTGGATCCAAAATTTAAAACAGAATTCCATTACTTCATTCGAAGAGCTGACCAACCAATTTATTAGACAATATTTAAGGATCGAAAAATCAAGAAAACCACATCAGATTTGTTCGTAATAAATTAAGGTGACATTGAATCTATCTAGAACTTTCTTAATAGTTTCAACAAAGACTTAAGTGAACTTGGGAGTTACGACTCAGAAACAGCGGCTCAAGCCTTTTAAAAAGTCGTTAAGCCTTCGATACTTTAATATAAATGTAGTAACTGCTTATCTACAACCAGTAAGAATAAATATTTTATATATATATAATATTCACATTTTATTTATATGTAGGTGATACTTGATTTATGTATTATTTTTAGTTTTGTTTGAATAGATTATGACCTATTATTAGTATTGAATTTATTTGTAAGATTTTAAATTTAGTTTAGAGACCAAATTATAATACTTTAAAACTTTTAAGAAATAATTCATAAATACTAAAAATTAACCTCTTAGTATAAAAATATCTTCAATAATCAATATATCTCACGAATCATCATCAAATCCTTAATTTATCAAGTTTTCAAATATCATAACTTCATAAAATCACATAAACACAAAAATTAAAGAGATAGTTATGAGAATATATTTTTGGTCTTTAAAAATTCTCCATAACACAAATCTTCTTTGTATCTTCTTCTTTTCTTTTTCATTCTCCTTCTCTTTTTCATTCTTTTAAGTCTAAAAGGAGTTGGATAACTATTATAACTAAGGTTGAGAAAAAGATGAGTTTATATAATATTAAAAAATTTACCTTTTTGTTCCTTATAAAATATTATCAATCCAATATAATATTTAATCTTTTTTTAAAAATAATTCATAATCCAAATTATAGGCTTATAGTACATATTTTAGGCTCAAGTCTCGTCAAGTCCAAATAAATCATAACTAATTTATAGCACATATATTTAAGCCTAGTCTCTATAAATTCATGTAAGTTCATTTATTATATATACACAGTCCTTACAACTCTTTTACCTTAAAAATGATGACCGGATGTTACACTTCATCTGTATAAACATTTCATATTCTTCAATTGGAATTGCATTATCCAAAGAAAGAAAAGGAAAAAACCGATGAATTATAGGATTTGATTGATGGGGCAGGTTAGAGCACCCCGCCCCCATTTGGCAAGCATATGGATCGAGCTGAACCAAAGCACAATTTTATCCTGAGCCCCCAGTCTTCACCTAATTGTGGAAGAAAGAATGTGATTTGAATATTTAACTTTATTTAAAAAAAAATTATTTGAAACTAGAAAACACAATAGAAAGTTTAACCACTTTTTCTATTTGAGTTATCAGGATGTGGATTCTTTTTGTGAAATCACACGTGGATTCATATTCCTATTCCTATTCCTGATTCTCTCTCGCGCTCCTTAGGGAGTCAGCCTGCTTCCAAGTAACTTACAAGCAATTTAACTAATTCAATGTAATAAAATGACACGTCTCGTTTGCGCAATAATAAAGACAAATAGGACTTTTTGTATTTGCCTTAACTCATCTACTACGAGGTCTCAAGTCTCGGTCTACTTTCATTTCTAGGGGGAAAATTTTAGTCTCTTTGTCTATAAAAACATTTGATATTCTTCCTTACACTTGGTAATCCCAAAGAAAGAAAATGAGAAAACCGATGGACTGCTACATCGATTTAAGATATGTCTTCCGATCTCTGATTAGCCTTATCTTTCTCTTCTTAAAGCCTGGCATAGACGATCAAGAGATTCTTAAGGATCCGACTCTCATCGTGATCTCGCTGGCGTCGTTGCTGCTTCTTGTTGTCTTCACAATACTCCTCCTCTTCACCTCTATCCAACTCCCTTTCATCTTCGACCAAATCCGCCTGCATCCCGGACATTTCTCAATTGCCGTTACTATCTTGTTGTTAGCCTCTATTATTCTCCCACCATCACTCTTCTGGTTTCTCTACTTCATTCTCGTAATCACATCTCCTTTGCATGCAACGCTTTCTAGTATGCTTAGGTGTTGTCTTTGCTGGGTACGTAACACACTTCGATCAATCCCATCTCTTATCATCCATTTCCCTTTCCAAAGTCAACGCTCCCCTGCTCGAGCTTAAGCAGAACTCGTTGAAATTCTACAACATGCCTTGCCTGCAGGAGGGAATGAATTTAGAGCCCAACTTACAGATGCTCCAATAAATGGTCCAGTACTGCAGCTTAATTTAGCATAGCTACTTGTATTTTATATGTATGGATTGTTGTAGTTCTTGCTAAAGGGATACTTGAAAAGCACGTGTGCTTTATGGATCAGAAAGTGTCAGCATACATTTGTTCTTATTCAGTTTTTATGTGTCAGTGCTATTATTCGATATGTACTTGTACTTGTTCCACTGCTATGTTTCTTTTGAGATAATGATATTTATGTGCTTCGGTTTCCGCCAGCTCATCCGATGTTTTTTATAAAGTTGTGATACATAAGGTGGGATAATGATATTTTTATAAAGTTGAGTTATAAATTTATATTTAATATTTAATGTATTTATTATTAATTAGTATTATATAATTATTATATTAATTAAAATTAAAAAGATAATAATTATTAATTAATAATATATTAATTGAATATAAATTTTATATTTTAAATTATAAGTATAATACTACCTTTTTTATAATTTTGTTTTGTAAAATAAATATTTTTATTCATTATTTACTGTTCACATTTTTTTAGAGTGTTAGCTATTTATGCTTTATTTAATCTGCAATTAAAAAAATTAGGAGGATATTTTTTATTTTTTATATAATAATATTATTTTCTCCATGAAATTTTTTGTCCTCTTATCTTAAGGCCCAAGGGCGTAAAATGAGACAAGCTTAGGAACAATGGTCGAAGGGTCTAAACTCGTGAAAACAGAATCGACTCAGATGTGGAGAATCTGGTCAATTGATGATGAAATATATTCGGTATATGTTGACCTGATTGCGATTACGGTCGAGCAGGTACCGATCTGGACTGACTAAAATAAGCCTCACTTGAACCAAAAACACCGACGAAAATAAACCCAAGGAATATGCTTAGCACATTAGAAGTGACATATGACATGGGGTAAGAACGGAGATAAAATCTGTGGAAATATATCCGACAGATGTTAGGGAAGGACAATACGAAAGTATCTGATGTGCGTCAGAAGTACAGTAAAAAATATTTGACACGAGACAGTAAAAAATATTTAACACGAGACAAAAATACTGTAGAGAAAAATCCGAAAAAGTCCTTAAAAAGTCATCCCTATCAAAGGAAAAAGAATGAGACATAACAAAGGATGATGAAAATTTTCTAAAAAGAAAAAGAGAGAACAAAGAAGGGAGAAGGGGGAAGATTTGACTTCCTAACTTGCCACATTTTTTATATTGAGAGAACAAAGATCCTCTTTTTGACTTAAGCATCGGAGCGTCTTCGCCGAAAATCACCCCCGGCAAGACCACCTTTGAGCTTGTGTGTATGTTGCCATTACAGGTCTCTATCTACAGTTCGCGAAAAACAGAAAGCCCTAGCCCGTACTTGTTGATCCAGTCCAAACGAGGCCCAACGTTCGATTTTCCCATCAAAAAATTTAAGCCTTGTTAATCTGAGAAACCACTTCTTCGAGTAAACAGTTTTGGCGCCATCTGTGGGAAGCGAACAAAAAGCTTTGTCGGGAGAAGCAACGTTTCAGAATGGCCTAACGATCATCTGCCCAAACCGACCTCTCCCTTGAACAAAAAGCTCTCTGCACCCTGAAATAAGGGCAAAATTGAGAACACTAAAAGAGGAAAGGGAGGAGCTAAGGTAACTTTTAACTGAGTTAATTAGAGACAAACGACTAAGAGCGAGAAATCGTAGGAGGGAATTTCAGGAGGAGATTTGAAGACAGGCGGAGCAAAGGGAAGGACCAGAGACTCTACACAATTTGGCCGGGGTAAATAAGCCAAGTCAGGCGACCCCCGAAAGGGGAGAGATAGAGCCAGGAGATTCGGAGCCGTCGGTAGAGAGAGAGCTGCCAACAGAGCCGCAACAATACCAACGGAGAGAACTGGACCTTGAGAGCAAGGTTTACAGCTTGAAAGATAAGTTGGAGAGCCTCCTAACCGAGAGAAAGGAGAGAACCAGCCCCTTGAAAAAAGGACAGAAAAGGATATGAGGTCACCACTAACAAACGAGGTGAGAGTTATGGAGCTCCCGAGCGAATTTCGACTCCCCAATTTGCTCACCTACAAAGGGATCACTGACCCTAATCATTACGTAGATCAGGTCACCGACCTACTATCCATAGCAGGGCTAAGACATGACCAAATATGTTAACTCTTCCACATGAACTTAGAAGGACCGGCGTTGCTCTGGTACAGGGGGCTGAAACAGCGTAGCATTGCCTCCTATAATGAGCTGATCGAAAAATTCACCCAACATTTTTGGGGCTCATGCGATGTAGCCAAGGACCCGGAACAGCTGAAGCAAATCAAGCAGGGTCAAGAGGAAAGCCTAAGAGACTACATTCGGAGGTTCCACAAGGAAGTGATAGTGTTGGGGGAGTTCAACCAGCCCATCGCCCTGGACGCCCTAAAGGCAGGGTTACGACTAAACCAGTTTTGGTACCACTTGGCAGAAAAATGGTATCACAAGCTACGCTGCAGCATACAATAAAGCCCTAAAATACATATCAATAGAGGAATGTGAGAAAGCTAAGAGATCATTGGCTAAACTACCTCGAGGAAAGACACGGCCGCATGGGAAAGCAAGACACGGAGGGAGGGAGAGAGCCTCGCCCCCTTTGCTGAAATATCAAAAGATGGATGGCAAATACCGCACCCCGCAGGGAAGAAATTTTACAACAGGCCTCAAGACCGGGGGAGAACAGGGACCGTTTCTGAATAGGTGGCCCCCCAGAGGCGCCCCGAAATCCAAGAAATGATGAACCACCGGTATGGGGAAAAGAGTGGCATGGGTTGAGGATTTTATCCCTCTAGCCATGCCACTCGAAGATGTCTACGAGGCTATCCGTGATAGGGGATTTTGCAGAAAAATTTCAAAGGGAAAAAAGTGAAATGACGAACTGATCCTAAAAAATGGTACGACATGCACAAGGGTCCTGGCCACACAACCAGAGAATACACCGAGCTAAGAAAATAGGTCGACCACCTAATGAGGAATGGGTACCTGGAGGAATTTTAAGCAAACCAAAAGACAACGACCACAAGTTTGGTCGGTACGTCAAACCCTAACTCTGTGGTAATTATTTTGGGGGGACCCACGCTAGCAGGAGACTCGAATAAGCAACGGAAGAATTACTCCAAGTACTCAATAGCGACACATCAAGTCATGTGTAACACCCCTTTAACCAAGAAGTCGAGGCTACCATAAGAAGTGTCAATCATATTCACGAAGAAAGATGCTCAAGGGGTCAGTTATCCCTTTAACGATGTGCTCGTAATCGAAGTGGTAGTAGCTGAAGAAAGAATAAACAGGGTGTTTGTCGACCCGGGCAACTTGGTTGACAAAATTTTCAAGGAAACCTTGGATGATCTGAAAATCAGAAACCTCGACATAGGGAAAACCCAAACAGCACTACAAGGATTCGGGGAAAGTTGTGTGATGCTAGTCAGAGTAGTAACCCTCCTCATCACCATCGGAAGAATGCCCTATGAGAAGACAGTGATGACCAGGTTCATGGTGGTAGACTGCCCATTTCCGTATAGAGTTCTCCTCGGGCGACCGTTCATAGTGAATACTAATGCAGCCCTATCCATCCATTACCTGAAGCTAAAATTCTCTACGGGAGAAGGGATCGGGTAGCATCGGGAGATCAAAAAGTGGCGAGGAGCTGTTATGCTGTCACAAAAAAAATGGCATTTTGTATTTCCACTATCGATCCAAGAGAGGGAATCCTCGAGTCCCTAGAGCTAGCGGAGGAGATGAAAGAACTTCATGTCAAGGTCGGGGAACCAGGGAAAGTGGTTAGGATGGGGACCCAGTTGGGGCCAGGAGTCGAGTAAGGGCTGACCCGCTTGATTCGGGAGCTCTCAGACATCTTTGCGTGGCCTCACCAAGACATGCCCGAAATTAACCCAAGGCTGGCCGCCACAAGTTGGTTGTCTGCCCCACATCTCAATCGGTCAAGCAAAAAAGGAGAATTTCAATCAGGAGCGGAACAGAGCTGTAGTAGAAAAGGTTTAAAAACTGCTAGTAGCCTAATTTATTATGGAGGTCCACTACCCGAAATAGTTGTCCAATGTGGTAATGGTAAAGAAGGCAAGTGAAAAGTGGAGGATGTGTGTTGACTTCATTGATCTGAATAAGGCATGCCCCAAAGACAACTTCCCATTCCTCAAGATTGACCAACTAGTGGACGCAACCATAAGGCACGAGCTGCTGAGTTTTATGGACGTCTTTTCTAACTATAATCAGATCCCGATATTTCTCCCAACCAAGAAAAGACATCATTACCCATCAAGGGACCTATTGCTACCAAGTGATATCGTTCGAATTGAAAAATGCATGAGCCACCTATCAAAGGTTAGTAAATTGGCTTTTCAGATGACTGATTAGAAGAAATATAAAAGTATATGTGGATAACATAATAGCCAAATCAGTAAAAGGCCGACTACATGGTCGACCTTCGAGAAGCCTTCATGGTACTAAGAGAGAATGGAATGAAGCTGAACCCTGAGAAGTGTGTCTTTAGAGTAAAATCCAAAAAATGTCTGGGCTTCATGGTGAGCCAATAAGGAATAGAGGCCAACCCAGATAAAGTCTAGGCTATCTTAGAAATGAAGTCCCAAAGTATAGTGAAAGAGATCTAGCAACTAACTGGCAGGATCGCGGCACTAAATAGATTCATCTCTAAACCACCGACAAATGTTTCACCTTTTTTCAAGCCATCAAGAAAAAAGGGAAGAATCGGTGGACCGAAGAATGCGAATAAGCCTTCCAACAACTGAAGGCCTACCTCTCCGAACCAGTACACCTGGCAATACCAATACAAGAAGAATCATTGGTAGTATACCCAGAAGTCTCGGAATAGGCGGTCCACTCAGTCCTCACCAGAGAAGAAGTGGGGTACAACAACTAGTGTACTATACAAGCAGGGCCCTTAACAGGGTAAAAATCCGATACCCTCCCCCCGAAAAACTAGCTTTTGCACTAATTGTGACTGGGAGGAAGCTGCAACCCTATTTTCAAGCACATACCATCGTGGTGATAACCAACCAACCACTCAGACAAATCTTGCACAAGTCAGACCTCTCGAGCCGATTGGTCAAATGGTCCATGGAGTTAAGCGAATTCGACATTTATTACCGGCCCCGAACTGCATTAAAGGCGAGTAGGCCTTAGTCGATTTCATGGCCGAAAGTACCTACGAAATAGCCATCGGTCAGGGAGTCCTTGAGACAAACTCAGAAGTATGGGTGCTTTACATCGATGGGGCATCCAACTTGCAGAAAAACAGGGCGGGGATCGTCCTCATTAGCCCCGAAGGAGACGAGATCAGGTACGTTTTTCGCTTCGGTTTCAAAGCTTCCAACAATGAGGCAGAATACAAAGCTCTCCTAGTTGGTTTAAGAGTGGCTCAAGCGTTAGCCGCTAAGGTAGTGCTGGTCAAAAGCGATTCTTAACTGGTGATAAACCAAGTCAACGGTGAGTTCGAAGTAAGAGAGGAAAGAATGGTTGTCTATCTCGTAAAGGTACGGAAGTTGACCGTACAGTTTAGGAAGATGAAAATAAAGATGATCCCGAGAAGCGATAACCATCAAGCGGATGTCATCGTTTAGAAGGCCTCGGCAGTAGACATCAGTATCCCTAGTACGGTACCCAAGGAATTCTTGTCGAGACCGAGCACCTAGGAAGGTGAACAAAACGCATAAATAAAATCAACTCTGAGCTGGATAGACCCCATCAAGGACTACATTTTGAACGGAATGGTTCCAGACGATAAAAAGGAAGTCCGAAGAATTAAATACTAATCCGCAAAATACTTGGTGATCCATGGGGTATTATACTAAAGGGGTTTCTCTCACCTCTACATGAGATGCTAAACCCCGCGGAGGTAGAGCGAATCCTAATGAAAATCCACGAAGGGTTATGCAAAAATCATTTGGAAAGGGAAGCTTTGGCCCATAAAGTCTTCCGAACTGGTTATTATTGGCCTACGGTCCTTCATGACTCTAAACACCTTATTCAGTGCTGCGATGCGTTCCAAAAATTCGCAGATAAGATTCAAGCACCTGCAAGAGAGCTAACCACAATGAGCAGGCTATGGCCTTTCGCCCAGTGGGGGTTTGACTTGATCGGGCCACTCCCTCGAGGCAATGGGTCATGCAAGTATGTGGTCGTGGCGGTTGACTGTTTCACAAAGTGGATTGAGGCCGAACCATTATCAAAGATCACGGAGAAGAATGTCTGTGATTTTGTATGAAAAAACATGATTTGTCGATACGACATCCCCCATTCTATCATTATTGACCACAGGAAAACTGTTCGACAACAATAGCTTTAAGCAATTCTGTAAGCAACTGGAAGCAAGACTGTCGTTCGCCTCTTTAGCGCACCCTAAAACCAACGGCCAGGTTGAATCTTCCAATAAGTTAATCAAAAAGCTACTCAAGAAAAAGCTAGCAAAAGGATAGGAATTATGGGTTGAAGAGCTACCGGAAGTACTATGGGCACTCTGAACGACAAGTAAGATAGCCACCGGTGAGACGTCATTCTCCTTAGCTTTCGGAAGCAAAGCAGTGATCCCCGCAAAGATTGGAACTCTGACCCACCGGGTACTAAACTTTTCTAAAACAATTAACAACGACCTGATGAAAGGAGGGCTAGACTCGATCGAACAGCTTCAAGACCAGGCTCAAATCTGAGCAGCAACTTACCAGCAAAAAGTGGCCAGGTACTACAACAAGAAAGTCAGGGCCCGAAGTTTCGAAGAGGGAGACTTAGTGCTACGTAGGGTGGTGCTCAACACGAAGAACCCAGAAGATGAAGTCCTAGGTCCCACCTGGGAAGGGCCATACAAGATCCTTAAATATGTAGGAGGGGCGTACGAACTCGAAGGAATAGACGGGCGAGCCATCAGAAAACCATAGAATGCCAAACTGCTAAGAAAATACTATTTCTAAGTTTTTGTTTGTAAACCCCTCCTATATGAAACATCATATTTAAACATAAACTCGTTTCTTTTCTTCTTGTTGCATGAACATTCATGAGGAGCAAAATTGACCAAGAGCAAAGAATGAGCTGCCAAAGCGGGCGCAGTCGAATTACTTAACAAAAGATTTTACATCGTGCCATTTGAGATAGAACGTCGTGCCCCATATTAGGATCTGCGCAATGCCATCATCACAAAGACATCCTTATTTTTTGACATGGCATCACCGTATCTCAAGAAATATTTTTACCATCACTGGCTCGATGCTCGCTGAGCGATTCGCCGTGATCAGTTCGCTCTTTGTTCTATTTTTCACCATCACCGGCTCGACGCATACAGAACAATTCACAGTGATCAGTTTGACCTTTGTTCTATCTTTACCATCACCGGCTCGACACTCGTGGAGTAATCCATCGTGATCAGTTCAACCTTTATTCTGTCTTCACCATCACTGACTCGACGCTCATGAAACGATTTGCCGTGATCATTCGACGTTCCTTTCGCAGAATCACACCTGGACGGCTCTATGGGGTAAGGGCTGTGGCACTTCCATAATGTTACCACGAGTTACACCGTGGCGCCCATTGAAGAGGGTTGGACTATGACTTTTTTACGATATCACTGTGGCCTTTCCACAGAATCTATGACACGCTGTTCAACATTATTACACCGAGATGCTCCCTCAAGAGTATTGAATACCTAGATAGCTAGGTGGAGCGACGGCTGTGGCACTTCTATAACATTACCACAGGTTACACCGTGGTGCTCATTGAAGAGGGTTGAACCATGGCTTTTCCATGATATCACTGTGGCCTTTCCACAGAACCCATGACACATAATTCAGCATTATTATACTGAGACAATCCCTCGAGAGCATTGAACTGTACTTAGACTTAGTTCGGGCCACCTGATTCAGACGGTACTAACGACCGATGCCCATTAAGGGCGGCCCAGTTACTTAACTGAATAGGGCACCGTTACAAAATACCTCAAGTAGCTTCTACTTCAAATTACTCCTAAAAACGCAGACCGAACAAAAGCACCTACTCAATCGTATCAACAATAAAAAGTTATTCGGCCCATAAATTGAAAGCAATTGACTGCTAGTCGGTCCTAACTAGAGCTGTTCGGGAGACCAATCAGTCCATCTTTATTTTAAGTCTATTCTCATTCATAAAATATCGATCGAAAACAGCAATTACTCCTAATGGTTTTTACTTGTTAAGTGTGTTTCATAAGCAGTTCGACTATCTCAGTGAACTGCACTGCAAAAGGAAAAATCTACCCAAAGCATGTGAAGGAGAATGAGCACATATTGGAAAAACAAAAAAAAACAAAGTCCATTCATTGAAGGTTTGAGTACATCAGTCCAAAAAAATGAAGAAACAAACAAAATGAACAAATGCCAAAAAAAAAAGAGCTCTAGAGAAAGCGGCTATGGAGGAGCAGATCCACTCAAGCAGCAGAAGCAGAATCATACGTATCCAAGCTTAAAATAGGACCCGCCTAAAAAATGTTGCCAACTAGAGGAGCTGCAGTAACAGGCGGGTTGTCCGAAACATCTACGATCCCCTGTGGCTCAGCAGTGGCAATGCCACTGATCTGCCCCTGGTTGACAAGAGAGGTAGCCTCACCACCACTCTCGATAGTGGCACTCCCAAAAAAAGCGGGCACACCTGCCAAATGGGGCTAATGCCACCAGCGTCAATAGGCACCAGAGGGTCATCATTATAGGCACCGAAAGTCTCCTCTTCATGGAAAGAACCTCCAGTAGCCAAGGACCACAGCTATTGGAGGTCAATCTCTGGGTAGTGCTCCTCAAAAAGGGCGATGGACCTCTGAAATCCTTTCATCATGCCTTGATGAAAGCCCTCTTCGTGACCAGTCGACCATGGGTTGTGCTGCTGCTCAAGTTGAGCCATTAGAGAGGACCAGCTCTGCTCTACCAACTCCCTCTCCCTGTGGGCGGCACCGAGCTGTGCTTCAACCATTTCTGGTGCTCGAGCTTAGACAATCTTCTATTCACCTTGGCTCGGGCTGTTATTATCTCCTCAAGTTTAGCCCCCGCCTCATCGGCCATTTTTCTCTCCTGCTCAACGATCCTCTTCGAACGCTAAGTCTCAGCCCGAGATCGAGCAAGATCATCCTTCGCTTTCTGAGCACGGGTCGCGAAAACCTAGGATCTCTACTTAAAATCAGGAAATAAAGAAAACGGACTGCCAAAATAAAAAAGAGACAACAAACGAAGTCAGAGCAAGCATAGCACAAAAGAGAAACAATCCAATTATTAGGTGACTTACATCGAGAGCCAATCCCAACGTGACATTAAACCCCGTGGAAGGGTCCATGGAGGATGCTTGACTCGCCCAGGTAAGGGTCACGTACCTTTCCAGCTCCCTCGTGATTGGGAGCAAGAATCTCAAGTCTTCTCTGGCCTCTGGGGCTAGTATAGACGAAGACACTCAAGACTGTCCCTCACGGGAGGACTGCCCCTCCCGTCTCAGAGAGCTTGACGAATATGTGGCCCGTCCGACTAACGCCACCTAGGTTGAGGGATGAACTGGGGGACCTTATCTTCTGTTCGGCGTTTGAACGGAAGTAGAATCCTACGGTGGGGTTTCAACAGGACCCTTTTCTCGGATAGTCAGACCCTGAAAAGCCTTGTTCTCACAAGCCCGATCACCAGCAGACGGTGAAGACGACCTCCCCTAGCAAGGCCCCATCCCCTGGCCTCTTTCGAAACCAGACAACATCCTAATGGTACTGTCAGGGTTTAAAGGCCCCCTTTCACCAAACGAAGAGCCTTCGGTTTGACTCCTCTTTCTCTTCTCACCGCCTCTTTGTTTAGACATTCCTGAATTTTGCACTAACTTAAGAATCAAAAATGGGGAAACGGGAGGAGAAAGTACATAGAGATGGAAACTTACTTCGGGTTCGAGGAAGAGATGGAACCAGTCCCGATTCGATAAGGCTAGATGGGGATAGCAACTCCTGAACTAGGTACAAATATATTGCAGTGCAGCGTCGATCTGAGTGAGAGTCTGCTCGAAAACTTCCACGTCGGTTTCCCATGTAACTGCAAAAAAGAAAGGCAAGCAAAGAAAAGTCAGCCGAGCTGAGCTAATCACTTAAGTCCAACTTACTATATGAGGATCAAGACTTGTATCCGCAGAAAAGACAACGGAGATGACCCACTCTCCCCCATCCCTCTTGGGGACCCTTCGACCCTACTCTCCTCCAGCAAAAAACTATTCTCCCTTCCAATCCTTTACAGAGGTCAGCTGACCCTGGATTAGAACCCCTCTGGCTTACGGCGTTACTTCTGAAATGGTACAAGTAGCATAACTCTCAAAAATTGAGGGGGGGGGGGGACTGCCCTGCCTTTGACCACAAAATGTATAGGCCCGCAAGCACTCTCCAAGAGTTCGGGCCTAGCTAGGAATGGGCAATCTCGAGGTGGGGCAATATCTTGGCAAAATATCATTGCATGAAAAACCTAAGTACTAGCCTCAAGAATTCAACATGGATGGCCACCTCGCCATCGGGAAGGCTACTTGGATAATCCTCATCGGAAGGTAGCCTAAAGGTGACTGTCTCAGAAATGTTGTAAGAATGCTTGATAAAGGTTAGATCGTCCTCGCAAAGGCAAGAAGTGCGGTATTGAGTGTTCATTTCGTACTCCACTACCTCTACGCCCTTCTCTTTCGTAGGATCCTCGGGGTCGCTGCCCTCATCCTCGCCAGAACCCGGGACCAGTTTAGCCTCATGAAAGGATACTTCAGACGAGAGAACTCCACCCGTCGAGGTGGATGCTTCCTCGTTCGTTCTAACTCCCCTACCTCGCCTAACCAGTGGGAGGTCTGGGGGTTATTCCCCCTCAACCGCTATGTCTACAACTAGAAAGTTCGGATTGACACTAGTGGCCATCAATTAATGGAGTGTGTTTTCTAAAGAAGGGCACAACTTACTAGGCAATGGCAGCAAGAGATCGACCATGCCCAAAAATGGCAGAATAGACGATGGCCGTCAGGACCAAAAAATACGAGAAAAGAAAGAAAATTGAGATAGGGAAAAGTATAGGCAAACAGAAAACAAGAAAAGAGTCTGAAAAAAGAGAATATAAGGACGTACTAGAAGAAGAACTCGGAGAAACCAAGATACGGAGAACGAAGTCGCCGAATTAAGAATGTCCATTCAATAATGAAGGCAACGGTAATACGGCAAAAAAGAAGCAAAAAATCAGAAGTGCACAACTAGAGGAACAAAATTGAGGAGAAAGGCAACTATTTATAAGCAATAGTGGAGTGATCTGGGCCGTTCAAAATAGAAGAAAACGAATGGACGAGATCAACAGGGACGGTGAAATGGCGTCTAGCACTAGAGATGCAACGCCTCGAGTTCCCAAGTGCATTAAAGGTGCGTCTCTTCGGACGGTTGTAACCCAAGCCGTTGGATCCAAACAGATTGGACGGTCCGGGGAACTCCAGTTAGATAACGTCACTCGGAAAAATAGAAGGATGCGACGTTTGAAGAGACCAGCCATTAGAATTCTAAAATCTTGGGAGAAACCGCCACTACGTGGCAATGACTTCTCAAATCGCCATGATGGCACCATAACACTTCCACCCGCTTTAACTTTTGTCAAAACCCGAACCTGATCACGCAGTTGTTAAGAGCAAATAAAGTTGGTCGGATTGAATGAAAAAGACGACAGATAAAGTCAGGGACCCAGGGAGCAATGCAGACCGACCAGACCAGGATAAAAGTTTCAAGTTCTGATAAATCAAAACTAGAAACTGGTGGACTTGTTCCCTCGTCACCTCTCTCCTTCTGCCATAAGGCCCAAGGGCCTAAAATGAGGCAGACCCAGGAACAATGGCTGAAGGGCTTAAACCCGTGAGAACAAAATCGGCTCAAATGCAGAGAATCTAGTCAGCTGATAATGAAACCTGTTCGGCATATGCTGACTCGACCGTGATTACAGCCAAGCAGGTACCAACTCGGGCCGACCAAAATAAGCTTTACTTGAACCAAAAACACTGACGGAGACAAACCCAAAGAATATGGTTAACACATCAGAAGTGACATCTGATATAGGGTAAGAACGGAGATAAAATCTATGGAGAGATATCGAGGGATGTCAGGGAAGGGCAGTACGAAAGTATCTGACGTGCGTCATAAGTACAACAGGAAATATTTGACGCGAGATAGAAATATTACAGAAAAAAAACTTAAAAAAGTTTCTGAAAGGTCATCCCTATAAAAGAAAACAGAATGAGACATAGCAAAAGATGATGAAAATTTTCAAAAAAAAAAAAGAGAACAAACGAGGAAGAAGATCTGACTTCCTAACTTGCCACATTTTATATATTGAGAGAACAAATATCCTCTTTCTAACTTAAGCATCGGACCGTTTTTGCCGAAAACCATCCCCAACAAGACCACCTTTAAACTTGTATGTGTGTTGCCATTGTAAGTCTCTATCTACAATTCGCGGGAAACAGGAAGTCCTAGCCCGTATTTGTTGATCCAGTCTAGACGAGGCCCAACGTTCGATTTTTTCATCAACAAATTTAAAGCTCGTTGATTTGAGAAATCACTTCTTCGGATCAACAAATATAAAATAATCTTCACCATAATTTAATTAATATAAATATTTTGTAAATTAGTATTTAATTATTTATAATTCATAAAACCGGCGTAATAGGAATTTTGATGAGGTGCCAACGGGGCCAACGTTCAATTTTTCCATCAACAAATTTAAAGCTCGTTGATATGAGAAATCACTTATTCGGATCAACAAATATAAAATAATCTTCACCATAATTTAATTAATATAAATATTTTGTGAATGAGTACTTAATTATTTATAATTCATAAAACGGGCGTAATGGGAATTTTGATGGAGTGCCAACGGGGCCCATGTGGTAGCAGGACACAAAGAGGCCTAAAAAAGGTAGATTTCCGTATGGGCCTCGGACCACCCGAGTTCACTCGCCCTCCAGGTAAAGACTCAGAAGCACATCGCTATCGCATTGCGTCTATTGATATAGAAAGGTAAATAAACTCGGTACCCTCTCACTCGTTCACCAAAATAGACACCACGATGGATTTCCCTGAACAAGACGTAGATATCTTTGGAGAAGAATACGAAAACAACCACGAACAGCGAGACGGGACCCACGAGTCATCGGCTTCATCCTCGTCATCATCCTCGTCGGCCTCATCATCCCGATCGTCATCGTCGTCGGCGTCTTCGTCATCCAACGGCAGTGATGGGGGAGACTCCAGCAGCGCCAGTGGAAGCGCAAGCAGCGCAGGAGAAGAAGAAGATAACGGAGAAGAAGTCGACAGTATTAGTAATTTAAATAACAACAATTGCGAAGACTACAATAACAACAATAATAATAGGGATTTTTACGAAGAAGAAGAGAAAGATCTATTTGGCTCTGATAATGAAGATTACTGTAAAACCGCCGCCATTAGTCCTCACCCTATACCTGGTAGCTATCAGTTTCTTTTGTTTTCTTCCCTTTCTTTTAATTAATTTTACTTTGTTTGGTTCATTTAAGTTAATTAGTTGATTTTGAGCTATCATTAGCTTTTATTGGATGTCTTTTTCTTTTTCTTTTTCTGCTGGGTATTGTTTATTTTGTTGATTTTTTTATATTTAATTTGTAATATGTACTATTGGTGGATAAACTGTGTAATTAGGTTGTTTGATATTTTGTATAACTTTCAAAATCTTCCTGTTAATGCTGTACTGCTTTGGAATCATTTATTGCTTTTTTAGCTAGTGTTTTATATCCTCTGCGATGTTGTCTCTCTTTGCAAAAAAAAAAAATGTTTTATATTTTTTGGCTGGAAATTTTCTTGGCAGTGTTGCCTCCAATACGCAATGCTAGCCACCAAGGTGGTAGAGGGGGTTTTGGACGTGGCCGATGGCAAAATGATAGAGGAGGACCAGGCCTTCTTCCTCGACCCGGACCTTATCCGAGGCAGGGGGGCTATGGTTATGGCTCAAAATTTTCAAATGGTCGTCATAATGATGAACGATTTGTTTCTGAATTTAAGCTTTCAAGGAGTGAAGAAACATTGTCAAGAAAAGTTGTTGCTTTTCAAGAGGTAATTGGAATACATATTCCTTTTATTTATTTATTTTCATTCAGGGATCTGTAGGAATTTTCAAGTTTGATCTACCAACAGCGTAAATTTTTTTATGAGTTCTCAACCAATGATATTTGGGACCTCTATCACCCCAAATCTAGATGACTGGCATGCTGTATTTTAAATTTAGAAGCTATTTCAGTATTATTATAGAAAGGAAAGAAAAGTGTGATAGAGTTAAGTGGTGCTAGATGTGCCTAATTTGGGTTTATGTTTCAAGGTCTTGTTGTCGATTGTGAAGTAGATGTTGTGTCAATCCATCATGCATTTGTACCATGTCTGCTGGTGCTTTTGATAGACTAACCTTCGTTGACTGGCATCATCCTAGTAGGTAGTTAGTTATTTTTGTTGCTAATATTTTACTAAATTGGCTAATTTGATCTGACAGCCATGCGAACTTGCTTCCTATAGCCGTGCAGAAGGTGGCGATGTCTACTTTGATGATCGCAGCTTGGTAAGCTTTCTGGAACCTGTCCTCTAAATTTTTTCCTATACTAATTTTGTGTGGGTTTCTTTATGTATTTTAATTTGTGCTGATTATAAGCTCATTTCCACTCCGCTTGATTTCACATTTTTAGAGGCTTTTTAAGCGTCTCATTAGCGAAGATGTTGGAGCCGATCTAAATGAAGGTTTTGATACTTTTATTGAGAAGAAAGGTATGCCTGTTATGTGGAATGTTGTTAAGAACTGCTATTTGTATTGGGAGGAAACAAGAACAATGATGTTTACATCTTCTTTTCAATTTCTTTAGTGGTATGGTATGAAGGGTATTGCATGTTAGTAACACTGTCTTTTCCTTTTTCTTCTGTAAACCAGAATTAGGCTCTGAGGGATTTGGCGACATGCTTGCTTGCATAAGAGACAAAAGTATCCCGCTTCAGAACATGCACTTTGTGGTATAAAAAGTGGTTATTAGCTTTAGTTCTCATAAACGTTATAAACGTTAGTTCAGAACATGACTACTTTGCTTTTATAAACGTTATAAGCTAATCTTTTTCCTTCTCCTTTTGTTTTCTTTACAGACCTTCCGTAACAACCTTAACAAGGTAATTGATTTCTCTGGATAATTGTTTGCAATTGGTCTTATATCTTTGGTGTTTTCAATGAATATATTTAACTAATCACTGCTTTTAGTCCTGGGTCTGAAAGTGTGTTATAGTGCTTTTCAGTGAAAGTGTTAACCAATCTTTAGTAGATCATTTAATTGTGGTTTGTAGGAGATGCTTATGTTGGAGATAAACGATTTTGTTTTGCACACACGTAGACATGGATTTGACTGACTTATGCTTAGGGAAATAATGAATGCGTGTCTCAATGAAAATGGGTGAGAAATTGAAAGGGTCAGACATATCATTAGTTACACCTTAGATTTTTTCTTCCATGTTTGTTTAATGTAATTGTAATTAATATAATATCTATAAAAAAGGGCTTTATGAACCTATCATTCTTGCTGTATAGCTAGTTACCTCATCTGGTTTTCTGCCCATGAGCTCTTTTGGTTGGTGAATGACATCTTGTTGTTATTTACCTCTTTCTTTCTTGTTTTTCTGCAGATACTAGCTACTGCTTATATCCGACACGAGCCTTGGGAAATGGGAGTCCACAAAAGGAATGGGGTCGTCTATCTTGATGTGCATAAATTGCAAGAAAGGCCAAAAAGTGAGTTGGATCGTCGAAGGTACTAGCATTTGATGACTTACTCTGTGAATAAAAGATTTACAGCTGAATGGGAGATATTTAAGATAGTAGATGGTGATTGGTGGCACCCCATTCAATTGGCCCAACATTTCTTGATACAATTAATTGTATCATTCCATTCTTTCTTTCATCAATTCAAGTGAACAGTATTTTCTCATTTGATCATGAACTATTCATTTAGATGTTACTGGGGATATTGTTTCGAGAGCCTTGCCACCGAAGTTCCAAGAACAGCTGATGGAGAAGGGATACATCATGTTGATGCCAATGTTGAATTCTGTGCGGTATTCAAAACAAAATTAGGGGCTCATCGTATTCTGATGGGTGCTGAAATGGATTGCTGTGACTCAACTGATGATGGAAGGAGGTTTTATGTGGAGTTAAAGACAAGTCGTGAGGTTGGTACAAATCATCATATTGTTTCACACTGCTGCGGTTTCATTTTGTTTCCGTCTTCAATTTCTGGTGACTTTTCTTGTGTTGACAATCTGTAAATGTCTGTCTTATACTGCAGCTGGCTTATCATACTGAAGAAAGATTTGAGAGAGAGAAACTGCTGAAGTTTTGGGTACATTTTGTTTCCTTTATTGGCTTTGAAGTTATATTTGTTTCCTTTTATCCGGCATTCATTGTGTTTATGCTGTTGTTATATATGGTTACGTGTCAGTTAGCAGGACTGAGTTTGATGGATGGCTTGTAATATTTACATATTTGTATATGTCTTTATAACATGTTATAACACATCAGATAGATATATCGGTGTAGTTCTCTCACCTAGTACCTATAAATTACTTGCAGTCTTTTGAAAATAAATTAACAATTTTTAACCATAATGACAGGAATTTCCATTGAAAGGTGAAATCACTTAGTAAACCTTCTTTAGGAAACAAAATTTTGATAATTATAGAGTTTAACAAATATTCACAGGAGAGTCAGCTGCCCTAAAAAGACCACTCAGAAATTTTAAGCTCTCAGTAGGCTCAAAATTGAAGAAGTTGCACAAAGAACCCATCAATTTCCAGAGGGCTACATTCCAAAAATACGTTGAGGTCTCAGACATTGTTTTCCAATCTCAAGGAGATAGGTTTGGAATCTTGAAACATCCATCAATTACACATTCTCAACAGACCCTTCAATAATGCAAATAAGGGACTGCTTCCCATTGTATTTTTGGACACGGATAGAGATCTTAATTTTTCAACTAAACATCTTAAATTTTCAACTCTTCACGAGTTTCACCCTTGGGTTTGGAAGCACCCAACAAAATCTAAAATATTGGACGGCTTATAAGAAGAAGCTAAGCCTAGTGAAAATTTCTGGATAAGGAGACAGACCAGCATCTGTTCGGTAATTACATTTTGTTGATGAAATGAAAGATCATTTACTAAATTCAGAAGATATGAATTTTTTTAAATGGTTGATATTCCTGGCATTTAAAAATGTTATCTTATGGCATTATATGAACTGCACTGCAAGCAAATCTCACCTGTTGTATATTGCATGTAGATTATTTGGTCCAGAGTTTCATTTGTATTCTTAGGTGCAATTTTCTTCATTCTTTTCTTGGAAATTAATACTCAGTTCTGTTATCTAATGCAGATTCAATCTTTCCTGGCTGGCGTTCCTTTTATTGTTGTGGGATATAGGTAATTTTCATTTCTGTTGCATCCAGTTTTCAGCCTTTCTTATGAGAAGTATTACATCAATTTGCAATCAGAAAGATAAAAATGAATTATACTGAGAAGAATAATGAAACTCTGCATTCGTGTTTCCACCGAATGGGCTTACTACAAACAGGCAAATATAATTATGGCCTCTTCTCTTCCCCACTCTTTATAAAAAAAATGTGTTTGCTATGTGTAGTTTCAGGATGGTGGTTCGTTCACTAAGCATATTCATCTTCAGTTAACTTGGATTTGTAATATGATCTCATTTCCGATGCAGGGATGATGCAGGTCGGCTTGTTCGTACTGAGAGACTAAGAACCAAAGATATTACACATCGAGTGAAAATGAAGAACTATTGGCAGGTTAATATGTTGCCTTTGCATGAGAATTGAATTCAAACTTTTTGCTTCGTGATTGTTAACAAGCAAATCTCATCCAAATGATAAATTTCTAGTCTTGATTAATCCACTTCTGACCAGAAATTAAGGGTCTATTGGTTATTTACATATATTTTCTTTTTTATTCTCTTGGGGAAATTCAGTCAATATTGGTGTGTATATGAATTGGTTTTCAGGGTGGAGTTTGCTTAGCATTTGCTGATGAAGTATTATGCTGGCTCTTCGGAACAGTAAAAGAAAGTGAGCACCATGTTCATCTCTAAAACTTTTTCTTTTTCTTTTTCCCTTGTTTACTTTCATTACACTTATCTCTGCAATCAAATATTTTCAGGATAACAAGTTTATTTTGTTTTTTGATTGTTTGACCACAGATGAAGATTACATATTGCAATTTGCGCCGCCATTCAACCGGCTGGAGCTTCTACAGGCCCCTTCTTGCCCAGATGCAATTACTAACCACATCGAGCAATTGTAACATTTTAGAGACTTTATGAAACTTCCAATAATTGAAACACAGGATTAAAGAAGGCTGGTTAAGTTATGATCTAAGAATTTTTGTTTCAAATATTTGTTGTATTTTTGAGATGAAAGAACATTCTTTGATGAGATGACATATACACCAAAGCTTACCCCCAAAATGTGGGGTGGTCAAATGAGCTGATCCATTATCTCCTCTGCACAAGATCAAGGGGATCATTGTAGAGTCAGTTCAATTTTTAATTTTATCAAATTTCAATGAATCAAAGTTCAATTTCTAATCCATTGTTCTTAATTTATGTTCATTGTAATATAGATAGCTTGTAATGGGTTAGGAGATAATATTTTCTGGACAATCTACAGGATTACACACAGAAGCAAGATGCCATTGCCTATCCTGAAATTGTACATTTGTTTCGATTAAATTATAATAAATAAAAGTAATACCGAAGATAAAAATTACACCATTTCATTTTTGAAAATATACTTTTCCTCTTTTGTTCAGAGCATTTATCTAGAGAAATATCAAATATCTGATAAATATATCGCGTAAAAATGCTTTCCCTATTTTTCTACATAAAATTAAAATGCTATTTCAAGTTTTAGTTTAAATAGAATATAACTTATTTGGTCTCACGTGACTCGCAAATGCCCCCTATTTTGCGGGACGCATGAAAAGATATAAACGACGCCGTTCGAGACTCGCCCCATGGATTCTTAAACAAGTATTGTAGTAGCAAGAAAGAGAAAAGTGAGGGAAAGTCAAAATCGTTATCGTAATTCGTATCGTTTGTTTGGTTGGGTGGCAAATGGAGGAATCGATAGAGAGCATAATGGAGAGACTCTCCATTCTCGATAACCTCTAATTCCCTCGCGCTCTACAACCTAACACCACCACTCCCTCTCCAGGGACGCCACCGTTTTTCTAGGTAATCCTTTATCATATTATCTCTCTCCATCTTTTTTTTTTTAAAAAAAATCTTTCCCGTAATTAATGAAATTTCGGCAACATTATCGGGATTTTTACGGGATTACTTCTCGAAGGATGATTTTTTGAAACATTAATTATGAGAAATAGAATTATTTAGTTGGACAGCTCATTCTCGGCCAACCTTATTTTCTGTAAGCTTCTCGAGGAAACATTGGAAAGGAATGAAGAATAGCGTTAAATTTTGTGCCTCTGTTTTTGTTATTTACTTTCTATCCAGATAACGATAAAAATTAGCTTGAAGCATAGACGCAGATTTTATTTTATTTTATTATGCTGCTTTATAATTTTATATTCCTACACTATTACTTCAGCAATCTAATGTAGTTTCTGTAACTTAGCCAAGTTTAAATTCGTAACGTACTGATTTAGCTGGTGTCTTTGTTCCAGAGATATGGATCAGAACTGACTTCTGATGAGCTTGAGAGTTTGATGTACTTGATAATGATTATGAGGTAAATTGGCACTTAAAGAATCTTAGAAGCAAGATGAAGCCAACTTCAGAAGAGTTGCGGTCTAGGTCAGTAAGGGTGAAGAATCGGAGGCCGGTTTCCCTTAATAAACTGATACATGATGGGCAGTATTTCTCAGAGGATGTTATGAGGGAAATGTGGCAAGTTTCAGGATTTAAGTGGAAGGAGTGTGGCAATGCTGGGGGAGTTTTTGTCAGAGATGTTGATGAGGAGGTCAGAGAAAGCTGCTTTGGTAGAGGATTAGGGAGGAGCAGCAGAGGTTGGGTGTGGCTGAGAGGGATTGGATTAGTAACAAGAGAACCCAACAAGGAGGAGGAGGAAGAAGAAGAAGAAGAAGCGGTGAAAAATGCTAATGGGGTTGTGCAGTCCCCTGAGGTAATTTATTCTGTTCTTTTTTCTCTTCAGTTAGTTTCATTCTCATTTTCTGCATGAGATATCTAGAAACTTTTTATTCAGCATCTGTGCTCTGTACTTCATTCAACTCAACAAAGCATTATGTCAGCAACCTGGGGTAATATAAATATAGTTGAGAACCTGACCATCGTTGTTTGGTCATCTGCAGCAGTGTAGATCTACAATAGGTTTAAAAATGTTAAATAGCTGTACTAGCTAACTAATGGAACATTACAGATTGTATTGTGAAGGAATTCCCTTCAGCAAATACATGATTTGCTCCTTTTCTGGTTGTTATTGTTTCATGCATTCTTACATATTCAAATTTTCTCAACCATATAGTTTTGCAGATGATAAGATATTAGGAAAGGCATCCTATTGAAATTTGATTTATTTAATTTAAATATAACATGCTGGTAACTGGCCTCTTTGAAACATGTAGACGATACATTGTCAATTTTTCATATTTGCAATATTCTATTTAATTTCAGAGAGTCAGTTTGTATTCTTAATGTTATATTGGTGATTAACTTATAGTCATGGGCTAACATTGCTCATCTATACTGGAAAATACATGGAAATAATAGATCTGATGTCAATATGCTATTTAAATGTTTCTCGCTACTTTCAATATTTAGCTTGCCTGCTAGAGCAAATTTGTCAAGTTCCTTTATCGTTTGAGCCATTTTGAAAACTATAGCTGGTTGATGAGAATCCTTTACTCAACCAGAAGAGAGGATATAAGCTAACAAGATTATTAATTGGGTAGAAGCTTATTAGGTTTGTAGTCAAAATCTTGCATCCTTTACATAAAGATGCCTATTTAGTGACTCTGTATGGAGTATTGTGAGCCATTATTTTGTTGGTGACTCCTAAATTATTTATTGCTTCTTTGACGATGAGAGATGGATAACAAGTCACTTCAGTACTAATTCTCAAAACTAAGTGGAACAAATGATAGTGGTTGGGGCTATGTTGTTATGGTTTATTTTGTATGACAAGAATGCAAGTGAAGGCAAGCAGAAGTTTATGATTTTGTCAAACTCAATTCTTGGCTTGACTTTTTTTTAACCATGCTGATGTAGTATAGAGTGAAAGAAAATACTAACTAGAGAATGTAAGGTAGATTATTTGAATAGTTTAACAAGGTGGTTCTCAAATGTTAGATTTTGATTCAAAATCTGTGTTCTGAGCTCATGTTCTTTTAAAGTTATAATGCATTAACATCTGATGAATGTACCATTTCTGTTGCATTGTTCTGAAACATTGGTGCTTGTGACTATAGATGCCTGTAGATCATTCTGATGCAAACAATGGTGTCCACTGGCCAATCCACCACAGTGGAGGACAATCAGGGAGCAGTACCATCAGCAGAAGAAACTGAAGATTTGATGGAACAATTCACCTACATCATGCAGAGATCATCAGCATTTTGATTACTCCAAAATTGATAATGATGAGACACTGGATGATCGCTGGCTCAGAGAAGTGAGCCAAGATGCTGAGGAGAAGTATTTTACTGAGGATTAAGAAGAATAGCAATTGCACTGCCTTTGTTAGCTTTTCAACTTTCTGTGATTCTTGTTCACCAGTATTATAGAGTAATTACTGTAATTATATGCCATATCATAGGTCATTTTGTGAATATGATGTGCGATCATCTGTTTGTTCCTTCATCCAATTAGACATCCATAAACTCGAATACAATTCTGAATCTGATTCTTTGGCTAGTATAAAGGCAAGTAAATCAACATTAAAGTCAATGTTCAAAACAAGTGAGGAGAAAGTTTACAAATTGAAGGTCCCAAGGGTACCTTTGAAATTTGTTTGAGTGAACATTATGCTCAGGGACTTAATTTGATAGTTTTGCTTGTATGAGAAGGTTTATGAATGCTGAAGTGAGCGAAATTGCAATAGCTTTATCCTTGTGGGAGTACCAGTTGTGAGCAGAAAGTGTTAACAGAGAAAAGGTCCGACGACAAGTTGATTTGTTGGTATCAATAGACTTCTGCCAGACTTGATAGTTCGACTTTGGAACGAATATGCTCTTATTTTGGGATGATTGTTTGAAGTATTTTGCGTATCATTCTTATTCCCATCCCGACTTACAAGTAGCTGAAAGACTTGCAACGGGAGAGCAATAAAAAAAAGCATCGGCTAGGCAAGACAGTCTATTATTATCGAGTGAAGAGTGTGCCCAAGTTCTTTATGCTCCAATTTTCCATTTTTTTTTTTCCTTCCTGAAGAATTATGCTCTAAAAATTCGCGTAGCAAGGCACCAATTCATGGTTTTTGTCACCTCAAAAACAAAAGTAAAGATCTGTAATGTGAATATAAAACTTGTAATACGAAAATTACAATTGACGTATGAGATAACAGCTATTAAGGCACTCAGCACGTGAGGAACGTTCTAGATCGTGGCATTGCACAGTACCGGTAGCTGTTGAGCAGTTGAGCTAATGCCCTTAGATTTTTTTCAATATAAATTAATTTTTGGGTTGATCACAGCAAAATCGTCTGCTCTAATTCAGAAACTAGATCACGTTAGAGCCAATTGTTTTGATCAAAAACATTCCCATCGGATATCCCCATTCCTGGTGGGACCACAATTTACCAATCAGACGCCACATGTTCCAACATCCACCCCCATTAATATCTTAGTAATCGTACCCAAACATCCCCCTTAACTACAAAGCAAAGAGGCAAGCTGTCCTGCCGATTTATCGGCCACCTCGCCGGAACTTTAAAATATACTTGTTCCCATTTTAACCCCCTCTCTCTAAAACCGTTCTCTCTCTCTCTCTCTCTCTCTCTCACACACACACATTGGCATCGCCCTGTTTTTGTCCTCAATAAAATCTCGCCAGAGAGAGAATGGGCTGAAGCTGCTAAGCCTTATTTTCTTTTTAAAAATTTTTTAAAACAAGACACACTCATTGTATCGAAAAACCCTAGCTAGGTTAGAGTGGTCATTTCCCGTGCCGTGTGTCGGTTATAATCATCTAAACTTCCAAAGAAAAATCATCATCGGCGAAGGAGAACAGAAAGATGTATAGAGAGAGAGGAGTCGTTGGTTCCAAGTCGGAAGTGGTGGTGGGAGGAGCAGTTGATCGGAAGCGGATTAACGACGCATTAGACAAGCAGCTGGAGAGATCTTCGCCGTCCACTTCGAGAACCACGATCAACGGCAAGGATATGTCCGTTCTCATGGGGAAGCATCCAGCTGACCCTCGCTCTGCTTCTCTCTCCAAAAATCACGCCTCTGATGGTAAATTTTGTATCCGTACATCTCCTCCCTCAATCGTAGGAACAGAAATAATTATCCTTTTATATGTTTATTGGCACAGATTTGGTTTTATTGCTATCAGGAATCTCTCTTCTCTTCTTGTTAAAAAAATTTGGTTTTGTGATAAGTTTTGAAATAATTTCTTTTTTCGTGCGCTACTGTGAAAGGATATACTTTTTGTTAAATTAAATTCCTTGCAATGACAAAACTGTCTCTTTTTTTTTTGTTAAATTAAATATCTTATGCTGAAAAAAAATGTGTTTTGCATGTTTACAGCAGTTGGCAAATGGTCAAGGATCATTTAAATAATCAACTATGAATATTTAAATTTATCAGTTTGAGTAAATTAACTTTGTTTTGCCAAAATATTTGGCAATCAAGTGTATTAAAGGAGATATATTCTCAAATTTTAGAAGACACAAGTCTTTAGTTTGATCTGTTAAAACTTTGAAACAAGGTCATTACGTTATGAGAGTCACTGCTTGAGTTACAGTTTTGGTTTGCTGAGATGAGCCTATATCATTTTGCTTGTGACTAATAGCAAAAAGGATTTAAACTAGTCAATCTCATCTAGCTTGTGCCAGACTTGGATCTTATTTAAAGAGTTATGAAATTACTTAGCCCAAGAAGACCAAAATGGTAATGTTGTGAAGTGGGGTTTTCCTAAGAGTACGTTTATTTTTTACTCATGTCTGTCCGCTTGAGGTTGGAATTCGCTTCCAAGTTCCTGTAAATTTGGAAGCAAGAGAGGTAACATCTTCATAAGAAGGTGGCAATGAAACACGTTTATCTCATTATACATAATACATCTAAAGGTGTAAATTCTTTAATCCTTTGCTTGGCCAGGGGTGGAATTAGAACCAAGGAGTCTAGAAAGGTTAATTAATTTTGAAGTATTAGTGCTGCATTATGCTGGCTGGTTTACATGGCTATTGTTCTGCCATTCTGTTTATGCAACCTCAACTTTTGTTGTATAACTGCTAGTTAGAAATAACAAGTGTATAGCTACTGAAAATAGCTGAATGAATTTGCTCAGATTTGTATTGAACTCAATGTAATTTTTTATGATACAGTAATGTGAACTTTACACACTTATATAAACTACATTTACAAATGATATTACATTTCTAATTTTTCCATACAAGGTCCTATTTTCTAGTCTTTTCCCTTGTACCAGAATCTATGCTTATCGTTGGATCAGTGTTTGTTATGCCTCCACGATCAGGATTGCTCCAGCTCATATCTGCAGCATCTTTGGTACAACTTCCCTCTGCATTTGTACAGCAGTCCTCTCTGCCAATACAAGGAATGGTGCCGAGCTGAGGCTTGACACTTTGTCCTGACTTATGCAGAGAGAGATTGCTGAGCTGTAGCTTTTTGTCTTGTCCTGAACTTTGTTGCCCCGAGAACCGATGGCCTGAACAATTCATCTCATGCCCTTGATCAGATTCAATACTTTTGACATCCCCACTCAAGCTACAGGTTTTGGGTTGAACCTTTAGCTTGTTTTTCAAGTAATTGAACCGATCACTCCCAAGGGATTTTGTCAACAAGTCTGCAGGTGTTCAAGACTAGGCATGTATTGAATTTCTCATTCACCATTACAGACTTTGTCTCTTACAAAATGAATGTCAATTTCAATTTGCTTGGACCTGGCATGATATACTGTATTTGAAGCCATTGAAGCTGCACTAGTGCTGTCAGAGTAAATCACTGGTGTGTTTGGCATGTCAAGTCTCAGTTCTCGAGCTAGGGAAGTTATCCAGCTAATTTCTGCTGCTGTGTTTGCCAAAGATCTATATTCAGATTCAGCACTGGACCTAGAGACTACCTGCTATTTTTTTGAGCTCCAAGAAATTAGATTTTCACCTAGAACACAAGATACCCACCAACTGATCTCCTATCATCCACATCTCTTGCCCAGCCTGCATCTGAAAATGCAGTTAACATCAGACATGCTGGTTTCTTGAAGGTCAATCCATGATCAATTGTTGCTTTAAGGTATCTCAGCACTCTTTTGCATGAGATCCAGTGTTCATCCAAGGGATTGCTTGTGAAATGGCTCAGTTTATTGACTGCAAATGAGAGGTCTGGTCTGGTCAATGTTGTATACTGAAGACTTCCCATTACACTTCTGTGTAAGGTGGGGTTGTGAAAGATCTTCCCTTTTGGACAGCTTGGTTCCCACACTCATTGGAGTTGGGGCTCCTTTGCTGTTGAGCATGTTGGTTTTGTGTAGTAATTCTGTAATGTATCTGGTCTGTGAAAGGAAGATAGTATCTTTTGATTTGTTGACTTCTATACCTAGAAAGAAATGCAATTCCCCTAGGTCTTTGAGAGCAAACTTGGACTTTAAGTTGCTAATCAGATCATGTATGACCTTGCTGTTACTGCCTGTGATGATTATATCATCCACATATATTAGAAGCAGTGTAAACTCCTTGCCATTCCATTTGTAGAACAGTGAAGTGTCTGATTTTGCTCCTGAGAATCCCCGCTGGATCAGTGTGTTTTTCAACTTGTCAAACCAGGTTCTAGGTGCCTGTTTGAGGCCATAGAGTGGTCTTTAAGAGCTTGCATGCGTGGTCTGGTCTCTTGGGGTCTTCATACCCTTCAGGTTGATACATAAACACATCCTCTGTTAGGTCACCATTTAGGAATGCATTATTGATATCCACCTACCTTAAAGCCCAATCATTTTTTAATGCTAGAGGCGGAACAAGTCTGATTGTGCAAGGCTTTATTACTGGACTGAAAGTCTCATTGTAATCCAAACCTGGGGTTTGATGAAACCCTTTTGCCACAAGTCTTGCCTTGTACCTCTCCATTGTTCCATCAGCTCTATGTTTTACCCTGAAGATCCATTTGTTCCCTACTATTCTCATTTCTGGTGTGTGAGGAACAAGAGTCCTGGTTTTGTTTTTAACTAAGGCATTGTATTCCTCCTCCATGGCCAGTTTCCATTTTCTGTCTTGTAAGGCATGTTTTTCAGAGATGGGTGTGAGTGATGTTTCAGGGAAGGTTGACATGTACACTTTAGGTTTGTAGATATCTGCTTTAGCTCTGGTCAACATAGGGTGAGTGTTCTGGTATTGAGGTGAGTGTTGTGACTGTGGTTGAGTAGGTTCATCTGGTTGATGGTCTTGAGTGTGTGACTTTGATGTATCAGGTGTAGTGTGAGTTTCATGTAATGAAGACACTGAGTTTTGAGATGCATCAATCTCAGGGAAGTTGCTAGGTGAAGTTTCTATACCAGCTTCAAGAGGGGCTTGATCTGTTTGACTGGAAGGGGTTTCCAAGAATATGAACTGTCTACTAATGTGTTCTGGTTTATCTGTGTCACATCTGTTTGACACCTTAAACTCAGAATTTGACATGAATGGAAATACTTCTTCATTGAAGACTACATGTCTTGCAATGTAGCTTCTTCCAGAAGGGTGTAGACAGACATAACCCTTATGCTTGTCAGTATATCCTATGAAGACACATTTGCTGTTGTGAAAGTTGAACTTGTTATTGTGGTAAGGTCTTAGATATGGGTATCACTCACAACCAAAGGTTTTCGATAAGAGTGTAATCTGGTGCATAGCCTAGTAGTCTTTCAAATGGTGACTTATAGCCTAATTTCTTTGAGGGTAGCCTGTTTATTAGGTAAGTGGCAGTATGTATGGATTCCCACCAGTACCATTTTGATGATGGGTGTGAGGACATGAGTACCTTTGAGTTATGCCTTCTGAATTCTCCCCCATGTCAGTTTGAATGCATCTGATTTTGTTAGCAGTAAGCCTTTCTATTTTTGTTTTAAACTCAATGAATTTGTCATGTGTTTCAGATTTTTGGATGAGGGGATACACCCAAGTAAAGCTGGTTTAGTTGTCAACTAATGCAAGATAGTATTTGTAACCTCTTGTTGCAGAGACGGGCTGGTCCCCCCAAATTTGCATGCGTATTTCCAAAGGATGTCTAGTTTTAATTTCAGATTCTTTAAAATTAAATCTGTGCAATTTTCCATATTGACAAGGTGAGCAAAAAGGAATTTTAATATCTGCAGTGTCATTATTTCCCTTAATTGAAAGGCCTTTACAGTTTGAGACAACCTCCTTGAGTACCATTACATTGAGATGACCTAGTCTCCTATGCAATAGCTCTATTTGATGTGGTGGTCTCAAGGAACTGTTGAAGACTCTTTTCACTGACTCTAGACTCTGATTTTTACTATCATCTAAGACATTTTGACAAACTGAAAACATGGACTCAGGTTTGGTGTTTTCAGCATGAGAAACATTTGGACTCAGACTTGACTGATTAGGTTGACACTGCAGCTAGTATAGTCCCTCTCTAGCCACTCCCAGAAGCATCTCCTTCCCCTGTTTCAGGTCCTTCACCACACATTGAGACTTGTTAAATTCAACCACAGCATCATTGTCTTGAAGCAATCTTGAAATCCTAATCAGGTTTTTTGTTATGCTAGGAACAAGAAGTATTTCATTAAGTTTTAGAGTTTTAGTGTGTGAGTGAGACTATGTGGCAATGATTGTATCTCCAATGTGTGTAATAGGCAAGTTTTGACCATTACCTACTGTGAGTTGCTGACTTCCTTGGTATTGATTGCTGAGAGTGAGGTTGCTCGAGTTGTTTGTCACATGGTTTGTTGCTCCACTGTCAAGGTACCACATCTGGTTCTCTTGGTTCTCAACTGTTGCTGCATAAGCTCTCTTTGGAGGATACTTCTGGTCCACCTTGGGAACAAAATCCTTCTTGAATCTGTGCCAACACCCAGTAGCTGTGTGTTTAGGCTTGAAGCAGATCTGACACACTTCAGTAGAGTCTGGTTTTCCTGCTTCATATGCTTTCCCCTTAGCTTGTGCTAAACCACCACTTGTGTAGTTTCCATGTTGGGTTGTGTGTTGGTGGATGAATCTTTGACTGCCTTGAGTTGCATTTCCCTTCATCTTGTTAGACCTGTTCTTCTTCTGGCTCCAGTATGATTGAGCAAAATTTGCATTAAATCTTGTTGGACTGTCATAAGTGTCATGTGCTGTGTTCTGCTCCAGTCTGTGTTCTTGATTCAAGAGGAGTGCATAGACATCAGCCAGTGGCATCTTGTCTGATCTCGAGGTTACATTAACAAAGACAGGATCATATTCATTTCCTAGACCCCTAAGAATGTAGTCTATTAGTTCATCATCAGAAACAGCAGATCCTGCACACCTGAGTGATTCTGCTATTCCTTTCATTTTCATGTAATATTGAGTCATGCTCATGGAACCCTTTTTTGTAGACTGAATAAGACTCTTTAAGTGAATTAGTCTTACTTTTGAGTGTGATGCAAATAGCTTCTCCAAAGTTGACCACAGCTCATATGAAGTAGAGCACTCGACCACAGTACCATGGCTTCTGATATTGATGACAGTAAGTAAGACATCAAGTTTTGGTCCTGCACTTGCCATTTGTGGTATTCTAGGTTCTCAGTACTGTGCTCATCGATGGGACAAGTTCCTGCTTGGGTGAAGGTCTGCTGCCATCAATGAAACCCGTCAGGCCATTGCCTCTTATACTGGGAATCACTTGGGATTTCCACAGTACTTAGTGGGTATTTGTCAGCTTTATTGTGGCTGAAAACACGAAGGAATTTCCAGGCATATTGATCTGGTGATAGGGGTTGCTTGTCTTTGAGGGTGTGTTTTGTTGGGTTGAGGAACTTGATTCCATTTGCTCTGATACCAATTTAGAAATAACAAGTGCATAGCTACTGAAAATAGCTGAATGAATTTGCTCAGATTTGTATAGAACTCAAATGTAATTTTCGATGATACAGTAATGTGAACTTTACACACATATATATACTACATTTACAAATGATATTACATTTCTAATTTTGCCATACAAGGTCCTATTTTCTAGGCTTTTCTCTTGTACCAGAATCTATGCTCATCGTTGGATCAGTGTTTGTCATGCCTCCGTGATCAGGATTGCTCCAGCTCATATCTGCAGCATCTTTGGTACAACTTCCCTCTGCATTTGTACAGCAGTCCTCTCTGCCAATACAAGGAATGGTGCTGAGCTGAGGCTTGGCACTTTGTCCTGACTTATGCAGAGAGAGATTGCTGAGCTGTAGCTTTTTGTCTTGTCCTGAACTGTGTTGCCCTGAGAACCCATAGCCTGAACAATTCATCTCATGCCCTTGATCAGATTCAATACTTTTGACACTGCAATATCCAATTCTCTATGTGTGGGCCGTGCTATTTGTCATTCTTTGTTTGGACAATTATGGCATGTAGATATGCACTTCTAATCATTGTTGAACTGCAATGATCTATGTATTTAATGCACTCAGTCAATATCTTCTTCTTTTTTTTCGGCTCTTGCTGCTGTTTTTCTGCTTGCGAATAGTCAAGAGTTATTCTTGAAGAATACAATGAATCTGCTGTGAATGCATTTTAAAAAAATGAACTCTTTTCTTTCTACCTTTATACTTGCCTTTCTATTAATATGGTGGACTGTTCTCATCAGTTTGTTGATGCAAAACATTTATCCATTTGGCTGTAGAAGAATCTGAAACGGATAGTGAAGAGTCAGATGTCAGTGGTTCTGATGGGGATGATACATCTTGGATCTCATGGTTTTGCAATCTTCGAGGAAATGAGTTCTTCTGTGAAGTGGATGATGATTATATACAAGATGATTTTAATCTCTGTGGGCTAAGCAGTCAAGTTCCGTATTATGATTATGCACTTGACTTGATCTTGGATGTTGAGTCCTCTCATGGTAAGCTTGCATGTCAAGGATGCATTGCGAGTCTGTTTCTGCATATTTTTGTTGAAATGTATATTTTACAAATGTCATAGTTATATTGTTATCAGACAGCCCTCGATTGAATTATTTCGTTCTTATTTTCTTGATAATACTTATCCTGTCTTGGGAGTGATGCATTGATTGCATATGCGGCCTTGGTCAATTTGCCTTTTTCTATTTTGGGTGACAAATTCGAATGGTTGAAATTTATAGGTGATATGTTTACAGAGGAACAAAATGAATTAGTTGAATCTGCGGCAGAGATGCTTTATGGTCTAATTCATGCCCGATACGTATTGACTAGCAAAGGAATGGCTGCTATGGTAAGGTTTTGCTCTTGATATTTAGTTGTAAGTGCTAACATTCATGATTCTTATTTCGTGCTGTAGATAGCATTAACCTAGTGGAATTTTTACAGCTAGAGAAGTACAAGAACTATGACTTTGGGAGATGCCCAAGAGTCTATTGCTGTGGACAACCCTGCCTTCCCGTTGGTCAATCTGACATTCCTCGGTCGAGCACTGTGAAAATATATTGCCCCAGATGTGAAGATATTTACTACCCTCGATCCAAGTATCAAGGTAGTATCCTTTCAAAGTTTCAATTTTGTATTTTGTGGTGATATATTCTTCTTTCCTTTTCAACTTTCAAGGATAATAAAACCACAGCATTGCTAAATTCGTATGATTTAGGTACATAATTTTTTTAATTTTATTACACATCACTTATAAATCGGCTTATATACTTAGTTTTGGCACGTCTACTATCATTTATTGTTGTATCAACTAGGATATTGCATGATGCTTTTGAATCCAATTAATCTTTATGTCCAACACCGTGTGCCCTGGACATTGCTTTGCAAATATTTCCTAAGTTTCTTTAACTCTATCTAGACATTGATGGAGCCTATTTCGGAACCACATTTCCTCACCTGTTCCTGATGACGTATGGGCACCTCAAGCCACAAAGGGCAGCACAGAGCTATGTTCCAAGAGTATTTGGGTTCAAGATCCACAGGCCATGATGCTGGAATAGGAGAGCTTTCTTTGGGGTGACAGTCTTGAGAAAATTGTATTACATAGCTTCTATTTGAAGTCTGCGTTCGAGAATTTGGTTAGCATTTTTATTATCACAATGTAGGCTTCCTTTTATATGTTTTAATAGTACCATAAATCAAATTCACTACCATGTGAAGCAATTATTTGTTTTCAATTTTAGTTGCATAACATCTCTGTAACCCCGGTTCTTTTTTGGTAAAGTATTTTAAATTGCCACGAAGTTCCTTCTTCCATTATGTCCCTTATTCTGTCATCTTTATTATTGCAAGAATGATTAGTGACGTTTTGGTCTCCATTGCCTCTCATTGCAAATGCGTTGTGGTTTAAACCCATTATTATTGGAATCTAGATCTGTAACTTAACTGCGTTGTTTTGGTTATTTTTGTTTCTTCTCTGGTGATGATGGATGTAAAAACTCTCAAAGCCTCTGCTGTGCATTGTCTGATTGGGAAATAAATCAACAGAAATAAGCAACTCTGCTCAGCAAGAAAACATAACATTTGGAAGCTGCCTACTGATGTTCATTCTGTTGCGATTTTTGGAGTCTGTTTGCTGAGTAGCCAATCACGATTGTGTGTACAAAGGCATACGACCAGCTTGATTATTTCAATTCAATGGTGGCTCTCAACAAACCCGTTGCCAGGTAATTTTTACGCCTTTTATGAACTTGGTGGGCACACCATGATACCCACACGGCTGTTTCTGGATTATAATTTATAGTGGTGACCTTTAAGATCCCTTCCATCAATTTAGTCTTTACATCCCAATCTCCATGAAACTACCGACTAATGAATGATATCTTTTACTTTCAATGGCCGTGGAGTTGCTAAGGGAAAGTTGGTTCTTGTGTAAGACTTGACTTTCAGATTGTTTTGTTATTCCTAAATTACACTTTAATGGTCTTTATAATCAAGTGGTTTACAAGTTGGAAGTTGTTTGTTAACACTTGTGGTTATCTATTTGATTCGATATCATACTAAATATGTACGCAGTGCAATTCCTTGCTGCTTCTAGTTTCATTTTGTGAAGAAATGGAGAATCATCAGAGCATGTAGGGATGGTAACGAAGCAGGGCACGGAGGACTTTTTCATACTCTTCTTAATTTTTTATTTTAAGCTTCGTTTTTTATTTTATTTTTTTAAAATGAGGTGGGGATAGAAAATTTCCATACAGGAAATGTTATTTTCATCCCCATTCTGTTTCTCTATTTTTTTTTTATTAATATTAAATAATAATTTATATTAATAAATTTTAACAATATAAAAAATTAATTTATATTATAATTTTTTAAAAATATCGAATTAACAAATTAGAATAATATAATAATATTTTATAATAATGTAATTAGTAATAAAAAAAATTAAAATAAAAAAATTAATAATGTTCTATTGTTTACCATTATTTTTTTTTATTAATTGCTTCAGATTCTTATTAAAATTAATGACTGTAAAACTTAAAAATAAAGTATTTTTGTCATTTACAATAAAAAAACAAACAATAGATTTTAAAGATTTTTATTAATAAAATTGTTTCATATTCTTATTAAAATTAATAACTGTTCAACTTAAAAATAAAAGTATTTTTTTTCATTTACAACAAAATAAATAAATAAAATAGATTTCAAAGATTTTTATTATATATTTTGTGTTTATTAATAAAAATATATTATTAAAGCATGTCTTAGTTAATATAAATTATAAGATAAAAAATTAAATTATTTAATATATAACATATGCTAAAAAAAAAATATTTACTATATTTATAAAAAATAAGGTGGGAAAGTTTAATTCTATCCCCAAAAAATAAATTTTTATATGTTTTACTTTATTTTTATAAAAAATTATTTTATTTTCACGTTATTTAAAATAAATCTCACGAATACTTTTCTCTCTCACATACTTTTAGGATTACTCTTCAGAATATATACTTTTATGCATATCTCTTCTGATTGATCTACATCATACTCTATTCTTGTAAAATAATACGTACTGGTTAACAACCTGCCTAGTGCTACATCATAGGCACATTAGAAACATAAATAATTGTAACTATATACATACAAAATGACAACGGTGAAATGCCAATCTTTAAGCTTTATTTGTACAGTTTTAATTTTTTAGTATTCAAAGCCTAACGTTCTATAAATTAATTATTGTTTTACTAGTTAAGCAGATAAATAATTTTGTATTTTTTTATCTCTCATATTTTGATTTTTAAAATTATTTTATATTTACAATGAAATTTTAAAATTTATGAAGATTAATTTATTTTTTCTTAATTTGTACAAATGAGTTTTGCCTTAATAAATTCGGGGGAAGATGCTGAACTTTTGTAGCAGAAAAATATTTCAGATGGAATTTCTAACATAGACGGTGGTTGATAGAGTATCATCCCTACCGGTATGTCATATCTGGTTAGCTTATGAATCTCATTGCTAATTACAAAGGCCTTTTGGTGTTAGGCTGGCCAACAAGATATCAAATGGGCGAGAACACATAAGGCTAAGGGACCGGACTAAGAGTACTTAAATGTTCGAGTGAGGCTTTTCCGCTTGATGTATAACATTAACATGCATACTTACCCAGGCCACTGGCACCGCAAGCACAGCGCATGCGGCATGCCCAAAAAGCGTGGCATATTTTGGATTGGCGCTTTATAGTTTAATCTCGATAAAGGTGGGGGCAGAAATATGAACAAGCGAAGATAACATTCCAACTTTGCCGGTGGCGCTTTATAGCGTTACGACTCACTAATTAATGGCATTTCCTTGTCATTCTAAAATCTCATATGATAAGTTCCTAACTTTAACAACTTGTCATGATAAAATCTACCTACGCTATAATCTTAAATCTTAAGATTGTGAGGGGGAGGATTGGAATTGAAATTAGATGGATTAGGGTCACATCTCAGCCGGAATCTCTTACTCTGGACTAATATTCATACATACATGAATAATGATCTGCTGTCTCATTCTTGATATAGACGTTGCGTAATTATGTAGATTGACTAGAAAATAGTGTCGTTTTATGCCATATCCAGGTCTCGACGTGGTTTATACAAATCCTCATCCAATCCCAGCACTTTCCATTCCCCATCAAGCTTAAATGATTCTTTTATCTCGTTGAAATTTGATGCTTGTGACAGTGAAGTTTTAAGGTATCTATTTCTTGGTCCTATTATTTATTTTCTTTTTCTTCCTCTTTGTCTCTTATTTCACAATCCAAAAAAGCAAAAACCAATTCAAACCCTTTCACTATTCTCTGATTTGAATGCCAATATGCCGATCCAAAATTAGTAAGGAATTTAAATTCATTATAAATATGCTTTCAGCATACATAATTGTATTTCAATTGATATAGTATCTGTTGAGTCTATTATTTTTTAATATTTTTTTAATCATTATATTAATAAAAATTTTAAAAAATTAGCAATTACTCAATAAATAATAATTATTAATTGATGACGTGGTCATTGATATACATAATATGTATTCAATCTTGTAAGAGCACTACTCATGTTCTTAAAAATTCATCACTTGTGATTAACTTTAGAATAAACTCTATGTACAAAGTCTTTTAGTTTTAGTAGAGATGATATAGAAATCTTTTCTAAATAAAATAAAATTCATAGACGTATTGAAAAAAAAAAAAATTAGTTTGTTCTTATTCTTTTTTTGTTTAATAAGAACAAAAAGTGTTGGAACACTGAGATTGAGAAGATGGAGCAGTGATGTCCTATTAAGGGATTAGGATACAGAGAAAGAGGAAGAGAGGCAAAGCCAAAGCTGGTGGATAAGAACAAAGAAAGTAAAGGCCACCCAATTTCATTTTCTCTGATGTGGAGGCTTCATCTTCACCATCAGCCCCTAAATGGCTAAATGTTTCCTCAGCAAACCAATTTAATATTCACCTGCAATCATCTATTATTAATACTATTTCAGCAACTGATTAGCCAGTACAGACAGATACTAACCACCACGCAAGACTGAGTCAGCTGCTAATCTATTTATGGCTTATTTTTAATCTTCCATCTTAATCTTTATATATAAAAAAGAGCAATTAACTTCATTGGCGGCTTAATTAACTCATTTGATGAAATTATTGACTCAAATTTCATGAGCCCATTTCTCTTTTAAGCAATATTGGCTCAAATTTTGCTCTCTGTAGTTTGACATAGAGACAACAAGATAAGACACCAACATAAAATAAATAAAAGTGGGATTATATATTAAAAGAGAAAACATAAGATTTCGAAATTATAAACATTAGATAATGATAAATGAATAAACATTCCGATGGAAAGCAAGTTTTGATTTGAAAGAAATTTAGCCATATGGGTCCAGACTTTTAATAAGAGTTAAAAAAAAAAAAAAAGGAAAGAGCTTTAAGAAACAGCACTGGGATGTGCATGTGCATGTAAATGTGGGATGTCACGTGACAAAGATATTGCCCATGTCTGGAGTTTCAGCTTCGGTTTATAGTTTTCAAATTGTTTAAACTTCAAACTGGAGCTTCTAATTTTGATTTGTGAGACCAGATTCCATGTGGGTTTCTGGCTTTCTTCTGATACACTTGGATATTATGTAATTTGGATCATAAAGATGAAAGATTTTAATGGTTTAATTGGTAAGAAAAATTAACAGTTTTTTTTATTAAATTATTCACTTAATTTTAAATATATTAAAATTTATTAATTATATTTTTTAGAAATATTTTTACTATCATTTTTATTTTTAAAATATATTTTTTACTGTTACTTTTATTTTTAAAATATAAATATTTTCAGTTTTAAAATTTTAATTAATAATTTTTAAAATATTAAAAACATCATGAATAATTTAATAAAAATGTAGAGATTAAAGTAGTATTTTTTTATTTGATAACTAAATTAGAGTACCTCCTCGAAAATAAATAAACTAAACTGGAGAAATATTATGCTTCTAATTCTGATAAGAAGCAAAATTCAACAACACCATTTTTTTCTAAAAAAAATATTTCTTTAACTCATCATTGTTTATGTGGGTGGAGGTAGTTAACATCTACCTCTTGTTGACTTATAAAGAAAGCACATTGGAGTTGTTAGAAAATCTTGATTATATATACAAAATAATTCTTTTTTTTTCTTTTGCATTAAAAGTTTGTTAGTGTATCCACAACCCATTATTAAAGTGAGAGAGAAATATTTTTAATATTGTTTCTCAAAAAAAAAAAAATTTATAAGTGAGAGAGACCTTGTAAAATAATAAACAGGCCATGTTTGTTTAATCCTTTAGACTTGCTTTATTCCTTGCAAAAGGTGTTTGCTTTTGATCATGATGATAATTAAAAGATTTGTGTAATCTTATTCATATCCTTACTCTAATTTGTATAATTATAGACAATAGTTGTCTCTTTGCAATATTTTGTTCTATTAAATATTATTCTAACGCTGTCAAATGAAAAAAAGAAAACTAAGAAATTAAACAGTATCACTAAAGAAATATAATTTAATTTGATGACAAATGAGATGGCATTTCAGTGAATATAACTGAAACCCGGGTCTCATCCCAAAGAATTTGTATGAATGGTCTTTCTGTCGAAACAAAAACAAAAATCAAAACTAAAACCGGGACCAAAACCAGAACCAGAAACAGAAGCGCAATGCAACAGAGTGCACGGATACTAACTCTCATTCTCAGCAGACACACGAAAATCAAGAGAGCTTTATAAAGACATCGTCATTTGTCTATGCAAATGCATCAACAGAAATCTGAACAACAGCAGCAACAGATTGGAGGACAAAGCTCTGATATTTGCATATCCGCTGATTTATCAACCCCACAAAACACCAATCAGAAACAAACCCATCTGCATATCCAAATCCCACAAACGCAAACTGAATTGAACCATGAAACCCTTTTGTCAACACCACACAAAAGGCCTATAATGATCCAAACAACCTCTCACTCCCCTGCTTTTTCTTCTCACACCAATCACCACAAGAAAAGTTCCAATCTTGAATCTTCTTCACACTCCTTATCTTGTTGTTCATTTGCAAGAAAGCTCTTTGCCCACAAATTTGTTCAAAACGTATACCGTGTGTGTTTCCTTAGGTTTCACTTGCGGTTTCTCATTCTCCTTCCACTTCCATCACTTTACTTCTTTTTTACAAACGCTCACCGTTTCCTGGTGTTAAATTTCCTTTTTGTTCTTGCTTTTGTTGTGACCCTGTTGTTGCTCTCTCTCAATTTAGCTCTACCCCGTCTCCCTTCTCTTCGTTCACTTCTCTCTCGCTCACTCCCAATAAATCTTACTCCTTTATTATCCACTTCTTCATCAGTTAAACCTCTAAAGCCCGTTGTTTGGTCAATTGGGTCAAAGCCAAAACTAGCTAAGAACCCAAATTCAGGTTCTTGGGTGTACGTTTACAATAATGGGGATGTGTACGAGGGAGAGTTTCACAGAGGAAAGTCTTCAGGAAGTGGGGTTTATTACTATTTCAAGAAAGGGAGGTATGAGGGTGATTGGATAGATGGAAAGTACGATGGATACGGAGTTGAGACTTGGGCTAGAGGGAGCAGATATAGGGGTATATTTAGGCAGGGTTTGAGGCATGGAATTGGGTTATATAGGTCTTACACTGGTGATATTTATGCTGGCGAGTGGTCTAATGGGCAGTGCCATGGGTGTGGAGTGCATACTTGTGAGGATGGGAGTAGATATATCGGAGAGTTCAAGTGGGGCGTCAAGCATGGCCTCGGTTATTACCAATTCAGGTATAGTTGATTGAACTTGGGTTCTTTTTTATGTTTTCATGCTAGTAGTGAATGATCCAATGGAATTTTAAGGTTTTAATACTTATATATTTTTGTATGTTGTTTGATACTTGAATGTATGTAGCTTATCTTAAATTTAAGATCGGTGCTTTGAATGGGTATATTGTAGTGGGGGATTGTTGAATTTCCCAAAATATATATTTAGAAATGATCACCGTTAAGTTTTGTGCTTTAGTCAATTCCACTTTTGGCCATTGGTTATTGTTTTCGATGAAGAATTTCTTTAAATGGTCTGTGCAGTCTTAACTTGAATTAAGTTTCAATGATATGTTTTCAAATTTACGTTTTGGTGTGTTTTCTAATCCATAATCTAGTGACTCGCGTGAAATCTTGAGCTGTAATTGTACTGATATTTTTACAATTATTACCTTAAAGAGTAGCCAAGAAATTGTAGCTAGAGAAGTTGGCTAATATATTCTTGTGTTAATCCTTCCGAAATGTGAATGTTTGATTTACCTGTAAATTTTAATATGAATGACTGGTATTGTTGCCACGCAGAAATGGAGATGTATATTCTGGAGAATATTTTGCAGACAGGATGCATGGTTTTGGAGTATATCAATTTGCGAATGGTCATCGGTATGAGGGGGCGTGGCATGAAGGAAGAAGGCAAGGGCTGGGCATGTATACTTTCAGAAATGGTGAGACACAGTCTGGTCACTGGCAAAATGGGGTTCTTGATGTTTCAAGCTTACAAAACTCGGATTCTGCACATCCCTTTGCTGTCAGCCATTCCAAGGTTCTTAATGCTGTCCAGGTAATTTTATTGTTCTCCTGTTGGGAACAATGATCTTGTGAAATATCAGAAAATTATTGAGCCGAATACTTGAATATTTAAGAAAAAGAAATGTAAGTGTGAAAGGCTTTTCACTTGAAGGGACCACGAAGAACAAATATATTTTAAGTACATTGTCTATGTTATCATGTTGCTTCTCTGCATGGGCTTACAGCCAACGTAACATAAATTATATGCCCTTTATCTTTGAGTTTAAACCAGACAATGAATAGAAGACAAACTCGCCAAATGGCTGAAATTACTAAGATTACAACCGTTTGTTTGTAAGCATGGAGAATATTGGCGGTCAAAATGGTGGGCATATGTTCGTTCTGCATGATACTAAGTTCAAACTTTCATAGCATAGATTCATATTTAGATGAGCATCAGTCAGTTCATATTTAATGGCTCACGGGGTAGCTTACAATCTATATTTAAGTTTAGGTGGTAATGCAGCCTGTATGTGATGGCACTTCTATGATTAACTGGGTGTATTTGTTTCATTTACTGTAACTATTTGTAAGTCATTAACCATGAGCGTGTACATTACGTTGTGTTTTTAACAATTCAAACAAAAATATTTTAATCAAACTTCTTGATTTTATGATAATAGGTTGCTTTTTTGCATTTAACCCTATACATCTGTACTCGGATTAAGGATGGCACTCTCTGGAAGAATTACACTTACATTTTGATTTTGTGTTGAAACCATTAGTTTATGTCTCTTGAGGTTTCTTATTAGATATTGTTTTGTAAGCAGGAAGCACAACGAGCTGCTGCAAGAGCATATGATGTGGCAAGGGTTGATGAAAGGGTTAATAAAGCTATGGTAGCTGCCAATAAAGCAGCCAATGCCGCTAGAGTTGCAGCTGTAAAGGCTGTTCAAAATCAAATGCACCAGAACAACAACGATGACGTACAAATTCCAATTGTCTGATCCTTAAAAAGGCAGATGGTTTCACTCTTCTACAATTAATTACTAGCATTTCAGTTTTCCTTCTATGAGAAAGCAAGGCAAACATAAGAGTGCTGTGAAAGTGGGACTTTATCTCTTTCTTTTGCAGCTCCTGGTGTTGGTTAATAGTTACTGTTTCTTTCAGTTATAAGATGCGTAGTGGTTAGTAAGGTACCTGCTTGGAACCGCATTCTGTCATTAGAATAGATGGCCGGCTGTGGATGAAGATGGATGCCTCTTTTTTCTGGCTTCAATAACATGTACATAGGTTGAGATGGCACTAAGATGGCACAAAGGTGCCTGAGTTTAGCTGTTACCAATTTTGCTTCTTGTAAATATATTTAGTGTCCCAGTCTTCCTGTGCTGGATAAAACCGTCCAGCCAATGTTGTATGGTATGCATAACTGGCTTTCAATGGGAATCAAAAATAGAAACCGATGTTTAGAACTCTCTCTCTCTCTCTCTCTCCCTCTCTCTCTCTCTCTCTCTCCAGTCTCCTGTTTTGCAATGGACGAAAAGTTCCCCTCTCAAGTCGTTTATGGTTATCTCGAGACTACTTTTGGGACTCTTTGTGCATTGATTTGTAATGTTCACCTCGTATATCAGGTCCCATGCCCTAAAATCCACATTGGCAGAACCGTTAATCATTACAGATTTCTATGAACCTTTGGTATCATTGTTCTTGCGGCAAATAGAGGTTACCAGCTCGTATAGTTTTGTTTGATCATTTTTTTTCCCATCACAGGAAAACTTTATTTAAGGCAGCAGGAGGTTTATTCAAAATTTCATATGAAAATCGTTCTTCCTGGTTGGTTGCAGATTACCGGCATAATGCTATTAACCCATTTTAATTTTACAAATAAAGCATAGTTTTGATGGCAAAAATCAGACCAATCATAACTTGATCAAGCCGATAAAAGACTCCATAAAACAATAAAATAGCAAATGAACATCTCAAGAGTAAAACACAACCAATGTTTTCATTGACTACAACCAGCAGTTTTTGCATCTAGAAACGTGAAATTGGTAAATTGAGCAACTTCAAAAATGATTTTTGGAAGTTTGTATCTGAAACTAAACCAAACATGCTAAGACAGCAGACTGAGCTCAAGGCGGATCAGCTCAGCTCTCAGTTTGCTCCCTCAACCTACGGATTGTGCTCCTCACCGTCACTGCACTAGCAGTGCTGCAGGATTCACAAAAGTAACCAGTTACTATTTGAAAAGGTAAAAATGAAGGATGAGGGAGAAGGGTAAATGAAGATGCTTACTTCAACGTGTAGGCACCGCCTGCTTTCACTTTCCCACAGTCCTTGCAGCCCCAAATGCCAACAGCCTTCCTCTTCACTGCATACTGCAGCAAAGTATTGACCATAACAAAGAATTAGTTATTACACCGACAAAAACAAAATTAACCACAATAAAATCAAAATATAACTAGTGATGCCATACCTTCCCACAAAATTCACAGAAGTATTTGCTGTGCTGACTAACCTCCATCTTCTTAATTTGCTTACGCAAACTCGCACCATAACGGGTACCTGCATCAAGAGACCAGTTGTTATGAATACACAGAAATTGATAGTGTACGTCGACTTATATACACAGGATAAGTATCAAATTTTGTCCTAAGCCACATATATGCCCAAAAAGAAAAAGAATTTCAATGCAAGACTTTAGTAATTAATCAGAACTCACCATACTTTCCAACAATTCCAGCCTTCTTCGTTCGCTTAGTCTGAACAAACGAAAAATGCAGACTTAGAACATCGCACCAAAAAAGACGACTTATACATGAATGGAGTGAATGAGGAATATTATTATATCATGGACAGTAATTGCACTCACAGTTAGCAATTCCAAACTGCTTAGTTTTGGTATGACATTAAACTCCAAAAGGGATGCAAGTTTCCCAAGTATTTAAAGGGAACCGAGACGAACAAGACATCAACTCATTTCGATTTGGAAAGCTATAAAATAAACCTAGCCCAAAGCAACTCCTCTGATCCCGAACAGTAGAATTTGAAGACCATGATAATATAATCATATATGAAGACGCACAAATCTAAATCAAGCAAAAAATGGAGCAACAAGAAAAAATTTTTAAAAAAAACAAATCTGCAGTTACGATAAAAATCAATGTGACAGCTCAAAATCTTAGAGAAATCGAATCGAACAAAATGAATAGCCAACCACATTTCAATTGCTTGAATCTTCAACAGCATTTTCCGTAAACAGAACACAAATTCTTCTTTCTTTACTAATCATTAACAGCAAGACCAAAACAAGGGAAGAGAGAGAGAATACCATAGTAGTATTGCAGCTGAAGGTCTAACTCTTCAACAAGCGGCGGCTGTTTTGAGACGGAGAGCGACAGAGAAACCCTACCGCGCCTCTTTGTTTAGATTTTATATAGCGCTGAAAGGCCGGGTAAAATGCTGTCGCGTTTGGATCGGGACAATCGGGTTAAAGAAATCCGGGCCTTGATCCATTATTTCGCATAGATTTGGATCGGCCCAACATAATGATAGAGAGATAAGTCCAAATCGAAATAACTTCCGTTATTGAATTAAAATCTATGTCAGCAACCATTTATTTGACTTTTTATTTTTCCATATTCATTTAACTCAAGGGTGTTTTCATAATTGACCATGTATATCCTTAAAAGTAAATGTAAGTCCATGTTAGCATTGGCTAATGAAGAAATACAAATTTAATAACACCTTATTTAATTCTTAGAGTTCTTTTAAATTAGAATTGCTAATTTATCTATTTTATTTAGTAATTAAATCATCTAATAGTCTTTTATTTATAACAAAATCAATATCTTACCTATTTTATTTAGTAAATTTATTTTTTCTTTTTTAATAAAATTATAATTCATTAAATAAATAAAATTTTAGAAAAATATAGATTAAATTAGAGTGTTTTAACTTAACATAAATCCCAAACCCTATAAAAACCCTTACATTGCACATAAAAAAAATATGGTTAAGCACTATCCCTTCGTCATTACTTATATTTTTTAGTCATCTTTTAGCTATTAAAACACGACCTTCAACTATTCATCATTCATAACTTAACAATCCATTTTACTATTGTTAAACCTAAATTCTAATTCATCTTGTAGGTCATTCTTCTTCATGGATTGTAAATAAAACATCTTGAAGTTTCCAAGTATAGTTTATTTTCTATGCTTGAAATTATAAGGAGCACAAAACGTTGATCTTAAACAAGTATAGTATCACACTTCTAGATATCTTGCTCATTATTTTTTCAAAAGATTAGTCATAACAAATTGTTACGCGCTCCAAGTCCCCACATTCATATAAATACGTCGCCTAATCATATATACAAAAATTAAGAAGTGTCTCCTCTATCCCTTTCAAACCAAGGTGTCTAGGACCTAAAATTCTAAGTGCTCTCGCATAAAAAATATTTTTATTTGATTTGCATTCCGCATATACATACATATATCATCTCCAAGACGTGTTATCTCTTATATTTATTGTGCAAGCCTAACTTTCGTATCTCTCATAATTTAAGGTTGTGATTCTATTTAAAAATTTTACGTTTTTTTAAGACCGTTAAAATAAATTCGTAAGTCATAGTAACAAATTTCTTGAATTTCAAAGATCCGATAGGCTTTACTCTTGAACTTGGTGAATAGGCTGAAATCTACTTTTAAAGTGCAACTCACGTCTCTATACAATCCACCACATCAGTTTATGAGCTATAATAATTGATAGGGTTTTGTCTGGTCTCTCAATATTACCCAAACAATATTATGTGTGTTTTCTTCTTGAAAAGAAAATTGTATTATTGAATAAGGTAATGTTCTGCTTACAATTCAAAAGTAGCTTAAATTTTTTTTAACCACAATCTGATTAGAAGCTCATAAAAAGAAACAATAACATACTTACATTGTTTTAAAATTTTGAACTAACTCTAGTTATCTCCGAATTGTATCTAAAAATTTTAATCAAATACATTTTTGAATCAACATTTGTACAATTTATTAGTAAAAAAATTATACATATATTGTTGGGGAAAATCTCCAACCACTCCTTTGGTTAATGGAGTATCATAATAGGCCTGGATTTAATTTTGAGTTTCAATTAAACTGGAGCTAACTGTTACTTAACCTTCATCACTTTATCTTATAATCTACCATTTTATGTGTCCGCTCGAGAAATTTAAAGAGTGATTCTGCTTTGGCCTCATTGAATTGCTCATCGTCCCCCACACATTTTCTTTCACTATTAAAATTTTATTTCAGTTATAATTACCAAAACAGACGGCTTATAATGCCATGATCCAGAAATTGATGATAAAATAAAGTTTAAAAATGGGGAGAGAATTAATTTATTTGAAAAATATGATTGAACAAATTTTTTTAAAACCTTTCATAAATTATTTATGCTAAAATTTCTTAAAATCGATATCATCTCTTCTTATCTCTACAACTTTTTAGTATTTCCATTAATTTCAATAAAAATAGTGTTTTGTAAACATGATATGTATTAAAAAAATAATAATGGTTTTCATAATCAAGAACTCATAGACTCTTCTATATTGATTTGAGATAGAAACGGCATTAAAATATGTATGAGCTTAAGTAGATAACATAACAGAAATTAAGAGAGGGAGCAAGAATGATTATTTTTAAACTAAAATTATAAGTGTAAAATAATTATTTTACTCTTTAACATTTTTAATAAAATATAACTAAAAATGGGGGATGTTGACAAATTTGCTGGGTTCTAAATTTCTAATAGTTTCACTCTTTTCTAAAATCATCTAAATCTCTTAATACATCCCTTATATTATTAGCAATACCATTTTTAAATCTAGTTCATGCACAATTTCATCTTCTTTCTCTAATTTTTTCCCATGAAAGTCATAACATTCCTCTAATCTTTCTTACCTATAATTTGTCATATTTTATCAGAACCATTTGTTGCCAAACAACTCATCAAATAGTAAACCATAACAACATAAACTAACTTTGCCTTTCTGTGTACATGTTGGCTACTCTGTTATTCATAAACTTCTGTAATGGCATTTTTACAGTGACATCAGAAATCTAGTGCACAACAAAATTGAGCACTTGATGTATCAATTTTGTCTCCAAAAACAAGTTGTTGATGTCATTTCTAGGTGACACTTGATGAACCTGCATCAGACAAGAGAACTTATCATAATCCAAATCCAGTGTTATTTATGGGGGAAAAAATTAAACAAAAAGTCGAAAAACAAACTGTAACATTGCTATTATGTTCTTTGCAGTAACTTGTTGAAGAAGAGAAATTCTTTTCGAATAAAAGTTATGACATGGGTCCAATAAGCAAGCAGAAGCAGCACCATGTCTAATAAACAAATCCTGCAACATGGACAACAGAGAAATCCTTTAGTTTTCCCAGAGAGAGATTTTTATGCACATTTCGCTCAAAGGGAAGAGGATCTAAATATTCTGTGAACTCTCTTAGTCAGGACATGAGAAAATTTCTTCATTAACTTAGTAGACAACAATTTCTTTCCTAAAATGAAAAAGAACCATTGTTCAGACAATTTGACATTTGCTTTGGTAAAAAGAGCCCAATGAAAGTTCCAGGTAATATGCACTCGTTGATATCTCCCAAATCATTGTAGTAAGGTGGAAAAATATCAATGCCCATCACTGAAAGTCAGACCAACTACATTCAAACTATTAATGAAACATAACTTCTTCATTATCACATAATTTACTGATCAGCCAACATATTTTGCAAAGATAGGTGCATGCACCTTCAAGGACACTTATCCATAAAGCCAAAAGTTTCTATCAACTCAGATTCTTTGGGCTGCTGTATTATCTTTTCAATCATTTTGTCCCGTTGAATCATCTCATTCAAAATTTTATCCTGCAAGTCTTCAGATGCATATGTGTACTTGTTACCATCTCCATCTGAAGAAAGTTTATCCTGCAAGTCTCTAGACGCAATTGTCTGACTGTTATCACCTCCATCTGAAGAAGAGAATACCAAATTTGACAATCGGACCTTCTTAGCTTGTTGACAAATTTTATCCTCTTCCATTGTCCCTGATGTAATAAGATGGTAAACATGCACCATCCTTTTCTGACCAAGCCTATATGCTCTACTGATGGCTTGTCTTTCTACTGATGGATTCCACATAACATCTAGCAACACAACTCTTGAAGCCCCAACAAGATTTATGCCTTCACAGCAAGCCTTAGTTGAGGCAAGTAATATCCTTACTTCACTCGCTGGATCATTGAAAACATTAATCGAGGACTGCCGCTGCTTCACATCTCGTTTCCCATCCATATACAACACCTCCTTCCCTTCTGTCCACTTGAAACTCTGTTTCAACTGGTCCATGATCAGGTTTAGAGGCCCAATAAATTCACTGAAAACTAAAACCTTCTCTTTCATGGCATTACTAAGCTGGAGGAGCATCATAAGAAATTTTGTCTTAATTCCGGCCTCAGGTATCAATCTAAGCCTTTCTAACTTATCCTTATGAACAAGGAAAGCCTTTTGCTTAAAGCATCGCTTGGGGACCAAAGAAGGATGGACAGAAATCAAAGACACATAATAATCCAAGCCAAACATGCTAGTTGCTCCTTTATCACCCTCAAAGAGGCCCTTCATTTCTTTTGTAAGCTCAAGGAGGCTTTTCTGAAAATCATTTGGCTGTAAAACAACCACAGAGTGCCTCAAGCCAGGAAGACTTTCCTGTAATACGTTTCCTTTATGTATATGAACAAATGGGGCAATGGTATCTCTTAACATTTTCAGTTTCTTATCTTTGACTCCATCGTCAGCACCTTTACCAATGGAACCCATGAGAGAGGCCAAGTTCACTTTTGCTTCTTTAGACTTGCGCCCAAGCTTTTTACCATTATGCTTCTGGTCTTCATATTGCATCTTTGCTGGAAACTTTGGGAACACCAAAGACAAAGTATTGCCTAGCTCCTGAAAATTATTCTGGAATGGCGTTCCTGAGAGGATGATACGCCTTTCAGTTTTAATTCTTGACAGAGCTTTAAACATACAGGTCTCATCATTCCGAGGAGTGTGCCCTTCATCAAACACAAAAAGACCTGGAAGTTCAAGAAGAATTTTGCTGACATCATCCCCAACTTTCTTGGACGCTTTTCCACTTTTTTCACTAACAATTTTGTTGAATAACCCATAACTGAGCCCCAAAATCCCTTTACTCCTTGTCCATGAGTACAATTTCACCATTCGAATTAGGTGTACTCTTTCTCCCCCATGTTTCACCCAATCCATTAAACTAGCAGCATTATCATTTTCTTTCCCAGATAACTCTCTCTTGTTCAGATTGTGAAAGGGTGTGTCAATGCCCCACTTTTGGAACTCCTCTTCCCAAGTCAGCAGCATACTGCGAGGAGCAACAATAACAGGCCTGCAATTTGGATACAATTTCATGTATGAATCCAGAAAAACTATGGTCAGGCGGGTTTTTCCTGTCCCTGGAGCATGTGATATGATGCATCCATTGTCACAATCAAGGCTGGTTGGGTTTTTCAGTTCATGAAGGCTTATCCCTCCAGCTATTTTCTTCCAAATAAATTCGAAACCTTCACGTTGATGTGGAAACAGGTTGCTTTTTACACCAGGAACAAGGTCCCATACAGTGCCTTCTGCATGATGATGGGGACAGCAGCCGAATTGGGAATCAAAATCAGATTCCAGAGTGTGAAGCTCATCAAGTATCGAATTATTCACCATGTTATAGTAACTCCAGCCTGATCTTTCCCTAGGACGCTTAAACTGCATTACGGCATAAAGAAGTTTCAAAATCTCAAATATATTAAGCTATTCTGTTTTCTTCAAAAAAAACAAAATAAAATTAAAAACTTAGCTTCTGTCAGGAATCAATTTAATTAACACAATACACACTGTTGTGGTTCAAATTTCAGATTAGCAATGAAATTCATAGTTAACATTCAGCTCATCCATATGATTTAAATCCATAACAAACAATGTGCAATGTATGTTGCTTTGAATAAATTATTATATCCTTAGGAAACAGTCAATGATTCAATGCAACATCCATCAGACAGACAAGTTAACTTATTATCAACACAAAGAAAAACATCAAACGGTTACTTACAAAAGATGGTGCAACATATCTAATCTCGAGCTCCACAAAAGAGCATAATTTGCACCTAATTCCAATTTCATCATCAAGAATGAGTTGATGATTCCCTTGAAGGCAGCCAGTGGATTGATGTTCAACCTTAAGAGATGAAGCAGCATCATTTACATCCTGCTGATAAAGGAACAACTTAAGTTTACTACATTCTTTTACCACAAATGAAAATAACATGTAAGTGAGATATAATAGACTTGAAAGGCTAAAACAATCATAAATTTGGAAACACTAATAATGAATACATATATTACCTTTATCAGGTCAACAACATGGGTTTTGTACTAAAAGATCACAATCCTAAAATATGAATCAGAACAGTTTACTATAGCAACAAAATAAAGCTGTCAAACCCGCTTCATTAAATTTATCCCACAAAGCTTCCTATAGCAAGTTAACGACGCTAACACAATTTAAACAAACAGACACCAGTATTAAAAAAAAATCATCATCCCTGTTACCGCAAAACCATTTTGTTATTGTATGACATAAACTAGAAGTTGGAACCTCAAATTAGCTCATGAAAGAAACATTTACATCTAAATTTGGATCCTACACCTTAAAAGGAACCAAAACTATCTTCGTTTTCTATTTAAAATTAAGAATAATAATAAGGGAGAAGGATTGTTGAACCCTTTTAGTTTGGCCTAATTGCTTTAAATACTTCCTAATTTTAAAACTATCTGAGAGATTCATTTTTGGTACCTGAAATACCCCCATCAAAGAGTGTTTTATATATTAAACATCCCAAAAAAGAGAATTTTTCTCATAATTTTAAAAATAGGGGAGTGTTTAAACAATTAAGTCAAATTAAAGGGGTCTAGCAATTTTTTCCCCAATAATAATAACTTGCTTAAAATCTGCATGACCTTTCAGCAGTTAATAATAATAATAATAACATGCTTAAAATCTGCATGACCCTTCATCAGTTACATTTTTCAAGAAGCCTACAGGAAATAACAAGCTACAGTGTAATCTAAGGAACATACTTAACTGCCAACAAATTATACTTGCAAAACCAAGAAAAAGGGGAAATATAAAAATAAATGCAATAAATTACAGTGCAAACCTACCATGGGAGACGCAGTGGAGCCTATCTCACTAGCTTTCAGAGCGAAGTCCATTTCAGTCCAGAGATTATCCAACTCTTTCACATACTCCGATTTTTCTGGCGGAGTTGATTCCTCAATACCAAATGTGAACTTCAAGGGAAGTGATGTCTCAGAAGCCTCTTGCCTTCTCTCTTCTTCTAAAACCTCTCTGCCAGAACATAAAGAATCTTTTGAAGCTATTTCTCCCGTGTGTAAAATAGAATCAATAAGAATCTTATGAAGATCATCATCTTTTGCCCCCCGCTTGTGCTTTCTCTTAGAGGACTTTCTTGATTTCCTCTCATATTTCCCATTGGTTGATTTTCTTATATCTTTCCCACATGCTTTAGGCGAACTTTCATCACCATCACCATCATCTTTTTCACTCTCCTCAACATCAATATGTATTATATCCCGATCGCCTGTTTTTACCTCCGAATCATCCCTACCTAGAAACAGCACCTTATCCTCGTCTTTCCCTTCTGCACGGTTGCGCTTTCTCCTAATTGACTTCCTTGTTTTCTTCTTATCTTTCCCACGTGCTTCCTGCGAATTTTCATCATCAGTTCTCCGCTCCTCCTCCTCGTCATCGTCGTCGTCGTCGTCCTCACTACCATAATTATCATTTTTCCTCTCGTCATGATCAGCATTACTACAAAGTAAGTCCTCATCCTCACTGCCATCAAACAGAATTCTCTCTGTCGAATTCTGAAAATCCTCAACTTCTTCTACATTAATCTCCTCCTCCTCCTCAACGAGACTGACTTTTTCCTTTACTGCAACACGTTTATCAACCCCAACACTAAACGATTCAGCCTCATATCTTTCTAGTCTCTTCTTCTTCCTAATACTCTCATGCAACTCCTTGTACCTAAGGGCCTCTCTATAACGCGTTCTGTTTGCTACAGGCATCCTCTCAAAACTTCAGCTTTCACTCTGTCACAATTTCAAACAAAGAACAGTACATCAACAAATATACAAACATGACATACAAATATACTCATATACACACACAACTAGTAATCAACACATATACATAAAGAAACAACACAACGGGAGTCAAAAACAAAGAAAGGCGATAACTTGCAGCGTCTGAAAAAAAGCAAAGGGAAAGTACTTTCCTTGTCATAAAAAAAAAATCACTGCCAAAAATAGAATGCACATACGTCTTTGATAATACGATTAATGAACATGAACAATGAAGGAAAGAGTCAGTAGTAACCAAAAGAACCATAAACAACGGCAAAGTCGCAGTCTTGAGCCCAAAAAAAAAAAAAAAATTGTGCCTTAATAACATATCAGAACTCGAGACAAAGTTGATGCAACAAAAAATTACACATTGCAGAGACGTGTATGCAAAGAACTGTAAACAAACAAGAAGAGAAAATATACGCATGGCGAAATAGAGAGAGATTTACCGGCGAGTTTGAAGAAAGCCGGTGAGAATGTGAAAGGGCGCCAACAAATAGAATGCATGGAACTTGGAAGGACAAAACGCCGAGGAACGGCAGAGTTAATTGTTTTGTTGTTTTCAGGTTTACTGAATTGCCCTTACTGGGGGATAAATTAGTATTCCTCTCGAGGACGGGAATGCGATTTCTGGGGTGTGGTTGTAGGACGCTGTGTTTGCGTGTGAGTCGATTTTTTAAACGCTTAGATTTAGCTTGATTGGTGATTTAAGATTGTGATGCTGTGTGGGCTGAGTGGTGAGGATCACGCGTGTTAAATTGGCTTTACGGTCAGTCCAAGTTAATAGTCATATTCATCCATGTAGTTGACTAAAGATATTTAAATATTATTTTAAATTTTTAATAATTAAATAATATAATAATTATTTTAATTATTTAATATATTAATTTATATAAAATATTTTGAGATAATATTTAAGAAATATAATATTACTCATAATGCCACGCTCTTATTATTATTATTATTATTATTATTATTATTATGTAAAAATGAGTATGGTTCAGTTCGATTTTCTTTAAAATCGAATTGAATCGGTCCGATTTTTTTCAAAATCAAATTGAATCAATTTGATTTAATTTTTTAAAAGAAAAATTGAGATAATTAAAAATATAGCCGTTTTTTTTTGTTCAGTCTGGTTTAATTTTTTTAATTTTAAAAATTAAAGAATTTTTATTTTAAAATTTTAATAAGAATTATATATGGTTAAGTATATGTTAATATTTTCAATTGTCTAATACATGGACGTCACATGGCAAATAAATATAATTTTATTAAAAATTTATTTTTTTCAATTTGATTTTTATTTAAGAAAAATTGAACCGGAGCGGCCGATTTTCCTTAAATATAAACCAAACAGTTCTTTTTTATGAAAAAATTGAATCAAACCAACCGGTTTGATTTTTCGATTTTTGATTTTATTTGTCTACCCTTATTATTGTGAATAGTATCAGATAATTATTTAGTAGTAAAATAGAATAATTATTGTTTTTAAAATTATACTATTTCAATTACTTAACATATTAATTTGAGATAAAAAAAATTTAGGATAATATTTGAGAAGTGTAGAATTGTTTATAATGCCATACTCTATTATTATTATTATTATTATGGATAATGCTACCCATCTCATATTATATCTTAAATTCCTCCATTTTAAATGATGTGTCAAGTAATTATTGGTTAGTAAAATGGTATAATAAATAATTTTAAAATTTATACTATTCTACCATTAAATAATTACTTGACATTTCAATTTAGAATTTAAATTTTATAATATCATTTAAGAAGTGTAACGTTACTCTATAATTATTGAAATATTAAACTTGTCAAGTGAAATTTTAAATTTTTTATTATAAATTAATGTGTCAAGCAATTATTAATTAGTGAAATAATATAAAATTTAAAATCATCTATTATATTATTTCACCACTTAATAATTTATTTACACATTATTTGAAATACAAATATTTTTTAGATATATAATATTATTCAATATTATTATTATTATTATTATTATTATTAAGCTGGTAAAGTACTAATTTATTGGGATTTTTAATATGGTTTTTATCAGCATTGCTTGCGGTGGGAAGAGGGAAAGGATGGAGCCACTTACATCTCAGTATATAATCACAAATCTAAATTAATTAAAATGAAAGCATTAGAACTTTGTGAATGAATATATAAATAAAACTTTAAGAAATAATAATGCAATTACATAATAAACTAATTATGATTTATTTTATTAACCAAAGCAGACTATCATTCATGCTATCAAGAAAAGAAGGTTAATTTTTTTTTAATTTCATTTTATTTCTCCCCTTTGTCTATTTTTTTTTAAATATTACAACTAAATAAATTTTTATGCAAGCTTTAATACATTAATCTCTATTATAATTACAGTCACCTATTAAATATTTTTAATTTCTCTTTCTGTTTTTTTTTTAATAACAATCTAAACACTTCTTGGAATTGTAATTTAAACTTTCAAAAAAAAATCCAAAAGTTGTTGAAAATTGTACCTAAAAACTTCTTAAATAAGTGGCTTTTCTGTTCCATTGCTGCACCAATCAAATCACTCATGGAAATTTTTTCTCGGTGGTTGAGAGATCTCATATATCGGCGTGACATGACTTGTTATTTCGGCTATGATTACGTTACGTTTACACCATAGGCTGCAAAAATGCCCCGAAAAAACTGGCTGTACCAGATAACAATGGTATTTATAATCAGACTGCGTGCCCTGCCAGCACGGCTGTACATTCAAAACAAAGGGAGTCAAAAAGCAAAAGGAAAGTACTTTCCTTATCATCAAAACAAAATCAATGCCAAAAATAGAATGCACATACTTCTTTGATAATACGATTAATGAACATGAACAATGAAAGGAAAGAGTCAGTAGTAACCAAAAGAACCATAAACAACAGCGAAGTCGCAGTCTTGAGCCAAAAAAAAAAAAAAAAAATTTTGTGCCTTCATAACATATCAGAACTCGAGACAAAGTTGATGCGACAAAAAATTACATACTGCAGAGACGTGTACGCAAGTAAACAAACAATAAGAGAAAATATACACATGGCGAAATAGAGAGAGATTTACCGGCGAGTTTGAAGAAAGCCAGTGAAAATGTGAAAGTGCGCCAACAAATAGAATGCATGGAACTTGGAAGGGCAAAACGCCGAGAAAAGGCAGAGTTAATTGTTTTGCTGTTTCCAGTTTTACTGAATTGCCCTTATTGGAGGATAAATTAGGATTCCTTTCAATGGCGGGAATTGGATTTTCTGGGGTGTGGTTGTAGGACATTGAGTCGATTTGTTAGACGCTTGGATTTAGCTTGATTGGTGATGTAAGGTTGTCATGCGGTGTGGAATGAGTGGTGAGGATCACGCGTGTTAATATGGCTTTACGTGCAGTCCAAGTTAACAGTCTTATCTAACCTTTGAGATCCATATATTATAACGAATAATGCTATACTCTTTTAATTTTATTTTAAAAATTTTATTTATAATAATATGTTAAATAATTATTAAATAATATAATTATTATTATAAAATAAGTTTTGCTTTTTTTCAAGTTGAGAATATTTTTTTTTTTTTTTTTCACGATATACAATCACTTGCAAACAGTAAAATATGGAGGGAGATAGATAAAGCAAGAGCCTTCTCTACTCTTTTATGGAATAGCGTCTCTTGGGAAAAGATACCAATCATTTTAAAATTATACTATTTTAATTTCTTAATATATTAATTTAAAATCAATATTTTAAAATAACATTATTTAAAATATCACACTTTTTTATTATTATTATTATTATTATGAAAACACTACACTTTTCATTATATTTTTATTTATAATAATGTGTTAAATAATTATTTAATAATAAAATAATATAATAATCATTTTAAAAATTATACTATTTCAATTACTTAACATATTAATTTTTAATAAAAAATTTAAGATAACATTTGAAAGGTGTAACATTACTTATGATACCATATTTTTTTATTATTATTATTATTATTAATGTTACATTTCTCATATGCTATCTCAATACTTTTCATCCAAAATAATGTTAAGCAATCATTGGTTAATAAAATAGTATAATAAATTATTTTAAAATTTACACAATTTTATCATTAAATGATTACTTGACACCTCAATTTAGAATATAAAATTTAAAATATTATTTAAGAAGTATAGTATTATTCTATTATTATTGAATAATACTACACTTATTAAGTAATATCTTAAATTTTTTATTATAAATTGATGTGTTAGGTAATTATTAATTAATAAAATAATACAAATTTTAAAATCACTTATTATATTATTTCACATTCAATAATTTATTGGCATATTATTTATAATAAAAAAATTTGAGACATTTTTTAAAAATAAAAAATGTATTATTATTATTAGTAGTGGGATTTTTAACATATCTTTTTATCAGCATTGCTTCCGGTGAGAAGAGGGAAAGGATGGAACCACTTACATCTCAGTATATAATCACAAATCTAAATTAATTAAAATGAAAGCATTAGAACTTTTGTGAATTAATATATAAATAAAACTTTAAAAAATAACAATATAATTACATAATAAACTAATTATGATTTATTATATTAAACAAATCAGACTATCATTCATGTTATCAAGAAAAGAAGGTTAATTATTTTTTTTTCTAATTTCATTTTATTTCTCCCCTTTGTCTTTTTGTTTTTATAAATATTTCAACTAAATAAATTTTTATACAAGTTTCAATACATTAATATATATTATAATTACAGTCACCTAATAATATTTTTTTATTTCTCTTTCTGCTTTTTTTTTTTTTAAGAATTTAAACGCCTCTTCGAATTGTAATTTAATCCAAGAAGATTTTGAAATTGGTACCTAAAACCTTCTTAAACTCCAGTGACTTTTCCGTACCATTGCTGCACCAATCAAATCACCCGCATTTGGGGTCATGGAAATTTTTTCTGAGTGATCGAGAGATCTCAAATATCGCGTGACATGACTTGTTATTTAGGCTATGATTACATCACATTTACACCATAGGCTGCATAATGCCCCGATACATTGGCTGTACCAGATCACAATGGCATTTATAGTAATTATTACCAATAATAATGTCAAACAAACTGCATGTCCTGCCAGCACGGTTGTACATTCGAAATGGACATCCGTATACATATGCCTTGCTTATACGACCTTTCTTAACCGAAAGATATGGAGTCAGCTTTAACCCAATTTTCTCTGGTCATCAACTCTTTCTTATAATAAAATTTATATAAATCGTTAAAGCGAAAGTATATAAACAAGTACGATCAATAAATAATAATATAAAATAAATTATTAAAAAATAAAAATAAAAAAAGAGATAAAAAAAAGAACACATAAAGAATTACGTAATTTGATAATTTGTCTACGTTCACAGTGAATTAATATCACATTCTTTTTTTATTATAAATCACAAGATACTTATAAAGATCATAAAGAAAACTCTCTTTCCCACTATAGAGATTTTTTCTTACAAAGAACCACAAAAATTATTACTAAGATCACGAAGATTTTTTGTTGATCACAAAGATCTCTTACTTGATCATAAAGATGTGTTTACAAGCCAATTTATAGTCTTTATATAGGCTTTAGGACGACCTAAGTTTACCCTATACGTGTAGGAGTCGTAATAGGAAATCTTGAAGCAAGTGGGAGACGAAATAAGGAAGTTTCCTTATTTCGGGATACTGTTCCCTTCTCCAGAGCCGCGGCGCTAGCGTGCTTCGGTTGAGCGCTACGGCGTTGGTGTCTTGGGGCCGCGGAACTCAGGTTCTAAACTGGGCGCCACGGCGCTTGGTGCACCCTTTTTAGTTTTTCGTCTCCTTTCGCGTCCATCTTTGATCCGTGCACACCCTACGCACTTGGTTTGATCTCCAAATCGTATTCTGATGATTTTCAATCAATATTCTCACAAATCCTCTCCTTGATTCAAAATCATCCACAAAAATAACTCGATCTCTCATTTCCGCATCATTAGTAACCCTCACAAAGTAGTGACTCTGGTTAAGTCCTTGCATAGGACGAACTTAACTGAGGGTAATGGCTTAGTCAACATATCAGCAGGGTTTTCAGATTACGCTATCTTTGTTAGACTAACTTCACCACTTTAGATAATCTCCCGAATGTAATGGAGTCTCACATCAATGTGTTTCGGCCTTTAATGGAACACTTGATGCTTGCTTAGGTGTATGGCACTCTAGTTGTCACAATATACACCGGTGTTCACATCTTTACTAACTAATATCTCCGCACATATGCCTTTTAACCACACGGCCTCCTTGATAGCTTCACCAACAGCTATATACTCCGCCTCTGTAGTAGAAGTGCAACCACATGTTGTAGAACTGGTCTCCAACACACACTAATCTCAAACACTGTGAATACGTAGCCCGTTAATGATCCTCTCTTGTCTAGATCACCTGCATAATCTGAGTCTACGTACCCTCTTACCATTTTATTGTTGTCCTCATCCCTCTTATATATCAACCCGTGATTTGACGTCCCCTTGAGATATCTCAGAATTCACTTTACTGTAAGCTAGTGATCTTTTCTCGGATTTGCCATGTATCTACTCACCACACTCACAGTCTGTGCTATGTCTGGTCTTGTGCAAACCATTGCATATATGATGCTCCCCACAGCTCTTGCATACGGTACTTTACTCATCTGTAGTTTCTCCTCATCGGATGTCGGTGACTGTGCTGCTAAAAGTCTGAAATACATGGCCAAAGAAGTAGAGACAGCCTTTGCGTTGGACATACCAAACTTCTTTTAAATTTTGACTATATATCGCTGTTGGGACAAGAAGATAACATCTCTTCTTTCTCTCACAATATCCATACCTAAAATTCTATTTGCTACTCATAAATCCTTTATTTCAAACTCGTCACTTAACTGCTTTTTGAGTTTCTGTATTTCTTTCATATTCTTGCATGCGATCAACATATCATCGACGTATAAAAGCAAATACATTATCCCACAACTTATATTCTTGAAGTACACGCATCCATCATATTTGCTCCTAGTAAACCACAAGCCATCATAAACTTATCAATTCTCCTATACCACTGTCAAGGTGATTGCTTTAACCCGTATAATGACTTCTTTAGCAAACAAGTATGATCTTTTTTTTTTGGCTCCTCGAACCCTTGCGGTTGTGCCATATATATAGTTTCTTCAAGCTTTCCATGTAGAAAAGCTGTCTTTACATCTATCTGCTCTAGATGTAAATCAAGATTTGCACACATGGCTAACAAAATCCTAATAAATGTGTACTTGACAACTGGAAATAATATCTTAAGAAAATCGACTCTCTCTCTGAGTAAAACCTTGTGTTACTAACATAGTCTTGAATCTTGTAGGCTCAATCTCTGGTATCCCTTCCTTCACCTTATATAACCACTTGCACCCGACTAGCTTCTTTTGAGGTACCTCCACCAACTTTTAAGTATTGTTCTTCCTAAGAGAACTAATTTTTTCTTCCATGGCCTGCTGCCATTCTTTCTTATTTTCACTCTTCATAGCCTCACCACATATCCTAGGCTCATCATACTCAAGAGTGTAAGCAGAATTAAAAGCATGAGTAACTAAGTCTACTTGTGCATACCTGACTGGTAGGTTAATTGTTCTCTTTAGCCTATCTCTGGCTAATTGGCACTCTTCAAGTTTCATCTTAGGAGTCCTAATCTTTCTTTGGGTGGACTTTGAGGAACTCGCCGGTGTTCTTGGTTCATCTTTAATGATCTCTTCGTTGAAGTGTTGATCTGGGGGCATATCATATCCATGTTCAGGCTCCACTTAAACTTCTATTGACTCGGGTGCTGAGTCTTCCTTAGGCACAGGTTCTTCTTTCTCATCTTCTTGGGAGGTTTTCAGCATCGTCATCTCATCAAATGTCACATCACGACTTATGATACTCTTTGGTGGTGTCAAGTTTTTACACTACACCTTGTATCCTTTCACTCATTCGGGATATCCTATGAATACTCATTTGATAGCTCTAGGTTCCAACTTCCCCTCCTTAACATGTACAAAGGTAGGGCAACTAAATATTTTGAGGTGGTCATACTTCGGAGGATTGCCAGACCATTTCTCTTCTGGCGTCTTGAAGTCAATTGCTGAAGAGGGACTTCTATTAATCAAGTAAGCTGCAGTCACTTCAACTTCTCCCCAAAATGTCTTGGACATTTTCGCATTGGTAAGCATGCATCTAACCCTTTCAAGTAGGGTCCTGTTCATCCTCTCAACTACGTCATTCTACTGTGGTGTTGATCTTACTGTTTTGTGCATTGCAATCCCATGCTTGGCACAAAACCCATCAAACTCTCTGTTGCAAAATTCGAGGTTATTGTCAGTTCCTAACTTCTTTACCCTTTTGCCAGTCTGATTCTCAACAAGAACCGTCTAAGTCTTGAATACTTCAAAGGCTTGATCCTTGCTCTTCAACACATAGACCCACAGCTTCTTTGAATAGTCATTAATCAACCTAAGAAAATACCTGGCACCACCACGAGTAGCAGTCTGAACTGGTCCCCAAAAATTCGAGTGTATGTAGTCAAGAGTCTCTTTAGTCTTGTGCTCGCCGTTACTGAACCCCACTCTATGTGCTTTTCCAAGTACACAATGCTCACAAAACTCTAAGGGCTGGAACTTATCTTCTCCAAACGCCTTTTGACTAAATAACTCATTTAGGTTTCTCTCGCCTAGGGGTGCTAGTCTAAGATGTCATAACTTGGTTTGCATACTCTCATCATTTACAGAGAATAATGCAGAACCACTTATGACTTCACCCTTAAGCACATAAACCCCTTTGTGCTTCTCTCATCTCATCACCACCATGGAACCTTTCAAAACTCTTAAAATCCCTCCGTCGATCCTGATGGAACCCCCATTCTGGTCTAGAGTCCCTAGTGAGATCAAGTTTCTCTTCAAGTCAGGAACATACCTAACATCTGTTAACTCTCTCACTCGCCCATCATGTAGCCTAAGTTTAACACCACCAATTCTCATTATCTGACATGCAATGTCATTACACATTAACACCTTACCACTACTAATGGGCTGAAAATTTGTAAACCAGGACTTGTGCGGGCACATGTGAAAAGTACAACCAGAATCAAGAACTCATTGTTCAGAGTTTATACTATCAGTAGCGACGAGTGTCTCTGCGCTGTCATAGCTATCATCATAAGCAAGCGCAGCATCCGCTTTCTTCTTGTCTTGTGCTCTCTTCTCAGGACAGTCTTTTATGAAGTGCCCCTCTTTCTTGCAGTAATAGCACTTCCTAGGATTCTTAGACTTCGACCTTGAGCCATTTTTCTTCCCATCTCTATACGAGGGCCTTCCTTTTACAGATAAACTTTCTGCATTGCCCTCGATTTGCTTTCCTAATAACTTTGAGTTTAATGATGATTTCACATCACTCATCGTTAAACTCTCTCTGCCGTAGAGTAACATATCAACAAAACTCTTATAGTTCTTGGGGAGTGAACTCAGCAGGATAATTGTTCTATCTTGATCTTCTATCTTGATATTGATAGACTCAATATCAAATATGATCTTATTGAAGACGTCTATATGATCTTTCATCAGCGTCCCCTCTAACATGGACAGCTGATATAGCTTATTCTTTATATGTAATCTGTTGGCCAACGACTTTCTCATATAATGAAAGTCAAGTTTCTTCTAAAGACCTATTGTCGTCATCTCACCTGCTACTTTCCTTAGTACTTCATCGCTCAATGACAAAGCAATTATGCTATGAGCTCTTTCTTGAATGTCCATTCTTTCTACTTCAGCTCTAGATGACTCTAACGTCTTCTCTTCATCACTAAATGGAGCTGCAGTCTCCTCTAATACCGAACCAAGCCTTTGGCTCACTAACAACGCCTTAACCTTCATCTTTCACAGATTGAAGTCATTCGTACCGTTGAATTTCTCTACCTCGTACTTGGGTGTGGCCATGTCTGCTTAGAACCAAAGCTCTAATACCAGTTTGTTGAAGTGGAAGCACATAAACAAGCAAGATCACCCAAGCAAATAAAAATGCAGAATAAGCTCTTAATAAATAAAGAGAGAAAGGGGTAGAAAGAAGAACACACAAAGAATTACGTGGTTCGGCAACTTGCTTACATCCACGGAGGATCAAGATCACACTATTCTCTTATTATGAATCACAAAGCACTCACAAAGTATGTCTTTTACAAGAAAAATCACAAAGAAAACTCTCTCTCTTATTTTAGGGATTTTCTCTCACAAAAAACCACAAAGATTATCACTAAAATCACAAAGATTTCTTGTTGATCACAAAGATCTCTTACTTGATCACAAAGATGTGTTTACAAGCCAATTGATAGCCTTTATATAGATTTTGGGACGACCTAGGTTTACCTTATACGTGTGGGAGTCGTAATAAGTAGTCCTGAAGCAAGTGGGAGACGAAATAAGGAAGTTTCTTTATTTCAGGATACTGTTCCCGTCTCCAGCATCGCGGCGCTGAGCTCTCGTCGCTGCGGCGCTGACGCATTTTTGCTGAGCGCTGCAGCGCTGGCGCCCACGCCTAGTCGTCGCAGCCTGGCATCTGGTGCGCCGTTCTTAGTTTTTCTTCTCCTTTCGCATCCGTCTTCAATCTGTACGCATCCTACGCACTTGATTTAATCTCCAAATCATATTTCGATGATCTTCAATCAATATTCTCACACGAATAATTATTATTTTAAAAGCTATAATTTTTTATAATCACAAATTATCAAAAGCTATAAAAATTTTATAACCACAAATTATATGATTAATTTTTATCAACTAAGAAATTAAGATACGAACGAAATTATTTTTGTTAATAATATAATTAAAAAAATTTATTATTTGAACCAAAAAATTAATAAATAAAAATTTATTGTTATTGTTGAAATAAATATAAAAAATACTCTATATTTAGGAAATAAAAATTTTGTGAATCAATCAACAAAAAGAAATATGAAAACGAAAAAAATTAATAAAATTGGAGACCAAAATATGGATAAAATTCATAATTCTACGTGTCTTGCATGTGAGGGGTGGGGTGGGGTCGTGTGTTCTCCTCGCGCCATGAAGTGGGTGCATGGCTCTACCGCTGGGATGAGTGAGGCAGCGCCTCACATGCACTCCACATAATGTGACATCTAGATATCTCAACTTTCTTATTCGGTAATTTATGCTATTTTTTATTTATTTTTTACTATAAATTTTAAACGTATACTTCTTTAAATTAACTATTTTTCACTAATTTAGAGTGTATTTTTAAGAAAAAAATTTGAATGATTTGTTAGAAAGAGATGTAAAAAAAATTCAGAGATAAAATGGTCACCGCCTAGACTTTGTAGTTATGAAAGATTGAATTTTAATTTTGTGACTATAAAAGATTAACACTTTAAAATGGAGGCTATATTTGAACATTTTCTAATATTATATTGCTCAAAATCTTTTTTTTATTTTATAAAATAATCTCCTCTACAAGGTTTTCACTTTTCATCTTAATAGAAGGGGAATTTATTTATATTTGGTTTCTCTTATGCTTTTAGAACTTAAGACGGTAAATAAACTTGTTACATATAATTCTACCGTAAAATTTTAATATAATTATAATTTGCTCTCTTTTAATTATTTGCTGTGTGATTTTATCAAGCATTCAAATTTTTACTATTTAGAATAAGGGAAATTCATTCTAATGATTAATTCAATTTACTTCTTTTTTTATAAAATATTAATATTTTTAATTATAAATGTAATAAAGATATTTTGGTTGAGAAAAAAAAACTTTATTAGGTCCAATCCTTGAAATAAAATAATTTATCTCGTGTGTATATGTATTCACATCATTTTTTTTAAGACAGTAAATATGAAAATAGGTTTAATCAAAGTAATTTGATAAATTCAGTTTATTTGAAATGATTCACCGAAGAAAAAAACAACAACTAAAGGATACTATAACCAGTGCATTCTTAGAATTATAAGAAGAGTCAAAGTAAATGTATAATTTGATGTAATATATATATATATATATTTCTTGATATGGGGAGGGATTCGATTTACAATTTTAATTTTAGTAGAAATAAATATATTGTTAATATATAAGTACAAAAAAATAACTTTTTAATAGTTGTTATTATTTTATTATTATTTTAATAGTTGTTATTTGAAAACGGGTTTTTCACTATCTCACAATTTTAAAGTTCGAAGTGAAAACAGTACGTGAATACAGATTACAGTGGATTTATCTGCATACCACGTAAAGGGAGTCAAAACAAAGAAAGAGGAGTTGCAGTGTCTGCGCAGAGCAAAGTCATGGCTGTAAATAGAATGCGGATACTGCTTTGGAAATACGATAAGGGCTAAAAGAGGAACAATGAATGGAATAGTTAGCAGTAATCAAAACAGATCATAAATAAAGAAAGGCAAAGGCAAAGTCAAAGTGATGAGCGAACAAAAGCGTATAGCGTTTAGCCTCAATAACCTAATACCAGAAGTCCGAACTCGAGACAAAGTTGACGGAGCAAAAATCAAATGGTACTGCAGAGACGTACGTAGGGGAAAAAATAGACAGACAGACTTACCGGCGTGTTTGAAGAGTTGTCACAAAGCTAACGAAAATGTGAAAGTGCACGGAAGGGCTACCGGCCGTTAATGGTGACCGTTAAAGTAAAACAAAAATATGAAGACACCCTTCTATTCCGTGAATTGCTGATTGCATCTTTCTGACAACCAGGTGAAATTGGCATAAGAGTATAATGATAGTGTTACAAGTTACTAACAAATTTCAATCCAAACAAACAATACTAAATAACTATCAAATGAAGCTTTAAAAGCCGTACTAATTTGAATAAGCACTGGGCACTAAAAAGCAACCCAACATATAACAAACCGTTTATCATATTTACCAATAGATAATCATTAAAAAAAGAGAAATTGAAATGGTTTTATTTTTCATCAAGAAAAGAGTTCAGTTTCTTACCAGCCACAAGGTTGATTGCGTCTTGTCACAGTTCGGAAAAGTCTGGAAATAGTAGCTGATTTCAAGTTGTGTTAATTTACTGAATACCCATTCAATGGTAACAGAAAACTAACGGTTGGTAAAGGCTGGAAAAAGGATCTTGACTCCTTTCAGGACACAGTTGGGATTTAGCTGGGGTGTGAGACAGACGCACTGAGTTTGCGTGCGAGTGAACTTGTTAGACGCTTGGACTTGATTGATTGAGTGACGGAGGGTTTGGATGTTCTGTGGGAAGATTAGCGCGTCTAAAATTTATTATACTTAAGTGAGGTTTGGATTGACGTTTGAGAGTGTATTTTAAATAAATAAATATAAAATTAAATATTTTTTTGTGGTTCATTATTATTTTTAATGTTTTTATTTATTTATTTATTTATTTTGTTTCTCTTAACATATTTTGTTTTTCTTATGTTATTTTGATTTTTTCTTTCAGTTTTTAAGTGTGTAATTTTTGCACTTTCTTTCGCGGATCTAAAAAACTCTCAATTGCCATTGAGCTCATTCAGCCTGTGCTGAGTCACCTCATCTCACTTTGAGTCACCTCATCTCACTTTGAGTCACCTTGTCCTTACCAAATTTCTTTAATCATTGTCAATGTTTTTTGCCTTTTTTTTTTATTATGCACGCTCTCTTTATACGCATTTTGCGTTCAACCTTATTTTTTGAGTGGAGGTTTATGCGATGCCAGTCGTTAAAGCTTTGTCGATTCTGGTCAAAGTTCAAAGCCCTCTAATAATCTTTTCGCTAGATGCTGCTACACCTCTTTTTATCCAATCGATTGGTTCTTTCAGGTCCCTACTGTCTCTGCAACCACCATGATCAAGCGTCTCTGTATCCCAAATTCACCGCTCACCGCAGTTGCTGCACTGGCCTCTTCTAGTGTTTAGCAACTTCCAGTGGCCTTTAATCTGCTGCATCACCATCCGGACAAAGGCATCTCAATGGCTTATGGGTTGAAATTATTTTAAGTTTGTTGGTAATATGATGTTGTGGTTGGGTATGATGTATAATGGGTGATTTTATATCCGGTAGTTCTAAGTATTTATGTAGGTTTTTTTATTTATGTATTTGGCTTTATATGTCCCTCATTTTAAATGTATATTTTTTTGTCTCTTGTTAAAAGGTTGTTTTGGTTCTTTAATAGGAGAATTGTCAATCCCTCGTTAGGAGGGTTAATATACCCTTTTAGAACTTGACTCCAATTTTAGAGCATAATTATTTTTCTTCTTTGTAAGAGATTTAGGCCCGAACATTTGTCAATATGTATAATTTGTGTAGTTCAATAATTTGTTGCTTTAACAACATTAAAGTGTATAATATAAAAAAAAAAAACACCAAAGCTGAACACTTAAGATAGCAGTGATGTTATGCCCTACCATTTGACAATTAATGCTAAATACCAAGCATAAAGTATAGTTTAAATGTTTAATGGTATTAAGTAATTAGTAAATAATAAAATAAAATAATTTAAAAAAATTATTAATTATACTATTTATCCTTTAATAGTTAATTGGTGTATTATTTAAAATAATATTAAAAAAATGTAACATTGTTCTCAAATAAAAACGCAAGAACACTTACCGTGTAACAAATTTAATCAAAATATGTTATTGGTTTTATTTTCAATACATGGTTTATTTTTATTTTTATCAATGTTTAGATAAAAATACAGGGGCATTTGTCATACAACAAATGTAAAGCATTAAAACCAAAAGAATATATATATATATATATATTAAAAATTTATAAATTAATGAATTTGAGTTAAGATATAAATAAAACTTAAAAGAGGTGATACTTCATTTGCATAATAGACTAATTATGATTCATCGGATTAATCAATGCATATTAATCATTCAAGTGTAATAAAGACAAAAGAGTTAATAAGATTTTTTTTTTTAATTTCAATTTATTCATCTCTTCATCCAAAAATAATTATACAATGATTAATTAACCATTCTTATAGAAGTTTCAACTTGCTATATGTTTATTATGATCACTGATAATATTTTAAAATATATATTTTTTTGTTTTAACTTGGCACTTATTCAAAATTTTTACTTCATAGTTTGTGTTAATAGATTTCTTCATTGCCCGATTCAATTTGTATAAGAATTATATATATTTGATTTACAGTCCAATGTTGTGTAAACCATCAGGCATCAGTTATTTCAATTTTTAGCTTTCAGACACATAGAGATAGTCAGTCAAAATTGCCATAATTTTGAATCATCAAAGTTTTATTGGCAAATAGTTTATTTTATTTTATTCTGAAATTTGATTGGACGAGGCTGACGCGACTGCCCTTTTAATATTTACGCGGATCATTGCAACTATCCCATAGGCTGAACAAATACTCCATGCAGTGCAAGAGGTATGTAAATTAACTATTTTTGGAAACCGGAGAGATGTACGACAAAGTCTTTTTTATCGTTGAACTAACTACAAACGGAAAACATAAATTTACTCTTTACATTAGTAAATAATAAGAATAATGCTATGGTCTTTAATTAGTATTATAAATTTATTTATTTTAAATATTATGTTAAATAATTATTAAGTGATTAAATAATATAATTTTTAAATTTATTTATTTATATTATTTTATCACACAATAATTATTTAACACATTATTATAGATAAAAAAAATTTAAAATATTATTTAAAAAATATAATATTATTTTTAAATAATAAATTTATATATTTATGATTGTAGTCTAATGATAAAAGACTTGTCACTCTACCTCTAAAATTATAAATAAGTTGGTCAAATTAGTCATATACTTTTTGTTATTTTAATTTACATGAGACGTGTAGTTGTATTGCCATTTTTTTTATATTTAATATCATTATTTTTTATTTTACAAAAAATCTGACATATTTAAAATTTATTATTCATATTGAAATTATAAACAAGTAATGGAATCCATATGATCCAGTAATAGTTTGTGTTAACACTTTAACTATTAAAGTGTTGGGTTCGAGTTGTATTAAAATTAACGTTGAGTTTAAATTAATTGAAATTAGTGTTAGATTTAAATTGGATTAAAGTCTCTATTTATTTGAGAGGATCGTTTCATTTGGTGTTAAATGCAAGTTGATTTTAAATTTTTGAATGGGTTGTTTCATTTCTCAATTTATTGGAAGGTTAATTTAATCAATTTTTTTAGATGATGGATATTATACTAAATGATAATATTATAATTATTTGAGACAATAATTTGTTTTATTTGTTGGGAGGCTAATTTAGTCATTCCATTAAGAGGGTCAATATTGTACTAAATAATAATATTATAATTTTTTAAAATTTAAGATATAATACTGATATCATGTCAAATAATAATAATAATAATAATAATCAACACTTAAGTTAAAACAAATATATATTTTTTTAAGTCATAACAAAATTTATACAATATGCATTTAATCAAATTTTTAATTCTTTACCTAAAAGAAAGCAAAAAAAATCTCTACTTATAATTTTATCATTCTTCATACAAGTACATATCTACTTACAACTTAGAGCTAACAGACGACTTCAACTTCTGTTATACATACGATCAACGGATAAAATTAACTTATCCATACATTATATAATTAAAAAGAAAAATACTTATCCTGATATAAAAATTAGTCACAACCCTTGTCCTAGACTAATAACATTCGTAAAAATTTTAAGCATGAATATGCTATAATTTTTAAATAATATTTTAATATTATATTTTTTAAATAGATCATAATGTATTAAAAAATCACCAATAATTAATATAATAAATAATTTTAAAAATTTCATAATTTTATTAACATAATGTTACGTATTTAAAGTTATATTTTAAATAATAATATATTAAATAATAAAATTTAAAATTATTTATTATATTATTTTATTATATAATAGTTATATAATATATTATTATTTAAAATAAAACTTAAAATATATATTAATCTCACAAATGTTACTACGATCTTGATAGTTAAGTAATCGGTTTTAACTCCTCGAACGGAAAATCCATTATCTATTTTATTTTCGTAAAGTTTCTTCAATCGGACGGACCGCATAGTTTTGACCTTATGATAACACCACCCAGTGGACCCTATAGCTGAGCGGGCACAACAACATTATAATAACAGTATCTAGACAGGAGACGGAACAGAACAACGCGTGCGTGGCGGGCCCCGCTCGCTGCGGTTTCCTAAATAGCCGATTAGACGCTCAAAATTATCGCTCTCTTTTTTTGTTCAAACCTCTCACTCTCGGAGCCCATAACCTCCAAAACTAACCAATAAGCTCATTACGAAAAAAAGAATAAAAATATAATTACAAAATAAAAAAAAAAACGAATCTCACTCTGGCAATCACGACGAGGTTAAGGCCCCTGTTTGTTTATCGATTTAGATAGAGCGACATTGCAAAACCTCATTTTTGGCCTCCTCGATTGGCACAGCAACCTACATTGTGCGGATCAGATCCCGAATTGAAATCGCCCGGATTCAATTCGGATCTAATCGGGCATATTGGGTGTTCGAGTCTGCCGTTTCGAATCGGCATTTGTGAATAAAAGTAGTTTTCGGTTTGATTAGCACTTAGCAGGAGCTGAATTCGACATTTTTTTTTTCTGGTGATATTTATCCTGGATGATTAAATGTTTGAATAAGTGTTATAAATTTTAGGCTATATTTGAAATTATATTAGAGATGGATCTATCTTCAATCAGCGAGGATTTAGCTCTGATCGACGGACAAATTGCCGACATTTTCCGCGCGTTATCGTAAGCAATGCATTCTAATTTTTTTTTTTTTGGTGTTTTCTGGTAATTTTTCTTGCACAAAGTTTGGTGACGTAATGTGATTTGTGTTTGATTGCAGAAATGGTTTCCAGAAATTGGAAAAGATCAAGGATGCGAATAGGCAGAGTAGGCAGTTGGAGGAGCTTACGGACAAGATGCGGGAATGTAAAAGGTGTTTTACATATGTTCTGTTCTTGTTATTAGCTTTTTAGCTATACTATGAATTTAATATGCATTTTGCTCGATAATCTGGAGCATTTTCCGAGCAAATAGTTATACATCGTCTTGTTCAAAAATAAGTTATGGGAACTTTCCCCGATATGATATTTGGTATGATTAAGAATGAATTTGTTGTGGGATAGAATTACTATTGACTAATGGTTGTTTGTTAGTATAGAAATTATAGACAGTGGCTTTCTTCTTCTGCAATTCTTGCATTTTGAACTAGAATATTGACTTGGTTAGGAAATGATTTAGCAACGAATACTAGATTAGAACCTACATAGGTTTATGAAAATTGGTTAGGAAACTAGTTCCGGGATTTGGGGGATGGCATGGTAGCCATTCTGGAGAGTGAAGTCACTGGTAAAGTTTAGAGTGGATCAATTATCTGCTGTGCTCCATTGTAAAATAATTGTGACTTCCATTTTCATACAAATATTCTCTGAAGAAACCTATCTTATGTCCTATAGCCCATTATATTGAATTCGCATTCAAAACCTATCTCAGTGGTCATCCCTATTTCCTTTTTCTCTTCTCTGCTCTTGTTAGCATATATGAAAGAGGAGATAAACCTTAGAAATATTTTTTTTATAATATGTTTGTAGACTTGAGAGCTAATATTCCACAAAATGCCAGTAAGAATGCTTTTGTTCAATATGTTTTCCACCCAGACTGAAACAGAATAATTTCTTGGTGTCTTTTCAGGCTCATCAAAGAGTTTGACAGAGAAGTTAAGGATACAGAGAGTAGAAATGATCCAGAAACCAGTAGGATGCTGAATGAGAAAAAGCAGTCAATGGTGTGCTCGTGGTTTTTAAACTTTATTGAGAATTGATGTCTAAACTGTTCCTTTTTTTTGGGGTCAATTACACGTCTAAAGTTTGCTCAACATTCTCTGTATTTTCTGTGCAGGTCAAAGAGTTAAATTCATATGTCGCTCTTAAAAAGCAGTAAGTTGACATGTGCCAAAATTACTACTGTTTGTTTGATGTAGCACCCAGAGATAGTTTCATGCATGTAAAGTGCATTTGAATGTTTTGAATACCATTTTTCTGTGTCGTTATCTTTTTCACGGAATCGGTTTTTCACATCTCTGTTTTCTGTTTGTGGTCATATACAAGAGTGGGAATGGCTAATCAAAGTCTCAGTAGTTTTTACCCTTTTTTTTCGCTCCCAAGAAACAGGGTTATACAAACTAGTCATGGAGTTATGATTCCTTTTCAAACCTATATAATCACCTTGAGTGCTTTTTCTGAATTTCATTTTTCTCTTGGTTGACAAGAAATTTTTTTCTGTAGAAGTCTACGACATAATATAGTGCTCAAATGATTGGATTTATTTGATTTGGTAATATTTTCTTTCTCGAATAGAATTATCTACTTGTAAAAAATGTTAAAGAATATATATGTTCTTTGTGGTATGCTCGTTTATTCACTTGTTGCCAATTTGCATGTAGATGTCTCCCTTTCTCTTTTCCTCCCCATTAATGTTGATAATTAAACCAGTTATATTCTTGCATTAGAATTTAGATGTATGGCGAACTTTTTGTAACAGCAGTGTTGTAATTATAATTGTTGCTATTTTCAATCTACTGCTTGACTTTCAGTCATGTTTCTGATCCTGAGTTCAGACTTGTTTTAACATATTTCGATGGTGTCTTTCAGACATCAAGCCAATCTTGAAAACAACAAACGAGTGGATCTCTTTGATGGGCCTAGTGAAGGGTATGCTGAAGACAATGTCTTGCTAGCTTCAAGTAAGCATGCGGTCTATTTTTTAACATAAACTTTTCATAGGTTTGTCTACTTAGAGGTTTCAAATGTTATAAATGAGAGTTGGAGTTTTGGATATAAAGGTTACAAGAATACACATTTACTGTGATAATCTGTATTATCAATGAGAATTTTGGAATTGAATATTGGTACATGTTCACTCACTCATAGATGTTATAGCATTATTACGTGTTTTAAAATTATTATGTTTCTGCAATGTTGTGAAACGATAAAGTGTTTTATGTGTTATGTTCTTGTAAAAACTAATGCATGCTTTTGCATGTTTCCAGCTAATCTCAATATGTGGGTTATATTTTCTTCCCTGTAAACACACTCCATATGATACAATTGAACATTGACATGTTTCCAGCAAATCTGAATGTAGTGTTTATTTTTCCAGTAAAACACACTCCTATATATGATACAAGTGAAACATATTTCAGCTAATTTAAATCTAGGGTTATGTTCTATTCCCACTAAAGTTTTTCTAAAGCGGATGCTACATATTTTGCAGCAATGACTAATCAACAACTAATGGATAGGGGAAACCATATGATGGATGAGACTGATCAAGCCATCCAGAGGTCAAAACAGGTTAGTTTGTTTTCAAAGCAATGCTCTATTTTAGTTCCAAAGCTTGATTAGTTTACTCTTTGCAGATCAGAAAGAAAAATGTAATTATTGTATATTTGCTTGTGATAGGTTGTTCATGAGACTATCAATGTTGGAACAGAGACGGCTGCTGCTCTCAAGGCTCAGGTATTCAATTTAATATTCAAAGAAATTTGTATCTCCGTGGACTTTGTGGTGATATTTGGGTCGAATTTATTTCTTCTCCTTGTTTTTTTCTTAATTTATAAGGCTCTGGGTTTTGGGAACTTAATATGTTGTGTCTCTTTTGTTCAGACTGAACAAATGAGTAGGATTGTTAATGAGCTAGACTCTATGCATTTTTCAATCAAGAAGGCTTCAAAACTGGTCAAGGAAATTGGTAGGCAGGTCAATCTCTGAATTATCCACTTCCTTTCCTTTCCTTTTGAATATTTGGTTTAGCGGTAATTTGTAACTCACTTGAGTTTATTATTAGGTTGCTACTGATAGGTGCATTATGGCAATGCTCTTCCTCATTGTAATTGGAGTTATAGCCATCATTATTGTGAAGGTATGCAAGCCTTTCATACTTCCTCCTTTTTTTTAGTATTAACTTTTCTATTATGTCTTTTCAACATCATATTTTGCTTATCTCTTATGAAGATGAATCTTTCTTGTTGATATTAGGATTGGCCTAGTCATTATGTTATAGAAATGCAATCTCAATTGCAATTGTCATCCAAAACCTTTTGTCATTCAAGTTGAACGCGTCTTTTACATAAATTAAGCATCACTTTGTTTGTTTGTGTTTTTTCTTGAAACTATCATTGATTAAAATCAAGATATTACATCTTAGGATCTACTGATATATAATCAGAGGATTACTGGGACAACACAATACATTCACCTACTGACGAACGACTGGACCTAAATATTCTTTCAGAGAAAAGACACAATTTGAACTCCATATCGTGGGATTATCCTTACCACCCAGGATCACTGCCCCTATTAAGGACGGGAATCCCTACTCTCACACAGGGGGGACAAAATTACTCTCACATAGGAGAGACAAAAACTACCATCACGCGGGAGAAACAATTTAGAACACCGCCACTTAAAACCATGGTTCTCCGCCTACATTTCAGCACAACAAAACTCAGACACGACCAACCAACAACCTACATCCTAATACATAGCACTACAACACTCAAAAACCAACAACTATTGGTTGTTTAATAGGCTGATTTATTAGGTCTTTTTGTGAGAGATAAGGGATCAGCAGCAGGTTAATAGGTTCCTTGCTTTCAAAGTATGTGCTTGCACAATTTTTCCCTGCCACTAAATCTAGGAATTGATGTGAGAATTTCCTGGTGAAATTCATACATTGTTTAATGGTAGCAAGATTCCGCATAACAGCTATTGGCAAAGTACTTGGATCTGTCCTCTTTTCAGAACATATTGAAGCATTATGTTCTAACAGCTATTGGCAAACTCGTCTCACTTGCAACTAGATTACCTGGCAAACATATTAAAATTGTTTTGGCTGTTTTAAGCCATGCTGCCAAATTCAATCTGTGAAGCTGGCTATGTCACATTTCATCTTGCTTGTGTATTGTTCAATTGTGCTAATGCCCTTGGTCATTATCAGTTCTCTCTTGATATTTCAGATTGTGAACCCGAACAACAAGGACATCCGGGATATCCCAGGGTTAGCTCCACCTGCTATGTCTCGAAGACTACTTTGGAATCCCAGATAAGGAGTTAGAATGAACCTCTCCTGAGATAGTTAGGGTGACGCGAGATCTGATTGGAGCCATTGTTAGCCTAGCTTGGCTGCTGTTGAGCCTGCACAGTATCAGTATTGATCTATTGAGGATTGTTACGATTATAAGTGTGCTGAATAGATTGGCAGTGCTTATCATTGGCCTGCTCCCCAATTTGTCATCATGGCTCATTGATAGCTTCAATTGTATGAGGTGTGTACGGTTATGTTTCCTTTCATTGAATGAAAACATTCCCCCATCTGCGGGAAGCCACAATGTGTGTTTGATATTTTGTTGGTTCATATCTTGTATACTCAATGTTGTATTATTTTCACTACTAGTTTGAAAAAATTTCACTTTTTAACTATAAAGTTTATTGACAATATGCATGACATCTATGCATAATCTTAATCGTGGAAGGAATTAAACGATCAGTTGGAATGAAATTGGGCTAAATTATAACATCATTGGAGGCTATTATTATCAAACTTTTACCTGGTTTTAGGTTTTCATATATTGACTAATTTCAAATTTTCAAGCTTAAGGAGAAGTGCTTTATGAAAGAGTTTTGGGCAGTAATTTTGCAACTCTTGCGCTAGAATTGGCTAGGGTTGGCAGTACTCAATCAAAAAGATAGCCTTTAGAACAGGGTAGAAAGAAAGAACTTAAATAGCGGGCAAATTGAGAAGAAAAAGACAAACAATCAGTATTATTGCCGCGTGATGGCTGTCTACAAATAATGAATGTCATGTCCTCACTGTGAGAACATGACCATGGCTTTCCTTGTTCTTCTCATTTTGTTAACCGGTAGGAATATGCAAATTGTATCTGAAATTTAATAGAAATTCTCAGGGATGGACAACTTTGAGTTTAGGGCGGGTTTGAAAATTTTTTAACCCGTTCGAATTCAATCGAGTTGAAGAAAGTTTATTTTGATAGAAACAACGTTGACATGGAAATTCTTGATTTTTTAAAAATAAAAATATTTAATTTTAATTATATTAAATATTATAATTTTAATTTTAATTACGTTAAATATTATAATTTTAAATTTAATTTTTATTTCAATTGCGTTATATGTTATAATTTCGTTTCAAATTGTAATAGTTAAAGTAATTGAAAATGAAGTTATATTTGTGATTATAATATCTAATATAATTAAAATTAAAATTAGATTTGAAATTATAATATTCAATGTAATTGAAAACGAAATTGGATTATGAATTATAACATTTAATGTAATTGAAATCAAAATTAAAATTAAAATTATATGATTTAACGTAATTGAAATTGAATTTTGAATTATAATATTTAATATAATTAAAATTAAAATTAGATTTGAAATTATAATATTTAATGTAATTCAAATTAGAATTTTTAACGTAATTGAAATTAGAATTAGAATTAGAATTAAAATTAGAATTAAAATTAAAATTAAAATTAGAATTAAAATTAGAATTAAAATTAAAATTAAAATTAGAATTAAAATTAGAATTAGAATTAAAATTAAAATTAAAATTAAAATTAAAATTAAAATTAAAATTAAAATTAAAATTAAAATTAAAATTAAAATTAAAATTAAAATTAAAATTAAAATTAAAATTAAAATTAAAATTAAAATTAAAATTAAAATTAAAATTAAAATTAAAATTAAAATTAAAATTAAAATTAAAATTAAAATTAAAATTAAAATTATAATTATAATTAAAATTATAATTATAATTATAATTATAATTAAAGTTAAAATTATAATTATAATTATAATTAAAGTTATAATTATAATTATAATTATAATTAAAATTATAATTAAAATTAAAATTAAAATTAAAATTAAAATTAAAATTAAAATTAAAATTAAAATTAAAATTAAAATTAAAATTAAAATTAAAATTAAAATTAAAATTAAAATTAAAATTAAAATTAAAATTAAAATTAAAATTAAAATTAAAATTAAAATTAAAATTAAAATTAAAATTAAAATTAAAATTATAATTATAATTATAATTAAAACTATAATTATAATTATAATTATAATTTTAATTATAGTTATAATTATAATAATTATAGTTATAATTATAATTATAATTATAGTTATTATAATTATAATTATAATTATAGTTATTATAATTATAATTATAATTATAATTAAAACAATAGTTATTATAATTATAATTATAATTATAATTATAGTTATTATAATTATAATTATAATTATAATTAAAACAATAATTATAATTATAATTATAATTATAATTTTAATATTTAATGTAATTGAAATTAAAATTAAAATTATAACAATTAACGTAACTAAAATTAAAATTGAAGTTGAAATTATATCATTTAACATAATTGATAATTGAAATTAGAATTGGATTTAAAATTATAATATTTAACATAATTAAAAATAAAATTAGATTAGAAATTATAACATTTAATGTAATTAAAATCAAAATTGAAATTGAATTTTGAATTATAATATTTAACGTAATTGAAATTGGAATTGAAATTATAACATTTAACGTAATTAAAATTAAAATTGGAGTTAAAATTATAAAATTTAACGTAATTAAAATTTAAATTAGATTTGAAATTATAATATTTAATATAATTAAGATTAAAATTAAAATTGTAATTTTAATATTTAAAATTAAAATTAAAATTAAAATTGAATTTGAATTTGAAATTAGAACATTTAGATTAATTAAAATCAAAATTGAATTTAGAATTATAACATTTGGCGTAATTGAAATAGAAATTAGATTTATAATTATAACATTTAACATAATTAAAATTATAATTATAATATTTAACGTAATTAAAATTAAAATTTAATTTAGAATTATAATATTTAAGGTAATTGAAATTAAAATTGTAATTAAAATTATAACATTTAATATTATTAAAATTAAATTTAAAATTAAAATTATAATATTTAACGTAATTGAAATCAGATTTGTAATTATAATATTTAATTTAAATAAAATTAAAATTAAAATTGAATTTTTTTGTTTCTTAAAAAAAATTGAAAATTCTTGATCCAACTCGAAACAACATCATTTTAACACTTTAATTTTTTTTTTATAAAATATTTAACATTTTAAATTTTTTTTGATTTGGGTTGAAAATTTTTCGAATCAACTAAACCCAAATAAAAAAATCCATTCCAATCGAATTTGAATCCACGTTTCAGTCTTGCATCGACCCGAAAATTTGAGAATGGATCAAATCGAGTTGGTCGGAATGGGGAATCTGCCCACAACACCACTAGATCTTACTTAACATAGGCACATTTGTTTTTAGTTTTGGTCAATTTCCTATAGGCTCGGATAATTTTATTGCCTATTATATTATTTTACGAAGACCTGCTGTCACTTTCCGATACGGGTTATCACTTAAGAATTACTATTGTATTTCCAAAAGTCACTATTTGATTGGATTGAATTAATCTTCTTTTTGTTTTATTTTAATTTTGACTAATTGTTACCAGATTCCAACGAATGGAGTTTGGCAGAGTGTTTCTCTCAGGTGGGCTAATCATCGGACTCTTGGATGACTTTTTCATTAGGACGTATGATGAGGTTTTGTAGAGGGAATTTCCCGGAAAATTCACAAATTTGTAGGAGATATTAATAATTAATGAAATTATGGTCAAAATTGTAAATTTCCCGATCACATTTCCTGTAAAATCTATTATTTCTTTTGTCCGCTTGATCTAGTCTCTAATCTATCAAAGACGAGTTCTTATTCCTTGCATTGACTCTTCGTCCCGTCACGATGGGCAAACGCGAACTCGAGACAAAATATTGGGAGTGTCAAACTTAATGGCACGTGGGAAGAATTACTTTTGGCTTTCACACTAATGGCTAAACTGTTAAATGCCAAAACAGGTCAAATTCACCACCTACGTAGCCAACATTCTTATTATTATTATTATTATTATTATTTTGAAGCAAGTTTTTTGAATTGATTTCAACGAGGAGTTATTTGCCAGTCTCCTTTCATTTCTCATTTCAGTATTGAGACAGGCAGACAGCCAATAATTTCTAGGCACTCCATTGAATTAAAAACTTGACCATAGGTATTGGCTAGAACGTTACTCTTGCTACATGTTTAAGGGACATGGGTTACCATTCTTCTCCCTTTGGACTTCTGACAACCGCGTATTCTTCCGTCCCATACGCAAACAATAAAATAGTCACAATCAGATGATTCACGGACAAAGAAAGAACTCAAATGGGTTCCTCGAAGCATGCATATTTATCAATTTCTTTCTTGAGGCCTTGAAGTAGAAGGCAACAGATTTATTAGTGAATTGAACTTAGAAGCAGCAAATGATAGAGTTTTTATTAGATTAAACCGACCTGATCTAATGAGTAAAAAAAAAGGTCAAATGGAAAACTTCCCTTTTCTTTTTCTCATTCTTTTTCTTCGATGGGATGCTCCAACGACAAAATTTCAAAGGTTAAGGTTGTTGTTCACACTGTGGAAAACACTCCAGCTGTTCTGATGTATCAGCTTGTCCTTGTTCTGATTTTTTTTTTTTGCCCCTCCTGTTAATTTTGTAAAATAATTAATTAAAAATTATAAAAATATAATTTAAATAACAAATTAAATACACCGGATACATGAGAATAAAAAATAGATGTACAAGGAGGTAAAAGTGTAAGAGGTGATTCTCAGAATTAAACATTAAGTTGTGGGCGTTGTAGCGTCCAAAACAAAGTTTGAAGCCGTGGCGTTAAGTGTCCAGTACTGTGGTGTTCAGTGCGAAAAATTATTTTTTATTTTGATCCGATTTATTTTGACTCTCACTTGTTTCAAGATTCTTAATACAACTCTCACACATTTAGGGTTAATTTAAGTCGTCCTACAACTTATATAAAGGCTCTTTATTAACTTGTAAATAAAATTTCGTGATAAAACACAAATCTTTATGATTAGAGTGAAATATTTGTGATTGAACATACTTTGTAATTTTATGTGAGAGAAAACCTTTTAATTGTAAAAGAGAGCGATTATTTTATGAATTTTTCTTATAAAAGACATATTTTATAAATACCTTGAGATTTAATAATAAGAGAGTGTGATTTTGATCCGTCATGAACGTAGACAAATTATCAAATTATATAAATTCTGTGTGTTTTTTTTTATATATTTTTAAAAATTTTTTAATTACTTATTTTTTATATTATATTATTAAATTTTATTACTCATTTAAATGCTTCCGCTTCAACAATTTTAATTGCAACCTCACTAATTTATAATATTACAATAAATTACTGCATTAACAATACTATATACTTTAATGGTTTATTAACAACTAATAAGGGATTCGGGGGATGTTATCTGAAATTTTTAATTAGTATTCATGTTCCTCTTTCTTTTCTTCAGATGAACTCTTTGCCTTTTGTTATAATTATATATAATAATTTAAAGTTGAGTGCAACGCGTGCAACTACTAACATATGCTTTTATCAGAACATTTCTTATGAACTTTTCCCACTTGAAGGACATCATTTGTTTTAAATAACCATCGACTTTTCCCACTTCAAGCAAATTATATGCTTGTTTGCCAACTAAACGGCGAACGTTGGTTATCATCGATGCTAAGATTTGAGAAATAATGGTGAAAAACATAAGCTTAAGCTACAAAACTTTCATTGCTTCTCTTTTTACTGTGTGCTGACTACCTCATGCTTAAGCCATGAGCTGACGCGTCCGGGTTCAGAAGATGCGTAGTCTTATCACTTTCTCTTTTGCAACAAGCGATTTCTTCGAAAGTGGCTTTTGCTTTTTAACCCTTTCCAAATGAGAGCCTTTTTACTTCTCTTTCTCTGTTAACTATTTATTTTATTAAGGTTCCCAGTCCCCTTCGTAAACGACACACAGTTGGTTCTTTGATTGTGACAATAATCAAAGAACGAACATTGAATAAATAGGGTCAAAGAGTCTTTTATTATAAATATTTAAAGGACCAAGGCACAGAAAACTAACGACAAAAGGACTTCGATCACGTAGTCAATCTAGTTGTGTCCTGTCTTTTTCACTCGTCTTGTTTTTCCGTTTCATACACTCCACCCTCTCTCTCTACATGGAAGTTCCAATATATTTCGCATTTGGTCTGCGTTTAATTAATTAATTTTGCTCTCTTTTTCCATCTCTTAATATTTTTCTTTGTTTATATCTCTGTATTAAGCCAGAGCTACCCGTCCACCTTAAATATCTTTAGGCTTTAGCTTTACGGCTTTTCCATTGCTCACTCTCTTTTTTCTTCAATTCTCATCTGGGTTTCTTGTTTAGTTCACACTGTTTATTTCTCATCCGTGTTTTTCTTCTTTGCCTCTTTTCTAAATATTTTGTTTTGTTTTTTGTGTTACCTTTTGGCGATTGTTTATATGGCCTCTCTCTTTTAATGGCTTTAGAGAATTTCTTTCTTCAGTTAGTACGAAAGCTTTCAGATTGAAGAAAGTTGATAATAGAAGCTTGAAAAAAAATGAGGTGTTTTTACATTTTCAAGGACAAATCCAAGACCAAAAAGGGTTCAAATTCTGCCCCAGAACCGAGAAATATAAATAAACTTGATAAGTCAGTTGTCAACCGTACAGCAAGATCATTGCCCTCACCAAGGAGCATACCTGAATTGTTCAAAGAGAAGGAGCACAATTTAAGAGTTTTCACTTTGCAAGAGCTAAACGAGGCCACAAATGGTTTCAACAGGATGTTAAAGATCGGAGAAGGTGGTTTTGGGATCGTGTATAAGGGCACGATTCGGCCTGCTGATGGAAGGGGTGAGCCTCTGGTTGTTGCCATTAAAAGGCTCAACACGCAAGGTTTGCAGGTATTGGGTTCCTTCCTTAAATATTTCCTTTTTTATTAAAAAAAATTATTCTGCTTCGTATTCAGTATGGTGGAGCTTGTTTTGAATTATTTCCTGCTGGAAATAGTTGAGCTTTATGATCATGAGATTTTTTTCTTGACATGAATATGAATTGAACTTACGGCGAAATGTGGTTTTAGGTTTGAGATTTCTATCTTGAAAAATTTTAAAGCCTTTGTTATTGAAATTTGCTGAAATTCAGCCAAACTCAGCTCGTGTTGATCTTGCTATGGTGCTGAATTGAATTTTGAATTACCTTGTGTTTGGAATTGCATAAAATTTGGGAATTAAGAGAGTATGTAAATTGAATCAGATGGTGATCAGTGTTAAGCCCAAACATTATTTTATTTATAAGAGCGAAAAGATTTATGGCTTTCTTTTTCTACTCAATGGGAGAAATATGTGCTTTCATATTCTGGTGAGGTGATCTTCATTTGGTACCAGTGGAAAACTTTCATTCCGGAATTCATTCTGTATTGAAACAGAGGTTTTAGTGGAGAGAATACAGTGAATGAGGAAGAGAGTTGACATTTTCTGCATAATACAATAACAACGGAGAAGAAAAGATCAAAACTAGGGAAAATGTGTAATAAATAGACTTCATGTAATGTCTGAAATACACCACTGCTCTGTATTCAGTTTCCCATTGTAGGGTTTGCAATCTGTAATAAGCACCTTGCATTTAGCAATGAGGGTTGATCTTATTTTATGTTAGTCATTTGTTTGTCATACACAGTCATAGAAAAACTTGAAAATTGTGACCTGAAGTACTGACGTAAACTATCAAAATACTGCACGCTCCACAACTAGCTTTAAAAGTTAATTAAAGATATCAATTCAATAAGCATTATGAGACCTTTTTGTCCTTTAGACTTTTTACCTTAATGCATGCACTTCCTTAATCCTGTTATAACATTGGCAATTTCAGCTAGCTAGTCATTGCTCTGTGTTATTGAACCAGCTTGATTATTGCTGAATTGTGATTTCTAGCCGCAACCCTCTATGCTTCATGATACACTTAGTCCAGCTTAATTCTCTTCCCATGGTTATTATTTGTTTCTTGATTATTTTTTTTTCTTTTTGGGTAACAATTTATTAATGGATTTTTACTTTGTTTCATGGATTATTCGTTTTCCTTACCATGCTTTTCTTTTTTCATATAGGGGCACAAAGAATGGCTTGCAGAAGTTCAATTTCTTGGAGTTGTTAATCATCCAAACTTAGTGAAACTTTTAGGATACTGCTCCACAGATGATGAAAGAGTGATTCAAAGGCTTCTGGTGTATGAATATATGCCTAATAGAAGCTTAGAAGATCACCTTTTTAACAGGGCTACTCCCACATTGCCTTGGAAGACAAGATTAGAGATTATCCTTGGAGCGGCTGAAGGATTGGTTTATTTACACGAGGGATTGGAAATTCAGGTACAGTTTGTCTTGATCCCCTAGCTTCAGTTGACCATAGCATTGTGTATCAACGTTCTTGGAGAACTTAGTAACTCATGAATATAACCTCATTCCCGAATACCTTTGGCTGTGCTAATTTGAGTTGATGTCATCTGTGATCTAACTTGTGGGTTTTGATTGTTGGGCATCCGAAACATATTAGTTTTATCTCACATGAGTCATGTTATTGTAATATCTGGGTAATTGAGTGAATGTCAGGCTACATTTTTTCTCAAGTATTCATTTTTAGTTGGCCCAAGCTTTACTGTCCCAAAAGTTGGAACTTGTGATGTTTTCAAATCTCTCTATTTAGAGTAAGTAACTAGAAATGTTATTAGTAGTACACCCTATGTTGCAGGATCTTGTAATATAGTTAGTTCAAATAGTAAATTGACTGGGAATATGGGATTTTCTAACAGCTTTTGATGTTGGCAGTCGGTAAAAGGTGTGATATTAATCAGAGATACATCAGGTGCTGTTATTTTTTATTGAATTGTGAGAAAATGAAAAAAGAAAAAACTATAATTCATTAAGGCCATAAAGATTCATTATGCCTCATTCTTGGCTTCATGCCTCCTATTGTGCTCAAGATTGTTATCACCTTTGAGTTCAGATATTTACCATCAACTAACTCCCACTTGCCTATTGTCTTTATTGATTTATTTATTTGGTTGAAGACTACATGCATGTTCTTGAATCCTTGTCGCTTCTGCCAATTCATTAGGTGATATATCGAGATTTCAAGACCTCAAATGTGCTCTTGGATGGAAATTTTAAGGCAAAGCTCTCAGACTTTGGGCTTGCCAGGGAAGGGCCAACTGGGGATAATACTCATGTATCAACCGCGGTAAGTTAGGTAGATTTTAGCAAGGTATATTTGTGGCAAGTTTAGTAGCTGTATAGATGGAAATCTCTACATAACGTTTAAAAACCATTTTAATGCTTCTCCATTGGGTTGTGTAGACGAACTAATTTGAAGCTGTTTGGCTTCTTATGCCCCTTAAATAGCCAAGAATTCAGTAGCAATGGTTGGATAGCTTGCCACTGGAAAAACCACGAGGAGTGAATTTTGTTCTTATGTTTTTTTAAAATAATCTTTTAATAATGAGCTCCTGTTTATTTGGTTTCTTAAATAGCTCTAGCAGTCTCATTAGATAGATTATTCTTTAGCAAGATGCATGGGTTGCTAGTTTGCCTTAATGGTATATGATTTGGCTATGCCCTCAGTGAAAGAGTATTTCTTATATCTGTCATCAGGTTGTTGGGACATATGGATATGCTGCCCCAGAATATATGGAAACGGGTCATCTCAAAGCTCGAAGTGATATATGGAGTTTCGGAGTGGTGCTGTATGAGATCCTTACTGGCAGGCGAGTGCTAGAAAGAAACCGCCCAACAATGGAACAGAAGCTTCTGGATTGGGTGAAGCAATTCCCAGCTGATGGTAAAAAGTTCAGCATGATAATAGACCCGCGACTCAGAAACCAGTATTCCATTCGTGCAGCTCGGAAAGTTGCTAAATTGGCAGACAGTTGCCTGAAGAAGAACCCCAATGAACGACCTACAATGAATCAGGTGGTTGAAAGCTTAAAGCTTGCAATACAAGAATCAGAGGAGGGAAACACAGCTAGCAACAGTGTGGTTGCGTCTGGATCCAGATTGGTTAAGCGAAGATCAAAATAGGTTTGTATAAATGGTTTTGTAATTTTGAGCCAGATAACTGAATGTTAATGCTAAGGTATCTTTTGATTCTCCTGATAGGTTCAAGTCCTCGGGGCATAAATTTAAATGGGAAGCCTTGATCCTGCATATTAATCAACCACTCTGTTTTGTTTTGTTTTTATGCTTTTTCTTTTATTCCTATTACATTCATTATAGAAAGAGGCAAGAGGCATATTGGATATGTAAAATGCTTGTAAATTACTATAGCATACACATTTTCAGGCGATTGTAACTTCGAGCTTATCAATATATATTCCATATAAATTACCAATTTTTACCCCCATAAAAAATGAGTTCCCATTTTTTATTTTTGGTTGCTTGATGGGCTGGTTTGTTCCTGACCCTTGCTCGAGACAACAAGAGGCAGAGAGAAACTGTGGGAAATTCTGAAATTAATGTAACAGACGAGGACAATTTGATACTCAGGTTTAAAATACAAGTTTATTCTAATTAAATTTAAAATATTTAATTTTATCATAATTTATTAATTTTTATCGTTAATTTTAATTGTAGAGAGATAAACAAGTAATTTATCATAAAAATAAATTAATTTTAGACACATAACATAATTTTATTCGTTCACTATCTTTGAACATGTGGTACAATTTATTTATTTATTTAATTTAATATAATTTAAATTTTTTTTAATAAAATGACATGTCATTATGCAATTGATTTACGTTTTTAATAAATATTTTAAAAATAAATAAATAAAATAATAAATAATTAAAAAAATTTGCAACTATCGCTAGATGCCAGCGTTTTTGGGTGACGCTCCGGTGATAAAATGATCAAATTTTATATTATTAAATTTTATTTTTTTTAATTTATATAATAGTGAGATCATTTTTTTAAAAAAAATTAAAAGATGGCAATGGTGGGGATAGACAGATCAGTGGCCGATCTGTCCATACTTTCATCGCCCTTTGTTTGAAGGCAGACGGTGGTGCCCGCCGCTTCTCTCTACTATTTTTGGCCATCTTCTTTGTCTTTTATTTTTTGTTTAAAAATGATCACAACATTATAGAATAAGAAAAATGAAATCTAATAATATAAAATTTAATTTTTTTAACTATTGCACCATTGTTGAAAAATAGTGGCCGACGGTCAACCGATCGCCTTTTTTGATGACGGTGGCGGATTTTATTTTTAATTATTTATTATTTAATTTTAAAAATATTTTTTTAAATATTAATTAGTTATATGATAACACATGTTATTTTTAATTAATTATATTAAGACACGTATCATTTTATTATAAATATTTATTAAAAATATATATTTACTATTTATTTTTAAAAATATAAGTCAATTACATGATATATATTATCATTAACATATTATATTATGATATGTGTTATTTTATTAAAATTTATATTTTTAATTATATTAAATTAAATAAATAAATAAAATTGCACAACGTGTTTAAAAATAGTGAATGTATGAGTTTATGCCACGTGTCTAAAATTAAATGATAAATAATGAGAGTAAATTGATAATTATATATTAAAATTATTATTTCATTTCAAATTGATGATAAAAGTTAATAGATTAAGAAAAAAAATATTTTAAATTTAATTGAGACAATATTATCAATTTGGCTAAACTATTAAGGTAAAATTATTCTTATCTTTCTTATCTCTTAATACAAATATATTTGGTAATTATTCTATCTACAGAAATTTTGATGGGCCTGAATGTAATATACAAGGTTTAATAAGCAACAGGCAGTTTAATTTTATGCCGTGTCTAAAATTAAATGACAAATAATGAAAATAAATTAATAATTATATATTAAAATTATTATTTCCTTTCAAATTAATGACAAAAGTTAATAAATTGAAAAAAAAATATTTTAAATTTAATTGAGACAATATTATTAATTAAGCTAAACTATTAAGATAAAATTATTCTTTTATCTTTCTTATCTCTTAATACAAATATATTTGGTAATTATTCTATCTACAGAAATTTTGATGGGCCTGAATGTAATATACAAGGTCCAATAAGTAACGGATCAGGCGGCCCAATTTTAACTGTGATGAAGCCTGGTCAATGGCTCGTAACAGACGTTAGCTTAACCTTTTTTTTTTGTTTTGAAACTAAGCTTAAACCCTAGAAAAATTTCCCAATTCAGTTGTTAGTCAAATTAAATTAGAAATATGGAGAAAAGATTCAGCCTGATTCAAACAATTGCCACGGCAGCTGCCTTCTCAGCTGTTTCCGTATGGTAATCCCAGTAACTTTCTCTCGTTTTTGCTGAGACTAATATTTTTTGTGTGCAGTATTTGTTACTTTATAAAAAAAAAAAAATACTTTTTCAGGTACGGATTCATGTTTGGAAGAGAATCAGCTCGCAAGGAGTTGGGTCAGTTAATTGAAGATCTTCGACGAGGAGATTCTCATCCTCCTCATTCTTGATCGGTATGCTTTTAGCTTCTTCCTTTAAAATTGTTTCCTTTTGTTGGATAGTACACGTGATAAAAAACTGAGATCCAGCTAAAAGAGTAGTTACATTGGAGCTCTGTTTATTTCTCGAGAGGGTTTTTGATTTTTTTTTTCTTTCTGCATTCTGTGAAGTTCTGATTTCTCTTTCAAACTCTGCCTTTTAAGAGTTCTTTTTTTTTTTCTTCTAATTTTTTAAAAGTTCTTTTGACGTGTGGATTTTTCATTGTGGCTGGGCATACACAGGTGCTTGGTTCTTGATTGTCAGAGAGTATAAAGTAGTCATCATTAAGGCTTCGAATTGAGTCAGGAGGACCCATTGGGTTTCAGAATTCAGACCTTGGTTCAAAGGTGTTCCATGGGATATTGCTCCTTGCTATGTCCCTGACTAAGGAAAGTGCTTTGTCGTAGATGATACTTATGAATCCATGGCAACGTCATGTTGACTTTGTGCAGATTTCTTCTTATTTTCTTGGAAGGGTTTATATTTTGTTGATCTTAAGACCCTTACTGTCAGTGAAATTGGCTGTCTGGCAGCCATACATTGTATTAGTACTTTTGACTGTATGTTTGGGGATAATTAAGTTTAAGCAATTTATTGATTTTTGGATTAATATATAATGGTGCTGCTTAGTACTTAAAGTGGATGGTTCACGGAGCTTGAATCAGTAGTGCAGTTGAGTTTTAAGTAGCATTTGAACATCTCACTGCCACTAAATTACATAGAAATTGTAATTAGTCAAACTATAGATGCCTTTGTTGAAAGGAATCAACGAATTTGATTGTAAACCATGTGATGCACAATGAATCTGTTCAGTATCTGTTTGTCATGCTAAAACACCATGAAATATTGAACCTATGCTTGTCTCCCATAATCTGGACTGATAAATGTAATAAATGTATTATCTATAAGAACTATTCTCCATTCATAATTTGGAGATGGGTACAATTGTTATTGTTTTCAGTTTTGAACCATCTAAGAGCTTCCGGTGTATGATGTCGGCTTTATGGTGTATATCTGCTATAATGTTTTTGCTCTAATTTTGCTCCTTTTTTCCCCTCATTCTTATGATGCATTATGTACTATTATACTACAGCATGGAAATGTTTTTTTTACAGAAGAGCTGCTTCCTTGGTTTCCATCTCATTTTTCTCTTTAACAAAACCAACATAAAGGTCACTCCCACTGGTGTCACACTCTGGAAGTCTTGATCTCTTTCCTCCTTCTGACATGCTTTTCACGAACTCCACTAAGTGCCTCCAGTTGTCCCCCTCAAACAGTTTCTTATTCATTCTTAGATATGTAAACGCACTCAATCCGTTGCCAGAATCTGACCTACTCGTGGCCAGAACTTGTGCATATGCACCTGAATCATACCTTTCCAGGGCATTCTCCCCGGCGAGTTCTACTCCAGCTGTTCTTGTTGCCATCTTAACTTGCCGAACTAACCCTTCTGGTGAGCAGTTTGCATTATCAGGCTGTTCTCTGTCTCTCATTTCCATGCAGGTGAAGTTGAATATAGTTCCATGTTTAGCCAACATCCGTGCTATTGGTAGGTAACCGTCTCTATGCCTTGTATTATAGTATCCGGCAGTCAATTCAGCCGCATGGGACCTCAATCTGTAATGCCAGTGAATTCCAGCTATTTTCCCAGAAAGTTTTGTGCCAGTTCCTTGGAATATTCCTTTGGCAGCTGCAAGAATTCTATCACCATGCACTAATAGCTTTCCAGAGTACCATTCCAGGAAGAACTGTCCGTACTCGGAGTTCCAGGTACCATCTCTCCGGAAAAAACCAGTATCTTCAGGAAATTGATTATACTGGCCAGAATCATGAGGCCCCCCTCTTCCCCAGTCCTTTCTTCCAAATGCCTCCGCCGATGCTTCCAGCGAGGCTCTCATATACTGTTTTGACATAGAAGATTAGTTATACATGGAATAGTACTTAATTTTTTAAATAATCTAAATTCCATTTGACATTGGTGGTTTCGTCTAATTCATCTTTTGTTTGAGAAGTGGTCCATGATAGGTCTACGCTGACAACATAATTAATGGGCCATCCAATAAGTGTATTATCTGAATTGATGGAAGCGCTCACCTTGTCATAGCATTGGAATTCTCCAATTCCAGGGAACCTCCATGTTCCGTTGCTTTCTGGATAAGCTGGGTATCTCAGCTCTCCACAAGGACCCATACCCACTTGAATTTCCTGCAACAGAAATTGCAAATGAGTTCTAAAGCGTCAAGAAGTAATATCTCGACTTTCGGAATAAAACGAAAAGGCCTATCAGCATGTATTGACTTTTGATTTTTAAGAATGGTTTGAATGTTGGATTAGCATTTAGCAAGATCCTAATTTTGCGGATTACGATCCCAGGAAATGACTTTCAGGAGAGGAGCTCGAATTTCTCCTCCCTATCACTGTATCCGGACTATCAGCTACTGTATTTTGTATGAATTCTTATATACTCAAAACAAAATTTCAAGTGTTTTTCATCAAAGTTAAAATTTAAGTTGAAAACTTTAACACTAGTTGAAACACTGAAAACATGAAGCATAATTTGAAAATTTTGACATAAAACTTGAAGCTTATGGTCGTCAACCCAAAACTATTGTACATCTCATTTCATGCTGGAGATGGAGCCTTTTTGTTTACGAAAACTCAAAAGATTTCGAATTTTTTTTCCCACTTTAATGCATGATATTTCTCAAGGGTTTCATGCTATTATCATTTTCTTAATAAATGATATATTACTTAAGTGAGTTAAGTAATATATTTCTGCACAATACTATATGGGATAAAAAGTTTATCCCAACTTCATGTGTAATATTACTCTTTATTTGATTTTATGCTAAAAAAAATGTTGCCGTATCGTAATTGAAGAGATTTTATTCTTTCCACAAAAAGGATATACCTGATGCTATAGCTTTGATTAAGTTTCTATTTGTACAAGAACCTACGAGTAACTTAGCTGAGACGACCCGTATCTTTTCTTATAGTTTGTTACGTTAACAACTTCTTGGAAGAATGACTATTTAAGTAAGAGTACCGAAAGGTACAAAAGATTTTCAGGTCTTTTATAATAAAAGAAAAAGTTCCAATTGTGATTCTGCTACTTCCAAGTTATAGCGAAACAATTTGGTTGAGAGCTTGAGATCTGGCTTATGTTCAATTATCATTGAGAATAATATTAATAACAGATTTTCTTGCCTCTGAAAATAAACTATCAGAATATTCACTGAATATATAGAAGCTTACCTGGATGACTTTTCCCAAGTAATGTTTGAAAGTGTCACGGAAACTCCTCATGCAGTCAGAGTAGACTTGAATGGGTGTTCTTCCTCTGAGCAGTGGCATTGCATCACAACCCAACGAGATGTACTCTGGATTCCTGCGCCCTGATCTGTCTGTGTATACAAGGTCAGGGTTCTTGCTGATTTCTTCAAGCACCCATGGAGGTAGAGGAATGCTGTTGAAAGTTAGCAGACATTATATCATTAGAATTTGAATTCATCTGTTTGTTTTAGTGAAGAGAAAAACAAAGAAAATAAGATTTTATGAATATTAATTTTACCAAAGTCCAACCCCAAAAAGCAATGAATTAATAAACTAGATATTCAAATACCTGCAAGAGTCTCCAACATTTCCTCCACACTGGTGAAATGACATAACCACTTGGAGCTTCAAGCCATGCTTTTGCACCATTTGAATCAACTGGGCATAGCCTTCCCAATTATACTTCAAAGGTCCCTCTTTTTCGACCAAACCCCACCAAGCATCAACCATCACTCCTTCAACGCCGGCGCTTTTCAAGGCCATCAAACTAGCATTCATGGCCCTAGGCTTATTCAAGTTCCCCGAAAGAGTTACTGTGTCTAGTGGAAGCATCACAAACACGGGCACTTTAGAGTCACTTCCGTGGTGAGAAGGACCAGGAAGCTCATGGAGCTTCTCTCTTTTCTCACTTCTCCTTTCTTCCATGATTGATTGTTTGTCGCGGGAGAGATGTGCTTCTTGCAATGAATGTTTTGCCCTGAGACTGCACGATGACTTGATCTTGGCAAAGTAAATTGTGGGCGAGAATTCGTCGGGAGTTTTGAGGGTTTTGGTGTCTTTTAGATTGATGAAAGAAGTTGAAGAACGTAGTGTTAAAGCCATTTTTTTTTTCTTGTGTTGAAATGAAGAAGGATGAGGAATTAATAAAGGTGTGTTTGTGTATATTTATAAAAGGAGACTCAAGTTTAGGTTTTATGACGCAGGCAACATTTGTGGGCTCTACTTTAAAAGACAAAAAGTGCAAAAGATCAAAACTCGTCAGCACATCTTTTCAAAGTCATATTCACTTTACGCGGTTTAGACATTTTCCATTCTTATCCAACTGAAACGAGAGGTTATTGATCTTTTACGGTCATGATCAAATAGTCCACAACTGCGGGCCGTTGGCCAAAAGGGTATTTTGCATGGTAAAGTTTACATATTATGTTTCTGTTAATATTAATTACACTTCAAATTTGTGAAGCATTACTTGGCTTGCAGCTCAGCACAGAAAATGAAATATCTTGAGGTGATGCAAACGTCTTGGATATTTTGAACCAAGTGGTGTGTTAATTGTTAGATATATGTTATTTATTATCTTAAAGATTAAAGAATGTGAAATAATATTTTATTTGATTAATAAAATTTTATATATATATATAATTAAACATATATTGATAAGTTTATATTTATAAAATATGTAATTTATGTATTAGGTATATAATACTAATATATAAGGTATAGATTACAAGTTCTTTATATATTAAATAATGTTCATAATTATTAATGAAAAAGTATTTAATTATAAAATGTTATAATTTTTTTACTTTTTATAGTGAATGATTTACTTTGATTATCGAAGTAGAGGTTTCGAGTGAGATTCATATAAACGGTCAAAATCTCGATAACTTGGAGATATAATTTCATGAATCGTAGAAACATTCATTTGCAAGATGAAATTTAATAATTAATGTCCACCTAAGCTGTTTGTAGTACTTGATCATTAGAATCTGTGGTCACAGTTTATTCAAATATTTATTTGTAAATTTATTTACAAATATAGATATATTAAAAGTGATCATTAGAGCATTTAGTGACTTAGGGGCAAATAAATAATTAAAGAGGCAAGACATTTTTTTAAGGCCTAACTTTAATTATGGATATCAATTAAATAGTCAATTAAGTGGTTATTATTGATTTAAAGATCAAGTCCAATTTAAAATAAAAGAAGTTTTAATTAAATAGGCGTTTACTTTATAATATGAGTTACTAGAGTACAACCCTTGACTTTTAATAGAATAGCCTGGGGTTAACTTTGAAGAATTGGTGTATTATGAGATAATAAGAACTAAGCCTTTTAAATTTGAGTTAGGAAGCTCATGGGTTTTGCAGTCCTTCTACTAGCTCAAATCCTAATCAAACTTTAATTTTCTAATCCTAATCAAATTCTAAATACCAAATCCCTATATATATGAGATGTATGGAGTAATAAAAAAAAAGAATAACCATATAGAAATTTTTTTTTTTTACATATTCTTACGAGAGAAAAGAATTTAATTAATATTATTATCTCAAATTTGAGTATTAATAGTTTAGAGATTAAAAAAGATCCACGTATTCATACGTGTTGAATTTAAAGATTGAGGATAGTAGAGTAGATTGCAGCAGTCAATTCAAGATCTGTCATAGCGAAAAATTAAAGTAATCTTCTATCCCTATACATGTAATTATAAATAAGACAATCTAACTTCTGCTGCATTTAATTTTTACTGCGATTACTTTTATAAACAAAAAATTTTTATTTACCGACTAACATTAATATCCTTTCTGAATCCTAAACTTTTAATGCATTTAAGAGGATTCTCTTTCTCTATCATCAAACTTTCGAATGGTAATCTTTTATGGGCGGTTTTGTTTTTCTACAACCAGCAAACCCCACAAAATTTGTTTTTAATCTTTGGTTTACCGTTCATGTTTTCTCTTAGACAATGAATTTCTGTGGCTGAAAAATTACGAGGATATCAAATTTTTATTGGTTTTGGTTGAATTACGATAAGAAAACTGGAGTCGCTTTTTCAGTAGGATTCTCTGCCCTTTGCTCGCCTTGGAATTTTCTTTCTGTATGTTATGAACGATCCAAAGACCAACTGCTTTACTGGTTCACCATAAGGTGTTTGAATAAATTTGAATGAAGGCCTCCATTCCATTTGTAGATCATTTATCAGCACCATTTATTTCTAGGTGAATATATCTAGGTTTATAGTTGTATATATCTGTAATGATGTAGAGTAGCTATCTCTAGTTTCCTATTCCCATCACTGAGTTGAAAACTGCTTGATAAGTATCAAAGGACCAGTTAACGTGAAAATTATTTTTCATGAAGTCTCATTTGGGTACATGCATATGGTGTGCCCTAGGGTTTTGAGCATTCTCCTATTTACCAGCACTGAAAATGCTGATACTTAGGTGATTGCCAGATGAGCATCGTCTATGAAGTACATTGCTGGGGAACAAAGAGGAAGTATACGATTTTGATTCATCAGTATATATTAAGCAAGTGGGTCCTAATTATTCAGATTAAAGATAATTGCGAATCTCTCAAACCCACTTGAAATCGATTGTTTGGTCTTTATTCAAGTGAGGTCTATTTTGAGCTTAGCTGTTGTCAAGCCAAGTAGTCCTCACTTCTCATGGCAACCATTACATATGGTTTTGTGGAGGATATTAGACCTTATCTCTTCAGCTCTCTTAGTCTAGGTTTCAGATGAGAGAAAAAGTGAAAAAGGTACACGCAATTCGTGCATAAACGGGTCACAAAGGGAATTAAGCAAAAAGGTTGAGGCCATTGTATTAGTTTACGTATCAATATTCGAAGTAAAAAGGTTGCTCTATATTAGCTAACAATTGAATTCTAAGGCATGTGTAAAATTATGATCGTGGGGTCCTTAATTAACTAGTCCTATTCTAATTTGTTTCTTACTGATATAACATCACTGGCTCGTCTTTGCAAGTTTTTATAATTCATGCAAGAGAAAGCAGGCCCCATATGATCTCTATTGTGTTACAATAAAGTTATTGAATGCAAATTTTGCAAAATCTTTGTTGAAAAATGAACTATGGTCAACTTTTCAATTATTCTTTAGCAGAACCCTGAGACAGCTTATATATATGTAAATTTCCCCCTTGAGAATTTTGAATCAATAACGAAATGAAATACCATTTATTTTTAGTGCCTTAACTGTGGGAAATTCAAATGCATGTGATGAATGTGGGATCGGCTTCTTTTGGTTTATTGTAGTCAATCTCTACTTATTATCAAATATGGATTTGAATTTAAAGTGAAGAGAACAGACCAAAATCTATTGGTAGATATTAGTCTTTCTATCTCTTTTCTCCCTTGGGGAATCTAGTTTCATTATCAAGAAGAAAATTTGGTAATCTACCTAAAACGCCATGCGATGCGAGCTAGTTGAATAAGGCCATTTTGCTTAATGTTTTCATACTTGGTTATTGTCTTCTAGTTTGGCAACAATGGTCCCTCGAGACAACAATTTTCCATAATATGGTTGATGCCCTTCCATTTCTTTGCTTGCGGTTCTCCATTGCTGAAACGTATGCATTTCAAACCCCACACAAAAATATAATATTGTCCTTTTACATGGAATATATATTTTTAAATGCCTTAAGGATGACAACAAATTAAGTTGGAATAGATATTTTTAAACTGGTATTTGTATCTGTTTTAAAAAATAAAATATCAAATTTTTAATTAAAAATAAAATATTAAATTCTTCTCACACTTATTATAAGTTTTTAATTTTTTTAGAATTGTCAACAATTATACTCTACAAAATTGATTTAATAGAAATAATAATTTTAGTATACAACTACCAATTTACTCTCATTGTTTGTCATATAATTTAAATGTATAATCATTTAAACTTTGAACATATGGTACAATTTCACCCATCTATTGTTTTTGAACACATAATGTAATTTTATCCATTTATTTAATTTAATATAATTAAAAAATTAATAAAATAAAATATCATAATATAATAAGTTATATCTGACATGTGTTATCGTGGAATTGATTTGTATTTTTAATAAATATTTTAAAAATAAATAAATAAAAAGGAAGTAGCCAGCCATTGTTCTGATTAGTAGCCGTCGGTGACTGGTGGTTATTCGACTCAAAATTAATATTATCAAGCACAAAATTTTGTAATTTATGCAATGATAAAATATTTTTATCAACAAAGTATTGTAGATATGCCAAAAATAGAGAGAAGTGTGGCAGCCACCACGATGCCCCCGTTAAACAGTGGCAAGTAGAGGTTCATTGTCACTACTATTTGATAGATCACTGGTCGATGATTCCAATAATAGTAGTAGTGATCCTCCATGTGCTGCTATTTGACGATGGTGCCATGGTGGCTACCACTCTTCTCCCTACTTTTGGCACATCTATAGTGGTTTGTTGATTAAAAAGTATTTATCATAATGTAGATCATAAAATTTTGAGTTTAATAATATTAATTTTGAATCAAATCGCCATCGATCACCGGTGATTGGCAATGAAGGCAACATCCACTGTTGATTAGTGGCAGCACAAAAGAGGATGTGGGTTTTGATCCTTTCAACAAATCAAGGCTTGACACATATTTCTAACATGGCATGCCATGTGTGTTACATAATCTAACTTTGAACTCATGTCAATGCGTTTTTTATTTCTATGATTAAATTATTTTTTTACTCTTTTACTATCCAAATTGATGATAAAAGTTAATAGATTGAAGTAAAAATAGATATTTCAAATCTAACTGGGCAAACTTGTCTACTAGTTTAATTTCGTGGAGTATACTTGTCGATAGCCCATTTTATTACTAAACCCATTTTAGTGAATATGTATTCCTGATCAAACCCGCAACAAGTTATTAATGGATTTTACGTAGGTTGTAAATTAATATAATAAAAAAATATAAAATTATAACCTTAATTTTTAAAACAATTATAAAATATAACAATCAAAATTATATCATAAATTTAAATTCAATAAAATTTTTTCTATCAAAGTTAAAATTATTTTTAAGTTAAAACTAATAAAAGCAACTCATAAATACTTAACACAAACACTAGACTACATAATTACAAGCAACTCAATTAAATAAATATGTTTTTTCTTCTTCTTAGACTTGATTTAAGATTAAACAACATGTCTTTGAATTTATATCAATTAACATATTATAGTTTTAAGATAAGCTATTTTACCAACTAATTAATCCATTAACATATTAAATGTTAAAAGAGTGAAAAATATAAAATAAAATGGCGATTAATTTTTATCATGTGTAAAAAATAAATAAAAAATTCAATAAAATGACTATCAATCTTCATTATGTAAAAATAAAAAATAAAAAAATTCAACCCGTCTATCTTAAAATATTTATATCATTTATTTGTATAATGTAATGTCAATGGGATAAAGATTAAAGAGAGATTGAAACATGCCGTTTGAGAATTGGAAAAATATTTGACGAGCATGAGTTGACGACTTTGTGATAATGGAGAATCAATGATGAGAGAGTAGTGAAATGATGATTGTATAATAAGTGAGAATTAGAATAATTGATAGATTTAAGAATGAGATAAAAATTGTTCTTTCAATTTGTCTTTTAGGCTACAATTAAAGCAATATCGTTTTAATGTTTTAAAAAAAAAATATAAATATCCGCAAATATTCATCGCAAATATTCGCAAATATTTTACTAAATTCAAATCCATCCTAAGCCTATTATGAACTTTAACTTTGTGTATTAATTTATCCTAAATCCACTTTAAGTTTTATTAAATCATTTTCAATAAAAGTGAGTTCTAACATATAAACGAATTTACAAATCATTTTGTTATCCCTACATAAGAATTAGAGCAAAAGCAAATGCATCAAATTGTTCAAGTTACGTTCGATTAAGCGTATAATTATGTATCAAGCACGTATTGAAAAACTACATGTATTCCCTTAACAAGAAACTTTGCAGCTCCAAGTCTTCGCTTGATTAATCAAATTTGAAGTCAATTATAAATACCACAGTGCATGAAAAAAAAGAAGTTATATTTAGTCTCAAAGTTTGTTGCCCTAACACATAATGTGACATTATACAAACACAGGCTTCAAGCTTAAATCAGAATTGGAACTTAAAGAGTTAGCTAATTAGTAGCTTGTGTGAAACCGTTAAAGTAACCTCTTCTTATAGAAGTATTAGTTGTCCTACAGGCTACAGTTAATATTTGAGCATAAAAACTCATCGGTGCACATAGTTTCGATCTCCTTCAGAATGACAATTACGATATCACTATCTCGATTCCCACAGGGTAAATTTTCGCAATCTTATTCTATTAAAAGAGATGTTCTTGATTCTAATAAAGTTCATTCATTTTTGAATGGAGGCATATGTGTATCAAGCACATGGTTTGGAACACGGATTAATGAGAAGTGCTGCAATTAGCAGGTTCAATTCATTATGCTAATTGTCAACACGAAGCTTAGCTGGCAAATACGACTGGGCGTAATCTTATAGTATAGGAACAGTACTGAATGGTAAGATATTGGCTAAGCTTGAAATAGAAATATCTTTAAGGTGCCAAACAAATGCTGGCTATTAATCTTTCAACTCTCGTCTATCCACAAAAATGGTGGATCCATACTCATACAATGTCGATGGCGATAAAAGTACAATTGATCTGTGATAGCGCAAGTGGTGGTGCTGGATAAGAGCGTGTGTATATCTGTAACCATTTTAGAGTGCTAAAAGCTTGGAACTAGGCCTAGCAGTGAGAAATATCTCGTGAACTTTAGTAGATATTTTCATTTAAATATGGTAACGATTGCTTTAGGACACTCTCCATCTGGTTGGAGGTTTCTGGAGGTAGTGATTTTGACGATACAGAATCCCCATATGAAAATTCTGTAACTATCATTTTCAGATGTCCCTTTATTTCTCGAAAAGGTATTTAGAAGGAAAATAGATGGGGGCGAAAATACTATATCAAGTTAAAATGTGTCAAACGTACTGCCAAAGAGGGGACAAAAAAATCTTGCTGGTCAGAAAGTTTTTCCCGGAATATTCTGCTAACATTCATTTATTGACAAAGGGGAAAATTGCGCAGGGGAGTCTCTAAATATCACTAGAACCTAAACCCTCACATGAGAGAACTAAGATAGTAAGATAACACCTAAAGACTACATGTATGATCTGCATTGAACCACACTCAGAACAAAAACATCACATATAACCGATAAAACAGTTCTTGGCGAAAAGCAAAAGAGCATATGCTAGGCATCTCCACAATCAATGAATAACCATCATATATAAATGAAGCACAAAGGCCAGTTGAGCATAACAATTATATATGATAATAAGTTTCTTCATACTTTTATTTCATTTGATATCATTTCTTAATCAAATCCTAAAAACATCTAATTTTCTGGAAATAGTATTTGTTTTGAGTAAGACTCAAGCCTCCACAAATAAACCAGAAATTCAAGACTCTGCTATAGGAAACACAGAACCAATCTTGTCTCCAAATCGGTAGCACTTGATATTAACAGAATATGGACCCAGCTGTATGTGGTTATCCTCTCCACCGACGAAGAAACATAGAGTGTACAAAGCAATTTCGAACTCCGGACTCACTCCAACCAAAGTGCTTGATACAGATTTGAGAACGCCATTCCATTCAAACTGAACTGTTAGCAACTGGGTTTCAGAGTCTGGCTGCAAAAATCAAAGAAACAAAAAATGAGACACAAAAAAGGCCATGGTTAACATGCTATTTCTATGATTTTGAGCTCACTACATTCATCAGTCTCTTGGAGATACCAAGTGAAGATTTGAAAAAACTTACAATTTTCCCACGTCGTCGGGGGAATATATAACCTTGATAATCAACATTTCCTTTTGCTTCTTCAAGGTAAAACTGAGGAGAAACAACAAGTTTCAAATGCAGTATTCAGTAGTTATGATTTATAGTAGATTCTGCAATAAATAATAAACATAATAAACTGAAAAACTTTTGATATTTCTCAAAACTTTTGCTATTGCCTTCGAGCATGATTTGTAATCACTCAAACTAAACCTAATAATGTATGGCTGACTTCAAAATTAAACTAATCAACTAACTTAGGGATCAATTATTATGATGACTCTCGCCACTAGTGACTCCATTTCTAACTTAGCATATATTTCAACGAATCATGCATCTGTACCACCTATTATAAGCATATATTACATTGAACAAGTGCGCCTTTTTCATTTACGGAAATATCAAAAACTAGGCATCAATTATTTTGAATTCCAACTCATATTACCTTAATTTATGAAATAGAAGATCACCATAAACATAATAGAAAAGGAAATAGTTACATACCTGAAGCCAATTGTGGAAGCCAGAAACCTCTTGTTCACCACTTTGTTTGACTTCCCCAACAAACACATGCTCAAAAGCAGATGAGGAACCAGATGTACCACCTCGCCCATAAAGAGTGAACCACAGACTCGTCATCATCCTTTTAAAATCCTGATAATCCCCAGATACAATGCCCTTGGACGAGAGATAATTGTGAAGATATTTAATAGGTGCAGTTCTACTGATTTCTTCAATGAAAGCAGCTTGCTCCTGCTTCTCTTCAGATGTGACAACTTCTTTGTGCCCTGCATTTGGATTGTAATTATCCAAAAGTGAACAGAAACGTGAAAAAGTAGGCTTCCTGAATATGTCTTCACTCAGCCAGCTGAACAGGTTTCCTTGTGCCATATCTTCCTTTTGATAAACCTTCTTCCCTTCGCCACAGTCAATCTCATAATCCTTGCCAGGTACCAAACGATTTAAATCAAGATCCCAGAGCTTGTTGCAAGCTTGTGGCAGGTCAGCAAGCTCCTCTTCAGAGGGTTCTAAGCTACCACCAATTTGGACCTCATCAGAGTATTCTTGCTCACTAGCAGCCCTTTTGAATCCATGCCATTGATCCTTCTGAATCTGCTCGTCATTGTTTGCACAGTATCAATTAGAGAATGATTATTAAAAAGGAAAAGAAAAATGTTCTTGTTTACCATCAGAAAAAGCACAAAGAAACTTTAGTTTTATCTAATGAAACTGAGCAAAATAAGAAAGCAGAAATGATAAATCTTATACAAATGTAGAATTCAGATAGACTAAGATTCAAAATAATGGACATTCAACTTAGTCCAACCAACCCGTCATTGATATTTTACACCCTGCCCTGACAAAATTTCCCATAAATTGGATAATTGCACAAATGACAAAGTAGTGGTTCTATTGCTGGCTAAATCAATAAGAGCAGAAATTCTAGTTTGATAATGTTTCAAGGCAACATATATTGATTTATCAAACACCACCTCCTACCCCAAAACCCAAAATGCCCCTTGAGAAAATGTAGGCAGTATTGATAATATTAGTTCCGGCATCAAAAGAATCTTGAAACTGAAGATACTGTATTGACCATGGGTTATTGCATTCAACTGATACCTATTTATGTTAAAGAACTTTTTCTTAACCCAGCAACAATTATTTCACTTTTTATAGTCAAACTCTCTCTCACTCATATAGAAACATACCCACATAAAAACATACTCAACTATACATCCTTCTATCTGCATGATCTAGCAAGAATTTCTAAAGACATAGACCCCCACTGAAATTGTTAAGAGATGAAAATGCCATTCACCAACAAAATAAATCAAGGACCCATAACATATTTTCATGAATCCTTTAGAAGTGTGATGACTTGAGCAAAAATAACCACCTTGTGCTGTCGCCTTGTAGGCTTTCTGCCAACAGTCTCCCAACCATCATTATTCTCCTGTATAAAAAAGTCGGAATACACTGAAAACACTTGAAACCATCACATGATATTAGAAGAATTCAGTGCATCGAAATAAATATTCAGTAACCAACCTCTCTCTTCCAGCTGTTTTGGTTATAATCATGTTGCATACCACTGTCATTTGTTTCGTACACTTCATGTAAAGCCTATATTTTGAAATGAAGTGCACAAACATCATTGAGCAAATGCAGAAAACATCCAAATAATTTGAAGTAAGAGAGGAAAATTACTTAAATTGCCATCATAGAATGAAAAATTTCATCAATTGTTAATCATGTTACTTCTGTGGGTGCAATCTTTTGATAGGTACAAACTTACCACAACACCTAGGCTTAAAATAAATAACTTGGTGGATGCATAACCAGTAAAAGATAAAATCTTTCTCTACCATAACTTCTACTTAGACTATAACTCCAAGTGATAATACAGATAATAAGTGACATATTAAAGGGTCAGAAAAGTTATTCAGTTAGCCCATTTCCTGTAATATATTTCAAGTTCTAATTTTATTTCTTTATTCTCTAAAGTGTGATCATTAGTTGAGCATAAATACATGAAAAGATAAAGACATTTTTTTGGGAACTTCAGATATTTTCCTATGCCCTTGCAAATTTGACACAATGATTTGCAAGCTTTAACAGATTAGATCTTAAGAAAATTACACCAAACAAAAAGAGCAGATTCAAAATTCACCTTCTGAGGACGCCTTGAAGTTCTCGAATCTGCCTCCTCCCACTCCTGCTTCTGCTCTAATTGACTCTGTTCCTGTATGTATTACTTTCACATATTAATCTTACTTCAATTTTAATCAATCTTTCTAATAAATAAATCAAATGAACAGGAACTACAACCTGTTTGCTCCATTGATTACGCTGACTGTGCCCGCGTCTTTCTTGATCATCTTGATCCTGATCTCCCGACACCACCTGCGCATTTTAGCATCTATCAACACTGATCAAATATGAATAATCAAATGCAATTGAAGACCTTTAACCATTTCTGCTAACCTCCGCCCAACTAGATCTGGACCGTACATCTTCTTCCTCTCTGTCGTCACGATCACGACCGCCGCCAATTGCCACGTCGACGAAGCTCTTGATCAGATCATCCATTCTATCAAAGTAAAGACCAAAGCCAAAGAGCAAGGGAATAAGGGGTTTTAATGAAACGTCAAATGGTTAAGAGAGTGAAAACGGTCGTTGAATAAAGTTAAGAATGGCGGGTAACCGCAACTTCATAAATAGATATATTAAAACAAAATGTGGATCTGTGAAATTTTTTTTAACTTCTAAAAGTTTGCCGACAGATTTGTGTTGACACCTGGATGCTGGTTTGTGGTGTTGACTCTATTCAATTCGAGTCTCGACTTGATAATGAAATAACTATAATGTGTGGCATTATCATGGATAATTTTATAGAAATCCCTATTGTTATCAAAATGTTATTTTGGCCAAGCAGTTTTATAATATGGACATAAAACTTCCAATATTTGTGGAACATTTATAATAGACGAAATAATCAATTAATTTCCGAGTCAAAGTGGTTAATTACTTAAAACAGGTTGAATATTCCAGCTACTCTCGCAAATCAAAAGAGTAATGGAAAAAATTGTAACTTTCATATGCCCCCCAAATACATTTTTTACATGCTATCAATTGTAGTCAAACGTTTTGTATACTATTTATTTACATTCGGTAAGGCATTTTGTATAATAATTTGCTGTGTAATGGAATCAATCGAAACTATACAGCTCAAAAATTTATCAGAAAAAGCATCCCAGTAAAACAGGGGACAGGTTCCTCTGTGGATGATAAAGTTTGTTTGACATGTTGCTGAAAAATTCAGATTCAACCCACTTGCTTAAATACCTCACTGATAAAAAGACTTTCAGTACATTATTCTTTTGCAAAAGTAGAGATCCTGACTTGGAATTCCTCTTCTATATATATATATATATATATATATATATAAAGAATTCAGCTCCAGCATTCGCGGACGCAAACTGGGCCAAAAAGCTCATTATAAAGAGGAGTAGATCTGTGTGCAAATTATGAGAAAATTGGGTGCAGCTTGGCATCAACCTTCTCAAAAAAGTCCAGTCCAAATCCAAATGGTTCTATCACGATATAAAAATACAGTTTACTAGGCTCCTGCTGATTGCAACAAGGGCTGCGGATCATCAATAACTCTCATGGGCGCCCAGTTAGATTCTTCCTTGTTCTGTCTTAAAGCAATGAGGTGAAGAGCATCACTTCGGACTTGATAAATGTGGCAAGCCCATGGGTATGAATCAGGTGCAGACCAAATCTTTTGATCTTCGAATACTGTTTCCTCAGCAAGTGATTCTGCAATGCAATATACAAAATTGGGCTCTGGCTCTTCAAAACTTGCTACAGCAACACATCCAGGCGAGACATATCCCTCAGGAGCCCGAGGATGCCAAATGGATACAGGAGTTATGTAGTCATCCGCACAGTTTCTCCACACCTGCACATCTCCTAAATGTTAGTTCTGTTTTCATACAGGAAAAAGTATCAGAAGCTATTGTTGTGTAGGAACTGAGGCCCATGGGAAGGTCATGTTAATTGGGTTTGTAATACATTTGAATGATTAATTGAACCAACAGAAAGCTTATATTTCTAATTTGCAATAAGTAGGAAGTTAGATAATCTGATTATTTTTATATTCCAGCTCCCATAAATCATTCTTCTATGACATCGAATGGTGTTGCAAGCATGGCATGCCACCTGTATTGCAGTGTGAATAGAAGGTAAACAACTTCAATTTACTGAAAATGTTAGAGATCAACATAGCTGCCTCTTAGTTAAGGGAGGAAGGGAACTAGCAATAAGATTTCAACGATGTGCCCCCAATAGAGGGTTGACACTCGAAAGGGAAAGAGCAGTTAGTTTTCTATTTTTGTTTGCACTTTGAATAGGTTGAAAGAGATATCTCCCTTTCCAAAACGCATGAACAAGTTGAAATGAATTGTTCACAATTGTTCACTGTTTTAGAAATTTAGTTATAGAGATGCCAAATCCAAAGCAGAAGCCAATAAGTTCAAAAATCCCTCAGGCTGGTAGAATCTGAAATTGTTTTAAATGCATTAAATTTCTTACCAGGTCATAACCCACTGGAAGTGCAAACACTCTCTCAATATTGTGGTAAACAGCGGCAACATTTGGGGGATGGTTTCCAACACGTGCTATATCCCCAACAGACACATAACTGCAAGAAAACAGATTTTTTCCAGTTTCAAACATGGAGTACATGCATCATGGGTACAAAAATGTACTGACTTATTGTTGGCAATTATATGAAAAACTAAGAATTCTTTCTGAATTTAGTTTGGGTGCTTTGCAACAACATGGGTATCAAACCTAAGATCTAACCAACTTGTTTCTGCCCCCATGCCACATACAGTACTTGTTCTGTCCAAGGAGGAAAAAAAGAAAAAGAAAAATGATTACCCGTCAGGACAAATAGGTCTCCAAATGGTACATATTCCAGAATCTTGTGAAACCTGAAAGAAAAGATAAAAATAATTTGCTTTAAGGCTAAAACAAGTGGAACCTAAAATTATTATTTTCATAATAGCAATGACAAGAATAATAACAACAAAAGATGGCAATCATCAAGCATGCTAACAGTGAAGCACCTGCTTTCTACACAATGTGCATCGACCTTTTGATTCTTGTTCACTAGTCCATATCTTCGAGAAGTTGATAGTGTGTTTGACAAATCTCCTTTCATCAGATGTAGAACTGGATGCTGATAATTCTGTTGACTTAAAAATGGCTTTGTTAGGCCTACGAGGTTCACTCCCATCGGCTTCAGACCAAGCAAAATACACATATCTCTGGCTTGAAGGTACCTGTGTATTGAGAATCTTATTAGAACCATATTGATGAAATCTGAAAATTATTTGTCTTAAACATTACTATTAAGCACTTACCTGTAAAGCTTAAGATTTGGGTAACACTTCCATATCAAAGCCAGTTTGACCAAAGTGTTTTTTATTTGACCAATTGAATGCTGTTTTGTTCTCATTTTTTAGATTGTTATTGTGTTTAATCTCGCGCCTAATAGGTAGGGTGTTAAAATTTTAAAAATACAGACTTTAGGTCAAGTGACAATGTGACAAAAAAAATTATGCAGAATACCAACCTTCAGGATTAAGCTTTTCATGTTAGACTGGTATGCTTTCCACATCTTAAGCACTACAGAGCAGATCCTTACAGCTTGTAATTCTCCTTCCTCCATTTCTTCAACATTGCATTTTATGACTCGGACAAAATTTTCAGATCTCTTAAAACTCTTTAGATGCAGGATCAAGTGGGAAGGCTGTTCGCAGCCTGCTTTTGCCAACTCCACTGTCATTAGCTCTTCCCATGGCACATCCCATATGATCTTGCAAGGTTTTTTGTCCATTTTGTCAGGAGCTGGACACTGGAAAGAGCAGAAAACTCAGAATTAAGAAAACAGAGATCCACAAAAAAATTTGGTTGAAAATCAATATACTAGCTGAAGCTTACTAGTCACTTACCTGCAACAGCATGACTCGTTTGTTAGTTACTAAAACAATTCTTTGGTAAGGCACAACAAAATGCTCCTCATAATAATCAGACCAAGCAAATTTTGAGGGCTCCTTGAATATCTCAGTACAGCCAAAATGATGACTTGCCTCTGCAAGGTAAAGTATCATCTAGAATAAAGGGGAAAAAATTGAATTAAGGAATTTATTAAAAAAAATACATCACTAATATATCACATTCACAAATTTGCTAGGACAACTGAACAACAAATAGATAACTCTGATTCAAATTAGAGACATGAAATATCAAGTGTTAGCAAGCTTCTCTACTAAACCAAAAAAACCAGCTGTACCTGACCGACAGCTTCTTTCTCACAATATTCTCTCAGTATGCCATCGGCATGGATAGCTCGAGGGTTTCTGATCCTCTGCAAGGTGGTCTTGTTATTAAGAACCCCTAAGCATTTAGAAAAACTTGCACCAATTCCATCAACAGTCAGTGAGAAAAAATCTAATGCCCCACTCACTGGCTGTACCACAAAACCTAAAAAAGCACGTCCAAGACCATGGGCAAGTCCTATGATACCATTCTGCCTGGCACTCTCCATGGGTTTTGTCACAACTCCAGATACTCCAAAAGCAACACCTTGAGCAAGAGCTTCTGTTCCTTGAATGATCCCATCACCTACTCCAGTGATTCTTCTCGACCTCACCTGATTCCAAGTTAAAGACTTAGTCTCTAGTTTAGATATAGTACCATTATGGCTATTAGAATGCAAAAACAAAAGACAGTGACCTGCTTTGACCGTAATTGCAAAAACTGTCCATCAGTCGAAAGCTCCGCAAATCCTTTACTAAGAGAAGCCAATGTTGAACTTGTCATACCAAGTACATCTACTGAAAATATCAAATGCAGAGGATTATGAATCAAATCTCTCCAAATGCGATTTCCAATGGCAGGAACAATCGAACTTTTCCTCATGAATCTGTCTCTGTGCATCACCCTCCTCAGGTGTACCTGAAATAAAGTTATCAAAGGTTGCATTTATTGACAACAGTCTCCTCTCTTAAAGAAGCAAAAGGCAATGCAAAAGATGTTATTGCAATAGGGCAAAGTGTTGCAATAATTAAGATTGTACAAATTCCGAGTTGAGTGCTAATTATTGATGATTTTACATGGAAGCAGCAACAGTGGATGATAGGCTTAAGTTGAAGGTTAGAAACTTAAGTTGGAAGAAATGGCATCCAATCCATTATAATGGGTTTCATCAACCTTATCCAATGTGGCACAAGATTTGCAATCACTTCTGATCAAACTAAGGGACTAGAATAATATGTAGAAGAAATAATTCAAACAAGTCTCATCAATTTATTCTTCTCATCCAGTTACTATTGATCCTGGCTTCAGTGTTGAACAATAATTCAGCACTCCGCTGAACTGGACAGTGCTTTCCACAATAAAACAGTTGGAAGAACTCCACTATGCGAAGTAAGTACAGATTTGTCCTTTATACAAGTTAACAATCTACCTGAATTTTAAAAGCGTTTCCAACAGCAGATAGTATTGGGCTCCATACTCCCAAAGCCCCACGAGGTCTCTGAGTTGGTTCTGTTTCGAGCGACACCTTCAACCTCACCTCTGAAACATCTATTAAGCTGAAAAGACATGTAAAGTCTTATTATATTGTCTCCAATTCAAGTCTCAAAAACATTGCTTTTGCTATAAATTTAAAATCTAGAGAATGTGAATCCTATTTCTATAATAAAATAAACATGTAAAATAGAAAATCTACTTAGGCTTGGTGTAGCATTATCTGCCACATTACTGATTCTAACATGTTAGAAAAATGGTGCATGGAGTCCCGACGGTTCAAGTACAGCACAAGAAAGAGCAACCCAAGAAAAAATATTTCATTAGCCACTAGTGAATACCTCAAAATTTGGTCAGTTGTCAACACTAGAATGAAAAGTGAAAAATAGGGGAAAATAAGAATGCACACAACATGATAAGAGTTCAGGAGCTGAAGCCAAAGTTCTTCAACAATGAAGGAGTGCTTCCACGTAGAATCAATAGTCTTAGTTATTAGAGGTATTAGAAAATATCATTTTAACTCATAATTGGACTCTTGAACATTTATTACCAAAAAAATAAAAATAAAAACAGATAAAACCAACTTGACAAAAGAAATTGAGAATATAATGCAACAGAAACTGCCTATATATCAAATAACAGTTGAGGTAAGGACATTTAGCATAGAGCACGAGAGAGAGAGAGAGAGAGAGACATCTCAATTATAAAGTGTCACCAATACTTTTCATTTTTCATTTTACCAACTCTCTTTACCCTGCCATGACAGTACGTATCCATACACGTTATTATTTAAATAACATCTAAGTTTTATGCAAGTCCTGGATGGCCAGTACTTTTCAGCTAATGTTAGTGAAAAACAAAATAATATGGAAAAAAAAACAATTTGAGCAACAGATGATAATTCTAGTCAAGCAGTCAGGTGTCCTAGGCATTACCAAGTCAAAAACATTTAACACCCAGGATAAAAGGAATCATCTTTTTTAATACATAATTCTTCCACATTTCCAGTCACAAACAAGGAAAAAAGGAGACTTACTTCACGCGAATCTCTGGATCAACTTGAGCGACACTTGTACTTTTGGGGATGCGATTGAGCTGGAGATTGCTGTAGAGATCCACCAAAGCCCAGATAATGGGTTCATGAATATCAAGTCTCCACACCTTGTCAGTTACCTACAAGGACGTTCCTTTAGGACATTAAACTAATGAAATTAAAAGAAAACAGAAATCAGGTGAAGCATCATTTAAGCTACAAAAAGCATTACCCGTATGTATACATATGGATAAACCTGGACACCATCAGTATTCTCATTGCGCATTGTAATTGTCATCTTAAAAGCTGGATGCTGTATATCAGTTGCCTGCTCAGGTGCCAAAAGCACTGGCATCAAAGTAAGAGGGAGCTGGTTATCAATCTGCAAATGACCTAGTATGAGCTTGAACCTGGCATAAACAATAATCACAATCAATAAGATAAGGTTCAATGGCAGAGAACACTGAAGATATACTCAAAATTTCTACTGAAGAATACTCCATTCGATAGAAAATATTTGCTTAGATTATGACAATCATAGAAACTTTACCAAACATCGGAAAACACAAAACAAGAGATGTGCTACAATGCATACAATAATAAAACACAAAACTGAGATTGACTCCACCACTGACTTGCCAAAGAAGTATAATTAATCATCTTTAACAACAGCAATTCAGGTTACCTCTTTTATCTGACACTAGAACATGGAAAGGCACAAAGCATGTTCAAACTGGAGGAGGCATTTACTTGCAATAGCACATTTTTTTGTGAGTTCTGTCCAAATTGAAAGAAGAAAAAGCAGAATAACCTCTTCTTACAGATTTGAAAATTTAAATGGATTATAAATCAGCTTCTTAATTATAAACACTGTGCATCAGAAAAAACATCATTAATAATCAGGAAGACTAGTCTGCTAGACTACTGAAATGGCAGATGTCATTCACCTCCTTAATCTACAAGGATCAGAAATGAAGAATAAGAAAATAAGGCTATTCCATAGTGGAAGGTGCTCTTACCTGCTTGTTGCTCCACCATCATAACCACTTGAATATGACACGAAAACTCTCTCAAAGTACAAGTAAGCGATTTCCTTTGGTCTATGGTCAACTACAGAAAGCCCAACAACTCCTAATTCAATTATTAGCTCTATTGGTGTGGAGTTATTATGCGTCTCCCTCTGCATGTGAGATGTTCCCCAATTTCCAGGTGTCAGTGACCTGATTTCTTCATGTGAACTTGACATCCTAACCTCTGTGAACCTAGCAACTTTGATATTACCCATTTCTAGAACATGGAATTGCAATCCCAGCTCCTCGTCCTCTGCAGAACATAACCCAGTCCTTTCCAGATCAATTCTCCAAACTCCAATGCTACCATGACTATCGATCTTAGTATCAATAAATTTCTGGCCATAAGGATCTTCCCAAGCAAAAGGTGAGGTTGAAAGAGGTTCTAACTCAATCCATGCATCCTCACCAAATCCTGACTGACGAATGCTGATCTTTTTGCTAAATGTTCTGTTCTCAATCCTGGTTAATGGCACCTTACTCAGTTATGATATTAAATAAACCTATTGGGGATTCATAGATTATTAAACACAAAAGTACCTTATAGGACCATTAATTGATCCAAGGCGGAATACAACTATAAAACGAGATCCTTCTTCATATCCCCGTACTTCCATCCTCAAAAATCTCCTTGTTCCATCATGTCCCCTCAAAAGCAGCGAGATGGTGTCCTCCTTCATAATCTGAACAGGGTATGACCATGCCGTATCTTCCAATCGTACCTATAAATTTTCAACAGTAATAACTCAGTTGAATATAGTTCAAACAACAAATCATAAAATCACAAGTTGAAACCAACAAAAATTCAATGACGCTAAACTGTGGGCTTCGGTTGGGCGGATAAGGAATGAGTCAACTGCCTATTTGAAACTCGGTAGAATTTGAATAGCTTAACTCATGACGAATAGCTTTTGACGTGTGCATCAATCAACTTTGTTAAAGCCTAAATAGTACTAGGCCCATTTTGATTAGCTTCAACCTTGTGGTCAAGTGGTCACTTAGAACAATATCAAAGTAGGTCCTGATCAAGTGCTCAAACTCCCCCACTATATTAACTGTGGAAAAATGAAGTCCTTGTCCTAATTAGGATTGGTATTTAGTATTCTAATTTAGGATATTAACTAATCAGAATTATCTATCTTAAAACATTAGGATTTCCTATTTGTATAAGGATTATTTTTCTTCCTTTATAGGTTGCATTTGTAGCCTATAAATAATTGTAAATTCTAAAGAAGGAAATATAAAGTTGGAGAATTATTCTCTCAAGTTTTTCTTCATTAACTAAACCAAAATATTTTCTATTTGTGTTTGTAAAAGCGGTCTTATGTCAAATTGCTAAAATTGTGGTTGTTGTGTTTGCTCCACATGCCTTGCATGTAAGGAGGCACATAATTGTTGGGCACTTACCTGTCAGCTTTATCTTTTAGGTGAAAGACTTAACAAAATTGAATAATTCAAGCTCAAAAAAGTTGAAGTTATTAGCAGCAATAGACAGTGTGATTGTAGTGCAAATGGAACCGTTCAAATTCACGAGACCACCAAAATGGTGCTTATTGATTGCTATAAGGATATAAACCAAAAAAATAAATAAATAAAACACACGATTTATTACTAGGAGACACTTAACGTGTGGAATGGTTTTGCAGTTCATGAAAGTAATGATGATTTCCTGAATATAAAGGAGGCAAGGCACGTATAAGAATATTAAGACTTTGAGCCTAATTCAACTCTATATTCTTTTGTTAAATTTATTCTAACTATAGTATGATCATTATCTTGAATTAGGCTTTGGCTTCTTTCTAACCAATCTCATCAACATTTGTTGAGCATGGCAAGCTTGGCTAAGATATAAGTCTTTTGCTGTATTTGACAACCTTCTCCATCAACAAACTGGTAGCAAACCAAGGCAAAATAATGTGACATCAAAAATGGTCTTTCCCAGCGGAAAAAAGAAGGAAAGAGAGGAAGAAAGGGGCTTTGTCAAGGTTTTGACTTCCCAGATTGACAAACCAATAGTGGGAATCACCTATTGAGGCACATGAGGCAAGCAAACTCTATACCCTTCAAAAGGAAAAGACAAAAGGATAATTGAAAAAGGAAACATAGAATAATAACAATAATGCAAAGTCATGTAGCCAAAAAACCTGGAGTTTATCCATCCCAGTTGTTTCGCAACATACAAAGGAGACTCTTGAATCAGATGCATGGAGAACCTTTGCTTCATCTTCTCCATTCAGCTGAATAAACAAGTCTTGACCAAGTCTATTTGTAAAAGTCATGAACGGTCGAACAGATATTACCTGAAAAGACAAGTTTAATACTTCATAAGTCCTACAGATGCTCCATATGATGCAAATGTCTTCAGAAGACCAAACAGAAAAGGGGAAAATAACAAAAAACCTTTGTAGGAATGGATTGAATGGGGCAAGGTTTTGTAGAAATAAAAAGTCGCATGCATTTGCCATCAGCATCATAAGCACAGAGATCCAGTGATCCATCCTGCCACATACAAGGCAAAAGCAAATGTTTTTAATATTCATATGTGCTTTACTAAAATGATGGCTTCATTAAGAAGCAATGTTGACGTGTACCATGTCACCAAGAGGAGAAAGATTTTTAGTTGGTCCAAAGTCATCGTTTCCAGTTTGATTGATTGATACTGAAAGATCCAACATTTTAAAGTTCAACGCTGAAGCAATAGTATGACCTTCATAGATTTCCTCCTCTGTTATTTCCTCCAAAATTACTTCATTGTTGTTTTTAGACTGAAATGAGAAAGCAATTTTCTGTGTATGCTTTTTCCCTAAATCTAGAAGCCTAAATGTAAGAGGGGGGCATCTGGCAATTTCAAACCAATAAGGAGCATAGACTCTAATAGCTTTTGCCAGCGGCTGATGTTCCTTGTCATAATTTTGTTCGAGAATAAGTTGAATAATCCTGCATATACCATGATTTTGTACCACATCAGACTAATTATGTGTTAGAAAGAAAACTATAAAATGAAAAGAGTTCGTAATATACGACAAAACCTTCCAGATATTGAACTTCTTAATTTTATTGTTTTAGATGGAACTCCTTCAGGATGTGATATACAAACAGCTTCCTGTAAATAAATTACAATAAAATGTAAAAGGAATATAAAACTGAATGTGATGGATATAGTATGTAGGAAGAGGCCTTGGTTTAAGAACTTACATGTATTGGTAGCCATCCTTTTTGTGGAAGCAGTGATAGGAACAAAGGGTTTCTTAAGTCAGCATTGTGAACATTAACAGCTTTGGCTGGACCAAATACTCCTCTAGAGCAGGCAACCAAATGACCACTTGTTTGCCTCTCAAGAATAGAGTATTCAGCTGTAAGAGGAAGATAATTACTGACAGATAATGGAGGCTTGACCACAATAACCCAATCCTGAATAGGATCAGAATGAATGTCTTTTGCAATCTCTGTTGCTTGTACGCCTACACAGAACCACAGTTTGTGACAACCATTGGAAGAGGTTCCACTTATTCGGCTGCAGTACACTAGTTCCTCAGTCTCGGTGAGAGTTGATACATTTATTTCAGAAGAGCCTTCTGGTCTACCAGAAACCTCATGATGACCAGATTTGTCCACCAAAGAGCTCCAAGAATATTGATCAGGAACATTAAGGTTTGAAGGCCTTATTTGCAATATAAACATTCCAGATTGTGTCAAGCCTGGTAATGGAAGGGGCAGGGTGTCTCCAGGCTTCAGCAGTCCAACAGGTATCTCCTGCCTTGCATTGTCTGATATTTGCTTTCTCTTCCTGATCCATCTCCTTTGTCTTGCACAGTTCACAAACTTTAGAGGATCAAACGATTCAGGCCATGTTAAACTTTCAACATTAGGAGCATAAACCCAACCATCAGCGGTGTTAATCGATGATGTATCCAAATACCAGTCACCAATCCATTCCCAGCCTGATGGTAAGCCAAATCCAGAAATTGCCTGTACAGTCATCATGACATACAAACTTGTGAAGGCTTCCAAAACAACTCAGTTACTATAACGCTAACAATACCAAAATTGAAGGTTTCCATATTCAAAACAATTTAACAGCTTTGGATTCTCTTATCAGGTTTTATCTTCATATCAGCGAGAAGAATTAACTTATGCAAGTGTTGACATCACTTTTAATCTGTATCTATTTCTTGGCGAGTTACATGATAAACATCATCTGTAATGAAGACTATGAAAAAAAATCAAAAGATAATAAAATATGTCAAAGTTCACACATTATTAAACACAAAATGTGATAGGAAAAAAGATTTGAAGCATTTCCATACCAAAATTTTCCAATCCAAAGTGCATAACTCTCAAACTTTATATCACTAGAACAGTAGACAAGACTGTCAACATTTATCCAAAAACGAAAACAGAAGAGAAGAGAGAAAAAGAAAATCTCTAACATTGAAAACTAATTTAAAGGGAAATGGAGAAAGCAACATAGCAGAAATAACTACAAATCAGATGCATCCGTAGTGACTATTTGAGGAAGCAGAATGACCACAGTAGTAACTAACCTGATGGGAGCTTCCAGTTTCTGAGCGGTCTTTAGCAGGCTGAAACCCAACCCAGCCAATTGTCGGGTTGTATTTTTCAGTTTCAAAGAATTCATCTATCTGAATCCTGCCATCATCTATTTGTAAACCTCCAGGATTACTTGAATCATTCAGTTGCAGTGACCTTATCTTTTCAGTGGAAGCTTTGGACACAAGGCACAAATCAAGTACAAAATCTGTTTTATTGCGTACTGAAACCAGAGACCTGATATTCACATATCTATTGCCATCCTTGATGACTACTTCACTAGCAACAACATCATTGCCTAACCGCCAACAAGCAGCAGGCGCAGCATAGTTTAGCCTTACAGTTGTCCATGGCCCCTCCATGCTAGGACTAATCTGGATAAATCCAGATTTTCTGCCACCAGTAGCAGTTTCATCTCTTTCCTCAACTTCAGATTTGGATGAAAAAAGTACAGCACATCTTATTCTACCAGACAGCTTCTTACATTTATCCACTTGGCCTGTATTCTACAGGAAAAAGATTTCAGAGTCAAACAGCTGATGAATGCTTCTATCATAAAGGAAGGAAAAGAATTGGAAAAAAAAATGCAACAAATGACTTTTACCATAGATTCTGCTGAGCACAATTCTATCCAGGTTAAGTTATTTAGATAATCAACCTGATATAAATTGTCCTCAATGTTTACTGCTATTTCATTCAGTGGAGCTGAAAAGAATCCAACAGGATCACCTGTAATATCAAATGAGAAGTTAATAGAGATCCAATCAGTGATGTCTTAAATAGCTATATGAGCAACTGTCTTTCATGAGGCCCAAGTTGAATATCCTTCTAAAAATATTAGAAATATATTATCAATGAGTCAAAGGTTCCTCAAGCTAGAGAATTAGTGCACTCCTATAAATTGTTTTACCAAAGACACAGGAGCTCTTCAGAATATTCACATTTTTTTCGAATTTAAAATTGGGCACTGGAATGGTCAGTTTGGCGACTTCACTAAACCCATATAAAAATAAAATAGAACAAGATCAATGAGGTGAGTCAAGACCAGAGTTGTTGAAAGGCTTTCATCAAATTTCATAAGCCTTTCTACGACATAGAGATGAGTACAAACTCCATAAAATACAACCACCCTTTCCCAAAACATCATCAAATTTTCTTGAACAAACTCAGGTTTTCCTGGTTCACATAGCCCAGAAGATCTGCCTAATATTGTGTTTTATCTTCTTCACTCCACCCTGGATTCTCCAATTCAAAATCAGATTGGGTTAGCTTTGTTCAAAAAGTCACCCAAAGCAAATTCAATAATTCCCAATTAAAAATCATAAGAAATATATAGCCCTCTGCTTTATTCCTGCAGCCAGGTATCATCGCTCTCTGGAAACAGCATGTTTTTCTGAGATCGGTAGAATCTCCATATTTTCAATTGTGAACTGACAGAAAAGTTAAGCCCAAAGAGGAGGATTTGTTTTAACAGCTACTTTCTTTTCAGCTGGCAACAGTATTGATGCATTTGAAGGGCTGCTTGTCTACATTTTGACCTCTCCCATCCATCATAACTTGCTTGTCTTACATATTTACTGATAGATTTCTAATTTGAAGAATCAAAATGAATAAACTAATGACTTGACAAATTTCCTTTCAAATTTATGATTTTTGCCAAAAATAGAACCTTTTTATGACTACCAACTCATCAAACTTCTGAAAGTGAGTCCAAAGATAGTAAATGATAGACAAATGTAATATTTTCTCAAGATTTTTATTCATCCACTTGAGATTTTGAAAATCAGTTCGTTGATCTTGAAAACTCTCTCATTGAAATTGCACAAACAAACAATTGAATTGCCTTCAGTTGGCCGTTACCAACAAAATCGAGCACAAACTCCTATTTCTTATTGAATTAAATGATCAACTCACTATCAAAGATTTTCTTTTGGATTCGATAAATTCGGAAAAAAAAAATTGACAGTGCAATATGTATTCTTAACTTCCAGAGTAAGAAAATTTAGTTAATTTTGCCCAAAATGTTGAGAACTTCTACCAGGTTCAAATGCAACAATAGTGAAATTAAAAGAATTTTATTCAAGTAACTTTGGGTGTAAAAAAGTAACTTCAACAATAAACACAAACAAAAGGTCCATTTATAAATATTGATACCTTTTCCAATGTCTGTCACTATTACTTCAATCTTGTAATTTTCCTGCAATAGTTAGAAAACTACAAAAGGTGAGACACCATAGAAAGGGAGAGCGACCATACGTAAAAGTGCTTCTGAGCAACCATAAGTCCAAAACAATTAGAAGTAAATAATTACGACAGAGGAGAGGGAAGGCTTATGCTCAAGGCTGATTATGGACGAGAATTCATACACAAGATATGAAATCCATGTGTACAGGTGCTAATCAGCAACCATAACGGAAAAAATTACACTTTGCAAGGACAGAGAGATTAATGTTTTTGCCTCAACAAATGCATATACCCCAAAAATTAACAGGAAAATACACTTTGGATAGCAGATGTGCAGCACATTGTGATATAATTGCAAAATAGTATTCAAACAGACAGGTGAAAATCAGAGATAAATACTAACTGAAAGGGGGAGAACACAGAGAGGATGCAATCAGCAGGATAATCACATTTTGACAATGAAAGTTAACTTGAAAGATAATTGAAGTTTAAACATAAAAAACAGCATGACCATAAACAGAAAGCACTTGGGTGCAAATATATATCTCATCAAGGGTTAAATAGTTAAAATTGAAAAAAGGAAAGGAGCACATTAAATTTCAATATACTAAATCAAGCAGGTAACATTATATAAAGTAAGACTAGGCTGTTCTGATCTGGAATTCAGGAAATGGACTGCCAGAAAGCACTTTAAAACAAAACCTTTTGTTATCTCGGACATATTGAACACAAAGAAGATAAAAAAAATGAGGACAACTGAACAACTTGGGCAACATAGAGAATAGCAAATCAAATTATTACTTCTTCAAAGGTGAGATTTGCACAAAATATTACACGGGGAGAAAACAGGTGGAGTTTTAAGTGCCCTGTATTGAGTGAGCATGATATAAGATCACATGCGCACTTATATTATAATCGGGGCCATGAAACAGTATAAGAATTGGATACCATGAAACAGGACAAGAGCTTTAGCATAGAGAGAAAAGGAAGACTTCTCTAGAGCAGCTCACACAATCAAACATCTATTTTAAAGTTGGTAAATAAAGCAAACTCAGAAACTCGCAGAACACTTTTCATACCGGGGAATCAACTTTGAAGAAGAATATTTCACTCCAATTAACAACTTCAAGCTTTGAAGACGAGGAGTAACTTGAGATGCTCCCACGTGTGCGTGAACTCTGCTGATGAAGAGGTGAGTCACTAGTAATGCTCTGATTTGGAGAAAGACGAATAGCAGCAGTATACTGGTGAGGAGTTAACCCTCCAATACTTGGAAACTACACACAGACATACAAGAAAAGTGTTCAACTGAGGAAAACTACACAAAAAACAAAAATAATATGGATAGAAATAAAATATGAGCTTAGTGATGCAAATAAAATACATACAAGTGTATATGGAGTTGCTTAAAAGATTAAACCATGGATTCCTAAAGGAAACCTAAATCTTCAATAATTAAGCATGAAAATATTCCAAACAAACTCATCTTTTTTTTTCTCTCTTTATCTGTTTTCTTCAACACAGACTGTTAACTGCTATATACATTAATCAGTATAAGGAATCATAAAATGCCTCTAAACAGGACATTGGTTCCACTTTCTAGTTCTTGTCTTAGTAGATACTGCTCTATGAAGAAGTAATGATCTAACATATTCATGTAAATGATTTTTAAGTAATAATAATTAAAAAAAAAGGCTTCAGATAAAGAGAATCAACCGAAGACCCACATTGATTTGTTGGTTTATGTATAATTCTAAAGTCTACATTACAATCACTGAAAATAAAGCCAACATAGAGAAACAAAGTCTACTATAAAAGTAAAAACAGAGAAAGCCATATTGCCCATCACATGATAAAGGGCTTATACCTCTGCTTCCAACATAATAAGTGTCACCATTGTCTTGGATTTTCTGCAACTTGTTCCCTTCAAATGAGAGTCCAGCATATTGTTCGATACAGGAACTTTCACAGGCTTTATATCCCCAGATGGCATTCTTGTTACATTTAAAAATCCTTGGATTTCAGTAGCTCGAATAAAAATATCCTGACCAAGTTTGTTTTGTGGGATTATATAATAATCTCTCTTGTGAGGAAAATCGATGATAGATCCTCCACCATAAGTTGGTGAAAAAGCTTCCTACATACATGTGATATACAAACAGCATCAGTAGATTCAGACATAACATGCCAAAAGATATAGCAATTCAGAAAAGAGAACAATAAAACGTATATGAATATATATGAGCCGCAAGCATTTATATTTCTGATACAGAACATCAATACAAATCAGAACAAGTTTACCCTTGTTTTATTGTACTTGTCAACATGATTAAGGTTGTCCCAGCTCGCATATGCTTGAATCATCATATTAGCATTAGACAATGAGGCGTTCAAGTTCAGTTCCCTAGTGGACGTGATACGTAACTGAGAAGCTGCACCGGGGGCATTGAGATCATATTGGTACCTGGTAATACATTACACACTACCATAAGACTAAAATTCCTAAGACAAAAGATGAGGCATATGAGTAGGAAAAAGCAAAGCTTATGAGAAAGGATGAACAAGAAGATATAAGCACTATTTTCCTGTTGAATTGAAATAAAAAGAGAAATATCAAGTACTATATATAAGTTAGGAACACGTAAACAAGTTCCCCCATCAACACAAGGGAACAAGAGTGAATCACCCTTGCCCAACATAGAATTCAACTGTTTCTGTAATTACTGAGCTCAAGACTTACAAATTTGAAATAATGTTCTTTCTCAGGAGTGAGCATATTGTATTAAGAAGCACACATATGAACCTCAATAGATGCAAATATTGAATTTCCAACAACTTAGAAGAACTTTTAACAAAACTGGCACAGAAAATCACCAAACAAGCAAATTTAGAGTTACTGTTAATCTTATGAAAGGGAAATTGAAATCTATTTGAGATAGCTTGAAAAAGTAATGAATTTAACTATTCTAAATCCTTCCTCTCTTTGTTTACATTCAATTTGAAACATGGTACAATAAATTACCTTAAAAATCCATCAACTGGCTCAACAAGAGGCTCCCAAGATTCATACTTATCATTGTATGATCTTGCAGCTAAAGAGAAGCTGACTGTGGAATTCAAGTAGTCAGTTCTCCCATGCAAACTGAACCCCATTCCACTCATGGATATGTTAAACAAAGGAACCATCTGCCAACAAAGAAAAAATTAACATGGAAATGAAAACATTAAGAAAAATACTGAGAATTTTGAGTTGAAAATCTTAGTTAATATCTTTACATTAGGCATTACATACAATGTGAAAAACTAGAATTAAAGTCGCAAAATCTGAAGCAAAAATATTGACATGCTTATAGATCACAACAAAATTGCGAGAAGCGTCAAACTGTTTCATTCTCTACCAGCCTACTGGTGAATCAAACTTATGATCTTTCCCTCAAAATGTGTTAAGTAAATTATTCCTTGAAAGAAACCTAGTGGGGAATGGGCAACCACCTTCAATTTAGATAGTACTAAAAACAGAGAAACAAGACAAAAATAGGCCTGATAAAATTTCAAGACAGCTTCTGCAAGAAATCTTACTCGTCTATGTTTCTCCTCAACTAATCCATTATCAAATTCTAGCATAGAATAACAAAAGGTAGTTTAAACATATCGGTGATTTCCTTAATTGACAAAGCCGTAATAAGAATTCTTACCAAGCCACCATAGTCGTCAAAAAGTGCTGCAGAAAAAGTTCTAATTTCTGCATCAATGATAGTATCATCTGAACTACTTGGAAAATTTGGATCTGCCAGTTTTAAGGCAAACCTCCTTGGAGGTTTTTTTGAACCACTACGGACAATAAAGGTGCCCAACTCATTACCAACAGTCCATATGCTAAAAGGTTCTGCTCGAAGCTTGGCATCATAAGTATCCCATAAACTTTCTTCCAAAAATTGGTCCCCAGTGACCATATCACTGCGTATGCATCTTAATGTGCTGAACTCAAATTGTTTTGGTGTGCCCTTGCATGCAATGCAACCTAAAGAAACAAATCCGGGTGGAGCTTGAGGAAGCCAGAAAGAAATATTCTCCACTCCCCTTTGCTTTTTGATTTGTCCAACAAGCTGGAAATCCAGAGGGACTTTGAAAAGTTCTTCATCTCGAGTACCATGAAGAACAATGCAAGTATTTGGTGGCTCATACCTATGTGCAATACTCAACAAGGTCAATTTCTACATCATTAATACAAAAATATGAATCTACCAGGAAAGGCAATACCAACCATCACTTACCCTTTAACAGCAATATCACCAAAATATACCAGACCCTCAGGGACAATTGGACGCCATATGGATAGTTTCTTCTTTGAGCTTGAACCCCTATTCCACCATATCAGTCGAAAACTTGCAACAGCTTCAAAACGTCCACCAGAGTTTACAACTGCTGATTTTTCCACTTGTCTTGAGTGAACATGACTGGCAGAAGCTTGGACATGGGAATGCTCAGATGCTTTTGGAGAGATTTCTGAATAACCAAAAATTATATGACGCAACTCATATGCCCTACCCAGTATGCTGAAAGTCGAAGGATCTGCTGGCAAGAAACTTCCAACAGAATTATCCACACGCCAAAATAACAAACTTGATGGACATCTGCAAAGTTATTAAAGAAAATTATTTGCACTTATTTTTAGAAACAAGAGATTCAGATTAGATATCCCCCCAAGGAACTAGTAATCAAGTTCTCATGCACATAAATCTTATATGCAATATTTAATATTTCCAAGGATATGGCAGAAACAAACAAAGCATACTTCTCAGCATCATCAGCAACCTTCCTCAACTGCTCATGAAATAAATAGGATTTTACTGTAGTATTTCTAGGAGGATACTAACAAACAGCTGACCTTAACCAAAAACTTTGCTTGATCAAGTGGTTGTGTGAACAATTTGCTGTTGCTACAAAGCAACTTAACGATCAACTTTAAAGATTTTTCAGAAGAGACCTTCCTAAACTGCTCACCACGTAAGTGAAATTTTACTCAAGTAGTCTTACTAGGAGGATATTAAAAATCAGCATCATCTTCTTAAAACACAAAACTAGGCGGATCAAGATGTTGCATGTACATGCAACCACTTTCAGGCAACTTAACCACCATGGTTGGGTAGATTTGTTTAGCAACAAACATACAAAAAAATATACATATATGGATGTCCAAACATATATTTATCCACATATATATTGAGCTCAAAATGGACTTGTAACAGAAGTTTTTCACATACAGATCAGTAGAGCTGATGGTAATGCAATCCCTCAGAGAACAAGGAGATACTAAAGAAGCTGAGATGCAGTAAGCTGACGATAGTGATGGTGGTGTAATTCCCGAGGAAACAATACAGCCCAATGCAACATAACCTTTGGGTGCTTCAGGGAACCAAACAAAACAGCAATTGTCTCCTTCACTGAGGATATCATTTGGTAGAGAATCATAATTCAATACACCTTCACCAGAAACAGTCCCAGAAGCTAAAGGTGGCCAAATTCGTTTAAAAGATACAGGCCGTTTGACTATTGCAAAGTTGGTATTTACAGCAATAACTCCTTTTGTAGGTGGCTTGTCCCTATCATGTGAAGACAAATAATATCAATATTTTACAACCATACAAAACAAACCTCAAGAGAAGAGATTGCCTAGAGTGGTCACTGACAGTGGAGTCAGATAGTCACCAAGAACTGCAAAGCCAGGTGGTGCACGGGGTTTCCAAAAGGCATATACTTGGTCACTAGAGGAGTCTGCCAAGCACAACAAAGTATTTAGTGAATATACAAACTGCTATGCAAGTTCATGTCAATCCTCCATATACTCAAAAACAGATAGAAACCAAAAAAAAAAACCATCATACTTCCAGAGACTTAAAAGCAAATAGAAAAAAAAAAATAAAACCTCAGCTTACTTCTAATAGTTCCAACTTTGTCAAACTGAGAACAGACTATTGTCATCTTCTTTGACGTCATCCTTAGAAAGGCCAAAATATCCTCTTCAACCGCCAAAAAGAGTCTCAAAATGCTGAATGAAAAGTTCATGAATATATCTGAAACAGATACATGTATATTCGTCTTCCCAGATGCATTTGAATACGTTATGGAGGTGTCAAAAGGTTCCAAAATTCTGATTCCACTACTTTCCATCGAGAAACCAAGTACATTTGCAGTCAATTCAAGGGTATTGCCTCTCATAACAAGTCTGGTAGGAGCATAAGCACAAATGTCATTTTCCAATCACTTCATTTTCTATAATCTATTTTACATTAAAAAAGGGAAGAGTTATAAAATTAAAATATGAAAACTACAACTAAATATGACCGTGATGACAAGAAAGAGCATATAATTATAGCTTTTCTCAATAAAACATCCCATTAAAGTTCCTGGACCTCCAAAAACCATTACAACTGTTTCAAGGCCCATAGTGGTCTTAGCGTTGCTTTCAAAAAGTGTGCATTGTGATATCCTACATAGCTCGGGCAAGTGAAGGCAAAAGTGCCTTATAAGGAAAGCAAAAATAATCCAAGTTAACATTGAAGCATTTTTGGGGGTGTGATGGACCATACTAACCCAGACAAAACCCACCCCTATGATGGCCCACTAAGTGTGGGATAATATTGGTGCTTGGGGCCGTCTGTTACATTTGGTATCAGAGTTAGAGCCCAACCGGAGGTGTGTGGATGTTGCTCCCAACGAGGACACTAGTTCCCCAAGGGGGGTGATTGTGATATCCCATATCGCGCAGGCAAGTGAAGGCAAAAGTGTCTTAAAAGGACAACAAAAATAAGCAAAGTTAACATCGACGCGTTTTGGTGGTGTGATGGACCACACTAACCCGGACAAAACCCACCATTGTGAAGGTCTATAGCGACTAAGTATGGGACAATATCTAAAAATTGCACACAGGATTGAAAATAACTTCATAAGAGTGTCAGAATTGATTTCAGTATAAGTTGATTCTCCAAAAATAAATAAGCATGTCCGCTTGCACGCATAGCTCCTATTAGCATCAAGGATCATAGAACTATTGTATTAAATTCATCTAGTCAATCTGACCAGCCCAAAAACATGATTTTTCATGGATATTCCAAAACTGTGATGAAATTGACATAAGAAAAAGAAAGGAAAAAAGACACAGAGAGAGAGAGAGAGAGATTTGAAACCACAGATTTATGAAGTGAGATCTATTTCAATGGCAAGACTATTCTAGTAAATAATTAACTAATAGAAAGAAAAAAGCTGCAACATATCACTTTGTAAGACTAGCATAAAACCAAAGAAATGTTAGCAGGATAAGGAACATCCTATGTATTAACCAGGATTAAGTAAGAACTATTTATTATTATGTAGATAATAAATGAGAATATTTATTTAGTTCTATGAAATATTCAGATATGGGTTTTAGCATAAGCTTACAAGTTTCAGACTAGCAAATAAAGCTTTTTAACCTGACAAAATTTTCATGGAAGCTAATAAAATCCACATGACGGTTTGTCCGAGTCATATGATTAATAAATTTATTTATGACTTCTCAATTAGGAGAAATATTCTGATTTTTCAACTGCATTCTGCATCAGGTACTGATGTGACATGTTCACAACTCGTTTTTTGAAAAATAAGATTGAAAATTAGAAAGGGCAAATCAGAGTAGTATCCTAATTTGATAATGCATCTGGTAGAATTTCCTAGAAAAAGTATTCTGAAAATTAAAACAGAAAGAGACATGATGATAGCAACTATATTTGGGGTGCCTACAATTCAGTTAAAATTTTAGTAACTCAAAAGATCATCTTATAGTTAATACCAAGACAGTGAAATGAATTGGAATTGCAGTGGAATTAACCTGCTAAAGGCGTCCAACTGTGCATGCAAAAGTTTGTTGGAAAGCATTGGGGATTCCTTCACATCTTTGGATGTATTGTAAAAAGTCAACTCTGGGCCGATAGCCTGAAAAGAGACATCCCATGCAAGAAACACATTCAATTTCATCAATGAATTGTGAAGTTCTGAAGATAGTCAACATTGGCCACAAGTAGGACGATACAATCACAAGCATTAGCCTAAAGGCATAATATGTGAGGACATCTTCTGCATTTTTTAATAAACCAAGAAAACATGCACAGATATTGCACAAAAATACAAGTAAACAGTTTCAAGATTTTTTTGTTAATATGCAAGGTTTGAAAAACATATTAAAAGCTTGGGCAAGAAAACCTGGACAACCCCCAACCATGCCCACAAGTGACTGAAATGGCTTTTGCGTTATCTGTCTTACCAATGATTAGGATTCAGTCATTCCTTGCTGAATCAAAATGCTTTATCCGTAGGCCAAGTACACAAGGAAATGAATTGTACATACGAATGTGTGAGCAACCTTCAATCATTAATACTACAGTAGTCGTGCCATTTTAATTTTTAAGAGTACATACAATTAGAGTTTTATTTGGTTGCTGGAGGAGAATATGCATGTATATGTTAGTGCTTTTTCTTGCATTTGATGCACAGATGTATGGTATTGAGAGAGGACATTTCTACTGAGACAGGCAATCAGAATGTCTGCAGCCTCATTATAAAGCATAGGAGACAAGCATTTCTACAATTTCATAGCACATCCATGGCATAACAAAAATATTACATAGTACATCTCAAAGTTACAGCATATATAGTGGAAACTGTAAAATATATATATATATACTTAATGGAAATCTCAAGCATGTGTTTATCGAGCACAATTTTCTTTCACGTAAAATAAGAGCAATATGCAACCAAACTAATAACAATTTTCTTTCATGTAAAATAAGAGCAATATGCAACCCAACTAATAACGACAATATAATTAACTAGAAATACCTCAGGATATGCCACATGAGATTTATTTTGATGGGAGTATGCATATAAGGAGACATACTAATCATATAATGCATTGTTGTTTTAGCTATTACTAAAAGTATGTACAGGGCACATTTTAAATCACGCTACTTCATGCTCAGTTCATTTCTATTGCCCTTTTCCATGTGGCATGAGGACAACAACATCACTGTTTTGTTGTTAAACATTTGCATATTCAGTAACTATAAATCATAACAAGCTTCATGAACCAATCAAGCCTTTGGGATCAAATACATGAAAAGGAAAGGAATTTGTGACACTGTTTCAGTGTTGCACAGGAAGGAAATTAGAGAGGAAAGAGGAAAACAGATACTTGACCTGCAACTCAAAGATTAACTCCACAGATCTGTCACTTCCAGTGTTCTGAGATGGTAAATCACTAAAATCTTCTCTTGAATGGTCCAGGTGAGGATCTACCTCCCCTGCCTCAAGGTAGACACCATCATCCTTTGAAGCAGAATAACTACTGTTGGCTCCAAGCAAAATACAGGAATCCAAGTATAGCCCATTCTGTTCACAAAGACAGCTAAGAAATTAGTCAAATATTTTCAGCACTGATATACTTTCCTATATACTCGTACTGATGATAAACAACAGAAACTCTATTTAAAACTAATACCTTGATGACAACATTTTTGAATTGCAATCTTTTTCCACTTCCGACATGGATTATAGCCTGCGTACTAGGATGAGAAAGATTTAACCCTTGCCTATCTTTTAAGTACAATATTCCACCTTTACCATCATAAATAAAGTGATCAAATCTTTCAGCATCAGCAATTAGGGGTCTCTTAGGTGATAGTGAAAGTTCAGCAGAGGGCTGACTGTAAATTGGTTGATCCAGAATAATTGCATCAACCATATGCATAAAGCTGTCCTCGTCATTTGACAGCAAGCTGCCAACTGTTGGAACAAAAAACTCAACAACTGCAAGCAGGAAATCAAGTGCCACCAACAGTTGTGGCCTTTGGAGACAAACAGAAACAGAAGATGAATTTTGCCCAAATTTGGCATCAAGAACAAGCATTGTAGTAACCGGCTTAACATCATTCTCTTTTGTAATATTTTCATCAAATCTGTGCTGGTTCTCATCATCAGTCACTAACTGTAAAGAACCATAGCCACTGTCTCGAGGCTTTCCTATTGCTAACCTGAATTCTTCTTCAGTCCCGTCACGGTTATCTATCACACTGAAATCCTTGAGTGATGCTGACAGATAACCTTCACCCAACGTATTAGATTTGTATAAAAGCCACACACCACTAACCTGCACGAAAAGGCATAAAGAGGTTAAGCAGACACATTAAAGTTCTATTCTATGGGACAAATTAACTAAACATGACCATGCAATAAGACTCCCGGTTGAACAATCTAAAGCTGAATTATTTAATAAAATTGAAAACGCCATTGAAGATGATGGAGCTCCAATACTCAATAATATATCCCTCAGGAAATTGTTCTGTTTCCCACATTTCCCACGCTCTCTCTCTACACACGCATAAGACATGTATACACCAATTAGGAAACATAAAACTGACACTTCCAAACAGAATTCGAGCATCCAAGGATGAAGCTGACATGTTGGTATAAATTATATTAGATTGAACCATGCCATGCATCTTTTAAAGCAAGAATAATGCATCCAAGAGAATACAAATGTAAATAAATGGTGCACCTTCAGAGAGGCCAGAGATGAATCTCTGGTTGCCCCTGCATGTAAGCACAATTCAACCAGATTAATGGCAACTGAAACTTCAATTGCAATCCAGATTCCCCTATCTAGGGTTTCAGAGACCATGCCAACCGGAACTTGAGGAATAACAGATTCTATAACATCTTCTGAAGTTGTTGCTAAGTCGTTGCTTAATGAGGGCACCATACGTGGAGTCTCAGAAAGATTAGACACCACACATTCTGTTATTATCTGGTATTCCCGGTTCGATAGAGATGCTTTCAGTTCTTCTATCTGAAAAATCTCAAGGTTAGAATATATGAACATTTGCATACCTTTGCTTGAGACATAGCTCTACATAAAATGGAACACATACCTTGACTGCAGCTTCTATACTCGGTATCTTATGCAGCAAGTCTCTCAGAGCCCTCCGAAGCACAACAGAAACCCCCTTCACATCTTGAATTATGCTTTCACCTAATTCTGATCCGGTACCCACATTTAAATTGATATCCTCAACCTAAATACACAGGAAGGAGTTAGGAGGCACATGCATAAAAGAAGATAAAGCAGATAATGATTGAGAAAATAACTATTGGACGAATTTGGTGCAAACAAAAGTTCAGAGCTCGTGTCCACAAAGGTAGCCAAATAATTCATCGCCACTGAAGATGGTTCACTATAATCTAATTCTTACATAAAAAGCAAATTGTAAGTATAATATTGAGCCCGCCATCTTATTAAGGCTACAGTACACAACCCAGCTATGTTTCTCACCAGTATAGTCAATATTTCCAAATGAACAGCATTCAGCTCACTCTTGCTGCCAGACAACCACTGAAAGCTATTCTGGACTGTTATACGAACAACATCAAGTTTCAAGTAACTGCGAAAGGAAATTCAAAAATTAGATGGATATGACACGAGGTTCAGAAACAAATTTGTACAGAAGCTATGTTCAGTAATAAACATACTCAAGACTGTCCGTTCTCCGAGGCATTAAAATAATAGGTTGTCTAAGTGAAAGATCAAACTTTACAGCAGGTGATCCTTCAATTTCACTAGTCGTAAACCATTTCTCTGAATTTGTTACTTGATCTTTTAATTTCACCAAACCCTTTGAACTGTTGGGAACAAGGCCCATAAAGTAACTAACAACCTACAGATCAAATTTCAAACAAATGAGAAACTGAACATCGGACATGAAAAACAGAACAAATATCTAGAAGAAGAAGAAGTATCTACAATCAAGTTACCTCCTGGACAAAGCGATTCAAGTAAACAACACGTACTTCTGAAAGCTCCCCGAAAAGGCAATACTCATAACCTTTATAGTCTTCATCCTCAACGCTGAAGGAAGTGAAAACCAACTGCAGAACCAGACATAAGTATTCATAAACCTAACCACAACATCATTGGAAAAAGAAAAAAAAGAAGGAAGAGGAAAATATATTGTTATGAATAAAAACCTTTTAAGGGAGCTAACCGAACTTAGTAGGTTTAGAATATCCATCTTAAAACCAAATGAAGTGTAGGTGAAAGAAATTATTTAAAGAAAAGGGAACACAAATTTAAGAACCTCAACAAATGAAGTGCCTCCTGGATTTCTCATATCACAGATCCAGAAATACATATGGTTGTCAGGAAGACTGTCATCACTTATTCTCAAATTTCCCAGGGCAGCCTTTATACTGAAAGAGGATGGGAACACCTTAAAACACAAGACCAATTGACAAGCATTATTAAAATAGGCTTCATATTTAGGAAAAGGCAAATTCAAGAACAGATCAAAAGAAGGGGACAAGAGTAGCAACCTATATGCCCTATCTAACCTTAATATCAGTAAGCAGATTATCCTGTGACAAAGTAGCAAGCTTAGTTTCATCTTCATTCATCAGTACAATTTGCGCACGAGCCATATTCAATGTTAAATTAAAAATAACTCGGGTTTTCCCCTTCCCGAGCAAACCTTTAACAACAGGCTCCTCAGTAGCCATCAAATGTTGGCTATCAACCACATCTTCTCTATTAAAATTCTCAACAGCAGCCGAAGAAGATTCACTACTTTCACCTTCAGTATTGATAGCGTTAACAAATTCCATAATGGCAAGGATTGTAGGTCTACGACAAAAAAATGACAAGGTAGCCAGGGTCACCATAACCTGAAACAATTATTTACATGATCACCTGTCATATAACAACAAATATGAGTTAAGGCAGAAATTCGAACACGGAAATATACACACCCTCTTATCAATATTGTTATACAGAGCAGAGTTCTGGTCATAGAAAACTATTTGAGCTTTCACAAAACTGTCCAATGTCTCTGTTACTTCAGTGCCCTCCATCCTATTTCCCACAGCATCATCAGGGAGTAAACCAGCAATACGACTAAAACTGGGTGTCTTGAATGATAAGTTTTCAGATGGGAGGGAATTGTGAGAACTTAAGTACTTGGATATGGTTTGTGGTGACTGCATTTTGTCATCAGCAGAGTCCAAATTTTCTGGTGCCTCGTAGAATTTATCATCTCCTTCACTTGGAGTCACATCATTACTGTGAAAATTTTGAATCCCAGAGTCATCAAAAGACGAATGTGCATCTGAACTGTGGATGAAGGATCTTGCCAGGTAACAAGGCCTTGATACTCCATGGGAACCACCTAAATCTTCAATCTCCAAAGATTTCAAAACAGTACCAATAAACATATCATTCGCTCTTATTGAAAGTTCCACCTGTTTCGTGGAAAAATATCTTTTCAGAAAGAAACACATAAAAGCATCCCCAAATATATTTATAGTTTATTACTGATCTTACCAGGCCACCTATTGCTCGAAATTCGAACAGTGGAGTCTCTTCAGAAAGAAGAACCTTCATGAAGCTATGATCATGCTAGTGAAAATTAACACATTAGTCAGTTTCATATGCAAGTTTCACTGAAAGCAAACTTCAGAACATAAAATATAGTCCAAGCTACCTTTCTTGTTTTTATTTTTTTAGATAGTTCATAAAGTTTTAAAGGTAGGACATAAAACTATTGAACAAGGTGGATAAGAAATTCATCAACTAAAAAGAATAACAGAAGAAAATAGAAACGTCAAACTAAAGATTATATGTGAAACTAGGAAACAAATGAGAAGAAAAACTAAATCTCAAACTAAAACTCAGTTCATAGGCAGCTACCTGATGACTATAATTGAAGCAAATCTTCAGTTCATCAAGAGCCCCTGTTATAAAAACTGTCTCGATCCTTGAGATCTCAATTGCATCATGCTTCTCACAAATTTCTGTTTCTGAGTCCTCGGGATCTGATGAAGTTTCTGATAGACTAGTGACTGGAGCAGAACCCTGTTTGGAAATCTGTGTGTGAGAATCTCCATTACTTTATACCACTTATAGTCTACTTAGTTACTTAAAGAGCTTAGATAAAATAAACAGTGACCTTTTCCATCAATGCTCCTACTTTTACAACAACAGCACACAAATGCACCCACACACACACATAAGTACACAACAGTTGCTGTAAATGTTTGAAGAAATACTATGAAAATTTACAGAGTTACCGTTCACACACAAGTAAAAGCAGCCTAAATCATGTATCTATCCCGCTTCATAGAATTTAAGGTACAGCACATTTAGTAAGCACTATGTTTAAAGCGAAAAACTTTGGACTTGTTGTTTCTCTCTACTTTTTTCTCCTGTTTCCCTTTTGCTACAGTCAATTAGGAGAACAAATCCTTAACTTTTCTATAAAATAAATGAGGGACAAAAAGTAGATAAAGATGGAATTGCCAACATTCCATTTTGAAATCAATTATCAATCATCAAATCCGAGACACTGTAAGAGGTGCCCCAGCCTTCAAAATTCAGTATATGATCCTCAGAACTCAACATAGTAGGTTATATGAATGTCATGGTAAACGACCAAGGAAGTTATAGTTGAAAACTCTAGATTGCAATGGGCGGTTTCGCTTTGCATAAATGCTCATGACATGATAGGTACTAGCACATTTATTAAGCACTATGTTTAAAGCGAAAAACTTTAAGACTCGCTGTTTCTCTCTATGCACCATGTTTAAAGCCAAAAACTCTAGATCTGTTGTTTCTCTCTACTTTTGTCTCCTGTTTCCCTTTTGCTGCAGTCAATTAGGAGAGCAAAACTTAACTTTTCTATAAAATAAATGAGGGACAAAAAAAGTGAATAAAGATGAAATTGCCAACCTTCTATTTTGAAATCAGTTATCAATCATCAAGTCCGAGACACTGTAACAAGTGCCCCAGCCTTCCAAATTCAGTATGTGATCCTTGGAACTCAACATTGCAGGTTATATAGATATCATGGTAAACGACCAAGAAAGTTATAATTGAAAGCTCTAGATTGCATTGGGCAGTTTCGTTCTGCATAAATACTCGTCACATGCTAAGATATTAGGAAACAAGGAGTACTTATCAGTTTCATTTTGCAACTGGAGAAAACAACCATCACTAAGCAACATTTGGTGACCTCTCTTTCACCTTAGTAGAAAACTTCTAAATCATAAGATTTGGTACTATGGAACTAGGACAAGAAACCCTCAAGAAACTACAGTCTTTACAACACTATATTTCACAATAAAGTAAAAAAGAGAAGAAGAGAAAAGGAAACGACACGAGGACTTCCATATAAAAAGAAAGGTCTCTAAACGTAAACAGGAAGTAACATCAATCCTTTAACCTAAGGACATTGCATGACCATATGAGAAAACATATTTCACGGAGATGCAGAGAGGAAGAACCAAGTTATTAAAAAGACTACACTGTAATTATGTTTGTATTCTAAAAAAACGACGAGGAAATACAAAGTACATATACACCTAACATGAAAAGACATAACACGGAAACAGATAACATGATAACTTAATTCAAACTTTGTATCTCATTTTAAACTATTCTATCTTATGTTCAACACTCCCCCTCAAGTTGGAGCGTAAATATTTTTAATGCCGAACTTGGACTCGAAGATTTAATAAAATTCTATTCTTTTTTTCACAACTTTAAAAAAACAATCTTTTAACTTTCTTAGATGTTTGTCTACTACTAGTCACTCAACAAATACATATAGCTGCAACAATATTTTCTCGTGCACTTTCAATGCATACTTTTTACAGCACAAAATACCATCTCAACATTGATTTGAATAGTTGATTTCTCATAAAGTAGGATATGAATTGAGAGATTGATATCTGACTGTAGAGAAGAAATAAGAGAGACCTCATAGCTGGGTTTTTCAGTCAGTAGCTGAGAAACAATAGAAGATAAAGTAAATCTAAGTAGCTCGGACTCGATTTATAAGCTCAAGAGACTGAGAAATAGTAAAGATGCTTGAGATTTGTCAAGTGAAGAGAAAACATACTGGGCTAAAGAAAGATATTTGATAGGGACAAAATTGAGCGCAGCTTAAAGGAGTTCAAGAGAGATCGCTGTGACATCTAGATCATGAGATAGTAGCAACTGACCAAAAAATTAGAATTAGACAAGGGCAGAGAAAATCAAGAAAAATTTATAAAACCAGCGCATTGAAAATAAAGCAAAAAAAAACTGCAAGACTTGATTGGTATGAGACCAATTTCTTGTGGCTATTGGTTTTTTTTTTTTTTGACCAGACAAGAAGTTGACAGTTGAGGTCCAAAGTTTTGTAACATTTAAAAAAACCCAACAATTCTAAACCCTTTTCAAACAGCCCCCTCCTAATTAGAGTTTAACCCCTTTACTTTTTGAAACATGACATTAAATCCCCTAATTCTAGAAACCCAACTCCATAGTTTTTTAGGTCTAACAAGGATGGTTCCAAAAATAAATATTCAGGGAGCATTGTGGTAGTGGCGGTGACTTGCCAGATTTTGTTGGGTGAGAACTATTTTGGGACCAAAAACAGTGTTTTGTGGTGAATCTCTTTTGGGAAAAGTTGTAAACTGGCGTGTTCTAAATCTAATAGTGAGATTAGTGTGAACCAAGATGGTGGCCGGAAAGTCACCGGTGAAATTGACGATTGGATTTTTTTTTCTTTCCTTCTTTTTTTTTTAAACGGAAGGAGCTAACTAAAGATCTTTCACCAGCTCTAATACCATGTTAATATAAATGTTGAGAGAAAGAACAAAGCGACTAAAAAGAATAGACTGTAATTATATTGGTCTATTAAAAAAGAGGAGGAATTACAAAGTATATATAGGCCCAACATGAAAAATATAAACATACAAATAAAAAATATAATAACAGATAATCTTAATTCAAACTTTCTATCTCATTTTACTTATCTTCAACAAACTACATTTGACATACTGCACAAACTATAACAATATGGAAATATTAAAATTGTTAATAAAAAGAATTGTAAATAAAGCTCCATGAATAATATACCGAAGCACTATATATGGCCCCTTGCAATCGGCTTTTCCAAGTTTTTCTTGAATCATCAGAATCACACCGTAATACAAGTGCATTTACATCTTCCACAACCTAATTATTAGTAATAACACAAACTTAGTTATGTTTAGTAGACCTAAACAGATTTGAATGGAGACGTAAACAAACTTTCAATCTTCAAACTAAAGAGAGTGATATTTAAACCTTGCTATTGGATCGGGCAGCATCACAAACAGCTAATACATAGTCCACACCACCAACCAATTGGGAAGGAACCTGATATACTTGTTTCCCTCTTAAGCTGCAGCAATAACCAACAAGTATATATGACTAATAAGATTAAGTACGGATAAAAATATTACAGGAGACATTAACAAAATGAAATGTTTAGCACATGTATTTCCGCAATATCCTTATCTAACCAGAGAAATTTCTTACTTCCATCCCTAACAAATTTTCATTTTCTTTTTTTCTAGTACCAATATTACTTCACCTCCTTTGTCAAAGCTTCTAAATGTTTACCTCGAAGAACTTCTCAAAGGCAAAACATGATTCAAAAAGCAACGAACAGATTATCACTGCAACAACTGCTCAAGACCGATCAACCAAAATGCACAAGGAACTATTATCACATCATATTCACACCCACAAGAATTTAGAAGGAAAAATAAATTTTGTTGCCAACCATACAAATAGAAACCACCTAAATTCCGCTAACCATGTACTATCATTTGATCAAAATATTCTCCCAATTATTGCTAAGTTTTTACAGGTTTTAACCATCATTTGAAATGAAATAATGTCATGACAACCACAAATTAATTTGGAAAAGTTAATGTCTGAACCTGAGATATTGTTTATAAGATCTAGCATCGGGGCTTTCTAGCACATAAAGATAAGGCCCCACTAAGCAAAAGTATCGCCGCTGCCATACAGCCTCCCTATTTCCGACACCCTGTACCATTTAAAAAGAGAAAAAGTTAAATAACAGAAAGACAAAAATTACAATCTTAAAAATAGTGCTGCCATATAGAGACACACAGACAACATGGAAAGAGTGTGTATTTGTGAGAAAGAGAGCAACCTTCCAAGTAAGTAGGGATAACCACCCCTCAAAATCAGCATTATCCCAAGGGCAAAGGAGATCCAAGTTCTCATTATCCCCCAGCTGAAATATTTTTAATATTTGCATCAACCGGTGATACCGAGCTGGGGAAAAGTGAAACCCCAACGATGGCAGCCGCACAGCAAGTCTCATGGAAGGGTAGGATGGGTTCTCTAACCGAATCTATATATAACACAAATAACATCAACCTTACAAACCTAACATGTAAATTGAGTAGCCGCATAAATTACATGTGAAATATAAGATACAGTGAAGAGAGTGCTACCTGGTGAAACTTTAAGATTACCCCACATTTGTCAATAACAGGTAACAAACTAACACTACTTTGGGCAGAAGCAGAAAGTTTATCTAAGGAGTTTTGGCTCCAGTGATAGTCACCATCGACCAAAAAAGCAGACACATCACTCAACACCAAATCAAATTGCAAATACATATCCAGCTCCTTAGATGATTTGCATTCATAGTCATCCTGCACACATTCAGCACACTCTACATTAAATTCCTATATGCATTTAGAGTAAGAGAACAAAGATCAAGTTTGTGCGTTAACTTGTGAACGGATAAGCAAATTTCCTAAGTCCAGCATTAGTTTTGTTGAATGGGTGCCATCCGGATGAAACTCGGTGGGAATTGTAATCTTGGGAGCAGCAATGTCCAAGTCCAGCAGAAACCTAGCAGCAAAATAATGGTTACGACTAAATAACCAACCTTTTGAACCTTACACGACATTATTTTGATCATTTGCATGCAAACACCACACAAAAGCAAATTATGTTTGCTAGGTGGAATCAAACAGTAGGACAAAACAAATAACTGATCAACAGGATACACAAGAAAGCAAACTTTAGCAGCAAGAGACAACTTAAATTGAACAATGCTCCACTAATAACCCTCACATTTTATGATCATAACATTATTAAGTCGTCAATAAATCCACATCCCATGGGCATGAAGCTAAGCAATGAAGTAAACAATCTCTTTTACTCTTAAACAAATTACCAAGAAACGGAACAAAATAGGAGATCATGCAACCATTCACCTACTAAGTTTATATGGACCACATACACAGCAAGAACTGAATTTAGAATGCAATTCACTTGTACATCCACTAGTTCAATATCAAATTAAAACTATGAAACCTGCTGTGATCCTTCAAAGCCCTGTTCACTTGCTCCTGAGCAGTGCGCTTGACTCCATCAATTGTCATCTAATTACCAATTAAAGAGACTATCAGAAAATCGATCACTAAATAAGGCGCAATACTCATACTTGCTGAATAGAAAAGCCACTGTATAAGAGAGAGATTATAACCCTAGTGCCAGTGGTGGTTATAAACGTACAATGACAAGAAATGACCTCTAAGCTCATCTCTTCGCTAAGAGAAAACAAAATTGCACCATTTATTACAAATCTAAACTACAAGAAGCAAGCCAATTACTTTAATTATTCCTCTTAAAACTTGAATTATTACTTAGACCTCCCTTAAATTTAGCCAAACTACAGGGAAACCTCACTGGTTAATTTTTTCATCACAAACATCCCATGCAAGGGAGGTTTTCACCAAATGTTATAAAGCCAGGAGTTGCCGAAAAAATTGGAGAGAATTATGAGGACTTTTAGAAAGTTCCATGGAAATAGAGAGTTCCATGGAAAATTATTGTCGAATCTCAAAAGCAATAAGGTCAACTTGTGTTTTAGTTAATCTTAGGAGATCAACGAAATTTATTCTAAAATGTGTTAGATGATTTGATAATATGATTAAAAGACAAAAAAAAAATTATATGATAGAATAATTATGGAAAATGATTCATGGTTCCCAATTATTGAGAAATCCTGATCTAATGTGAATTTTCCCAACTATATGAATGCATCTCACAATAGAAAGACTAGTTTTTTCATTTTTTTATTGCAATTCCTCTTTGATGAGCTCTCTTTGCCATAGTTACAAGAAGATATACCCTACTTTTTATTTACCATTCTCCCATCTTCATACTTGTTCCCCGCCAAATCCATAATTTTAAGCTATGATCTATAAACAAAAATTAGAAAGGTTCTATATGCTCATTTCTCTCAACATGGCTAGCACTTGGAGGCTTTTGTTCTTCTTCTTTTTCCCCCTTTTTCCTTCTTTGTTTGTTCGATAGGAAACAAGCACTTGAGACCCTACTTGATCATAATCCAGAGCATGTAAGTAAATAGAACAAAACCTGCATAGCAGCTGCAGTTTCCAATGCTATGGTCTGACTGACTGCAGTATTGCTTTCAAAAAAATTGACGATATCGTCAATGGAATCCTTCAGATACTGAAGAAAAACTTGCATCAGTAAACATCAGTCTCTAATACTAGCACCAATCCAAGAGCCAAAAAGATTAGAAGCATACCATCACATAGCATGGAGAAGCTTTAGCAACCATGCTCCAGTCCACTTTTACATCAAAAGGCTTGTAGCAGAAGACTCCAATTAAAGAATCAACAGTTGTTGCACTCTGCACAGATTCAGGTAAGAGTTTAAGAAGTCATTTCAGTTGTTCAATTCGTGAGGTTTTTGCATAAGTAAACTGAACTAAGAATCAGACCTCAGCCAGGAGACCATTTGGTGATGATAACCGATATGACCCCAGTTTCATGTCAAAAACTTTTGTCTCAGGATAAAGCTTAATGGAACAGTCAAGGCCTTCACATGATAACTCAGCAAGGCATTCCAGAGACCCATCCAGAAGCTTTGAAGCATTATGTTTCATGCGAATCTCCAAGGAAGTATGAAGAACATCCAACTTGTCATTAATCATAAATGACTGTCTATCATCACCTTCCTTATATCCAATAATTTTATTCAACTGTTCCCAGTCTTCCTCGCTGAAACGAAATGGTTCACTCTCGTCTTTAAAGGATTGATTATTCCTAGGACAATATAAATAAATACAAATAAATACAAATAAACATCAGATACATGAAAATAATCATTCTCTAGGTAAAGCTGTTCACCATCCAAATGACCACCAAGGTTTACTAGTTCTTTCTTTCTTCAAGTGACTTTCAGATCCCATTGACTGCTCAACAAACTTGTGAGCCAACATCCTGCACAAATCAGGTTGCAGCAGTACAAGGAAAATCTGATAACTCAAAAACCAATATAATGGGAGTACCAAGGGTGCAAAATAACAAATAAGCATGCCATAATATAAGCACTGCAAGCATGCACATAAGCATGATGCAAATTGAGTATGCACACAGAAATAGAGAGAAAAGGAACTTTCAAAAGGAGTATCTACATGATTCATGTGAGTTTGGACGTATGTTCTCAAATAATTTCTATATACTGTTTGCCGTAGAATCTGGAAACTGGTAACAAAAAATAAATAAAATTTAGAAACAAATCAGCATAGTCATTCATCCAAAGCAGCCCTATAGAGGGAGAAAAACAATAAAAAAACTTCTTTGTTTTCAGAGGTTCATCATTCACATTCTTGCCAAGTAATCCACATATCACCGACACAATAATACATCTCCCATCCCTTCCAAAAAAGCCTGTTAAGACACCGCCCCCTACCCCTCCTCTTCTGTTTCCTTCCAGAACACATGCTAACATAATAATTTTCAATAAAAAAATGAGAGACAAGAAGCAAAATATTTTTCAATAATATTATATACAGTATTATCATAAAACATAAAAATCCCAGACATCAATACTAGATTGCAGGACGTCACAAAAAGTTGACTAATATAGCAGTAATATTTATAATAGAAAGTACTACCTCCATTGCAATATGAGTTCAATATCAAGTCCTCGATCAAGTTCCTCGATTTCTTCATTATCATCAACAACTACCCGACTGATGTCGGATTTAAGCAGTGAGGCATACAGAGAAATATATCTCTTACGTAAGCTCGCATACCGCAGTACTTGCTCCCATGACAATTTCCCACTGCCAAAATTGATTTGCATTAAAAAGCAGAAAATATTCCACTTCCCAGAGGTCCAACCCACCCAACAAGCCTAAACATAAAAGTAATAACTAGTGCGGAAATTGACATTACAAAACAGAAAATGTAGAACATGTAGAACAGTTAGAGAAGACCTTCCGCTTCACATGATAATGAAATAAAAAAACACTCGAAAAATATAAAGAGTAAAATGCTCAAATATACTGGGAAATCCACTACCTGGTAAATCAAACATGCTAACAAGGTCAGAGAACTCAAAGCACCTACTTGTTGATATGGCTTCCTTCAGCAACAGATAATTCATCAAAGAAAAAAAGATAGACCCAAAAACACAAAAGACCATAAGATAATCTAGATTTACTTGCAATAACACCCATAGAATAATGGATAAGAGATGAACATGAATAAGATAGTGATGAGGATAATTTAATTTTAATTGAACTTATTGAAGGAACACAAAGCTATTCTTCTAGGCTTCTGTATTTTCCCCGCTTTCAATTCGGACTACTTGAAGAAACAAGTCCATTTCTTGCATCCCAATGCCCAACCCCCAACCCCATAGCCTACTCAATGTGGAACAAAGACAGGATAGAAAATAAAAAAATAAAACAAAAGATAAAAAGAGGATGAAACAAACAGCATGTATTCTTTGAACTTCTAAGGAGAAAAGTTCTGAAAAAGTGAAAAGCAGATTAATCAGGTTCAAGGTCAAAAATTGTAATTTCTGGTATTCATGCATATTCATTGTATTACTTTAGCCATAATGTTAATCACCCCTTAAAAAACCTTCATAAGGTTTGATATTCACAAATTATAGCAGTATTCAAAAATAATACAAGCATGGACACTCTTTCCAATGCTTACTGTTGTAAGTAGTTAACATAGATACTTAATCCAAGCTACACTAGTACATAATGAAACTTAAAAATGACATACATTTGCAAGGCTCTATAGAATGGGCTTCTTTCCTACATAACATGCAAAACAAATAATTTAAAAGTTTAAAAAAAAAGGAGACAGAAATCAAAGGACTTTAACTACCTTGCCTGTTTCATCTGGTGAGAAACAACTTTGAACGCATACTTCCACCAAGACCTTGGATCAGATTTCACCGAGACTGGTGGTCGATAATGAGCATATTTTAACCGTTGATTAAAGGCAGCAAAATTATCGGCTAATTTCAGAATATTATTGTATCCATTCTGCAAACACAATAATATATTCAACCTAATCAAAACCATTTGAAACCTATCACTCTCAGTATCAAAGAATGCTAGTGGAAGCATTAAAAAAGACCTTTGATAAACAAAGTGTCACATCATCCAAGTTCACTGCCGCCTTTTGTAAAGGTTCACCAACATTAGCTGATACATTTGGCCGCAGTCTTGAGTACTTTGCATTCCCAGTCACAGGTTGCAGAATGTAAGTATGGGATTTTACAAGATGATCAGCTGGTTTACCATCTTTTGTACCAAATCTGAAAACCTGAGGCTCAAGGAGATCTGGTATCAGTAAACTTAGAAGGAAAAAATAACAGAAATAAACAAACAAAAATGAGATACAAAGAAAAAAAAAATCTAAGATAATTCATTGTATTACAGAGGCCAAACAAGACTATACCTGAACCCACTGAGAAGGAAGCAAATCCTCCCATGGCTCATCCAAGTTCCATGGGGTTACATCAGAATCTAGATAAATGGCTAGTCGATCAAGTTCCACACACTGAAACAATGGGAAATACAAACATTAATGACCCAAGATGAGACTCTCATAACTTTGGTACCCTCATAAATCAAACGTAGCACTAATTGAATTGGATGACAATTCTAACCTTCTGAATGCAGTCCAGTGCACCCCCAGTAACAAATGTTTCCTTCCCACTATCATCAATTGTCACAGCTGAGAGTTTCTCCAGGGTTACACCAGCTGCAAATGGGTGCCCAGGATTGCTACAAAAGACAAGTCATATGTCTTCAAAACATGTTAATAGGAGATTAGGACATCAAAACTGAGTGTCTTCTTTACCTCTCCAGATCCTCATATCTAATGTGGATATTTGAAACTGAAAGTTTCAAGTTCCCAATTATTGTGTTGATAAGGGATCCCAACCATGATTTGTTCTTCAAAGAATTAAACAAAGGCACATCAGAAACAGTATATCAATCACATAAGAATTCCAAGAATGGAAATACTGGGAAGTAGGAAGTAATAGTCAAAGTTCAAAGAAGTTGGTCCCCATCATATCTTTCAAAGTTCTTAGTAGCATTTAATTTTATGTGATAATAATAACTCACAATATTCAAAAATCAAAGAGACATTTCTAATTGGTAGGTTAACATGTTATGCCAAGTAGTCGCAATAGCTTGCTTAGAACAAATATTTGACAAGCATTGACATATTTAATTTTAGGTTAACATGTTATGTATGAAATTCTTCTTTAATAAAAGAAAAAAGGTCAATTATTAATACCATAGTAGTGAACCAATGAATCTCAGTATCAAGAAAAAGAAAATAGATAAGAATCGGAGTCCTGAAGCTCTGGACCCCAGACTATAAAACAAACCCTGTAAAGAATTTTACATTTGAATCAAGAAATTTGCACTTCATTATAATAAATCTAAAGATGTAAAGCATTTTGTACTCCATTATAATAAATCAAACAATCAGATGATTTACAGCACCCACATAAATACAGGTCCAAAAGAATAATGTTAACCATACCATTTCTGATTTCAATTGTTGTGCCGTTTCCAACAGTTTCATTTCCATTTCCTATCATGGAATGTATACAAGTACTAAATCAGTTTACCATTCAAACATATTGTAGTTGCTGTTTCCAACATGAAGATATACAAGGCTCGCTCTATCTTACCCGTACTCGGTTTTTCTTGGCTTCTTGGACAGCATCTTCACTATATCCTTCAACTTGAGTTGCAGGTTCAGCTAGTAAAAAAATCCGATCCAAATAAACTAGAACTGGATCCTGGCCTAGCCTACTCCAGGGAACCTGAATTTGAAATACTCAATAGTATAAATAAACACTATAAAATACGCCATTCAACCAAAACTAAATTCTGCATAGATTCCACAAATAACAAATAAGAAACACACAAAAGAACCTAAATTCTGCATAGATTGTGGAATGAAAGGTAGAGAGACCAGAGTAGGTATTGCCTTTTACTTCAAAATTAAATACCCAACAAACAAAAGATTAGCCCAAACCTTAAGTCTAACTGATCCAAGAAATCCTGCCTTAACCCTCACAGGCAACTTTAATGCATTAAGCGCCTCTGGCTTCAGCTGCATATTTGTTAGCTCTACATCACCTGTTATGGATTTTAGAAAGGAAAAGCAAAGGAGGTAAGAAAAATAAAAAAATATATAACAATATTACAAATTTTTAATATGTTAAAGCAAGCAAATGGTCATATGAAAAACGTTTATGCCTCAAAATCAGAACCTCTCATATGGTCATCATCTTATAGGCTACAAGGCTGGACACGCATACAAAATCAGAAAGGAAAAGCAAAGGAGGCAAGAAAAATAAAAAATAAATATATAACAATATTACAAATTTTTAATATGTTAAAGCAAGCAAATGGTCATGAAAAATGTTTATGCCTCAAAATCAGAACCTCTCATATGGTCATCATCTTATAGGCTACGAGGCTGGACACGCATACAAGAGCCAAGATCCCGGCATTCACATGCAGAATGTATTTGAATTCACTAGTGTTCAATTTTGTAATAATTATGTATATTTAGTACATTTTACAGTACAGTGAATTCAGTTCAATTCGATAACAATTAAGCTGTGCCATAGAAAGTTCATAAGACCATAACAAGTAAATATTTGCAAAATTAAACTGAAACAATCTACATAATATACTAGGATCAATTCTTTGTATAACTTGATCATTTTGCATAAACTTGCATTCACTACGACTCTTATCCAAACACAATTTTCAGCATCATTTGAATGACTAAAACTAGGTAAAGATTGCACTCTCACGACCTAATTACAGCCCCAAAAACAGTGGTTAAGTTCATTGCATTTTGCACGACCAACTTATTTCAAACAAGAACCATACTCGAAGCAAGTGGAAACATTTTAAATACTTCAATAAACATATCAAATTTTAATTCCAAGTATAAAATAAAACTGAACTTTGAATACGAATAACAAGCAAAAGAGAGAGAGACAGAGACAGATACAGAGAGAGAGAGATTGACGGACCTTTCCAGACACTGATCTTGAGAGCTTCTTTATTGAGGCCTCTCACGTAATTCCCCAAATACCTCTGTAACAAGTTCGCCACCTGATCCTCCAGCATGTTGGTATTCCTTTCTTGATTCTTTGAAGAATCAACGGTTTCAATTTAAAAGGAATGATCAAAGAAACTGATCAGCGAAATCGAGATTGAAGAGCGGGAGAGTGTCTGTGATGTGCGCATTTCGATTTTGTAAAGAGAGATGGAGAAGGGTAGAACATGCCAGGCTTCTTGAACTCGAAGGTAATACAAGTGATAGTTATACGCTGCGGGTGTTCATATAGGATTTCTACAGTTGTCAAATTATTGTTTGCCAAGTTTGGAAACGGGAGAGTTAAAATTAAAAATAAAAAATTACTGGAAAAATTTAAACTCAAATCCTCCACCTAGTAGAAATAAAGCGCAATACAAACCTTTAAATCAATCATATGTATATGAGCACGAGGGCTCAGCCTAGTTGGTTGAGTATTTTCAAGTTTCACATCCCCACTTAAGTTTGAATTCTCCCTCTCTTCAGGTGGTACGAAAAAAAAAATATATGTTGTAATCTCTCTTTTTAAAAAAAAAAAATCAATCATATATATATTAAAAAAATATATTATATTTTTTAAATAATATTTTATTTTATTATTTTAAATAATATATCAAATTATTATTAAATAATAAAAATTTTAAATTATATCTCTTAGATTATATAAAAATTTTGTGATATAAAATTTTTAAACTATAACTTAAAAGTGTTATTATGCTATAAAAAAGATAGAATATACTTTCTAATTTGTAAGAAGAATATACTGTTGATACAATAAACTAAAAATATTTCATTCATCCACATATAAACATTTTATGTGTCAGACGATATTTTTAAATTTGAAAATGATTGAATTTATTCAGATCAGAATTTACACTCGTTTCATGTTATCTCAGTTCTATAAGAAATGTAAACTGAAAAAAAAAATTCTAAAAATAAAAAGAGAGAGAGTGAGATCAGCTGTAAGCAGTCAATATTGACATTGGCGGGATCATGGTGATGTTTACAGGTGATTGGTCCTCATTAACCAACTTGAGCTGACGTGGCATCGTAAACCTTAAAATTGCTAAAGTGCCATTGTGTCCTAAGGCGGTGGAGAGGAACACGTGGCTTTTTTCGGGTTTTCAGCTGGCTGCTGAGGCCCAAGGGCTAAATTGAACGACACATGGATTAAATGACGGCAAAAGTTTACAATTGGTCAACTGTATTTTATCTTCGACTGCAAGCCCTCGCGTGCTGCGATTTATTATTAGAAATTTTTCACAAATGACCCTTTTTATTAAACAATATTTTTTTTAATTCTAATTGCAGGAGTTAATATTTTGTGATCAAGAAATTAATAATCGGGAAATCTTACTTCTAATATATATTTTCGCCCTCCAACGAGAATTTGAACTTAACACATTTTTCTCTTGAAATAATTTAAATTTAATATTATATTAATTGACAATTTCAGATGTTATATTGTGTAGGGCGTACAAAAATATCACTGATTAACCTTAAATTTAAAAAATATAAGATAATTTTAAATTTTTACATTTTTTGATGTAATCTTAGTTTGTGATAAAAAAAAAAGTGTAAAAATAATTAAATTACAAATAAAATAAATTTTTGTAACTCTCAACCGCTACGAGTTTTACAAAGTTAAACGCCCTCATTGATTTATTAATTTTATTCAACTCCTATGGAGATGGTGCCTATAAAAAAAGATATAGATCTAAATTTTGGGGCATGTTAACTATATCACACGGGATAGATTCATGTGACACATTGTGACAAAAACATTTTAAAATTTTACTAAAATGAACTAAAATAATTAAGTAATTTATCTAATTTATTTTTATTTGTTAAAATAGTTTTTTTAATTTATTTTATTTTATTTTTAAACTTGTTATTAATATATTTTAATTAAAATTTTCAAACAATTAGTTAATTTATAACTTATCTTTTAAGTAGTAATATTTTATCATACTATAATTACATTGTCGAATAATTATTAATTCATAATTATATTTTTTATTATAACTCATTGTTTCCTTACAAACATACATGGTATTGTTAAGTGTAACATTTTATTATATTGAAACTATACTACCGAATTCCTTTCATTTCGTCTTTATGCTAAACAAGATGTATTAAACTCATAATTCATTAAATGATTTTATAAATGTCAATTAAGTATCGCACGTAAATTATTCCCAGTTGTTCAATCATTTGATAACTAAATGATTGTTCAATCATTTGATAACTAAATCATTTGATAACTAAATTATTCCCAATATTTCTTTAATAAATAATCATTACGAGTCAAACTCATTATATTTTTTGTTGTAATTCATTATTTTCTTATAAACATTATTTGATACTTTTAAGTGGTAAATCAAATAAAGTGACAAAATACATATTTTTATAATTCACATCCTTCAAAATCGATATATTAAAGTTCATATATCTAACATGTATCTCATATTTGTCACTAGAGCCATTTCATATTCTCCCAATGCAAACAACAATTGACTTATAGTTCAAGAGATACGAAACAAAAAAAAAACTAAAAATTATATAATTTTAAAATAAAACACAAATTAGAAAAAAATGCACGAAATTCCTAAATAGCACAAAAAGTGCGACAAGTAGGCGCGTCGCACGTGCCTTTTTGTGCGTTATATTTTTAGGTGTACATATTGGATTTTGATTGTTAAATTATTTTCATGATCATGTTTTGTTATCATAATTTTTTTTTTTGTAACTCATTATTTTCTTACAAACATTCTTAAAAATTTTAAGTAGTAAATGAAATAAAGTGACAAAATATAGATATTCGTAATTCATATCATTCGAAACCGGCATACTGAAGTTCCTATACCTAATATATATCTCATCATAATCACTAGAATTCTCTCATATTCCCTTCAAATACATAATGATTGAGTCATACTCCATTGACAAAAAAAAATTATTTCAATTGAAAAGAAGAAACTCGCTAAATTTTCAAGTAGCGCAAGACGTGCAAGAAGTTCAACATGGAAGGGCATGCGAGACGCGTCCACTTGTCTTCCTCACCGGCAACCTATACACTATGTAAATTGTTTCACAAAAATTGAATTTTTAGATCGAGCTCACAATTCAACTTTATAGATTTCACAAATTTTTTTTTCATTCACTTAATTTCTCTTCAAAATTTTATCATATTATACTAGAATTGTAATTCAATGATAGTATATTTTGTAAATAAACACAATTTAAAAAATATATATTTCAACTTACATGTAGGAGAAAACTTACCTTTATAAATAATTTAGAATTTTAAATTTAATTATTTTAAATGTTGAAATGCATTTTTTGAGACAAATTAACAATAACTTTGAGCCGATTTCTAATTTTTGTTTTCAATTTTTTTATTTATTATTATATTTTATCAACAAAAATTAATTATTTCTACTTATCATTGATTATTAATATACTACTATATCCCTTTAAAAGAATACTTACCTTTTTTTCGTCTTCAGCGCCAAGGCCCTTATAATATATTCTCTTCGTACAATTGTACCACGTGCCAATAATTTAATTAAGCATTTCAATATATTAGCTCATCAAATGACATCGAGTAAGTGATGATTAAAAGTTACATACGCGTTATCAAAGAGAATGTATTACAACTCGTATTTCAAAGTGTCATTATTTTACAATTCATATTACAATAGTCAATTCTTAAAATATAAATATAAATTTTACCTATCAAATATTTAGAAATTCCAAATATTTATTTATAATATTATTATTATAATATGAGAGTTATTTAAATTATAGCACGAGTTATAATATATTATGTTGTGGATATCAAATCATGTTTTTCAGTTTGACATCTCTATGGTATCAACTAAGTCACAGCTTTAATATTTATTTTATTTTATGTGCAGCGAAAAATCATAACTCACACCATAAATAAGAACATATAAGATCAACACACAAATAAAGATAAAAAAAAATAAACCAACCAATAAGACACAATATATAGATAAAAAAAAAATCAAAATTGCTTACGTTCACAGCGGATCCATGATCCAGCTTCTTATTATTGATATAGATCATTAAGTATCTTTTTTACATCATCAATGATCCTATAAGACCCCTTAGTATCTTCCATAAAGACCTCTAAGTATCTACCCTTGATCACTATGACTCCCTAAGACCTCTTAGTATCTCCTCATAAGAGATTTTTACAAAGAATACAAAAATAGCCTGAGCATCTAAGTCAAATGAATTTATGGTGTTTCTTTTGTTCACTTAAAAACTAAAAGAAAATACTCCCCAAAGGTTACACCCGAGTGCGTAGTGCACTTAGTGCCTACCTAGCTCATATATTCTCTCCTATGGTTATATCTTGAAACATTAGATGCTTAATTTTCTCTTGTGTTTAGAAGGGTTTATATAGTGAATATTTCATGCCTACTAACTCTGTTCCTTATTGGAGTAAGAGTCCACTTATTTTGAAAGTCTTAAACTTTTCAAAACACAAAAAATGGATTAAAAAATGACTTCTTGATGCTTCTGGCGTCGCGGCGCTAGCCATTATAGTGCCCATTGCCGCGGCGTTGGGGACCTAATGTCGCGGCACTGGGTTGCTGTGCTGGGTGCCGTGGCGCTCAGCTATGGGCGCCGTGCCTGGTGGCACCTCCCATTTTTTCTTCGCTTCCTTCGCGTCTTTGAGTCCCGTTTCACTTCCCCCTTTGTGTCCCACATGTCATAAATTTTTCCATACGTGTCCTATACGTTCTAGACTTTATGTGACTCTTCACTTCGATACTCATCTCAATTCTTGTCCATCCAAAATTGTTGAATCACCAATTTTTTAAAATATTAAATTATTCTTATTAAATATTAGAATTAATTATAAGAGTTATTAAATATTTAAAATTATAATAATGCTAAATTAATATCGATAACAATATCTTAACCCTTATATGCTACTATATAAAATGTGTTAATCATTTTTTAAAGTATTTGTGTAAAAATAAAGAAGATAAGATAAATTTGGTTTTGATACGTGAAAAAGTGATGAAGGAAAAGAAAAGTATTATGTTATACACAATTTTAAATTATATACTTTTTTATTGAGTTGTGAGCAATCATGACAAAAAGAATTTGGTATGATATTTCGGTGATTACGCTCATTGAGGCGAGTGATTATAAGTATTGAGTTGATTTATGATAATACTATTAACATGCTTCTTCTGTACTCAAGTCATATTTAATTTTACTTTACTCATTATTTTTCTTACGTATATATTATTATTATGTTTCATGTATTTTATACATGATAATCTAATAAAAATTATGACTGTAATAATATAGAAAATAAATATACCTAACATTATTATTAGATTTATTGGTCTTTATATGAAAAAGAGGATGACACTCAAGGCTTAAAGAATGAAGTTATAACCAGTTCATATACAGTACTTTATCAATTCCAAGTTCTTTGGTTTGATATAGTGACAAACACATAGATGGTGGTTAAGTCTTTGGATAATAGCTGTAATCAATTCCAACCACTTATGTCCTTGATAGATGTTATCTTAGTCAATAGATATTGGACATCAAACTCTAAAATCGTCCGCTGTGCTTATGCAATAAGATCAATGAAAAGAAGAGGGTGGAAGCCGCACTTTATTATGAGAAAGATCAGGAAAAGGACAATGGTTTATGGTGTCAATAGAGGTAAGGGACATATAAGGGATTGCGGTTAGTGGTGGTTATGGCACAGAGATAACTGATAAGGATTGCAAAAGTGACATAAAAGAGAGAAGAGTGGAAGCTATGCATAGGAAAAATAGTTCTTCTAATTTAATAATAAATAAATATTTTTATTTTTGAACTTGTCAACTTTTTATTTAAGAATTGTGAAAAAGACCTTTTTACTCTATAAATAATTTGCTTTATGACAAAAACATTAGGTAAAATAATAATCCCTAAAACCGCTACTTAACTTGAATGTTGAAGGACCGTTACCAACTGCAATGTTAACGCATGTTTCTAACCGCCCCAATTCCAAATTTCATTCTTCACCAGTCATTTAATGCCCTATATCCATCTTTTAATACAGTCCAACCCATCAATCTCGAATAAGTATCCATCTCACAAAATTCTTAATGTCTGAGCTATAACTAATTTTCGACCTCAACAAAATTTAATTAAAAACAAAGCAAATTAGTTTAACAAATATTTTATTCCATAAAAAATAATCAAATATCTATGTCATGGAATCTACATAATATGTGAAATGTTGCCGATATTAAGCCATGTACTTCAATTTGACACTCATATGGTGTAGTAACCAGTATCCACGACTGGTAAGAATAAGTATTTATATATGTATAAATATACGTATTTTATTTGTATGTTGGTGATACTTGATTTATATATTGTTATTAGTAGTGTTTGTATAGGTTAAGGTGATAATATTAGCATTGGGTTTAATTGCAAGACTTTAGATTTATTTTAGGGACCAAATTGTAATACTTTAAAAGTTTTGGGGGTAAATTCGTAAATATCAAAAATTAGCCACTTAGTATAAAAATACACTTTTAAAACCCTAATTCTCTCATTTTGGTCGAGCTACCTCTTTTAGAGAGAGAAAAGAGAGAAAAAGAGGGGAGAGAAAGAGAAGAAGGAGAAGAAAAAGAAGAAGAAATTGGAATTTTGAATTTCAAGAGGTATATCATACGTATTTCTCAATTTATTGGTATTAATTAAGTTAATTCCTTTAAGTTTTGATTTCTGAAAATATGTATAATTGAGGATTTGTTGTGTATTTCGTAAGATCATATGAGAATTGATGATGATCTATAAGATAGTTTGATAAATCATGATGAATTATGGAATTTCTGCTGGATAACCTCTTGATCTAGGAATTTTATAAATTGTTGTGATTCGATTCTGGTTTTGAATTTTGAGTATATGAAATTAGACATGTTAAGGATCATCTAAGACTTTAAATCGATTGAAAATTCTGGAAATTGAATTTATAGTGAATTTACCAAAATGACCCTGAAATTCTGGAAATTTCCTATGTAAACAGTATAATACAGTGACGAACAATGTTTGTCCTACTGAATGATCTTCAAAAATTATGAATTTGTGGAATATGATAAGTTTATATGTCTAATATGATATACTCGGAATTGAGAATTTAGATCAATGTGGTTGAAGTGTTATGAATTTCTAAAGTGTATCAGCTCATTGCAATATTTGATTAACAGATTTTTAAAGTTATAGAATAAAATAGTTTTAAAATACTTTTGGCAGTGATTTGGAAGTGAAATATTTATCATGGACTGAGATATGTGTTAAGAGTAATTATGTGATAGTTTTATAATTTTTGAGTTAGTATATGATTTTATAAAATTGGGATATTGAATACTGTTCAGTAAGTATCTTGATCCTGTCAGGTTTGTAGTTTGGATTCGATGGTGTGTATGGAATGGATTGTGTAGGAAATTTGATATAATATTCATATATAAGAAGGATATATGAGTCAAGAATGGTATATTCTGATTTTGGAGTAATTGGACATCATTTTATGTATTAGAAATTTTTGTTAAGTGTAAGTGGTCAGAATGACAGGTTTTGAGAAACCAAATATTTAGACCAATTTGATGTGATAAATGCATTGTGTATAATTTTGTAAGCTATTTAAAGTATTTTGTGTGAATTATGAGGCTTATGAAAGGATTAATCTCCATTGATAGGTTAAGGAGATTTAAGCCTTGTAGCTGAAAGTGTTAAGAGGTAAGTATACTAGACTTTTTACTGAAATCACAATAAACATAGTAATTGTTTTGTATGATTTTGTAAATGTGGTTAGGAATATGTTTATGTTATGTCAAAGTATATTTTAATATAAAATGTGAAGATATGTATTTATGAATGTGAACATGGACATACATGACATACATGTGTTTTTTTAAAGTGAGCTTTCAAAATAAGATATGTTTAACAAAGAAAGCTTTTGAAGTGTAATATGTCCATGAGAAATATTTTGTGTTTTGAGGGTACTTGAACTCACTGTTAACTTAGTAGGCATTTTATGTGATTTGTGGAGCCTTTATGTGTGGCCTTTCCTTCGGGATTGGTATATGTTATGTGTTCCATATGTAGGGAGGATCCTATTAGTACCTAAAGGAAGTGTGAGTCATCACATTCGTGTGTTGGCGTATTGGTGCATGTGAAAGGACTCACCGATGATCAGGGTGAGGGTTTGGCTTTTACCTTCGGGCATGAGCATTATATATGTGTAATTTCAAGACCTCACTTGTACCATTCTTCTCATACGGTATGTCACCAACGAGTGACATTTGGCTCATTATGTGATATGTGATATGTAAGTCCTACTAAGTAGTAGTTGAGTGATGGTATTCCTATTATGTGTTTTGAAAGAATGTATAAGCGCTTACATGATATGTGATTTGATAAGATTATGATTTTGATTGATCACAGCATATCATACATATGCATCGTGTACATATATGTATTTGTATTTGATATATGAAAAACTAGTATGCTTACTGAGTTTTATACTCATTATAGTTTATGGTGATTTCAGGTAAATAAGGTACATGTGTGCATAGCGGATTTGGCAAGGCTTCTGCTGTTCCTTGGGTTCCCTAAGTTGCTAGGTTACCGAGTGTTTCATTTGGGGACACGTGGGATATGATATTTGATTTGTCCCTATTGAATAAATACTTATGTATTATTTCATTGTGTGTGGATTGGATTTGGTTTAAGTTTTATAAAGTGTGGTTATTGGATGATTTTAAGTAAGAATTTGCAATGGATATATTCTGGGCTCCCGGTAACAAAGTTGCTACTGGTGACGTAGTAGAGTGTTAATCTCTGAGAAAACTCTGCGTATCTCCGGTTTAATAATTGTCCCAGTCATAATTCAATTGCTATAATTCTGAAAGAAATTAAAATAAATGCTTAAGTATTATTGAATGAATGTAAGTGATGTCGTGTGTCGGATCTTTTGGGTCTCGGGCGTGACATATGGTATCAACTAAGCCACGGCCTTGATACCCCTTATATTTTATGCGCAGTAGAAAATCATAACTCACACCATAAGCAAGAACACGTAAGATCAACACACCAATAAAGATAAATAAAACAAACCAATTAACAAAACACAAGATACACGTGGTTCGGTCCAAAATTGCCTACATCTACAGAGGATCCATGATCCAGCTTCTTATTATCGATATAGATCACTAAGTATCTTCTTACATCATCAATGATCCCACAAAACCTCTTAGTATCTCCCATAGAGACCTCTGAGTATCTACCCTTGATCATCATGACTCCCTAGAGACCTCTTAGTATCTCTTTATAAAAGATTTTTACAAGAAACACAAAAATAGCCCAAGCATCTAAGCTAAAAAGATCTATGGTGTTTCTTTTGTTCACTTAAGAACCAAAAGAAAACACTCCCCAAAGGTTACACCCTAGTACACCACGCACTTAGTGCCTACCTAGCTCATCTATTCTCTCTTATGATTACATCTTGAAACTTTAGATATTTATCTTTCTCTTGTGTTTATAAGGGTTTATATAGTAAATAAAACACCCTTCGAAACCCTAAACCTAATTAGAATAAGAGTCTTTACTTGTAAGAGTTTTAATCCTACTTAAAAAAGTCAATTGAGCCAAAACAAGAAATACCCTAAAGTAGTCGCGTGAATAATAATTATGTGAACAGTACTCCTCTGTGAACAGTGTCACCGCATGAACAATACACATTCTTTTGTCTTTCCATTTTGCTCCTCCCTTGTACACCCAATGCGTACTTGACTTCATAATTACTCTCATCTTGGTATTCATCTCAATTATCGCCCATATAAACTTGTTGAATCACCAATTTTAAATATGAAACAATTAATAAAAAGACTAAAACATAAATTGTCACGAGTCCAACAAACTACACATATCTTCACATTTGTACGATATTATCTACTTTAACCCTCATAGGTTTGCTCTTGGGCTATACCTTAAAGGCCTCATATTAATGGAGACATAGTTCACTCATTATATAGCCATGATCTTTTTAATTTATTGTCAATATGAGACTTTATTTACTTTTATAATAATTCTCCCCTTAAACAAATAACCACTACGCCTCCCCCCAAATGATATTCCATCTATTTATCTTTCATATAGGAAGATCTCGCTCTTTTTTTTGTACTCATTTTTTACTTATATTCACTGCGTTGTAGGGGGCATGCCTTATGTGAAGCCTAGAGTACCGCTTATTCCAAGAGCCCGCTCTATTAGGTTAACTCCTTACCATTGTGTTGGCAGACAAGCCTTACGTGATGTCCGTATCATTGCGTTGAGAGGACACGCCTTACGTGATGCCGCATCACTACGTTGAGATGACACGCCTTATGTAATGCCCGAAAACACACCGCCGCCTATCCATATAGCTTACTACAGATCCCATCGCAAACCGAGGCTCACCACCTTCTCGTTCAGCACTGAGGAGTTCTTCTACATTGCTAACTTCGGGGCATGGCTCTAATACAACTGTCACGAGTCCAACAAACCACATATATCCCCACATTTGTATGATATTGTCCACTTTAGGTCTAAGCCCTCATGATTTTGCTATTGGGCTATACCCAAAATGTCACGCCCCAGACCCAAAAGATCCGACACACGACATCACTTACATTCATTCACTGTATGTGCACTCATAAATAATATTACACAAAATTTACAACTTTCATTCCACACAGAAATCCTTAGCAAGTTGCTAGTAAGTTCAACACTAAAATCAACCATAACCTAACATATAAATATAAACTTCTCTTGACAATATTTAAACATTCATTTCAATTTCTTTCAGAATTATAGCAATTGAATTATGACTGGGACAATTATTAAACCAGAGATACGCAGAGTTTTCTCAGAGATTAACACTCTACTACGTCACCAGTAGCAACTTTGTTACCGGGAGCCCAGAATATATCCATTGCAAATTCTTACTTAAAATCATCCAATAACCACACTTTATAAAACTTAAACCAAATCCAATCCACACACAATGAAATAATACATAAGTATTTATTCAATAGGGACAAACCAAATATCCTATCCCACATGTCCCCAAATGAAACACACAACAACCTAGCAACTTAGGGAACCCAAGGAACAGCAGAAGCCTTGCCAAATCCGCTAAACACACATGTACCTTATTTACCTGAAATCACCATAAACTATAATGAGTATAAAACTCAGTAAGCATACTAATTTTTCATATATCAAATACAAATACATATATGTACACAATGCATATGTATGATATGCTGTGATCAATCAAAATCATAATCTTATCAAATCACATATCATGTAAGCGCTTACACATTCTTTCAAAACACATAATAGGAATACCATTACTCAACTACTACTTAGTAGGACTTACATATCACATATCACATAATGAGCCAAATGTCACTCGTAGGTGACATACCGTATGAGAGGAATAGTACAAGTGAGGTCTTGAATAACACATATATAATGCTTATGCCCGAAGGTAAAAGCCAAACCCTCACCCTGATCATCGGTGAGTCCTCTCACATGCACCAATACGCCACCACACGAATGTGATGACTCACTCTTCCTTTAGGTACCAATAGGATCCTCCCTACATACGGAACACATAACATATACCAATCCCAAAGGAAAGGCCACACATAAAGGCTCCACAAATCACATAAAATGCCTACTAAGTTAACAGTGAGTTCAAGTACCCTCAAAATACAAAATATTTCTCATGGACATATTACACTTCAAAAGCTTTCTTTATTAAACACATCTTATTTTGAAAGCTCACTTACAAAACACATGTATGTCCATGCTCAATGTCAATGCTCACATTCAGAAACATATATTCACATTTCATATCAAAATATACTTTGACATAACATAAACATATTCTTAACCCCATTTGCAAAATCATACAAAACAATTACTATGTTTATTGTGATTTCAGTAAAAAGTCTAGTATACTTACCTCTTAACACTTTCAGCTACAAGGCTTAAATCTCCTTAACCTATCAATGGAGATTAATCCTTTCATAAGCCTCACAATTCACACAAAATACTTTAAATAGCTTACAAAATTATACACAATACATTTATCACATCAAATTGGTCTAAATATTTGGTTTCTCAAAACCTGTCATTCTGACCACTTACACTTAACAAAAATTTCTAATACATCAAATGATGTCCAATTACTCCGAAATCAGAATATATCATTCTTGACTCATATATACTTCTTATATATGAATATTATATCAAAATTCCTACACAATCCATTCCATACACACCATCGAATCCAAACTACAAACCTGACAGGATCAAGATACTTACTGAACAGTATTCAATCTCCCAATTTTATAAAATCATATACTAACTCAAAAATTATAAAACTACCACATAATTACTCTTGACACATATCTCAGTCCATTATAAATATTTGGCTTCCAAATAACTGCCAAAAGTATTTTAAAACTATTTTATTTCATAACTTTAAAAATCTGTTAATCAAATACTACAATGAGCTGATACACTTTAGAAATTCATAACACTTCAACCACATTGATCCAAATTCTCAATTCCGAGTATATCATATTAGACATATAAAATTATCATATTCCACAAATTCATAATTTTTAAAGATCATTCAGCAGGTCAAAAATTATTTTCCACTGTATCATACTGTTTACACAGGAAATTTCCAGAATTCCAGGGTCATTTTGGTAAATTCACTAAAAATTCAATTTCCGAGATTTTCAGTCGATTCAAAGTCTCAGATGATCCTAAACATGTCTAATTTCATATACTCAAAATTCAAAACCATAATCGAATCACAACAATTTATAAATTTCCTAGATCAAGAGGTTATCCAGCAGAAATTCCATAATTCATCATGATTTATCAAACTATCTTATAGATCATCATCAATTCTCACAACATCAAACGAAATACACATCAAATCCTTAATTATACATATTTCCAGAAATAAAAACTTAAAGAAATTAACTTAATTAACACCAATAAATTGATAATTAGTTGTGATATACCTCTAAAGATCCAAAATTCCAATTTCTTCTTCTTTTTCTTCTTTTTCTTCTCTTTCTCTCTCCTTTATTTCTCTCTTCTCTCTCTAAAAATGGGTAGCTCGACCAAAATGAGAGAATTAGGGTTTTTAAAAGTGTATTTTTATACTAAGTGGTTAATTTTTGGTATTTACGAATTCACCCCCAAAACTTTCAAAGTATAACAATTTGGTCCCTAAAATAATTTCAAAGTCTTGCAAATAAACCCAATACTAATAGTATATCCTTAACCTATAAAAACACTACTAATAACAATATATAAATCAAGGATCACCCACATACAAATAAAATACGTATATTTATATATATAAATATACATATTCTTACCGGTTATGGATACTGGTTACTACACAAAAGGCCTTATACCAATAGAATATAATTAACTCCTTATATACCAATGATTTTCTATTTTCTTGTCAATGTGAAATTTTGTTTGCTTCCTTAATATAAATCAAATTCAAATGCATAAACCATTTGAACCATGCATTGTATTACATTGAAAAACAATCTTTACCCCTTATGGTATCGTCAAATCTTCACTTATCCATCTATTGTTGCAAAAAGGATAAAAAAATCTCGTGCAATTAAAAATATTTTATTATCTTTTTTTTCTTACATAATTTAATAATTTTATCCATAATAATATATGACAATTTTATCTTTGTAAATTATTTAAAACTTCAAATCTAATTATTTTGAATGTTAAAATGTATTTTTTGAACTAGATTTACAATAACTTTGAGCCGATTTTGAGTTCTTATTTTCAAATATTTTATCATTATAAGTTATTAAAAAGGGCCATTATGTTCATTTAACATTAATTTAACTAATAAAAATCAGTTTACTATTTTGTGGTTAAATTTTTTTACTAAAATCAAGGGCGTTTCCTTTATTATTTAGCGCCAATGCCGCTATAATATATTCTCCACATACAATTGGCACGTGTTATCACTTGCCAATAACTTAATAAAAATTACAACAACGATAGAAAAAAGAATGCTTATGTTTTTATCCTTTTTTTTTATTCGTTGGTAAAGGAAGGAGTTTATTATGTTATCAGTCAAATGACAATATAAACATCTTTTTATTTTTTTATTATTCTCAAATTAATAAAAAAATAAAAAGTATTAATAATTATATTATTAATAAAAAAATTTAAAGAATAATCACAAATTATTTTTCATATGTAATCATCAATTATCATTTAAAATTAATTTTTCTACCATAACGTAACTTTTTTTTTAATTAACAGTTGTAATAATTAAATATTATTCCAAAGCATTGAAGAATTTAATATTATTTATAATAATTTCTTTGAGAGTGCTAAAATCAAAAGTTCTCTAAGGCTAAGGTCATGTCACCACACCGGAAGATGTTTAAATTAAAATTTAATGAAAAGAAATTTGTTATGAGTTAAATATAATTATTAATTATAATTGTTTTCGAAATAATTTTTATTCTTTTGATTACGTTTATTCAATACGAGGAAATGGAGTTAGCACCAACAAGTTTAATGGTTAGTCATCTTCCATGATTGTCTTATGTCACGAGTCCACTCAATTTTTATTTGATGTGAGACGTGACATTCTTCCCCACTTAATTATATGACACTTTTGTCACAGTTTGGCTCAAACTTAAAGTCAACCTGGCTCATATTGTCTATCTCCTGGGTTAAGAGACTCACTACCCACATGCAATCTTTAGTTGGTCATCTTCCTATGCTTACCTTGTGTCACAGTTCCAACCAATTTTTATTCGATATAGGACGTGACATTCTTCTCCCACTCAACCATGTGATGCTGTCCTCGCAGTCTGGCCCAAATGGGCCAACCTAGCCTGTATTACTGATAGAGGTGTAAAAGTACTATTATTATTTATACCCAATTTTTGTATTTTGCTCCAAATGATAACTATTTGGCTATTTAATTGTGGTTTTTGATCATAAATTGATGCATGACAGAAAATGTGACGTATAGGAACAAACGGAAGGTGAATCGAACGTCAAACGAAGAAGTTACGCTCAAAATACGAAAGGGGCACTAGGGTTGAGCGCCGCAGCGCCCAGCAACTGACCGCTGCAGCGTCCAGGTCAGTCGCTGAGCGCCACGGCGCCCACAACCCAGCGTCGCGGTGCTCAATGCGGTGAACAGTATCAGAAAATAGTATTTTTGCTATAGTACCCGCGAACAGTATTTTGCTACAGTAACTCGTAAACAGTATTTTGAAAACAAAAACCTATAAATAGAAAGTCAAAAATCCTAAGGGAGGAGAGAAGAGAAAAAAGAGAGAAAAGAGGCAAAAACTTAGAGAGAGAATTCACAACACAAATAAAAGATCAAAGCCAAAGATTAAAGAACCAAGATCAAGATTCAAGCTTCAAGTTAAGATTGAGGGTGAAGCACATCAAAGAGTCACTTTGATTAGTTTTTCTTCTCTTTCTTTATCATTATGCTCTTGTTCTTGTTGATCTTTATGAATTAGTTTAATACTTTTGGTTTTGTGATGCGTTAATTTGTTCATCTAGGGTTAGACTATGTGAACCTAGTATAGATTTGGATTGTGTCAAATTTTAGTTTATGAACTTGATAAATTCAATTGATTCATTTTATCTTGTGTTTAATGCTTTCATTATACTTGATCAATATTTTGAATGATTGAGGAACCATGATGAACTCGACGAAGAGATTCATGTGTTTAGCCTAGGGTAGTTTGATGCATGATTATAGGATAACAATTATGAGTTCCATCTAGGATAGACATATACCTAGATGGCATGTATAGTATAATTTAAACTTGATCTTAATGAATTACATTCTGATTCGATTACCATAGACATATAGGTGATTGTTAGAATGCGTAATATAGTCACTTGACCATCGACAGAGGCTTGTGATAAGATTAGTGTCTAAGCCAATCAATTGGTATTAAGGGATTAACTAAGTAGTTAATGAATCCAATGAAATACTAGGGGACGAGTCAAAACCCTAGATTATCTTTATATGTGAATTCTACTCTTTGTTTTTGTTTAGTTAATTGATAGAATTAGATTAGTTATATAAATTTCAGATTTTGGTTTTCTGAATAAAAGTTAAGTAGGTATAATTTTAGTATTTGATTTATAGAATTAGATTGCATAGCCCTGTGGGATCGATATCTGGACTTAAAATCCTATATTACTTGATACGATAGCGTGCACTTGTGCTTAGCTACTATAACAACCCAATCAATTGCCCTTCCCCAAGTTAAGGGACTCACTACCACGTGACAATCTCTATTGAGGTTTATGACCCACTTGGCCTATATCACCCATCCTCTGGAGGCTTGGGGCCATTATCTGGGTTAAAAGACTCACTACCCACGTGAAAATCTCTAGTTAGTCATTTTCCCATGCTTACATTGTGTCACGGATCCACCTAATTTTTATTCCATGTATTGCCATCCTCCAGGTTAAGGGACTCACTGTCACGTGGCAATCTATATTGAGGTTCAGGACCCACTTGATCTATATCACCCATCCTCTTGGTTAAGGGATTCATTATCCACGTGAAAATCTCTAATTGGTCATCTTCCCTTGTGTCACGGGTCCACCCAATTTTTATTCCACATGGGACATGACATTTTTTCTCCACTCAATCATGCAACGCTCTCATCACAGTTTGGCCCATATATAGGAGCCAACTTAGCTCGTATTGTCCATCTCCTAGGTTAACGGACTTACTACGCAAATGACAATCTCTATTAGGGTTCAAGACTCACTTGGCTTGTATCCCTATCTTTCGGCAGTATAAAAGACCCACATTTTATGTAACAATCTCTATTAGGGTAATTTTAAGAGCCCACATATGAGTGAAAATTTAGCTCCATTATGAAATCACTTGTCATGGGCGGGGTGCTTGTTGTTGACCCAAAAGACTAATCTATTAGATAATATTGTCTATCCACTTATATATACTTAAAATCAACTTAATTTTTATTCGATGTAAGGAGTAACACTTACCTGATCAGAGTGGTTTATAGCATTTTTAATATTTTTATTTTTATTTGTCAATTTCATAGAGAAATATAACTATAAATTAGTGTCTTCTTCCTTGTAGTCTTAAAAAAAACTTCGACGTTTAATAGTTTTGAACAAAAAAAGATTCCCAAGCCTTTCATAATCAAAGTGAAACATGGTAGATTAGAAAGACTCTTTATGCATATGCCATGATTGCACATATGAATTTAACCATAAAAATGGGCTGTAATACCATTGCAACTCAAAAGCAAAGCTAAAAGAGATAGGCAACAAAGAAAATGTTCATTAAGGTAAGACTTTTTTGTTGAGTCATTTTTTTTCTAACTTTATAGGCAGAGCTTGGCTGAGCACAAACGCAACCTGTTATTGTAACATAACACCACCCATTACTTGTGGTTTAAAATTTTTATATTTAAGAAACAGTATTACTTTTATCGAACTTGTTGTCTAATAGTAAAGAGCTTGCAGTTCATACAAATTAACAATCTTAATTATGATGAGATTGAGATTTGTAGTGAAGCAAAGTTCATTATGAATACCCCCATGGTTATTAACTTTTTACCACAAGAAGTTTAAGAAAAATTTAAAAGAGATGAACGTAAAGCAGCCCTTAAACATATTGTAGGATGTATTGCATTCAAACGTTTCCATCAGTGGCTAAAAGTACCCACAGATCTCTCTCTTCTGATATTTGAACCGCAATGGCCAATTGATCAGAACTTGATTACGACCTTTTTTATTAGGTTGAAATTACAAGGGCAACTAACGTGGTATAGACTACGAAGACTTGTTTGCTTTTGTGGAGATTTATTATTAGGTGTTGAAGCGAAAGCACACAAACAAGAAAAATCACCTAAACAATATACACAGAATAAGTAATTAAAGAATAAAGAGAGAGAGAAATGGTAGAAGCAGAACACACAAAAAATTACGTGGTTTGAAACTTGCGTACGTCCACAACGGATCAAGATCACACTATTTCTATTATGAATCACAATGTGCTAACAAAGAAAACTCTCTCTTGCACTTTAAGGATTTTCTCTCACAAAGAACCACAAAGATATTTGATGATCACTAAGATTTATTGGGTTATCACAAAGATATGTTTACAAGACAATTGAGAGGCTTTTATATAGGCTTTATGACGTCTTAGTTTTACCCTATACGTGTGGGAGTCATATTATGGAGTTTTGAAGTAAGTGGGAGACGAAATAATGGAGTTTTCAATTTTTGGGATACTGTTCACTCGTCCAGCGCTGCGGTGCTGGTGCACGCCCGTCTTGGCGCTGCAGCGCTCACGCCTTTCATTGCTTTCTTTATTTTTTTGCCTCCTTTCGCGTTCGTCTTCGATCCTTGCGCACCGTACGCACTTGGCTTACTCTCCAAATCATATCCCGATGATTTCAATCAATATTCTTACAAATCCTCTCCTTGATTCAAAATCATCCATAAAGCAACTCTATCTCTCATTTTCGCATCTTTGGTCACCCTTACAAAGTAGTAACTCCGGTTAAGTCATTACATAAGACAAATTAAACCGGGGGCAATTGCTTAGTCAACATATCAGCAGGGTTTTTAGAAGACACTATCTTCGTTAGACTAACTTCACTACTTTGGACAATCTCTCTAATGTAATAGAGCCTCACATCAATGTGTTTCGACCTTTCGTGGAATACTTGATGCTTGTTTAGATGTATGACACTCTAGCTATCATAATATACATCGGTGTTCACATTCTTACTAGCCAATACCTCTGCGCATATGCCTTTCAACCACACGGCCTCCTTTATAGCTTCACCAACAGCTATGTATTCTGCCTCTGTGGTAGATGATGCAACCATATGTTGTAGAATCGATCTACAACATACACTACACCCAAACACTGTGAATATGTAGCCTGTCAACGATCTTCTCTTGTCTAGATCACCTGCATATTCTGAGTTTACGTATCCTCTTACCATTTCACTGTTGTCCTCATCCCTCTTATACATCAATCCGTGATTTGACATCCCTTTGAGATATCTCAAAATCCACTTCACTGCAAGCTAGTGATATTTACCCGAATTTATAATGTATCTACTCACCACACTCACAACATGTGCTATGTCTAGTCTTGTGCAAACCATTGCATACATGATGCTCCCTACAGCGCTTGCATATGGTACTTTACTCATCTGTAGTTTTTCCTCTTCGAATGTCAGCGACTGGCTGCTCAAAGTCTGAAATGTATTGCCAAAGGAGTAGAAAGTAGCCTTTGCGTTGGATATACCAAACTTTTCTAGAATTTTGAGTATATATCGTTGTTGGGACAAGAAGATAATATCTCTTCTTTCCCTCACAATATCCATACCCAATATTCTCTTTACTACTCCCAAATCATTCATCTCAAACTCGTCACACAACTGCTTCTTGAGTTTCTGTATTTCTTCCATATTCTTACATGCGATCAATATATCATCAACGTATAGAAGCAAATACATCATCCCACAACTTATGTTCTTGAAGTATACACGTCCATCATACTTACTTCTACTAAAGCCACAAGCCATCATAAACCCATCAAATCTCCTATACCATTGTCTAGGTAATTGTTTTAACCCGTATAATGACTTCTTCAGCAAAAAAGCATGATCTTCTTTCCCAGACTCCTTGAACCCTTACGGCTGTGCCATGTATATCGTCTCTTCAAGCTCTACATGTAGAAAAGCTGTCTTTACATCCATCTACTTTAGATGTAAATCAAAGTTTGCACATATGGCTAATAAAATCTTAATAGATGTGTGCTTGACGACTGGAGAGAATATCGCATAAAAACCAACTCCCTCTCTCTGAGTAAAACCTTGTACAACTAACCTAGCCTTAAATCTTATAGGCTCTATCCCCGGTATCCACCCCTTCACCTTATATACCCACTTGTACCCGACTAGTTTCTTTTGAGGTCTCGCCACCAACTTCTAGGTATTATTCTTCCTAAGAGAACTAATCTCTTCTTCCATGGCCTACTGCCATTCTTTCTTATTTTCAGTCTTCATAGCCTCTCCATATGTCCTATGCTCATCATACACAAGAGTGTAAGCAAAATTAAAAGTATAAGCAACTAAATCTGCTTATGCATACCTGACTGATGGGTTAATTGTTCTCTTTAGCCTGTCTCTAGCTAGCTGGTACTCTTCAAGTTCCATCTCAAGAGTGCTAGTCTTTATTTGGGTAGACTTGGAGGAACTCCCTAGTGTTCTTGGTTCTTCTTTCAGGATCTCCTCGTTGAAGTGCTGATCTAGAGGCATATCGGATCTATTCTCAGGTTCCAATTCAACTTCGATTGACTCAGGTGCAGAGTTTTCCCTGGACACAGGTTCTTCTTTCTCATCTTCTTCGGAGGTTTTCAGCATCGTCGTCTCATCGAACGTCACGTCACGGATTATAATACTCCTTGGTGGTGTTAAGTCTTTACACCACACATTCTTTCACTCATTCAGGATATCCTATGAATACCCATTTGATAGCTCTAGGTTCCAACTTCCCCTCCTTAATATGTACAAAGGCAGGGCAACCAAATATTCTGAGGTGGTTATACTTCGGACGATTGTCAAATCATTTCTCTCTGGCATCTTGAAGTCAATTGTTGAAGAGCGACTTCTGTTAATCAAATAAGCTGCCATCACTACAGCTTTTCTCCAAAACGTTTTGGACATCTTCGCATTGGTAAGCATGCACCTAACCCTTCTAAGTAGGGTTCTATTCATCCTCTCAACTACACCATTCTACTATGGTGTTGATCTCACCGTTCTATGCCTTACAATCCCATGCTTGGCACAAAACCCATCAAACTCTCTATTGTAAAATTCGAGGCCGTTGTCAGTTATTAACCTCTTCACTCTTTTGTCAGTCTGATTTTCAACAATAGCCTTCTAAGTCTTGAATACTTCAAACGCTTGATCCTTACTCTTCAACACATAGATCTACAACTTCATTGAATAATCATCAAATAAACTGAGAAAATACTTGGCACAACCACGAGTAGTTGTCTGAGCTGATCCCCAAAGATCCGAGTGTATGTAGTTAAGAGCCCAGTTTGTCTTGTGCTCACCGGTATTAAACCTCACCCTATGTGCTTTTCCAAGCACACAATGTTCACAACACTCCAAGGGCTGTAACTTATCCTTACCAAATGCCTTTTGACTAAATAACTTCTTCAGGTTTCTCTCGCCTAGGTGTGCTAGTCTAAGATGTTATAACTTGATTTGCATACTCTCATCATCTACAGAGAATAGTGCAGAACCACTCACGATTTTACCCTTAAGCACATAAACACCTTTACACTTCTTATCTCTCATTACCACGATGAAACCCTTCATAACTCTTAAAATCCCTCCATCGATCTTGATGGAACACCCATTCTAGTTTAAAGTCCTTAATGAGATTAAATTTCTCTTAAAGTCAGAAACATACCTAAAATCTATCAACTCTCTCACTCGCCCATCATGCAGCCTAAGCATAACACTATCAATTCCCATCATCTGACATGCAACGTCATTACCCATTAAGACCTTACCACCACTAATGGGTTAGAAATTTGTAAACCAAGACTTATGTGGGCATATGTGAAAAGTACAACCAGAATCAAGAACCCATTGTTCAATGTTCTTACCATCAGTAGCGACGAGTGTCTCTGCGCTGTCATAGCTATCATCATAGGCAAGCGCAGCATTCGTTTTCTTCTTGTCTCCTATTCTCTTCTCAGGATAATCCTTTATGAAGTGCCCTTATTTCTTGCAGCAATAACACTTCTTAAGAGTCCTAGACTTCGATCTTGAGCCATTTTTCCTTCCATCTCTATATGAGGGCCTTCCTCTTACAGATAAACTTTCTGCATTGCCCTCAATTTACTTTCTTAATAACTTTTAGTTTAATGATGATTTCACATCACTCATCGTTAAATTCTTTCTGCCGTAAAGTAGCGTATCAATAAAGCTCTCATAACTCTTGGAAAGTGAACTCAGTAGGATAAATTCTCTATCTTCATCTTCTATCTTGATGTTGATAGATTCAAGATCAAGGATGATCTTATTGAATGTGTCTATATGATTTTTTATCAACGTCCTTTCTGACATAGACAACTGATATAACTTCTTTATATGCAATCTATTGGCCAACAATTTCTGCATATAAAGTGAGTCAAGCTTCTTCCAAAAATCTATTGCCGTCGTCTCCCCTACTACTTTCCTTAGTACTTCATCGCTCAATGACAGAACGATTGTGCTATAAGCTATTTCTTGGATGTCTCTTCTTTCTGCTTCAGCTTTACATGACTCTGGCGTCTTCTCTTCATCACTAGATAAAGTTGCAGTCTCCTCTAATGCCGAGCCTAGCCTAGCCTAGCCTTTGGCTCACCAATAACGCATTTACCTTCATCTTCCATAGATTGAAGTCATTCGTACCATTGAATTTCTCTACCTTATACTTTGGTGTGGCCATGTCTGCTTAGAACCAAGCTCTGATACCAGTTTGTTAAAGCGGAAGCACATAAACAAGTAAAATCACCCAAACAATATATGCAGAACAAGTAATTAAGGAATAAAGAGAGAGAAATTGTAGAAGAACACATAGAAAATTATGTAGTTCGGCAACTTATCTATGTCTATAGCGGATCAAGATCACACTCTTTTTATTATGAATCACAAGGCACTCACAAAGAATCACAAAGATGTTTGATGATCACTAAGATTTATTGGGTTATCACAAATATATGTTTACAAGCCAATTGAGAGCCTTTATATAAGTTTTGGGACGTCCTAAGTTTACCATATACATGTGGGAGTTGTATTAGGAAGTCCTAAAGCAAGTGGGAGATGAAATAAGAGAGTTTTCAATTTTTGGGACACTGTTCACGCGTCCAACGCCCATCGTCGCGGTATTCATCACCTGGCACTGTGGTGCTCACGTTCTGGACTAGGTGCCACGGCCCCTAGCCTTGGTCACCGCAACGCTCACACCTTACACTGCCTTCTTCATTGTTTTTGCTCTTTTCGCATCTATTTTTAATTTTTGCGTATTATATATACTTAATTTATTCTCTAAATTATATCTCAATAATCAATATTTTTACATTAGTCAATCTCATGCGGTTATGCAATCGACCTCCGTATTGATGCTTGCACCAGAAAAGTGTATTACTGCACCAGATTTCTTCAGTTTTCCAAAAGGGCGTCCGTGTTTTTCGAAAGTATGACTCGGATGGACTTTGTAATTTGGGCTTTGCCTATTGCCTAACGAACTTGTATGTTGTCGAATCAGCAGGAATATAGTTGGTCTTTCTGTGAAAAAGGAGCACACAAATGACTTTTTAAGGCTTGAGGAAGGACATAAACATATGGAGCTCAGCGATTGCAGGTTCTTCTGGCTAGATTTAATAACGGGTGATGATATTTACTACCTACACAATATTGTTGATAGACCTCCATTTTTTTTTTGAAAAAAATTGATATCCCCCAGTTATGAAATCACTTGTCGTTTCCAGTGTCTCTAATTACGACTTTCATCACCAAACACCTACATCATTATGCCTAAAATATGTTTGTTCACACCAATTATTATTATTATTATTATTATTATTATAGCCATCTCTCTGGAGATGATCCCAACTTAAGTTGCTTCGCAGAAAGCAACACTGCATGTGCATGATGTACAAGTTCTATTAGAGGGCTTATAATGTTTTTTCTAAGGTTATTGATTCCTCCAATGGTTTACTTTGCCTTGAGAAGAGACCAACGTATATTCATCTTATTTAGTATTATGCAAGTAAAGGCAAAGTTACAAGCCACCAATGAAAAGACAAGAGACAAAACTTTTACATGTTAATTTAACACTTACCATGAAAACAATAAAAAGTTAGCCTAATGTAAATTTCAATTTCTAGTCTTAAATTTATTAAAGATAAAAGGAAAATATCAAAACGATATCAATATCAATAAAGATGCAAAAGGGAGGTATGGTAGAGAGTAAATTGAGTATGAAGTTAATTAGGTTGTAAGAGATGCACAAAAAATGATATAAGGGTAAGTTTTGCAGTAAGTGGGATTCATTTACAAAATATATAATATCAAATAATTTATTGAAGTGTGTTACTTATATTGTGGTTTCAAATTAAGGTTTGAAACTTAATTCGAGCGGTAAGCATTCTTTTTATGCGCATAAGGTTCGAGCTTTAATAAATATTAAGGTAATATAATAATTTTCTCCTTTGTTGTGAAGGCATTCTCTTTTTTTTGTAGGATTTTATACTCTCTCTCTCTTATTGTGAAGTATATTTCTTTTTTTTTTTTAGTGTTACAACACACACACACCTCTACAACACACACACACTTATAAACCGCCAACATGTCGAATCGAACCTTTGACCTGGGTGAGCATCACAAGAGAGGCTGCCAATTGGGCTAGCACCCTTTGCTCATTGTGAAGTATATTTCTAAACGTATGTCATTGTGAAAATAAAATTTTGTCTCGTTAGTCTCTACTCATTATACTAATAGCTCCTTGATGTAATATTAATACTAAAAAAAAAAATCACTCACTAAACACATTAATTCTTACTCCTATTTTTATTGAAATTCGGGTGATAAAGACTATAAAATACATTTATGACCAATTGAGAGAGATAATATAACCACCCTTTAATAACTAATATATTGATGGAGGGGCCGAAAATTTGGGCAAAGTAGAGCTCTCTTTATTTTAATTCTCTGTTTTTCAAAGTACTTGGCAACTTGTTGACATCAGCTTAACTGCATATACTCCACTTATGACTGGTTTGATGAGATAAACATAAGTGGTTTGGGTAGAACATAGTTTCATTTTGTTAAATTATTCAATATTAACCTTTTCTCCTCTTCAATATGCATGCATCTGTTGTGTTGTGTTGTGTTGTGTTGTGTTGAAGGGGCATTTCCTCCTCAATATGAGCTAAATGGTTCTGTCTTATCGATGGAGAAATAGAAGTCATGATCTCTGTGTTGTCTTATCTTTAAACAAAAAAGTTTATTGGACATTAGAAATAACTCAGTTATTTAGTGGCGTTATGATATGTATATTTTCATTGATTGCACTTATAAATGTATTCGACAAACCTTTTTTTTAACACAAGGAAAGGAAATTTAAACTCGAATGACTGCTACTAAAATGAAAGTAGATTTATGGTTAACACTTTACTACTAAGTTGTTAATACAAATATATTTATTTGACAAACTTTTAACATAAATACTTACAGTACAAAATTTAATTAATTTTGTTTCTCCTCCAAGAATCCTCTTACTCCGGCCCTCAAGTTTAAGGGTTTAGAATCCAACCAAGGCAGACCCAACAGTAATAGTCAATGGGCCTAAATCCGACAGAGCAACAGAAGCCGGTGCAAATGTGAGAAATTTGGTCGAATAAATGACAAAACTTGTTCGTTATATATTGATGCTATTGTGACTACGATCGAGCAGGTACCGATCCGGGCCGATCAAAACAAGCCTCATTTGAATCAAAAACGCCGACGGAGATAAACCCAAAGAATATGTTTAACACATCAGAAGTGACATCTGACATGGAGTAAGAACGGAGACAGAAAATCTATAAAAAAGATATTCAGCGCATATCAGGGAGGGTAGTACGAAAGTATCTAACTTGTGTCAGAAGTACAGTAAGAAATATCTGGCCCAAGATAGAAATACAGCAGAAGAAAGCCCAAAAAAATTTTTAAAAAGTCATCATAATAAAAATTAAAAAAGAAAGACACGAAAATAATGATAAAAAATTTTCAAAAAAAATAAAAAGAGAGAAAAAAGGTATCCTCCTCCCCCGAGGATTTTACTTCCTTAATTGTCACATTTTTTCATGACGAAGGGATAAAAAAAGAAATTTTTTTTTTTACTTAAGCATCGATGCGTCTTCGTCAGAATACTTCCAGCGAGACCACCTTTAAATTTGTGTGCGTGTTGTTGTTACAGGTCTCACTCTTCAACTCATAAAAAATAAAGAATTCAAACTTGTACTCATTGATCCGGTTCAGACAAAATTCAAAGTTTAATTTTTTTTAAAATAAATTTAAAGTTCATTGATCTGAAGTTCAGGTCAACAAATTTATTGCACAAATATAGTACAGGTTACGGTGGACTTTCTCCTTCACAACATGTGGGATCGTAGAACTTGAGAGACCAGATTTTTCTGTGTGCAAATTTCGTTAGACCCCGTTAATGCTCGAGTTCATATTAAGGCCAAGTTTGTGGACTTACGGGCTTTCCCATTTTCTCAGAGAATAAACCCATTGTTTAGAATTCAGACTATGCTGGCTTGCTTGGACCGCTATTTACTGACCAATGAAAGCTTATTCTGAAACGAATACAACCCAAATTAACGACAAATGAATTAGAGGGAATCGATCAACATCAAACACCTGGATGCTCTTTTTGAAAATTTGTTGCTTTTGGTTGTTCTGCTTATTAATTTGATTAAGAATGTGATGTGCCACTGAAAAAGGTTGCCGATTTCTTATCAACTGAACGTCAACGATTGAAAATTAAGTCGGATTGAAACCACTTGTCCAGTTCTCGCTAAATTCTAGCAGAAATTTGATCTAAAATTTCTCGCTAAAGTGGAGGTGAATCTCATCTCAGTTAGTTCATCCTCCCGTATTGCCTTGATGATACAGAATTTTATTAGGAATTCTGATTTAGAGTATGTAATCATACTAGCACAGCAAACAGTAATCGTATTTTCAATTCTTATAGGTATTGCATCTTTCGAGCTGTATAAAAACTTGTTCTCGAGTTACAGAACTTTAATGGGAAGCAATCTTTTAACCAAAAGCACTTCAACAAATTCCACTAGGCGACTTTCTTCCACCTTACCAGGAAAAAGAGACCCATTCTCATATTTCATAGAAAGCTGCAACACTAATTCCAAATAAAAGCCATTAACAATTGACAAACTGGGTTTCCTATGAAGTTCCCTTGTTACTGCAATCAGTCTTAAACGATGCATTGGCACTACTTAACAAACAGCGTAGGTCGAGAACCCAGCAAAGTGAATCACAATGAAATATTTTCAAAACGAAAAATAGAGCAAAGGAAACAGCCACAAGGAGAGAGATTTTCTATGTCATCATTGATTATCATTCATCATAATTTTATATTTCTATAGAACAACCATATGTTATATTTCATCATTACTGCACAAGCACTTGAGCAGTACTAGACAAAAAGAAGTGATATCTAAAAAATAAAAAATAAAAACAAAAAAACCCAAAAAAAGGGAGAGCCTTCATGCAGAGAAAATCCAGGCAACACACAATCACATAACTCCTTTGCATATCGTATTAACAGTTGAAACTATTTAAAAAAAGTCTTCAACATGGATCCTCTTCCTCCTCTTCTTTCTTCTTTTTCATCTAGTTGTTGCTCTTTTCTCGGCCCTTCTTTTTGATTCCTTCATATTTTGTCGTTTCTTTCTTTTTTCTGTTTTTCCAATTCCTTTATGGGTTATGAAAAATATACTAATATTTATAGAACTGATTTAAAGTAATTAAGCAGCAGCTACAGGGCTGGTATGGTAAGAGTAGTTCTGATTTTTGTTAGGTGAAGTTGATTTCCTCTGCTGCTCTTTCTTCCTCAAAGCCTTCATTGATGAAGAGAGGGAACGTTTCTTCTCTTTAGCATAATCAACGTCTATTCGCTCTTGTCTGCACTCTTCACTGCAAAATGCACAGTCACTGCAAAATATCCGAAATATATATCAGAAACAAGCCATCCACAATCAACCTCGTACAAGTGCAAGAATAATTTTTCTAACTACAGCTACAAACTCATCTGTGTTCCCCAGATACCCGTGTGGAGCGCCAGAAAAAAAAAATTATGCCTTGTTTGGTTGCTAAGATACTTCATAATTATTGAGATTTTTCTTCACTTCAAATTATAAATCTCGCTAAACCCAGTAAAAAAATTTATGATCTGGGGGCCAAATTATAGATATCAAAGGAGAAATAAAGACTAAATTAAAGGGCCAAGAGCAATGTCTTACCTGTACATATAGATGTCTCTATTCCCAAGCGGTTTCTTGCAAAGGGCACAAGAGTCCAAAAAACTGGACTTGGGCTCTTCATATCTCGCATCATAATAAAACCTCGGACCAGATCTGGGCGAAGTACAAACTGATGATGATGATGAAGATGACAGATTCCTCATACTACTACTTGCATAAGGGAGAGGCCTAGAAAAGAAAGCATAATTATTGTGCTGCTGATTATGACGATGATGATTCCCTGAAAACCCAGCTTCCACATCAGCTAATGAAGCCAACCCATCATCTTCTACAACAAAACATGTCCTTCTTGAATTCCCGGAATCCATTTTTGTGAATTTTATGTTTTGTAAATGCAAAGATAGTCTCTTCTGAAAAAGAGGTGAGCGAAAATGGAAGGGAGGAGGAGATGGATTAATAAAGATGGGACATGGGTCGGTGAATGAATGACAGGTGTTTATAGCAAAACTCTCAAGAGAGAGTGTGAGTGTAAACACGGGCAGGTTACGAGAATCCGTGCAAGTAAATAAATCTATTGGCTCACATTACCTGCATATCCAAGTTCAAATATTTTTCGTTACGAATCAGAGCGTATTTGCCCTTTCATTTCGATGAATCAACGACAATGACCGTGGCCAGATATTTGTGATAGTACACGGAGGTTGAGGGTAAAATCGTGATTTCACATCTCTAGTGTTTGAGACTAGATTTCCTGAGGAGCCCCACTCGCGACCCAACCACCAATGTCACATACTCTATATATTTCCAACGTTGATGTTTGTGAGACAGGCCGCACGCTCCCTTCAATGCGCGTGGTCCGGAGTGGTCTCTTTCGTTCCAGATTGTGGGTCAAGGCAAAGACTTTACTCGAGTGTTAAAAGCTTGTGGAGACTATTGAGGAGTCAGTGGGAGCATGATTAAGCTTTTTGCAAATGGTTTGGAAAATTTTCTAATTTGACCGAAAAATCTTGATTTTATACGAAACTATTATGGAAGAATATTAAAAAATTTCAACAACGACAAACTCTATTGATTAGAGTGAATTGAGCTTTAATTCTTTTTTTTTAAAAAAAAAAGTAAATTGAGCTTTAATTTATGAGGAAAAAAATCTTTCATAAGATGGTTTTTTTTATAAATAAAAGGAATTCATAAATTAGAAAAAATATGGACTTAAGGAGTCTTGAATAATAAAATTTTTGATATAATTTGGAGTTAACCCATATCAAATGATATTAAAATGTAAACTCAAAGTATATTTAATTAATTTATGAGCCACTTTATAAAAAGAGCGGGAGCATAAATAAATTTATAAGAGTAAAAAAAGTGCAAAAAATTAAAAATATCCTATTTAACAAGATCAAATTCATAAATTGAATTAGTAGAACAATTCAATAAAATTACATTATATATTATATTATTATTATTATTATTATTATTAATTAATTAATTTCAAAATAAAAATAAATGTAATAATTAATTAATTTTAAAATAAAACTTTAAACAAGGTATAAACATTATCACTCCTGACATTAACATAAATTAAATTTTAATAGAAACTTTTATTTTAATTACAATGTAGCTCTTTTTACTTAATTATAAAGATAACAATATCTTCTTAATTTTGTAATATAAATGAGTAAAATATTCTTAAAAATTAAAAGTATTTTAATTTTTTTAATTAAGTAAAAGAGTTATAGTGTAATTAAAATTAAACTTGTCCTTAAAATATAATTTATGCCAAAATCGGGGGGTGACGGTGTTAATATACTACTTTGTGCTGTATGTATGTCATTTTTACTTTATTGTTGTTACCTTCTGCTGCCTCGACTCTTAAAGCCCTTTCACTTTAACGACAAAACATCGTTGAAGTATGATGCACGCTCCACAAATTCAAGTAAGGCCTCCATCACGCGGGTCCATCACCAAATAGTACGTTGTACTACACATTAAAAAAACCCTCTCACAATACAACCCATGGTTTCTCAGTTGCCCCCACCACCACCTTCTTTACTAAATCCACCCCCCCTACCCCAGTCTCCCCCCATCCTCTTTCGATGACATCACGCTTCTTACTTTAACTTTTCTCTCTCTCACCCATTCTTCTTTTGTTCTTTTTCCCCACTCCCCAACTTCGGCGGGACCCACGTCGAGAAAAGCCCATCACCTGCGGGCCCCATCAACCCCCCACTCTTTTTCATCATGATGAATCATATTCAAATGGCCCTCTATCTTAATCAATTTGATTGTCTTTCTTATTTTTATTTGTTAAGCAATTTTATTTTTTTTTTGTTGAGAAAATTAAGAAGATTTTCAAGATTTCATCGTCTACGTCAATTATTTATACAAATATAATAATAACAAATATACAATTTAAAGGTTTAAATGTCTTTTTATTTTTCCTTTTTTATTGGAAGGACTCACAGAAATTATGGTGAGGTAGCTTCCACGATAGTAAAAATGAGCGCTTTTATTCAGCACATGTTACGCCCAACTACAACCTCTGAAATGCCCGTGAAATCCGGGCAGCCCGCCGGTGCCCGTTCGTACCCTTTCCTTACTTTACACGTGCAATGTTCTGCTCGATACCAGCGCAGCGGCTAGCTATATATTGTGATGCCACGTAAAAGATGACTGACAAAGGCTTAAATTATTATTTAAATGTCTTCTCAGTAATTATAATCACGATGAATTCCGTACTTCGCCGGTGCAGTTTGTCTCCAGCGCTTTATGGCCTTTGGACGGCTGAGATTGCACAAGAGATTTTAGATTTTGCAGGATCTGAATTTTCCAGTACGCACAGGCGAATCTAGGGTGAACAATGTAGTCAATCCCAAATAATGTCTAGCCTGCAAGAAGGAAATTCTCTTATTTAACCTCGTTTTACTGTATTTTTTTTTTTATGGCAATCAAAATTTTTAAATTTTATTAATTAAAAATATAATACTTTACTTATTTTATCTTTATTTATATAATTTACAAATGTATTTTTTAAAATTATTATAATTAATTAATTTAATAAATAAATTTAATCAAAATTAAATTTTATAAAAAAATATTAAAATTAATTATTTATACAAAAATTTAAATTATAAAAAAAATTATAACTAATGTGTTAGCGGAGACAAACTCAAGAAATATACATAATGCATTAGAAGTGACATCTGACGTAGGGTAAAATTAGGTCAAAAAATCTGTAAAAAAATATTCGATGTATATCCAAGGTCTAATATGAAGATACCTGATGTATATCAGAAGTATAATAGAATATATTCGACGCAAGACAAAAATATTATAAAAAAAAACTCAACAATACCCAAAAAGCCATCGGTATAAAAAGAGAAAGAAAGAGACATACAGAGAATGATGAAAAGAATCCAAAGATAGGGACATCAACAAACTAATGTGCGCCTCAACGACTTTGCCCTTTGTTTTTTTAAAGTTATAAATTAATTAAAATTTAACTAATTAAAATAAATAAAATAAATTAGTAAAATAAATATGTGCTTTTTTATTTTTAAGTTATAAATTAATTAGAAATATTAATTTAAAAAAGAATTAGTTAAAAGATAAATTAAAAATTTAATTTAATGTTTTTAAAATTTATAATTATTTTTATATTTTATGTAAATAATTAATTTTACTAATTTTTCATAAAAATAAATTTTATTTAAATTTATTTAATTAATTAATTAATTAATTATAATAAATTAAAATTATATATTTTGTAAAATTTTCATAAAAGGGTAAAATGGGTAAAATATTATATTTTTTGTTACTAAATTTTAAAATTTTTGACTGAGGTGAAAAAAAATTTACTTCAAAAAGAGGTCGAGAATTTTCCTGAAAAAAAAAAGGACTGATTTTGCCAAATTGGGTTTTATTTTCTTTTGGAATAAGAGCACCATTTTTACTGTATTCTAATTATAGTTTGATTCTCTGTGTTCAAATGGAATGTTAAATCCTCTGAATAAGGTCTTCCAATGTGGACTTTCTATCAATTCATTTTCTATAAATTATTTTCTTTTTTTTTATAGAAAGTCCACATTTCGAGCAGCAGTAAAAAGCAATTTTGTGTTATTCAAAAAAAAAAAAAAAAAAAAAAAGCAATTTTGTGGACCATCTTATTTCTTGTTGGCTGAATATACCCCAGTATTTCAATTAAGGTTCATTGACTTCAAGTGAAGTGACAATTTTAGCCACTTATAATTTTTTTTTAATAATATTAAATATTAATTTTTATTTATACGTTAAATAATATATCAAATAATTATTAAATAATATAATAATATTTATAATTTAATAATAATTTACATATTAATTTAGAATTGAACATTTGAAAATATAAAATTACTTAATTACTATTTTTAAAACTATTAAAAAATTTATTAAATATAAAAAATAATAACTATAAAAGTATTTTTATCTTGAATAATTATAATACAAGAACTCATTACAGTATCTATTCTCTTAATATATGAAGGGATTAAACCACTCTCTCGATAAATAGAGAAATTAAACTATGTCTATAAATTTGTTAAAAAAAAAACTTTTTCATCAAGTGCGAACTCAATACTTTTAACATTCAAAACACTAACACTCAGAAAAAAAAAAAACTAGAGAACAAAATAGCGCCAACTAATAGGCCACGGTTATTAAATACATAATTAATTTATTGAATTTGTCACACTCAAGTAGCCTAGCTGTTTTCATTTCCTCGTTTAACGATTGATCATTTGTTGCACAATCGTTACATCACATGGGTTGGTTGTATTATGTTAGTGCAAAGATGAATGGCACAAGTTGAGTTCTTATAATTAATAGATTATTTTAAGCTCAGAAAAAGGGAAGAGAAAAATTCCAAAGTGGGATTTGATTCTCTTTGAAATTGTTGTTGTTTAGGAGACAATTTTTTCTTAGATAAATATTTAATCAATACTTTTTTTCGAGTGAATCCCTTTCTTTATCAACTTTGAGAGCATGCATGCATTCAAAAAGTGTTAATTTTACTTAAAATATTGGTTCCTTTTACTAAATAATGGAAATATGTGGTGATTTTCAATCATTAAAACCAATAAACTTTTCTTAAACTGGCCTACTTTTATGCACTTTTGATGATGCGACATACGGGAGTGAAGAAGAGCCAATATACTTTTTTTTCTTTTCTTGCAAGCTAAATGATAAGTTTTATTTTATTTCAACTAAATGTTAGAAAATAAAATTTAAACAATTAGATTAAAAAAAAAAAGGCAACGTGAAACACATTATACGATGTAATTTAAAATAATATTAATTTTTGCCCACCATCAAATAGTATGGTGGTAGGTGAATTTTGGTTATTTTTTTTAGTAAAATATAGGGTAATTAATTTTTTTTATAAAAAAGAGAGGCGATTTGATTCATATTATGCTTAAATATTTAGACCGGCACACAATATATGTAATTTTTATTTTCTCAATAATTATTTAATTATAAACATCAATAAGGATAATTTTTTTTTTACTAAACCGATTAAATTAAATTAAATCGAGTCAGTTTAATTTAATTCTAAACTCAGTTTAAGGTCAGTTTTTATTTTTAAGAGCTCATCAATTTAAATCCATTTTAATTTAATTCAGTTTAAAATATAAAAAAAATTGATAAAAATAAAAAATCAAAATCAAAATCAATTTGGTTTATAAGATCGGTTACACTAAAATCGGTTTGAGTCCGAGTCAATTTCTGACCGATTGACATTTCCGCACTTTCAAACATCAGCATGTTAATGTCATATTAAAAAAAAAAAAAGCTTTTAACTCTTCGTATATTTTTTATAATGAAACGAAAGCACCGGAGCCCCGTTGTTTGTTCCTTTTTCCCGTTGGAGTGAGTGATGTAAATTTCCAAGATCATTAATGTCTCTTACATTATTTTATTTTGTGTCAATGTCCTGAAAGTATAATGTCTCTTACATTATTAGTATATGGAGCCCATTGTTTCTTTCCCTTTTCTCTTATTTGGGATATTAAAATGATTGATTGATTTATTTTATATTTAAAGAGTTTTTTAATTCAGATAAAATATATTTAAATTTGTATATATTATTTTTAAAAAAATTAAAATTATATAATTTAATATAATATAAAATTTTAATTATATATTGTAATATAATATTAATAATGTAATATAATTGATATAATTTTATAAAAAAAAAATCGTCTTTTCAACATGACTCCGAAGAAATAAGAAAAAGAGAAGAGTCATCATCACATGGAGATGCAAATGCAATTACAAAGAAATGGCAAAAAAAGACTTCAATATTTGGTCCCAAATGGAATGGCTGTCATTGTCGAGCAAGGGGAGCTAAAAAAAAAATGACAAATTGAAATTATTATAGCGAGCAAATGGGTTTGTTTTTCTTTCAGATGATGATGATGTGATGTGTTAATATACTGTTAAAGCAGAAGTAAACGAATAAGTAAATAATTTAAATAATATATTATAAAAATAAGTAATTAAATTTTTTTTTTTAAATAAAAAAATAATATACAAAATTTACGAAATTCGGTGTTTACGTTTACGATAGATTAAGATTACTTATTTTTTATTATTGAATTTTAAGACACTTATAAAGTATGTCTTTTACTATAAATACTCACAAAGTAAATAATATCTCTTGCAATTAAATGTTTTATCTCACAAAAAATTACAAAGATATCACCAAAATGTCTTAGGTTATATTTACAAGCGAATAGAGAGTCTTTATATAAACTTTAAGACATCCTACGTTTACCCTAAACACGTGGGAGTCGTATTAAAGAGTCTTGAAATAAATGAGAGATAAAATAGACTGAATCAACTTAAGAAACAATTTATCACACTGGAAGCTGCGACACCCAGCTACTGGCACTGCGCCATTGGGCATTCTCGCCTAAATGCCATGGCGCTGAGCACCTGGAGCTGCGACGCCCAAGTGTTGTTTTGGGTGCAACAGTGCCTAGGTGTTGTTTCGGGCGTGGCAACGTCCACACCTGGGCACTGCCAGATGCGTTTTTTGCCTCATTTCGTGTCATTCTTTGATCATCGAGTACCCAACGCACTTGGTTTACTTTCCAAATCATATTCTGATATTTTTTAATCAATTTTATCACATACATCATAGTGAAAAATCATCCCCCAAAAATTAATTTCTTCAAAACAATAGAATAATACATATTTTTCACATTATTGAATAGATTATATTGCTAAAATTGAATCAAAGATGTCAATTGTTGTTAGTACTGTGCATTTGCAATTCAAAAATAATTTTCTAAAATTTCATGTAATTATAATATTATTTGTCTTCGTCAACATTCGAAGTCAAGGAACTACCTTGATCAATGGACTAAAAACTTGTTTGGTATGAATTTTTCATTAACTGAGGTATCTTTTTTAATATAAAAACGTTATTTTTAATACTGTGTAATATAATTCGAGAAGAATATAAAGGCTATAAAACATTTTATGTCATTTTGAGAAAGTTTGATCTTTTGTGTTTTTGTATTTAAGTGTTTGTTTTAACGATAAGTCATGCATACATTTTTTTGCTCCCAAGGCATGGTTTTGCGGTAAGGTTTACGTTATTTATATCAAATCGCTAAAGTTCGATTATTGAAAATGATAAGAGTAAAATCTTTTGTGTCTCAACACTCTGCTAACCTTTCAAAAAAAACCTAATGAGCGTAGTGTAATGATAAAAAGCTTGCTTATTTTTTGTGAACGCTAAAGTTCAACTTTGGGAGAGGTAGGGATAAAATCTTTTGGGCCTTAATCCACCCTCTACTTCTTAAAAGAAAAAAAGTTATATGTATTTTTTTAATTTATGTTAGAGATTCAAACTCTTACAAATATTAAGACAATGTAATTATTCATTTATTTTTTATGAAAAATTTATAATTTTAAAATAATATGTGTAAAGTGATGTTTCTAATGATCTTAGTTGTATAATTTGATAAAATATTTAGTTGTATAATCAAATAAATATATTTACAGTATAGTTTGATGTAGAATTAGAAGCAATATTAATTAAAAAAATAAAATAATTTTTAACTTATTAAGGTTTTAATGTTTTTTATTGTTTTTTCACATGCTAATAGTTTTTGTGCATTGGCTCTAAAACAGTTAAATTGTATAAAACAATTTAATTTAATTTAAAAAAATTTACTACTTTTCCAATTTTTAATATGAACTTAACAAATTATTTATTAAACTAATCATACATGTCGTTGTTAAAAATTGTGAGTAATAATCAAAATGACAATTATTTTTTTACTAAGAGCTTTATTTACAAAAGCATAATAGTACGGTCATACTTTAAAATTTACTATATCAAACAAACACAAAATCCTACAGAAATTAAGGGTTAATTTTTAAAAATTAGTATTCTTAATTTGATATGTTTCAAAACTGCAATATAAAAATTAATAGAGCGAAAGTGCGTTTAGTAATTTATTTTGAATAAAATTAAAATAAATAAAAGTTTACCAATATATGTTGCAAGTATCTATATATTTTACCTAAATTCACATTCATTATAAAGTTATTAAATATTTAAATTTTATGTTCTAAACCCGTTTCGAGCCTTATTAGATATTTTCGTAAGGTTTGATACAAATAAATACTGGTATTAAGGAATCATTTTGCTATCTTAAATATTATGCGATAATTTTTATAATAATAATGTTAAACATTTTAAATTTAAATTTTAAATAAATATTAAATAATTATTAAATAATTAATTTATATTATTTTTAAAATTATTTATTATACTATTTTTTACTTAATAGTTTCTCATCACTTTATTTAAAAAATAAAAATTAGTATTCTTAATTTGATACGTTTCAAAACTGCAATATAAAAATTAATCGAGTGAAAGTGTGTTTAGTAATTTATTTTGAATAAAGTTAAAATAAATAAAAATTTACCAATATATGTTGCAAGTGTCTACATATTTTACCTAAATTCGCATTCGTTATAAAATGATTAGATATTTAAATTTTATGTTCTAGACCCGTTTCGAGCCTTATTAGATATCCTGTAGGGTTAAATAAAAATAAATATTGGTATTAAGGAGTCATTTTACTATCTTAAATATTATGTGATAATTTTTATAATAATAATATTAAGCATCTCAAATTTAAAATTTAAATAATTATTATATAATTAATTTTTATAATTATTTATTATATTATTTTTCACTCAATAATTTCTCATCACTTTATTTAAAATTCAAAATTTAATATATAATTTAAAATATATGCCGTTACTATATTCTCACGGACGATATGTTTGAAAATATAACATTAAATTAAATAATAATAAAAATAAAATATAATAATATTTTTTTATAACATAGAGACCAGAGCAGTCCTCGGTTTTGTCCTCATTTTGGAGGTGCATGTTTGCCGTTTGCGTGCTTATTTTTCGATTTACGTTCTTCAAGTCCAAGTGAATACAAATAGATCTAATATTAGCTCAAAAAGATTAGTCATTCACTGCGACCGGATTTTGACACGTGTACGATGTGTTCTCTCCCACGTATGTCTCCCAGCTCCCAGCATATCAATAGTACTCGAAACTTTTCTCGATTCCCGTGCTTCACTTTGTCTCTCTCTTTTATTATTTTTTTTAAAAAAAATTTCTCTTCACTTCTTTTTTATTATTTTAATTCAACTTCTACTTTTTAAAATTTTTAGATATACTCGTATTTATTTATATATTTATACGATATTCCTTTCTTTCGTTTATAGGCTTAGGGTTGTAGCGCCTTAAGGTGGCAACCCAAAATTCCCTTTCTATTTTATTATTGTTATTTATTTCGATGGCTTGCTTTTTTGCTTTTGAATGAATATTATAAACCAGTTTGAAGTTTCTTTGTTTATATTTACTGATTCTGCGGACGAGAGAAATTCTCAGCACCAGCAATTTCTTAGTAAGACACGTGTGCCAATAACAAAAACACTGAAATTGTAAAAGTATAGGCTATATACCTAGGGCCATTTACCTTTAATTTTCTTTCTTTTTTATTTTGTTTTCTAATTTTGAAGTGAGAAAAAAGTTAGTGGGCACGTGGCGTTTGAGCGCTTACTACTCACTTGAGTGCACTTTTGACTTGAGGTTGAGCTTAAGTGTAATTATTATTATTATTATTTAACATTAAGAGTTGGTTTTATTTTTTTTGAATTTTACGGGGTCTATATTCTTTATTTGGAGTTTAATTATGAGGGTATATTATGGGATTCGATGCCTTTTTAATAAGAAAGTGAGGTATTTTTTTTATCTTTTATTTTCTTTATAAAAGTTGAAATTTTTTTTATTTTGACCGAAAATTTATCGTTGAATTTTATTTTGATCCATTAAAATTTGTACAGTATATTAACTATAGATTAAATAGTACACCTATCTTACCCTTTTTTTAAAAAAAAAATTTAAAAATTCTTCACACTCTTTTTTCTAAACACTCTATCATCCCTAAAATTTTATTTCAATTTTATAGATCGGTTTCAAATATTATAATTTTTAAAAATTTAAACTAAAATAATCACTTATAGAATTGAAAAAAAATAAAAAAGGTGAAAATTAATGAATTTTTATACTAAATTTAATTTTGTTATATTTTTTGAGTTGTTTTCGTATATAATCATTATAAATGTATAGATAAAGTATTAGTAAAATATAAAATATGTTAAAAATGAGTGTAAGTGATTGAAATTGACAAATTTTGACATTTTTTTAACTCTTTGCGTAGTTATGCGCCAAACTGAAGCGCGCCTTATAATGTGTTATATAGGGCACGTGTCAGCTCGTTAGGGAGCGCATCCTGTAGCGCACACTACAAGATGCGCATCACTTCCACGTGACATTTTTATGTTATTTTTTAAAAATTAATATGAACATTCAACATTATAGCACATAATTATGCAAACAGTCATCAGATAAATCGAATTTCATCTCATGGGGAATAACCATCGAAGAAGATTTGTAGTCATTGTAAACAACATGAATATAATCGACTGACGTGTCGAAATCTTGTCGCTTTAGATAGCATGTGATTATGTTTGTTTATAAAGCTACCTTATTAATATTTAAATTTTAATTTTACTATAACATAAAGTTAATTTTTTTTTTTGCTTTGGATAGGTGTGAAATGGAGGAAACAACCTGGATTTTGAGTCACAATTATGTATATAGATTTCATTGTATGAATGGTGATTATATACAATTTTTTAATTATACTACTTTGTGTTAAAGTATTGAGTTCGTAACTTCTATAACGCATTTATTTTGTAATGCACTTATATTTTTTATTAGGTTGATGTTGAAAATGTTCACTTGTTGATAAGTTATGAAAATATCTATGTAGGTGTCAAATTTGTAAATTACAAGAATGAGATATCTGATATTTTAATAAAATTTTGATAGAATATCTCCTCTTATATAGACATTCCCAAATTTGCATATTAAAAAAATATACTTTTATACAATTATATATCATTTCTGCACATATCTAACCAACACTCAAACATCAAAATAATAATATGAAACAAATGTACATGTAAAAAATATATTACACATCTATGAAACAAATGCTACACTAGTTCACAAATCAACGATCATCTTTTCAAAAAAAGAAATTTATTAGCATATAACCAATTATTAGATAATCCAAATAATTACTAAAAATAAAAAATAATTACTAGTAAAAAAATTATAAAAAATTTTTCATCTAACAAAAAATAATATAATAATGATAACAAATTAAAATAATAGCTAAATTTAGTCGTCATTTTAATATATTTTTAATAAAAAATTAAATATACAAAATTTGATTTTTTTAAAATGCCACTTGGCACCCTCGCGTGGCGCTATGTGGTAGCATGTTAGTAGGCTTGACACGTGCTACAGCCTGTGCTACAGTGTACACATCACACTAATGCGGCGCATGGCTACATAGAGTCATAACAAATGGTTAAAATTTATCATTTTTTACTTATTTTTATTATTATTTTCGGTTATTTACACTCATTTTTAATCTATATTATTGATTATTAATATTACATTTATACATTTCTAATGATTATATATAAAAATAATTAAAAAATATAACAAAATGAAATTTAAAATAAAAACTCATAAATTTAAAAGCCAATCTACAAATTTGAAACAAATTTTTAAGAATAGCTCAATGTTTAAATAAGAGAGTACGAGAGTTTTTTAATTTTGAAAGAAAAAATGAAAAATGACAAAATGAGTATACTATTTGATATTTGGTTAATATATTGTAAAAAATTTGATGGATTAAAATAAAATTCAACCCCAAAGTTTTGGTCAAAATGAAAATTTTTCCATAGTCTATACACTATTTGAGAAAGTTAGTATTTGATTATATAATTTGTACAAAAAATGAAATATTATCTCAATTATTTTATAATATTTATACTAATAATTTTTAATGTAATATTAATAGTTAAAAAAAGGGTGGGCATGTGCAGTATGTGACTGGAGAGGCATATAATTGACATCTAATGCATTATTGTGAAACTCTATGACGCGAGTTTATTGTGTAATAAATTATGTCGGACCTTATTAGATTGTCGTTTTACTAAGAAGCATGTTTTGCACCCTTTATTTATTTATTTTATTACTTCCACTTAGTTCACAAAAAGGTAAAGCAAAAGTCTTTACTTTTTTTATTTTACTTTCTTCTTCTCCCTTCTTTAAGAATAAAAGCAATTGCAAATTTGTAAATATTAATATGGGCGATTCAATAATTATCTATAAATATGGATATTAATTGAAGAGTCTTCAAAAAATTGAGTACATTTGTAATGTACCAAGAGGAATAAGATATAGAGTTACAAATAAAAAGGAGCACACAAATATAGAATAACAGTAGCAGACTTTAGCATTGCTGCGCTAGATACAATAATTATATCGTCATAGTGCCAAATTGCCAAACTTTAGAGATTTTTAATTTCGGTTCAAATTTAATTTTTTTAACAGAGTTTCGAACTCTTAAATGCATAAAATTTTATTTTAATTAAATTTAAAATTTTTAAAAATTTTAAAAGCACTATATAAATTTATTGTAAACCTTTTAAATACAATAAAACATTAAAAGGAGAGACTTTAAGTGAGATTAAAGAATTAAGTAGATAATAAATATTTGTGTATATTATGATGAAACTATTGTATGCGTTTATTGTTTTAGTGTGAACAAAAATATACCAAATAAATTTATTTAAAATTTTTTATTTTATTTTATTTTTATAATATCTAAAAAAATTAATAAATAAAATTAAAATTCTTTAATTTATCGTGAACAAAAATTTTTATTGAACAACATAAAATTTTATTGTATGTTCTAAATTGATCTTATTTTTAATTCCTTTATTTTATATATACTTACAATTATATTCTTCCACAAATAAAAAAATATTAGTACTAAACCTAATAGCCTCACCTTCAACACCAAGCAATCCTATTTGCCACATCATGAAGATAAATATCAGATATTTGTTTTATACAAAACCCAGTTCATTTCTGTTCTTAATTCATTATGTTAGTTTGTGATGACGACGACGATGATGATGATGTATTGGACAGGTACCTATAAGATTTTTTTGCAGAAAGTAAAAAAGAAAAAGTAATTGTCAATTCAATCGTAGAACAGATTGTATAAAATTACTAGTGCCTTAGCCTCGGGACAACTACTTGGCATGTCTCAAGTATTTTCATCATCGACAGGTTTTTCACAGAAGCAACTGTAGGAAAATGAAATTATCAATCGTGGCACAGAAAGTCGTGTGGATGGGGCCAAAAAGGTTAGGTAAAATCTCATTTTATCAATAAATTATTGACAGGGTCATTGATATTGTAATTGCCGATGTAGCTTTCCTCCAGAAATTTATGTTTCAGCTTCAGATTCAATCTTTAAAATAAAAGAAAAATGAGTGTGGCAGTGGGCATAGTAGTTGGGTCAGTTGACCATTATGTTCATGGGATCATTGAATTTTATTGGGCCTAAGCCCATGTCCATGTTAAAAAGATAGCCCAAGTTGAGCCTGCAATTGTCAGGCTAATGTTTCAGAGAAAACATTCGCCCCTTGCTGGTTTCATGCCTGCCAAAGGTCCACTTCTCAGATTTGATTGAGATTTATCCTAATCGGGCTCATCACAAACTTTCATTTGGACTGGAGCTATATATCCCTCACTTATTTCTCACCACCCCCCATATCATGTTTGAGTAAAACCGTAACCGATCAATGATTAAGTTTATGAAAAATTTCGTAAATAGCAACAATTTTAGGATATTTAATTAATTTAGTCAAAAATTTTCTTTTTTTTAAAGTCAAACTTACTAAATGGGAAAAAAATATTAATTTATTATTTTACGAGTATTCGTTAGGGATGACAAAAAAAATTTGAACCCAAAAAAACTCAAAACTCGACTCAAAAAATTTGGGTTTTGATTTTTTTCAAAAATTCAGATTTGAATTTTTGCATGAACTCAGAAATCTGAACCAATATCTAAATTTTATTTATTTTTTAAAATCCTAAATTAATTTACAAAATTCTTAATCTTTAATAAATATGAATCTAATAATTGTTTTACAAAATAAATATATCAAAAGTTTAAATTTCACTTGAAATTTGAAAAAAAGATTAAAAATAAATTGAAAAAAAATTAGTCCTAAAATTCAGATCTGAAAAAACCCGAGTAAATTTTGAGTTTCGAGTTCATTAAAAACACTCGGATCCGGATCCAAGTTGAGCAAAACCTAGATCGGAATCCGAATTTTACCATCCTTAGTACCCATTACAATAAACAATGCTACTACAATGAGCAGTATCATTACAATAAATTTTTATTTTATTTTATAACTAATTTATTTATAATTTTATTTTATTATATATGACCTAATTAATTTACATAGTTTATTTAAAATTATATATAATAAGTAAAATAAATATAATTTTAATAAAAATATAAACTTAAGCTTAAATAAATATAAAATATAATTTTTAATAAAAAATAAATATATTATATTATATTATATGTAATAAAAATATATATTAAAAATTAAATAAAATATTTATTTATTTAATTATAAATAAAAATAAAAATTAATATTTTAATTAATTTGCCTCCATCCTATTGTGCCCACCTATATTAGGCACAATATTTTTTATTGCGCTCTATACTAGACATTTTTTATTGCGCTCTATACTAGACACAATATTGTTTTATCACACCATGAATATAGGCATAATATATTTTTATTGCACCATCAACGCGGGTGTAATATTTTTTATTGCACAATATTTTTTATTGCACCCCATATTGGGTGTGATATTTTTTGTCGCACCTTTAATGTAGCATAGTTAATTTATATTATTCATTTAAAATTAAATATATTTGTTTAAAATTATATTTAATTTATTTAATTATCAATAAATAAATATTTTAATAAATAAATACAAATTAAGTTTGTATTTATATATGAAAATTATTTTTTAATTTATATAATTTATTTAATTAAATTTAACTACATTAAATAATTAATATTTATTTAAATTTTGTAATAATATGATTAAATAATTAACAAATAAATGAAATAAATATAATTTTAATAAATAAATTAAAATTAAATTTTTTTAATAAACAAAGTATTGTAGCAATATATTATTTATTGTAGCAAGTACTGTTAAAATAGTAGAAGGGTATATATTCATCTAAATTTGTTGTGTTTGATTAAATAAATTAAAAATTTTGAATTATAGCTAAATTAGTTAAGTAACCTACAATTTTAACTATTTGCGAAAAATAAAAGTGAGATGGGATAAGAAGAGATCTTCATTTGTACCTAAAAAAAACTGCAATTCTAATTGAAGTTGCCTTTATTCATATCACTGCTAATGTCAAAATTTTGCTTGGAGTTTGTTTAGAGTTATTAATAGCATGTCCAATAGAGCAGTTGAAACTTGAGAAGCAGACTGACCCTGAGCGAGATGTTTTTATTTAGGGGCAGAGAAGCTGACCCTAGAGGCCGTTGGGTGGTTGGTGGTTGCCAGAGTGATGTGAATGGTGATGATAATTGATAACGTTTCAGTTTGTAATAGAATAGAGGCCTCCAACGCCCATGGCCCACGCTCAACTATTGTTCGGCCTCTGTGCCATTAACCCTTTGAACTTCGGCCGAGCATTGAGGGTTTCAACTTTCAGCTCCAGTAACTTGCTGTAAATGCCAAGGGGCTTATATAATTGTTCTATCCTTTGATTCTGTTTCACTTCTTTCAGGATCTAATATTGGGGTTATTGATAAATGCATCAGCTAGAAGCCTAGAAATTAGATACTTGTAATGAGTCTTCTTCTTTATCAAAGGTAGTAAAAGAAAAATGAAATGTCAAATTACTATTGCATTATTATTAGTATTGGTGGGCAAGTATCATAACATGGGAAAATTAAAAGCAATGGTTCATGTTTCTCACCTAACAGAGCCAGAAGAAAAAGAAAAGGCCAAAAACTGTACTAAAAAGCGTGCATGTTAGCAATAAAAGAGCACCAAAAATGTGCATAAGATTATCTTTCATGCCTTTGTTTTGTCAAACTGCCATCTATTGTGCATCATAGCTAGGGCCCCTTACCCACAGTGCTTTATCACATACATTATTTTTGGTTACTTGGCTGTATATAATACTGGATTCACTTGGACAGACGTGTAATGGTTTTGAAAAGCTTAGGCCATTGTTCAGTTGTGCAAGTCCATTAATATTAGTGGGATGGACCCTTAAAATTACAAAAAAAAAAAAAAAAAAAAGAAGAAGAAAAAAGAGTATAATTTGCAGAAAAGTATTTAAGTATGGTGCCATTATTTGACAGGCATGGGCACATCTAATTACCTCAACACAAAGCAATTCATATTTCACTATAGGATCAGTTCAGCCTACCCTCTATTCTAATATGCAATTGCTTTAAGGCTTATTAGCATTTAAACTATGCATCAATGTTTAGTTGTGAAAAGAACTTCGCCATAAATGGTGTGAGTCAGACTTTTCATGAGATTGAGATCAAACATCAACAATAATAACAAGAAGAAGAGACTGGACATATGTGTTGTCCTCCACTACCACTACTGCATTAGATTAAAAACACAAAGAGAGCAATAGCAAGAGCTGGCATTGGATGGCAATCTTCTCTTGCTATCATGGTAATTTTTTTTAGGTCAGATCACACACATCAAGTCCTTATCGTTGGCCAATGCACAGTCACTACTATAGCTCGGTCCCATATAAATTTATATGACTATCTGTTCCGTCCTAGATCTACATCTCACATATACTTATTTTCGAAGTCTTTTCTTGATGTGGGGGGCATTTGGGGCAATGGGGCATCTTCTGTATGTATTATCTTGTCCTGCTCTCCTACCCCATTGACAGCCTTTAAGATCATATGATTGAGACCTTAAATAAACAATCTTGGCTCACATTTATTTCCATAATCTGCAAATTCTAGCATTTGGGTTTACAAATATTTACTAGATTTCTTGAAACAAGAGAATTATATTCTTTACTAAAGTTTGAAGTTAAATGTTGGAATCATGTTAAAGTTTCAGGCACCTTGTATGAATTTGGAAGTTGACAAATTTCTTGAGAAGCCAAATCTTGTAATCATGATCCGGAGATCATGTGAACCTATAAATGAAAGATGGGGTTAATATTTTTGCTTATTTTCATAAGTTGGTCAAACTGAGTTGTCATTGTTTTTATTTTCTTCCACTGGTTTCTGGACAAGCTTGTGTCTCATCCACCAATTTAGAGAAGAATCTTGCAGACTTGTACAAATTTGCTTCTCAAGCATGGTTTTGGCCCAGATGGAGAAGGCATAAATAAAATAAAGGCATTTGTTTATATAAGTGAATGATGATCCTCAATATATTGCAAAGAATCTTGTTTGTTTTGATTGCATGACTATTCAGAATTGTTCCCGGAATATGACAGCTTCAAATTTAACAGTTTCTACTTTAAGAGTAGAGAGTAGTTTTCCTCGGGAATTATTAAGGGGTTTTCTTTTTCTCTGTCTTTCTCTTTCTATTTCTCCTTTTTAGGTGCACTCGCTCGTGAGGGTTATTCGTTTGCTTTTATACTTTGTTTTCGCTCTTACTTACTATTACATGTTTTTGCGAAGTCCGTATAATACAAGCATGTAAGCTGCATTGGACAGTGTGGTGTAATGGCCATGTGATCACAATCAGATTCCTGCTTATCTCAAGTTACAAATGGTTAAAAGTTGCATACTTAAATTATAAATCAGACATGCTTGCGATCCAATCTGCTCTTTCCCATAATATTATATTCAAACAAGGGATTAGTCTAATCAATGATCCCTAATTTCTACAATAACTAACTGTTTTCATTATTATTTTAGTTTCATTCAAGTTTTGCTTAAAAAATGAGATGAAAACCCAAATATATATACATAGAGAAGAGCCTCTGGAGTTAGAAAAAGTAAATAATCCCTATATATTTCATGTTCAGGACTCCCTATCACAAGAGAGCACGAATATAGGTCTCATACTGCTAAGATTCAAAGGTCTCATTTCTATGCTTGCATGCTAATCTCGGCAAGTTGCTTCAATTCTAAGACTGCTGGTTAGAAATCAGCAGCAAGAATTGGAGATACAAAGGCTAAGAGATCTAACTGCTCATAAATCAAGTCTCATTCAAATATTAAGATTAATCATGAATCATGAATGCGAATTACAATACATTTATGCATATATACACTTCTCTCACAGAAAAGAGATAAAAAGTTTGAAACAAAAGAAGCAGTTGGATTAGACCTGTCTATTCCTGGCAGCTAATAGATTGCTGCTTACCATATACCATATAATCAGTCAAAGAGAGAGCAAAAGAAGTGGGTTAAAAGAAGGAAAATGAAAAAAAAAAACACACATACACACACAAAAGAAGTGGGCATAATAGTTGAAAGGAGCATGGAGAAGAGAATATTTTATTGCGCCACAGGATATTTGACAAAAATGGGAAGAAAGAAAAGATGTGTAATGTGAAACCCATAATTGAATTATAGATCCATCCTTGGATTTTGATATTCCCATATCTTAAAAAGACTTTTTCATATTCTTTTAGAGACCCAAGAAGACATCTAGTGGTAGCTTATCTTATGTGGTTATGGCAACATCATGGCCTATATGAAAATGAAATTGGCCAATAACCAACCATATACTACCACCACTACATCTTTATGTGGCTATATAATGAAAACTGTTTTAATTTCAAACACCTATATAATGAAAATGAGTATCAGAAGAAAAAGAAGCACATGCCTTCTATCTTAAGAGAAGTTAGATAATTGCATAAAAAAAGGATGCCCTATATTGAAAGCCACTTCTTCTTGTTGATTCTGTTCAATGAAAGATTCGGATTTCTTTATTTGTTTGTTTGTTTGTTTGCGAACAAATCATGAATGGTACAAGATGCTTTCTCTCAATAACACTTTCACCTTTACGAAAACTTCTGAGACATTTCTCTTCAAGTGAAAAATTTTAAAAAGAAAAAAAAAAGACCATCATGCTTTTTTACTTTAAAATGAGTACCTCTTGGCTCTTGTTATGTTACTGAGCACTACTGACCCATGATTACGGACACATCATACAAAATAGCAGAGTGCAACTATTACTTTCACCTCTGTAACACTATCACTTTTATTTCAACCCCAGCTTTGATTGCATATCTATATGATCTCCTTATCTTGTCCTTAGCACTGCTTATGATAGAATCTTGGAATCTCTAAGCTCTCAATATTCGCATTGCATCTAAGTGCTATACTTTATATCAAGATTGGAACCAAAATGGTGAAGAAAATTGAAGGAGAAGTGCTATTAAACAAAATGTGTATCATGCAAACTCTGCAAATTACTTTGCTAAATAAGCATATGCAAATGTAGTAAACTACTTTGGTTTTATTTTTTTTTAAAAGTAAATAAAAGATAAAATGCGGCAAAGATACCACTATGTGTGTGCAACCCTACATTGAATTGAGTCATTGACAACTTCTTATGCCAGTTTAAAGCACATGAACCTTTCAGAAAAGTGCATTCTGCTAGTGCCAATGCAAAGCCAATGATAATCACATTAACACCATTAATATTAGTACCAAGCAGATTCTAACCTCAAAAGAAACAAAAGGGCAAAAGAATTATCAAATAAAAGAATTTATATATGAATTATTTTTTAAAAGGAAAAAAAAATGCCACTGCCCATATGGCCATGTACATCCTCTAGGTACTTCACTCCAAGAGGGGGAGCCAAAAAAAAAAAAAACCAAAACCAAAGAAAATTTTGAGTCTTGAGGTGGTCTGTCAGAATACCTGACCCCATAATAACACCGAAAAAAAATGTAATTCTTATTATACTCCTTTTTTATTTTTTTCTCTTTTAAAATTTTTTTTTTTCTGTTTACCCTTGCTTACATCCTGTTGGGCCTGAACCTGGGCCTGGGCTTTCTTCATTGTTAGGCTTTAAGAAAGGAAAACCTCAACGCTGGAATCTCTGACGTTGAAACAGAGCGGGCACGCCTGAACCACCCGGTCACATTCTGTACAAACGCATAGGTGCCGACACGGCAGCAGCACCACCGAAGCCACCCGTTTCCGGCACCCTTTACAAGTGGGCCCGGACACGACGCGGTCCGGGTCAACGTACGCTGACTCGGCATCCTCCGCTACCTCCCCCGTACACATTAGCCCATCGTCACCTCTCCTGCTATCCTGCGCCCCGCCCGCACCGCTTATAATGGCCTGCTGCAGCTGCGCCTGTAATGATGCAGCTGTTGCCTCGTGCGCCCTGGCCTTCGCCTGCCAAACCTGCGCCTCCACGCTTAGTTGCGCGGCGCGTGCTTCTAACTCTGCATTTCTTCTCGCGGCCTTTTCCACTTCGGCTTCCTTTTCTCTCAGCCGCCGGGCTATTGATTCCTCCGCTGCCCCCAGCAGCGCACGATAGTGCCGTTGTCTTTTCTCCGCTAATGCACGCCTCAGTTGCTCTCCCTATTTATATAAAAATAAAAATTATAAAAAAATATTTCCCATAACGTATTGCGAAATGGAAAATTTTCATCGAATTTTTTTTTTTTTGAAATATTAAAGAACCCATTTGAGGAAAGAATGAAATAGTACCTGGGCTTGGAGGAATTGGTCTAATTCATCACGCTGGCGTTTGATTTGGGTGGCAAAATCTTCTGAAAGAAAAGACAAGAAAGAAGGTGACTGGCACATGATATTTTGCTGCTGCTGATGTTGTTGCTGTTGTTGATGATGATTCTGTTGTAACTGTTGTTGTTGTTGGTCACCGAAGGATAAGCGTAGGCCAGTAGAAACGACATTGGGTTGTTGGTGGTTGTGGAGCTGAGAGAGGTTTATCAGTTGAGGAGCTTGAGATTGCATAGAGAATGGATTCATTGGTGCTGTTATTGCTGTTGTTGTTGTTGCTGTATTGGCTGTTACAACTTCTCTGGTTCTTTTTCGCGGATTATTATTGCTACCTGTGTTTTGAACAACATTTGAACAACATGGTGGCAAATTCAGAATTTTGATATTACAAACTGATTAATTTTGATGTAATTAAAGCTGCGTGAGTGCTCATAAGTGCTGACCTCCATTGTTGAATAACATGTAGGATTGATCAAGAAATCCTCCCGGTTGTGGTTGCAATGAATAATCATGCCCTTCTTGACCGTTTCTGCAAATAAAAAATAAGAAAGAGCGACAATTTAGATTACAAACCAAAAAAGATTGAAAATTTTATTGGATTAAGATGAAAAAGAAGAGAAGAGAATAAGGTAGAGAGAGGAAAGGCCAACAAACCTATTTAGAAGGAGAACGTTTGATGGGTATTGAGCTTGAACAGCCATTATAGAAGAAGATGGAGAGACAAAGTAGATAGATATGTATTGTATGTAACGAAGAATAAGGGACAGGTGATATGAAGGGGGCGATAATAAACAAGCAATGTGAAGAAAATAAAAATGGAAAGAAGAAAAGGGGTAGCAATAAATAAAAGCTAACACATAAGAAGCATGAAAAGGAGAAGAGAACAGAAAGATGCCTGCTTGCTTGCCTAGCTTGGCGGACTCTTCAATGAAATGAAATGAAAGGGAGTTTTTATTATTGAGGGAAGAGAGAGATAATAAGAAAAGAGAATCAATGAATTATGCCGAGTATTGAGAGGCCACCACCACCATCACCATTACCATTACCATTACCATTACCATTACCATTGCCATCAAGCCTGGTTTGTTCTCGTAATCTCTCTTTGTTTTTTTACCTACTTTTCTTTGCCTTGTTTGCTATGCTTTTATTTATATATATGTACACAGATAGATAGAAAGCGAGGGAGAGAGAAAGAGAAATAGATGCGATTGAAACGAATCAGTCCAAGAGAGAGACACCCCTTATTCTGCTCTTCTCTTTCTTTGTTTGTAGCCTTTGCCTTTGCTTCTCTTCTTCTATCTATAAGGTTGGCTTTTCTCGAGAAGGAGTCTCGTGTTTGTTATCGTCATCATCAACTACACCCCGCTTACTAATTTACTCCAATACTTTTTTTAAATTAAAAAAAAAATTATTGATCATTTTCTATTTTTCTATATAAAAATAATAAATAAGAGAGAGAAAATCAATGACATGACATGGGGGTGGGGGTGATGTTATACGCAGAAGAGTTGTAAAGTAGTACATAACGTTTGTTGTCGAGCGTGCAGGTCTCTGCCGCTGGGACTGTTTTGTGTTTGTATGTGATATCCAATCCATCCATGCGTCGTCTCTCGCCAGCTTTGCCTTCGCTTTCCCACCCCACCCACATCTCTATTGACAATCTCTACAGACACTATTTAATTTAAATAAATAAATAAAACCTTTTTTTTCCAAGTAAAATTCAATTAATTTTTTTCCCTTCTTATCTTTTTTTTTTCTTTTGTTATATTTTAAATTTTCCTTTAGATAAACATTTGTCTTGACATTAAATACTCTCTTTTTTTTAAAAAAAAAAAAAGTTCCCAAGTAATTAAGTTGTTTTGAAAATATTGTCTAAATATTAAGTAAATATATTTTTTTAATTGATATATATTTTTTACTTGATTTTGAAGATTCAAAACTGCTTTAACAGGTAAGGATTGCTTTAGTTCTCATTCCTTATCTTAGAAAAAAAGGAGAAGAGATCACAATACCTCCGACCTAATTGCTTGGTAATTGATTGAGTTTCTCACATTTTTCCCATTTTCTTTTTTACCACCAAGTTGGTGCTTGATCAATTTATGTTTTTGGGTATGACTATGTCAAATGACTAAGCTAGGGTTTTTGTAACCCTTTTTTTAGGGGTCACTTGTGAATCAAATAAATCTCCAAAATTTAAACCGATTTTAGTTATCAAAATCTCAATATATTGACTCACTAAATTGCGCTTTTTTTTTGTCATATTGCATTTGAGTGGTCATAAAAGGTTTTTCCAATTATACATGTTTCTCAAAATATTCTCAAATCAAGCACATTTAAAATGTTAATATATAAGGGTTATTTTTAAGAAAATAATGAAATATAATTAAGAAGTATATATGTGGATACTATTTTTGTGGTTTTTTTTTTAGGGTTTGCTTTTAGTTTTGGGTTTCTCCAAGGAACAATAATCAAGTGAAGAATTATGTCACTCAAGAAAAGTTAAGTTGGTATTGGTGATCTTCTCCAAAACCAAGAAGGGGGTATTATTTGTTTTAACGGAGATGATAAAGAAAAAAAAAGGTGGGGAAGGGTGGGGGGGGGGAGAAAAATTAAGAGGAAGAGATGTGAAAGAGAGTGCTTGTGCTTGTAAGTTGTAATGGCAGCGGCATCACGCAATTTGTCTTTGTTTTCGGACCCACCAAAAGGCCAAAGGGTTGGCTCCCCTCATTTCTCTCTTACTCTTTACTTACTCTTCTCTTCTTTCTATATAATCATAATCAATCCATATCTAATCTCTTATCAATTTCTTTTGCATAGAAAGAAATACAGCCCTGCACGGCATTTATAAACGTTAATATATCTGTACAAATAATAATAATGAGAGTAATTGACAGTTTTTTTATTATTATGAAATATATTTATTATTATTATTTTTATTCTTGAAATATAACCATTTTCATCTTTAAAGGATATAATTGATAATTTTTTTAAATATTAAAAATCTAATAAATTATTTAACTAAAATAACAATTTTCCTAATAATATTAGCCTTTCATTTTCTCTCTTTTTCTTTGCATTGTTTTTGGTTATTACTTTAATGGGTCATGTCTTGTGTGTTTTAGATGGTTTAAATAGGAATCAAATTATTGTCTGTTTTTCTTGGTCTGCTATGTGTACATACACTATGTGTGTATTACCTTTGGCATCCTATATATATATATATATATAATACAATAAGTTTAGCAAAGAATAGTATATATCAAAGATGAGATGGGTCTTTCAAGATTTTTGAAAACTTAATTGATGGAGAGTTGACTATTAATTGATGGAATTATGTGAACCAATCTTTTTGAAAAATCAATCAAATTGGGGGGGATCATCAGCCTGCAGGCCAAATGGGTTTGACATCACTCCAAAGTTTCCATTGCCAGGTCTAATCCACCATTAGGGTTAGGTAAATCTCAGCCTAATCCAAAAACTATACATGATATATAATTGAAAGCTAACTCATTATCAACATGCACATATTATTATTCTATTGGGTAAACTTAAAACATTTCAAAATAAAATAAAATAAAAAAATAATTGCAAAACACAGTAATAATGGAATCAATGAATGAAATGTTCAGTCAATGTCATGGGTACATAACAAAGCCAATTCAACACGGATTGTGATCAACTGTGCAACTTTAGAATACTGAGAGCTATTTGAATTTGGTGGGGGGGATGGGATTTGTCTTCTTGGAAGCTAATGAAACTTGTGCTTGGGGCTTGGGGGATAGGAAGAAGAACAAAGTCATGATATGAAACCTTGCAAATTGGCTATAAAAGTAAGGAAACTTCATTAATCACCATCTCCTTTGTCCTTTGGACTTTATGTTTTGTTAACTTTTAAACAGCTAGTCATTATTTTCAAGGATTCTTTGTTATGCTTTTAATATATGGGATTAAAAATCCAAGTCTAATGTAATCTAATATTGTTCAAGAGAGGTCATCATTTCCAAGATGTGTCATGAAACCAGGCGCATTTCCATGGGTTGAAGACAACACCAACTTGAGACAACTCTTTCTTTAATCCTAATCCAACCATTCCCTCCCATCTATGATCTATCTGTATACATTAATTTTGCTTGACCCGCAAACTCCCATATCTCCTTTTTAATTTTCTAGGATTTTCCCTCTCCTTTTTTCTTTCTTGCCACTCAATTTTCTTGGACTTTGTTTCTGTTTTCCCATGGCACCATTCATTTTCATTCGCTCTACAGTCCACCCACTACCTATACATATGCCTTTCTTCACACCAAAATCACTGCCAACAAGTAGTGTTGCAATGTAGCTAGCAACAATAATTTATACTAAATAACTTATATTTGTTTTCTTTTCCTATTTTCTTTTCATTTTCTTCATGGCCCCCGCAAGACATACCCATTTAATGGTTACATGGTTGATGCCCTGCAATAAATAAACCTTGGTTCACGGGAAAAGTCATTTTTCATGTCAAGTAAAAAAAACATTATTTTGAGAGAGTGGAAACTAGGATTTGATTTAGTGCTATAGACCTAATAAAGCTTTATACAAATTAAAGCAAATGACGTTCAATAAAGTATGGTATATGCTATATATTATCTTATTTTTCATGGACATTATGTGTGATATAATCATATAACAAATGGGAAAATGGAGAATTAGTGTTGTGTGGACAAAGCTTAGTGAATTATTACCTACATCAAAACCAATCATCACTCAACTATTACCTCGTGGGCATGCCATTATTTAATTGGCCAATTAGCATCTAGCCGCCCATTAATTTCATGGGTATTAATTTTTTCAATTGCGAAATACAACAGTAAATTGAATAGCAGAGATCAATAATTAACACGATTAAAATTCAAAATAATGGGAATGGAATCCAACTTTTCATAGATAAGCAACATATATCATCGATGCCCTAGGTGAAAAAGAAAAGGAAGAAGTGAGAGGAGATATATGTTATTTATAACTTTGAACTCAACAAAGGATAAAACAAAATACAATAAACAAAATTATGATTCTTATTTATGGTAAATGTCAGTGAAAGAAAGAGGTGGGTGGTGCTATAATTTATGAGTGATCGGAAGTACTTTTTGGCAACTCTTTTTCTTCTGGTGAAAAATAATAATGCCAGTCATAAGAAGCAGAAGCAGAAGCAGAAAAAAAGAGAACAGGAGTTTTATTTATGGGGCTATGGGGAAGCAACATCAGAGTGTGGGGGGTGGGGCTTTTGTTATTTGCTGCAAAGAATCAAAGCTCTTACTGCAAAAATCAACCTCCCCTCCTTATTCATTCATTGTGGGCACAATTTTGGAGTCATCTATAGGCCCCATATGCATAGGATTTTGCTTTTCTAGTTGTAAAATTATTTAATGTCTTTTGCTTGTACTTTGTGTTTGGTATAAGCAGGGTGTATGGACAAAACAATCCCCCTTTGATGACAATTCATTAATTTGCTTTTGTTATTTTGATGAACATTTTTCATAATTGGGTTTGTTTACATTGTATTTGTAGTGACTAACAAGACCAAAGACTTGGTAAATTTTAAAACATCAAACACATTCATTAAAATATTTCTTTTTTTTGTTTTTTAACATTTTGACTGTAATAATTTGGAAGATTTTAGATTTGGTTGGACTAAAAGTTAATTGATTGAAAAAAAAAAAGAAAAAGAAAAATTCTCTCCTTAATGTAAGGGAATTGAAGATTTTTTTTTTTGAAGCCGAAAGGGAATTGAAGTTGAACCCACCAAAAAAAGCAAGACCCACCCATGAGAACACCATTTCTCCGTTGGAATTCAATACAAAACCTCCCAAATGTATCACATTTTACACCATTACGAATTGGTAGCAACTTTGGTTAAGAACAAAAGTCATAAATACTGAAAAATCAGTGGTCCCTTAATCCAACGGTTGATAGCAAAGGTACCACAGTAAACAAATTGCTACTGGGCCTATCACATCATCAAAACTTATTATGAAGTTGTATTTAATCATATATATATATAGGTTCAGATTTCCATATTTATGCATGTTGGCTACCGAATACTGGCACTCCTTTTTTCTTTCTGTGGGTAGAACTTAGACACCAACCATCGCTTGATTTTAGCATTTTGGGACCAACTTTGAGGAGTTATGAAGTTTAATGGTTGCCAGAAAATAATTTTCATTGGCCCAGTTGACTACGCAGTCCTCTTAGTAATTATTAAAACTATGTAAGGACTCTTTGTTTTTACTTTTCAGTAACACAGAAAAATGAATTCTCTCGGGTTTATTATCTGCCATTAACCCTCATGGCTCATGCTAGCTTATATTCGTACCGAACCAGAAAGAAAAATAAATCATGAAGAAGAAAAGAGTAAAGCTCTACAGCAAAATGATTTTCCTGATTGCATATTTATTAAGGCTCACTTTTGATATTAGCGATTGTCGGCAAGTAGTTTTTGGTAGTAAAAGAAAAATTAAGATTCTCTTCTAAATAGAGTTTGCTTAAGTTTTTTATGATCTTTTAACACATATTAACATTTAAGCATGGTGGTCAAGATCTATTCTTTAACTTAGAATTTTTTTTTAATGATCCTCTCACATACTTATGTTTGTTTATGTGAAAGTTTAATTTAGAAGAGAATTTGATCTATAAAAAAAAATACTTAAAATAATAATTAAAGGCTTTCTTAAACTCTTTTTTTTTTACATAATATAATTTGGGAAATATAAAATATTTAAGCTTTTAGAGAAATATGTTGTGTGTTCTTGCTCAAGCAAAGTTGGAAGATTTGTTAATCTAAGTAAAAGCTCAATTGCCAAGCTTCTTATATGAAGTGATTGCTTCTTAAACATGAAAATATTTTTATAGTTGAAATACTTCAACTATTTTGCATCATATCGCTCTTTTGTTTCGCACCCAAAAAAATGGCATTAGACTAAGAATTTACAAATACGTTCGATAATTATATAGATAGCGAAGAATGTTGTACAAATATGAATATTTACACTTTTTTTTTGGGTTAAAAAGAAAAAAAGAAGTGGCAAACTTTACAAGTAATTGCATATGCATTGTCAGTCCAACAAGCTATGTTTTCTTCGAAGATGTGTATAAACAAAGAGCTATGTTATTAGCTTGAATAAGTAATTAAGCATATTTGGAGTTGGTAAATACGAATGTAATCGACGCCCACATTGTTATTAAATGCTTTTTTGGTGAATAAACAATCATGTCGCTTAAGAACAAATATATATATATATATATATATATATATATATATACACACCTTGAAAGACACGTATTAGGAAAGCGATTTGTGCCCTAATTTATTTGCAAAATTTTGCAAATATATATGCATATATGTGCACAGAAGGAGATAGAAAGATGATAATGATGATGATGAGAAATAGGAATTAGACTACGATGCAAAGCCAACCATATATGATATTAGCATTTATCTCATTCTTGGTTGTAGCTACCTTTTCATTCTAACCACTAGATAACACACAAAAGCCACCACCCATGCTCCCTCTTTATTATTATCCATGTCCAAACTTGTAAGAAACATATATATTTGACACTGGCTACCCTAACCTTAGTAAATCAATAATTAGAAGCAATATTTATAGATTTTTTCCCTTCGTTTTCGCTAGTAAATTTCCTGGTAAATTATTTTTTTTTCGAGTTTTTGATAATTTTATAAAATTTTAAGAGAATTTTATAATAGACTTACAATTATTTTGAAATTTTAAAAGAGGTTTGTAGGGAATCTCGAAAATTCGAAAATTTTTGTCTATAATTTTAACTAGCACTTTAAAAAAAATGGTTAAAATTTTCCTCTATTTCTTTGTCATGGGGACCAGATTGGTGATGGGGAATCAAGGCTATGAGTGGGTTGGCAATCTTTCAACTGAATTATGTGAATTGATATCGTGTTTGTATATGTATTGCATATTGACTTGAATGCAAACAAGAAAAACTTATCAATCAAAGTGATCACAAATCGAATAAAATTTAAAATGGCTGGCTACTAGCATCATCTATATCCTTTTTTTTTTCTTTTTGCTAGCTATTTTACATTTGTTTCTTCCATGTGAAGAGAAAGGGAGGGATGGGGGTGGCTTTTATTAATAAACATTTTTTTGCGTATATTACGGGGTAAGGTTAGACAAATTCTATCAAGTAACGAGTCGTTTTGATTAGTTTAATTGGTTAAAACGACACAAAACAACACAACAATATTTCTGGCTAGCGTCATCCCATATGATTTCTGAACACCCTTTTGGCCTTCTCTTAAGTTCCAATTGAGATAAAAAAAAAAACCAAAAGTTATTAACACATCCTATTCCTATTCCCTTAAGATGAAGCAAACTAACCGAGGCTTTGAAAATCGGGTAAACCTAACCAATTAAAATTTTACATATTTTATGCCTAAATGCACTATCTTAAAGACTCGTTCAAGCAACATCTTTGTTCCATTATTATTCTTTAAAAATTCATTCTATCATATAAAAACAAAGCATTAAAAGTTTAGGACATGAATAGGGTTTATATATTTTACCTTTTTTTGCCCTTTGGAAGTTGAAAATTGATTATGGTTTTTCTAAAACAAATGAGAATGGCCCTTCTTATATATATTCTTTATCTTTTGAGTTGAAAAATCCCTTATCTTGAGGATTGCATTTTATTTTTCTTTTCTCCAATGATCTGCTTGTATTTAGAGGGGGAGAAAAATGTATATATAATTCCTTTATTCTCTATAAAATTATTTGGGATCGAATCTACATTCATGTAAACTTGTGTAATTGAATTGAATTTGATGGTCCATAATTTTAGCTGCATGAAATCAAATTCCCTTAACTTGGGCTGGCTAGCTAGCTAGCTAGCTATGTAAATATTCTATTATAATATTTTGCTTGTGGCACATTCTACATATTCAATTCTGATGCGAGAAAAGGAAAAAAGGATTATTCAAAATTCTTAGCTTCACATCAACTGCTGTTGAAGCTAGGTTCCGCACAAACAAAATTATTCTTGTCAATTTGTATAATTATATAAACCTCATATTCATACCAAAAGGAATTTGATAAGTTGACTAGCTAATAATTAAATTCCTGCTAAAGCCGTCGAATATTTAAAAAAGAAAAAACCAACAAAGATCAAGGATCAAAATCTTTCCACCTTGGCTTCAAAAGACCATCAATCGAAGATCATTATTGCACGACTTCTTTATCAAATGATAGTTTGGAATTTGCACAATTACAGCCAAAAGAAATTGCTCATAAATTCAGATCAATGAACATGAACTACTACTATTATTATTCTATTATTGTATCATTTTAATTTAGACACTCTTTTAGAATTGAAAAGGCCATAAAATTTTGGATCCTGAGGTTGCCCTTGCCTGTTGAGCTGGGCAATTTCCCGTTGAATTAATTAACATCAACAACCGAAATACCGATGCTTGGCTAATTAAGATCAGAAGGGACGTGTGAAAATATGAATTCTGAAATGATGTATTTAGTCTTTCTTTGCATCATTTTCTCACAAACTTTCTCTCTGGGAAAACGAGACGCATTTATAACGTTCACGCGTCAGACATACACATGCAAAAATAACGAAGTACAAAGCAAAGCAATAGCAATATCGCTGCTAGTTGATTGATTCTCACAGCTTTTTTTTTTTGCCTTGTTAGAATCAGACGATGCTCACAGGAAACAAACAATAAGCACTCGAAAACTGGAAGTGTAATTGCAGGCAAGCTATATAGATCAAAATCTTGGCATCTTTATATTATTCCTTTTATCATCAACAAGCATATCTTTTCTTTAGGGAAGTTGCTGCATGTGAAAAAGTGAATAAAATGTTATTATAAAGTGTGAAAAACAATTTCTCTCTCTCTCTCTCTCTCTCTTCATATGTTGTGTTGTTGAGTGGAATAAGTGAGAGCATATCTTTCATTTTTCTCTTGTTTTTTTCGTTGGTTCTTTGTTGAGATGTGCTCCTTTTGGGGTAGGCTTTTTCCCAAGATTTTTGGCTTGATTGGAAGGGGCTTTATATTCATGCTGCTCAAGTCATTTTCAAAATGGGGTAAGCCTATAAGAGTGGCATGTTGGGTTTAGGTCATTTTCTGAGAAAAACTTTATTTATTTATTTATTTTTGTTTTGGTTAATTATGAGATTAACCATGGACACCCCACCTTGAATTCCTAAAAATAATAGAAGCTAAGCCATATGCGTGCTGTTCCTTGTATTCAAAAAACTAAACTTTATATCATTTCAAGTCCTGCAAAAGCAAAAGGGACAGACCCAACATCTATATATTTGTTTGGAGAGAAGATTTCAAAAATAAGCATCATGGTTCAGATCATCTGCCCATTTCATTTTCAATGGTGCGATCACCCATTCCTTGACTAATCAAGTTAATTACCACACAAAGTTAAGGCATCGATTCAAACAAATTTTTAATTTCTTTAAAATATCTGATAAGGTAGACACAGCTATAAGAAGATTCCAAGTTCCAACCTTCTTTCATTTCAAACAAAATTAAACAAAAGGGAAGATGAGCAAGAATAAGAAATAAAGAAAATCGAAAAATAATAATAATAAGCCTAACCTAACCTTCAAAAAGCTTTTATACAGTAACTTATAATTTGGTGCACGACTTTTGAACTGAATTTGTCGGTGAATAGTAAAAGTTAAAAAAAAAAAAGAATAGAAATAGTTGAATGTTGACCTTACGGTAAATTTTCTGCAATGTTGAAGATTCATTTGGTGTGATTCATCTTCTAACTTTGTCATGCATGAACCATGCACTAATCATGGTTTGTCTCATACAGTTATTAGAACCCAATTTTCTATAAAAAATATGGAAAAAAAGGAATTTATTTTACAAATTTTCCTGATAGAATATTATCGCCATTGTTGAATTCTTAGAAGTATATATCTTGATGCGTGAGAGAGAGAGAGAGAGGAGTTTGCTAAACTCCTCAAACCTAATTATAGAGAGGGAATTTAATATATTCTTATGCGCATTAAAGGGGGGAAAATTGCTTGTATTTACATATTTTCTTTGTGTAAACAGGTTTAAGCATTGAACACTTTTTACTGCAACAAAAATAAGGAAGCCTCAACCTTCTTTTCACATATGTCTTGCACTCAAAGGATTGCAAGATCTTATTTTCCACTCAGTGAGGAATTAAAGAGAAAAAGAGAGAAAGAGAGTGGGTGCTATTAACTGTGGTTGAAAAAGCTTTATTGAAACTTTATTAGCTTTTTTTTATTTATCTAACATTACACACACAGCCAAGACCAATATAGATTAGAATAAAGGTAGGAAGTGGGCATATAATTAAAACTTTTTAAATAGACAGATGTTTTTTATTTCTTCATTTACACATTTTTCTCTCTTATTGTTATTATTATATTAGGGTTTTGTAAGAAATAGCTAGCAAACCAATGGTATGAGAAGGCATGGGTGTGTGTGTTGGGTGAAATTGCATACACATATCTTATCAGCCATCAACACCCCCACCAGCTCAACCAACATTATTAAAAGCCTAGCAGAAAATCAAAGGAAAAAAAATAACCCAAAAATGAAAAAAAAGACTTTCTTGCTATAATTCCCACCCCACCTTACCCATCTCAAAGCAAATGGGTGTCAGTGTTCTTGTGTTTCTTTGCTTTGCATCCACGTTCCTTTGTTGCTCTCTTGTTTGTACCCCTCGATCTCTATCATTCATATGCTTTCTTCTTTCTTTCTCATATATCTATCACACTTATTATTTTGGCACATATCCCCATTTCAAATCACCTTCCCCTCTCATTCTCTTCTTCACCTACCTTAGTAAATAAAATTATAAAAAAGAGTGAGATTCATTTCATCCATGGAGATGACAATAACTTTTATATTTAGCTTTATGCTCAGAATCTTTTCAAAATCTTGTTGCTTAATTATACAATTATAAATATAGTGTTTCATTTAATTGCATTCTCATGTGTCAACTTTCTGATGTCTTGCACAAAGTAGTTCCTATTCCAACTTTCCTCTCACATGCATTATGCATCCTTCTTTTGTCACCCTTCCCAATCTCTCTCACTCTTTCTCTCCAAGGCTTTTATAATTTTATTGGCAACCCATATATCCACCTACAATTAGTCGCTTTCTTATATAAAAAAGAGATCTATCTATTAACCTAACCTATTGTAACTTTTTGATATGGTTAAATTGCCCAATATGCAATCAAGTTTTTGTCATTTTTCAACTACATATTTGACAAAGACTACATTAATTTATTAAAGCTGCTAGAAAAAGCTATCTATAATCTATCCTTCATTGAACTTTTTCTCTTCTTGTCTAAATTTACAATAACTTTCTTATAAATTAAAGCATGCGTGATCGCTTAGCAACTTTTTTTTTCCTCTCTTTTTATTTATACATGCATGGAAATGGGTATGAATCATGATCTCATCTCTTAGAACACGGATCATAAATGATTCAAAAGTTCTGAATCTAAAATCGTGAAACATCAAAGAGGTCTCGTGACACCAGGAACAGCAGCAATGTATATATACATAATACATCTTTCTCTAGCTTAGCTATTATTCAACCAACAGATTTTCTCATCAAAAGAGGAGAGTTCATAATTTTGGACTCACTTAGGTCCACAAAATAATTCTACAATTAAACCAAACATGGGACCGGCGGACTCTTAAGGAAAAAGAAGTTTCAATTTCAAATCTATAACACACATCATAAATAATTCAATGCGTGTTACTAAGCAAATAGTTCTCTTCTTAAATGTTGTTCCTTACAAGTCTTTCCCAAATCTTTGAAACCCTAATCTCAGTTAAGCAAATGCCAATTCTGAAGTTGGTTAATTTCACTTTCTTTTTCACTTGGGAGCGACATGTTCTTTTTTCTTGGGGGGGTGAATGAAGTATCTTTAAAAAGGGGATTGCAAAAACACAAAAAGGGGCTTTGGGTCCACCGATACTTGGGCTTAAAAAATAATACATATACTTGACCCCTTGATAAATTGGGGCTGAATTGCCCTCTTGCCAATATGAATCCATGTGTATGATTTCTTCACATCAAATTATAAGTAGTGGTGACAATCGAAATCAAGCATATCATGTGCTCTACATGTGATTTTGGGACACATGAAATTCCAAACTATTAAGTACAAAATCTAGTACGTTTGGATCCATCCATCTACCTCACTCTCCTCCCCACTTTTATTGATTGTTTTTAGTAATTGTATATATCTTATTTTAGCTTAAAACCCTTGTATGAATTTTATTCAAGTTTTTGGCTTGATTATGGTGGATTAGGCATTGATCATGCCAACAACCCAAATTAGAAGGTGGGTTTTCTTAATTGTACTTAAAATAAAACCAATTAGATTCTTTTTTTTTAAAAAAAAAAAAGAAAGATATTACAGAAGATGAGATCAAGGTGGCCATTTCTGTCCACTTCTTTCAATATTAGTGGCTTGGGAGATAAAATAAAGCTCAACCATTTTGTTTTTCAGATTTGGTTGGTTCTCTTTTCTGTCTCCAAGTGGATGTCCATTATATTACAAACACATGATAATCTCATTTTCTCCAAAGAAAAAAAAAATGTAAAGAAAAGGCTTTATGGCCCACTATATATTACTCTTTTTGGCATCTTCTATGTTAATTTACTTTACCTAATCACACATAATAATTAAAATAAAAACTAATTTAAAAAATGGTCATAGAATGTGTATTATAGTAAATGATAATCATCTGAATTTGGTTTGAGTCACAGAAAGCCAAAAAAAATTAAAATGTAAAGAATTATCACTCGGTTTTGACTATTAGGTTTCAAGGCAGCTTCGTTTTTATCTTACTGGGTCAGTTTTCAAATTTGGAATTCTTTGTCACAACTCACAAAACACTTTGATACATACGTAATTATGGCCATCATTGAAAATGAAATTTTAACAGAAAAAATTATACATCACCTCATTTGACCAATATGAACACTTCAAAGATTTGGGTATCTATAATTTTTAGTGATAAGATTAAGAACTATTATCTCGAAGAGAAGAATTATTTATATACTTTGGTTGTGAAAATATTAATTATAATTAAGACATGAATCATGATTAGAGAATGGTTACGTGGTCAGCAACAAGGGCCCCCAAAGGCAATTAAAAGCATGAAGTTGTGAATCTTCATTAATCCCACTAGGTCATTCATGCTCATCATCAACTATGTGTTTGGGTCGGTTGGCTTGATTAGCTTATTCCACTATTGTGGAATTGATTTTTCAAGCGGTCCGGCTGCCTATTGTGACATCTATTTTGTCCCGTCGAAGCTCATCAAATTGCTTTTGAATTCAACACCCCTAGCTAGCCAGCAAGTTTTTAAATGTAGCTTTGTTTTGTTCTTAAAAATTTTTTTTTGGGGAGGGGCGGGGATTATTTATTTATTTAGAATCGTTTAGTTTGGATGTCGATTTTTGATTAATTTTATTTATTTATTTAAAATCGATTCAATATGGTTTGATTTTAAAAAATATACTTAAAATAAATTAAATTTTAAAAAAATAATTATTATTTTATGATGTTTGAATCAATTAGTTCAATTTCAATTAATTCTAAATCGTATCAAACCAAACTTGAATTTTTTTCAACCCTACTTAAAAGTATTTTAAGTGCAAGAATGATTATATACAAAGAATTTATTAATAATAAAAAAATTTGTTTGAAAATTTACTAATTTAATTTTTAAATTTTAGTTGAATTACTTAGTCAGTTTATATATATATATATTTTAAAAAAACTTAATTAGTTTCAGTCATTAGAAAAATAACATCTAAAGTATAACTTTTAGGACATTAAGGTAAATTTAATCAAATATTAAAGTTATTTATCATGATAAGACATATTAATTTATTTTTTTACTCTTAAAAAATACACTTCATATATTATTTTTTTAATAATAAGGACTAATAGAGGCATTTAAATAAATATAAAGATTAATTCACTAATTCAATAAAATTTTAAGAACTAAATTAATAATTTTTTTCTTTTTTTTCCCCTTATATCAATCAAATTCATATATTATGTCAAAAAGGAGAGGGTTTACTATAAATTTGAACACTACTTTTTCTTGTTAACCTTTTTCTCTTTTTTATGTAAGTAATTGAAGGGTGTAAATTAAGATCAAGAATTTGAAATTTGAAGTGCAAGAAGCAAACAAATGAACTTAATAATGACTATAAATAGCCTATAATAGTTTGAATATGAATATGAATCATGGCTTATAGTAAATGCCGACAATATTCACTTATTGCATGTTCTTCCAAAGAGAATAATCTTCACAACTCTATGTGCCATCCACATTTTTCAATGTCTCTACATTATTTGCTCTTTACATTGGAAAAAAAGTTCATTTATAATTGTCACCATCTCACATATCTTTTCTTGTATGCTTCTTCGGAGGTCCATTAAATTGTAGAGGCTTCAATTCAAAGTTTGAAATTGAGATAAAGTTGAACCCAAATCTCTATCTCCTCACCCCTTATATAATTTAATAAAGTAGACCGACCATGAAAAAAATAAAGTAAAAACAAGAAACCCTTTAAAGAAAAAGCTAGTTACAAGAAAGATGAGCTACAAAACTTGGAATTTCGTTGTCGTTAGTATTAATAATTTTCGTGGTCTAAATCATCTAACAAATGGGGTTAAGACGTGCGTAATCCTAATAGTAAAAAGAATTAATTAAGTAAAGTAATAATATTGGGGTTTAATTGGGATCTCTTGTTTGAATTTTATCTCTTCAAAATTACAAAGATGTAAGGCCTTACGTGGAACTAAGTTTTCACCTACTACTTGACTTGATCATCATCTTGAACATAAACATGTAATCACATTTTGACCCGTGTCAACGAAGCATAAGCATTTATCAAATACATGTTTCATGAACATGGGATAAGCCCTAATTACTTAAATTAATGTGTCGCATTTATTTTTTATTTTTTAAATATATAAAAAAAAAAATTGAATTTGAGACCTTTAATAAAATAGAGGTAGATATATTATCGGTCTCTTTTATCATTAAACTATTAATATAAATATAATATTTTTTACTAATAAATTTTTGGTTGACAAAATTTAGAGTTGTTTAAGGTTGCGATAAGCTTATTGTCATGGGCCGATTTGTTATTTATCCAAAAGATTAACCTATTAGGTAATGTTATATATCTATTTTTATATATTAAAGATCCACTCAATTTTTATTCGATGTGAAACATAACATTCATTCCCACTCAATCACGTGACGCCCTTGTCACGATGTGGCCTAAACTCAATGATCAACTTGGCCCGTATTACTCACCCCTCTAAAGATTAAGGGACCTGCTACCCACATGGTAATATTTATTATGACTCAAGACACATAATTTTTAGGGCTCACTTAACTCATATTACTCGTCCTCCTGACGGTATGAGAGACTCACATCTCATGTGACAATCTCTATTAGAGCAATTTTGAGGGCCTATATATAAATAAAAATTCAAGTTTACTCTGATACCACTTATCACGGGTCGAACGTTTACCATTAACCAAAAAAATTAGTATGTTAGATAATACTACATACTCACTCTTATATACCCAATATCCATCCAATTTTTATTTAATACGAGACATGATACTATATAAGAACTACAAGTGAGGTATTAATCTTAAAAATTAGTGTAATTAATATGAATTTATCTGGATTTGTTTAAAATAACTTAGTGATTAAAGGTTTGTACTGCATTATTTAGTTTTTAAGTTTGATTCTCCCTCCTCTTATGTATAGAAGAAAAAATTTGAATTTATCTCCTCAGATTTAACTTTACTAACCCTAATTTATCATGCTAATTAGTTCATTGTCACATCTAGGATCATGTGTTAGATTATTACAGGCCTACATAGGCTGAGTAAAAAAAAAATCTCCCAAACAAAAGTCATCCAATTAGGCCAAAATGTTTTGGTTCAAAGGATTTGATACATTAATTTTTAATTTAAAATTGAGACTGGAATTTTCAAATTATATATTCATTTACCTTTATTCAATAAGCAGATGATTTGTTTAACAAAGATAAATGATTTTTTTAAATAAATTAAATTTTATTAAAAAAAATACAGTAAAAATAAAAGGGGTTTATAAATTACGAGAGAAATTAATGAAATTTAATAATATATTTACACACTAACAAATACTCGACTCAACCCTTTGTAAATAAAAGGAATAACAGCATTCTCAATTGGAGAATGCACTTTTAAAAAAGAAAAAATAAAATAACTCTCATAATAAAGGAGCAGAATAAATGATTAATTTTTACAAAAAACATAACATTGAGACCTTAACATTTAAAAAAAAATGTTTATAAATTTTAATAATTTTAAAAATTTTATCAACACTCAAGTAATTATTTTTTATTTATTTTAACTCAAAAAAAAGATATTTGAACATTAAAGTTTTAAGATAAAAATATGTAGATTATTTTTTACTATTAAAATAGACAAAAACTTATAACTAATAAAAGGTACCAATTAAAAATTTGAAATTATTAGTGTGTATGTTATTTTCCTAGAACGTTAAGATCCCAATGTATTTTTCCTTAATTTTTAACTTAAAATCTCAACCGGCAGAATCAAAATTTGACTTTCATTACCATTACAGTAACTCAAAAGACAGTAATATGCTCATGAAGGAGCAGTGAGAACAGATAGAGTGTCATCAAATGTTTGGTAATTAACCAAATTTAGAAAAGTGAGCCTAAAACAATGTGGTCCAACGAGACTTGACAAGCAAGCAGAAACTTTAATGAAAGCAGCACAGTGCAGACCATAATCCAGTGGCATGAAAATGGCATCAATCAAAGCTCTAACAGTACCAAAAACACACAATTATAGAGAGAACCCCATGATTCTGGTTGCCCATACACATGATGGACAATTGGACATAGTAGAAAAGTTTTTTTTTTTAAAAAAAGAGAGGAATATATAACAAAAAAATGATGCTTCTTTCCCCATCTGGGTTTTTCAACATAGTCGCTGGGAACATATTATTATTAATTATCTTTAATTTTATTTTAAATTTAATGGGTCTGTGAACTCACCATTACCATGTGATAATCTTAGCTTTCTGTTTCAAATCCTTATCGGCAACATAATTATGATTCTTCTTCGTGTGGCCTTAGTTTTAGTTTAATTAATCAACTTGATTTGTAACAAGAAAGGTCCAGATGGAAAGCACGTGAGGAATGAAAGACCAAGGCTCCTAGAGAGGGGAATAGTTCATTGATTTCTTTTGATTTTGGGTGTTGTGTCTGGATCCATGTGTTAATTTAAGAATAATTTTGTTGATAGGGATGTTATCAAGTTGGATTTTGATTATTCAACGAGGCAGATTGACACTTTGTTTTTTCACAAAATGTCCATTAGTAAAGTTTTTGTTACTTGGACTATCAAATGAAGTTCTCCCCCACTTTGTCTTTGGTGGACAGCTATTTTTGAGCTTGAGAAATGGATATTGTTCTTGCATTATCAAGATCCTCCCTTGGAAATTCCAACTCCAAATCTGTTGTTCATTTTAGATAATTTATTTATATTTTGTGGGTTAATAATTTAGTCTATAATGAATTAAAATCAACCAAGGAAGAATCATGATTATTATCATGGGTTGAGAACATTGGCCATGATAATGGGGTTGATAAAAATACAAAAGGTCCTTGAGAAAAGGTGATGTTGAGTTGAGTAGAACCATAGAAATTGAAAGCATTGACAGCCTTGTTTCAAAAGAAAATGCCCAAGAAAGTTGTAGTGGGTTGTGAAATAAGGAAGAGAATAAAGCAAGAAAGTAGTACTAATTCCATTAAGAAACCTAAAAAGCTTAAGCCTTAAATGGTTTCAAAAGACATTTAGACGCAAAATTCAGAGAGGGAATTTGTCTCATAATGGTATGTGCCTTTTGGATTCTTTTTATGAAGCCACCGGCAAAACGAAACCAACTCAACTAATTTGACTTCGATTCAAAGATAATTATTGGGAATGGACGTGTTTGGTTGTCCTACAATATGAAAATGTTCTCATTTTTTGTTTCCTTGCCATTTGAAAATTTTTAGTCTTTCCTTTTCTTTTTTTAGTGCCGACTGCAACTTCTTCAATTCAATTGGGCATCTAAACCAACCATGAATTATGGCTTACGACTTGAGCAAAAGCAATAGTTTATGGAGAAAGCTTTCGCAAGTTAGGGTGATGATATCACTTGAAAACCACTTATTCCCATTTGGGTTTTTGTTGAAAATGCGAGTATAATCAGTAGATGATAGAATATAATCCTGGTCTGCTTTCAGGTCTCTTTCTTGCAATTGATATTTGATACCCACTTTCTTATCCCAATGAGCCTGCCCCCAGGCACTTTTCATATATCATATTTTTCTTATATTATATTCTTCCCTTTCTTTAAGCTATGCGCCCCATTGAAAGTAAAACTATGACAAGTCAAGATAAAGCCATAAAGGTGCCTCATGGGTAATTGGGTATTTTGATTCATCATTCATGCAAGCAATGGAAGAAATGGTGCTGGGCTAAAACAGTTCTTCCAGGGCCAGCCTGCCCATTGCTTTGTCACGCAATGCAGATGACAATTATTATTAGCAAAGCCTAATTCCAGCAAAAAGAGATAATCAAAGATGAATTTTAAGTATGTGTTCCATTCATACACATTGTGATGGTCTTTTTACCTATACAAAAACCATTCAAGCAAAGAACACTCACTTCATCGTAACGAATGCAATGCTATGCAATTGAGGATACCATGTTAGATGATCACGAGTAACAGATCTGTATGCTAAAAATTCAGCCTAAGATTGAAAGCATTACGCATATCAATGGCACTAATTTTAACCACTATATTAAATTACAACACTACATCATCGGTCTATCACCTTTGATCCTTGCAAAAATCTAGTCTACAGCCTATTTCTGATTCAGCCATCCTGTTATACATCATAGATCTTCTATCTTCTCAAGGGAAGTGAAGTGTGCATCAACGCTTTTGAGAGTTTCGTGATCAATTTCAGTTGTTGTAAACAATTTTGGCAAAACATAACCGGATTCTTTTCTTGATGCCATGTCACCCTTCTCAGTCCGCTCCTCATACACCACATTTTCTTGAGTTTCAGTTTCACTGGACTTCGTATGCAGATTATGGAGCTGAGATTTCAACTTCAAGTAATACTTAGGATCCTCATCATTTCGGGCTTTATTCAACTTGTCAATGATATCACTCAAGGCTGAAGCCCTCTCGGACCACCAAAATTTTGCCTTTTTTGGACTTTTCTCAGGTTCAGTTTGGTCATTCTGGTCATCATCCTCATCATTTAACTCACATTGAAGCTTCTTTAATCCCTGATCAACAATTTGCTGTATCCTCTTTCTAAAGTTATCACTTCTTGTCCGATTTGATCTTAGTTTCAACTTAAGCCCTGGAATAATCATCTCACTGTCTTCTTCAACAGAATTAGAATTGGGGTTTTCTTTAGAGGACTCGTCCTGGTTGGACTCATCATCCAGAATGGATTTCACAGAATATACCTCCTCCAGTAAACTAATATTCTGCATGTAATGATCAAATGCTTCATTTTCTGCTTCAATATTTCTATCCCTGTATTCCTTTAACTTGCAAAATCTCCATTCGTTTATAGCTGCAGCATCCTGAAATAGTTTTTCATATCAGTAAAATACATTCTTAATCCAGATATAGTAATCTTCAACTTTTATGGTAAATAACTTACCTTTTTGGTCAATGGTTTCCTTGAACGCAGAGGCATTTGCAAATTATTGAATTGAGCAAAATTGTTGGAGAGTTGCCGAAGTGATGCAACTCTGAGTGAATTTCTGAAAAGAGCCCAACAAGAAAAAACAACCACATCATAAACAAGTCACTTTAAACTCTAGAAAACCCTTGAAGATACAATTAAACAAGTCAGAGATTAAACAGTAAACCACAGGAGACGGATTACTACTAAGATTTCATGATAGGAAAAATTAAACAAACAGCAATGCTAATCAGATTATGAGGACAAATAATGTAAAAGATTTCAATTCATCAAACAATTTATCATCCGATAGCAAGCTTCTCAGTAATCAAAGTTTCTCAGTTTGAACCTATGCTCAATATTATATATTAGTAAATAGACACTCTAAACTCTTTTGGCTAGTGGTAAGCTAATTTGACTATAGCAGTGGGGGTTGAAAAGTAATGCAGTATTCAAGGAACATAATATCTCTAGAGAGTTGGGCTGTATTAAATTTTTGTGAAATACTCGTGTCAGAAACACATCAGAGGGTGTAACTATGGATTCCAACATGCATATTGTCATATCAAGAAGCCAAAAGGCTTTTCCAACAAAGATAGAAACATGCCCCTGGGCACACCAATAAATTATTGCAAGAGACTTTAATTTGCTTCTTCATCACAATGATAATTAGCAATGCATAGAGCCATTCATAGACATGCCATCCTTCATTACAGACTTCATGCCAACTAGAGGAAGAGCTACTCCAAGTCCCCTAGTCCTAAGCTTCAAACAACAATAGCTATATACCTATAACCAGCTTTCATACATAAACCCATTAAAAATAGCTGAAGTATGTAGAAATTTAACTGTATAGTTAGAAGATTGATATGCTTGAGTGTGGGAGTGTCTGAAAATTTGGTGCTTGAACTTACCCAGAAGGAGATACATCAGTTGACTTCAGCTCAACTGAAGGAGTGCTTGGAGATGGTGTCTTGTCTGGAAAAGTTGCATTTGCTTTCAGAACTGCAATTCCAAAAGATATTAAACCACAAAATCAAGATCATTCAGAATAGCACATCCCAAATGATGAGAAAAAATAAGATTAGCCCTCATAAAAACTCCAAATTAAGGAGGAGTTCAAATACATGATGCTTACTCCTAAATGGTGAATTTACTTTAGCTAATCGAAATGTTACCATATTAGAGAATGTTTCTTTCCTCTAGAGCAAATGGGTAATTTCTGAATTCCTACCTTATATAAGGGGCATAGACTGTATTAGCATGTTCACCTTTTTTCTCCTGATAGGAAACAGTTTATGAGCCAAACAACCAACATGAAAAGAAAGAAATTCTCCATCCTTTACTTCAATGAATTTCTATCATCACAAATAAAATATATGAAAAGGTCTATATAGCACAGACATTTTCCAGAAATGAATTTAAGGATAGACCAAATTATCAAATTTTCTTACAAAGCCATTCCATTTGATTTAACTCAGAAATCCAATTTACCATCTACATAAAACTTGCCAATGAACTATAGCTCTAATGGCACCTTCTCTCCCACAAGAATGGGGGGGTGGAGCAAAGTCACAATTTCATACCATTTGGGTGCAAGTATTATATGCCAGGTGCGAAGTTTATAGTAAAAAACAAAACAAAGAAATGAACGCAGGAAAGAAGGGCATACCATGAATATGGCATGGATTTTGCGCTTTTGAGCAGCAACTCTTGCAAGACTGGTACGGGCACCTGCACAGGTAATCCGATTCATTACAACAACCAAGAAGTGAAAAGATATCAATACCTTAAACAGGTCAGAGCAATAGAAGAAGGTAAACTGATACTTATTATAGTATAAGATTTCATACTTTTATCTGTCTTGCAGTCTCAATAACCAACCAAGAACCACGTAATGCTTTGGTCTTCCTTTAATATTAGTTATGATGATTAAAACAATACACATTCAGTGTTGAAAATCATAGGAGTCAAAGAAAGTGGTCGCAGTCATCACATCAACTCCATCTAGGTCAGTAGCCATTGTAAAAGAAGAGAATATATTTCTGTGTTCATTCCTTGAGAAAATAGTACATAATATAGGAGAGGTGATTACCATAATAAAAAGTTATTATATAACTTTCCTATTCTAAAAATACTATCAATACTTTCCTATTATACAAATCTAACCATATATACATATACATTTCAACACTCCCCTTTAAGTTGGAGCATATAAATCATATGCGCCAAGCTTGCTACAAATAAAATCAATTCGAGGACCCTTGAGAGATTTAGTAAAAATATCTGCTAGTTAATTGTTTGAGCTGACATGATTGGTGGAATTACAGCCAGACAAAATCTTCTCTCGAATGAAGTGACAATCAACTTCTATATGCTTAGTCCTTTCATGAAACACTGAGTTGGATGAAATGTGAAGTGCAGTTTGATTATCACAGATGAGTATCACAAAGTAACTCATCTGTGATATGTTTGCAAATTTTAATTCTTAGATCAACTGTTTCAACTATATAAGCTCACATGTTGCTAAGGCCATAGCTGATATTCTACTTCTACGCTTGACCTAGCAACAACGTCTCGTTTCTTACTTTTCCAAGCTACAAGATTGCTTCCAACAAGAACACAATACCTGATAGTAGAACGTCTATCTAATGGAGAACCTGCCCAATCAGCATTTGAGTATCCAACAACTTGTGTGTGACCCTTATTCTTATACAACAAACTTTTGCCTAGCGCACCATTGATATATCGTAAGATTCGGATAACTGCATCCCAATGACTATCATATGGAGACTGTAGAAACTGACTAACAACACTGACCGAAAAGGAAATATCAAGCCGTGTGATGGTGAGATAATTAAGTTTACCAACCAGTCTTCGATATCTTCCAAGATCTGTAAGAGGCTTCCCTTGTTCAGGTAGAAGTTTAGTATTAAGATCCGTGGGAGAATATATAGGTTTGCAGTCTAACATCCTTTGTTTCCTCTAGAATATCCAAAGCATATTTTCTTTGAGAGATGACAATACCAGACTTAAATTGAGGAACCTCTATACTAAGAAAATATCTTAACAGTCTCAAATCTTTAATCTGAAAATGACGGAACAAGTGATTTTTCAATTGCTTAATACCATCCTGATCATCTCCTGTAATGACATTATCATCAACGAAGACTACCAAGTATATGCATTGGCCTTGTGGTGTGTGCCAATAAATAACATAATGATCTGACTCACTCCAAACTATACCAAACTCCTAGATAACAGGACTACAATGCCCAAACTAGGCATGAGGAGACTGTTTCAAACCATGCAATGAGCGACGAAGTTTATATATCAAACCAAACTCTCTCTGAGCAACAAATCTAGGTGGTACTCCATATATATTTCTTCCTAAAGTTCACTATGAAGAAACGCATTTTTGATATCAAGTTGGTGTAAAGGCCATTGATGAATAGCAGCCATAGACAAGAATAACAGAACAAACGACATTTTAGCCAACGGAGAGAAAATCTCATAATAGTCCTATCCATAAGTCAGAGTGTACCCTTTTGCAATCAACCATGCTTTCAATATGTCAACTTGACCATTGGATCCAACCTTTACAGTGTAAACCCATCGACAACCAACAGTAAAGTGCCCTGGTGATAACCGAACTAATTCCCATGTACCATTAGCATGCAAAGAAACAATTTCTTCAACCATTGTTTGACGCCACCCAAGATGTGAAAAAGCCTCACGAAGAGTGATAGGAATAGAAACAGAAAATAAAGTAGACACAAAAGCATAATATGGTGAAGATAAGCGATGATAACTAAGAAATTTGTATATAGGATGAGGGTTGCAAGTGGATCGCATACCTTTACGAATAGCAATGAGAAACTGGTCATCAGGAGACAAGACCTCAGTAGGAGAGGAATTTGCAGCAAGAAGTGAGTCAACAGGAGATTCAGAAATAGTATTAACAGCATCACCTACAGGATCAACAGGAACAAAACTATCACAAGCCGAAGATGAATCATCAGATATTAGCTCAGATACTGGCTCAGGAGGTGACTCAGAAGGAGAAGCAATATAAAGAACTGTAAGAACCTCTATGACTATCTATGTCTCAAAACGAGAGGAAGAAAAGAAAAGGGAAAACTCAAAAAATGTGATATCAGTAGATATAAAATGCTGATGTGTGTCGAGAGAATAACACCTATACCCTTTCTGGAGACGTGAGTATCCTAAAAAGATATACTTGATGAACCGAGCAAATAACTTGTTTTGACCAGGAGAGAAGACATGAACAAAGCACGTGCAACCAAAGACCTAAGGGAAGAGAAGATAAAATGGCTGATTAGGATATAAAATAGAATGAGGGACTTTATTTTGCAAGATTAAGGAGGGCATACAATTGATCAAGAAACAAGCAGTAAGGACGGCATCAGCCCAAAATCGGAGAGAAACGTGAATGTGGATAAGGTACGGGCAGTTTCAATGAAGTGTCTGTTTTACGCTCGACAACCCCATTTTGTTGTGAAATGTAGGCACGGGAGGACTGATGTAAAATTCCCTAAGACATGAATTTAGTAAAAGGAGCAAAAAACTATTCACGTGCATTATCACTACGCATTGTACGAATAGTAGTAGAGAATTGTGTCTTAATCTTAGCAAAAAAGGATTCAAAGATTAAAAATAGTTCAGATCAATCTTTCATTAAAAATAACCAAGTGCAACGCAAATAGTCATCAATAAATGTAACAAACTATTTAAATCCTAAAACAGAAGAAATTCAACTAAAACCTAAATATCATAATGAACTCATTCAAATGGGGACGTAGCTCGATTATTGACTCGCTTGGAAAACGACCCACGAGAGTGTTTGCCAAGTTGATAAGACTCACAATTTAAAGACAATAAACCAAAAAGATCTGGAACCATTGTTAGAAGTTTTGACTGACTCGAATGTCCCAGACGGTTATGAAGAAGTGTTGGGGATTCGGTAACAGTGCATGCGATAGATGGTTGCGGAAGACCGAGATAATATAGTCCTTGTGACTCACGTTCTGTGCTAATCACCTGTCATATACTGCGGTCCTATATAATAACAGAATCATCAACAAAGGTGATGGCACAGTTTAAAGCACAAGTAAGTTTACTGACAAATATAAGATTAAAAAGACAATGTAGAATATAGAGAACAGATTCTAAGGTAATGAGGGAAGAGTATGCGCTTGACCAATTGCTTTAGCAGTAATTGTAGACCCATTGGCTAAAGTTACAGATAGTAATGACTTAGATTCAGAAGTACGAGAACGTAATCGAAGGTTACCAAAAATATGATCAGAGGCATCAGAATCAAGGACCCACGGTCCTAGAGAAGAGGACTAAATAAGGCAGGCGACTGAATTACCAATATGTGCAATGGAAGTAATGAAAGAGGTAGACTGCTTAGCCGCTTGATATTTAAGATATTCCTTATAATAGGCACCAATAAGAGTCAAAGACGGAGGTTGCATGTCTGTTTTAGAGCTCTCAATGGCCATATTCAATCACAAATTGGAGAAAACAAAGATGGAAGAGATACTAACAATCCAAGAACAGTTTCCAGCGACGGTGGTGATGTTGCAATCGGAAAAATAAATTGATGCTGTCTGAGTGCGATGATACCGGCGGTGTGAGTACACGCGCGTCGGAGAAGCTAATCGGAGATCACGCGCCGGTGATTGCAACGGTATTCTGGTGACGAAGGAAGACGCGCTGGCTGGAGAGGTTGATCGGCGTTGTCTCAAGCTAATGGTATCAATAGTGAGTGGTCACACACACTAGAGAAGACAAACGGCATTCACACGTCGGCGAAGACTAGTGGCGCGTGGGGCAGCCGATGGGAGAGTGGCAGCTGCAGACCTGGTTGTCAGCCTTTTCTAAGTATTCTGGAGGTATGATTGCCAAATAAAGGTCGCCGGAGAGAGAGATCGAACACTGGCCAAAATTGTGGGCGTCGAGTGGTAGTGCGTCCAGCGAGATTCTAACGACGATCTTCTTGGAGTCTTAACAGCGAATCACTGATGACCAACAAATTGTGGTCACGACTACCGGAGGAGGAAAAGAACACGGTGGCTAGAAAATGCAGGTGATACTCACCGGAAAATGAGAAGCGATCGCCAGAAAATGATGCCAAGAATTGGCTCCAATACCATGTAAAAGAAGAGAATATATTTCTGTTTGTTCATTCCTTAAGAAAATAGTACATTATATAAGAGAGGTGATAACCATAAAAGAAAGTTAATTATATAACTTTCCTATTCTAAAAATACTATCAATATTTTCCTATTATACAGAACTAACCATGTATATATATACATTTCAATAGCCCTACAAGAGTCACTCACCATACCATTTAGGGAAACATGCCAAGTTGATCTTAGCACGAAGCAACTCAACCTCAAACTAACAATTTTGAATTGTTAATGAAGATTCAAATTGCAAAACTTAATTCCCAAGTTGCCTGTTATGTCATGTTGATACCAACAAGAAGCTTATAATAAGTTCAATTCAAATCTTCTCTAGATAACTTTCTTTCCAAGTTCCAACGAAACAATGCATTTTCCCAATCCTAGGAACTCATTCATACCATCATGCCAAAACGAGATTATGAGAAATTGTCAAAATTCATCAACTAATTCGCAACATATAGTCCTCTTTCTCGTTTTCTGAAATCAATTTAAACCAAATTCATCTCTTATGAACAATTCAGACCTCGAAAACAAAAAAATAAAATACAAACTAAGGATAACATTAACGACAAAAACAAATAAATAAATATTAAAATAAGACAGCGACCTGGACCGAGCGACGTTGCCGCACTGAATACACTTGGGCTTATTGAGGCCGCGGAGGGTTTTAGGTGGCGTGTCGCGGTGCAACGTGGCGGCGGGAGAATCGGCGGCGTTGTTGCTTAGGGCTGGCGATGAGGCCGCCATTTCCGTTGCGTCTTCACTTCAAGTTCCCCCGCCGAGAGATTTAAAATACCAAACTGAAGTTCAGTTTTGTTGTGTTATTTGTTTATTTAAAGAAATAAATAAGGAAAAATAAAGAGGGATCTGCGAAAACAACGATTTGGCAGATGGAGAAATTAAAGAGTAGCATGTATTTTCCCTTGCATTTTAGGAATTCTATTTGGGCCGGGTCAGTTAAGTGGATGTATTGTTTGATTATGGACTCGTGTTTTCACTTTAAATTTTTATGGGCTTGGGCCTCAGATCGATGATTTGAATGCCTTTTGAGTTGCAAATAGAACGAAATTCTCCAAAAAAAATTATTATGCGTTTTTTCCTTATAAAGAAGATAAATATATATAATGAATTTTGGACTTAACTATACCATGAGCTGTAGAATATGGTCAAAATAATGTTGTCATTGAGTTAAAAAAAAAGGGTAAATTACTTATAATGTATTCTAATAATCATTGCTACAAGAACAATCTTCAGTAGTTTCTTTGAGAACATATTTTTTAATTACTATTTCATGAATATGGCTTGGAATCTCATAAAATCGTGTTAATTGCCGTCGAATTTGGGTTGTTACTTGTTTTCAACTAAAATTCGAAAATCAATATGTAATAATAGTAAACAAAATATTGCTATATGTATAAATTCGTAAAAAAAATTACTTTTATACAAATTAACTTATCTTCCTTTTTTAAAATCAATTTAATTCGTTTTTATTTAAAAATTTTCACATGTTCGCTACTTTTGCGCTACGCCAATTTGTATAATAAAATTTTGCAAATGCAATAAAATTCTGTTTATTGTTATCAAAATTTTAATAAGTTAATGTAGACAATGTTTCACGCAAAGTCCAAAGATTATCGCTTTTTATAATTAGCAAAAATAATTGCTGGAGACTTGGTTGTCTGGTTGACTTGAGATCTCAAATCAGCAAAGCCTTTTGATTTGCCAATTTCCCCCGTTCATAGAGTCGGGATATTAACACTGTCACCCCTCAAGGGTTTGCACAAATTATAGTTTAATGATAACTTTAGTTTTAATTACATTATCACTCCCTTTATTTAATTGAAAGAATCAAATAAAAAATATTTATCGCCTGATTAAATTATGATAGTATTTTTTGTCTATTTTAAGTAAATAAAGAGAATAATAATGTAATTAAATTCAAAATTTCTATTAAAATGCAATTTGTGACAACCTCAAGGCGTAATAGTATTAATATTCCAGGTAGAATCACACTCAAATCCTAGTTGTATTTGAAATTGTTGCCCCAACCGACAAGTTGTAAAAATTTCCCCATATAATTATTAGCAATCAAGTTGGACAACGACATCTTTAACGAGACTTCCCGACTAGCTATACAATAGAATAATAGAAGGCTTTTGATTGCAAAATGAAACATTTGTGAACACAATTGCTAGGTGTACCCAATAAATTAAAGAGTGATGTTACATTTATATATAAAAATCGTTTAGCACATTTGCATGATAGTAGATGCACATTGGAATTAGTTATATATAATTAATACTTTTATCTTTAATTATTGTACGTTAATTAAAAATTGAATGAATATTAAATATATAAAGATAGATATATAATATTATTTAATAGATTAATTTATTTGGTCAATAATAAGCGATTGGTAAGTGACAAGTGATATCAAAATAAATTCGAATTCTTATTCGTATGTGAGTCATTAAAATTACTCTAATAGAAATTGTCATATGAAATGTGAGCCCTCTATGCAACTAGAAGGATAGACAATACGAGTCAAGTAGACCTTAAAAATCATATGTATTATGCTTAATAGTGATTGTCACGTAGATAATAGGTCTCTTAACTTTGGGGATGGACAATACGAGTTAGGTTGATTCTTAAATTTGGGCCACACAATAACGAGAGCGTCACATGATTGAGTGAGAGAGAATGTCACATCCCACATCAAATAAAAATTAAGTATAAAAATGAGTATGCAATATTACCTAACAGACAAATCTTTTGAGTCAACTCGTGATATTAGTCACTAACATTATAATTTATAAAACAATTTTATTATTTAACAAACTAGTCTTACATGATAATGTTTTCACCACTTTATTCATGAGTATATCTGATTATATTTTACTATTTACTAAATCAACCAATCATAATTAAATATAAAAACGATAATAACATAAAATTTTAAAAATAATATTTATTCATCAAATTCATTATCAAAATACACTGTATTGTTATACTTTTAAATTATATTATAAAATTTTCATCATAAATTAATATATTAAATAATAAAATAATTTAATTATTTAACACATTATTTAAAATAACATTCAAGAAACATATATTATTGAATCCTACAATAATTTTTCTCTATAAAATTTTTCTATGTTATTAAATAATAAAATAATACAATTAATTAGCATTATTTAAAATAACATTCGAGAAGGATATGAACAATATTTTTCCCCGTAAAATTTTCTCGTGATATTATAAATTTCTACACAAAAGGCCAAAAGTTTTCATTGGTTGTGAATCGTGATTGATATTTTTCTCATTTTTTAAATGTGAGGGTGTCCATATTCAATGGACATCCGAACCTGATCCATCAGGACCATCCCTTCCCAGTCCCTATCCCTATCCGCCACGTGGAATTCAACTCACGTGGGACCCACAACAACCTCTGCAAAATCCAGTCGGCTTACGCCTGCACTTCCACCGGTAGCCGACACATTATCCGACACGTGCGCTCGAGAGGACGAGGATGAGGACGCGTAAAATCCCATCTTATCCGGAGATCAAACGGCTCAGAACTGGCGAGAACGAGAACTTGTCTTCTCTTGAGGGGTGAATGACTTTTTCTTTTTTTATATCGGAAAGTCCCCACCTGTATTTTTATAATCTTAATGATGGCCCCATAAATATAATAATATTATTGGCCTTTCTAATCATTCATAATTCTCGAGCCTTCTATTTATTTATTTTTGGAATAAAAGTTAAAAGTAGAAATTTTACAAATAATTTTTTAATTATTTTATTATTTTTTTAATTAAATATAAAATAATTATATTTTATTAATCAAATAATTTATTTTTGAACACATTTATCCTTATATCAAATTTATAATAATTTTTACTTTTTTCCTATAAAATTTTAAAATTGATATATTGAACCAAAGTATATTGATGACCAAATATTTTTAAAATTGTTATTACAAAAATCAAGTGTTGTTGAGCATATTTTTCGCTTTAAATTAAAGAAATAGCTCTGCTAAGTTTTTAAAATTTTGTTATAAAATTTAAATTTGTTGAAAATTAGATAAAATTTACGTTTAAAGTTAAAAGTAGTTGTTATTGACAAACTAAATGTGAAAAATAAGTTAGAATAGTATAAAAGACGTTGAAATTCAGCTAAAAATAAGTTTTGGAGTCTGTTTGGCGAAAATTCAGCCTGAGATGTGCCCCCGCGATGCGCATTTTTTTATTTTTAAATATTTTATTTTTTAAAATAATTTTACTAATTTTATTTTTTCAGGTCATATGGAGTATGATGCAATAGTTATTTATTTTGGAGGGAAGTGGAAGAGTTCTAGTGACAGGGAAGAAAGTTATGTTGATTATAGTAATTTTGAAATTTCGGTTTCGAAAGATATTAATTTTGAAGATCTTTTAAATGCAGTATGTTATACCTTGGGAATCGACAATGTGAATTGTAAAATGACTTTAAAAATCAAAATTGATGCAACGAGGTATAATCTAAAGCCTATTGAGATTAGAAACGATAGTGATGTTAGATTTTTTTTTAGCGCCAATAGAAGATCGTACTGTCCTTTATATGTAACAGTGGACCCTAGAACTCCCGTTTATAAAGATGATATATAGCCCCTCAATCAAAACCTACCATTAATTTATACTCATTTTATGTCAGCTAGCGGTAGCAACCAAGTGAGCCATACATCTCTATCAGTTCCAGTAGTGGTTCTTGCAAACACAACGAATGAGTATCACAATGTTTCTCCTATACCCTTTAATGAAGACCCAACCTATACACATTACGCTTGTGATGACATTGGAAATGTTGGGGATGTGGAAGGGGACTTTTGATGATGTTAGAAATATTGATAATTTAGCAGAAGACGGACGTTGTTATGTTTCGACAAGCTCCCTAAATAATGTTTTCTGACATATCTGACATATCTAAGAAATGCCCCATACACATTTGCCTAAATAATGTTTTCTTGTTTTTTGTCAGTTTATCTTTTATACAATTTAGACCTCACATCTTCGCATAAGTCGTCACTGATACATAAAAAAATATATGCTCTGAAATTCTATAATTTTTCGATACGTTATCTTTTCTGTAACAATAAAAAAAATAAACAAAAGACATTAATATTAAGAAAAATAATAATAAGAGAAAAGTTCATAAATAACATGCTACATATAACATACAATACTATTTACAGAAACAATTAATTTAACATATATAAAAATTATAATACATTATAATAATTAATTATTAACATATTATAATAATTAATTATATATTAAAATTAAAATAATTATATATAAATTATAATTACATAAGGTACTCACAATAATAATAAATAATGTTACAAACCAAAATTAATGAATCATTTAAGTAAATTTTCCCATCTATTAGATCAATTCCTTTAAAATTCTATTTATGAAATTTTCCCTTTATTTAACTTAAATAAAATTATATTTATCCCTTTAATTTAAAATTAAAAAAATAATTTAATGTAATTTTATTAATATATTTAATTAATTTAAATAACATTTAATTTAATTAATTTAAAAAAATTAAATTCAAAATTTTTTTTTGCGCCACATGGCATCTTATACAGGCACCACGTGGCGCAACAGTGCAGCAACGCGGACGTCCGCAATGCTACACGCGATGTGCCCTAAGGGTGCATCGCGGGAGCGCACCGCGGGCTCGAGATGGCCCTGAGATTAGCAACGGCGGCCGGCCGCCGTCTGCATTGCAAATATCAACCCAAAAATCTAATTTTTTTGCCTATTTTTAACGTTTCTTACACCATTCAAACTCATTTTTCACATAGAATTCAATAATTTTTTCTATTTCTAACTTCAAATACAAATTCTAATAAATTTTTAACAATTTTATAAAAGAAATTTAAATTTTTCAAAAGTTCAACAAAACTTACCAAAATTCGTCTATTTCTTTTGTTTAAAGTGAGAAATATGTTGTATAAGCTCCAATCTATGCAATAATAACTTCAAAATTTTTGATCTAATAATTTTTGATAATTTTCGGTGGAGAAGATTGTTAATTTGATATTTGGGCAAATATGTCCAAAATATAAATTTTTGGTTAATAAATTATATTTAATTTTGATTTGGTTAAAAGATAATAATAAAAAAATAAAAGGGTTATTTGTGAAATTTTTCCAAATTAAAACTATAGTGAAGTACTAATTATAAAAGAATGTAAATGTTGAGTAGGCAACATAATTTTAATTTTAAAAGACAATTCTTAAGAAGCAGCCCGGTAGCCAGCAACAGTCGGTATTGAATCTTGAAAGTAAAATTTCTAATTTTATTTTTTAAAAAATATTTAAACTCTTAATATTTAAAAAAAAACATATAAATTTTAATAATTTTAAAAATCTCTTTAATATGTAATAATTTATTTATATTTTAACCAAAAAAAATATTTAAACCCCTAATATTTAAAAAAATAAACATACATAAACTATTATCTAATAAAATTATCATTTCCTAAAATATTAAGAGCCTAAATATTATTATTAAAGACTAATCTTTAATAGTCGCCAACACATAAAATATAGATTCGAGTATATTTGAACTTCACATAAATTTAAATAAGTTTGAACCAAAATGTTAGGGGCCTAAATGTCATTTTTTTTCTTATTTATTTATTTTATATTGTTTATTAGTTTATCATTCAACTAAAAAATTTAAATTGATAGGTGAATGTCTAATATTTTTATTAAAGACTAGTATTTAACAATTCCCTCCACATAAAATGTGAATTTGAGTAGGTTTGAACTTTACACAAATTCGAATAAATCTTAATCAAGCCTAATATTATTATTAAAGACAAGTCTTTAACAATCTTCCTCATGTGAAACGTAAATTCAAGTAGGTATAAACTAGATGAATCTCTCCTCTCATAGACAGAAAGCCAACAAGCTAATAAAGTCAAAAAATTAAGAATCACGAGTTTAAACTCAAGATCTTTGCTCTGATATCATATTAATTTACTACTAAATCTTAAAATTTAAACTAATAGGTGAATGCTCAATATTAATATTAAAGATAAGTTTATTAACAGTGTTAATATATAACATTTATAAATTTATGATACAAAATTTATATTCTAATTGGTTTGTCACTTATTAATAATTATTATTTTTCTTTTAATTTTTATTAATATGATAATTATATAATACTTATTAATAATAAACACATCACATGACACGTCAATTGTAATATAAAATTTACATCTTAATTATGTAGCATGACATTTTTTTTTTCTCTACAATTTGTTAATGAGTTTATTGACTATTGAAACCTAAGATATTTTGATAAGAGAAGTGCTAAATTTATATAATAAAGATATATAATTTGTATTTCGATTAATGTATCATTAATTAATAACTACCACTTATTAATAGTTATTAATTTTTTTTTCAATTTTCATTAATAGTAATTATACGATGCCAATTAACATTTCAAGCATTGAATATCACATCAATTATATGATACAAATATTCACATTTCAACTATATAAGTATAATATCATTATTTATATAATTCAATACCTTTTCCAACTCATACAACCTAAAATATATATATATATATATTTATTTTTTTTGTTGGGCACACAACCTAAAATGTATATATGCACAAGACTTTTTAAACTTAATTCTTATTTCCCAATTGTACCCTCTATTATCATTTTACATCAATCTTTCACCTAAATTCCACACAAATAAATTAATTTTAATAGTTTTAAGTTATATTTAAATAAAATCTAAAATATTTTATTTTATTTTATTTTTTATCATTATATCATTAGACTCGTGCCAACTATTTTATTGATGTAGTAAATGATACCAGCACTTTTAATAAATAGATATTAAATTTAAGTCGAGTTAAAATCTCTCCACATACATGGAAGGCGAGAGAGTTCTTCCATTAAAAACAAAAAAACAGTACAATTGAATTGAAGGGATTTACGAGAAAAATTCAAAAGTATAGGGAGTTACAATTTATAATATCAAGAGAAATGTAATAACATTAGATTTTTCAGTAACCAGTATATATATATATATATATATATATATATATATATATATATAGAAGTTTTGGTGGTAGGGCTTATATTTTTCATGCCAAGTCACTCGATTTTTTGAGAGGTAAAACTTTTGTATCTTGGTACCTCTTACCTTTTTAAAAAAAAAAAAAAAATAGAAAACGGAAGGTCTGAAAAATCTAAAATAAAAAGGATTGTAATTAACAGGGGTATTAACACTGAGGTTTGTAGAGCATGGGGGCTCAGCCAAGTTGGCTGAGCCCCCCAAGGTCTCATATCCCCACCTGGGTTCGACCCCTCCTCCCCCCAGGTGGTGCGAAAATGTTGAAAATTATTGTAATCCCCCCATTCAAAAAAAAAAAAAAAAAAAAACACTGAGGTTTGTATAAATAACACTGTTATGGCGGTTATCATATTAGTAACACTGTACTCTATTCAACCACTTCTCCGTTATCTTGTCGTTTACATTGTTTTTGTTTTTTCTTTTTAAATCGAATTCTCTTCTTATTCCTTTTATAGTTATTTTATTTTGGTTTTCTTTTTTTCATTTTATTTATTTTTATATTATAAATAAATAAATAAATATTTATTTAATAATTTAAATAATAATTAAATAAATAATGTATTAATTATTTTAAATAAAATATGATTAATTAATAAAAAATAATTTTATATATTTAATGACTAGTAAATAAATAAAATATTATTATTTATAAATTTATTATATTAATTAATAATAAAATATATATTTCACAAAGCCATGCACACAACATGCATACATGCATGCATGTGCTGGCCACGTGACATGTAGCATATACATCTCTTGCTCACTATATGTCATTGAGCTCGTCTCGTCCTCGCATGCACAAAATATATATATTTTATTTTTATTATTAAATAATTAATTTATAAATAATTATGTTTTTATTTATTTACTTAATTATTAAATAAAAAATTATTTGTATGATTTAATAATATTTTATTAAAATAATTGATAAAATTATTTAATTAGTTGTCATTTATTTAAATTATTAAATAAATAAAAAATTATTTATTTATTTATAATACAAAAAAAAACAAAAAACAAAAAACAAAAAATAAAAATAAAGACAATATAAACAACATAAGATAATGGAGAATTGATAGAGGGGGTACAATGTAATTAACGTAATAGCCGAGATAGTGTTAATCGTACTTTTGTAAACCTCTGACAGTGTTAATGTCCGGTTATCAAGTATTGCATGAGGTTTGCACATGCATGCCATGTATATATTTATTTGTCATGCTCGTGACACACATCATACGAAATATATATATTTATTTTATTATTAAATAAATAATTAATATAATAAATTTATAAATAATAATAAATTTTTATTTATTTATTAAATAAATAAATAATTTATTTATTATTTAATAATATTTTATTAAAATAATTGATAAATTATTTATTTAATTTTTATTTATTAAAATTATTAAATAAAAAATAATTTATTTATTTATAATACAAAAAGAAAATAAAAGAAAACAAAAAAATAAAAACAAAATAAATTTGCTATAAAAAGAAGAATAGGACAATTCAATTTAAAAAGAAAAAAACAAAAACAATGTAAACGCCCAAGATATCGGAGAGTTAATTGAAGGGGGTACAGTGTAATTAATGTAATAACTGCCATGACTATGTTATTTGTGCAAACCTCAGGGGTAAAAGTGTTAATACCCCGTAATTAACAGTAAAAGGCTGATCGTACAGGGTCCGAGTTCAAATCTCCTACCCCTATTAAAAACCGAAAAAAAAAATCGGAATTCAGACGGTGCGTAAAAGTGAGAGAGAGCGAACGAACAAACGAAACGAAGTAGAGAGAGAGAGAGAGAGAGAGAGCCGTCGCCGGCCTTAGTTCTCGGTCGCCTAACCAAAACCATTTCACCAACCAACTAACCTTTGCACCTTCCGTCTCCTATTTCTGACTCTGATTCTCTTAGTTTTGTTCTCGTTCTTTTATTTAAAAACTAACCGAATTATTTAGCTACTAAAAGAAACGCCTCCCGTTTAGGTTGTTTCATCTTGTACTGAGTTAAAAAAAAAATGACGGAGTCGGTAGAGTTACCGAGTCGGCTTGGAATCCTTCCGTTTAGGAACAAAGTACTCTTACCTGGCGCCATTATTCGAATTCGCTGCACTTCACCTAGCAGGTTCATTATTTCTCTCTCGTTTTTTTTTGGTTTGACTTTCTGTAAGTTTGGAATAATAATAAGTAAAATTAATATGTTTTGGACTAAAATGAAAACTGGAATTTGACGCGGTGAATTCTGTGTGTTTAGCTGACATAAGGAAGCTCTCTCGGGAAGGGGGATTGTTGATTCAGTTTCTGTTATTTTGACACGAAATTATTTGATTGTGTATATTTTGACTGCTAGCTTATCTGAAAGTTTGGAAGTATCTTATATGTTGTGACGTTAAGTTCGTTTTGCCGCGTTCTATATGAACGATTGATCATGAATTAGTTTTGGAATTTTGGTTTTTGAAATCTGAAACCTAAGAATATGATGCTTTGTTAATGTAGCGTGAAATTAGTGGAGCAAGAACTGTGGCAGAGAGAAGAGAAGGGATTAATTGGCATACTTCCGGTTTGGGATGCTGCTGGTGAGGCGACATCCGTGGGTCCCGCTATTTCCCAAGGTGAAATTGGTATGAATTTGCCTTTGCGTGTGTTTGATGGAATGTCTGAATCAGAGGACTTGAACTTTTGATGATTGACTTTTAGGTGTTGGAAATGACTCTGGAGAGCGAGGGTTGAATGTTCAAGTTGGTACATCGGATGGTCAGAAGGCCGATGGAAAAAACCAGCAGGAAGTTATTCATTGGCACTACAGGTATATTAATTTAGATTGAACTTTTAAGTTATGTTGTATTTTGGAGATAACTCCAACAAGTGGACTGCCTCTTTCCTTGATTTCATAATTGATTCTATGCTTCATTTACCTGTTTATCTCTATCTTAGTTTTGGCTATTTTTGGAATAAATTTGTGAACTCATTTTCAAGGACTATATATGTTTTTCAATTACACAGGGGAGTGGCAGCTCGTGCACTACACCTCTCAAGAGGAGTGGAGAAACCAAGTGGGAGAGTGACATACATTGTTGTTCTCGAAGGCTTGTGTAGGTTCAGTGTCCAGGAACTTAGTACAAGAGGAACATATTATACTGCACGCATATCTTCACTTGAGATGACAAAGGCTGGTAAGTTCTCAATTGCATGTAGTTATGACATGTCTATTACTGATGAGTATAACATTCTCTTATGTCAATATACTGAGTAGCTTTCTGCTTTTAAATCATAAATAGACATGGAGCAAGTGGAACAAGATCCAGATTTCATAACATTGTCTCGTCAGTTCAAAGCAACTGCCATGGAGCTAATCTCTATTCTTGAGCAGGTAAGATTGTGTCACTGGGTCTGTTCTTTGGATATCTTTAGTGAATGGCATGCCCACAGGTGTCAATAATTTTTTTTTTTTTTGTTTGCATGACCAAAATGTCTGCTATTCAATATTTCTTTTGTTACTTAAGGAGTATCTTTTTGTAAGTTCCATGATATTATCATGCTCTTCCTTGATCAATAACACGATCAAACTTATACAACTGCTGCACACAGAAGCAAAAAACTGGTGGAAGGACAAAAGTTCTTTTGGAGACTGTTCCTATTCACAAATTGGCAGATATTTTTGTTGCAAGCTTTGAGATAAGTTTTGAAGAGCAGATATTGATGTTGGATTCAGTTGACCTGAAAGTAAGGCTATCAAAAGCTACTGAGTTAGTTGACAGACATTTACAGGTAATTGTTTCACCAATGATTTATCCTGCATTTTGGTCTGGCCTTTTTGGAGTCACTTTAATGTTAAATTGTGACAGTCAATACGTGTAGCAGAGAAGATTACGCAGAAGGTTGAGGGACAATTGTCAAAATCACAAAAAGAGTTTCTTTTGCGCCAGCAGGTGAGCATTCTCGCATCAACTATATATAGTATTTTTATCTCTATGCATATAGATACAGGCTGTCTTTGTGATATCAGTCGCCTAGAAGCACTCAAATGAAAATGTTATTTTTGTCGATCTAAATTAAAATGTAATGTTAGGTCATGTGATGTCAGATTTTCTCTTATCTAGCTGCAGATCTTTTGATCTTGAAAGTTTAAACACCCAACTTTTTCAAAAAAAAAAGAAAAAGAAAAAAAAAAGAGAAAGCACAGGATAAGAGGATAGAAATATTCTGTTGTAGTTACATGAATTTTTGTGCCCTATACGCATTAAAGCATGTGTTAATGATGTTTACTTATATTTCGAATTAGTGGAAATTGAACATTGACTTCATGACATCTCATTATATAATTTATTTATTGGCATCAATTTAGTCTTAACTTATTTCTTGTTTTTTGAGGTACTCTTGCTGTAATTGGCTCAAGATGTTTATTTTTAAGATAAACTAGATGATTTTAATTTTTTTTATGCTAACTACAATCTAGTTGGGAATCAGAAAATATTGAAAGTATTCCTTGTTTGGCCTACTCATTTGAACTGTAATCAGATGAGGGCGATAAAAGAGGAGCTTGGTGACAATGATGATGATGAGGATGATTTAGTTGCTTTAGAAAGAAAGATGCAAAGCGCAGGAATGCCTCCAAATATCTGGAAGCATGTGCAGAGGGAGTTGAGGTATGATTTTCTTGAAAAGACAGTAATAAATGTTAACAATCTTGCAATGGCTAGACATATTAGGCTTTTTTTTTTTGGGTGGGGGGTTGGTAAATCTTTCAATCATCAATTTTCCTTTAGGAAGCAGTGCTTTCTGTGAAGCTCTATCCTGTGCACATTTTAGTTGCATTGATGGTTGGAAATTTTCAGTAATGTCAAACTGCCCGAGAAGTGGATGTTTGCAAAATATAATTGATGGCTGCTGTTAAATAATCCAATTTGGACGTTCAATAGTTTTTGCTTAGCACCTAAAGAAACTAGATTTTGGACATTGAGTCCTAAAGTTGTGAAATATTTTAGCAACATCATCTAGATAGTATGGTGATTAGTCAATACACTCTCTTTGAGAAAAAATTTCTGCCTTGGTATTTCTTGAAAGTTATCAAGTGCATGACTCTTGTGCTTTACATTCTGCGACTTATGTTCGGACTTCAATAGATTTTTACTCTCTTTTCCCTATCAATTTCAGGGGGCTTAAGAAAATGCAACCACAACAACCTGGGTATAATAGTTCACGAGTTTATCTAGACCTTCTTGCTGATCTTCCATGGGAGAAGGCCAGTGAAGAACTTGAATTGGACCTAAAGGCTGCAAAAGAACGTCTTGACAGTGACCATTATGGTTTAGGCAGGGTTAAGCAACGTATTATTGAATATCTGGCTGTTCGCAAGGTTGACCAACTATCTAGTTCTTGGTGGCTGTCTGTCTTTGATGTTTATGAGTTTCCAAATTGGGTTAATTGTGATCAATTATTTGTAATGCAGCTTAAACCAGATGCAAGAGGGCCAGTGCTGTGTTTTGTTGGCCCACCAGGTGTTGGGAAAACATCTTTGGCATCGTCAATCGCTTCAGCTTTGGGCAGAAAATTTATACGCATCTCTCTTGGTGGTGTGAAGGATGAGGCTGATATTAGAGGGCATAGGAGAACATACATTGGAAGCATGCCTGGCCGTCTTATTGATGGATTGAAGGTAAAAGAATGTTTTACATTGGCTCCTTAATTATTTGTAGGGTATGATATACCAGAAAAATCAGCCAAGCTGTTTAATTGTTGGTCTTTAGGTGGAAATCTCAATTGAAATATAAATGCTTCCAGTAAAACTGTGGTATACTATAGATTGAAGAAGCTCTCTATGATTTTTTTTCTTGTCCTATGAATATTCATGATCTTGTTGTTTAGTCTTTGTTACAGAATCAATAAATTAAAAGTGCTTCAAAAGGAAAAAATTGTTATTGGTTTACTTAATTCTTGAGACAAGTGCACACTTCTTTATATATAGAGCTGTAGGAGGATATATGGATTGTTAATGGCCTCACTATTGTGCATTGAGATGAATGCTTGTGTTACTGTACACTTTCAATCTATTGCCCGCGTAAGTAGAGGCATGTATTGTGTATTTTACATTATTGTGGTTAAAGTGGGAATTAGTTAAGATATTTGTTGGCAGAATCTTTGATTGTTTGACTTATGGGTCAGGGGCCAGAATGTTGAAGTTCAACGAACTAAATATTTTGTCTTTAACACCATCTGATTTAATTTACCTGCTTTAACTGAAAATCTTGACGATGAATATGGCTAGCCATCCAGATTCTTTATATGATGCTCATTTAATTATGGGATTTTCATATTTGTCTTCGGTGTTATTTACCGTTCTTCTCCATCTCCTGGTGCATTATTCTGTGCATTTTGGAGGGTTGAGGAGACTTACAATTTATGTATTTTGGTTTCAGAGGGTTGGTGTCTGCAATCCGGTTATGTTGCTGGATGAGATTGACAAAACAGGTTCAGATGTACGTGGGGATCCTGCTTCAGCTCTGCTGGAGGTTCTTGACCCCGAGCAAAATAAAACATTCAATGATCAGTATCCTTTTCCTGTGGGATTTATTTCGGTTATTATTTCTTTTGGATAAGATGGCCATGTGTAAGTACATTGTAGGTCATTGAACAATGTTATGTTGTTTCAAGACTGTAAGGTTTGACTATGAGTTTGTTTCATCTTCAGCAAGTTTTGTGTTATGAGTTTGTTTTCATCTCCAGTGACAATTTTGGTACAAATGTAACAGTGTGCGGACTTAAAGGGTGGATTTGTTTCATTGACATGGGTTGAACTTCTGAGTGAACAATTTAAATTGTTTATTATACTATGGCGACTGCTTACACTTTACTCATTCGGTTTTTATCATCATTTAGTGACAATTTTGTGATTTCAAGTACAATTAAAGGGATTCCTTAACTAAGGTCTACAGCTATTTGAATGTGCCATTTGATCTTTCAAAGGTGATTTTTGTGGCAACTGCAAACAGGGTGCAGCCTATTCCTCCACCACTCCTAGACAGGATGGAAGTCGTTGAGCTGCCTGGATATACACCAGAAGAAAAGCTTAGAATAGCCATGCGGCATCTAATTCCACGAGTTCTGGACCAGCATGGGCTGAGTTCTGAATTTCTTCAAATTCCCGAGGTAGAGTACATTTGTTACAAATAAGATTAATTTCTTAACATGGATATTAAATATCAAAGACAAATAATAACTGTATCTTTACCCCATTCCAAGGTTTATAAGACATAGGATTACTTTGTGGATAAAATTGGGTTAAAGCCACGTGTATTTAACAATAATACGGTAGAATTAATCTACATGTTTATTCATTGGTTAAAGGGTTTACATGCACACTTCTGCATAAATTGTCTTGTTTAAAACTGTTAGCCGACGCTGTAACAGGTGCATTACTTATTCACGTTCGTCCGAATCAATTTTAGGCCACTTGATCTGAGTTGTAATCACTACCATTAGGTGAGCAGATCAAATTAGCAAACTTTTAAATGCTGAAAAATAATAATTACGTGACTATTATCTTGACTGGAAATGTATCAAGGCATAAATTTAATAATTAATTAGTAGATATTAAACAACTTAATATTACTATAAATGTTAGCATAGTGTCCAACTCTATGAAGGAAATCTGTCTGATGAAAAATATATGAAAACTTAATAACTCATGTCCTTTTTCCTTTCAAGATTACTAACTCCAAAAGGGTCTACAATATTTTATCAAAATCTGAAATTTATAAATATGAAAAATTATTGTTCTTATTGCCTTCCCGTTGTAGGCTATGGTGAAACTTGTCATTCAGTTGTATACTAGAGAGGCTGGTGTTCGGAATCTTGAGAGGAACTTGGCTGCCTTAGCCCGCGCAGCAGCAGTTAAAGTTGCAGAGCAAGAGCAAGCTGTCCCCGTGAGCAAAGACGTTCATCGGCTTGCCTCACCATTGTTGCACAACAGGCTAGCTGAAGGAGCTGAAGTGGAAATGGAAGTGATTCCAATGGGTGAAAGTACTCATGAAGTATCTGGCACATTCAAGATTTCCTCGCCTTTGGTTGTGGATGAGGCTATGCTGGAAAAAGTATTGGGGGTAATGATTCTTCATTTTGTTCGAATTCCTGGATTGCTTTATTTTTTGAAATTTCAAATGTTATATGCTTATTTTCAGTACAGCTTCATTTAAGGGTGTGGTTAGCATCTGCTTAGCATTTAGAAGTAGTATGGCTCTTTGAAGTCTGTTTTTCTGCTGAAATAAAATGTACTTTATGTAGCTTCTTTTATTCTTTTTTTTTTCTCCTTGGCGCAGCTGGGCTATCCTGGATTTGAACCAGTGGAATACCTTGGTTTTGTTATTTACAAGTTCTAGATTTGGTTTTCCATAATGGCCTATTAGCTCTGAGGCTGAGGGTGTATGTTTGCACTGTTATGCAGCCTCCAAGGTTTGATGACAGAGAAACTGCTGACAGAGTTGCAACTCCTGGAGTATCTGTTGGGCTTGTCTGGACAACTTTTGGTGGAGAGGTCCAGTTTGTGGAGGCTACATCAATGGTGGGAAAGGGTGAATTACATCTTACTGGACAGCTTGGTGATGTCATTAAGGAATCAGCACAAATAGCACTGACATGGGTAATATATTTATCTAGATTTCTTAAAAAGTTTTTGTGTTCATCTCTTTGTTGAGATATGTTTCTGCTGTTGCCATATGACCTTGCTTTTGAGTCTTTGTTCTTGCACCGTGGAGTCATTAAACTGGTATATATAATGATTAAATCTCGATGCTCTTCCAAGAGGTTAATTTTATCTAATAATTTATATAAGGTGTTTAATTAACTGACTTTTCTGAAATAGAACACTTTGAAGTCTTGTATACTTAAATTATTGCTCTTCTTTCTGTCTACCATCACATATTTGCTGTATTCACATAATCTACAGAAGTTATTATATGTCAAAACTGTAAAAGAAAAAGCCATCATCCCTTTCTGTTTTGGTCCAAGGAAATGAGACCACCAATTGCCTTATGTAGTACCAAAATCTTCAGGCTTGGCATTTTTAGCAAGTTTTTAGCACCAGCACAGTCACATGAGCATTAATATGTCATAATAAAGGAGGAGCTCATCTTTTCATATAGAAAAAGAAAGTAGAGAAATTCTTTTTTTTTCTTTTGTTGGACTTTAATGCACACTTTGAAGTCTTTTATACTTAAATTATTGCTCTTCTTTCTGTCTACCGTCACATATTTGCTGTATTCACATAATCTACAGAAGTTATTCTATGTCAAAACTGTAAAAGAAAAAGCCATCATCCCTTTCTGTTTTGGTCCAAGGAAATGAGACCGCCGATTGCCTTCTGTAGTACCAAAATCTTTAGGTTTGTCATTTTTAGCAAGTTTTAGCACCAGCATACTGTCACATGAGCATTAATATGTCATAATAAAGGAGGAGCTCATCTTTTCATATAGAAAAGAAAGAAGAGAATTTTTTTTTTCTTTTGTTGGACTTTAATGCATCCTCAATCATTATTAAATAAAATTTTGCTGCATCCCTTGCATTGTTTTCATTTAGGTAGATGAACTTCTTATTTTGGTAGTCATTGGCATTATTCAAGTTGACTTGAGAGCTCTGCGAATGGATAGTGGACAATTTTTTTATAATGTTTTCTAATTTATACTGGGAATACATGTATTTACCTATACTTCTGTCTGATTTTCAAATAAATTAATAAATCATTTGGTGTTCAGGAAAACATCCTGTTTTCTACTGAACCATTTTTTGTCTGCAATAAGAGATGTTAAATTGTTTCCCTTCATCTGTAGGTAAGAGCTAGAGCAACAGATCTTCAGCTAGTGGCTGAGGAGGAAATCAATCTCCTTCAAGGGCAGGATATTCATATACATTTTCCTGCTGGGGCTGTACCCAAAGATGGCCCCTCTGCTGGTGTTACTCTGGTAACAGCTCTTGTTTCGTTGTTTAGTCGCAAAAGAGTAAGAGCAGATACAGCAATGACTGGAGAGATGACTTTGAGGGGTCTTGTGCTACCCGTTGGCGGTATCAAGGACAAGGTATGCGCTTCATTCATAAGTTCTTGTTATTGGTTTGTAAGAAGAGAAGAATGTAGTTTGCATCATTTTGATTGTTATCTTACAAAGTTTAACCATGAAAATATAGAAGACATCACTTGGATTTTTTACATTTAAGGAACCTGACAATTATAATCTAGTCACTGTATGTGACCTGCCATTTCTTATGGATGTAAACAATGGTCATTGACTCACAGATTTTCATTTAAAATATTTTTCAACTTCTCTGTGCCTTGAATTGCATTCAAGCTGGATTGGTCCAGCAATATTAATAGAAGTTTTAATTAGTTCATGTCTTGTATGATATTATGTTTGTGTGACATTAATTTTTTTTTTACATCTTCAATTTATGCATCATTCTACTATGCAGTAATACACAGCAAACTTGCAGAGCCAAAATGATGTAGGTTCAGTGTCTGCATTTTATTATGACCGTCGAGCTAGGTAACAGGGCAATGGTAATTAGAGATTGTATTTCATTTTGCCAGCATGGCTTGCCGTATTTCCTTGGTGATTATATGATCTGGTTAGATGATTATGTTTGTATTCCATGCCATGATTAAATTGTTTTTAAATATAAATTTTAACCATTGTATTTGAGAACCACCAGGTTCTTGGCCCTGGAGTTTAGCAGAGGTAGCATACAGTTTGTTTAGTTATAAAGTTGCATGATTTGATGGTGTAGTATTGAGATACTCTTCCATCTGTAATGTGCAGATATTGGCAGCTCATCGTTATGGTATCAAGAGAGTTATTCTGCCGGAGAGAAATCTGAAAGACTTGGTTGAAGTGCCAGCGGCTGTGCTGAATAGTCTGGAGGTAAGTCTGTTCTTATTGGTGATATATATTTCTCTTCATTCATCTATATACCCATATATGAAGCTGCAATCTAGAACATTGATCTAGATGCTTGTTGGCTCTTACGGACTTGTTGCTTCATTCTGCATTCTAATTTCAGTTCCGAAAGGTTTTTCTGATCAGAGGGGAATCAGAAAAGAATATCAATGCGGCTGTCCATAACCATCTTTTTCACTGTTCAAGAAGATGTAATAGATATATAATTTGGTTCAAATGGAAGATATGGGGAGTTCAAAAAAAGGGAAAGAAAGAAAGAAAATTGTAGTTTCAGCACATTTCCTACTTGGATGGTTCAGATTTCTATCTCCCCTTAATGATTTTTGATGATGTTGGAATTGTCTTCATAAGCATGGGCTATATATTCTGATGTGATGTCAAATTTAAATTTGTTTTTACCATGCTAGATTTACCAATGAACCACAAAAAATCACTATCTTATTTTTGTTTCTCATTTTCACAGATCATCCTGGCTAAGCGAATGGAGGATGTGTTAGAGCAGGCTTTTGAAGGTGGTTGCCCTTGGAGACAACACTCAAAGTTATGACAAACCCTCGGGGGATTTGACCTTACATATCTCTGGTGTTCCGTTTGTTTAGCATTGCGAGCACACTTCACCCCTTGCATTGGGCATGTGGTAGTTTATTCGGCACTCGCCTTTGGTGGTGATCGGAGAACAAAGAAATCAATATTGTTCAACTGAATGTGGTGCAGTATTCACTAGCTTCAAAGGGGTTTGTTCACAGATGCCCCTCTTGAATTTCGGACTGGAAACTCACGGTATGTGTTTTTCAAGTGCTAGTCGAGCTGAACTTATTGAGCAAAAGGCACCGACCTTTTATTTTTAAAAGAACATTTGTTTATAGATTTTCTCTGTAAATATAAACAGATTGCCCATTGTGTATAAATTATTATTTAATTGAGCAAAGGATATACTTATCCTCAATTCATGGAATTCTGATTTAAGTGGTGTTTTAATTTCTCTGGAACTATGAGAAGTTTCTAATAATTAGTTTGATTTTTATGTTCTCTTATTTGCTGTGAACCCAATATCTAAGAGAGAATTGCTTCATAGTCGGCTCTACAGGGAACGAATAAATTGGGACGACCATTTTCTACAAGTGTTCGAAAATAATAAATTATCTAAATCGAAAGATATAGTAAAATACGGTAGCACCAGGCATAGATCCTGCGACCTTCAAAACTCCGTTAAATGACTTCAATGTCAGATTTTGATGCTCTTTCTTTGAGAGACTATTCTGTATGGGAAATTGGTATCTGTTATGTCATTTGGATCACTTCAGGATTTGATGACCTTGAAAAGTAGTGACGTGTGCAGTTTCACCCCAGTTTTTTTTTAATTTTTTCTGGGCAATTACCATCTCGAGAACCATAAAGCTTATCAAGCAGGCTGCAATTTTAGGATTGATTTAATACAAATTATCTGACCCACAACATGGGAAATCAGCTCTGTAACATATTAACAGGAGCACCTGAAAGTCCGTCGTCAATTTGTTGGAATGCAAAAACACTTTCAAAAGTCACTGGAATCCAAACATTGTAAAGCTTATTTCGGTTACTCCAAAGAATAAATTGGAGCAACTTTTAAGCTATGGAGCAGAAAAGCAAAAAAACTTTGACAAGTGTAAGTGACTTGCTGATTACATTGGAAGACCAACCAATTAATGATGCTCAAAATAGGAATCAAAATGATAAAACCTGATGGCAGAATAAAACCGTTAACCCGAGAGAGCAGAGTTGAGTGCACTGTAAACATCAATTCCTATCTGGGCTTCAGCTTTCTCATAGTCAGTGGTAGCTGAACTGAGCTTCTGGGTGAACTCTACAAGTCCCTTCTGGACTGCACTGGTGTCGATGTGCTCAAATGGCACAGCCTCAATAACGATTATATCAGCAACAGAGTTTACATGTATCAATACAAACCCACTGCTAAGAAAATATTTCTTGATATCATTTCCTTCATGAACTGATAAGACCCCAGGCTTCAGTTCTGCAATTGTAGGCACATGTCCAGGCAAAACACCCATTTGCCCAGTTGTTGCGGGAACTATAACCATGTCAACCTGAGACACATTGAAGAAAGTATAACTAAAGATAAGAAAGAAAATAGGGTCTACCTGGAAAACCTCATAATGGGATCTTGGTACTATTCTCACATGAGACACTATAGAAACATAAAGGCCCGCTCTATGACATTGATAACAATAAACATTAGATAATGTAAGAAGGTAATTGCATAAATATGATATTTGCCTGTACTATAGCTCAAAATTCAATCTTGACAACACAGAGCCATTGACAAAGTAATACCTCTTGACTGGTTTAAAAATGAAGGGGACAAAGTAACCCTATAACTATATCAATGCAATTGTCGTACACACTACAGCTCAAACTCAGTAAAGAGAAAACAGGGGTCACGTGATCTCAGAAGTGAAGGCTAGCAAAAAAAACACAATAAATTTAAACTAATAAATAAAGACGAGTTAATTTAGTAGGGAAAACGTACAAATTAAGTGTGAACTTGAGTTGACTGATTTGGGTTTGAGAATAATTGGAAATGAACAAATCATTCTTGGTTCCTAAATCTAACGTACTACAACTCAACCACCATCAGGAAAGTGCACTGGATCAATCGCAACTGTTTATCAGAGGAAAGGAAAAAGGGGAGAGGGTGAGCTAGACGCCATCTTGAAGCATTGAATTTTGCTCCTTAAACTTAGAAAGTCTAGCTACAATAACCAAGCAAAAGATCAGCCAGAAATCATAAACTATATGAGGTCTCTTCTGTTTCCTTCTTCCTCTTCTCCAGCTTGAGCAAAGACACCCAAGTAATAGATTGACTCACTTCTTCTCAGTGATAAACAAAATTAACCATAAAAGTAGGTTTAGTGAGTGATGAAATAAGAAAGCATGGCTGGTGATATCTTGAACTCTGGGAGACAATTTCTTTCCCCAATTCTATCTCCTTTTTCATCTTCTTTCCAAGCAAGAGGGAGCCTTTTTCTTCTTGCCTTTCCTGTTAAGTAAAGATTACAATTGAATCACATAAAAAGGCATCATAGTTGCAAGTTTTAGGCACTTTAGCATATACCGCACTACAGGTCCTGCCTAAATGATGAATGGCCCTTATCAAAGAATAAAAAGATAGTTCTCATGTGCGGTGAGGTAGCACCAGAATGCAATTGAAGTGAAGTAACACAAGTCAAATCATACCTGCATAACTAAGGAAACCCTATCACTCGTATATATTTAAGCAGAGAACCAAAAATGTTAGTCGCTGACTAGAGCATGGAGGAGTGATTAATCAGTTCATTTAATTTATAAAAAAAAACCACAGATATCAATTAAATTTAAAATAAAATGCAAAATAAAATGAAAAGATAACCCTGAACTACATATCCAACAAACCCAGATCAGAAAACAACGGAGACCAATAATGCGAATGCCCCTAATCATCCACCATTCTTCAAGAATTAAATCAACACGCTATAATATAAATAAATTCAAACAAATCCCAGACGCAAAAACCCGCAAAAAAAAAAATCATCCAAAAAAATTTAAAAACTAAAAATTAGATCCAAGCAAACCCTAGATGCCAAAAACCAATAAAAACCCTAAGAACCAAATCAATCGCATTATTTATTGCAGACAAACAAACAAACAAGATCCAAAAACAAATACTAGCACAGTAAAAAGAAGAAGAAGAAAATATAATTCTTTTGAAGAAAAAGCGAACCTCCTTGGCGTCGAGCTCGGAGGTGTAGGGAAGGACAAAGTTGACGGTGAGCTTAGTAGGGATCGAAGTGGGGGTCTGGGGGCGAGGGGTCATGTAAGACGACGGCGTTTTGGGGGGTTCCATGTTTGGAACCACTTTCTTCCATGACTCAACGAAGGTGGAATCAACCGAGGGCGTAGCTGGGACCTCCGATGAAAAGGCTCGAGACCTCGTCACTGCGGCGCTTCGAGCCAAGAGGCGTGAGGCTTGCCGGAACATTGTTTTGTTTTTGTAGGAAAAAAAAAACCGTTTTGATTTTGGGTTTTCGTTTGAGAAAACGGCGAGGTGTGATAGAGTGGGATGATCGAACGAGAAAAGGGTGAATTTGTATTTTTTTTCACTTTTTACTTTTTTTTTTTTTTTGAAACAACTTTTCTTTTTTTCCTACTCTCTCTTTCTCTTATTTTTTTCTTTAATTTGTTACTTTTTTTCGTTAATTATTATTATTATTATTTTACCTTACGAAAGTTTCTAATTTATTATTATTTTTTCTCTTTTGGTTTGTTGTTCAAGTAGTATGTTCAATTAAAATCTAAAATTTATAATTATAATTATAACTACAAATTTTTTAATATTTTTTATTTATTAAGCTCGTGAAATATAACGTTACTTTTATAAATATAGTGTAAATTAACCACTCAAATCATAAACTTAACTTTAAATATATTTGAGTTCAAATTAGTAGCCTAGTAGTTTAGTAGTAAAATTTTTTTTTGGACTTATATTAACAAAAACATAAGTTTTTTTTTTTTCCTTAATGGCAGATAAATATTTCATTCTTTTTGAGATATAGATCAGATCTTTTGTGGATCAAATTTTTCATAAGGCAATATTAAGTTTTTATTAGAAGTTGATCTTAATAGATTTTTTATTATAAATATCCTTCGGGATGACAACTAAAAGTGGGCAACGATTTAATAAATCGGAAAATTCGATCGAATCGAATTGAAAATTTCAATTTAAATCACTTCAATTTACTGGTCCTGAACCGAAAAGTAGAACCAATTAATTTAATTAATTTTTGATTCGATTCGGGCCAAATTGAAAATCTAACTGCATAGCTTTAAAAAAAAAACCAAAACACAGCATTTGGGGCGGTGCTAATTATAATTAGCATTCTCTTCTCAGTAATCAGCATTCCTCTAGATGCTTGTGCTGCTACCCGTTGCCGTTGCCAAATTCTTTCCTAAGCTAAAGGTAAGGTAAATTCCATAGAGCTGTCCATTGTGATGACCGATGATTAAAGTATATATGTGGATAATTGATTGATAATTTTTCATTTTCATATCTTCAAAATTTATAAGTTTGTAAAAAGTATGCTTTCAAAAAAAAAAATATATATTAATATAATTTTTAGTATAACGTTATATCTCGTATTAGTGTGTGTATATATATATATATAAACTAATTAATATTATAATACAATTTTTGTATATTCTTTTGGATTATATTGCATTGTATAAAATTAATTTGAATTACATAGAATTGGTATTACTTAAAATCTTATTACTTAATTTTTTTTTTAAATTATTATGTAGATTATTGTAAATCAATACCAAATCACGTAAGTCAAGTATGAATAGTGTTGTCTAATAGTGTATAGTAAGATTAAAAAAATAAAAAGAAATTTAGAGTAAATATTTGAATTATTTTTATAATAATTCATTTGAATTTTAACTTTTTTTGGTAATATTTTCTTAACAACTATTTTTCAAGTTTATTGATAAATTTTGGAGTTGGCAACTGAATATTAAGGATGAATGAGATGATAGACCTTGACCTTTTTTTTTTTTTTTTGTAATATTTTGCTGATAATGAATTATTATATTTATTCTCTATATTTTGTTATTTAAAATTTGTTGTGGATGATAGTGTAGGTATTGATTATTGATGTTAGAATTTGGATTATATTGAAATTAAGAGTGTTTCATTACTTTGTAAGTTTTAGAAATATGAGAATGTTTATATTTTAAAGGAAATTTTACCGAAATTTTATCTGGGTGATATAATTAAATAAATTAATCAATTTAATTTATGAATATAAATTTATTAAAATTGAATATTACACAATTATAATTTTAATATACTCAAATGAATTTTTTTTGATTTATCATATGAATATAAATTAATTCAATGAATATGTTGGAGAGACATTTTTAAAACTTTTTAATATTTCATAAGTTACATATTTTAAATATAAATTATGTATTGTAAGATACTAATACTAAATTATATTTATTATATAATGATAATTATGTTTTAAATTAGACATTAAACCTAAGTTAAATGTGCGAAAGATACAATATTTATATATTATTATTATTATAAAGATTTATATATAATTAAATAGTCGAGAAGTTACAACACTTAATACAAATAATAAAACTATTGGACTTTCAATTTTAAAGTTTAAATTCATATTAATAAAAATAAATTTTAAAAGTAATAAATTTCAAATATAATTTACATATTAATATCGGTATTAATAACTTAAGCCTTATTACTATCATATAAAATGTGCAAATCATTCATTAGAAGTGTGTGTGTAATTGAATAAGAGAAATAAAAAATAAAAGTATTACATGTATATGTGTATTAATTTTTAAAAGAATGTTTTTTTTTATATTGTGTTTTGAGCAACTTTGAATTAGAGATTTGATATGATTTTTTAATAATCGTATTCATCAAAGAGAGTAATTGCGAGCATATATTTAAATTTTAGAATCATATAAGTTTATTACTACTTGTAGAAGGGAAGAACTATTCGGCTTGAGAACAATATTGTCTAGCAGAACAATATTGTTTAGCATACCTCTTTATGTTTAAAGTCGAGTTCTATCTTAATATATGTGTGTGTATGCGCGCGCGCTATTAATACGTGCTATGTCTTTTATATACAAAGTAAATGATAAATAAATCCTCAAATTTTTTTTAAAAGTGACAATTTAGTTACCATATTTTTGAAAATACAAAATACACCTCTTCGTTAATTTTTTTTTGGTTAAATTGGATGATAATTATTACAATTATTATAATATCATTGGCTGTCATTGACCAACAGTTGACATGTATTGATTGACATTAATTGGTCGTTGATCACCACTAGAATAATTCATAGCCGAACTCTAAATTTTATAATTTACATATAAAATATGTTATTAATCAATGAAGCATCATAGGAGTTTGAAATTATTATAAAAGATAAAATAATGGGCCCACTATTTTCTTACTAATTTCAATACTCTTTTTATGTTTTATTAATAAAAATAATTTCATCATTACATAAATAACAAATTTGGAGTCTAAAAGTATTCATAATAAATTATTTTAGTGTCGATCAAGAGCCGATCAATGCGGTCAATACCAGTTAATAACCGATCAATGCAGTCAATGCCAACTAATGTCGGTCAATACTCTAATTGTGTTATATGTCTTTTACGAGTAAAAGACTATATTACCTTTATTATTTTTTAAACTAAACAAAAAAGTTAATATAGGAGATATATTTATATTATTTTAAAAACAAAGTTGTTAAACTAACTTTTAAAAAGCTTTTGGGATCTATTTTTCCTCTACCCTATTATGATAACATATATAATATAGAATATAATTAAAATAATATAAAAATAAATTTATCGAATAGGGTTTACCTTTAAATTTTTTTAACATTTTGGTTCAGCCCTATTAACTCATTTCTGATTCCGCCCTTAATTAGCAAGACTGTCAATGATGATTTTAACCCATTAATATTTATTTTCCTTATTATCATATTTATCAGGAAAGTAATTAAGTCTTGCAAATCTGAATTTAAGTATTGATATACATTGTAAATTAATATTATTCTCTATATAGGATTTTTGATTATTATCTCGTTAAATTTTTTTATAAAATAAGGTGAAGAATAAAGGTTTAAAAAAAAGGATAGTGTATGAAAAAGCCTCCTAACCCGTTTTGTCCTCGTTGTCATTTTATAAGAGATTATTATTTAAGGAAAATAGTTTGAAATTTTTTAAAAAATGATTCATATTTTTAGACAATTATTTTTTTAACCACAAATTAATAGTTTAATCTTTATTAGCCAAAATTATAAAAATTAATACAATTAATCTTTTTGATAAAATATAATGATTAATAAAATATTTGAAAATAAATGCATAAAAATTGAATGTCATTCTTAAAATTAATGTAATTTTTAAGTTTTTGTATGTATTTTGTAAAAGTATGAACACCAAAATATTATTGTAGTATTATGTGATGAAGTGGAGAAGAAGTAGGGTGAATAAAGATGAATTGAAGAGAAAAAAAAACTTCAAATTTAAAAAAAATTACAAATTTATGAATTGCATCTCCCGTAGGAGTGGGCGCAGTACGGTTTGATTTATTTTTTTTTAGAATTGAACCGTATAGAAAAAAATTATTTATTTTTTTAGAATCAAACCGTATTGAATTATGTATGATAATAGAATGGGACCGAATTGATTTGGTTCGATTTGATTAAGTCTTCTAAATATTTTTTAAAATACTAAAAATCATATAATGTAAAAATAAATTATTAAAAAAATTTAAATAAATTAATAATTTAGTAAAATGTCAAAAATACATCTACATAAACTAATAAACAAATTAACTAAACAAGTAAAAAAAACAAGTAAAATAAAAATTCATCCAAACAAATAAAGTATCCATCAAAATAAAAACAAAATAAGTTCTATGTCCACTAAACGAATCCAATCATAAAAAAGTATTCATCAAAATAAAATAAAGTCCACTAAATAAAATCTTTAGTCAATGACTAAGCTCAAAATATAATTTTCACAACAATAGATAACCATAATTTGTATAATATTTAAAAAAAAATTATGAGAATATGTAACAATGAAAATTATTTCTTAAAATATAACTATAAATTAATACTAACTAAAATAATCTTTAGTCAATAAATACAATATACGTTACTCCATAATTTTTGTTGGTTTTACAAATTTTACATTGGAATAATTAAAAAAAAATAAGTGTAATAATGTAAATTTGCATAAATAAATAACAATGAGTTATATGTGTGTTAATTATTGCCTTTCAAATTTTCGATTTAGTTTATTTCATTTTTTTTAATTAAAGCCGAACCAAAATTTTTCAATCTTTGAAAAAATTGATTGTACAAAATTTACATTAAAAAATTAAATTAAACTAGTCGATTCGATTCAGTGTAGTTTAATTTTATTGGTACGATTAAGTTTTTGCCCACCCTTAATTGCGTGGCAACATTCGCACCCACAAAATAGTTATTATTTATTTAAATAATAATTTATTGAACAAATTAATAATTAATAAATAATTGATTCATCTAATAGTAATATAACAAATAATAATAAATTAAATTAATTGTTTAGTTAATTATTATTTATTTAAACAATATTTAATTAATAATTAAAATTTAATTATTTTTATTTATTTATTAAATTAAATAACTGCTCGTAATATGACACAAGCGGTAGGCACAATGCCACATCATTTTTGACAATTTCAATTGGTTTTTACTTATTTTCAACACAATCTTCTCGTATTTCATGCATTTTCCTTACAATTTACTTATTTTTATACATTTATTTGAAACAATTTTAATATTACTGATAGAAATCAAGATTACATGGACTACTACTAAAAAGTAAAAAATTATTAAAATAACATAAATATAGATTTATTGACAAACACCTAGACCTGAGGCTTTTCATATGGAGGGAGACAATAACTTCATAAGCGATGATCATCCATAGATAGATTCTGCTACCCTCTATTAAAGAGGGGAAGTTCTACCCTTATGCAGAATAATTTTAGGACCTCACAAAGAATAAAACTACTATCGCATAGGAGAAAAAAATACAAAAGCCTCACATAGGAGGCACAACACATCCTCACGCAAGAGGATATTACAAACGACATAACTTATAGAATTAACATATTACAAAACTACACCTAAGTCATAACCTACAACCAATAAAAAAAACGCTTCAAGCTATATCCGTGGTTATAGGTAAAAAGAATCGTCGTAAATCGTGTTCACATCGGCTTTGGGTACAGAGTGGCTACTGGTGAACTTCGCTTGCTCAATTGACAATGACAACTCTGTTGGGATTTGTGCTTACGTGCCATCCCTTTTATGTATAAATATTTGCTTTATATTTATACATTTATGATTTCAATATATCACTAATTATTTTATTTATAAATATGGTAAGATGCTTGTAACGTTTTAGACATTGTATGATCTGAACGAGTTCAGATCTGATCTAAAAGAGTTTAGATCAGAACTAAGAGTTAGTAAAATCTAAAGAGTTAGAGCCTTGTCTGAAATGGGACAAAGACCTAAGAATATATTAATAATGACATAGTTGCAATGGGTTGCAAATGGTGCTAAGAAATGTTGTTATGCAAATATGTTCTTAAATTTAATGTTCCTGATCTACCTTCACTAATGCGGGTCTGCTAGTGAAGATCTTAATATATATATATAGATCAGTGTATGTCTATATCTAGATAGTCCAGATGGTTAGTCTTAGCAGACCATGAGTTTAGTGGAAACTCGTATAGAGATACAAGTATTCAGTAAGGACTGAATATTGAACAGACTCACAAAGATCTCCAATAGACATCCCATAAAGCCGTCAATGGAGGATCTTTCGAGTTGAGTAGTATTCGTGGTCCTTAGACCTGAGTGCCACGGTGGACTTATGAGTGATCCATCATACTTTGGTTCCACACATGTCAGATACCTTTCATAGTCTGACCGCTGGGTGTCGCTGGGTATGGTCCGATGCTCATGGAGTCCGGTGTGTACAGATATGGGATCCATCAACTCAATTGGGTGAGTAAAATATCATGTAACTCTAAGATTGTATTTCAGAAAGTCTTATGGCCATAAGCAGAAATCCAAGAATTTCTTGAGAAAATAATATCGTAAAAGTATTTAGGATATTATTTATTAAAATACAAATCTAGAGATAAGTTTATGGTTGAGCACATGGAGACTTGACGGTGTTGATCTATATCTCCGCTCTTCTAAGATATTTATGATGGAAGGATTATACGCATATGTTATAACCTCAACTTGTATGGTCTAATGCGCCGTTTTGTAATATCTGTAACATGTGTGTGGGACATTGTTCACGGACGTGTGAAATAGTTTCATATGACAAATTGGGTATGGACTTAGAGAGTCTCACAATATGAGTGTACTCGTTGTGCACTGGGGCGGCGAATTAGATTGAATAATTAATCCAACAATTTTCAGCAAAATGAAAAATGTTTCTAGGTTCCTTTTATTATTCACTTGTCAAAAATTGAAGGTAAAACACATTATTGGTTTACAAGAGTTGTTAACCAATAAGAAATTTGACAAGTGACATAATCTTACTTCATAAATTATTTACCATGTATTTACTTATTTACCTTACTTGGTAAATACATATATGGTAAATGTAAATATTCAAAATAGTTTTGAATTATTAATATTTTATATATTAATCAAATTATTATTATTAATTGGAATAAGTGGCAAACACCATTTACTAATGGAGAATGCACTTGTTATTAATAATAAGGAAAGTTTACCACTTTGTAATTCTTAAATGATGCACTAAGGAAGTGGTAAAACCACTTAACATTGATTAAATGCCATTTACTCTCTAGAAATTGATTCAATTGGTTGAATCAAATTGGTGAGTGAAAAATATGATAGATTAATGTTTGTAATGGCAAACATGGTTAAGTGGTGGTGGAGCACTAAGAGAAATCATTCTTTGCACTTAAGAAAGAATTGAAAGAGTTCAATGTGTGCAAGATAGAGTAAAATTCGTACTAGGAGAAAAGAGAGAGGATTGAGAGCTTTTCCTAAGTTTTTTTCTCAAAGTGTTGAGAGAAAATGTAAAGGCTTACCAAGCTACAACATATAGAGTTGTAAAGAACTATAGAAAACACCCAATTCTTCTCATCTCTTGGTAGAAATCAAAAGGACAAATTGTTTTAAGTGTTAAAATAATCATTTGCTGGAAATTCAAGGCTGCCATTCTAGCTTCACAATCCCACCGGATTTAGTTGTGAACTAGAATTGTGCAAGGGAACACTTCAAGGTGAGCTCAACAAATTGAAGCTTGGAGTTCTTGAAGATTTGTAAAGTTACCTTCATATCCGGGTAGGTTATTTATTTGTTATTCATTTTATATCATGCATGAAATATATATATGAGATATATATGTACTTGAATGATCATACATGCTTGAATATGTTACATATTGTTTAATATATATGAATACTTCCGTTGCATATTTAATTTTTGAAATTATACACATCTATACACATCACACACCATATCACACAACAAACTCCTCCATGGTGGTCAGCCTTGACGATGAGAACTAAAATAGGTGGCAGGAAAAAATTGAAATGTGGCACCCAAAGAAACTTCTAATAGAGTTTGGTTGTAAACCTCGGTGGCCGGCTAGATCCAAATTCGCGAGGAACACCAGAACTCAATTTGGAGTCATCGACAGTGATTTTGGTACATTGAAAATGGCAGATGGCTCAACATAGGTCAAGAAAAGCTCAACGACTTGTCTAGTGGTCGGAAGGAGGCGATGAAGAGCAACAGCCAGACAAATAGAAGACTAATTTTGAGAGTGTTTTTGCAAGGGTTCAACTGCTTTTATTTGTTGAAAGGGAGAATATTAGTAAAATTGTTCAATTTTAAATTAGTTGACTATAAAAAATTAACTAGAAAAAATTTCATAAATAACCTTTATAATTTTTCATTATTCTTTTTTAACCAGTTTTAAATTGACTATTTTTTATTAGTCAAAATTCTTATTTATGGTCACTTTTGTCCTAATATTAAAAACATAAACTTCTTCTCTTTTCTTTCCACCGAACCAAGAATTATATTAATGGTCGAACATTTTTGAAGTTATTGCAAAAATCGAGTATTGCTGAGTATATTTGTCACTTCAAATGAAGGAAATAGTCAAATCTTGTAAGTTTTTCTAAATTTTTTTAGAAAATTTAATGTTTGTTAGAAATTAGATAAAACTTGCATTTAAAGTTAAAAATATGTGTTATTGATAAATTAAATGTGAAAAATGAGTTAGAATGGTATAAAGGACGTTGAAATTTGGCCAAAAATATAATTTTGAGTGTGTTTGGCAAAAATCAGACGGCGGCCGGTACAGCTGCCTTCAGGTTTAGGCATCTCAGAGCCATCTCAAGCCTGAGATGCGTACATTACGGGTACCTCGGGGCTATCTCAGGCCCGGGATGGCCTCGAGATGCACCTAATGTGCCTTGATGCAAAATGTCCCTTGATGCTAGAATCGTAGATCACTATTTACCGATGCAAGATGTTCACCTCAACCGTCACCCAATGCTGTTGATTGTAGTTGACAAGAATATAAACCTACATAAAATTCAAATAAGTCTCACAAATAGTACTACAAGTTATAAACAGAAATAACAACATTCACACAAAATATTAAATTTTACCTTATTAACTTCAATCCACATCCGTGCACCGAATAAATCTTCTTTAGTGCCTTGAGCATATGTTATCACTTCATCACTCCATACAATGTCAGAAATATCATTTTTGTGTTCCTCGTAAAGGAGTCTAAAAGTCTCCTAAAAATGCAGGGTCATCGAATAATCAATAAATATGAAATAAGAAAATATAATTAATTTAATTCAATACTCACAAAGAAGTACGAATTCACAAAAGTGGACAATTGTGGCAATGCATTAGTGTAATAATTTTGCCTAAGCCGGATCACCTTCAAATACTCATTAATATGCTGTATTAACAAACAATTAAAATGAGATAAAATTATTGAATATATTTTACTTACAAAGTCATCCAGCCAGCTGTGTAGTAATTCCCGAAACCATGCCGAGTATACGTTAAGGCCAGATAAGATGACTACACCCTCATCCTTGTCCATCCAGGCCTGAAACTCAGCTAAGATGACCGAGTCTATCTACTGCAATAGATTCATATCTGCTTGAGGTTGTACTTTAATTTCAATTTTCTTCTTCTCATGTATCCTTTGTGGAAATGGATTTGTATATGAGTTGTGCAAATATCATGCAGACCTATACGGTCTCCCAAATTGACTCACTCCCTTATACGGGGCAGGCAAGATCTCAATACTTACCGGACTGTCAATCAGTGGTTGGGGCAATATGTTATAACCAGTAGCTGGGGTCTGAAAATCATATTGACAGCTTGCCAGTGTATTATCTCCAAACTAAAATATATGTATATATTAAAATAAATCAAACTGCAATTAAGGTAAGAGAAAATTATTGTGATTTTAAATTTATTTTTCTTACTATATTATGGCTTTCGTTCTGTTGGAATGAGCATGACTGCCTAAAGCACATCATCATCTGCTGTATCTGCTGTGTAAGATCGGTCCGGAGTTGATCAACCCTTGTAAAAATTTTATCTCTATCATTGTCAATTCTCTGTAGAAGTGTAGCTTCAGTATGCTCAAATCTCTTAATCATCTCCTCCCACCGTTGCTCAATCTGATGTGTTACGCCATGGTCTGCAGATACACTGTGTTCAGACTACAAGAAACATAACAATAATTAATGACTTATTTAGAAATATATGAAAATTTCTCTTTAGTTAATCACATAAATAAGTAATATATTGTTGCTCTTGGCACTGGTGGTGACATTTATGAGTTTGTCCGTTCATATCTATCTCACTCCACATCCATAACATCATCGTTAGGGTTGCTGAAATGGGCATAGGCCCTTGGACGCTTGCTCTTGCTCTCGCTGTAATCATACGTATTTGGTAAGTCCCCAGCATAGCTTCCGCTTGGAATGCCTACATGTCTAACCATTTGCACAATTGCCTTTTTCTTCTCATGATCTTTTGGTACTAATTTACGATGTACCAAAAGAACCTATAAATATAAAATTAAGTTACGCTTAAAACAAAATAAAAGTTATAAACAATATATTTTTCATTAATATCAACACATATCAAATCCTTCCATAATATTGTATTGTTAACGTCATCGAACTGTAGAGTCCCTCGAATCGTCCAATTCAAAATACAAGGGAAACGATCATTATAATGAAAATAAAAAATCTCTCCGCACATTAGAATTGCCTTGAAAATTCATACATAATATAATTATTTTTAAAATATAAGTTTGGCGTATACAAAAATATATAAATAATTAAGATCAAAAAGTTAAGTACAAGAAAATTATAGCATATCAGAAATACGTGCGAAAATTCATACACGTTGTAACTCTCAAACTTACTCTGTGCAAACTCTTTTCTATTTATTTTCTCAAGTTTTTGGAATGCAGCTTTCTTAAGTAAGTTATGAAGCACGGTCTATGCAATATTGCCATATGGATACTTATTAAATTTATCAAGATCGTCCACTAAACATAAAACAAAATTTTGAGTCCCACTATGCTCGTCACGTGGGATCAAAATATGATGCACAAAATAAAATAAACTCAACTTTACTGCATTTTCATCGTCCATATCCTTCAAATTCAAACGTCCGTACAATTTATCAAGAAACATGTACGATCATTTTTTTACCGCCTGAAAAATATGTATCTCATAATCGAGTGCCCAATTTTCTATTCAGCTGTTGGGCGGAAGGGTAATCTCGCATTTGTTGTCCGATGATTAGTACAAACTCCTGCCGGCTAAATCGGATGCGTTTTCTCCTTATGTAAAACTACATCTCATCTTCTAAATTAGAGGTATGCACCTCACGCAACAATAACTCGTGCATCAAAATACAAGAGAATGTCAAATCTGACATATCTAAGAAATGTCCCATACACTTCTGCCTAAATAATGTTTTCTAATTTTCTATCAATTTTTTTAATACAATTTAAACCCCACATTTTCGCATAAGCCATCACTGATGCACGAAAAAATATATGTTTTAGAAGTCTATATTTTTTTGATACGTTATCTTTCCTATAACAATTAAGAAAATAAATAAAATTAATATTAATATTAAGAAAAATAATAACAAGCATACATATATTTTAAATAACATATAATATCATTTACTAAAAAAAATTCACAAACAATTAACTCAACAGACATAAAAGAGAAAGAGAAATTAATTATCAACATATTAATCAATATATTATAATAATTAATTATATATTAAAATAAAAATAATTCTATATAAATTATAATTATAAAAGGTACTCATTAAATAATAAATAATGTTACAAACTAAAATTAATGAGTTATTTAACTAACTTATTAATTAATATTAATTAATTGCTTAATAGATCAATTCTTTCTAAATTAAAAAATAAAATTACATTTAATTTTTTAAAAAAGAATTTAATATATTTAATTTAAATAACATTAAATTTTATTTATTTCATTTAAATAAAATTAAATTAAAAATTTTAAAAATAAAAAATTATTTTGCGCCACATGGCACCTATACAGGCGCCATGTGGCGCAACAGTGTAGCATCGCGAACGTTGTGTCCGCGATACTGCATTATGATGCATCTTAGGGGCGCATCTCAGGGCCATCTTGAGCCTGAGATGGCCCCAAGATTGGTTTTCAATGCAACGGCGGCCGATCACCATCTGCATTGGTATATTACGCCCAAAATTCTCATTTTTTGTTCATTTTTAACGTTTCTTACATAATTCTAACTCATTTTTCACATATAATTCAATAATTTCACTTATTTCTAGTTTCAAATGTAAATTTTAATAAAATTTTAAAATTATTTAAAATTTTCTAAAAGTTTAAAAAACTTACTCAAAATCGCTAATTTCTTTTGTTTGAAGTGAAAAATATATTGTATAAGCCCCGATTTATGCAATGATAACTTTAAAATTTTTGATTTAATATAATTTGTGAAAGTTTAAATTTTTTGGTAATTTTCGGTGGAGAGTGTAAAAATAGCTTGAATTTTTTATATTAGGACAAATGTGTCCATAAATAAAAATTTTGGTTAATAAAATATAATCAATTTAAATTTAGTTAAAAAAATAATAAAAAATTGTGAGAGTTATTTATAAAATTTTCTCAATTAACTATTAGAATTGGGGTAAAAGAAAATAATAGCTTAAAAATTAGGTCATTGTAGAAAAATAAAACCGTCTATTATTCAACTTAGTACCTAATACCCATCGACTTATTGGGCCATTTTTTTGTCCAAGTCATAATAAGAGGATCCGAATATTGAATATCATTAATTTAGTTACCTTGAACGGACAGATTATGATTTAAACCCAGATTTTGTTACCCGTCCCACTATGAAGATGAATAAGCATATGCATCAAACACTATAAATAGTTCAGTGCACCAAGTTGAGGATTCACACAGAAAAAGAAAAATTGTTTTGCCTTCATCGCAATCAGAGGGATCATGAGGTAGAAATGCCGATGAATTCTGGCCGGTTGGCGATATACCTAGAAAATAAATTGGATCCACGCCATGGGCATGGTTGATAACCTTTAAATTTTCTGGTATGTCGCTGATCCGATTGGAATTCAGCGTTATAAGAACATAATGCAGCGGATAGGTAAGTGAAGAGATAAATTTAAATTAAACTCACATTCTCAGAATCACTTTTTTTTTTTTCTTTTTTATCATTCATCTAATTATTTATATTAAAATGTAAATAAATAAAAAATTGAAACAGCATCCTTTTACACATCCTTTATTTTTCACTTCTGTTCCATCAACCTGCTTTTGTCACTATCTAACTTAGAACACATCAAAGTTTTGCTTCATCTTATAAGTTTGACCAAAACTTGTTTTTGTTGTGGCAATAATAAGGTCAAGAAGAGGCTGGGGGAGTGAGAGGGAAAGGAAGATTGGTTGAATATCCACAAAATTTTAAATCTTGTTAAAGAATTATCTGGCCATGCTGTAGTTGAGTAAAACAATGAACTAACAAATTTGCTCTCTAACCTTCACATAACTCTCTGTCAAGAGTTCTTGTGCCACTTATAATTACAGAAGCCGAAAACTGCACCCTATACCCAATGCTTTATACAACTATCAATGAATATACATGGCCTCCTCAGCGTCTCTTCTAGCTTGATAATAACAGATGCAGAAGATCGTGGTTCCTTATCAGGCATCATAGTATCTAATCATGAGCTAGGCTCATGTGCCCAAAAAGTGTCCGGATCTGAGCAAAACAGGGAAAGATCTCGGATTTCCAGATTAGCTATATGCCAGTCAACAAATCGAGCTTGTATTGATTTGAATAGTACAAGGACGGTTGGTAAAAGCCACCAGTTATCGTCCTCCCTGTCAATATTATGATTCCAACAGCTCTCTAAAACTTGTTTAAGATAGTTTCAAAAACAAGGAGGAATTGAAAGAAGTTGAAAGCCTTACTCTCTAGTGTACCACGTATTTGCAGTGTCAGATGACCCGGAATTGAAAAATCCATAGTGAAAAATACCACAGATAAAAGCCACAGCCTACAAAGGGCAAAAATAATCGCATAATACAAAAGAGCAAAAATAACAGAAATGAAAATGAATGATGTTCAAGGCTGGTTAAGATGAGAACTTGATTGAAAGAAAAATATTATAGGTAGGAAAATATTTAAAATATTTGAACAGTTTTAAGGATTTTCAGAAAGCAATGAGAATGCAAAATATAGCTTTAGTAAAAAGTACAGAACCAGCAATATAACTTACAATATTGGATAGGGATGTAGTGTTCCACAATGCATATATACGAGCAAGTGAAGATCTTCTAGGTTCTTTACTGAATAAAGCATTTAAGCCAGCTGGGAAGAGAGAAAGCAGAGATAGAGGAAGAATAAGTAAGACAGCAAGGAATGCCCCGAGAGAAATCCAGTAAAACTCAACTAAAGTAAGGAGGGTAATGGACAGATCTGCCAAAAGCATGATAGTAATCAGAAGCTGAACAGTATTCTGCAAAACGGAATTTCAAGTATTAGATGATAAACATTAACACACTGTTCTCAGTCTATTATGCAGGAGCTAAATGCAAGATCACTAAAATACCTGATGACCAGCAGGTCTAGTATTGTGCAGTAATAGAGAAACTGGAAACAGAAAGTCCCTTTTAAATTCTAAAGACCGCAAACTAGTATGATTTATAAGACCTCCATTAATTCCTCCAGTTATCCTTTTAAGCAATGAAGCTTGATTACTGTATGGCCAACTTTGTTGCAGCTGCTTGTGGCTTTTATCCAGTGCAATTTTCCTAGAATATTGAACAATAAAAAACCAAATAAGTCGGTATAACTTGGGTACTGGCAAAGCAATTACTGAACGATGATTATGATCCGACCAGTATTATGTTGTGTAGACACAGATATTGTTGTTTGAGTTGTTTCTTTATAGAGTGTGAATTAAATGAGTTCCTCTAAACAGTCAACCATTTTTCGTTTTCCTTGTAATTTTGTTTTCCTTCTCCATTAAGGATTCGATAATCATATTACTCAGGTGACTAAATTTCTATTCTATTGTGCATTTTACGTCCGACAATCATTTAGAGAATAAATTTTGAAAAACAGTACAATCAAATACATGGATCCATGATGTGTAGAATCCACAGAAAATTAGCTATGGACCGAATCTTGATGCTCTCGCTTACTAATCATGATTACCTTTGATAATCATCACCGGTATCCAACAAATCAGAGTGCTGCATATTCTGGAGAGAATAATCACCAACCACTACCAGGATACCAAGCTGATAATAACCAGAGGCAGTTGGTTGAAACCATCTGAGCTCAACTTTACCCCATGGAAATCAAGTTGAGGATTTCCATGACTATTAATCCAATCAATAACAGGAATCAATGTAGAACGAATTGAACCACGCCTCACAGTCCTCAACTGAGCATTTAGACCATCCACCAAACGATTCCAAACAGTTGCTGGTACATGCTGGAAATAAGATGACATTTTTGTGTCAAATGAATATTAAATAATCAAGTGATAAAGCAATTGAGACATATCATAGACAGCAAAGTTACCTGGCCAAGAAGATTCGTCAACAATGCATCACTGTGAAGATTATAAGGTGACATATAGCTTCCGTCCCCCCCAAAAATAATGCACATGGGGAACCTCTTTTGTATAATCGATACCATATCCAAACGCTTCTCATCACCACCAAGAAAAAAATCAATGTATGCAACCATCAAGGCCGGAGAAGCTCCAACCTGCAGCAATTGCGACCCAGATAATGACAAGATATAGCAAGATATATCCAGTACTTGAAAAGAACATACCATCCTCGTAGAATTTTCCAGTAAACTAAGCAGAATATTAATTCTTGCTTCCCATTTGTTTAACTTCCAGATGAAGGGACGATGTCCCTTGGTAAACATCTCAAGCGACTTTCAGCATGCTCAGATGATTAAATATGCTTAAAGGTTATTTTTATCAGTTTCATAGTGAATAAAAGGAAGGGAGACAATATACACATTAGGTTTAGAAAGTGAAACTGAACATGACTCTGTTCTCCGCCAACTAAAGTTGTCTTGTGTGTACACAAAAATCCTCTAAGCAAACTAAAAGTCAGATCTTTGCCACTCTTTGCAATTGGTTTCACTGCTCAAACCTACTGAAAATGAATGGTTTTTTTTACTAATAAACTGCTGGAAACTAAACTGCCATGTCTTACCAAATCATGTCAAGAATTCATCATGATGTCTGTTCCACATACACCACAATAAATTGTGTTATACTACACATCCTAAATACATTGTATTACACATGATATTGAGAACAGATAATAGGTACCAGGTAATGTAGCATGTTCAAAAAATTAATGGAACTGAGCCCATCATTGTATTTTCATCTTAAATATTGGACATATCTTCTATATGGCTAGGCAGGTGAACACTACTGTGCGACTTCTAGACGCCTAGTTGAACAAGCCAGTGAAGCCTCCATCCCCTATCCCCAATTTATGCTATGATTTCCATGAAATGGGTTATCATTGTTGACGGAATAGGAAGAATAAACATGTAAAAGAGGAAATAAGCACCCTCTTGGATTTATAAAATCATCAAGCTGGTAAAAACAGTTAAGGAAGTCAGAGACAAGTAAGAAAAACCACCAGTCATTTTTATCCTAGAAGCCAGATTAGAGTCGATAGTGAGAAAAAGTCTATAACATATCACAGCAAAATATACTTGGGAGAAAATGGCTCTTAATTAATAACAGTAACAAGTCAAACCTTCATTCCTTTGTATAGAGCTCGCGACCGACAAGACCGGAGACATGAATGGTCATATTCAGACTTGACATATTCCTGAAGACGATGAATCTTTTTCCTCCGCCGCCATTGTTTCCACGACCAGGCACAAGGATATGCAAGCACTGTAAGTATACTATGGATTGACCCTTCCCACCAATCATATGCAGCAACAGAGTTGATCTCATCAATGAATCTGTTAAAAGCATCTTCATACCTGTGGAGCAAAAAGGCTTGCACATCATAAATAAATGTCATGAGATGGAAGATTGAACATGGATGCTAATGTAATATTGTGTTTATTGAGATTTAATCAGAAAGCATCACTGAGGAGTGTGTCATGGACCAAGAACCAACCCATTAAAATAAATGCTAACAGGAGAAAAGGTTCCTTAAAATTGGCTGAGAACACCCGCTTTCATGACTTTTGAGCAAACAGCAACATTTTGAAAGATGAGAGGGTGCCTATATTTCTACAAGATAAGAATAAGATTAACCCAAAAGTATCACAATATTACACTATAGCATCCAGTTGTACCCATCGTGGGGTGGTCCTGTAAATCAAATTCTTCTCTTACACGATCTCGATAATTGCATTTGGTGGGGAGTAAGGAAGATGCCAGGGTTCTCTGAAAGTATTGGGACCCATAAAGTACATTCTGTGGACATGGCTTTGAATTTCTTCAGCTCTGGCTCCACGTACCTATTTTAAAATAAATGTAATAGATCATGAACGATTTAGCTGAGCAGCAGATATCATAAGCTAAACAAAGGGATTACTATCAATATTGTACCTCTGATAGGGAAAGAAGATATGGGAAATGGTGATCACTATGGTGCTCTATTGAATTTGACCCATAAGAAGGACTTGTTCCAACCAATTTGATTCTCAAAGTACTTAACAGTAGAGCAAGAAGAACCCAAAAGCAAGAGAGAATAAGTGCAAAAAACCATGGGCCTCCAAATGTATATATCAGTTCCTCAAGAGGTGTATAGCAATTTGGCATCCTGTACTTGTCAGATATGCATTTATAGGGACAAAATGGCTGGCGAACTCCCCCTGCAATTTCACCTTTATGTGAGTTGATGGCACAAAATATTGGCAGATAGATGGAAAGAGACAGAGATAAAGAGTCTAGCATCTCCAACAACAGAGGTCAAAAACTACCTCTTACATATATGAAGTTTGCACGTTTCGGAAGTAGCTCAAGAGAGCAAGCAGTGCAAAGACTTTTGTTAGAACCATCCACATCTTTGTAAGTGCCAATAGGACATTCCTGAAAATATATCAAGTTGACAAAATCTCAAGAAATTATAACTATTGTTTATAATGTGTTTACAGCCACCCATAAAGTAGAAGCCAACTCTACTTCATTGATCAATATAAATTTTGCTCAGAAGATAAGAGGGGAGAGGGAATTATTTAGCATGTGTCTCCATTCCACTAAAAACAATTAAAAGCAATTTAAGTGACTTATCCATAATGTATGTCCATGCCACTAAAATGAATACATGTTTAAAAGCATTTGTAGGAGAAAATATTGAGATGGCTTTGGAGGCACCACATGTAATCAACAATCATATTCTCAAAGAATTTTGGAAAGAGTCTGTTAGATATTTGCAAAACTGTAATAACTTCGTAAGTATAGAGCAAAAACAGTTATTATGCTATATTAGCCATGCATTTGATGCACAAGACTTAGCAGAAACAAGAGTATTTTCTTATTATGAAATAGAAATAGATAAACACACAACAATAATGATGCAGAGGAAAAAAATAAATAAATCATACCCTGCAGAATGTACCATAGAGACCCTTTGGGCACTTTTTTCCAGTAACCGTGCCCACTTCCCCAAAAAGACCACCATTGTCCCCGGCACCTCCACTGTTAAACATCATAGATGAAGTGAATATGTTGTTATAAAACAAATTTTGTATTAAGAGTATTTCCAATATTTGCAATTGTTATTTTTTGTTTAAGATTATAAATTTCCTATTCTGATGCATGTGAGTATAGCATGTAAGTGCCCACGTATACAGACCTAATACAAAGAGTTCACATATAGACACGAAGGATACAAGTGTGTTGAAGTGCATGAAACAATATGACATACCTACTGTTAATTGAACCATTTATGGTTGCAACTGGAACATATTCAGCTCCAACGGCAATCTTAGACCAATGAAAATGAATTCTTCCACCTCCACCCCCACCACCACCACGTGGGCCACCATTGCCCCCAACAGAAGATAAAGAAGAGTTCTCCTCAAGTATAAGCTCTTGAAGGAAAAGAAGGATTGTCCCACCAGAACCTCCACCAAGTCCCCCAATCAGAGAACTGTTGCCATTTATTGTATTTTCGCCAACACTTTGACCATCAGCCTTAAGCGAACCATAGACATCAAGCCTCAAAAGTGGCCACAAGATGGAGCCCATAACTAGTAGAAGTTGAACCATAATTAGTCATGATCTGAATATAATGCTGGGGAATTGCCGCATGAAACATAAATAATATGACGACCAATTTGCAACCATAATTATCTTTCATTCAGAAATATTCGAGAAATATAAATTTCGTATGACATATTCAAAATAATTAAACAACTATAAAAAAGAAATTTTCAGAAACTTATGATTCATAGAAATGCGTACCAATCATTCCACCTCCAATCACATGTCCATATAACTCATTGGGGCCCCCAGCTCCACTTCCCAATTCGCAAGGAAGATCTGCGTTGCCATATTCATGACCACCATTGATCAACCTTCCATTGAAAAACCCTGAGCCCCCTCTTCCACCATGGCCAGCTCCACTACCGGCTCCATTAGAATAAATACCCTTTCCGATACCCTCACTGCAACCTGCAAACATGTTCTCCTTATAATTAGAAGCATATAACATAGAAATTTAAAACTTTCCAATAAAATCAGCAGCCAAATAAGCATGCTGACCTTGCAAATGCTGTAAGAAATCAAAACAGTTAAAGATACTAAAGATATTGATGCTGGCAATACGAGTTCTTACCCAATTCTGATGCAATAATCATGCCATCAGTACCAACAATGATAGTTCTTCCCCTGTGAATGTGAACGATGCTTCCCTTGATAAGGCCAGTTACAAGAATGTCCTCAACACGACATATCTGCCAAAGACCAAGCATAAACAAGATAACAAATTGATGCTTTTTCAGTAACTGAGAATTTCTCCAGGAAGAGCTGCAATGGAAAAAAAATTTCCTCTTCTTTTCAACTCTGTAATTCTGTCATTTGGCTAAAATTCAATCACCTTGAATTGCTTAGAACATATATATCCATGACTAGAGGGAAGATTAACATCCATGCAGAGTTATTTTTCTGTCTCATTAAGCTTTCCAATTTCGACACCTCTTACAGGTGGAAGAAGAAACATCGAAATATCGTCCACAATTAGTAAGAAAGAATGAATCCTGCTCATATAACAGAGTTCAGTGATGACACCTAAGGCTGAGTCATTTTGCAACATAACCCTAGTTTAAGGAGAGTAACACTCAATGCTCCCTATTCCCTTCCACAACCAACTTGTTTATCCTACTCAGAAAGCCTTCACCAATGATATATGTATGTATGTATGCAATGCGATAAAAACTAAGTCTTACCTGAATTGAAAAGGACAGTGTGTAATTAACATGGCAATCATCTGGAGGAGTTATCAAATCCATTGGGCATGTCTGTCTCTCACAGAGTGATTTTGTAATCCTACACAGAAGAATTGGAGTACATATTCTTGCACTCAGTCTCAGTGACTACAGCAAAATGAAAAAACCTCAAATTGAACCAAAACTCCATACTCACACATTTCTACTAGCATCATCCAATGGAGCTTGCAGTAGAGAACCTGGCCCAACCTGTACGTGCAAGTAGTGAAATAGTTAAGAAGAACCCAGAAATGTAATACTACAAATAGTCCTTTAATGAATCAATGCAGCCTCTTTTGTTTTCCTTTAGGATAGAGATCCTTACCCTTTTAAAAAAAAAGGATAGAGATCCTTATGTGTAGAGGTTTTACAGCTTTTGGCCTTTGAGACTCTTGTCCTTGTTTTTGTGGACTTCTAGTTACAAATCCCCCAAATCATTGGGGGCGGAAAACAAGTCGACATCTCGATGTGAGACAGCTATTTTGTGGACTTCTAGTCCCTCTCCTTTGTACATTTTCTTATATTAATTTACTTCTCTTTTGTTTGTGAGAGAAAAGAAAAAAAAATGCAGCCTCTCTTTTCCTAGTTACTTTTCACATGCACTAGAAAACCATATTCAACTCACACTTATCTGATATATGAATATATGTCCTCAGAATCCAGTAAAAAACATTACTGCATGTGTTTCTATTTAGTTTTGATGTCCCTAACACAAAGTGCAGCACTGTCCAATTTTAAACAAATCTTTGACAACAAGCAAGAATAGGTATGGAAAAATATTAAGCATATTATGGCTTACAGTTATGTTATAAAAAAGAGACAATGAAAGTCGTTGGCCTTTGATTGCATCACCACGACCAGTCAACTGTAACAGTCCTTGACCATATAAGCCCAAGTTTGCATTTGAACTAATGACAGAGTTCTCCTGGAAAGACGATAAATCATAGCAGAGTGTCAGATTTAAATCACCCCACATGTAAAATATATTAAATAAAATTCAAATTGAATCATAAAGTTTTAAACTCCGTCATACCCTTAGAACAACCAGATTCCTGACTTCAAGGACAGAGGCCGTGACAATGGTATTTCCGCCACCATCAATTTGAATTTTGGAGTTCCACATCAGTAACATTTTGATGGCAACTCTGAAGGCACCAAAAACCTTCATTTTTTAAAGAGGTTCATATTAGACCATCAGTTCAGAAACACAAAACACACCTTGATAGAGAGCTTGAAGGATGGCAATCAAAATGAATCCTATATTTGAAAAAAATAAAAATAAAATAAAATAAAGAAAGCATACAGAAAAGCACAAAATATCATCCTTATGTACCACCAATCGACGAGTCACAAAAAGGTATAAGTTCTAGCATTCTTGTATACCCTAGAAAAATTTGTATAGTGAGTCCCGAAAACTTCTAGATTGGAAGTTTCAGCTTAATTTCCTAAGCAATGTATTGTGTAGTATGGATATGAGATGCTTAATGCATTTAGGACAATATACTTTGAGCACCACATCAACATCAATAGCAAATGAGGGCATCAAACAGCATTCTCTAGATATAAAATCATAATGGAAATTTATAAAATGAGTACAAGGATATGGAAGGTTGAAAATGATTCTTCCTAGTACTGTTAAATTATTCCAAATATGTGCAACTATTGCATAAGTTATGAATTGCTTGTTTTAAACATGCATCTCAGAATAAAATAGCAGAAAACAAACTGCCATTATCTGAAGTTATCAAAACAGGGACTTGAAACATTTTCTATGTCCCAAAAGGCACAATGTTGAAAGGAAATAATAGCAGAAAAATGTAGCCAAGGTCTGAACCTGACACTGACTAAACAACGGTCTGTTCTAGGTTTCCCTAAAGATCTCCATCCAATAAGTGCGTATTGGATGCAGAGACAAAACCAACTTAGATAAAGCACCTCATCAGTAGTTAAAACCCAACTCAGAAAGCCTCATATCTCAACCACTTAGTCAGATGGAGGGAACTGGTTTTATTATTCACTTCTAACCAGGTTTGACTGAAATTTGTAAGGCAGTAAAATAAATTAGTACTACTTTCGCAAAAATTTCCATACCTTTATGACAGAGTCACTCATCAAAAGTTCTTCAGCTACCAGTTCAAATTCTGAAACTGGGAATTCAGACAATCCAAAGACGATGCTGCCTCCACGAATTAGGCTGATTTGGCCTCTCACCTTGAAAATCGAAAAGGGAAATGGATATTAAAAAGTATGTTTCAGAAAGGAGTTGATTAAGTAGTAAAGATGAAAGAGACAGATTTTGGAAACAAAACCAGCAAAGAAGGAAAAGTATAAAAGGACACCATGTAGAGAGTCCTAATATCCAAAATAAAACTCTTGTAAGCCATTACATGATAGAATACAGAACAGCTTCACCAAAAGCCAATTATACAGCAGAATAAGTTTCCCAGTACCTTTAAATGAAAAAAAAGGGCCCCTATTAACATAAATTCACATTCCAGTTCCAAAAGCTCATTTCCACAAAGTACAGCACCTAAAAGAGAAAACAATTGACAAGATCTCCATCAAATTCTGAAGGCATCTCATGAACCTCTACTGACTTAACCATCTAAATTTGAGTCCCATAATTACCTTTATCTTCACTAAATAGTGCTCTCAAAATCACAAATGACAAGAAATTTAAGCTTTAAAAGGACCTTTATAAGTTCTATAAACCCATCCTCAGCTGAGGCCTCCATCTCAAATATATGGTTTCCAGATAAGTGAGACATGCCTTTTGTATTTCAAGTTGGTCTTTAGATCACTGATAAAAAAGTTGGAATATTTAATGTAGAAAGTAAAAGAAACCAGAATGCAATTAGTATCCATAATCTTTTGAATCATTTAATTCATTCAATTAATGGATTTTTGAAGTTCTAATTTAGTTCGAGGGCATCTCACTTTCTTCAACTTTTATCACCTTTCTTCTTCTAGCTTCTCAAATCATCTATGCTCCTTCTCTATCTCCGAACTTCCATATATGAAATCTAAGCCATTTCTTCATACATCCTAAACATTTAGAAGCCTATGAATTTTTCTGCTTTTGCTGTACTCTAAACTTGTTATCCCCTAGCCCTAATTTGTGCAATGTCAAAGAAACTATTCAGTTATGGTGCTTTATTTTTCTGGTTAACCTTTGCAGTGAAATACAGGAATACAGCCATTTATGGCCAAACATTTGTAAGCGACAACCGAAAGAACAACTAACAAAAACCGCCACTTTTTCATCTTTTTTTCTAGTAAAGAAGCTTGCTGGTATGTATAAGCAATAATAAAGATAAATAACTACAAAAGGTGTAAGAATGCTTTGTCATTCAGGCATGCTCAAAAGATAAAGTAGCCAGCAATGGAAACTATATTCTGACCAAGGAAGTCATTCTATTATAACCATTTATGAGGCATATTCATAAATTCATGAAAATATACAAGTTCTGAAAAGGATAAAAATTAACCTGAACTCTGGACCAAAGTAATGGAACCAAAACTTTTGCATTGTTCTCCACAAAGACATTGGACCATAGAGGTCTAGTAGGAAAATCAAGCAAAGGAGTTTCTGTTTCTGTTGTGACATTATCATTGCCAACTCTTAAACTCAGAAAATATGCATTAAAGTATGTACCAGCCGCTCCAGCATTATCAGGACAGCCAATGCTAAAACCACCTGCCGCCGTGAAAGCATATAATGTTAGGCTACAAAAGTTTAAAAATTCCAGTTTGTCTACAAATAATGCATACATAAGTACAAACTTACATTAGAAATACAAACTTTTCCGACATGCAAGTGGTATTTATGAATACAAAAGCAGATACTGAATGCATGGAAACAATCAAGCAAAAAAAAAAAGGAATTATGTATATATATTTGTATATAAGTGGCAAAAGGACTTTTAATTCAACAGAAAACAAATGAAGATACAGCTTATAGTCAACGGAACCTTGGATTCAGTATCTCTTTCGATCAAATATTATGAATATTGTATTACATATATGATACTGACATCATCAGTCTCAAATTTCACAAAGATTGTTGAAATTATAATCTGAACTGACATTATCCTGACAGGTTCACTTATTTCATCCTAGAAGCCTTTAGATCCTTATCCTCCTTTTCCTTTTACACAATATTGCCTTGAAATAAAACCAGCAACCTCCTTCTGTCTTTACTTAAAGACCCCATAAAAATATGCAACTAATAGAACTCTGTGCCTAATAACAACTTTATATGTAGCCCTTTGGATCCATAAGAAAGCAATATAGCAGTTGCCTAATCTTTACTTCTACTACCAGATACAAATGTGATGAGAACGAACCATGCACAATAACTTTTATATCTTCTTGTATGCTGTAACAATCCAGAGATATTCTTCCGCCACCACCTCCACCCCAGCCTCTACCCCCTGCCGCACTTAGAGTTCCATATCCCTTCCTAAGCAATCAAAACAAATAGCAAAGAGTTAAAAGAAAAAATAAGTTATGAATTTAATGCATAAATTTACTAATATATTTTTGGGTATGTGCCAAATGTTCAGTTGGTTCAAAGCAATGAAAAAAGTAACATAGATTATTTTGACAATGTTCAATGAATCGTCAAGGAAAAAAAGAATTCTATAGTAGCACAAAGACCACCTTGTCATAGATGAAGACCTACAATCAGATACAACAAAGTAGGACATTTGACCCATAAAAAAACAATAGAAGAAAGACTTGGCCAAAGCAATCAGACGGTATTAAATAATCACAATTGGATACAAGAAATCGCCCCAAGGTAGAGTGGAAACATCTCCATTTGGAGAGCATGTGCTTGAGAGTATACACTAGTAGTACGAGCACCGATAACCAATATTTGAGAAATTTTATTTAAGTAGTTAATCATCAAACACTAGGATCAATGAGGCATGGGTCAGAAGTATGCACTTACAATTTTACAGCACGAACAAAGATGCTTCCACCAGACCCACCACCCCCCTTAAGTCCTCCATCTCCACCATCTCCAATTACTAATCCATTCAAATAAAGAGTGTCCTTTGCTAGAAGCTTAACACGTCCCCCGCCATTCCCTCCAAATTGATGATTAGTAGATGTCCCTCCACCCTTACTCCCATAGCTCCATGGCTCAGACAAAGATGACCAGGCATAAACATCACCACCCCAAAAACTTGTCTTATTATTTTTTTGACAAGAAGCACCTCGCCCTCCATGCCCCCCACCAGCTCCATCATATCCTACTGGTGTACCACTGGTTGGAGAAGGTGGCAATCCACCCAAGGATGTTGTATTTACAGAAGAATTGTGCTCCATGGTCAAATTGGCTGCAGAGAAAACAACTGAACCAGCAATGATGGTCACATATTCACCCACATTAACATTGCCAGACATATTAAAAGTAATCATACAGCCTTCTACTGGGCACCCAATTGAAACTTTGGGGAGTATCTCTAGGTTGCCCATACCATAAATGTAAAGATCAGAACTCAGATACAAGTTTGATTTCAACAAGCATGTCCTATTAAATGATCCAACACCTCCCAAGTCTTCACAAGATATGGAATCATTCAACTGCAATGGCAAAGTTGATGTCTGGACATCAGTAGAAGTGCCACTATTAAACTTATCACTTGAATCTAATACAGAATTGTGCAACCAGTTTGCAGATTGAATTCCCTTGTCAATGTACTGCCCAAAACTAAAGGAAAGGGCAGACACATAAAGGTGCCCCAACAGAATGCCCCAGCAAAGGTAACAGCCCATTGGCAAAGGATGCATTACCACATCCAGTAACTGAGGTTTCAGTCACACAATGTAGACATGTGCAGAAGTTCAATTGAGACTCAGCTAGCTTGTACTGTCATTCGTCAAGAATACAACATTAAGTTGAATCAATTTTTAGGATTCAAGTAGACCCCAACTATTCATAAGCACGATTTTTCTTGTTCCCATCTGCGCTACAGCAGTATGAAAACAAACATGTCCTGCCACACAGAAAATGAGAATAAAAAGAAATTTATAATGAGGAAATTAAAGATTGAACCAGAAAACAAATGATAATCTGCCTAACAGCTTGGAAAACATAGCTATACCTAGCAAGCTAAGATCTTATACTGAAATTTGATTTTTTTTATAAAAAAATAATTGAGCTTGGAGCCTTTCAACTATCATGACTAGACCAGCATAGAGATTGTGAACACATGAAATAAATAAGGTTCAACAAACTAACGGTCTAGGACCTCTTTACTCCAAAGAGAGATTACAAAAAAGATTAAAGTAATTCTTTGATATGAAAGCTAGCGATCATTTGTGCCAGTTGTACCTGAATTTAAGACATTATATACTATCTCGAGCTTTGACTAACACAGTTTACTGCAAAAGAAACTTGTTTTCTTTCATGGTTTATGTTGAATTATACAGTTGTCATAGCCTAATTGTTAGGAGATAAATCAGCATGTATATATTTAGGGAAATTATCTTGATCCCCTCAATCATAGGATTTATAGCATTTGATTTCTCTTTCCTGATTTGATTAGATTAGTTTCCTATTAGATTAAGTTTCCTAATTCATTTCTCCTTTTATAGTCTATATATTGCTGTGTAAAAATAATTCAGTGATCATTGAGAAATAAAACTTTCTATTATTTTTCTCATCATGGTATCAAAGCTCTAGGCCTTTTTTTTCTTTCTGGGAGTCATATTTCTGTGCAGCCATTCATTGCTGCGTTGTGGCAATCTGATCACAGCCTTCATTGAACCTATTTTTTTCCTCTTTTCACCCTTCCCTTCCTCATGCTTCTACCCTCCATTACAACCACCACGTCCACATCTGAAATCACAACTTCAAACACCTCTGATCAATTAAAAGAGGTCAATTCATAGCAAATGACAAGAGATCTACAGAATGTCCGAGCCAATTACAGACTAAATGAAAAAAATTATCTCAAGTGGTCTCAATTCGTAAAAACATATCTGAAGGGCAAAGGGAGACTTAGCCATATTCTTGGGACAGGACCAAAAAAAGGAGACTCGACGTTTGAAGCATGGGATGAAGCTGATTCCATGATCATGTCATGGTTGTGGGACTCGATGGATCCTGCGATTAGTGATACCTGTATGTTTTTTACAACAGCAAAGGAGATTTGGGACTCTATTCGTCGAACCTACTCAAAAGCTCGTGATGCAGCCCAAGTGTATGAAATTAAGGTGAAGACAAGTGCTACCAAACAGGGGAGTAAAACAGTGACAGAATATGCCAATTTGCTTAAAAATTTATGGCAGGAACTCGATCACTATCGGATATTTGAGATGAAGTGCTCAGAAGATGCTACTATCTTGAAGAACTTCATTGAGAAGGACCGAGTTTATGATTTCTTGGCTGGACTCAATCCTGAATTTGATCAGGTTAAAGTTCAAATACTTGGCAGGGAGGAGACATCGTCATTGAAGGAGACAATCTCTCTAATAAGGGCAGAAGAAAGTCGAAGGGGTATAATGCTCGAACCACAAGCTTTAGAAGGTTCGGCCTTGATGACTAAAAATGAACAACTCAAGATTCAAGATAAAGGAAAATCAGACCTGTCAAGAGTCTCTGGAAAAGACAACAAAGATACTTTATGGTGCACCTATTGTAAAAAATCAAGGCATACTAGGGAGCATTGCTGGAAATTGAATGGTAAACCATCAACATCAAGTCGAGAATGGGGAAACCGAGGAGGACAGCAGAAATCTCAGGCTCATTTGACAGAACAAGCCAATCAATGCGAGGACAAGAGAAATGAGGCCTCAGTAATGAAGAGATTGAAAAACTTAGAGGTTTGATAGAATCTCTTGGGAAGTCTTCTGGTGCATGTTCATTAGCACTCTCAGGTAAGTCTCCATCTCCTTTTGGATTACATGTCTCAGAAAAGTGTTTGGCCAATTGTTGGGTAATTGATTCAGGAGCCACCGATCACATGACACATACTTCACAAAATTTCAGCACTTATACTCCGTGTCCTAGTAGCAGGAAAATTATTGTAGCAAATGGTTCTCTCGCTACAGTGGTAGGTTTAGGAGATATCTATGTAACACCTTCCCTCATTCTTAAAAATGTTCTTCATGTACCAAAATTATCAGCAAATCTGGTTTCAATTCAAAAACTCACTGAAGACCTAAAATGTTTTGCAATTTTTCATCCTTCTTACTGTGTCTTTCAGGACCAAGGTTCGGGGAGGAAGATTGGACTTGCTAAGGAAAGGAATGGACTCTACTATCTTGAAACATCGGGTACTTCAAAAAAAGTCACGAACACTTGGTCCTTATCATTTCTTAGTTCCTGATATAATTGGAAGCCATTTGGCTTCATCATTTTCGTCTTGGTCATACTTCTTTTAAAGTTTTAAATATTATGTTTCCCTCTTTGTTTAAAAGATTGGATATTATATAATTTCATTGTGAAATTTGTGAATTTGCAAAACATACTCGTGTATCCTTTCCCATTAGTAATAAAAGAAGATCTCATCCTTTTGAATTGATTCATAGTGATATTTGGGGCCCGTCCACAATTCCAAATATTTCGGGGTCTCGTTGGTTTGTTTCTCTAATTGATGATTGCACTAGGGTTACTTGGATATTCTTGATCAAACAAAAATCTGATGTTAGCAATATTATCCCTAGCTTTCACTTCATGATTCAAAACCAATTTGGGGTAAAAATTAAAATCTTTAGGTCTGATAATGCAAGGGATTACTTCAACCAAATTTTGACACCCTACTTCCAAAAAGAATGCATTATTCATGAATCATCTTATGTGAACACACTACAACAAAATGGGGTTGCTGAAAGGAAAAATGGCCACTTGCTCAATACTACTCGAGCATTGTTATTTCAGGGAAATGTTCCTAAATCTTATTGGGGAGAGGCTGTTCTTACTTCCACTTACATAATAAATAGACTACCCTCACGAATATTAGATTTCAAGACTCCCATGAAAGTTCTTGCAAAATTCTATCCACATGTCCGAACATCAAATGACCTCATACCAAGAATATTTGGTTGTACTTCTTTTGTCCATGTTCATAGTCCAAATAGAGGAAAGTTAGACCCTAAAGCAATCAAATGTGTGTTTCTTGGCTATTCATCTACACAAAAAGGTTATAAATGTTATCATCTTCCTTCTAGAAAATTTTACATATCTACAGATGTCACCTTTGTTGAGAACAAACCATACTTCACACAGTCTTATCTTCAAGGGGAGATTTCACTCATGAAAGATAAAGACAGTGGTAGTCTCGGTTCCTTTAGGCCTTTTGACCTACCTTCAGTTCCATTTTCTTCTACTCAAAAACAAGATGTTCCAACCTCTATTGAGTCCATCTCAGTTCCTGAATCTGTGTCAGTCCCAGAACAAAAACAAGATGTTCCAACCTCCATTGAGTCCATTTCAATTCCTAAATCTGCGTCAGTCCCAGAACATGTGTCAAATCCAACATCTGTTCGTATTTATGATTCTGTGAGATTTCCTCAAGTGTATTCAAGAAAAACAGTTGCTGGTCCAAACCTGACACAAGTCCAAACTGACGGCCCAAGCCCTGCTCATGAAGAAATGGTAAGTTCTGATCCATCATTGCATATACAATCTGTTGAAACACCTAATAGAGATGTAGATCTTCCTATTGCTGTTAGAAAAGGTACTAAAGCATGCACAAAGCAACCTTTATATCCATTATCCCATTATGTATCATTCAAGTATTTGTTACCACACCATAAAAATTTTATTATGAGTCTAAACACTATTTCTGTTCCAAATACTTTATCTGAGGCATTATCAAAAAGAGAGTGGAGGAATGCTATGAGAGAGGAAATGGATGCATTAGAAAAGAATAACACATGGGAGATTGTGGATAAGCCAAATGGAAAGAATCTAGTGGGTTGCAAATGGGTTTTTACCTTGAAATACAATGCTGATGGTTCTCTTGAAAGATATAAAGCGAGATTAGTTGCTAAGGGCTATACTCAGACATATGGAGTTGATTATCAAGAGACGTTTGCTCCCATGGCAAAAATGAATACTATAAGAATCCTATTTTCTTTAGCAGCTCATTTTAATTGGCAACTTCAACAGTATGATGTGAAGAATGCCTTCTTGCACGGCGACCTAGAAGAGGAAATTTACATGAGCATTCCACCGGGTTTTGAAGGAGAAAAAACAGTTAATAAGGTGTGTAGATTGAGAAAGGCCCTATATGGATTGAAACAGTCACCCAGAGCTTGGTTTGGGAGATTTGCTAAAGTGATGAAAGCAACAGGATACAGACAAAGCCAAGGAGATCATACTCTTTTTATCAAACACTCCGCCACAAGGGGAGTAACAATTCTCTTAGTATATGTTGATGATATTATTGTTACAGGCAATGATGAGAAGGAGAAACAAAATATGAAGCAGTGTTTGATCAGAGAATTTGAGATTAAGGAACTTGGAAGACTGAAGTATTTCCTTGGAATTGAAGTCTCATATTCAAGCCAAGGAATTTTTATCTCGCAACAAAAATACGTAATGGATCTTTTGAAAGAAACAGAAAAACTTGGTTGTAAACCAGTAGCTACACCAATTAAACCAAACCAAATGTTAGGGGAAGCGAAAGAAGAACCAGCAGTTGATAGAGTAATGTATCAGAGATTGGTAGGGAAACTCATTTATCTTGCTCATACACGGCCAGATATAGCATTCTCAGTAAGCATGATTAGACAGTTCATGCATGATCCGAGAGAGACACATCTTCAAGCTGTCTACCGTGTGTTACATTACCTAAAAGGTAGTCTGGGAAAAGGAGTTCTATTTAAAAGAAATAATGAACTTAAACTAGAAGCTTACACAGATGCAGATTATGCAAGTTCATTAGTGGATAGGAGATCAATGACTGGTTATTGCACATTTCTTAGTGGAAATTTGGTAACATGGAGAAGTAAAAAGCAAAATGTGGTGGCAAGGTCTAGTGCTGAATCAGAGTTCAGGGCAATGGCCCAAGGAGTTTGTGAATTATTATGGTTGAAGATCATCTTGAATAATTTAAGAATTAAGTGGGAAGGTCCTATGAAGCTGTATTGTGACAATAAATCAACAATAAACATTGCTCATAATCCAGTGCAACACGACAGGACGAAACATATCGAGATTGACAGACACTTCATCAAGGAAAAGCTGAAAGAAGGTCTGATCTGCATGCCGTATGTTTCCTCAAGGAGTCAACTAGCAGATGTTCTAACCAAGAGACTTAACAGTGCTACCTTTCATGAAATTATTTCCAAGCTAGGAATGGAAAACATCTATTTTCCAGCTTAAGGGGGAGTGTTGAATTATACAGTTGTCATAGCCTAATTGTTAGGAGATAAATCAGCATGTATATATTTAGGAAAATTATCTTGATCCCCTCAATCATGGGATTTATAGCATTTGATTTCTCTTTCCTGATTTGATTAGATTAGTTTCCTATTAGATTAAGTTTCCTAATTCATTTCTCCTTTTATAGTCTATATATTGCTGTGTAAAAATAATTCAGTGATCACTGAGAAATAAAACTTTGTATTATTTTTCTCATCAGTTTATAATAAAATCAAAGAACAGTTATCACCAAAAAAACCTTGGTGAGGCTAATTGTTAGACGACTGGCATTTACTCTATGGATTTAACTTGAACAACTGCAAAGCAGTTTTTTCCACTTTGATTCCTACAAGGTGAAAACTCTATAATTGTTAATTTTTATCTTTTAAGGTGACAAAAAGTTGAATTGGCAAATTTCAACACCTAAAACCTATAATGTCTCTGGTGTCTTGAACCAGAAATAGAAGCAGGCAGATGCCAAGTTTTTCCAGAAAAAAGAAAGCCATAACTTCTTGACAAGAATTGTAGTCAGACTCAATATGCATGGATCGTTAACCAATTTATTTCACAAAACTAACAACAGTATTCGAGTTTCTCAGTCCAAAGCATCGCATAATTGAAAGAGAAAAGAGTAAGTAATCATGTATCAATGCGTATATGTCTATGTCGAGTAATCAGAAGTTCACACAATGCAGATCACAGGTTCGAACTCCACAAAATAAAAAGAAAGCATCGAGTTACTGCATTTGTTAGTCCCAAAACTGCTTTCGAAAAAGCCAAATAAATAAATAAAATCTACAAAACTAAAAGCAGAGCACAGTCAGTACGTTTAACTGACCATCTGCAATTTTATTTGCCAATTTCATATGATCAATACAAAAACCAAGCATCAAAACATAGCTCAAGCTAAGCTAAGCTTCCGTCCGTCCGTTAAGAAATCAAATTTCAAAGTTCTTGAAGCGGAGACGGTACCGTTCGGGAACCGAAAAGCTGAGGAAATCCAGTTGAATCTCTTAAGTGAAGCTTCGCCTTTCCCTTCCTCTCTCACTCGCTTTACAGTCAGAATTTCAGAAATGGTTTCTGCTTTGTCTGCCACTTTTTTCCTTTTTTGTTTTTTGGCTTTTACTTTTTTTTTTTTCCTTTTTATTATTTATTTTACTAAGAAATTAGAGAAGAGAAGAGAGCAAGTGAAGAAGTCTCTCTACGAGTCCAAGCTACGTTTTGTATAGCTGGATTCTGGTAAAGATCTACCGATGGATTTTTGCGGGACTCAAATTGGTCTTAATCCTCCCACTCAATTCCCCATTCATTTGCCTTAATTTTCGGAATTGCCCTTTTTTTAAAATACACTAAATCTGATTTGACCGAATCATAAGTCATCTAATTGACCTATAAATTTTTAATAAAGGAAGAAGAAACTAGAAAGACACCACCCTGCTTGCTGGATAGATTTCATTACATTGGTCTTGACTTTTTTTGTTTAAGTCATACAACTCTATTTTATTTTATCAAAATTTTTAATTATTATATAATTCCTTTTGTAGATTTTGCTCATATTTCATCTTTTCATAACACAATTAGATGTATACATGAGCTGAAAACACACTTAAAATTTTTATTTTTTCAATAATTTGGTATAAAGCTTGTTTAATGTAAAAAATATATATATATCATATTTTTTATCATGGTTGCATACATGTACCTATACACGTGTTACAAGAAAAGAGTACAAATTGACTCATAAATAAATTATTTAAAAATATTTATTTTATTCGGATAATAAAGTCTGTTGTTATATTAAATAAAAATTAAGTGGATAATGAGTCTTATAATTTAAAAAAAATGGACAATATAAATTAAATTAACATTTTAAATAATATCAAATTATGATAAGAGTGTCACATAATTGGGTGTAAGAGAATATTATTTTTTACATCGAATAAAAATTAAAATATTAAATAAAAATTAAGTAAATATTTAATATATATATGAGCGAATAAATAACATTATTTGATAAATTAATTTTTTTAATTAATAAAAAGCGCTTGACCAGTGATATCACCTGTGATAGTGTACATATTAATTTGATATCAAGAGGAAACACTCGTCTCATGACACTGTACATCTTGAATTGATAATCAGGAGTTTGAACAATAGCTCATAACATTATAAATATATTTCCTCTAATATGTTATTTATGTTTCCATATAATATATTTATTTTAAATTTAAAAATAATTAATTCCAAGGAATTGGGAGAAATTAGAGTACTGTTGTCATACTTCAATAAAGTGTAAAAGCACGATCAAACATCAAATTGTGGTCCAAATCGAGCTTTGGTTTGATTTATGACTAAAGTAACTTTTGATAATTACAAAAGAAACGTGAACAGAAAATAAAAAATCTATGGCCCCATGTAATCGCGTTAGGTAAAACAGTAATTAAAGGGGAGAAGGAGGGGCTTTAGTTTCGGGGAGTGGGCTCAGCTAACCGTTTTCATTCTCCCATTTCTTTTGGTTGCTGGCGGGTCCCCGTTTGCGCTCCAACCTGCTTCTCTGTTGTTTTATGTCAGCTTTCGTGGTAGAACGGCAGAGCTTTCCCTAGTGGTAGTTTCCTAAGTCGAAACTGACAGTAGCGGACACGTGTCTCAAGTCACGTGACCTATGCGAGTGTATGTGTATGTACTGTGTACATTGGGGTAGCAATTGGCACGTGGCGGGATCACGTGACGTGAGAAGATGGGCCGGGTAGTATTTGATTTGAAACCGGAGATGAACCCGCCCCAGTTGCATGACCCAGTTGATCAAATATGTATTGTCGGCCCCGTGAGGCCATAATAATAACCCTACTCGCTTCATCGTCATCTTTTTACGATTAGGGTTTCATGAAAAACCCTAATTTCAATTTTAGAACTCCTCGAATTCCAATGATAGGCATCTATATTCAATGATATTGATTTTAACTTTTATTTCTTTAGAACTAAACTGTTTTTGGGTGATCAGATCTCGTACGTATATATTGTCACAAGATTGTTTGAAAAAATTTAACATTGACATCAAAATTTTTAATTCCCAACTGTTCTTCCCATATAATATAATCTTAATTTTCATCGGTCAATTGTGGGTATATGAACTTTTTCTACCAGCTGCTCACCCTGGAGATGGAAATAATTCCATTCAGTCAAGCATGGAGGCTGGTAGCCTTTGTCCACGATCATTTAGAGCGTAGATAGGTCAACATTTACCAAGAAAGAAAATGATAGAATTAATCAAAAGTAATAATCAAAACAAATGATAATGATATCATGCTTCTGCTACTTTGCTTAATACTTTTATCTGCTGTAGGTGATGATGAATGGAGAGATTGAAACTTTGGAGCTCATCAATGACTTTTCTAGTAAACTGTCAATTCCCTTAAACAATTAATAACCCTAATCTCAGTGCATGATCTTAAGGTTTAAGAAATAAGATGTAATTCAATGGGTGCTCTAATTTTCAAGAACAAGCAATGATTTATATTTCATTTCAATTCGTTTCTAGATCAAACCTCTTAAATTGATTTAGACCTCCTTAATATTTTTCATAAGAAGACAACAAGAGTTCGGCTCCATTCGAAATTGATGTTCTTCTACTAATTTTAGAAGCTTCTAATACACTAGCAATTTTATTTTTAAAGTTAAGCTAATTTTAGTTCACAACTAATTAATAAACAACTTATACAAAAACATTCAAAATTATGCCCATTTACTTCTAATACTCTAGACACCCCATTATTTAGTATACGCCATTCATTTACTAAATTTTTACGTTTTATACTCTTTAAATACCATCTATTTGTTTTTTCTTTACAGCCATAAGGCTCCTTTTATGTTTTTCTTTTCTTCAAATTTTTGCTAGATTTGGATATTTGATACATCCTACAATTATATGAAAAGAGAATATTGTTTCTTAGCACCAACAATGGTGAAGACACAAAAGGCTAGAAGTCGTGTTTTCTTCTTTAGTTTTTTTTATTTTCAAATTTGAGTACTTTTTGTTGAATTTTTCACCCTTTCCGATTCCTATAAAATTCACATAATTTTGCAGATAAAAATCTTGAGAATATCAATATGAACTAACATAGAAAACCCATTTTAATAAACCACAGATTATGATTCTGGTCTGTATAATAAAAACACAAAATAATAAAATGAAAATTGTGGAAACTCCTAAAATAAATAACACCAACAAACTCTCTTTTAATCTAATTTATACAAATGATATTTTTCTTGCTATATCATTTCTCTAAGTTGTCATTGTGAAGTCTGCATAATAATACATAATTGGTTAAGTGGGTTAAATGCATTCTGGTTGTCATCAGCATGGAGGCCATGGACAAGGAGATGATATGCACGATGGATGAGATGAAAAACTCATTAAGAAAATAAGATCACGCACTCCTTGTTCTTCATAGCAATCAGATCAATGACATTTTAATAATTTACATTTCAATTAAAAACAAAAGAATGTTCATAGTTTTGTTTTGAGTACATATATCACCACCCTTATTAAATACTCCTACTTCTATTTGATAGTTAGTGACTTTATCTTATAGTTGTTATGACTTCAAAATCGGAACGGCACAGTTTCAAACAAAGCTTTAATATGTTATGGTTTTTTTTTTCTTAAAATTTTATTTGTTCATATTCAAATTCAAGACTTTGATATTAATTTAGAAACGAAAATAGAATTAGGTTTCGCACATCTATCATCGATGACTACGAGATACACACTTCTTAAAACATTGCTAAGAGTGACATATGTAATTTGCGGATAACCATTTATATATTGTCTTAGCCTTCAGGTTTAGCTAAGCTTACAAAGGTTATAAAATCTAATTTCATTTCATTAATAGTTATGAGAACCATATTCTTTCAAGTGTTGAAAAAGAAAAGCTAAAATAATGTGAAAATTTGTCACTTTCATCTTTATATTTTTTTTAATTACTCATGATATTTTTAACATTTTAAAAATTATCAATTAAATTCTTTATAGACGAAAATGATAATGTTTCAAATATAAAAATGATAATAAAAAATATATTTTAAAAATAAAAATTGTAGTAAAAATATTTTTAAATGATGTAATTAATAATTTTAAAATATTAATAATTTTAAAATATTAAATATTAAGTGAACAATTTAATAAAAACACATAAATAAATTATCAATTTATCAAATAATATTGAAAGAGATGAGTCGACCGTGGACGGGTTAAGCCATGAAAGGGATAGGGTTTAAGCATCCGAGAATGGCCCGCGTGGAGCCCCATGGACATCTAACACACCAAACTTGATAATATACATATACATATATATATATATATATATATATATATATCATTTTATCTTATAATATAATGTGTAGGCAATGAAATGGATATGCATCTCATTTTTTCTTTCTTCTTCATGTTCGACATTCAACCTTATCTCAATTTTCGCAAATATCCACATCACAAAATTAGTTTTCTAATATTGGGTAGAGCCCGCAATTGAGAAAAAAAAAAAATGAAACTACATGCCATTGTCTATCGCAATAATAATTAATTACTTGATGCGTCCGACCACAATAATAATATTCACATACGTAGAAACACATGGAATTTGATACGCTACAAATTTGCTATCCACAAATAACAAGTTATGTGTGCTTAGTGTGATTCACAAATCACAATACTTGTCATCAACCCAAGCATGTCCTTGTTAATGCTATCAAAAAAGTCGATACCCTCTTGATTAATACTCAAAAAATTAGTTGACCCACGTACACATTTAATAAATTTTGACAATTCTAGTTAATTAATCAGGTGGCTGGCTAATTTGCCTAATTCAAGATTCATATATTACATATAAACTATCAATACATACTACATACGTCAGCGTTTGCTTTCGTTTTTGGATATATTTTTAATAAATATTCGTAAAGCTAAGTGCTTCTTCTTCTGCCTCTCTCCTCATGGCACGTAAGTGCTTTGTGCACCATATAATAATTGAAAACCCTAATTATGATCCTGAGGGCATTGGCTTTCATGCATGGGCCCGGCCGAGTCTTGCTCAATCCTTTTTTGCGGGGGGAAAGATATCATTTCTCCTATAAAAGTGATCCATAAATGGTTACCTAAATCATATAAACATTCTTCCTGGTCTCGTGCCTAACAACAGCAGCAACCCACAGAAAGAAAAAAATAAGTGTTTGATTCGATTTGGTAATTCTTCAACAGCGAGCTAGCTATGGTTTCATATTATTTTTTTCTTCACTCTTATTTGGCTTACACGCATCCTCCACACACACACACACACACACACACATATACATATATATATACATATACATATATATAGTTAATTATTATAGCCATTGAAGAGTAATCGCATGAATCTATTTGATGACATGCAATGTTCTTTTAAGGTGGGATGTCTCTTTCTTTTGTGTCTCTGATTCCTGTGGATGGATATGTTTATTATAAATGAGTGTAAATTAACAAAGAGAAAAAAAAGTTTGTGGGGTTCATCGAGCACTACTTGTTACAGTGGCTCTCATTATGGTTCGTTTTCAGTCCCCTTCCATAGTTGCGAGGTCAACAAGCCATGTTCTTCCTTGAGCATTTCGCTTTATTGAGTATTGACTTTTGCCCATCGGAAATCAATATCTGTTGCGTTTGGGAACATTTCCACACTTTCCAAAATAGGGTATATTTATTGAAAAATGTATTATAATTCTATAATAATTATATTTTCAGTATATACAGATACATTAGATGTGTCCTGTTGAAATAATTCGTATTTAAAATTGTCCGTCATTATTTTTAAATCACTCACACCAAAATAAAAATATAAAAAAAAGCATGTATATTCTATTTTAAAATAACTATTAACACTATCGCAATTGACGTTATCATTCTTCTTTAAAATTATAATAGATGTATGATTTTAAATTCAAATTTTTTAAATGCAGATTTAAAGAAAGAATTCTAAAATTTTATATTTGACTTTTAAATTTTTTGTAAAAGTTTGCTCTTTTATATCAACAAAAATACTCTTTCTTCTTCTATTCAGAATTTTTATTAAAATAAAAACAAAAAATCACTCGTAATGACCATTTGAAAGTATCTTTGATGGTATAAAAATTATATCTATTAGTTTATAGTTCAACTTAAAATTTTAAATTGTTAGGTAAAGTCTCAATATTAGTATTAAAGATAAATCTTAATAGTCCATCTCACGTGAAATATTAGTATAAAAAATAAGTCTTAACAATCTCCTTATATTAAATGTAAATCCGAGTAAATTTAATTGAAATGTAAATTCGAGTAAATTTAAATTAGAGTGGATATCTGAGTAGGTCTAAGTGAAACGTAAATTCAAATAAGTTTGAATTAGAGTGAATCCCCTGTTTTATAAACTGAAATAGAAATATAAAGAGTAGGTTTGAAGTAAAGTGATCTCTCATCTCATAAATTGAAATAAAAAGATAAATCAAGAAATTAAATATAAACAAATATGAAAGTTTTAGTTCAAAATTTTAGTTTTAATACCATATTAATTTACCACTCAACCCAATAATTTAAATTATTAAATGAAACTCAACATTAATATTAAAGATAAATTTTAACAATATCGAAACACGTATTAATAAAATAAATAAATAAATAAAAATCTTACGTTTTAATCATCCGACAAAGAAAAAAGATGAAAGAAACAAAGAAATAAACCTTTTTTTAAAAAAAAAAAAACAATCATGCAAATATTTTACTAAGGCTAGTGACCGACCAAAATTCTCAAAGTTATGGTCTGATTTTTTTTTTAAATAAATAAAAAAGAGAAAGAAAATTTTCTAATGATGCAACCCTTTGCTTGTGATATTGGCTAAGCTCTTCTTCTTGATGAGAATTGGTATATATATGTAGGTCTCTTGCAGAACATGGATCGTCATCATTAATGTTCTTCACGTCTACTGAAAAATAATCATATGATTATAACTTATTTTACCTTGTTCATATTTGTATACAAATCTATTTTTTGACTGTGTATGATAGTTAAGGAACACATGCACACACACGAATATGAAGGGTTATCGACTCCAGATCGATTTTTTTTTTTTTTTTGATTCGAGTGGAGGTCGATATCGAAAAATGACTAAACTTATATAAACAAAACAAACGAATAGCTGTTCTATTGGATGTCAAGTTTTCAATTACTTACTGCACAAGATGAAAGTAAATTTAAGGCTTAATACGTAACATTGATACAACAAACGTGCAAGAAATGCTGTTGGTATATTAATAAACACACACTCATATTATATATATATATATATATATATCCCATTGACTTTGCAATTTCGTAATTTTTATGAATCAAATCATTCAATAGATCTTTAAATATAAGATTAACAATAGGAAAAATGTCATTTTAATTTTTAATTTTATAAATATATATTAATTAATTTCTATTTTTTTAATATATATCATATTAACTCCTTTATAAACATTTTAAATATTTTATTATTATTATTTTCATCATTAAATAACTACTATTTTAAATTCGAGTGAAAACTAAATTATTATATATTCATAAAATTGTAAAATCAGATAACTAAAATAACATTTTCCTTTAATAATATTCGTCGAAAAATAAGCTTTTATATATTTGTCAACTTGTCAACAGATTTGACCAGCCCAGCTGTCTTTTCCCAAGAAATTACTCTATCGATCTTCTAGTCAGAAAAAATTCAATCATGATAATTCAACTCAAATCGTTGGTTGCAATTTTGCTGATCAGCCGATTTCTTCAAAAGCTTGAGTTCACAAAGAGCCTTCATACAAAAGAGGGGGGGAGGGATAAGATAAGAATAGTAAAGGGTGCATGAAAAAGAAATAAAATGTGGCTAAGGCAAATGGCAGCAATGCAATGCAACCCTCATTATTCTATACCAAACCAAGGATTCATCTCCTTTTTGTTGGCAATGAAAGGGGATTAGTGTGCCACCAACTCCACATATCCATTTTTCTTGACCTTATCCAAATTACAGTAAGTGGGTATGAATTTTAAATTTTGAAGAAACAAAATTTCCATGTCCCCACTTACAATAATTATCTATCTAGCTAGCTAGCTTAACTTGCTTTACAAATCTCTCTCACATTTCAATTCATCAACTTGCTTATAAGTGTATGCGTAGAGACATCAAACTATATGAGAAAATTAAAAGGTCAAAAAAGGATAAAGGGGCTTCTTTGTGCCATATTCCCATTATTATTACCCAACTTGTTACAAACTTTAAATCAATTAAATAGTGTACACATAATATAAAATTAATACAAAGACTTATGGCTGCGATCGTGCTTGCAAAGTTAGCATTCTCAAAGCAAAAGCAGGCAGATGTCACATGACAAAATGTTTATTTATTTCTTCTTGGAATAAGGAAAAATATTTATATATATTCTCAGGTTACAGTAGGTGTTTTTTTAAGTGATAGTTTTGAAACTTGAAAAATAAACCACAAGATATTTGTGGATTTTCTCTTGCTTAGATAGTCGGCAGAAGAAGAGGGAAGGAAACTGTAGTTAAATGAATGGGCACGTTTACCATGCCGTTTAGGGTTTATCAAATCAGAAGTGCCTTGAAAGAGAAATATATGTTTTGCTTGTTAAAGCTGTAAACCCTGGGTAAATTTTTGGTTGCCATACTAAAATATAATAATAGAAAAAAAAATGCAAGGTTATATGTATTCATTATTTATTGTTAAGGAAAAGGACTAACTGTTTCATGCCATTAAATAATTTGACTTATGCAAATATTAAATAAAATTAATTTACAAACCCATATCAAATCATTAATTTAAATACAATTAATGACTTATGCAAACATTAATTTATTGCCGTTTAATAAAATGTATGATGTAAATGTTGCATCCCTTCCCTTCTGCCATTCTCTTATTTGCAGTTATGTATTTGATTTGAGAATGTTCCAAATAAAAGAAATATGCACCTATTTTCAGTTTATATATTATGGGTTAACTTATAACGAAAATTTACCCATAATTAAAAAAGTTTTGTGAAAAAGAAAAAAAAAAACCCAAAAAATCAACAACTAATTAGGGTTATTTATAATTTTTTTGTTCTTCTAATTACACAAGCGTATCCGATAAACATTTTTTTTCTTCTTATTCAAATGTTAAGAAGATAAGGTAACTTTTTTTAATATTACAATAATCTATTGATTTATACAATCAAAAATTTATCAAAACATATACATATACAATTATAAATTTATTAAATATATATATAATTAAAAAATTTTAAAAGTATATTGAGACATACAATAATAATATCTATTGTGTTCTATTAAAATATATAACAATAATATTTATTATGGCATAGTTGTAATTTAAACAAAAAAAGATTAAATTTACCCCGTTAATTTTTTTTTTAGAAGAAAATTTTACTTTTATCCGTACATAAAAGAGAATTCAAACTAAAATTATCCGTTACTCGACCCCCACCACTCGACGAAGGGGTCATGGGCAACAAAAAAAAAAAAAAAAGCTAGTTTTTTTTAAAGCTAATAAGCTAGTTTACTTATTCATTTATTTGGAAAAAATAAAGTGTATATGAAGGACAGTTGCCTCTTAATTCAAACCAAGCCTATATCTATCGTGACATTCCAACCACTTGATTTTTGGAGTGATTGTGATTTGCCCTGCTTATCAGGGGCCACTTTGACCATTGATTTAGTTTTTTGAAGTACATGCACCAGAACTACGAAGATGAGTATGCATTTCCATTTTCCATGTCGGTTAAGCAAAAACAAAATAATAACAATAATAATAATAATAATTACCCTCTTAAAGTAAACTGTTAAAGTGAGTACGAGGGCTCAGTTGGCTGAGCACCTCCAAATCTCACATTTTTACTTTAGTTTGAATCTTTCTTTTTTTCAAGTGGTACGAAAAAAAAAACATATATTATAATCTTTTTCTTAAAAAAAAAAAAAAAAAGTAAACTGTTAAAGTATATCATAATTAGAATTCATTTATTACAATCCATTTCAGCTTTACTAATATTAATTAACTGACCTGTAGGTTACCTTATGTCATATATGAGGTTAATATTTATACCAAAATAATTAGATTACCAATACTATTTTTCTTTTATTTAACAGAAGTCCAAATATATTAATAGGGTGGTATGAATGTGATCAAATTTGTAATACTATTTCTTTTCTTTTTTTATCAATTTGTATTTAATGTGTTAATTGGGGACTTTTTTTATCATATACTTCATGATATTATCTTGTAAAATAGTTTCAAAGAGATTTTATATGTTCTTTATTATAAAATTTTTGAGAATTTTAAATGAGATATTTTTCTTTTAGGTTTGAGAATAAAAATCTTATTCTAATGAAAAATTGATAATTTAATCTATAAGTTTTTATTAAATTACTTATTTGGTCTCCAATATTAAACTGATCAATTACATCATTTAAAGACATTTTTACTACTGTTTTCATTCTGTTTTTTTTTTTCTTTTTTGCTACTTTAAGAATATTTTTGTTATTATTTTCATTCTAAAATATTTTTTTATCATTTTTATTCTTAAAATATAGATCATTTTCATTCTTAAAAAACGTAATTAGTAATTTTTAAAATACTAAAAATATAATGAATAATTTAAAAAATATAGGGATTAAAGTAATAATTTTTTATTTTAATCAAATATTAGCAAAAGAATAAATTTAAAAAAAAAAAACAGAAGAAGTGGATCATATTCATACCCATAGTCAAACTAGGGTTGTGAAGTTAAGTGTGATTATTTAATTTAGAAGTTGTGTTGGGTCCAATCTAATAAGCAACTTGTTGGCTCTCCAGTATATAATAAAGCCGTCCTTAGATTTTCGCCTTCGCTTTTGTTGAGTCACAGACAGCAAAAACAAAACAAGCCCCCCTCTCACCCCGTATTAAGAACAAACAAGAACAAAAGCAAAGCAGAAGAAGGAGGCGACACTAGCTATCGTTTCTAACTCTTTGTACGCTTAGAAGAGGCTGAGCCAGCTGAGAAGGTGATTGCGTAGCAGTTTCTTCCTCTTTGTCCTCCCCCCCACCCAAAAAAAACACGCAAATGGTTCAGAGAAAAAAGCTTAGAACTTGTCGCAAAGTAGCCGAAAAACCCGATCTTTTCGACGGGTTGCCCGACGATATCGTCGTTTGCGTCCTCTCCAAGCTCAGCTCCTCCGCTTCTTGCCCTTCGGATTTTATTAATGTTCTTTTAACGTACGTACGAATTATATGCATGCCCTTCATATTTTTTCTGGATGGGTTTTAAGCTTCTTGAAATTTTGTAAACAAACAGGTGCAAAAGGTTGAATCGTTTGGGTCTCCATCCACCGGTCTTATCAAAAGCCGGCACAAAAGCACTTGCCGTCAAAGCCAAAAACTGGTCAGATTCAGCTCACCGTTTTCTCAAGCAGTGCGTTAACGCCGGTAACATCGAGGCTTGCTACACTCTTGGCATGGTGCGTTTACATTTAATATATACATTATCTCTCTTTCAGTTACATATGTTTTAACGTATTTTTAACCGTTACAGATCCGATTTTACTGTTTACAAAACCGAGCCAGCGGAACGTCGCTAATGGCCAGAGCCGCTATTAAATCGCACGCGCCGGCTCTTTACTCCCTCGGCGTGATACAGTTCAACGGCAGCGGCGGCTCCAAGAACGACAAAGATCTACGAGCCGGCGTCGCTCTGTGCGCTCGAGCCGCCTCCTTCGGTCACGTGGACGCCCTCCGCGAGCTCGGCCATTGCCTGCAAGATGGCTATGGCGTGAGCCAAAACATCGAGAAGGGGCGCCGGTTATTAATCGAAGCCAACGCCCGTGAATTCATGCTAGCCATATCTCAGATGCTGACACATCGGCCAAGAAACAATATCCGTGTTGGTTGTGTCAATGTCACCGGTTGCCGAAATTCGGGCAATCCGTTGTTGAGTGATTTCGGGTATAATGTGGGGGCATCAGAGGTGCACCCGGTGAACAAGTTTTTAAAAGAGTGGTTCGAGTCGGGGAAAGGCGCGGGTAGGTTGACCTACGGGCTGAGGTTGTGCTCGCATAGCGGGTGCGGCCGGCCCGAGACGCGGGCTCACGAGTTTCGGAGATGTTCGGTCTGTGGGAAAGTGAACTATTGTTCTAGAGGATGTCAAGCGTATGATTGGAAGTTGAGGCATAAGGCGGAATGCGTGCCGCTTGATCGGTGGATCAACGAGGATGATGGCGACGGAGTTGAAGGAATGGTGGAGATTGTGCCGGCTCAAAATGTGGGGCCCATTGAAGAACAAGAAGGAAGTTGAGTTTTTAGTTTGTATTTTCGGAAGTGGAAGTTCATTCTTTTTTGTTAAGTTTTTTTTTAGAGTAATATTATTTTTTTAAATGATATTTTTAATTTAAGTGTTAAGGAATTATTGTATAGTGAAATTAAGTAAAATTTGAAATTATTAAGAGAAAATTAAAATATTATTTAAAAAATATAACATTATTTTTTTTAAATATATATATATACACAAAAGAAAAAATTTGTTTAGAGATTGATTGTGTACCATAAAAAAAGGGCGGGATGAGTTTTTTTTTTTTGGTAGTAGTAGTAGTAGTTTTCATTTCATTGACTAAAATGACTGCTTTAGCTTCTGCTTTTGCGGAGAGTAGTTTGGATAATTAGGAGATATTCCACAGACAGGTTTTGATTCAAAATGAATTTTGACTTTATTTTAATGGTGAGTTGGATTTCCTCATTGAAATATGGACATAATCAGACGAAAGAAGTTATAATAATAATAACATCTCTTAAAATATATATATATAATGGGAAAATATGTTCCATGACACAAGCGCTTTTCACAACTTTCTTTAAAATATATATATAAATATAGAATATTGATATTTAACTTTTGTTGAGATTAGGGTACCCTTTAAATAAGGGCAGAATTAAGATTTAAAATGAGAGAGTCGGATATTAAAATTTAAAATTATATTAAATTTAAAATTTAATTATATTGAAATCTTAGATTTAAAATTTTGAAAAACTGCACAAAAATATATTTTTTTTAAAATAAAAATTATAAAAAAAATTGGAACTTTGAGATATATAACTCGTTAGGCCCTAAGAAGATCTATCACTGAATTTAAAAATATAAAATAAAATAATAATATTATGCTTACACCCACTTTTATAATTTGGATCATATAACAATTAACATTATATTTGATGTGTCATTTTTCAATTGGAATTGTATAATTATGAAATAATAAAAATTAAAAAGTAACAACTACTTAATAATCATGGATTGTCATATAAAATATGTACAATACTTTTAATTTAATATGCTTTTAATGGAGAAAAAACTATTTTTCTGATGCACAAAAGAGATATAAAACTTGCCTGAGGTGAACCCATCGTGATCTAATTACAAAATTTGTTTAATTATAGAAAAAAAGAATTTAAATTGAAGTTAAAAAAGAAATGAAAGGAAGAGAAGAGAATCTATGTCATAATGTAGGGGTGAGCAATTTTGGATTTGAGTCGGGTTTAAAAAATTTTAAACTTTATATAAATTTGATCAGGACGTCAAAATGTGTTCCGATAGGGACACATTTTGGATCGGGATAAATCTCAACCCAACCTCGGGTCGGGACGGATTAGGTCGGAAAATTTTGATTTATTATTTTGAAAAAAAATTATTTTAAAACAACATAATTTTGATTCGAGTTCGGGACGGGTCGGAATAATTCGGGACGATTCGAGTCGGGACAATTCGGGTCGGGTTTGGGATAATTTGAGACTGTTCGGGTCAGAACGATTCTGGTTCGGGATAATTCAGGACGGTTTGGGTCGGGACGGATTCGAGATAATTCAGGACTGGTCGGGTTGGGTCGGTTCAAGTTCAGGACAGGTCAAAAATTCTTGTTTGGGTTCAGAAATTTTTCGAATCCGACCCGTCTCGTTCGAGACATAATTTTCTATCCCAAACTTATTTTTGTTCTCGTTCTAATTTAAAATTTTAAAACAAATCAAATCAAAACGATTCAAAAATAATGCCCATCCCTATGATAATATGCATCACTATCACTTGGTTAATTTTACTTTTTTACTTTTATCGAAGAGTGATCCAATGAGAAGTTTAATCTGATGATAAGGTATTTAATTGAAGCGAGTGTTGGGGAAATGGGAATAGCAACGGCTGCAAGCAAAGCATGATGGCCTTTTTACAAAGAACTCCTACGTCAAACCAGATTTTTACCAAGTTCCGCTGGTGGGCCTCGAATAATATTATTTGAATGTTATTTTAATTTTTTTTATTTAAAATAATATATCAAATATTTATTAATTTGTTAATCACACGAAATATTAGTACGAAAGTGTAGTGTCACTCTATCAAAATTAAGACAAAAATATATACTTGAGATATAATTGATAAATAATAATATTACACATTTTAATTATCATATAATTGATAAATAATAATATTATATATTTTAAGTTGTATATTAAATTATATTTTAAATAATTTTAAAATTTATATTTATTTTATCACTCAATGATTACTTAACGCATTATTATTTAAAAAATAATTTAAGATACAATTTAAAATATGTAACATTACTCACTTGACAAAAAAAAAATACAAATATAATCTATAAAATATAAAAAAATATTCAAATTAAAAGACACTCAAAATTTTTTGAGTTTTATTTTTAAATTAGATTCGGATTTAAAAAAAAAAACAATTTCTAGTTCTATTCAAAGTAATGTGGCAAAAACTAATTAGATGGCAAAAAAAAAGTAAAATGATTATTTTGGAAGTTGCAAAATTTTATCATCTAATTCATGAATGTTCTATAATGAAAATAAATTAAAATATGAGTTAAAAAGAAAAATAATATTCTTATACAATTCAATATGTGGAAATAAAATGATAAAATATGTAATCTCTTAATATTATAATAGTTTATAATGAGATCGTATCATACACCATGCTGATTATGTAAATATATATTATTACTAAGTTTTTTTTAATTTTCTTTTACTTGCACAATTAATATGTTTTAACAACAAATTAAATCATGTATAAACTGCGGTGTAGTTTCATTTTAATAATATTTCATATATTAACAAATTTTTAAATTTTTGTATTGTTAACCGACTTGATAAAATAACCTATGTTTGTAAAATTTAAATATACAATTTCTATCATAATTAATATTAAAAGTGACGTAGTTACAAATTATTTATTTTGTTATGTTTATATGGTAATTAATATAAATGTTATATTATTTTTTAAAACAAATAAAATATTAGATATAAAGATTACGAAAAATCAACTGTCGCTAAAATTAAAAATACAATTTAAAAATTAATTTAAGAATTTAAAAAACCATTTAAAATATAATCTTAACTTATTAATAGTCTAATTAGAGCATGGGTAACATTATTGGTCTTTTTGTTAACAAATTGACATAAAAATGAGCTGAAAAAAAAAATAAAGACACATCTAATATCTTCAATCACGAATCATTTTTCAAATAATACACGAGAATTCAAAGTTAATAACCAACTTGAGTCTTATCACACACGCCAAAACCTCCTGTTTTCCAAATGTCGTATTATTTAAAATGCAAATTTTATATTTTAATTAGATATATAATATTATTACATGCTCTAAAATGAACAAACAGTTTTACAAATCTAACACACAACTCAAGAAAAAAGTTGGTAACAACAACCCAATTGATAACGTTGGAGGAAAAAAAATTTTAAAAAATAAATCAATGAAATTTCTGGAATATGGCCTACAAATTTGTTTATCATTTGAATTAGCGTATTAGCGCCCCTGGATTTTGAATCCAACACAAAGACTATGAACAAAAGTTAACGTGTTTCGCAATATTATAATTTCGAATAAATCTTCACGGAAGCTATTAAGCAAGATCAATTTATCTTTGCAAATAAAATATATATTTATAGACAATAAAATAGTTTGATTAGTGTAATCCAAACAATAATTCAATTCGTCATGACACACGTTTGTTAATGTTTTCCATTACGTTTGCTTAAATACTAATATTTTTTAGCACAAATTTCAACATAATAAATATGTACTTTTCCAATTATTGTACGCTAAATTGTGGATTAAAATTCTAAATATGTAATTTATAATGTAATAAATTAGATGGCGTCATATATTTAATAACAAGATCCATGATACTATATTTTTTTAAAAAAATTATATAATTTTAAAATTATTAAATTAATGCATATTTAATTACTTAGTTGCAATTGAATATGTGTAATTAATACATATTTAAATTTTAATATGAGTCATTTAATATGCATTAATTTGACAGTTCAAAATTTGTGTAAACATTGTGTTAAAAATAGGGTTTCATGAATTCTATTACATATACATATATAAAAATGACTTAGGAAATTATGTAAGTTATCAAGCAATAATATCACATGATATAATTTAATAAATTCATAATTTTTTATAAATTTTATATAATTTATAATGTATTATAAAATTTTATCACGTATCTATAAATTTATTATATGACAAGCTACATAATCCATTAGATTATTTATATATATATATATATATATTATAATAACAAATCAACAACTAGGCTTCGAGAGACTGGCTCATAAAAACATAGATGTCTCGAAAAAAAATGAATATTAATTTATTCAAATTAATAAAAAAATTAAAATAGTATACAAGCTTTGAAATTTTAATTTTTATAACATTTTATATTAGGGAGGGGATTGATTTATATTATACGGACTCTTATTACTCGATCATTATCTATTGGGTTTAATTTGTCAATTTTGTGTTATATTGCCAAAAAAAAAAATCTGAAATATGTTGGCAAAATATAAAATTACATTAAAATGGTCTCCTTGTAATATATTTTTTGGTGAAATTTTTAGTTTACTTTCATTAAATTTTTAAAACCTTAACCACATGATGCAAATTTCATATCACATTAAAATTTTATAGACAAATGGGATTGCATAACTTAATTAAGTTTATCTTGTTTTATTTGTTTGAATAGAGTCTTATTCAAAATCTTAGTTTGATTCGGCTTTTTTATTTAGAAATATGTTTTTTTATTTAATTTATTTTTTTAATTTAATAAGTAATTTAACTACATAGAAATTTTAGTATTATAAATCCTTTGTAATCATGGATACCAATTCGTCATTTGTGAATTTGAGTTGTCTCTTTGTTATTATCATCTCTTGGTATTTTTTTTAATCAACGTACTTTAATCATTAAGATTTGTGGTATTCTCGTAATGAACATAATTTAGTTCATTTTTTATTTTGAATAATTTTATATTAAATGAAATATAATTTTTTTTTTATCTATTCATCCACTACATCGTTGTTAAAATAAAATGTAGGCAACTCAAAAGAGAGGATTATTTTGGTATCGAAAAGTTTAATGTTTTAAAATAGATGATTTATATAAATTATTAACATATAATCAAATTTAACAATAAATAATTATAATAAATGATAGAGATTATTATACTCCAATGCTCATAAGGTTCAACACTCCACATAGGCTAAAATAACTGTAATAAATACAAAGTATTATTTTACAAAAAAACTCAAATTTGAAGGTTATGAGAGGAGATATTAGATAACCCTTTTGAAGAGTTAACACACAGTTATTTTATTTTAAAAATTTTACTTTGATTCTCTTATAAAATAATCTCAATTTTTTTTATTAAAATAATTACATTTTTTTCTTCTAAAAATAATAAATACTATTTAGTGATAACAACGGACTGAATTTGGTATAGATATTTCTAAATTCGTACTCGTATCTGTTTTAAAAATAAAATATAAAATACTTTTTAAATTTAAAATTAAAATATCATATAATTAATGGATGCTCTATAATGAAAATAAATTAAAATATGAGTTGAAACGAAAAATAGTATTCTTATACAATTCAATATGTGGAAATAAAATGACAAAATATGTAATATCTTAATATCATAATACTTTATAATGGGATCATGTCATACATCATATTGATATGCAAGTATAGTATTATTACACAATTGATATATATATATTTTTAAATGTTTTTTTACTTGCACAATTAATAAGTTTTAACAACAAATGAAATCATGTATAAACTGCAATGTAGTTTCATTTTAATAATATTTCATATATTAACAAATTTTTTAATTTTTGTATTGTTTAACCGACTTGATATAAAATAATCTATGTTTGTAAAATTTAAATATATAATTCCTATCATAATTAATATTAGAGGCGGCATAGTTTCAAATTAATTATCTTTTTATTTTTATATTAACTTAGTGATAGTCTAGCTAAAATATGGGTGATATTATTGGCCTTCTACTAACATGTTGACATAAAAATAAACTAAAAGAATTTAATTAAGACACATTTAGAGTATGGGGACTCAGTCAAATTGGTTGAATCTTATAAATTCTCACATCCTCATTTAAGTTCGACTTCTCTCTCTTTTAAGTGGTGCAAAAATAAATATATATATTGTAATTCTTCCTTAAAATAACAAATTAAGACACATTTAATTATTTTAATCCAAAAACTAATTTCAAATCGAGAAGACTCATTTTTAACCACCGTTTGGATGATTGTCAACGAATTACTTTTTAAAATAATATATGAGAACCCGGAGTTCATAACCAATTTAAATCCCGTCACACAAGTCAAAACCTCCAACTCAAATATCATATTATTTAAAATACAAAAAGAACAAACAGTTTTACAAATCTAACACACGACTCAAGAAAAGTTGGTAACAACAAACCCAATTGATATAGTTGGAGGAAAAAAAAAAAATCAATGAAACTTTTGGTTACGCGGCCTACAAATTTGTTTATCATTTGAATTAGCGTATTAGCGCCCCTGGATTTTGAATCCAGCACGAGACTGTGAACAAGAGTTAACATGTTTCGAAATTTTCACAATATTATAACTTAGAATAAATCTTCACGGAAACTATCAAGCAAGATCAATTTGTCTTTGTAAATGAAATCTATATTTATAAAGAATGAAATAGTTTGATTAGTCTAATCCAAACAATAATTCAATTCGGCACGACACATGTTTGTTAATGTTTTCCATTACGTTTGCTTAAAATACTAATGGTTTTTTAGCACAAATTTCAACATCAAAAAGATTTACTTATCCAATTATTGTACGTTAAATCGTTGACTAAACTTTTGAATCCGTAATTTATATGGTAATTAATTAGTTGAGTAGTGAAATAATATAATTGATAATTTTAAAAGTTATATTATTTTATAATTTAATAATTATTTAATATTTTAATTTATAATATAAAATTTGAGATATTATTGAACATTACTAATATGTATAGGCAAAATTTATGATATTATATTTTTACTAAAATTTTATATAATTTTTAAATCATTAAATTAATGTACGTTAAATGGCTGGTTGTAATTAGACATGTATAATTAATATATATTTAAAATTTAATTTAACGATTTAAAATTTATATAAAATATTATGTTAAAAATAAGATTTCAAGAATCTTATTTCTCTTACTTCCATACTTAATTTCTATAACACTTTATATTAGGGAGGGGATTGATTTATATTATACTGACTCTTATTACTCGATCATGATCTATTGGGTTTACTTTATCAAATTTGTGTTATGTTTCAAAAAAAAAAAAAAAGGCCTGAAATATGCTGACAAATTATAAAATTACATTAAAATGGTCTCCTTGTAATATATTTTTTGGTGAAATTTTTAGTTTGCTTTCATTATATTTTTAAAACCTTAATCATATGATGCAAATTTCATATCACATTAAAATTTTATAGACAAATGGGATTGCATAACTTAATTAGGCTTATCTTATTTTTATTTGTTTGAAAAGAGTCTTATTCGAAATCTTAGTTTGATTTGAGCTTTTATTTAGAAATATGTCTTTTTTTATTTAATTTATTTTCTAATCTAATAAGTAATTTAACTACATATGAATTTTAGTATATAAATAAGTCTTTTGTATCCTTGGATACCAATTAGAGAATTTGACTTGTCTCTTTGTTAGTATCATCTCTTGGTAATTTTTTTTTTAATCAACGTACTTTAACCATCGAGATTTAATCTCAAAATCAACATAAATTTAATTCATTCTTTATTTTAGGATTTTTTTATACTTAACAAAATACTGAATTTATCATTTTGCCTACTCATTCACTACATCATCATTGAAACAAAAGATAGACAACTCAAGATGGATAATAAATTGGGTATGTAAAAGTTTAATGTTCTAAAATAAATAATTTATGTAAATCATTAACGTGTAAGTAAATTTAACGAGTATTGCAATAAATAAAAAGAGTAAAAGATAGAGATTATTATAATAGATGCTTACATGGTTTAACATTTCACATAGCATAAAATAATTGCAATAAATACGAAATATTATTTTATCTTTACTTAAAAAAAGTTCAAATTCATAGATTATGGAAGGAGAAATTAGAGAGCCCTTCTAAAGTGTTGAGTTATTTAACACATAATTATTTTAGTTTAAAAGTTTTACTTCAATTCTCTTCAAATATAATCTCAAATATTTTTATTCAAATAATTACATATTTTTTTCCTAAAAAACAATAAATAACAATCAAATGATTTATATATTTTTTTCTTAAAAGTTCTATCTTTTGAAATTCTACTCTTTTTTTTAAGCATATTGAAATTCTACTTAAAAAGTCATATTAAATAGATTTTTGGTATCAAGTAAAAAAAGTTGAACTGATTTTTAGACGGTGTCTATTTTTTTTTGACCGAAATGTGAATAGATTGAATACTTGCATTCGAATTTTATAGATATATATACACGTTAAGCAATACTGTCATATGTCATTGTTTAATAAATTTAAATTTTTTTTTATAATTTTTTAACAATTTACAATATGTTGTACAATTCTATCATGTGTTTAGAAGCTCACCATATAATGAGCTATGTAACTCATTAAATCATTTATCTCCAAGTATATTATTAATGTTTGAATATAAGTGTTAAGTTTTCTTTTGGAAAACAATACTTTTACATTGCCTTTATAAATTTGTAATGTTAAACTAATTAAACAATATGAAAATATATATAAAAAATTCATTATTAAACAAATTAATTGAAATAATATTAATAATAAATTTAATAATAAATTTTTTTCTTTTAAGTTAAAAAAATAAATAAGTTAGTTGTTAAAAAATAAAAAATTGTTAGTTAGTTAGAAAAGCAAATAAATTAAAATATTTTCAAAATAAAATTAAAAACACACACACACAATTTCTTACACTTAGCCTTTACTTAATTAAACTAGGGTTTTTTAATATATCAAAGAGGATTTATAATTTCTAATTGTACAAATATAGCCATGCAATTTCAGCTTTTTAGGGCACAAATAAGGCAAATCTTGAAAGCCAGAGCCGAGATGTCTAAAATAGAAGAGTCATTGTTCGTCAATAAAGTGGGAGCTGAAGAGGAAGTAGAAGAACAATTAGAAGAAGAGGAGTTGTCAGATTCTGAAATAGGAGAGGCATTAGATTATTTGGACTCTAAAGACGACAATGAACCGGTTGATGGCCCTCTTATGCTCAATTCAAGACACTTTAATGCACATGGAGGGTTTCAGCTTCACCCTAATTCATCAACACTTCAACCGTTATCAAATAAGAACCAGAAGTTTACCATTCACATTCGAGCTTCGCCTTTAGAGGTATAATTTATCTTGTCTTAACCTCTAGTTCATTTTTGAAATTTTTTTCGAAATGGTCAAAATTGAGAGAGTTTTAACTTTTTTAGTCACCATTTTAATTTTTTAATTTTTTTAACCAAACAAATCACTTTTGAACAAAAGTATCATTTCACTGTTTAAACAATACTAGCTATAATAAAGAGCATCCATGCTACAGTATTTTTTAAAACTAAATTAAATTTTAAAACTAATTTATTTATACTTTTTTTTACTTAAAGTTATATTTATTTAAATTTAAATTTTATTTATTTATTTAAATTATATTTATTTAAATTGATAATATTATTTGTTAATAATTTAATTTAATCACGTTATTATAAATTTTAAATAAATATGTAGTTAAACTAAACTAAATAAATAATATAATCAATTCAAATAATTAACAAATAATATAATAAAATAAAATAAATATAATTTTAGTATATTAAATTTTTAATAAATAACAAAAATTAATTATATAAAATAAATAAAATACTAATAAAAAATAAAAATAAAATTTTTACTATAAAAATAATAAGGACACATAAAATAAAAATATTATAATAAATAATAAAATTAAAAAGAAAAAAGTCTATATTTTTTATCACACCCAAATATGGGAGAGATAAATTTTTTTTATACTTTTATTTTATTATATATGGCATAACTAATTTATATTATTCATAAATAATTAATTTTATTTATTTTAAAATTTATTTATTATAAATAAATATAATTTTATAAAAAATATAATTAAGTTTATATTTGTTTATAAAAATTATTTTTTATTTATTGTGTTTATTTAGTTTAATTTAACTACATTAAATTATTATATTATTTATGTAATTTTTGTAGTAATATGATTAAAATAAATAAATAAATAATATAAAATAAATATAATTTTAATAAATAATGTATACTATAGCGAGTACTGTGTATTAAAAAAAATATATTGCACCCAAAACTTATCGCACCTCGCGTCCACATATGGGTGGGATAAAAAACTCATATGGGCGCGATAAAAAATATAGATTTTTTTCTTTTTAATTTGATTACTTTTTATAATATTTTTTTATTTTATTTTTACTTATTATTTTTTATAGTAAATATTTTTTTATTAGTATTTTATATAATTAATTTATATTATTTATTAAAAAGTTTGTATATTAAAATTATATTTATTTGTTAATTATTTATATTGATTATATTATTTATTTAGTTTAGTTTAACTACATATTTATTTAATTTTTGTAATCATATGACGAAATTAAATAATTAATAAATAATATAATCACATAAAATAAATACAATTTTAATAAATAAATAAAATTTTAAATTTGAATAAATATAATTTTAAGTAAAATAAAATTATAAATAAATTAGTTATAAAGTTAAATTAAATTTATAGCAAGCGCACTATTCACTGTACCGAATATTGTTCACACAATGAAATGATATTTTTGTCCAAAATGAATTGTTTAGCTATTTGAGAAAAATTTTAGAAAATTTTTTTAATACATGTTTTGTTTGTTTGCTTGCCTGTACTTAGTTGTAGTTTAGTGTTCGTTATCTGAGTATTCTTGTGTATGCATTGACATGTGGCATGGTGTATTTTGGTTGTTTTATTAAATGTAATGGTGGTGCAGGAATGGGAAGGGAGGTTTAAAGTTGGCATGTCAAATTCTGTGACAACTGCAATCCGTGAAAGTGTTCGAGAGATGGCTACCGGTAAAACTAAAACTACTGACAGAACAGACCATGCCACTGTTGAGCAGGTGAAGACGATCTTATCTTAGTGATTGGAATGTTCATAGATTATTGTTATTTGTGTTTGTGTTTGTGTTTGTGCATGTTCATCGGGTTAAATGTGTTTTTCTTAATTTTTTCTGTTGCTTTTCAGGCCATTGATCCTAGAACTCGCATGGTTCTTTTCAAAATGCTTAATCGGGGCATGTTCAACGACATTAATGGTTGCATTTCTACTGGAAAAGAAGTATGTAGCGCAAAGGCATTTTACTCATATTTGAAGCTCATCTATCAAATGTTCTGCCATCTTGTTTACAAAATGCACCAGTTTCAACAGGTATGAAGTCTGCATTTGATGAATCCGTCCTTGACTTCAGATCTCTATGGTTTGTCTTTTTACAGGCTAATGTTTATCACGCAACAAAATCTGATGGTGAAGAACTAGCAATCAAAGTGTGCAAAACTTCCGTTCTGGTTTTTAAGTATGTTTTTTCTTAATTATTTTTTTCCCTTACTGTTGTGAGCAAGTTGATATTAATTAGAATTACTTGTGTTTGTATAACTATTATATGATAACTTTGCAACGAGCTTCATATGATACTGTTGGTTCACTTTAATGCGTATAATTATCTTTCACATAATTGTATTACTGAGTTTCATTTTTCTTACTGTGTGGTTTCTTGAAGCTCGACGATGCAATTTAACATTTCATCTGTAGTTAATGTCAGAGACCGAGATCGATATGTGCAAGGTGACTACCGTTTCAGATATGGATACTGCAAACACAATCCCAGGAAAATGGTAAAAACTGGGCTGAAAAAGAAATGAGGAATCTTATGAGGTACTGCCGCTGACATATAACTATATCGTGGAAAACTTACCTTTATTTCTTCGACAGCAACACGTTGCTGAACTTTTGCCCACGTTACATTTGTGCAAAACAAGGAATCTAGTTGGTTACTGAGTGGAGGTTGTTACCTCATGTATCAAATACGCTGATAGTTATATATGATGTTGGAGCTGGTTTAATGTTGAATAAATGTAATATGAATTTTATGATTGCCGAAAAATATTTGACTTCTTTCCTTTGAATTGAATTGCAGGCTTAAGGCGGCTGGAATTAGGTGCCCAACTCCATATCTTTTGCGACTTCATGTTCTGGTTATGGAATTTATAGGTACTGTATGCATGTATCTGCTTACCCATTGTTATTCTGAAATTTGGTTCTGAAAATCTTAATGGGCTGGATTTTCTAATTGTTAGCTTGGTTGTCTTTTAGTCCCTCAGATTTAGGAACCTTGACGTCAAATTCAACATTTATGTGTAGCAACATCATAGATGGAATTAATAACTTGATGATCAAAATATCTTATTGAAGTTGTCTGCTACATAATTATTATATATGTTGGTAGTTTCTGCTGAGGTTTTTATCTGAATTATATATGGTGGTAATTCATAAGTTCTTTGTTATTCTTAAGCTTTATTCCCTTGGTGAACAGCGTTTAGAGCTTGTAAAATGTAAGTTGATTTTCTCTAATTGAAGCTTTTGTTGGTAATATTTTGTGTTACAGGAAAGGCAGGTTGGGCCACACCTCGTCTTAACGATGCTGCTTTATCATTGGACAAGTTACGTGAAGGTTATTTAGAGGTGTGCCCAGTTCTTTGTTGGATGAATTTGCTGTTTGATATTGTTGTATGGCTTAGGGGATTTTAGAAGCCAAAATAGACAGTTAGCTTGTAGTCATCAAGTCTTTTGAAATGTTTTGTTTATTGTTGCACTAATTTGTTCTGGTCTGAATAGTAGCAGCAAATGCTTTGAAATGGTCACTTTTTTTAAGCTACTCCAAAGCATTCGTTGTGTCTGTAGTTGCTATAATCTTTTAGCATGTTTTTGACAGACGATAATTGCAATGCGGACATTATACCAGAAATGCAAACTGGTGCATGGAGACCTCAGTGACTATAACATACTTTATTTTGAGGTAACGCCTAGTAGTTCCATCATGAAGTGTTTGCTTGTTTAGTCTCTAAGCTGTTTTATGCAGTCCAGAAAAATAAACGAAAAGGAGTCTTGACTGCATTTGCATGTGGCCATGCTTATCCTTGCATAGTGGTAAAGGATTAAATACATTTGTAATAACCTCTTGTATATACTAAGAAATATAAATTGATTGCAGGTTCACTCTGGACGTGATCTTTAATCTTTTTGCTTTTTGACAGGGTCACTTGTATATCATTGACGTCTCTCAAGCAGTTGATCTTGACCATCCGCATGCCCTTGATTTCTTACGTGAGGATTGTGTTCATGTTTCTGTAAGGATCTCGCTCTCTCCCTTCCTGTCCTCACATGCCTCCACCCCCTTTCCCTTGGTTCTTTTATTCTTTCCCACCAAACGAATAGTTGCTTACTGTTAGTAAGTTAAATATTTATCTCGAGCAATGAGAGGTGATTATGATTGATAATCTGAATCTTATGGTTTCTGTAGGAGTACTTTAAGAAACATGGTGTAGCTGTTATGACAATTCGGGAGCTATTTGACTTCATAGTTGACCCAACTATCGCTGATGATTCTGTGGACAGTTATTTGGAAGAGGTTTGATGACCTTTTTGTGCTTCAGATTTCTTAAATAATGGAAGGATTTTCATCATTACCTCTTGTATTTTATTTCAGGTTCAACAAAAAAATTTGGCAAGGGGAGATATATCTGTTGAAGATGAAATTGCAGACAAAGTATTTGTGCAGGTTAGTTGAGCGACGATGTTAGAACTTTATCTTGTGGCTGGAATTCTTAATCCCTTAACCTGTTGTTTCTTTATGAAATTGAAGATTCAAGCCACTGTTATTAGATCACAAAAAATATTCTTGTTGCTAAGTATGTACTTGGCCTTATTTGACCAAAACCTGGTTTACTGTGATGATAGTACTTTAGTTATCAGTAAGTTGTCCAATCTTATTCAGGAAAAAAGTTTCAAGTTTTATCAAATAAATTAATTTCCCCAATCTATCAATTTAAGTCACAATTTTACAAGATATCTTGAAGAGCAAAACACTTGCATTTTACACTCTATGTTGTACAGATGCATTCATGAAATACATAGTTTGGCCTTGGTCATGGGGTTTGTTATTTGAAAGGGTTGGAGACTGATAAGTTTGAATGCGTGCGGGTAGACATATCAAGTAGATTGAATTTCTGGAACAAATTTTAACCATTTTTCCCCCTCCGGTTTCCTTAGTCTTTCATTCCGAAGACTCTAGAACAAGTCAAGAATGCTGAGGAAGGATACTGGAGATTTGTACAATCAAACTATAACAGGATTAAAGCAGGCACTCTCAAAGGTGCAACCTTCACCAGCAAAGACAGAGCAGCAACTGGGTGCTAATCCTATAGAAGAGTTATCTGCCAATCCAGCTGGCAATTCTTCTGAAACTGCATCCGAATCTGAAACAGATGAAGATGAAGAAATTTTGAGTGAAGAAAAGGATTCTTCATCTGAAACAGATACAAAGGCTCCTATTGATAAGAAAGCTGCCAGAAAAGAGAATAAAAAGAAAGTGAGAGAAGAAAAGTGGGAGGCTCGTAAGAATAAAGTCCCCAAGGCTGGGAAGAAGAGACAAAAGAAATTGGCCAAAGCCTAGAAGACAAGTCTCACGTCTCAAATATTTTCAAACATTTTTTAAGATATTTAGCGAGCGAACAAGTTTTTTAGAGGCTATATGGGTTGTTGAAATGGATCATAGACCGAAATTTTTAAAAGACTCGTTGACATGAACGAAGAACTGGTCCAAACTCACAACTTATTAAGGTTGTTAACCTTAATTAAAAAAAGAATATTCTAAAAAATATGTAATGACATCTATGAATATTTTAAAAAATATTATCCCATATTATATATACACCGTTAAATCATTTAGATTTCAGCCGTCGATTGTATAGGGCTGTTACTATATAAAATGAAGACCTTCACTTGTATAATTTATCTCATAACTTTATTTTCTCTTCAGTAATGTAGAGAACATTTGTGCAAATATTTTGTGTGCTTGTTTTTCTTCTCTTTGTGTAATTTTCTAAACTGCTTAACACGCAACGCGTCTAAAATCACACGGTTTAAAAACAGTCCATAACACAAGATAAACATACTAAAAAAATACAATTTTGCATCTCATACGATTCTCTATAATTTAGGAGGGTAACAATTTTGATATCTCTATCCACCAGGGTTTTTATTTATATTTATATTTTTTCTTTTGCTAAGTGTTATAAATTTTGTATTTATGTTTCACAATCTTGTCTGTTATGTTCATACAGCATATAAGGAGATTAATTAATATTTACTTAGCTAGTTTTTTTTTTTAATTGAATTCTGAATTGAGGTGAATTGACTGAATACGAATATAAGCTAAACGGCTGGATTTAAATGATCTGCTTGTTTTCTTGCTTAATATTTAAATACAAATGATAAATTATTTACAATATCATACCTATTTTTTTGTAAGTTAAAAAGTTAAAACAATAATATTTTTTTCTATTAAGTTAAAATTGACTTTAACCACTAAATTTTGCAAGTTCTTTGACCACTATCACCGTTTTAGTACCCTTCAGTAATTATGAATGAGTAAAAAGGAAATTGAAATGGCCTTGGAAGAGGTTCGAGTGTATTATTATCACGTTCTTTGCAATAAGATGCAACGAAATTTCTCAAATTGCTTCTTCAATATTCACTTCACTCACACTCATTCCGAATTCTCAAATCTCTCAATTTGAAATTCGAAACTTTTCATTCATTAAAATCCAAATTCTCAATATTTTTATTTATTTATTAACACAGCGTCAAATTTTAATATTCTTAATATTAAAATTAATAAATTTGAAAAAAAATGTCAATACTACATTCACAAATGATATTTCATATCTTTTCAGCAATTAATCTACTTCTATAATTTAAAATATTAAAATTATAAAAAAAAATATCGAATATCAAATGTTTAAAATTATTTTAAAATTTTGTACTTTTATTTTTGAACAAATTAAAAAAAATTATCTATAAATATTTGTACTAAAATTTTAAATATTAAAACTTCTGGTGGCACTATAAATTTGAAATGACATACAAATAAATGTATTTAAATATATGGCTCAAAAGATTCAACTCAAATTTAAATTGCTTAAATTTTTTTTAAAGAAAATCTTATTAAATTCAAATATATTCAACAGCGCATGAGTGATGAATTGGCTAATACGTTGCAGTTAGTGAACAATCTCTTTTAAATCACAAAAAATAAATGATATGAAAAATTTATTAAAGTGAATGATCAATCTAACTTCTCTCATGTTTTTAAAAATATAATTAAAAATAATTTTTTCATTGCATATCATTAAAATAAACAACATCTAATTAATGAAAAACTCACATTTTAAATGAGTGTTTATTATTACTTTTGATTATTAGACGAATACCAAAGATTTACGATATATTTGTATTACTTTGCATTATATTAATAATGATCGGTTATTACAAAAAAAAAAAAAAATTATTACTATTCATAAATTAGAACATTCTCATACAACTAATATTATTTTTAATTCTTTAGTGAATATTTTAAAATAATTTTCGTTTGTTGAAAAATCTATTAGGATTATTTTTGATAATGTAAGTACAAATACTACTACTATAGATTTGTTTTCTCATCATTTAATACCTGCACATGGTTCAATTTTTTTTTTATTTGAAGGGTTTTTGTTATATTTTTAATTTAATTGTCTAATATGGTTTGAATGCAATTAATTTTCACATTAAAAAATTTAAAGAAATAATAAAATTTATTGTTTCACCATCTTCTAAATGACAATAATTTAAATTTGTATTGAAAATTTGTGAAATGGATAATAAAATATTTAAACTTGACGAAACCCATTAGGATGTTACATATATGATAGTGAAATCTTGTGTAAATTTTTCTTATATATAAAGATCATTGTGTGTTTATTGATATATTTATTGTTATAGATATTAAATTTAAAAAAATATTAGAGAGAACTTCTTATATTATTTATTTGTGCAGCGATAATTGATTATAGAATTTATTAGTCTAGTGTAAAAGTTTTGATTGCATAAATCTTAGAGAATTTGAAATTTGGACTTTATTATGCTTTTTATTAAAACAATAGTTTAATCACACAATTAGTTATTTTTTATGAAAATAAATTTTGATTAATTTTATCTTTAGAATAAACAAATGAGGAGTCTGCTTATGATCAAACTGCATTGAGTATTTTACTCAAAGGTAGAAGAAAAGTTAGTTATAGTTATATTATTTCCACTAAATTTAAATTGAGAAAAATATTTAGATATAGATTACTTTCTTATATTGAGTATAATAATAAAGAGGTTTTGATATGTTGTTACGGTGGAATTCAAATAAAAATATTTTATTTTGTGTTATCTATGATGACTCGAGATCTACTAAATCATCTGGTGTTCACTATAGCATTAACATTTGCTTTTAGTGTATAAGGTAGGGTATTGATGAAAAACGACTAAAATTGATATCAGAAACTTTAGAGGTTTTGATGTGTATGAAAGATTAAAAAGATGCAAGGCACTGAAAACAAAATTAGCAAATAAGACATGAAAAGAGAATTTGAGAACGTCAAAATTTGAAATAAAAATTTGAAATTTATTAAAAAATTGTTAAATTTATAAATTATAGATAGTTTAATAGGTGAAAACTTAATTGGGATGTATTGTAACTACAGTAATATAAATTTGACTCTTTAGTTTTGTATTTGTATTTAATTTTTAGGTTTAGAATAATGTAAGTAAATATAATATCACCAACTCATTTGCTAAATTTTATATCAATTTTATTTATTTTTTACCATAATAAAATTATTCTTTAACATATGCTACAATTTATTTAAAATTAAAAATTACATTGTAACTAGAATTATAATTACAAAAAATAATTATAATTTTACTTATATTTACGTCACCAGTAATTCTAATTATAATCATAATTATGATGTAATTTTTATAATATTATAATTATAAGTACATTATAACATTATGTTATGATGAAATTTATATGCTCATGAAATAAGATATTTAAAAAAAAATGATTACTGATTTTATTGTATTCTAACACTAATATTAAATTAAAATATATATAAACAAAAGTTCTATTTGGTATAGTGGCCAATAACCATTATTTAGTTAAATTTGTAGCTATGAGATATTAAAGTTAAGATCTCGTGATCATAGAATCTAATATTTGATAATGGACTTTTTAAATGGGCTCATTTGCTCCATGAACTGGATCATATTCGTGTCAAACATTTGATGGTCTGTGTCTGATATAAGCTCACAACAGACTTGCGAGTTCGATCCGTGTTGAGCTTGCAATGCTTGACACGACCAATTGGATCGTAAAGTGAGATTCAATACAAAACTGCGTGTTAGGCCGAAAAATGAGACCTCAGCAAGGCACGACATGTTGGGCCATGTCGACCCACGACACGCTAAAATATTATTGCCAACTCTGTAAAGTAGTGCACTAAATTTTAATCATTTCATTTCAATTTTATTATATTTCTAACTTAATTTAATTTTTCTTATCCATTCTAATGAGACACACTAAATGTACCTAAGTCATCGAATGAAATGGGTTTTTACAAATAACTAGTTACTGAAAACTGTTCAATTTGATAATTTTAATTTTTTTTAAAAAGAACGATAAATTTGTAGTTTAAATCTTAAAAATTTATGAAGTATTCGGAGGAAAACAAAAAATTGTAGTTCTCCCAAAAATTTCAGTAAGCAACGATCCCGTCAAACAAGTAAAACCTCGTCGTTTTAGCTTCAATCCCAATTCGAACAGCGTTTTCATAATAAAACGGCGTCCAAGTTACAATGACTTGGTTTTGTTATCTATTTCGTGATTTCGAAATACCGCAAAAACAAAAACACAAATCACATCAACACCTGGTCCGCCAAAAAACAAACTTCGCGGGCACCAAAAGCAAATGTCGAGCTTGACCGAGCAAACCCTAAACGAACACAGACCACCGCCTAATGAAAACCCTAATGACAATAGTAGTAATAATAACAAACAGCAGCTACAACTACAGCCACAGCAACAGCGTGATCAGTCGCAAGAATGGGAGACGATGGCTCGAGCTTGGCTCAGCGCGTTTCCCGAAGCCAAAGCCGTGAGCGTGAGCCAAGTCGAAACTTGGATCGACTCCAACTACAGCTCCTTACCATCCGACCTCCAATCCATGCCCCGTTCAGATCTCATCGATCGGCTTCTCTCTATCCAAAATTACATGAAACTCCCCAATCAGGTTTCGTCACTGCTCTTTATCTCCGTCTCTCTTTAAACTCCTCAATCCATACTGCATCACTGCTCTTTTTAATAATTTTTAAAATTATATATGTATATATATATATATATTGTATGCTTGGCGAGTAAAGGAGGGTATTTTGTCTCAAGTCTGTAATTTTCTCCTGTAATTATGTATTGAAGGAGAAAGAAGCGAATTCGATTGATCCTCCGGCAAGATTTCAACGGACTGATCAATGGATACCGGTTTATTCATGGTTAGAATCTTTGGATCAAGATGAAGTTGTCAAATCAAAAGATATTTCCGATTGGTTAAATGCGAACCCACAAGTCAAAGATCAATTGTGCTCTAGACATTCCAGATACCATTTGATGCATTACATCAAGAAGTGTCATTTAAAGATACTCAAAAGGAGGGAAAAGAAGGTATCGTGTCAGGATTATTGGATCGTGAGAGACTATTTTAATCAATTTTTTATGTGCCATAGAAAATTTTGGTTGGGTATTTTACTACTGTTTCTTTAGTATGTAATGTCGCTGCTACTTTGAATGAGCAGGGTTTGCAGCAGCTCAGCAAAGAAGCTGCTGTTCCTAATAAAGAAACTTCTATAGTAGTTCAGAAGAGTATTGTGCCGAAACAACCTGCCCCTCCTCCAAGTATGGCTAATTTATTGTGAGATTTTGTTTTTGTTTTTCTTTCTGGGCACGCTTGTGTGTTTAATTGAAATATTTTGATTTATGTTGTCTTAGCACAGGCATAAAATGAAATGGTAACAAAAATTAGGAGGAAGAAATGTGAAAACTGGAATTATTTTATTTATCTTTTTATACTCTTAGGAATTATAATTGTTAAAGTGAAATTTATCTCAATTTGAGTGCTGTAAGTAGCTAGGGGAACTCATTTTTTTGGAATGTCATGTAAATATAAGCGAATAATTAAACTTTATTTGGATGTTAGAAAAGGCTTTGTCTGGGGTATAGATTTCTACTCTAAAGTCCACTTCCTGTTGTTTTTCTTTTTGGTTTAAATTTGGCCTTTGTTGTGTGGGAAAATTCATATGTGAGAGGTAGGCCTTTTCATATTGGTGAGCCCGGACATCTCCTTTGAATGGGTTGAATTCATGTAATTACTGATCTCTTCAGTTTATTGGGTATTAGTTAAATTAGATAACCATTTTCATTTAGAAGATTCATTCACGACCAAGGATAGTCTCCGTCTTATGTTATATTTTAGTAGTTAGGTTAAGTTTTATACACACACACACCGAGATTTGACTATCTATTTTTTTCATCATTAAACATCAATCCAATTGGTACTTTTTGTGACTGTTGTCAAAGACTTGTTGTCTGGGTTTGTTTTCCTTACTGCAACCCCTCTATTTCAATGCACATTCCAGGCAATCCTTTGGATCATATACCCAAAGATAGTGACCTCTACGTGGCAAAACGGAATGAAGCTCTTCGCAAATATGAGATGTGAGTCAATTATGTATATTTTGTTGTTTAGCTGCATACTATGTGTCTAATTTCTAACTTTGCTGCTTGATGACTGATGATTTGTCTGAATTTTCAGCTTAGTAGAATTGGAAAAGAAGCTTTCCCCAATTTTCTCAAAGCGTTAAGATGTAAACAAACAAAGTAATTCCTCAACAGCCAGTATCTACTACCTAGACAGATATGCAACTGTGCGTATGTAATTTTTTCAGGTCATGTATGTAAATGACTAGCTAAGGTTATTTTCTTATCCATTCACCTTCAAGTCTTAGGAGTTTCTATCATTTCAATTTTTTTTCTCATGGGGAGTGTGATTCAAGAAAGTTATCTATCAAGTGTCCATCTCCACAATCCATGATATTCATGATCAGTACAGATCTGATGTCACTTTCTTCTGAAAATCAGGATTTATGTCCCTATTCAGTTGCGCTATGTATCATGTCCTACATCGAATAGAAATTGGGTGGATCTTAGATATATATGGGCTGGTAGACAACATTACTTTATAATCTAGTCTTTTGGGTCAATGGTAAGCGTTCGGCTCGTGACATCCTAAAATCGCTCCAATAGAGATTGCCGCGTGAGATGTAGGTTTCCCAAGAGTAGTGGTGATGGGCAATACATGTTAAGTAAGCTTTGGAAATCTTGTATTTTGAGTTGCAATAGATATTGCTATGTAGGTAGTGGGTCTTTTATGGCGTTGGGATGGACAATATGGGTTAGGTTTGTCTCTGAGTTTGAGTCAGACCGTGACTAGAGCGTTACTTGATTGGGTGTGATAGTGGGTCTCTCATGGCACTCGGATGGACAATATGAGTTAAGTTGGCCCTTGAGTTTAGACCAAACTATGATGAGGACGTTACTTAATTGGGTGGGAGAAAATATTAATAATAATTAAGTATAAGTAGACGAATAGACAATATTACTTTTCAAACTAGTTTACTGGGTTAATGGCAAGTACTTGCTCGTGACATATAGTTAACATTAGTTGTAACAGCATATATAGTGAACCATTTGAGTTTTTAATTATGTATGTGATTTATGGAAGTGTCAAGGAAGCATAAATTTCACATATCCAGCAAATAAAATTAAAGTCTAGTTCCCTGTTGAGGAAACTGTTTGCTTAGTGCTTGCGTGAATTGTACTATTTACGCAGTGGGGTGTGAGTTATGTATTTGGATGAAAATGTTCTTATCTTCGTCAAGAATTCTTTTCCACTATTATGGTAATTTCCCAATTTCTAGTCTCGTTCCATATCGATGGCCTTAACGTTAATAAAGCAGAATAATTCTAAGCAATGGAACAGTTTTGCCTTTGTTCATAATGTATTTTGATTATCTGAACAAGGGTTCGCCTTTGATATAGAATTGAAAATTACATCTTCATATAAAAGATACAAGAATACTGAATCAAAATTTTTTTTTCTCTCAAACATTGCTCTGCTTCCAATAATGATTGAGAAAAAAGAAAAGAAAAGAATGAAAGACTCGTTTTTTATACTAGCAGATTAAATAACTAGTAGATTATTATTTCAGTACTGCTAATTTTTTTATAAGTGTAATGCAAATGCAGTACCAATCCGTCAGTCCAGAAAATTCTCATTTTTCAGGTACTGTGAACGGAACAATTAACATTGTTGTTGGTGGTGGAGGGAGTCACTTATCAGATTTTAGCCCTTTGCAAACAGGATGGTGTTTAGAAAGACAAGACTATGGATTAGTTAAACTGACAGCATTCAATCACTCGTCACTTCTATTTGAGTACAAGAAGAGCAGTGATTGTAAAGTTTATGATTCATTCACCATTTCAAGAAACTACAGAGATGTTCTAGCCTGTGTACATGATGGCTGTGAACCAGTCACTTTGGTTTCATGAAGTATTTCAATTGGAAAATTGGTCCTGTATGAGTCAGCACCTGTTAAAAAATTTGAATTTAAAACTATACATTGTTGTATAACTAATATGTCGTCGATTTGACGTTATATTGAAGCCAATCAATGATGTATAGCTACAAATCTGGATTTTCCATACATGGCCGCACTGAATAACCCTCTAGGCCCTATTATGGATTATTAGTTAACTTCTGCGCTTACGGAGAAATGTTAAGCATCTTGGCATTTGCTCGTCCATTTTTGCTTCAAAAATTCCTCAACAATAGAAATTTTACAGCCAGTCATGCTCTTTCTCTGTTTAAGTAGAGTGGAAAAGTGGTACAATTCATCTGTTTTTTTTCTCTATATTGACATCATCAACATTTGTAAGTTCATTTTCATGTAAGATTTTAATTATTTGATTTAAAAAAATTATAAAAAACTGTGAAACATTATTTTGAAAGATTCTGAAAGAGATTGCATAAATCAAATTTTAGGATAATATTATATTTTTTAAATAATATTTAAATTTTTTATTTTAAATAATGTGTTAAATAATTATTTAATAATAAAATAGTGTAACAAATAATTTTAAAAAATATATCATTTCATCTTATTTGATACATCGAGATAAAAAATTTGATATATCAAGCGAAGCATTTCTTAAAATCTAAGTAGATAAACTTGTAAGTCTAGTTGATTTTTTTTAAAAAAAAAAATTATGATATAAAATTTAAACTATATCCTTTCTTGAGTGGAGATTTATACTTCAAACCTCTTAATTTTGTCTGGAAGACTTTACGAGTTGAACTAACTAATACCCACACGTGGGTGGGATGAAATTAAAAATCTTTGGCGAGTGAACATAATATTAGACTAATAGAATTTTTTTTAAAAAAATTGTTATTATGTTAAAATATTGGGGGGAAAAAGTGACAGCAACACTCATCGGCCATTTTGAAAGAAGAATGTTTACATTTTACACGCCGTGTGCTTGCTGTAAATACCAGAAACAGCTAAAAGAATAAATAACAGACAGCTTGGTCTTCGTATTCCCTCCTTTAAACTCGTTCCTCAGAAACCAAAATTAATCCTCAAAGCAGAATATGTTCCATCATTATGAAAGAACATGTACCATTTGGGGAGCCCATTGGAAGGGAGAATTTGCAGAAGCTTTAGCAAAACCACAAAGTGGACATTGCCTTTACAGGTATGTCCATAACTATGAAATAACATGTCCCATTTGCGAGACATGGCTTAAATTTTATGGAGTTTGTCTAATGGTTTCAATCTAGTCCATTGCAGCAGATGGTTAGCAAAGAGATCAATTTGATATCTCATTTAATTTAAAAATGTTTAAACTAAAGAATTAAACTAAACTCACATTAATTTTAAGAAAACTTATGTTAAAATTTATTAATTAAATAAAACTCGTTAATAATTACAAAAAATGCTAATTTATAGTATTCAAACTTTAATATAGTTAAATTATTTATTAACTTAGAAATCTATTCTTAAATAAAACTCCAACTCAAATAAAGAAAATAAAATAAGAATGAGTTAAGTTAATAAAATAAGAAATGAAAAGATTATTTGATCTCTTAATTTAATCTAAGTGTCTTAAATATTCTCTAATTTAAAAATAACTTGAAAGACCCTTGAATGACCCATCCGATGGTATTTTTTATTTGACAACATTAAGATACAGTTTTAGTCCCGCTTATTTATTTAAATTTTTGGGAAAAAAATGAAAATGAATTTTTTTTTTAAGGAAACATAATAAATCAGAACACTTCTTCTGGCCATTTCATCGTTTTTTTCCGGAGAAAGAAAAAAATAAAAGAAAAAAAAAACACGTGCACTTTTCTTCTTCCCTTTTTTTCTCATTTATTAACAAAACAATAAACACAAGAGGCGTGTTGGACCATTTAGAAATGGGAGCAAAGACTTGTAATAAACAAATAATTATATTATAGAAGAAGTAAGGAAGTGGGTTCATTTAATATAAAAAGAATTTTTTTTATATTAATAATTAAAGAAATTGTTGATTAAAAATTATTGAGATTATTAAAGAATAATTTTAAAATTATTTTGAAATCATTCTAGAATTATTCTTTTATACTCTCTTACCATATATACATGTTATTAATGTAAAATATTATTTCTTTATCTATGTTACTTTTCTATTATATAATAAGGTTACAACCTATATAAAGACTCTATTGTACAGCTTTACAATTCACAGTAAAATATATTCTCTTTACATTTCTCATATAGTATCAGAGCTTTGGTTTCTTCACTGTCATTTTGTTTAGTTAGAGATTTGTCGAATTTTTTTTTAAAACCTAACGGAATCTACCGGAGTTTTTTTGAAAAGTCGCCAAAAAATTTTGAAATCTTGCCGTCTTAGCCACCACCCATCTCCAATTATTAAGAATCCTCCGGCCGTTTCAACATCGTCGACGATACGTCAATCCGAGGTCGAAAACCGCCGGACGCGCCACCGGAATGCCACTACCGCCGGCCACTGTCACTTCAGCAACACTTTGAGATGAAAGATCTTGGCAACCTTAGTTATTTTATTGACCTTGAATCCGACTCTAAAGGGTATTATCTTTCTCTGGCTAAATATGCATTCGATCTACTTGCTAAAGCTGGGTTGACAGACAATAAGACTGTCTCCACTCTTCTAGAGCCTAATGCCAAACTCCGATCCTCTGATGGTACTCTTCTCAGTGATGTTATCCTTTATTGTCAATTGATTGGTAGTTTGGTCTATCTTACAGTTACTCGCCCAAACATTACTCATACTGTTCATGTTGTAAGTCAATTTATGGCCGCTCCTCGTACCTCTCATTATGCAGCAGTTCTTCATATCTTATGTTATCTCAAAGGTACAATTTTTTACGATCTCCATTTTTCGGCTCACTCTCCTCTTGTGTTACGAGCTTATGCTGATGCGGATTGGGCGAGTGATCCTACGGATCGTAGATCAACTACTGGATTTTGTCTTTTCTTGGGTGATTCTCTCCTTTTGTGGAAAAATAAGAAACAGATAGCTGTTGCTCGCTCGAGTACTGAAGCTGAATACCGTGCTCTTGCAAATACTACTCAAGAAATTGTCTGGCTCCGCTGGCTTCTTGAAAATATAAGTATTTCTCATACTGGAGTTACACCTCTTTATTGTGACAATCAAAGTGTTATCCAAATTGTCCACAATGATGTGTTTTATGAGTGGACTAAGCATATTGAAATAGATTGTCACTTTGTTCGACAACACATTTCTCAAGGCACTATTATGCTCCACTTCATCTCATCTGATGAGCAACCTACTGATATTTTTACCAAATATCTTCTTTCGTGCCATTTTCATACTCTAATCTCCAAACTCAAACTTACTTCTACTGCGTTATCTTGAGTTTAAGGGGAGTATTAAAGAATTATTCTTTTGTTCGACAACACATTTCTCAAGGCACTATCATGCTCCACTCCATCTCATCTGAGGAGCAACCTGCTAATATTTTTATCAAATCTCTTCTTCCGCGCCGTTTTCATGCTCTAGTCTCCAAACTCAAACTTGCTTCTACTGCGCTATCTTAAGTTTGAGGGGGGGTATTAAGGAATAATTTTGGAATTATTCTGAAATTATTTCATAATTATTCTTTTATACCCTCATACTATATATAAATGTTATTAATGTAAAATATTATTTCCTTATATATGTTACTTTTCTATTATGTAATAAGGTTACAACCTATATAAATGCTTCATTGTACAGCTTTACAATTCACAGTAAAATATGGTATATAAATGCTCAATTTCTCACAGAGATATAATTTAAAGATTAAGTTAAATGTATAAAAAATGCGAGGAGACGAAATTGATGCAAGAAGACACAAAAGAAATTTTGCACCACAACATAAAGTGGTGCCGTGGCACCGAGATACTACCTTAGTTGCACTGTGTTGCTAACCTTTGGACAAGTTGTGTTGTAGCGGCAAAGAGTTCAGATTGCAGCACTAATATACAAATCACCCCAAAATTTTTAAGTGATTTAGGATTCATTAATTTATTTTCACTCGTTTTAAAGTTTTCTTAAATCGTTCAAAATTTATATAAAAGATTGTTTATTGATTTGTAAATATATTTTAAGCGAAGATATTTGTGATTATAACAAAAAATACAAGAGAGAAAATTATTAATTTATAAAAGATATCAATTATGTAACTTTGTGTGCAATTGAGTGAGTGTTTTTTTAATGATAATTAATTTTTTTATTTTATAAAAGTTATACTTTTTATAATTATTTTATAATTCATTAATTTAAAAAATAAGTAAAATTTGTTTGCTTTTTCTTACTTTCCTTTTCTTAATTATTTTATTGCTACATTATTTACTTAAATTTACTGCTTTGTTTCAATGCTAATAATTTTATTTATTTATATATAATTATATAGACGCCAATGAAGACAGCTATTTTTTGAAATAGTATTGGTAATTGCATCTCCATTTCTTTTCTTTATCTTTTTCAATATATATATATATCAGAAATCGCCTGCACTTCTTCTTCTTCGTCCCATTTTCTAATTTTTTATTCAAAAAAAAAAAAAAAAAAAATCAAAAGTGGCGTGCACTTCTTCTTCTTCTTTTTTGCATGATTTTCAATGTATTTTCTCTGTAACTTTTTTTTTTCTTTCTAATTTAGCGTGTTTTGAATATTTTTCATTTTTTGAAAGTGAAAAAATGACCATGATGACCATTTTTTACTGTTGCAGCCATATTTATTTAGTTTTTTATATTAAAAATAGACCTAATTATTTAATTTGTACAATAAATATCCATGTTATATCTCATAAAAGGACTAGAGTAGTTAAGTATCATTTTATCATTTTCTTTATCAGAAGAAATGAAAAAGACTATTAAACATATCTTTCAAACTATCTTTTGAAATTAAAGATGTGTTCAAGCATTCAAGTCAAATTAAAATTAAAGAAATACAACCCTTCTTTTCTTCAAAAATAAAATTTTTAATTAAATTATACAATCCACTTATCTAAAAATTTTAATGCCATGCACTTTAGTAAATACTACGCATCATAATCTTCACAATTCACACTAAGTCTAAATAATTAGTTGATTATTTTCTAACACTGCTAATTTTTTTATAAATCCAACGCAGCACAAATGTGTCAGGTTTTGGCACTTCCCTTGTACAGGCTGGAGTCTTTACAAAGATTCAGACGATGGATTTGTCAAATTTACAGCTTTCATTTCAACAACTCCTTGTTTAATGTTCTAGATATGCCCTTTGGTATACAGTTTTGACTTTTAATTATTTTGGAATGGGATCCACAATTCACAGCACAAACAGTCAATTCATCTTCACAAACAGTCAATTCATCTTCATCTTGGTAAGTTCAAATCAATTTTTTGAACCAATGACTTTATATTGTCTCAAAAAAAAAAAATCAATGACTTTATATTAAAAATAATCTAAAAGCATTTTCCACAGCACAACATTTTAAAGCAATTTCTGTCAACGTCGAGAATGAAAATGTAACCATACAAGATTTTGCAAATCGAAGGCAGTGAAAACGGACAAGGTCAGGGCAAAAAGACCAAGATAGCGCTGAACTTTTTTCCTCCATTAGCAAAAGTTTGACTAAACTACTGCAAAATGAAAAGGGGCCACTTTCTAGTTTTCAAAAAGAGGGGGAAAAAAAGAGTAAATTGTACCAAGGAACTTACTTCATGAAAGCCAAATTGATTGGTTCAGAGCCATTATGTACACAGGCTAAAACATCCCTGTAATTTCTTGAAAACTGTGAAAGAATCAAAGACTTTGGCCATTACTAATCTTGCTGTATTCAAAACAGAAGTGATAAATTTAGCTTAACATGATTTTCATCTGGGCAACTCCATGATATTACTGCTCGCATTTGAATAGATTGATGCTTACAATTAGCCTCTCGGAATTCAGATAGATAATCGATGGACCAGCCTACAATACTATCAGTGGTTAATTATGGTGTGTCCATGATGAAACCTTAGGTTTTGGGCATGCCAAGACCTCTATAAAATTACAGCCAATGTCTCAAACTCATCCTCCTTTAGCCGGTTATAACATGAGAACGATGGTCACATTCAACACCATGCATAATTGACTATGAAGCTCTAACATGTTTCAATCCGAAAGAAAGCAATAGTACATGAATAATATTTTATGCTCCTTTACAATCAGTAATATTAATATTTACATTTCGGGAAAAGAGCAATTTAAGAGTTTGTCCTAATTTATAATTTTGTTCCACAATTTCTTTTTAAAAAAAGAGTAATTTTTTCCCAATTTATTAATAAAATTTTGTTTGTTTTTACAACGTTAAAATTAAAAGTCAACACAAAACTTTAAAATGAGTTAACAAATTAGTCATATGTCAATCACGAATTAACTATTAATAAAAATAAAATATAAAAAAAACATTTGATGCATTTTTATAAGTGTAAACTTTAATATTTATTTTATAATTAAATTAACTAATAAAAAAATAAATTTTTTTTGTCATTATGTTGCTGGCGACAGCAACCAACCATTAGACTCGAGACTCCAACAAAAAGAATAATTAAAATTTATGTTATTAGACATAATTTTTTTTATATGTACAATGATAAAGTAATATTTTTGGCAAAAATTAAAAGAGGTCCAACATGATAAAGAATACAATGACTATTGTTACTAATCTATTTAGTAATAGTAACGATACAAGTCATTGCCTCATTATTTAATGATTAGATTAAAAAAATAAAATAAAATGATATAAATTTTAATTATTTTTATTGTTGGAGTCTATTGGGTGATAGTAACTGGCCATCACTTCTCATTAACAATGGTGATAGATGCTTTTTTATTTTTAAATTATTTATTTTAAAAAATAAATTATTTTATTTATTTAATAATAATTTCATTTAAAGATTTACAATTAAAAAAAGAGAGAAAAATAGATGAGAATAAAAAATTTATTTTATTTAATTAAAATTTATTAAATAAATAGATAAAATTACACCACAAATTTAAAATTAAATTAGATAATAGTTATCTATTATGATCAGTTGTGTCAGCCTAAAGTAAAAAATGTTAATACAGAGAAAAATTAGCTTTTTCCTCAAAATTAAAAATCATGTTTAGATGACCTTTTTGAAACTTATGAATTAAAATTGATAAATTAGGTTAAATTTCTAATATAAAAATATCTTTTTCCCTTACAATTTTTAAAAAATATAAATATTTTTAGAAACCGCTTGCATGCTGATGTAAGTGATTATTAATAACAATAGTAACAATGCGCTTGATATAATAGCCCAATGATAAAAGGAGTCTCAAGTTCAATTCCCCTCTCCAATAATAATAATAATAATAATAATAATAATAATAATAATAATAATAATAATAATAATAATAATAACCCGTTTTAACGGGCAGTGTCTTCAATCTTCCTCCCCCCTTTTAAACTCGTCTCTCTATAAAAACCCAGAAGCTGCAAACCAAACTACATCACAAGGCTTAGGTTTCTTGAAAATCAAGCTACAATTCTTCATCCTGCACTTAGTTCAATTTCCCCTCCCCATTAATTTTGTATTAGCCAGAAAAGTCAAACAAGTATGATGCGGGGAATCTAAATGGCATCAAAGGTTATATATTAATCCTAGTTCAAAATCTGCGGGTTTGAGTATCAGAGGTTTTGTGCTGAAACCCAATAATGAAAGGGAGGTTTAGAGTGTCTGTGTTGGTGTTTTTGTTATTTTTTGCCGCAAATAATATAAGCTTGGGATGGGCTCATGTTAATGGATTTGGGGAGCAGCCGCTCGCCAAAATTGCTATTCACAAAACCATTCTTGCGCTTCATAGCTCCGCTTCTATTAGAGCTCAGCCTCTCGTTCTTGGTTTGAAGGTAACATTTGTTTTTGTCATTTCCTTTTTATGGTATTTGTCTTGTCATGTCGATTAAATTTGGCTTTTAGTTTGCTACATATATATGTTATACGCTGTTCTATTTTCTGGGGGTGATTGGTCCTACAAAATTTGCGACGAATTCAAATGGATGAAACAATGAAGAGAAAATTATAAGTTTTTGAAAGTTAGGTTAATGATGATTAAGTGAATTTCAAATTTAATATCAATTAAATTGGTACTATTTGGTTAGCTGACCATTTGAAAGTTACTCCTTTCTTTCTTTTCATATTGTAATAGAAGTCAGAATACCGTCTTTTGTGATGGTTACTTTTGCTTATATTTTCAGCCATACTTCCTTGAATGTGTTTCCTTGAGTGATTTTATGATGCTCATCATGTCTTCAATATGATAAGGGTGATGCAAAATTTTAAAATATTCACACAGAAGTGGGAATTGCTTGTTTGAAATTTTAAGTCTTGAACTAGTTATGCTTTTACCGAGTTTGAAGGTATACAAGTTAATTTTGTCTTCACTCTTCTCGTTTGCATGATTGCAGGGGGAGGATACTCAGTGGGTTACTGTGGATCTGGTCTTCCCTGATCCATCAACGGATGATTGGGTTGGTGTTTTTTCTCCAGCAAAATTCAAGTAATTTCTGTCTTTCACCCTATGAATAGCTCAAAATGTGATTGTTTGAAACAAATTATTAAATGAATCTTTTATAGGAACTAACATTTTCAACTGACTAATTTCTCATTATAATCGTTGTATGACCAAATACATGCCTTTAATGACATATATTTTAGGAATTTTCTTTCATTTATGTTTCAGATATTAACTAAACCTTATTTTGGTATGTTAGCTCATCAAGCTGTCCACCAGTAAATGAACCAAAAGAACAGATACCATATATCTGCTCAGCCCCAATAAAGGTATGTATAATATAGATTGCAATTGGAGATCAAAGTTACTTACAAAGAATCTGTATGAATTTGGCATACTTTTGGTTTCAGTACAAGTATGCCAATCATTCCAATGCAGCCTATACAAAGACGGGGAAAGCTTCTTTGAAGTTTCAGCTTATAAATCAGCGGGCGGATTTCTCCTTTGCATTATTTTCAGGCGGGTTATCAAACGTGAGTTCACGCTTTGTTTTGCGCATTCTTTCTCACCTTAGAATTTCTTAAACATGTGAATACATCATCTTGATGCATACTACTTTATCTATGTTGGTCCTATGTATTAATTTTAAGTAACTTTGGTGACATCTCATTTGGACTTACTCTGCATTTTGGCTATGCAGCCAAAACTAGTGGCAGTTTCAAATTTCATATCATTTGCCAATCCTAAAGCACCCCTGTATCCGCGTCTTGCTCAAGGGAAGTCTTGGAATGAAGTAAGTTGGTTTTTAACTTATTAATAATGAGTTGTATCATTGTTTTGTGAAATTTATTTTAGGTATTGATTCCAGAAGAAGTATCTTCTGGTACAATATCCCAAGCTCACCAGAACTTCTGTAATGTTTTGCAAGCAAGTACTATTAGTTTTATAGAGTTCCTCAAACCTTTTATTTCAGGAAGTATAAATCTCTGAGGATTTTATGGAAGTAGGCATAACCTTTGCTTTTAGTTTTAGATGATCTAATTGTTTTGTTAAAGATATTAGCTTTCTCAAGAGTCCTGTGATTCATATCAAACTTTGCTAAATTAACATGAGATCGGTGGTTACTGAAGGTACTTCATTTTAGCAAACCTTTCACAACTGTTAAACGAGCTTTATGGAGCAATGTATGGCCTGCGTTGTTTGGCTCACTGGAAGTGTAATTCTATTTATTAAATGACATTTTATTTGTTATGTAGATGACCGTAACGTGGACGAGTGGCTATGACATTGATGAAGCTATGGCATTTGTTGAATGGGGTTTGAAGGGAGATTCACAGTCGCGGTCACCAGCTGGGACATTGACATTTTTTCAAAATGACGTGTGTGGTAAAATACATTGATCCCATATGAATATGGCTTCAAGATGCTTGATCCCACTAAAAGATTATGATTCGAGAAGCAGTAGTATTTTATCCGAACTCATTTGTTATTCACGTACAAGCCTCGTCATGTATGTTTTCTTCATGATAGTGAAGCACGGTTATAGATTGCCGACTGCAAGTTAAGAGCACTGTCTGCCAAAATTTTGAGCCCATTTTAAAGTTTATATTATTTGATAATTCTTCTGTCATGAAATATAATTATAAGGCATACTCTCTTAGATTGCTTTTCATCATAAGACTTGGATTGCTTACATTTTATGCAAACACCAATTCCTCTTTAGGCCTGTCTCTAATCATATCGAGGAGAAGAGGATTTTCACCAACTTGAAGTATTACAGTTGGTAGCCCGTAGCATAATGAAGTTACCTTGTTATTCTGCAGGTTCGCCTGCAAGAACAGTTGGCTGGCGTGATCCTGGGTTCATACACACAAGTTTTCTGCAAAACTTGTGGCCTAACCAGTTGTATGCATCTTGAAGATTTGTTTTCTTTTCTGTACAAGTGTTGTAGAGTCAATGTGATATTAATTTAACATAGTTGCGTAATGTTTTTCAGGTATACCTACAGGATGGGTCATGTCTTACACAATGGTTTGTATATCTGGAGCAACATGTATTCATTCCGAGCATCCCCTTATCCTGGACAAGACTCTTTACAGCGTGTCATAATATTTGGTGACATGGGAAAGGTACTAATATGCAAACCTGCCTGAAGCTCATTCTTGTGTATAGATTGAAAGGAAGTTATGATATCTGTTTGTTAGTGGGTCTGCTGGCACTAATTTGTTATACCTGTCCAAGGGAAAAAAAGAAAAAATTGCACATGCAGTTCATTTGTTTTCTCTTAGTTTGGGACGTTAAATTCTAATGGGATAGAGCTCTCCACAGTTTCATTTTTTGAAGTATGCATTTTCATGTTTCTGTAGCATAAATGGGCTAAAGATAGCTTATAATGTAAGTTCATGAACAGCATGGTCAGACCTCATCACTGAACTTCAGTCTTTTTCATTTTTTCACGGTTGCTCAAATCTATCAGCACCAACTCTTTTTACGTCAACTTGAAGATAGAAGATAGGCACCAACAGCCAATTGGGTGTGATACTGTATACTTAGAGATGACAACGTGATCTTGAACTCTGTCATCTGTTCATGAATGCCAATTGGATGCGATACTGCATATTTAGAGATGACAGCATGATTTTGAACTCTGTCATCTGTTAATGAATGAATAAAATAGCCTTGGGTCTCAACTAGGATGATCGAGAACCCCTGTTAAGAATCTAATGCTTAGATGCATTCTCTACTTCTCTTGTATTCATTCTTATATAATCTTAATAACACGGACATACGTGTACTGAGTCATTTAATACTCGTGTTTCTTCCAATATTTTCAGGCTGAGCGTGATGGTTCAAACGAGTATAGTGATTATCAGCCTGGCTCATTAAACACTACAGACCAGCTCATTAGGGACTTGAGCAATATTGACATAGTTTTTCATATAGGAGACATAACATATTCAAATGGATACATCTCGCAGTGGGACCAATTCACAGCCCAGGTGGAGCCTATTGCATCAACCGTACCTTACATGATTGGAAGGTTTATTCCACTTGCAAGTGAAACCTTGTCATATGTTTTTGAAAAAAGATTTTGAGGTTTGATTGATGGCACTGGTTGAATCATATTGTTTTCCTTTCTTCTGCAGTGGTAATCATGAAAGAGATTGGCCAAATTCAGGATCCTTCTATGATACTACAGATTCAGGTGGTGAATGTGGTGTGCCAGCAGAAACAATGTTTTATGTTCCAGCTGAGAACAGAGCAAAGTTTTGGTAACTCACTTATATTCTGTTCAAGTAATTTATAGTTTGAGAATCTTATTCTTGGCCTAATAATTGAAATCTTTATGGCAGGTATTCAACTGATTATGGCATGTTCCGCTTTTGTATAGCTGATAGTGAGCATGATTGGAGAGAAGGATCTGAGCAATATAGATTCATTGAGCAATGCCTTGCATCAGTGGACAGACGGAAACAACCTTGGCTCATCTTTTCTGCTCATCGTGTACTTGGGTATTCCTCTGATAGTTGGTATGCCCAAGAAGGCTCATTTCAAGAGCCCATGGGAAGGGAAAGTTTGCAGAGGCTTTGGCAGAAGTACAAGGTTGACATTGCTTTTTATGGCCACGTCCACAACTATGAAAGGACTTGTCCAATTTACCAGGTAAGGAGAATAGCAAGATAGAAAGCATTTTTCCAATACATTCAAGTTAGATTATATGCACTATGAAACCATGCAATATTACTGTATGCAATATGTTATATATGGATTTTGCTAAGGTCTACCTATTTGTATAAATCACTGCACGAAAGTGTACATTTCCTTTATCATTTTGTTATCTATGATGGTGGTGCAGAATCAGTGCGTGAATTCAGAAAGACATCATTATTCTGGCACAGTGAATGGAACAATCCATGTCGTTGTTGGTGGGGGAGGGAGTCACCTATCAGAGTTCAGCGAATTGACTCCCAGTTGGAGTCTTTATAGAGATTATGATTTTGGATTTGTCAAACTGACGGCATTTAACCACTCATCTCTGCTCTTTGAGTACAAGAAAAGCCGGGATGGAAAGGTTTATGATTCCTTCACCATTTCGAGGGACTACAGAGATGTCTTGGCTTGTGTCCATGATGGCTGTGAATCAACCACTTTGGCATCTTGAATCATTTCACACATATTATTTATCTGAAATGTGCTTCTATTGATGATGCTGTGTAAAATGTTTTGAGGCAATAAAGTTTATGAAATTTACTACCTCTGAGACCGGTCAAGAATTCAATAAACACAATTAAGATTATCTGATACAAATCAGAATTGTATATAAAGCATGTGTAGTATTTTCAATGTGCAATAAAACTCAGCAAGATTAAAGATACAGACAAATCTGATACACACATTATGTAAAAATTTATTTCCCACAAATCATGGCTAGAAATTGCAAATAAACTGCTGCTTATGTTGATACCAAAACAATTTCACATGACTTTATTTGTTTATTTTGTCAAGGAAAAAAGAAATTAGATTAACAAAGCAAAAAGATAAAGTGATACACAAGCAGACCAGATGACCACAAAGTGAAAAAAAAGATGTTGTATTTACTCTCCATTTGATGAAAGCGGAAGCTCATTTTTCAGGGGATTGTTATCACATATTTGGAGGGCATTTAGTAATCAGGATCAGTATTAAGATCAATAGAAGCAAATTAAAAACACAAGAGAGTGAACATTGACAGAAAATGCATATTTTTCTGCCAAACCTTGGAGTAATTGTTAGAAAATATGAGTGCTCGACTGTGCCTTTTAGCCAAGATATTGTAAATCACCCTTTCTCAAGCTTCCCATTCACTATTGTAACGATTACTGAAAGTTGGAAAATGAACAAATAATCAGCAACACTTATCAACCAGATTGCCTTGTGAACATAAGATGGTCTGGAACAAAATAACCATATTTAGAGATCACAGCATGATTTTGAACCCTGTCATTTGTTAACCAATGAATAGAATAGCATTCGACCTCAACTAGGATATGCTTGAGAACCCAAGCTAATGATCTGATGCATAGATGCAAGCCCTTCTCTGCCTCTGTTACGTTAATAGCACTATATTATTATATGCTCTACAACATGCACAATAGTTTTCTGTTATGATCCAGTGAGCATTGCTGTCCATGAATTTTGCTATGAGTTACTACCCATTTGTATAAACCATGGATTGAATTTGTTCAAGGCCGCATGTGTGTAAATTGAGTTCCGATTGTTGTTTTCTTTTATAAAAATGAAAATTATCCTTCTGATTAATATTTTGAGAATCCAAAAACACATTTGGTGAATGGTAATATTTTTCTAAAAATAAAAACTATAATAACGCATCTGGTTGAAATGTTTCAGAAAGCTATTTTTCAATAACCTCATTAACTACATATCATGCAATTTCTATTATTCTCAGTGCTTAATTCTTAGAAAATCAATTAACAAAGTTGCGTTATTTCTCTTATTTGAAAATATTTTAATGGCAAATAAAAGAAAACAGTAAGTTCTTTAAATTTACACCTTTGAGACCAGTGAGACTTACCATAACATGAGAATTGACACATGATTATTCGATACAAATAGTAATTGTATACAAAACAAAGCATACCTCTATATATCTGGGCATGCCTAATCTGCAATAGCAAAGGTGTGTATCATAAACTCAGCAAGATATAAACCAAATCTATACACAATAAGTGAAAAAAAATTTGCCGCAAACAGTGGCAAGAAATTACATGTGAACTGCTTCTTACAGATTCTTACAAAAACACTCTAGATATGAGTTGCCATCTATGTAACTAGTAAAAGCATACAAGGGAGTGAAGTGCCATGGCACCGTTATGGAGGGTGACTGTTTTGCACAAAAATGAAAAAACCACCGGTCTCCAGCACTCCACGTCAATCATCCATCACCACATCACAAGGTTTGTTTTCTTCATAATCTGATGAGCTACAAGATGCTAGCAGATCATCAAACTTTAGAGGAGTGTGTCTAACCATATATTGAAATATAACCTGCAGTTCAAATTCCAGGGATGTTGTAACGATATATTTTAAGAAAAAAAGGAAAAAGCTCCGCAAAAATATATGCCAGGCTTGAAAAATTGCTAGGGTACTTCTATTACAGTTCACATACCTTTATCTATTTATTTATTTTTCACAAGGAATATGGAAAATTTTAACAACCCAAAGTGATGGGATATATACAAGCAGACTAGATGTCCACAAAGATATATATATATATATATATATATATAGGGAGATGATCTAGTCTACCGAGCTCACTAAATGGCAGCAACATTGTCACGTGGAGCTATCTAGTCAATCCACAACTTCTGCACAATTCATGATGTGCTACAAAATCTTGCCACATGTTCAAGTGCTCATCATGTATGGAAAGCTACGTAGCTTACTAGAACAAAACTCTATACACACACACACACACACATACATATATATATATTTTCTCATTTTGATGAAAGTGGAGGCTGAATTTAAGTATATATTCTCATTTTGATGAAAGTGGAGGCTGAATTTAAGTATATATTCTCATTTTGATGAAAGTGGAGGCTGAATTTAAGGGGATATTTGTCATACAGTCAGAGAGCAATTAGTATCTACACCAACCAGGTTCAGCACTAAGATCAGCAGAAGCAGGTATATAGCAGACTGACAGACAGAGAATATTTTTCAACCAACCTTAGAGTAACTGTCCGCGAACATGCGTGCTCGATTAGCCTTACCAAGATAATGTAAATCAGACTTTTCAAGCTTCCCATCCACAAAACTCAATCCTCCATCACCTATGGCAAACTTCAAAAGACTACCGGATTGCAAACCTGACTGGAAATGAACAAATAAGCAACACAGATCAATGAGATTGGCCTGTGAATATAAGAGTCTAGAAGAAGGGCACATAAATAAAACATCTGAAACTGCCAACCAGTTACGCTTGACACCAGATATAAGTCAGAAGTATACCCAACCCAACCCGGGACATATCTCACCGTCAGAATAGTAACATAATAAAGATCAAGAGAGCTGATTCCATTCTCAATTCAGGCAACAGCCACCAAAATAACAGACGCTGGCAGGTAAGAGATAGGAAAATATGCTATGAAATGCCCTAATTGTTTTCCCTGGCTAAACTGCTATGCACTTGCAGACTGCCCACTCATCCTTCTCTTCCTTAGCCTTTGACAATATGTTCTATCCAGAGCCTAACCCCATTTCCAGGGTACCAAGCAAAACAACTATTAAACTACTGCTCTAGAGAGCATGCCAGCACAACTGAAGAGTCTAGAGAGTGGTTACATAGGTATAAATGCTTCCCAAACACTCCCCACAGTAATGCTTAATGCGAGGTAAGTAAGTGCAAAAAATCAGTTCAATTAGATGAGAGTAAAGATAACCAGGCTAGATCCAAGCAGTTAACCTATAATGCACCACACCTTTTGTATGAATTCCACCTCTAAGCAGCCGAAGATGACTGGAGGATCATCTGATGTAGATAGTTTCCCATCACCTTGCATTTCCAAAACTACCTGATACAAAATATAAGAAAATTGTAACACTTCAGCCGCTCAAAATATAATTTTTTTTTTATTATTATCCATGATACATATGAAATCATTGTAAAGATACAAGTTCAATTGACCCCCATAATTTGCCTTCATAATTAAATTTTCTATTCATAATATCTTCCCCTGCTTAACCAAAACTAAAGGAGTTTGCACATGGAAAACCATTATTGCTCAACTATAGAAATATTTATTTATGAAATGTGGCTTCTGAAGCTGATGCATAAACAAAATTTAATAAAATCTAATGATATGAATGTGAAGGTGCTGAAAGAGGAGTCTAAGACCCGTTAACTATTGAAATGTGATTACTGATGCATAAACAAAATTTATTAAATTTCACACTTGCTTCCCAGAGCTAAGGTTTGCCACCCTATTATCCAAAGTCAATACAAACCAATCCATGTCCAGCTTCATAATTTCTAGAAAATTACAAAATAATCAATTTATGAAACAACTAAATTAAAGGATAGGAAACAATAAAGAAGCACTGGAAAGCATGGGTTGGGTTGCAACTAGAAGATACCTGTTGTTGGCTCAGAACCTGTCCAGTACTATCGGTGTCAATAACATACTGACTACAATGTTCATCCTTCCAGACTAATGCCAGAGGTGTATTTCCAGTTTGATAGTGCGCATGCCTTAGAGAGACAATGTAAACATCATTAGGAGAAAAAATACTCACAGAACAGAAGATGAATAAGTCACTGAAATCCCAAAAGTATGAGGTACAAACAGCTTATAATCATATGAAAACTACAAAATCTCACAAGGTGTTCTAAATCAAACAACACTAAGCACCATGCCATAAGGCGATGGCACAGGAATAATATTAAATAAATGCTCCCCTCTACATTTCCTATTGTTAATAAAAGCGGCAACAAATTCCACCTAATGCAGAGGCAAGAATATCTTTCTAAAGATTTTGAAAATGAGAATATCTCTGAATCCCCATCTTATTGGTGTAAACCAACGCTTCTTTCTTTGTTTCCACTAACAGCAAGATTATAGAAAACAGCATTTATGAAACTGGGATAAAAAGAGCATACTTGTTATAAAACAATAGCCCATCCTTGACATAAGGCACATCTCCTGTATAAGCTGCATATAGGCCACTCTGGTCACAGTTGTACACAGGAACTGGACTAAATCTGAATTTATGGTAACGCGAAGGAGAATCACAAGCTCCAGTCTCAGCAAGCTTGGAGTTCAACCAAAAAAACCTGAACTCAGCAGTGCAATCGTAGAGAGAGTAACCACGCCAGCAAACCATGTCAATCACATAATAAGTTTGATCCAACTGCAAAGCAACAACCACCACATGATTGTCAACAAACATTGACATTGAAACCATGTAAAAAACACACCAGATTTGGAGAAAATACTACTCAATGTACCTCATGAAATATGCAGTCGAGTATACAATATGATTGAGAAGACCCTGATAGGTCTTTTGTTCTCGCCCCGCTAGGTAAAGCAGAGGGGAAATGATGCAAAATAGAGCCATTGCGTACTCTACTAACCGTTGTTCCATTACATGAAACAACCATGCACCGTTTTCCGGCAGGCCTCGCAAATACATACCTTAAAAATAGAAACACAAATTTCAAGCAGCAATGTCATTATTTCTACTAAAAAATTTACAATCAATGACTACTCAATGTTTAGTATCTTTTAACTTCTTTTTGCCAATTCATTTACTATTATGATGATTATTATTATTATTATTATTGAAAAAGAAATGAAAGAAAGACTCTTACTTGTTAGAGTTACAAAATTAATAATATTAAAATCACATTTTATAGTAGAAATTACTTCTTTCTCGCTTAGGTTTTCATATTTTTCCATTATTAAATAAATATAAATGATATAATTTTTTACCAGTCATGGCTTAAGCGATCAGGGACATCGATCATCCACTCAGGGAGCATCAACTGACTGGCAAACCACTTGCGAGCTTCGGCTCCTTTAAGCCTCGAAGCCTGACGAATATCAAGGTCTTTCGTCAAAGCTCCAGTTTCTTGCTCGGTTTGGGTTTGGGTTTCGGGTTCCGGTACAAGTTCGAATTCGAGTTCGGGCGCGGGTTCGGGAGTTTGCGATTGGAGGGAGAGGACGGAGGAAGCTAAGCAGCGAGCGTGGTGTTGAGCATCGCGTCGACTCTGTGCTTGGCGCTGCAGCGAGAGTTCCCTGCGCCTCTGTTGATCGGAGATTACTGGTCGTTTGAACGGACGGCGGAGATCGTGGGGCGCCATTGAACTCCACTTTCGTATTTTAGAATTCTCTTACAAAAACACAACGGTTCAATTTATTGAATGAACGGGACAAATACGACGTCGGCTCGACGATGTAGGGAAAAAGCAGTGCCTTTAAACGACATCGTATCTTGCACGCAAATACACAAATTTTTAAGCGCAAAAAACGCACCGTTTTCGTTCATTACTTGAAAACTCCTCGTCGAGGTCGTTACAAGTACAACGACCGCAACTACTCTGGCGGATCTCCCAATGCTGACTCCAGTAGTAACGTGTTCAAATCAGAACAATTTTTTGTCTTCTCAAAGCAGGAAGAGAAAGCACTAGGGATCAGTGTTGGCTAAATTTGTTCTGAATTGCAATTTCAAAGCGTAACAACGACGTCGTTACGCTTACTTTTCGTGAATTTTGAACTCGAATGTCTCTTCCCAGAGCTACAATCAACACTCTTTAAAGGTACAGTTTCTCAGCACCTATCAGTGATTGCTAATTTCGTTCTGAATTACAGTTTCTCAACGCGTGTTAGTGTTTAATATATTGATTCTAAAGTTTAAAGATGGAGATTCCGCTGTTGCGTTACCAGAGTATATCACTGGATCAAACACAAAGTAGTTGTAGCTTCCTTTCCTTTCCAGATAATAAGTTTTTCAAGGAGAGATCTTTGTTTTCTGGGTATTATTTTTCGTTTAATAAAAGAAAATGGAAGAATCCATTCCATAGAATCAAGTGTTCTTTACTGGAGCAAGAGCTAAAGCCCCGACCTAAACCAAATAAAATTAATGTTGAGGAATTAAAAGAGAGTAATTTGCGAGAGATCCAGATCAAGAAACCCAGTGCACGGATTTGTAGTCAGATAGAGAAGTTAGTATTGAACAAAAGGTATCGAGAAGCCCTTGAATTGTTCGAGATTTTGGAGTTTGAAGGTGGTTTTTATGTGGGTAGTAGCACTTATGATGCATTAATTAGTGCTTGTATCGGTTTGAAGTCTATTAGAGAAGTGAAGAGAGTGTTTAATTACATGCTAAGTAATGGCTTCGAACCAGATTTGTATATGAGAAACAGGGTGTTGCTTATGCATGTCAAATGCGGGATGATGATCGACGCACGTAAGTTATTTGATGAAATGCCTGAGAGGAACTTGGTTACTTCGAACATGATAATTGTGGGGCTCATTGACTCTGGGAATTATTTAGAGGCATTTCGGGTGTTTCTAGATATGTGGAAGGAGTTTTCTGATTCTGGGCCCCGGACATTTGCTACAATGCTTCGGGCATCGGCTGGACTGGGACTCATTTCTGTGGGACAGCAGCTGCATTCCTGTGTTTTGAAATTGGGTGTTGGCACTGATACTTTTATGTCTTGTGCATTGATTGACATGTATAGTAAATGTGGGAGCATTGAAGATGCTCAATTTGTTTTTGATGAGATGCCGGAGAAGGATACTGTGGGATGGAATTCAATCATATCAGGTTATGCACTTCATGGGTATAGTGAAGAAGCTCTGGATTTATATTATGAGATGCGTGATTCTGGAGTTAAAATGGATCATTTTACATTTTCTATAATTATAAGAATTTGCACAAGGTTGGCTTCTTTTGAACATACGAAGCAAGCTCATGCAGCTCTAGTTCGTCATGGTTTTGGATTAGACATAGTAGCAAACACAGCACTTGTGGACTTCTATAGCAAATGGGGAAGCATAGAAGATGCTCGGCATGTTTTTGACAAGATGCCCTGCAAGAATGTCATATCTTGGAATGCCTTAATTGCTGGATATGGTAATCATGGTTGTGGAGAGGAAGCCATTGAGTTGTTTGAGCAGATGCTTCTTGAAGGAATGAGACCCAACCATGTAACGTTCCTTGCTATTTTATCTGCTTGTACCCGCTCAGGATTATCAGAATGTGGGTGGGAAATTTTTCAGTCCATGAGTAGGGATCACAAGATCAAGCCTCGTGCGATGCATTATGCTTGCATGATAGAGTTATTGGGTCGAGAGGGGCTTTTAGATGAAGCCTTTGCCTTAATTAGAAATGCTCCCTTCAAACCTACCACGAATATGTGGGCTGCCTTGTTAACTGCTTGTAGGGTACATGGGAACTTAGAACTTGGGAAATTTGCAGCAGAAAAGCTTTACGGAATGGAACCTGAAAAACTTTGTAATTATATAGTTCTTCTGAATATATATAACAGTTCTGGCAGGTTAAAGGAAGCTGCTGAGGTTGTACAGACCTTAAGAAAAAAGGGTTTGAGAATGCTTCCAGCATGCACTTGGATAGAAGTCAAGAAGCAAACGCATGTTTTCCTTTCTGGAGATAAAAGCCATGCCCAAACAAAGGAGATTTACCAGAAAGTGGATAGCTTGATGTTAGAAATATCAAAGCGTGGCTACGTTCCAAAGGAGAAAACTTTGCTTCCTGACGTGGATGAACAGGAGCAGCGTGTAATGAAGTGTCATAGTGAGAAACTGGCAATAGCTTTTGGACTAATCAACACTCCGGATTGGATGCCACTGCAAATTGTGCAGAGCCACAGGATTTGTTGTGACTGCCATAATGCATTTAAGTTGATAGCTATGGTTACTGGACGCGAAATTGTCGTGAGAGATGCCAGTAGATTCCACCATTTCAAAGATGGGATGTGTTCTTGTGGTGATTATTGGTGAGGGTAAAACACTAATTTAATCTAGGTTCCTAGGAACTTCATCGTTTGAAATTCTTTTGCCTCTGATTTTCTACATAGATATACAGTAATGCAAGCATACGTTGTAACATCTAGTCCAATTTCATAAATAAAAGCTAGAGTTCATTTCTCAAGAGCTTTGTAACTTCATCAGCAGATCTATATATAGTTTGGCTTTGCATTTCTGTTTGTTATCGTTTCTTGATTGACTTGACCCCAAAATTTCCTAACGCATTTATTTGATATCCAATCTCTAAATCGTTAATACAAATAAAATGTAGTTGCAAACTGTCCTAAGTTCTATTAGCGAAGTTCTCATTTCAAGTTCTCAGCATCCTCGCTGAAAAATTCTTTCTTAAAATAAATTGCCATGGACTCAAAAGTGAGCTTAGAAATATAAGTAAAATGGTTTTAAAGAAAGACATTTTTCTTAAAAGTCATGCTTTTATAAAACTATTTAAAGTTTTTTTTTTCTTAAATCCCAATCTAGTAAATCTGAAAATAAGGAATTCCCGAAATCCATTTATATAGAATTGAAAACTAAGAAGCAAGCAGAAGTAACAAAACTAATGAATGAAAAGATGGAGCAAACGCTTTGGGGACATTTGCCGCTACTGGTTAGGTCAAACTCGAAAGAATCGGTCGAGTACATTCTTCAAACTCTCTGGAGAACCCGCAAGACTGGTCTCGACGCCGCCGACCGTCGCATCATCTGCGACCTCCTCCAGCTCCAGAACGACTCCGACCTCGACCCGGTTTTATTTTCACCCTATTCTCTCTCTCTCTCTCTCTCTCTCTCTCTCTCTCTCTCTCTCTCTCTCTCTCTCTATAATGTTGATCGAAATCACTTCCTGTAGCTTTGCTTATCCTTCACTAAATTTTGATTTTGTGGGTAAATTTGAAAACTTCAAATGCCTTCTGATGTAAATTCTCAGCATATATGGTGTAGCTATTCTTTAACTTCCTGAGATATTGAAGTGAGCATGAGATATTTCAATGACTCCAAGTTTCAGTAATGCAGAACACCAAATTTATTTTGCAACTTTAATGCTATCAACTGGTATTGATAAATATAGTCCAAAAAAAGCTAGGATTGATAGAGAAAGTCTTCAATGCTTCTGCCCTCGTAGGAATATCCAATAAAATCATGTCACTTATTCTAAGAATTTTCTCTAGTATTTCTTGTGAACTACCATGATTGGTTGATTCATTAAATAATGAGATACCATTGAATGGGCTCATGGATGACGTGTTGGCAGCACCATGTAAGAATTTCTGGTATTTTATAAATAACTTTGGTAATTATGTCGAAAAATTAAATAAATAACTTGGGTAAAAGTTATTATCTCTCTCTCTCTTTTTTATGCGTAGCTTTTAGTATGCCTACGGACATTAATTCGAAGGTGTGTTTATGAGAACATTGGCAAGGATGAGATTCAGAAGCTGTTTCCCAATGAGGTTCTGCCAGAATTACAAAGGCTATTGACACTTTTGTTACAAAAGTTCCAAAGAGAATGGCGTGAAGAGGTATTCAAGGACCAGGTCAGACGTTCAAATATCCTACATGAGACTCAATGATTATCTCTACTACCTAGGACACAAGGGATCAAACATTTTATATTTGGATTGGATGAATTATATTCAGGTCGGTTTGCCTCGGCTAAAGGCGATGACTTGGGACATGGCAAATCAGGAATCAACGGCAATGACCGAACCTGTGGCTGTTATCAATTTGAAGGTATGTGACTAGACATTTGAACTTTTAGTGTGAACTTTTAGCTGTAATTGAAGTAAATAAATGCTTTAGAAGTTATGAAAGTGCTTACAATAAGGTAAGAGTGTGATTTATATATTGTACAGCTTCAAAATGATGCTAAGCCCCAGCCAGGTGAGGTGGACGTGAAGTTCCAATTGGCAAAAGATACTCTAGAAACGATGCTGAGATCCATGTACTGTATAAGAGACCAGTTGTCTAATGTGGTAAGTTGATATTCTTGAATCTGCATTTTGTTCCATCTATGTGTTACTGAATTCATATTTTTATTGGACCAAGATCCTCTTTTAAGTTAAGTTTTCACCTATGCAAATACAAGCATGTGACTGGTGATTGATAAAAAGAAAAATAGTAAAAGAAAAGATCTTGACCACCAATGCCTAATATAATATAGTACACATGTCGAAAGATCCGTAAAAATTTAGGTGAGCTTAACTTAGGAGAGGATCCAAATTCATTTTTATTTCCCTGTTGGTCTATCTTAATATGTTATATTGGTACCAGGGGGAGTCATCAAACAGGAATTTATCTTAAGAAACCAATGCAGGGTAGCTTGTCAATATGGTTCAAATAGGAAGGTACAGTTCAAGCCCAGAATCTGTTTTTCCTTGTAGATTTCATTTGGAGGTAATGTTTTGTATGGTGATTAATATCACCAATTGCCAGATTTATTGAAATAACTTTCTTTTTGTTTGGTCTGAGTTGCTCTCATACCCCCATCCATGAATCCCTTTGTTACTTCACCACTTCACCTCATGAGGATTTCCTTCATCAAAGTTGCTGTTCTTTTTCGTGTGGAAAGAAAAACATATGTATGTGAGAAAGGGAGGGAGTTTCTGTTTAAATGGGATTTAGAGATTTATTGTATTAGAAAGACATGCTGAATTCCATGTCTTTGGCAGCAGCAATTTGTGGGAGCAAGTCGGGTTTGCTTTTCTTTTACTTAATGCATGTTTTAATATTGCAGATTAAGTGTTTTGGTCCTGATTGAGAGCCATCCTTGAAGCAGCTCAAGGAACCTCAGTCCAATTGAAAAAGTGCCCTGTGATATAACGCCAGCTCGGATGATGTCTGGATTGATACAGTATGGGAAGCATTGGAAACTTCACTCCATGTAGATTATCTTCTTATATTTTTTTTTCCTAAAATGAAGATTCAAACATAATTCTTCATTGCAAATTTATGTTACTAGTCTGAGGAAGTTCACTACCTCCTTCATTTTCACACATCAAAGCATTTGTTAGTAAAGAGACAATAGTCGCTGTTTGTTTCTTCAAAGTTTCTAAATTCGCTGTTTGATAGCATATGAATGATTGAAAATAGAATAATTTAGCCCCCTTAGAGTAAAGTCAGCTCCTCAAGAGGCTGACTAATGACAACCATTTCACAGTCTAACATTGTGTTCTCAGAAGGCAACAAATTGAGTGAGCTTTAGAGAGAGACCCATTTAAGCCCCTTTGTTAGAATAGCTTTTCATCATAATTTGCAGCAACTTACGAAGTTGCGTAATTTGTGGCTAGAACAATTATCTAACCGCACACCAAATCGCAATTTCTTTCACACAAAGAAGACATTGTGAGATATTTTTAATCATTATACTAATTGATCACGACTGGAGGACACGCAAGTCTGACTTTGAAAGAACTTTCTTTTCACATTGTAATAACGAATCAAATGTTTGACAAAACCAAAATTATAAAACACAAATCAATTCTTAAAACAAGGCTTTTGCCATCAGAAAAAAACCAAGTTAGGTAAGGGGATTGATATTTATTTCGTTTTGAATTTAAAAAATGTATCATCCTTCTGGTCTTTCAGTTGGACCAGCCAGCCACCTTGATATCCTGTTTTTGCCTACGTAATGGTCAGTTAATGTGGGTTTATCGTTGACATTCACACACTTACAACACCCATGACCCGCTATGTATATATTTTAATCTCAAAATCCAAATGAGAAGACACAAACACCAAGCGGGCGTCAGCGTTGGTCAGTTATTTTACAACCAACAGACACCAATCTTTGTAATAATTATTAAAGAAATGATAATTGGGCCTGTTTCACTAGAAGACAAAAGCCCAATTGATTAAAACACTGTAAAAACCCTCACTGTACACAAAACCACCTCCAAACAGTCATTATTATATTCCGCGAAGATAATAAGACAACAGTACAGCAAGGACTCTCCTTAGTCCTTACGTTACTCAGTTCTCCCCTTTCTCGTTTCCACCAGCCGGCCAGGGCCAAAAACAGTTCGTTCATTTCAGTTCTCCAATCAAATTGAACAATAATTCCAATCATAGTTATCATGTTTGTATCCACAATCAAATCCCTAATTTGTCCTTCAATTCTCTGTTAACAAACTCTCTATTGATCTCGAGTTCTGTTATAAATATATATATATATATATATAAAGAAAAGGAACTTTTGTTAGTTGTGTGAACCCTAAGAAATGGCAACGACCACAACGACTAGCATAAACACCGGCGGCGAGGACCGGGTCCTGGCAACGGCGCAGCAGATCGTCAAGAGCCTCAATACTCCTAAAGAAGTGCGCGAGGACATGCTCTTAATCTTCTCCAGCTTCGACAACCGGCTCTCCAACATCGGCGATTTGATTAACAACGACCCCGGTGGGCCCAACCGCTTCGAATCGGCCGAGAAGGTCATACTCCGCCACGACTCCAACTCCAACTGGGAGGATTCGCCCGAGGAGGCCGCGGAGTTCCTCGGCGCCGTCGACGAGATCCTACAGCTGATCGACGACTTGTCTATCCGGAACGACAACGAGATCATGGACCGGGCAGAGAGCGCGATCCAGCTGGCGATGTCGAGGCTGGAGGACGAGTTCCGCCACATCCTCATCCGCAACACGATTCCGCTCGACGCCGATCGGCTTTACGGATCGATCAGGCGCGTGTCGCTGTCTTTTGCAGCGAACGAAGGGGAGATTGACGAGGAGTTCGAGAGCTTCGGCGAGGTCACTGATGGGAGCGTCAGGTTTCACGAGCGAGGAGCCAGTTTAGGCGACGACGTGTGTGTGGATTTGATTAATCCCGATGCTGTGATTGATTTGAAAGAGATTGCTGATAGGATGATTCAATCAGGTTACGAGAAAGAGTGCGTTCAGGTTTACAGTAACGTTAGGCGAGACGCCTTGGATGAGTGTTTGGCCATTTTGGGTGTTGAGAAGTTGAGTATTGAAGAAGTCCAAAGAATTGAGTGGAGTTCTTTGGATGAGAAGATGAAGAAATGGATACAAGCTATTAAAATCGCGGTTAGAGTTCTTTTGAGTGGCGAAAAGAGGCTTTGTGATCAGATATTTGGCGAGAATGAGGAGATAAAAGAGGTTTGTTTTAATGAGACAGTTAAAGGGTGTATGATGCAGTTGTTGATTTTTGCAGAGGCTGTATCAATTGGGAAAAGGTCATCAGAGAAGTTGTTTAGGATTTTGGACATGTATGATGCTTTGAATGATGTGTTGTTGGATTTGGAGGTAATGGTTACTGATGAGTTTGTGGTTAGTGAGGCTAAGGGAGTGTTGGACGGATTAGGAGAGGCTGCTAAGGGGACTTTTGCTGAGTTTGAGAATGCTGTTCAAAGTGAGACTTCGAAGAAGCCGATGCAGAGCGGGGAGATTCACCCGCTTACTCGTTATGTGATGAATTATGTCAAGTTGCTTGTGGATTATAGTGAGACTCTGAATAAGCTGTTAGAAAATTATGAAATTGAAGGTGATGGGTTGCAGAATGACGAAGATAATTTGGAGAGTATGTCTCCGATTGCGCAGAGATTGTTGTTGTTGTTAACGTCTTTGGAGTCGAATATTGAGGAGAAATCAAAATTGTATGATGATAGTGCAATGCAGTATATATTTTTGATGAATAATATTCTGTACATAGTACAGAAAGTGAAGGATTCTGAGCTTGGTAAGCTTTTGGGAGATAATTGGGTTCGCAAGAGGCGCGGCCAGGTGCGCCAGTATGCTACCAGTTATCTCAGGGCTTCTTGGAGCAAGGCCTTATCTTGTCTGAAGGATGAAGGAATTGGTGGGGGTTCCACTAATGCGTCCAAGGTGGCATTAAAGGAGAGATTTAAGAGTTTCAATTTGTGTTTTGAAGAGATATACAGGGTACAGACTGCTTGGAAGGTCCCAGACCCTCAACTTCGTGAAGAGCTTCGCATTTCAATATCAGAGAAAGTGATTCCGGCTTACCGCTCATTTATGGGAAGGTTTAGGAGTCAGCTAGAGAGTGGAAGGCATGCTGGGAAATACATAAAGTATACACCAGAGGATTTAGAAAGTTATTTATTGGATTTATTTGAAGGATCACCTGGTGTTCTTCATCATCTGAGAAGAAAGAGTACATAGGATTCAGGCTCTTGTAATGGGTAAGAATTGTGCTCTCATCAAGAAATAGTTACAGTAGAGTGTACCTGTTAAATTGTATCTTAACAATATGCTTTTTGTGTTGGTGTTAATGTCTTAAAGCACAAGTTTTTGTGAAAATTAATATGCTCACTCTATATACTGTATTTTGTACATTTGTTATTATAGACTGTAGTTTTTATAATTTGTGGACTTTGTCGTAGTTCATGTATCTTATTTTCATGAATCCCTATTACTATGATGTGGCCGTGCTTACTAATAGTCATATCTGTTATATTACCATAACCGGGAAAAGACTAAGCCTGTCTATACTAAATGCAACACTCACAACTCTCAATGATGTGCTACCATCGAATTCTCCTCTTCTTCCTTCATGGATGAAATGGAATTTCTCCTGCAAATATGTTGTAGGGTTGAAACTAAGGAATATAGGACTGTCATAGGTATGGCATTTTTCTATTATCAATATTTGACATTGTGGACCTTGGCAGCATGAAACTTATGTCTGAGTTTCTTTGCCCCCAGTTGCTCCACAAATAGTTTACTTTTATTAAGTTCATATTTATGTAATTGACTGGTGACTAAGCTTTTTTCTTTTGAATAACTTAAATTGTATTACTATATTATCATTTAACTTTTGTTCTACACACTTGTAGACAAACTAGTTAGAGATGAATGCTTATGTTTAGTTCATAAATCTCTGTGCCGATACTTGGAGGCTGCCACATCCAACATTTCATCCGCAACTCTATTTAAGACTTGTGTCTATCCACATGGATCTTATTAGGGTTTTAATTCTCTCAGTTGTGCAATTAACTGCAGAAATTTTATGTAGTATATTTTCAGTATTTCCAGTAGTTCGGCATTTTTAAATCAATCTTATTGATTCTAATTGTTCAACAAAAGTCATCATGCACGGATAATACTTTTTTCTGAAGTTTGAGGAACTTGTTTATAGGGTAATGAATTAGGGGAGATCATAGACTTAACAGGTTCATAATTGGGAGATGGATGTTAATAACTTTTTACAAACTAGAAGGCATGTTATTGATAGAATTGGATCATCCAATGTGGGATGTATTAGTGAGTACAGGATTATTGTTTGGATTGCAGGACTAGGAAATTCGGTATAACAATGGCAGTTGACACCTTTCTACTTCTATTTGATGCAAAACTGGTCTACAACTGGCGACCGGCTAAGCTGTTCAGCAATGAGTTACATTGGGAAACAGTTGGAGCTGTGTAATTTGTTGTAATCAAAATAAGGGCACCATCAGTTGGCATATTCAGTTCCTCCTATTTGCTTAACAGTAATCACTCGCTAGACAGCGGCAGTGTACAATAGTTGGTTGATATTGTTGTATAGGTGTATCTTATTTTGTAATATGAACCCGTAGACACAAGCATGTAACTCTAAATCCATGGTTTGGCATTGGTTTTTGTTATTGTTGCCTGAAATTATCTTCAAGTATCGTGTACATCAATAAGGTAGGGCTAAGATTCCTCAAATTAAGTTTGCCCTTCGGTTCTGGAGAAGTCGCAGACTCCTCAGGATTGTGTAGTTATGTCTAATGCCAAACTACCTAATTGATTTGTGCCCTGCGCATCTAGGTTTAAACTACTGTTTACACTTCCTCTTTTGTTTTAAAAAGAGGGATATTGTACTTCCTATTCTAAGTAGTATTTCAATGTGTATTCTTTTCAATGATATGTTAAGTAGTGATAATCACTAATCAGGAAAATAATGTCATGGGTTATATCATAGGTCATGGTGTTTTCATTTTCAAGCAAGTGGGGCACGGCCCTCCGACGCCTATATAGTAATCAAGTTGTGATAAAAACACGTGGCCATGTCTGGTTGTTTAAACTCAAAGAATCTTTATCGAAGTTCCACCCGAAGACTTGCCTTAAATACCCTTTTTCAATCGGGACAAGTTATCTGGTTTCTAGTCAATTCAGGAGCCATTGGAGGGTCCATGCAGCAAGACACAGAGAGCCTGAGCCATCCTTGTTGCAGCTGTAAGTACTACACCACGGGCTACGTGATCCACTCAGTTGCAACTCCTTGGTGCACGGTAGCACCAACTATATTTGGTCTCATATTATATGATTGATAAAAGTAAAAGCAAAATCGGGGCTCACTGCCAAGAGTCGCAGGTGTTGAATCTTGGTGAATTTTAAGCATTTTGCATAGAGCCGAAATCTGAGAGTTCGAGATGGGTTGGGTTGGGTTTGGTTTGCCAGCCAATGTGGACAAATGTGAACGGAGTTTGGCATCAGTTGACCAGCACGTGGGGCCAGACTTAAAAAGACAATCTTTTGCAGATTCCTTATCAGAAAATGTTCTTTAGAAAAGCCTAAGAGTTATCTGATCTCAATACTTTGGTCCCACTCCATTCCTATTCTCCTCTTGCTTTGCTCTCAATAAAACCATGGACCGAGTCACAACTTGGGCTTAAGTGGTTTCATTGGAATCGTGTTGCGAATTTGCCAGCATCGGCTGCCGAGGAGTCCATATTCTACTTTACTTTGGACGTCGAAAAAGCTTTGCTTAACATCGGAATAGCCGCTAGATTGTCGCCCAATAGTCTCCATTAAGACATTAGAGACACCTGTATTTTTGCGGAATTTGTCTATTAACCAAAACGAATCTCACACAAGGCAGGTTTTGTGCTTTTGACGGGGTAATTGAGTCTATTATTCTAAAAGCCAAGAACCACCAATTATGATCGGCTTCAATCCTCGAGTGCGTTACCAACTTAGAGGAAGTGCACAACTAATGTACGTAGCTCAACTGTTACAAATTGATAAGCTTACTAGGGAACTTTTCCATTCAAAACCTTTTAGCTCTAAGTGGAAGAATAGGATTTAGAGCTTTCCATTCAAGTTATTTCACCAAAGTATACAAATACAAAGAGATACACGGAAGACCAGCCGCGGATTTTACTTTATTCTCATGCAAAATAACTTTTTTGGATCAGAAAGCAGGTTCCAATTATTACGCTAATCTACAGAACTTAGGTCACATGGAGGGTAGATACAGAAACATGTACAGAAAATGTCTTATGTGCCAAGCCAAAGGAATTCTAATTACATGGGCATCACCTATGTTACAATCACTGTATCCAACCACTCTCCAACACACCACCAATAGACAAAAGCAGGGATCAATTGCAGAAAAAGGGTGTTAACCATTGGGGAAATATCAGGAAACTGTTATTGTTACGTTTAAACTCTGCTGTTGGCAGGTAATGGCAAGACTCCATCAAAGAAATCGCCAAAGTAGCCCCGGGGTTCATGTACTAGCCTTGAGATGATGTCCTTCAATGTGATCACCCCTTCCAAATTCCCATCATCATCCACAACATAAATTCGATGGATCTTTTTCAAATCAAGCAACTGAATCAATTCCTTGATTGTGTAGTCTCTTTTGCACGTAACCATGCCACTTAACAATGGTGAATCTTCATGATGTTTCTCCAAGTAGTCTCTAACTGCTGTCAGGAAGTTCTTTGCAGTGATAGATCTACGCATCCACAAAATTTGCATTAGTAATTTCAGCAATGAAATAATTGAACATCTGAACAAAACACTAAACAAAATGTTGGGAAATAATTCATCCACAGACCTATAATCATGATAGATCTCCGGTGCGGTTAGAAGGAACTGAATATCTCTTAGGCTTATATTACCCACAGCCTTACTACCACCTTTATCGACTACTGGTATCCCTCCAATTTTCTTTCTCCTCATCAACTTAAATGCCTGAAGCACAGGTTCATCCTCATACACCTGAAACAAATAAAACAAGCATTTAAGAGGGATCTGAACATACTAACCTGCTAAAAAAATTCATTTTGATCAGAAATATAATTTTAAAAAAATATGTATATATTAGGACTGAGAGAAGATAAAAGGGTAGAATGCTGGTTTGACAAAGCCATTTCCAGCAGATTCAAGAAAGCAAAGGAAAGCTTTTGTGTTTAAGAGCAATTTTGTAGACCTAAAGAGGACGTGGAACAATCTTAGGATATCATGAGCATATCAGATTTAGGATCCTCAATATCATGATAACTTCAGCTTAAAATACACTCTTCAGATGAATTTGATTTTGTAAATAAAAAATAATTCTTTTGTTTATAGGAAATCTGAATATAAAGGAGCTGCTGACACACCTTGACAATATGATTTGGTGACATCACAGGAAGACCAATTTCAGAGAGTTTCTTTGTTCCCCAGCTCTCGAACCATTGAAGGCCAGCACATTCTGCTAACATGTGAATAACTGAAGACTGGGTGATGATATTATCAATCGTTCCTTCACCCAAATCAACTATAGGAATGCTCTTCATTTTGTAATTTGAAAGCAACAAGAGCATGGTTAAGAAGGAGTTGGATTTTTGCAAGGCAAGGAATGGTGCCCAGCGAAATGACCCTGAGATATCTCGTACCTGTATGCTCAGAAATTATTAAGCGCCAAAAATTATAACAGAAAAAGTAAAAGTGTGAAACAGTGAAAGATACCAAAAAGAAGCAAAGGTTCATAAAGTTCTTGAAGTCAGAATCACAACCTTGGTGTTCTTATAGAAGTCGGATGTAGTAAAAGCTTCAAAAAAGCTTCCAGAAGTCATGGAAGCTGATTCAGGGCCCAGCTCCCCAAGTCCAGCACCCTTCATGCCATTAACTGCGGCAGCAAAAGCAGTACTTGAGTTTGGACTCCTTGGAGAAGGAGGTTCCAACTGTCAAGAGGATGAAAAAGTTATGTCAAGTTACCTTACCAATTCAGAAAAATACTGAGCCAAATAATCACAATCTCTTTGAGTATCAATATTCCCTTTGTTTAAGACATAAAAGAAATCACTTAGCAAGTTTTTTTGAATTGAGAATTAATGTTAATTTCCTCAAATTATTGCAAATTTCTTAACTTTCCCATCCGTCACCACAATAGGTTTTGCCTATTTTAAAATAGTGATTGAAACTGGTTGCAATGCTGACCTGATGCAAGATCCACACAACAATTCCTGCAAACTCAACTATGCCAATGTATCTGTCCATCCAACTGGCATCCTCAGGTGCATCAACATCCACAACAGGAGCACTAAGAATTTTGTGTTGGGCCAGTATCTGAACAGCTTCAGCTAGACTGGTGTCTGATTTTATCTCGATCACTGGATACAATAATACATAAATATTTATGCCAACAAAAAAAAAACACAAAATAATAAACAACCGACCCTTAAGTAAGTATAGTACTATTTCAATAATGCAAAATCTTAAAATCTTCCGGATCAATATGCCAACAAATAATGCAGATAAAAACTTGAACTCAAATATGCAGTGACATAAAGAACATAAATCAATTATTTTCTTATGATTCCCCCCCCAAAAAAAAGAACTCTTTTTTTCCCAGGCCACAGGAATCTGGTCTCAGCAAAACCTGTTGTAAATCAATTATGTGTTTCTTTAAACAAGGCAGCACATCGAAATAAAAAATTGAGTATTTTCATACATCGTTCTTTTTATTTCCCTTTTATTATCTTGAGCTGTTTAGTCACTCAAGGAAAGTGTATTGAATGAAATTAATGTCAGGAATCGAAAATATTTAATTCGATCAGAGACTGATTAAGGCAGGTGTATGAAAACTAACATCTCCTCTCTCAATCCAATCATCACTCAGTAACCACAATTATCCATCAGAAAACAAATAAAGAACACCATCAATAACCGCATATAGTCAATACTCATGATCAGCTAAAATGAACACAACACACACACACACACACACACACACACACACACACACATATATATATATATGAAGATAGATACCTTGAGAAGAAGGGGCAGGAGGAAAGGATTCAACAGGGATGCTCTCAAAACAAGCGTTGAGCTTCTCAGTAGGACTCAGCTGCGGCTCCAACACGTCCCACAGATCCTCCACTTTCATACCCAGCTGCGCCTCTGGACTCCGAGGACTCTCCTGTTGCCCTGGACTGCTCCCTTGTCTCTGTAATTGCGTTTGCACACTCGCCATCTCCACTCGCTCTCTCTCTCTCTCTCTCTCAAAACACTTTTTTTTCTCTCCCTTCTATTTCTATATAATATGCAACTCCAAAGTTGGCAGCTCGATTGAAACTTCTTCTCTAACAAATCTGTCGTAGACCCAAAAAAAAATAAACCCATACGAAAAATACCTACTTTAACTGTTGACCCGGTGGGCTCATGCCACGTGGAGATTCATGATGTGGGTGTTGCATGATTGGTGAATGCCTGAATGGTGATGGAATGGAACTGTGCGGTCAAAAGTAGATGATGGCTAGTGTTTTTAAATACTATTCGCTTTATGCTTATCCGGTTTCACAATTTGTTTATATATTTAAATTTTCTTTTATATATATATATATATATATATAATTAATTAATGTACATTCTTTCTTATCCGATATTTAATGACGTGTCAATCTAACATGCGCTGGACAGTGCTTTGCGCACTTGTGTTTCACGACAAATGTGCTGATTCTGAGATCGTTGTGGCTTTGCCCCTACCCGTGGTTTTGTAGTAGTAGTTTGTTTCTAGTGACGGATGAAGAATTGGCTACGGTAATTGGATTTCTTTTTTAATTATTGGTAATGGGATTTTTATAAGAGATATATATTTTTATAATTACAAAATTAAAATATAATTTTTAATAATTTTAAATTTTAAATTTAAATTATTTTATTTTTTAAATATATCTTATCTTTTTTTATTTTTTATTTTTTAAATTCACTCAAACAATATTTTAAATTTTTTAATTTTAATAATAAGAAAATTGAGTGTTTGAACAATAAAATTTTAAATATTAAAAAATTAAATAATAATAATAATAATATCAAAAATAAAGAAGAATAAGAAACCCAAAATACCTCACAAGAGGCGAGGTATTTTGAGTTTCTTTGTTTTTCATCTCCGATTTCATTATTTTATCTTAATTCACTATATTTTCTCATTGAAAACTTTTATTTATTCTCTATTTCATCACAATATACTATTATCATATTTTTATAAACTAAACACAAACAAATTTTAAAATATATTGTTTACTCTTATTATACATACAAAATAACAACAAATATAAGAAATAATCATACAAATTATAATTTTTTTATAGATTAATTTATAAAATTACTTGTTCTCAATTTGTAGAGTATTTTTTTAAATTTATTTAAATAATAACAACTGTTTTTCTAATTAATTTTGTGGTCCAAATAACAAGTTATTTTAGTTATGTTATTAATAAGGACAATTTTATCTTTTTAATATTTTCTTAGTTAATAAAAACTAGCAAATACTTTTTTTGATATAAAATATTATGAATTTTTTAAGTGGGATATTTGTGTAAATTTTTCTTTTTATAACTCAGTTTTCAGATTATTTATAGAAATAAATCGGATTTTTTTAACCTTTCTTAAATATGGTCTGAAATTGATTCAACGTGGCCTGGCCCGTTTCTAAAAGAATGAGGCCCCACCCAATCCACTACGGGCCACTCTTGGTAGTATTTTGGGAGTCAAAAGCATTTTTTTTTCTTTTTTCTTTTTTGTCAGTAATACTGACTCCACCCCACTGGCGCCCATTGAAAACAATTCTAACATCGAATGATAACAGGGAACAATCACATAAGAAGTGGGGTGAACTTAGTCATCGCTTCTTTCTTCTTTTTTTATAAAGTTAAATGCTTATCACTTGAAAATGCTCTAAAGGGTTTTTTTTTAAATAACATGTTTTTTTAAGTATACAAATATTATATCTTAAATTATAATATTATAACTCATTATAATATTTAACCTTCCAACAAATGGAGGGACTATTTTTTTTTTATAGTGATTTTAACATATTTTGTATAGAAGAAACAATTTTTTTAGACATAATCTAAAAACAAATTTATATATTCAAATGATACAGTATAAAATAAATTTAAAAGCCTTTTTAACGAGCTTATTATTTTTAATATTTTAACAAACTTTGTTGATTATTGGATATCTTAATATTTTAAATATAATTTATCTAATATTGATTTAACCCTCGCACTTAGGTAATTATGCCCTATCTATTAATAGTGGACATAGTCCGATTCGGTTCGGTATAGTTTTTTTATAAATAAAATTAAAATTAATTTTTTTAATTAAAAAAATCGAATTGGATAGAATTAATTTTTTTTCGTTCGATTTTTTTCGGTTTTCTTTTTTTTATTTTAAATTATGATTTTTTTAATTTTCAGTTCGATTTTTTTTCAATTTTTCTTTAAAAAATTTGAACCGACTTTTTGTTAAAAAAAAATTGGATTGAACCGAATTGATCGGTTCCCAATTTTTTTTGCCACCCTTATTACCTATCATGTGACAAATGAAAGTATATATTTTTTTTTAATGAATCGTTTTGTAACTATGATGAGTCATTGTACTAAATTAAAATTTCCTAAATATCTCCCCCTATTGCTTGTAATGTTATAACAAGGTAAGAATAAGAAGGAAAAACTGTACACGGGCTCTCTTTAATAAATAGTTTGGAGTGATTTGACGAAACACGTAATTAAAGAGCAAGCACATCAAGCATAAAAAGGCACTTGTAAGTAAGAACAAATAATGGAAAATTTGTAGCTTGCAATTCAGTGAATTATGGAACGAAATAGGAAAACACTTTATAAAATATATAAAGTTTACTGAAATACATTAGTTGATGATCACTAACAACTTATTGTTAAATAACTTATTAACGAGAAAGAGTAGTAATGTGTTTAAAGAATAGAGTTAGAAGCATGTCGACAAACAATTATGAAAATAATAGTTATGAATGAATTATCATTTAATTTTACGGAGTTTATATGTTTCAATACCTTTCATAATGTAACAGTTTTCAAATTTAATATCACATCATGTAGAACCATAATTATAGATATAGTTTAGTTATTTATTGATGATAAAATTATTTTAAAGAGTTTAGTAGATATAATTTAGTTAGTTATTGAAGGGAAAGCTATTTTAAAGAGTTTAATTGTGAGATTGAGAAACAAGTTTGCCAACATATACTTATATTTCATTCTTAATCACATCTACGTGGTTATAACTATCTACTTTATAGATCATAATTGGTAATTTCATGGTAAAATTTTGATTTTTTTTTTATTTTAAATCATAAATGGGAAATAATCAACAAACAACTTAAATATTATTTATTAAATTAAGACATATAAAAAATATTTTTCACAACAATTAAAAATATCAATGCCCATAATATTGTCATCAGTTATTTAAAGAAGAAGTTGAAAATTTTAAAAGATGTTGAAGTAGTGTTGAATAGTGCATTTATATATATATATATATATATATATATGTGTGTATGTGTTGTTATATGCACGTTTTTTAGAGTTATATAGAAACAAAAAAGAAAGAGTACAAAGAGAGTATAGTGTTGAATGTGCTAATTCAGTATAATTCTATTTTTTTAATGTTGGCAACTTTCAAAATGCTTTTGTTTGGGTAGATAAGGGGTATGAGTGATGTAGGAGTTACTTTTTAAAAGAAAATAATAAAAATCTTTCCACTGGCTAATAGGGACTTAAAGAAATGTTAAGAGTTTTATGATTTTTTTTTTGCATATTTTTTATGATGTCATATTAAAATTAGTGTTTAATTAAGTGTGATATCTAATAACTGTTTCAATTAAATTTATAAAATTCATTTCAACTTGACTTTGTTAATTTAAAATGATGATTTTTGTTGGGATTTATATTTAGTAGGATAAAATATGACAAATATTCGATATGCACACAAAGAATCGATATTGATCATTGTTACACTGCTTGATCCATGATACAATATGTAATTTATTATATTATTTTTTTAGATTTTATTTTATGATCACAATGCCAAAAGTTAATGAAATAAAAAGAATAAGCAAAAAAAAAAAAGGCTTTATTAGGCCTACATGACAAATTAAATTGTGGTACAAGTAATAGTGTTGGTGCTAGTTTAAATAACATGCTTGCTTCGTAATTATAACAATCCGACAACCCTTCAACTTTAGTTCAAGATGTGATACAAGATGTTGGAGGTAATGACTATTTAGCAAAATACGTAAGGTTTGCAAATGACGATATGATTTTGGATAAATTCAATAAGGTGAATAAATACTTAATGTATAAAATTAAGAGTCGTCGCAATACACGTTTTGATATTTTGTTAAAATAAAAATTAAATGTATTAAGATATCAAATTTTCACATACATAATTAAGAATGTACTTACTATACTGATATCTACTATAGTATTTGAGTTTATTTTTAGTAACGAATTACGTATTCTTAATTTATTATACAGTTCATTCACTCAAGAAATGGTAAAAGGCTTGATATGTGCAAAAAAAAAAATAGATACAAACTTTGCATTTTATGGATAGAGCAAATAAAAGAATAAGCATTACTCTAAATGCTACGTTTTATAATAAAATTGAAGTAGGTGCAAAAGAAATATATATTTTTTAATAATTTTATTTTAATATTATTTGTTAATTTTATTTTTAATTTGTAGAAATATTTTTATATTTCATGTAGAGGCCTTTACTATAATGAGAGTAAAATTTGACTTTGAGTTTAGGGTTACTCTATTTTCAGTTTTTAGGTAATATTTCAATCAATAAATAATCATATATATATATTTTCCTTTCAACTATATATTTTTTAACATAATATGTTTTGATTATAGTCTTGCAGATTGTCAATTTTGGGAATATGAAGATCAAATACTACTTACCATTGATTTTAGATTTGGACTTTAGATGGAGATTTTGTATTTACTTACCATGCTTTTATTTTAAGCTTTTGGACTTAATATGTATAAGTGTTGTTGATATGTAGTTATAAATCTATGAATGTTATAGTTATAAATTTTCGGTTATGATTCTTGTAAATGTGTGATGGTATATTAGAAAATTTAAATATTAGTATTTAGTAAATGATAAATTGGCGGTGATAACATCGGAGTTAGAAATAAATATTTAAAAATTCTATTGGAGTATTATAATTTTTTGTGGGTATATTGTGATTTATGAAAATATCTAAAATTTAGAGGAAGTTTCACCAAAATTTTTAAAAAATTAGAACACTTATTAAGTTGTGCATGCATGTGCATAAATATTTTATAATTAATGTCAACTAATTTTATTATAAATGTAAATATATATTTTAGCTTTCGCTATGTATTTATTTATTTTCTCTATTTGATTATTTAATTTCGTATTTAGATACTTGACTTTTTATTAGTTATTATATCTAATTAACTCATTAATTTATTTTTTTTACTACTCAAATTAGTTATTACTGCTTAAGTTAATAATTTTTTCACACTTTCACATAATCAATTAATCAAATGCAAATTAAGAACAAATTTATAAACTTAATTTATATATGAAACTGCTCAAAAAATCTCAAATATATCAAAAGGCCTCGAAAAGAGATGTCCAAAAACTTTATCATAAAGAAACCCAATAACTTTATATAAAAAATATCTTTAAAAAGTTTCAAAATACCAAAAAAATAAAAAATAAAGCCTGCCCAAAAACCAAATCCAACCCAATATCTAAATCCATTTAAAAAACTAAACTCCAACTCGTCCAAATCTAACCCAATGTCCCGAAATTGATTCCGATCCGAACCCGAGTCCATCCCCCTATTCATAAGGACTCCTAAGAACTATCTACTAATTATAAATAAGTATGAAGGCACATTGTAATATTATCTTCCAAGTGCTTAATACAACATTCTTTTTTTTTTCCATTGTCTCTTAACACTTTATCAAACCCTTTTGAAGGAAACCAAAGTAAATCGTTATGTTTTTTTTTTTAAGTTCTTTGGTTTAAAAAAAAAAGTGAAGAAAAATAATAAGAGATTTTTATAAAAAAATAAAAATGCGTGTTTGTTATTGAGAAAATATAGAGTCGCCATTTATTTATAAGCAGAGATGCGAAGGTGATTATCATTGTTTGATATTAAATATGACTATAGTGTAATTACATAGAAAAAATTATTTACTCGCCCACAATGAATATAATATATAGATATTATAAGAGAACAAAATTAAATTTAACTCCTACAATTTTTTTGGAGTAAGTTTTTCAAATAATTTTTTATGAATATAATAGTAAATTTTCACTTGCCCTTAATGAATACAATTTTTATTAGCACGAATAAGTTTATTGTCTCTATAAATTAATATTTTAAGTAGAGGTAGCAAGTGAGCCGTATCAAATTGGCAAGGTCCACAAAATTTGAGCCCACATGGACTGTCATGCCGAACCTATCAAAGCACAAACAGCATTCATACCGGGTCGATTCAGGCACAACAACTAAAATTAAGCTCAGACACGACCCACGGTACGACCCATTATATGTCGTGCTTGGCATGCAGACCAGCCTATGAGCCATAAAAAATATTTTAAAAAATTTCTAAATAAGTTATTTTAAAAAATTATTTTTTAAATAAAAAAGTAAAAAGTAAAAAATATTATTATTGTAGCGGGGTCATATGTCTTCTTCTGTAATTACAGTACCAGTAATTTTAAATTTTATTTTTTAATTATTTAAAATTGGCAACATTTTTTTTATTATTGATTATTATTTTACGTGATTGAAGTTAAAATTTAAATTATAAATATTTATTGAAATTATAATTAAATTTGAATTATAATATTTAACATAATTGAAATTAGAATTGGAATTTGAATTATAACATTTTAACGAAATTTAAATTTGGATTGGAATTTGAATTATAATATTTAATGTATTTAGAATTGGAACTGAAATTATAATATTTAAAATAATTATAATTTAAATTTAAATTAATTGTAATATTTAAGGTAATTGAAATTATAACATTTAACATAAATAAAATTAAAATTGGATTCAAAATTATAACAATTAATATAATTAAAAATAAAATAAAATTTGGAATTATCACATTTAACATAATTAAAATTGAATATAGATTTAGAATTATAGTATTTAACATAATTGAAATTGGATTTAGACTTATAACATTTAATGTAATTGAAAATAAAATTGATTTTATAATTATAATATTTAATATAATTGAAATTAAAATTAGATTTGAAATTATAACATTTAATGTAATTAAAATTAAAATTGGAATTGAAATTATAACATTTAATGTAATTGAAATTGAAATTTAATTTGAAATTATAATATTAATGCACTTGAAATTAAAATTGGATTTTAAATTATAACATTTAACGTAATTGAAATAGATTTAAAATTATAGCATTTAACATAATTGAAATTGAAATTGAAGTCATAACATTTAACGTAATTAAAATTAAAAATTTATTTAAAATTATAACATTTAACGTAATTGAAATGGATTTAGAATTATAATATTTAACGTAATTAAAATTGAAACTAAATTTGGAGTCATAACATTTAACGTAATTAAAATTAAAATTAGAATTGAAATTGAAATTATAAATTTTAATATCATTGAAATTGAAATTTATTAAAATTTGAATTTGAATTGCAACATTTAATTAAATTGAAATTGAAATTGGATTTAAAATTATAACATTTAATGTAATTAAAATTTAATTTATATTTACAATTATTTTAACGTAATTAAAATTAAATTTGAATTTGAATTTATAACATTTAACGTAGTTGAAATCGAAGTTGGATTTGAAATTATAACATTCAACGTAATTGAAATTGAAATTGAAATTATAATTTGAATTATAATATTTAACGTAATTGAATTTAGAATTATAACATTTAACGTAATTAAAACTGAAATTGGACTTGAAATTATAACATTTAACTTAATTAAAATTGGAATTATAATATAAACGTAATTAAAATTAAAATTATAACATTTAATGTCATTAGAATTGATATTGAAATTTGAATTATAATATTTAACATAATTGAAATTGAAATTAAATTTGAAATTATAGTATATAACATAATTGAAATTAAATTTGGTAATATAATATTTTACTTGAGGATGTTTGAATTTTCTGAGTATATATTAGAATAATGTAAATAAATACAACTGATTCATTTGTTAAAATTTTATTTCAATTTTATTTTTGCATACTAAAATTATATTTTAACGTGTAATACCAATTTCTTTACAATTATAAATTATAATTGTAAATTTAATAATATGTACATTAATAGTAATTCTAATTATAATTAGAATTTAGTACGTGTTGAAGCAGGTTTAGTATATAAAATTAAAACTCGCAACGAATTTGGTACGGGTATGAATTTGATAAAAAGTCTGTAGATATCCACAACGGGTATCTATACATACTATATTTAAAAAAAAAATATTAGAGAAAAATAAAAATATGAGTTGATTTTTTTATATTTATTTTTAACTTACATCAAAAGTCTATATTTGATTTGATTTGATATCACTCGGACCATTCAATAAAAAATAAATACAATTAGTTCAAATGGACTAGTGATTAAAAAATAAAATTATGGTATTTAACGTAATTAAATTTGAAAATAAAATTATAATATTTAACGTGATTGAAATTAGAATTATAATATTTAATATTTAACGTAATTAAAATTAGATTTAGAATTATAACATTTAACGTAATTAAGATTGTAATTGGAATTAAAAATGAAATTGGATTTATAATGATAATATTTAATATAATTAAAAATAAAATTAGATTTAAAATTATAATATTTAACACAATTAAATTTGAAATCGAATTTAGAACTATAAGATTTAATATAAATAAAATTAGAATTGGAATTAGAATTAAAATATTTAACGTAATTAAAATTATAACATTTGACTATCGATAATGAAATTATAATTATAATATTTAATATAATTGAAATCAAAATTAAATTTTAAATAATCACATTTAATGTAACTAAAAACGAAATTAGAATTGGAATTTGAATTATAGTATTTAATGTAATTAAAATTAAAATTAGATTTAGAATTATAACATTTAATGTAATTGAAATCAAAATTGAATTTGGAATTATAACATTTAATATAACTGAATTCAATAATAGAATTAAAATTATAATATTTAATGTAATTGAAATCTTAGAATTAAAATTATAATAGTTAACATAATTAAAATCGAAATTAACTTTTGAATTATAACATTTAATGTAATTAAAATTATAAATTTGAATTAGAATTATAACAATTAACGTAATTAAAATTAAAATTAAATTTTGAATTATAACATTTAACGTAATTAAAATTAAAAATTTGAATTGAAATTATAAAATTTAATATAAGTCAAATCAAAATTGGAATTAGAATTAAAATATTTTAACGAAATTGAAATTATAAAAAGAATATAAATTATAATATTTAACGTAATTGATATTGAAATTAAAATTAAAATTATAATATTAAGTAATTGAAATCGAAATTGGATTTGAAGTTATAATATTTAACGTAATTGAAATTAAATTTTGATTTAAAATTATTATATTTAACATAATTAAAATTAAAATTAGATTAAAAAAATATATAACGTAATTGAAATTATAACATTTAACGTAATTAAATTAACGTAATTAAAATTAAAATTATATTTAAAATTAGAATAAAATTATAACATTTAACGCAAATAAAATTACAACTATAATTGATATTATTTTAATAGTTATATTTTATAAATTTTCAATTAAATTAAGATTATAATTTTATTTTTTTATTATATTAATTCAAAATATGCTTAAAATTCACGAATAACTTGTTACGGGTTTGGTAATAAATACATATCCGCAAGTGTGGATTTAATATAGTACTCCAAACCCGTAATAAATTTAAGAATAATTTGATATTTTATTTTTTAAATGGATATGAATAAGAATTTAGGAATTTCCATTTCAAACTCGCCTATGGCCCTCTCTAATGACTACAAAATTTTGTTATAAATAAGTGAATAGTAACACAAAAATAGTGATATTATTGACGGGCTTTATGTGTTGGGCCCATGACGGACTTGTTTCAAAGCCAACAAATGCAATCCAAACACGACATGGCACGGTGGGTGACCCAGGCACCGCACGATAAATTGTGACACTAGTAAATAGTGATACCATTGAGAAGAATAATGATATTATTAACAGGCTTCGCGTGCTGAGCTCAAGCCTGAGTCAATAAATGCAATCTATGCACCACACGGTATTATAATATGCCCAAAGTGACACGCTATGGTACATAATAACACTATTAATAATAATTGTGATATTATTAATGAGCCTTACGTTGTTAGGCCCATGACAAATTCGTGTTAACACAAACTTATGAGTTAATAAATGAGACCCAGACATGACACCGTACTATAACATGTCTAAACTGCTCAAACACGCTACAATATTGTGCGGGGCAGTGTCATGCTTGGACCGCTGGGAAAAATTGCCACATATACTTTTAAGCCTTTTCTCAATTGTTACCTTCTGAATTAGCACAGTAGAATAGATATAGATCCAACTTCTTGAAGTTGTTTGCAAGAAAACCATGTCGTTTAGAAAAAAAGTAAGCCATTAGAGTGATAATACTAATATATATTTGCAAGGACGTGTTTGGTACAGAAAACAGCTGATGAGATTGAATTATTTACATCAACTTGTTAAAAGGAATAAGCAATTATCATTTTACAAGCCACCTTTCATTCCTAATTATCTTGAAATTAAATATGAAAAAATATATAATAAATTTAAATTTTATATATAAAAAATATTAAATAATTTAAAATTAGAATATCAATTTAATTAAGTGTTTTTTAGTTATAATATAATAAATATTTTTAATAATTTATAATCAAATGATTTAATATTTTAAATTTTTTTAATTAATAACTAAATAATTAATGATTTTTTTTATAAATTTTACTTAATTTTTATTTAAAAAAATTATAATTCCAAAAATTCTATTTACAAATTATTAAAAGAGGCAGAAGGAAGCACTTTTCTTAAACCAACTTCTTGGCGACCAACAAATAGAGCACACGGAACACAACATTGTACTAATTAGTAATTGCAAAATTAGATTATTACCTCTAATCCGAAATTAACCGCATCGTAATCCTTACAATTATACAAGATCTCTGGCCTCGACCACCACTGCCACTAGTGAATTATCCCGCATATATAGCGAAAGCGGCACGGTCTAGAGAAGCCCTTTTGCGAGTCCACAAAAACAAAAGCCAATTTGACTCTCTCTCTCTCTCTCTCTGTCCGTCCCTCTCTACTTCTCGAGGCGCTTCATAGTCAGGCGCCAATCATAATGGAGGGTTCGTCTTCGCAGTCGCAGCCGCCGTCTGATTCAAATCAAACAGCTTCTGCTGGCGGTTCCTGTTTCCTCGCTAATCTTCCCTCTCGCGGCCTCTTCTCATCCACCGTCTTCTCTTCAAATCCGGTGATCTATTCGTCTCTTGGCTTCAATTCATCTCTGAAATTTCCTGATTTATTTATTAATTTCATTTTCTATTTGTTTCCCTAGAAAATGCTGTAAAACAGTAGACATTATAAGTTCGTTATGTTAAGACTTTGCGTTAATTTGCTACTCATGAAAGTTGAATTCTGCACTTAACTGAGTATAGTTTAAGTGCTTTTTTTTTTCAATTGTTACCAAATTCAGTTAGAAAAAAAATTATCTTTCTAATCGATTTATGGGAAGCCAAACGAGGATTTAGGTTTAGGGTTCCGATTCCATAAATGAATACATAATTGTAGATGCATAACTATGTAGTGTTCCGATTCCATAAATGAATACATAGTGATAGATGCATAACTATGTGTATATGTTTGTAGATTGTTAGTTACTTGATGTTTTACTACTGGTATTATATTACATGATTGTAAAATGAATTGGGTTTTAATTGCGGGGCTAAAGTTTAAGTTTTTAAGTATGTATTGATGCATCTACGTATGTTTATAGTTTATGGAAGTTCTTTATGTCTTGCTTTTAAGCTATGTAACGTGGAGTTGCAGATATGAACAGTGCTTCCACGCACATTTTATGTGATGATGCAAATTTGAACAGATACACTACCTCCATTCATATGAGGCTGTGGGTAGTTTATCGGTGGCCTACCATTGCCAAAAAAATGTTCATTACGAGAAATTGAGTGGAAATTTAAATATAGTAGAGATTGTGTTTCAGTGAATTATCATGTAATGATTGACAGATTATGTTTTTCTATTTGTAACTTTTCTGGGGTATAAGAAAGTGTTTTATGGTACTTGGTTAATTGGTGATTTTAGTCTTTTAAGGGTTTTCATCATCCTTCTAATTCTTATATCTTTTTGTAGCGCAATATATTCTTTTTTATCTTTGTAAGGGTCTACCTTTCTTATTTTTTTGCTTTAAATGTTTTTCATGACGCATTTGTTGCTTGCTCATTTTTGTGTTTTATCTTACATACTTGGAGTTGTTTTTTTCTGCTTTGTTTCTTAATCAAAATTTATATTCATGTTCTAGAACAGTTTCAATGACTTGGAACTATTGTTCATATATCGAAATATGCGTGCAGGGTGGGATACGAGTTTATATTTGTGATCACGACACATCACCCCCTGGTATCCTTATTCTTTTAACCTTCAATATTTTTTCTACACTTTTTGAGAGCTTGCAAAGCATTCATTATAGATTATAATCTCTACAAGCTTCTACTGCTTGTTCCTTTCTTGCAGAAGAACTTAGCTCATGGTGTTTTCATATCTATCATAAATTAGATAATCATTTATTGTAAGGTAGATATATGGAAAGGAGAAATTTACCATGACGGAATTCTCTTTGTTTGTAATGTGCGGTCAATTATTTGTTGTTTTTGCTTATTTCTCTTCTGAAATTTCTGAAGGAGAGCTGAGGTGAAATATTACTGATAAAGCTTTGTTCTGAGATCATATTTTATTTCAAAACTAGAATGTTTGACTCTTACATGTATTTCCAGAGGACCAATTGATAAAAACAAACCAACAGAACATATTGATTAGGTCGCTTACTCTAAAGAAACAAAAGGGTGATTCCAGTTCTAAGGATGCAAAAGGTGGAGCTACAGCTGATAAAAAGAGGTATGGACGCCATTTTTCTTGAATGAATAACATATGACACGTCTTAATGGGGTCTAGTCAGGTCTGTTTCAAATAACTGTCTTGTGTTTCGGTTGCTGTCTCATTCTGAGGATCTAGATGTAAAGACATTCTGGCCTACTAATAAATCTGCTCTGTTGCTGGAAATCATATTAATCTACTCTCTGGGGAATTCTCTCCTTGTAAACATCTATGTAACATGGAGCTGGTGACTTGTGTGAATCATTTTCTTATATAAGCCATTGTAAAATTTTTCAGGGCTCCTGAAAGAGTATTGGAGGGTAGGACTCCAGCCAAGAGAGCAAATAGTCAAACTAGTTCTCGACAAGGTAACTACTAATAGTTTGCATTGCAGTAGCTCTTGGTGTGTTTTAATATTTGTGGTTGTCATCTTTGAAAACTAGAATTTTGCTACTATAGCCAGTGAAAGTGGATATAATTTAATAAAAATCACTACTAGGTGGTATCATATACACGGAATTCTTAAAGTTTTTTTCTTGCTGAGGTTTTCCTTGATGATGCAGTTGGTTCTTCACTTTGATTTTGTACTTTAAGATTAATATGAACTTATGGCACGGTTGCTTTCCTATTGATTGACATTAGTCAATTCATGCTTGGCTCTTCAAGGAGCTTTTAAATGGTTAAGAATCTGTATTGGTTTTCGCAGAGATGGACACATAAGTTGATGCAGATTACTTGACTGGAAATAGTTGGCTACATTTTAGTGTCTGCCTCTGCCCATCTATTGATCCTTGGGCTGATTGATCATTTCTTATTATTTTCTTGCCTAAGCTTTTGGATTTGCATATAAACATAATGTACCAATGTCATCCCTGTAAAGTGTGCTAGTTCAGAAGGCTGAAATTGTGATACAATTTGACAGAGGTTCTAAAAATTCATAATCAATACTTTTGTTTACAGATTTTCACCACCAAGTAGTTTAATTGCCTCATATTAAATCATGAGCTTGCATATTAATTGCCATCTACTAAAAATGAAGCTGTTCAAATTTATTTGTCAATCCATCTGCTTTAAATTTCCACTTTATTTGCTCATTTTATATGTTTTGAACTTTTGCATCACCTTTTCAGAAACCATCCTGTAATCTTTTTGCATTTTTAAGTTTCTCATGGCTTTTTAACATACAGAGGGATCAAACAGCCGTGCAGTTGAGAGGGATTTCCACAGTTTGACAGTGGAGAGACTCCGGGCCCTTCTCAAGGAAAAAGGTCTTTCGCCCAAGGGAAAGAAGGCATGTAGTGGAACACATCTGAATTCAGTCTTCTTGTCTTTCTAATCCAATTATGCCTATATCAAGTTATTTGTAGTTAATGTTCCAAGATTCAGTTACTAATAAACAGCTTTTTATATGCGGTTAGATCAAATGTAACCAATCCATGTTATGTAGGTTGATGAACACCATTGACCGACTTGCCAAATTCCTAATTTAACAGTTAAATAGTAGAAATAACTTTTCTGTGCTTTTTGGTTGCTAACGCATGGTTTCATGTGCAGGACGAGCTGATCGCACGCTTGAGAAGTGTAAATGGTTGTGTGTAGTTCAAAAGCAGAGGAGAGAATTTGCTCTCTGCATGTTATGCCATATGGGGTGAAAAGTGGAAGATAATTGTTTTTGTCTTTTGTGTAACCTAGTGTAAGGAAACAAATGTAACTTGGTGTTTTTGGAAATAGAAGTATTTTATAGTGAGATAATGAGAAACTTGTTTCTAGAACCTACATTCTCTCTGATTTTGTTAAAAGTGCAAGCTTATTTGTATCCTTGCATTTGGGGGTAAATTATATATATAAGCTGTGTTAATTATAGGGATGTCTTTCCTCTGTGGTTAAACTTTTTAAATAGAATTTTTGAACATAAAATTTTTTAAAATAATTTTTTTTTAAATAAATTTTTTTTAGAAAAAGACATTAATCGTTTAATTATAAATTAAATTTTTTTTCACTAACTAAATTGTTTAGTTATATATTATTAAAAATATTTATTTATTATTAAATTATAAAAAAAACACCCTTAATAACACTTATATTTAAATTTTAAATAATTATATATATTTTTTATATATAAATTTAAATTTATTATATAATTTTTTAAAGTAGTTAATTTTTTAAAATACAATAATTAACAAATTAATATAAATAATTGTATTTGATATTGAAAATAAAATAATTAATAAAAAATTTTTGTAAATTTTTTTAAAAATATGATAATTGTAAAAATATGAAGAATAAGAGATTTAATGACTTTTAAGAAAATATTAAAAATATGTTAATTGAATAAGATTTATTTTTATTAAGAGTACACTATAAAATTAAAAAAATATTATTAGAATATACGTGATATTATATTAATATTAAAAAAGTTAAAAAATTTTATTTTTAAAAGTTTAAAATTTGAACTTTTATAAATAAAGATAAAATAATTTTTTTTAATTTTAAAAAATTCTTTTTTAATTGTAATTTAACATCATTAAAAAAATTAAAATTTTTTTTAACATTAAATAAATTCTTTAGGTCAATAAAAAAACTCAACTAAAAAATCATTAAATAAATAATTGATGGAAAATGATTAATATTCTAGTGACATGAACCACGATAGAGGTTCGTAAGGATCTTTCTTTTATATGTTTATTTATTTTTCTCTTTTTCAGCACGAAACATTATAATTAATAAAATTGTAAGGTTGAATGTAAAGTTTTAGTGTGATATAATAGGGAGTATTATCACCCACCATTCCTTGATCAAACAGAGGGTAGCTTTGAATTTTAATTTAGGGGTTCTTGTGCATAAGTAAGAGTAATTTCTCTGATTTTTAATAAAATAAATTTATTTTTTTTAGATTTAAATTTACAAGTTGCACTAAATGAATATCATGTTATATGTTTCATTAAATATAGTAGATTGCGTAGACTTCATAAATATTGTAGATTGTATATGGTAAATTGTTGTATATTCCAAAAAAAAGGGGGGTATTATCATATACCTCCCTTAAGGTTTATCAATATTTCAGTTAAATTTTTAAAAATTGAAAAATAGACAAATGCCTCCCCTCTTTAGTATCAATACCTTAACGTTTATGGCGTTTAACAGATTGAAGGGCAAATCGGTAATTCAAAATGAAACATTATAAAATGCAACTAAAAATGTTGACAGTTGACATAAAGGCCTGTGAAAGTAGAAATGACTCCGGCAGAACGTATTTCCATAGCCATGAGTCCATGTCCATGAGAACCGCGATCACGTTTCCCTCCGTATCTGTTGGCCTTTTGAACGCCCTGCACACGTTGACGGCTTTAAGATTTTGTCCAGGAATTTGCTTGGGTTTCAATTGACCAAGTGATTAGCAATTTGGCTTGTATTGTCATCAATTGTTAACAATTGATACTGTATGTCAGTAAATTTATTATGATTTGTCTATCTGTTCAACTCTTTTATAAAAGAAGAGTTTAATAATTTAATTAATAATTTAATTTTAAGAGAATTTTAATTTTTTTTAAGAGAATTAGGTATATTAAATTTTTTTTAAGTTGTAAAGTTAAAATATTATAATATTTATATTTTTTTTATTTTTAATAGTAAAATATTTTTCTGTCTTCACCTGTAGACGTAAGTTAAAAGTCGAATTACATAAATTTGAGTTTGTCTTATTTTTATTATTTTTTTTCAATTTTACTTTTGCTGCGACTCTACATCACTCCTCAATTTCTTAACAAGTGGTATCAGAGCTTTTGGTTGAAGGAAATCATTATTCATGTATACGGTTATTATTCACATATATGGGTATTGTTCATACGTACAAATACTATTCACGTGAAATGGTAGGAACTGATCTTAGCAAAAAGCAGTCTGTGGTGAAAATCAATCACGACAAAATACGAAGTTGAGAAGTTCAATGGAGGTAATTTTACATTGTGAAAAATGAAAATAAATGCAATTTTAAGGAAAAACAAGTGTTTAGAAGTAATTGATGAAAGGCCGGCTGGTATCACTGATAATATCAAGTAGAATGAGATTGACAGTAATGCAGTTGCTGATCTGCATCTAGCACTTGCTGATAATGTGCTTTCCAGTGTGGCGAAAAAGAAGACAGTAAAAGAGATCTGAGATACTCTCATAAAATTGTATGAGACCAAATCTTTGCACAATAAGATCTTTTTAAAAAGGAGATTGTATACTCTTTAAATGACAGAATCCACTTCAGTGACAGAGCACATCAATACATTAAATACTCTATTTTCCCAACTCACTTTCTTGGGGCATAAAATAGAGGCAGGTGAATGTGCAGAGATTCTGCTTTAAAGCCTACCAGATTCGTATGATCAACTCATCATCAACTTGACGAATAATATCCTAACAGACTTCTTAGTCTTTGATGATGTTACAGCTGCTGTACTGGAAGAAGAACGAAGACGGAAAAATAAAGAAGACAAACAGGAATATTCGCAGTAAGAAGAAGCTTTGACAATGATGAGAGGTAGATCAACAGAACGGGGCCCCAGTGGGAGTCAAAATCATGGTAGACTAAAATTCAGAAGTAAAAAGAACGTCAAGTGCTACCATTGTGGCAATAAATGCTATATGAAGAAGGATTGTTGGGGATTGAAGAAAAGTGCAGAGGACAAATCTCAAGGGAATATTGCAAGCACCTTAGATGATGGTGAAATTTTATACAGCGAGGCAGCAATAGTTGTTGAAAGTAGAAAACGGTTCTCTGATGTATGACTCATGGATTCTGGAGCTACATGGCATATGACCTCTAAGAGAGAATGGTTCCATCAATATGAACCTACCTCTAGAGGATCTGTATATATGGGGAACGATTATGATTTAGAAATCGCTGGAATAGGATCCATCAAGATGAAGATGTACAATGGTACTGTTCGTATTATCCAGAAGGTGCGACATATGAAAGGCCTCAAGAAGAATCTTTTGTCATTAGGACAATTAGATAACACTAGGTGTAAGACCCAAATTGAAAATGGGACAATAAAAATTCTCAAAGGCGCGCTTGTAGTAATGAAGGCAGAAAATGTTGCTGCAAATTTGTATATGCTTAATGGAGAAACATTGCAGGAAGGAGATGCATCTGTTGTATTAACTAGTTCAGTAGAAAAGTCAACGATAATGTGGCATCGCAAACTGGGCCATATGTCGGAACGAGGTTTAAAGATTCTTTCTGATCAAAATTTACTTCCTGGGCTTAAATTGGTTCATTTACCTTGCTGTGAGCACTGTGTCACAAGTAAGCAGCACAGATTAAAGTTTAGTACATCCAGTTCTAGAAGTAAAGAAATTCTAGAATTGATTCACTCTGATGTTTGGTAAGCACTGGTGATGTCCTTAGGGGGAGCGAGATATTTTGTATCATTCATAGATGATTACTTTAGGAGATGTTGGGTGCATCCAATCAAGAAGAAGTCATATATGTTTGACGCCTTCAGAATATTCAGAGCATGTGTAGAACTTGAATCAGAAAAGAAGATCAAGTGTTTAAGGACAGACAATGGAGGAGAATATACTGGTGAGGATTTTATTGCATTCTGTCAACAAGAAGGCATTAAGCGGCAATTCAGTACAGCTTACACGCCTTAGCAGAATGGAGTGGCAGAGCGGATGAATAGAACCTTGTTGGAGAGAACAAGAGCTATGTTGAGAACTGCAGGTTTAGCCAAGGTATTTTGGGCAGAAGCAGTCAAAACTGCCTGTTATGTGGTAAATTGGTCACCATCAACAGTAATCAAATTGAAGACACCGATGGAGATGTGGACTGAAAAACCAGTTGATTATTCTCGCCTTCTTACATTTAAAAGTCATGTGTACGTGATGTACAATCCCCAAGAAACAACGAAGCTGGATCAAAAATCCAGAAAATGTCTTTTCTTGAGATATGCTGATGGAGTTAAGGGGTATCGCCTGTGGGATCCCACTACCCATAAGGTCGTCATCAGCAGAGATGTGATATTTGCAGAAGATAAACTGCAAAGGAATGATGAAGATGATAGCACAGTGAAAGAAAATCCAGAGACTACAACGGTACAAATGGAAAATAATCAAGTACAAGAAAATTCAAATTCTGAAGCAACACCAGAGTACGAAGAACAAGAACCAGTAGAGTCTGAGGCTACAGATGATCGTTGATCAACTCGTGAGAGACGACCACCAGCGTGGCACTCGGAGTATGTCATGGAGGCTCATGTTGCATACTGCCTTCTAACAGAGGATGGAGAGCCAACAACTTTCTAGGAGACTTTTAAAAGTCAAGATGTTTCTCTGTGGATGACAGCAATGCAAGAAAAAATTGAAATAAGAACAAAATATGGGAGTTGGTTGCACTACCACGTGGAAGAAAAGTCATCGGTAACAAATGGGTCTACAAGATCAAACGGGATAGTAATGACCAAGTGGAGCGGTATCGTGCGAGATTGGTGGTGAAAGGTTATGCTCAGAAAGAAGGTATTGACTTTAATGAGATATTTTTCCCTGTGGTTCGACTCACGACAGTGACAATAGTCCCGGTAATATATGCTACATTTGACTTACATCTAGAGCAGCTAGATGTGAAGACAGCTTTTCTTCATAGAGAACTTGAAGAAGAAATTTATATGCTCCAACCAGAAGGTTTTAAAGAAGAAGGAAAAGAGAACTTGGTTTGCAGGTTGAACAAATCTCTGTACGGTCTCAAATAGGCGCCGAGGTGTTGGTACAAGAGATTTGATTCCTATATCATCAGCCTTGGATACAACAGACTTAGTTCAGACCATTGTACATACTATAAAAGGTTTGAAGATGATAATGATTTCATTATTTTGCTGTTGTACGTGGATGACATGTTGGTGGCAGGCCCCAACAAAGATCGAGTTCAAGAATTGAAGGCACAGTTGGCTAGGAAATTTAATATGAAGGACTTGGGACCAGCAAACAAGATTCTAGAGATGCAAATTCACCGAAACAGAAATAACAGAAAGATTTAGCTTTCTCAAAAGAACTACTTAAAGAAAATCTTGTGGCGTTTCAACATGCAAGATTGTAAGCCAATTAGTACCCCACTCCCTGTTAATTTCAAGTTATCTTTTAAGATGTGTCCTAGCAAAGAAGCAGAGAGGAAAGAGATGTCTCGAGTACCGTATGCATCAGTATTGGGAAGTTTAATATTCGCTATGATTTGTACTAGACCAGATATTGCACAAGTAGTGGGAGCAGTTAGTAGATACATGGCGAATCCTGGTAGAGAGCATTGGGGTTGTGTTAGGAGGATCTTTAGATACATTAAGGGTACCTCAGATGTTGCTTTATGTTACGAAGGATCAAATTTTATTGTAAATGGCTATGTGGATTCAGATTTTGCAGGAGACCTTGATAAAAGAAAATCCACTATTAGCTATGTGTTTAAACTTGCAGGAAGAGCTGTAAGCTGGGTTTCGAAACTGCAAACTGTTGTGGCATTATCTACTATAGAAGCAGAATACATGGCAGCTATACAAGCTTGTAAGGAAGCAATTTGGATACAAAGATTACTGGAGGAGCTCGGGCATAAGCAAGAGAAAGTTGAATTATTTTGTGACAATCAGAGTGCCTTGCACATTACAAGGAATCCAGCTTTTCATTCAAGAACGAAGCACATAGGTGTTCAATATCACTTCGTTCGTGAAGTGGTAGAAGATGTAAGTGTGGATATAAAAAAAATTCATACAGATGATAACCTAGCAAATGTGTTGACCAAGCCCACAAATACCAACAAGTTTGTATGGTGCAGATCCTTGCATGGCCTAGCAGACACGTAAGCAACATGACTTTAGCGAAGAAGAAAGAATGGTGTGGAGACTTGATTGATTTTTAATCAAATCTCCAAGTGGAAGAATTGTTAGGTGCTAGCTGCAAATTTGCTGGCACACAGTGCCGGCAAACTTGTTATGGTGGACAGCCTTATTAAGGTTGTCCACTTGTTCAATTCTCCCTATAAAAGAGAGAGTTTAGTAATTTAATTGACAATTCAATTTTGAGAGAATTTGGTGTATTGAAATTTTTTTGGGTTGTAAGGTTAAAACACTACAATACTTGTATTCTCCATTTTTAATAATAAAAAATTCTTCTATCTTCGCCCATGAATGTAAACTAAAAGTCGAATCACATAAATTTAAATTATTTTTATTTTTATTATTTTTTCTCAATTTTACTTTAACTGCGATCCTATATTATTCCTCAATTTACAATTGAGAAATTCACATGTCTTATTTGTTAAATTTCTCATTTTTTTTCTAATTTACATCCCCAATTATGTGGGCGATAATCATGTGGGCGATGAGGACTTTAAATCAAATCATTTATGGATCCTGCGTGTTCTTCTTATCTAATCCTTAACATGTTACATGTCCTTTTAATACCAACGACACCTTTACCATTGTAAATGCTGCTCTTTGAAGATAAAATATATTCTTTGTTCCGTTTGATTTGCTGCCAAAGAACAAGGAAATTAAATAAAAAAGAAAGAAAGAAAGAAAAAGATGCAGGTAATTGCGTGATCAAATCAAATTATGACTGTTAGATGATTTAGAAAGTGGAAGATGATGAAAAAAATAATGAGTTGAATAGTAAGATCATTTAGCCATATCATTAAGTGTGGTTTATGGAAAGAAATGTTAGCTAGTGATTACAGCTTCCTTAATTACATGTTGGATTTTTTTTTAGAACGTAAAGAAAGATAAATGGGTATTTTCAATAGATTCTGTTAAGTAGTGCAAAAGGTGATTTAACGTTAGGGGAGGTATTGCCTATTTTTCAATTCTTACCATTAAATTGAAAAATATTAAAATATTAGGGGGGTATGTGATAAAACACCGCCCACCTGACATCTACTGTATTTCACTCTATCTCCCTTTCTCACCGGAGTCCCGTCTGGCAACACGTCATCAACGGCGGCGTACTAGAAATCCCATGCAACCGGGGGATAAAGCCACGTCATTGCCGCCGAAGTCGTGTCTCTTCCCGCCGTAATGAAGCTAACTAGCTACCATGTCTCTGACCACTTCTTCGCCATGTCAAGCTAGTAAGAATCTTGATAAAAGATCATCACCGCTACAAATTTTTTCTAGGTCATTCTCAAGAACTTTATGATTGTTTTGAATGATTTCTAAAACCGAGCTGTGAACAAGCTCTTGATTGCTTCTTTTAGTTTTCATTTCAGAGCCAATATTGAAGAATGGTTTTAGCTTCCAGATAAATTAAGGAACACCGGCGCCCATTCCTCGCCTTGCACTTATCTCTGAAGCCGCATCAAAAGCTTTGACAAGGCAAGGTACTTCACGCGAAAGATCCAAGCAAAATGGATTAAATACCCAGTAAAATTTTACACAGCATCAAAAGCAAACCTCCTCGATATATCTTGCATGTCCAACACTTTTCCACTCTCCCGTTGCTTCTTCAAGCAATGGCATCGGCCTATAAATGAATTAGAAGGAGGGTCATAGATGATAATTTGCTAAGAGAATGGTAGATATTTACTTCGATCCTAATAATTAAGTAAATATTGTTCGTTTTAGATTTTATACACAAGTTTTTCATCATTCTCACGGCTTCTTCAAGCAATGACATCAAATTTGTTTGAGCCTAATAATTAAATAAATATTGTCTGATTTAAGCTTTATACACATGTCCTTCACCACTCTCTATTGCTTCTTCAAGTAATTAAGTAGATATTTTTTTTTTGAACTTTATGCATGCGTCCTTCACCCCTCTCCGTTGTTTCTTTAAATAATGGCATCAGCTTATAAATAAATAAGAAAGAGGGCCCTAGATGATAATTTGCTAAACAAATGGTGGATATATACCCGGCCTAATAATTAAGTAAATGTTGTCTACTTTGAGATTTACGCATGCGTCATTTTATCATTACGGATTTACTATTGTTTTTCACATAAACGTCATTTACTTAAAATATGTCTACTTAGTTAGGGGACAGCCTTATAATGTGGGACAAATTATTACGAATTTACTTTTGAGTTTTACGTAAATATCCTTCACAAAAAATATGTCTACTTAGTTAGGGGACCCAAGCCTTATAATGTGGGACGAATTTACTTTTAAACTTCACGTAAACGTCTTTCACTTAAAATGTGTTTACTTAGTTAGCAAACTTAAGCCTTATAAACTATCTCAAGTTCATTTTCACTATCGATGCGGATGTGATAATCTCTCATCTTGTAGGATTTCGCATTCTTGTGAGGGTTAGCCGATCCTACATTAAGTTGTAAACCCGATCTGATACCATCTGCAGTGCCTGAGCCTAATAATTAAGTAGATATTATTTACTTTAAGCTTCACGCATGTGTTTTACCTTTATGGATTTGCTTTTAGGCTTCACGCAAGCGTTCTTTACGCAAAATACATTTACTTAGTTAAAGGACTCAAACCTTATAAACTATCTCAAGCTTATCTTCACGAGTAATGTGGGATGTAACAATGACATCACTCGTCAAAATAAGCCTAAAATAGCTTAAGCTTTACCCCCTATAACTAAGTAAATATATTTTGAATGAAGGACATTTGCATAAAATTCGAAAAAAAAGTATGTGAGAGTGAAAAAAGTGTGCATAAAGCTTATAACGAGTAATATTTACTTAGTTGTTGAGTCTAGGTATTACAATATATAACACAAAAGGATATGAATGAATGTGTGGGTATGCTGTGCCGGAGAAAGGAATTAGATAGAGAAAGTGAGCAACCGACCAGGGTGAATTAGGGTTTGAGAGGAAAGAGACAGAGTAAACATGGATTTTGTCACGTGGGGATTTTGATCTTAAAAGGAAATGACAACTTGTGGGGAATAGAATATTATCCTTGTGACTTGGAAATTTTATGAAATTTTATTGCACGTTGGAAAATATTCCATACAAACTATTCAAATCAGCGCAGGATTCTTAGTTATTATTCGGCGTGTAATCTTACAATCATGTAATTTTTGCAGCAATGATATTGACAATGATCATGAAGGCACACTGCATGATTTTGAAATATGATGGCTGAAGGATTACATGATTCCTCCAATTTCTGCCACATAATTTTATAATTTTCCGCGTGGGCATTCAAGAACAGCCAAGGGTTTTGCCTTATTCTCGTATGGACGGATCCCCCACGTTTATGAACTCTAAAAATTGTGGTAAAGAAGCTTCAGTATTGAAGGGGTCCATTTGCAATATGTGTAGAGGTTTTGAGTTAATATGAACAGCCGACCTGAGTCCCTAAGGGGGTGTATGTAACATCACAAATATCAATGTGTAGAGGTTTTGAGTTAATATGCTCTACACATGGCCACGAACTTGGATTGCGTATCCCAATATTTTGTCTTCATAAGCATTTGTAAGAGCAGAGCCATTGCTTTATTTCTCGATTCACACAGAGAGTTTTGAATGGAAGCGCTTGTTAATTTCACACCATAATTATAAGGCCATTCTGACCCTGTAATTCTTCTTCAAATAAAGCTTCTTTATGATAAACTTATGTCTTATTTAATTAATATCCATACAAATCTTTAAATTAGCCATTCCTTGCTTATAAATAATACTAATTTACATTTTTAACCTACATACAATATTATAACATTTTATTTCATCAAGTATAAGATCTCGTGTTAAGCACTTACATAAATAGTTTAACAGTTAAAAAATTTGTAGTGTATCTATTTTTTTTATTTAAGTGAAGATTCCGAGTATTTGAAACCTCTCTCTTCTATAAATTAGAAAAGAAAAAAAATCATTCATTTACTGTATAAGAGTTCCCTGTGTATGTATAATGTATATGTTACTGAAACATATATATGACATTGGAAACATGTAACGCAGCTTATATTATCCTCAAAGGAAAAAACAAAAAAGCTGCACTTTTAACACAAAATTATAGAGAAGGTAGGTTCTAATTAGAAACAAATTACTAGTATATCTCGCTATAAATTATTACTATTTTTTAGAGGGTAAATACTATTTACCCTATTCGTTAATTATTATAACTCTTTAATATGTAATAATATCTAAAAGTCCCTATAATGATATAGGTGGAGCTATCTTAACTTAAAAATTTAACATAAAATTGGACATCAATTTTCAGTGTCACGTTTCAAATGTTTTTAAATAATTCATTGAATATTTAGTGTTTTAAGATTCTTGAAGGTTAGTTGAGTTATTAGAGTATTTCATAGTACTTTTTAAAAGGTCCATTTGAGTTTTATGTATATATGGGTCAAGTCCAATTATAAATAATACTTGATAGAGAATTCTAAAATAAAAATATTTATTTAGAATATTACTTGTGGTAAGTGACTTTTATTTTAGACCATTGAATGCTTTTAATTTTAACCGTCTATTATACATAATTTTTACTATAAATAGGTGAGCTCTCATTTGGAGTAACACACCTATTAACTTGTAATTTTTCTTCTTATTAATACAAGAAGTATTCTTTCAAACACCTTGTGTTCTTTTTCTTCATCTCTTTCTTGATTTGTTAGTTTTAGGCTGCTTAGCACTAGCAAATGTCTAAGGTCGTACGGGTTCATGAATTAAGTTCGTGACAAGTGGTATAAGAGCGGGTAAAAGAAAGATGGTGAAAGATAAGGATATTGTTGGATTATCTGATCTTACGGATGAGAGGAGTAGAGACCCCAAAGCTAGGAGGCACGATAGCATTCCACGAAAGAAGTCCATTGAACCCACCCGCAATTTCGGAGACGTGGTCATGACGCTGGGTGTTGCCATGACCAAGGCGACAGACCGCCTTGGAGAGTTGGAGGAGCAAGTTGAGAAACTGAAAGTAGGTCTCGATCATTAAGGGGATGAGATACGTTCCTCATTGACAACACCATCAACATGTACGAGGAAAAGCATTGGGATTGGGTCAAGACTTTCCAAGAGAAGGTGTTTTTCACCATAAAAAGATGCAAACCTAAGTGGAAGAGTTGCAAAAAGGGTTTGAGACTATCAAAGAGGACGTGATGCTATACAAGTGGGCAGTTGCAAGTGGGGCTGCCACCACTCAAGTTACAGTGGCTGCGCCAAGATTAGAAGCTCCTAAGCCGAAAGAGTTCAGCGGCAAGCGAGATGCCAAAGAGCTCGACAACTACTTTGGAAAATAGAGAGGTACTTCGAGATTATAAGCGTGTAGGAGAAACAAAAGGTAAGTACCGCAACCTTGTACCTTTTCGATCATGCAAATCTGTGGTGATGTAGGAAAAGTGAGAAAATTCACAATGGTACATGCATCATCAACACATGGGAAGAGTTGCAGTAAGAATTGAAGCGCCAATTTTACCCAGAAAATGTGGCACATAATTCCTGTAAATGATTGATGGAGTTGAAGTAAACCAAGTCTATTAGTGAGTATGTGAAGGAGTACTTGATGTTGATGCTGCAAATTTCCAACATGAGCGAGGAAGATTTGCTATTTAACTTCCTATATGGGTTGCAAACTTGGGCTTCCAATGAGTTAAAGCGGCGGGAAACGTAGAATATATCCGACGCCCTTATAATGACGGAGACGTTTATGGATTATCACAAAGGAGAAACCAGTAAGTCCAAACACCCTAAATCCATTTACAGAAAAGGTGGGGGAACCAAAGAGTCATACCCTCAGTGGAATAAGGATGAGAAATGTAAACCACCCATAGAGAAATAGCAGAAACATGATGGCAAGAGCAAGTTAAAGTCGAATTGCTTCTTTTGCGATAATGATCATTGGGTAAGGGATTGTCCAAAAAAGAAAAATTTTAATGCCATGTTCGAGATATAAGAGGTAGGTAAGCAGAGCCAAATGGGATATTTGCAGGTGCTTAATGCTCTCAATGCCAAAAGGACTCCTAGTGCGCCAATGGGGACGACGTTTATGTATGTGAAAGCCCACATAAAGGAGAAGAAAAATTAAGTGCTTGTTGATACCAGACTACACATAACTTCATTAAGCATGCAGAAGCGGAGCGCTTGGGTCTCAAGATAAAGAAAGGGGTCGGTTATTTCAAGACCGTAAAGGCTGAAGTCAAACCACTAAATGAGGTTATTCGAGGAGTCAAAATATACCTTAGAAATTGGCGCGGTAAGGTAAATTTTTCAGTTTTTCCTTTGGATGATTTTGATGTTGTTCTTGGCATGAATTTCTCCCGACAGTTTAATGTGGTGCCACTCCCTCGACATAATTATGTGTGCATCTTAGAAGGAGGGCCATGTATGGTGCCAACGGTAGACAAACCCAAGAGCAATCCCCATTGAATGCCAACAACACTCTTCTTTCTGTAATGTAGTTGAAGAAAGGAGTCAAGCGGGGAGAAGAGACATATCTTGCCACAATTTGAGAGGCAGATGATGAAGCTAAAGCGGACGAAGATGACCTACCACAGGAGGTCGCAAGAGTGCTCAAGGAGCACAAAGATATTATGCTAACAGAACATCCGAGGAAGTTACTATCGAGATGAGCAATTAATCATGAGATCGAGTTGGAGTTGGGAACTAAGCCTCCAACCAAAGTGCCCTACTAAATATCTCCACCGGAGCTAGCGGAGTTAGCTCAAGAAGTTGTTGGATGCGGGATTCATCCGACCACCCAAGGCATCTTATGGTGTGCCAGTGCTTTTTCAGCGCAAATACGACAGTTCGCTGCGGTTATGCATAGATGACTGGGTTTTGAACAAGGTCACTGTCAAGAACAAGTATCCCATCCCCTTAATTGCTGATTTGTTTGATCGATTGAGGTAGGTCAAATGCTTTTCCAAGCTAGAATTGAGGTCAGGATATCATCAAGTGTGGATAGCCGAAGGTGATGAGTCAAAGACTACATGTGTAACACACCACGGTGCGTTCAAATTTCTTGTCATGTCATTCAATCTCACCAATGCACCAACTATATTTTGCACTTTGATGAACAATATATTCTAGCCTTTCCTTGACAAATTCGTTGTTGTGTACTTGAACGACATTGTAATCTACAATAACACTCTCGAAGAACATGTGGAACATTTGCGGACTGTTTTAATGGTGCTCTGAAAGAACATGTTGTATGTGAAGAGGGAGAAGCACTCTTTTGCCAAGATGGAGGTGGACTTTCTAGGCTATAAGATCAAATGAGGCAAGTTAATGATGAATAGAGCAAAGATTCAGGCATTAGTAGATTAGGAGGCGCACACGAAAGTTACCAAGCTGCGGCCTTTTCTTAGGTTAGCCAATTACTACAGAAGGTTTATCAAAAGCTACTCCACCATTGCTACACCCCTTACCGACTTGCTGAAGAAAACCAAAGCATGGAAGTGGACTGAGGAGTGTCAACGGGCTTTTGATTAACTAAAGAAAATGATGATTGAGGAGCCGATTCTTACACTACCGAACTACTTGCTACCGTATGTGTACATACCGATGCATCCGATTTTGCTATTTGAGGTGTTTTAATGCAACAGGGCTATCCAATCGCGTTTGAGAGCCGAAAGCTCAATGAAACGGAGAGGCGGTATACGATGCAAGAAAAGGAGATGACGGCGGTCATCTATTGTCTACGCACTTGGCGACATTACTTACTTGGGGCAAAGTTTACGGTGATGATGGACAATGTGTTGGCAGATCTAAGGCACGTATGGGTGTATGCATGTGCACTTGTGTCTATTGTCTAACGCAGCGGAAGCGTATAAATTTTACAATAAACATAATAAATAAATATATTAATCACATTAATATATTAATAGGGTAGAGAACTCACCTCAACGTGTAACGTTATACACATATTTTTCTTGGAGTCCACATGGTGATAATGGACAATGTGTTGGCGGATCTAAGGCACGTATAGGTGTATGCATGTGCACTTGTATCTATTGCCTAATGCAGCTGAAGCGTATAAATTTTACAATAAACACAATAAATAAATATATTAATCACATTAATATATTAATACGGTAGAGAACTCACCTCAACGTGTAACACTATACACGCGTTTTTCCTGGAGTCCACATGGAGACCAACTCGTGTGCAGTTCTAGTCACCAACTCGGTAGGCTTGGTGAGCTAGAATAACAACCCTATATCTAGCACGGAATTAGCTCTTAATCCCCAAAATAACCGATGTGTATTTTTATCCTTTTCTCCAAAAGGATAAGAAATGAAAATTTTAAAGCAATCCACCATTACTTCAAACCCTATGTTTTTTTTTTTCCTTCTTCTCTTTTCTCTTCTTTCTTTTCCTTCTCAATTTCTTTCCTCTTTCTCTCGACCAATGGCCAAAAACACACCATTTCACTTTTTTTCTCTCTTTCTCTTTATGTATATATATATATATAAATAATAATATATATTATATTATATAATAATAAAAAATAATATAATTTACATAATGGGTGTCAAATAGTTGGCACCCAATTAAAATATTAATATATATAATATTATAATGTATTATATAATAATATAATATAATATAAAAATATATTATATAATATAAAAACATATTATATAATATAATAAGAGATATATTTTAATTATTTAATAATTAAATAATTAAAGTGTGAAATAACTATTTTACCCCTCATAAATAGTTATCAAGTATACCCCTTAGTGGGTTTCACCAAATTCCACATTCGGATAAACTTAACCAAAGGTCCACAATACGTTACGTGTCATAATACAATTAGTAAATAACAATTATTAACTAATTGTTATGTTTAACACTTAAATATAGACATGCACGCATTCTCGTGGTAGTGTTGAATATTGCTGGATTAAACAATTTAATCTGGCACGCTGTCCCAGTGCACAACGAATATACTCCATATCGCGGGACTCCCTAGGTCCTACGCCAGATTTGTCAAATGGAACTATTTCATGAGTCTGTGAACAATGCCCCACGAACACATCACGGATATACAAATCAGCGCATTGAACCATACAAGCTGAGGTTACAACGCATACGTATAGTCTTTCTGTCATGATATCCTGGATGTATGGGGATATAGATTATCACCGTCAAATCTCATTGTGCTCATCCATGTCTTATCTCCAGACTTGTATCTCACTGAACAATATACGCAAACTCGTTTGCCATATTGTTCTACCTGGCGGAACTCTTTCCCGAGATGATTGCTTGTGGCTACAAGACTTTCTGAGATACAGTCTCGAAGCATTTGGATATCTTACTCCATATGGGAGCTAACGAATCCCATATTTGTATGCACCGGACTCCATAAGCATCAGACCATACTTAGCGACACCCAGCGGTTACACCATTAAAGGTTCGTGACATGTGTGAAACCAAAGTATAGTGGATCACTTACAAGCCCACCGTGGCACTCAGGTCAAAGGACCACGTATACTACTCAACTTGAGAGGACCTTTCATTGATGGCTTACATTGGGTGTCTATCGGAGGCCCTCGTGAGTCTGTCCTATATTCAGTCCTAACTAGATACCCATATGTCAATATGAGCTCCAAGCTCACAGTCGGCTAGGAGCGACCATCTATACTCTATAGGTACGACATATACTGATCTATATATAAAGTATCCACCGACAGACCCGCATCGATATAAATAGACCATGGATAATTATTTGAGAACATACTTGCGCAACTTGCATTTTCTGACACTCGATTGCAACTCTTGCAACTATGCAGTTACTAATATATTCCCAGGCCTATGTCCCATTACAGACAAGGCTCTAACTCTTGGATCTGCTGTGTATTATAACTAGCTAACACTTAGCTGTGCTAACATTTAACAATTATATGTCTCAGCGTGGCTAACCATGAGCCCTTATTTAAACTCCTTTAGATCTAATCCGAACTCCTTCAGATCTATAATGTCTGTAATGTTACATGCATAATACCATATAAATGGGTATTAGCGATTTAATGGGAATGTACACTTGTATAAATACACAAGTATATGTACATTCATGGATGACGTAAGCACCGACCCTAACACAATGTGGCAAAGAACTATTTTTAGAGTCAAAAGAAGCTCAGCTCGAAGCAAGCCAGGTGGCAGGATTTCTTGACGGAGTTCGACTACGAGCTCGAGTACAAATCGGGTAAGGTAAACGTGGTGGCAGATGCCTTAAGTCGAAAAATTAAGTTAGCATCTATAAGCAAGCTGGAATGGGAGCTACTCAGCTTACTTCGAGAAGGTATGAAGCATGATTCCTTTACTAAGTAACTTTTTGCACAGACGCACTAGAGAAAAATACAATGATTTTAAGTAGAAGATGGGCTTCTTTACACCAAAGGCCGTTCGGTGTATGTGTCATGAATCTTATTAAAAAGTGTCATGACACCAAAGGCGGAATCTTATTAAAAAGTGTCATGACACTAAATGGGCAAGACATCCAGGACAAAGGCGCACACGTGCTCTACTAAAGACGGTGTACTATTGGCCACACATGCAGGAAGAGATAGAATATTTTGTGAAGACTTGTCTCATATGCCAACAAACAAGGTGGAGCAACAGACTCCTGCAGGCTTACTTAATCCTTTTCCCATACCGGAGACCGATTCTTCAAGTATGCTACCTTTATTCTGGAAGCTAAAAAGTGTAGTGCGGAAGAGCCCGCAAGGATTGTTTTTCTAACCATGTGGTTAAGTATTGGAGATTGCCGAAGGTGATAGTAAGTGATCTTGATACAAGATTAATGGGTAGGTTCTGGACGGGATTATTCAACCTCGTGGGATCGAAGCTTCACTTTTTCATCATTTTTCGCCCGCAAACGGATGGGCAAACCGAAATGGTAAATGCACTTTTGGAGCTATACTTGCTGCACTTCGTGAGCACAAATCAGTAAGATTAGGCTAAGCTACTCAACATTGCTCAGTTCTCATACAATTTGTAGTGGAGCAAGTTGACAAACCGAAGCCTATTTAAACTAGCAACAGGCTAGCAGCCTTTTAAACCGCATGCGCTCGTATCTAGTGATACGGAGAGGAGTTTCACAACATACAAAGTTGTAAAGTCCTGGCATGAGCAATCAAACTTGGCATGCGTGTATCTCACAAGGCATTTAAACAGATGAATAAATGGGTGGACGACAAGCAAAGACATGTTGAGTTCAATGTGGGAGACTTGGTAATGGTAAAAATACTTCCGACACAGCACAAGTCTACCCGCCCACTTTACAAGGGCCTTATTCGAAAATATGAGGGGTTATTTCTAATTGCTAAGAGAGTTGGCAAAGTCTTGTACAAGGTGGACTTACCTTCGAGACTGAGGCTATATTTGGTATTTCACGCAAGTTGTTTGAAGTCATATCATGGAGATGCGGAGGGCATGGACCACAATCGCGGGCACCTTTAGGAGTTTTCATATCTTACGACAATGAGGTAGAACTTATCCTTGATTTAAGAAAAGTACAGAAGAAGAACCATCCTCTGAGTAGCGAATATTTCGTCAAATAGAAGGAGTTGCCTGATAGTGAAGCAAACTGGGAACCCGAAAAGACACTATGACAATTTGAAGGCAAGGTGCGCGAGTTTCAGGGAAGACGCGACGAGGACATCACGTGAATTTGGTGGGGAAGAATGTCACACCTTAAATATTCTCAGGCAATTCATCGAACATTTGGTGCACACCAAGACCTTCGAAGGCTACTTTAGCCATTGGAGAATTTTATGGACCACACTTTTATTGAGTTTGATGTATGAATGGGCCAAACCCAATTGTAAGTAGTAGTTAATAGAGAATTCTAAAATAGTAATATTCCTTTGGAATATTACTTATGTAGGTGGCTTTTATTTTAAACCATTTGATACTTTTAATCTTAATCGACCATTATACATAATTTATACTATAAATAAGTGAGTTCTCATTTGAAGCAATATACCTCTTAACTTATAATTTTCTTCGTTATTAATGCGAGAAACATTCTCTCAAACACCTTATGTTCTTTTTCTTTATCAATTTCTTGATTTGTTAATTTTAAACTGCTTAACACTAGCAAGTATCTAAAGTCATATATGGGTTCAAAAATTAAGTCCGTAACATTAGGCATTCATCAACATCTCATCCTACTAACACTAAATCAAGTAGGCTTACCAATTTTTTTTATTAAATTTAATTAAAATTTATATTATTCATTACTTTTATTAACGCATTTTTTTTAACTTACCTGGCCTACCATTGTCTTTAATTTTTTTTTCAAAATTATTATCATAACATCTTTCCCTTTTTCTTATATAATTTGCATATAATTCACAAATTATAAAATACACATAAGTTTACAAATAATTTATGTATAATTTTCAAATTACAAAATAGTCAATTTGTAAATTATATGTCTATTTTTTAATTTACAAATTATAGTCTAGTTCTCAAAAATTAAAATTGCATATAATTTACATATTATAATCATGGTATATTATACAAATTTGGGTCTTGTTCGGATGATATGTCTACATAATTTATTTTTCAAATTTCTTCAAATAATACCTAATCTCTAATCACAGATTAAAATATACATTGTTCAATTAGCTTTTGAATAATATGTTTACATAATTTGTATTTTCAAATTTCTTACTTCAAATTATACACAATCTCCAATCACAAATTAAAATATACCCCGATCAATTAGTTATAATATACCCTGATTATAATATACAAATTATATGCAATTTTAATTTTTGAGAATTAGATGTATAATTTGCAAATTAAAAAATAAACATATAATTTTAAATTATATATTTTGTAATTTATAAATTATATACAAATTATTTATAAACTATATGTCTATTTTGTAATTTGTGAATTATATGCAAACTATATGAAAAAAAGAAAGAAAGATGTTATGATAATAATTTTGAAAAAATTGAAAGACAATGGTAGGCTCAGGCAAGTTAAAAAACGTGCGAATGAAGAATAATAAATAGTATAAAATTTAATTAAATTTATAAAAAATTTGGTAGAACCACTTAATTTAGTGTCCATAGGATCAATGTTCATGAATCCTGAAAATTAATGTCTAATTTGTGTTAAATATTTATGTTAAAATACTCCACCATAATTTAAAATAGAAACCACTTTTCAACTTAAGTGGTCATAAAATCTTGTGTGTATATTTTTGCCTTGCTTTTTTTGTTCCATGTTTCACGGGTTTTGTCTTCTCAACGGGAGTTCATATTTTTGGGCGAAATGAAAAAAGTCAAAAACCCATTTGGCCACTACTTTTGCAAGTAAAAAATTTGTCATTCCACGTTATATAGACAGCAGTCGTAATTTCCTTTTACGGCGGACCAAGACCTTTAACCCACCTTCCATGTGAGCCGTCAAGTGAGGAACAAAGACTGGTTGGTTCTCACAAAGCGGTTTGATCTCGAACTGTCTGAGTACCGAACCAACCACGTACTTCATTTGAATGAAAGCCATCTCCTTCCCAAGGCATACCCTTGGACCGGCCTGAAACACCGGGAACTTGTACAGGCTTACAGATTTCAAAACCCGATTCTCTGCTCCCACTTCATCAAACCACCGGTCCGGTTTGAACTCCAACCGGTCCTCACCCCATAATGCTTCCATTCTTCCCATTCCATATGGAATATAAGTCACTCTATCCCCCTTCCTCACCGGAGTCCCGTCCGGCAACACGTCGTCGACGGCAGCGTGCTTCGAGTCCCATGCAACCGGAGGATAAAGCCGCATGGACTCGCATAAGCAAGCTTTCAAGTAATTCATCTCCATTACAGATCCATAATCTAATTGATTTTTACCATTTTTAAGGACTGATTCTACTTCATGCACAATCAAATTTTGGGAACTTTCATTTTGCGAAAGCAACCAGAAAAGCCATGTCATTGCCGCAGAAGTTGTGTCTCTTCCCGCCATTATGAAGCTAATCACCATGTCTCTGATCACTTCTTCATCGTGCCCAGCCAGTAACAATCTTGACAAAAGATCATCACTATTGCATTTTCTTGTTGGCTCTTCCTCAAGAACTCTCTTCTTGTTTTGAATGATTTCTAAAACTGAGCCGTGAACAAGTTTGATTGCTTCTTTCAGTTTCTTCTCAGAGCCAATATTGAAGAATCGTTTTAGCTTCCAAATGAGGAACACCGGCGCCATTCCTCGCATTGCACTTATCTCTGAAGCCGTATCAAAAGCTTTAACAAGGGGTGGTACTTCTCGCCGAAGATCCAAGCAAAATGGATCAGTACCCAGAGAAACTTTACACACAATATCAAAAGCAAACCTCCTCAATATATCTTGCAAGTCCAGGACTTCTTCACTCTTTACTGCGTCTTCGAGCAACGGTATCAGCCTATTTTCCACTTCTTCCTGAAGCGTTTTGACAATAAATTCTCTCAATGACTTCGTGGTAAACTCATGGCTAGCCATTTTGCGCTGTGTGCTCCATAACTCACCATCAACGTTGAATATACCGCAGCCAAGAAGATCACCTAGAATTTCCTTGAACGGCTTGCCTTTTGGGAAGTTAGTGAAATTGGTCTTGAGTATGTGCTCAATGTTAGCAGGATTTGCAGTCAAAATAGTGCGGCGGGCGCCGACCCGCTGCACTATGATGGTTTGACTTGGTGATTGTGACAAGAGATCAGTGTACCAATTTAAAAGATTCCGACGGTTTTTGTAAAAAGAAACTAAGCAGCCTATGAATGGATAAGAAGGAGGGCCATAAGTAGATGATGATTTGCTAAGAGAAGAATAGTGGATTAGTTCTCGGATTAATGAACATAAAAAAGAGAGAAGGAAAAACCCTAGAGAGAGCAATAGAAGAAGAATGATGAACATGGTTAGTAGTTTGCTTATAACCGAATGTGTCTTGGTGTGTTTGTTGATTTTAGAAGCGTACGTGAAAGAAAGCTAAGCCATGCGGGATATATATACACAAATGCATAAGAATGAATGTGTGTGTATGCTGTGCTTGAGAAAGGAATTAGATAGAGAAAGAGAGAAACCGACCATGCACGGCGAGTTAGGGCTTGAGAGGAAAGCGACGACAAAGCGAAAATATGCATTTTTTTCACGTGGGGTGTGGAATTTTGTCCTTGTGACTTGGAAACTTTATATGGGATTCGAGCAAATTAAGCCGAAAAATAAATAAACATGAAAGGTCTTATAATCCCTAATAAAACTTGAAGCTATGGAGATTTAGGATCGAAAAGGTACAGTTACAAATCACTTTTGGAATATCCAAAATTTATGGCCACAAAAATAAGGTAAATTTATAAAAGTATATAATTTTTGGGCCACGCATGAATTTATAAAAGGTACAGTTACAAGTCTCGAAGCATAGTACATTAACATTATTGATATTACAATTTTATTGAATAAAATGTTATAATATAACTGTGACTTTTCAAGTGAACTCTTAAGGGCGTAACAAAGAAAAGGTACGACAGTCAGCCGTAATTCGAAAAAAGCACGTAATAGTTTTAGAGCATGTTTTAATTTGGTTGGGAAGTTGTAGTTTGTAGGAAATAAATTATACGGCGTGCCATTCAATAGGGTCACAGCGACTTGTCGTTTGTATAGTGGCCCCCAATTCATATTAGCTGAAATCAGTGACTTGTCGTTTCGTTCTTGGGTTTTTTTTTTCTTTGGAAAATTAAACAGAGTGGAAGATTACCTAATGTTAAAGAGATATTCCATTTCCATTAATTGCGGCTCCCTTTTTCTAACATTTATTAAAAAAGTATGAAAAAAAATATCTTCAGGTTTTTGAATGATTCTTTTAATAAATTAAATTTTTATTGATATATTATTTGAAGAAAAGATTGTTGATTATTTCTCAAAGAAAAATATTACTGTAAAATTATGGTCTTCAAAGTAAATACATTTAAGAGTTTTAGGGGCATTTAAGTTTTTTAGTCAAGAGAGGGCATTTAAGTCTTTGTATGATTAATAAAAAGCTCTAAGACTTTAAATATAGTATATATTTGTGTTTTTCTCTGTATTGAGTATTAGTTGTCATTCATTTGTATAAGCCTCTCGTTTATAAAGGGTTTTAGAGTCTTCTTATTTTCTTTGGTTTAGTCTAGGGTTTACTTTTCATCTTGGATAATTGAAGATCGAGTCTTGTAATTAGATTTGAGAGTATGTAATCTCTCTAAGACCGTAATCTTTGAAGCAATAGTGCAAAAATAGTTTCGTTTGAGTTCAAGTGAATGTAGGTCATTAATAGTGACTAAACTACTCACATCTTGTTTCTCGTGTGATTGTTGTTTATTTTTTGTAATTCTTGAATTAGGTTCGAGTCTTGTATTGTATTCCAACAATTATCAATTATTCTTTTATAAAATTTTAAATTTATCATTTATTTTTCTTTAAAAAAAATAAATAATACTATGTTTTTTTTATTTTAACCTAACATTTTTCATATATTTAATGATAAAATAATTTAATAAATAATTTTTAAAATTTACAAAACTTTATCGCACATTACTTACTTAGAATGGAATATATAAGAATTAAAGTAATTATAATAAAAGTTTTAGGGGGTGTAACTGACAATTTCACTTTCTTAGAATTGGTCCACTCTTGAACCGGTGGTATATTCCTAGTACTATTATAACTATCACTATCAGTCCAAGAAATGTATGCGAATTAAAAATAATAATATGAAATACAGCGGTGTTCGCTCATTGCGGCGAGACAAGTTAGAGGAGGAATCATAATCTCTATCTCTTTACTTTAATGATATAAAAATTTTATATTCACTTCATATTTAATATATTATTTTTATATTTGAAGTTGAGAGTCTTTATAAGTACTTCGTATTCAATTTTTTTTAATTATTTAATTATTTTTTATTTATACCTATTTAATTTTATAAAATAATATTTTATTTAGTACAATCATAATGTATAAAAAAATTATAAACATCACATAAAAATATAAATTACTTCAAATTTTTAACTATTAATTTTAAAAATTAATAACATGAATTAAAAATTAAAAATTATAAAAATTAATAATTTCTTTGAACTTTGATATCTAAATCAAAATATTTTATTTTTAATCTAAACACCAAGTCTCTATTAATATTCTATCCAAATCTATAACACAAAGTAAAAGAAAATTTGAGTAAGATGAGTAATAGCTAAAAAATTAAGAATATTAATAAAATTATTTATCTCTTTTATTTATTTCTTTTCATCTTTTTTTAACAAATGAGTTCACTCCAATTTAGAAATAAGTGTTTAATATTAAATATAATTAAAAATTAAAAACATGAATAAAAATTAAAATTTTAAAAATATAATGTAAATAAATTTTATACTCCATATTTAGCATGTAACCAACTTTTATTTATATAAATAAGTAAAAAAAATTTACACTAATTTTTTATATTTTATTTTTAAATTAGATATTTGAAACTAATTTAAAAAAATTAAGTTATCTTTAAACATAACCCAAATTTAGTTTAAATTTAACTTATTATACCCACTTCATTTTTTAAAAATACTTAAAATATAACTCAAATTATTTCATTTAAAATAGTCCTCACAAAGTCTCTAACCCCGCAAAAAATTATGTCATCCCTAATTTTCAGAAACTCAAAGGCTCTATTTTATGTGCACCGTCCACTACGATTCTTGCAGTAGCTTTTTTTCACGTCTCAATTTGGCTTTGATTTCTTCTGCGATGGCGATTCAATACAATTCTTGGATCATTTCGTCGAGAATAATAATTTTTCCATCATTGGGATTTGACGTGCCCACGTGCACGGACAGATACAGCTTGCAAACTAAGACACTTAAGGTCAAGAATATTTAGAAAGTTAAGCGTCGTGAGTTAGACCCTTGAATTCTAATTTTTTTTATAAATAAATTTAAGGTTTTCAATAAATGGTATCACAGCCAGCACTGGTAGTCAAAATGATCATCTCCATTTACTAAAAAGAAAAGCCTATTGCATCGATCAGACATCTTTATTTCATCCAAACAAAAAATCAGTCGACATCTTTATTTCACTTAAAATTTATCTTCATCTCATTGCTTGGATAGATTCGACTACTAATAATCTGAAATTATTAGTTAAGAATATTGAAAAACTAACAATAACTTTATATTAAAATATTTTGGTTTCACAAATATATTATCTCTTTATTGCACGAAACCTTTTTTCTTTAGTATGTTTATGGAATTAGTTAAAATAATGCATGGTCCTGTAAAATAGTGTTGGTCTTCAAACATTTTAGGCCAAGATGAGTGCAAATGATAAAGTTCAAAAACGGTTCATTGCTGCGTTTTCTTCTTTTTCTTCACGCGTCAGAATTAGTTTCAAAATCAGACTTCTGTTACATCAAACTGGCTCCTATCTCCGGTGGAGACACAAGCCTCCTCTTTCCACCCATCCCCTCTGCTCTGTTTGTTTTGGTTATTCAATTTTCCGTTTTCACTTTTTTTTTTTCCTGGTTTTTCAGTTCGATCATGTGAACATTGGCCGCCGCTCGGCCTCGCCAAGTCTCCACCGGCCTCAGTTTTATTGAGCTTCCTTGGCTCCCAACCTACTTGGGCGTCGCTAACCATTTTCGACTTTAGTTGACACTTCTGGCCTCGACCAAACCATCGTTATTTTTTTACAATTCTCCTAGATCTTATGGTATTGACCTGAATCTCCACCATATCTCGATTTTTCGGCCAAGTCATCATCACATAGTGGGCCTCCGCCAGGAGTAAGAATGGAAATTGCCCAGAAGATCCGGCCACGTGTACTTCACTTGAATCTGGTTGTGTTGGCAACAGGATGTAGCGCACATTTATTTTTTTAATTAATTATTTTATTTATTTTTTTAAATTATTATAAAAACTTAAAAAAGCACACATTTATTTTTTTAATTAATACGATGTGTAGCATGTGATATTTTAAATTATTATGTTATTTTAAATTACTTATTTTTTAATTAATTTATAATTAAAAATAATTAACCGTGACCTCTAAACTTTGAATGTTAAATTTTAATTAATTTAAAATTTTATTTTAACTATTTAAAATTAATTAAATTTTATTATTATTTTTTATAAAAATAAAGAAAAAATATAAAAATGCCATGTGACACCACTTGCCAACACTTGGTGCCATGCGGATGCATCAACTTGATGCTTGAGTAAAATAATTTTTTATTTTTAAAATATAATTATATTATTAATTTTAAATAATTTTAAAAATTATTTATTTTTTAAAATATTTTAAATTATTTAATTTAAAATAAATAATGATATTAAATTAAATAATAATTAATTAAATTTTTCTATAAAAAAGTAAATTAAATTAATTAATTTACACTCCAACCTAAATATACCAGCTGCAGCAAGCCAAAACAGTGTTTTAGCACACTTTGCTTAAAACACAGGACAAAAGAAACACATAATAGGTAGAAGAGGATACTCAAGTAACATACGAGATTTTATCTTTGGAAATAAAGGCAGAGGTAGAGGCAACAATTTGTTTGAAAATTCTTTTGGCAACTTTAAGAACTTTTCAAATGGCAACATCAAACCAACCTATCAAATATGTGGGAGAGGAGGACACACAGTAGCTAATTGTTGGCATTGTTTTGATAATAACTACACTGGTCAGCAGAACAAGACTTCTCTATGAGCTTTTGTAACAACTTCAAAATGTCCAACAGATCTAAACTGGTATGCAGACAATGGAGCAATCAGTCATTTAACCAATTAAGCCAATAACTTACAAAATAGAAGTGAATACAAGGGTGGTGAGGAAGTGACAGTTGAAAATGATAATAAGATTTACATCACATACACTGACACTGTTACTTTATGCTAAAAAAACACACAGAAATTTACAACTCAAAAATATCATGCTTGTGCTTAAAATAACCAAAAATTTAATCAGCATATCAAAACTTGTTTCTCACAACAATGTCTTTGTTGAATTTCATAAAAATGTTTGGCTAATCAAGAACAAGAAAGAGGGGCAAGTACTGCTAAAGGAGGACTCTATCAGCTGCAAGTTAAGGATGCTTTTCTCCAAAAGTTGCACAACAAATCATTGGCTTACTCAACAAAGGTCACTCATCCTGCATCAGAAATAAGCTCAGCTATTGAGCTAGAAAATAAGGAGATCCCAAATCAATTTATTTTACTACATAATAAATTTGGTCATCTTAATGTAAATGTATTGAGACAAATATTAAAACATTGTAAGACATTTCCTCGTATAAATAAAAGCCAGTTTGAGTCTTTCTTAAATCTAAATTTTTGCTCATATTGTCATTATGGTAAATCTTATAGAATGCACTTTGAAAAATCAACCACGAAAACTAGCAGACCTCTAGAACTAATTCTTATTGATCTATGGGGACCAGCTTCAATCAAATCAACTCAAGGATACAGTTATTTTATTAGCATGTTAGATGACTTTACTAGGTTTACATGGGTGTATCCTTTGACAATTAAATAAAAAACCTTCTCAATCTTCATTCAATTCAAAGACATGGTAGAGAAACAATTTGATGATAAAATCAAATGTGTCCAATCTAATTGTGGCGGGGAATTCAGACCTCTTTCACAGTTTCTAAAAAAATAAGGAAGACATCCCTGTCCACACTCTCATCATCTAAATAAAAAAAATTGAGCAAAAACATAGGCATCTTATTGAAGCAGTACTGACATTGTTGTCTCAAGCTGGAATGCCTTCTTGTTTTTAGTAGGAAGCTGTTCAAACGTTGCCTACATTATTAATCCATTACCTACACCAATTCTTTACAACTGTCTCCTTTCAAAAACTCTACTATAGAAAATTCGACTACTTATTTCTAAAAGTATTTGGGTATACTTGTTATCCATTCTTAAGGCCCTACAACAGAATCAAATTAAAATTCAAAATAACTAAATGTACATTTGTGGGATACAATGCTTTTCATAAAGGTTACAAGTGTCTAAGTGAGTCAAGCAAACTCTATATTGCTAGAAGTGTTGTATTTAATGAATCTGAATTTCTTTTCATACTCAACCCAAATTTTGGTCAAAAACAAACTTTCTCATTCCTAACCAATACACATTTTGTAAGCCATACTTTATTTTCTCATTTGGTTAGTGTATCCACAGAAGCATCATTAACTGCAAATGGCAGAATCAACTCAGAAGCAGTGTCTACTTCAGCTTGCAACTCTCCTTCTAGATCAGGTACTCACTCTAACTATCAGCCTGATCATTTTTTGAATTCCTCACCTGAAACAAATACACCAAATGTTATTTCAACTCCTGCACAACCCCAATTTGAACCATTAAACTCTTCTTAGCCTTTAGTGTCTATTCATCCTATGATTACCAAAACTAAAGTTGGTATTTTTAAACTCAAAGCATACCTCGACACCACCAAAACTATTGTCATCTTATTGTTGGAGCTGGTGCTCACGTGCCATTCCAATATTGTATGAATATTAATTGATAATATTTATACAATAAACATTTCGAATAAAGATTGCTAATATCATATTAATATGGTATAATGCTTGTAACATTAGAGACATTGTTTGATCTGAAAGAGTTCAGATCTGATCTAAAAGAGTTTAGATCAGAACTAATAGTTAGCAAAGCTGAGAGTTATAAATGCTAAAAGTTAGCACTGTTAAGAGTTAACAGGTTATAAGAGTCAGCGAGGTCTAAAGAGTTAGAACCTTGTCTATAATGGGACAAAGACCTGAGAGTATACTTGTAATGATATAGTTGCAAAGAGTTGCAATAGGTGTTAAGAAATATCATTATGTAAGTATGTCTCAAAGATAATGTTCCTGATCTATAATCACCAATGCGAGTCTATCGGTGATTCACTTTATATAGATTAGTGTATGTTTATATCTGACTGGTTCAGATGATTGTTCTTAGCTGACCATGAGCTTAGAGCTTGTATAGGCATGCGGGTATCCAGTCAGGACTGGATACTGAACAGACTTATGAGGACCCCAATAGATATCCTATGACACCGTCAAAAGAAGGTCCTCTCGAGTTGAGTAGTAATCGTGGTCCTTTGACCTGAGCGCTACGGTGGTCTTGTGAGTGATCCATCATACTTTGGTTTCACATATGTCAGAGACCTTTCATGGTCTGACCACTATGTGTCGCTGGGTATGGTCCGATGCTCATGGAGTTCGGTGTGCGTAGATAAGGGATCCATCAGCTTACGTAGGTAAGTTGTATATCCGATGCTCCGAGATTGTATTTCATAAAGTCTTGTGGCCATAAGCATAAACCCGAGAAAAGAGTTTCCCACAGGGTTAAACAATATAGCAAAAATGTTTGCGTATATTGTTTATCGAGATACGAATATGGAGATAAGATTATTGGATGAGCAAATGGGGATTTGACGGTGCTGATCTATATCCCCGCACATCCAGGATATAAATGATGGAAGGATTATACGTATACGTTATGACCTCAACTTGTATGGTCTGACACGCTAATTTGTAATATTCGTAACGTGTGCGTGGGGCATCGATTACGGATTAATGGAACAGTTCATTTGACAAATCGGGTGTGGACCTAGAGAGTCCCAATATGAAATGAACTCTTTGAGCACTTGGGCAGTGTACCGTATTGAATTGTTCAATACAGTATAATTCAGCAATGACTAAGGTTACGTTAACTAAAGTATATGGTTAAATTGGTGGGACTCACTTTAGGTTAACTTGGTAACCGAGTAAGGATATAATAGTAATTTTACTTTATGATTATTTAATTGTTAAATAATAAAAATAAATATTTATTTATTTAATTGTTAAATAAATGATTTAATTTAACTATGATTAAAGGTTAATCATATGGTTAATTTAGTTAACTTTACTTAATGATTAAGTAAAGGTTAACCTAACCAAGGTTAAGTTAGTTAATTATGGTTAGAATAATTAAATATTTATTAACTTAAAGATTAAGTTAAAATAATCTAACTAAGGTTAGGTTAAATCAAATGAAATGCAAATGAAATTCAAATTAGTTTGGAATTTATGCATTAGTATATAAAGTGAAATGAAATTCAAAATTCATAAGTTTTTTAGTTTATATGTTTTGCATTTTTGGGAGCCATTTCAATTTGAGAAATTGGAATTCTTTGTTTTGTGTTTTAAGTGTTAGAACAACAAAACAAATTGAATTAATGGTTACTAAATGTAATAACTAAAAATAAGATTTGTTTTATTTATTCTTGAATAAAAGAAAAAACAAATTTAATTAAGTTAAATAGTTTAACTTTGAAAAATGTTTAAGAGTTAAACACATATGCTGGATTAAGATGCTGCCATTCTAGACAATCAAACCCACCCTTGTTGATTGCTAGAATTGATCAAAGATTCATTTCATGGTGGACTTCAAGAAAATTAATCCAAAGGCTTCATTGGTGATATTTTTCAATCTCGAATTTTCAGTTTATCAAATGTTATTTTCTGTGTTCATTGTATATAATCTTCCGCTGTGCACATGTATGTATGAGATATGTATATTGTTTGTATGATGAACACAACCCACATGCAAGCACCTTAGTAAATTCGCCCAAACCCAACATACCCAACACTTATCACATCTTGTACCACCCTCTACTCAACCAGCTCTACAAGATGACAAATGGAAACAAGCTATGCAAACTGAATATCAAGCTTTAATGGCCAATAATACTTGGACATTGGTACCTACTATTGCTGATCAGAAATTGATAGGTAACAAATGAGTTTTAAAAGTAAAATACAAACCCGATGGAATAGTAAAGAGATATAAAGCACGATTAGTTGCTAAAGAATATCACCAAGTTGTAGGGGTAGATTATTTTGAGACCTACAGTCCAATAGCCAAAACACCTACTGTTAGAGTTATTCTAAGCTTGGCAGTTCAAAGAGGATGGGATGTAAGGTAAATAAATATCAACAATGCCTTTTATATAGAGAGCTTCAAGAAACTGTACTTATGACTTAACTAAAAGGCTTCATTGATCCAATTTACCCTTCTTATATGCACTGTTTGTAGAAAGCTCTTTATAAACTAAAACAAGCTCCTAGAGCTTGGTTTAAAAAATTGAAGGGAGCATTATTTAGTTGGGGGTTCAATAATGCTAAATCAGATTCTACACTCTTTATTCAACATAGTTCCTCACATACAACTTATGTTCCTGTTTATGTAGATGACATATTAATTACAGGTGATGATTCATGTGACCAATAACTAACCAAGGAATTGACATTCAAATCATATCCACAACAAACACGGGTTAAGAGATAGCTACATATCGTAGACATTAATTATCATTGATAGTATTGAAATTTGTGATTTGCATACTTAGTTGTTAATTTAGTATTAATTTTGTTTTTAATTGAATTAATTTGTTCAGATAAAAATAGGAGAATCAATAGTATTTGAATAAAGTAAAGCACTTAGTCATCGTGAGTTTGATACCCCTCACTCTTTATTACTTATTAGCAATAGTGTACACTTGCGCTAGTTAGGGTTGCTTATCATTTCATATCATTGATACCAACAATTGATACCAATTAATTTCAACTGTTGTATTTGCAAGAGATTTGTAATCAGATTCACAGCTATGTCCTTGTTTTCATAAATGAAACTAAAGTTGGTATCAACTCTAATAATTTATTATGACAACACTAGTGCAACAACAATGGTCAAAAATTCTATTCACCACGGTCGAACTAAACACGTTGAAATCAACATCCATTTTATCAGAGACAAAGTCCTTAATAAAGCAGTACAAAACTACAAATTCAACATCTGTGCACTTAGGAACAAATTGTAGACATTCTTACCAAACCTCTGACTTACAGCAGATTTCATTATCTCAAAAACAAGTTGAAGATTCATACATCATTCTCCAACTTAAGGGAGAATGTTAAAGAACAAACAAGTCAAGTGGAATCTAAACAGAGTCCTGAATGAAGCTAATAACATAATCCTACGTGAAGATAATTACATCTTGAATATAATGTCCTTGAAGTTAAAGTTTATACTTATTCATTAAAAAATTTATCTTATATAGTTTAAACTTAATAGATAAGGTAGAAATAGATAACTACTTATATGCTTATGATGTATAAATACCTTAGTGTAATACCTGATCAATCATTGAATAAAATACACAATTCACAAAACGAAACACTCATCTCATTCAAACCCAAATTTTTACTCTCAAGAACTCTCTTCTTGTTTTGAATGATTTCTAAAACTGAGCCATGAACAAGTTTGATTGCTTCTTTCAGTTTCTTCTCAGAGCCAATATTGAAGAATCGTTTTAGCTTCCAAATGAGGAACACCAGCGCCATTCCTCGCATTGCACTTGTCTCTGAAGCCGTATCAAAAGCTCTAACAAGGGAAGGTACTTCTCGCCGAAGATCCAAGCAAAATGGATCAGTACCCAGAGAAACTTTACACACAATATCAAAAGCAAATCTCCTCAATTTATCTTGCAAGTCCAACACTTTTTCATTCTTCACTGCGTCTTCGAGCAACGGTATCAGCCTATTTTCCACTTCTTCCTGAAGCGTTTTGACAATAAATTCTCTTAATGACTTTGTGGTAAACTCATGGCTAGCCATTTTGCGCTGCGTGTTCCATAACTCACCATCAACGTTGAATATACCGCAGCCAAGAAGATCACCAAGAATTTCCGTGAACGGCTTGCCTTTGGGAAGTTAGTAAAATTGGTCTTGAGTATGTGCTCAATGTTAGCCGGATTTCAGTCAAAATAGTGCGGCGGCCGCCGACTTGCTGCACTACAATGGTTTGACTTGGTGATTGTGACAAGAGATCAGTGTACCAATTTAAAAGATTCCGACGGTTTTTGTAAAAAGAAACTAAGCAGCCTATGAATGGATAAGAAGGAGGGCTATAAGTAGATGATGATTTGCCAACAGAAGAGCCGTGGATTAGCCCTCGAATTAATGAACATAAAAAAATAGAGAATGAAAAACCTTAGAGAGAGCAATAGAAGAAGAATGATGAACATGGTTTGTAACTTGCTTGTTTGTTGATTTTAGAGAGAGAAGGTGTTTTTCGTATGTTAAAGAATGCTAAGCCATGCGGGATATATATACACACAAATGGATACGAATGACTCTGTGCGCTGTGCCTGAGAAAGGAATTAGATAGAGAAAGAGAGAAACCGACCATGCATGGTGAATTAGGGTTTGATAGCAAAGCGACAAAGAGAAAATCATTTTGTTACGTGGGGATTTTGATCTTAAAGGAAATGATAATTCGTAGGGTATGGAATTTTGTCCTTGTGAAAATTAAAAATCATGAAAGATCTTATAATCCCTAATAAAACTTGAAGCTTCCCCTGGGTAGGCAATCAATTCGGTTAATAAAAAATTAAATAGAATCAAATCAAAATTTTTGATTCAATTCAATTTTATTTAAAATTTAATTTAGAATTTAATTTAATTTATTTAGAACCGATAAATTCAGTTTTAATTTGAAATCAATTCGGCTCAATTTAAAGCGAAGAAGAAATACTAACAATTTCAAAAACCAAACCATTTCAGTTCCATTCAGGCCAACAAATGCCCACCCCTAACATCCCGTCCTCTTATATGGAATTAGTGTGTATATATCGAAATTTGGGATTGAAAATTTATGGCCACAAAAATAAGTTAAATTTATAAAAGAATGAATTATTCTACGGAAAGGTATTATATTGAAATTATTTGTATTTATTAGATCTAATTTTTTTAATTTGATCAAACGATTAAAATTAATTTTGTACTATATTAGAACTTTAATTTCAATATAATAAAATGACTCTAAAAATATATAAGTTTTTGGACCATGCATGAATTTAGGTATATATACACGAAGGAACAAAGGCGAATCTTGTATAAGGAGGAGGAAGCATAGTACATTGATTTTCTTATATCAAATACTTTTATAGATAAGCACTACTATTGGATTAATTACGTATATTGATGAAAAACAATGATCCTAAAAGTATTTCATCTTGTTGGGTATATAGTACTATCACACAAATATTGGATAATTAATACTATAGAATAAATTATTGCTTAGCTAAATGCATTACTCTATGCTACTAGAGAATAAATGTATGATACTACGGAAGTTTATATATAGAAATTTTTAAAAAAAAATTAAGATTCAAAAGTTTAAGACTTCAAATATGTAGCAAAAAAGTTGGATGATTATACAGTAAATGACTCTCATATGTATTGTATATATAATTGTATTAATACAAGCTGACACTTCATAATCAGCATTTAGTGAAAAATGACTTGTGGGTCATTAAAATTGAATGCAAAATCAAAAGTATTTGTTGTAGGAATTAGAGCACTATATCCCAACGAATGAGATTAATTTTAATAATAATAATTAAATAAGATTAGTGTGAAGGTTGATATTTTTGTTTAGGTATCTCGATTAAAATACTTATATATAAACAGGATTTTTTATAGAAATAATATTCCTATCTATTTGGACGATCCTTTATATAAAAGAAAGAATTCTAGAATTAGTAAATATAGGACTTTAGGGGTGCATTTAATCAAAAAAAAAATTTGATTGAGTATTGAGGACTCAAAAAAAAAAAAAGCTAAAAATTAGAATAAAAATATCATTTGATTAGTTGATTCTCAAAAAAAGAATTAAACAAAAGTTTTATCATTAAATAATAAATGAAAAAATAAATTAAAATTAAAATTATGATTAAATTAATACTTAAATGATGTCGAATGAGAGAGTGTAACATAATCCCTCGACATTAATAATATTGCATAAATATAAATATAAATTTAGTTAGAGCTGCTCATTGTATTTATATATGCATAGCTGTAATTACGACACCATGGGAAACATTTTGCGTGCCAGTGTAGTTTGTTGATATTGACATATCGTAATGCTTAGCTTTGAAATTATTATGAGATTAACATGCATTATAAGTTTTGCATTTTCAACGTGATCAATTTGAGCTCTGGGCGCGACCGAGGCATGCCGCTGCAACAGTAGATTGTCTAGCACTTGTTCTTTTGAGTTGATAGGGTAACCAATTTTTTTTTTTTTTTGGAATTTTTTAGAACTGACTCTTATTTTTAAGTTTTTTTTTAACTACAAATAGGTTATTTTTTATTAATCAAAAAATTAATAATTAGATAATTTTTCATATTACATATTAATAAATATTTAGACTAAATAATCTCTACAAAATAAAAAATAAAAGCTCCACATATCACATTACACACTAATAAATACTTGGATCAAATAAAAATATATAATTACTCCACACATCACATTATACACTAACAAATGCTAAAACTAAATAACCACACAACAAAGAATAATAGTCCTACACATTGGACTAAATAACCCTATAAACGGAGAATATCAATCCGATTAACTACTCTCAATAATTACTTCTCACAAACGAGAAATAACAACCCCACAAAAAAAGAATTCAAACTAAATAACAACAACAAAGAAAAACAGTCTCACACATAGAATCAAATAATCCCCACAAATAAGAAATAGCAATCTTTCACACAATGACTAAATGACCTTAATAATTGCCCTTCAAAAGTGAGGAACAACAGCCCCTACAAACGAAAAATAAATCCACTAGGGCTCGAATCTATGATCCATGTTAAAGAAATGCACAAAACCTCTATTGGAGCAAGTGCTCAAGAGCTATTTTGGGATAATTTCTCTTTTTCTATTTTTTGAATGGGTAATACTACACTTTCCTTATATGAAAAAAAAAAAAAAGAAGAAGAAGAAATACGGCCCGACTTAAAGTCATTTTGACAAACTCAAAAGGCATTATATTTTATGCAATGGATATTAACACTGTTATCCCTTGAAGTTTATACAAATTATACTTTAATGATAACTTTAGTTTTATTATATTATTACTCTTTTTACATAATTTGAAAATACTTTTATCTTTCAAGAAAATTTATCCATTTATTTGACAAAATAAATATAATTCCTAAGATATTTTTGTCCTTCAAATCAAGTAAAGAGGGTGATAAAATAATTAAAATCAAAATTATTATCAAAGTGTAATTTGTATAAACCTGAAGGGGGGGGGGGTGAGAGTGTTAATATCCCTTCTGTGCACCGTCCACTGCGTCTAAATTTATGATCTGACTGACTATGATTCTGCGATGGCGATTCAAATTCAAATCTCGGCGTAATCTAATTCTAATCTCTAAACATTTAGCGGAGTTATAGAATTGGGATTTGACGTGCCGACATGAAACTTGAATGATTTGGCTAAATCTAGATTATTACTACAACATCCGCCCACGTCAACGAGCTGAGTTTATACTCAATGGTCCGGAGCTTCCATTGCGTGTTGTAATAGCAGAATTTTTTAGCACTTTCTCCTTTTTCACTGACGGATTTTTCCATGATAATTGATCAGGCCCACACAATGTTTTGTTTTGTATAGAAATATGAATTGAAAAGACCAAAGGCCTAAGCCGTGATTGAATTTATGACCGCTTAAACTGAAAGGTCGTTTTATTTATAATTAATTTTGTAGCTCATACGCTACGACTTTTGAATTTTTTTTTTTTTTTTGGGTCTTCCTTTATAACATTATTCTTAAAAAAATGTAATGTACTTTGAAGTTTTGGAGGTCAGATTTATCTTTGCTCTTACGTACATTTTTAATTAAGAGAAAAGGACGTTTAAAATCTCAATAAAGTCACGTATAAATTTTTAAAATTTTATATTTTTATTTATACATTTGTCGGACAATTAATTTTATTAATTTTAATAATAAAATTAATAAAATTAAAAATTTACTCTATCAAATTAACAATCAATCAATAAAATCAATATTTAGTCAATAAGGTGATTAATATCAATTAACACTCGAACAAAAATAGTTTATGATCAATCAATATTAACTAATGACTAATCAATGCTAGTTAAATTTTTTTTAATCATAACAAGAATATAATTATAATTTTATCAGATTTAATAATTTTATCAAACTTTATAATTTTACGATTAACTTTAATGAAATATGTTATCTTATAAGGATGTAAATAAAATATATAAATTTTTAAAGATTTATATGTCTCTTTTTTAAAATTTTAAGAAGTAAAATTTTTTTTTTTAAATAATGAAACATATAATTTTCTTGTAAAGTAAAAAAAACTTCAACACTAAAGTCAGTATTTATATAAAAAATAAAATGTTTTTGTATATAAGAAGTGTTTGAAAAGACAATTGAAATGTTGTAATTGATTAATACTCAATAGAACAAATGATTCAATGAATATGTAGCTGATAATCCATAAACAAATAAATTGATTCTATTTATAATGTATTATTTTTAATTTTATTCAAAGTATGCATGAAAATTCACATTTTATTAATTCGAGTTAAATAAGAATTCAAATTTGTTATCAAATCATCAATTAAAGAGAATGATTTAAATGGACTCATTCATTTATAAAAAAATTAATTTTTCATGTAAAATAACAATTAATTAAACATAATTCGAATAAAAATAAAAGTTTTAACTTATTCTCGCCCACTTATACGACTTGTTTATAATTTATTGAATCTGATTTCTAGACTAATTTTTTTTTATTCACGATATTTAAATTGGATTATCACCTAAATAACTGCAGCGAGGGGCATGTTAATTGTGCCGCTGGATAATGTTACCAACATATTTCATATGTTGATTTTCTTTTAATAAACATAGTAATCTTCATAATTGTATTCTTGAAAGTCCATCCAAATACTATACACAATAATAACAATAATAATAATAAATACTTGCATGTTGACTGTACTGAAATTTTTAATAATTAAATTAGTAATAATAATAATAAATAAATAAATAAATAATAAAAAGTCCGTCAAAAAAGACTACTTCTACCCGTGAAAGATTTTTGATACTCACTTTTACTACTTCAGTTATACCAAATTTTAGTGCCATTTCACATGCAAATTATTATACTGCCTTTATCATTATTGTTTAGTATCGTTTTTCTTTGTCTCAATCAAAGACACTGCCTTTATTTATTTTTTTTCTCAATAGAGAGATTCTCCGCCCACAATGAGTGAAGAAATATTGACTGAAGAACAATGTGATATATTTTAATTTATTTCACATTTTCAATGAATGGAAATGTAAAATATTAATTTTTTTAAAAAAAATTTGGTTGCTACAATGGAGTTGACAATGAAAACGATTTGCAGAAATTGTGGCATGCATTAAGTGCTAATTGTTTCCATTTATGCTGGGGGTATATTAAAGCTAACTTAATTAAATAGTCATTATTTGTTGAAAGTAGGGGAGAAAAAACAATGAATAATTAATTAAATAGAAGTTTCCTTCTGAAATTACATGGAAACAAACAGGCAACCTAGATTCTAACTTAAGATTCATTTCAGTTCCAAAGTACAAGCATAATTTTAAGCAGGCAATGAATCTGAGGGCCACCTGCCCACTTTGGTAATATAGGAAATGAAAATGTATAAATTTCCTTACTACTTGATAAAACATATAAGAATGTGAAAACCAGAGCAACTCATATCACCACTAGTGATTACATTCGTGTATAGGATGACATAAAATATACATATTCTAGGGCATTTGACAAATTAGATAGCAAATCAATTGGCATCCTAGCGTCCATCTCCAAATGTGTTCCCGAATGTAGATAAATTTGCTAAGAATGAATAGCCCTACTAATTCAAGCAACTAGTGCTGAAAGCAAATATAATTCAGCAAAAATGTGTCTTTGCTGAAGGAAACAAATATTATATATATATATATATATATATATGTACGTATCTTAAACCTAAAAATGCAAACTACAAATTACTAAATATTATTTTGGGCCTAAAGCATCCGCACCCTAGCCAACAAATCAGTGTTGGAAAGCATGATAATGGGATGGAATTAATCTACAACCTGTTAACAATTTCAGATATCCCTAGTCAAGTGCTTCCAGGAGCATCACTTCCAGCAGATTTGCGATTCATGTAACGGATAACAGCATCTTCAACCCTGAAAATTTCACCCAAATTTTTGTTTTTGAAAAAGTAGACTGTTAGGTTTGCTTCTTATTGGAAGAGTTTTATGATATATTACTCTTTCGGACACATAATTAGCCCAATGGTATTTTTCAGCAGGGAAGCTCTCACACTAAGGCATAACATAATATTCCATGAATTCTTTAGACAAATGCAAAATTACCAAGGGAACTTTACTAATATGCAGAAGTAATAGCTGGTTTCTTTCACCTGTCGGCTGGAAAAACCAAGACCAAAGTGGATTGCCAGAATCTCACTCTCACATTTATTTTTAACAACAGTGTTAACTAAAAGTTATAGTGTGATTCAGTAATGGAATAGGATCCAAGTCGTTCAGGATTATATAACACATTCGCATGCCAACATATAGAATTCCACTAAAACCAAAAGCTTGCCAAGCAGTGATATATCTTAGAGAAGCCACATTATATGCTGAATTTCTTGGGATGCATTGCTTATCAGAAAATCATTGATATAATTCATGATAAGAAACATGTTAGTGGTTATAAGTTAATTTTAAATTTCTTCTTCACTTCTCCTGGATCAAACTTATTCTATTGACTTGCTCCAGCAGGGTGCAGAAGTTGTACTTTATGACTTATTCAAATCAACATATGCATGGAAACGCACACAAATTTTTTTAAAAAAATGAAGTACACTAAATAAAACTTACCATGGTTGATTAAAAAAGCCAGGACGATGCTCCTTTTCCACATTACGGCTGGCATCTCCAGCAATAAGCTTTAGATCCTTACTCTGAGAGGCTATTAAAGCATTAGCAAACTCCCCAGGAGACTGACTAAAACCAAGAAAGAAAGCCCGCCTCTGACGATGCTCATGTATTTTCTTTATAGCAGCACATATTAGTTCATCGCAGGCATCAATCTCTTTGTTCCTTTCGGTGTTTGCCAAAAAAGCAGACATTTCCTTTTCTAATGGAAAAGGCACATCAACAAGCATGTCATAACAAGTTGTTCCAACTGGGCAATTCCCTGATAGCTTTATCCTGTGCTCCAAATGTATAGGTGGTGGAGGAGTTAAATGCTGAGATAGCTTCTGAGAAACCATAGAAAATTTGATCTTCTCTTCCCCAAATACTTTCTGTAGAGGGGGATCACACATGAAGAAGGAAGGGTCATTCGGGTTCTGTAACTTGTTAGCTTTCATGTAGTGCCAAATTGCTGCTATAATTCTTGGCCTAGTATCAACCTCAATTCCAAGAACTTCCGTCAGAGCAGGTGAAAGTTTGAACTTTTCAGGCACATAATTCATTTCTAGTCTGATAATTGCCATGAATTCCTTGTCCCCTTTTCTCTTCACCTCAAAGCCCTCATGAAGTGCTGGTGATCGAGAACTCTCCCATAAGATTACATGGTTATCTGGATAAAGGCTCTGGTCCAAGTATATGGTGATTTTCTTGAAGAAAGATGAGAATTTTGGATATGAAGAGCTCGGTTTCTGTGCAACTCCAGCCAGCACTGGATCTTTCCCGTCTTCCAATATCCTCCCAATAATCTTCAGTGACCAGGAGGGGGCTTCACCAGTTTTCTTCTCAGGACTTGACTGATCCAGATTCGCAAATGTATTGAAAACATACATCCGAAGCGTTTTTTGAACACAGGGAGGAATTTTAAGTGACTCTTGAATATCTAACTTTTTTCTTGCCAAAGCAGAATCTATCCTTGCCTCAAATTCAAGCAGCTGTGTATAAAGAGCACTCTCAGGCAAAATTGCAGCGGCTTTGTCTGGTATTTGCTTCTCTGGAAGCTTCCGCTTCTTTCTACGAGCAGCTGGGGTTAACTCCATGGTTTTAAACAGTGAGCTGGTGTTTGTATTTGACGATGAACCAGAGGGTTTAGAGGGCGGCTTCTGAGTAGTCCGTTTTGCACTTGCACCAGTTCCAGGGGTTGAAACAGAAGGAGATGACACCCCGACATTACTACCAGCATTAGGGGTCTGCAACTGGGAATGGGATTGGGGTTGTGATTGGCCTTGTGATTGTACATGACCTTGGAAATGGGCATGTCCAGCCTGTGCCTGTGATTGGCCATGAGCATGCGCATTTTGCACATGAACATGGGGTTCAGACAAGTGAAAATGACCGGGAAAAGGAGACCCGCCACCTTGTTTCTGCCCTTGTGACTGAGATAGTAAATGGGGTTTATTATTCATGGGCATATTTTGTGGCACAGCCCCAGAATTTCCAGATACAGTCAGCGTCCCAACATTCTTCGTTGGATTATTATTATTATTCATCATTTATCTCAATCTTGCTTTGTCTTTCATAAACTAACCTATTCCATCAAAAAAAAAACTTTCCACAGTATTCACACTTACTCTGCTGAAATTCTCAACCTTCGACAAGAACCTTCACAAGACTCAATTTTTATTACGAATTTTGAACCCTAGAATCAAAACCAAACCATGAATTAAAACTGGGTACCAGAGAACCAAAACATGCAATTCAAAGCAAATAACAATTAATATCTAATGAAAATATAAGTATGTAAACAGAAAAAAAAAAAAAATCTAACACATTTATAATTAAATAATACACGAAAAAGAAAATACTAACATGAACAATGTAGCCATAATGGTAGTTTATTTTCCTTTGGGTTTCTTTCTTTCCTTCTTTCTGTTTTCAGATCGATTATGGAGGCAAAAAAATATATATTGGCTTTGTTTCTCGCTCTTTTATCTCTGTGTTATCAAATGGACCTTAATTACATAAGTACCCTCCGGTCAATGCAACTAAAATACAAAGTTCTTAACGTGGCGGGGCCTTATTGGATGAAGACACGTGAGGAAATAAAGCCCAACCTAGTTTGAGTTTTCTTCTCAAAGAGGCCAACAAAGTTTAGATATTGGGCCGGATCTTTTTGAAAACCGGAGGCCCAACATTGATAGATAAACCCTAGTGTTTGATTTTTCACTCTTATAACCCGCGTTTCTATTTTTGTTTGGCTGAAAACGTCAACACCGACCGAGGAGCAGCAGCTGCAGGCAGCAAGCAACAATGGTGAGTTCCTTGCCTCATTTTGGGAAGCACTCCCACAATGATTTTTTTTTATTTGTGGCTTTTCTGCAACAAATTTTTGCTTTCAGAAGTAATAGAATTGCTTTACTTCAAGGGTTGTTAACCAGACGCTGCCTTAGTGTTTCGTTCTTTGGTTTTGTGTTTCCGGTTAAAATTTTTAATTGGGTCTATTTGTTTTGATATTTTCAGGTGAAGTATTCGAAAGAGCCAGACAACCCAACCAAGTGTAAGCCCAAAATTTCCCCTTCTTTTGTCAATTTAATGGATTTAGTTCATAGTTTCATTAGATCGTTTTTACGAACAAAGTGTGCTAATAATATTGTAATAGAAGATTCGTGTACAGAGTAGATTGATGGAATTTATTGTTGGGGATCATTAAAATCTTGAAATATGATTCGTGTATTATTTTGCGACTTTATTGCAGCCTGCAAGGCCAGGGGCTCTGATCTCCGTGTTCATTTCAAGGTATGAATTGATTATATTAATATGATAATCCTCAGTTGTTGACATTGAATTTGCTCTGGTATTGCTGCTGCTTAATTAGTTGTTTGGTTTTATGCTGCCAGTGCTTTGTTATCTATTGGTACTTCTGTTATTAGTTTCACCAATCTGTCGCCAAGGTTAGCCTATGTAATATGTTTTTCCCTTTTTTTTATGTGGTAGCATTTTGCTAATGTTTCTAGCTAGCATTCTTATTTTCCTTTCTGCCTTGAAGATAGTGAATTCTGAGTATGAGAAGTTGTAATTCCGCCACTTTGAATCTTAAATATGATTATAATGTGGTTGACCTCCTGCCTTAGAACGCCAGAGCAGTGTTGTGCAACACCTAATTCTTGTTTTTGGGTAGTTTTGGTACCTACTTTTTGCTGCTTTTATGAGTCTTACCCTCATATTCCCAAGTCTGTTAAGTGTGTGCTTGAGTCTATATTCGGACATATCTTGAATGACCTTCAGGGAGTTGAAGCATAATGTGTGTGCAACCTGTTGTTATCTGTGAGACATAATGCCTCAGTGATAACTCTTATTTGATGTGCTTGAATAATTCATCATTTTTTTCCATTTTATTATTTACTGGCAGAACACAAGGGAGACAGCCCATGCTATTAGAAAATTGGCTTTGGTCAAGGCTAAAAGGTACCTGGAGGATGTTATTGTTCACAAGCAAGCCATACCATTCACTCGCTTCTGTCGTGGAGTTGGGCGAACTGCACAGGCTAAGAATCGTCATCCTAACGGTCAAGGGCGCTGGCCAGTTAAATCTGCAAAGTTCATTCTGGATTTACTGAAGAATGCTGAGAGTAATGCAGAGGTATGTGTTATTTAATCTGGTTTTCTTGTTATTTTAGCTGTACATCTGTTTTCTTACCTCATTTATATTTTATTGTTCTAACTATTTCTTTCTTCACCCTACTATGTAGGTGAAAGGCTTGGATGTGGATGCACTTTACATTTCTCACATCCAAGTGAATCAAGCCCAGAAGCAGAGGCGCCGAACATATCGTGCACATGGAAGAATTAATCGTGAGTCTCTTTCCAATTGTTGAGTGAAATTTTCTCTTCCCATCTTTAATCACATGCATGTGCTTGATGGTGACATGTAATTGCTTTTTGCAGCATACATGTCTTCCCCATGTCATATCGAGTTAATTCTCTCAGAAAAGGAGGAACCTGTGAAGAAAGAGGTATGTTTTTGAAATACGGTTAAATACGGTTTTCTTTATTTGCATGGTACAGATGCTTAAAGTTAATCTGTTGGAACTCTTAATATTGTTGTTCTTCCGATTCAACATGTTAATTCTGTTATATGTTTAATCCATCGAATATTCTATCACTACTGCTGTGTTGATTCTGATTTGCTTTCTTTTTTTTTTTTGCAGCCCGAGACCCAATTGGCTTCCAGGAAAACTAAGGCAGCTGCATAGTGGGGTTTCCTCTTGAATGTTGGAGTCTTGAGTTGTTTCTATTTGCCCTCTTGTAGCGTCCTGTGAAACTTGGAGCTATATAAATGCTTGTTTCTAGATTATTCTGTATATTCAGTATTTAGTTTTGTATGGCTGGGCTACCATGATAGGACCCAGTGGAATTTTGGTGGGAATATTATTGAGGTTGACAATACTGCAACGAATCCTGTCAGGCCCTTTTGCTGAATTGGATTACTTTTTTTTATCATGCTTGTCATCTTGGGCTGCATTTTGGGCTTTAGCTACTCTGATCTTGCTTACTATTGCTGTTGCAATTTTTATTGAGGATCCTTAATCAATGTGATTGGTTTTTATTGTTTCATTAGCTGTCATTTCAGCTTTCAGATCTCTACATAGAAGCAGGTAGGTACTTAGGCCTGCACCCTTTGTATCGTTTTATTGTGTATCTCCGAAGATTCCGCGCTGAATGGATCTTGAATTTCACAAGCCTCCTAACCATTTTGTCGGGAAGACTTGGGAGAGTTAATGTCTTGGCAATTGCTGGTGTCCGATTAATATCTACACAATTTTGAATCAGAACTCTATATTTTTTCAATCACTTGCAGCAATAATGTTGAAAGATTTCTCACTGTAAGTCTTTCCAGCTTACTCTATGAAAACCTTCAGCTTGTTATGCCATTTTCCCTTGAAGGTCTAAAATTTGTTTCAATACCCCACCCAATTAGAGACTAGTGCCTCACGGGAGCATATAGTTGCAATTAGGTCTAGTAGCATCAACCAACAATGTAGTTCATTAGAGGAGGTTAAAACTGAAATTATACAGTTGAAAGGTTGACCCATCTTGCAATGAATCAACATGACTTATCTCTGCTTGCACACCATAAAACAATAAAGAACGTCTGCCAAAAGGAAAATGGTAAAAAAAGATAAGACAGAAAGCAGCATCAAGGTTGTACAGCTTCAAGTAGTTTTTCATACACCTGCCTTGCTGACAAGTCTTCCACCTGATATGAAATCAATTGTTATTTGAATAATGAATACACCATAGATTCATATTATTGATTTCTTGAGCATGAAACTTATAAGCCAACAAGCAAAGAAATCGGGAACTTCCTCAGCAAGATTCCCAAACTAGATCATGACACCACAAAATGGTCACGAAGGAAAACTGTTTAGCAGTTTTAAGCCAATGCAGTATGTTACAAAACCCATAATCATGGTAAATCATATGCAGTTCGGTTAATTTGAAGAGAGATATACCTGCCAATTTTATGCAAAGATGGGGAGATTTATTGATTTGTAGGGTTAAAATACTCCCAAATAAAGTATTTCTTACAAGGATCTACTGAACTGTAGCAGTAAACTATTACCTAATGGAGATAGCTTAATTGACCAGCACACAGGTTTGCACATCAATATGCTGAGATCACAGTGTACCGTAAAACTTCATAAACAAAATTGGGAAATAAACGAAAGAAAGAGAGAGGCATCCACAAGTACAGACAAGTAACATCAAACCACACATGAGAGCATAACTCTTATATCAGTCGCTAAAAACTGATCCAAAGATCCCCTCTACTAACTTATTGCTGATACAAAGTTACAGACGGTTAACTGAATCAAAAACAGCACTTCCATCTAACTCACAGATATGAAACTGTATATTCATGAAGACTGCAGGCAAACATAAAACACTCGCAGCAAACAACTAATAACAAACATAAACAGTTTGGTTTAACTCACCACAAGGAGCTTTGATTTGTTATTCCATCCTCTCTGAAGAGTCATCTGGCTCAATCTTAGGCCCAAAACCTGTATGAAAGGCATATGTAGTTAACCTCCACAAGAAAAAAGTGATAGCCAAAGATTTTGGGTTTATTATCAGTATCCTATACAAATAGGAAATATACTTTTCCCATGAATTCCAAAAGTTCATTGTTTGCCTCCCCACGTGCTGCAGGTGCAGCAACAGTAACTCGTACATCATCAGCATTCACTCCTGGTAACAGTAAAACGCAAAGATGATGTTTGGTGACTGTAAAAAAATGCATAAACTTGTATCTTGAGAATAATGATTCAAATTACTTATCCAAAAAGTCATTTCTAATACCAATGATAGTACAGAGAGAGGATTACAGGTGTTGAGAGAGAATTAATTTCCAAACTCCTTGAGGATGTGCAACATAAATGCATTCCTGATCCTATTATATATGCCTTCTATGGGTGATGTCATGTATCTTCTAATAAGCAACACCACCACAAAGTGCCACATTATTCAGAAGGTGCCTAACACCCAATGACCTAACACTACATGGTTGTGCCACTGGCACAGGTATCACCATAAGGTGTCACAACTGTGTCTAATATAGCAACATTGTTTGTGTGCACATACAAAGACAAGCCAGAAAATTACAATTTTCATAAAAACCCTATTACTCAAAGTTTATTAATGAAATTTCACAAACAAAAGGATACAATCTATAAAATTGGGGGTGGACAATATCAAATGTAATACTAAAGAAGCAATTAATAATAATGTTACTTGTAATTGCGGAGCGTTGTGCACGGTCTTCCACCTCTATGGCCACTTGAACAAGCCCACCTTCTAACTGGGATATGCAGGGTGGTACAGGAGCATCCTACATGACAATGAGAACAATATTAGGCTTCAAAAACACATAGAGAGTGCAAATAATATGCTTGGCCAGAGTTAGATTGCCCGGTGATTGACCAAAGATAATTAACAACCTTGAATTAGCACCGGCTATACCATGCCACATTTAAAGCTGAGTGGGGTTCAAGATTATAAACTGTGATATCCTCCCACAAAAATATTCATTAATAATAACAATAACCTACTGATAAAAGGCCAAAAGCGTACCTGCGGATTGGTTTCAGCAGCAACGGTGCTAAGAGCACCATCAACAATATAAATGAAAGAAGCAACTTCCAAGTTTTCCTCGGACCGATAACAAACAAAAAGGCCACAACCAATACAGTTCATACGAAATTGCTTCTCCAGTTTCCCTTCACCCCTAGACAAGACAAGAAGTACGAGGCTCTTATGCAATACAAATGAGTAAAACAAATTCAACAAGACGAATTAGGTGATCATATTAAATTAGAGAGTAAGTATTAAAAAGGGTACCGTTTCAAGAGAACTTTTCCGGCCTCATTGGCGTTGAGTCTTGCAAGGTGCTTGTTCTTGTCCAACACATAGGCTTTATCAGTTTTCCTCTTGGGCATTTTCTGCAATTGGGTATCTTATAACAAACATATTTCAGTACCGATTATAATTATAATTATAATCGTAAGAAGTGAAAAATCTATTTGCAGATAAGAAATTAAAGCGGGAGAGAGAACCAGTGATGAGAACGTGGGATCCACAGTGCTTGCAGTAGTAAACGAAGAGATCAGAGTCTGGTCCATCTGGAGCTGCGTCCTCGCTCGAGTACGTGTGAGTAGTTCTCTTCGGCATTTCTTTCTTCTCCTTGTGTCAACTTACCGCCGCTGCTCCTGATGACACACGAAGCAGTCTGGTGCTAGTTATAGTTCAAACGGCGTCGCTTCTTTTGTTTATCAATTCCCTCGCCTCTACTCTAATTTCTATATCTATAATTTTAAAAAATAAGATTACACTTTTTTAATTGTTATTCTAAATTTTTTATTTTAAAATTTTTATTATTTTATTTCGTAATAATGATACAGTAAAATAATATAAAATTTAAAATATTATTTAAAAAATATAAAATTATTCTGAGTTAAATAGGGTGGGATAAAGTTTAAGATTTCTATTTAATAATTTGTTATATTTTTATTTTTATTCAATTTATTTTTAATAATTATATTTAAATTTTGAATCTCAAATTAAAATATTTTTTTAAGCACAAATTAAATGGTAAGTATTTAAAAGAGTATAAATTTTAAAAAAATTATTATATTATTTTATTAATAATAATTATTTAATATATTATTTATTATTTAATAATTACTTAATATATTATTTAAAATGATCGATATTATTCTTTATTTGTACTGCTCTATTTTTTAGGATCCAACTCATAGCTCCATTACAAAAGTAAGGTACACTGCTAAACCATCATTGGATTACAAGTGCAAGTGTTGATACTGTTTTTCGTTTTAAAACTAATTTTAATGAAACCACTTTTTAACTTCCCTATCATTATCATTATAAAAAACACAATTAATAGATAAATTTTATTAGTCAATATCAAACTCTTAAGTGATAAGTTTGATTAGTCAAAATCAGGCTCTAAGATAATATGATAAATTGATCCCATCTATACTTTTTCTCCATAGTTCTAAATGCCTTGTTCATTTTCGGAAAAATATAGTTCATGCCATCTATATTTTTTCTCCAGAAGCTCGAAGTATCAACATTGTTTGTACTGAAGACAATAATTTTATCAAAAATTACTTTTGCTTGGTCAAAAATCATATGACGACTTTAATAATCCTTTGATGATTAAGAACTGGCTTCAGCTTCAAATTTAAATCAGTGCAGGTATTTAATTCCGTACTTAATTTCACAGGAACCACCATGAATGGGGCTTATGTTGATTCAAATTCTGTTCCGAATTCGCCAACCTGATGGTATATCCAAACCATTTTGACACTCTGTAAACCACCACCAAGCAGAATTTTATTCCCAGTGAATCCGCAGAGATAAGAGACTCTTCACAGCAGAGGTTGCCCTCCCAATTTCTGCATGTATGAACACAAGCCCACACATACAGAAGTTGCTCGAGTTTTTAGCAGCCTCTACGTCAGATGGCAAGTCCTTTAAAACAATACCCTTTCACATAACCACATCATTGAACAGACTGGGCTGGATCAATAAAAGCCACCAAAAATGAAGCTTTAGAGAACAAAATCACTTCAAAATTATGACCTCTTTTTCTCATTTTTGATTTGATCAAAATTCCAAGCAGCCTATGTTGTACTGTTGTAGATTTGCTGTATTTCTTGCCACAAAGGAAGCATATTAAATAAGCATACAAAATATGCAGAGTGACTGGTCAGTTTACAATGCTCTAAATTGTTCTTCATTGCAAATGATAGCATATCAAAACTAGTCACAATAAAGCCACTATAAGGACACCATAATTAAGGGCAAAATCCACAATGGAAATAAAAACAAGATTTGTGAAACAGAAACACAGACAAATACAACTATCACTTTGTCGTAGCCATCTACCAAGATGACCCCCACCCAGAAATCTCTCCAGCACCCCCTTGCCAAGGATCACCAAATTCTGTAACAAGACAAATAAATGCATATAAGTCCAGAGATTCAAACTGAGATGCAGCAGACCTTCAGGAATTTTGGGGTAAAATTTATAAAAATAAAAAATTGCATACTAGTAATTTGATAACTAAACAAGAAAAATACAAGAATGGGGAGCAAAAAAGGACCAAACTTAGAAATTTAGACACTTACAAATCTTGTTGAATGCTACAATATCGCAGCTCTGGACATATTCATTAATTGGTTCTTCCATGAGACGTTCCTCAATGAGATTGTCGACAGACACCAAGTCATCCACAATGGTAAGCATTATCTGCATTTTCTTGATGCCGTATCCAACGGGTACAAGTTTGGCTGTGACAATAAAGAATATACCTTTCAGAATGGAGATTATAGATAATAATAATTATAATAGTAAAATAATTGAATTTCAGGGAACCAAAAACCAGTGGAATATTTGCAGAAAGGTTGAAAGATGCTAGGTCAAAATTAATCAAGTCCAGAAACTCAATGTGAATTTGTAACACTAAAATGAAATGTTAAGCAAAAGCAAAGGACTACTTTTGGAAATTCTGAAAAGGCACTCTAATCTTAGTGTAAGGATAATAACAGCCTGTCAAATGATAAATAATGTCATCTTTTTGGTAAAGAAAAAGTGATTTCTCATAAAAGTTGGTTTTGGGTGCAACAAACACTAAAAATGAATTTTTATCTACATCAAAAATAAGAAAAACTAAACTTGAGTTACACAAAAGGACATACATGCTCCCCAGAATAACCCTTCCATTTGAACACTTCTTACTGCTTCCTCGAGCTTTTTCATATCAGTTTCATCATCCCATGGCTTCACATCCAATAGAACTGAAGACTTGCCGGCTGAGAATGAAATACAAGGACATTTAGCTCATAAATAACAAATTATGCTTCATATAGTTAATTTTTTGTTAATAATTAATCAACATATCAATGAGAAGAAAATTGTTTACATTCTTTCTTCTTTCCAGATGCCTTAACAGCAGCTGCACGTTCTTCAGCAGCCTTCTTTTCCTCTTCTGTCTCTTCACCGAAGAGATCAACATCATCATCATCATCCTCAGCAGCTGCAGCCTGAAAACCATATTACATTTAAATAATGTTAAAGACCAATGACTAAATCTCAGAAACGCAAGAGAGCAGAAGGCAGAATAAAGAAAAAAAAATAATCAATTTAAGGTTCCAAATTGCCCAACTCTCATAAATATGAACCCCGTAACCATCAACTCATGAAGTTGAAACAATTGCAAAATCGGCACCCAAAGGATATGAAAATGCTTGCGAAACCCCCAAAACCACAGCTCCAGATAGTGAAAACTACATAGACAATCATGTGCTAAAAGAACAAAATACTACTTGCCTTTGTGTCAACTGGAGGAGTGGCAACAGCCTCCTCTGTGATCGGAGCAGATCCCTCTACAATGACTCCACACCCTTCTGCAGAGACACCACTGAAATAGCACAAACCACATAAGTAGTGAATCAAATTCATGGAATAACAAAATCTTTAAAACATGACACTTAAAAACACTATTACATTACCATACCAATACAAAGACTAAGATGACAAACTTATATAAAGAAAACCACCAAACAGAGCACAAACTTACGAGATCCTCAGAAGAGCATCAATATGGTTGTACCAACGAGACACATTCACATAATTCGATGATGGTGCTTTTGAAATAGCTGAATAAACAGTAAGATCATCCTTCGAAGCCTGGTACCTAAAAGAGAAAAAAATCAGAAGCAAAGGAGTCATATTGGTGAAGAGAAATAACTAAACATTTCCATAAATACTGTAATTACATAAACAAATCCCAGAAAAACTTACCCGGTGATGTAACTGCGGGTAAGAAGGTAGTCATCAAGCTTCTTCAAGCCAGCGTCTGAGTTGACATCATCGAATGTGACTGCCATTGCTGTTTTATCTTTCTAGATAATAACGAGAAAAAAAAAAAGGTAAGTATCGATTTTAGAAATTTGAATATAACTGGTAACTCTTACCAAATGAAACCCCATGCACACATCTATAGTCAAAAACGTACATCTAATTGATTCCCAGTCTGAGCATAATTTTACAGAATAAAATTCTACGCCGTAGCCATATAATCAAGCTACAAATACATAAGCAATGGACATAAATCTATAATTAAGTGGATATTAACAGAAAGAGCCATTAACGAATCAAATGCTCATAAGATGCACTGTGCTAATGATGATGACAAAATGAACAATCAATCAGATCTGGGTCTTACCGGAGAAAGATGGATGGACGAGGGTGCTTTGCGAGAAGTAACTGAGCCGAGGTCTACTTAGGGTTTCTGGGCTAGTTGCGTAACTGATATATTTATAGGAGAGTTGATGATCTGGTGCTTCGCGGCCTATGAAGATAAATAGAACTCTTTACCGTTTCGGCACATTATGATATTCCTCTAATCGGGTGTTGTTGTTGGGACGCAGATTGGACCGAAACGGGCTGATTTTTTGGGCTGGTAAAATGATTAGTAAATTCGTAAGAACTACGCTATTATAAAATTTGTAGTGGATTTGAAGTGTATTTATGATATAAAATTAAAATTCGTAATAAATTTAATATAATTACAAATTTGATAAAATATTTAATAAATATCTATTAGGGTATTTATCGGATATTTACAAAAAAAAATTAATAATACAAACAATGTTGCTTTATTGTAACCTTAAATGAAAATTTGAAATAAAAAATTTTATCTCGTCTTCAATCTATTAATTATTTTTATTCTTACTTATCATACAAACAGTTATACAATTTTATCGTATCTAATTCTCTATGCTCACAAAGATATTAGTTCATACTTGTCAAATATTTTTTTTATTCTCAAACGACATGTTTCGATCTCACTTTAACCTTCATCTTATTAGCATGACATTATTTATATAAATACTATGAATATTTTAAGAGAGTTTAGTTTATTTTTTACAACAAAAATTTATTTATTTTCTTCACACGATAAAAATTAATAATCAATTTGCTTAATTTTTTTATTTAATTTATTCATGAGATGGAGATTAATAACAATTTTATTTTATTTTTTTATTATTTAATGTTTATTATGTTATTAACTTAACTAATCGACAACTAATTTATCTTAAAATTATAATATGTCAATGTAAATTAATTTGTAATAAACATTTTTAAATTTTGAATCAAGCTTAAAAATAAATATATTTAATTTAATTACTTTGTAATTATATTTGTCTAGCATATGTGTTAACTGTTTTATGAGATGTTTTTGTTAACAAAAAAATTTAGACATTTTTCATGTTAACAAGTTGAATTTATATTTATGGGAGAAATGAGATGGGTCATCACTATTCTCCACGCGGCTCTTAAAGTTATGAATTGCAAAATGAAAACTCAATGACAATCGGTGTGAGTGACGACAAAAACTTTTCAATGCATAAGCCAGCCACAAAAATAAAATAAATGTCAAAAAATAAAATTAAGAAAGAGGAATAATTCAAAAATCTGTCTATTCTTTTGGGTAAAGCCTAATTTATATAGTTTGTAGGCATAAATCTATTTTATGAAGGCGATCAATGCCGTATATTTCATAATCCACAAATTTCTAAATTAAGGGGTCATTAATGCCCATGATTTACAACATCAATGCCCATAATTCCATTCACCATTAATACCCATAATTTCCTCAACCATTAATCCCTATAATTGTCTTATTAACTTATGTGATTTTGGGCTAATGGTCTCCCATTCAAGTTTACCCAAAATTCATGAGATAACAGTTTTTTTTAGTTGTAACACGAAAAAGAATTTAACTTTTATGGAAAGACTTATTAAATTTAAAATTAATATGATTTTGATTGTTATATATTATAAATTTTATTTAAAATTAATATTATAATTTTATATATATTAATTTACAACCGTTTAAAATTAACAAATAATTCGTTGTGGGTTGAATAAAAGTACATATTCATTCGCTAAAATGAGTTTGTTTATAAAACTCTAAACTCGCAATAAATTTATAATTAATTTAGTATTTTATTTTTAAAATAAATATAAATATAAATTTATGGTATAACCGTTCCAAACTTAATTTATTGTCATCTCTAATCAAGTTCTTATGGCATTCATACCCAAATATATATATATATATATATATTTGTTAATTTATAAAATATTTTTTATTAAATTTTCATTAAAACAAATATAAGTAAAATCCTCATTCCCTTTAACTTGGCGTAAGTGATATCTAAACTCATATTCTGATTTAATGAAAATTATCAATTAATTGAATCAATTATCGTTCGTATGATTTGTTGGGTGGTAAATAAATTTTTTTTTTGTTTATAAAAATAAATGTAATGGAAGTCAAATCATCTTGTTCATAATTACATGTATAGGGATAGAAAATTACCTAAATGCCTCCATATGATAAATTTTGAATTAATTGACTGCAATCTTCTTTATTATCCTCAATCTTCAAACTCAATACGTATGGGCACGTGGATCTTTCTTAATCTGTAAAAAAAACTAACACCTAAATATAAGAGAATAATATTAATTAAATTATTTTTCTACGTAAAAATAAGTAAAAAAAAAAATTCTCTATATAATTGTGGTTTTTGTTTACTACTTCATACCTCCCATACATATAAAAATCTCCCTTGAGTATTTAAAATTACATTAGAACTAGAAAATTAAAGTTTGATTAAGATTTGAGCTAGTAGAGGGACTGTAAGACCCATGGACTTCCTAGCTTCAACTTAAAAGGCCTAGTCCTTATTATCTTATAATATATCAATTCTTCTGAGTTAACCCCAAGTTATTCCACTAAAAGTCAATGGTTGTACTCTAGTAACTCATGTTATAAAATAAAAGCCTGTTTAATTAAAACTAATTTTAATTAAATTGGGTTTAGTCTTTAGACTAATAATAACCACTTAATTGATCCTTTAATTGATGTCTATAATTAAAGTTAGGCCTTGAAAAAAAAATTGCCTTTTTAATTATTTATTTGCTCATAAATCACTGAATGTTCCAATGATCACTTTTAATATATCTATATTTGTAAATAAATTTACAAATAAATATTATTATTCAATAAACAATTTATTGAATAAATTGTGGCCACATATTCTAATAATCAAGTACTGCAAACAGCTTAGGTGAACATTAATTATTAGATTTCATCTTGCAAATATATGTTCATACGACCTATAAAATTATATCTTTAAGCTATCGATGTTTTGACCGTTTATTTGGATCTCACTTTGTGATAACTCAAAATATACAATGTATGGATATAAATTTATTACTTGCTCAGGATTAAGATCAATCAAGCTTATTAAAGCTTTTGTGAATTAAGATATACGACATTTAGTTAACCATATCGAAATTCACAGTAACCTTGTGCAATGTAACATATACACTAGTTTTTCAACTCGAAATCTCTACTTTAATGATCAAGGCAAATCATTCATTATAAGAAGTAAAAAAACAATGACATTACATAATAAAATGTCATTTTCATTGATGGTTATGAACTAAATTTAATTTATAAAGAACTTGCGATTTATACCATCTGTATTAGCATCATATGCCTAATATATAGATCGCATACTTTATAAATATAAGCTCGCATATTTTATAAATATGAGCTCATCAATGTATGCTCAGTTATATATATGAATAAACTTTATTAATTTAATAAAATATTATTACACGTGCTTTAAAGGTATAAAATAACATAAAATATATAACATGGTTAACACTTATTCGTTGAAAATGATATATGTTATTGTTTATTGAATTTTCTTTGTTTTACGGAAAAAAATGAGTAGTGAGGTTTTTTCTTTTTAGTGTAAAATTGAAATTAGTAATATAATATGTGTGAGAAAATATTTATTCAACCAAATTATAAAATTATAAAATTTAAAAATAAAAATTATTATAATTTATTATTAATTTTAAAAAAATCGAACTAAAGGCGATGGACCCCTAAACCATAAAGAAGCTCCAACCCTAGTGACTCGTGTACAAACATTGGTGCTGATAGTATTAATCTATGCATATAAAGCTACTCTTCTTGTTGCCCTCGTTGAAGAGCGCTAGTGTTTCATGCTTACGAGGGATTGTTTGGTTATACAATGGTTTTTATGCCTAAGATCTATCAATACACCCAATGCCAGATAGTTGCCAATAAGCACAAGTCAGAAAACACAATATGCGCCTTAGCTACACCTTCGTAACTCCAAATACCCGAATTCGTTATCGTCCCTCCTGTAATACTCTAACTGCCTCATGAATTGGTTATTCCTAAACGAGTCATGAAGGGTATAACGAACATGCATTGTCTTACATTGGATAAATAACAGGATCGGAGGGATTAAAAATTGCTAATTCATATAAAGCCATTGAACCGGCCTAACCAGCAACCAGAGTTGTATGCATTATATTGATAGAAAGCAAACGACCAGGATTATTCAATAGAATGGTATAAACACGATAAAGTTTTCCTTATGCTAGGCGAGAATATCTTAATATTAGTCTCAATGAGTGAAAAATGAATGAAAATAATAACACTTGGATCCCTAATTAATTATATGTTATTTAAACAATGCATATTATATAAACCCTTGTTTTATATTAAAATAATCAAAATGCTATACACACTGTATTGAATTAAAATTTGTAGATATTATTTTGAATTAACAAATTTTAATTATCTAAAATCAAGGATATTCTTATAATCTACACGAGTTTAATTTGTTCTTTATCTTGAATATTTTAAAATTACTTGTAATATTTAATTTATCTTTTCAACCACTTATTTTCTCCATCAAAAATGCCCTTTTTAATACAAGCATTTAACCGTTAAAATGTATACTTTATCTTAGTTATTTTATTTGCATTACAAATCTATTTGATATAAATAGATGAACTATGTTCTTATTTGAAAAATCATTAAAAAAAAATAATAAAAACCTATACCCAATCATTATCCCCCAAAAGTTAATTTAATATATATAATGGGATATTAACACTTTCACCCCCCAATGTTAGCATATATTACACTTTATTAGTGATTTTATTTTAATTATACAATCACCCCCTATATTTAATTAAAAAAACAAGAATACTCTCATTTTAGAATATTTTAATTATTTAAATGACAGAATTACAAGGATATTTTTTTAATTAATTAAAAATATAATATAATTAAAATTAAAATTATTATTAAAATGTAATTTGTGCAAATAATGTTAATAACCTTATATATATATATATATATATATATTCAAATGGTAGACAGTCAATAGGCTCTAAAGTTAAGCTAATCAGCCATTCAAGAATCAGTGAACACATAAAAAACTCTCTCAACATTTGTGACACCAGAGAGGGAGCTTTGGCCCCTTTCCCGTAGCTATCTAGCTCTTTTTTGGATCCTTTTTTTTATTTACTTTTTTTGCACTATTTTGTGTTTTGGTTTCTATTTTTTTTTTATTTCTTTTTACATTCAACAGCATCGTCACTGGCCTCTTGCGATTCCAAATAAGAACTCCCTTTGTCAACGGGTGGAGGCTAGTTTTTTTAGCTGTACATCTTTTCACTATCATCCCCTTGGACGGTCAAGTTCTTCAACTGCTTTTGTCAGAAAGCAATAGCTAACCACTACCGCGTGAAGCTGCTCATTCGTGTTAGATCGTATTTCCTTCTCTGATGTTTTCAAGAATACGACCAAAATGTGTCCTTTATCTGTCGCCTCCCCCCGGCGGCAATATACTTTACCATTATCCACCATGAAGGCCGTTTCTATGTATGGTTCGATTTGGGTTGCCAAATTTCGGTGACATGCCGTCGTGTTTGTTTTTTGCCCCTATTGCCTTGGGATCCAACTTGCTATTTTCTATTCCCGACCACCGCAAATTTCACAATCATTCTTGTTTTTCTATTTTCATCTTCTTGCGGCTACTTGGTTTATATATGGGTGATGCCAGTTTGGTGTGTTCAATTGAAGGTTTTAGTGTAGGGGCATTTTTGTATTCTCTATCTTTTAGGGGGGTTTTATATAATAATTATTTTATAGAATAAATTTTTCTGTAAAGTTTTTTTTTTAGTTAGGTATGCCTTTTTTGCACACGAGGGATCCCTCGTTTGGAGGGTTGTGAGTCATTCTTTAAGAGGGTTGTAAGTTTCTTGTTATAAGGGTTGTTGTGTCTCTATTTTATGAGGGTTGTGATGCCTTTTTTAAGACTTGGTCTTGTGCTGGGGTCGAGTTTTGTTTTGTTTTTTTTTTATGAAAAGGTTTAGTTTCGAGTGTTTATCAATAAGTATTAATTATATTGTCGCGGTAATTCTCTATTTGTATAGCAATAATTCCTCTAATATATTTGTTGTTTTAATCAATAATATTTATGTTTTTTTTTTAAATATGGTGAACAATGTTAATAGTTAATTTATATATGGTATATTTATGTGCTATATGTGTTTATCATTCAAATATACCTATCTTATACATATATGTACATAACGAAAATTTAAAATTTTAAACAACGAACATGATTATTATATATTAATTAAATTAATAACGAAATTGAGAATTAAAACCTTGAAGCTTTTGAATTAAAACTGCTTAAAGTTCACATAAAATGTAAACTTTGTAAATTCTAGTAATCAATAAGGGTGAGATTTATTATATATAATAACAGTATATTAATCCAGTATTTATTTAACAAATTAAACCTAAGTATTTAATTTGTTCTTAATTAACACTTAATCAATAAATCAAACACTTTTTTTTTGCTTAATTGGTTTAAGCATAATGGAGAAGAAGATTAACTATAAATTTAACAATTGAATTCAAAATAAGAAAACAATTTTTCTTTCTCTTTCTCTTTGATGGCTGGCCAAATACTTATCAAATTTTGTTTCAATTTGCAAATACATATAAATAAACTTAATTTCACTTAATTTGAATTTATATTTAACATAACTTAATTAAAGAATATTTAATCATAGTTAGGTTAATTTAACTTAACCCTTAAGTTTAGTAAATATCTAATTAACTTAACCCTAGTTAACTAACTTAACCCTAATTAACTAACTTAACTATAGTTAGATTAACCATTACTTAACCATTAAGTAAGGTTAATATCTAATTAACTTAATCATGTGGTTAATTTTTAACCGTAATTAAGTTAAATATTTATTTAACTATTAAATAAATAAATATTTCTTTTGATTATTTAACAGTTAAATAATTATTAAGTGAAATTACTTTTTATGTCCTTACAAGGTTATCAAATCAATCAAAGTGAGTCATACCATTAACCATATACTTTAGTTAATTTAACTATAGTAAATTGTTGGATTTTATTATATTAAACTATTCAATACGGTATATTGTCAAAGTGCACAACGAGTACATTTCATATTGAGACTTCCTAAATTCACATCCAATTCGTCAAATATAACTATTTTATAAGTCCATAATTGATGGCCCACTCATATGTCATAGATATTACAAATCAGTGCATTAAACCATAGATGTTGAGGTTGTTACATATACGTATAATCAATTTGTTTCTCTAATTTAGCCGGTTATTCAATGTTATCTATCTTGTTTTAAATTACCAAAATTTGTCTTTCTTCGTTAGTTAATACTGTTAAGTTTAACAAAAATTCAGTTATTTTGATATAATATATGTTTTACTCCTGATGGTTATGAGCATGTGTTATGATGTTTAAAGTAATTGACACATCATCAAAAAAATAAATAAAGTGTTAACATGTTAATAAATAATTAGTTATTAATAAAAAAATAGACACGTATCACATTTATATATATTCAATTTTAATAATAATTTTAAACTTTATTTTTAAAAATAAATTATTTAAAAAAATAAATCCTTTATTGACACACACATTTGGCGGTGGCCACCGGACTTCAGTGATAAAAATAATCAAAATTTATATTATTGAATTCTATTTTTTGTGATTTACACAATGGTAGGATCATTTTTTACCCAAAAAAATTTAGAAGACGGCCAAGTACGTAAAGCAGCTATGGGAGGCGACAGGTGTCGAAGGCATACGTTAAACGAGGAGCATGATGGTGCACCGTTAGATAAATCGACGGTCAATCTATCCAACTTTGTCGGCAGTGCATGTCACCACTACTTCGATTGACGTGCACTACCGCAGCCATTGCCCTATTCCACGGGAAGGACGATACACGTCATCGTCATTCCAGTTGACGTGCACCGCCAGTACCCGCCACCCTTATGGCTGCCATTTCGTATTTAACCTTATTTAAGTATTTTTTTTAATAAAAAACGATCTAACTATTATATAGATTATGAAAAACAAGTCTGATGATATAAATTGTGATTATTTTTATTGTCGGAGTCTATTGGCTAGCAACAGCCTACCACCGCTGAATGTCTGTTGCAATGGTGGTCAACAGTAGAATTTTATTTATTTAATAATTTATAATTATTTGACACAGGTCACATTGTAAAAATTTTCCTTATTAAATTACGATTTTACCATTTAATAATAAGACTTAATAGTAACCAAACTAATAAAAAATGACAAATGTAAATAATTTAAAATAAGATGGATAAAATTGAGTAACGGACCAAATTATAAAGACAAAGATGTTCTTATCCTATAATTATTTAGTACAATAATTTGAGATATAAATTTTAAAATACAAGAGTTATGTTATCATTACATATTAACAATGTAATCTCTTATGAGTTATAAATAATATTATATATTTTTAGTTGTAACTAAATAATTATGTATTAAGTAATTATTAAATAATAAAATAATATCAAATAATTTGATATTATTTTATTATTTAATAATTACTTAATATATTAATTTGATATTATTTTATTATTTAATAATTATTTAATATATTTTATTTAAAATAAATTTAAAATACAACTTACAATGTATAACTTCTCTCTTCTCTTGTATACAACTTCATTTAAAAATAAAATACATCATGTTTTCACTTTTTACTTGGTTGACTTCACATAACCACCAGTCCAATTTCCAAATTAAAAAAAGCCTTGTCAGTCAATTCTTTCACTTACACGGGCGCAAATTGGCACACAATTGTCAGCGTTCACACGGATAATAGGGACGAACCAAGTTTTCCTGAAGGGCTCGTGCTAATTTTATAATAATAATAATCCCGCAGCTCATTAATCATTATCCCATCGCTGTTCACACGGTTGACATTTATTTCGGTTTCCGACTGTCGATACTTATTCAATACAAGTACCTAATCATTTGTGTAGTTTCAAATAGGGGATAACAAAAGAAACCAAATCCATGGAATCGAATTGAATTAGTCGAATTTAGTTGGTTTGGTTTGGCTTTAGGGTTAATTTTTGATTAGTTTCTTTTATTTAGAATTGATCAATTCCATATAATTTAATTTGATTAAATATAAAATGAAAAAAATATTTAAATTGATTAAAAAAATTCAAATTAAATCAATTTGGTTTAATTAATTCATAGTGTTTAAAATAATTAGTTTTGTGAAAATAAAATTAATCAATTCAATCTATAGCCAAACCAAAACCAAATTTATTCACCTTTGATTTTAAAAATCAATATATATGTATAAATATTCAAACAAAAACATGTATTTAATTATCCCACAATGTTATTGAAGTACAAAAAATACATTCTTACATTAAGTGTTGGAAAATGTTGTATATATATATATATATATATATATATATTTTGTTTTTATTTTATTAGATTAAGAGTTTAGTGAATATTTATAATTTGTTTTTTTATTTTTGTAATACAATAAATTAGATTTGTATGGGTGTCAAATACGTCGATTGCTAAAACCTTTTTTTAGATAGAATCAAGAAATATGAGTTCAAACTAAGCTCACACCAATGTGGGAAGAATGAAGAGGCATGTTTCGAGTTTTATGTAATAACAAAAATATATATTTATATAAAATAACCAAAAAATAATTTATAATTACACTGCTATAAAATCTATATATATCATTTACAAAATATTTAACTAACACTTATCTAGTATTTTAGACGGGTCATCGGAACTTCTATGGTATTAATAATTTTTACTTTAATAATTGATAATTATTAATTATTACTTTTTTTTAAGGAGAGTTAGTATTATCATTTGACAATAGTTGCGATTTTAAAGTCACGGTCTTAAATAATTCATATATACATAAGGTGAATAGTTAGTATTAAGAATAATGAGTTTTTAAAATTTTGGAATTTTTCTCCTTAAATAAACATTAGGCCTTAAATTAAACAGATCTGTGAATATTAATTGTAATTATTATAAATAATCAATAAAAAATATTTGAATTCAATCTTAGATAAAGTGTATTTGTAGTGGTGACACAAATGATGAAAAATTTAAAAATGGAAAAAAAGAAGAAGCTGTTATTGTAAAGGTCATAAACTTTTATAAATATTTAGCTAATATTTATTAAAAAAAATGTATGAAATTACATTTGTTAATAACGAAATTGAGAGTCAAAATGGCAGATGAAGCTCAATATCCCCCCTGCATTCCTCACATCGTGAGACAGAGTGCACAATCTTGCCACTAGGATTAGCTATCGACACTCTTATTCGACGTGTTTTGCCAAATTTTTTATTATTTTCTCATATTTTTAATTAAATTTATTAATTTTTAACTTATACTCATCAAAATCTACTTATTTTAATTAATTTTAAAATATGTTTTTGATTAAAATTTCGAATAACTTGAAAGAGATAGATGCAAAAATGCTTTTAAGAGTAAAATGATATGAAAATTAGGTGTTTGATTAATAAAATTTATAAAAAATATTAAGATACTAAAATAAATATTTACTTAAAAATTTGGCCATTTTCAAAAATTTTCCTCAAAAAAATTGCTATGCACATTTATTCTTCTATTAAAACGAGGGTCTCTAATTCGAAATTTCCTTCCCGTTGTTCAATAAAATAGAAAACAAAGTATTTTGCAGTTTTAGAAATTAGTAAAATTATTTGTAAAAATAAATTAATGAAAGACTAGTTTATCAAAGGAATACAAATAAAAAATTTAAATATAAACTAAAAATTATACGACATTGTAAAATAATATTAATTCAATCAAAATAAAAGTGAATAAGTTCAATTTTGATTGAACTATATCGAAACTGAATTAATTGGTTTCATATAAATGAAGCTGACTGATTTAAATACCAAAAATTAAATTAAATCAAAATAATTTAATTTAATTTTTAATTTTTTAAAATATATTTTTAAAATTTAAAACAAACTAATTTAAAATTAAATCAATCGAATTTAAATAAATAAAATTCATCAAAAACTAACTTTAAATTGAACTAAACTGAATTGATAAAAAAATTAACCAATTCAATTCAATCGTTCGGATAATTTTTTTTTGCCCACCGGTAATTGGAAGGTGAAGCATCGAGTAGCAACTCAACAGAGTATCAGGTCACATTAGCATTCGTAGTTGTTGTCACTTCTCCAACTGTTAAGTTTAAGGACTTGACAAAGTAACGCACCCGTCAGTCATTTACTAACTTGTACCAACAACCAATCACAAATTCACAATTCACTACCAAAATTCACCATATAATGCTATCTTATACCACTCACTTAAGGCCCCTCCCTAGAGACTAGAGAGCCCAATGCGGATGCATCAAACTTCTGTGCACCAACCGGACACAGACAAATAAAAAAAAAAAATACCAATTATTAATTCCTTCTACAAATTAATATTAAAATATATTTTTTTTATTTCGTTTTCTTCTCTCTCTCTGTTTTTTTTCAGAGAGAAAACGGAAAAGAACCAAAAGCCAGGGAGTCATGGTTTCAACGAGACGAAGTGGATCTCTCTCTGGTAATAATAGCAAGAGATCTTCATCTTCCGAGGACAAGCCTCCGTCGCCGAAGCGTCAGAAGGTTTTGGATTTCTTTGTGTTTTCTTTTGGTTTTTCTTTTTCTTTCTTTTCTTGGTGAAAAGGTTTGGGTTTCCGATGAAATTACGGGATTTGAGGCCTTAATTTGTGGAATTTCAGGTTGAAAATGGCGGTGCGGCGGAGAATTCCAAGGAAGCGGCGGCGGATCCCGGAGAATGCGGTACCGGTGATGGTCCGATGGCTGGAGAGGGCGTGAGTGGCGGGAAGACGGAGGCCACGCCAGCCGTGGCCGTGGCTGCACCGATCGCTGAAGGTAGTTATTTTCAACTCTTTATGAAGAAAGATTGAACAAGTCTTTATTATTTGTTTTATTTTTTGTCTTCAAGGAGTGTTGTCAGTGAATTCTGTGTGAGAATTTGATATTTCTGGAGTCCTTTGTTTGTATCTTTGATTGTTTTGTTGCTTTCGGAAGGGTCCACGCCGGTTGTGATGGAGAAGCCGAGGAGTTCTTTATCTTCTTGGACTTTATGTCAGAAGCAAAACCCAAGTTTTGAGACTTCTACACCTTGGTGCAGGCTTTTATCACAGTCAGGACAGGTAATCCCAAATCTTCATTTCTAATTTCTTATGTGTTCAAATCCTTTTAGCTAACTAAGGCAGTTATTTGCGCATCGACTTTTGCCTTTGGGTGGAGTTGATAGTCATGTTTATGAGTTTAGGCTTGGATTATGTTTATGTTGTTTGATTGTTGTGGCATTTAATGTGCTGCAGAATGCAAATGTAAATATTTGTTCTTCAAATTTCACAATTGGATCGAACAGACATTGCAATTTTCTGCTAAAAGATCAGGCCATTAGTTCAATTCTATGCAAGATCAATCATGTACAGGTATTGTTATAAATTATGATATAATCTGTTTGGGATTTATTTGGATGTGGAGCTAAATAAATTCGTAACAGTTCAAGTGCCTTGTATGCAATCTAGGCTTCTGATCCTAGCTTCTTGGAGGTACTGTCAAGTGGTCTATTAGGTTGCCATTGGAATTAGGATTTTTTTTTTCATTTTTGTTATTGGTAACGGTTGGTCTATAGATTATTTGTGGGGATGAACTCCTTAAATATGTACATGCAGTATGAATACTCATTATTTGTCGACATGATCAGAAAGATGGCAGTGCCCAGGCCATGCTAGAAAGCACAGGAAGCAAAGGTACAGTGCAAGTTAATGGAACAGTTGTGAAGAAAAATACAAACCGTGAGCTTAAGTCGGGTGATGAGGTTGTCTTTGGTTCATTGGGAAACCATGCTTATGTATCCTTTTCTGTTGTGCAAGGGCTATAGCTTTACCTGGTTCTTCTTCCTTGGTGGATGTTTTCTATTGCCTTTTTGGTTCTTCTCTTTCATTCTCTTTTGTAGTCTATGCATTTGTGTCTATTATGCAGGTGATTTCCTTAATTTTTGTCAACATAGATATTTCAGCAACTCATGAATGAGGTTGCAATTAAAGGCGCAGAGAGCAGCACTGGAAAATTTCTGCAGCTTGAGAGGAGGTCAGGGGATCCTTCAGCTGTGGCTGGGGCTTCCATTTTGGCATCTCTTTCCAGCCTGAAGCAAGATTTATCGCGTTGGAAATCTCCGGCTCATAGCACCAGTAAAAACCACCAAGGGGCTGAGTTGCCCACTCCTTCTGTCGATAATGATGGTACAGATGTTGATCTTGATGGTTTGGAAGGCAATTCAACTGCAAATGCAGACAGTGATAAAGCTGCAGACATTTGCAAGAATGTTCCTCTAGAGTGCAGCCAGGATGCTGAGGCACGAAATGTAAAACTCTCTGGGGTGAATGATTTGCTAAGGCCTTTCTTGAGGATGTTTGCTCCATCAACTAGTTGTAATCTGAAATTGAGCAAAAGTATCTGTAAACAGGTATTGGACGGAAGAAACGAGTGGAGAAGGGATTCACAGCCAGCATCAACTTTGGGTATGTCACTGCAGTGTGCAGTATTCAGAGAAGACATTCTTGCTGGAATCCTTGATGGTACAAACTTAGAAGTGTCATTTGAAAACTTCCCATATTATCTGAGGTATGATATGTTTATGTTTCTTCCATATTCTCTATTTGTTGCTTTATGAGTTACTCGTTCGTTTTATTGGTAACATCTGTGCTTTTAATTTCATAAACTTTTTTCTGTTTCCTATCAAAGAGTACAAAAAAGAGAAGTGGAAGTGCACATTGTCGACTGTAGGTTATTGTACATTTTTTTAAAAAAAAATTTCTAATAAAGCAGTATATTAATTTGGGGACTTCTTTTCTCTTGCAGTGAGAACACAAAAAATGTGCTGATTGCAGCTTCATATATACACTTGAAGCACCAAGAACATGTAAAGTACACATCGGAGCTAACTACTGTAAACCCCCGGATTTTGCTTTCTGGTCCTGCAGGTGTGTTTTTAATTATACCATCATTACACTGAATTCGTATGTTTGGCTGTTGTAGTAGCACATTTTAATGACACCTTTTAAGTTTTTTCTTGTTAATACTTTTTCAGGCTCTGAGATCTATCAGGAGATGTTGGCTAAGGCACTCGCTCATCACTTTGGGGCAAAATTGCTCATATTTGATAGTCAATCACTTTTGGGGGTAAGATAAAAACCATCTCATTGATTCTAATAAGTGGAATTAGTTCTCATTTACACTTTTATAATTCCTCATTTATACTTTTAGACTTTGCACGGGCCTATAGTTAATTTGATAATTCAATTATTGGAAAACATTCTCTCTCTCTCTCAAAAATTATTAAAAAAAAAGAAAATTGTTGAAAAACAAATTTTTGATTGTTGAAATTCTTGTAGAGTATGATTACATTATTTAATTTCTTCTCTACTGTTATTACAACTTTAAAAGTAAGAGATGACTATGACAAGTGGCTAAATGGTTGACTTCAAATGTGTTATAGGGTCTATCTTCCAAAGAAGCTGAGCTGCTGAAGGATGGATCAAATGCAGAAAAATTGTGTAGCTGCGTCAAACAGGGTCCTACATCCACTGATTCGGCTAAGAGTGTGAATTTGTCTGCTTCTGAATCAGACGCACCTAGCTCATCAAACCCCCCTTCTTCACATGATCCTGAATCTCAACCGAAGATGGAGACTGATGCAGTACCCACTTCTTTGGGGACATCAAAGAATCACATGTTTAGAATAGGTATGCCCTTGGACCAAAAAAATAGAAAGAAAAACGGTATGTCCCTTTAAGATTTTAGAGAGTTCTTTCATACTTAGCCCTTTGCTCTATGTTTCACAGTTTGAAATGCTTGGTTTATCCCAGACATTGACTTGATTTCAATTCTCTGAAAATTAAACATGCAGGTGACAGAGTGAGATTCATGGGTTCAGCTTCTGGTGGCTTATATCCTGCAGCATCTGCTACAAGGTGAATATTCGCTAGGTTTCTGGAAATACTATTGTCTTTTTCTTAATGAATACTTCACTTCTAGCATGTTTGTGCTATTTGAGACACTAAAGATTGATTTTTCTGGATGTTGGATGTCTTGAGGTGGATTTCCTTTGATGCATGGTAGATGTGGGGGATTGACCATAATGATAAAGCCTAGGTGCTTTTATAACGTTTTCTTTTGACTGGGATACTAATATTATTATGTACGAGTTATTTGAATTTTTATTATTTCTCAAGACCACAGTCTGCCTTTTGCACAGACTACACTTGGGCATTTCTGAGTCAATCTTATTATAGTAAACAATTAATTGGGGAACATATTGGAAGCATCAAGCAGGTTCTGCGGCTTTTGTTGGCACAAGTTTATCTTATTCCATAAGTAGTGCCAAATACAGCCCAAAGTGGAAGTTATTGGAAAAATTATCTTGAATTGTTTAAACTCTTGTACTGATACAGTAGGGCCTGAAGTTGAAGTTTAGACTTTGCAAATGATACAAATGACAGGTCTGAAAAGCTGACTATATGTGCAATAGACTGAAGAGGGTTTTAGAACAACTATTAAGGAGATGCATAGAACCTTATTCTATCAGTGGAACTGTGGCATATAAAGAGCTGTGGTAAAGATTCTTGTTGGTTAGCACTGATGGATGTGGCTACTTGCTGTGGATGATAAACATGATGTGCAATGCATTTTCCATTGTAGTGTTAGAATATTTTTATTGGTCAGTCATGTCACGCAGGGCTCAGTAGACATCAAATTTCAAAAGTTTCAAAATTATTTTTCTGATTGATGCTTTTTAGTGCAACTTGATGTTTCTATAATCTGTGCTTTCAATTTGCATGTAGGGGCCCACTTTGTGGCATCCGTGGAAAAGTTGCATTGCTTTTTGAGGACAATCCTTTGTCAAAAATTGGTGTAAGGTTTGATAAACCTATACCTGATGGTGTTGACCTCGGTGGTCACTGTGAAGGAGGTCACGGATTTTTCTGCAATGGTAATGTTAAACTCTGCCATTAAAATTCCATGAAATAGATCAGATAAATACCATTTATTTTTCACCGTTTGCCTCAATTACTAAACCTTTTGAATTCTCTCTCCTCGTAGTTACTGATCTTCGTTTGGAGAACACAGGCATGGAAGACTTGGACAAGTTACTCATGAACACACTGCTCGAGGTACCTTTTTTTCCTTTAATTAGAGAACTGCTGTATTCTTTAGTATTTCTATCCATTAGTATCTGACCTCTTAATTTGAATCTTTTCTATCAGGTTGTAAACAGTGAGAGCCGAAGTTCTCCCTTCATTTTGTTTATGAAAGATGCTGAGAAGTCTGTTGCAGGAAATTTAGATTCATATTCCACTTTTAAAAGCAGACTTGAAAAGCTTCCTGAGAAAGTGATTGTAATTGGTTCCCACACTCATACTGACAATCGTAAAGAGAAGGTAACCTTTATATGATCTCATGGAATATAACTACGGCGAGAATCCCTTCAGTTATCATTTTTTATGAGTAGTAGTCTGCAGTTTAGGACTTTTAACTTTTAAGCATGGTGGAGGGGTTCCTGGGTTAAAACATCATGGTGAGGATCTCTTCAGACATCAACGTCTTATGAGCATGTGACTCAATTTTGATGCTTTCTTTTCTGGATGGGAACAATAAAGAGGCAAAAGTCTTTGACAAAATTTGTGAAATTATATACTCTGGAGATGCTATATTGGTTAGTCTGATCATATGATAATTGATTGGAGGCTAATGGCTGACACAAACATTAGTTTGCTTCCAGTTCAACCTACCAAGAACTGTGTCCCAAAATCGTTTTGTTATTTTTGATCTGACGATTTTTCCATTCACATAGAGGTCCATTATAATAATTGTCGGAATTATATGTTGTAGCCTCATCTAGAGATTCATGGCTTTAGCATTGCACGCTAAATGATTTTTGAGTTTCTTACGTTATAGCATTTTCCGCATGCAGTCACATCCTGGTGGCCTGCTTTTCACAAAGTTTGGCAGCAATCAAACTGCTCTGCTTGACTTGGCTTTTCCGGTAATGGTTATTAACTTTTAGATTGTGGCTTTTTGTTTCAGTTTTGTTGCTGTATGGTTGTTGTCTTTCTTTTGAGTTTGAAGATTAATAACTGGGAATGGGTCTTTAATCGGAAAAAGTGTTTGTAATCGATTTTCTGCATATATGAAAGCTCAAAGGTCCATTTTTCCTTGACAAGCTTTCGGACAATACTCACTGAGAAGAAGGAACTGTATTAGGAGTATATTCAACTTTTTCTTTCATAGACCTTGCTGGAGTAATTTCCACAAGTTTAATTTTTATTTCCATGCTTATATAGTTCATCTACTCAATGATTCTTGCTACCTCTTCACCCTTCAATTTTTTTCTTCCATGTACTTTTATACAATATAGATGCTTGGCTGTTAATTGCTTTCATCATAATATTCAGTCTTGGCTAGAAGTATTACATTTTTTTCTTGCTTCATTTCAATTTGTGGCATTTCATTGTGAAACACAATTGAATGCATATCAAGTTCATTCTTGAGTAATTGAGAAATGGTAGGACATGGCTTATGATCTAGTTGTATTGCCTTGTCTCTCATCTATGATCTCTTCAATCTGTGCGATTCTTGTTTCTCATCCATGATCTCTTTTGTTTTTTAACAGGATAGTTTTGGCAGATTGCATGACAGAGGGAAGGAAGTTCCGAAGGCAACAAAACTTCTGACGAAGCTTTTCCCCAATAAAGTGACTATTCACATGCCTCAGGTTTGTACTTGGATTTTAGAGTATAACTTTTATTATTAGTTTATTGATTTCTTATTACAACTTTTAATGAAAGCTCATAAATTGTAGGATGAGGCGCTTCTTGCATCTTGGAAACATCAATTGGACAGAGATGCTGAAACCCTGAAAATGAAGGGAAATCTGAATCACCTGCGCACTGTGAGTAATTTTCTGTACTTAAATAATACTATAGAATTTTTTATATTGCTTTTATATTCTCCTTTTGGCTCTAGTTTGTGGTGAAGACAATTCCATAGCATTGAACTTTAAATCCTCACGTAGACACTCCATAATATTGAAATTTAAATTTAATGTAGCTAGTTTTGTGAGTAGTGCCTAAAGATTGTTGTCTGTCTCTGTATCATGTGCCACAACTATTGCTTGGCTACTGATTAGTATAGTGATCCACTCGACTAATGGTACCTGAGATTAGCAATACCTTTATAACATATATTGAAGTCCTGATTCATTTGTAGCTTACATTTTAGCTTTCTCTTTTCCTTCCTTCCATGGTTTTTGTTACTTATTTATCATAAACTTTATGGTGGTTCTCTTGTATACTCTGTGATAGCGTTTTCCCCCTTTTGGTTTCTAATGCAATGTAATTGGTAGTCATAGTTTCTTCTTTGTCTTGAGGTAGGAAAGTGTGGATAAAAAATTATGATGAATTTGTGTCAGTGTTGAAAGTTCAAAAGTAGCTCTGGGTCTTAACATTATTGAACTTTCTTATTGGTGTACGGTTAAGGATGAAATTTGAGAAATGATCCTTCTTATTATAATTGGTAATTTCCTTATATAGGTTTTGGGTCGGAGTGGGTTGGAATACGAAGGACTCGAGACCTTGTGCATCAAGGATCAATCACTTACCAATGAAAGTATGTTTCACTTTGATATTTCTTGAGAAGAGTCTCCTCTGAGCTTCCTTTATATTCATTTTTCTGTGAAAATTATAATGGAAATACAGGTGCAGAAAAGGTTGCTGGATGGGCTTTAAGCCACCATCTGATGCAGAACCCTGAAATGGATCCTGATGCTAGACTTGTTTTATCTTGCGAGAGGTAACTGAGAGCTCATCTTCCTAAATCTATTCAGACAATTGTCACCTGAATTATTGGCTTTCGGATGGTAATTACACAGTTGTAATGCGATGTTGCAATTCTGGCAGCATCGAGTATGGGATTGGAATCCTACAGGCTATCCAGAATGAATCTAAGAGCTTGAAGAAGTCGCTTAAGGTAATTATTGTGATTTTCACTGGTAAATGATAGTGTGTCAGGTTATACATGTAGACAGTTTTTAAACAAAGTTACACTGTCCTAATGTCTTCCTGTAAAGGAATGATCTGTTGATCTTCACGGTGATTATTTTTACCAATCACAGGATGTTGTAACAGAGAATGAATTTGAGAAAAGGCTATTGGCAGATGTTATTCCACCCAGTGATATTGGAGTTACATTTGATGATATTGGAGCTCTTGAAAATGTCAAGGATACGTTGAAGGAGTTGGTGATGCTTCCTCTACAGAGGCCTGAGCTATTCTGCAAGGGGCAATTGACCAAGGTAATCACCTTTTCTATATGCTGAAAAGATAAGCTGCTTCATTGAAGCGTTGTTTGTGTGATGTTATATTGTTGTGGTTTTGAGTGTTCTGCTCTTATTGCCATTGATTTCTTGTCCTTCTGTCACTGTTCTTTCGTGATCCTCCTGTAGATTTTATTATAAACATTTCTTAGTAGTTTTTAAATATCACCATTATGATATGGTTTGCAAAGAGTCTATTGACTTTAACTACATGTAGCAATTGCTCTGGATTGCCGCAAAGGAAGGGCATTAACCTCAATTAATTTGCTCAAATATATCACTATATTCTTTGGTTCCTCTTCTTAACTGAGGGCTAGGCTTCCAATTTTGTCCTCATCCTTTGTTATTAATCGAATTCCTATCACATTGAAAATTCATCAGCTTTCAAATTTAATGGATTTTTTTTGGCACAAAGCAACTATTTATTTTTTGGGGGGGCCTTAAAGAAAAACAAATAGAACTAGTGATCTACACAATGGCATAATCTCTTGTATGCAAAAGCTGTTCCAATCATGAGTTGAACAATCCTTTGGGTAGAGCAGGCAGCCGAAAAAAGAGAAAATTGCTTGAGATGCATTTGGCTAACACTTCATTTAAGTATGAGGGGGATATTGTTAATTTAAAATATCCACTTCTGGATGGGGATGTACTATAGAAAACAAAAAAAATTCACTTATGGACTCTATATCATTTTGGTACTGCTACAAGTTATGCTCAAACATGCTCCTACTCAAAGTTCTTAGCAAGTGTAGCAGCATTTTAACTTATAAGGGTTACAAGGCCATTTGTTTTACATATTTTATCTTCAAGTACATAACATGAGATATGGATCTTGTATGATCCAATATTGATTCATGTTATTCTTCCAATGTAGTTGTATTACATTCTCTTGTTCAATTGCATTCTTTGTTCTGATTTTTAGATTGTGCTGCAGTCAATATTCCATGCTTGTGTAGGTGTTGATGTGCAACTAATGCAACTGAAAAATTGTAAATATGCAATACAGCTTATATTGTTAAGAGTTCATTGAGTACTGTTCTTATGTCAATTCTTCTCGGTGCAGCCTTGTAAGGGCATACTATTGTTTGGACCTCCTGGAACTGGGAAGACAATGCTTGCGAAGGCTGTTGCAACTGAAGCTGGTGCAAATTTCATCAACATTTCGATGTCAAGTATCACATCTAAGGTTAAGATTGCCTGAAGCTTCTAAAACAAAAGCTTCTAAAATCAATTCAGTGTTGCATTCATTTTTTCTTTTTGATTTTATTTGATCATTTAAACTCTCTTTTATTTTTATTTTTATAATGTTACTGCAGTGGTTTGGTGAGGGTGAGAAGTATGTGAAAGCTGTTTTCTCACTAGCTAGTAAAATCGCACCTAGTGTTGTATTTGTTGATGAGGTAAGCTTCTCAGGGAACTTCTTTAATATTTTGAATTGGGTTCATATCATTACTAATGCACTTACCACCCTTTTCTTCTCCTTCCTATCTTTTCTTTCTGTTTGTAGGTTGACAGCATGTTGGGCCGGAGAGAAAATCCAGGGGAGCATGAGGCCATGCGGAAGATGAAAAATGAATTTATGGTGAACTGGGATGGCCTACGGACAAAGGATACAGAACGGGTGCTGGTTCTTGCAGCCACAAATAGGCCTTTTGACCTTGATGAAGCTGTCATTAGAAGGCTTCCACGAAGGTAAAGTATCACTTCGGAAGGGCCTGTTACATATAGCTTCAGATAACAATGCTCTGATATCTTGCCCTTAGCTGTTTTTGACATACTGGTATATTTGATTTGAGTGTTCTTATGATGTGCGATTCAGGTTGATGGTAAATTTGCCAGATGCTCCAAATAGAGCAAAGATATTAAAGGTTATACTGGCGAAAGAGGATTTGTCTCCTGGTGTTGATTTTGATGCAATTGCGAATATGACAGACGGATATTCTGGAAGTGACCTGAAGGTTGCATCATTTAGTATTCTTTCTCTGATGTATGATGTTATTTTTATTTTTGAATTTGTGAGTGACAGGCTTCATTTACTTGATTGTATTGCAGAATCTATGTGTCACAGCTGCACACCGTCCAATTAAAGAGATATTGGAAAAAGAAAAAAAGGTATGCTTCTTGTGTCTGATGAATAAGAGGTTTATTTATATATTTAGGCCACTCTGCAATGTCATATCCCCATCACCGGCTAAGATTTTTCCAAGTTATTTTTTGGTAACTAGTTAAACTCAACATGCCTGTTTAATTTACTAGTGCTGTATTTGCTGATCAAAATACTACAAAAAGAGGACCTTGAAAGTAATTAATTTGATCACATTTTCCAAGGACTTGGGATCATATTATGAACTGTAAGATTAAAAACACCAGAAAACACCAAATTGGTGCTAAAACCGAATAACATTTCTCATATATTATCTCCGCATCCAAAATTACTTTTTATTAATTTCAACAATTTGTCAAAAAGTATCAGAGATGGCTGGAATCTACACGTACTCTTCTAGATATCATAATTTACCAAAAAATAGACTTTTCTGCAGAAGCATATCTTCCAAAATCTAATATGTTCAACTCATGTCAGGAATGTGCTGCTGCACTGGCTGAAGGTAAAGCTCCTCCAGCCTTGAGTGGGAGTGCTGATATACGGCCTCTAAACATGGACGACTTCAAATATGCTCATGAGCGGGTAAAATGAAAATGAAGTCTCAAAATCGCTTTTGCTTTTACTTTTCCTCTTCATCTTTTATTGTATTTAATCTGTTGTTATTATACGGAAATAGGTATGTGCTAGTGTTTCATCGGAGTCTGTAAATATGAGTGAGCTTTTGCAATGGAATGAACTGTATGGTGAAGGGGGTTCTAGAAGAAAGAAGGCTCTCAGCTATTTCATGTGAAGTTCTGTGTACAAAATGGTTCATTTCTTTTTAATTCTCGGGTTTTATCCGAAGCCGGTGATCTGGTAATTTTGCGACATTTCTACAGGAGAGCCATTCCGTGTAAAATGAATTTATAGGGGTTTTAAGTTACATTTGTTATAATTATATGATAGTTTTGCAATGTTTGGTATAAAGGGTGTGAGGCCTTCTGAAGTTTTGATGGCCACGCCGCTTCTGTTTTGTACCCAACTAATACTTTTATGTAAGTTATCAATGTTACGAAGAAGAAGAAGAAGAGGAAGCCCTGTAGATACATTAATTGTAATTATTTATGGCATTTTATAGATCGACAAAACTCTTGATTCAGCCATAGCATGATGCGTGCCAATTACCGAAATGATTTCTGCTTTAGCCACCAAAAGGAAAATATTGAAGATGTGATATGAACAAATTTTAATGGTCTGTATTTATTTAGTCTATTGTTGATAGATGAGTGACAGCGTCTAATTCAAACAAATAAGATTCCTTTCGAAAGCCGGATGAATGTGTCGGGATAATAAGTCAGGCGAGCCTAATTGGCATTAGGTTAGCTCAAGGCTACAAAACCGGTGATAATTGATATGTTACGAGAACAAATAACAAAAGCATATTTTCGTTGATCTGCTTAGCTCAAATTTGGAACGTTGTCTTACAGAAGACATTCGAGTTTTGAAACTTAATTTAGACTACAATTGGATACCACTAAGTTTACCCATCCCACTCAAATTCAATTCATATTTTGTTTTATGAAAATATCAACTTAAATTAAAAAAATAAATCATTAATAGTTCACATTACATACTCTATAAACAAAAAAAGAAAATACACATATTAGGTAAAAATTATTATATTATATTATATTATATTATTTATATGTTTTGTAAATTAATTATTTGTTATTATTCATATTATATATATATATATTTTTGGGTAAATAAATTTATTGATAATAATGATGAATCAAATATCAAATAATACAAAGAACAAATATCAAATAATGAATCAAATCAGACATTGCAATCTATTGAAAGAACAAAGAAAAATCACTACCTATTTGTTATGTGGTTTATGTTTTGGTTATTTATAGAACTTAAATATTTGATAGCATCTTTAATATTATAGAATACATCGGAAGTAAATGAATTTTTATTTTAGAATATATCAAATTAAGTTCCATCCAAATGAAATAGATTAGAGCATAGAAGGAAATTTTTCTGATCTTATTAAGGATAAATTTGTCTTAAGTTTTTCTGTAAAAAAAAAGAGACTTCACGCTGTCAGCTGATTGGAAGACGATTGATATGGCAAAGTAGAAGGACTTTGTGCCAGATATCATAGAAAAAATTATACTGAAAAAAAATACACGATGAATTGTCTCACTATCTTTACCACAAAAAAGATAAATAGTTGAGAATATGAGTTCCTATTTTGATAGCTTCTCTTTGGTGGATAATCTGTTCATCAAAAGCCAACCAAGTAACAAAATCGTGTGTTGAGAACATGTTGAAAATCCCATATCAGTTTATATCATTCAACCTTAGCAATAGAATTATTAAAATACTGTCATGTACTCGTAGTTGAAAACTTCTCATTCAAATTTTCATTTCAAAAAATTCTATCTTATTTTGAACAAATAAAAAAACTATCACAGATATGATTCTAAACATGATCAGTATAGTCATTCAAGGGATCTGGTAAAGTCTAATGTCCATGTTATTACAGATAAAAAACTTTTACATCCCGTAGATCTGGTAAGGTCTAATGTCCATGTTATTACAGATAAAAAAATTTTACATCCCGTAGAATATCAACATCATTAATGTTCACATGAAGAAATTTATCAACTATTAACTTCTTATTTATTCATAAATCACACCAAAAATAGAAAAACTTGCCATCACCTATATTATAATTAAACATCTTTTTTATTTAGCTCCTTAGGTCAAAATTCTTTTTCCATGTTCAACTATAATTCATTAATTTTGTAATTTCACAAAAGCTAAGTCTTTAAAATTTATTATTAATCGGCCACCTAACCTATAACAATTATTCTACTGTAATTAGGTCCCAAATATATTTGGTAATGCTGCCAAATTTCAAGAATTTATTGACTTAATACCAAAGTCACTTTTTTTTGTATACCTCTTCTTAGGCTACTAATCCTCCATTTTTCTGTTGATGACTATGACACACAAACTTATCACATTTGTCTTCCAATTTTTTTTTATGGCAGATTTTTTTTATATTTTTTTTGTTAAAAAATTAATAAATTCAAATCAAACGAATAGTTAGAGCTTTACATACAACTCAACACACAGCCAGGGGTGGGGGGGTGGGGGAGTGGGGTTAAGTTGGTCTGTTCATTGAAATGCTCGTGTTTCAAATCAAATCTAACCCCCTCCATTCCACTCCTCATCAACCAAAACCCGCACCAGAGAAAAGAAATACAAAATGATGGATCCAATCCCGACGGCGTCGCCGCCGAGATCCGCCACTGACCTCTTCTCGGACCCCGCCGACTCCCACCCTCTCTGGTTCAAATCCAATCTCTTCCTCTCCCCCAACTTCGACTCCGAATCCTACATCTCGGAGCTCCGAACCTTCGTACCCTTCGATACTCTCCGATCGGAGCTCCACTCCCACTTTTCCTCCCTCAACCGCGAACTCATTGACTTGATCAATCGCGACTACGCGGATTTCGTCAGCCTCAGCACGAAGCTCGTTGATATCGACGCGGCTGTTGTCCGGATGCGGGCTCCGCTGCTGGAGCTCCGTGAGAAGATCGAAGGCTTTCGATGGAGTGTTGAAGGGTCCCTCGTGGCTTTGCAGAACGGTTTGAAGCAGAGATCGGAGGCCGCTGCTGCTAGGGAGGTTCTCGAATTGTTGCTTGACACGTTTCACGTCGTTTCTAAGGTAATTGCAGTGCCGTTTTGAAATTTTTGTAGCTCAAATGATTTGGAATTGAGTTTTATGTAATGCGCACCTTTTGTGTCGGCTAGATCTTTGAATTTTTGCAGAATTAGTATCCATATTTGAATTTAATGGCGTAGAAGCTTGGATCTAGAAGTTGTAGCATTTTCCATTCGGATAGTTGAATGATTCTGTTCAAATGAATTAGTGTTAATTGATAATTTCGAGCTGGTGGAGTTCAAGTGTGCTGGATATTTGTATTTGTGGGGTTTTATTGTTTTTGAATTACCAGTTGGAGAATTTATTGGGATGGAATTGAAATTTATATTTTGTACATTACAAATAATAATTCTATGTTATAACTTTAACTGTTGACTTTGAAATTGTAAATTCGGGTGGGGCAGAACTCTGGTTGTGTGATCATTTTTAGATTTCAAATTGAGGGCTGTGGTAGAAGGGAAATATGTAACTGTAAATGAAATGTTCAAGTGGCTATGTATTTGGAAAATGTGGGTATGGGGATCGGTTCGCTGTTGTGAACTCTTTTGTTTTCATTTGTCTACTTTTTATTACATCCAGGCTAACAGATTACTCATTTTAGCTTGCTTTTAACATGTACGAGTTTCTGTTGGTTTTATTTTATAATAACTATTGTCATCACTTTCTTTACTAAGGTATGTTGATTGATGCAGGTTGAAAAACTTATAAAAGAGCTACCTAGTGTGCCTGCTGATGGGTCAGATGTTGACGTGAATTTGGAAGAAAGGAACTCGACGAGCCATGCTACTTCCTTACAACCTGTTGAGAATGGAACAAATCTCCAAGAAACTCAAAGCATGCTTTTGGAAAGAATTGCCAGTGAGATGAATCGGTTAAAGTTTTATATGGCTCATGCACAGGTCTCTTTCTCTCTTGAATTTAGCTTTTTGTGTTACATCCTTATACTTATATTTTGTTTATGCAGAAGAAGGAATTTTTCCTGCATTAAATTGCCATGTTTTTGTTAATGTAAAATGAGTATATGCATGTATAAGGAAGAAAAGAGAAATGAATAAGCTTTTCAATTATTTGGAACTCATAATCTCCTTTCTCCATTTTGCCAGTACAGAACCTGCCTTTCATTGAGAACATGGAGAAGAGGATTCAGAGTGCTAGCCTATTGCTGGATGCCAGCTTGGGACATTGTTTTGTACATGGTCTAGAACGGCGGGATGCAAATGTAATTTACAACTGTTTGCGTGCATATGCTGCCATTGATAACACCAGGAATGCAGAAGAAATTTTCCGCACTACAATTGTGGTGCCATTGATACAGAAAATTATCCCACATGGGTCATCAGAGACAGTCGGTGGGGCATCTGTGGATGAACTTGAGAATGATTATAAACAAATCAAGCAATGTGTTGATAAAGACTTTAAATTCTTATTGGATATTTCTTCTGCAGGTATTGCCATGTGCCATTTTCTTCCTGTTTTAAACCTAGTGTCTCAAAGATCCATCATTTATTTGGGTTTCCTGTGCAGTTCGTTGATTATTGAGGTTTGGTTTTGACCATTAGTAAAAATATTGGCCATTACATTTTGTTTCTGCAATAAATCTGTATCTAAATGGTTGCACTTCTGTTATATTTCCTTTAACATGTAAGCCGATATATAAAGCCGGAACGATGTTTCTATTATCTTTGATTGACATTAGATTGTTGTGTTACTTGTTGTTTTCAGAAAATTCTGGTTTGCATGTATTTGACTTCTTGGCAAATTCAATCCTGAAGGAGGTTCTTTCAGTGATCCAGAAGGGAAAACCTGGGGCTTTTTCTCCAGGAAGACCTACAGAATTCTTGAGAAATTACAAATCAAGCCTGGATTTCTTGGCTCATCTTGAAGGTAGTAATATGAGCAAACTTTTACTTTTGTTTTGGGTGAACGATAATTTGACAGTCTGAAATTTTCTCTCATTTTTTTCCGTCAATCCAAAACTGACTTCACTTTTTATATCATTCCCCAACCTACCCTTAAGATTTTTATACAAATTCTTATTAAATATCAATTTATCACAAAAATTTGCAAAATGGTAGGCCAGGCCCCTGCTGACCTGCGGTTCCTCCACTGATGATAACTCCAAGAGTGAAGAAAACATAACTAATATGGTGTTTATTGATGGATTTTTTAAGTGACTTTTCTGGATTATATTATGTAACTGTTGTTCGTTATGGTTTTAACATCCAATTTTCATGCAAGGCTATTGTCCATCCAGATCTGCCGTTACTAAATTCCGAGCAGAAGCCATCTATGTTGAATTCATGAAGCAATGGAATGTTGGAGTTTATTTCTCTTTGAGGTATTCGCTGCAACTGTTTTATGGCGCCACTTTACTAAGGGTAGTTCCTTGATTTTTAAATGATGTCAGCTGATCATATACTTCATTTGCTTCAGGTTCCAGGAAATAGCAGGAGGTTTGGATTCTGCTCTTATGGCATCTAGTCTGGCTCCTCTTCAGAATTCAGAATCTGATCAGGGGAATTCTTGGGTGTTAACATTGAAACAAAGTGTTACTCTTTTGGAGAGCTTGAGATCCTGCTGGAGAGAAGATGTTTTTCTTCTTTCCTGCTCTGAAAGATTTCTTCGTCTGTCCTTGCAGCTTCTTTCCAGGTCAGCTTGGACAGGGAATAATAGTTTGTTTATTATATGTAGTATCATTTGACTTCCTATTCAGCTTATAAACTTCATCATTTGACTTCCTATTCAGCATCTATGGATCATATTTTGACTTCCAACTGATAAATTTCTGATAGGTACTCAAATTGGTTGTCATCTGGACTGGCTGCTCGGAGGTCTGGTAATGTGGTCTCCAATCCTGGATGTGAATGGGCTATTTCAGCAGCTCCTGATGATTTTATTTATGTATGCCTCATGCCTTGATTTGACTCTCTCTTTCCCGATTATCAAACATTAACAAGTGACTTGTTAATGTTTTGAGTTTTGAACATTTATGCATGCCACTGAAGTTGCTTTCAGTAACAAAAGTCTTGTTGGAGTATTTTTGTTACCATACTTTGTTCCATAGTTTCGCTTCTTTGGTTTTCTACGTTAGACCTGATGCCCTGCATCTAGCACCTGAAATGACCTTATACATGGTCCATCATTGTTACTGTAAAATAGAGCTCATCAATGTCAGATACATGAAATCGTCGTGGTTAGCTAGCATATTTACGTGGGTTCTCTGATTGCAGATTATTCATGACATTAGTTGTCTGGTGACACAAGTTTCTGGTGGCTATCTGACTCATGTACTTCAGCTTCTGTCCTCATGCTCCAGTGAAGTACTTGATCTAGTAAAACAGAGCATTTTAGATGGCGGAAAGTCTTTGAATGCTTTGTTACCTTTAGTTATCAGTACAATAGTAGAGGCTCTAGTTGAGAAGGCCGTTGAGGTAAGGTTTACTTTGTTAAGGATTTTGTATCGGTTCTTATGCAATAATTTAGGGGATGCTTGGATTTGTCTTCTTTTGATTTCTGTAAAATAAATTGACTGTGATTGAGCTAGTTGTTTGTCAAATTACCCCTGAAATCTCTTACTCTGAATCTTAATTCATTTGATGTAGCTATTTGTTTATTGAATGTAGGACTTAAGACAGCTGAAGGGAATAACTGCAACTTACAGGATGACTAACAAACCCCTTCCGGTCAGGCATTCCCCTTATGTGTCTGGAGTGTTGCGTCCCCTAAAGGTATGCAATCTTATTAGTTTATAGCTTATATCTCTCTCGTGTAAGAGTCATATTTTCTTGCCCCTGGTTTGCTTTGATGACCCATACCTTCTATCATCGCAAAATTTTTATTAGACTACAATGCTTGCAGACTTTATTGGAAGGAGAGCGAGCTATGACATATTTGACAAAGGAGACTAAGAATGAACTACTGCTCAGTGCTGCAACTGAGATAACCAGTTGCTATCATGAATTAGCTGCTGACCTTATCATTGTGGTTAGTGTATTAAATGAAGAGTTTGTATTTATAAGGCTTCCCGTTTGACAAATATTCATGGCATTATCTCTTTAATCCATGCCCAGGCTAGGAAAACAGAGTCTTCACTCTTGAAGATACGGCAGGGTGCACAAAGGCGAGCTGGAGCAAGCTCAGATGTCTCAGACCCCAATGTGTCGGACACTGACAAGATTTGTATGCAACTCTTTCTTGATATTCAGGTCAGCATCTCTCTTGTCACCACTGTACGGTTTGATTGCTTGGTTTCTCTTGCTCTTCTCTCTACATCTTATTTAGTCTATATATATATATGCATGGGAATCAGTTCTCATGTCATTGTTTTGCATAATTTTATCAGGAGTACGGGCGCAACCTTGCTGCCCTTGGGGTTCAGGCTGCTAATATTCCGGCATACCGTTCCTTGTGGCAATGTGTTGCCCCTACTGATAGGCAAAGTGTGATTAACTTCTAAGAGAGTTTTGGTTCCTGGCGGATTGTAGATTTTCGTGTTTTATGTTCGATTCTGAAGTATACCTGTGTAAGTTGAGTTCACTCTGAAGTTCAATTTTTTTTTTCCATTTGTTTTATGATAGTTGTAGGTCTTCTTCAGACAATGATTACAATTTACAAGTTAATATTGTACAATGAGGCAAAAATTTTGTTCGTTCAAGTTTCAGTAAAGTGCAGAGTAATATAGTGGCACAACTATTTGCATTGATGACAAAATAAATGGTGTAATATACAGATTACTCTTAAAAATCCAATTTCTTTGTATGCCCAGTGATTACTTGCTAGGGCAGACTAGGACTAGCGGTTTAAAATATAATGCAAGAAATGGGTAATAAACCAAAATGAGTCTTTGGTTATGAGATGAAAATAAAGAAAACTATTCCTAAATACAGAAAGCCAGAAATACTTGGTAACACCAGGTGGCCGCCTTAACTTTCTTAGGAGAAATGTAGTGGAATCAGATCATGAGCAGCTTCCATGTAATTGAACTTTGTCTCTGTCTCTCTCTCTTTCTGTCCATATATGTACATAGAATTTGGTCGTTGCGGTTTGTCCATAATGATGAGAGATGAGCAAAAAGAGAGATTAACTGAACCAGTTTGATCGTAATTGTTAATTGGGAACAGGATATGACTTCTTTCTCTTCCTCAATCCAAGTCGTAAACTCATGGGAAGGCAATTAAACCAGTGATTAACCTTGGCCATATTCTCCTTGTCATTTTGAGGCGTTGCATTTGGGTACTTGAACTTGGATTGCTGGGCACCATTCCGAGCGCGACGCAGACTTTTACTATGAGCAATAGCTTGATTGAGCCACGAGCTGTCCTGAAAGAACTGAACCAGTTTGATCTCGTTGTAAGCCAGAACTGGTTTCCGACGGCGGTGGACAAGGTGGTCCTTGGAAAAACGGTCTACAAAGAACCGAAAAGTTTCGGTTTCTTCCTTTACAGTGGGAGATTGCATCTTCAAATCACGTGTTTCTTTTGTTGGACGAGGTTCGTTGATTGGAGGGCTCATGTCGTCTGCCAAAACAAAGACAAAATTTTTTTGTCATTCCATTTTATCTTTGCCATAAAGAGATCCTCTAGCTTGTAAGAACATCTCTTTGTGGACGCCATTGAAGATGCCTTTTACTATATAATTCTTTAAAAAAATACTGAATTTGTATTTCAATTGATGCGACACATCGGTTAATATTTGTTATTAAGAAAGAAGATCGCAATGTTGAGCATATTTTTACCAGGATTGACGCTGCAAAAGTTATCCGCAGAGTCTGGTGGCAGCCAATCTAGACAATCATAGAAAGAGTCCTCTTCGCTATCTGCGTGGAAAAGGCCTATTAGCATGATCCGAATCAAAAAGCATCATGCAAATACGAAAGCAGAGCAAGTCAATCTCAATGGCGAAATGAATTAATATCACAATGAGAAATTGTCATTAACTTGTAACCTACGGCATATATTTATATATAGACGTTATAATAACTCTTTTTTTTCTCAAAAGAAATCGATCAACTTGTTCTATAACAAAACATTAGAACGCGGCCCTTCAGCTTCTTGAATTTTCAAAAACAAAGAGACAAGCAGAAAATGAACCAATGCAAAGTGCAAAAAAAGAATTTGATCCAACACTTATTTGAGTACCCAATTCTTCTGGGGACGTAAATGCAACTTGCTGTATAACGTGGGGCTGAATCCAAGCCCTGAAACTTATATCAGCATACGGGTTAGCGTTGAGGAGCTTCTGTCCAAAAGATAAAGGCATCAAGAGATTGTCTATTTTTTTAACAAACTGAAGCATTATATTATCATCATCATTATGCAACTCATACCCATCGTATTTATGCCCTCTGCTTTTGCCAAACTTAGAATAGAAGAGCATTTTCTAAGTTTATGCAAGACACCTCCTCACAACCAAAAATAACAAAATTCACTTTTAAAAAAATAACCAACTTGGAGAAACAGAGAATGTTCCATTGAATGCAAAATTATGTATTTTAAGAACGTGTTCATTTGGTATTTGGTACAACCGCAATAAGTTTGGCCGGCTTTTTGTAAATCCTTACCCAAATGACAGACTGTTTCACAAGATAACAGAATATACATGTATTAAGAGACGTCTACACGTTTTTAAATTACGATTGTATTAAAATAGTGGGATATAAATTTAAAATGATGATTTTTTTTAGCTAAACAATATTATTTATGACTTTATACCATGCTATTTAGATCTTTTAGCATTTTAAAAATATACAAATTTTCTCACTATATAGTAAATTTAAATTGCCTTATATTATACTATATTATTTAAGTCTATGCACATTTTATACTTTTTAAATACGAGTGAGAAAATTGTGGATAATGAGATTGATGTCGTAGTTTAAACACAAGACCTTGATTTTGATACAGTATTAATGAAATCGTTCAACTTAAAAGTTAAACTATTGATCGAAAGTCTAATCTTAATATTAAGTACAAGTCTTAAGAAAAAATAGTCCTTTTCATTTGAAATTTGGCTTGATAGAGGAACTTTTGTCGATTCCTTTACAACAATGTTCAACTTTCACCATTTTTCATAGCCCATTTGGGTACAATCCTGTTGTATGATGTTTGAGGATAAAAAGCAAGAGATAATCAAATTTTGAATTGAAAAGAATGAAGACAAGACATCAGAATTACATTTACAGGACTATATGCACTTGTGAGATTGAGAAAAATATTGAAAGAATACATCATTCAATGACACACACACACGTACAATTGACAAAACCTACAGTTTCTAAGGAGTAGAATTAATAAAGAACATGAAAATCACTGCATCATAGCTCTGAATTCGTCAAAGCTGAGCATTCCATCCCCATTGAGATCAAACTGACTGATCATCAACTTACATTCATCCATGGACTTGGATTCCCCAAGTCTGCTAAGCATTGTCTTCAGATCATTGGGTGTGATGAACCCACAATTATCAACATCATACATGACAAACGCCTCTCTCATATCCTTCAACTTGTCTTCATCACTTCCTGCTTCCAACAACATAACAAGATCTTCCAAATCCAACAACCCATCTCCATCTCTGTCCAAAGACTCAATCGCCACTTCTACTTCCTTCAGCAGCACATCTCCACCCATCCTGTCCATTCTGTTCGTCAGCTCCAATGGTGAGATTTTCCCATCTCCATTCTCATCGAAGTAAAGCAATACACGTTCATATGCCGCTCCCTTCACCATTTCAAACACAGAAGAAAAAGCTGAAACTAACTGAATAAGAAAGTGTTTTCTGAAAGAAAACTGAAGAAAACACAGAAGGGTTTTTTGTTTCCAAAAGGAACAAATGATTATTAAGCTAGTTAGCTCTTGAATTGTTCAAAAACATAAGTTGGGGTCATTCTTATATATAAGGTTTGGATGTTGGTGATTCTGTTTATAATAATTGTCTAACCTCCATGATCCTTTGAAGAAGTTTCTGTGAATTTTCAGTAAAATTATGTCATTCTTCAACCTGAAGAAAATGATAAAACGAAGAACATCCGTGTGGTTTTTGGTCTGGTCTTTACATTGCTGTCATTTGCTTCGTGATTTAATAGAAGGAAACAAGTAAGAACCAGATAACGTTAAGGACGGACGAGTTCAACGGTCTTATAATAATGAAATAACGGTCAAAAACTGCCAAATAAGGTATTTTTAAAAATATATATATATATATTTCAGGTGGATCACATCACGATGATGATTGATGACAAGTTGATAAATGATTCAGCTGTTCTTTAAATTTGGATAAAAATGTTATTTGATTTGATCACATGTAAATACAGAAGTTGAGGAAATGGATATAAAAGGGTCTTACTTTATTCCAAACTGCTACATTGACAACTTCCCCAGTCCCGCGTTGAAAAAAATATTGGTCCACTTTCGCTTTATTAATCTTTAAAATTGATGTTAAAAACAAAACACTTTAAAATTGTATCAGCAACATAAAATAATTGTTTTTTTTTTTTTTTTGCTTGGTGCAGAATTGTGTATATATATATATAAATAACATAAAAAAAAATTGGAAGAAAAAAATTGTTCATAGACTCTCTCCTCCCATTCAACTTCTTCTATTTAACTAATTAATGGGTTAATTTCGATCTTTCTAAATTTATATCGGTAAATATTAACTTATTTTCACTTTTTTATATAATTATTACACTGCAACTTTCAAATCTCAAAGTAATACAATTTTAAAGAATTACAATAACAGCCATCAACTAATAACTCTTAATAACTATTAATTGCCCACAATTATATCTTAATAATAGGAGGAATAAATTTTTTTTGGCATTTGTAAGATTTAATCAAGGTTAGGAGCGCACAAACTTTATCATTGGACAAGCATTTGAGTGCACTTTTTTTTTTATAAATTATTGATGTACTTAAAATAATATATAAAATTAATTAAGAAAACAAATTCTTGTTTTTTAAAGAAAAACAAATTCTTTAATCTATGTAAATGTTATAAGATAATGAAAAAAAAAAATTGGTGTGTTAGACTAAAATATCTCTTTATCTTATTTTAAATTTAATGCATTAAATTTCTTTAAACTTTACTATCGTTATTTTTAATGGAACCAATTAACGAATTGAAGATAAATTAACGATGAAAAAAAAAAAGTAAAGGTAAGTTAATATTTGTCAAACTATAGAGAAGATAAATCAAAATTAACCCGTATTAGTTTCTTAATTTCAGCCTTATAATGATTTGGAGCATTTATTCTTCTTCCACCAAGTGAATGCCATTACAATTATTATAATGCTTTCATTATCCACCCAAAGAAAGAAAGATACGGAGGAAAGCAAGCAAGCAAGCTTGGCATTGGCACACAACAATTAAATCAGACTTGAGTTTCCTTTTAGATTAAGTTGGTCTTGTTTCTCGATTGCTATTATTTGAATAATATTACATTTTTTAAATATTATTTTAAATAATTATTAAATAAATAAATAATTTACTATTTTCTTACTCAATAATTATTTAATGTATTAATTTAAAATAATATTTAAAAAATCTAACATTAATCAAAACGTGCAAGCGTGTATAAATTTTCTTTTTTCGTTATTCCCCTAAATTTTTAAAAAAAAAGAAGAAAAAGATTGACACAAAGCAAAGAGAAGCAGAAGAAACTCGTTGCTCTGGGAGTTCAAAACATAAGATTAGTCGTCAATTCCGCATCCATCAACACGGTGAGAATAAAAAAAGAAAAACTAGAAGCTTTGGTTGAAATATTATACAAGTCAAATGGCTAAGCAGCCACCAATATCATTGCCCTGTTATACAAGAATTATTATAATGTAAAAAAAAAAAAAAAAAAAAAAAAGGAACACAATGCAATCGTCAAATAATAAAATACTAATTCCCTATTGCCTTTTTCCTTTTTCTTTTAATCCACTCCCCTTAAATCGCAGTTCTTGCTGACCTAGTTATCCATTCAATTTAGTCCAACTCTTGTTATATCAGATCAGCCAATTCACAGACAGGTCTTAGGTTCTGAAACTAGGACCCATATTACTCGGTCATTCCACTTGTTTTACCAGAGCTTCCTTAGGACGAACCCATGATACCATAGCTAAGTCGCCAGCCCAAGCTTAACTTTTATATAATGTCATTGGATGTTCTTCCAAGAAACTCAGCATAGGCTGTTTTTACCTTCTTCGATCATTTTGCTGCCATCATCTCAGTGTCTGAGTCAGATAGAATTTCATTCATTTGCTCAAAGTATGGCCAACCTTCTTGGCTTTTCCCACTCTTGCTTTCCTGTTTCGAAAACACAATTACGTAAATGTATGTGTTTGTAGATTCTATTTTTACAAGTTCAAAATCTTGACACTACGAGGCAAAATTTCTTTTCTTCCTCGTGTTAGTTTTGGTTTACCAGGATTTATAACTATAATTATGGTCAAGCAAGAGTGGAAGTACAAACCTTGTACTTCTGAAGCAGAGAAGTCCATAGGGATTTGCACTGGCCTGGACTTCGATTGATCCCCTCATTCATTAAATGTGTTGATATTTCTTCCCAAAGTGCCATTCTCCCCTTCACAACTTGAAATCTGGTATGCAATTCCCCACGCATTTTTATGAGTTTCTTCACCTCCTCAGGTTTCCATTTATTTCGATTGACATTCTTGGAAGACTTCGATCGAGAACTTGACCTCTCTGTCTCATCCTCACTGCTTTCAGTACCATCTTTCTCAAGCTCTGACACATTTTGCTCCTTTTGTGGAACTGAACCATTGTCATCTTTAACCAAATTATCAGTGGGTGAAGATGATGTAACAAATGATTTCCAGAATTCATCTGAATCCTCAGAATTGAGAGAAAGTCTTTCGTCATAGTTTGAACTTGAAGTAGTTGTGTCTGCCTCTGATAGATCTTCAACTTCAATGCCATCAGCTGCACAAATGAACAATAATGGGAAAAGGACATGTAATTAGAATGTTTGCTTTGAATAACAAGCTAAAGGAAATAAATTATCACTCCATGGATTCATTGGTCCAAAAGAAAATTCCCGTTTTCTATGATACAATTATTTCATGGACTTCAAGATTGCAAATATGTTTGGAATTTTTTCTAGTCTTTCTCCCTAAACAGCACATGGAAACAGCATCATCAGAAACGTGAAAACTTATCACCAATCCTATGTTGTCCTAGGTCTATCAATAGATTTCATGGCTGATTGCCAGGTTCAGTGATATCTCCCAATCTTGACACAGAATACACAGACAGACATGGTAGTTCTCCTGCTTGTTCTACATGCATGTGCATCATACAAACAAGTTCTCTCAACTCAAACACACGCATGCATACAGAGATATCTGAGAGAGAGAGAGAGATATTGATGCGGACCTTGCAAATCTTGTGAATGGGCATTGCCTTCTTCTGCATGCATTTCATCTGACCGACTTCTATTTGGTTGAGCATCAACCAATTTTTTCAGTGCTGATATTCCAAAACCAACTTGGGAATTTCCGGACAGCCTTGCATGAACCTCATCAGAGAGAACCGCTGCTGGGTTTTCCATAGCAATGGCAATGACTTCAGGTCTTTTCCCACTGTACTTCCTCACCATCTTCCTCAATACCTCAGAGACCGTTTTTTCCATGTGGGCTAAAGGACATTTCAATGGGCAGCTTGAAAGTGTGGCATGGGCAGCTTTGTGGAGAGCATCCAAAAGTTTTCCTTTGTCAAGCCATAGGCAACGTGTAGTGATTTTTATCTTTCCTTTTAAGCTATTATGACTGAGTCCATCTATATTTTGAGGGCGTAAAATCTCCATGCTGAAATGGTAGAATGTCAAGATGCCAGAATACATAATAAAGACTTTATACTTCATATACAGATATAAAAGATCTACCTGACCACAATAATACCGTCTGATGCAATTCTTAGTCTCTCGTCAATGCACAGTTCAGTTGATGTGCCAAATGCTTTATCACCATCACTATACATCAACTGCAAGATAAGACTAAATTTATTAGTAGCTTCCTCAACGACCATTCCATAATAGACAACAGAAACTTTGAAGAATCACAAACCTGCAAATTCTCCTTTCCAAGAGAAATAAAACCATTTGACAGAACTCTTCTATTCCTCAAGTGAGAAACCCCAAGCATCTCTCCATTCTTTATGACCTGATATAGTTGCAGGAGTAACAAAAGTTTAATTTTGAACATTTCATATCACAATTTCAAAAAAGAATCCATGAATACTTGTCTTTATATCATGCACCAATGGTAACAGACAAAGCACACTTTTTTGACTTAATTGCTGATATTTTGTTAAGTACAAGATAACTCATTAAGAAAATGCACCAAATGCTATAGGTTCGTGGACAGTACGTACTAGGGCTTCAAGCAATCTCGTATACATGAAGTTGAATCACATTATTTCAGGTAAAGGAAATTATAAGAAAAAGAAATATTTTGTTAACAATGTTGCAGATGTTCTAGCAGTACAGATTGAAAGGGTGAATTTACATGAGTAACATTTTACCAACTCAATAAAAGTACTAGATATGCTCAAAGCCCTTCATCTTGCTTGATAATACATATACCTCCTTTTTTTCTATTGTGTGATAGGTATCAATAAAATTTATGAATAATAGGAAAAATACAGAAAACGGGGTGGATAAGCAATCCACCAACAGATGAAAAGCTAAAAACAATAAGCTTAAAGAAGACAACAGACTATAGTTCTAAACTAAGAAACAGAAAAGAAGAATAACTAATTGCATATGATCTGTTGTCTTCTTTACTTTTAATTAATCAATAATACATATACCACTAACAGAGCTGTTTCCTATTGATGCTCCTTCTAGCATTAACCAATACGTTATCGCTATTAAAATAGAGAAATAACTTTATGCACCAACGCAAAACCTTTATTACGTCCAACTACTAAGCAGCAGTGAACAGCATTCAACTCAATTTAATTCTTCTAAGAAGCAATTAGATGATGTAATATGATCTGTCTAATTAAATGTTGCTAAGCCACTATAATGATACAATGGCAATAATCTGTTTCTACTCATATCTTATGTCATAAAAAAGAAAATGTATGACAAGGGAAACACTGACTCACAGTACTATGCCGAATGCCAGTTGATCTCCCCAGCAATTCATGCTCTTTCAAAAACAATAGTTCTCCATGAATTGGCAAAAAATGTTGTGGCTTCACAAGTTTAAGAACTTCCTCCTTCAAAAAGAAATTGCTCATGAACAAACTACACATCAATGTTTATATGTACATGCATCAACATCATGAGTTAAAAATGTGAAAGAATCATCATAAAAAAAAAAAACTAAAGTGAAGCAAGATTCCATCCACGAAAACATTAAATTCATGACACGGGTTAATGTATTAAGATTCTTTTAAATTTATCTTTACAGGAGTTGCATCTAAGATCTATTTTGACTATTTTCTATAAAGCCTTGGATATATTTGTACCTCTATGTATGTATAGGCCAAATTTCAGAATATACATAAGACAGTTTCACCTAATTCTAGCCCTTATTCCCTAGGTTCAAGTTCTTTTATGCGTTAAGATTAGAAGAAAATTATTTAAAGTCTAGGGTTGTTAGAAGGAAGACAAGATTTAGAACGAATTAAGTTATACAAGACTGCTTCAATCTCCATTACCCATTCTTCTATCTTTTCCAAACCCCAAATAGTTTGGATCCATAATTTTCTTCTTCTCATGATATTTTCTGTTTCTCCAAGTTTTCTCTCAATTTCATGATTTTATAAATCTTTAATTTTAAGTTGCATTAAAGCACTTGACGGCTTTCTGATAATCCTCATGGTATCAGCTTCAGATTTGGTTTTCAACAAGATAACTTTCATACAAAAGACACAACAACTTCTATTTCATGCTAAAGGGTAAGGGCCTCCCAATTAATCACCATGAAAGAGGAGACGATACTTCATACTGAAATTTCTTTTCTTGTATTATCACTATAAATAGTTTGACTATGTGAGGATGCATTAAAAAAAGAATATAAATAACAACTGTGGGAAATCATAATGAAAATGAATGTTGAGGGGAAACTTTAAGAACTCTTACCAATTCTCCACGATAACCATGTCCAGATGTGTGCAGCATTTCATTTCTACCCATTACTATAGCTGATCCAATATCTGATATGCGGTTGAGCATTTTCATTACACGAGATTCATTACCAGGGATCACCTGAAGGCAAGAAATTAGATCGGTCTTAATGCTTAGCATTTAATATGTGTTCTCAAGGAACAGTATATAATCACCATATCAGCAGTATTCTCAAAAATCTGGCAATCAAGATGTAAATGTTTCTAATAACTCATTTGCAGTACTATCCACAAAGGAGATAGAAGTGAATTAAATTCTTGAGCCTCAAATGAGAAACTTGTTGACTATTTCGTTGAAATTTAAAATATGAAAATGACCAGAAGATGCATTTTTCCTTTACAAAGAAGTTAAAAAGACCAAGAAAGAAACTGTAACTTGTATTTCATGTATGAAGATTCTTCTACAAGATTGTCATTAAGTTAGAGCAGATTAGAAGCAAAAGAAGATATAGTGCTTGAGCATTTGATTAATATTCATCAACATGCATCCCCAACTCAAGTAGGAACTTAAAGATAAAAATTCAAGGTAAAATTTGGTTATCATCAACAGTGCATTACCTTGGCTGAATACAAAATTATATCTTCCTTGGTCAGTTTGAGAGAGTGACTACCTCCATACGACGCGAGATTAAGTGCAGCACGAGGTTCTGCCTGACACAGTAACATGTAGAGTCACCCAGAAGCAAGATGGTGCATTAAAATTATTGCAGTCAATGCAAAAAAGTAATCATTGGATTCATCAAGATCAACTTACTTGCGAACCAGTTGTAACAATTAGCAAATCTTTCGGAGCATAGGAATCGATATCTTCCACTTTCACCTATATAATTATTGAAATGAGCAAAGAGTAGAAGATGCATGAAACTGAAGGAGCAAGAAGAATAGATACTATCACATAATGATGATGAACTTAACCAACAAAGATGAATATGTTAGACAAATAGTATACAGAACTGACACAATCTGATCTAGAAAGCCAGCGGAGGACAGATTCAAACTTATAGTTCTTCAAAGGAATTCTCCTGAGAGTCGAAGGGCATTTATTAGCAAAAAGAATTAATGTGGCCAGAAGGCATGCTCATCTGATTATATGGCTGAAAACACATATAGTCAAACCATATCAGATTAAATATAAAACTAGATGAAGTTTTTTCTTGAGGGAGAGGGAGAGATGTGAGCACACTAACTGGTAGTTATAAAGTTTATAAGTATAGGCAAAATAAACAAACAAAAGTCTTAAAAGAGATTTACCAGAGTGGATGGATCAATTGGTGCCTTTCCATCCTTCCAAGCAGCATCTAGATATGTCCTTAAGGACATCCCAACAAATACCAATTTTCTACCAGTTAAATCAGCAGCAGCTTTTACACTTCCAAGGCGGTGAATATTTGATGCAAACTGAGTAGTTATAACTCTTCCTTTAGCGGCTGAAATATGCCTCAATAAGGCATCCTTTACAACGCTCTCACTAATTGTCCTCCCAGGTGACAATACATTTGTTGAGTCACTCATCATCTGAAAAGGGTTGGACATTAATTAAATTCCAAATTGCATCTATTACAACCTCAATCTGTGGGACCAAACTAAATCTCTCGGATGTATAGTACATACAAACAAATACATCTTTGTTTCGATATGACAAGCATCAATTGAAAAGCAAGAAATGAAAAGGCCAAGTATGTATATATCAATAACCTCTAAAACCACATAGTAAAAGTAAGAGATTTGAGGCATCAAAGGCCCGTCCTTGGCCTGAGAATTGAAGGTTGCTCAAGACAAATCATAAAATTTCTGGAATCATTCAGCATCATTAAAACCCCATTTAAGAATATCCAATAAGTGGAATAACATCTTTTCATAAGAGTTAAAGAATTTGACAATTTTTAACTGAAAAACTTTTTCCAAAAAAGGCTGATTGTATGAAGCTTCATCAAGCAAAATTTTCATAAAATGGATTCCTATTGTCAATTCAAGAGCAGCATAAAAAACAGATCCCATGTTTCTGTTCCTCAGTTCCCAATTATAAAACTGTTGCTTCCACAAAAGTATGCCAAAGAAATCTGCTTATACAATCAGGTCAACATAAAATTCTAACACGTGAATCTGGGAGGATTACCAATGTTACTCCCTCTTTTGAGAGTTGTTCCAAAGCTTCACGATCAAAAACTTTCCCATCCAAAGGTGACTCATCAATCTGTTGAATGTAAAATTCTTCAGCAGTTTGAGAATTATACTTAAAGAGAAAGAAAGCAAATAGACTAGAGAAACTTACCTTCCAGTCCCCTGTATGAAGAATTGTACCATCAGCACAACGGAGAACCAATCCACAACAATCAGGAATAGAATGAGTCACCCTGATAGGCTCTATTTCAAATGGCCCAGCCGTAAATTTTCTTCTTGTTTTAAATGTTTTAAGTCTAGATGGAACAAAAATCCCATTCTCCTTCAAACGCTTTTTGATAAGCTGTTGACACAGAGGCAGAAAATCAAAACAAAGATGATAAAGAAGCAAAATAAGATGAAATATTTAAAAAAGAATAATAATAAAAAGGCAAAAGCGAGACATCATGATGACACATATAGGCATACAGGCTATAGGCAGAATTAAACTAAAAAGTACTACTAAGACACAGTGATGAAAGAAACAATCTTGTTAGCTACCCAGACAGCAATAATAATTAAGGAAAGAAACTTATATCTGTGGGGGTATTACAATCTTTAGGTCAACATTCAAATGTCCAGTAAATTTTTTTGTTAGCACCTATCAGGATCAGTATGAGTTGTTGAGACATCGAAGTATCAAGAGAGGTTCTGTGGATAGTGTGTCCGTGTGCACAGACATATAGATTGGTAAGTCACATGATAAGTACCTCCATTGTAAATGAAGACGCATATATCGGTGTATGGGAATCCAAAGCTGGTATCACCTGATTTGTCAGCAAGGAAGATAGTTAAAAGAAATTATAATAAGAAAAACACATTAATTGAAAATTTATTGAAATCTATGATAGACAAGTATGTAGATTGATGAATGCAGCTGAGCTGACTGCGTATAACTACATGACTCCCATAACTCTCCATGTGAATTAGTTTCATTGATCTGACAATACATATGTTTAAAGGTCCCAGATAATTTTTAGACATTCAAGGTCCATAAAACAACCTAAATCAATTTAAAGCACAGTTACTACAGTCAAAACTATTCCAGCTGCACTTTTACTTACTGATTGTTTTCCAGTTAGATTTCTTATCCTAAAATGGATTAGTATGTTCCCATTCAGGTCCATAAGTGGCTATGCTTCAGTCTTTTGATTAAGAATGCTTTGCAAGGGTTAGTTTGCGAACTAACAGAAAGGAAATCCAAATTCTCTTTTCCTTGTTGCTAGCAAAAATCACCTATACAAAGACACCATGTTTTCTATTTCTAAGGTTTACTGCAATGCTCAAAGCAGATGCCTTGTATGTATGTTTAACAAGTCCTATCTGCACCTCAACATGGCACAACCAAAATTCCAACTTTGGATGAAAATGTGGAGTTTTGAGAACTTTGGTGAACATTTTCTACCACAATGTGACGAGTAGAGACCGCAACCAAATAATTTGGACGTGGTAATAGTATCCATTATACAACAAGACATAGTAGTTTCCAATTCATCTTCCATGAAACTACGAGTAAATTAGAAAATCCAACAACCTATGATAAATAAGTCAAACAAATTTTTTCATAACTGTCAGGCTTCGTTGTTGTTTTCAGATCATTTAAGAACTGAATAATCATGTTTCATGCTTGAATACTGATCAACCTGTCAAATGAAATTTCAAAGTAGTAGGAAACTTTACCCAAGGCAACGCACCAATGTGATCTTCATGGCCATGAGTTATGATAACAGCTTCAATTTTGTGGCTCCATCTTTTGATAAATGTGGTATCCGGTATTATCTTTTGGACCCCAAGCTCATCGTAGCTGAATGAATGTCAAACATATAGCACAAGGTCAACACACGAGCAGATGAAGGGAGTAACTAAATTAACAGCACTTTTCACCTGCAGATTTGATGCAGCAAATTGCAACTAATGCATCTACCAGTAATTTTCAATAAAAGTTTCCTCTTGACCAACATTATCATATAGAGGATCTTACTTTTAGCTATCATGAACACCCTTCCCTAGTCAATGCACCTTAAAAATTGAAAACAGGATTTCACAGCAACAAATCTTTTCAGAGTAGAACTATTTTTTGAGAAAGAAAATAATTTCTTTTTTCAAAGAGATGAGAGCTTTCCTCCAGTTATCACAATGGCATGGATCATGACCAAGGTAAAATTTGTCAGGAGTAAAAGATGTGGTCAAAGACTTACTCTGGAAACATGACACCAGCGTCAATTAATATATAGCGGTCATAATTCCCAACCAGCATGCAATTCATCCCAATTTCACCAAGACCGCCAATTGGAAGAATGCGGAGTGGTGGGCCATTTAAGCCTTCATAAAATAGTTCCATCTTGCGTTGTACAGAATCTTCCATACTTTTTCTAGGTCCTTCAGTTTTTCCTGATCTTCTACGAGGAACTTTAGACCCACGCATACCTAGAATCGGATGAAAACCACTTAATGACCACCATATTATAAATTTCTTTTACATACAATTACAAATGTTAACAATTAGACAGAGGCTCAGTTACAAGCACACAACTATACCATGAATTAACTAGAAAATGTCCAAGTTAACTCCCAACGGCAGATTGATGAGCATAAGTGTGATAAATTACAACACTCAAAGCATGAGGTTATTATCACCAAGAATAGCATGGATATCAAATCCTATGTTCATGAATACCTTATACATCTGACCCCAATGGCAACTAATACAATTGTCTTGGTTTTAGTTTAACATTAAACCAAGAAAACATATTCAACATCAAACTGTAGAATTTAACATCAAATAAGCCTAAGTTGACATCTTTCTTGCAAATAAATAACAACTATCCGAACAATATACTCAAATAACAGCGTCAATGTTTTATGTCATTATCAGAGTAGATAATTCATACAAAACTTCCAATCAAATTGCTTCCTTCAATCTAAGGTTGATAAAATAAATTAAATTTAAATTCTGTTATGTTCCATGTTTCCACTGCAACCACGACAAAAACATATATTATAATGTAATGAAATTGGAAGAGTATTCTTACCTATAGATGCAGGAGAGGAAATGGAGCAGGAAATGAAACGTTTTCGTCTAGGGCATGGCTTGCAGGAAAATTTGTACGGAGAGAGTGAGAGAGCACTAAAAGCGGCCATGTCTGGCGCTACTTTATCTAGTGAACAAGAAGCAGAAGCCGAGTGTGGTGAATATGAAAGGGGGTAACTCCCCAGTAAACCTAACTGCATCTGCCTTTAGAGAATGTAATTGATTCAAAATTTGTGAAATAAAACCCTAGAGGATTTTGGCGTAGGGTTTTAGAAGAAGGAGTAGAGAGAGTGGAGTGAATGAAAGAGCTTTGGAGCGGGAAATGCAGAGAGCGTGCGAGATATTTACGAGAGGTTGAGAATAAATAAATCTCTCTCTTATCATTTCCGATAAATCACTCGCACGTGCCTGCCCGAGCCCATTTGGCCATTTCCACCCACATGACATGAGAACCAAATTATCCTCGTTTTTTAAAATATATATATATATATATTATACAAAATTTCTTAGAAAACATTGTTTAAAAAAAAATATAAGTTTCTTTAATTTGAAGAGGTTAGGATGCTCTCTTAAATTAAGTTTATAAAAAAAATTAAATTTTTTTTAATATATGTATTATATTAAGTATGAGTGTTTAAAATCTATTCAATTACTAATCACACACTTGTGCACTAATCTCGTATTTGTATTTATTTATGTAAAATTTTAATTTACTTATATTTATTTATGTGAAAATTTAGTTCAAGAGAGGGTTTTAGTCCAATTTCTACATTATGAAAAATATTATAACATGTAATAATTGCTTTCAAAATCTACATGTTTGCACCAAATCACATGCTTATATTTGCTTAAATAAAAACTTGATTTAAGAGCAGATTCTGATCTAATTCCTACATTCTGTAAATATTCTAACATGTAATAATTACTTTTGAAGTCACTTTTATAGAGAAAATTAATAAATTTTTTATACAAGTATTGCACTGTAAATTTTAAATCTAAGTATTATATATTATAGATCAACTAATTACATTTTTTGCATCCATATATTTTTTTATTTTCTTAATTTTAAATATTATATTTGCATTTCGCTTCAACACGAAACTCTTAATTTTAAATTTCTTCTCATATATATATATTAAAATTTAGTGATTTAGAGTCGAATCTTAACATATGTAGATTAATAAAAAGTTGATACATGGTCAATGACATGTTGAACATGCTTTAAACATACGATAAAGTGACGAAAACATAAAGTCAAAATTAAAGAATAGTTATAAAGCATGTTGGAAGCGTTTCTAAGCCTTGGAGTTGTGGCAACGCCACAACACCAACTTTCGGGAGTTTTTTATTTTAAGTTGATTTTATTAGTTTGAATCAATTTTAAAATTTATTATACGTGAACTCTTATTTTAATTAAAAATAATATATTTTATTGATGATTTGTAACCTATATAAAGTTAATAGATAAAAAAAATGCATCAAATACATCAAAAAGAAGTATTGAACACTTAAGTGGGTGCATGAAAAAGTGTTATAAGAACACTTGAGTACTAAGTGCATAAGAGAATGTCATATAAAAAGTGCTTGAGTAACAAAGGTATAAGAGAGTGTTGATATACCAATTAAAAAATTCATTCTATTATTGTATTTATTGTATCTCTTTTGAACAAATTTAAATATTTAGTGATTAGTTAGATAAATATTAATTAATAAAATAAGTTAAGATCATGTAATTTATAATGGACGTAGACAAATTACCAAATATCGTATATTATTATATTTTGTATGTGATTGATTGTTGTTATTATTATTTTACTTGGTGTAATATTTTTATTCTTATTTACTTAGCACTAGCATTTTAGGCACTTAACTCACCAATAAATAATATTAGGGCACGTAAAATCTAACAATATATATATATATATATATATAAATGTCATGCATTTTCACTTTCTTTTTTTAATTTTGAAAATATTCAATTAAAATATGACAAATATTATTAACACGCTCATTGCCATATATTAAAAATCAATTATATTTTATCTTACCATTGGACTTCGTCTTGATTCCAATGAATCATTTTTTTCAAGGAGGTAAATATTTACTTGCTAAGTAAGGGGACAGCAAGTTAAAAATTATGTTTAGGTAAGACATGTACTATTTTCTCTCCTATTTATTACAGAGATGAAGCTCATATTTTATGTTGAGTAATTGTTTGAGTAAGTCTTAAATAAATCCCACATAAATTTAATGCAAATAAACAAATTTTTTGTACTATGTCTCTGAGTTATACATCATTTTCATTTTTTTAAAATGGTACTACACATTTTTTAAAATTTAATTTGTGAACACATTTCCTAAATTTTAATATGTTTCTACTTACTACAATGTAATGGAACCGACTGTTGTTATTATTTATGGAAACAACTATAACAATAATAATAATCTAAAATTTACACTGTTATGATATAAATACTTCTTTTTTAAAGGATAAAATGTAAGGGGTAGCAAATTCATATAAACGAATTATATTGGTATTGTGTTAATATATGATATTAATAAAATTTTATTATATTCATATACGATTCGTTCACGTACGAATTAGACACTTAAAATACATATTCGATTCATTCACATAAATGAATTAGACACTTAAAACACATATTTGATTCGTTTAATATATGAATTATACGACACAACACAATTAGATACATTTAAATAAATGGATTACATTCAATTAATTTATACTATTTTACACGATTTGATTCGTTTAAACAAATAATAACACTAAATTATATTCGTTTACATTAATATTTTATTATAATTTAATTAAACGTGATTTAAACGGATAGACACACGAATAGATATGAATTCAATTTATTTTATTAAACGTGATTCAAACAAACTAGTGAATCGTAGATCTCAAACACGTATTCAACACAAATAATAATAGATAACTTAAATTTATACCGTTTATTAATCGTGTCAATTTTCTTTACTTATATTCGCTTAAAATATGTTGAATTTGTTCAAATAATTATATCATAATTCATTTTACCACCGTTAAATGTAATAACACTAAGATTTAATACCATTTATATATATATAAATTCACTATCAAATAATAACTAAAACTATATTTTCTAAGATACATCTAATGAGAGGGTAAAGAAAAAATGTTATACTTCTAAAGTAAATCTCAATATTTTATTTTATTTGGTTAATTTTTAAAATTATTTGTTATATTATTTTATTATTTAATAATTATTTAAAATACTATTTAAAATTAAAAAAATTAAAATATTACTTAAATAGTATAGTATCCCTCAGGAAAAAAGATGCTCCAAATTGCAAACGCATCGTTGAGAATTGAGATCCTGGTACGAATTACCAACCCAAACGAGCTAGTGCAATCACTCAGAACCCAAGTAAAGGTAGAGGTGTAAATACGATGCAAGTCACATTTTCAGTAAATATTAGGTAAATGGAAGTACAACAAAATCTAATAGAGTATTAGAGTACAACTAGCAGTACATCGTGATTGAGATGAAATACAGAGCATGTTTTCTCAGAATATGAACTTCTGTGCTTCAAATGCTTATTTCAAGTTTGATTGGCATGTCCCGGAAACCATGGAAGTCCAGGTTGGAGGCACTGCTTTGTATCTGGGATTGGGACAATAGGTCCCAGAAAGATTCGCCACAATTCAAGTATTATTGTAACCAGCATCGCAGCACCCAGAGAATCAACAGCCACTCGGGGTAAGTCCCATGGATCACCAGGTTTCTCGTCAATTCTGAGCATATTAGTGAAGTCTTGTCAGCATTGTAAGAAAGAACGTTGAAAGATCAGAAGAAAAGAAATGGTTTACGAGCCACATTATTCTCAAACTGAGAAGTTGGATTCAGTTCTTACCTTAGAAACATTGGGAAGCTTACTATGAAGTAGATGGCATAAAACAAAGACCCAACTTTGTACATGGATGCTCGGTCCACAAACTCATAATAGGGGAACTGCACACAATCCAAAGAAAATGTCAGTGATAAGGCTACTTTCGGCATGTTACAGGTCCATCCCCTTAGTTTTCTATGGAAGCATTTTAGATGAGTACACATAAGAAGTCTACTCCCACTGCAAAATGTAAGATTTAAGGATAGATACTACAGAAAAGCTCGTAAAAATATTTCATTACAACGACATACAAACATATTTATCAATCCAAGAAACCCATAAAACAAAATCTACTATTCTGCTAACCCGATTCGATATTTCAAGAGAAGTGAGATTTAATTGCAATGTAAAGAGTATAATCATATCTAATTGTCAAAAAAGTTCATTGAAACCAAATTCCTTTTTCTATGTAGCAAATGGCTTCTTAGACCCAATTTGATTTGAGTATCATCAAATGAGTTGAGATAAGGCATGAGATAAGAGTGCACAGAGAAAAATAGAGGTCTATATTTCGTATCGTGAATATGAACTACAGAATTCTAGCTCATTGCGGGTTAATCTACTGTAACTCCATCACTGAAAATTTAAATCTAATTATGGTTAGAAATGGACACTTAATAAAAGAATGGGCACAAAACCATATTAAAACATACATTGGAAATGGCTATGGTCTCAAGGTATGCTATAAAATAAGCAAGAGCCAAAATCCATCCGGCCTCGACTGCCCACTGAATTTTATCTGGCAAGTCAGCAGCAGAATGTCGTATTCTGCGAAGTGTTAAATTTGAGGTAACATGGTAGAACAGGAAGCAGACATGCGTGAGAAGGAAAGTTGTGTGTGGTACCTACAGAGAATAGCGGATATCAGTAAATATGCATCAAAACCAATAGTGGTTTTAGAAAATAGGGACTTGGCCTAATATAGGTATTCCTGTTTTGTGGCTTACATTATTCATTTTCCATGATGGAAATGTATAAGAAGCTCCCAAAACCGTGAAGAAGTAGTGGGTCCAAAAGTAATTGCCAACATAACTAAAAATTATTACCCACAGACTTGCCTGCAACAATAAGGGAACTACATTTCAGGACAAGATGCATAGAATTCTAGCTTTTTTTATCATAATAGATCACTAATAGAATGTTACCCCCGAAAAACACTTGCCTTGACCCAATAACGATCCCTCCAACACAGGCTGCGATCAGCCTGCAAAGATATGCCGCAGAAGAGAGAGAAAGAAAGAGAAGAACAGAGGGAAGATCAGAACATGAATATTTAAGAAGCTAAACACGGTGGCTTATCCTCTCAATTGGGTAATCGAAAATATCAAAGGGGAGAATTTACCTTTCCGACAAATAGGGCAGGGATCAAGAAAGAAGGAACTGCTGAAACCAAACCCAGAAGCAAATACTCCAATTCCGTAAAATTCTGCAGTTTTACCATTGCGAATTTACTCCATACTTTCAATTACAAATTTACTTAATCTGTATCAACAAAATTGTTCAGCTATTTTCTTTTTCCTTTCTATATTTCAATTGCCCAAAAATTTGCTTAAATCCAATTTAATCAACTACATCAAATTATTTATAAGTCTTTATCATTCTCAACAGAAATGTCCCAACTTCCAATAGGTAACTTCCCTTTTTAGTTAATTTTAGCTAATAACTTTCATGTCAACCAAGCTTCAAAAATGAAAAAAAATTTCATGTCAACCACAAACCATCTACCAGTCTCCTTGTTTCTTACCTTAAAGATAAATAAATAAGAAAAAAGAAACTTCAAATTAGGTTTCTTCCATTAGTAAATTTTTTTACCTCGTACAGCTTGTAGGGAACTATGATTCCCAAACAGAGAGTGAGCCAAAACGGCGTGTAGCCAAGGAAGAAAAGCTCGGCCCATCTCTTACTCGGGTTCGGCGCCAGCCACAAACTCGAACTCGGACTCTCCGATTTTGCAACTGTTCAATTCCAGGAACCAAAAAAAAAGAAAAGAAAAAATGGGACTAATCAGCACATTAACGAGGATAATGTTTAAAAGTTTAAACCTTATAAAAGCGCGAGGATCGTGACTTTACCGCCCATTATGACGCTCGGGTCGGGTATTGTAGCTTTGTTTTGGATCTGGGACTGAGAGTGTTGACGGAGGGACTTTGACTTCAGTGTATGGAAATGTAACGAAGTGACAGCCAGAGTGTGAGCTCAACTGATAGAGTCAAGAATGGGTAATTTCATTTTTCTCCCCTGAACTTTTGCATTTTAACAGATAAAGTTAAAAGATCTGGAAATTTGCAGAAACTATCCCTCTCCTTTAATAGTTGGTAGACTCAATTGGCCAAAGTAAGGGCATTTTGATAAAAATAAAATTTCGTCAGAAAATTAGCATCCCAAGCTAAATAAAACTGCGATTTTTAAATAGTTTCTGCAACTCAAATGATCATTCTTTTCTCAGTTCTTTAACTTATCTAAACCTTAAACATAAATCTTCAGACTTGATCTCTCTAATTAACCCAAGTCCTCTGAGCCTCAAAGAGAAGAAATGGAGACGTGAGAGAAACAGATACAGAAGGAAAGGAATTAAAAAAAAAAAGTTTAGGAAGCGTTCCATTTGTGCTGGCGGCGTGAGCAACGGGTAGCTTGCGCCTCCGTTCTTCATGTCAAATTGACCGGCGGAGGCGGACAGATTCCAATTTTCGGGGAGAGACTGAGGAAACTAGCTTTAGATTTGCGTTTTGGTTAAAGCGTTTAGAAGCGAGAGGCTTTTTTGGTCTTTCAATTAAATTCTGTTAAGTCAACTAACGTCTGTTAATGGATGGTGGTAGTTTCTGCCACTTTTCGGATTCTTTTAACTCTAATTGCTAAACTTCCAAAGTTTGAGGGAGGAAACTGAAATTAGCCGTCTAGAATGTGCACGTGGCGTTGTTGGGTGGTACTGAGAGTTCATTGACGCACTGACACTGCCAGGTGTGGTTTTGTCGTCGTCGTCGTTGTGAGACAGCCTTAGATTCCTGCCACGTCACGTAAGTACCATAATTTCCCTTAAATTAGGGCCAAAAAGTAATATCATTGTAATGTATGATATTTTGCGTTCTAACAATTAAGTGACAAAACAGACGTTGAAAAAGAAAAAAGATCGTAGAGCAAAGCTTATAAATCTAATTGGGCCTATTCGTAATTTGACAGGCACAAACCCGCAATTTAAAATCACGTGGAATTCAACTTAGGGATAGAAATGGAATGGAGGAGGGAAGGCCTTTTTTATACCTGGTTTTATTTTTAAATTTCACCTTTTACTTTATTCTTCAAAAAAATTTAAGATAGAGAATTTCTATGTGGAGAATATTTTTACTATCTTCATTCTTTTTATTTTTTTATTTTTTAATATTAATATTTAATTTATATTTATAAATTTTAATAATATAAAATTTTAATGATTACAAAATATTAAACTAATAAATTATAATAATATAATAATTTTTTTAATAATGTGTATAATAATTAGTAAATAATTTTTTAATAAATAAAAAATATAATAAAAAAATGTTATAATGTATAATATTATTAATTTTTCTTTTAATTGCTTAGTATTTTTATTAAAATTAATAGTTATTCAACTCAAAAATAAAAAAAATTTGTCGTTGACAATAATAAAGTAGATTTAAAAAAATTATTTTTAATAAAAAATACGTTATTAAAATAAGTCATAATTAAATATAAATATATACTAAAAACTTATATTTAATATATTCTTAAAAAAACGGGCAAGATCAAAGGGAAATCTAATCTCTTCCTAATAGTTTAGTAAGTCATATTTTTTTTATACCTATCATATTTTTTACAAAAATTATTTTATCCCCACATCATTTAAAGTAGGTACCATAAGTCTCTCTCCCGAACATTTTGCCATCCCTAATTCAACTTCTTGAATCTAACCCGCCCATTTAACTCATAACCAAATATTCTCAATTTTAACCCTTTGACAATCTACACACATGGGTTGTCGAGGTTATATATTAAATCCAATCTTTACAATATTTTATAATACGTTATCTCAATAAAAATATTTTCTAAAAGCTTATTTTTAAATATGGGAGTATTTTCTTTCATAAAAATAATATATAAAAAAATAATTTATTAAATTAAATAATTTACCATATGAGTAATATTATTACATGATACTATATATATATAATTATTAGATAAATGAAAGCACAAAAGTTAAATAATGTTACTTAGAATTATCCCAATAATAAAGTGGTGAGGTATGGAAGGTTTTTTCTTTTAAAAAAAAATCAGTGTAAATACAGTTAATTTTTCTGCATTTTGCTAGTGGATTAGACATTTTATTAATCGTAGATAGAATTTTCTTTTATGGATAAAAAATATTCGACTTACTCCCTAATGATTTCATTTGAAATGATTCCTAATATTTTACCTATCAAGAAATGACAACCTTAAAATTTTCACTAAGAAATTTCTGTGCTAAAAAAAATTTAATAGATCTGTATGTATAATGTTATCTGTGTATAAAAATCAAGCAAAATATTATTATTACTATAAATTTATATTTTATTTATTTAATATTTAAATATTGAATTACTGTGTACGCAAAAAATTATATAAAAAAATTTGTATGCTTAATATGAACTAATTGTGAAAGATGAAATAATCCACGTAGCATTCGAAATATCGGAAATATTTGAATTGCACTGCACACTTTGTCTTCATCCTGGGGCCAACAAACTCCGAGAAGTGGAGTCTTAGCATTGGGCACAGATGAGAGATAAGTGGCTGCATGAACGACATTTGTACAAATCTGTAAGAAGCAAACAGCAGACCCTCTTCACTCTTTCCTCTGCCATGATGCTGAATAATAGAGCCTAAAGTTGCAAAAAGAAAAAGGGCAAAAGATTCCCAACTAACTTTGTCTCTTTCACAAATTAGCTTGCCATGCGTCAACCATCCCATTTACTTCCCCCAAAGCAGCCTCTGCATGTAAAGTAAAGCTTCACAAACACTGTTATATATATATAGAGAGTTCATTCATACACAGTAACTCCGTGAGAAGGAGAGGGCAAAAAGGAAAGAAAAAGATGACGGGTCAGGGTAGAGAAGCTCTGGTGGTTTGTAGTGAGAGAATGAAAACTGGGATAACGATTTGGGATATGGATACAGGGGATGAGATTTTGAGAATACCGAGTTGTGCTGCTTCTCCTCATGGCTTCTTGTGCTTGAGAAACCAACGTCTTGTTGCTTCTCAGGTTAACAGGCATGGCTCTCTTGGTGGTGGGACTATCTTCATGTGGGAATTGGACAAGGTAGCTCAAGCTCAGATTCTCTTTCATATTATATGGGTTTGTTTTTGAGTTCTTGTACTACATTTTTAAGCTTTTTGTATCTAGACATGTTGGTTTTGTAGTTACGGATGGTTGTGATCATCATGCATGTATCGTGTCCATGATGAGTAATTTGGTTTTTCTACTCACTTTGACTTGCAGACGTCGCACATTTAAAAATGCGAATTTGAAATCATACAGGGTTATAGAGCTGAATATGACTGTTATTTTAAAGTTTGTGTGGTATTACTTCAAATTTGCATTTTCTAATAAATGTTCGGATGCTCATATATGAGAATTCTTATTTGCTTGTCCAACTGCCGAAATCTAGTGCTCAAGTCTAGGAGTCTAATTTTGTTTTTATTTCTCTTCTCTTTCCTATTAGTATGCTAAAAGTTTGATTGGTATTTATATTGTTCCTTAAAATTTTTTGTGATATAGTAGTAGTTTTTATAATTTCTTATAAATAGATTTCTTAAACGGTCAATGTTAGGACTGATGGATGTGTTGAAGATGGTGTTTAGAATTGTACATATAGGCTTCAGGCTTTCTATATAAAGAAGTTGAAAAGGGAAGCTCAATGGTAATAGGTTGGTTGATCACAACAGACCTGTTTGAGGTAGATGATTTTGATCGTTCACACATAAATTTGTAGTTACACTGTGAAAAATTAAAAATCAGAAGTTATTCAAATGCAATTAGCAAAATTCTAATATAATTTGATTTGGATCTTGTGGATGTTTGAGTCGGTGCTGGAAAATTGCTCCTTTCTCACAATGCATGTGGCTCTTAACGTCTTATTTCTTGTCTATACTCAAATGGATCGTGTCAAATTCTGATCACATTTTCATATTGACACCAGAGAAGGGGAAAAGAAACACTGATTTGGGTATAGTGCCTCGCACTGTAATGGCTGGTGTTTATGTAAATAATTCCTGTTGCTGTAAATGCTAAGACCGCTGATAGAGTGGAGGCAAACAATGTAATATAAATCAATTTGAATTGCCTGTTCTTATAATTGGTGAAATTTGTATGGATTTTATGTCTAACTTAAGAAAAAGAAATATAATGAAACTACAGACTTTAAATCTGTTGCCTTTGAAACTTTGTCTAGTTGAAGTGAACTTTATTTTTATGTTCCTATTTTCAGCCTCAACCACCACATCGAAGCTACACAGTGGAAGCCGTGGGACCACTTTCTTGCACAAAGGATGGCGTATATCTTGCCGGTGGCACTCTCTCAGGGAACGCTTATCTTTGGGAGGTCAGGAATCTACTCTCTCTTTTGGCCAAAAATAGAGAAGCTATGTGACTTATTGCACTGAATAACATTTTCTATATCCTTCCACGCCATTTGTATAAACAATTTCTCTCGTGTGCAAAGAATTCATATGCATAATGACATGTAATCCCAACTTCAAGCCTAATTTGATTGAGACATTTGCAGGTCAGTAGTGGAAGAATGCTCAATATGTGGCATGCTCATTATAAATCTGTTAAGTGCATGGTCTTCTCTGATGATGGATCTCTTCTTATTTCTGGTTCAGATGATGGTATGATCTGCATTTGGTCCGTGATTAGGTATAAACTGAATTTTCTCCCTTTGTTCCTTTGCCTCTTGGTTTGGGACTGACAAGACAGTAAAAGTTCAGATTAATGAAGGAAACCTCTAAAATGATGCATCATTCTGATCATTTAGACCTGGACCAAAGTATGCTAGAAGTGGAAGATTTGGAAAGCTCTCCATCTTTGCTACATTATTCAGTGGAGCATCAGTTGTCTATAACTGGCTTGCTAACTTTATCAGGTGGTACAGGTGCAAGTTTTGTATCTAGCTCCCTCGATGCAACATGCAAGGTCTGTAAACTCTGCATGTTGTCCAATCTCCTAGTTATATATATCTCCAATGTTGATATCTCATCTTATGCAAGCGACAATTTTCCAAGATTTGCAGGTTTGGGACATGATCTCAGGAAGGATTATACAAACACGAGTTTATCCAATAGCATTAACCGCAGTCACGTTTCATCCAGGGCAGCAGCTTTTGTTGACAGGAAGTGTAGATGGAAGAATATTTATTAATACTCTTCAATTTGAGCTCTTGGAGGATTCTTATATCGTTGCAGAAGATCAACCTGGAGTGCTTAAAGGACACAAGTAATGTGTAATGTATGATGCTTTAATTTTCTTTAAATCATTTGGAGATAAATCCTGTAACAGGAATTGCTTAGGAACTAGACTGACCAACATTCTTTTACCACATTTTCCTTGATTAGGATATTTACAGTCTTAAGAAGTAATATTAGTTTCCTAGGGAAATTAAAAAGAAAAACAGTGTTTTGATAGCTTTTAAAGTGTTGACTAAGTTTTCAAATTGATGTAACATTAAAATTTGTGTTCTCAGCATCCTTAACTAGAGTATTTATAGTTTGAAACAATTAGCTATTCTTTTTGCTTTCTTCCTTTGCTCTTTCCTTCTTGAGTTCAATTATGAATCTTTATATCTCCACCCAAACATTTTATCTACCTATACATACCCATGTAACTTTAAAGTTAATCTCATGCAGTGCACCAATAACTGCATTGGCTATTAGTACATCGTATCTGATATCGGCATCAGAAGATAAAACTGTCTGCCTCTGGGATGTCACTGGTAGGATGATTATTCGAAGATTCAACCATCAAAAAGGTAACTATAATCTTTTGACATTCTTTTGGTTTTGTTTGGTGGATGGGATCTCCACTACTTTTTGGAATGTTCTATCACAGATAGTCGAACAATTTGGAGATTTACATTCTGTTTAGAATCAACAAAAATCCAAATGCCATGAGTGTGTATATTTCTATGTTTCAATCCACTTTCACGAAAATCAAATGGCGGTTGACCAAGATATTGGTTTCATCTACAAGCAGGAGCAGTAACCAATCTGGTAGTGATTCTGCAGTCCTCTCTACTTTCAGTGTCAAATCATCAGAGCAAATCGAAAAGGAACCGTATATCTTCACTCCAAAAGTATATTTCTCAACCAGAATACTTGTCAAAGGAAATGATTACTCTCCTTCACTCACGTTTTTCTACCAAAGATGACCAATATTCCATTCATCTCCAAAGAGCCAAGTCACTCTATGGGCATATGTCTGAGTTACAGGTCTCTCTCCTTCTCCCTAGCATCATGCACTTGTTGGTACAACTAAAATAATTAATATGTTTGATCTCATTTCCTGTCTTGATGTGTGGGCAGCAAGAAGGAACACCAGCATCGATGCAGAGGAAAGCGGAAATAAGCATGAATTATCGGACATGGGTGGCACAAATGACAAAGCATGTCATGGAGATGAATAAGCATTTGCAGTCTCGTTTGCTGGACCTGATCGAGTATCGTTTGTTATGGCATAGAGAAACTGACTCAGCTCCAAACAAAAGCAGAAAGAAGCGTAAAACCGAAACTCCAGTACTGCTTAGGAAGGAACAAACACAGTCAGTTTAATAATCCCATAACTTCAGAAAGAATTATCTTAAGATACAGAACTCTGTTCCATAGTTTTTCTACCAGTCTTATAGGCATAATATTACACCTTTGGAGGTCCATTAGCAGTTTAAAAAGAGAAAAAAAAACTTTGCTTATCTCCTATTTTTGGATGCTATAATAGGATGTTGTTTCTTTCAATGAAACATTAGACAGTGCAGACATTTGCCCATCAAAAAGTTGGGATTTGAAGCTCTACAAAACTATATAGCTTCAAAGTGGGGTGTATAAGCTGCGAATCTAGATTTTTTAATGAAACATCTGCACAAAATGATTGTTTTTTTTTCCTTCAATATGGTTTTGAATCTGCATGCTACCTAGACTTTGTATACATTTCTTTCAGGGTTTTATCAGTAGAGTAATATTATATCGTTCAATTATATTTAAGACATAAGAGAGGCTGAGTGGTTTAATTTCAAGAGCCTCAGACAGCAAGGACTTGCAAAAATCTAAGTTGAAGCATACATTGTGTACAGCTTTATAAAATGAAATATTATCGATGAGAATGGAATATAATTAAGAAAATTAGTAACTGATAAAAGTTAGAACCCCCGAATGAGCAAGTCATTGCCATTTTAATAGGCTTGATGGAGTCGTTTACTTCTGTTGAAGAAAAAGCTCAAACTTTTCAACAATGTGTTAGTTCAATTAGACAAAGCCTTAAATCATAAGAGTAATGTTACATTTGCCGAAAGATATTTTAATTTTTTTATTTTAAATTAATGTATTAAATTAATGTATTAAATAATTATTAAATAATAAAATAATATAAATTTTAAAATTATTTATTATACTATTTTATTAAATAATTATTTGACCAAATAAAAAAATTTAGAATATCAGTAAAAAAGAGTACCATTATTATTCAATAATTGTGCCAAACTATAAAATCATGGAAGTTAGGGAAAATGCAGAAAAGACCCAAAAAAGAAGGCCTGTGCCAATTTTTGAAGTTCGTTTTTTTTTTTTCCATTTTAGAACGGCATAATAACATTTGGGTCGCTAATTTATTAAAACCATTCAAATAAGGACGCATGTTGGTCATTTGTACAGATGGGTCTCTATCTCTAACAAATTACTATTACACCTTAAGTATTAAGCTACATATTGTCATGAATAATGTTTACTTCTCAAATAATATTTTAATTTTTTTTTTAGTAAGATAGATATATAAATTAAGTTGATGAATATATCGACGTAATAAAAATTATCACGTAATTAAATAAATGAGAATGTAACATACCACATATAATAGAAATATATTGATCTAGAGCTTATAAAAATGCACAAGCACTTAATTATAATGTTTTTCTTTTCCCTTTTATCACGTAAGAGTGCCATGAAGAGAGGGCTGGCCATTTCTCTAGGGTCAGGGACCCATTTGATATATATAGATGAACGATGCCATTATTTTTTATAAAGCATAGAAATACAAGGATTAAATTGTTATAATGCACTTCAAATTTGTTTTTCTACAACCGAGTCTAGAATACTCCTTATTTTGGAAGCATAAGATTCAACGATCCGACGGTCGCTAAACAACGGTATAAATTAGGAATCTGTAAACAGATTCAGCTCACATGTGGCGGCAACATACTACCCACCAACCGACCAAAACTAGACTTTTCTGTATCCTTTAGATACCTTGTCTTCCTAGATGGCCCCTTCCTTTTCTCTTTTTGCAAAAAGCAACCAAATTTGAGGACCCGTTAAGAGTAAATAATATCCCTCTCCAATTTTTATAAATTTATATCCAACAAAAACTAGATGTCTCCAAAATACCCTAATTTACATAACCCTAAAAGTCAAAACTTCATATGACAAATATTATTGGCTTTATTATTTTCACTTTAAAAGATTGGAGTTACTAAAAATGAATACATAATTTTGTCATTTTTTTTTTATAAAAATAAGAAAAAAATTAGAAATAAAAGCACTTGAAAATATTATAAATAAATATGTATAAATTATTATTGTTATTATCAGAGTGACATGCAAATTTTGTTTTGATTCGAATCTAAAGAAAACCAAACTGAAATTGAATCGATTGATTTTATAAAAATATAACTAGATCAGCGTTAAGTACCATAAATTGAATCAAATCAAATTGAATTAGTTTGGTTTAAATTTTTTTCTTCTAAATTTTTAACTTGTTTTAAGTGTGTTTTTTGTATAAAAATTTTGAATCGAACCAATTTAGAATCAAAATGATCAATTTAAAATAAATATAATTGATTAAAAATTGATTTTCAAATAAATATAATTGATTGAGAATTGATTCTCAAATCGAACATCCATCAGTTCAAATTTTTTTCCCACCATAAATTATGATTATACATATGGTCCTATGGATGTGCTATGAAAATAATCGATGAATAAAATTAAAAAATATAAAAAAGAATAATTCAAAGAGTTGTTCCAGTAATTATATAATAATATCACATCAATTTAGGTTTTATACACACGAAATTGCTTTAAAAAAAATTATTATTTTTACTCTTGCCATTTGGTTGCGGTGGACTTCGTGGGGATGGTTTGGTCATTAAATATAAACGCTTTTTTTGCTTTTTTTTTTAGAAAGGTGTTATATATCGTTAAGGATCCTCAATTTGATAATTTTGCAAAACGAGTAATATTATTCAATCCGACGGTCCTGAACAATGGTATAAATAAGGAATCTGTCAATAGATTCAACTCACGCATGACGGCTACATCCGACCAACCAATCAAAACAAGACTTTTTATCCTTTAGATACCTTGTCATCCTAGGTATTTCTCTCCACTTTTTATAAATAGGTTATTTTTATCAGCGGCTCTGAGATATGATTTAAAATTAGAGGTATTCTTTACGTTTTAAAATTAATGTTCAATATTTAAAATTAGTGATCAATATTTTTATTATTATGAGATGTTATGAAATATTTTAAAATTATTATAAAATAATTAATATATTTTTATTTATTTTCTTTTTTTTAATTTTAGTACTATTTTTTTACTTTAATACTAAGATAAAAAATAAATTTAATAAAAGATTGATTATTTTTATTTTTAACATTTAATTAAAATAAATTTTTTACTTTTGGTGTTCTATTTTTTTTTACTTGACTACTAAAATAAAAAAATTACAAAATGTTTCTTATTTCTATTTTTTGATATATTTTTAAATTTTAAATAATTTAATCTTATTAGAAGTTTATAATAAAATAAAATTTTTACATAAGTATTAAAAAGTAGAAATAATAAAATTTTGTAAAAAATATTTTTTTTATTTTAGTAGTCAAACAAAAGAAGAAGAAGAAGAAGAGAGTACCAAAATTTAAAGGATTATTTGTATGGATACTCTTGAGGTATTACCTAAATTGGTATTCTCTTTTTTTTTATATTTCTTATTTTTTATTTTTTTCACTTGACTACTAAAGAAAAAATTACAAACTATTTATTATTTCTAATTTTTAACACTTACTTAAATTTTTTTTATTTTTATTGTAAACTTCTACTAAGATTAAATTATTTAAAATTGTAAACAAATATTAGAAATAGAAATAATAAATATTTTGTAATTTTTTTATTTTAATAGTCAAGTAAAAAAGAAAAAACAGAATACCAAATTTTAAAAATTATTTTAAATAAATGTTAAAAATGAAAATTTAAATATTTTGTTAAATTTATTTTTTATTTTAGTACTAAAGTTAAAAAAGGAGTACCAAAATAAAAAATAAATAAAAAAATAATGAATGAGGATAAATTAGTTATTTTATAATGATTTAAAAATATTTCATAGTATCTTACGATATGTATTGGAGGCTAATTTTAAAATGTGAGGAGCACCTCTAATTTTAAACAATACCTCAAAGCACCCATAAAATAACCATTTATATCCAACAAAAATTGGATCTCTCCAAAATATCCTAATTTCCATCACTTAAAAAGTCAAAACTGCATATGGCAAATATTATTGGTTATTTTATTTTATTTTTAATTTTTTTCGCTTTAAAAGCGTAGAGTTGCTAGAAATGGAAACTTCAAAATAAACACATAAATTTATCATTTTTAAATCCAAAGGATAGAAAAAAAATTAGAAATAAAAGTACTTGAAAATATTATAAATAAAAATGTATAAATTATTATTATTATTATTAAGGGTGGGCAAATTCAACATTGTTTTAATTTTGGAGCGAACTAAAATTGAATAATTCAATTTTATAAAAATATAATTGATTGGTTCAAGCACTATAAATTAAACGAGATTGAATTGACTCAATTTGGTTCGATTTTTAATTTTTTTTAACCTATTTTAAGTGTATTCATTTTTTTGAAGCAAATCGGTTTAATCGATTTTTAGTTCGTTCGACTCAATTCGGTTGGAATTAATTTTTGATCGATTCTATTTATTTGGAATTAATTTAATCAATTTTAAATAAATAGAACTAATCAAAAATTAACTCCAACCGAATCGAGTCAAACGGATTAAAAATTGATCGATTTAATTTAATTTAATAGATTCAATTTTTTTTTGTCTATCCTAAATTATTATTATGCATATGGATGTGCTATGAAAATAATTGATGGATAAATTTTAAAAAAATACATAAAAAGAATAATTCAAAAAGTAGTTCCAGTAGTTGTACAATAATATCACATCAAGTTACATGTTAAAATTTATACACATGAAATTGCTTAAAAAAATTATTATCTGTACTCGTGGCATTTGATTGACGGGGAATTCATTGGGGGATATTTTGGTCACTAAATATAAACGCTTTTTTTGGCCCTTTATTAGAAAGGTGTTATATATCGTTAAGAATTATCAATTTGACAGTTTTGCAAAGACCCTTTTTTGAAAACCTAAAGCCCTAATCTTAATAACTTAGAAACTCCTAGTTGTCAGCTTTCTCCCCTCGTTTTCAATTTCATAACCAAGACAAAAGAAAGCGCGGACATGGCTCAATTGAAGGCAGTTTCGCCATGTTCCTCCATTAATATCGGTTCATACGGCCCAAAAAGAGGTTCTTTCTCTCTTCTCTGCAGTTCCATTCCTACATTTGCTTCATTTGTTTATTTATTTATTTATTCTGAATTTTGACATGCATATTTCATCCACAGTCTCAACGGTACAAAATGTTATAAATGAACCTATTTTTATATAATTTTAAGGTAATTAGTAATTGAAATAAGTCCATTTCGTTGATCTTTGTGTGTTTACTTGAGACACATTGAGTGTTATAAGTTTCATTTTCTCTTCTTCTTCATACTTGGCCTAGCTTATTCCAGGGCTGTTTTATCTTTCTTTTTTTTCTAAATGCTGGATTTGAGTTGATGGGCAATTGATTTTGTTTGCAGGTTCGTTCTTGTATCATGATAAAATATCGTGTCCAACAAAATCGCATTCATTCCAACAGGTAGTTAGATTGATGATCTTGTGTGATTTAAATTCTTTATATCTTTAGCTTTAACATCTTGATGTATGCTCACACTTGATTTTCTGTGTGTGCTTTAATGGGAATCTTTTGAATAGAATAATGCCAGACATTATTCCAATTTTTTTAATCTCAAATGATGTGTCAAGTAACTATTGGGTGGTGAAATGGTGTAATGGATAATTTTGAAATTTACACTATATCATCATCCATGATTACCTGACACCTCAATTTGGGATCCAAAATTTGAGATATGATTTGGGAAGTGTAGCATTACTCTTTTGAATATCTTTGTGCAGTTTGGTTCAAAAGCAAGCGAGCTTCATGGTTATGCAGTTGTTAGCAGCACTTGCAATGTCATCCGAGTTTGTAAAAAGAAAGGTGTGGTTTAGACACCTTTTGTTTTTATGCTAAAAGGTCAAAATTGGGACCTCAATATTTTTGTTGATTTTCTTTAAAAACTTAAAAAATTTCATGAACATTGATCTCCAGTACACTGCACTTGCCAGCATGTTTTTTTTTCCTCAGTGTCTTTCAGGCGATATCCTCTGCAAATGTTTGACACTTAAATTCTTCTTTTTCTTCTGTTTGTGTCACACTGATGTTTTCTCCTTGAGTTGTAGCCATTCAAGCAGTTATCCCAAGTGAGAGAGAGTTGGAATCCTCAGCTAAAAGTGGTGGAGGGCTGCGTGGCAAATTGAATAAGGTTGTTTTAGCTTATAGTGGTGGCTTGGACACCTCAGTCATTGTCCCATGGCTAAGGTACAACCCTTGTTGTGTATTTCATAAGAGTTTCTGTCAAGAACTTATTCCCATGGTTCACAAGTCAAGAAGCACTCTTTCTTTTTCAGAAGCTGAGCTGACAGTACATTAGTGACATGATAATTTCTTTCATTCTTTGACATGCACAACTTTTATAAGTTTGCAAATATTTTTTGACAAGTGGTAGCAGCATATGGTTTAGTTTAGTGCATTTTCTGTAGAATAAATAAAGATTCCATATAAATTACAATCTCAGATATTTGGGTACATAATGATGTTTGGCTAAGTAAAATATCAGTATAAATTCCTGATTGGGCATGTCTCCTCCACAGAGTGCATGCTGTTCTCTTTATGCACAACCAGTAGCGTTCCTTTTAACCCATGTTAATGTCCCTTGATATTTGTGCTTTAATTGTTTCAGAGTTCAGTGTCATATACTCTTTATTTTTGAATAATTTGCATATCCTGTCCGTATATAGTTTATAATTATTTTGCTTCTGCAGGGAGAATTATGGTTGCGAGGTTGTTTGCTTCACTGCTGATGTTGGTCAAGTATGTTAACTATGTGAACATATATACTTGACATTGTTTAGCCTGTCCTGTGCCCTTACATTTCACTTGACTTATCGTATGATCTTAATGTTTGTGCTTAGTACACCAAGTGCTGATTTTGTAGGGAATTAAGGAATTGGATGGCTTGGAAGAAAAGGCCAAGGCTAGTGGAGCATGTCAGTTAGTGGTGAAAGATTTGAAGGAGGAATTTGTTAGAGACTACATATTTCCTTGCCTGCGAGCTGGTGCAATTTATGAGAGAAAATATTTGTTGGGAACCTCAATGGCCCGTCCTGTTATTGCAAAGGTGATATCCCATTTTAAATTTCATAATAAGTTTTGAATTCGAAGGGATCTATTCTAAGCCCTTATTTCCATTTATGGTTAAGAGAGAAGGAAATCTGGTCATCCTCTTGGTTATTTAACTGAAACAACTTAGTAGGTTTTTTCATATAAAAAGTTTTACAGTACTCAGCTGCTCGTTATCCATGGTCTATGCATATTTTATTACATTTGTGGATATGTTGATTGTATTTACAAGATAAATTTGTTACTTGTCATAATGTTGTATTATTGATGACAGGCCATGGTGGATATTGCCAAAGATGTTGGAGCTGATGCTGTTGCTCATGGATGCACAGGAAAAGGAAACGATCAGGCATACGTCAAACTTTAAGCTTTAAATATTTACAAGACCTCATTATTATCTTCTTTTTTCTGACTTAACCTTATTTGCCTAATTTACTTACAGGTCCGCTTTGAGCTTACATTCTTTTCTTTAAATCCTGAATTGAATGTTGTGGCTCCATGGAGGGAATGGGATATTCAGGGAAGAGAAGATGCTATTGAATATGCTAAGAAGCATAACATTCCTGTTCCTGTAACAAAAAAATCCATATACAGCAGAGACCGGAACTTGTGGCACTTGAGCCATGAGGTGACTGTTACTGATACATTATTATTCATAATGGCATGATTAGAAACTGTGATGCCATCTCTTTATCTTGTTTGTGCTCATCTCTCTGATATGCTTATACTTGTGGCATTGAAGGGGGACATCTTAGAAGATCCTGCAAATGCTCCCAAAAAAGACATGTACATGATGTCTGTTGATCCAGAAGATGCACCTAACCAACCTGAGTAGGTTTTCATGTCATTTTTCCGATTCAACATCTCTAGTTCATGTTCGTTTTTTTAATTTCAATTTACTTTCTCTCACATCCACTCAATATTTTGTAGATACGTCGAAATTGGTATAGTTTCAGGGATACCTGTTTCAGTTAATGGGAAGAAGCTTTCCCCAGCATCTCTTCTCACTGAACTCAATGAGATTGGAGGGAAACATGGAATAGGCCGTATTGACATGGTGGAAAACAGGCTTGTTGGTATGAAAAGCCGAGGAGTCTATGAAACTCCTGGTGGTACCATCCTATTCACAGCTGTACAGGAGCTTGAGTCCTTAACACTTGACCGAGAAACAATGCAAGTTAAAGATTCCTTAGCCCTCAAGTATGCTGAGCTTGTTTATGCAGGAAGGTGGTTTGACCCCCTTCGCGAGTCAATGGATGCGTTTATGGAGAAGATCACTGAGACGACAACCGGCTCTGTGACTCTTAAGTTGTACAAAGGATCTGTTTCTGTGACAGGGCGGACGAGCCCCAACAGTCTGTACAGGCAGGATATCTCTTCGTTTGAGAGCGGGCAAATATATGATCAGGCTGATGCCGCTGGGTTTATTAAGCTTTATGGTCTTCCAATGAGGGTTAGGGCAATGCTTGAGAAGGGTATCTGATAGACATTTTGTTTCTTGTATTATTGTTACATCTAGGCTCTGGAGTTTAAAAGTTTCACGGTTATCATCCATTCTAGTAATTGGTTGGCGTGTGCTTGGAGATAATCTTTTTCTTGTTAACTGTTACTGCCAGGATTTATTTATGATTTAGCCATGAGTAGGGGTAGACAAAAAATTGGTGAATTGAACTGGATCCAAAATATTGAACCGTCTGGTTTGGTTTTTGATTTTACAATTAAAAAATTTTGTTCGATTCTCTGTTCGGAAGATTGAATTGAGAATTGAACTAAAAAATTTAATTTTTTTAAAATAATAATAATAAATCAAATTTTTTTTTAAAAAAAGGAACTGAAATAAGTTTAAATTAAATTCATTTAAGTTGAATTGAAAAATAAAAAATTGAACTAAATTTATACGGATTGGTTCAATTTATTATAAATTTAATTTGAATTTTTAAAAATTAATTGGCACAATTTAATTTTTGATTCATACTAAAAATTAAACTGAACTGGATTTGCCCAGCCTAATGTTTGGTTAGCATTTCGATAACATTGACTGACTTGGCAAAGCTTGTTTCATTCAATTTCTAAAAACTATTACTTTTACAAAACCCAATTTGAAAATTGAAAAAAAATAATAATGAAGATTTGTTGTTTGACACGTGATGATAATTATGATTTTATATAAATCTTTGTATGATTCTGAACCAATAGGCTGTCTCCGCTGGCAAGATGGTAATATTTTACTTGCAATTTTATGCAGTTGTCTTGTCGTGGTCCACGATGACGTGGCAACACTCTAACTGGCACTGAATTAGATACGCGAAAAAGGTAGAAGTACAATTTTCGATCTTGTTCGTTAATTCATCTCAAACGAGCAGTAGCCACTTCATGACGCGCGATGAGCCGTTTCCGTACTATTATATGATGTATCTTTCACATACATTTCATATAATGCAAATTTGTATATAGTTTTGGCAATGCAGAGAAGCAGTGACTTTCTGAGCTTCTGCTATTTTCAGAACCAACTTTCCTATTTGATTTTAGTTCTACTTGTGTTGAAAGTCGGAGATTATCTAATTGCTGGCAGTAAAGCTCGTAGAAATGAAGTATGCTGCAAGTAGAAATGGTAAAATTATTTGTAAATTCGTTAAAATTTATTGTATTACAAAAAATTTGATAGAATTTAATATATAAAATTAAATTTCGTAATAAATTTAAGATGAATATGAGTTTAATAAAAAATTTACATATACCTTCCATGTATATTATATATATATATTTAAATAAATGTAATATGCTACGAATTGTTACATAATGCGCTTATCATACGTGTTAAGAAGTGCACATTTCATGTTTAACATAAGTTCTTAGCACACATGGTAAGCGCTAAGTGCACAATGTTGTGCGTTTAGTATGTACTCTTAATACACATATTAAGCGCTAGGCGTACAATATTACGCATTTAACATACACTTTTTATACGTGTTAAATGTTAAAAATGTGCTAGACGTACAATGTTGTACACTTTTAGTGTTTGCTCTTAACGTGCGTGTTAAGCGCTAAGCATTCAACGTTGCGCGCTTAGCATATGCTCCTAATACACATGTTAAATGCGCTAGACACACAATATTGCACGCTTTTAGTGTTTGCTTCTAATACGCGTGCTAAATATTATATATTAATTATTCAACATGCTTAAAATTTGTGAATAACTTATTGTGAGTTTGGTAACGAGTACATATTTACTAGAACAAGTTTGATATTAAAATTCTAAATTTATAATAAATTTAAAAAAAAATTAATATTTTATTTTTAAAAAAGACGTGGATATTAATTTAAAAATATCTGTTCCGTACCATTATCGTCCCCGCTGCAATTCTATAAAAAGAAAGAGGAAAAATCGTTGCAGCCCAGTTTGTGGCACAGTTATAACATAAGACCTCTCACATCTATGCTATATCTGCTACCTAATCAGAAAAAACTTTCCAGGTTTCCAAGGGGAATGAAAAATTTTAAAGATGCTCCAGACAAACATCCGATCGATGTGATAGATTTGGGAGTTCGAATCTCTGTTCATTATCGGCTGTTGCCTGGACTTGAGCTGCATACTGTAAGTTCCAAAGAATGTCCTCAAAAGATGGACGGCTCCCTGATTCAGAGCAAATGCATTTGTTTGTAATTGAGATCACAATTGAAAGGGATTCTTGTGAGCAACTGGCCATCACAACTGGGTTCACTATCCTTTTTCGGCCTTCTTGGCTATTTAAAGATTCCTGTAAAATGCGGAGCCCAGTTTAAATAACTCTACTGTGTTGAATCAACAACCTCAAAACCATATAAAAGGCAAATGAAGTTTACACATTGTAAAATACAACCAAGAAAACATGGAATAGGCTTCAGTACTAGTTTTAACTATATTACCAATTCTCCTCGTAGAAATTGCCCCCTTCTAGCGGAAACTAAAGGTCCAACGACAGACTCGAGTAACATGAACCCAAAGCTGAAAACGTCATCCTCCAGTTTTGTCATTTGCCTGAAAACATGGCTTTGGTTAAATACAGGAAGACTACATCAATGAAATATAGCTAGAGATCATGAAAAATATCAGGAATATCTGCGGATCTCATCAAAATATTGCTTCGATAAAGAAAACACTTACCATGATTTGGAATCTTTGTGCTTTCCCTACAAACCAAGGACACAAAGTCATAAGCACTTGGGTTCAAGAAGTCATTGCACCAAATGAATAACATCAAAATAAGGAGCCTTACACCGATATTGCTAATTTCTTCCGAGACAATAGACAAGCCATAGTCACTCAACTTTGCAATCCGGTGCTCATTGAGCAGGATATTGTTTGTCTTCAGCCTGTTGTTGAAGAAACCAGGAATAACTCCAGTATGCAGGAAATGGACAGCCTTCGCAATTCCAGTTAGAATTCCCAATCTCTCTGACCAATTCGGTATCTTTCCTGGGGTATTCTCTGCACAAATAAAGTAGCTGTAGTTGGAATGCAAGTAAATGAGAAGACAAATTCCTAGTCTTTTGTAGGCTGGTTTTAATATTTTGGGCTAGATTCAATTATTTCTTGAAGATTGCTTAACAAATGTTCTAAACATACCAGAGAGATGAGTACGAAAATTGCCATTGGGCACGTATTCGTATATGAGAAAGACTTTGTTGACAGTGTACTCGTCTCGTCCACAATCTATGCAGTGCCCCAAAAGGCAAACCAAATGCGGGTGCCGAAGTTTTGCAAGCAAATCCAGCCTGAGTTTGAGATTTCGAAAAGAATATTTCTTTGAAGAAGGTAAGCACCTTATGGCAACTTGGGTTCCATTCTCTAATCTACCTTTGTAAAGCTGGGAAAACAAATGGCAGAGTGAATTCAAGAAAAGGGTCTACTATAACTTTCATTGAGATAATTTAAGAACAATTTCAAGATACATTCTATAAAATATAGGATGTTAATGACAGTACCTTTCCATATAAACCCTCGGCCATAAATGCAGAGTTATCAAAGTTGTTTGTAGCTTCTTTCAGCTCTTGTAAACTAAATGAACGGCAAGCTGGAGGACCTTGTGAGCCCAACTTTGCAGCTTCAGAAATAAACCCTGAAGAGTAGAGAAGAGAAAATAAGGCTACCCTTTAAATCTAAATCAACTTCTCAAGAATCAGAATTACTAACTTTTTGCTTGTAAACAGATAAAAGTATTAGCCTATTTTTTCATTTGCGGAGTGACCTACTTGCGTTCGTTAAGATCTCGGAGGAGAAGCCTGTTGCTGAGTTATCTTGCACAGCTTTATGCAACAAATGCTGCTCTGATAACCCTCGAGGGCAATATCTTCTACAAATAATGAGAAATCCAGAAGCCAAAAGCACCACAATAACAAGTACACTGACAATTATGCCCACTAATATTCCAACATTTTTGCCTCCAGATTGTTTCCTCTCCATGTGGACTTCCAAGCAATATGATTCAGCATGCTGATTTTTCACCTCAGAGGATAGGCAATTTCCACCAAACTCGGCCCTTTTATTCCATTCATTGCTCAAGCAAGAAGGCAACTGTCCAGTTAATCTATTGTTCGATATGTCAACCAAACCAAGTTTGCCTCCACAGATTAGATTGTTTGGCAGTGACCCACTGAACATATTTGAAGCCAAATTCAAGTAACTGATATTTGGCAATGAGAAAAGTGCAGGACGAGGCATCCCTCTTAGTTTATTGAATGACAAATCTAGATGTTGTAGCTGGTTTAGCTGGCTATATTGCTTTGGGATCTCACCTGAGAAGGAGTTATTGCTGAGGAAAGCCATGACCAACCCTCTTGGCAATGCAGGTAGACTGGAATCCAATTTATTTTGACTCAGATTCAGCACATTTAGGCTACTTAGACTACGAAGGTCGGGTAAGCTCCCAAATATCTCATTATTGGATAAATCAAGCTCAGAAAGGGCTGTGATTCTTTGTGTGGAAGATGGAAATGGACCTTTCAAATTGTTGTTTCTCAAGCTTAAAATAGTCAGATTAGATAGTGAACCAAACCAATTGGGGATTGTATCATTGAAGTAATTGTCATCCAATACAAGAGTTTGAAGTTCCACCATTGTAGAAATCTTAGGAGGAACTGAACCAAAGAGAAAATTGAAGCTCAAATCCAAGTACTCGAGGTAAGACAATCGATGAATTTTATCTGGAAGTGGACCCCAGATACCCGAAGAAACCAAACTAAGAACTCTTAAACTTGTTAGCCTTGCCAGAGTAGTGACAAAAGAATCCATGGAGAAGGTCTCTGATAAAGTAACATTTGCAATTGCTAAACCATTGAAATTACTAACCTTTGATGGCTTATCTCCCATAATTTTGAGCTCAGTGACAAAGTTGTTTTGGCATGTGATGTTTACTTGCTTAGATGAAAATATGTAACAAAAATCAGTACCATGATCATTCCAAATCTGTAGTTGCTTAGGGTACTCCAAATGCTTCCTTAGCTGCAGAAGCACTTTTGTTTGTGAAGATTGCAGTTGATAAGTATCCAGAATAAACAAAGCCCATATAAGACAGAACAGCAATACCAAGTTACAATGCGCCGTGACAAGCATAACTGTTTTGTTGAGTTAATCAGCAGTCAAGTATCTGAAAACAACGCGATAACAGAATTCAGTAGACCTGTATTAAGAATTTGATTTGTTAGCCAAACAGTGCAATTGCGACAAGAATTTGTTAGCTTTCAGAGTTGAAACAGAAATAACGTATGAGATGAAACCAAGTTGATAAAAGTTCAAATTGAAATACTGAGTTTGCATGATCTTTAAAGAACCCAGTAAGGCAATGCATGCTTTCGGACTAAGAACTTTACCTCAGAAGCTCAAAAGTGAAATTTTGATATCCTTAAAAGTTTTCAAGTCAGACACATAGCATGAAGCAGAAATAGAGAAAATGGAGAGACTTGAGAGAGAATTTGATCGACGAAAAATGATATGTTGAATGATTCGACCGATGAATGAGAAACCATAGGCAGTACGCAAAAGTTTCTCAACAAGGTACATGCCGTGAAAGTATTTTCCTTTTGTCTTTGGTTCTTTTCCCTTAATTAGTGAACTTCAGCCAGTGAACAACAACCAAACAAAATTTTTTAAAAAGACTAGCTTTTTACTGAAAATCTTAGGAATTACTAGGTGGGGTACTTGGTGTTAATGCTATTTAGTGCTTCCACATGGCGTTTTCCTTGAGAACTGTGAACTTTTCCCAAAATAAATGGAGTGGATAATTGCTTTCTGGCATTAAGCAAATGGGCAAATATGTAGTGAGAAAATAGGAAACTCATATGAGCAAAGGAATACCAACTGGTTTTTGTCATTTACTTTCTTTTTAGTTGGTCCCATGTAAAGTTCTGAACCTCACAATTCTATATACTGGCGGACATTACAGCTCCTGGACATATATAGCATCAGACTTGCCTTAAATTTTGTCCAAAAATGTAAATAATGGGTACGGAAGCTGAAAAGAGAGAGAGAGGAAGAAACGATTTTCTTTCGTTCTTTTGTTAACAAGGAATCCTGAAGCGTAGGATCAAGATAATTAACAAATGTAAACTACTTACAAAGATGCACGACACATTTCAGTCAAGGTACTTTCTCACGCTTTGCATTAAAGCTTTATCACTGAACCATTTGCTCTTCAAGTTCAATATTTTCCCTAATTTTGTGCGAATCTGCTCCTTTAGCAAATATAAAAAATTTGGAGATACCTTTTTGTTTTCCCTAATTTGATGTGACTATAACCAATTGAAGGGTGGGTAATAAGTTAATTTAATAATGCAGGATTTTGGAACTTGTGGTTACAGTAACGGGACAGGCTGTCTCCAAATATGGGATGGGCAAATTGTGGTTTGCCCATGCATTTCTGTTTGTCAGCGTAGACAAACTTTGCAGATATTTATGAACATCCCTTCATCAACCTCCGAGACTACACTCCGAATTTAATTATTGAAATATAATTTGGTTATATTAATATTGCGAGAATATTAATTAAAAATTATTAAAATATAATTTAAAAATTAAGTTAAGTGTGTAAGGTGCACACGGATTGAAGATAAATACAAAAAGAGTCGAAAAATAAAAAAAGGGTGCACCAGGCGCTAGCGCTGCGGCGATCAGGCGTGGGCACCGCGGCGATCAGGCGTGGGCACCGCGGCACCCAGAACAAAATCTGAGCGTCGCGACACCAAGAAGCTAGCGCCGCAGCGCTAGATTCGGAAACAGTATTTCAAAATTAAAAAACTTCCTAATTTCGTCTCTCACTTGCTCCAGGACTCTTTAATACGACTCACACACGTATAGGAAAAACTTATGACGTCCTAAGGCCTATATAAAGACTATCAATTGGCTTGTAAACACATCTTGGTGATCAACAACAATCTTAGTGATAATTCTTAATGGTTCTTTGTGAGAGAAAATTTCTAGAGGGCAAGAGAGAGTTTTCTTTGTGATCTTTTTTATAATAGGCATATTTTGTGGGTGCCTTGTGATTCATAATAAGAGAAGAGTGTGATCTTGATCTGCCGTGGACGTAGGCAAGTTGTCGAACCACGTAACTCTTTGCGTTATTCTTTTACATTTTTTTCTTTATTTCTTAATAATTTATTCTATATTATTATATTATTTAAATAAATTATTTAATTTATTTATGTGCTTTCGCTTTAACAAACATTATAATCTTACCTTGGAATTGGTCTAAAGTTTTTTTAATAGTGGTGTTTATTATCTATACATTTATGCATCCAGTATGGATTCTTTATTAGACAGAGAAAGTAAGATTTGGATTTCACTCACTTTCTTGTGCCTGCCATGATTTTAGCTTTGAGAAAGATGATTGTAGCTTTGAGAAAGATGATTGTAACTGGAGATGAGAAAGTAAAAGCCCCACATGTAAAGGAAAGGATGTCTGAGAGGATCATTGAGTGGGCCTGAGTTGAGACTATAGATTAGTCCCTATCAATCTACCACTGCTTATAATCCCTACCTTCTTTAATGTGTAACCCTAACTTCAGGGCAATTTTGACTAAAAGGGCCAAAGCTTGCTTACCTGTAATAAAGTGCATTTAAGATACTTCGGAAGAGGAATTATAGGCATTCGTGAATCATGATTTAACAAATGTGAGAGTTTTACTGAGATGCAAGGTTTCATGACTGATGACCAAATAGCTCTAGCATCCAAGTTCCCAGTCAATCCCTTCTGCACAAAGCAGGGGGCCTAGCATTTCATGGTTTGGGCTTTAGTAGCAGGGCGAGTCAAGTCTATATCAAATAATTCAATCAATAGAGACATCATAACCACATAATATTCCAAGAGTGAGCGAGTGACATTCTGCTCTGGCTTTTTATCATTTAAACATAAAAAAATAAAAGAAATGAAATCCAGCATTACAATCCAATTGTCAAAAAGAAGAGACCTCTCAGGGGACCACATGGGTTTCCCCCATCAATTATTGCAACGTTCACAACAATGATGATGTGATAATGTACAAAAGCATGTTACCATTTCTTAATAGTAAAAAGTTTTGCAGTTGCAGTAATGATGAAGAACCAAAGAAATGGTGTCCCTGAAGACTTAAGTATCAAAATATGTAGATGACTCAACATATACGGATAGCCATTAAACACACTGCACTTTGAAACTCAACAACTCTTCAAATTATAAAACTGAAGCACGGCCCCATTCAGTGCTGTACAGTGACTCCAATCTTTCGCATTGTGTAGCCATAAAAAATAAAGAAAAGAGAAAAGTAAGAATCTTTTCTCATAATGGCAACTAACCTATAAGTCAAAACTTTTCATCATTATCCGTTTGTCATGCAACTCTCAGAGGTACTGAACCAATTAAGTAGAAAATAACTGCTACTGCCCCAATTCACATTGTAACATTGCACACTATAACAGTGATTGAAGTATGGTTATATCTTCACAAATACATATGTTAGAAGCATCTCTGATGGTTCTGATTGGGTGGGGAATAACACAGTGGTAATGAGGAGATGGTGGAGACAGTCAAGCAAGGCATCATCTACAAGCAGAATTAACTATGCCATGACACCTACAAAGTACTCCATAGAATTGCTACATCATCTTAACGGGCTGGTGTCTCAGTTGCCACGCAAATCTGGACACAAGCCCTTGAAAATGCATCTAGTCAAGATGCAGTGAAGGGAAAACCTAGTTGATGAGCCCAACTCAAGGTCACTAGTTAAAAGCCATGACCAAGGGGGTAGACAACTAGGGTTAAACCAGCCAATCCATAGATTATGTCTTCATTGTTCAAGTCCACATTTGTTAACATTGGTGAAATACTGAGATCTAACTTTAAGTTTCGTCCTGAATAAAATATAAGTATAATATTCGTGTGTGCAAAGAGAAAAAAAAAATGTAGCAGGGAAAATAAAGAAAAAAAGACTAACATAACTGTATATTCATCTAGTGCTTTTCAAGGAGATAAATAATTCATAGTAAACAAATGATACCAAACCATTTCAGCAAACAACCTTCACCAAATAACAACATTTGCTGAATAAGCCTTGTTGAAAATTTATATAAAATCTAAAGATCTGACACACCTGAAATTCCTCAAATGCCATGACATATCCTGAAAAACTAGCAAAGAACTTCATGACTCTTCAATTTTTCAGTTGTACAATGGGCTCACCAGATATCAGAACATAGTTTTCAACCAATTTGCTGCACCATGACATTGTCAAATAAGCCAGTGTAGCTTCTAGTCATAGATTCATGGTCATGGAAACTTAAACCAATTTACTCAATGTTTAAATAATGTATTTCGCTGATGAAAGTTGTTGCACATTCCTAAAACCATTTCCTTGCTGCAACCTGGTGACACGTGACCTGGTAATTGGCAATGCAATAAACTGAACTTGAACTCAAATTTGAATGGCACTGTCCTGGCCATTTAACAAAATCAAAACCAACCACACTTTCAAGTCGAACGAAAATCCATGAAACTTTATATTGCCATGGTACGCCTTAACAACTTCAGGATGTTTATGCTGATACTTTTTCACAAACTTCTCTAAGAACTGCTTTTTCAGTCATTCTGAACATGTGGATAAGGCTTACTTCTTCTTTTATCAACTCCTTCGACATCAAAAGTTGAATAACTGAACACCTTGGTGCAATCCTCTTCTCAAGCTAAGCAGTAATAGATTTGGATTCTTCAAAACAAAAGAAGGCTTTATGCCCAATTTGTTTGCAAAGAAATCCATCAATTTTCTTATCTTTGTCTCTGACACATGCATACACATAGGTTGCTTTTTAAAGGCTGAATAAATATCATCCTTTGTCAAACCAAAACTCATATAAGCTTCCAACTTCTTTTCCCAATGTACTTTACTCATCACTGCCATCGAACAAATAGCTAAAACAAACATCATGTTAGTGGGTTGAAAACCTAGTTTCTTAATTTCACCAACAACCTCACTAAACTGATACGTCCTTAAGAGCAGTGGTTTCGGTTGAAGCAATAACATTTTCACTAGTAATGATTTCGGAACACCATGATTTAACATTGTTGATATGTTTTCCTCAAGCACTTTTTCTAGATTGACTTCCAGCAACAGGTAGCTTGCCTTTATTGCTTTTAGGACATTCTCATCCGTGCCAAGGAAACGCCTAAGGAACTGAACACAAGGAATGATCTGCTTTTCCAAACTCCTCTCTAAAATGAAAATCTGCAGTCAGCATTTTCACAATCTCAGACTCCAGAAAGCCTAAGGACTTGAAAAAGTCCAACTTTGGCTTAGAAAAGTAATCTACATTCTGCAAATAGATATGCAGATGCTTCAAGATAATAGTTCCTATTTGTTTGCCATTGAAACCGTTAGCTCTAAAGAACTCAACCTGTGTGTTTAGATTGCCTTTGAGAACTCCAGGTTCTCTACGAAGTATTTTAAAAGGCTTGGACCAGTAAACCGTAATTAAGTTCTTGATATCAGTCTGAGTCAACCCTTGAGTTCTCAGCAAGTTTAAGACTGAGTCAGGCTTGTCAGTCGCATCAATACGGAGCTTCTCAGAAGCTGAAATGGCCGATTCTACGGACAACCTACATGATTTTTTGAGGTAGGAGAGTGAGATATTGTGCATCAGTGGTATTATTGAGTTCTTACAAAGGTTTATGAGAAGATATTGACAACAAATTGCCTTGGCTTAGTGATGAAGCTCTAAGTGTAATACTCGAAAACTTTTGGCAAATTAAGGGAATCATTGCAGTGAGAAACAGAATATTGGTACTTAATTAAGAACAGTTACCTGTTTGTTGATGATAATCGGCTAGCTTTCCTTGAACTTGAAGAAACGTTTTCTCTTTTCCCTCATTTTTTAAATTCAATTTTTAGATTAGTATATGCAGTTTGCCTAAATGGATTACGGGAAATGGACTTTAGACGAAGCAGTATCGCCACTGTCGTTCTGTTGGGCCACTCTCGAGCCCAATGAAATTTGGGCTGGGTTTTTTGTTTGGTTCCCATCAACACATCTTGCACCACCACATAAATTTGTTCCAAGTTAAAAAATAAAAAAAGGATTGAAGTATTTCAATCAATGATTGATGATTCAATTCAAATTTGTCTATTGTATATGACAACAAAGAATTAAGAACATAGATAATGTTGGAGTTTAGGTTATTTCTTTGCGCACTTGAGACTCATTTGTCAGTGAACCCACCAGCCAATAGCTCAACCTTAGAAGGTAGAATAATGAGACTTGTGTGAGGATTATAATTATTTAGTATTTATCCAAAGTTCTATTAATCATTCAAAGACCGAAAGCTTAAACACAGTGGTCCATTTACAATCACAGGAAATTGGTTACTTGTGGCTACTAAACAAGCGAATACACAGCAAAAGATGAAGGCACATATTCAAAATGTACACATTGCAAAAGTACAATTAGATGAACTACAACGTTGTCCTTGCAGAGTTGGGTAGGAGCATCAGAATGATGATTCTGTTAGCAAGCAACAGAAAGAAGAGATGGTAAGAACAAGACATTATCCACTTTAGTTGGTTAACTATGCAGTGGCGGGCTCGAGGGACTTCACGCAATGCCCTCCCAGATGAACTGATGTCGGCAGTTGCCACACACAGCATATTCAGAGTCATATTCAGATATCAGACTCGAGCCTCTATATAACGAATCAAATATGTAAGTACAATAACTTCTTTGCTTCATAGGCATAACAACAATTGCAGCAGTGGAAGTGTTACAGATGTTGAACATTCTCAAATTCCTTATTGGGATTTTCCAAGTTAAGGGTTACATTTCTCAAGTTTTGTATTGGAACTTGAGAACTATCAGTTATCACATGTAACTTAGAAAATGTAACCCAAAACTAGGCAACTCTAACAATACAGCTGTTGTATTGTACACCAACACTTGCTTCATATTCAAGGCACAGAAAGACACCAACTGCCTGATGAGTCTGACCACCCATAAGCCTACAATTAACAACCATTTGTGTTGTACCAGCCAACTATGCATTATTCAGGTCGACAGTTGCTGACTTGTGATGGTAAAATATTGAAAAGAACCTTAAGGCTTAAGCTTCATTTTGAATAAAATCAGTACAGATTAATTTTCCTCTGCAAAGAAAGCAGAAAATGTAACAATAATCTTGTATTACTTTGGAGTTATTCAAGGAGATAAAAATCCATACAAAATAAACAAAAACCAAGCCATTCAAAAACAACCTAGGTAAGACCATAAAAAATACTAAAAATGTGTGATTCGAAAGTTAATCAAATCTGAAGATCTGACAAACCTGAAATTCCTCAAGTGCAGTGGATGATTAAAAAATAAATAGGCAAAAGACTTCACATTGATGTACCAGGTCCCTGTCAAACTTGACCACTCCACTTTATGACGTTCATGATGTACAATGCAGATGGAAATTGCTGAATCTTTTCAGAAATCATTCACTTTTTGCTTCCTGATGATGCCCGTAAAGAAGCACAAAAAAACCAGGCCTGGTGCCGGCATACTGACCAAATTTTGAAGTCACCAATCAAGCAATGCAGCCTTGCTCATTTGAGAAACCCTAGAAATCTTATCTTGCCTTGATGCGCCTTAGCAACTTCCGGAACCTTATGCTCATATCTTTTCACAAACTTCTCCACAAACTGCCTTTCAGTCAAATTGAACACATAAGGAAGGCTTAAATTTACCTTTATCAACTCCTTCGACAACAAAAGTTGCAGAACCGAACATCTTGGCAAAATCCTCTTCTCCAAGCCACGCAATAAGAGATTTGGATTCTTGGAAATAATCAGAGGCTCCATGCTCAATTTGTTCACGTAGAAATCCAACAACTTTCTTATCTTCTTCTCTGAAGTGAGCATAATCATAGGTTGCTTTTTAAATGCTAAATAAATTTCATCCTTTGTAAAACCAAAACTCCTATAAGCTTCCATCTTTTTCTCCCAATTTGCTTTACTCATAACAGCCATGGAACGGATAGCTAACACGAATAACAGATTAGTGGGGTCAAAACCCAATTTCTTAACTTCACCAATGATCTCATTAAGTCGATCAGCACTTAGAAGTAGTGCCCTAGGTTGAATTAACATCAATTTCAAAACCAATGATTCTGGAACACCATGATTTACCAACATTGACATGTTGGGCTCAAGCATTTTTTTGACATCACATTCGAGTATTGGGGACCCTGCATTGATTGCTTTTAGGACATTCTCATCAGTGTCAAGAACACGCTTAAGGACCTGAATACAAGGAATGATTTGCTTTTCCAGACTCCTCCCTAAAATGTACGGTTCGGAGGACAAAAATTTTGCCATTCGAAGATCTGAAAAACCCAGGGACTTAAAATATTCTAACTTCGGTTTTAAACATTTTTCTGTATTGTACAGATATAACATGGGACGCTTCAAGGTGATAGTTTTAATTTGGTCGTTATCAAAACCATTGCTCCTAAAGAACTCAACTATTGTCTTTGCATCAGTTTCAAGAACTCCAGGTTCTTTATTTAGCATTTCAGCAAGACTAGTACCAGTAATTCCCAAAGACTCGAACAACCCCACATTGGGCTTAAGGGTATGGTGCAAATCAGCCGAAAGCAACGATGGACGTTTTGTGATCAAGCTACTGATTTGAGTCAGAGTCAACCCATGAGTCGTTAAAAACTTCAAAATGGAGTCAGGCTTGTCAGTGGCATCAATACGAAGCTTCTTAGAAAGTGAAATTGCCGATTCTAAGGACAGCCCACATGATTTTTGGAGGTAATTGAGTGTGAGGGATTGTGCATCAGTGGGGGTGTCATCAAGTTTTGAGATGGATCTTTGACGGGATGTCGAGAACAAGTTGCCATGGCTAAGGGGTGAAGCTCTAGGCTTATTGTTAAGTAATTTTTGGCAAATCAATCGAAACATTTGAAACGATGAGAATAAAGATTACTTCTACTTAAAGGAATTAGTAATTACCCTTTTGCTGATGGTAGTGAATTTGCTTGAAACAATGCCTCTTCTCCCTTGAGCCCCTTAACTCTCCCTGCAATTTTTTTTTTCAATTTTTTTCGCGAACCCTAGGGCTAGGAGGAAATGCAGGATATTGTCTGTTTGGACCATAAGCTGAGAAAGCCCAGCCCAACTCCTTTGAGGCTGGATTTTGGATTATTTATTCGTTTAAGTGATTTATCAATTTATTTATTGAATATTTAATTTTTTAAAAATTTAAAATTATCAATTAAATTATTTATTATTTAATAATTAATTTAAAAAAATGTGGCATTGATTTTTAAAAAAATAATATATAAATGTCTCTCCTCGATCTAATTGTGAAAAAGTAGTGAGAAACAATGATGAAAATAATAATAAAGTGACAATAACTTGATTAAAAAAAATTAATCAAAGTTTGGTTTATTGGCCATATTTCTCATTGATGTGTCTTGTAGTCATATGGAGTCAAAAACTTGCAGTTTTGAAACGAAGACGATGGATGAGATTGATTAACATATTGAATGGAAATTTTATTTGTATAAATTAAAAAGAGAGAGAGGAGAAAAAAATGAATTTGACTATAAAAAAAATTATAATTAATTTTAATTTACATATTTAAGGGTATTTTCATATTTCTAAAGTAATGTTATAGAACAATGGGTTAAAAGGCACTTTTAATGGTCTAACTTTCTACTTTCACAATCATGCGTGACAGAAATGGATGAGTAATACAAAGGGGTAATAAAATTGGGTGCTTTTTTCATAATGACAGATAACACAAAGGGCTGGGATGAAATTTACCATACATTTAGTTACTCTCTTGTTCTCTAACTAACTTGACATCTTAAATTGCCATCAATTTGGTTGGTCGTGAATGCATAAGACACTTGCGATTATTTAAATTTTAATAAAAATAAGAAGTAGAAATTGGTATTTTATAAGTGAGAGATTGTTCATTCCCTTTCGAGAACTATGTGAATTTAATCGTTTTATAATTTTTTATAAGATAAATAAAGACAAATATTCATTGAAAAAAAAATTAACAAAAAAAAAATTGGCACTACCGCACCAACACCTAAACTTGGAATATGTTAAATAATAATAATATGAAAGGGATTGAAGTATTTCGATCAAAAATTCAATTCAAATTTGTCTATTGAACATGACCACAAATAATTAACTAAGAACATAGATAATAATGTTGGAGTTTAGGGGCTCCTTTCTACGTGCAATTGAGTCTTGTTTGCCAGAGTGAACTAATCGATCAAGCTTGGGAAGGTGGAATAATAAGACATTTGTGAGTGTAGAGATTAACACGCAGTGGAATACGTAAAGAATACAAGCAATGAAGTAGTTTAAAACAATCCAAGCAAGAACAACAAGCTAAATTGTAGAGCTAAGTATTGACAATAGAGAAAAGTAGAAATATACCATACCAAGACACAAAATACGTGGTTCAGCAAATTGCTTACGTCCACGATGGATCAAGGATCCAAGTCTCTCTTATTCTTTGGTTGATTACAAGAGAATTTATCATACAAGATCAAGGAATGATAAATTGAATTTTGGAGCTCTAGGGTTTGTTCTAAAGAGTTTTGAGAGTGTTTCACATCTCATAACCCTAGGCATAATGAGGTATTTATATGAAGTCCAAAATACCCACAAAAAACGGAAAGGAAAAGCCTAAATTCGGAATTTTCATATTGTGAACAGTGAACAGTAACAGTGAACAGTGACCGTGAACAGTGCAGCGCCGCGGCATTGAGATCCAGCGCCGCGGCGCTGACCCGTGAACAGTGCAGCGCCGCAGCATTGAGATCCAGCGCCGCGGCGCTGACATTCTGGAACCAATGCCGCCGTCAGCGCTTCCTGCGCCGCGGCGCCCACACCTGGGAATTTTTCCCTGTTTTCTTCTGCAATTTTTTCTACTGTTCCATTAGAATTCCACCTCTTCCACACATGCTTCCGGCTCCAAAATAATTCCGACATGTTCCCGAATTTGTTCCAAACATTACCAACATCATAAACATGATTTTGGATCACAAATTCCACAAATCCCCTCCTTGATACAAAATCACTCCAACAACACCAAGAGAGCAACCAAGGATCCATCCTCCGAATCACAACCTTAATTGTAAGTTGTGATTCCAGTTAAGTCCATACACAACTTGAACTTAACTGAGGGCAGCGGCTTAGTCAACATATCAGCAGGATTCTCCGACGTCGGAATTTTACACAGACTAATAATGCCACTCTGCACAGTATCCCGAATGAAATGCATCCTAACATCAATGTGTTTTGATCTTTCATGAAACACCTGATGTTTGCTTAGATGTATGGCACTTTGGCTATCACAATGTACTGAAGTATTAACTTCATCCATAGCCAAAAGTTCAGCACATATACCTTTCAACCATATAGCCTCCTTAATTGCTTCTCCTAAGGCTATATACTCGGCTTCGGTAGTTGATAGTGCTACAACATGCTGCAAAACTGATTTCCAGCATACGCTACATCCAAACACCGTGAAGATATACCCAGATAAAGACCTTCTATTGTCCAAGTCACCTGCGTAATCTGAGTCCACGTAACCCTTCACCATTTCATCACCTGTGCCAACCCTTCTGAATAGCAAACCATAATGTGACGTCCCCTTTAGATACCTAAGTATCCATTTCACGGCCATCCAATGCTCCTTTCCAGGATTAGCCATGTATCTACTTACAACACTCACCGCTTGTGCTATATCCGGCCTTGTGCAAACCATAGCATACATTATAGAACCAACAGCACTAGCATATGGTACCTTAAGCATATGCAATTTTTCTTCTTCAATTTGTGGTGATTGAGATGCCGACAGTTTGAAATGCATTGCCAATGGAGTCGACACAACTTTGGCATCCCTCATTCTGAACCTGTCAAGAACCTTGAGTATATACCGTTGTTGAGACAAGAAAATAACATCACTGCCTCTCACTATATCCATACCCAAAATTCTTTTGGCTGACCCCAAATCTTTCATTTCAAACTCACCACCCAACTGATTTTTCAGCTTATGTATTTCTTCCATATCCTCACATGCAATTAACATATCATCAACATATAGAAGGAGATACATACGCTTACTGTTATTCAATACTTTGAAGTACACACATCCATCATACTTGCTCCTTGTGAAGCCACAATGCAGCATAAAATCATCAAATCTCCTATACCATTGTCTTGGAGATTGCTTCAGCCCATATAAAGACTTCTTTAGCAAACAAGCATAATCTTCTTTGCCCGGTTCTTCAAAACCTTTCGGTTGTGCCATGTATAGCTCTTCTTCAAGTTCACCATGAAGGAAAGCTGTCTTTACATCCATTTGTTCAAGATGTAAATTCAGATTTACACACATGGATAATAAAATGCGAATTGATGAGTGTTTTACAACAGGAGAAAAGATTTCATGGAAATCAACCCCTTCTTTTTGTGTGAAGCCCTGTGCAACAAGCCTAGCCTTGAACTTTGTAGGCTCAACACCCGGAACCCCCTCCTTAACCTTGTAAACCCATTTACAGCCAACTAACCTCTTGTTCTTTGGTTTCACCACCAATTTCCAGGTATGATTCTTATTAAGAGAAGTGATCTCTTCTTCCATAGCTTGTTGCCATTTAACACAATTTACACTCTCAATAGCTTCAACATATGATTTTGGTTCATCATATTCTATAGTGTAAGCAGTGTTAAACGCATAAGCTATCAAATCAGCATGTGCATACCTGCTCGGTGGTCGAACAACTCTCCTTTGTCTATCTCTAGCCAACTGGTACTCTTCAAGTTCAGCTTCAGGAGTACTAGACTGCAATGGTGCTGTTTTAGAGAAATTTTCAGGTTCTTGTTCTTCATGTGCATCATCATTGAAGTGCTGACCTATAGGAATGTCAGGTCTCAAATCGTGTTCCACCTCATGATGTTCAGTTTCAGATTCAGAAACTGAACTTGGCACATCTTCAGGCTTCTTCAAAACTGAATCCGAATTGGTTTCCAACAATGTAGATTCATTGAACGTCACATCCCTACTAATGATACTCTTGTGCGGATTAAGATCAGTACACCACACCTTGTATCCCTTAACACCTTCTGGATATCCAATGAATATCCCCTTCAAGGCTCTTGGTTCTAGTTTGCCTTGCTTGATGTGTACAAATGCAGGGCATCCAAATACCCTCAAGTGATCATATTTTGGAGTGCCTCCAGACCATTTCTGTTCTGGTGTCATAAAGCCAATAGCTGAAGAAGGACTTCGGTTTATCAAGTAAGCTGCAGTTACTACCGCCTCCCCCCAAAATGCCTTAGACAATCCGGCATTGGTTAGCATGCACCTTACCCTTTCAAGTAAGGTTCGGTTCATCCTTTCTGCAAGTCCATTCTGTTGTGGTGTGTACCGCACCGTTTTATGCCTTGCAATACCATACTTAGCACAAAACTTATCAAACTCAGTATTACAAAACTCAAGACCATTATCCGTCCTAAGTCTTTTGATTTTCTTACCCGTTTGATTCTCCACAAGTGCTTTCCATTTCTGAAATGTTTCAAACACCTGCTCTTTGCTCTTCAACACATAAACCTACAACTTCCTTGAATAATCATCAATGAATGACAGAAAATACCGTGCACCACCATGAGTGACAGTTTGAGCAGGACCCCAAAGGTCAGAATGTATGTAATCCAAAGTGCCCTTGGTGTTGTGTTCACCCGTGTTAAACTTAACTCTATGAGCTTTCCCAAGTACACAATGTTCACAAAACCCCATTGGCTGAATCTTTCCTTTGCCAAATACACCTTGATCATACAACTCCTTAAGGCCTCTCTCACCCAAGTGCCCTAACCTCAAATGCCATAACTTGGTTTGCATATTCTCATTATCAACAGAGAAAGATGCAGAACCAATAACAGCCTCTCCACTCAACACATACAACCCGTGTTTACGCTCACCTCTCATTACAACCATTGAACCCTTAATCACTTTCAATGTACCACTCTCACCCTTGAATGTGCAACCGGATTGATCAAGCATGCCTAAAGAAATTAAATTTCTTTTAAGATCAGGTACATGCCTCACATCTAACAACTCACTCACACTCCCATCATGTAGTTTCAGCCTAATACTACCCATCCCAATGACTTGACAAGCCATATTGTTGCCCATTAATACCTTACAACCATTAATGGACTGATAGCTAGTGAACAAAGCTTTATTAGGACACATATGGAAAGTACATCCGGAGTCAAGAATCCACTCACCGGTGTTCTGTCCATTCGAGGCAACCAATGTTTCTGCAACTTCATAATCTTCTTCATAGACTATAGCTGCATCTGCTTCAGGTCTCTTCCCTTGATACTTAGCTTTCCTTTCCGGACAATCCCTTCTGAAATGACCTTCTTTCTTGCAGAAGTAACACTTCTTGGATTTGCCCCTCGATTTTGATCTTGAAGAATTTCTCACTTTAGATTCTCTACTCTCAGCTCTCCCCCTCGCAACAAGTACAGCTGCAGAATTTTGTTGTTGTTGTTCTGACTTCTTAACTAACACCTTTGAGTTTAAGGCTGCTCTAACATCCTTCATTGTCAATGACTCCCTTCCATATAGAAGAGTATCAACAAAATGTTCATAGCTTTTAGGAAGTGAACTCAATAACAGAATTGCTTTGTCTTCGTCACTGATTTTGACATCAACCGTCTCCAAATCAATGACAGCCTTATTGAAGGAATCAATGTGTTCATTTAGTGAACCACCCTCAACCAAAGACAACCCAAACAAATTCTTCTTGAGATACAACCGGTTTGCAAGAGACTTAGTCATATATAACTCATCAAGTCTTTTCCACAAACCAAGTGCTGATTTTTCTGCACCCACTTCCCTCAAAACTTCATCACCCAAACTCAAAATAATTTCACTCCGGGCTTTTCTATTAATGGTTTCAAGATCCATGTCTAACTTAGATGTTGAAGACTTATCACTAGTACTAGAGGGTTCCTCAAGGGCTAATTCTAGTCCTTGACTCTCTAACAAAGCCATCATCTTAAGTTTCCATAAGTTGAAATCATTATGCCCTGTAAATTTCTCTACTTCATGCTTATGTGGTGCCATGTTCAACCAATAACAAACTTAGACAGCCAATAATAGCTCTGATACCAATTTGTAGAGATTAACACGCAGCGGAATACGTAGAGAATACAAGCAATGAAGTAGTTTAAAACAATCCAAGCAAGAACAACAAGCTAAATTGTAGAGCTAAGTATTGACAATAGAGAAAAGTAGAAATATACCATACCAAGACACAAAATACGTGGTTCAGCAAATTGCTTACGTCCACGATGGATCAAGGATCCAAGTCTCTCTTATTCTTTGGTTGATTACAAGAGAATTTATCATACAAGATCAAGGAATGATAAATTGAATTTTGGAGCTCTAGGGTTTGTTCTAAAGAGTTTTGAGAGTGTTTCACATCTCATAACCCTAGGCATAATGAGGTATTTATATGAAGTCCAAAATACCCACAAAAAACGGAAAGGAAAAGCCTAAATTCGGAATTTTCATATTGTGAACAGTGAACAGTAACAGTGAACAGTGACCGTGAACAGTGCAGCGCCGCGGCATTGAGATCCAGCGCCGCGGCGCTGACCCGTGAACAGTGCAGCGCCGCAGCATTGAGATCCAGCGCCGCGGCGCTGACATTCTGGAACCAATGCCGCCGTCAGCGCTTCCTGCGCCGCGGCGCCCACACCTGGGAATTTTTCCCTGTTTTCTTCTGCAATTTTTTTTACTGTTCCATTAGAATTCCACCTCTTCCACACATGCTTCCGGCTCCAAAATAATTCCGACATGTTCCCGAATTTGTTCCAAACATTACCAACATCATAAACATGATTTTGGATCACAAATTCCACAGTGAGGATTATGATTATCTAGAACTTACCCAGAAGTTCTTATCATCATTCAAATACCTAAAGCTTAAACACAGTAGCCCATTTTCAAAGTTGGGAAATTGGTTACTTGGGCCTACTAATCCGGTAGCTCTCAAAGTACAGAGCAAAAGATGAAGGTACATATTCAAAACGTATGCATTTGCAAAAGAGACAAGTAGATGAACGACAGTCTTATTCTTGCAGAGTTTGGTAGGAGCATCAGAACGATGATTCTGTCAGCAACAGAAGAAGAGATGATAAGAGCAATACATTATCCAGTGGCGGGCTCAAGGGACCTCAAGCAATGCCCACCCAGATGAACTGACGAGGGCAATTGGCATGCATGGCATATTCAGACTCGAGCTCTCGACACAACGCGTCAAATCTAGAAGTACAATGGTATCTTTGATAACTGATATAGCTACAATTGCAGCCGGTGTAGTGTTTACAAATGTTGAACATTTTCTAACACTATAGATACAAGACTTTAGTCTCACTCATTTTTGTTGTTCTATATATTAATATTTGATTAAGACTAAGGTTCTGATATCATAAAAACCTCAGCTCTTTTTTAAATATCACGAATAATACATGTAGGTTGAGCTCTTTTATTAAGAATATTTATAATAGTTATAACATTTATTTGGATCCAACTATGTATTAGATCGTAAAGTTTTATTATCTAAAAATCTCTTTCTTCTCTCTGGGATCGAACATCAATTATAACGATTTGATAAACTATTAATCGGGATAGATGTAAATGAGTAATACCTCTTAAAAACGCGTAATAAGTTTTCTTCACATAGGTTTAAGAAAAAATAATTAAAAATTATATCTATGTAAATAATTAAAATATCAAATAAATCTATAAAATAATCAAATTAATTAAATTTAAATCTTTTTTTTACAAAAAAAAATGCATTTATACATACTCTCGTAACTCAATTGATAACTTCAAAATAGTTGGAAAAAAAATTCATATGCATTTCATTTTTTGAGTGGTCTTAAATTTTATTTTTTGTTTGTCTAGTTTGGAATTAATTTTTTGATTTTTGATTTTGATTTAACTGCTGAGATAATTTATACCATTATTTCTTGTTCAAATATCATTTATCTTCACCTTGAATTATTAGGTTAGACATTACTTTAAAGATTTTAATATACTAGTTTAAAAAAATGATAGCAACATATTTTTTTTTTATAAAAAAAAGTTATTTATATTAGAGAGTCATAAGAATAAGTGATTCCTAAGTTATATCATTTCGATTGAAAGAGTTTTCTCAATTCCCACAAATTTTTTTTTTGCTTTTGAATTTCAAAATTACTCAATCAAATTCTTTTGATTTCGATATCAAAATTACCTTGCAGAGTTTTTCCCACCATATTGATTAACATTAATCTTAGATTATTGTCCTAAAAGAAAATGAATAAATACTTTTAACTCGAGCTTTATCATATATTATATTCTGTTACACCCAAATAACCAAAAAAAAAAAAAAAAGAGGACTCTAATAGAACAAAACAAATGATGTTGAGCCAAGAGCCATTCACATAAATTTGAAGAGGGTAGATGTTAAAAAAAAAAAAAAATCGCTGCAAATCATGTCTTTGTCTTTAAGTAGTACATTGCTTTATACCATCCAATTTCAAATTAAGTTTTACTATTATATTTTTTTTAGTTTGGAACGAGTACGTAAATGATTTAATTATGAAATTATAAATAGTTATTATTTTTGTTGCTACACATTTTTTTTTCTTTCTAATATATATGAATGGAATTATTAATTTTTGTTTATAAAGAAGAAGCCTCAATAAAAATTCAAATTAACTCTCTATTTTATTATTTATTGTATGAATGAATGTGAAATTTTTTTATAAATAAAAAATTCAACTAATTTTTTTCTAATGCCCCCTTTAAATGATTCATCAAATTAACTCAACAATCTTATACTTCTTTAAATAACAATGACGGATAAGAACCGTTAAAATGCTCTAAATAAAAAAATTACTACTTAAATATCATAATTTATATTTAAATAAAATTTTAATTTTTTCAATTATTTAAGCATCATAGGAGAAATAAATCCTCATTTAAATTTAGCAGAATTTGAGCCATCAATAATTTAAAGATTGAAAAGCAATTTTTATTTATTTTTTGGGTAGTTTGGATACAAGAGAATAATCAAATGGAATATTTAGGTCATTAGTCTTACATCCTAAAAGATTAAATCAAAATTAAAAAATTTGGTGATTTTTATATTTATAATCTATCATATTGGATTGAATAAATTTTATTGGAAGTAATTATATATATTGTATGTTAAATATTGAATAGTAAGGTAAAGGTTCACTAATCTTAAAAAAAAAAAGAGAAAGAAAAACAGAAAAAAAATATTATTACAGAAATAGAGGGATAACAATTTATTTAGATAAAGTTTTCCTCAATTTATTCCTAGTTCTTTTGGCTTGAGTTTACAATTTAATATTTTTTTTCAAAACAAAAATAAAGTAAGAGTAAGCATAAATAAAGTAAATACGTTATAGGAATCACTAATTCTCAATTCTTGAATTCTTAACCCATAAATAGTAGATTTATAATTCTACAACAAAATATCTAAAAATCAGGGTTAAAAAAAATTATTTCATATAAAAATTAGATTAGTGATTAATAAAATTTGGACAAATGCCATTATTCAAATTGGTATCTTTTTTAGTTATTAAATTTTATCTACTTCTATTTCGAATTCACCCTGTTAGACGGGGAATCTTTAAAAAAAAAAAAAGAAATATAAAGAAACTTTGACATTTAATTGCTCTCTTATTCACTAATTAAACTTTACATCTTAAATTGTTTTACTTTAAAATCTGATGATTTTAATCTCTTTTACGATTTTTCATAAAATAAACAAAGTCATATTTAATTCAATAATTATTATAAAAAAGAAAAATGTATGCAAATATAAATTACATACTGAATTCAACTCATGCACATTTTTTTCTAAGTTCTTGTAACTATATATTAGAGTTATCATTACTATATTTTAAATATGTTTTGTAATACACGATACATTACTTTGTACAATAATAAGGATAATCTTATGTTACATACTAATAAATATTTAGATCAAGTAATTTTTACAAACGGTAAAATAATAATTTCACATATAAGAAATAATTATCTATATACAATGAGTAATTGTCCCCATAAGGGATAATGAATATAAATAATAATAATAAATAAATAAATAAATAACTTAGTGTTCATACATGACACAACCTCCTTGACCCCAAATAAAACCCTAAAATATTGGGCCGAGTCCGAACTAGTTCGGGTCAACCTGATTATGAGCACAAAAAAAATGGCTATAAAATTCTTAAACCCTAATCCTTCTGGTTCCCAGTATCAACTCTCAAGTATCGTCCCTCTCGCAACACCTCAAGAGACTCTGAGGGAGAGCCTTGCAATAGACACTGATCCAGATATATTGTTTGCATTTATTTATATTTCTGTAATTTGCACTTTGAGCCTCTTCAATGGCTCTGTATTTGTTATACGAGACGGCTTCTGGTTATTCACTGTTTCTGGCTCATGGCCTCGACCAAATCGGGCAAGACACGGAGGCTGTTCGCAGCTCCATTTCGGACATGAACCGATTCGGTAAAGTCATCCAGCTCACGGCCTTTCACCCTTTCGAGTCGGCTCTTGATGCTCTTAATCAGTGCAACTCTGTCTCTGAAGGTGACATGCTTAACACCTTAAGCTTCGGAAGGGAAACAAAAATGCTTCTTCGTTTCCATATGATTGAGTAACATGTCTTATTCGGTCTCATTCTAATACTTTGTGTTTAAAGTTAAAGTTAGATAACGCGTTATTTAATCCTTTGGGTCGGCACCAAAGTACTTTCAATGGGTAGGGCTTATGCGTGCTCTGATTGTTATCACAAGGAACTGTTTTACTCCCACTTTGTATTTTTAGTATCTATGAACTATTGTTATTGTGGGTTGTGAGAATCTACGTTCTTTGTTTTGCTATTGATAAGTTAGGCTTTCCAGGTTATAGTTGTGTACCGTTTTTAGCAGGATTTAAGTTTCAGAGTATTACTTTTGCCTTTTATCTTAGCTTACTAGCATGTGACAGGTCAGTGAGGCAGCTCTAGCAGTTGAAATTAATGTACTAAGTTGTTTTTTTACCGGGCAGAGTATGAATTTCAACTGATCCGGTTCATTTAATGCTCAGTTGCACTTGTAAAATATTATTAGCCAAATATTTATTTATTAATTTTAATTTCTCTTCATTTGGATCATGTTTTCTTCACTTAACATGACACTTTTGTTGGATTTTACTTTAGCATTTTTTTGTAGCTTATGTGTGAAATTAGCTGAATGTTATACTCAGTTTGATTGATCCGGTTATGTGTGAAGTTGTTATACTTATGTGTGAAGTTGTTTTTTACAGGGCAGAGTATGAATTTCAACTGATACGGTTCATTTAATGCTCAGTTGCACTTGTAGAATATTATTAGCCAAATATTTATTTATTTATTTTAATTTCTCTTCATTTGGATCATGTTTTCATCACTTAACATGACACTTTTGTTGGATTTTGCTTTAGCATTTTTTTTAGCTTATATGTGAAATTAGCTGAATGTTATACTCAGTTTGATTGACCTTTCCAAATATAACATCTAATGGACTTGGTTTGCAGGGCTTATGACTGAAGAGTTGAGGAACTTTTTGGAGCTTAATCTCCCAAAAGTTAAGGAAGGAAAGAAGCCAAAGTTCAGTTTAGGAGTATCAGAGCCTAAGATTGGCTCACATATCTTTGAGGAGACTAAGATTCCTTGTCAAAGCAATGAGTTTATTCTTGAACTTCTTCGTGGTGTGCGTCTGCATTTTGATAGGTTCCTTAAGGACTTAAAGGTTTGCACTTTCTCTTTGATGCATTTTTCTTTTGTTAATTTTCAAAGGAAAGAAGGTGGTTTCTCACAAAGCAATTATATTTCTCAACTTCGATAGCCTGGTGACTTGGAAAAAGCTCAGCTTGGTTTGGGGCACAGTTACAGCAGGGCAAAGGTGAAATTCAATGTCAACCGAGTTGATAATATGGTTATTCAAGCAATTTTCCTTCTGGATACTCTTGACAAGGATATCAACTCCTTCTCCATGCGTGTCAGGTTTGTAACGGCCATCCATCCAGGAACAATCAATTTTTTAACCGTTATACACCTCCAAAACTATGGTTAACCTACCATTGCCTGTGGGAAAGAACATCTTGTAGGATTTCTCTTGTAACTGAACCTTGTCATTTTCATCCTTAGGTGTAAAGAACTTGGATATTTGTTTTGTTTGAAAAACAATGTCGGATTCAATTTCCTTTGCTGAAAACTTATTCTTCATTTTATCATTTCTTTAGGGAGTGGTACTCCTGGCATTTCCCTGAACTAGTCAAGATTGTGAATGACAACTACCTCTATGCCCGTGTTGTAAAACTTATAGAGGACAAGTCAAAGTTGTCTGAAGACATTATCCCAGCTTTAACAGACATTCTTGGAGATGAAGATAAGGCCAAGGAAATTGTGGAAGCTGGCAAAGCATCAATGGGTAAAATACTCATTTTTATATTGCATGTCAATATTATGATGTGGAGTATTCACTTTTTTCCCCTCCTTGTTGCAGGACAGGATTTGTCTGCAGTTGATTTGGTTAATGTTCAGATGTTTGCTCAGAGGGTAATGGACCTCTCCGAGTACAGGAAGAAGCTCTATGAGTATCTGGTTACTAAAATGAATGATATTGCACCCAATTTGACCTCCTTGATTGGTGAAGTTGTTGGGGCTCGGTTGATTTCTCATGCTGGTAGTCTCACAAATCTGGCTAAGTGTCCATCTTCCACCCTTCAGATCCTTGGAGCCGAAAAAGCACTCTTCAGGTGTTTTATCCCATCTACCGAGTTGCTTGTAAATTTTATAGGAATGTAGAGTTATATTCATGTCCATTTTATTATTTTGAATTTCAAGAACTTATTTCCTATTGATGTGTCTACCTTAAGAGATATTTCCTGTTGGTTGTAAGTTCTCACTTCACTCTGTAATTATTGTCTCCAGAGCATTAAAAACTCGAGGAAACACACCAAAGTATGGTCTGATTTTCCATTCATCTTTTATTGGTCGATCTTCTGCACGGAACAAGGGCCGAATGGCTCGTTATCTTGCAAATAAGTGTTCGATTGCATCTCGCATTGATTGCTTTGCAGGTAATTTTGTTATTATAGTTATGCTGTCTACTATCTTTTTTTCTCATAGACTTGCATTTTCCCTTTAAGTTAATCTGCTTGATCATCTTGTGTGGCAGAAAAAAACACCACTGTTTTTGGGGAGAAACTCCGTGAACAAGTTGAAGAGCGGCTGGACTTTTATGATAAGGGAGTTGCACCTCGTAAAAACATTGAAGTGATGAAAGCTGCAATTGAAAGTACTCAGGATAATGGTGCATGGACATACACTGATTCTAATTAACTATTTGGTTGCTTTCATTGGAAAAATAATACGATTGTATGTAGTCTGGATGCTGCCAGTCTTCACTTCCATTAGGCCTTAAGAACAAAATGGGACCTCCTCTGCGATTGTTCTATTCAATAATTATCGTTCATAGATTACTTTTAACTGCAACTAGTCCAATATGGTAGCAATTTACCATGCTTCCATTCTGCAATTGTTCTATTCAACTTCATGGCATTTAACTATTTGATGATATGCGGTTCTGATTATTCTCTCAATGCAGATGTAGAGATGAAAGAAGCTTCAGTTGATGCTTCAGTAAAGAAAAGCAAGAAAAAGAAATCAAAATCTGCAGTTGCAGAGGATGGCGAACCTATCTCTGAGGATAAAGCTGCTGTTACAAATGGGCATGCTGAGGAACCCAAGTCAGAAAAGAAGAAAAAGAAGGAGAAGCGAAAACTAGATGAGGAGGAGCAAGGACAGGCCCAGTCAAATTCAAATGGTGTGAATGGGGTTGATGCTGAGGAAGATAGAGCAGGCAAGAAGAAGAAAAAGAAGAAGGCTATGGATGACGGAGAGGATGTGCAAGCTGCCGATGAGAAGAAAAAGAAAAAGAAAAAGAAGTCAAAAATCGAAGATGATGAATGAGTGAATAACTGATGAGTGTTGATATCTTCTGTAGTATCGGCTTGTTTTTGAAGTCCACAAGATGTTAGTTGTAGACCTGTACCCTATAGGGATCCAAGTAGTAGAAATGGATTTATGTTTTTCCATACTTTTAAGTGTTTTAACTTTCATCTTAGTTACTGTTTTGTCATCAACCTAATCTTCCAATATATTGGCCAAAGTTAATAGTGATTGTAGTAGCCGAACTGGCATTGTTATGCGGTTCAGTGAAGGTGCATGGGGCTTTTGTCTCTGTTTTTGAAAACACCATTTCATTTTCACTTGATATGCTTCTACTTTGTGCCTTTTCTCTGTATTTATTCTTTACTCACCTAATTCCTTAGTATAAAGATTTCCTTTGAATTTGTCATAATGTTTTTATCAGTAGAAGAGAAATATGAAAATTTCTATGTTAATGGGAAAAGGTTAGAAGTTTTTAAGAAAAGAAAATAAATGACCAAATTAAGCGAAAGCAGACGCCTAACTATTTATCATCAAGTTCTTTTTTTATACTACCAAGCCACCCCAAACTCGATAGGGTATATCTTCATTTGAAAAAGAGAAAATTAAAGGGTATGTCTAAATTATCTCAAAAAAACAAAAGCTATATATATCTAAATGCCCTATTGATTTGATGAAAAACTTCTGTAGAATGATAACATATTTTAATGTAAAAGCTATCACAAACAACTTTTTATAAAATATTTTCATAATTATTTATAAATATTTTAAAATCATATAATGTTAATGAAATTCAGTGTTTTATTTTGTTAATTAACATAGTTACAACATAAAAAAATAATGCTACACTTTTTAAATATTATTATAAAATTTTTATTTTAAATCAATGTGTTAAATAATTATTAAATAATAAAATAATTTCATTTTTAAAATTATTGTTATACTATTTTTATTAAATAATTTTTAATAATTATTTCATATATTATTTTAAATAAAAATTTAAAATAATACTAAAAAATGTAATGTTAAAATAAATTAGGTGATATTCTAGAATACCAGAAATAGTCACAAACTCTTAAAGAGTTTAAGTTGGAAAACAGGGGAAAGTCAAAGGGCAAAAAGGTCAATGAAAAATATCCGGTAAGAGAGAGAGAGAGAGAGAGTGACTACAGCTTGAGTTTGAAGCATTGGAAGGTCCGAAGTCCCAACAACGCGAAGAATCTTTACCAACCTCTTTTTGCTTTCACACACCAAATCAAAATCGGAGTCTCTTTCGCTCTATAAACCCGCACCCACAGGCCACAACCCCCTTATATCAAAATCCTAGAGAGAGAGAGAAAAAACCCTTACCGGCAGCGGCAACAACGCAAATGGCGACTAGTTCAGCGGCGAACTTAGAAGATGTGCCGTCAGTAGATCTCATGACCGAGCTCCTCCGTCGCATGAAGTGCGCCTCCAAGCCCGACAAACGTCTCATTCTCATTGGTAACATCTTTGCTCCTGTCTTTTTGTTTGTGCACTTTGTACATTGATTTGCATTTGTTGTCTTCTGTGTTAATTCTTTTATAAGCCTTCAGATCCTGTAGTTTTTATGGAAACAAAGTTTGGATTTTGATTTTTTTTTTTTTTTGCCAGGGGAAAATTGCATGTTCAAATATTCAAATTTTGTAGTGTTTGGTGCTCGGAAGTGTTTTTTTTTTTTAAAAAATTTACAATACACATTATCGTTTTCTGAGATTATACTCATATCGTAGTGTCAAGTTGGTAAATTCTTTTTTTATTAAAGGCGATTGAATGTGATTAAACATGAAGGTGTTGTCATACTCGAATTTGGAAGCATGATTCTTGTCCTTGACTTGTATACATTTTGATATTTTTCAAAGATTACTGCCTTATGTTCATGTCAGAATGTTGAACTCCTTTATCTGTTTTGTCGAAGAATGTCATTGATTTCAGTACCCTGGTAACTGATTGAAATTGGAAGTTTAAATTATGGCCTGTTTACTAAGGCTGTGGGTGCTGTTTATTTTTGTTTTCCCTACTTTACAACTTGACTTCACCAGAAAAGTAATTAACATAGTAGAAGAACTAAAAGAGACAGCTTTAAATCCGTGGAGGTTGAGAGTGCATGTAAAAGATGAGTTGGACTAAAGGTTTCAAGTCATGGTTTCTTTACTGCTTCTCTAATCATTAGAATATTGTGTAATTGGCAGGCCCACCAGGATCGGGAAAAGGTACTCAATCACCAATCATTAAAGATGAGTATTGCTTGTGCCACTTGGCTACTGGTGATATGTTGAGAGCTGCTGTTGCTGCTAAAACTCCTCTTGGGGTTAAGGCCAAGGAAGCTATGGACAAGGTCAATTTCTTTTCCATTGTATGCTTGATGTCATCTTCACAGTTCTTGTTGTGGATGCTAATGGGATCTTTTGTAATTGTTTCTCAGGGAGAACTTGTTTCTGATGATCTGGTTGTTGGAATTATAGATGAAGCAATGATGAAGAAACCTTCATGTCAGAAAGGTTTCATTCTTGATGGGTTTCCAAGAACTGTGGTCCAAGCACAGAAGGTATCAATTTCTTCAACATAGTGATATATGTTTTTACATGTTCGTGTGTATGAAGTGCATCTGTGTGCTAAGTATGTAGTTTAGTTACATAAGCTCCTAACTGTGCTGCTATTTGCTTTCAATATGCAGCTAGATGAGATGCTTGAGAAGCAGGGAGTTAAAGTTGATAAGGTGCTCAATTTTTCGATTGATGATGCCATTTTGGAAGAGAGAATCACAGGTCGCTGGATCCACCCTTCTAGTGGCAGGACCTACCACACAAAATTTGCACCTTCCAAGGTTCCTGGTGTTGATGATGTAAGCCAACATGAATTATTCTCCCCATCCTTTTGTATTCCCTAATCAGTTGATCAAGGTTGTTGATATGGTGGCAATTTGGTACAAATGGATGTTATTCATATATAGTAGGGCCCTAATGGTTTCTTAACCATTTGAAGTTTTGTTGATCTTTCTCTAACTGTTCTCATTTTCTTAAGGTAACCGGAGAACCATTGATCCAACGTAAAGATGACACTGCAGCTGTTCTCAAGTCAAGACTGGAGGCTTTTCACAAGCAAACTGAACCGGTATACTTTCTGCTTGCCTTATGTTTGCTTTTTATATTATGCAATCTTCTTCAGTATTAATTCTTATAATGCTTTTGGTATCAAAGTTGAACTCCAACTGCTGGGAAAATCAGATGTAAATTGTATATTGCGTGATTATTACTTTAATCCTGCTGTGCCGTAAACCTCTTAGATGCAGTTCCCTTTGTTACAAGTTTGAGGTTGATTATAGATGTGAAGTCAGTTCCACTTGAAATAATGGGTTGTTTTCTATTCTCTAATATGTCCTTAAGAATTTTTTGGTGGTTTCTTTGAAATCATGAATGTGGTTCCCTCTTTGTTATTACCATATGCCAATTCCCCCACGATTTTCTCCATTATATATTTTGCTTCTGCCTACTATTTCATCAAATTGATTGTGCCCACTTTTTGAGGTTGTATTCCCTCCTTATATGCTTCTTCATTCTTTTTAATCCCTGTTTTTGGGTTTTACATTCAAAATTCAGGTTATTGATTATTACTCCAAGAAGGGCATTGTTGCACAACTTCATGCAGAGAAACCTCCCAAAGAAGTTACGGCTGAGGTGCAGAAAGCACTTTCCTAATGCGAAGCTTTGTTTGAGGTTCATTTTGCTGGTTCTTTTAAGCTATAAACAGATGAAATATCTGAGAAGTTTCATAGTTTTTTTACTCTCTTGTACTTGATATTACTGTCAAACATGCTGATCCATTGCTATTTTGACTGTGGATATTGCGGATGTCTTGTCATGAGTTGATAACTGATTTACATTCAAATAAAAACACCACAGGTTTACATTTAGCTCGACGGTTTTATTTCTTTTCCTCCACAGTCCACCCGCACACCTTCTGTTTTTCAAGAGTGTCATGTGTGCATTACCATTTTGTTCCACATGGTTCAATTGCAGAATTTTAGTGATTTGATTGGAAAACCGCGAGGAATTGAGACCATAAAAGCTAGGGATTACTCTTAAAAAAGTGTAAAATGCAAATGTATATTACATTGTATAAGGAGTTGTAGAACGAAATGAATGAAATCAAATAATAAAAAATCACGGGGGGCAAGGTGAAAATGAAACTTTTTACAAGTTTTGTTTCATTATATTACAAATGATAAATTATAGAGGATGAAGAATTCCAAATTCGAGATATGAGAAACAAATACCGGAAGTCTCGTTCAGGGATGGGTTTTCTTAATCATATGCTACAATTTCTTCGTCATTTTCCGAACGCAGAGAAACCCCATATTTGCCCATACGACGTCTCACTTATCTGCCTACCTCGTATGATATGAGAATTACGTCACTGTGAAGGGTTTTGCAGGGCGGTAACAGAGGGTCTTGGTCCCGGCCACCGCATCAGAATTTTATAAAGATATCTATGTATGGATGTAGTCTTGTAGAGAACCTAAGGTTGATTAGGTAGTCAAACAAACGATCTTGTGGTACTTGAGAGATTCACTGATTCCACGAGTTAGTAGAATTTTCAAGTTTTGATGGCACATCTGAACCTTAAGTCATATAGATGTACCATATTTTCACCCAACCATATCTGGAAGAACATGATTTACCAGGAAAAAAAAACCACATATTGCAGGTATTTTTGTTAGTCTAGTAGCTTTCTATCAAAACAGAACATAGTGGCTGATCCAATTATTTTCCGTCTGTATCATGATTGTATATCTAGCACAACATACAAGTGATCGGCAACATATCATGTATTACACCATAAGAGTTCTTGCATCACATTTAAGGCAGGAACCTGCATGAGTAACTGTTCAAGAGCATGCTGAGTGATTAGGAGTAGAGACCTACATGTCCACCTTGATCTTGGCATCAAGCTCTGAGAACTCTTGGAAAAAGGCCTTGAAATGTTCATATGAATGTTTCACGTCATCAACAGCACACATTTCTCGTATACTGTGCATTGATAATTGTGGAGCACCTACATCAACAGTACGAATTCCCACCCCACTTGCTAAGATCGGGCCGATAGTTGAACCACAAGGCATGTCATTGCGAACCACAAAATCCTGCATTCATAAAGGTTTCTCTTAGATCATCATGTTTCTCTACTTAACTCATTGTACTTGACATTTGTAAATCTTATAGTTCTTTTTTGTTAGTTGTATCATTTCCCCCAAACTCTCATTCCCTGTGCACTGCCTTGAGACGGACTGACAATCAACAATATTTGGCTTCTACGTTGACAGTGATTACACGTTAGAAAATTCAAATGGCCAATTAGGTCCTTGGATCAAAATCAGTTGTGGCATATTAAATTTACTATTATCTATAAGTTCATTTCGTTTTCTTCATAGAATGGGTTTCAAGACTCCAATACATAGCATGAAGCATCCATTTTGTGTTTTGGTGATAATCTGTTCCAACACTTACTAGTTCACTAACTCTCATTTTCTTCTTCCATTGCCAAGATTTAACCAAAAGATCAAACCCCATATGCCATCAAACCCTTTCCTTAGAGCTAAAGTCCAACCAGTCCCAATTCAAAAAAAAAAATTGGTGACTGTGAAAGATAAAAAATAACAAATGGATGAAATATTGCCTGACTCATCTAAAGGAGTAGGAGAGCAAGAAAACCAACAAAATGGTGTTTTCCCATTTATCAGAAACCATGCACCCTCAAATGTTTGCAACCATAAAATTTTTGAAGGCAGAAAATCCACCTGGATAGGGAGGTTATGCTTAGCGGCTATCTCTTTGAATATGAAGGAGGTGACAGCATTGGTTGCATAGCGTTGATTTGCATTGTGCTTGATGACAAGTCCTCCATGCAACTTTGGCTGATGGTTATCTTCATGTTTGTCCTGCAAAATAACCCCATGTTATCACAATGCAAAAAGAGAAAATATCTAGAATCACAGATCCTGAATACATGTGATAGCAGACCATAAAATTAGGGTGTAGAGCATGGGCCATGTCGGCAGAGACCAAATAACTCCTCTGGGTTGCTTTCTCAATGAGCTGAAAGAAAAAGGGGGAAAAAAAATTAATGAACCAAAAGCAGTTATGTTTCAAGATGACAACAACATTATTCTGATAGTGTTTATCATGGAGGATGGCTATTTCATTTCTTTTCTAGAACTACAATTATTGCAGATGTCACATATGCGCTAAAAATGTGTACAATTATCCCTTATCTAAGAGTACCGTTGGCAGACCACATTGATTTCTCAACTTTTTATGAACATGTTCAAAAGCAACATTTCAGCAATAGAATGTCATGCAACATTTTTTGTATTGGTGGCTTCACTAATCTTTGCTGCCTTCCATCTTCAAACTTGTGAAGCATGAATAAAAGACCATCCAAGTAGCAGCATTTATACAGTTTCCTATTTCCAGCAAACTTTGACCTTGTTTAGAAACATTTCTACTTTAGAACAAAAGTTACATCAAAGCATTGTGCAGTACATGTGACATAGATGTAGAATGAGGCCAAAAATTACTTAAGAGATATCATCTTTATATTTAAAAAATAAATTGAGGACAAAAAAAATATGTACTTAGAAAAATAAGAAGTAGAGCAAGAGAGTGCATGCCATCTCCATAATCTCATTCTAATCCACATCATGGATGGAAAGAGAGCAATATCCAAACAACTTCCATACAAACATTAAATCTTATTAGCTAGGATTGACTATTATGAAATATAAAGTCAATTTAGATAAATAGTTAAGTTCACAAAGATTACATTACTCTTGTGATCAGCTTCAAACGTTTATAGTATTTATAAAATGGAAAAACATCTAGTGCCAAACAAGTAACCAGAGTCTCTAGCCTCATGACACCAAATCTTCTAAGAAAACCACCCAGAACTAGATAACGAGCATTGAGCAGTTACCACATTAGAATTTGAGCTGAAAGAATTTGTGATTCGTGATAGAGCATCTAACATGGCAGGAGACCCAGCTCCTTGAGCCGAATTTGATCCAACCTCCTCATGATCAAACAATGCCACCATTCTTACACCAGTCTCATCCTCAAGGTTGCTTTCAGAAGATGTGCTATCTATCAATGCCTGAAATTGAATTTGTAAACCAACAAATGACAAATAGCTTTAGCATATTGACAAAGTTGAACTCTCACAAAAGGACGAAAAAGAAAAAAAAGCAATATGAGAGAAAATGTAGTTATCATCCTTCATTTTGTTATTTAGGCTAACTCAAAACTGTGCTACTATCTTGAACCAACACAATATATTTAATAAGGCCATTATATTACATTACAAAATATAAAATCATAATAATCTCAAATGATGAGATACAGAATTTAATCATTAATTATTCAGCATGATTAAGCAGTCTTGATTTAGAACTACTTACATCTTCTAGATTAAGAACAATTTACAGTACCAAACAGAATAAATTTGTGTCAGGTTTTGAATTGCATCAAGATTAGAGTTTAACAAGATAATAGAGCACTACGTGATATAATACATTCCACAAATAAGAAATTCAACCATGCAACTCTTATTTGCATACATTCTATAAAGGAACTCATACCTTCAGAGAGCAAAATGACATGCAGAGATTATCAAGCCTTCCGGAGAAAACAAATTCCTTATTGATACCAGCCACTACGCTCGGCTGAGTATCACAAGCTTGCAATTCAAAATCACATATATCATCTGGTGCACATCCAAGCTGACTTCCGATCATCTAAAGGCAAAAGAGGAAAGTACTGTTATAACCTTTAATGTCAAGATTCTAACCCAAATTCACTTTAAGAGTAACAATTACTGGTATCACCGAATATACTCATGTGTCCACCCTCTAATAATGTGACAAAAAAAGGAAATAGACCCTCAGCTTCCAGAATCACTAACCTGTAGTAGAAGCGAGTGATGCTTTGAGCTGGAAGCGGTTGTTTTTTCATTAGTGCTATCTCCAACCACTTTATTAAGCTCCGCCTGCAAAAAGTAGTTTGTTCGACAAGGAAAAGCTACACTGATTGGTATGAATTCACCATCATTTATATGCATTACAGTTGTGAGCTTCAGTTGTTTCAATGATTAATTAAAAAATTTAATCATGGATAATAATAAATTAAATGAGTCCCCTATAGATGAGGATGAGTGAAATGCATCCATTTTTAGTCTCCTCTAAATTGTAATCTAATCTCATTTTTCATGCATGAAATTAGTGAAAAATAAATTTCATGTTAAAATATACAATTAAGAAATAAGGTCAACTCAAATATACTCTCGTCCTCTCTGTGTGGTTAGAGCCCAATATTCCAGTTCTATATTATTTGTTTCAGAAATAGTAATCATCACTATAAAATGTATGCCCTGACACCAAGAAAAAGATGCAAATTATGCATCAAATACATTAGCACCTAGACGGCAATGGTGTATCAAGTTTACCTTTATTGATGTTGCCAAGATGGGGACAAGATGACTCTGGGCATTCACCTTAAATCCATCAGTATTAACGTTCCTGTTCAGAAGAAGCATAAATATATAAGCTTCTTTGTTCCAAACCCAATTAAAGATGAGAAGAACAATCGAAACCCATATCATATAAACAAAACTATATTAAAATACCAACAGATATGTTAATTGCAAGCATAAACTACTGACAAAGTGATTCATCTAGTAAGAGAACCTGTCCAAATGAATTGCCAGGGTAGGAATTCGCATGATGGGCTCCTCAATTCTAACTAGTTTATGAGAGTAAGAAACAGAACCATCTTTTTCTTCTCTAGTTATCACTCGTCCTGCAACAGTCAAGTCGCGGTCAAACCACGTATACCACAAACCACCTCCATATGTTTGGACACCAACCTCCAAATACCCGCCTTTTGTTACCTGGCCACTCCGCCCATTAACAAAACCCAAGTTGAAGTATTTCCTCAAAACAAGCACTCATTTTGATAAATAAAGGTCTGTTCAATACATTTCATTTTTTCTTTAGAAAAAGCATAGAAAATCAAAGACATACAAATTGGAAATCACCTTAGAAACAGGCTTCAGCTTTAGGCACGGACTATCAGTATGAGCGCCCACTATATGAAATCCATTTCCAGCAACATATCTGGGCATAAGTCACAGCACATCAGTGATTAAACAAATAAAATGTAAGATAAACGTAAAAGCTCATCAACTATACAGTAGCACAATCGTTTAATTGCTCAAAATTATTTCACGAATTCTCCTCTAGTTCACATGCAGCAGCTCATTAAATTGCAGTTGAAACACTACAGTCGTTTATTCAACTTGTATCTGAAAACATGGAACATTCAGCTCAATGAAACAACCAAACTGATCACAGAGTCAATATGAAAAATTAAATCGAAAACAGTGAAAAAGAAAGAAAGAAAAAACGAATATTTACTTTTTACCAATGGCGAAAGCGATAATAGTAGAATGATTTCTGGTGAAGAAGTATCTCTTGCCAGCTTCCAACTTCCAATCTTCTCTCTCTGAAATCTGCTCATACCCCACTTTTATCAAACGCCTCTTCGCCTCATCTGATACATAATTTTTTTTTTAAAAAAATTAACTTTTTTTTTCACTCTATTCACTTCATGAAATGAATCAAATCTCGTTAACATAACAACAAGTGAAGGAAAGTTGGATTTTATTTACCAACGGCGTGAAAGGCTGTGGGAGAAGCGTTTAAGAAGTGGATAAAATCAGACACGATTGGGTTCACTTCTTCGCCGTTCGACGCTGTAACTGCCATTGCCTCTCTCTCTCTCTCTCTCCCCCTCTGACTCCGTTGATTTCGTTTTGATTGATTAAAAGTTCAGTCGATTCTCATCTTCGCTCTGCTTCTAAGACGTGTATTTATAATAAATCTGGATTGTGGATCTTGCCTTGGCGTTGGATTTAAGGAACATAGAACTGGGAGAGCTTATGCTTTGCATTTTGGGCTTTTTGGCCCATTTACATTTTAGATTCCCTCATAATTACATGACACGTTTATGGAGCCAAACCAGAGCCGACTCAGTTGAGCCTGCGGGACGGCTGAAAGAAATTCTTGGAGGATGTAAGGGGTTGTTTCGGTAATTCCATATTATTGTGAAACTCCTTTTGCCGGGAAAAATAAATCGATTCTGTTAGTTAACTATATAAGAAACCGTTTCTTTATATGCATTATATGACAAAAACGACCTTTCTTTGTCCCTGATAATCACCAAGAATCCGAGGATATTTTAGACCTTTGACCTCAAATCAAGATTGTTCATTGGCCGTCACCGAAACTACTCCGTCTCTCACAAACTAATGTTTCAAGATTCAGTACAGAGAAGAACAAAGATCCACGACCATAAGAGTTTCATTTCAGTTGCAAAGAAATTAAATCAAGCAAAGATTTAATGGCGAAAGCAAGGAACGTTAAGAACTGCTTCTTCACACTGACCGCATCACCATTGTTTCACCTTTTCTCAATCTCTCCATTCACTTCTCTTCTCTTTTCTCCTAAGAAAAGTCCAAGAAGCCACCAGAAACTCTTTACTCCACAGAGCTTCACCATCTTCTCTCTCTCACTCTTATTTACTTTCACTTTCTTGGGGGTTTCCATTCTTAACTTCATACAAAGTTTTCAAGACCCAGTTCCTTGCTCTCTCATCTCCCCACCTTCTTCATTTTCAGTCCCTATACACTCTGCTAGACTCTTAGCTTCCTTTGCATCAACCAGCTCTTACAAAGAAGATGACGAGCCAAGTTTGGGTGATGGTGTAATGGTGCCATTACCGGCTCAAGTAGTGGCTGGAAATTTGTCTGATGAGGAAAGAGAATTTTGGCAGCAGCCGGACGGTAAAGGGTACAAGCCTTGTTTGGATTTTAGTATTGCATATAGAAGAAAGTCCGCAAAGATTTCCAAGGAGAGAAAGAAGTTCTTGGTGGTGGTGGCCTCGGGAGGATTGAACCAGCAGAAGAATCAGATTGTTGATGCTGTTGTTATTGCCAGGATTCTTGAAGCAGCCTTGGTTGTGCCAGTCTTGCAGGTCAATTTGATCTGGGGAGATGAGAGGTAAAAGTTAATCTACTTTAATAGATGATTATGTGACCTGAGTAAAGTGGATGATTGGTTTTATGTGAGTAATATTACTTGTAAAATGTTATGAACTTATGTTAAAACATGAATATCGCAGAACAGAAACACAAATATTTCAGGTTTTTGTATGCTTTCTGGAATTCTTAGAGTTTACAGATAGTAATTTCTGGAGAATACTTCTATTGTGAGGTGTTTAAAATTTGCTTGATGATAACTGTAGTGAGTTCTCGGACATTTTCGATGTCGAGCACTTCAAAAAGACTTTGAAAGCTGATGTAAGAGTTGTATCATCCCTGCCCTCAACACATTTGATGTCAAGACAGTCCATTGAAAACCAGCTCCCTTACAATATTTCTCCATTTTGGATCCGCGCCAGATTCTTCAAACAAGTATGTGTGAAAATTCTTCTCTGATGTGTTTTCCCTTGTAGTAGAACGCTTTGACTCAATTTTGCTTTGCATTGATAGCTAATTAAACTGACATTGTGATGCAGAAGCATACTTGCAATAGACATGAATATTTTATCTCCTCGTAGCCATAGTCATATACTTATGTTCACTTGGTTCACGCAGCTTAATGAAGAAGGTGTTCTTGTACTAAAAGGGTTAGATTCTAAACTCTCCAAGAATCTTCCACCTGATCTTCAGAAGCTTCGGTGTAAGGTACATTGTGAAGTTTAGATTAGTAAATCATCATCATCATCATAGCTACGGCGCCAACCTGTGATCATGTTTCATCCATTTCGTTTGTGAATCGCAGGTAGCATTCCATGCTTTAAGGTTTGCTGCCCCGATTCAGGAACTTGGGATTCGGCTTGCAAGGAGAATGTGGATTGAAGGTCCATATATTGCTCTCCATCTCCGACTGGAGAAGGATGTGTGGGTCAGAACCGGATGTCTCACCGGTTTAGGCCCAGAATATGATGAAATCATTGACAAAATTCGGGAATCTGAACCCAGGTATCTTACTGGAAAGTTGAACATGAGCTACATTCAAAGAAGACTTGCTGGTCTATGTCCCCTCAATGCAGCAGAGATGGCAAGGTAAATCAGAAACCAAAAAATAAAAATAAAAATTGAACTGTAGGGCTCATTTCTTGGTTCAGACTCTTTATACTTTGATTTAAGTTGACACATAATGTTTTAATTGGTGAAGGTTTTTGAAGGCTTTGGGGGCACCAGGCAGTGCAAGAGTATACATTGCTGGAGGAGAGCCATTTGGGGGTCCTTCAGCATTGCAGCCACTTGCTGCAGAATTTCCGAACTTAGTGACCAAGGAGATGCTGGCACGAGAAGGTGAACTTTCACCGTATATCAACAGGTCCTCGGCTCTTGCTGCATTTGATTACATTGTCGCACTGAACAGTAATGTCTTTGTGCCTTCCCATGGTGGAAACATGGGCAGAGCCATGCAGGTTAGTGTGAGTTAAGGCTGCTGTTTCCACAACGAACTCCTAATTGTTCAGGCCATTTAACACCTACATATTCATACATGCTCATGGCTATTGTAGTAAGATCAGAGGTAATATTTTATACAAGTTGTCTAATGCGATGTTGATTAAATTGACAGGGTCACCGTGCCTACGTGGGTCACCGGAAGTACATAAAGCCAAACAAGCAAGCTATGCTTCCTTTTTTTGAGGACTCTGCAATATCTCAAGAAGAATTCGGAAGCATCATAAGAGAGCTTCACAGGAAATCTCAGGGGCATCCTGAGCCAAGGACTAACAAGAGAGACCGAGATGTTACTTCATATCCAGTGCCTGAGTGCATGCGTCAACACAGCACTGGCATTTTTTCAGCAACTTAATTAGTGTCCAATTTGTTAGTCATCTGGAACTGGTTTGTAATTTTTTCCCTAGCGATACTAATCAAAGCATGTATGGTTTTTTGTATTTACAAATTTCCATCACCAATGATAGCCTCAGTAGCCATTGCAATTACTAATAGAGCATCAGTAACCATTGAAAATGTAAGCCAGAGTACATATATAACAGAGCAAATTTAAGCATCAATGACATACAATAACATACAACAGAACCAGGCAAGCCTACCCAACATTATTGAAGACTAAATACTTGAAGGAAAAGAAAGAAGAAACGTGTTGAATTCTCCAGATCCGAACACCCACAACTTTGATATCAATTGTTGAACACAATAGAGTATAAATGAAACGCTTTTATTAATACTCTTATACACTAAACACAACATTCACAATACAAATTTTAACAGCTATCACTCTTTTTCACTTATAACATAGTACTCACAATTCAACACTCACATACTTTTTCTTGAGCTTATTACTTGCTTAATTCTTTAACAACTCTAAACACTTGATCACTACCTCCCACTCGATCAAGTTCTTTACTTGATCACTTCTTTATCACTAGATTAAATTTTTAAATATTTGATCACTCTTTATACTAGATCAAGTAACTAAGCACTTGATGTCTAAATCAAATGAGGAGGGGGTATTTATACTTGTTGTCATTAAATTTAAATTATACAAATTAAATATTTTAAAAATATATTAAACATATAAATTTCCATACTTATTATTTTTAAAAATATCTCTTCCTACATTGAATATTTCTAAAACTTGGACTTGGACTTTGGTTCTAGAATCCTCAAAATCTTGGGTTTGAGCTTTAATTTTAGAATCCTTCAAATCTTAAGTTTGGACCTTGGTTCTAGATTACTTCATGTCTTGGGTTTGGACCTTAAACTTAAAATGTTCCATGTGTTGAATTTGGACTTTGTAGTATTGGATTTTGTTATGAACCTAAAGTTGGTGTTGTTATTTTTAATAAAAAGGACTCGAAGTTCCATTAGCAAGATCATAATCCATTCAAAATCTAATCACTTCGAGAAAGAGCGAAGCCTTTTTGCCGATTTCTTGATATAGCGGTTGAGGTTGTTAAGGTAATCAAAATAGTTGAGACCAAATCGAACATTGTATTTTGACCCCATTTCCATGTTGTCCATCAATGACCAAATGAAGAACCCTATGACATTGACTCCCTCCTGCAAATGATAAATCATATCAGATTAACTACAGTATGAATGCAGCTATAATTCCAGCCATAAAGGTTTATATGTAGAGATAAAGATAATTTTATCATAATATTTTAGGCTAATTAACAATTTTACTCCCGTTAGATATAAAATATCAAATTTTGCTCTAATCCGTTAATTTTTGCAGTCAGTTTTAATGGTGGAAGGGTTAAAATGTAATCTAGCAATATAAATAAATTATTCATTGAACACGTATTACAATATTACCCATTCATTGTCTTTTTCGAATACGTGGCACAATCTCATCTATTAAGTTAATTTAATATAATTTTAAAAATAAACTAATAATATGACACGTGTTAAAATATGATTAGGACTTATAGACACATGTCACTATATAATTGGTTTATTTTTTAAAAATAAATTAAAAAATCAAAAATAAAAACTAACACTGTCTCTGGCGACTTTTTTTCGATGATACGCCAATAACAAAACTTTATCAAATTTACATTATTGAACTCTATTTTTCTTAATCTACACAGTAGTGAGATCATTTTTGATTAAAAAAAAGGACCAAAAAATAGTCAAAAATAGATCGGTCGTCGCCACCACGCTCCACCATTTTTGACCATTTTCTAGTCTTTTTTTTAATAAAAAATGATCCCACCACTGTAGATCAAGAAAAATGGAGTCCAATAATGTAAATTTGATAAATTTTTATTGTCGGCGTGTCACCGACAACCTGTCGGCCGCCGTTTTCGGCGACAATGCCAGTTTTTATTTATTTTATTGATAATATAACTAATTATACGATGACACGTGTCCATTTATATATTATGGGTAAAATAATAAAAGTATATTAAATGTAAATTTTTCATTCAAATTGACGGCAAAAATTAACAGATTATGGCAAAATTGAATATTTTATATCTACCGAGAAAAAAATTGTTAATTAACTTAAAACGTTATGGTAAAATTATCTTCATCCCTTTTATATATATATCAAAATATTTTTGGGCGAAGTTATAGCAAATATTTTGCTAATTAAATTTGATATATTTGAATTGAGCCAAGGCTTTAACATTCAACCCAAAAGACTGTAAATAATAAATCGTATCAGATTAACTACATGAATGCAGCTATAATTCCAACCATAAAGGTTTATATATATATAGCAAGACTTCATGCAGCTATAATTCCAGCCACAAGGTTTATATATATATAGCAAGACGTTTTGGGCGAAGTTGTAGCAAATATTTTGCTAATTAAATTAGATATATTTGAATTGAACGAAGGCTTTAACATTCAATTAAAAAATTAGTTTATTAGGTGGTGTGATTTTTCTCATGAAACTTTTGCCGGTAGAGAGAGCAACATCGGAGCTTCGTTCGACACATTAAGTGTTCACCACACTTTTAAACTTTAGAGCTTAACTCTGATACTACTATTAGGGGATTAAACCAATGATCCAACATTTAATCCAAAAGACTTAACTTATTAAGTAGTGTGGTCATTCTCTTTATAAACTCTTTTATTTTTTCACTCTTTTTTTATATAGGATAACAACTCAACACTTGAATGTGTTCAATAATCGTCTTGCAATGCTTCTTCCCGTGGTATGGAATCATCTCTTTTTGAAGGAAACCCTGTTCCAAAAGAGACATAATTATTAAACTGCAATATTTTTCACTAAAAGACCTGTACTTAATTCAATAATAGTGAAAAGAAGTATATGCAGATTAACAGCCAGTGGTAAATCCAACCAACCATTTTCAGTGATATATATTTTAGGGTCTTTGTAGTCCCTCTTCAGATGAATAAGTATGTCCCATGGTCCATCTGGGTAAATGTAAATGGCATCACTCCCTTCAGCCTGCAAATTAAGGAAAGAATTTAGTAATCAAATTAACATTATGTCACCTTCTTCCTTGCAAGAACAATAATTAATCTCAACTACAAACTTCTCAAAAGAATTGAGTGTTATGCGATCTAATGACTCTTAAATGAAACCGATCAAAATTTACTTTTTGTGACATTTTTTCAACCAGCACTAGGTTTTACATTCTCCAATTGTCGCCTATTGGCTTTCTATTCTTGTCCACTGTCACAAAGCACAAGAAGCAAATCCTTCCATCAGATACGGATTTCCCAGTTCTTTAATTTTACAAGCTCAAGCATGGGGATTGATATGTCCCTTTAAGATCAACATGCTGGAATTGATCAAAGCTCTGATATTTTTTGACTTCAAATGGAATTGATTTTGCATATTGCGAAGTGTAGTAATTGACACCCATAAAAAAAAGTAGGATCTTTGAACTAAAATTTTCTCCTCTTCTAAGAAGCTTGGAAGTGCTTCCCTAACCAAAGCCTTCATATAAAATGGATAATCGCCGTAAACAACTGGATCCGTGTAAGAAGTTTTGTAATTTTTGAGAATAGTAAAAAAATATGGGTCATTTCTTAATTTAGTAAAATATATAATTTTGTAAATTTTTTTAACCAAATAGTTTTAAAATGCACAAAAATGCCGTTATTATATATATACACACTCTCGTACCTCTAATTTTTGCGGCTTCTAAATTTAAACTTGCATTTATAATATAAAAAAAAATTCAAGAAATATATATATCTTTCTTGTACTATTTAAATTAAATCATGTCAATTTAAAATATTTAGATAAAACCTATTTGTTATTTTAACAAAAGTATGGTTAAAGAACATAATTATAGTGTCATATAAGTATTTAAATTTAAATTTGTATTTATTTATTAAAATTATATTTATTTTACTTAATTATATTATTTATCAATTATTTAATTTAATTATATTATTTATTTAATTTTTATTTTTATTAAGGTATTATAAAAATAGAGTTATTATAGTTTTTATTGACCATTCATCAAATTAAATAATTCTAAATGAGCTGTAGATGTTGACATTTAGATGTTTGTTACATGCAATAATTTAAACAATGTGCCAAAATGATAGTCTGCAATTATCAATCTCTTAGAAACTACACTTTTTTTATAAATAGAAAAATATATTTCAAAGTATATAATAAAGTAATAAATACAATTTAAGATTAAAAAAAATATAAGTGTGACCACATGTAATCATTATTACAAAATTTAATAAATAATATACTTAAAAATATAATTGTTGAAGCGGAAGCACACAAACAAGTTAAATAATTCACCCAAGTAATATAATAATGCAGAACAAGTTATTAAAGAATAAAAGAGAGAAAGGGTAGAAGAAGAACACACAAAGAATTACGTAGTTCGGCAATTTACCTACGTCCACGGCAGATCAAGATCACACTCTTATCTTATTATGAATCACAAGGCAACCACAAAGTATGCCTATTACAAGAAAGATCACAAAAAAAACTCTCTCTTTCTCTCTAGGGATTTTCTCTCACAAAGAACCACTAAGAATAATCACTAAGATTATTATTAATCACCAAGATCTCTCTAAGATCACAAAGATCACTCTAACTTGACCACAAAGATTGTCAAGATCACAAAGTTATGTTTACAAGCCAATTGATAGCCTTTATATAGGCATTGGGATGTCCTAGGTTTTCCCTATACGTGTGGGAGTCGTATTTGGGAGTCCTAGAGCCAGTGGGAGACGAAATTAGGAAGTTTCCTAATTTTGGGATACTGTTCTCGCGTCCAGTGCTGTAGCGCTGGGATCTCGTCGCTCCAGCGCTGGCGCGCTTCTGCTGAGCGCTGCAGTGCTGAGTGTTCTGTTCTGGCGCTGCGGCGCCCACTCTTGGTCGTCGCGGCGCTGGTCGCATGGTGCGCCTTCTCATTTTTCGCCTCCTTTCGCGTCCGTCTTTGATCCGTGTGCACCCTACACACTTGGCTTGATCCCCAAATCATATTCCAATGATTTTTAATCAATATTCTCACAAATCCCCTCCTTGATTCAGAATCATTCACGAAGTAAATCGATCTCTCATTTCCGCATCTTCGATCACCCTCACAAAGTAGTGACTCCGGTTAAGTCCTTGCATATGACGAACTTAACCGAGGGCAGTGGCTTAGTCAACATATCAGCAGGGTTTTTAGATGACGCTATCTTTGTCAGACTAACTTCACCACTTTGGACAATCTCACAAATGTAATGGAGTCTCACATCAATGTGTTTCGACCTCTCATGGAACACTTGATGCTTGCTTAGGTGTATGGCACTCTGGCTGTCATAGTATACACCGGTGTTTACATCTTTATGAGCCAATATCGCCGCGTATATGCCTTTTAACCACACGGCCTCCTTTATAGCTTCACCAATAGCTATGTACTCTGCCTCTGTGGTAGAAAGTGCAACCATATGTTGTAGAACTGATCTCCAACACACACTACACCCAAACACTGTGAATACGTAGCCCGTCAACGATCTTCTCTTGTTAAGATCACCTGCATAATCTGAGTCTACATACTCTTTTACCATTTCATTGCTGTCCTCATCCCTCTTATACACCAACCCGTGATTCGACGTTCCCTTGAGATATCTCAGAATCCACTTTACTGTAAGCCAGTGATCTTTACCCGGATTCGCCATGTATCTACTCACCACACTCACAGCCTGTGCTATGTCTGGTCTTGTGCAAACCATTGCATACATGATACTCCTCACAGCGCTTGCATACGGTACTTTGCTCATCTGCAGTTTCTCATCCTCGGATGTCGGTGACTGTGCTGTTGACAGTCTGAAATGTATGGCCAAAGGAGTAGAGACAGCCTTCGCGTTTGACATACTGAACTTCTCCAGAATTTTGACTATATATCGCTATTGGGACAAGAAGATAACATCTCTTCTTTCCCTCACAATGTCCATACCCAAAATTCTCTTCGCTGCTTCTAAATCCTTCATTTCAAATTCGCCACTTAACTGCTTCTTGAACTTTTGTATTTCTTCCATATTTTTGCATGCGATCAACATATCATTGACGTATAGAAGCAAATACATCATCCCACAACTCATGTTCTTGAAGTACACGCATCTATCATACTTGCTCCTACTAAAGACACAAGCCATCATAAACTTATCAAATCTCTTATACCACTGTCTAGGTGATTGCTTTAACCCGTATAATGACTTCTTTAGCAAACAAGCATGATCTTCTTTACCGAGCTCCTCGAACCCTTGCGGCTATGCCATGTATATTGTTTCTTCAAGCTCTCCATGTAGAAAAGCTGTCTTTACATCCATCTGCTATAGATGTAAATCAATGTTTGCACACATAGCTAACAAAATCCTAATAAATGTGTGCTTGACAACTGGAGAGAATATCTCATGAAAATCGACTTCCTCTCTCTGAGTAAAACCTTGTGCTACTAACCTAGCCTTAAATCTTGTAGGCTCAATCCTTGGTATCCCCTCCTTCACCTTATACACCCACTTGCACCCGACTAGCTTCTTTTGAGGTCTCTCCACCAACTTCCAGGTATTGTTCTTCCTAAGAGAACAAATTTCTTCTTCCATGGCCTGCTGCCATTCTTTTTTGTTTTCACTCTTCATAGCCTCACCATATGTCCTAGGCTCATCATACTCAAGAGTGTAAGCAGAAAAAGCATGAGCAACTAAGTCTGCTTGTGCATACCTGACTGGTGGGTTAATCGTTCTCCTTAGCCTGTCTCTAGCAAGCTGGTACTCTTCAAGTTCTAACTCAGGAGTTCTAGTTTTCTTTTGGGTGGACTTGGAGGAACACGCCGGTGTTCTTAGTTCATCTTCAAGGATTTCCTTGTTGAAGTGTTGATCTAGAGGCATATCAGATCCGTTTTTAGGCGCTACTTCATCTTCTATTGACTCAGGTGCTGAGTTTTCCTTGGTCATAGGTTCTTCTTTCTCATCTACTTGGGAGGTTTTCAACATCGTCATCTCATCGAACGTCACATCACGGCTTATGATACTCCTTGGTGGTGTTAAGTCTTTACACCACACCTTGTATTCTTTTACTCCTTCGAGATATCCTATGAATACCCATTTGATAACTCTAGGTTCCAACTTTCCCTTCTTAACATGTACAAAGGCAGTGCAACCAAATATTCTAAGATGGTCATACTTTGGAGGATTGCCAGACCATTTCTCTTCTGGCGTCTTGAAGTCAATGAGGAGAGACTTCTGTTTATCAAGTAAGCAGCAGTCACTACAGCTTCTCCCCAGAATATCTTGGACATCTTCGCATTGGTAAGCATGCATCTAACCCTTTCAAGTAGGGTCCTGTTCATCCTCTCAGCTACCCCATTCTGTTGCGGTGTTGATCTTACTGTTCTGTGCCTTGCAATCCCATGCTTGGCACAAAACCCATCAAACTCTCTGTTGCAAAACTCGAGGCCGTTGTCAGTTCTCAACCTCTTCACTCTTTTGCCAGTTTGATTCTCAACAAGAGCCTTCCAAGTCTTGAACACATCAAATACTTGATCCTTACTCTTCAACACATAGACCCACAGCTTCCTCGAATAGTCATCAATCAAGCTGAGAAAATATCTAGCACCACCACGAGTAGCTGTCTGAGCTGGTCCCCAAAGATCCGAGTGTATGTAGTCAAGAGTCCCCTTAGTCTTATGCTCGCCGGTACTGAACCTCACTCTATGTGCTTTCCCTAGCACACAATGCTCACAAAATTCCAAGGGTTGGAACTTATCCTCACCAAACGCCTTTTGACTATATAACTCCTTTAGGTTTCTCTCGCCTAAGTGTGCCAGTCTAAGATGCCATAACTTAGTTTGCATACTCTCATCATCTACAGAGAATAGTGCATAACCACTCACGACTTCACCCTTAAGCACATAAACACCTTTGTGCTTCTCTCCTCTCATCACCACCATGTAACCTCTCAAAACTCTTAAAACCCCTCCGTCGATCCTGATGGAACACCCATTCTGGTCTAAAGTCCCTAGTGAGATCAAGTTTCTCTTCAAGTCAGGAACATACCTAACATCTGTCAACTCTCTCACTCGCCCATCATGCAGCCTAAGCTTAACACTACCAATTTTCATCATCTGACATGCAACGTCATTACCCATTAAGACCTTACCACCACTAATAGGCTGGAAATTTGTAAACCAAGACTTGTGCGGGCACATGTGAAAAGTACAACCAGAATTTAAAACCCATTGTTCAGAGTTTATACCATCAGTAGCGACGAGTGTCTCTGCGCTGTCATAGCTATCATCATAGGCAAGCGCAGCATCCGCTTTCTTCTTGTCCTGTGCTTTCTTCTTGTCCTGTGCTTTCTTCTCAGGACAATCCTTTATGAAGTGCCCCTCTTTCTTGCAGCAATAGCACTTCCTAGGAGTCCTAGACTTTGACCTTGAGCCTTTTTTCTTCCCATCTCTATATGAGGGCCTTCCTCTTACAGATAAACTTTCTGCATTGCCCTCAGCCTGCTTTTCTAATAACTTTGAGTTTAATGATGATTTCACATCACTCATCGTTAAACTCTCTCTGCCGTAGAGTAGCGTATCAACAAAACTCTCATAGCTCTTGGGGAGTGAACTCAGCAGGATAATTGCTCTATCTTCATCTTCTATCTTGATGTTGATAGACTCAAGATCAATGATGATCTTATTGAAGGCGTCTATATGATCTTTCATCGGCGTCCCCTCTGACATGGACAACTGATACAGCTTCTTCTTTATATATAGTCTATTGGCCAACGATTTCCTCATATAAAGAGAGTCAAGCTTCTTCCAAAGATCTATTGCCGTCGTCTCACCTGCTACTTCCCTTAGTACTTCATCGCTCAATGACAGAACGATTGTGTTATGAGCTCTTTCTTGAATGTCCCTTCTTTCTGCTTCTACTTTAGATGACTCTGGCGTCTTCTCTTCATCACTAGATGGAGCTGCAGTCTCCTCTAATGCCGAACCAAGTCTTTGGCTCACCAACAACGCCTTAACCTTCATCTTCCACAAATTGAAGTCATTCGTACCGTTGAATTTCTCTACCTCATACTTGGGTGTGGCCATGTTTGCTTAGAACCAAAGCTCTGATACCCATTTGTTGAAGCGGAAGCACACAAACAAGCTAAACAATTCACCCAAGTAATATAATAATGCAGAACAAGTTATTAAGGAATAAAAGAGAGAAATGGTAGAAGAAAAACACACAAAGAATTACGTGGTTCGGCAACTTGCCTACGTCCACGGCGGATCAAGATCACACTCTTCTCTTATTATGAATCACAAGGTAACCACAAAGTATGCCTATTACAAGAAAGATCACAAAGAAAACTCTCTCTTTCTCTCTAGGGATTTTCTCTCACAAAGAACCACTAAGAATAATCATTAAGATTATTATTAATCACCAAGATCTCTCTAAGATCACAAAGATCACTCTAACTTGACCACAAAGATTGTCAAGATCACAAAGTTATGTTTACAAGCCAATTGATAGCCTTTATATAGGCATTGGGACGTCCTAGGTTTTCCCTATACGTGTGGAAGTCGTATTAGGGAGTCCTAGAGCCAGTGGGAGACGAAATTAGGAAGTTTCCTAATTTTGGGATACTGTTCCCGCGTCCAGTGCTGTAGCGCTGGGATCTCATCGCTCCAGCGCTGGCGCGCTTCTGCTGAGCGCTGCGGCGCTGGATTCATGGCGCTGCGGTGCTGAGTATTCTGTTCTGGCGCTGCGGCGCCCACTCTTGGTCGTCGCGGCGCTGGTCGCATGGTGCGCCTTCTCGTTTTTCGCCTCCTTTCACATCCGTCTTTGATCCGTGTGCACCCTACACACTTGGCTTGATCCTCAAATTATATTCTAATAATTTTTAATCAATATTCTCACAATAATAAAATTAAATAATTAATAAATAATATAATTAAATAACACCATATTTTAATAAATAAATACATTAAAAAAAATATATATAAATTTTAAATAAATTATATGAGTGCGTCATGTCAATTTGAAATATTTAAATAAAATTTATTTATTATTTTAACAAATATATGGTTAGAAAATATAAATATAGTGTCATACAAGTATTCTTTCATTATGTAATGTAATTAATTGTGACTTTTCTGACCATAATATCTCATATTTACTTCAAGAATGTGATATATTTTGTCTGAAAGGTTAGATTCAATTCTTTATCAATCTCGTATTTTTTTTATTTGTATTTTTTGTATTACAAAGTGCAAGTTTAAATTTAGAAGTCACAACATTTGGAGAGTTGTGAGATGTATATATAAAATAAGGGTATTTTTGTTTATTTTTAAACTATTTGACTACAAAAATTATAAAATTTTATATTTAAGTAAATTAATAAAGACCCATAATTCTAAAAAAAATTTAAATTGTAGTATCAACACTTAAAAAAAAAATTAAATTACTCGGGCAAAAGACCAACAAACCTTTAGCTGTAGTACCAACACTACAAATATAAAAATAAAATTAGAGATGTCTGATGTAGGGATGGGCAAACTCAGTTCGATTTTTGAAAAAAAAAATTGAAAATTGAATCGAGCTCATAGCGAACCAAACCGGTTCGGTTTATAGATTTGGTTCAATTTTCAATTTTTTAGTTCAATTTTTGATTTTTTGATTCGATTTTTAATTTTTTAGTTTGGTTTCGATTTTTCGGTTCAGTTTGGCTCAAATGAACTTAATTTAGACTTATTTTTTGTTTGGTTTTTTTTAATATTTTTAAATTTTTTTGATTTTTTGATTATTATGTTTTTAAAATTCAAATTTTCAGTTCGATTTTTTAAATTAAAAAATCAAAAACAAAATCAATTAAGGAAAAAATTGAACCGAACTAACTGGTTTGGTTTGATTTTTCGGGTCTGATTTGATTTTTCAATTTTTCGATTTTTCGATTTTTCGATTTTTCAATTTTTTTGCCTAACTCTAATCTAACGAGTCATTTTATAATGCGGTTTTTAAGTAATAGAGAAAAATTTCTAGGACTTTCTACTTTTGAGCAATTTTAGCATTAATACCAGGCTGACAAAAATATAATTGCCATGCTCCTCTCTTTGTGAGGAAGACTTTGGGAGCATCATAATAAGAAAGCTGTACAGGAAATTTCTGTGCAATGAGTGTAACCATTAATGAAAATGGAAGCCAGAGTGTGTAACAGAAGTAATTTAAGCATCAAATCACATGCGATACCATACAAAAGAGCCAGTCAAGTCTAGCCTGCATAATTATTGCAGACCAAATAATTAGAGGAAAGGAAAGAAGAAAAAAGATTTGAAGTTTCGCTGTCAGGTAAATCCCTGATTAACCTAAAAAATCTGTTCACTCCAAGAAAGAGCGGAGCCAGTTTGCCGATTTCTTGGGGTAGCGGTTGAGGTTGTCGAGGTAATCAACGTAGTTGAGACCAAATCGGACACTGTAGCCTGAGCCCACTTCCATGTTGTCCATCAATGCCCAGATGAAGAACCCTTTCACTTTCACTCCCTCCCTGCAATTGATCAAATATTATTGGCTTGGATTTCCTATCCTTTACATACATATATAGCAGTACATTTTTGGCTAAATTGTAGCATATTTTTTCTTTACTAATATATTTAATTCTTACTTTCTGGCTTCTTTAACAGCATTAAGATGTGCTAGAATGTGTTCAATTCGGTAATCGTCTTGCAATGCTTCTTCCCGTGGGATTGAATCGTCTCTTTTTGAAGGAACCCCTGTTAACATAATTTAATCAACTCCAATATTCTTTACTAAAAGTCCAGCAGATAAACTCAGTAATAGTAATAGAAGTATATGCAAATTTATCACCCGGTAAATCCAACCAACCATTTTCAGTGACATATATTTTCGGGCCTTTGTAGTCTCTCTTTAGATGAATAAGGATATCTCTTAGTCCATCTGGGTAAATGTAGATGGCATCGCTCCCTTCAGCCTGCAAATTAAAGAAAGAATTTATTAACCAAATTAACAGTACGTCAAGTCACCTCCTTGTTTGCAAGAATAATAATCTTTGACTACAAAATACCCAAAAGACGACTGTTATGTGATCTAATGATTCTTAAATGAAACCGAGCTAAAAATACTTTTTTTTTTCGTGACATTTTCTTCAACCAGTACTAGCTTGTAGCGTTCTCACCTTATCGCCAATCGGCTTTCCGTTCTTGTCCACTGTCACAAAGCACAAGAAGCAAATCCTTCCATCAGAAACGGATGTCCAGTTCTTTAATTATGCAAGTAAAGTATTGGAATTAATGTTGTACCTGTTAATTACTCAAATGTAAAGAGGAAGAAGAAAGAAATGCAAATAAGAAGAACAAAGAAGAAGAAGAAGAAGAAGAATCGGTTCTATCTTGCAAAAGTGAGAGCAAAATGATAAGAAACAATACATGTGGAAAATGAGAAATAAGAGAAATATAAACAAACTAGTAAACGACTAAAATACCCTTCTAATAAATATTCTAATACCCCCCCTCAAACTCACGATGCAGCAGCAAGAAGCATCGAGAGTTTGCTAACTAGAAAACGAAAACGTGAAATAGAATGCGACTTAGTAAAAAAGTCAGCAAGCTGCAAGGATGAAGAAACAAAAGGCAACGTAATGGTGCCATTCTTGAGGTGATGACGAGTAAAATGACAATCAATTTCGATGTGCTTAGTCCGCTCATGAAAGACTGAGTTGTGAGCAATCTGAATAGCACTTTTGTTATCACAATACATAGGAGTGGGAGAAGAAAGGGAAACACCCATATCGGCAAGTAACCAACGTAACCAAACAATCTCTTTGGTAGTAGATGCCATAGCACGGTACTCTGCTTCAGTAGAAGATTGAGAGACAACAGTTTGTTTCTTGCTTTTCCACGAAATAAGAGAATCCCCCAAAAAGATACAAAAACCAGTAACAGACTTGCGACTTGTAGAATCACGACCATGATCAGCATCAGAATATGCACACAGTTCCAATGAAGAAGTGGATGGAAGTAAAAGACTATGAAAAATGGTACCCCGCAGATACCGCAAAATACGAAGAACAGCTGCCCAATGAATGGTAGTAGGAGAAGCAACAAACTGACTAACAATATGAACAACATATGCAATATCTGGACGAGTGATAGTGAGGTAGACCAAACTGCCAACAATAGTGCGATATAAGGTAGGGTCTGACAAAGGATTACCATCTGAAGGAGAATACTGAACATTGAGCTCACAAGGAGTATCAACAGTTCTAGTATCAGTGAGACAAGCACGCTCAAGAATATCAGCAGTGTACTTAGATTGAGAGAGAAGATAGCCTTTTGGAGAGAAGGCAACTTCAATACCCAGAAAGTACCGTAAAGGGCCCAAATCCTTCATTTCAAACTGATGAGTTAATTCTGACTTTAATACTGCAATACCATCAACATCATCACCAGTAATAATCATATCATCAACATATAGAGAAAGCAAAATACGACCAGTAGTGGTGCACTTGACAAAAAGAGCGGAGTCATGATTACTGGAGGAAAACCCAAGAGAAGTGATAACAGTAGAAAACTTCTCAAACCAAGCTCGAGGTGCCTGTTTGAGACCATATAGAGCTTTCTTAAGCTTGCAAACTTCACCATGCTTATGAGAAATACCAGGCGGGGGAACCATGTAAACTTCTTCATGTAAATCACCATTCAAGAAAGCATTCTTAACATCCATCTGAGATATATTCCACTGGCGAACAGATGCAATTGCAATAAGAGTACGAACAGTAGTCATTTTTGCAACAGGAGCAAAAGTCTCCTCATAATCCATACCATACTGCTGAGAAAACCCCTTTGCTACCAATCTAGCTTTGTAGCGTTCAACAGACCCATCAGACTTGGTCTTGATTTTATATACCCAACGAGAACCAATTGTACTTTTACCAGAAGGTAAAGGTACCAAATCCCAAGTACCAGTTTTTTGCAAAGCAGAAAGTTCGTCAGTCATAGCATGCTGCCAAAGAGGGTCAAGAATTGCCTCTTTATAGGATAAAGGCTCAGAAAGACAATGAATAGATGCTAAAAAGGAAGAAAATGAACTGGAATAACAAGAGTAAACAAAATCTGAAAGGTGAGTAGACTTACGAGTACGCTGAGGATAACGAGAAGTAGAGTCCACAATCTCAAGAGGAGCTTGGGCAACTGCAGGAGGAGTGGGATTATCAAGAGCTCTAGACTGCAACGCACCAGTATCTCCAGAACTAACAGTGCGAACCTTGCGAGAATAATAAAGAGGAAAAGGGACTATAGGAACAATAGATGAGTTAGAGTCTGTAGTGGAAGGGACATGTGGAGAGAAACTATCTGTATGGTTAGAGAAAGGATCAATATGAATGAGATCAGATTTGGTCAAATTGTGAGTAGTAGCAGGAATAGAAAAGAAAGGTATGTGCTCAAGAAACACAACATGACGAGAACAATATAGTTTTTGTGACACTGGGTCAAAACAACGATATCCTTTTTGCCCTTCACCATAACCAAGAAACACACAAATGGTAGAGCGGGATGACAATTTAGTACGCTCTACATGAGGAAGAAGGACAAAACAAGTAGAACCAAAGACTCTTAAGGAAGAATAATCAGGAGCATACCCATATAATTTTTCAAAAGGTGACAAACCTAAAGTATGAGATAAAGGGATCTTATTGATGAGGTTGACTGTAGTAAGAACTGCTTCTCCCCAAAACTCACTAGGAACTGAAGATGACAACAAAAGAGAGCGAGCAGTTTCAACAATATGCCTATGTTTTCTTTCAGCAACACCATTTTGTTCAGGAGTATCTGTACAAGAAGTTTGGCGAATAGTTCCATCTAAAGCAAGTAGATCACAGAATTTATTGGAAGTATATTCACCACCCAAATCACATCTAAAACACTTAATAACTGCAGAATGTTGAGTTTTTACAAGAGCTCGAAAGTTACTATAAATGCCAAAGAAGTCAGAACGACGTTTCATAAGATAAATCCAACAAAAACGAGTGTAATCATCAATAAAAGAAACATAATATCGAGACCCCCCTTTTGTAGCAATGGGAGAAGGTCCCCACACATCAGAGTGGACTAAATCAAATGGTGCAATAGAACAAGAAGTACTTCGATGAAAAGGTAAAGCAGAAAATTTTGCAAGTTTACAACCACTACAATCAGAAATATCATGAGTTTGCAAATTTCCTAAGGCACCCATAGAAGCTAAGAATCTTAAACGAGAAGATGATACATGACCGAGACGAGAATGCCATAAATAAAAACTAGATGATGAAGGAGACAAACGAAATGAAGACAAGTCAACACTAGGAGCTGCAAATACTGGTAATCTCAGCTCGTCCAAAACATATAATCCCCCTCGCCTACGACCTGTCCCAATCAACTTCTGAGACTGCGGATCCTGCACATAACAAGAGGTAGAAGAAAATGACACTGAATAACCAGAATCACACAATTGACTAACAGAAACAAGGTTCAATGTAAGCTTAGGAATGTGATAAACATTAGAGAGTGACAAATGAGATGTGTCAACAGAACCAACTCCTTTTAATGGTAGAGGAGTACCATCAGCAGTCATGACAGACACAGAGGATGTAGGACATAAAGAAATAAAGGATTTCGAATCAGGAGACATATGATGTGAAGCTCCAGAATCTAAAACCCATGTGGATGACAACATACCTGAAGAGCTAGAGGGTAATTGACTTTTCGAAGAAAAGGTGGACATAGCATGTGGCTGTGTAGCAAGAAACTTCTGAAACTGTTCAGAAAGGGCTGCAAATGCGGGATTTAAGGATGAGGTTCCGGATCCAAAAGAATCAGATGGTGGTACAACTGCTGCAGTGTTAACCTGTGGAGGACGATATGATCGTGGTTGAAATTGACTTCCAAACTGTGGAGGCCTGAATTGATGCCTTTGCTGGTGTAGTTGTGGTACTTTATTTAATAGCTTAGGGCATTGAGCCTTCCAATGTCCTTTTTGCTTGCAAAAACTGCATTCATCAATCCCAACCCTTGAGTGAGGCTTATTTTCATAGTGAGCAGGAGGTTTAGAAGGAACTACAAAAACTGATGCATTAGGTACCGGGAGAATTCCTTTTCCTGTCTGAGTCTTAAGGCGTATCTCGTCAGCCAAGAGTTCACTAACTACTGAATCAACAGATGGAAGCGGGCTACGATGCAAAATAGAGCCACGAAGACCCTCAAAATCATCACGAAGTGCCATCAAAAATTGAACCAGACGTTGCTCTTCTCTACGAGCAATATAAGCTGCACAAGCACGTAGTTCTTCCGATTCTGTAAGAGCCAACTGATCCCAAAGATCTGTCATTGCAGAATAGAACTCTTGAATACTCATGCCTTTCTGTTCAAGAGCTCGAATATCATGTTCTAACTGATATTGTTTTGCAAAGTTAGACTGTGTATACAATCTTGCCAAATGTTGCCAAACCTCCTTTGCTGTTTCATACTTTGCCAATTGAGTACCTATTGAGTGTTCAACAGAATTGTTTATCCAAGTGATAATTTTTGAATTATCAACTTCCCAATTATCTAATAGTTTTTCATACTCTGCCTTATCACTTGTACTTGTAGGTTTACTCACAATTCCAGAAACATAACCCCACATTTTTTTGCCTTTCAAAAAGTTCTTCATCACATAACTCCAATACGAATAATTTTTTCCATCTAATCTTACACTAATGGACTGTAGCGAGTCATCTCTATTACTAGCCATTGCAAATACAAACAGTGCTTAAATTTCCAGAATTACAAATATGCCCGAGTTTTCCAGAAATTGCAAAAACACCCCTGAACTTTTTGAAATGGCAAAAACACCCCAAAAAAGCTAAAATTTTGACAGAATGGTCCCTGCAAATCTTTCAATCCCCTCAATATAGAGTACCCAAAACCAGAATGTTTTCCTTCTACAACTAATTTCTCACTAGAACAATACCAATCCAAAATACAACCACAAATTCGAAATAATCATAAATATGCCAAAATTAGGATCAATCTCTATGCAAACATGCTTGACCTTTGTGAAACTTGAAAGGAACTGGTTACCCAATGTTAGAATAATAAATCCTTACTTGATTGAAGCCACAAAATAAAGTGAAGAAGTTGAATCAAATGAGAATCTTGAACCCTCAAAATTTGCCCTTGTTCTTGAAGAGATAAAAAGACTACCTTCCATAACCTTGCTCTGATACCATGTTAATTACTCAAATGTAAAGAGGAAGAAGAAAGAAATGCAAATAAGAAGAACAAAGAAGAAGAAGAAGAATCGGTTCTATCTTGCAAAAGTGAGAGCAAAATGATAAGAAACAATACATGTGGAAAATGAGAAATAAGAGAAATATAAACAAATTAGTAAACGACTAAAATACCCTTCTAATAAATATTCTAATAGTACCTTTAAGATCAACATATTGGAATTGATCAAAGCTTTGATATTCCTTGATTTCAAATGGAACTGATTTTGCATACCGCGAAGTGTAGTAATTAACACCTATAAAATCATAGGATCCTTTAACTAAGGTTTTCTCCTCTTCTGAGAAGCTTGGAAGTGCTTCCCTAACCAAAGCCTTCATATAAAATGGATAATCGCCGTAAACAAATGGATCCATGTACCTGATGAAGACGTTATCAATCCAACATAGTATTTAGAGAATGAAAACGTATTATAAATTTTTCTGTTTTAAATTTAAAATTGACATTAATTACCATCCCAAGAGAAAGTCTGTGGCTCTTTCTGCAGCATCTTTATCGTGGGGTTCATGTGAGTGAGGCAAAAAAAACTGGCACACCAGTGAAATTCCAATTTCTCCACCTTGAATAGACTGTAAAACAATTAAAAGTTAATATAATTACCCAAAAGAATTAATGCAATCATTTGATGATATATATTTTCTAGGACTTGGCTCAACAACAAACTTGATCACCTGGTATTTTTCCTTGTAGAGCTTAGCCGCAGCAGCATGGGCTAATATGATATAATGAGTGGCAACAAAGGGATCAGTAGCCGGCTTAGGATTCGGGTTTTTACTTCCCATTTTATATCCATATTGCCCAAAAACTTGTGGCTCGTTGATAGTGGTCCAATGTTTAACTCGATTACCGAAGGTTCGGAAACAAAGATCCGCATAGTTTTTAAAATCGTCGCTACAAATATAAAAATTAGATTAGGAAAAGATCTGAGTTCATAAGATTATCATAAAGAAAAATACTTGTCTTAGTTGTTATGACAAATGCACAGATTAAGCAAGATATTGGTAGCTGGAAATTACTAGTAAATTAAACACACAACACAAAAAAAAAGAGAGAAGTTCATAGAGCATACACTATTCTGCGGTTCAAGAAGCCATCATACTCATCTTGAAGAGCTTGAGGAAGGTCGAAGTGGAATAATGTCACAAATGGAGTTATTCCTTCGCGTTCAAAGAAGCATAAAAAGGAATTATATTATTCTTGTTCACATAAATTAAGGCAACTTAACTTAGATTATGCCACAGAGCCAGCATATAAATATTAAGAGAAACAGAGCAAGATGGTATACTTACCATTAGCCAGTAGTTCATCGATGAAATCGTTGTAGAAATCAATACCCTCTTGGTTTATTCCCCCACTAATGGTTCCCTCTGCAAATTAATTTGTTTTTGAAATAGAAACGCTATTTGATTACTTAAAAGTAGAGAAACCCTAAGAATATATATAGAGAGCAATGATTTAGTGAGTTACGTAACTCATTATATGAAGAGCTTTTAAATAAGTGTCAAGATTTTGTACTACATAATAAATTATTTAGAAATTGCGAATTGATTAGACAATACCATGTGACAATGCTCCTCATCATATAGTGTCATAGACCACTAAATCACTATATATATATAATTATCACTACAACGCCAATATGGTGGCGTTGCAATGTCCACTTTCGAAAAAAATCACCATTTTAGATTTTTTTGAGTTTGAGTTGGTTTTTGATTTTCTTTTTGTGTGAACTTATTTCAACAAGAAATAAGTTTTTTAGGGACATTTTGGAGCCTATATAAATATTTGTAAATTCATTAATACATCAATGCATTAACAAGAGAGAGAATAGAGAGCTTAGATAGTTTTAGGGTGCTAGGTATGCAAAAGAGTGTCGTTAAAATGTTTGAGTGCTAAGTGCACAAGATAACACTGATAGATCTTTTGTGAGAGCTCATCTATTGATGTATTTCTTAAAAGTCTCTTGTTTTAGATCTTTGTGATCTAAAGTTCTTTATGAACTGAATAAAAGAAGTTAGAATCTTGAAAAAAATTTATGAACGTAAGCATTTTTGTTGCCAAACTACATAAATATCTTGTGCCTTATGTATAGTTGTTTATCTCTATTGCCTTATTTTATTTTATTTGATTTGTGCACGAAGCCTTCCATATGCACTTAAAATTTTAGGGTGTTAAATATTAACTTAATAGGTATTAGGGCGCATAAAATCTCTAACAAATGATATCAAAACTAAAACTAAGATTGATACTTAAATAACATCAAATTTTGAGAGTGTAAGCTAATTTCCCTAACAATATATTAGATCAATTCCAGTCGCCAAGGGAGTTTTCTTATAGTGTAACACATATAATATTCAGTCATAGTAGATCAAAAATTAAGAATAGTAATTACTAGGTAATATCCTGGGCCAAGCAATGGAGAACCTATAGGTATCTACACCCATCTGCTTCAGTAGCTTCACATCCTCCTGCCAATCAATGAAATTGAAAATCGTTACTTGCTTCTTATGAAAAATAATATGTGAATTGTGATGCAATCTTATAACGAAAGTATTGCTTTCATCTTGATCAAATGAGTCATTAAATATTAATTAAAAAAATACTTTGTATCGGTTGTAGGAGTCAACTGCAATATCTCTCCCTGGAGTTGCGGGGTCTTGAATAAGTGCATCCCAGGTGCTGTGACCTCTCCCTCCTTCATCACCTGCCCCTTCAGTCTGTAGAGAATAATAGAGCACAAATGGAACACTTTTATTAATACAAAACTTACAACACAAAATTTAGAAACTTTCACTCTTTCTCACTTACAACACAACACTGACAACTCAATTCTCACACACTCTTTGTTGAGCTTATTATTTGCTCAACTCTCTAACACTCTAAACTCTCAACAATTGATCAAATACTTGATCAACTCTTTATTCTTAACTTGCTTGCTTGCAAAACTAAATGAGGGAGGGGGGTATTTATACTTAGTTTCAACAAACCAAAACCACACAAATAAAATAATGTAAAAATTTATTAACCACACAAGTTTATAATACTTATCTCCTTAATTATTAACTTAAAATATCTTACCTAATCTAGAAACTTCAAGAATTGGGCTTGTAAATATTTGGGCTTAATCTTGGGCTTGATGTTGTAATTAATTTAATTTAATTTGGTGTTGTAATTTTAACACTCCCCCTCAACACCAACTTCCATTCTTCTAACCATGTTGAGTTGTCTTCGAAACTTTTCAAACTTATCAACACCCAAGCTTTTTGTGAACAAATCAGCCACTTGATCTTCGGTCTTAACATACAACAACTCAATTTCTTCTTGCAGAACTTTCTCCCGGATGAAGTGATAATGCACCTCCACATGCTTTGTTCTTGCATGAAAAACTGGATTTTCTGCCAAACAAATTGCTGACCGATTATCACAATATATTGACACTTTATAATCTCTTGGCTGATGTAAATCCTCCATCAATTGCATCAACCATGTACTTTCTTGAGCTGCCATTGCGGCTGCTCTGTACTCAGCTTCAGTAGTTGACAATGATACAGTCGGTTGCCTTTTGCTACACCAAGAGACTGTTCCTGAACCAATCTTGAAAAAATACCCAGTGGTCGAACGTCGTGTGTCATGATCTCCAGCATAGTCAGCATCACAATAGCCAACTATTTTACAATCTTGATCTTTCTTATAGAAGAGACCATAGTCCATTGTGCCTCTCACATATCTCAATATTCGTCGAGCTGCTTCTAAGTGAGGTTTCTTAGGATTTTGCATGTATCGACTTATTACTCCAACTGCATAAGAAATGTCTGGTCGAGTCAATGTCAAATAGATAAGACTTCCTACCAGTTGTCGATACATAGTTCCATCTTCTAAATCCTTTCCTTCATGACCGCACAACTTGGCATTGGCTTCTAGCGGTGTTGAGATAGGCTTGCACTCTAGCATCCCAAACTTCTGCAATAAATCTTTGGCATACTTTTGTTGTCCTAGAAAAATCCCTTCTGCTGTCCGAGTAACTTCGAGCCCAAGGAAATGCTTAAGTTGTCCAAGCTCTTTCATCTGGAAGCGAACCGCCAAATTCTCTCTTGTTCGACGAATTTCTTCTTCATCATCTCCAGTGATAATTAAGTCATCCACATATACCAGCACAATTGCAAGTTTCTTTCCATTAGCTTTGACGAACAGGCTAGAATCAGCTGGTGCTACAGAGTAACCACCATGTGTTAGAAATTCTCCAATTTTACCATACCATGCCCTTGGAGCTTGCTTTAATCCATACAATGCCTTTCTCAATTTACACACATAATCAGGATGAAATTTGCTTTCAAATCCAATTGGTTGAATCATATAGATCTCCCGATCTAACTCTCCATGTAGAAAAGCATTCTTTACGTCCATTTGCCACAATATCCAACCTTTACTAGCTGCCAATGCAAGTAGAACTCGTACTGTGGTGATCTTGGCTACTGGACTAAACGTTTCATCATAGTCTAGTCCATACTGTTGAGAAAATCCTCGAGCTACCAACCGAGCTTTATACCTCTCCACCGATCCATCAGGACGTCTTTTGATCTTATACACCCACTTACAAGATATAGGTTTCACATCCTTTGGCTTTGGCACTAAATCCCAAGTTTGATTTTGCTCCAACGCTATAATTTCTTCTTCCATAGCTTTAATCCATTCAGAGTTCTGTGATGCTTCTTCAAAAGTCTCAGGTTCCTTAAAATTTTCCTCTTTCGCCATAGCCGCATTAGCATATTTGGGATTAGGCTTTCGTATTCTTATTGACCTTCGAGGATGAGACTGAGGAGTTGCAGGTTCTGCTCCTTCATATTTGGCCTCCGTTGTTGGTTGTTGATAGATGCCAGTTTGCCAAGGACTTTGAGTTGTCTCTTGCTCGGTGTTGTCATCACTGCTTCCATTATCAAGGTCTTCTTGGCTCGGTCGGATTTCAGCAATTTGATCATCTATCTTTTGTTGTAGTCGTTCTTCTATTTCTTTTGAATCTGGAAGCTCCTCTTTTTGTGGCGACCACCATGAAGATGCTTCATCAAACACCACATTTCTTGATGTGTAGCACCGCCCACTAGTAGGGTCACAACATTTCCATCCTTTGCGCTGGTTATCATATCCAACAAAGATACACCTGATTGCCTTTTTGTCGAATTTATTTCTCAAGTGATTTGGCACAAACACATAGCATATACTACCAAATACTCGAAAATGACTCACTGTAGGTTTCATATCCCACAACTTCTCAAAGGGTGATATGAACCCTAACTTTGGTTGAGGAAGCCTATTAATCACGTGGGCTGCAGTCTTCATTCCTTCGGCCCAAAATCTTCCTGGTACATTTTTTGCGTGCAACATACTTCTACAAATCTCTGCAAGATGCCGATTCTTCCTTTCTGCAACACCATTTTGTTGTGGCGTGTTGGCACATGTGAACTGATGTCGTATCTTATTTTCTCGAAGATATTGTGAGAACTCATTAGAGGTATATTCTCCTCCATTATCTGTGCGGAGACAATGAATCTTCTTTCCAACTTCTCCTTCAGTTGTTTCTTTAAATTCCTTGAACTTCAAAAAAGTATCTGATTTTTCCTTCATAAAGAAAACCCATACATACCTCGAGAAGTCATCAATAAATGTCACCATGTACCGCATACCATTAATTGATGGCTGCTTGACAGGTCCAAACACATCAGAGTGAACCAACTCCAATGGCTCCTTAGCTCTAAACTTTGACTCATCATATGGTAGTTGATGTGCCTTGCCGTACTGACATCCCGCACACACTGTATCTACTCTCACATCAAGTTGAGGTAGACCCTTAAGCATTGCCTTGCTCATCATCACTTTTAGCTTATGATAACTTACATGTCCCAATCGTGCATGCCACAAATCTACTGTCTCATTCTTTCGAGTCTTGTCTACATAAGCTGACTCTGCTGATAGTACATAGACTGACTCTAGTCGTCTTCCTTCCATTGTTGGTGTTCCTGTGATTTTTAAATCTTGGTACACCTTAACATCTTGTGGACCGAACAAGACATAGTGTCCAGAAGATGTTAACTGTGATACTGACAATAGATTCTTTTTCATGCCGAGGACATGATAGACATCTTGAAGTGTTACCTTGTTAGGACTGTAACGAGGTGCAAGGACTGTGTTACCGATGTGAGCTATAGGCAATCTTGAGTTGTTGGCTGTCACCACCACGCGACTTCCTTTGTACTTAGTCGTATCTTGCAGCTTTTCTTCGTCACCAGTCATATGATTTGAACATCCTGAGTCGACGATCCAATCATTTTTATAATCAATCCGTCCAGGCATTATCACTGAGAGTGATAGGTCTTCTTCCTCTATAGCGACAGATGCTTCAGCATCCCACTCATCTTCACTTTTTCTTTCTGAGTTTGATGTGGCAGCATTACCCTCAGCAGACCTTTTCTTAGACCAACAATCTTTTGCCATGTGTCCTATTTTTCCACAATTGTAGCATTTTCCTTCAAACTTTTTCTTTTGGTTGGACTGACTACCATTGCCGCGAGCCCTCCATACTCCCCCTGTTTGTGAGCTACCTTCTTGATGATAACTCTTTATCTTGTCATCATCTCTTTTAGATCCTCCACCAACACGTCGTTTAAATCGACCTTTTCTTTTGTCGATGTAAAGTGCTTCTTCATCGCCTTTTAAAGAGACTCCACTCATTTGCTTGACAATCGCTTCTTGATCAGCAAGCAAATTTTCAAATTCAATGAGAGATGGTTGGGTTGGCCAGCCTTGTACAGCAGTAACAAAACTTCTATACTCGGGCCTCAAACCATGGATGATAATTCTTTTCATTCTAGTTTCAGCAATGGCAGCGGCAGGATCTAACTCAGATATTTCACGGCACAAGGACTTTACCTTTGTGAAGTATTGGTTGATCGTCATGTTGCGTTGTGCAATTGACAACAGTTCATTCTCTAGAAGCTGTAGTCGCATGTTGTTTTTCTTTGAGAAGAGTGATGCAAAAGTGTCCCATGCTTCATTTGGCGTCTTAGCCTTCTTTATGTGCTCTAACAGTTCTTCTTCAACTGTGGTCTTAATGGCGAACATAGCCTTACCAGTTTTTACCTTCCACTTCTTTAAAGTGGCTTCGTCTGTTGGCTGCTTCACTTCATTCCCGCCAACGACCTCCCAAAGATCTTGGCCTTGAAGGTAAGACTCCATCAACGTCGCCCATGTATTGTAATTTTGGTTGTTGAGCTTCTTGATTCCTCCAACGACTTGAAGGTCACCCATAGTGTTGGCAGTACCTCAGAAACAAGTTTTGTTAACAAACTTGCAGAGTCACAGACTACTCACGAAACACAGAAGCTCACTCACTCACAATTTCTAAAAATCCTTTCTGATGTGGAAGATCAGTCAAAGCTGCAACCACAGAGCATACTCAGAATTCTTAGAAATCCTACAACTTGAGCAGTCCCAGACAGTCCCGCTCTGATACCAATTGTAGAGAATAATAGAGCACAAATGGAACACTTTTATTAATACAAAACTTACAACACAAAATTTAGAAACTTTCACTCTTTCTCACTTACAACACAACACTGACAACTCAATTCTCACACACTCTTTGTTGAGCTTATTATTTGCTCAACTCTCTAACACTCTAAACTCTCAACAATTGATCAAATACTTGATCAACTCTTTATTCTTAACTTGCTTGCTTGCAAAACTAAATGAGGGAGGGGGGTATTTATACTTAGTTTCAACAAACCAAAACCACACAAATAAAATAATGTAAAAATTTATTAACCACACAAGTTTATAATACTTATCTCCTTAATTATTAACTTAAAATATCTTACCTAATCTAGAAACTTCAAGAATTGGGCTTGTAAATATTTGGGCTTAATCTTGGGCTTGATGTTGTAATTAATTTAATTTAATTTGGTGTTGTAATTTTAACACAGTCTGCACCAAATTATTACACAAAAGTTTATACATACATATCAAATACTTCAATTACTAAAGGAGACCAGTTACAAGCACGTACATACATGCATGCACATACATAAAAAAACATTAGGGTAATTACGATTATCACACATCCGATGATGTGGTACCTTTTTTTTTCTAACTTTTTTCGTTATTTATTAAATAATTTAAAAAACATTAAAACATATAACAAAAAACTTAAAACGTGTGATGAAAAAGTACGATACACCCACTATCTTAGAAATTAGAACGAATATTATAAGAAAAGTAAAAAAGAGAGCAGATATATAGGGACCTGAAGAGCAGAAGTTGAAGCTCCAAACATGAAATCACGAGGGAAGTCTTTTCTTTCAATATGGGGTCTTGTAATGGAAGTAGGTTTCACATGGCCGTTTGTAAATTTCTCCTGCAAATGGTCGGGGAGCTCGACCCCGACCATTCCTTTCAAGCATTTCACTGTGAGCTGTTGAGGGCTCCTCCTATTGAAAGGCAATTTTGCCTGTCCTTTAAGAAATAGTGGGTTTTCCTCTTTGAAGATATTGGATGACTGAGATACGGTTGAAAGAGTTTTGCTGAGCAGAGCCATGTTTTCTCAATGAAAGCGATCAGAGCACTCAAACAAAGCAAGTCAGATATTGGCTTCTGCTCCAGTTGAAGGGTAGCAATTTATAATACGTAAGGTCTGTTCAAAACAAATGAATATTTTTTGGTCGTGCTAATGACAGCAACTTCTATTTTAAAAAAAATGAAAGTTATATACGACAAGAAAAATAATTTGAGTGACTGGTTCTCAATTCTGATATCCAATGAAGGAAAAAAAAAAAATTCTTACTAAGGACGGTTCTAATAATGTCATCTTATAAGAATTAGAATTCTTTTTTTTATCTGAGCTCACTTGAGCTTTGAAGAGTTTTTAGACAAATTTATTTTATTATTTTTATATATAATTAAAGTTTAGTTATTCTGTATATATATATATTATTTTATTTATAATTAATACCTAATATGTTTTTGCTTAAGTAAAAATTTAAATCATGAGAGAATTTTAGTCTATTTAATAAAATCGTGCTTTTATTTTTCAAAATTTTACTTTATTATTATTATTATTATCATCATTAACATAATTAATTTTTTAAAATAAATATATATTTAACAAAATTTTATTATACGAGCACATAAATTACGTACTACGTCCACTTTTTTTAATTTTTTTTTTTAAAATAAAGAAAATTATATTAAAGTTTAGGCAGAGTTGGTGAAGTATGGGTTGATTGCCGATGTGTTTGTAAAAAAAATATATATATAATCCTTGCCTGTCAAATTAAAACACGTTGACTAGTGTTAGATTTATATAATTTATATGTCAATTTGTATATTACAAACTATTAATTATGTATTTATTGTTTTGTAGTATGACCAGTCTAAGATACGATGACTTCATCCGGCAGCCGAGAGCTCTCCTATCGAGATTTTGTCCATGATTCACAATGATGTCAATAAGTTTCACTAAGCTTTCTAGGTTTGTTATTATTTTGTAGGATTTCTTCATCTTTTATTTAGCTTCTCTTGTACAAGTATTTTAATAGGTAAGGCTCGTTGCATCTCCTCGATTAATTTTTTGAATAAAAATAACTCTCATAAATATTTTTAATTTTTTTAAAAAAAATACATTAATCGGTATAATAATTAAAATAATATTATATTACACACTAATAAATATAATTATTGTTACACAAAAAAATATATATATTATTTTAATATTCGTTAGAGTTTAAACTTTTGATTAACGTCGAGGAGATGCACTAGATTTACCACTATAACAAACGCTTAAATATATTTTTTAATTTTTATTTACGTAACTAAACATAATATTACCGAAACACATCTTCCAAAAGAATCTTTCATCTTATTTTACTAATTTTTTTTTTATATATAAAAAAATTTAACATTTACACGCCCGCCTTTGTTGAATGATGTTGTAGGAGCACCTCATCTTCCTTTTAAATACATTTTATTAAAATTAACACTAATATATAAATAAATTATGTTTCTATCGTCCTCCATCTCAAATGGGAGTTGTTAATCCTCCCAGCTCTTCTTTCTTTACCAAATATATTTTACTAAAAAAGCTGGTTTATTTACAATTACACCCCTAATAATAATTCTCTATATTTTTTTTAATAAAATTTTATATTACTAAAACATTTTTTTTATAAAAAAATTAATTTAGTAGAAAGAACAATTTTCACACCTATTCTCTCTCTCAAATATTTATCAAATAATCTCCTCACTTTTTTACTAAATATATTATTTATATATTTAGTAGCGACTTTTCCTTAAACAACTTAAGTGATTACTTAGATCCCTATTTTTAGAACCCTATTTTTCAAGAAAGCCTTACAAAAATTTATATGCATATATACATACATGCATATATATATATATATATATATATATGAAGTATTTATTAAAATTAATTTACAACTAAATTAAGGAAGAATTGTCTTTTTAATGACCAATTTAAATCACATTAAATAATTATTTTATTCCAATTATTTCCTTAAATTCTATCTTTTTCTAAATTTTAACCGTTAAAACAAACTTATCACATTTACGTTCCTTCTAAAACTCCTATAAATAAGATTCTTTACTTTTTCTAATTTCAATATTCACTACCTTATTCAAGTATTCAGGAATTATTTTTATTTTTTACTCCTCATTCTAATTCTTGCTTCGATACATTACTGCACACACAAATTACTACCTTGATTTATATTCAATATTAAGTCAAAAATAAAATAAAAAACACACACAAATTACTTAATTTATATAAATAGTTTGTGTGTAGTCTCAATTGGGCTACTTTAATAGAATTTTTTACATTTTCCTTTTCAATTCTGTTAATTATTATTTTTAATTAAATATCTAATCCAGTAATTTAATTTTCATTTAAAATTAATCTCAACATTGAATTAATCAAAATATCTTCATTTCAAAATTGCAGTGGCTTGAATTCTAGTGTAGTAATTGTACTTTATGATATTATAAATTGTATGATTCATCATAAACTATTTGATCTCCATCTCCGTAGCATATCCCTTGTGTTTTTTTTTTAAGTGTTGCTTTTATTCTTGATGCTAGAACTTAAATTTGTTGATTAAATTGAGTTGCAATTAAGAAAAAAACTCTGCTTCCCTTTAAAGAGTCAAAGATGTTGAAGCTTTTTATTTTTATTTTTAAATTGTTTTCTTTGCTAAAGCTCTTTCTTGAAAACCCTTTTTTTTTTGTTTGTTTTTGGTAACAATTTTGAAACCCCTTTTTGTTTTTGGTAAAAATTTTGAAACCCCATAAAATAAATATCCTTAAAAAAATTCGTTATACCAACATAACCCCATCTGTACTCTGTGTTTAATGGTTATTAATTAACCATGTTCTTGATAATATTCAATTTGTTTTAATTTTATCGATAATATTTGAAGGCAAGTCGAAAAGATATTTGACATGTAACATTTAGGTCAATAATACTATGGCATTATTACTTATGTCTTAAATATATATTAAGACCTTTAACCTGCCTTAAATATTAGAGAAAATGTCGGTTTTGTTTTTGATTTAATTGATATATATTAATTTAATATTTATTTTTTTAATAAATATTCAATTAATCTTTTTAGAAACGTTTTTAATTATTTTTTGTTACTTTTTTTTAAATTTTTGAATAATGACTATTTTCATCCTACAGAGATTAATTAGATATTTATAAAAAAAAAGTCAAAATTAAATTGGTATATCACAATTAAATCTTAGACGAAATTAATATTTTCCCTTAACCTGACCTCCTTTCATTACCATCCTTACCTTTTTATCTAGCCGTTGTTGTCTCCTGTTTAGTAAAGATTCAACTTTCTCCTAGTTCATTATAATAATTGTAATGCATTTACGTTATAAAAAGACAAGAGTAGTATTATAATCAAATGAGAGAAATAAAAAAAGATAGAACTTGGTGTATATTAAACGAAAATAAAAGATACAATATTATGATCCGTTTATTTATATATGAATAAATTTGTGTAAATAATTTATATTGTATGTGTGATGTTGTTCACAAGGCAAGTATCTTAATGTATAATGATAATAACATATATTTCTTTTACTCTAAAGATTTGATCCTATAACTACAGAAAAGCAATTATTGTTCATATTAGTTGAAATTTATTCATTAAAGAAGAAAACAATATAGAAGACAGAGACCCTTATTTATAAACAATTTAAAATCGGACGGAGATTCTGAAAGATACAATTAAACTATTGTTATTAAAAGTGATATAGACCTCATTAATTATTTGCCTATGACCACATAGCACCAAATTTCAAAAAATTATTTACATTTTTTTGGCAAGCATATGGTGTTAGCGTCGTGCGTATAATATATCGATTTGAAATTTTTAACGAGCGCTTATAATCAAATCAATGGGGGCATTCATACATAAAATTTTATCTTTTAGGGTTTTTTTATAAGGGCAATTAATTAATGTTGGTCAAAGTCAAATTTTATTTTTAGACATTTTTTTGGATTTTTTTAAAAAACAAATTGTATTTGAATTCGTTTTTTTAAATTTAAGGAAAATTATTTAATTATATCATATATTTATTTTAGTCATTCGAGTTAATTTTATTTAAATTATGTAAGACTAATAAAAATCCTAATTTACCATTTGTTATTATTATAATCAAAATTTTTTGTGTTTTCTTTTTTGTCCACTGCTTTCTCTCCATCACAAATCCTCTGGTGAATTCAGGTCAATGCTATGGGTTGTTGAGCCTTGGCTCGTTAATGGTTTTCATATATAAAATTATCCATCCATGATCACCAACTAAACTATAACGCATCTTACATCATTACTGATGCTAGTTGTGTGTTTTGATAACATTTTAGAAACCCCGACCATCGTCAACGCAACGCCATGATTATCTTAATTGTTAATTCTCTTGTTGCCAGCATCAGTCATTCATGATGAACTAAAAAAGAGATAACGTCATGGAATCTTGGTCAATTTTTTTACGCTTATGGGGAAATGGTTGTTTGATCATTTCATATTCCAAAGACCACAAGTTTTGACAATAACATTTGCTACCATTGATGGAGCAGCCTAACGAACATCCCCCACTTGTCTGCAAAATTTAATCAATGACCTGACGTCTTTCGATCATGTTGCTATTGTTTAATGATTGTAAGTTTCAAAGTAAATGGACAAATTTTGTAGGACTGGTTCATTGTTTTCAAATTGGGAAAGGAATTGTTTTTCTCCTAAATTCTTTTATATAAGTATAATAACGTAACTAAAATTTAAAGTGAAAGGGTTTAGATGTTAAATTTAAAAATTATATTAAATTAGAGTTTAATTATATTAGAGTCTTAGTATTATACTTAAAATTTTTGGAGGGGTTAAATTACAATACATATTTTAGAGAGCCAAAAATTATAAAAATTTATTATAAAATTTTAAAAAATTTTGGGACTTGGGGGCCATAGCCCCTTTAGACCCCTCATTAGGTTCGCCATTATATATATATATAACTTTTTTGTGATGAATTTCTTAAAATTATTGATTACTTTTTTTAAGAGGTTATTGGTCATTTTTTACTGCTTTTTCCCCCTAAAAATCCTTCAAAAACAAAAAAAGTAACAGGTAATTATTAAAAAACCCTAAAAAAGATGTATATATAAAAAAAATCACAGAAACAACAATAATTTTCCCTTAAAATTCTAGCATTTTTGGACATGTACATGATAACACACAAACATTGTCATGTAAAACTTACAAAGAACATATCTCAATTGAAGTATATATAAGTTGTACACCCTTAATATAGAACATGAAAGTTGTTACATTGCAACTACAAATCAAGCATGTTACAAGTTTAGTATCAAAAAAATTAACAAGAGCCTTAGTATTTCTATATTTTCTGTATTGGAATTCTGTTTACAATTAGGAACCATGTCTAATAATGACCACGAAGAAAATGAACATGCACATGGTAATACTTGAGATTTTGGTGACATGCAACAACCATTGATGCTCTTTCATATACATATATAGCAAGGACTCGCCTTGGATAGCATCTAATTAAATGGCTAGCTCGACCAGCGCGGACGACGGTCTGGGCATGACAATCCACTCATTCCCTCCTATCTTTAGCTTTGAAGCCCATGTAATTAGCGGTAGTGGTTAGCTCCTACTTTGATTGATAGTGGGGCACTACTGCTTCAAAGGCTACTGATTGGTAATCAGGAGAAGAAAAGAAGATCGACTTATTTCAACTACAGCCTTCCTTGTTTTTGCTCCTTCTTACTGCAACTATACGACATGTTAGATTTTTACATTGATCTTAATTGGATTGGGATATTCCAATCCCATGGCTGGGGAGGGAGTTTGCAAGGCTCATGGCAGGTTCGATCTCTGTCTATCCCATTGAAGTGATAATATGTAAATATATATATATATATATAATATTATTAAACCTGGGTTTTGTCTCCTTTGAGGAAAGACTGGAAGCATTTAGCAGAATCTTTGGGGATGCGCGTGAGATTGTTCTTGTAATCAGGGTAATGAAGACCGTATCTAGGGTTGAAGCCCTCCGCCCACTCAAAGTCATCAAATACAGTCCAATAAAATTATCCTTTCACGTTCACTCCATTGCTGTCAGGAATTATAGGAATCAAGTTCATTTGCACAAATTAGTATTCTAGTGTTTATTGTACAAAAAACAATTAAGGGAACGTTTCATCTATCATGACTTACTCAATTGCCTTGCGGATCCAATACAAATGCTTAAGAATAAAGTTGATTCGATATTGATCTTTTACTGCAACATCCTGTGTAATTAAGGCTGTCGTTCCGTTTCTCAGTGACTCCTTTATAAACAAAAAGCCATCAAGTTACATGGTTAATGTTGTATAAAAATTGTTTGAAGCAACAATTTTGAAATCATGAAGAGAATTCAAAAACCGAAAAGATCAAATGTTAGCAACAAGCTCCAATTACCATTCCCAGTAATGTAGGTTGTAGGGCTTTGGTAATATATTTTCATAAAGTTCACAAGTTTCTTTAGCCCTTCTGGATAAACGTAAAATGAAGAAGCTCCCTTCAGCCTAAAATGTAAAAGAATATTTGAATACCATAAAGAATATCGCATTATCAAAATCAAGAAGTTTTAGAAAGTTGAAGGCAATAGAGATTATAATATCATTCATGCCTTTGGACCAGTTAGAACTCCATCTCTCTCCACTACCACAGACAACAAACACAAAATTGAATCATTATTAATGGCTGCATAATTTATAAATATTTTTATTATTTTTTTAGTGAGAAATGAGAATGAGAAGATGTAGGGCTTAGTTACTAATTGCTGCACGAATTGGTCGGCAATATAGCCGGTTGGCGGGGCTTGTAAATCAACAGGGATGTTCTTGGCATACCTAGTAGTGTAATAATTGATACCAATGAAATCAAAAGATCCCTTCACCAATTCTTTCTCTTCATCAGTGAAATTGGTTAGCCTATCCTTCACAATTTCTCTCGTGATTTTTGGGTAATCTCCATACACCAATGGTTCCACAAACCTAATGATTAAACATATCATCACAATGCATATATTTACATTCCCCCATCAATAAAAGAAAAAAAAAATGATTGAAGCTTTAATCACTAACCATCCCAACTCGAAGTCCATTGTTCTTTTCGCTGCAGCTTCATCATCCGATGAATTGGAATAAGGCAGATAATGTTGTCCAACATGGCTTATTCCAATTTGTCCCCCTTGTTTTTCTTGGAACTTGTCTTTGTAGAGCCTAGCAGCAGTTGCATGAGCAAGTAAAAGGTTGTGAGATGCAACATAAGGTTCAGTTGATGAATTTCCTTCAGGGCATTTCGTTCTATCCGAACCGCTCCCTGGTGGAGCTACTCGCATGGAATGCCCAAATTTTGCGATAATTAGTGGCTCATTTATCGTAATCCAATTTTTAACCCTATCACCATATGTTTCCAAACAAATTTCTTCATAGTCCTTGAAATCATCCCTGAAAATAGAAACCAGCTGATTATAACATTCAAGATAATGATATATGATCCATTACATAATTTAAAAAGTAGAATTTAATTCAATTATATTGTTAAAAACTTGTTTTTAATATTAATATTGAACTTTCAACTATCAGCTTAAATTTTTGGATTGAGTGGTAAAATAATATAATATCAAACTCAAAGTTTTAAGTTCGAGCCCCCATGTCTTTATGTTCAATTATTTTTTTATATATATTTTTTAATTTTTTAATTTTCAATTTACGAGACAAGGGAATTCACAATTAGTTTTTTGATTTTTAATCTATGAGATGGGAGAATCTACTTGATTTAGATCTATTAGGATTTACATTTCACATAAGGGAGACTATTAAAAATTTATTTTTAATATTAATATTGAGTTTTTACTTATCAACTTAAATTTTTGAGTTGAATGGTAAATATATATATATATATATATATATATAGATTACTATAGATGATACTTACACAAAGGTGAGATTTAAGGGGCTGCCATACTTTTTTTTTATAGAGCTTGTGGTGAATCAAAGTGAAATAATGTCACAAAAAGTTTAATGTCTATATTTTTTAATCAAAAAAACAAATATATATATATATATATATATAGTGTTTTTGTCAACATACATTACAACATGTTTAGCAAAATACATAATTAGCACAAATATGTAAGAGGTAATTAAAATAAGAGAAAATGACCTTTGTCCTCCTAATCGTTTTCATATGTACCACTTACTTTCTGATTTTTTTAAAAACTATCTATTACTCCCTTTTAGGGAGTTTATTGGTTATTTTTTAATATTATTTTCGTCTTTAAAAATTCTTTAAAAGGTTGGTAATGGGTAAATAAAAAAAACCAAAAGAAAAAGTGGTATATATGAAAAAACTTACGGGAGTAATGGTTTCCCTTAAAATACTACTACTGTATCAGGGCTCTTACCGTTTCTAATTAATTCGTCAATGAGATTATTGTAGTGATTGATACCCTCCGGGCTTATTCCACCACTCAATGATCCAACTGCACAATAAAATTTGTTTGTTAATTAGGTAATATTTTTTAAAATTAAATTTCCAATTAATTCTTCCCTGACAGAAGAACCAAAACTTTGATTAGAGATTAACTAGGTAGAATCCTGGTCCAGGAAATGGAAAATCTGTAAGCATCAAATCCAAGATCCTTCAGAGCTTTCACATCTTCCTGCAATACAATTAGCGTTCATTAATTAAATATAATGATTCATTAACTTGACAACTTACAAATATATATATATATATATATATATATATATATAATTAGAAGTGTTTTCTAACCTTGTAGGGCTTATATGAATCAATGGCTATGTCCATGTTACTTCCATCTTCAATTTAGAAAAATGAAGTGGTCGAGTGATGAACCTGGAAATGATTCAGTGAATTTCTCCCAAATGCTTGGTCCTCTCCTTCCCTCTTTCGTTGATCCTTCAATATAGAATTGATGTACATAAAAATATATGTAAGTTGATGTATTATTGTTCAGTGATGATTTATTAATGGTGCCTGCAACATATATTTTCACCTACCTGAGCAGCAGCAGGCGCGGCTCCAAACAAGAATTCACTTGTAAAATTGGACCTCTTAATCTCTTGTTCCCTAGGGTCCAAGGGAATTTGCAGATTCGACGTTGATCCGAGCTCTTTTAACAAAGTAACAGAATAAATGAATGGAGGTGAAACTGAGGAGTGTGAGCTTCTTTGTTTTTGCCCTAAAAAACCCAAAAAAAGAAATAAAGAAACAAAAAGATGAAGGCAACAAATTACCATGAGCAAAGCAGCAGCAGGCTAGAAAAGCATAAGCAGTGGCAAAGATCCCAAGTAGTAATGCCTATGAATTCATTCTTGTCGACGAGAAAAGTGAGAGAAATGCCATTGCCTTTTTGGACAATTAATTATTGTTGAAGAATATTAGCCTTAGCACTAATCTCTTGTAATGATTAGCTTTCGCGCTAATACCTTATTGTTGTGGAAAAGTTCAATAACAAGCAAAATAAGAATAAGAATAAGAAAAAGATCACAAAAGAACACACACAGTTAATTACATAGTTCGGCACAATGTTTACATTCATAGTGGATCAAAAGATCATAACCTCTTTTATTAAAGTTCATAAAAGAAATATAGATCATCATGATCTCTCTTCAAGAGATTATTAAGGAATACAATATAGGAACTTTTAAAGGATCTATTAGTGCTAGTTTTGTTCATATAGAATAAAGACACTTACTATGGTTTCAACCTAATGTACCTAAGCACTTAGTGTCTACCTAATTCTCTATTTTCTCTTGGAGTCTTTTTTAATGTTTGATGAATTCTAAAGGGTTACAAGAATTTATATAGTGTATAAAAAGGCCAAAGAAACTCTAAAACTATTTGGAATAAGAGTCCTTATAAGTGGGAGTCTAAAACCAGTTAAAATAAGTCAATTCAAACAAAAGGCAAAAGTTTCCCAAGGTTGGACGTCGCAATGCTAGCGCCGCCCCGAAGTAGCATCGTGGTGCTGGCAGTTTTGTTTGTAGTGCCACGGTGCTGCGACCTGGTGCTGTCGCTTGCCTTTTCTTGAACCCTTATTGCATCTAACTCTCCATTTTACTCATCTCTTGTATGTTCGATGCGTAATCTACTTCGTGTTGACTTTTCATTGGTATCCATCTCAAATTCATGTTCAAACATGATTGTTGAATCACTAATTCTAATAAACCTCTCATTGATTCAAAATCTCTTTACTAAATCTCTTTACTAGAAGGCTATTAGATCCATCCACACCAATGCTTTATCACTTAGAGCTAGTTTCAATTAAGTTTGTCTAGACTTAACTCATCTTAGGTTGGTGACTTTGGTCTCCGAAGATATGAATGCTTCTTGCATAGGGTATTGATGCTATACATTTCCTTTTGACCTTTATCACTTCGGTGAACTAATTTTAGACATTGCTTTATGGTCTACATTCCCTCAATAACCCATGTTGAGCCACCTATGGTCATCCCATCAAGCACATAGAGCCCCTCCTTATACTTTTCACCCTTTATTATTATAGATCATTTTAGTATCCTTAGTATTCATTTTTCTACTTGAATTGAATACCTACTTCATCTAGTTTTTCTAGAGATATCAAGTTTCTTTTCAATTTAGGAATATACCTTACACAAAATAAGTCCATAAGTTTTTCAACATACATCCTCATCCTTATATCACCAACCTCATAACCTTACAAGCCATGACATTTTCTATTAGCACTTTACCCCAAATGGCTTTATAATTGATGAATAATGATCTATCATGAAATATATAAACACTATAGCTAGCCTGAATTTAATATCCATTCTCCAGTATACTTTTTCTTAAAGGCTACAAAGGAGTCTATAACTTCCAAGTCATCCACATGATATGCTATTGCAGCATCCTCATCCCTTCATTTTATTTTTGGACAATCCTTTATAAAGTGCCAGTCCTTCATGCAAAGAAGATACTTTTTGGATCTCCCCCTAAATTAATTGTTCTTATTTTCTCTTGCAACTAAAACTGTTGCATTATCGAATTTAGATCTCTTCCCCAATTCTTTTAAGTTCAATAAGGCATTGACATCCTTTATGGTTAGAGTCTCCTTACCATACATGAATGTATTCATAAAGTGTTTATAACTCGGTAATAACGAACATAACAATATGATGATTTTATCTTCATCCTCAATCTTGATATTTATTGTCTTAAGATTTATGATGATCTTATTGAAGGCACTAATATGATCTTTTATTGAAGATCCCCTAGATATAGACAATTTATATAGCTTCTTTTTTCACATATAGACGATTCATCAAGGACTTCATAATGTATAATACATCGAGCTTCTTCCATAGACTTATTCACGTCTTCTCTCCTGCCACATTCTTTAATACTTCGTTACTTAATGATAAAACTATGATGCTGTGAGCTCTCTTCTAAATGGTGTCCTAATTTAACTCATTAGACTTTACAAATTTCTTCTCTTTCTTAGTAGTTGCTTGTGTTTCCTCCAAGGCTAAGTTTAATCATTGACTCAGTAGTATAGCCATAACCTTTACCTTCCATAGATTGGTCATTCATCCTTTTAAACTTCTTTATATCTTGCTTGAGAGTTTCCATGGTTAAAAACATATATTCTACAATCTAGCTCTACAGCTTATGCTCTGCAATCTGAACCTCAACCTAGCACTAATACCAGTTTATTGAAGGATATTAGCCTTGGCACTAATATCTTCTAGCGATTAACCTTTGCACTAATACCCAATTGTTGCAGAAACGTTCAACAAAAAAAAATAAGAGTAAGAATAAGAACAAGATCACAAAAGAACAAACACAATCAATTGTATAGTTTCAAATAATGCCTACATCCACGGTGGATCAAATGATTCTAACATCTCTTATTAAAGTTTACAAAAGAATTATAGATCATCATAATCTCTCTTCAAGAGATTATCAATGAATACAATATAGAGAACTCTCAAATGATCTATTAGTGCTCCTTTTGTTCACATAGAACAAAGAAGCTCATTAAGGTTTCATCTTAATGCATCTAAGCACTTAGTGTCTACTTAATTTTCTCTTCTCTCTTAGAATCTCTCTTAATGCTTAATAAATTCTAATGGGTTATATATTATTTACAAAGGCTTAAGATACCTTAAACCTATTTGGAATAAAAGTCCTTGCATGTAGGAGTCCAAAACTCACTCAAAAAAGTCAATTTGAATAAAAAACAGAAGTTTTCCAAAGTTGGGCGCCGCAGTGTTGGCAGTTTTATTTGTAGCGCTACAGTGTTGCAACCTAGTGTTGTCGCCTGCCTTTACTTCATCCCTTATTGTGTCTAACTCTTTATTTTACTCATCTCTTATACATCTAATGCATACTCGACTTCATGTTGACTCTTCATTGGTATCTATTTCAAATTCCTTCTAAAAAATAATTGTTGAATCACCAATTCCAACAATTATATTCAAGCAGAAAATACCAATAGAAATATATAAACGAATCAAATTCTCAGCTTCTTTTAGTTCATTAACCGGTGCTTTTGATTTAAGCAGTTGATAAAGGATGATTGTAAAATGAACCTCATTTATATATTTACGTACAGTAAGTATGTTACTTCTCTTTGTTGTCAATCCTATATTAAAAACTAACTTTGCTTGTTTCAGTTGATATGATGAGTTATTTTTGTTCGTTTATTTCCTATGGATGTTATAACATATTAATGTTCCAAAGTTTCAGGAATCAGATTTCTATTTTCACTGGGCATGCACGCCATTAATTTGCGAAACAGTTCTAACCTCATTTATTGAAAAACGAACCTATTGTAAAGATTTCAATTAGTCACAATGATATATAGCATGTTAAATTTAGGATCGACACAACCACAATTCTAATACCAATTGTTGAACACAATGGAGTATAAATGGAACACTTTAATTTAATACAAAGCTCACTTTTACATAACACTTGTATAAGTGTTTATAATCTTTCACTCACTTTCATTTACTCTCAATACACTCATAAACTCATATTGTTCTCTCACTCTTTCATTTTCTTTCTCTTAAGACACACGCAACGAGGTGGTTATTATTGAAACTAATGAGGATCACTTTAATTTATAGGAAGCTAGAGCTCCTATTCATTTAACAGGTGCTCATATGCATTTGGTATGCGCTCTTATTCATTTAGTAGACACTCCTATGTATTTGGTAAGCACTCATACTTTTCTTCATTTTCCATTTAGTTGGCTTTCTTTTTATTTCTTCACATTGATTTTCTTCATTTACTATTGATATAGTGGTAAAGAGAGGCAAAGTTGATATTTTAACATGACATATTATTTGAACAAAAAAAAACATATTCTTATTTCTTTGCTTGCATTTTTTCTAATTGATATGGTTATTGAATTAAATCAAACTTATTTAAAAAAAACCTAGATCGTCTTATTTGAGTTGGTTATGAGATTCTTTGTATTAGTAATTTATCTTATTCAAGAAGATCAATGAAAAAATTATGATAGAGAGAAATTATGTAAAGGATTAAACTTAAGGTTCTTTCTACAGCATCTTTATCATAAGGTTCATGTAAGTGAGGAAAAAAAATTGGTATACTAGTGAAATTCAAATTTCTCCACCTTAGATAGGCTGTAAAACAATTACAAGTTAATATAATTACCTAAAATAAAAAATATGCAATATCATTTGATGATATATATATATATAAACAAATTCATCAAAGCCTTCAAGACCTTCAACAACATTGAAGAAAAAGGTCTTTTATGCAAGTTTCTTTATAAGCTTGAAATGGCAATCTAGATCATCTTCACAACGACGTCGACTAAATCAGAAAGTTTATCCTCTTATGCCTTGATCTTCACAGCATTGATCAGATAGTTACTATATTGCGAGTTTGAAAATTTTCTCCTGCAAATGATTTTTAGGATCACAACTCCAAAGTTATAGATATCAATCTTCATTGTAATATGAGAAAAAGAGAGAGATGAGAAAGAGGAGACTAGTTTTGGGTTTTTTTCGGTGAGGTGGGAGGAGGAGATGGGAAAGGGGATGTTAGTTGTTAGGGGATTAAGTTTAGGGTCTAAATATCCAACCTAAAAAACTAGCTTATTAAGTGGTGTAACCCTTCTCCTTATAAACCTTATTATTTTTCCACTTTTTTTTTTCTATATGGGACAAAGACTTAACAATTATTCATTCAAACGAAACCTCCTTTAATGAGGGAGCAACACTAACTCTTTCGTTCGACACACTGAGTCCATTCTTAGTTTTTTTTTTAACCTTAGAACTACTGTTAGTTGGCTCTGATATTGAGCCCAAGATCTTTGGTTTGGCTTTGATACCACTATTAAGGAGTTTAAGGAACCACACATATCTCTATATTGGTATGATATTGTTTACTTTGAGCCTAAACTCTCATGATTTTACTCTTGAATTCTATCAAAAATGCCTCATACTAATGAATATATAGTTTATAGCCCCGGAGTTAGTCATGTGGATGAAATTCTCAGTGTCAAACGAGAATGTGGTGAGTATAATAAGCCCTAGTTTGCTTGCAATGAGATCTGTGGTTAAGCTCTATAGACAGACGATGGTGTGCTCTTGGACTTTACGTAAGACGTGTCATCTCAATGCAGTAATGAGGAGTTGACTTGATAAAGTAGGCTCTCAAGATAATGGTGTGTTATTTTGGTGTTTCTTGTAAGACGTGCTATCTTAACGCAGTGAAGATGAGTGATTTTAAGAGCAAAGTTTAGTAGTTCTTTGTTTCGAGGAAAGGATTGTTAAAGAAGCAAATAAAGTCCTATATTGACAAAAAATGAGAAAGATCGTAAATGTATAAGGAGTGAACTATATCTATATTAGTATGAGACATTTTGAGTAAAACTCAAGAGTAAAATCATAAAGGTTTAAACTTAAAGTGTATAATATTATATTAATGTAAAGATATGTGTAATTCGTTGAATCCTTAACAAGAGAAAATAAAAATTAAAAACTAGGATGGAGGAAAATAAAAATTATTTTATTTGATTTTAATAGGAAGTGATTTTTGGGGTAAAAGAACGAAAATTTAAATTTTAATAAACTTAAAAGGTCACATTTTGAATTTAAAATCATAAGATAGTACATGAATTTTTCTTTAAAAAAGACATTTCATAAATGTATTTATATAAAAATATAATATATTTTTATTGTGTTATTTTATATATTTTTTTTAATTTGAAAAAACTTTCACTTCTCACGTAGAAACAATAACAATATTAAGGGCAATACGACAACAATAACAAAAAAGTAATTATTTAATAAAAAATTTAATAATTAAAATCAATATGATATATATTAAAAAAATAAAAATTAAATTAATATATATTCATAAAATTAAAAAGTAAAATAATATTTTCTCATAAAATTATTTTATATCGTTTGTAGGAATCGACCGCAATGTCTCTCCCCAGGTTCTGGGGTCTTGAATAAGTGGATCCCAGCAGCTGGATCCTCTCCCTCCTTCATCACCTGCCCCTTCAGTCTGCACGAAAATTTATCACGGAAAAGTTAGTTTTCCTATACATATCACGAGGGAAGTCCTTTCTTTTAATATGGGGACTTGTAATGGGAGTAGGCTTCACATGACCATTTTCGAATTTCTCCAGTAAATTATGGACTGGAAGCTTGATCCCGATTTGTCCTGTAAAGCATTTCACTGTGAAGGTTTGAGAGCTCCTCCTATGGGAAAGCAATATTGTCGCCTGCCCTTTAAGAAGAAGTGGGTTTTTCATTTTTGAAGGTATTGGGTGACTGAAAAATGGTTGAGGGGATTTTGTTTAGAAGAGCCATTATTGTTTCAACAAAAATGAGCACTCTAACAAAGCATGCAAGTGAGATTTTGCTTACGATTCCCCCCAGTATTTATAATCGCTAAGGTGATCAATGGTGACTGGTGAGTTCCCTTCATATGAATATCTTTTGTTTTTGTTTTTTTAATAAATAATTATTTACTACAAGATGGACAATTTAAATGGCTGGATTAGCATATTCTCAGAATCTCTATCAAATGGACTCATTCTGCCCTGGGTTACATGTTTCAAATTTGTCATTACTAATCTTAATTTTTTTTTTACTACTTATTCTAAGTTTTTATTACATTTAAAAAAAAATTTAAAATAAAAAATATATTTATCATGAAAGTTCTCAGTAATAGTCCTCTCCCTCAACTTCCTCGTAATAAGCATTTTTTCGCTAAATTTTTGATCAGGTGTGTTTATTTATTTATAATTGGTTCCAAATTCCCAGATAAATTTTTTTATAAAAGAGTTCAGGGCAAATATAGATAGTAATGGCAATCCAAAATTCTTAAATAAAAACATTTTTTACAATCAATATTCAATATCACCACTATACTGATTAGTGAAATAATCTTAACAAATGTTGTGTTAAGAGTAATTAAGAATAATATTATATTTTTTAAATGATATTTTTAAATTTTAATTTTAAATAATATGTTAAATAATTATTAAATAATAAAATAATATAATTGATGATTTTAAAATTTATATTATTTCACTTCAATAATTACTTAATAAGTTAATTTAAAACAATAAATTTGAAATATCTTTTAAAAATAGTAGAAATAATTAATACTCATGTCAAAAAAAGAGCAATTAATGCTCACAACAATATATATTTTTTAATCTGGAGACTCGGCTTCTAAATCATGTTAAATGCTGAGTAATTAACGCTCACAACAAATTTTTTTTATTTTATTTTATTTTATATTTTAATTTAGAGAATAGATTTAAACTTAACATCATTATATTAGTGATGAATTGTAGTTATCATTAAATTGTTTATAATCATTACGGATGACAAAATATTTTATGGCCCATTTTTAAATAATTTTTATGAAAATGGGATAGAAAATGGAGAAAATTTATTTTTTAAATTATTGGTGGAGTGGAGATGAAATTAAATATTTTTATTTAATTTTTTATTAACATTTTAAATATAAAATTTTAAAATATATTATTTATTAAATAATTTATCAATTTTATATTTTATAATTTATATTAACTAGAATTTGTTTTAATATTATATATATTTTTTAAACAAAGTTTCATTCAACAAAGACCATCACAACAATGAAAGTCCTTCGCAACAAAAGACTTCAGTGACTTTGGAACAACATTCTTCTAAGTGACAGTTGATTTAGAACAAAGAGCTAATCTGATTAAATTATATAATATTATAGTTTTTAAATTTAATTTTTTTTTTATAAAAAATATATCAAATAATTATTAGACGATGAAATGGTGCAATAGATAATTTAAAAATTGTACAATCTCATTATTAAATAATTATTTAATATATCAATTTAAAATAAATATTTTAAACTATCATTTAAGAAACATAACATAAACATAACATTACGTTCTTTTAAATGCATTTGACTCTTCTTTTAAAATCAAATACATTTGAGAAACATAATATTACTTTCTTTTAAATGCATTTGACTCTTCTTTTGAAATAAAATACATTTGATTAAAATTAAAATTTATGATTTAATATAAAAATTGTGTCTTGATTATCGGCCAATCTATTAAATGATGTGTCTGTAGTAATTAATATTAAGAGCTCAACTTTTGTTTTGTGCACATTTTATTAAAATTTATAAAATAAATAGTATATTCTTAAATTAATTAATTTGTTAATAAATTTTTTAAATTGTTACAAACTGTTGATGTAATAAAATAAATAAATACAACTCCATCCTCTCATAGTCTTGATTCAAAAACCAGAGTTTACTAACTTGTATTTATATTTTTAGATTAAAAAAAAAACCATTCTAAAGATGAAAATATTTAGAAACATTGAAGTTTTTATATATTTTTACTTTGATAATTACTATTTAACTTAAAAATTTCATCAACCCTAAATTAACGAGTCAACTTTATATCAACAAGTTAAATTTGTTAATCGTTAAAAGTAATTGGTAAAGATTAATAAAATAAAAATACGTAAAAAAAAAAATTAATAGTGATTCAACACAATTCAAGTTTATGTTCACCGTACTAAATTTGAATATGTTGCCCATATGACACCATTAAATAATATTTTTATAATAAAATTACATAAATATAAAAAAAAAATCTTTTCCTCTAAGAGTGTAGGATATGTCAATCCTCCCCCCCCCCCCCCTCTCATTCATTGTTTATTAATGGAGAAAATTGATTGTTAGAATTCATCATAAAAACTGATGCTTCGTTTACGATTGAACTCTTTATTTATAGGATAATATGAATAAGAGGTTGTAGAATCTAAGTAAAATTGAGATATAATATTACTTCTCCAATTAAATTTTTTTATTACAGTTTTGTTAAAATAAGTATAATAATTTTCTTATTTATTTAAAATTTTACTGAAATAAAAACAGTTCTCTTTAACACTCTCTTTAGGTCTTTTAATAGATTGGGGCCTCACGTCGAAGAACAAATGCCCTTGTGTATATTTGATATTTTGACTATAAATATTAATGAAGTATTCTAAACTTTTTGCTTTATTTTTTTTTTTAAATTATAATTTATTTTGCTGTTGCAATATAAATAAAGGAAAATATTCAAAGAAAGCCTAGAAGACTTCGGGATGCAAACTTTGGGTAGATGGAATATTCATTTCTGTAAGTTTTGAAAAAGAAACGTAGAAACAATTTATTACTTTCATTTGGTTTAAGCCAGAGCTCATGACTGAGCGAATTTAAGCATCAATAATCGACAATGGCAGACAAATTAAAGAACCAGACAAGTTTACCCGGCATTATTAAGTGCCTAGAATCTGCCTGAAGGAAAGAAGAGACTTGGGAAGTTCCATCAGTCATCCAGATAATTCGCCCCTCATGAAAGAGCCGAGCCACTTTGCCGATTCCTTGGGGTAGCGTTTGAGGCCGTCAGCATAATCAGTATAGTTAAGACCAAATCGAATATTATACCCTGAGTCCATTTCCATGTTGTCCATCAATGACCAAATGAAGAATCCGTTCACATTGGCCCCCTCCCTGCAATTCAAACAAACATATATTATTAGCATAACTACGGCTTGCAGGACCCTTTTTGGGCTAATCGTAGGATATATGTTCCTAATCTAATCTAATTTAATATATTTATTTCTTACTTTCTGGCCTCTTTAACAGCATCTAGATGTTGACGAATGTGTTCAATTCGGAAATTGTCTTTCAATGCTGCTTCTGGTTTTGAATCATCTCTTTTTGAAGGAACCCCTGTTCCAAAAGAGACATAATTATTAAACTGCAATATTTTTCACTAAAAGACCTGTACTTAATTCAATAATAGTGAAAAGAAGTATATGCAGATTAACAGCCAGTGGTAAATCCAACCAACCATTTTCAGTGATATATATTTTCGGGTTGTTGTACTCATTCTTCAGATGAATGAGGATTTTCCTGAGTCCTTCTGGGTAAATGTATATCTTATTCGAATCGCTCCCGTCAGCCTGCAAAAGAAAAGAATATAGTAATTAAATTAACATAATAATCTTCGCTGTCAGACTACCCAAAAGAATTTGAATGTGATGTGATCTAATGATTCGTAATTGAAACCAAGGAATATTAATTACTGTTTGAAGCATGATCTTATTTCAACCAATACAAGGAAGGTCAAGTTATTACCAGGGTGCCAATAGACTTTCCATCCTTTTCCTCTGCTACAAGCATATAAAGTAAAGCCTTCATTTGACATGGATGTCCACGTCCAGTTCTTTAATAACAACCTCAAGTATGTGAATTCATGATAATGTACCTTTAAGATCAGCATATTGGTATCCATCATGTTTTTCACGCGAAACACTGATATCAAATGGAAGTGATTTTGCATATCGGGAAGTATAGTAATTAACACCTATAAAATCGCAGGATCCCTTGACTAAATCTTTCTTCTTGTCTGAGAACTTTGGAAGTCCATCCCTAACCAAAGCCTTCATAAAAAATGGATAGTCCCCGGAAACAAGTGGATCCATGTACCTGGTGAAGTCCAAATTTTCAATCCAACATATATTGAATTCAATTGGAGAATGCAAATGTATTCTAAATATATTTTTTGTTATTACCATCCCAAGAGAAAGTCTGTGGCTCTTTCTGCAGCGTCCCTATCATGGCGACTTGTTGGGTCATGAGGCTCAAACCACTTGCACATCAGAGAAATTCCAATTTCTCCTCGTTGAGTACCCTGTAAAACAATCAGAAGTTAATCACCCAAAAGATTAAAGATTATCCCTTTAAGTCGATATATATTCTAGGACTTTGCTGAAGGGAAAATTTCACCTGATACTTCTCCTTATAGAGCTTAGCAGCAGCAGCATGGGCTAATATGATATGATGATTGGCACGAAAGGTATCGGTAGCGTTCTTTTTTGTATTTCCTACTACTTGATGTTCGCCAAAAATTTGTGGCTCATTGAATGTTGTCCAATGTTTCACATCACCTCCGAATTCTTGGAAACAAAGATCCGCATAGTTTTCAAAATCATCGCTGCATAAGATGATCACAAAACTAGATACTCACTTCAGTTGTTACGCTAAACGGAAAGATTAAGCAAGAGAGCAGTACGTACACAATCCTGGGGTTCAAGAAGCCACCATATTTATCTTGAAGAGCTTGAGGAAGGTCGCAGTGGAATAATGTCGCAAATGGAGTTATCCCTTCACGTTCAAAGAAGCAAAACAAAGAATTAATTGAACACGGAAGACTGATGAAATATGCAGACAATAACTAAATACATTATATATGCAGCAGCTAAGGAAAGAAACATCAAGTGCGTACTCACCGTTATCCTTCAGTTCTTTTATCAAATTTTTGTAGAACTGAATACCCTTTTTGTTGATTCCACCACTAATAGTTCCCTCTGCAAATTAGTTTGTTTTTGAACAAAGATGTGGTTAGTTAAAAGAAAGGTTTTGCCAAATGAATCTGTAGGCATTTGGTAGTATCCTGGGCCAGGCAATGGAGAGATCGTAAATCAGGAATATTACTAGGTAGTATCCTGGGCCAGGCAATGGAGAATCTGTAGGCATTTACACTCATTTGCTTCAGTAGCTGCACATCTTCCTGCCATTAATTGATGGAATTGAAAACTGTTAGCTAGTTGTCTCATGAGCAAATGATATGATATGTGATGCATCAATCTTGAGATGACACTTAAAAAATGGTATCAAATCTATTTTGTTTCACTGATATATGTGTATATACATACATCGTATCGGTTGTAGGAATCGACTGCAATGCGTCCCTCGCCAATCAAACTATCCCAGGTGCTGGGTCCTCTCCCTCCTTCCTTACCCGACCCTTCTGTCTGAACCAACGAAATATAACACACAAAGTTTATAAGAAATCATCAATTATAAATCAGTGAAGTAAAGTAAGGAAGGAAGTAAGAGAGACCTGAAGAGCAGAAGTCGAAGCTCCAAACAAGAAATTAGGAGGGAAGTCGCGTCTTTGAACATTAGGTGCCGAAATGGTTGAAGGCTTAACATGGCCGTTTTGGCGAATATTGTCCTCGGAATGGACAGGACCCTCGATCGGGAGTTCGCTAAAGCATTTCAGTTTTAGGTGTTGAGAGCTCCTCCTAAGGAAAGGCAATCTTGCTTGTCCTTCACGAAGAAGGAGAAGTCGGATTTCCTTGTTGCAGATAATGGCCGACTGAGAATAAGTTGAGGGGATTTTGAGATCAAGAAAAGCCATTCTAATTTCTCTATGCAATGAGCACTCAAACCAAAACAAAAACAAAAACAAGCCAGATATATTTGCTTCCTCTTCGCCAGCTTAGTGGTCACTATCTATGGAGGAAAATTTACATCTGACAGTTCTTACTTTATTCACTTGCAATGTTTAACTTATCACATATCACTAAATAATCATTTAAAGCTTAGCGTTAACTTATCACAGTTTGTTATCCTTTATCATTTTTAAAATAAAACTCATCATCCACAAATTAACACTATGATATCAATATCCAAATAATACATCTAATGCCGAAAATACATAATTAAATAATTATTAGTCAATGAACTTTATTTTTTAACTGCTATCAGATAGACATTCCTATATCTCTTTATAATAGAAATTTTATCAAAATTTTTGTAGAATTTTTCCTATATTTCAAACATAATCAAACCTGTAACTTAAAGAAACCAACAAATCTATATGTTTCTTACATGCATCCTTACTTACAAACTTCTCATTTATTATTCACAATATAAAATTATTGAAGCGGAAGTATATAAATAAACAAAAAATTCACTTAAACAATATAATAATGCAGAATAAATTATTAAAAAATTAATAGAGAAAGGGGTAGAAGAAGAACACACAAAGAATTACGTGGTTCGGCAACTTGCCTACGTCCACGGCGGATCAAGATCACACTCTTCTCTTATTATGAATCACAAGACACTCACAAAGTATGCCTTTTACAAGAAAGATCACAAAGAAAACTATTTCTTGCACTCTATGGATTTTCTCTCACAAAGAACTACAAAGATTATCACTAAGATTTATTGTTGATCACAAAGATGTGTTTACAAGCCAATTGATAGCCTTTATATAGGCCTTGGGACGACCTAGGTTTATCCTATACGTGTGGGAGTCGTATTAGAGAGTTTTGAAATAAGTGGGAGACGAAATAAGGAAGTTTTCTTATTTCGAGACACTGTTCCCGTCTCCAGCGCCGCGGCGCTGGGATCTCATCCCTGCGGCGTTGGCGCGCTTGTGTTGAGCGCTGCGGCGCTGGCCTCCTGGCGCTGCGGCGCTCAGGTTCTGGACTGGGCGCCGCAGCGCTCACTCCTGGTCGCCGCGGCGCTGGCGCCTAGTGCACCCTTCTTCGTTTTTCGCATCTTTTCACGTCCTTCTTCGATCCGTGCGCACCCTACGCACTTGACTTAATCTCCAAATCATATTCCGATGATTTTTAATTAATAATCTCATAAAAATTATCATCATCAATTACATCCATGTAACCTATTCATCCACAACTTCTAAGAATCTAAGAAAACAGTAACAACATTTATAACATCAAATGTTCGAATAGTATAATAAGTATACAAAATTAAATACATTCATACAACCCAAAATAATAAAAACAAATTTAACAATCTTGAACTCTACTAAATAAAAATCATACAAATATACCAATTCGAAAATAAATGACTTCTTATTCTATCATTCGACTTATATGTTAATATTAACTCCACTGAGTTGATTAAATCTTGCAATCTCCTAGAAAAAAAAGTAGTAAAAAGAAGGTGAGTCGTATAACTCAATAAGTAGATGTAGTTTTAAAAAATTAAAATACATCTTTCATAAATAACATTTCTCTTACTATTTATTATGTCAAAATAAATATATAAATGAATTTTTAAATAATACATATAAAGTCATTATGAAAAATCACTTATCACAAAAATATATTTCTTAATCTCTTTATATAAATAATAGCTGAAATCATGAATTATATAAACTATTATAAAATCATATACTTGAGTATAAGTACTTAAAATCTACTGATATATATCTTCTTAGTTGATCATGGTAAAATACATATGGTATTTAAAATATCATATACAATATTTATATAAAAAATCACACAAACTAGTATTTAGAAAAAATCTCGTTGTACTTGAAATACTCTTAAAGTAGAGCGTTGGACATACTTATATTTATCTCATTTTATATCTCTGTCTTACGTATGCGTAGAGTAACATTGTCTCCCAAATAATAAAACGCCTATACATACAGTCCAAAACTTTTGTGTGTGTATAAACGAGTCCTAAAGATTTAAATGTTATATCTTTATCTAAAGGGAGATGGTACAATATAGTAGTTTCAAACTATTTTTTTTATATAATATATCAACTTAGGACATATTATTATATCATATTTCATTCTCTTTAATAGCAAACCCCCTTAAAAATCATTATTAAAGATAAAATATAAACTATCTCTTTTCAAAGATCTCATGCTTTGTACTATGTTTTGTATATTATTTAAATATATTTTTATCACAATATATTATCATGGATCATAATTATTCTAATTATAAAATCTCTATATTTAACTTAATTACAAAATAAATTATAGTAAATTATATATATAATTTTTGTATATATATTTGTGCTAATCATAATATTCTTATACTTAACAAAATCATAAATATACTAAAATATACTCTAAAATCATAATAAATTAATCACAATATTTATTTATCTAAACATAAATTATTAATAAACTAAATATGATTACGTAAAATTAAATCATAAAATTGTTTAATTGAAACATATATATATATATATATATATACTAGTATTCACTCACATAACACAAAACATTTAAAAATTAAATTATTTACCTAAAAATATTAATAAAAGATGGAGTTTATAAATTAAAACTACTCTAAAGAGTGTACTAATTCTGAGATAGATCTAAAATTAAAAGTTTACCTGTTATTAATGCTTCTATAAGATATTGAAAACAATTTTCATCACCTAAATATATTTCCCCATAAATTTTCCTTCTCTCACTCTTTCGGCTCTTGCCTTTCTTTTTTTTCTTCCTTCTTCTTTCTCTCTTTTTCTTTTTCTCTTTTCTTTCAATTTCTTTTGTTTTTTCCTCCTACTCTCCCTTTCTTTTTTTCTCTTTGTTTTTCCTTTTATCCTTATTCTTCTTCTTCTCTTTCTTTTTTTCTTTTTCTTTCTTCTTACTCTTCTATCTCTTTTTCTTTATCTTTATCTTTATCTTTTTCTTTTCTCTTCTTTTTCTTCTCTCCATCTTTTTCTTCTTTCTCTCAAATCCAACGAATTTAACCCAAATACAAAACACAAAACAACACCGCCCCTATTTTCGATCTATTTTTTAATAGATGGATCTCATAAATTTAAATAAAATAATAATTATTTAATAATTCTATTAACTTCACATATTTAATAATAATAAATATATATTGTTTGCCTCATATCTAATAATTATAAAACAATATATATAATAATAATACTATTGGCCTTACATGTCTGATAATTAAAAAGAAATAAAAAAATATATACAAGTGTTATAATTCCTCCCTTCTTATAAAAATTTTATCTTCAAAATTTATATTTCTATTTGTAATAAATTTGTAACAGAGATTCATTACCTATAATAAATTTTAGTTATTATCAACGCTTATCTACTTAACTTTTTTGTCTATCTATAATTGTCTTCAATCTATCTTTGAATATTTTAATCATGTCAATAATAGTTTGGATAAGTTTTTGGACGCAACAATTTTCTCTCCAAGCTCATACTTACAGACTGGAGTTTATATATTCTCTTATATAAAGTCATCACAAGCGTCATCTGAATATTGTATTGATTATTATAAGTAAACTCCATTAGTGTAAATAATCCTCCTAATTACCTTTAAGCATCAACATACATGCTCTAAACATATTCTTCAATATATTTCATTTCTTCTAAAATCTGCTATTTCAATTTTGATTCTGAGTTATTCGATACAAAAAATTGTTACCTATAACTAAAGTTTCATTTGCTCTTGCTGATAGATCAATTCGTACGCTATTTTACTTTAGTTATTGTTTAATATTAACTATGTTAGGATCCAAATATTGTATCTCTTGAATTTGATAAACCAAACCATGCTTAACTCGAAAATATGCTAAAAGTATTCTTAATTCATCCACTTGTTCCATATCTAATGAGCATCAACACACTTTACCCAAAATTTCATTCAATAAAGAAATGACATAAATGTAGAATACACACACTAATCTCTTTCATTCAATGAAGAAATGACATAAATGTAGAATACACACACTAATCTCTTTGGTATAGATCTTAATTTGATAAGATGTGTATTCTTAGTGTGTGCATTGCAACAAATCCATGCTTAACTTATGAAAATCTAGAAAATAAATGTGTATCAATCGAATCGTTTGACCATGTCAAATAAACTTTATGTTAAAACATTCATTCTCAATAACTCCATGTCTTAAAATAATACATATACATTCAATCTTCCTAGACGCGATGATAGAAATACCAAATATAATTCTTATCACCTTAGAAATTCTAAATCCTTTCTAACTTATACTCATATTTTTCAAATATCATACATCACATTCATATCATCCTCAAATATAAAACAGTTTCATGAATTCTTGGCATCTAAGTCAAATCCTTCTTCTTCTTCTTCTTTTTTAATTAAAAACTTAGAAGGCATTATCTTTAATAGCCAAACATAAACTTCATTCAATAAACCCTTTATTTACTGATTTTCTTAATACAATAAAATTCACCACCTTAATTTTTTCATTAATTATTTTTATTATCCACCTCTTAGTAATGATCATTGCTATTTAAAATATAGACTTTACCTTTTAAGGTATCATTTAACTTTTTCTTTAACTCTTTAAAATATAGTCTAAGATAATCTTTTTGTAACTTAATATCATCTGCCAAAGCTATTTTCTTCTCCAAATTTTTAATATTTATTAAATATTTGATACCTTATATATCCTTAACAATCTATTATACAAGCCCTTTGAGTGTTCATATTACGTCAAAGATAATTTATTAAAAAATATCATGTCTCATATTGATAATAACATAAAGTTTATGACTTAAGAAATTCACCACCAAATAATGTGAATTGCTTTACATACATATATAAGAAGTTAGTCCTTAAAATTTTAACTCTTTCAATTAAACTTGAGGAGAAGGAAAACAATATAGTTGCCCTTCTTACTATGATAATAAATTGTGATATTTACCAAACCTAATAACTAGGCCAAATCTTTTAGGAAGATCAAGGTATTATTTAAACTTCTATCTCATTTTCTTTATAATTTCAAATCGTACATTGCTACAGGGAATATTACTAAAGTACCATTAATAATTCTTAACACCTTTGTATACCTGTCATTTCAAAAAATGATAGCTAAATTATGCCCAAAGATTCATAAATGTTATCAACCAACTTTTAGTGTTAATAACCACTCACTTTTAAGAATATCCTCTTGTTTAAGTCAATAATCATCATCCTTACAAAATCTCAAAATTTGATCGATAAGATTTTATTGTGTAAAATCTCATTTAACTCACACTACTTATAATAAATCATATTGCAACAAAAATATTAAATCAATTGAACCAAAATATTACTTATTCTATATCAATAAGGCATATTATTTCTAATGTAGTAGGCCCTTGGTTTGACAGCTATCTATAAAACTAATTTATCCTTTCTTCCACTTACTAAATATACATTCTTCAATAATATTATAATCTAATAAGGCTAGCTATATAGCTTAAGAGGGTTCATAACAAAATTGAATTTCAACTTCCTTGTCAATGTAATATAAAACACGCGAATTAATGATATAGTCTACAAAATCTATGACGTATGCTCTAATACCAATTGAAATGACCCCTCCCAATTTATTAGAAATTCGGAACAAGTTATGAATTTTTTCTCTCTGGAAAATAATCTAATCATCAAAATCAATAGTTTTTTTTTTATAATCTAGTTGAGCTTCCTTACCCTTTTTACTTTATCCACTTGCAATGTTTAACTTATCACACATCACTAAATAATTGTCCAAAGCCTTCAGTTGTTATCCTTTATCATTTTTAAAATAAAACTCATCTTCCACAAATTAAATATTATGGTATCAATACCCAAAATTATACACCCAATGTCGAATATAAAAAATTAAATAGTTATTAGCCAATGAACTCTATTTCTTGACTGCTATCTTATAGACATCCCTGTAGTCTCTCTATAGTATGAATTCTACTAAAATTTCAATAGAGTTTGCTTTATTTTTCAAACATACACAAACCTACAACTCAAAGAAATCAACAAATCTATAAGTTTTTTACATACAACCGTACTTCCAAACTTCTCATCTATTATCCACAACATAAAATCATTGTCAATTACATCTATGTAACATATTCTACAACTTCTAAGAATCTTCGAAAACATTAACATTTTATAACATCAAATGTCTAAATAGTATAATACATATATAAAATCAAATACTCTTATGCAACCCAAAATAACAAGAAAAAATTGAAAGGTCTCGAACTCTACTAAATGGAAACCATACAAATGTACCAATTTAAAAATAAATGATTTCTCGCCTTATCACCTTACTTATCTTTTAATATTAACTCCACTGAGCTAATTAGTTCTTGTAATCTTTCGAAGGGGGAAAAAGTAGTAAAACAAGGTGATTCACGTGACTCGGTGAATAGATGTAGTTTTAAAAACTAAAATAGTCATTAAAGCATATGATATACACATAAATATACCACTTTCATAAATAACATTTCTCTTACTATTCTTTATGTCAAAATAAAGTATATAAAATGACCTTTAATTAAGACTTATAAAGTCATTATGTAAAATCACTTACCATAAAAATACATTTCTAAATCTCTATGTGTCACGCCCCAGACCCAAAAGATCTGACACACGACATCACTTACATTCATTCAATAATACTTAAACATTCATTTTAATTTCTTTCAAAATTATAGTAATTGAATTATGACTGGGACAATTAGTAAACCGGAGATACGCAAAGTTTTCTCAGAGATTAACACTCTACTACGTCACCAGTAGCAACTTTATTATCGGAAGCCCAGAATATATTCATTGCAAATTCTTACTTAAAATCAATCCATTACTGCACTTGATGAAACTTAAACTAAATCCAACCACACACAATAAAATAATACATAAGTATTTATTCACTAGGGACAAATCAAATATCTTATCCCACGTGTCCCCAAATGAAACACTTAGCAACCTAACAACTTAGGGAACCCAAGGAACAGCAGAAGCCTTGCCAAATCCGCTAAGCACACATGTACCTTATTTACCTGAAATCACCATAAACTATAATGAGTATAAAACTCAGTAAGCATACTAGTTTTTCATATATCAAATACAAATACATATATGTACACAATGCATATGTATGATATGCTGTGATCAATCAAAATCATAATCTTATCAAATCACATATCATGTAAGCGCTTACACATTCTTTCAAAACACATAATAGGAATACCATTACTCAACTACTACTTAGTAGGACTTACATATCACATATCACATAATGAGCCAAATGTCACTCGTAGGTGACATACCGTATGAGAGGAATAGTACAAGTGAGGTCTTTAAATCACACATATATAATGCTTATGCCCGAAGGTAAAAGCCAAACCCTCACCCTGATCATCGGTGAGTCCTCTCACATGTACCAATACGCCACCACACGAATGTGATGACTCACACTTCCTTTAGGTACCAATAGGATCCTCCCTACATACGGAACACATAACATATACCAATCCCGAAGGAAAGGCCACACATAAAGGCTCCACAAATCACATAAAATGCCTACTAAGTTAACAGTGAGTTCAAGTACCCTCAAATCACAAAATATTTCTCATGGACATATTACACTTCAAAAGCTTTCTTTGTTAAACGCATCTTATTTTGGAAAGCTCACTTTCAAAACACATGTATGTCCATGCTCAATGTCAATGCTCACATTCAGAAACATATATTCACATTTCATATCAAAATATACTTTGACATAACATAAACATATTCTTAACCCCATTTGCAAAATCATACAAAACAATTACTATGTTTATTGTGATTTCAGTAAAAAGTCTAGTATACTTACCTCTTAGCACTTACAGCTACAAGGCTTAAATCTCCTTAACCTATCAATGGAGATCAATCCTTTCATAAGCCTCACAATTCACACAAATACTTAAATAGCTTACAAAATTATACACAATGCATTTAACACATCAAATTGGTCTAAATACTTGATTTCTCAAAACTTGTCATTCTGACCACTTACACTTAACAAAATTTTCTAATACATCAAATGATGTCCAATTACTCCAAAATCAGAATGTATTAATCTTGACTCATATATCCTTTCTATATATGAATATTATATCAAAATTCCTACACAATCCATTTCATACACATCATCAAATCCAAACTACAAACCTGACAGGATCAAGATACTTACTGAACAGTATTCAATCTGCCAATTTTATAAACTCATATACTAACTCAAAAATTATAAAAATACCACATAATTACTCTTAACACATATCTCAGTCCATGATAAATATTTCACTTCCAAATCACTGCCAAAAGTATTTTAAAACTATTTTATTCTATAACTTTAAAAATCTGTTAATCAAATATTACAATGAGCTGATACACTTTAGAAATTCATAACACTTCAACCACATTGATCTAAATTCTCAATTCCGAGTATATCATATTAGACATATAAAATTATCATATTCCACAAATTCATAATTTTTGAAGATCATTCAGTAGGACAAAAATTATTTTTCACTGTACTATACTGTTTACACAGGAAATTTCCAGAATTTCAGGGTCATTTTGGTAAATTCACTATAAATTCAATTTCCAGAATTTTCAATCGATTCAAAGTCTCAGATGATCCTTAACATGTCTAATTTCATATACTCAAAATTCAAAATCAGAATCGAATCAAAACAATTTATAAAATTCCTAGATCGAGAGGTTATCCAGCAGAAATTCCATAATTCATCATGATTTATCAAACTATCTTATAGATCATCATCAATTCTCATATGATCTTACGAAATACACAACAAATCCTCAATTATACATATTTTCAGAAATCAAAACTTAAAGGAATTAACTTAATTAATACCAATAAATTGAGAAATACGTATGATATACCTCTTGAAATTCAAAATTCCAATTTCTTCTTCTTTTTCTTCTTCTTCTCCTCTTTCTCTCTCCTCTATTTCTCTCTTCTCTCTCTTAAAATGGGTAGCTCGACCTAAAAATGGTAAATTAGGGTTTAAAAGTGTATTTTTATACTAAGAGGCTAATTTTTGGTATTTACAAATTTGCCCCCAAAACTTTCAAAGTATAACAATTTGGTCCCTAAAATAATTCCAAAGTCTTGCAAATAAACCCAATACTAATAGTATATCCTTAACCTATAAGAACACTACTAATAACAATATATAAATCAGGGATCACCCACATACAAATAAAATACGTATATTTATATATATAAATATACATATTCTTACCGGTTATGGATACTGGTTACTACACTATGTACAAATAATATAAACTAAAAAATCATATACTCGAGTATAAGTATCTAAAATCTATTGTCATATATCTTCTTAGCTGATCATTATAAAATACATATGGTATTTAAAATATCATATAGTATATTTATATAGAAAATCACACTAAACTAGTACTTAAGATAAATTTCGTCGTATCAAAAATACTTCTCGAACAGAGCATTGGATGTACTTATCGTTATCTCACCTCATATCATCATCTTACACATTAACAAAGTAAAAATAGCTCCTAAAGAGTGAAGTGCCCATACACACGACCCAAAACTTCTATATGTATACAAAGAGGTCCCAAAAACTTGAATCTCATATGTTTATCTGAAGAGAGAATGTACAACTTAGTGATTTTAAACCATTTCCTTTATATAACATATAAACTTATAATATATAATTAATATCATATTTCATTCTCTTTAATATCAAACTCACTTGAAAATTATTACTAGGGATAAGATAAAAACCATCTCTTTTCAAAGATCTCATACTTTATACTATAATCTCGTACATTATTTAAATATTTTTTATTAGAATTGGTGCTTACATGCCATTCTAATATTGTATGAATATTAATTATTAATATTTATACAATATACATTTTAATTATAATTGTTAATATTATAATAAATGGTATTATGCTTGTTACACTATAAACATTGTATGATATGAAGGAGTTCAGATCTAGCCTAAAAGAGTTTAGACCATAGCTAAAAGTTAGCAATGCTGAGAGTTATAAATGCTAAGAATCAGCACTGGTAAGAGTTAACAGATTATAATAATCAGTAAAATCTAAGGAGTTAGAGTCTTATTTGTAACGGGACAAAGACCTGATGGCATACTAGTAATGACATAGTTGCATAGAGTTGCAATAGGTGGTAGAAAATGTCATAATGCAAGTATATTCTCAAATATAATGTTTCTAATCTATTTTCATTGGTGCGAGTCTATCAATGAATCATTTTTATATAGATTAGTGTATGCTATATCTGTATGGTACAGATGGTTGTTCTTAGCTGACCGAAAGCTCATATAAGCATACAGGTATTCAGTAAGGATTGAGTACTGAATAGAATCAGGAGGACCCCAATAGACATCCTATGAAGCCGTCAATGGCGAGTCCTCTCGAGTTGAGTAGTATTCGTGATCCTTTGACCTGAGTGCCACGATGGGCTTGTGAGTGATCCACCATACTTTGGTTCTATATATATCAAAAACCTTTCATGGTTTAACCACCACGTGTCATTGGGTACAGTCCAATGCTTATGGAGTCCATTGTGCGTAGATATAGGATTCGTCAGCTCACATAGGTGAGTTGTATATCCTGATGCTTCAAAATTGTATTTCAAAAAGTCTTGTGGCCAAAATTATAAATCCAAAAAAAGAGTTTTCCTAAGGGTTGAACAATATCGCATAGGTGTTTGCGTATATTGTTTATCGAGATACAAATCTAGAGATGGGTTCATGGATGAGCACGTGAAGATTTGATGATGACGATCTATGTCTCCGCTCATCCAAGATATAGGTGACAGAAGGATTTTACGACTATGTTATGACTTAAGCTTGTATGGTCTAACAAGCTAATTTGTAATATCCATGACGTGTGCGTGGGGCATCGATCACGGACTCATGGAACAGTTTCATTTAAAAAATCGAGCATGGATCAGGGAGTCCCACAATATGAAGTGTACTCGTTGTGCACTAAGGCAGCGTATTAGATTGAATAATTTAATCCAATAAATTCCAGCAAACTGGAATATTTGTTTCAAGTTCCCTCTAGATGTGCACATATCAAGACTTAAAACTTAAGTATATTAATTGGTTAACAATAGTTGTTGACAAATTGGATGATGACACGTGGTACATTGTAGATAATTTATTGTTTAACTTTGTAAGTACCAAAATGACTTTACTTATGAGACAAGTAAAGTTATTTATTTATACAAAAATATTTTGAATAAATAAACATATTAATAATTGTTATTAATATTATATTATTTAAAGTCAAAAAATTAATTTAATTGTTAAATCACATGTTTTCATTTTATTATTATTAATGTGATTAAAATAAAATAAAATAAAATATATAGTAATGGCTTAAGAATAAACGTCATGCTTGGTGGGACATTGCCATTGACTTGCAAAAGAAGGAAAAATGAATAACAAATTAAAGTTGTTTCATTTGTTTGGTATTCGTTCGGCCAAATCAATTTTATAAAAACAAAAGATATTTTGCTTAGTCAGCAAAGGGGTTTTTTTAAAATTTAATTTAGGACATGTTCTTTTATTGATTTAATAATTTAAAGACAAAGAAGCAAGATTATGCATTTTGTGGTGGGCTAATTTTGTTGGCCATTATTTGAAGCAAAGTGTATTAACGAATAAAGATTGAATTTTTGATTCATTTTGTAAAAAAAGTGAAGATTCGGCCATTTTGAGAATGGGTGAGAAAGAGAACAATTCTTGCAATTGTTGAAAAATTATTCATCTTCTTGATGGAAGAAAAGTTTAGGCCAAGTAAAGAAAGAAGTGAAAAGAGAATTTTGAGATGTTTTCAAGGGTTGAAAACTATTTCTTCATCTTCTACAATTGATATGTCTTGGCCATAACAAGTGCTCAAAAGAAATTTATGTTTCAAGTGTTGAAACAAGTGAGAGGCTATGGTTGATTGTTTCTTCTTCCTCTCTTATCCATGGCTAACCATTAATGAACAATGAAGAGATCGATTTGGTTTGTCTAAGAGTTGTATTAGCCAAAATAATTTTATTGTTATGAAATAAATACAAGATTAGTTAAAATGTTAACTAATTATGCGAAGCTTAAAAGGTTTAAACAATGGTTAAGAGTTACCCAAGGTGGTTAAGTGTTAATCACTATTTGTGTTTAAGAGTTAAACACATTACTGAAAATTGCTAATAAGTACGCTTCATGGTGGACTCTAGTTTGATAATTTTTAAAGGCTTGACAGGTGATTCTCGATTCTTAATTTTATTACAGTAATGAAACTTAAATTTTAAATGTGTTTGTTGCACTAGAAAATAGAGGTTTCCACTTCTGTTACGCTAATTTGTGTATATGATGCATAAATTAAATAGTGATAAACACACACTACATACATGTGTCCTAAAAAATTAGTACACTTTCAATTGGTTTCAAAGTATGATTATTATGTTGATTGGGTGATTTGAAGTTTTGATCATGTTGTTGGTGAAGTTCATATGATGGGTGCCGTAGCATTAGAGGCTTTGTCTCTTGCGTCGCAGCACTAAATGATGGGCGCCACAGCGCTAGAGGTTCTGCCTCTGACGTCGCAGTACTAAGGGGTGGGCATCGCGACATTGGGGGTGGTGACCTCTAGTGCTGAAACATTGGGAACCCAGTACCGTGGCACTAACACTGATCACTTTGGAATTTTTTTAAATTGTTTAAAATTAATTTATGCATGTGAGGTTTATGAGATGTAGTTATAAAAGTTATTGGTCTGGATTATCAACCATGATCATTTATTTGTGCTGATAACTACAATGAAAACTCTACTGGTGGAGGTTAGTTGTGATTGTATAAAATAAATATTTGATTGAGAATCATGTTCTCAGGAGATGGAGATATAAATTTTAATTTTTTTAAAAATCTCTTTTAATCAGATTAAATTGTATTAACATTATGAGATAGTGTTTTACATTGGTTTGTCTTGTCAATACGGTGTTAGACAGATCACATCGGTCTTTTTTCAAGATTACTATAGGTGAGGAATTTGGTTGGTGGAATTTGGACTATGTTGGTTAAACATAAGATGAGGCAAATATATGCAAAAATATTATCCTACTTTATTTATTTGTGCGGTTGGAGTAAAATGCTAATGAGGTCCACTTTCTACTATATAGTTTGAAAGAGTTTAAATTGTCGTTATCCTGTTTAAGAGATATAGGGATTATGTAAAGTAGTGAGAGGACGTCTTTAGATTAAAAAATGTATAACTGTTATATCCATGATCTAAAATGTTATTATTAGCAATTAGAAATGTTTCGCTCTACATCTCTCATTTTTGTCTTATAAAGATAGGACATTCGTCTTATAAAGATAAGATACTTGCCTTATAAAGATAAGACAAGTGCCAACTATCCATTAATATACTTGAACAATACACATTAACTATAAGGTGTTTATGAATCTGAGAATAATTCTAGATTCAAAAAAATTTAGATATACAATTGATCAATAAATAATTAATAGGTGTTTCTAATAATATCTCTTTGGAAGATAAGGAAAATTATTTAAAATAGATAAAAATGATTTGAGAGTCAAATCATATATCTAGACCTCAATGTCTAATGATCATTAATGGGGATAAATGCACATGAGATGTGTAAGTAATGCTCCTTCTGAAAATTTATCTAAACCACAGATAGAGATTTGTCACAATGAAAGAGTTTTCACTGTGATAAGGTTTAAATAGTAAGTGTTACTGTTTAAAGTACCTTGACTTAGAATAAACTGAACCTTTAGATATCTGTTTACTAAATATTAATCACTGCCATATGATGCTAAACTTGCATGGGTATGAGATACCATCTATCCTTATCATATCTGCAAGCTGTTATATAATTTAAGGAATGCTACAAAGTTAAGAAATGACAAGTACAACTTCGCGTAGAAAATAGAGATTTCCTATACGCGGTAGCTGTTATGACCTTTTAGGTTACTTCTCCATTTTGGCAATAGCACTATGTTGTATAATTAATATTTTGTGGCATGCATGATAAAGCGAATTATATCACTCCTTGTAGCAGACAGAGGGAGCTATCATAAATATATCAATTCCTTATATTTATATGATAATGTTTTACTAACTGAGTGTCAATGAATGAATGACCATTATATCTTTAATACAATACGAAATATCTTGAATGTTAAGGTGAACAGAATAAATAGTAGTTCAAGAACTTTGAATAATAATGAATAGTGACGCATAAGATTAAGTCATATAGTCATGAGATGATTATCTTATATGGTTAAAGATGGTCAGATACTTAATTTGATTATAGAACCTTAGCTAGTTTATGAATTCAGAATTCAAGGAAAAATGACCAAATCTTAGTGTAGGTGTTAGACACCAGGTCACTGATTTATTAGAACTAGTACATGGTGATGTATTCAGTCCAATGAATCATACTACAATAGGTGAATTTCGATACTTTATTGTCCTTATAGTAATTGTCACCATACGGACACATGTCTCTTGGAAACACGAGTTAGAAACTTTTGAAGTATTTAAAAGTTTCAACTAAGTTGTAGAGAAATAAACATTTTTGTATATTAAATGTCTTCGATAAGATCGAGGTAGATTATACATAAGTAGTATATTCATAAATTATTTAAAGGAGAATGTGATTCTAGCTCAACATAGTCCTCTGATACTCCTTAACACATAAGTGTCTTGGAGTAGAAGAATAAGGCTTTATTGGATACAGTTTAATTGATGTTGAGCTTTACTGATCTTTTAAAGTATCTTTGGAGTTATACTCTAGAAACTGTAATTCACTTATTGGATAAAGTTTCATCAAAATCATTCCTTCTACTCTCTATGAGATATAGACTAAAAGAAACAGAGTCTTAAATATGTTAAGACTTGGGGATGTTCTGTTTGCATAAAGAGTTACGTAACAAGATAAACTTGCACCCAATGGTACAAGTATCGGTTCTTTCGATATCCCGTACATTTGATAGAATTTAGTTCTATAATCTCGAGAAATCAAACATGTTTGTTTCTCGTAATTCCACTTTTCTAGAGAAAGTGTTTCTCATAGATCATGGGAATTATAAAAAGACTGGACTTGATGAAGTCAATCAGAATATATATAAACCAACGGTGAAATTTTAAGTTCAAATAAGTGAAATATTTTTACATACTCTTCTCATAGGTCGGAAAGGATATCAAGGCCACCAATAAGGTATGTGATATCCGAAGGTACCCTTGGTGTATTCTTAGTTAAAGAAAAAAGATCCTATAACTTATAAGAAGACGATGTTGGACATCGATTTAGGAAGTTGGCATAATGCCATGAAATCCAAAATTGACTTTATGCATAACAATCAGGTCTGGCACTTAGTTATGCTTCCGTGAAAATTGTTCCCATATCTTGTAAAGAATTTTATGCATCAGAAGTGTAGGCCTGAAGGTAAAGATCTTCAAAGCCCCACTGATAACGAAAGATTATACTTAGAGATTTAAAATCGAAACTGAGAGGATCTTTTTTCACCAATTATCATGCTAAAGTTAACTCAAATTTCACTAGTCTTTCCAAAGATGAAATCTTCATTTTGATGAAATGATTAGAGGGTCTGATTTCATTAAAAATGAACAGAAAACATATATGTTCAAAAAGGGCAATGGGAGCAAAATTATCTTTTTAATTCTCTACGCGGTAGATATACTTAATGTCGAAAACAACTTTGAGATGTTGCAAGTCAATCAGGTAAGAGTTATCTGAGTGAAAACTTCTACATAAAAGATTTGAAAGAGGTTTCCTCTATACTAAATATAAAAATTTATAAAGATAGAGTTAGGAAGTTGATAGGACCCTCTTAATCTTCATACATAAATCAAATCCTGAAAAGGTACACTTTATTAATTGTGAAACAGTTAATGTATCTTTCAGACATAATATTCATCTTTTAAGAGAAAGTGTCCTCAAAAGAAGATAAAAAAGTTAGAATGTCTGGCTTACCTAGTACATTAGCTAAAAATAGTTTGATGTATAGCATGTTATGTACGAAACTTGATTCTTGATGGCTGTAATTGTTACGAGCTGATATCAGTCTGATACCTTAGATGTATAGAGGATAAGCTTTTACATATGAAAAAAGATTCTTACAAGTAAAAAGAATCGTATACTCAGACTTTTCGTTGAATCCGAATCGTAGATAGTCTACATTTAGTTATGTACTTCTCTTTATTAATACCGAGCTAGTTAAAAATATGTTATATAGATGTCCATAGTTGATTCTACCTTGGAGGTAGAATGTGTTGTAGCTTGAGTAGCCTGCAACAGAAGCATTATGGATATTTAAGTTAGTTGCGAAGCTTAAAATAGTTCTAATCTCGGTGGATCCTATCCCACTATAATGCAACAATAACAGATTAATTGCTTAAGTAAAATATTCATAAGGTATACCAATATTCTGATATTGTAGACTCTAAATACCACGTAATTAGAAAGTTTTTTGCCAATAGAGATGTATTAGAGTCCAAGATTCAATCCATGGATGACATAGAGGACCTACTCAGGCCTAGACTCCTAGTATGTTTGAGAAACATGTGGAGTATATCGGTATGAGATACCAGTATGAATGACACTAGAATAAGTAGAAGTTTGTTGGAGTTAGTGCTTACGTACCATTCTAATATTGTATGAATATTAATTTATACAATATACATATCAATTATAATTCTTAATATTATAATAAATGGTATTATGCTTGTTAAGTTACAAACATTGTATGATCTGAAGTAGTTCAGATCTTGCCTAAAAGAGTTTAGACTATGACTAAAAGTTAATAATGCTGAGAATTATAAATACTAAGAATCAGCACTGCTAAGAGTTAGTAGATTATAATAATCAGTAAAATCTAAGGAGTTAGAGTCTTGTCTGTAATGGGACAAAGACCTGAGGGCATACTAGTAATGATATAGTTGCAAGAAGTTGCAATAGGTGCTAGAAAATGTCATTATGTAAATATGTTCTCAAATACAATATTTTTGATCTATTTTTATCGATACGGGTCTATCGGTGAATCTCTTTTATATAGATTAGTGTATACTATATTTATATGGTACAGATGGTTGTTCTTAACTAATCGTAAGCTTACAGTAAGCTTATATAAGCATACATGTATTTAGTAAGGACTGAGTACTGAACAGACTCACGAGGACCCTAATAGACATCGCATGAAGCCGTCAATGATGAGTACTCTCGAGTTGAGTAGTATTCATGATCTTTTGATCTGAGTGTCACGGTGAGCTTGTAAGTGGTCCACCATGCTTTGGTTTCATATATATCAAAGACCTTTCATGGTCTAACCGTTACGTATCGCTGGGTATAGTCTGATGCTCACGGAGTCCGGTGTACGTAGATATGGGATTCGTCAACTCACACATGTCAGTTGTATATCTGAATACTTCAAGATTGTATTTAAGAAAGTCTTGTGGCCATAAGTATAAACCCCAAAAAAAAAATTTCGTAGGGTTAAACAATATCGCAAAAGTGTTTGCTTATATTATTTATCGAGAGACAAATTTGGAGATGGGTTTATGGATGAGCACATGGAGATTTGATGGTGGTGATCTATGTCTTCGCTCATCCAAGATATATGTGACTAAAGGATTATACGAATATATTATGATCTCAGTTATATGGTCTAATGCGCTGATTTGTAATATTCGTAACGTGTGCATTAGGCATCGATCACGGACTCATAGAACAATTCTATTTGATAAATCAGGCGTGGATCTAGGGAGTCCCACAATATGAAGTGTACTCGTTGTGCACTGAAACAGTATATTTGATTGAATAATTTAATTCAATAAATTTCAACAAACTGGAATATTTGTTTCAGGTTCTCTCAAAATGTGCACATGTCAAAACTTAATAGTTAAGTACATTAATTGGTTAACAATAGTTGTTGACCAATTGGATAATGATACGTGATAGATTGTAGATAATTTATTGTTTGACTTTGTAATTATCAAAATGACCTTACTTGTGAGATAAGCAAAGTTATTTATTTATTCAAAAATATTTTTAATAAATAAATATATTAATCATTATTATTATTTAAAGTCAAATTAATTTAATTGTTAAATCACAAATCACATGTTTTAATTTTATTATTATTAATGTGATTAAAATAACATAAAATGTATAGTAATGACTTAAGAATAAGTGTTATGCTTGGTTGGACATTGAGAAGGAAAAATCAATAACAAATTAAATTCGTTTTATTTGTTTGGTATTCATTCAGCCAAATCAATTTCATAAAAACAAAAGGTATTTTGCTTAGTCAGCAAAGGAATTATTTTTTTTTAAATTCAATTTAAAACATGTTCTTTTATTGATTTAATAATTGAAAGACAAAGAAGTATGCATTTTGTGAAGGGCCAATTTTGTTGGCAATTATTTGAAGCAAAGCGTATTAACAAATAAAGATTGAATTTTTGATTCATTTTGTAAAAAAAAGGTAGATTCGGCCATTTTGAGAATGGGTGAGGAAGAGAGCAATTCTTGTAATTGTTGGCGAATTGTTCATCTTCTCCATAGAAGAGAAGTTTAGGTTAAGTGAAGAGGGAATTTTGGGGTGTTTTTAAGGGTTGAAAACTATTTCTTCCTCTTTTACAATTGATATGTTTTGGCCATAACAAGTGCTCAAAAGAAATTTTATGTTTCAAGTGTTGAAACAAGTGAGAGGCTATGGTTGATTGTTTCTTCTTCCTCACTTATCCATAGCTAACCATTAATGAACAATAAAAAGATTATTTTGGTTTGTATATGAGTTGTATTAGTCAAAATAATTTTATTGTTACCAAATAAATATAAGATTAGTTAAAGTGTTTAACTAATTATCCGAAGCTTAAAATGTTTAAGCAATAGTTAAGAGTTAAACACATTGCTGAAAATTAAAGCTGCTATTCTAACGATTTAAGCACACTCTAGTTGGATCTCAAAATTGCTAATGAGTGCACTTCGTGGTGAACTCCAGTTCGGTAATTTTTAAAGGCTTAACAGATGTTTTTCAATCCTTAATTTTATTATAGTAATGAAATTTAAAATTTAAATATGTTTGTTGTGTTAGGAAATAGAGATTTTCACTTTCGTTGCTCTAATTTATATATATGATACATAAATTAAATCATAATAAACACACACCACATACACACACTTTAAAAAATTAGCACACTTTTATTTCTATCACAATATATTATCATGGATCATAATTATTTTAATTATAAAATCTCTATATTTAACATTATTACAAAATAATTTATAATAAATTCTAAATATAATTTTTGTATATATATTTGTGCTGATCATAATATTTTTACACCTAACAAAATCATATACATACTAAAAATGTATTTTAAAATCATAATAAATTAATCATAACATTTATTTATCTAAAAATAAATCATTAATAAACTAAATATAATAACATAAAATTAAATCATAAAACTATTGAATTGAAACATATATGTATATTTATACATATATTAGTATTAACTCACATAATACATAATATTATAAATTAGATCATTTACTTAAAAATATTAATATAAAATTAATTTTATAAAATAAAATTACTCAGAAAGTTGTACTAATCCTAAATTAGATTTAAAATTTAAACTCTACTAACTATCACAACTCTTATAAAATATTAGAAACAATTTTCAACACTCAAATATATTTTCTCATAAATTTTCCTACTCTCAGTCTCTCGCTCTTACCTTTTTTTTTTTTTCTCTTTCTTTCTTCTTTTCTCTCTTTTTCGTTTTCTTTCTCTTTTCTCTCGATTTCCTTTTTTTTCCCCTTCTCTTCCCTCCTTTCTTTCTCTATTTTTTTTCGTCTTATTCTTCTTCTTCTTCTCTATTTCTTTCTTTCTTCTTACTCTTCTCTCTCTTTTTCTTTCTTTTCTCTTTCTTCTCTCCCTCCTCCTCTTCTTTCTCTCAAATCCAACAAATTTAACCTAAACACAAAACAACGCCGCCCACTTTTTTAATCCATTCTTTTTTTAACAGATAGGTCTCACAATTTTAAAAAAAATATCTAAATTATATATATTTAATAATTTTATTGACCCATATATTTAATAATATATATATATAATAACATTACTGCCCCACATCTAATAATTATAAAAATACAATAGTAATACTATTAGCCTACATGTCTAATTAGTGAAAAAAAGTATAGGGGTGTTATATTAACACTCCCAGCACATGTTCCTTTCTATCTACATTTTAAAAAATTAATTTATTAAAACTCTTGGCGATTTTTTTATTATCTTTTTCCTCATATTTCATAATTCACTAAAATAAATATATGTTCTCTTTTGATAAAATTACTCCAAAATAGTAATCCTGATATCGCTTAAGTGATTTTCCTTTTGATGTAGTATATATAACACAACTTGTATCAAATATATATTGTTATAAAATCAAACTTTAGTTAAATACCCTTACTTTTAACAATAGTATTGCATGTACAATTAATTATAGAAACTCATTGATAATAACTAATATGGCATAACATGGTTTGAAGAATAAATATAAAACAATAAATTAAATAGTGATAGTAGTATGTACATATAGTATTATTCTAATCTTAAACCAAATTACGAAAGCATACTTGCGCATTCTTACAAATTCATTAGTTATTCAATTATATAAACACATGTATTATTGTTGAAATCGATAATTTAAAATTGTGTTTGAGCTGATTTTTAGTTGAAAATCAATAAGAAGTCAAAACGAGGTCGAAGACACAATAGACGAACGAGAAAGGATAGACACAAAAAGTCAAAAACAAAAGATGGCGTGAAATGCAGTGAAGAGGAACTTTAGGGGTTGGGGTCCTTGCCCAAGCATGCTGCCCGCGGTGAGGATGTGGTGCCAAAGGCTTTATGCGACCGGCACCACAACGCCAATCCTTTGGGGCCACAATGCCAAGTTTCAAAAAATTTCGTTTTAAGCTTAGTTCGACTTCTTCGAGTGAGATTTGGACTCCTACACGTATAACTCATATTCCAATTAGATTTATGATTTCTATGGACGTTTTATATATTACATAAAACTCTTATAATCTTTTAAAATTCATTAAACATCAAAAATATAAATATAAAAGAAAATAGAGACCTAGGTAGACACTAAAGTATTAAGTGCGCGAGAAAGTGTTACCATGGGATCATTTAAGTAGTGAGTGAGCAATAGAGAGATGATAAATCCCTTAAGAGAGAGCTCTAACTATTTATTATATTTTTTGATTAATCTCTTATATTAGGTATTTGTAACTTAGAGTTCTTTGTGAACTATTAATAAAAGAAGTTGGGTTTTTAATTTGCCGTAAACGTAGGTATTTATCGCCGAACCATGTAATTTGATTGTGTGATTAACTTATCTTTTGTGGTGGTCTTGTTCTTATTCTTTGTTACTTGTGGTTAAAACTTTCACATTTGCTTAGAGCTTATTTAGAGTGTACACCAAAGAAATTCTAACAAATTGGTATTAATGCAAAGATTAATTCTTAAAAAAAATTAGTATTAAAATTAATTTTCGCAACAAATATATTAAAAATGATATATAACTTACTGAAACAACAATAATTTGCCCTTCTAAAATTCTATCATTTTTTAACATGTACATGATAACACACAAATATTGTCACATTTGCTTGAAAGGCACAATGATAAAGGACTTACATTCCCCCTTCCCTATTTAAAAAAAAACATACACACACATACTGTCATGTAAAACTTATAAATAAGGAACATATCTCAGTTGAAGTATATACAAGTTGTACACTCGTAATATAGAACATGAAAGTTGTTACATTACAACTACAAATCAATCATGTTTAAAAAGTTTAGTATCATAAAAATTAACAAGATCGAGCCTTAGTTTTCTATCTTTTCTGTACTGGAATTCTGTTTACAATCAGGAACCATGTCTTATAATGACCACGAAGAAAATGAACATGCACATGATAATACTTGAGATTTTGGTGGCATGTAACAACCATTGGTGCTCTTTTATATATATATCAAGGACTCGCCTTTGATAGCATCTTAGATGGCTGGTTCGGTCAGAGCGGACGACGGTCAGGGCTTGACACCACTCTTTCCCTTCTATCTTTAGCTTTGAAACCCGCGTAATTAGCGGTAGTGGTTAGCTCCTACTTTGATTGATAGTGGAGACTTACGGCTTCAAAGACTACTGATTGGTAATCAAGAGAAGAAAAGAAGATCGACTTATTTCAACTACAGCCTTCCTTGCTTTTGCTCCTTCTTACAGCAACTATACGACATGTTATTAGATTTTTACACTGATCTTAATTGGATTGGAAGATAGAATTGGCAAGGGCTCATGGCAGGTTCGATCCCTGTCTATCCCATTGAAGTGAAAGTATGTAGATATGTAAATATATATATATATATATATATATATATATATTTATAAATTATTATTAAGCCTGGGTTTTGTCCCCTTTGAGGAAAGACTGGAACCATTTAGCAGAATCTTTGGGGATGCGCGTGAGATTGTTCTTGTAATCAGTGTAATGAAGACCGTATCTAGCGTTGAAGCCCTCCGCCCACTCAAAGTCATCAAAGACAGTCCAATAGAAATATCCTTTCACGTTCACTCCATTGCTGTTATGAATTATAACAATCAAGTTCATATGCACAAATTAGTAATCTAGTGTTTATTGTACAAAAAACAATTACGGGAACGTTTCATATATCATGACTTACTCTATTGCCTTGCGGATCTGATATAAATGCTTAAGAATAAAGTTGATTCGATATTGATCTTTTACTGCAACATCCTGTGAAAGGCTGTCGTTCCGTTTCTCAGTGACTCCTATAAACAAATAGCCATCAAGTTACATGGTTAATGTTGTATTAATTGCTTGATAGAACAACTTTGAAATCATGAAGAGAGTTCAAAACCGAAGAGATGAAATGTTAGGTACAAGCTCCGATTACCATTCTCAGTAATGTAGATTGTAGGGCTTTGGTAATATTTGTTCATATAGTTCAAAAGTTTCTCTAGTCCTTCTGGATAAACGTAAATGAAAAAGCTCCCTTCGGCCTAAAATGTAAAAGAATATTTAAATATACGATAGAGATCGCACTATCAAAATCAAGAAGTTTTAGAAAGTTGAAGGCAATAGAGATTATAATATCATACCTTTGGACCAATAAGAACTCCATCTCTCTCCACTGCCACAGTCACAACAAACACAAAATTGAATCCTTATTAATGGCTGCATAATTTGTAAATATTTTTATTATTTTTTGAGTGAGAAATGAGAATGAGAAGATATAGGGCTTAGTTACCTAATTGCTGCACGAATTGGTCGGCAATATAGCCGGTTGGCGGGGCTTGTAAATCAATAGGGATGTTCTTGGCATACCTTGTAGTGTAATAATTGATACCAATGAAATCAAAAGATCCCTTCACCAATTCTTTCTCTTCATCAGTGAAATTGGGTAGCCTATCCTTCACAATTTCTCTCATGATTTTTGGATAATCCCCATACACCAATGGTTCCATAAACCTAATGAATAAACACATCATCCCAATACATATATTTACAATCCCCCATCAAGAAAGAAAAAAAAAATTGATGGAAAATTTAATCACTAACCATCCCAACTCGAAGTCCATTGCTCTTTTTGCTGCAGCTTCATCATCCGATGAATTGGAATAAGGCAGATAATGTTGTCCAACATGGCTTATTCCAATTTGCCCCCCTTGTTTTGCTTGGAAATTGTCTTTGTAGAGCCTAGCAGCAGTTGCATGAGCAAGTAAAAGGTTGTGAGATGCAACATAAGGTTCAGTTGATGAATTTCCTTCAGGGCATTTTGTTCTATCCGAACACCTTCCTGGTGGAGCTACTCCCATGGAATGCCCAAATTTTGCGATAATTAGTGGCTCATTTATTGTAATCCAATTTTTAACCCTATCTCCATATGTTTTGAAACAAATTTCTGCATAGTCCTTGAAATCATCCCTGAAAATAGAAACCTGATTATAACATTCAAAATAATGATATACGATCCATTACATATGGGAAAAATAGAATTTAATCCAAGTATATATTTAGCTTGCATGTAGATGATACTTACACAAAGGATCGATTTAACGGGCCACCATTCTTTTCTTGCAGAGCTTGTGGTGAATCAAAGTGAAATAATGTCACAAAAGGTTTGATGCCTGCATTTTTTAATTAAACAAATAAATATATATATATATATATATATAGTTTTTTTGTCAACAAACATTACAACATGTTTAGCAAAACCATAATTAGCACAAACATGTAAGAGGTAATTCAAATAAGGGAAAACGACCATTGTTTTCATATATACCACCTATTTTCTGGCTTTTTTTAAACTACCTGTTACCCCTCTTTTTTATGGGGTTTATTTGGTCATATTTTAATACTATTTTTCTCTTTAATTTTTTTTTAAAAAAATGTAATGATAATTTTAAAAAAAAATTAAAAAAATAATATATATAAAAAAAAACTTAGGGGGAGTAACAGTGGTTTCCCTTAAAAAAATACTACTGTATTAGGGCTCTTACCGTTTCTAATTAATTCGTCAATGAGATTATTGTAGTGATTGACACCCTCCTGGCTAATTCCACCACTCAATGATCCAACTACACAGTAAAATTTGTTTGTTAAAGTTAGGTACTTTTTTTTATTTAAATTTCCAATTAATTCGTCCTTGACAGAACCAAAACTTTGTTAGAGACTTACTAGGTAGAATCCTGGTCCAGGAAATGGAAAATCTGTAAGCATCAAATCCAAGATCCTTCAGAGCCTTCACATCTTCCTGGAAATACATTTAGCGTTCATTAATTAAATATAATGATTAATTAACTTGACAACTTACATATATATATATATAATTAGAAGTGTTTCTCACCTTGTAGCGCCTATATGAATCAATGGCTATGTCCATGTTACTTCCATCTTCAATTTTCTCTATAAAATAATAAAAATGATGAGATTAGCTAAAATTGATATGGGTCTACAGAAACAATTAAAGCATTATTTTAGATATTATTGATAAAGAAAAATGAAGTGGTCGAGTGATGAACCTGGAAATGATTCAATGAATTTCTCCCAAATGCTTGGTCCTCTGCCTCCCTCTTTCGTAGATCCTTCAATCTACAGCAAATATAGAATTGATGCACATAAAAATATATGTAAATTGATGTATTAATGTTCAGTGATGGTTTATTAATGGGGCCTGCAACATAGATTTTCACTACCTGAGCTGCAGCAGTTGCGGCTCCAAACAGGAATTCACTTGTAAAATTGGACCTCTTAATTTCTTGTTCCCTAGGGTCCAAGGAAATTTGCAGATTCGATGCTGATCCGAGCTCTTTCAACGAAGTATCAGAATAAGTGAATAGAGGTGAAACTGAGTGTGAGCTTCTTCATTTTTCCCCTTAAAAAACCCAAGAAAGAAACAAAGAAAAAAAAAATTGGATGAAGTCAACAAATTACCATAAGCAAAGCAGCAGCAGCAGCAGGCGAGCAAAGCATAAGCAGTGGCAAAGATCCCAAGTAGTAAAGCCTGTGAATGCATTCTTGTCGATGAGAAAAGTGGAAGAAACGCCATTGCCGTCTTGGACGATTAATTATATTCAGGCAGAAAATACCAATAGAAACATATAAACGAATCAAATTCTCAGCTTCTTTTAGTGCATTAACTGTTGCTTGTGATTTAAGCAGCTGATGAATGATGAATGTAAAATGAACCTCATAAATATATTTACGTAAAAGTACGTACGTTACTTCTCCTTGTTGTCAATCCCATATTAAAAGCTAACTTTGCCTACATCAGTTGATATGATGAGTTGTTTTTGTTCGTTGATTTCCTATGGATGTTATAACACATTGACGTTCCAAAGTTTTAGGAATCGGCTTTCTGTTATCACCAGGCATACACGCCATTAATTTGCGAAGCACTTCTAACCTCATTTACCCAAAAAACGAACCTGTTGTAAGGATTTCAATTAGGATATAAGACATTTTTGGAACAGAAAAAATTGTTTTGTTTCTCTGCTTGCATTTTAGTTGTTAAATTAAGTCAAACTTATTTAAGAAGTATCTTAATTATCTGGATTGGATAGGAGATTCTTTAGATTAGTAGCTTACCTTATTTAAGAAGACCAATGAAAAAATTAGGATGAAGAGAAACTATGTAAAGGGTACTCAGACAGAAAATGTATAATTTAAAGATCTAAAAATATTTATAATACTTTTGTAATTTTATTTTATAAGATTTATGTTTAATTTGTAATCCAATTTTCCTCTTTAATATATATTCAGCACGCAAAGCCAAAATTGCAGCAATATTGGTAATTTTATAATCTAACAATTGAAATCTCATGTTTTTTTTTACTTGGAATTAATAATTTACTTCAATATGCTTGGGAAATAAAACATTAGCCATAAAGTGATGAAGAACTTCTTAGTTCCTATTCAGAGAGAAAAAAAAAATGGAATTCCGTGATGTGTGTGGTGTTGAATCCAATGGATTACAATGGAACACTCTTATTAATATTTTTTTACACTAAACACGAAATTTATGATAGAAATTTTAAAAGTTATCACTCTTTTTTATTTATAACACAACACTCATAATTTAACACTTACATTCCCTATTGAGTTTCTTATTTATTTAACTCTTGAACACTCTTAACTCTAACACTTGATCAAATTCTTGATCTTGAGTTGTTTATAAACTTGCTTGCTTGCAAAACTAAAAGAGAGATGGAGTATTTATACTTAATATCAATAAACTAAAATCACACAAATAAAATATTGTAAAAATTTATAAATCACATAAATTTGTAATACTTATCTCCTTTATCATTAACTCCGAAATATCTTACCTAACTTTAAAATGTTAAGAATTGAATTTGTAAATATTTGAACTTAATCTTAGACTTGGTATTATAATTTTAATACTCCCCCTCAACACCAATTTCTGTTCTTCTAACCATGTTGAGTTGTCTTGAAAATTTTTTAACTTATCAGCACCCAAATTTTTTGTTAACAAATCAATCACTTAATCTTCCGTCTTAACATACAGTAACTCAATTTCTTATTATACAACTCTCTCCCGAATAAAACAATAATGCACATCTACATGCTTTGTTCTTGTATGAAAAACTAAATTTTCTATCAAATAGATTGCTGACCGATTATCACCATATATTGACACTTTATAATCTCATGGTTGATGTAAATATTCCATCAACTGCATCAACCATATACTTTCTTGAACTACCATTATTGTTGCTCTGTACTCAGCTTCAGTAGTTGAAAATGATACAGTCAGTTGCCTTTTATTGCACCAAGAGACTGTCCCTGAACCAATCTTAAAAAAATACTCAGTGGTCGAACGTCGTGTGTCATATAGTCTTCAGCATAGTCAGCATCACAATAGCTAATTATTTTATAATCTTGGTCTTTTTATAGAAGAGACCATAGTCAATTATGCCTCTCACATATTTTAGTATCCGTCAAACTACTTCTAAGTGAGACTTCTTAAGATTTTGTATGTATTGACTTATTACTCCAACTACACAAGAAATGTCTGATCGAGTCAATGTCAAATAGATGAGACTTCCTACCAATTGTCAATACATAGTTCTATCTTTTAAATCCTTTTCTTCATGATCACACAACTTAGCATTAGCTTCCAAGTGTTGAGATTGGCTTGCATTCTAGTATTTTAAACTTCTGCAATAAATTTTTGGCATATTTTTGTTATCCTAAAAAAATCTCCTCTTTAGTTCGAGTGACTTCGAGCCTAAGAAAATGCTTAAGTTGTCCAAACTCTTTCATCTAAAAGCGAACCGCCAAATTCTCTCTTGTTTGACGAATTTCATCTTCATCATCTCTAGTGATGATTAAATCATCCATATATACCAATACAATTACAAGTTTCTTTCTATTAGTTTTGACGAACAGGCTAGAATCAACTGGTGCTATAAAATAACCACTATGTGTTAGAAAATCTCCAATTTTATTATATCATGCCCTTAGAGCTTGCTTTTATCCATATAATGCATTTCTCAACTTACACATATAATTAGGATAAATTTACTTTCAAATCCCATTGGTTGAATTATGTAGATCTTCCGATCCAACTCTCTATGTAGAAAAGCATTCTTTGCATCAATTTGTCATAATATCCAACCTTTGCTAGCTGTTAGTGCAAGTAAAACTCGTACTGTGGTGATCTTGGCTACTGAACTAAACGTTTCATCATAGTCTAGCCCATAATGTTGAGAAAATTCTCAAGTTACCAACCGAGCTTTATACCTCTCCACCAATCCATCAGGACATCTTTTGATCTTATACACCCACTTATAAGATATAGGTTTCACATTCTTTGACTTTGGTATTAAATTCTAAGTTTGATTTTACTTCAACGCTATGAATTCTTCTTCTATAGCTTCAATCCATTTAGAGCTTTGCGATGCTTCTTAAAAGTCTCAAGTTCCTTAACATTTTTTTCTTTCACCACAGCTATATTAGTATATTTTGGATTGGGCTTTCGTATTCTTATTGACCTTCGAAGATGAGATTGAGAGGTGATGAACACTTGAAATTACACATTTAATAAGAGTTTTACATGATTGTTTTTTATTACTAGTGTATTTAATTTTCTTAACTTAAGTATGTTTACAATATTGTAATTAATTATCTTATAACTGTTTTGTGGTAGGTTCGGTAAAATGGGCATAACTTTCTACCCAAAGATCCAATTGAGGTGATTCTTAATCCTGTGCAAAGCTGACTCAATGGGATAACATATTATATTTCACAAAGCATTGGAAATTCGAGTGTTTAGAGGGTGAAAATTGGCCTAGAACAGAATTGATCTGCAGTACAGGCCCAGTTTGAACAGTTATCAGTATTTGGCCCATAACTATAGAAATACGTATCTAATACGTATGAGATTACTCAATTTGGAAAGATAAGAGACTTATCTACAACTTTTATGTTTTGAGTGACAGCTAATTCGGATCACATAAATTTCAAAGTGGATAATCAAGTGGGTGCCCAAGTGATAATGAATGCAAATTATTTTGCCACCATTCTTGACTTTCATCAACCAAGTGGTTCCCTCCAAATTTGTCTCGATTTATCCATGTTTTTCTATAAATAGGTGGCTTGTTTATGCCTAAAGAATGTAATTAGAAAGTTAGAATTTAGTTCAAAATACTTTTCCTTTGTATCCATTTTCTTGTACTATTATTTCTCTTGTTTACTATTAAGTCATGTTATTTCTTCTTCCATTTCTTTTCTTTTCATTTAGTTTTATTATGTCCAAATAATTTTGTTTAAGTTAAGGTGAAAGGGTGAAGCTCTTGGCAAGGTAATAAGATATGTTTAATATTTATTCATGAATTTAATGCTTCATTTTTAAGTTATGCAAATTTATATATGATGTATTTATTTTGTTTGTAGAATTAATACCATTTCTTCTAAAGTGGTGATTCTTGATTTATTATTGACAAACTTAATACTTGGCACAATAAATTCTTGAAATCATTTACAAGATTTGGTTTATATAACATTTCTTGTAAAATGGGAGTCTTGATTTATTGTAGACAAATATAAAGATTGGCATAATAAATACTTGAACCCATTTATAAGATTTGGTGTATAATAATTGAAAGAAATAAATACTAATCAATATATAAATGATGATGAACGTTAATTGCTATATTTTCCGGTTGGAACCTCTTTTGTGAGAGGATTCCAATTGAGTTATAAAAAAATAAAAAGTTAAATATATTCTTATTTCTTATGCCAAGAGTGAATCCCCGTAACCTTAGCTTTTTATTTGAATTGGTTAATTGAAATAATATTTACAAACATCTTATACTGCATTAATTATCTTTAAAGTGTTTATAATTTGTAATTTTAATTCTACTTCCCTGTGGATCGACCCCGTTCTCATCGGGTTATTTATTACTTCGACAATCCTGCACTTGGGAATAACTTCTATATTCTGGACGTGTCAAGTTTTTGGCGCCGTTGCCGGGGAGGTAACGTTAATATTTTGTTTTGTTGTTGTTTGTTTGTTTATTTTATTTTCATGGAAGGCCGAGCCTCCTAACGTACTTTACTTTATTTATTATTCGTCTTTTATTTTCGCTTTTTATTTTAATGGAAGGCTAAGCCTCCTACTATTTATTTATTAACTTTTTATTATATAATCTAACATCACTAATTTAACTTCTAATTATTTATCTTTATTTTGCTTTTAGTTTTACATATTTTATTTACTTGTGTGTAATATTTTATTTTATTTACCTGTGTTTAATATTTTATTTGTATTATTGTTATTGTATTTTGTTTTGTTTCTTTTTATGAGCGGTTGGTTTCGAGATCCTAATTCTCATCGTTTAGTAAAAGGTAATTTCAAAACTTCTTTTGATAATTTGTTAGATTCTCCTTCATCTTCTCATTCTTCACCAAGTAACACCATGAGCGAAAATCAAATTGAGGGACTCATAGACCCAGGGGACAATCAGTCCCAACATAATGACCATAACCGACCTAGGACACTTAGAGACTATATGAACCCTACACGAACCAGTGCACCATCTTGCTTAATTTTTCCACCGGATGCAACGCATTTTAATTTTAAGCCAGGCATTATCCAACTTTTACCCACTTTTCATGGCTTAGATGCAGAGAACCCTTATCTACATCTAAGAGAATTTGAAGAAGTGTGTAACACGTATAATGATCAAAATTGTAGCATGAACACAATTCGACTTAAGCTTTTCCTTTTTTCTTTAAAAGATAAAGCTAAAACATGGCTACAAAACCTTAGGCCAGGATCCATTTCTTTATGGGACGAGATGCAACAACAATTCCTGAAAAAAAAATTTCCCTCCCATAGAACAAATTCTTTCAAAAGACAAATCACCACTTTTGCCCAAAAACCAGGAGAGACCCTTTACCAATGTTGGGAAAGGTATAAAGAATTACTTAATACCTGTCCCCATCATGGTTTTGAAACATGGAGAGTAGTCTCAAATTTCTATGAGGGCTTAACACCCCAAGTTAGGCAAATGGTAGAAATGATGTGTAATGGAACATTTGAGGAAAAAGACCCAGAAGAGGCAATGAACTATCTTGACTTACTAGCAGAAAATGCTTAAAATTGGGACACTGCTGGTACCTGTGAGGCACCTAGCAAAAATCAAACCACTACATCTAGTGGGGGTATTTATCATCTTAAGGAAGACCATGACCTTCAAGCCAAATTAGCATCCCTTGCTAGAAAAGTCGAAACCTTAGAAATGAAAAAGAGTGGTCAAATAAAATCTGTTCAAGAAATTGTGTGTCACATTTGTGAAACCCATGATCACCCTACCAATGATTGCCCAACTTTGCCTGCATTTAGGGAATGTCTCCATGAACAAGCCAATGTTTTAAACACGTTCAAACGGTCAAACAATAACCCATATTCACAAAACTATAATCCTGGATGGCGAAATCACCCGAATTTTAGTTGGAGGAATGACACTCAAGCACAGGCTTCACAACCACCTTTCCAACCACACCAAAACTTTCAAAATCATCAAGGTTATGCACCATATGTCCGACCTCCTAGGAAAAATCTTGAAGAAACCTTGCATACATTCATTGAAAAACAAGAGTCTGTTAATTCTCAAAATGCTCAAACATTTGCTGATTTGAAAGATACTCTTGCTAAATTTGCATCTGCACTGAACATTCATGAGAAAGGAAAATTTCCTTCTCAACCACAGCCAAACCCCAAAGGACAACATAACTCAAATGCATGTAGTTCAGGAAGTCAACACATGGATCAAGTTAAAGCAGTTATCACTCTTCGGAGTGGTAAAATTGTTGAAAAAGAAATTCCTGAACCTCATGAGAGCGATGAATCAATCTCTAAGGGCAAGGAAAGTGTTGAACCTACACTTAATGAAGAAAACACCAAACCTTCACCTCCACCCCCATTTCCTCATGCATTACGTAATACTAAGAAGATGAATCACAATCCTGAAATTTTTGAAATCTTCAAACAGATAAAAGTTAATATTCCTTTACTGGATGCTATTAAACAGGTTCCATCTTATGCAAAATTTTTGAAAGACTTATGCACAGTAAAAAGAAAACTGAATGTGAAAAAGAAAGCATTTTTAGCTGAACAAGTAAGTGCCATTCTTCAGAATAATAATTCTTTGAAATATAAAGACTCTGGTTGTCCTACAATTTTATGTATTATTGGAAGTCATAAAATTGAACAAGCCTTACTTGATCTTGGTGCTAGTGTGAATTTATTGTCGTATTCAGTTTATCAGCAGCTCAATCTCGGGGAGTTAAAATCAACATCTGTAACTCTTTTACTTGCTGATAGATCAATAAAAGTACCAAGAGGGACAGTGGAGGATGTCTTAGTTCAAGTTGATAAATTCATATATCCTATGGATTTTATCATCTTGGACACAAAACCTGTCAAAGGATGTAATCCGATACCTGTTATTTTAGGTCATCCATTTTTAGCAACTTCTAACGCTTTGATTAATTGCAGGAATGGAGTAATGAAGCTTTCATTTGGAAACATGACACTTAAACTCAATGTTTTTAATATGTGTAAGCAACCATATGAAGAGAATGATGAAAGTGAAGAAGGTGACATGATTGAAATGATTGTGGAGGATCATATTCAAAAAGGGAGTTCTACCGATCCCTTAGAAATGTGTTTAATAAATTCATTTGAGTCAAATATACAATTAGATCCTGAAATCTCTGACATATGTTCTTTACTTGACTGTGCACAGGTGATTGAAAATAAAAGATGGAAACTAAAGTTTGAAGAATTGGGAGAAAATGAGGATAAAAAGAACGAAATTTCAAAGTTGGAGTTAAAACCTCTGCCTGAAGGACTGAAATATGCATTTCTTGGAGAGAAACAAACTTACCCGGTGGTAATCGCTTCTACACTCACAAGTGAACAAGAAGATAAGTTGATTGAATTATTGAAAATGCATAAAAATGCAATTGGGTGGACTTTAAAAGACATAAATGGTATTAATCCTTTGATTTGCACACATAGAATACACCTAGAGGATAATGCCAAAACTTCCCAACAACCTCAAAGGAGATTAAATCCACATATGAAAGAGGTAGTGAGAGCTGAAGTTCTCAAATTACTTGAAGTAGGAATTATCTATCCGATCTCAGATAGTAAATGGGTAAGTCCTACTCAGGTAGTACCAAAAAAATCTGGAATCACAGTCATTGAAAATGAAAAAGGTGAGTTAATACCAACTCGAGTCTCATCTAGTTGGAGGATGTGCATAGATTATAGAAAATTGAACTTGGCCACTAGAAAAGACCATTTTCCTTTACCATTCCTTGATCATATTATAGAAAGAGTAGCAGGACATCCCTACTATTGCTTTCTAGATGGTTACTCTGGCTATTATCAAATTCCTATAGCACTAGAAGACCAAGAAAAGACTACATTCACATGTCCTTTTGGAACCTTTGCTTTTAGAAGAATGCCCTTTGGACTTTGTAATGCCCCAGCAACATTTCAGAGATGTATGTTAAGCATTTTTAGTGACATGATTGAGCATTATTTAGAAGTTTTCATGGATGATTTAACTGTGTTTGGAAATTCTTTTGATAATTGTCTTGAAAACTTAGAAAAGGTCTTAAAAATATGTGAAGAAAAGAGTCTTGTATTGAACTGGGAAAAATGTCACTACATGGTTACTTCTGGAATTGTTTTGGGACATATAGTATCTTCTAAAGGAATTGAAGTGGATAAGGCAAAAGTCGAACTCATTACACATTTGCCTCCACCAAAAACAGTCAGAGAAGTCCGATCCTTTTTAGGACATGCTGGATTCTATAGGAGGTTCATAAAAAACTTTAGTGCTATATCTAAACCTCTTTGTAACCTCTTAGCAAAAGATGTATCATTTAAGTGGACTCAAGAGTGTCAAAATTCATTTGAAAAATTAATTGGCCTCTTAACATCTGCTCCTATCATACAATCTCCTGACTGGTCTTTACCTTTTGAGCTCATATGTGATGCTAGTGACTACGCTGTTGGTGCTGTATTAGGACAAAGAAAGGAAGGTAAATCCTATGTAATTTATTACGCAAGTAGAACTTTAAACAGTGCACAAATGAATTACACAACAACTGAAAAAGAACTACTTGCTGTAATATTTGCATTAGACAAATTTCGTTCTTACTTAATTGGTTCTTCAACTATTGTATTTACTGACCATGCTGCTGTAAGGTACTTAATGTCAAAACAGGATGCAAAACCAAGGCTAATTCGATGGATTCTATTGCTTCAAGAATTTATTATCACTATCAAGGATAAGAAGGGAGCTGAAAATGTTGTTGCAGATCACTTATCAAGACTCACACCAGATTCATCAACAGAAATAACACCTATTAATGATTCTTTTCCCGATGAATTTTTATTTTCTACTGTTACAATGCCCTGGTATGCTAATATTGTTAATTTTCTTGTAACAGAAGAAATGCCACCTCAATGGAATGCTCAAGACAAAAGAAAATTTTTAACGGAGGTGAGAAAGTTTTATTGGGATGATCCTTATCTCTTTAAATATTGTCGTGATCAAATATTTCGAAGATGCATACTCGACAATGAGGTAAATAAAGTTATTGAATTTTGTCATTCTGAAGCATGTGGGGGACATTTCTCATCAAAGAAAACAGCTGCAAAAATCTTACAGTGCAGATTTTATTGGCCCACTTTATTTAAAGATACACATACATTTTGTATAACTTGTGAAAATTGTCAAAATTTGGGATCAATTTCAAAACGAAACATGATGCCTTTGAACCCCATTCTTGTTATTGAAATCTTTGATTATTGGGGGATAGATTTCATGGGACCATTTCCGTTATCATTTGGATTTACGTATATCTTAGTTGCAGTAGATTATGTCTCAAAATGGATTGAGGCTATTCCATGTCGACATAATGACCATAAAACAGTCATGAAATTTTTGAAAGAAAATATCTTAAGTCGATTTGGAATCCCTCGAGCCATTATAAGGGATGGGGGTAAGCATTTTTGTAATAGACCATTTGAAACATTAGTGAAAAAATATGGTATTACTCATAAAGTTGCCACCCCTTATCATCCTCAGACAAGTGGACAAGTTGAATTAGCAAATAGGGAGATAAAACAAATTTTAGAAAAAACTGTAAACCCAAATCGCAAAGATTGGTCTTTAAGACTAATTGATGCACTGTGGGCTTATAGAACTGCTTTTAAAACTTCATTGGGTATGTCTCCCTATAGGATAGTTTATGGAAAACCTTGTCACTTACCTGTGGAACTTGAGCATAAAGCCTACTGGGCTATTAAAACTTTCAATGAAAATCTTGATTCTGCTGGACACATACGTAAATTACAAATAAATGAACTTGAAGAATTGAGAAATGATGCATATGAGAATTTAAAAATTCATAAAGCTAAAATTAAAGCCTTTCATGATAAAAAAAATTCAGAGAAAAACATTTGACACTGGTCAGAAGGTTTTGCTTTATAATTCTCGACTTCACATATTCCCTGGAAAATTAAGATCAAGATGGAGTGGCCCTTTTATTGTGAAACATGTGTACCCTTATGGAACAATTGACATTGAAAATCCTAGAAATGGGAATGTGTTTAAGGTAAATGGGCAAAGACTCAAGCCGTTTCTAGAAAACCAAGCTTTTCATGAAGAATTTACGTTCCTGTCGGATCCTTGTTACGAGACCAATTAATCTTTGTTTTATATATTTACATATTTATATATATTTATTCTTCTTCTAACATTTTTTATTTTTTTTTTATTTTTTTATTTTTTACTTGCAGGTTAATTTAGTAGTTTTGTTAAAGTTTTGTTTTGCACCCCGGTTAAGCGGCGGATAACGGTACTCCGTGATATTTCAAATCGGTTTTGTCAGTTTCTCATAATTACTGATATCTTCTCTTCTTCCCCCTTTTCTTAAAAAAAAAAAATAGATGACATTCTAAAAAATTTGAAAAAACGTTTTCCCTCATTGCCTCAAAATTCCTTGAAGAAAATTTACCAAGCAAGATGTGAAAGATTAAGGTTATTAATGATTATGAATATACCTGTTGATTTACGTTGGTTAATTGAAGTCAAAGTTAGATTGACAGGTGAATTTTCAGACTCATTAATTTCCTACATGCCTGGCTTAGGTAAAAGCTCTTTTTCAAAAAAACAAAGAGCAAAACGATTAAATGTTTGTTACAAGTGTGCACGCACGACTTACAACACACGTTGCCGCACTTTAGGAATGGTGTCTATAAATCGTGAAGATAAAATTAGGTTCATTAAGGATGGCCTGAGTAAGGAGTCTTTAGATAATATCTTATCGACTCTTGAGACGCATCCTAGTGGATATGTGCATATTGCAATTCATGAATTATGGGACATATTCCTAAAAGAACATGAGCGGTACAGTCTCGGGAATCTGACTTTAAAAGACCCTGTTTGCCAATTTATAAGAAAATTGGATGGGAAGCCTATCCCCGACCCATAGAGGGCGTTTAAGCCGTTACTGGACGTAAAATCAGAGGAAGATGTGAGCCACAATCACAACTACTTGTATATATTTACTATAGCTGTTATTTTTAAATGTTTCATTTCAAACTCAAATGTCTTTTCAATAATCAACCACCTATAATCCTTTTTGAAAATTTTGCATTTTAAGCCGACAACCCATGTGACTTTTCCAGCTAACAAATTGAAAATTGGTAAAAGATATTGAATCTTGTATTTCAAACCAATAGCCATGTGATTTAACTTTGCAATACCTTTTGGCTCTATAAATACATTGCATTATTTCTGCATCTTTGTACAAACTCAAAATCATTCAAGAGAGAGGGTGAGTGTAATCATGGAAGGATCATCAACTCGTAAATTCACAAAAATTTGTGTCTTTTGTGGATCCAGCCCTGGAAAAACTAGTGAGTTTATAGAAGCAGCAGAAACCCTTGGTAAGATGTTAGCTGAGCGCAATATTCATTTAGTATATGGGGGAGGTAGTCTTGGATTAATGGGACGTGTGGCAACCGCTGCACAAAATAATGGCAGTCGAGTTTTGGGTATCATACCAAAAGCTCTAGCTGTTGGAGACATTGTAGGAAAAATAATTGGGGATGAGTTACAGGTATCATCAATGCATGAACGAATTTCTTTTATGCTTCGTAATGCTGATGCCTTCATAGCTCTACCTGGAGGTTTCAGAACATTGGAGGAAATTTTTCAAATTGTCTCATGGGCACAATTGCAAATCCATAAAAAAACCCATTGGTTTGTTAAACGTTGATGGTTTTTATAATGGGTTGTTATCTTTTCTTGACTATGCGGTGGAAAAATAATTCGTCTCATCTGCAGCACGACAGATCCTCATTTCTGCTTCAACTGTTAATCAGTTACTCGATGAACTACAAGCTTTTACACCTCTATCTGATCCAACAATGAGTCAGATAGATTGGTATACTGATAACAGTGAAAAGAAACGCAGGATAGATTTGACGCTTCGTCTGTAGCCTATCTATTTCTATGTATTTTTAAGCTTTTTTTTGTGTGGCTTGTTTTTTTTTTTTTTTGTGGTTTGTTTTATTTTGTTGCAGGTTTAATTTTCAATAAAAGATGTTTCAGGTGATATCTTCTATATTTTACTCTTTTTATATTTTGACATTGAGGATAATGTCTCAATCTGGTTGGGGGGGAGGATAGTTGATATATAATGTTAGTGTTAATTATTTTATTTTGTTGTTGTTATCACTTTGTTATGTAAAAAAAAAAATTATCATGAATGGCGTGAGTAAAATGTTCATTTATGTATTCTTGAGACGCATTCTAGTTCTAGAATGGCAGAGTAAAGAGTACATTACAAACTTTTGAAACACATTCTAATTGGTTTATTTTTAATGCATTTTATGTATAATTGTTTGTTGCTTAAGTTTTTAGTAACTCTTGCGTAAATAAATTTGCTTTACTATCGATGTATGATTTCAAAATTGTTTAGTTTAAATCACTTTCTCTATTTAGGTTACTAAAGAATAACTTCTGAAATTATTTCTTGAGAACAATACTAAGCCTTGTGGTAATATGGATGATTCAATATATATAGCCAAGAGAATTTCCATGTTTAAGTATACATATTATTTTCTAAACTCACATATCTTTTGTGAGTGAGTGGAGAGATTTGAGATAACAGCTTACGAACTTTCATTGATCCTTTGAAATGGTTAATTTTTATTTGGAATGATATTATTTGGGATGATGAATGATTTGGTTGCTTAGCTGAAGGATAAAAAAAAAAATTGGAAAAGTATTATGGTGATAAATTGCTCTTATGTTGTAATGATTGCTTATGTCTTTAAAAAAAAAAGGAGTAAAAAAAAATTAAAAAAAAAAAAGAAAGAAAAGAAGTCAATTCAGTTCAATAAAGTCTTCATTCAATTTTAGAAGACTAAAGTCATTAGGAAGCAAACTTATCACCGAATTCTATATTCGTAAGATTCGCATTAAATAATTAAAGTCTTGAAGCTGGCATTTGACAATAATGGTTTGACTCTAAATATTTAATTTTCCTATCTTTGGATCAATGTTAGTTTGTCTGTCTGTCCTTAAATGTAACTTTTTCTTGAGCGATTATCTGTTTTCCAACTCCATGAGTGAAATCCTAAGTCATTAAACAAGTTATTCACCTGTAAGGATATGGAGTTGAGGCTTTTACTTGGAACATTTTTAAGGCTATATATGTTGTGGTTTGTGGTAAGAAGGCTTTGGCTTAATTCACACACACACAAAAATATTTTTGGAAGTTATGATTGAAATAATCTTTATAGCGATTGTGATTTTAAAACTGACGTTTTGTTTGAAATACTTAGGTAGTGTTCAAATTTTCTTTATGCTCGAATTGCTAGGGACTAGCAATAAGCCAGTTGGGGGGTGTGATGAACACTTGAAATTACACATTTAATAAGAGTTTTACATGATTGTTTTGTATTACTAGTGTATTTAATTTTCTTAACTTAAGTATGTTTACAATATTGTAATTAATTATCTTATAACTGTTTTGTGGCAGGTTCGGTAAAATGGGCATAACTTTCTACCCAAAGATCCAATTGAGGTGATTCTTAATCCTGTGCAAAGCTGACTTAATGGGATAACATATTATATTTCACAAAGCATTGGAAATTCGAGTGTTTAGAGGGTGAAAATTGGCCTAGAACAGAATTGATCTGCAGTACAGGCCCAGTTTGAACAGTTATCAGTATTTGGCCCATAACTATAGAAATACGTATCTAATACGTATGAGATCACTCAATTTGGAAAGATAAGAGACTTATCTACAATATTTATGTTTTGAGTGACAGCTAATTCGGATCACATCAATTTCAAAGTGGATAATCAAGTGGGTGCCCAAGTGATAATGAATGCAAATTATTTTGCCACCATTCTTGACTTTCATCAACCAAGTGGTTCCCTCCAAATTTGTCTCGATTTATCCATGTTTTTCTATAAATAGGTGGCTTGTTTATGCCTAAAGAATGTAATTAGAAAGTTAGAATTTAGTTCAAAATACTTTTCCTTTGTATCCATTTTCTTGTACTATTATTTCTCTTGTTTACTATTAAGTCATATTATTTCTTCTTCCATTTCTTTTCTTTTCATTTAGTTTTATTATGTCCAAATAATTTTGTTTAAGTTAAGGTGAAAGGGTGAAGCTCTTGGCAAGGTAATAAGATATGTTTAATATTTATTCATGAATTTAATGCTTCATTTTTAAGTTATGCAAATTTATATATGATGTATTTATTTTGTTTGTAGAATTAATACCCTTTCTTCTAAAGTGGTGATTCTTGATTTATCATTGACAAACTTAATACTTGGCACAATAAATTCTTGAAACCATTTACAAGATTTGGTTTATATAACATTTCTTGTAAAGTGTGAGTCTTGATTTATTGTAAACAAATATAAAGATTGGCATAATAAATACTTGAACCCATTTATAAGATTTGATGTATAATAATTGAAAGAAATAAATACTAATCAATATATAAATGATGATGAACGTTAATTGCTATATTTTCCGGTTGGAACCTCATTTGTGAGAGGATTCCAATTGAGTTATAAAAAAATAAAAAGTTAAATATATTCTTATTTCTTATGCCAAGAGTGAATCCCCGTAACCTTAGCTTTTTATTTGAATTGGTTAATTGAAATAATATTTACAAACATCTTATACTGCATTAATTATCTTTAAAGTGTTTATAATTTATAATTTTAATTCTACTTCCCTGTGGATCGACCCCGTTCTCATCGGGTTATTTATTACTTCGACAATCTTGCACTTGGGAATAACTTCTATATTCTGGACGTGTCAAGAGGTTATAGGCTCTGCTCCTTCATATTTGGCCTCTGTTGTTGGTTGTTGATAGATGCCAATTTACCAAGGACTTTAAGTTATCTTTTGCTCGGTGTTGTCATCACTGCTTCTATCATCAATTTCTTCTTAGCTCGGTCGAATTTCAACAATTTGCTTATCTATCTTCTACTGTATTCGTTCTTCTATTTCTTTTGAATCTGGAAGCTCCTCTTTTTATGGCGACCACCATAAAGATGATTCACCAAACACCACATTCCTTTATGTGTAACACTGCCTATTAGTAGGGTCACAACATTTTCATCCTTTGCATTAGTTATTATATCCAACAAAGATACACCTGATTACCTTTTTATCAAATTTATGTCTTATGTGACTTAGTACAAATACATAGTATGTACAACCAAATACTCAAAAATGGCTCATTGAATATTTCATATCCCATAACTTCTCAAAGGGTGATATGAACCCTAACTTTAGTTGAGGAAGCCTATTAATCACGTGGGCTACAGTCTTCATTCCTACGGCCTAAAATCTTCTTAGTACATTTTTTCGCATGCATATACTTCTACAAATCTCTATAAGATGTCGATTTTCTTCCTTTCTACATCACAATTTTATTATAGCATGTTGGCACATGTGAACTGATGTCGTATCATATTTTCTCGAAGATATTGTGAGAACCCATTAGAGGTATATTCTTTCCCCTTATCTGTGTAGAGACAATTAATCTTCCTTCCGACTTTTCCTTTAATTGTTTCTCTAAATTCCTTAAATTTTAAAAAATATCTGATTTTTTCTTCATAAAAAAAACCCATGCCTACCTCGAAAAGTCATCAATAAATGTCACCATGTACCACATGTCACTAATTGATGGCTGCTTAATAGGTCCAAACACATCGGAGTAAACCAACTCTAATGGCTCCTTAACTCTAAACTTTGACTCCTCATATGGTAATTGATGTGCCTTACTATACTGATATCTTGTACATACTGTATCCATTCTAACATTAAGTTGAGGTAGACTCGTAAGCATTGCCTTATTCATTATCACTTTTAACTTGTAATAACTTACATGTCTCAATCGTGCATGTCACAAATCTACGGTCTTATTCTTTTAAGTCTTGTCTACATAAGCTGACTCTGTTGACAGTATATAAACCAACTCTAGTCGTTGTCCTTCCATTGTTTTTGTTTCTGTGATCTTCAAATCTTAGTACACCTTAACATCTTGCGGACCAAACAAGACATAGTATTCAGAAGATGTTAACTATGATACTGACAATAGATTTTTTTCATGCCAATGACATAATAGACATCTTAAAGTGTTACCTTATTGGGATTGTAACGAGGTGCAAGGACTGTGTTACCGATGTGAGCTATGAGCAATCTTGAGTTATTGGTTGTCACCACCACGCGACTTCATTTGTACTTAGTCATATCTTGTAGCTTTTTTTATCATTAGTCATATGATTTGAACACCCTAAGTCAACGATCCAATCATTTTTATAGTCAATCCGTCCAGGTATTAACACTAAGAGTGATAAGTCTTCTTCCTCTATAGTGACAGACGCTTCAACATCCTACTAGTCTTTACTTTTTCTTTTTGAGTTTGATGTGACAACATTACCCTCAATAGACCTTTTCTTAGACTAATAATATTTTGTCATGTGTTCAATTTTTTCACAATTGTAGCATTTTCTTTCAAACTTTTTCTTTTGCTTGGACTGGCTACCATTTTTGCAAGTCCTCTATGCTCCCCATGTCTGTGAGCTACCTTTTTGTTGATGACTCTTTATGTTGCCATCATCTCTATTAAATCCTCCATCAGCAGGTCATTTAAATCGACCTTTTCTTTTATCGATGTAGAGTACTTCTTCATCGCCTTTTAATGAGACCCCACCCATTTGTTGGCAATCGCTTCTTAATCAACAAGTAAAATTTTAAATTCAACGAAAGATGGTTAAGTTTGCCAGCCTTGTACAACAATAACAAAGTTTCTATACTCTGGCGTCAAACTATGGATGATAATTCTTTTCATCCTAGATTCAGTAATAACAACGGCATGATTTAACTAAGATATTTTGCTGGATAAAAACGTTATCTTTATGAAGTATTAGTTGATCATCATGTTGCGTTATGTTATCGACAATAACTGATTCTCTAGAAGCTATAGTTGCATGTTGTTTTTCTTTGAGAATAGTGATGCAAAAGTGTCACATGTGTTATTTGGCGTTTTAGCCTTCTTTATATGCTCCAACATTTATTCTTTAACTATAGTATTAATGGCGAACATAGTCTTATTAGATTTCACCTTCCACTTCTTCAAAGTGTCTTCATTTGTTAATTGCTTCACTTCATTTTCGCCAACGACCTCCCAAAAAACCTTGGCCTTGTAGGTAAGACTCCATCAATGCCATCTATGTATTGTAATTTTGGTTGTTAAGCTTCTTAATTCTTCTAACTACTTAAAGATCACTCATTATACTAACAAGACTTCAATAATGCTGGTAAAAATGGTAGTCAGTCCAAGCCTTGTACTTTGGCTTCAAATTATGGATGATAATTTATTTCATCCTAGATTCAGCAATAACAACGGCAGGATCTAACTAAAATATTTTGCCTGATAAAAACATTATATTTATGAAGTATTGGTTGATCGTCATGTTGCGTTGTGCTATTGACAATAACTGATTCTTTAGAAGCTGTAGTCGCATGTTGTTTTTCTTTGAGAAGAGTGATGCAAAAGTGTCACATGCATTATTTGGCATTTTAGCCTTCTTTATGTGCTCTAACATTTATTCCTCAACTATAGTATTAATGGCAAACATAGCCTTATTAGATTTCACCTTCCACTTCTTCAAAGTGGCTTCATCTGTTAATTGCTTCACTTCATTTTTGCCAACAATCTCCTAAAGATCTTGACCTTACAGGTAAGACTCCATCAACGTCGCCTATGGATTATAATTTTAGTTGTTGAGCTTCTTAATTCTTCTAACTACTTAATGATCACTCATTATGCCAACAAGACTTCAATAATGCTGGATAAGTTTGATCTCAAACTGTAAGCTTGTAGAGTTTCAAACTCTTCACAATTCAAATAAAGCTCCACCAAAGTCAATCTTTGACCGTCCCATTATTACTCTTAACAGCGTTTTCACCAACATCATAGTAATAATGCCTATATGTTTGTTTATATAAATTGTACACCAAAAAATACTAGAGGGGTCACAATGGTTTCACTTAAAATTCAGACTCCTTATGCAATATTAGCTCTTTTAACAAAACTTTTCTAGATATGCACCATTCATACAACTCTGCCAGGCTCTGATAATGGTACCGTATATTTAAATAGTACCTATATGAACAATAAGCGTATAAACAGTACCTCGACTATTGTTTAACGCCCTGAACAACCAAGCTATGATACCAATTATTGAACATAATAGAGCCAAATAGAACACTTTTATTAATATTCTTGTACATTAAACACAAAACTTACAATACAAATTTTAAAAACTATCACTCTTCTTCACTTACAACACAACACTCATAACTCAACATTCATACTCTTTATTGAGCTTATTACTTGCTCAACTCTTTAGCACTCTTAACTCTCAGCACTTGATCAAATTCTTGATCCTAACTTGCTTGCTTGCTGCAAAACTAAATGAGGGATGGAGTATTTATACTTAGTTCTAATAAATTAAAATTACACAAATAAAACATTATAGAAATTTATTAATCACATAAGTTTGTAATATTTATCTCTTTAATCATCAACTCTAAAATATCTTACCTAATTTTAAAATTTTAAGAATTAAATTTATAAATATTTGCACATACTTGACTTGGTATTGTAATTTTAACATGTGATTTCTGTCACCTTTAAGAAAATGATGAAAGCATTTAGCATACTCTTTGGAAATACAAGTGATATTTTTCATGGAGATAATATAAATGCTGAAGGGCATAGTCAATTCTATGCTGATCCTTCAGCCAAAAATCAAGTGCAAGACTGTCATTTCGTTTCTCGGTAACACTTAGACACAAAACACAGGGAGGGAGAAAGATGCATCTTGTTAATGTTTATTATTTGTTGCAAGAATTTTCATGCCATAAAATGATTTCATAAACCAAATAAGGAAATACTAGCAACAATATTTACAGAGATATATAAGAAATGCCAAAAAAATAATTACTTCAGAAGGATATTAATTTGTAGTTTTTAAGTTTAATTTTGATACCTGTGGACCATTAAGAGCTCTATCTTTTGCACCAAATCTATCATGATTTTGGGACAATTTCCATACACCGATGGCTCCACAAACCTAATGAGATAAATTAATACCAACTTATACAGCTTTCAAAATTGCCGAGTAGATTAAAACAGTAGAAGAAATTTACTAATAATCCCAATTCAAAATCCAATGCTCTTCCTGCAGCAGGTTTATCGTCAGATAAATTCGACTAAAACTTGTCTTTGTAGTCTAAAAGCAATTGCATGGATAAGTATAAAGTTGTGTACGACAATGTATGTTTCAGTAGATGCATTACCTGCTGAATAACATTTCCTATCTGAACATCTGCCCGATGGACCAAATCCCAATTTGCTACACTAAATGGCTCATTGATTGTACTACAATTGTTGGAGGGACTTAGGCTATAAGGATAATACATAGAAAATAGGTGTCCAACTTAAATAACTAGCTTTTAGGTGGAGCTTATTATACTTATAAACTTAAGAAGTAATCTTTTTTCAGTCAATGTGAGATACTAACTCACCGAACAATTCCTTGTCGAATGAAATTTTTATCGGTGAAGGCCTAATATTGGTCCCTTTTATTAAACAATGAGTCCATCCACATTTTAACTACTAAGTCTGATTCTAATACCACTTGTTATGGGGCCTTAACCTATAAAAAGAATGCATAAGATTCAATAGTACAACTTAAAAAACTAACTTTTTAGGTGGAGTAATCATCCTACTTATAAACTTTTGTATTAATCCTTTTTTAATTAAGATGGGATACCAATTCACTCAACAATTTTAGTCGGAACCAATAAACCACACACATCTCTGCGTTAATATGATATTATTCACTTTAAGCTTAAACCCTCATGAATTTACTCTTAAGCTTTACTGTAAAAAATCTCATACTAATAGAAATATTATTCATATCCATTGAATCTACTACTCATCTTCATTGCGTTGGAGCACACGTTACATGAAACACTAGAGTATTGTCTATCTCGAGAGCTTGCTCCATCATGGTCAACTCCTCATCACTGCATTGGCGGATGCATGCTTACCAAGAATTTTTTTCACATGGCTAATTCTGAAGTATAGCTCTGATATCATTTGTAAGGATTAATGAATCATACATATCTTTATATTTGTATGATATTGTCCACTTTAGACTTAGACCCTCAAATATTTATTCTTATACTTTACCGGAAAGATTTCATACCAATAGAGATATTATTTATACTCTATATATCCGTAATCTTTCCCATTTATAACCAATATAAGACTTTATATGTATTCCTCACACCAATTTTTAATACTTTCGTCATATGTCCTAAAATAAATTTATGCAATCTTTGAAATCATCCCTGAAATTGTACAGAAACCAAATTACATTTAAGTATAGTTCATCCACAATATTGAGAAAAGTTTATAAAATATATGTACCTTGTATACAAGAAAACTCACAATTATCATTTTCTCCTTGGAATTTTTTTAAATTATTTATTTATTCTCTTTTTAAGAGACAATTATTAGGTTTTTAATAATATTTTTTTTTTAAAAAAACAACTTTTTGAAAAGAAATAATTAATTTTAAAAAAAATTCAACCAAATAAAAGCACATACATATTTTAGATTGCTTTTGGGTTTTTTTTTTTTTTGTTGGTTTTCAATAGTTAGCTTGATGTCTAATTTTATCACCAACTCAATGGTCAATATGATTTACATGCTACATACCAAGGGGGATTGCCTATGTAGCAAAAGCTGACTCTCAAGTCTCAATTGGTTTTGACACGACCCCTTTATATATGTGCTTCTCCAAGTTTTAGTGTTGACAAAGAAAATGTATTTAGTAGTTATTTTAAAATTTTGTATTTGAAAGTGCATTTTTATAGAATAAATATTAATTGTCGAGGTCTATCGCTATGTGATTTGTTTTATACACTAAAATATTATTTTAAAAATACATCATTTATGTCTTTAAGTAAAATGCTCTTAACACTTGTTAATATTGGTATATAGTGGTAGGAGTGGCAATTTCGGTTTCAAGTCGATTTGATTCGGAATCGACTTGAAATCAAAAGTTACATTTGTAATAGAATTGATCGGTTTAAGTTGTATGAACCGAATTGAATTGGTAATGCTCGGTTTTATTTGCAAATTTTTTTATTTATTTTAAATTTTTTTATTTCAAATCGAATCAAATCGATTGATTCTAAATAAATAAAATCGATTAAGAACTGATCTTGAAATCAAATCGAATCGACTAAAAATCAAACGATTTGATTCAATTAAAAACTAATTAATTTAATCGGTTTGATTTCTTTTACTCACCCCAATATAATGGTGATTTTATAATTGAAGCATCATCAAATCTAAAATCTCCAATAATATATACTTACACATAGGAGCGATTCAATGGGCCACCATACGTTTTTGCAGAGCTTGTTGTGAATCAGCGTGAAGCATTGTGACAAAAGAGTTTGTTGCCTTCGTTATAATAAACATATTAAAATGTTTATCATGAATCAAATAACATAGTCAAAAAGGAAACATTTCTCTGTTTTCCTCTTAGGCTTTCCTTCGTTTATTTTTTTCTTTTGTTTTTGTGTTTTTTCTTTTTTGGTTCCCTACTGTGGCTCTGGTTCACCGATAAAAAGCACAACTGCAAAGGCAAAGTTCAAGCAACCAACCTTCGTCGAGACCTATGGTCTCCGTTGAACTACGACTTTGTCAGTTTAGTTATTGCATATCCTCCACTGAGATCCATAGTCTCCATTGAGCTATGACCCATCTCACCAAGCTTTTGCTAATAGTGACCGCGTCCTTGCTAGTTTCAACTGTGACCTGTCTAGCTCCTGTTGTCTGATTAAGTAGCCACTCTAGCCTCCGATCGTCCATATTATCTTAATACAAACTTTGGTATCCAACCGCCGTTGGCATCCACCACCAGGCAGCAACCACTGCCGGCCAAGCAAATTTTGCTTACCAACAGCCACTCAACCCTAGTTTCGATGGGGACGCTACTTTCGGTGGCTTTCTAACCTTCTTGTGACCATTTGTATTTGATTAGGATATGTTTGATATTTTCTTTAGATTAGGATTGGAATAGATAATGTGGGAATTATGTTGAACGTACGAAATATAGCGGTGTTTTATAATTTTTTTTATTTTAAAGGCTGTTTTTGTCTATTTTATGTAAGAGTTGTTGTAGAGATTAACACGCAGCAGAATACGTAAAGAATACAAGTAATGAAGTAGTTTAAAACAATCCAAGCAAGAACAACAAGCTAAATTGTAGAGCTAAGTATTGACAATAGAGAAAAGTAGAAATATACCATACCAAGACACAAAATACGTAGTTCAGCAAATTACTTACGTCCACGGTGGATCAAGGATCCAAATCTCTCTTATTCTTTGTTTGATTACAAGAGAATTGATCTTATAAGATCAAGGAATGATATAAATTGAATTTTGGAGCTCTAGGGTTTTTGTAAAGAGTTTTGAAAGTGTTTCTCATCACACTAACCCTAGGCATAATGGGGTATTTATATGAAGTCTAAAATACCCAAAAAATGAGAAAGGAAAAGCCTAAATTCAGAATTTTTAGATTGTGAACAGTGAACAGTGAGCATTGAGCAGTGAACAGTGAAGCGTCGTGGCATTGATATACTGGAACCAATGCTTCCACCAACGCTTTCAATGCCGCGGCGCTCACACCTGGGAATTTTTTCCTGTTTTCTTCTGCAATTTTTCAACTGTTCCATTAGAATTCCACCTCTTCCACACATGCTTCTGGCTCCAAAATAATTCTGACATGTTCCCAAATTTGTTCCAAACATTACCAACATCATAAACATGATTTTGGATCACAAATTCCACAAATCCCCTCCTTGATACAAAATCACTCCAACAACACCAAGAGAGCAAACAAGGATCCATCCTCCACATCACAACCTTAATTGTAAGTTGTGATTCCAGTTAAGTCCATACACAACTTGAACTTAACTGAGGGCAGCGGCTTAGTCAACATATCAACAGGATTCTCCGACGTCGGAATTTTACACAGACTAATAATGCCACTCTGCACAGTATCCCGAATGAAATGCATCCTAACATCAATGTGTTTCGATCTTTCATGAAACACCTGATGTTTGCTTAGATGTATGGCACTTTGGCTATCACAATGTACTGAAGTATTAACTTCATCCATAGCCAAAAGTTCAGCACATATACCTTTCAACCATATAGCCTCTTTAATTGCTTCTCCTAAGGCTATATACTCGGCTTCGGTAGTTGATAGTGCTACAACATGCTGCAAAACTGATTTCCAACATACGCTACATCCAAACACCGTGAAGATATACCCAGATAAAGACCTTCTATTGTCCAAGTCACCTGCATAATCTGAGTCCACGTAACCCTTCACCATTTCATCACCTGTGCCAACCCTTCTGAATAGCAAACCATAATGTGACGTCCCCTTTAGATACCTAAGTATCCATTTCACGGCCATCCAATGCTCCTTTCCAGGATTAGCCATGTATCTACTTACAACACTCACTGCTTGTGCTATATCCGGCCTTGTGCAAACTATAACATACATTATAGAACCAACAGCACTAGCATATGGTACCTTAAGCATATGCAATTTTTCTTCTTCAATTTGTGGTGATTGAGATGCCGACAGTTTGAAATGCATTGCCAATGAAGTCGTCACAGCTTTGGCATCCCTCATTCTGAACCTGTCAAGAACCTTTAGTATATACCGTTGTTGAGACAAGAAAATAACATCACTGCCTCTCACTATATCCATACCCAAAATTCTTTTGGCTGACCCCAAATCTTTCATTTCAAACTCACCACCCAACTGATTTTTCAGCTTATGTATCTCTTCCATATCCTCACATGCAATTAACATATCATCAACATATAGAAGGAGATACATACGCTTACTGTTATTCAATGCTTTGAAGTACACACATCCATCATACTTGCTCCTTGTGAAGCCACAATGCAGCATAAAATCATCAAATCTCCTATACCATTGTCTTGGAGATTGCTTCAGCCCATATAAAGATTTCTTTAGCAAACAAGCATAATCTTCTTTGCCCGGTTCTTCAAAACCTTTCGGTTGTGCCATGTATAGCTCTTCTTCAAGTTCACCATGAAGGAAAGCTGTCTTTACATCCATTTGTTCAAGATGTAAATTCAGATTTACACATATGGATAATAAAATGCGAATTGATGAGTGTTTTACAACAGGAGAAAAGATTTCATGGAAATCAACCCCTTCTTTTTATGTGAAGCCCTGTACAACAAGCCTAGCCTTGAACTTTGTAGGCTCAACACCCGGAACCCCCTCCTTAACCTTGTAAACCCATTTACAGCCAACTAACCTCTTGTTCTTTGGTTTCACCACCAATTTCCAGGTATGATTCTTATTAAGAGAAGTGATCTCTTCTTCCATAGCTTGTTGCCATTTAACACAATTTACACTCTTAATAGCTTCAGCATATGATTTTGGTTCATCATATTCTATAGTGTAAGCAGTGTTAAACGCATAAGCTATCAAATCAGCATGTGTATACCTGCTCGGTGGTCGAACTACTCTCCTTTGTCTATCTCTAGCTAACTGGTACTCTTCAAGTTCAGCTTCAGGAGTGCTAAACTGCAATGGTGTTGTTTCAGAGAAATTTTCAGGTTCTTGTTCTTCATGTGCATCATCATTGAAGTGCTGACCTATAGGAATGTCAGGTCTCAAATCATGTTCCACCTCATGATGTTCAGTTTCAGATTCAGAAACTGAACTTGGCACATCTTCAGGCTTCTTCAAAACTGAATCCGAATTGGTTTCCAATAATGTAGATTCATTGAACGTTACATCCCTACTAATGATACTCTTGTGCGGATTAAGATCAGTACACCACACCTTGTATCCCTTAACACTTTCTGGATATCCAATGAATATCCCCTTCAAGGCTCTTAGTTCTAGTTTGCCTTGCTTGATGTGTACAAATGCAGGGCATCCAAATACCCTCAGGTGATCATATTTTAGAGTGCTTCCAGACCATTTCTGTTCTGGTGTCATAAAGCCAATAGCTGAAGAAGGACTTCGGTTTATCAAGTAAACTGCAGTTATTACCGCCTCCCCCTAAAATGCCTTAGACAATCCGGCATTGGTTAGCATGCACCTTACCCTTTCAAGTAAGGTTCGGTTCATCCTTTCTGCAAGTTCATTCTATTGTGGTGTGTACCGCACCGTTTTATGCCTTGCAATACCATACTTAGCACAAAACTTATCAAACTCAGTATTACAAAACTCAAGACCATTATCCGTCCTAAGTCTTTTGATTTTCTTACCCGTTTGATTCTCTACAAGTGCTTTCCATTTCTGAAATGTTTCAAACACCTGCTTTTTGCTCTTCAACACATAAACCCACAACTTCCTTGAATAATCATCAATGAATGACAGAAATTACCGTGCACCACCATGAGTGACAGCTTGAGCAGATCCCCAAAGGTCAGAATGTATGTAATCCAAAGTGCCCTTGGTGTTGTGTTCACCCGTGTTAAACTTAACTCTATGAGCTTTCCCAAGTACACAATGTTCACAAAACCCCATTGGCTGAATCTTTCCTTTGCCAAATACACCTTGATCATACAACTCCTTAAGGCCTCTCTCACCCAAGTGCCCTAACCTCAAATGCCATAACTTGGTTTACATATTCTCATTATCAACAGAGAAAGATGCAGATTCAATAACAGCCTCTCCACTCAACACATACAACCCGTGTTTACGCTCACCTCTCATTACAACCATTGAACCCTTAATCACTTTCAATGTACCACTCTCACCCTTGAATGTGCAACCGGATTGATCAAGCATGCCTAAAGAAATTAAATTTCTTTTAAGATCAGGTACATGCCTCACATCTAACAACTCCCTCACACTCTCATCATGTAGTTTCAGCCTAATATTACCCATCCCAATGACTTGAAAAACCATATTGTTGCCCATTAATACCTTACAACCATTAATGGACTGATAGCTAGTGAACAAAGCTTTATTAGGACACATATGGAAAGTACATCCGAAGTCAAGAATCCACTCACCGGTGTTCTGCCCATTCGAGGCAACCAATGTTTCTGCAACTTCATAATCTTCTTTATAGACTATAGCTGCATCTGCTTCAGGTCTCTTCCCTTGATACTTAGCTTTCCTTTCCGGACAATCCCTTCTGAAATGACCTTCTTTCTTGCAGAAGTAACACTTCTTGGATCTGCCCCTCGATTTTGATCTTGAAAAATTTCTCACTTTAGATTCTCTACTCTCAGCTCTCCCCCTCGCAACAAGTACAGCTGCAGAATTTTGTTGTTGTTGTTCTGACTTCTTAACTAACACCTTTGAGTTTAAGGCTGCTTTAACATCCTTCATTGTCAATGACTCCCTTCCATATAGAAGAGTATCAACAAAATGTTCATAGCTTTTAGGAAGTGAACTCAATAACAGAATTGCTTTGTCTTCGTCACTGATTTTGACATCAACCGTCTCCAAATCAATGACAACCTTGTTGAAGGAATCAATGTGTTCATTTAATGAACCACCCTCAACCAAAGACAACCCAAACAAATTCTTCTTGAGATACAACCGGTTTGCAAGAGACTTAGTCATATATAACTCATCAAGTCTTTTCCACAAACCAAGTGCTGATTTTTCTGCACCCACTTCCCTCAAAACTTCATCACCCAAACTCAAGATAATTTCACTCCGGGCTTTTCTATTAATGGTTTCAAGATCCATGTCTAACTTAGATGTTGAAGACTTATCACTAGTACTAGAGGGTTCCTCAAGGGCTGATTTTAGTCCTTGACTCTTTAACAAAGCCATCATCTTAAGTTTCCATAAGTTGAAATCATTATGCCCTGTAAATTTCTCTACTTCATGCTTATGTGGTGCCATGTTCAACCAAAAATAAACTTAGACAGCCAATAACAACTCTGATATCAATTTGTAGAGATTAACACGCAGCGGAATACGTAGAGAATACAAGCAATGAAGTAGTTTAAAACAATCCAAGCAAGAACAACAAGCTAAATTGTAGAGCTAAGTATTGACAATAGAGAAAAGTAGAAATATACCATACCAAGACACAAAATACGTGGTTCAGCAAATTGCTTATGTCCACGGTGGATCAAGGATCCAAGTCTCTCTTATTCTTTGTTTGATTACAAGAGAATTGATCTTACAAGATCAATGAATGATACAAATTGAATTTTGGAGCTTTAGGGTTTTTGTAAAGAGTTTTGAAAGTGTTTCTCATCACACTAACCCTAGGCATAATGGGGTATTTATATGAAGTCTAAAATACCCAAAAAAATGAGAAAGGAAAAGTCTAAATTCGAAATTTTCAGATTGTGAACAGTGAACAGTTGCCAGTGAACAGTGCAGCGCCGCGGCATTGACATACTGGAACCAATGCTTCCGCCAGCGCTTTCAATGCCGCGGCGCTCACACCTGGGAATTTTTTCCTGTTTTCTTCTGCAATTTTTCAACTGTTCCAATAGAATTCCACCTCTTCCACACATGCTTCCGGCTCCAAAATAATTCTGACATGTTCTCGAATTTATTCCAAACATTACCAACATCATAAACATAATTTTGAATCACAAATTTCACAGTCGTTTTATTTTTTTAGCGTAAAATAGAATTTTTTTGTTTTTAATAAGAACAATGATTTTGCTAAATAGATGGTCCTCTAATATAAAGTTTATTATGTCTCTTAAGTTAAGAGATTAAATTTGGGCATATCACATTTATTATATCTTGTACAACGATTTGATAATTTTATGAATTCTGATGTTATATTAATATTTTTATAATGTAATATTAATAATTTATTTAAAAATACCATATTTAATTATGATTAAAAAAAATAATAATAAGCTTTTCGATAATTAAATTAGGCTGAACAATAAGGAAAAAAAATATTTTTGTGTTTTTTTTTCTAAAGAATGGTATACAAAAACTCAATCACTTATTTCTAATTAAAAATTCTAAAATAATATTTTTGAATCACAAATTAAACAGAAGTGGGAGACTGAGATACTCGTGGTATGATTATTTAAGTGATGTTTTTCTAATGCGTCAAAATTAGGCTGCGGCGCTATACAAATCAGAATCACCTACAGGCAAGCCCATTGCATAAAACTCAATCCACTCTAATTCATTGGACAAAATTCCGGTTACATTTCCACGTGTTCCAATATAGTTGGCTTATGCAACTGCCTCCGCTACTCTTGACGTGACACCATTCACACCCTTGAAACAGCTCATTATTCCTACACCCGTTTGATTTAATCTCACCAACACAAACATCCACTCCCTTTCTATCAGCGAAAGTCAGCCGATTGATTTCCCGCCGGTACGACGCCGTTTTTAGGTATGCATCAAACCTCCAATCCTCAATTCCATTGTATAAACTCTTGATTAACCCGTCTTTCTATTACAACTAGATTTTAAAATTTAGATAATTGATTCAGTGCTCCTCAAATTACTTAAATCGCACAAACTCATATGATATGATCGTTTCTTAGCTCCTGTAAATAAAGCCCTAATTCGAAATTTTGATTTTTTTTTTCGTTTTTGTTGTTATAGAATCACCTTTTCAATTTCCCGGATTATTAAATCTGTCCAAAAGCCCTAGATTAATTTGAAGGTATCGTTATTTATTTAGTGTGTATTACATGTTTGGCACTGATTCAACTTCAGGGCTTTTGGTGAATTTTATGCGGGTGGGGTGGATAAAGAATTTAAATTTGTTCATTGACTAGGCCCAAAATGCTCCATTTTGTTGGTTGATGTACTGAAAATCTAGTCTAACGTCTACTTTCTGTTACAAGTTTTTAATATGATGGTTCATGTTTAATCAAGACCAATGCTGGGTTATGATTCTGTTTTTCTTAAATTAAGTTTTGAAGTGATGTAATTTGCTTCCTAAGTATACTTTCTCTCTTCTATGAGCATGGTGTTTCTATCTCGTTTTTATGTTGGATTTGTCTGACTTTTGAAATTGCCATTGATGCAGATCTATGGCTTCGTTCCGAGCTTTCTTGAACAGTCCAATTGGTCCAAAAACGACTCACTTTTGGGGACCTGTTGCCAATTGGGGATTTGTTCTTGCTGTATGTCTCTCAACCTTGAGTTTTTGGATTTCAAAACTATAGGGGTTTCAATGTGTTCACACTTGGTATAACTTGTTAAGCCAGATTTTACCTAAGTTTATTATTTACGACTTCGTCTTGTCATAAATGGGGATTTAACAGGGTTTGGTGGACATGAAGAAACCTCCGGAAATGATTTCTGGCAACATGACAACAGGTGAAAATTGTACTTTTGAAGAAATCATGGCTTTGTATTTTCAAGTATTTAGTATATGGCTGGGGTCTAATCTTGCCTTCTGTTTATTGTGTGCAGCAATGTGTATCTATTCAGCATTGTTCATGAGGTTTGCGTGGATGGTACAGCCACGCAACTATTTACTTCTGGTATGCCATGCTTCCAATGAGACTGTACAGCTTTATCAACTTTCCCGTTGGGCAAGGGCTCAGGGGTAAGCAACTGCATATGTATATTTTTTGGAATCACTAACCTGTCTGATTAATATTCTCAGTTTCTCCTCTCTTTTGTGCTACATTTTGGAAATTTCTTTGGAAGATACTATTTTCTTCTTGTATTTGGAAATTATTATGATTCAGAAATAAGGTTCAGACTGGTAAGAGGTTTAGTTTAGGGTTTGGCTTGACCTGTTATCATCAAAGTTGCACAATGTCGGAACAAGAGGCAATTGTTAATTTACATATGAAAAAGGTACAAATTACAGTTGATGATGACGGAAAGATATCAGCAATCCCCTTCTTTACCCCTATCATTTATTTCCTAGAACCTAAGTAGAAATTGGCTTTATGGAGGTTTCAGTATATTTTATTCGCCAACCGGAGAAAAGGAAAAAGAATGAGGGATAGAACGAAAATAAAAGAAAAGAATAATATGTTTGACCCAGTTGTGACAATTATCTACATCAAGATTGGACCAATTTCCTTTCAGCAACTTCCATATGTTTTTCAAGCACATATTGATTTGATTTGATTTGATTTGTTACTTACTGTAGCCTTGATTTCTTGCTTGGCATCAAAAGCAGCAAATATGTAACAAACTTTTGTGCTATTTTCTTGATTGCAGCTACTTGTCCGAGGAGAAGAAGAAGGACGAAACCTCGTCTCAGTAATTTCTTGACGTTTCCCTTCCCTTCCATCTTGATGTTTTTTTTTGTTGTGATTCTGTCAGAAACTATCATCGTTGTTTCATATTAGACTCCTTGCAACAATTTGTATTTGGTTCTACTTCAAGCATAATACAGCAGATCACTATTAAGTGAATCTGGATTCAGCCCTCTGCATGTTTCTATAGATCGCCAAATTGTAATTAATGATGTGGAAATGATGGCTATTAAAAAATTAACCTTTGATTTCTTACATCCAGTTATCAGAAATGAAGACGTTATCAGATATCGATCAAGCACCAAAGTATGACAAATAATTAAAGCGACATGTCTTAGGAAGGCAATGTTTTTGATAATTGATGTATTATTTTTCCTTTCATTCTCTCACTTTGGATTTTGAAACGAACAGCGAAATAAATGGTGTGAGGAACCTGTCATTGTAAATAATTTTGAGTGCTTGTTTGATTAGATTTTTTTTAATGTTAAATTTTTTTTTTTAATTTTTTGATAATGTTTGATTGTAAGTAGAAAAGAGATATTGAAAATTAAAAAAATATATTTTCTTTTTTATGTGTAAAAGTTTAAATTTTTAACTTCTAAAAATAGAGTATTCTAAATTTTTTTTTAATACTTATGTAATATCACATAATATTTTTTTATTTTTATAGTGTATATTTCATAAAAATTAATCTTATTTAATTAATATTTTTTTAATAATTTTTTAAAAATCATCATATTTTTAATTATTTGCATCTCTATAACTATTATATTTTCATTAGAATTGACCCAAAAAAATTTATTAATTATTTTATTTTTTAAATAAAAAAATTTATTATTTTATTACTAATTTGTGTCAAACATAATAATTTATATGTTTTGTTGATTATTATGTATTAATTTTATTTGATTTATATTTTAAAATTTTGAGTTTAAAAAAATACATGATAAATTTAAATTTATATATAAAAAATATTAAAATTTTTAAAATTTAAATACAAATTTTATTAAATATTTTTTTAATTAATTTAATAACAAATAAATATTTTTAATAATATATAATTTAACATTTTAACATTTTTAAAAAAAATTAATTAACAAATGACTTTAAAAAAAATTCAATCAAACAAATCATAAAATAAAAATTATTTAAAGGTATCTTCCAAATGTTGAAAGCATCACTTGCAAAATAATTTGAAGTTGGAGAAAGGCAAGAATTAGAACTAACAGCTGATAATAGAGCACATGGCATGGCAAATTTTGTTGTACTGGAATTCTGACTTCAACAAATGTTGATTGCACTTGTCAACAAAGTGCTATTTTAATTTAATCATATCCTATGGCAGCCATTCTAGAGCACGCTTGGCTGTTAGTTTACGACTGATTATATATTTCACTACCATAAGTACTACTAACTCATCGTCTCCAAGCTTCAATTACAAATTTAGCAGTCAAGATCACAATAATACAACGCCAAAAAGAACAAAATTTAGTAACAGATCTAATTTTGCTAGATTGAAGTGAAAACCTCTCAAATCAGTTTCTAACCACACATGGATCTGATGACTATTGTAGCTCCTTTCTGTATCTAATGGAAAAATCGAAATCTCCTGTATATCCTAGGATTTCTCACTAGGGTACATAGAAAAAACATTGTCAGTGATTTCAAGCACAATGCAGGTTGGGATATGATTCTGGTCCTCTGCACAGTACAATATACGAGCAGCATAGTTCTTCGGGAGTTATGATGCATCATCATGACTATCACCTTTTACTCTTCGGTTTTTTTTCTTGGATTTTAACTTCTTGCTTTCCCCATTTTCTTTAGATGCCTTCTTTTTGCTTTCATCCTTTTCTCTTGGTGCCTTCTTTCTTTTCACAGGCAGTGTTTCTGGCTCATCCTCATGAACATCATTCCCATGCCGTGCTTCATGTACCACCAGATCTGCTGCAGCTTGGACAACTTCGGCTTGTACGAAGTGGGATGCAGAATTAGTACTCAGACAGACTAAAATCAAATTTGGATGTGGAAATAGTGGCTGTGTAAGATGAACATTATAGAAGAAAACAATAAAAAGGAAGACATCCATAATTAGTTAAAAAATAACCAAAAACCCACTTCATGATTCCCAAAAAGATTGTCGAGCTCAAAATCTTCCGTATAAGCAAGTAACAAGTGACCTGTGATGGTTTTTAAAAATACTAACACAGCCCATGACAAACAAGGAACAGCAAGAACTAACCTTTGTCAGCAAAAGCGGAATCAAAAATGACCTCATTGAGATGCTGCTTCAAGAAAACCTGCACACAGCAAAGCAGTTCATAAAATCTGCATAATTTCAATTTCAACCTTTACCAGCTTTTCAAGAAACAAATAAGTCATCAACTCCTACATATCACAAACTATTTTTACTTGTGCCCCAAATATACACTACTAAGTTAGAATTTTATACCATCGGGAAAGAAAGCAGGGTGATAACAATCTATACATACCAAAACTAATCTTTGTAATACACTTATAGACAAGTTGCCTGAATATAACATTGTAAGACTACTACCAGCATCATTATGAAAGATAATATACGATCCTTAAACTTGTAAATTTTGATAATTCTTCAGAACAAATAAAATTCAGTAATATACCGCAGAAAGAAGTTGCCGTGTATTTACATCCCAAAGGCGTAAATAGCTATCCAAACCTAAAAGGAATTCAAAATATTACTTGAATTGTATACAAAAAGGTAAAATCTTGGCATGTAGAAGACCATGCAATATACTCACCACATGATGCTATTACCGGAAGCGTAGGATGCCTAGCTATAGATCTGATACTTCCAGAACACTTCCCAATAAAACATCCCAACAATTTTCCTGTAAGGATCGCTTTACTTCAGCACAGTACAGGAAAGAAAGCATTTTACAACATTCAAAAAAACTAATTAATCAATGGTAGGAGCTATATGAAGTATTTTAAAAGCAGGAGCAACATTAACGTCTATATCTTATTCAAAGCAGCACAAATTAGCTCGTCACAAAACTTAAAACTTTCCTTGGCTATCACATTTAAGACATTTGAGTAACAAGTGGGGTGGGACAATTCCCACAATAATGCTATGCGGTGTCGCACAATTGCCACAATAATGTGGTGTTGAACAATTGCCACAATAATGAAATTTTAAAGCCTAAGCTTACCCAGGCTTACCCCGTTGTATGGTGTGAACTGAGAGCAAGGTTTGAGCCAGACTGAACTAACCAGCTTACTCTAAAAAGCTTAATTTGGTGAGTTTTATATCACTTCCCCAAAATACAATTCATCATACATATTACTACATATAACAAAATATATGCAGCATCTATAAATTCGATCTGTGAACTTCAGACAGGTCAAGTTTTTGCACTGAGAATGGGCCAACTCAAGCTTAATCCAAACTCAATCTTAGGCAAAAATCCAAGAAAAAAAACTCATCTACACCAGATAATGAGATGCTCGTTCTACTCCAATTTCAGCCAAAAGACAATAATCAGGCAAAACATCATCATACTTGAAACTCCTCAAACCGCAAATTTCTAAAAAAGCTCCCCTTCCAAGCTCAAAAAAGTTATACTTACCATCACCACTACAATACAAAACAAAGTATTTTAACCTCTTTCACAAGAATAACTAAACCCATAAAACAGAAATTTTATACTCGTTCTGAAAATGCCGGTGCTTCCTATTGGAGAGTTGTGACAACCATCTTGAAGGAAATGATGTTTTTTAATAGCAGTAGTTCTTTTTTCTTGTTTCTCATATCGTATGATTACAGAGGAATTTAACATTATTGATAGCCAATCAAGTTAATGCAGGTATCATAATAATTGATCAAAGGTGAACTAAATGTTACGAAAATGTTCACAGAAGTTGCAAATACCTGTGCGTATGTCAATAGAAGCAAGTTCGCCGGAACCATTTCCTATATAAATATTGTAGCTGTCTGGATCTTCAGCAATTGCTTTAATAGGGGTCTCCCGGAAATCAAATGACATAACAGGTCTTCGCTGCGCAGAGGTATCATAGAGACGGACCTAATACAGAACCAGGAAAACAAGTCACAAGAAGGCAAAAGATACAAAATAACCATAACTAACAGACAGGAAGCAGACCTAATTGATTTCAGAACCTAATAATGATATTTATTGTATAAACCACATTCAGAAATAAAAATGGATGGAAAAATTGGGAAAACGTGCTACCAAAGTAAAGATGCCCTCAATTTATAAAAACAAAAGAACTTTGAGTGAAGTATAGAAAGATGGCCATCTTCATAAAAATACACAGAAACAGTTCTTTCACCTAACTAACAAGTTGATCTGATTTGCTCATCTACAGAAGAACCATATTTACCAAAGTGGATATCAATATAACCTCCAAAATGATGTTGGCATCAGCCCACAAATCACCATGCAGACAAAGAAAATAAAGGTGCACTATCAACAGAACAAATTTTTATTGTAATTTTTCATTACTTTTCATTATTGCTGCCCACAAGAATGTCAGGTTCCCAGACTATCTCAAATAAAGTTATTTCCTCCACTTTGATGAGGATTACCTGATGGTTGTTGGTGCCAGCTACAAATTTTCGATGATCATCAATACTCAAAAACATTGCTGAGGTAAACCAAGTAGGGGTAAATATACCAAGGCTGTTCTTAGGGGGCTGCACGGATCGGATTAAAACAATATGAATTTGAGTAACAGGAAAAAGGCTTCAAAAAAACATAAAAATTCATTAATCTTGTTCAAGATGAAGTGAGGGAGGATGAAATGGCTCACAGGTTTTGCAGTCCATATCTTCTCACACTTGTCAAGATCCCAGAAATTAACTTCAACACCCTTCCTGAGTTAAAAAACCCCGCCATTTTTACCATGAGAATAAGTTTGTAAACACTATAATATTCCAATACAAAATAAAAAGGAACAACTGCAAGGCATATAGCATTATTACATAACATGAAAGCACTCACCCTCCAAATAAGGCATAATTTTCACTTTGATCCACTTTGGAACATAAAACAGTACCAGAAGCACACACACTCCAGGATTTGAAAGTACTGCAGGAATTATTCTCTGGTGCATTGGAGACCCCAATTGTCCTCATGCTAGCATTTCCTATTGTTGTACACGTAAGCAAAGTGCATGACCTGAAAATACCAGTTCAGCAGCAATCAGTGTCAAAATACAAAAAAGGGGCAGTGTAGTTACTTGGAACCGCATGGATCAACATGGTACAACAATCAAATCCAATTCATGGAAACGAAACGTAACTTGTCAGATTAATATTTGATATCACAGAAAAATCATAAAGCAAAAATGATACCTGACCGATGACTCCATTCTCTGTCTTCTGAACAAATGCAAACCAACAATACCATTATCTTCAGGTTGGGCACCAGTATCACTGGCATTAGAAATGGAAACTTTGATGTCCCCATTAAGAGGATTGAGAACTTCAATCTGCAGGGTGAATTTGGCACCAATTGTTCAAGAGAAGCTTTGGTAAATACTTATAGCTATTAGCAAAAAATTGACACTATAACTCTTGCTAATATCAGAGCCACAAAACTCAAAAGCAACTTACCAACCCATTTTTTCTTGCAACGGCTAATAACTGCAACCAGAAGGCGAAAGAAACCAGATGATAATCAACGTTAGAGTTCCAGTAAGTAAATGACTGAAATACTATTGCAAAACTAAACATATACCATCATAACTACAAGCACGCATTTGTACTTAAAACCCAAAAAAGAAAACACAAATAAAATACAATGAGATACATACGGGGTCGTTTTTGGAGTCGTCAATAGAAGCTGCAAGCACGCAGTTGGAGGCGTCAGGATCGCCCCATCTCTCCACTACCTTAGGAATCCCTCCTTGCTCGCCACGAGCTTCAACAACTATTATTCACCAACTCCGAAAAATTAAAATATAAAATATAAAACAAAAATTGTAAGATTTAAGATTGTGTTTATAATTTCAATTAGTAAGTAAATGGGAAGTGGGCAAATTATAATCACCTTTGATTAGACCAAGGGCATCGAATGTTAAGGCCCGAACCGGAGGGCAACCAGGGCAATCCACTGTGGTGGTGCGTGGCATCTTTGTTTAACGCTGTGTTTGTTTGCTCTCCAAAAAAGCAACACGGTTCGGCAGCTGATTCTGCTTCCCTGCGTTAAAAGAGAGGGAGAAACCCCTAAACCCTTCCTTGAGGAATATCTCTTTGATGCCCCCTACTTTTTTATTATTTTTCTTGTGTCCCAAAAGTGTAGTAATTTTCCTTATTCGTCCTATACTATTTTACCACTTCCAAGTATTTCTAATGCTATTAAACAAAGTGCATGGCATCTTTGTTTAATGCTATTTGGTCCTTATTCTCCACTTATTTTCATTCTTTTGCTTTCTATTTTTCTTCTTTCTGGTTTTTTTTTTTTTGGTCATCGGCCTCTGGTGATCTGGTCAATGACTCCCTTTACTGACGACTATAGGGTTGTGGTTAGTTGAGTACCTTTTCGCTGTCCTGTCCCTGGCAGCCAAGTAACTTCATTCGCATTCGCCAATAAGCCGCAACCAGCTTTCACTGTATAAAGCCAGCTCCTTCCATGCCAGACTGTCGTTTCCCTTTGTCGACGTTTGCAAGGAATCAGCCAAAATGTGCACTCTTTTGTCGTCACCCCCTGACGTCCATATAGTTCACTAGCACCGCCATGGAAAGCCATTCTAAGTAAGTGCCTATTTTGGGTAGTTGCCTACTCCGACGAGATGCCGTCGTGTGCTGCCTTGCCCCTATCACCTTTAGACCCAGCGACTATCTATAGTTTTCAGCCACCGCAAGATCCATTGTCAGCTTCCGTCTTTAATTTTATCTTTTGCAACTATTTGGTTGTGTGTGGGATAGTTTTAGTTAGGATTTGGTAGGATTTAGTGTGAACAGTGATTGTATCTAAGTGTATGAGTATTTTTGTAATTTTTCTCTTATGTGAGAGATTTTTTTGTAATAATCCTTATATATGAAAAGATATCCTATTTTTAATTCCCTCAAGAAAATTTTGTCCCTTACTATAAGATAGTTGATTCCTTGTTAGAAGGATTGTCGGTCCCTCACTAAAAGAGTAATGAGTCCCTCCTTAAGAGGTGATGTGCCTTTTTAAAGTTTGGCTTTAATTTTGGAGTCTAACTTATTTTTATTATTAAAAGGAGGTTTAAGTTCGAGTGTTAGTCAATAAGTATAAATTTAGTTATTTTGATAATTTTTTATTTTTATAACAGTAGCCTTGTCATATCTTAATTTTTAATGATATTTAAGTTTAAAAAAAATATATTTCTAATTTTGGCCAAACCATTGTAATTATATATTTTCTTAAGCCCAGCCCAATGTAGGTGCAACTTCATCCCAATTTGATTTGATCTATTTTGGTCTTAAATCGATCATAATAAAAACATGTTTAATAAAAATATTTAAAATAAATTTTTTGAATAAATTAAATTGCCTGGTATATATAATATTCAATTCTTATATTTAAATTATTTGTTTCATTAGTGTAATTTTTAATTTAAAAAATTATATACAAAAAACAAAGCAAGTTATGAAATATTTATTTAGGATTTTGTAGCAAAGAATTTTTTGTTGTCATTTTCCTTTTCAATTATTTAAGAGAGATTCGTACTCAGAATTTTCACTTTAGTGGAAGAATGAATGGTAAGTCTTTTACTACTTGACCATTTAAATAAATGAAAAAAAAAACAAATTTTTAATTTTAGTGTTTATGGTGATGATTTTTAAATTTAATTAACTAAAAATGTATATACATAATATTTGATTCTTACACTTAAATTTATTTTATTAGTGTACTTTTTAATTTTAAGAAGAATTATATTATTATAAAGTAAGTTATACATATATCTTTTTTGTGATTACAAAATATCTTTTTATTGTTTTGCACTTTTTCTTTTTACATAAAGTGAACTACAATACATTTTCATTATTATTATTATTATTATTATTGACCCCAAAAAAAAAAATTTCGAGCCAACGAATTTTAAATTTATTTTGTATGAAAACAGAACCTTGAGCTTCATCTTATTTGGACCACAATATTGGGCCTTTTAGGTCTTTTGCTTAGTTGTCCCTACAAAAAAAAAAAAAAACTCTCATTATGATCCTATTGATAGTGGTTTCGGCGAATACCTTCCAATGTTTAAGTCGGTCTTCTAGTGAATAATGAAGAAATATAACATAGTGAAAGAGTTTTTCTATTTTAGAGAGTCAGAAAAATCAAAACCTATTTCAAATTGTCCTTCCTTTTTTTATAGCATCGAGTTTGAAAGATTCTGTGGGTCGATACTTAGGCCATCATTGGATTACTCGACATAAATAAGAGCTAGTGATCAAGATATCACTCGTTTGTTTGGCATGACTTGAGAGATATTATTTTCCAAAATCAATAGATTATTCTTTAATGATAGTGCAAGTTATCACTTTTAATAACTTGCCTTATCTTAGTTATTAACTTAATGTGAACGTTTCCCACATGGTTGAAAATTGGTCTTGTGAATTAATTGATCAAGTTGCTTGGCATTCTCTAAAATCTAAGCTGCTTTAGAGGCGTGCTTCAGTGGATGAGTGGCTCAGCATATCTGCATTGTCAATTGTTCGGGGTGCTCAGATTGACTCAGTCGAGGCCTTTGATGCAGCCGAGTATGGGGTTGGTCTTGGTTTGGTTAGACTTTGAGCCGGTTAGAGTAATAAAATGACATTACGAGCAGGTTCTATACTTTTGGGTCCATTTCTTTGGGTGAAACTAGCCGTAGGCTTAGATATTGGGCCTTTGAATTTGCCTTTATTGGTGAAGCAGCCTATGAATTGGGCCTTTAGAATTGGGCTTCTTTTATTATTATTATTGTTGTTGTTTATTTCAATTTGATAGCTAGTGCTTCAATTTTTCGAGTATTGACATTTAAAACTATAATACACAATATTAAACATCTCAAAAGTCATTTTCAAAAAGACTTATATGCAGAGGTGCATTCGTTGGGACTTACGAGGGTTATGCCCCCCCTTCTCAAGTCTAATAAATATATACATATATATATATATTAATAGCTTTATCATTAAAATAAATATTTTTATAAATGACCATCTCAAAATTTAAAGATCGATAAAATTCTCATAAATTAAATTCTTATTCTATATTATTTTTTACTTCGACATTAATAGTTTCAATGTTTATTGCTCCTCATATTGGTTTTGGTGATATGTTACATAGTTGAAGTTTGTTGGTTTCGGTATCAATGAATTTTGATGGAGAGTGGTCGGTGTATGGAATTTTTGGCCATTATAATCCTTTTTTTTTTGTAAGTAAAGAATTTATATAAATGCTAAATCCAGCAGGTATTACAAAGAAAATACTCAAAAGAGAAAAAGTAAGACATTACAACTCCTAAACGTCTAGCTACATTTACCAACCAGTTGCAATGTGGTCAATCCCTTGGCCATTGACAATACTTATACATCTAAGCCATATAACATCCTTAATATTTTGATAGACATCGCTAGTAGAAGGAGTTTTCTATTGGAAGACCATCAGATTCTGTTATCTCCAAATAAAATAGATTATAGCACAGAACGAGACTCTTCTGATCTTGCTGAATATATATTTGCCTTTAGATTTTCTGCAGAGGAAGAAGATCACTCGTTGCCATCTGTCCGGGCATTAATTGAATTGACATGCCTTGAGTACTTTGTGCCATATTTCACTACAAAAGTTGCATTGGAAGAATAAGTATGGAATTGTCTCCCTATCACTACCATAAAGGGAGCATTCATCTAATGGAATAACCCCTCATTTTTTTAGTCTCTCCCTGGTGGATAATCTGTTCTTCAAAGCCAACCAAGTAATGAAGCTGTGTTTAGAAATATGTTGCGTTCCCCATATTAGTTTATACCATCCCACCTTAACATCATTATTCTTGAGACACCTCCAAGTACTCGCAATAGAAAACTTTGCATTGGAGCTTGTTGTCAATGAAATTTTTTCCTCTCTTTCAGTAATTGAAACATTTTTGCGGAGATAATTTCATACCTGAGCAGTGTACTCGTCCAAAAGGTCAGGGAGGTTCCAATGACCATGCTGCCATAGATCATTAACCTTAGCATCCCGTGAAATATCTGCATCAAAGATGTCAATGTGGGAGAATTTATTAACTATTGATTCCCCACCCAGCCACGGATCCCACCAAAATTGGAAGGACTTGCCGTTACCCAAATCATATGAGAACAATTATTTTATCTGACTTCTCAATCCAAGGATCTTCCTCCATATCCAGCTATAATCCATTGGCTTTGTGATACCCCAAAAACTTAGTCTCCACAGTTTGTTATCAGTTACCCATTTTGCCCACAACGAGGATTTCACAACAACCAGCTCCCAGATGTGTTTGGTAACTGCCGATGAATTCCACAAGCTTATAGATTTAATGCCAAGTCCTAATTCTTTTTTACCTTTGCATACCTTATTTTAGCCCACTAATCCTCTCTTCCCCTATTGGTTACCTCCATGCCATAAGAAATTACGGCATTTGTTTTTAATTTCTTTGGTGACTGACTTAGGCAGGGTGAACATAGAACTCCAGTAGACATGCATACTTATTATGATAGATTTTATTAATTGCAGCTGCCCTGCATAACTCAAATATTTTACAGCTCAGCTTGAGATTCTAGCAGTTATCCTATTAGTAAGCTCCTGACAGTGGTCTTTCTTCAATCCCCCTTGAGATTAGGGGGATGCCTAAGTATTTGATAGGCAACACACCTTATTGGAACTGAGTAAGTTGAAGGATTGTCTCCTTGGTAGGCTGAGGAACATTCTCAAAGAAGATGAAACTCTTACAAGCGTTAAGGTGTAGACCTGAAACCATTGAAAATTCATCAATCACTTGCTTAAAGTGGCCCACTGACCTGTCATCGCTATGAGAGAACAAGAATAAGCCATTTACAAATATCAAGTGATTTAGTTTCAGTCTGTTACACCTCTTGTGATATATAAACTGGTTCTGAGGAATATAGCTTAGGCTCCTACTAAGGTATTCAATGGCCAATACAAAAAGCAGAGGGGACATGGGATCCCCCTGCCTCAATCCTTTCTTCCCCTGAAAAAAGCCCTCTAATCTTTCATTTACCACAAATGAGTACATGTTTGTTCTGACACACTTCATGATAATGTTGATAAAGTGATAAAGGAAGTTAAGCCCTATCAATACCTCTTCTAGAAAATCTCAAGATACCAAATCATAAGCCTTGCGGAGATCTATCTTAAATGCATATCTTGGGCTCCCGCTGTTACGATTATAACCCATTGCAAGTTCATGTGCCAGTAAAACATTATCGGTTATCTGCCTATTAGGAATAAAGGCTGGTTGACTAGGGTTGACCAAATAGCTCACCACTTTTCTTAGTCTACAAGTTATTATTTTGGTGATACATTTGTAAAGGACCGTACAACATGCAATTGGTCTATAGTCCCCCAAGCTATGAGGATTATGAATCTTAGGCACAAAGGTAATGGCAGTGGCATTTATGGGGTTGTAAAACTGACTTGAAGATAAGAAATGTTGCACAGCTGCAGTGACCCCCCTTCCAATAATGTGCCATCATTTTTGAAAAAAATAATTGTTATAACCATCAGGTCCTAGGCTTTATCACCATTGATGCTGAAAATAGCACTTTTGACTTCTTGTGCTGTGACAGGGGCGTTCAGCATGTCTCTATCGTCTACCTTCAGTTTAGGGTCAGTATCTATGATTCTCTTTTGTATGGACACCCTATGGGAAATGTAGGTACCCAACAAATCTTTGTAGTAACGGACAATGGCTTCTTTCACAACCTTGGGATCTTTAGAAATTTCCCCATTTGGGCTCTCAATCGAAATGATTCTATTCCGAGCTCTTCTCTGCTTAACTGACTTATGAAAGTAGTTAGTGTTTGAATCCCCCATTTGAATCCATCTAATTCTTGATTTTTATTTGATAATGCTTTCTTCAGCATAAATAAGTTTTCTTAAATGTTGATAAATGCCTATTTTCCTCATTTTGAAGGATTTGGTTGAATGGATCATGGATCAGGCTACTCTGTAAGGAGGCCAACATCAGTTTGTAATCTTCAATCTTTTGCTAGACGTTAGAGAAAAAGACTTTGTTGAGCTCTTTTAGCTTGGGTTTTAATAGCTTGAGTTTAAACTATACTCGGGCCATTGGGGAGTCAAAACAATCATGCTGCCACACTCGCTCGATTGTGGAGAGAAAATCATTGTGGGTACACCAGGCGTTGAAGAACTTGAAAGGGACAATACCACTATATGATGCTCTAGAGATGGAGACCATAAAAGGAGAGTGATCTGAAATGCCCGCTGGAAGAACTTCACACTCAAAAAACTCCAATGCATCCAGCCAGCCATTATAAACCTTTTATTATAAAGCTAAATGAGGTAATATAACAATGTCCTTTTTGAATGGGCAATGTGATAACAGATTCTGTGATCTGCTATATAAACTCTCTATTATTCTTCTGTTTGATTCTTAGCAGGGTATAGGAGAACAAAATTATCCAGCGAAGCCCTTTGTATTGCAAAGTTATGTATGTATATGTGTGTATATATATATATATATATATATATTTGCATGCTCCAATGAAATGATAACATGACAGGAACGATTGCTGAAACTTATGCATTGCATAGAAGTTTGCTTATGCTATGTTATTGAACCTTAAAGGTTTCTTAAAGTGATAAAAACCTACATAAATTCTACATTTCTTCTGGAATCCATGGATAAGAAGTTATCCCTGTAAAGGAAAGCAGACTTACTTTTGTGTTGCAAACTCTTTCCATTTTATACTTCAATAGCTGGCTGTTACTTCAGTTAGATATTCTGTAGCGGTGTGAGTTCTGTTGGTTGTTGAGTGTTTATCTTTTCTTCTTTGTCTTAGGGATATGGGTTAACTGAGACTGTAATTCTGTTGCATATTTCTGGTTGCGTACAAATCAATAGACACAGTAATTCTGTTGTGTGAAGATGACTCATTCAGTAAAAACATCATTTTGATGGCAATATGAAGAAGGATTTCTCATTTTCTTGGGAGCATTGCGGATTGAGATCATGAGCTTTCTCTTTGGCAATTAGCTGCAACAAGGGATTGATGAAAGTTGATTCCATTATTGCACTACACTGGTTCAACAAGTGCACACCCTTGAAACATACAAGTTGGTGAGAACATTCATTTGCCACACATTCTTTCGAAGAATATGAAATGCCCATGGAAACACATGTTACTGTTCTTTTATTATAAAGAACTAGTTGGCAAAAAAGGTTCAGCTCTTCTCATAAGGATATCTCATTGAGGTAGACTGATTCATTAAAATGGTCCCAGTGATATAATTATGAATCTATCATGCCGAAATATGCTCATTATCTGACACTTCCTATTATCTCATAAATTTCTTTGATAATTCCTTTCAGGATTTTTATTTCTATGTAGTCAAACAGTTTGATAATTTTTATTGTCTGAATAATTCCATCTCTTGGAAACGTTTAAGGTAAATTCAGTTTTCTGAAAACCAAACAATTATGAAGCTTCTAGTTTGATTAGCAAAATGAAAGCGTTAATGCCGGTTATGTTGGAGATGACAAGGCAACCTCTGAAACCTTGGATTCAGAGGGCTGGTTGAAGGCTGGGGATCTCTGTTATTTTGATTCTGATGGTTACCTCTTCATTGTTGATAGGTTAAAGGAATTAATAAAATACAAGGGACATCAGGTGATCTAATGACTGAATCTTTACCAACAGCCTTCTTCAAGATGGACATATTGTTGTAGGTGAATAACATCATCTTGTTTTATCTGGAATTTTCATGTAGGTTCCCCCAGCTGAACATTTACTTCATTCCAATCCTGAAATTGCTGATGCTGCCGTGATTCCGTATGTATCGTATTTCTGGTCCAGGTTGGACACATGCATGTATTTGACGCTCTTTACTGTTAATGCTTTGTGGCAACTATAAATACTGCCAGAAACTTCTAACTTGCATGCTCTCCAATCACATCTAAGGGAGAAATTTATGGTCTGATAGAACAAGAATCGATGTAGGTTTCGTCGGATAAACAATTCTGATATCAGTATGATCTAACATCCAAATTTGTTGGGATTTCTGGTCAGTTGTTCCAGATATCTCACTGTTTTATATTTATCTAAATGGGTACTCGAGATAGTTTTTTTTTTCTTTCTGGTACTTAATTTACTGCATTAGATGGGGATATACCCATGTATAAAGTAAAAGTATACGAGTGAACTTTCATACAAGCAATTTGTTTCTTTGTCCTTATTTTTCCACTTAACTTCAATCTGAAAATTAATCTCTAACAATTACATCAGATAAGAACATGTAGATCTAGTAGTTGAGGGGCTGCTTCTACAATTAGTTTATTGTTTCATAGTTCTTAGAGTGGACTAACCTGCCTACGGAGCTTCAATTGGCATTAGGTTTATCTCTCAGGAAGGTTTAGCACCGACCAGTTCTCATCATCTATTTGGTTTATTCACAAGCAGGTATCCTGATGCAGAAGCAGGGCAGATTCCTATGGCCTTTGTGGTGAGAAAACCTGGAAACAGTATCACCAAAGCTCAAATAACGGGTTTCATTGCAAAACAGGCATGCCTCCGAATGTCAATGTTTCACTGATACTGGAGTTAACAGACAACAGTGTTTTGATGTTTGCATTATTTCAATTTTGGCCACAGCCTTAAGGCACATGATGACTTCAATTAAGTTACCTTCTTTTTTTTTTTGGCAAATGGCTCACATGATAAACAGTCAAGAAATGGCTTGAATTCTATTTTATGAAAGAAAAAAAATCAGTCTTGTACGTTGTTCTGTTTCATGCCAGCTGTTTTACTTAATTAATTAATTTATTTTTTGTGTTGATTTCATGAAGCATCTATACCATCAGATGCATGTTCTAGCAAATCTTGACGAGTCTTCTTGCACTAGTTGATTTTTGCTTCTTTTTTTTCCTTTCTACAGGTTGCACCATACAAGAAGATAAGACGTGTTGCTTTTATCAAAGCTATTCCAAAAATCCCAACTGGAAAGATTTTTAGGAGGAAGCTGATCAGAGCAGTCATGCTCTCTGTGGGAATTTGTCGAAGTTATGATCCATCTCCTCAAAAGAACAGAGAAAGGTCTTTGCCGGATGGTCAAAATTGCGTGCTATGTGACATTTGCAAGTTGAATGCGGGCTGGGCAGGAGACTAGTCCAACCTACTGCTCACTGCCATGCCAACACAGTGGCTAATTCTGCTGAGGTGCTTTGTTAGTATTATTGATAATATAGAACTGTTGGAACAAACGAACCTAATCAAATATTATTAATGTTGACTCGTAGATGTAGATTATGCCGAACCACATAAATTTATCTGTGTATCAACTTTCTAATACAGGTTGAGTTCCAACTTCCTAGGTTTATTTTTGTTATTATATCTTCTTATTTATTATTTGATCGCAAGTCTGTCTTTGTTTTCCATGTTCATGGTCAAGGAGTGATTATTACTCTGACCCAATAGGAGGACCATTCCTCTTTTTAGAACGAAATAAAATTTTGAGTCTGATTGGTGTCGACATATCTAAAACTCGTTGCTTATCTTATTAAATAATTGACTTATAGAATTCAAAATGATGGGACAAGATATTATTTTTGTCTATTATTTGTGATTACATGCAAGGGGCGGTGTATTACCGCGACATTCGGTCAACGTTGTCCGCGTTGATCACGTGTGCAAAAACACCGGTTTGATTATATATACGTCTCTGATATGAATTAAAATCTTCTTTAATTAGTGTCTGATCATCATCATCATTTTCTTTTGCGGTGCTCGATCTCTCGTTGAGACTCTGAAACTATCCATCTCTGATTTTGAATCTCCATTTATGGCGGGAACGAACTCCGACTGTTCGATTGATCCAAAGAGCGGCTTTTGTTCAAAGACTAAAACATTCCACAGCCTCAGGCCACATGTTCCGCTTCCCCCGCCATCTCAGCCTCTCTCCGCCGCACAATTGACTCTCTCTCTCCTCAACTCCTCCGCTTCCGCTGCCACCACCACCACGTTTCTCATCAACGCAGTCACCGGTCAACGCCTCACCTACGCTGACTTTCTCAGCCAAACCAACTCCCTCGCTCTCTCCCTCCAGAAACACTACTCCCTCTCCGGAAACGACGTCGCTTTCATCCTCTCCCCTTCCTCTTTCCAAGTTCCTGTTCTCTACTTCTCCCTCCTCTCGCTCGGCGTCACTATTTCTCCCGCCAACCCGCTCAGCTCCACCTCAGAGATCTCTCACCAAATCCACCTCAGCAAACCGTCCATCGCCTTCGCCACGTCACAAACCTCACACAAACTACCGCCAAATCTCCGTACAATCCTCATCGACTCCCCCGAGTTTCTCTCCTTATTATCAAGTCAAATCCAAAACGACGATGTCAACTTTACGAAATCTCCTCCGGCCGTATGCCAATCTCACTCTGCAGCCATTCTATACTCTTCCGGAACTACCGGGAAAGTCAAAGCCGTGTTGTTGACTCACCGAAACTTGATCTCGTTGGTTGCGATGTTCAACCATCTCCAGTCCGAAACTAATCAAACTGAAGCACAACCGTCGATTCCTCCGGTTTCGTTATTAACGCTGCCTCTGTTTCATGTTTTCGGCTTTCTAGTGTTAGTGAGGGCAGTTACTCTTGGTGAGACTTTGGTTCTAATGGAGAGATTCGATTTCGAGAAAGCGTTGAAAGCTGTGGAGAGGTATAAAGTTGTTGACATGCCGGTTTCACCGCCGATAATCGTGGCCTTAACAAAATCGGAGTTGACTAAAAAGTATGACCTCAGCTCGCTCCAGTATCTTAGCTGTGGTGGAGCGCCGCTTGGAAAGGAGGTCGCCGAGAAGTTCAATGAGAAATTTCCTCGTGTCGTGATTATACAGGTACTAAAGATTTATCTTTTTTATTTTGTATTTTTTTTTAAAAAAATTTGTGGTTTCGGACTCATTGTTCACTTTTTTTAATTAAATAAAATTTAAATGTGTTTAAATTTAAATCTCAAATCTCTTAGTATGCAGGGTGAAATTAAAGTTACAGCATAATATCAAAATTAAATTTAACAAATACAAAGAATCTCATTATAATAACTTTTCAATACTCTAGAATAATCCTATTATGCATAACTTAGATGGACAAAAGAAGAGGCGTAGGTGAAAATGAAGCTTAGTTTTGTAGAAGTTGAAATGTTGTGTTCATCCATTTTAAAGCTCCTCTGCCTCTTTCCCTTGTATTTCAAATGTGAAATAAACTATGGAAAATGTGCTGGAGGTCCATGGACAATTAAGAAATGCTAGTCAATTTTCGTGAGCGCAACAGTACTGTTAATTAATCTGATGCGTCAATTATCGAAACCAAATTTTACTATTATAGTTGAAGCCTTGAAGGCCATTTTTTTTAATCTGCTTGACTTTTGTTGTCACTGCTGGCTGCTGATGCTAGAAGATACAGCTTATAGAAATTTGTCTTACATAATGTGATACTGAAACTGAAAGCGATGTAAATCTACACAAAATTCCATTCAACCTAACAATAGCTGGCTGTGATTCGGATGTTGAACGGCATTTTGAATCCATGCCAGTTGGTGACTGGCTGACCGCTGACATTTTTCTTGTTTATTTTAGGGATATGGTTTGACTGAGTCTGGAGGATTAGCTGCGGGAATGGGGGACCTTGTGGAGACAAAGCAACATGGTTCTGTTGGTCGTCTGTATAATATAATGGAAGCCAAGATTGTTGATGTTGTAACTGGAGAAGCTTTACCTCCGGGGCAGAAGGGGGAGCTGTGGCTGCGAGGGCCAACAATCATGAAAGGTAATATGATGGGAAGCAAGGACTGTCAAAAAATCCAACTATACGAATTGTCTCATTCTACTTGTACGGCGGCAGCATATACATAACATGTGACAATTTTGTTGAGGCTATTCATTTTGCCAAAAGGCCAATGACGACAAATGCCGGGTGGACCTACATTAGGCTTGGGGTCTATGCCCTTCCATCACAAAAAGAAAAAATTTAACTCTAATAAATTTTATGATTTTATCTCTTTAAATTATATATTTTTATGATTTAATTCTTCAAAATTTTGAATTTGACACTAAAACTTTCATATAATTAAACTCTTAACTTCCTATAATTTTTTACTTTGATATTTTGCTCTCACCCTTTAAATTCGGGTTCACCCTTGTCGACTAAGAATTGTGTTAATATTCTTTTGTTTTGTAGAAGCTTTGAGGAGCATTTGTTAAATTAAGTGATAGTTTATTGAGAGTTACCCAGCAATTGATTGAAGTGGTTTCAAATGATATTTCAAGAACTAATGTGGAATAGCTCAGTAGTTAATAATTTACACTTACTATTGCCCCATAAGTGTCTTTGCACTTCCTTTCTAAGTTTTGACTTCTGGGTAGTACGAAAGCAAGCCGTTTGATAGTTTTGATGTTTGAATAATGCCATCATCTCTTCATTTGAGTTCATTTTATCGTTCTGATAAAGCCAACAATTATTGATCTTTTTTGTTGTAACAGCAGTTTGATGGTGTTAATGCAGGTTATGTGGGAGACAAGAAGGCAACTTCTGAAACCTTGGATTCACAGGGCTGGTTAAAGACCGGGGATCTTTGTTATATTGACTCCGATGGTTTTCTCTTCATTGTTGACAGATTAAAGGAATTGATAAAATACAAGGCATATCAGGTGATTTTATAGCACTCGAATCTTTACCAACAGCCTTCTTCATGATGGACATACTGTTGTAGGTGAATAACATAATCTTGCTTTGTCCGGAATTTTCTTGCAGGTTCCCCCAGCTGAGTTGGAACATTTACTTCAATCCAATCCTAAAATTGCTGATGCTGCCGTGATCCCGTATGTATTTAATGTCATTTAATTACCTCATCGAACACATACTTAAGTTTGTTAATGGTTGCTAAAAATTACAGACTTGCTCACTGTTTCACATATAAAGCATTCCCTGGGTCTCATATATCTAAGAAGCACTCACTTGTTCAATTCTTTTGGTCGTTTAAGTCTCTCATTGGTTTGGCTTATTCGCAAGCAGGTACCCCGATGAAGAAGCAGGGCAGATTCCCATGGCTTTTGTAGTAAGAAAACCTGGTAGCAATATCACTGAGGCTGAAGTAATAGATTTCATCGCAAAACAGGCATGCTTCTGATTACCAATACTAAACCATTTTTTTTTCTTTAATTTAGAAGCATCTATGAATTTGTGCATTTCGTTAAATATGGTCACATAACATTCTCTAATACGATGGCCTCATGTTGCACAAAAACGCACTTCAGTTGTTTTTGACATTATATCACGAATGCGTCATATCATATGGTAACTGTGTTTCCATCAATGAACTTGTCTTCCAGTAAAATAGATTGAAAGTGAAGTTTTCGTCCTTGATTGACTGTTGTTTGGAAAATGGGAAAATAAGAAACGGAAGAACCCCATATCCTATGAAAAGGCATTTCATATACAAGTTCATGATAATCAGAATCCTTTTGTGAAGAAAAATCTCTACCTGTTCTGTTTCATACTAATCATTTTGCTTTTGTGTATTATTGATTCTTCTTACAATGAAGTCGATGTTTCCGTTGTTACAGGTTGCACCATACAAGAAGATCAGACGAGTTGCTTTTATCAATTCTATTCCAAAATCCCCAGCTGGAAAGATCCTGAGGAGGGAGCTGGTTGCTCATGCTCTCTCTGGCAATTTATCCAAATTGTGATATATTTATCGAACAATAGTAAGTGTCTTCGCTCTTGATGCTTGGAACTTCAAGCTATTCAACGTTGGTTCATGATCAAGTCATAATTCAATGGTTTGATTTAATGACTCCATAAGCTGGTTTAAGATGAAGAAGAAGTGTTGATGAAGTCAAAAAAAGTCATCTCGAGTGATGATTCAATTAGCTGAGGAAGGATGTTGAAGGCTGCTGAGTCAGCAAGGTTGTTTTTTTTGGGTACTTTCCCGCCAAAGTTAAAAACAGAGCAATTGCTATATTTTTGTTATTCATGTAATTTTACTTGCGATAAATTGGTTGTATCATTGTATTGAGTGATGAAAGTAAAAAAAAATTCTACAGCTTCAAGTTCTTCTCTCTATTCATAACAGAATTATTTTCTCTCATTTTCCTTCTACTTTCTTGTACTTTCCTAGCGTCCAAACACGAACACAGAAACTTTATAATTTGGGAGCACGTCCTTTATATCATTTCCCGATTCCCCCATTCCTGCTCCCACCTTGCTTTACACCTGTAATATGCTTATATGGTATTAAAAAAAAAAAAAACAAAAGGAAATTATATGGATCCTTTTAATTATAAGCACAGATTAACAACTAAACGCAGTAGGCAATAATTTATTAGAGACAAATCTTAAGGCAATTCCAGAAATCAATGATTAATTTTATAACAATGCCTTCTTCTTCTTACTCAAGGTCTAATTGTAAAGTTTATTGGCCATGAACAAATTAAAAAGACAAAAAGGGGGCCAAACGAGAAAGTCAGAAAAAGAAGACCCAAAACGCACCGTATAAGTAATGACACTGCACGTAATTTTTCAGCCTTTTCTCAAAGAACGCCGTTTTTCCAAATTTTAAATTTTCCGCGCCAGGTCTCCTTCCTCCTCGGGCAGCAAGGGTTCATCTCCATCTCTCTGCAACTTCTTCGCGTTTGATCAAGTGTTCCCCGTGTTTCAAGGTTTCTCGAATTAAGACATAGTAGTTCTCCTCTTTCTTAGTCCTTACATGAAACAAAGTTTATTTCTCCTCTCTCTTTAGAGAAATTCAAATTCAACTCAAAAAGCTTAAATCAAAATAAGCTTATACTAAACCCTATATAAAGGAGCTCAAGTTAGGGTCTTTCAATTATCAAATTCTCCTTTTCTTCAAGCACATGTCGAGAATGAAAGAGAGAGTGAAAGAAAAAGAGACATAGGAAAAGAAAAAGTAAGGTTTTTAGAGAGAGAAAAAATTAGTTTAGAGAGCTAAAATTCTAAAGAGAAAAAGTTAATGAATGTTTTAGAAAATTATGTACAATTAACTTTATAATATTTTGAGATATAGTATAATTTTAAACTCAATTTTAGTTAAAAACAAGTAGATGTATATTTATGAGAATTTATTTATTATAAATTTTTAGCCTATTTGTTTTTTGTTTTTTTAACTATTGATTAATTTTAAAATTTTAATTATTTAAGTCTTGAGTTAAACCGTAAATTTTTAATATTAATTAATTTTTTTTGACCAAACAAACCTTAATTACAAGTTGTTTAATAATTTTGAAATTTGATGTAAGAGTGATAGTTTGCTTAGCAATAAAAGCTTGGTTTGTGTCAACCATTGATATGTTTATTTAATAAGTTATTTATATGCGACTCGTTTAATATTCAAACGCATCAAAATTTTTAATCTTAAATATAATTTATTTAATAAATATGTCATATTTGATTAACAGGTTAAAATGACTCAATAATTTATTTATAATTCGATTATAATTTGTTTATGATCTGTCAACTTTTTTATTAAATTAAAAATAATAAAAAATTTAAAACGTCATTCCTTAATTGTTCTTATTTATTTTTTATTTTTTATAATATTTCAATTTTTTTTTTAATATTAAGCGAGTTAACAAATTATAAACAAGTGAGTGAGTCATAAAAAGATATGACTCATTTAATAAATAGATAGTTAAATAAGTTAGTAAATCAATGTTCCAAATTCAAGCATGACTTAATTATTAACCGGACTAAAAAATCTCAACTATTGAGTTATAAAAATTGCCTAATGCCGTCATCTCTTCATTTGAGTTCATTTTATCCTTCTAAAAAATCCAACCATCATTGACCTAAGATTATGTAAGAGATTAAAAGGTAACTTTTGAAACCTAAAATGCAAAGGGCTGGTTAAAGATTAGGCATCTTCGTTATTTGGACTCTATAGTTTTCTCTTCACTATTTAACAAGTTTAAAGGAATTGATAAAAATAAAGGCCTGTTAGATAATTTTGTTAAGTTTGAAGGTTTTCCCGGCCTATTATTTATAGACTCAATTAGTTCATGCATAGTTCAAACTCAAAATTAAATTAAATTTATATTTTATTTATTTATTTATTTTGTACGAATTTTTTTTTTTATAAATAAATAAATTTTACTTAAATCAAAGATAATAAGATGAGTTACCACATAATTATTTTACACGAATTTAACATCTTTTAAACGAATATTGATAAAAAAAAATTAACATAATTAATAAACGTCTACTCTTATTTATCTTTTTTATTCAAATTTAATTTAAATGAGAATGAAAATTTCACACACTAAACAATAACTTTTATCTCTTAATATTTTTACTTATATTGCAAGTGCAAAGTATATTTAAGATTAGCCTAAGTATATTTAAGATTAGCCTAATTACACCAGAGCATAAAAAGTTGTTGACAATTACACAAATGATTACATATAAAAATAAAATAGTGAGAGCCACCCACCTCATACATATCTTAACGAAAGAAAATCAAAACAAAGCAAAATATCTATTATCTACCTGATTAGTTAGCATTGTTTTTAACCACTTTTTCTTTGTTAATAAGGTCAACTTTCCATGCACGCAAGCGCTTCTTCATCGGTAACCACTTAGCATGGGTATACCTTTTTAATTTGAGGTCGGGGATTTAAGTTCTAATTGACGTTAATACTTTGTAATTGATAATGGTAAAATTTAGATTTAAATTAGAGTTTTACTTAATTTAAATTTAGATTTAGATTTTTTCTATTAAACTTGGGTTTTTTAAAGTTTTTTTTTATTTTTTAAAGAATTTTTAGTATTTATTTTATAAAATAATTATTATATTAATATATATATTAAAAATTAAAAAATTTATAAATTAATTTAAGAATCATTTTTTAAAAAAATAAAATTTAAATTTAGGCTAAATTATCGAGTTTTGACAAAAATTTAAATTCAACGAATCTGAAAAAATTCAGATTCAAATTTGAAAAACAAATAAGTCAAAATTTAAGGACTCATGCCCGATCTGAGCCAGGATGGGTTTTCAAATTTTTTTGGAATCTAGATCAAATTACCAATACCTAAATGATTTAAGTATATTATAAAAATAATAATAAAAAAAAAGACAGCTTTGCATCATTTGCGGCAGTATAACATATATGATTGAACTTTTAAAAAATAAAAAATTAAATAAAAAAAACGTTGACAGGTAAACGCACTTACAGAGAAAAAAAAGGCAGCTGGTAGGTAGAGAGCAAATCATTGGTTTTGAATCAGTTCCATTCCAGCTTCTTCTCAATTCCTGCTCTGCTAATTGTCTGTTGATATCAATTATTCTTTCTCTCGCTTTTAATTTGAATCTCCATATTATGGCGGGAACAAACGACAACGGTTTCATCGATCCGAGGAGCGGCTTCTGTTCGCAAACCAAAATATTCCACACATTGAGACCAAGCATCCCACTCCCACCACCGTCTCAGCCTCTCTCCGTCGCCCAATTCACACTCTCTCTCCTCAACTCCTCCATCACCACTGCTGATTTTCTCATCAATGCCGTCACTGGTCAGCGCCTCACCTACTCTGACTTCCTCCGCCAAACCAACTCTCTCGCTCTCTCCCTCCAAAAGCACTACTCACTCTCCAAAAACGACGTCGCTTTCGTCCTTGCGCCTTCCTCTTTCCAAATTCCCGTCCTCTACCTCTCTCTCCTCTCCATCGGCGTTGTCATCTCTCCTGCCAACCCGCTCGGGTCCACCTCAGAGATTTCTCACCAAATCCAGATTTGCAAACCGTCCATCGCCTTCGCCACGTCACTCACCTCGCACAAAATCCCGCCAAATCTCCGTACAATCCTCATCGACTCCCCCGAGTTCCTCTCCTTGCTATCAACTCGAGACCACGAGGCCGCTGCCACTGTTGACTTCGCGAGTTCCACTCCGGCCGTCGTGAACCAGTCAGACTCTGCAGCCATACTTTACTCTTCGGGAACAACCGGAAAAGCCAAGGGCGTCTTGTTCACTCACCGTAACCTGATCGCTCTAATTGCGATAGTTCGTCACGTCAACTCTTACATCAACCGAACTGAACTGCCGCTGGCGACGCCGGTCGAGTTACTGATGCTGCCACCGTATCATATTTTCGGATTCGCTTCATTTATGAAAGGGATTTCCATGGGCGAGACTTCGATTTTGATGGAGAGGTTTGATTTTGAAACAATGTTGAAGGCTGTGGACAAGTATAGAGTCACTCACATGTCGGTTTCGCCGCCTATAGTTGTTGCGTTGACAAAATCCGACTTAACCGAAAAATACGATCTTAGCTCCCTTCATTTCCTACGCTGTGGTGGCGCGCCGCTCAATAAGAAGTTCGCTGAGAAGTTGAGCGAGAAATTTCCTACCCTGCAAATTTGGCAGGTACATGAGAGTTAGTACAAAATTTTTATATATAATTTTAGAATTTAAGTTGAATATAAATTCATTACAGATAAGTTAATTTTATTTATGTGGATAATCTTATCGACTTCTCTTTAAATTTTTCTTAGCTATCAATTTTTAAACTTTTTTTTTTTTCCTTTTCATTTTTAAGACTATAATCATGTTATTGAAATAGCATTTAATTCAAGGTAAAAAATAAAATGCATGCTCACACTTGAACATAATATCTGCTCTATAAAATGCTTGCAAAATATTTTATAAACTTTTCTTCTTATATGGATTTTAATCTTAAGATATTAATTTATAGTGGGCAAGGCTTTGTAGATTTCTTGTTGATTTTGACTCAAGGTCCGAGTGATGTTATTAGGACTCTTAAAAGTATATGTTTGATGAAATGTCTAGAAATGTTCTGTCTTGGGGTTTGCTTGCGATTACTCTACCCGGAATCATTTGGTATGAATGTACAGGAAATTTTGGAAATGAAGAGAAGGCTTGAATTGGCACTCACAATATTAAATCATGAATTTGGAATTTCGTGTTTGCTAGAATTTGAGCTCCAAGAAAAGATAGAATTTTTTTTTTAAAAAAAAAGCTGAAAAAACAGATTGGTTGCTTGACTTGAGCTGTTAAACGCTTGTACACGTAGCTTAATTAAAAATAATAATTTTTATTTCATGATATACCCATATTTTTTAAGGGTATTAGAATCATTTAAATTGACAACCTAAGTTAAAAGACAATTTTTGAAGGAAACGATAAAACTGAAACAAGTTTCTGTGCTTCTAATTGGTTAATAAAATTTTCCTCTGTTTTATATCATACTGAATAGACCAATTCAAAGAGATGGATAATGAATGATGGACTTTGTGTTGGTGATTATAGTGATGGTGATCCTAGTAAATTACTGGCTTCTTATTGCTTATTGTCCCCTACATTGTATTTGGTATGTGTTACATTATTTGCATGATGTAGGAACTTAAAAACTTGTGAAACCGAACAGAAAATTACTAAAATCTGTTGGAACCTCTTGGAAAAGAAGTTAGAATTGCGATGCTAGGCAGACTTACTTCTCTACTGCATGCTCTTTCAATGTGTTGGGCAAATGACTAGCTTTTAATGTGATTAAAACATTTCAGCATCATCATGTATCCCACTTTATTGTTGAGTCTTGATCTTTTTTTCTGTCTTAGGGATATGCTTTGACTGAGGGTGGAGTTGGGACGGACACTAGGAACACTGATGAAGCAAAAAGGCATGGTTCTGTTGGCCGTTTAAGTGAATTAATGGAAGCCAAGATTGTAGTTCCAATTAGTGGAGAAGCTTTACCTCCTGACCAGAAAGGGGAGCTGTGGTTGCGAGGGCCAGCAGTTATGAAAGGTAATAAGACCGGAAGATAGTACTGACTGTATGATTGATGACTGAAAAATACAAACCACAGTTTTTATTTTTTATTTTTCAAGTAAAACCGGTAACCTTCTTCATACTGAATCTACCCTTGTTATAACTTCAAATATTGTTACACAAGATGGTCCTCCTTATTTTCTCCACGAAAATCTATGTATGTCCAACCATTTGTGATGTTCAGTTTGTTTTACCCTATCTAAAATTGGTTGCCATGTTTTTCGGCCTTATGGCGAGAGAGGTCAAGAGACTTCTCTTATGAGCGGTTGATGAATCTCATTTCTTGATGCCATTAATTAGATTAGCTCTCGTACATCTTTTTTTTTGTTGTTGGTATTTTGGCCTCTTTTAAGTTGACTCCTCCCAAGCCTTATGACCCCTATTTGGGCAGCTAATAAAACACTAATTGAACACACAAATCATAGCCTGTTAAAGATATTCATCTCATGGAGCAGGCTCATTATTTTAAACTTCCTAGTCTCTCATAAAGGCCTTGACCATTTCTTTTAAGGTTTATATTTTCATGTAGTGTGAAAGCAAAATTAGTATATTTGCCGATCAACAAAGCTATCATCTCTCACCATTACATGGGCTTACTTTGACCTTCAAGTTAAGCCAAACGGTTACAAAGCTTCTAAGTTGATGATCAGAATGATGGTTAAGTGCAGGCTACATAGGAGATAACAAGGCAACTTCTGAAACCTTGGATTCAGAGGGCTGGTTAAAGACTGGGGATCTCGGTTATTTTAACTCTGATGGTTTCCTCTTCATTGTTGATAGGTTAAAGGAATTAATAAAATACAAGGCATATCAGGTGATTTGATTACTTTGAATCTTTTCTAAACAGTGTTCTTCATTTTGGAGATGAGTATGTCATCTCGTTTTATCTGAAATATTCTTGCAGGTACCCCCGGCTGAGTTGGAACTTTTACTTCAATTTGATCCTGAAATTGCTGATGCTGCTGTCATTCCGTATGTTTTTTGTGCCATTTTATTTCACATTGAACATATATGCACATACTTTTCTTTGTTTATCATTCCTGGAGTGTGGCATTACAACAACTGAAAACTAAAAACTTGCTTGCTCAGTACTTATGAATGTCACTTCTGATCGAAGATTATATGCTATGTTTCTGTGCAAACAGGATGCGTGGACTATTTATCCTACTATATCACTACATTCCAACATCCAAATTTTGCAGGATCTGTGACCTGTTGTCCAAGTCATCTTTCAAGGGCACCAGAAATTGTTATTTCATATAATTTATTACTTAAAAACAAGTGAAATAGAAAGTGGAAACATATAAGCAGAACTGTCCCAATTGTTACTGGGTTTTATGTTTCCTATTTCTCACTTTGCTGGGTTTTAAAATATAATTGATGGTTGAGGGACTAAAAATTGTAGTTTTGTCCTTCTGGGGTTTTCATAGTTCTTAATGTAGACCAACCCGTTAGCTTTATCTGTTCATGATGGTTTAGCAGTTCCCGCTTCCCATCTCTCATCCATTTGTTTTCTTTTAAGCAGATACCCTGATGAAGAAGCAGGGCAGATTCCCATGGCCTTTGTGGTTAGAAAACCTAGAAGCAACATCACTGAGGCTCAAGTAATGGAATCAATTGCAAAACAGGCATGCTTTTAATTATCAAAATCAACATAGCAATTTCTTGGAGTAACAAGCATGACTGATGTTTGCATATCATGAATCATGGTCACATAGTAACTATCCTCTAATATGGTGTCCCCATGTTACAAGAAAGTGGAAATTTTAGGATCTAGCATCATGTACTGAATTAGCATTCCTTGTTGCAGGTTGCACCATACAAGAAGATAAGGCGCGTTGCTTTTATCAATTCTATTCCAAAATCCCCAGCTGGAAAGATCTTGAGGAGGGAGCTGGTCATTGCCGCTATCTCTGGCAACTTGTCTAAATTATGATCCATCTACTCAGTCTCAGTCCTGCTACTTTCAAGATAAGTTAATATGACCATTCAGTAAGTTCAAGCTATTTTATGAAAAGAACAAAAGAAGAGAAACAATGTAGAAGGACGAGATGGTAACTGCAGAATGTCTTCGTCCTAGAAATCATTTGAATTTGAACACAGAACATATTGTCAGATAATATGTATTATGTGTATATGTTTGTCCATAAAAGCTTTTACCATATCTATTATCACCCCTGCTCTGTTATGTCGTGGAGCTAGATTATGTTGTATTGTCACAGCACTATACTTCCGTGGAGGAGAAATAACTGATTGAATAATCAGAGGAAGTTTTGACTGGTTGTTTAATACCTCTGCGTATAAACACATTTGCATGGGCTCTGTCCACTCACCTCCTCCACACTCCTCGTCCTCTACTTCTCTCTCTCTCCTCTTCTCTCCTTAGGCGTCACCATCGCATCCAGTGAGCTGGACGATCTCAACTTGTGAAGTAGCTCGCGAAATCCAACTCACTAAACCCACCCTCGCCTTTCGCCATGTCACGTGCTTCCCCCAAGCTTCTTTTTCATGCTATTCAGTGACATTCTCGCTAGTGTCCTGAAGCATTTTGGTTAAATTGCAAAAGGGGAAGATGAAATACTGTCATTTCTCCAAGTCAAAGTGATAATTAGATTTCTTGCCTAATAGAATAATTAGTGATAATACCATTCTTGGTTATGAATGTTTGCACAAAATAAAAAATAAAAAATCTGGGAAGGTAGGCTCTTTAGCCTTGAAACTTATATTAGTAAAGCTTTGACAGGCTTGAATGGAATTTCTTAAAAAAGATCATGGAAAAACTTGGATTTGCAATGCCTTGTATAAATCTAATCATAAGATGCATCACATCTTCATTCTCAGTGTTGACTAACAGGAAGCCTAAAAGATACATTCAGCCTCAAAGGAGACTAAGGCAGGGCTGCCCTCTCTCTCTCTCTCTCCCTATCTTTTCCTCATTTGAATAGAAGCATTCTCTGCTTTAATCCACCAGGCAGAAGCTCATGGTCTCATCCAACGCATCAAATTCAGCTCTACTATCTCAGTATCACACTTACTATTTGCGGATGACAGTCTCATCTACATAAAGGCCACTCAATCAGGCTGCAACAGTCTCAGGCATCTCTTTAACTTGTATTCTGATGCCTCTGGTCAGGTGTTCAACTATGATAAATCATCCCTCTTCTGCAGCCCTAACATTCTCCTAGCCCAAGCTCAGCAAATTCAGCAAACTTTCCAACTAAGGAGAGTTTCCATGCATGAGAATACCTGGGCTCGCTTCAATGGTAGGGAGGAACAAAAGAAGGTTCTTCAATGATATAAGGCTCAGAATATCCAACAAAATTCATCAATGGAATGAAAAGTTGTTCTCTAGTGGGGGTAAAGAGATCCTGATAAAGGCAGTAGCCCAAGCTATCCCCACCTATGCTATGGGAGTCTTCAAGCTTCCATGGAGTCTATGTGCGGATACTTAGAAGACCTTCAATGAATTTTGGTAGGGTTCTAGAGGAAACCAAGAGAAGAAAATCCACTGGGCCAATTGGGGCAAGCTGTGCCATGGAAAAGCTCATAGTGGCATGGGTTTCAGGGATCTAGTCTGCTTTAACCAGGCATTCTGGCCAAGCAAGGCTGGAGACTGTTGCAAAATCCTGAATCCGTGACAGCAAGGGTGTTAAAAGTCAGATACTTCAAAAACAAATCCTTCCTTGATGCTGACTTGGGATCCAAACCTTCATACATTTGGAGAAGCATAATCTAAGGAAAACAACTGCTGCAAAAAGGTTTTGGATGGATTATTGGCAATGGATCCAAAGTCCACATATACCAGAGCAATTGGATACCAAGGGAAACCATGCTCAAGCCATTATCCCCCATCACACTTCCTGAACACTCAATAGTAGCAGCCCTTATCAATGAGAACAATGAATGGAACTGTGATCTTATATCCCAGCACTTCCTGCCAATTAATGGAGATTACATCCTTAACATTCTGCTTCCCCCTTAATAAATCGATGACAGATTGTGCTGGCACCACGAAAAAAGAGGTATGCACACTGTAAAAAGTGGCTACTACTCAGCACTTATGCATAAACCAGTTGAATGCCCTGAGTCTTCTAATGGCCCTTCAGCTCTGTGGAAAAAGATCTGGCATAGTAACATTACCCAAAAAATCAAAGCCTTTATGTGGAGAGCCTTAAAAAACATGATCCCTACAGCACAAGCTCTGGTATTTAAGAAGGTCTTGGCATCTCCATTATGTTCTAGATGCTCAACGAAGGTTGAAAGTGTGCTTCATGCTCTTATACCCTGCAAGCTGGTCAAGAAAGTCTGGAATTTAACTGAATTAACTACCCCGACCAAGAACTTTCATGAATCTGATCTGTATGGTTTTCTCAACTCTGTAACTGCCAGCATCTCAGATGGAAGAACTTGCAAAACTTATAGTCATTATGTGGCTCATTTGGAGAGACAAAAATAGCTTTGTCATGGAAGGAGGAATTAGAATCCCTTGAGAAGCATTGCCAAAGCTGAAGCCTTGCTAGAATCACTTCAGAACCAAGGGGCATCAGGACTAATACACTGCCCAAAAGGTAATTCTAATGATGCAAGTTAACTGAATTCTCTACCCCCCGGATTAAACTTATCGTGGATGCAGCAATTATAGCTCAGGAGCACAAAATTGGATTAGAGGCTGTTTTTAGAGATGACAAAGGAAACTGCCTGAAAGTGATATCTTTGTGCAGAACTGTAATGGTGCTGTGGACTTTGCTGAGGCTGAGGCCTTGTTGCTTGGCATGATGATAGCTGTGGAGAACAAGTACTGTCCCATAGTAATAGTCTGATTCTAAGTGTGTGGTGGATCTAGTAAAGGGTAAATCTAGCTCATTGAAAGAGATTGGCTGGATTATTAATGATATCCAAAATGTTAGGAAGATAATCAGCCATTGTGTGATCCAACATGTCCCTAAAAAATGTAATGAAGTAGCTCATCTTTTAGCCAAAGAAGCTTTTGGCTTCTCAGGCCTTGATGTATTGGCAGGATTCTGCCTTCTCTTCCTTTTAATGGAGGTTACTAAGTTTCAAAAAAAAAAAGGTGGGATAAGCATCTGCAGAGATTAGAGTGATAACAAATTGATGCCACTGAACATCAAATTAAATTGTAATGGAATGATTATCTTGCTTTGTCCTGGTCATGTGAGTGCAACCCTCTAGAAATAATTTCGCATAACTTGTTTAATCTCATGGGGCCAACATAGGCAGCCCATAGTTACGACACTGCCCGAACCTTGTGAGAAATGATGTTGGTTACAGACTTGATTTTTCTCTTTGGTACGTCTTGGTTGTATGCAACAGAAGTGGAAAATTTAACATGTAACCTGGTGTGGAAACAAATTCAGAAGTGAAAAAACATAACAAAAGATTTTTTTATGCATTGTTTTAATTTCTCATTTGCATCAGAAATGTATCACAAAGTTGCACAGGGAACCTGTCATATACAAAATGAAATGGAAATACATAAGATCGCTCTGTACACACCGTTTGATCTAGGGAAATATCTTTAGATATCAGCAAAACCTTGTTTTTTTTATTTTCTTTACACTTGAGAGAAGTGAAATTCAAACAAGACCTCAACATTAGTCAAGAAGATGGTTACCATTAGTTTTGTAAATAGATAAACTATAGGATTAATCAGCAAAACCTTATGAATCCTGTATTTTACTATTTGCAAAGATTTTTCTGGAAAAGAGGTGGATTAGAAAGACGTTTGCTGTTCCCATCGGTAATTTGGCACACACACCCTAATAAAAATCATTAACAATGTTCTTGCACAAAAGATGCCCCAAATATTGCCCTTTCATGTTCCTTTGTCATTTTCATTTATCTGATGTACCACAAATACCAGAGAGATATCAAGGGACGGAATAAAGTTCAAATTTCTCCCTTTCTACATACATACTGCAAATGCCTTAAATGGACATAATAAATTATGGTCCTGCAGTCGTTGGGATTTTGTATAGCAGCATTAGGCATCCTTTGTTTTATGCATCTATAATATAATATGATGTTTGCACAATTTTATTTCATTCTGTAGTGACTTATTTGCAGTCAAATGCTGGTGGAGCCACCGTATCTGTATGGATGATTGATTATCTTCTTCGAGCTCTCACTCGCTCTTTTTGTGCTTTAAAGGTCCATAACCTTTACCACGAAGTGACATTCATAAAAGATCATTTAGGTAACTTGTCAAAAACAATTTAATTTTGTGAATTTGGGTTGACGTAGCTAGATATCACAAAATCCAAATCCAAATTCGAATTTTACTAGCACCCAAATTCGGATCTAAATTTTTTATATGGACTAAAAACTCAAACCCGATCCAGATTTAAACCCAATTATTTTATAATTTTTTAAATTAAATTTAAACTTTTCAAATATTTATTTTGTAAAATAATTTGTTAGATTCACATATATTAATAATTAAAAAATTTAAAAACTAATTTAAGACTTCTTTAAAAAGGAAAAACCCAAATTCTAGGTCAACTTTTCTAAATCCAAATTACTCAAAAATCTGGATCCCAAAAAAGAACCGAATTTTCCAATCCTTAACCAAGTTTCCAGGTTTTTCCAAATCCTGCCTATATTGCCATCCCTGAACATAACACCCTTTTCATCAATAACACAATTTACAGAGGCAAGTTTACAAATTACAGCAGGTAGTCATGTTACACATCGCATTAGTACTAAAATTACTAATATAGAGCTAGTATAAAAATTTCTTGTTTGTTTGCAGTTAAAAGGCCTAAATAGTGATTTGCTGGAACCTCGGTTCATCTAGTGATTTCACATGGATTGAGTTATTTATCATGTCCCTGTAACATATTTGGTTTGTAAGTCACCAAACATTGTGAAGAGAATAATGCAATTTCATTACCTCAAAAAGCATTGATGCCTGCCTCACTGCAAGGTTGATTGACTAATTTTGCCGGCCAATAAAAAAATCAGCCACATCAGGAGTTAGTCTTTGACGAATAACCATTTTCAAATGAATCAGACATGCAAAAATTGTTATTTACTTACTGATCGGTGATCACTATACCATCTCTTCAGATGAAAGCTGTCTTGCACAATTTCACCAGTGATCTACCCCGGAATAGAGAAATAATCTTACTAGAAATAAAAAGAATTAATTTAGCAAACTAATATATTTAGGGAAAAAAAAAAGAACTCAGAGATGAGCGGTAACAGAGAAACCCTTCATTAGAATCCAAATATGAGAATCAAAGTTGGTAAACCCAATTAGAATCACCATTCTGTTTCCTTACTGAGCAGTGATCAGTAAGGAAACAGATCGGTGATCTACTTACTGATCGGTGATCACTATACCATCTCTTCAGCTAAAAGCTGTCTTGCACAATTTCACCGGTGATCTACCACAGAATAGAGAAATAATCTTACTAGAAATAAAAAGAAATAATTTAGCAAACTAATATATTTAGGGAAAAAAAGACTCGGAGATGAGCGGTAACAGAGAAACCCTTCATTAGAATCCAAATATGAGAATCAAAGTTGGTAAACCCAATTAGAATAACCATTCTGTTTCCTTTCTGCAGAAAAGGAAGCAATTATATCTCTATATACATCAGGATTCGCAAAATATCAGAAGAACTAAATTCATCAGTCTATCCAGAATGGAAACTCAGCCAACACAACCCTCTTACCTATCAGTTTTTTCTTCTCCATGTCGATTCCTATCAAAGAATACAACAGAAATGTAATTGTCTATTTCAGGTCCTAATCAATGGTTCTTAGGGTTCTTACATAGTCGGGTTCACATCCATGCAGCAGAAATACCTCCTTACGGCATGCAATCTCCAGATCCAGATTCTTTAGCCTTCTTCTACATTTCCTTCGACATGCTTATGGGTAACATTTTGAGATAAAAAAATTTCTTGGATTAGACGGCATGTCTAGTCACATCATTAGCTACCTGTTTTGAGCATGCTGAGGAGGGAAGGTAGGCATGAGCTCCTTGAACTTGGGAAGAGGAACCTCGTGAAACCAATCATGATTAAGGGCAGCATCTGCAGTTATTCGCTGCACAAAACAATAAAACAATTGATAAGAATGATGACCTTACAGGCTTAAATTATAAGGCAATAACCCAAAATCAAATATAGAAACTATGTAATGATGGAGAATACCTTCTCAGTATCATACGTCAAAAGTTTGTTTAACAAGTCAAATCCCAACTCAGAGAGAACAGGAGATCCTGTAAAAGAAGCGGGTGGAAACATCTTTCGCAATAGATTATACCTGGAAAATGAGAGCAATCATTTATGAAGTCACACAACTGTGCCTATGCTGAGTTTAAAAAAAGAACTGCAACATGATAAACAAGAAAAACTGATTGTGTTTGGCCTTGAAAATGGTCAACAGAAAATGAACTAATGGAAAATGAGGATAGCACAAAGAGACACTTACGGTTGTTTAACAAAATTTGCTTTAGCTCCTGGCAATTCAGATAACCCAGGCCAAATTTTTTCAGTTGGCGTGCCAAGCATTTTGAAAATCTACAATTATTTAAAGACAATCATCTCTCTGATAAGAAGGCCAAAGAAACAAAAATATTAAAGAATTAAAAAGACAAAAGTTACCTTGTCAAGTTGGTTAACTTCATTTGTCCCGCTGAATAAAGGTTTCTTGCCCAATAGTTCAGCCATTATACAACCTACTGACCACATGTCAACTGCTGTAGAATACTTCTTAGCTCCTAATAGAAGCTCTGGAGCTCTGCAGCATAAAAATCAAACAACTAGATGAAGTTAGCATATTTTTTTATTGCTTTAATAATATCTTGAGAAAATAATAATAATAATAATAATAATAACAACAATAATAGAAACAATAATAACAACATGCATCTTACTTACCTATACCATAGAGTGACAACCAATGATGTATATGGCTGAAGCGGGCTCCCATATTGGCGTGACATCCCAAAGTCACAAATTTTTAACTCACCCTGGTTATTCAAAAGAAGATTAGATGTCTTTAAATCCCTGTGAAGCACCCAATTATCATGAAGATACTTGACACCCTTTAAAAGTTGTAGCATCAAGCATTTGACTTCACTGGTACTGAAAGGTTGCTTCATTGATTCCATTACTCCCTTCAGGTCGTGTTCCATGTACTCCATGACCATAAAAACACTATCACGGTCATCCATAACAACTTCCTTAACATTTACAATTGAAGGGTGATTAAATGACAAGAGAATATTGATTTCCCTCAATGATGAAATAGGGAAACCATGTTCTAAGTAATCTTCTTTTCTTCCAACATTCATCTTAACTTTCTTCAATGCCACAATTTCCCCCGTCTTCTTATCCTTGCCTCTATAGACAATACCATAAGTTCCTTCATTTATTTTGTTAAGTCTTTCAAATTCAAACACACTTCTACAACCCCGAAGCATGTTCATACTTCTTTTTCCAGGTACAATAGGCTCATTAAACTGCAACTGCTCAACACAACTATCCTCATGTGATGCTGCATCAATATGCATAACATCATCATCCTCCAACTCATTTTCAAAACATTCATCTTTGCTTGAATGCACCCCACCTACATCATCAGATCCCAACAGCCTGGCCTCATCTTCTGGGCTCTCTCTACTGATCTCACCACTCTCAGGGGTAAACCTCTTTGAAGTCTGTTCCTCCCTTTTAGGTGTGTCTTCACCATCAGAAAGAGACATATCCCTAGGAGTGTCACTATCAGATGCCCAGCGTGACATTGATATATTCTTTGCTGGAACAAGCTCATCCTCCTCCAACAGAATCTTATTCAGGCGATCAATGTTAATCCACTCTTCTTGAGGCAATGAAGGAGACAAACCCACTCGAGAATCAGATACAGTAGATTCAGCTGACCCACTAACCAAAAGAGGCTCATCATCTAAGGGGGAATCCAATCCTTCAACTTGATTTTTCAACATAGGACTTTTTGCAACACCTCCATCAGAATCAACATTGAATACCTCACTACCAGAGCTTCCTGGAGACTTCGGCCATGATGAAGCAGCCCTTGTAGTTACAAGTCTGTTTTTATATGAATTTCTCACTTGCTTCTCTTCTAAGTTCCATATAATTGGCAAAAACTTAAATTTCTTCTCAGGAGGAATCTGAACCCCATCATTACACTTCGACACCCCACCATCCTTATCTTGCAGTGCATCATCTAACCCGGTTTCACCCCATCCGCGCCCAAAATTGTGCACATCTGACAAGTAACGGTACCCATTTTTACGCTTGTGATCACCACCATGATGACCCAAGTTAGGGTCATGAGAACCATTCTGGTAATGATTAACTTCTTCTTCTTTTCTGTAGTAACCAGAAGAATAATAACCCCTTCTCCTGGAAACATCAGGTCGCCCTGCTGCCATATTATTAACAACCACAACTCTTCTCAATTAAAATCAAACTCAGAAAAGAATATATATATATATATTGCAAAGAAAACAAATATTCAAATCCAAGTCCCACACGAACCCTCAGAAATTCAATTATTTCAAAATCTCAAAGCAAATACAATTTCCCCCTCTTTTTCCTCTCACAAATCCCTAATCAATTGTACAACGATACTTCTATAGTTAAACCCTAGAAAAACATAGCAAGGATAACCAATCAATTATACAAATCAGCAAATTGTAATGTTCGATGGAAGTCAGAAAGATTAAAATTGAGATAACGAATCAGATCAGACTACAATCAAAACCCTAGAATTTGATTTTTTTTTTTTCGGGTGCTTACGGCTTGTCTCTCCTCTCTCCTTCGAAATTCACAGGTCTCGAAGATCTTACCGGAGATCGATGGATAGAGAAAGAGAGGGTCAACGATATCGAAACGAAACGAGAAACGAGCTGCTGCTAGGCTCCTTCGTCTACGCGTTTGCGATGTGGTGGGTGTGTTAGAATTGTTTTGTATGCGCGTATTTTTTAAGTCGGTTTACAACCGATGGTCCGAATTTTATTGGGAATTTATTTTATTCCCTAATACTTTCCACTTTTATGCTTCTGCCCCCACCGACTTTAACTTTGTTTTTGTTTTACTTAACTGTTGAAAAAATCCAGAATAGTAAAATTTCATTCAATCATACACTACTAAACCCATAAGCCCATGACCCGATTGAACTGAAGCCCATATGAGGAACATAGAAGAAATATTGGGTTTAACTTTCTGGGAGTGTCTTCAGAAAGAGAAGTGGGTGTACTTACAACTCGGTAACGACGATCCCAGATGATGACACGTATCATTGCCACCACCTCAATATCCTAACAAGACTGCATTTCCCGAGGCGGGCACAAGGATCAAGGCCACACCTCTTTATCCTTCCCCCGAACACGAACTTGCGTCACCTTTGTCAATAATACGCGCATAGAGCCATGCAAGCTTTTAAATGGAACCCATAACGATAATGCTCAATGTAGCTATCCACTTGCTGCCCCCTCCCCTTTATATTTCCAAGTTTCCTTTGCTCACGTTGCACATTTTCCTACTCAGGTAACATACAAGAAAGGTTCTTAAGTTTTATCAGACGTAAAGCAAGATGATGGGGCTTGGTACTTATGGTCACTCTGCACCAATGACCAGGAAGATTAATGCACACTATGATGCCCCTGAAGGAGTGGAGATTAGGGGTCGATACAGCGAAGAGTTTGCAAAGATTCTTACCAGGGATGCTTTGCAATTTGTTGCGGATTTGCAACGGGAGTTCGGAAACCGTATCAAGTATGCAATGGAGTGTCGCAAGGAGGCGAAAAGGAGGTACAATCATGGGGCATCGCCGGGATTTGATCCAGCAACTAGGTACATACGAGAAGGGGAGTGGACCTGTGCATCGGTTCCACCTGCTGTTGCTGATCGGAGAGTGGAGATTACGGGCCCGGTGGAGAGAAAGATGATCATCAATGCGCTCAACTCTGGAGCTAAAGTGTTCATGGTGAGTTTTACTTTCGGTCCTCTGCTTTCCAAGTGCATGAATTCTTGACAAAATGATCATGGTCATCCACTGGCAACTGCATGACAGATATATACCCAAGGCACTTGCAAACGGCTAGTATTCTAAGACTGCAATTCTTCATCCACCCATTTAATAAAAGTCTTGGTAGTTTTCACATTCTATGTACAAAATATTTATTCACTTGTCTTCCTCATCCAACATGAGAAACAGAAAAATAAATCATGAAGCTAACCCTCAGACCAACTATTATTAGCTGTAAATTACTTTTTTTAAGAGAATAATTGGTGAAAGTTAAAACAGAAGAATTAGATTTAATTCGGCAATGACTAAGTATTACTGTTGATAAGGCAATTACAAAAAAAAAATAATGATAATATACTACTTTAAAATATTGAAAACCCCTAATCATCAGTCCACAAATTCCAATTCACCTCTTCTAAAGAACAGAAACTGACATTTCGTGTGATTTCGTAGGCCGACTTCGAAGATGCACTCTCGCCAAGTTGGGAGAACCTCATTAGTGGCCAGGTGAACTTGAAGGATGCTGTTGATGGGACCATAAGCTTCCATGACAAGGCCAGGAATAGGGTTTACAAGCTCAATGATCAGATAGCTAAGCTATTTGTCCGCCCAAGAGGCTGGCACCTACCTGAGGCCCATATCCTCATTGATGGTGAACCAGCAACTGGTTGCCTAGTGGACTTTGGCCTTTATTTTTATCATAACTACGCAGCATTCCGACGAGACCAAGGTGAAGGATTTGGGCCTTTCTTCTATCTCCCTAAAATGGAGCACTCCAGGTAAGATGTAAGAAAGTTAATCGACTCATATTAAAACCATGTTGATTGTTGTGTGACACTCACCCCCAAACTTCAATACCGGCACTCTTTTAGATAACAATTTGTTTAGATTTAAAAGTAATCGACGCCGCCGCCACCACCATCAACTTCATTGCACAAGACTGCATCCTATCTCAATCGCTCTAACCACCATCTTGTTCCCATGCTCTAATTACTGATTTATCCATTATTGTAAAAAATGATGCCCATATATGCTTCTTTTTTAATCTATGCACTTAATGGAACTTTCCTTTTACTTGTCCAAAACAAATATAAATAGTTTAATTGATTTTCAATGATATCCTAGTGGTCATCTTTAAGTCCCCATCTGGCTCTTATGGTGCTGCTCCGGCAAACATCCTAAACGGCCATAAGTACGAGATGGAACTAATAAAATTTTCAGCAGTACTGCTGAGTGGTCTCCTGGAAGAGTGACATGAAATCTGTGTTCATGCAGGGAAGCCAAAATATGGAATTGTGTTTTTGAAAGGGCCGAGAAGATGGCAGGAATAGAAAGAGGCAGCATTAGAGCCACAGTTCTAATTGAAACCCTTCCAGCTGTCTTCCAAATGGATGAAATCCTCAATGAGCTTAGAGATCATTCTGTTGGTTTGAATTGTGGACGATGGGACTATATTTTCAGCTACGTGAAAACATTCCAGGCTCACCCAGATCGGTTACTTCCAGACAGGGTCCTGGTAGGCATGACTCAGCACTTCATGAAAAGTTACTCTGATCTCCTTATCAGGACATGCCATAGGCGTGGTGTGCATGCCATGGGTGGGATGGTACGTGACCTTTCTTATCGACTTTTTCCAACAGCGTTAATTTGTGCACGTTCGAGCATTTTGTGACTATAGCCTATAGGCATAACAGAGCTTCAACATGTAATTCTTAAACAGGCGGCTCAGATTCCGATTAGAGATGATCCAGCAGCAAATGAGGTAGCTTTGGAACTTGTAAGGAAGGACAAGCTAAGAGAGGTCAAGGCAGGGCATGATGGAACTTGGGCAGCCCATCCTGGGCTAATCTCAGCCTGCATGGAAGTCTTCAACAACAACATGGGCAACGCCCCTAACCAGATCCAAACCATGAAGCGAGAAGATGCAGCAAACATAACAGAAGAAGACCTCCTGCAGAGGCCCAGAGGAGTTCGTACCATGGAGGGCCTCCGCCTTAATACCCGGGTTGGGATCCAATACTTGGCGGCATGGCTCACTGGTTCAGGCTCAGTGCCTCTCTATAACCTTATGGAAGATGCTGCCACAGCCGAGATTAGCAGAGTTCAGAACTGGCAATGGCTGAAATATGTAGTAGAATTGGATGGAGATGGGCTTGGAGTGAAAGTGAGCCCCGAACTCTTTGCTAGAGTGGTAGATGAAGAGATGGCAAGGATTGAAAGAGAGGTTGGCAAAGAAAAATTCAAAAAGGGAAAGTACAAGCAAGCTTGCAAGATGTTCACTCGGCAATGCACAACCTCGACTCTAGACGATTTTCTGACTCTAGATGCCTACAATCATATCGTCATTCATCATCCAAAGGGATCATCTAGACTCTGAATCATGAGTTACTCCTTTCTTGGTTATCTTTTCATCTATCTTGTGTTACATCCTCCTGTCACTACTTATAATAATAAACAATAATGTTCTTTTTCATCTATGCATCTACTACCAGGTGTATAAGCAGTTCATTTGGACCAGACTTCCGAACTGGAACGAATTTCATAAGAATATATTTGACAGTATTTCTATAGAGCATTCAACAGTATTGAAACAAAGAAAACAATGTTTATATCACTTCCTACTAAGGAAAATCAAACTAATTTGTGCATAGAAGCTATACTTCTCACTACAAACAAGAACACAGGAGGCATGAAGACCACCGTAATTAATTGAAAGAAACGATTGAGAAGCAAGGTCATGCACCGAAATTCCAAAATGCTTCGATTTCAGAGTCATTGTAAATTAGAATGAAATATAGTTATATATTTCTCCGTTTCTTGGTGAAGGACATTACAATCACGCGACTCATTTCCATAAAATTGCAGTTAAAGATCAAAATACCTGATCATGCTGATACTGAGAGCTGTAGAAATCAAATTTAGCTAAATCCATCACTGCAACTACCAAAATGATTTAGTCACTAAATTTGCAATAAAGGTTTTACCTCCATTGATGAAGGTATCAAATATAAAATAGTTTTAACTATAAAATAATTTTGTATTTTTGTTTCTAACTACAAAATTTAAATTTTATGGTTAAAGCACTATCGATGACGAAATTCGCCATAATTTTTTATTATTTAACCATAAACTTAATTTTTAACCTCATTTATTATAATTAAAACCCAAACTTCTAGTGCTTGTTATGATAGAAGAGTCAAAACAATCAAAGCATCGTCCCATTGAGGCTCAAAAATTTGGGCTTTGATGTAGACATTATCATCTGTTTCATTTGTTGTATGGCCCATAGGAGAAAACAAACAAGAAAATAAATACAAGAATGGGCCTTGTTTTCAGAAGTAAAGCTTCTATGGATCTTCCCTTCATTAACAATGGTGAAGTTTAGAAATCATTTGATCATAAACCGCAGCTCAATGCAAAAACTTCATTTTGAACAAAGCTGAACAGCACCACTACAGATTTGGGCATGTGAAAAAGAAAATTAAAATTTACATTTCTCTTTTATCCGTTTACTTCCATCTCTTGCACTGATATGTGAATGTGATTGACTAAACCATATTATATTTGATGCTTTTAATTTTAATAATTTTCTGGAGTAAAACCAATAACTCAATATAGCTACCATTATGCTATAATATAAAGCTTCAAATGAAAATGATGACAAGTATTTTTCCATATGAATGGAAAAAGTATAGATTTATGTCCAACAATATTGTGGAGATTTGATCTATAAAAAAAAGGGTGCATGCATTTGTTTGATGCGACCTGTGTGAATGTAATGAGATTACCCACTGCCCAAAAGCTACAGATAAGTTCAAATGAAGCTGCTTCATCATTGCTTGCATTTGAACAGTATTTGGATAATTTCATCATCAGTTCTTACTTCGAGATGATCTTTTCCTCTTTTATCTAACAATGTCGTGCCTGAAATGACTGACATAGCTTCTGTATTTTTTTTGCTATCTTCAGTTATGTGCATTTCTCATTATCTTATTTGACACATGTTCGTTGAACATGATACATGCAGGCAGCTGTTTATATCTCTGCTTTGTTAGCTTGAATTCTTTGAATTTTGAAAGCATATATATATTAAATGAATTGCGACTTTTCATGGCTCGTCGTGAAAACAGCTAATCGCCATTACCCTATCCAAATTGCAGGACATTATTATAAAGGAGGCATAGTGGCTGTACTGACTGACAAACAATATTTAAACAATTTATCTACTTTGCAGATAACCCGTTTAATTAATTATGCACCTCATAAAATATGCATGCTTTATGCTGCGTTGTTGCTTTCTTTAGTAAACCTTCTCCAATTTCCTGAATAGAAAAGTGCTTCCGTACAAAATGTTTTCCTTAGGATTAGGGTTTCCTTTGAAAAGAGACCTTCTTTAATTTGTTTTCAGACGTAATTCTTACTCAATATAGTATTATGGATATACTATTAAAGATTATCCAAAGGCCAAGAGGGTAGTTTGATATCTTTTGTTTGCCCTAAAAGCAGCGTTTCTAGTGCTTTCTTGGATTGAAGAAAAGCTACAGCGAACTAATGATATAAGTCTAGAAAAACGCTGAATTTTCTCAGATGCTGTAGCATGGTGACCGCACTAGCTAACACGTATCCTAAAGCTGACACTAGTTTCCAACTTTGGCTAAGATCAAATTGTTTAGAGCATTGAGAATGGAGATTTGAATTCGTGTTTTCTCATTTTTATAATTGGCTAATGTGTTCGATTTTCAGTGGTCGAAGATGCTCAAATCATGTTGAATGGCCCAGCGTTCCAGCTGAATATGGAAAGAATAAATTAACCTAATCAACACCAACTGTGCTTTTGTGTCTTGTTTCCCTTAAAAAAAAATCAATGTCTTATATTCACTAAATACGATATTGACGTTTCGATTAGATTAATACCATCTAATAATGGAAATACTCGTGTATCCGCCGTCTTGATTACAATCTAAGATATGGTTATAAAAAAAAAATGTTTGAAAACGTAAATTACAAAAACTAGCATACAAATTTTTAATTATTGAATGGATGTAAAGCATTTTTTTTCTCTCGGCGCACGATAGCTTAGCTATCCTACGCTGAGTCCCATAAGAAAGAAAAAATACGGTAAAACACCGCTTGTTGCCTCTCGCCACCACTCAAAGAATGAATCAGCCCTAACGACACTGCTTTTCTTCTCTGAGGCGACTTTGTTTTAGACGAAAACTCGACTGTGGCTAATGATGATTCTAGTCAACTGACAGATTCGGCTACCTCTGTTGCTAATTTAACCGCTTACGACGATCTAGTAGCGCTTGTTCTTGTTGCTGGTGAAGGAATTACCGATCTTCTTCCACCGACTAATGGTGACGTTGTGCCCTTTTTTTGTTATTGTGGACGACTTTGTGACTATTGAACTCTCCGAAACAGTACATGATGGGTTGAAAAAATTGGATTGCAGGTGAAGGAAGTAGGGCAATATCAAGCTCCGTACAGGCCGTGGACTTCATTATTTTCTGACAATCGATTCCGCTCCCCTGGTAATGATTTGGAGTTTATTATGCCAGCAATTATCAATTGCTAGAGAGTGGTGAAATTTCATTCCAAGGACTTATTGAAGAAGAGCATCGATGGAAACACACACTGATTGGCTGCGTGTATGGACTTTCGCCATACTCTCAGCAATTGCAGACATTTAACGAAGCGATGAAAACGGGATGTATTAAATTTTGGTTCAAGTGATATTCTAATTTTGTATGATTATTCGTATTTTTATATTTATGTAATAAGTAAATATTTTATTAAATTGTTACTTATTTTTATTAAGATAATATGTTTATAATATTTTGGATATTGTATTAGTTTGAAGGAGTTTAGATCAGATTTAAAGAGTTATAATTTTATTTTTAAAGAATTAGAACCTTATTTAAAATGTAACAAAGACCTATAAATATACTTGTAATGACATAATTGTAAATAGTTACAAGTATTGTTAAGAAATATCATTGTGTAAATATGTTCTCAAATTAAATGTTCATGATTTATTTCTACCGATGCAGAGTCTATCGAATGAAATTGATTAATATAGCTTAGTATATGTCTATATCTAGATAGTTCAGATGGTTAATCTTAGTAAACTATGAGTTTAATGAAAATTCGTATAGATATACATGTATTTAGTAAAGACTGGATACTGAATTAGACTCAATGAAGACCTTCAATAGATTTCTCATAAATTCGTCAGTGGAGGGTCTCCTCGAATTGAGTAGTCTTCGTGGTCCCTAGACCTAAGCACCACGGTGGGCTTATCAGTTATCCACAATATATAAGTTCCATACATGTTAGAGACCTTTCATGGTCTGACCGTTGAGTGTCGTTGGATATAGTCCAATGCTTATGGAGTTCGGTGTGTGTAGATATGGGATCCGTCAGCTCATATGAGTGAGTTAAATATCAAAATGCTCTAAGGTTGTATTCTAGGAAGTCTTATAGCCATAAGCATTTAACCCGAAAGCCTCCTTCGCCACTCCACTAGTGGCTCGACTTGGTCTCGCTCCCTTCGCCCACCTCCTCCACCATAGTGTGAGCCGGGAGCTGCTCCAAACCAAAAAAGGCCTACTTCAAAATTCGCTTTCAACACCACAAAAAAAGTAAACTATGGTTGCTTGTTTGTTTGTTAAAACTCAAAGGGAAATAGATTCGCAGAAGCTTCAGAGGCCATACAGTAGGCGGAATAAATAATATTACAAAGAAATTTACGTATATTATTTATTGGAATACGAATCAAAAGAGATAAGCGTATGATTGAGTAATAAGGGACTTGACGCTGTTGATCTATGTCTCCACTCTTCAAGGATATTAATGATGGAGGGATTGTACAAATATGGTTTAACCTCAACTTATATGGTTTAACTCGTCATTTTGTATTATTCATAACGTGTGTGGGGGCATCGGTTATCGACTTACGAAAATATTATCGACTTATGGAGTCTCAATTTATGAAGTATACTCGTTGAGCACGTGGGTAGCGCACCGAATCAAATTGTTCTATTTGAGAAGTTTTTTAAAATTATGAATTTACTTTAGAGTCTCTCAGGGAGTAGGTAAGATTTAAGTGTTAAAATTATAATTATGTTAAGTGGAATTTGACGTTTTATCTACCTAGTGTATGTCTCAAATTATGCCAATATTTATATGGGTACTAAATTGAGCATTAGTAGATATAGCTACCATTTAAATAAAATAATTATTATTTTATTTAAATTAAATTATTCCGTTATTTATTTATTTCAAGGCATCTCGGAGAGTAATTAAAGTTTAAATGTTAAACTTAAAATTATGCCAAGTAGGACTTGACATTTTAATCTAATGTATATTTTAAATTGTGCCAATAATTTATGTAGGTACTAAATTTAATATTGATAAATATAACTATCAAGTAATAAAATAATAAAATAATTGTTATTTTATTATATTTGCAATTCTAACGTACATAAATTATCAAATGAATTTGTTTATTTAATTTATCAAAATTTAAGCAATGTGTAATGTTTCCATTTGATGGAACAAAAGTAATTGTAACTTGTTGCATAACAATTGGATGAATAAAAAGTAATGCAAATGTGTTGAATTGTCATTAACTAAAATCAATTCATGCGAATTGAATTGAATTTGATTCAATCTTCTTGCACGAGCCGGTAACTATTTGAGAAGTATTTGTCATTAATTGACTATTCGAATTGCCAACCAAATTGGCCATGTTACTTAGCAAATAAAAGCAGCTGCTAGCTTTGTCTAATTGTGGAGTCATCAAAGACCACTTGTCAAAGTAGTCTTCTTTTATTAGCTTATTCAAAGGCAAAATTTGTCTATATATATATATATAACTGATGTCTGAAAGTTTATTGTATGAATGAATTAGAAATTGTTTCAATTTCTTTGAAGGTTAAATAGTTAATCTCAAGTTCTTCGAGAAACAAAAATTTAATAGAAACAAAGAGTTGCTTCGAATATTCAAAAAAAGAAAAGTTACTATTTCAGCTTAAGGAAGTTCAGTACGTCTTCAACTAGAATTGTTCAAAGTTCTTCGAGAAACAATTCCAAATAGTTAATCTCAAGTTCTTTGAGAAATAAAAATTTAATAGAAGTAAAGAGTTGCTTCGAATATTTTAAAAAAGGGAAGCTACTATTCTAACTTAATGAAGCCCACTACATCTCCAACTAGAATTATTTAAAACACGTTTTAAGGGTGAATCTCCTAATCTCATTAGAGTAATAAGATTGTTATGTGTGTATATTTATTCTGCTGTGCGATATTATATGTAAAACATGCAACATTTAAATTATTTAAAATGCATGCATTCACCCATAGAATGTCGCACATGCACACAACACTAACAGTATGGACTGCTTTTGATCCACCCCCATTAATAATAGTTTATTTTTGTTTAATTTTATGAATGAATTAGGACACAAAGAAGCATTAGCATATGGACCAATTACCCTTGATAAACATCTGTTAATTGTAAAATGTTGGAAACCTAGAATGGTAATAGATGTGGCAAGCATACTTATAGTTCCTATTTTGGTACAATTTTCTGGATTGCCTTAGGAATTTTAGAGCTCCTCAATGTTGAATTATATTGCTAGCTTTTTAGAAACACTAAAATATTGTGATCAATGTACATTGAATAAAACAAAAATGGGTTATGCTAGGATTATGGTTGAAATGGATGTTACGGGTGAGTTTCTAAGTGAGGTGATTTTAGCAGATGAAATGAGAACTATTATGAAGCAATATGTGGTCTATGAATGGAAGCCAACTATTTGCCCCAAATGCAAACAATTTCTCCATGAGGAAAAAATCTGCACAAAGATCAAGCATGGAGAGTGAAAGACCTTAGAATAACAAGATGATTGAAATGAATAATGCTAAAAATAATGTTTTGGTGGAGACCTCTCACAAAGAAGAGTTGGTAGAGGAACAGCAAAACCCAAAGCAAGATTGGGCCAAAGTAACTAGAAAGAAGAATAAGGAAATGGCTATCTCTAAGCCTGGGCTACCAATGCCTATCAAGGGACAAAACCAAAATATAAATACAAGCTAGGCAGTGGAAAAATTCAACCTAAAGAAGACTATTGCGTTAACTCGGGAGGTGGGAATTATTAGCGAGGGCCATCGTGCTACAAGGAACTCCCAATTTTCTAATAAAGAAAAAGGATATCTAGTTGAAAAATTATGGGTCTCCACGATCTTTGTAAATAATCAGAGGTAAGGTCTCTGTTTAAAAGAAGAAGAAAAAACCTATATTTGTTGGGCTTGTTAGAAATAAGAGTAAAGAAAGACAATATTGATAAGATTTGAGGTGAATTAGCTTTAAGAGGTTTGATGATGGATAATAATTTAGAATGCTTAGACGTGGGAAGAATTTGGGTTATTTTTAATCTTGTAAGATGCAACATGACAATCTTGAAAAAATAATGACAATGAGTTTTATAAGACAATGGTGTATGGTGCTTCCTATGCGAAGGATAGAGAGTTGTTATGAAAAGGACTCAATGAGGATATTATGGATTTACAGGCCCTCTGCTTGATTCAATGGGACTTCAATAATAATCTCAGAACTGATGATAAAATTGGCTGCCAGTAGATTAGGGAGACTATAGTAGACCCTTTTGAAGATTGGATTTCAATGTTAAAACTCTTTGAATTAAAAAGTCATGGCTACAGATATACTTGGTTTAATAATCAGATAGAAAATTAGTAGACATTAAAGAAAATTAGTAGACATTAAGGAAAATAAATTGGGTATTTGTTAATGAAAAATGGCTTAATACTTAGGAGTTCTCTGATAATGAAGTGTTGACAATAAGAGTATTAGACCACTCTCCACTTGTGGTCATTATTGCTAGGCCTTTGGTGCGGAGATGTATCCCATTTAAATTTTTTAATACTTAGTGTTCCTACCCCCAATTTAATAGCATTGTTAATAAGGTTTGGTAGTATGAGACTTATAGCACTCTTATGGCTAGAATTTGGTCCAAGCTCAAACTTCTAAAGGCTGATCTTAAGCAGCTTAATGAAGAATCTTTCTCTGACATTTATTATAAGATTATTAATTGAAAGTTAATGCTCGACTCCTTACAAAATAATTTGGTAGGAGACCTCTAGAATTAAATTCTTTAAGATGAGGAAATATATGTATCCCAACATCTATGACACCTTATTCTTTCTGAGGAAAATCTTATCAGGCAACAATCGAGAGCTCAGTAGGTCTAACTTAGAGATTCCAATACTAGATATTTTTATAATATGGTCAAAATGAGAAGAGCTTGGAATAAAATCACAACAATTAAATATGAAAACGGTGAGTACATTAAAGATTCTGAGATAGTTAAAAATATTGTAATAAACTACTATAAAGACTTCTTGGGGTCAGCAATGAGCCCCAGAATGTTTACCCAAAAAATAATCATAAATGCTGGTCCTAAGCTAAATGAGAATGAAAAAGCTGTACTTAGTGCACCTATCTCCGACCAGGAAGTAAAAGAAGCAATGTTCAACATCAACAAGGATAAAGCCCCTGGCTGGATACAACAGCTACTTTTTCCCCAAAAAAAGCTGGAATATTATTGGCAAAAGAGTAACTAAAGTAGTCTAGCATTTCTTCTCTACATGCCATCTCTATAAAGTCGTTAATGTCATTGTTATCACTTTAGTCCTAGAGGTGCCTCAACCTCACAACCTTGGCGACTATATACCAATAACATGATGCACTGTCTTGTATAAGTACATTACTAAAATCATCACTTTCAGAATAAGGAAGGTTATGAATTATTTAATCAGCTCAAATCAGTTAGTTTTTATCCCTAACGAAAAAATTGCTGATAATGATATAAATCAAGGGGCTCCTAGATGTGCTATCAAGATTGACTTTCTCAAGCATATGATTCGGTTTCTTGGGACATTCTAGAAGAAGTGATGATGTGGTTCAACTTTCCTTATTCATTTGCTTGATTATATTTTGTGCATAATCGAGCATGTTTTCTATTATGGTAAATGATAGCTTAAAGGGCTTCTTTGTGAGTAAGAGAGGTCTTAGACAAATGGATTCTATGTCTCCTCTGCTTATTGTTTTAGCCATGAAATACTTTAGTAGAAGTTTGAGCTATCTACCTGAAGATTAATTTTCATTTCATAGAAAGTGTAAGAGACTAAAGCTGAACCACTTAATATTTTCTAATGATTTGTTCTTGTTTTTTCATGGTGATGTTCGACCTGTAGGCCTCTTCAAGAAAGATTTTGACGAGTTCTACATGGTTTATAGCTTGCAATTCCATGCAAACGAAAGCTTCATTTTCTTTGACAATGTTCCTCTTCCTATTAAGATAACTATCCTGCAGCAAACCTAATTTTAAAATCGTACACTTCTTGTCAAGTACCTGGGTGTTCCCTTAATTTTTTGAAGCCTCAAGAAAGAATATTGCTAGCATTTGATTAATATGATGACCACAAGACTTTCGAGCTGGACAATGAAATGCCTAAGCTACATAAAGCTGTTACAACTGATTAATGCAGTTCTAATGAGAATGCATGTCTACTGGAGTTCAATTTTTGTTCTCCCAAAAATGGTAATCAAAGCAGTGGAACAACTTTCCAGGATATTCTTATGGCATGGCTAGGAATCTCAACGCACAGAAAGCTTAGTTGCTTGGATAGATGTATGCAAAAATAAAAATGAATGTGGTTTGGGCATAAAATCCCTAAACATTTGGAATTAAGCCGCTATTACTAAACATATTTGGGAATTGCTTGCTGTTAAATCTTTATTATAGGCTAAATGGGTGAATGATAATCGGCTTCGTAGACTCAGCTTTTGGAGTATCACAAAACTACTGGATTGTAGTTGGGTCTGGATGAAATTTCTTGACCAAATAAGTCATGTAAAGAAAATGGTAAATTATGATTTGGAAAATGACTCTTCTTTTTTCTTCTGGTGTGACCTGTAGATGAAGAGGGAATCTATTATTGATAGACTCTCTCAAGTGAAAATTAGAGATTTTGATATTCTTCAAAATGCCAAGATTAAAGATATATGACGGGAATAAAAATCAAACTTGCCTAACCTTCGGGTGGACTAGCATACTGCCAAAGTTTAGGCTTATATGCCCAATAATATCTCAATAAATCTTTCCAAATAGGATAAGATAACTTGGGGGGTTGCTCTTGTTGAGTGTTGATTTATTTAGGATGCATGCATGTAGTACATATGTGCACAGCAAAAATTTAAAATTTTAAACAATGAACACAATTATTACATATTGATCAAATTAATAACGAAATTAAGAATTAAATCCTTGAAGGTTTTGGATTAAAATTGCTTGAAGTCCACCTAAAATGTAAACTTTGTCAATCCTAGTAATCAACAAAAGCGAGATTAATTGTCTAGAATATCAGTATATTAATTAGCAAATTGTTTCATAAATTAAATCTAAATATTTTATTTTCCTTTAATTAACACTTAATTAATAAATCAAATACTTAATTAAGCTTAATGGCCAAAACCAAATAAAGAAGAAAAATTAATCTTTGATTCAACACTTGAATTCTAAATTGAGAAGAACAAATTTTTCTCTTTCTTTTCCTCTTTGATGATCGGCTAATTTTTTTGCTAAAGCTTAACATAACTTAATTTTATTTCATTTTACATACATATACAAATGAACTTAATTTCATTTTAATTTCACTTAATTTGAATTTATATTTAACTTAACTTAATTAAAGTTAATATTTAATCCTAGTAGGTTAGTTTTTTGAAAACTCTCGCCTTTCTAAAAAAAGAAGCCATTGACCTTTTTATTCGTTCGGGTCCGCTTGGGTCTCAATCCCAAGCCCCCGATTGCAGACCAACGGATCTGGTGGTCGACAATCGTTCATGGATACACCCTCAGTGTGTACTTGCTCCAAGCCTGCCTCTGCTGCTGGACAATTTGGTAATGGACTTGGTCGCCAAAGGGACCTCGCTCCTTATACAGGAGCAGCTCTGGCCGAATATTTTATGTACCGTGAACGACACACTTTAATCATTTATGATGATCCCTCCAAACAAGCCCAGGCGTATAACTTAACCCTTAAGTTTAGTAAATATCTAACTAACCTAATTCTAGTTAACTAACTTAATTATAGTTGGGTTAACCACTATTTAACCATTAAGTAAAGTTAATATCATATTAACTTAACTACATAGTTAACTTTTAACCATATTTAAGTTAAATTTTTTATTTAACTATTAAATAAATATTTATTTATTTTAATTATTTAACAATTAAATAATCATTTAGTGAAATTACTTTATGTCCTTACTAATTTACCAAGTTAACCCAAAGTGGATCCCATTATTAATTATATACTTTAGTTAACTTAATCATAGTAAATTGTTGGATTTCACGATATTGAACTATTCAATATGGTACACTGCCTAAGTGTACAACGAGTACAGTTCATATTGAGACTCCCTAGGTCTATACCTGATTCGTCAAATGGAACTATTTTATAAGCCCGTGATCGATGCCCTATGCACATATCACAGATATTACAAACCAGCGCGTTAGACCATACATGTTGGTCATTATATATTCGTATAATCTTTTCATCATTATGCTATGGATGGGCGGAAATATAGATCATCGCCGTCAAATTTCTATAAACGCATCCGTGATCTTATCTTCATATTCGCATCTTAATGAACAATATACATAAATATTTTTACTATATTAAATATTGTTCAATCTTGTAGAAAATTATTTTTTCGGGTTAATTGCTTATAGTCATAAGACTTCATAAGATACAATCTCGAAGCATCGGATATACAACTCATCTATGTGAGCTATCAGATCTCGTATCTACGCACACCGAACTCCATGAGCATCGGACCATACCCAGCGATACGTAACGGTCAGACCATAAAAAGTCTCTAACATACATGGAACCAAAGTATAATGGATCACCCACAAATTCACTGTGGCGCTCAGGTCAAAAGACTATGAATATTACTCAACTAGAGAGGACATTCATTTAACGGATTCATAGGATATCTATTGGGTTCCTTATGAGTCTGTTCAGTATCTAGTCCTGATTGAATACTTGCATGTTTATACGAACTTCCACTAAGCTCATGGTCAACTAAGAATAATCATATATATCATGTAGATATAAACATATATTGATCTATATAATAATGATTCACCGATAGTCTGGCATTGGTGAACATAAATCAAGAACAATGGGTTTAAGAACATACTTACATAATGATATCTCCTAGTATCTATTACAAATCTTTGCAACTATGTCATTACTAGTAGACTCTTAAGTCTTTATCCTATTATAGATAAGGTTCTAATTCCTTAAATTCTGCTTATTTTTATAACATGCTAACTTTTAGCAGTGCTAACTCTTTAACATTTATAACTCTTAGCGTTGCTAACTATTATCATTTATAACTCTCAGCGTTGTTAATTTTTAACTCTTATCTAATCTCCTATAAATTAGATCTGAACTCCTTCAGATCATACAAGTTACAGTGTTACAAGTTTTAGTACCATTTAATAAAGGTTATTAACAACTTTATAAAATATATATTGTCTAAATATTACAAAATTAATATTTATACAAACAGGGATAGCACGTAAGTACAAACTTTAACAACTACTTAAGCAATTCTCCATTGTTAGTGTGTGGAGGAATCTAAAAGTAGAAAGCACTAAGGTTGGATGGTATAAATTGATGTAGGGCGCTCACAACATCTATAAACATAACTTTGTTACTTTGTTAGCTTTAAAAAAATAAGTTATATACAAGGGTAAAACTTGCTAAATAGAGGCTCATTTTATACACTTACTACCCACTCTGCAAGAGAGAAAACGAAACAATCCATCACTTATTTTTTCAGTATAATTTTTTTAAAGAGATTTGGAAGAGAGTGCTTCTAATTTGTCAAATCTACAAAGATTCATTTTCTTAGAGAAATGAGATTACTTATTTTTGCAAAAAAAAAATAGAGATAAAATCATACTTAATAAAATTAAGAGAATTGCAATATGTGCTATTATCTATTTTATATGGTGGAAGGGCAATTAAGTAATTTTTTAATTAAAATTTTTTCTGTTAATGTTGTCTTTAATTTTATTAAAAAATTTGTTTAATTTATAAATAACATTATAAAAAAGTGATAGATTGTGATGCTCTTATTTTTTATATTTTTATTGTATTAATATTTTCTTTCAGTAATTTTTTTTATTTATTATAAAAAAAAAACCTCTTCTTATAGTTGTAAACTACTCGAATACTTATTGCTTTGTCTTTTTAGGAATGCCGTAAGTTTCAACATTACGAAGTCAATACTTCTTGTAGTTTCAAGGCACTTTTTGATAAGATATGGTGATACATGAATCTTATGGATTTTATGGATGGACAGAGAAGAACCAAATCGTCAAGTATGTCAAATATTCAAGACCAAACGCCATTATGAGAAATCTAAAAAGTCAAATATTAACAATTTGATTGGTCAGAGACGAAAATTCTTGTCTGGCAATGTGGTAATGGATCTGATGTGCTTCAACGAAGCCAATAGAAATATACTTGATGAATTAACTTTCTGATAATGAAATCCCGTAAACAGATTGCGAGGGCCAATTCGGTTTTTGATGGGATAATGATAGTCCAAACTGGCTGGAAAAAGTGCCATCTGGATGGTGGAAAAACGAGGACAAAGGTTGTTCAAGATATAAGAAATACCCCCACCCCCATTATTTAACTTTAGATATTTTCTTTGTAAAAGAATAATTAAAAGGGATCTGTACTGGTCTATGTAAACTATTTGTAATTAGAGGACACAGATGGGGCGGCAAAGAAGATCTAATGGTTTCAACAGTAACGCTACCTTCTCTGAATAATAATTATAGCTTTATCGATAGCTTTTATCGAGTTTTGAGTTAATATATCAATTTCATTCATCTTTGTATGCCTATCATGTATGTACGTAAAATCCATGCTGCATGAAAAAAATAATTTGTGAAACATACATATGTAGCAGCTTATATGCAACTATCAACTGTAGATCTTTGTTAACGAAGCGCGCACTTATATATATATATATACATAATTAATATTATATTTTTTAAATATTATTTTAAATTCTCGTATCAAATAATTATTAAATAATAAAATAAAATAATTTTAAAAATTATTTATTATATTATTTTATATTGATAGTTGATACATTTGAGATAAATATTATAAAATATATTTTAAGAATTATAATATTATATATATGTATGCATCCATGGATATATGTTTATGTATGCATCCATGGATATATGTTTATGTATGCATGGTTGTTATTGTTCTTCTTTATCTATTTATTAGCCATACATGGTAACAAGAACATGTACGATAACCACAATTGCACTCCACTAATTTTTCATTCGCAGACAATGACAAGAAATAGGATGAAAAGAAAAGAGATAAGGGAACAGATGGCTTAGGTATATTGCATGGTTAAAGCGATTGATATCCATTGCTTCTGCAATCAGAATAAGAGAGAGAAGAATAGCCAGCGATACTCTTTAAGCCTTTGTCTTCCTTTGATCAGGATGTAAATCCTTTTATCTGAAAAGTGACCTAACTCTGATAGTACAAATTCTAAAGCATGGACTTAATTAAATAGTCTTGTCTGCTTAAGATCTAAATTACAAGTTATAATCACTTCAATCCAGTCAATCAATCCCTTCTCTCAATGACCACCAACAATAATTTATAATTATAGAACCCCTCCTCTTTAGACAAAAAGTCGACCTAACCTCACCCCTTTGCATAAGTATAATCTCCTACTCGTGGTTCTAAAATCTAAAGAATACACTCTTAAGGGTTTCTAAACGCACGTTTTAACACTCACAAAACTTAACTGGCCGATTTCGCTGCTAGAAGAAAAGCCCGGATAAATACAACAAAATGCTATCAAATGTGTGTTTCTGTGTCACAAAACTTGTATGTATGTATGCATAATTTTTTGGAACGGACTAACCAAAAAGAAATAAAAGCTAAAGAGTTTTCAGCTAAAATTAATTGAAGAGCGTGACCCGAAGCACAAGGGTTTTGATCTGGGTTTACTGATTTCTTGTTGCAGGTTTAGTTTTTTCTACTTTGGCCTGAACCTTTATTATCCATCGGCGTAAGTAAGTCAAGATGATATAGATATTGCCTTAATTGGAGAAAGGGAGATCATCAATCGCGATACCCATATGCTGGAGATAATTCTGCTTTAAGTTATATCGATATGTCTTGCTCATTTAACAAAGTCTTGCCACTCAACCAACCAATTTAGATTCAGGTAAACGTGCCAGCCCTTGGGAATTTGGAGGTAGGCTGGGGTCACATCTATGTAGTTCTTGGTGGTGTCAGCTTTGCTGTTTGTTTAGATAACGACGTTGTGGCTGTGATGACCATGACCAGCGGCAGCCCTTTGAAAGCGATATATATATATATATATGACATATTGTTTGTTTAATGAATGCAGGTCCAATTACGTACATGATATCCCTTACCATCAATGAGAATATCTAGCTATCATCGGTTGAGTATTATAATTTATATTATAATACTGAAAATGACTGAGATGAAAGCAAAACTAGGTCTTCAGTTCCTTGATCTTACTTAATATTTGGGGCTAACAATAGTGATGATACCGATGAAAACAATAGCGACACTTCGTAATAATATCATATACAATTAGTCAAAATTTAGCATCACACTTCAAGGTAGGTTTAATAATCGTTTGTTTCTTCTATTAGATTTTTTAGATTCAAACATGTGACGCTTCTGATCAAAAGAATTAGAATCCTTTCTTAATTTAAGTTTGTTTAAATTTTTAAGAATCTTTTAACATATATATTATATTAGGTATAGGTGGTCAAATTTTATTTTTTTATCAATTACCAATCACTATTTCTGTTTGTTTAAGTAAAAATTTAACTTAAAAGAAGATCCTGAGTCCTCTTTTAATTACATGTGATCAGCATGTCAACTAAATTTTTCCTTGTAATATGTAAGGTAGCTACTTATTTGGGGATAAGTTTGGTATTAAGGTGTTGTTGAATGTTAAATATAAGAGTGACAAAAATTAGCTGCCGGGTAAATTAAAGTGGGTGTGTGTTATTAAATATGTTAGTTGTACTTTCAAAGTACAAGCATGTTGATCCTAAACATACCTTTAAGTCATATAGATTGTACAAGAATATTGAACTTTTTATATAATGTAACAGGAGAAGCACCAAAATTAGTTGAGGAATATTACTTGATTTTCCAAGGGGATTTGAGGAATGAGTTAAGAGTGATGGATGGCAATATATTACACCCGCTCCCCAAATGGGGTCTTAACACATACCTCGTTGGCTTTGGAGAAATAACACTTAGATGGCCCTTGAAATCAACAACTCCATTATTGTCAGACCTTATTCCATCCGATCAATGTCAAACATAGAATTTACAAATGGTCCTATTACAACTTTTTACACTATATACTGGAACCCTTGAGAAAAAAACTCCACATGTACAAAAGCAAACACAAAATTTTCGCCGCTGAAAGCATTCTAATAGATTACGACTTTTTTTGCTGGTGGTAGAATAATTATCTGCCATGATGATCGAAATTGAGGTATGGGAACAAACACTTCACTGTTATTTATGTACTTATTACTTTTATATTTTTTATGTAATTCTTTGATTAAGTATGTTATGTTGTTGTGGGTGTCACTTAATTCAGTTAATAAAGTTTTTTTTAGGTGGAATTTAGAGGTTTGGTATTTAAACACTCTCACACTGAGACGAGAAGGGGTTTGATTTTATATTTTATATAATGAGAAAGAGGAGGAGGAGGTTATGTTTGTGTTGAAAATTTGGTAATTTAAAATTAAGGATAAGTTTAATTTTAAGTTGAAAATAAAAACAAAATTGAGATAAGATCAAAGATATATTAGATAGACAATGATTAAAATTGAAAATTGAAAATGAGAAAGAAATGACAAAGCTTAAGAAAATATTACACATTTTGAAGGCAAGTCACAAGTTTTATGTTTTTAGCGAGTTTAGTTAAAATACTGAAAATTTGAGTATTTAAAATGAGATTATTGATCTGTTTGAATTTTTTCTCATTGCATATATGATTTTGGAGGTTTGTATTTATACACACAACAATAACTCAACCAATCTATTTGGCTTTGGTTAACTATACATTGGTTATATTGGTTGCATATCAAACAAATTTTATTTTTCTAATATCTTGTACTAGATGCAATTATAGCCCTTTGATTGATTTTCAGCTGCATCTCATTTCCTGTGCTTTTGCCATCTGTTCAAAGTCTGGTACAAGTCCTTCTTGTTGTCATTTTGCATTTTGCACAATTGCAGTTCTTTATCTTGATCCTTAATGGTACACCATTGCTTGCTGTCGTCCCTGTCGTCCTTGCTCTATATACTGCACGATTACAAATATTTGTCTATATTTGCAATGGTGCATTGTGCCTGATTAGTTGCAGAAAGGTTTGTGCTTATTGTCTTTGCACATCCAGCTGTGTCATCAATTATTTTATTATCATTTCCTTTAACACCCCCCCTTCAAGGTGAAAGTTCTAGGAAGAACATTTAGCTTGCTTCTCAAGAAGTTGAACCTATCAAAACTAAGTGGTTTTGTAAGTATATCGGCTAACTGATCTGAACTGAGAACAAATCTTATTGTGAGCTCTCTATTGCAAACTTTATCCCTAATATAATGGATGTCTATCTCGATATGTTTAGTCATTGAGTGATATACAGTGTTTGAGGCCAATGATGCAGCACTAGTATTGTTAGTCCATATAACTGGTGCTTTATTCATACTTAATCCAAGTTCTTGCAACAGAGATGTTATCCAACTAATTTCAGCACTGGTGTGGGCAAGAGACCTGTATTCAGACTCTACACTAGACCTAGCAACCACTTGTTGCTTCTTTGAACTATATGATACTAAACTTTCACCCAAGAAAACTAAATATCTTCCAACAGACCTTCTATCATCAACATCACACCCCAATCAGCATCTGAAAAAGCTATTAACTCTAGGCCAGATGGTTTCTTTAACTCTAAACCATAGTGAGCAGTTTCCTTCAAATATCTTAAGATCTTTTTGCAGGCTGTCCAATGTGTATCAAGTGGATTACTCATGAATTGGCTCAGCTTGTTCACAGTGAATGACAGTTCAGGTCTTGTAAGGATTGCATATTGGAGGCTGCCAATTATACTTCTGTAGAGTGTTTGATATGTGATTATGAATGCAAAGGAAGAAAAGTGTGACCAATATGAGTAATTGGTAGATTTTGGCCATTACCTACTGTGAGCTTCTGATTCCCTTTGTATTCAATGCTGACATGGAGATTGTTTAGGTTGTTAGTGATGTGATTGGTGGCTCTACTGTCAAGGTACCATACCGAGTCATCTTCTTGATTGGCTGCTGCTATGTAGGCTCTTTTAGGCTGAAAGTTGTTTCCTTTAGGTGTGAATTCCTTCTTGAACCTGTGCTAGTACTCAGCTGCTGAGTGTTTTGGCTTAAAACATATCTAGCACACTGTGGTAGAGTCTTGTCCACCATTATGATGTGTCTTTCCTTTTTCTTGGTAATTTCCAGGATGCTGCACATTGTTGTTGTAGCTGTTTCCTTGGTTGTAACCTCCTTTGTGTTCTGCTTTCCCTTCATTTGTTAGTTCTTTTTGAAGTTAGCTTGTGTAAAATTTGCATTAAAATTAATAGGTGCCTCAAAGACATCTTCTGTGGAGTTCATTTCAGACTTGTTCTCTTGGCTGAGTAACATGGCATACACATCAGCAAGAGAGAGCTTGTCAGCTTTTGCTCTTGAGGTGACATTCACAAAAATCGAGTCATAGGCACTGCCTAATCCTCCAAAAGGATAATCAATCAGCTCATCATCTGACACTGAGCATCCAGCACACCTCAAGGCTTCAGCAAGGCCTTTCATTTTTATATAATATTGTGTAATGGTCATTGATTCCTTTTTGGCTGTTTGAATCAGATTTTTGAGGTGGATAATTCTGACTTTTGAGTGTGAATCAAAGAGAGTTTCAAGAGTGGTCCAAAGTTGGTAAGAACTGTTACATTCTATAACTGCTCCAAACATACCTTCAGTTAGAAATGATAAAAACCAGCTCATAAGTGTTTGGTCTTACCTTAGCCATGACTGATATTCTGGGTTCTCTGTGGTGATGACAATATTGTCATCACCAAGAGTTACATTCATCATTCTTGAACATGACTTGGTGCCATCAATGAAACCAACTAGACCATTTGCTCTTATACTAGGCAGCACCTGTGATTTTCAAAGAAGGTAGTTGGTGTTAGTAAGCTTGATTGGTGTTGAAAACACAAATGAGGTTATTGATGTGTTGCTGAGTTGAGTTGTGCTTGTGTTTTGAGAGGGCTGAGTGTTTGGTTGAGTAGTAAAGCTAGAGGCCATTCTGGCTCTGATACCAAGTTAAAATACTAAAAGTTTGAGTATTTAAAATGAGGTTACTGATCTGTTTGAATTTTTCCTCATTGCATACATAGTTTTGGAGGTCTGTATTTATACACACGACAATAACTCAACCAACCTATTTAGTTCTGGTTAACTATACATTGGTTATGGTGGTTGCATATCAAACAAATTTTATTTTCCTAATATCTTGTACTAGATGCAATTATAGCCCTTTGATTGATTTCCACCTGCATCTTCTTTCCTGTACTTTTGCCATCTGTTCAAGGTCTGGTACAAGTCCTTCTTGCTATCATTCTGCATTTTGCACAATTACAATTCTTTGTCTTGATCCTCAATGGTATACCATTGCTTGCTGTCATCTCTGTCGTCCTTGCTCTGCATACTGCACCATTGTAAATGTTTGTCTATATTTGAAATGGTGCATTGTGCCTGATCAGTTGCATAAAGGTTTGTGCTTATTGTCTCTACACATCCAGCTGTGTCATCAATTATTTTATTATCATTTCTTTTAACAAGTTTGATGTTTTCAAGTTGATTTTGAACTCCTAAAATGTATAAACTCTTATTTCAACTAGAAATAAGGCTTCTATGGACCTTATAAATACTATATAAACCTTTGTAATCTTTTTAAAATTCATCAAATATTAAATCATCAATAAGAGAGAATAGATAGTTCATGTTACACTTGAGTGCATAAGATAGTGTAATATAGATCTTTGAGAGTTTTTTGGATATTTCGTGTATTTGTTGTGGGGGTTTTTTTGTGTACATAAGAACGAAGTAAAAGAAATTAAAATTTTAAAATTCACTATAGACGTAAGTAGTTATTACCAAATCATATATATTGTGTATTTTATTTGGTGTGTGATTGTTTATCCATTTGATTGTGTGAAACTTGTTATTCTTAATTATTTGTTATTAATTTTTAAAAAAAAATGTTAAGAGTTTTTTAAAATGTATGCTAAAAGCTTCAGTAGTTTATTATATGATTAATATTATTAAGTTTGGAATCATTTGTGACTTAAGAAAATATGATTGTGCACTTTGTTTGATGTTGAGTAAACAAGGAAGTAATTTTTTTTTGTCTTCCTTCTTTTTTTTTTAATATAATTAAAGGGTTTGCAATTACTAGATGAATGTGGTTTTGATTATTTCAAAATCCATGCTCGCAATAAAAATTTTATACACTTTTTATACAATTTAAGATTGTTTGAAGGGTAAATGGGTATGTATTTATACTGAGAATATTTTAAAAATATTCGATGAATTTAAAATGGGAGAGGGAAAAGAACTTTGAATCTCGAATCTCGAATCTCAAATCTCAATTAGTATGAATTCTTGACGTCAAATTTTAAATAGCATTTGTTTAAATAGTTGAATGATAAAGAGTTTTAAATGTTTTATTTATTAAAAATAAAATCTAGAATTCGATTTTTCTCCTATGTTAAAAGAAAACTAGTACGAGTTTTTGACGTCAACCTACTTGCCACCTATTTCTCCGGAGTCGGGACACAAAATGTAGATATAATCAACTCAAGATCTGCCGCCCAACCCAAACAAAGCTCCATCATGATTTTCTGTACCTAACAAGCAGTTATTTTCAATCAATCTTCAACCGTGCGATTCAATCTTACCCGTCATCTTCCGTCGATTTGTGGGACCCAGTCTATTCATTGATTGGACCGCTATGTTCCCCCCATTTGTACCAACTCACCTCGCCGGAATTATTGAACATAATTAAAAAAAAAAAAAATCGTGTACTATATATAAAAGGAAATAATCCGAAGAGCAGCGCCCACCAGGAACATGTTGATCCATAAATGTGTGAGGCAAAAGTAAGGTTGAACATAACTAGTGGGTAAGGGGGGACACCTGTCACGGGAATGGAAGCCCTCATTTCTAACGCTCTAAAACAAATAGTTATAATTGACATGACCTGTTGAATTACTATTGGTTGCTTTGGTCTTGGTACAATGAAAGCGAATCCTGCTTTTCGATTTGGCTGGAAAGAAAATTCGAGTTCTCATGCCCTCCCAGTGCCCAGTCACTACACGCGCCTCTCCTGAGTGTGAACACTACCACCAAAAAAACATCTTCCGAGAACGGAAGCACGATAATATACTAAATTTATTATTGATTGAGTTGTTCGTTTTGCATTGGTTAAAAAATTATTTAGACTTAAAAGTTTATAAATAAAGTTGTCACATTATTTATTAAATTAATTTTTTAAGTCAATGAATTTTTATATTTTATTTTTATAGGTATAAGGTCATTAAAATAAGTAATATTAAAATTAAATTTTAATAGTTAAAATATAAGTGGATTTATTATTAAACAAAAAGGTTAGTGTCGATTTGTTATTAGTCAAAATTTTGTTCAAAAAAGATTATTGAGTAAATTGATTATAAATAAATTAATATTTAAATTTATAAATAAAATGATCGTTACATTTATTAAGTTAGTCTTTTAAATTAAATTAGACACTTAAATCCAAGAGTAAAACTAAAAAATTAAAGTGAGAGAGATGGCATATAAAATTAAAAATTATATTCAATTAAAAATTAATTATATGAAGGTCTTAGTATAGACTTAAAATTTTGATGGGCAAAAAATGAAAATTATTATTAAGTTAAACAAAAAATAAATAGGGGGCATGACCTCTTATACTCCAAAGCAGTTCTACCATTGCCTGAATCTTATGCTTCACTCTCTAAATCTTATGTTTTACTATTATATACCTAAGGCCTGAACATTTATAATAATGTTAGTGGCATATTTTGAAGTAATATTCATTTTTATCATAATCATAATATTTTAAATGTGTTTAATTTATACATTATATATAGATTTGAACAATATATGAGTGAGCGCGATGATCTTATATTATTATGGTTGCTTAAACAAACTCACTTAGGAGATCGACCTTCCACGTACTTCTTGTGTTTGATGATATTAAATTATATCATATTTATTTATGTTTTTATCCACAATCAACTATATTACAAATATTTATGTGTTTGGACAGTAAGAAAATTAAAAAGAAACAAAGAGAGTGAAAGAAAATGCTACTTCTTTTATTAGCATCACAAAACTATTTTCAATGCAACAAATGAAATTACACTTGACTATATATAGGATGTTAAAAGAATTGGCTGAAAAATAAATATTTAACTAACATTTAACAATTTGCACAAATATCTATGCTGATGTGGCAAACAATAACATTTTAATCAACTCTTAATATGGGTAATACTAAGTACTTCAATTCTGAACTTTGCAACAATATAAGCTCCTGGTATATGTGTGACAATAGCTTCTATTAGAACATCATTCAAACATCTTGGCTTCATGCTCATATCCATAGTAGCTATCTGCTCCTTTGATCACTGGATCTTCTTCAATACATCCTCAACAAACAAGAAAGATTGACCAATAACCTTAAGAGAGTTTATATAACTATCTTCATCTATTTAGTCATGGGAAAATTGGTGCCTGAATGTTGTTTCCTAGGAACACGAAATCAAAAGAGATTTACTGTTAATTGATCATGAATTGGTGTCTTATAAGAAAAGTATTGATCATGGCACGAGACGATTATATATACAGACAGATCATATATAAATTTGCTTTATTTTTTTTCTCTTCTCCAAGCTAATTGATGCTACGCTTGACCTTTTATTTTGATAGATGTTGTAGCTTTTTCAAACCATTTGATACCAAACTATCATTAGAATAATTCGGCCAAGGACGATATTCGATCAACATACATATTCATAGACCAATGAAAAAACATTGACTCACAAATAAATGCAACGGCATGTCCCTCTATGCCAATTAATCCAAGAGCTTGCAGAGTAGTGGCGCCACTTAAATAGGCCTAATCTTCTCCACCCTTTCAACTTTCAAGGTTCAAATAAAAAATAATTAATAATAATAACAAAAATAAGTTGGTCTTCTGAAAAAAAGGGTAAGGGTGTGTTAAAGTATAAAGAGATTTTTACCTCTGGTTGAATATGGGTTACAACATCACATAAAGATTTAACAACTATCGGATTTCTCATTTGGGGACAATAATAAGTTAGTTTTACTAAGTTGATTTCAAATTTTATTGATATAAATGAGTTAATAGGTTACGTAATTCATTATATAGAGAATTAATCTTGATATATATTAAGATTTTATAATATATTATAAAATATATAAAAATTATAAATTAATTAAATAATGTTACATAATAATGTTATTTACAATATAGTGAATTATCAGTTAATCATATAGATAGTTTTAGAATATGTATTAAGATATTATAGTACATTGTAGGACACGTATTAAAATTTTGTAATATTTTATAAATTATGTAAAAGTTGTAAATTGATTAGACAATACTACGTAATAATATCTCATATATATATATATATATATATATATATATATATATATAGAGAGAGAGAGAGAGAGAGAGAGAGAGAGTTGATCTAGTAAATTACATAACTCATTATACGATGAGCTCCTAAATTAATGATAAAGAAAATTGATCTAGTGAGTTACGTAATTCATTATACGATAAGCTCATAAACATATGACAATATTCTATAATATATTGTAAATTATATAAAAATTATATAAAATTATGAATTTATTAAATAATAACATGTAACAGCGTTGTTTATCATATAATGAGCTTCGTAACCTATTATATCAATTATAATTATATACATTCAACATTCTTAAAAGTTAAGTATTTGATTTGAATATGCCAATTTAATTTTCCTTCCTCAAAATAAAACTAGTGCAATTTCATACTAATCACTAAATTTCTACATACACAGATTATCTAAGTATGACTTTAAATACACATATAATTTTCATTAAATGTCATCAACGGAGGTAGGTTTGGTATTCAACTTAAGTGATGGGTACCCGTATTGGTCTATGATACGATTGTGTATTTATATAATTGACTAAGTTTTCATTACAATTTTAAAAAAAATTATTTTACTTATTAGATGTTTTAACTTAATTAGTATATAATTTTTAAAATAACTTTTTTTTTAAGGTTTGGATAAATTTACTAAATTTTTCCTAAAACTTTCTTAAGAAATTATTTGACTTATCAGATTTTTATACTTAATCAATATATAATACTTAATATAACTTTTTTTTTCTTTTTAAAGATTTGAATGGTAATGAAAATTTTAACCCAATTTTTTTTATTTAAATTGAGTAATTACAGATATAAAGAGCATTCACAACCAACTAAGTTGGAAGGGGAAGAATAAATCATTTACTTTAGTAAAATATTGCTGCTTTAAATGACTTTCTTTTAAATAGGTTTTGTTACTTACATGTTTTTTTTTATGTTGCATTTGCACGAGTTTTTAATTTTTTATTGTGTTTTACGCGCTTATGTTAAAAAATAGACTATATATATTTAATTACTTTTACTATAGTTATAAAAATCATGAGATAAAATTCATTATACCTCTAATTAAGTTTTTTTTAATTAAAATTTCTCTTGTATTATTGATGTTTTAGTCAATAAAATTAATAATAATTTGAAATAACTTCAAAATTCTAACTTTTTATCAATATGAGATATTCAAAATTTTAACTACAGAAATTGAACGAGACTTTAGAAAATCTTTAAAAAATTAATTGGTGTGAGGGCACAAAAATATAATAGCTATGTATTATTGTATAAAATTTATTTAATGAGTCGCCTAATTTATTATAATAATATTATTTAATTAATTTATATTTTTTTCATAATTTTTAATATATATTAAAAAAAATGCAATCTATACCTCATTGATTGATTTAGGATAAGATCGTTCAATCAAATACAAAGCAAAATCACCAAATTACCCAATGTTTCGCCTGACTCTGCATAATGCGATAGACAGATACTACGAAGAAGCAGCACCGGATCGCGGTTTTACGTTTACCACTTTCCAGAAACATCCACGCACCTTTTCATTTAGTTTTAAAAATATTTCATTAGATTATGGGCATTTATGTACTTTCGTAGAATAAAACTCAGAATGCACCGGTCCTTTCCCATTCTCCAATCAAGGAGTTAAGAGGAAAGGCTGTCTGCCCGTAAAGATGGCGTCACAAATGTCATTCTAACATATATACGCGTTGTCATCCGCCGTCCACGCGGCACGATCTGTTATGCTAATTATGGAAACGCTTTGATCTCAATTTCTGTCCATAGATATTTTTCCACGTGTCCTACTTCTGGAACAAACAACAGTCCCGGCGCAGTCCACGAGGCTCAGTAGACAGTAGCTCCAGTGGGGCCCAATCACAACTTCACATTTGCTCTCTTCACCCGGGTCCCGCTCCCTACAACGGCCACGTTTCGCTTTTCAACCAATCACCTCTCTACGTTGTTAAGCCTACTGTTGATACACGTGTTTCGCCTCACACGTGTCGGCCGATTACCACGTATAAATTGCCTCCATCTCTGTACTGCTCCTGCACGGCTTTTTGCCTTCGCATTTAGTGCGTCTATATCGGCCTCAGAAATCACCCAAAACAGAGATCTAGAGACGGGAAAAAACTGCGAGTTTGAGAGAGAGAAAATGTACAAGATAGATGGTAGAGGAGGTTGTTGTATAGCTAGGTACGCTGGCGGTGGCTCGTACGATATGTCAAAAGTGGACCGGATAATGCTCCGGTTCAGGCCGATCGCTCCAAAACCGGCCACCGGCGTTTCAGTTTCTCCAACTGAAAGCAGCAGTGGGGCTTTCACTAGGTCTGGCAAAGGAAAAAGAAAATACCCGAGAGAAAACAGCAGTGTGAACAAGCGGTGTAATAGTATCAGAAAAAGAAAGGTTTCTAGCGAAGAAAAAGCAGAATCTGTCGTAACTCTTCCTCTGTTGCCGGATTCTCCGGCGAGATCGCCTCAGGGGAGCCCACAAGACAAGGAAGTACGTAACTCGAAGTTGCCTATGTGGCTTAGCTTTGACAAGAGTGGTGGTGAAGGCAAGAATAATCAGGTAGTTTTGCCTGGTGGTGGGTTTGGAGGGCCAGCAGATCGGTCGGTGGTGACGATGCCGCAGGCGGTCAGGGTAGTGGGATCGTGCGTGACGGTGGAATGTGTGACTGACACGTGGGTGGGTGGAGATGGTTTAGGAACCACTGACGAGGAGAAGAGGGCTAATATAGGAAGGGACACGTCTCCAGGGTTCATATCTGACGAATTCGGTCGAGTCAAGTGGACCAATGAGGCTTACAGAAAGATGGTGGGGCGAGATGAGGGGGAAGAGCTGGTGGTGTGGTTGGTGATGAAAGCGCCGGTAACGATCGCGCTAACGTACCCGGCTTTCACGTGCAGGGTAAGGCTGCAGTACTCGTTTGGTAAGGAAAAGAGCTCGCTGACTTTACCTTGTGATGTGTGGAGAATGGACGCTGGTGGCTTTGCATGGAGACTCGACGTCAAGGCTGCTCTTTCTTTGGGTCGGTAAATGAACGATAGCCATCTGATTTTGATGATGAATTCATGTTTTCTGATCTGATCTGTTCGGTGCTTACCCAGAAGTACCAAACCCTTAAAACCAACTGATTATCATTAACGTAGTAACCTTAAGAGCTTTACCTTTAAAATTGTAAATATGTTTCCTTTTTTTCTTTTTTAATGTTGGTTTGTGAACTTTTAACTGTCGCTGCACTCACTTATTATCTTTCCGGGTGTTAAATGTTCTTACGTAACATTTGGCTGAGAAGCGAAGTTAATTAAAAGTGGTTATGCTGTGTAATTAAAGGCTGTTGTTTATAATGTGGAGTTTACGGTTCCCCTTTGTGATATGCACCAGTTTCTTCATTATTGAATTTGTTGTTTTGTTGCTTTAACATGCAAACATAACAACACACGTACTGAATATTAAAGTAAGTGTTGTTTGATAGCGGATTTTTGGAATTTGAAGAGCTTTGTTTTCAGAACGTCTGATATTTTGGGTTACAGCTAACTTTCTCTCGCAGAAGTTGGCATCCATCAAGAATAGCAATTCTTGGGGTGCGCTCTATCCATTTCTTATATGAAAGAGAGGTAAGAGTAGGTTGGAGTTGTAATATTGATGTGTGAAACTGAGAGCAGAGGAAGTACGCGTTTTGACAGGTGGGTGTGGTTTGAAAACTACGAGTTTTATCGCTTTCCTTTGGTTATATACAGAACTGAGAACACACTTGGATTATTCATCATTTAGTCTTTCTCTCTTTATGGCGCCACTGCTACTGGTACCATCTGGTCCGCATAAACACTGGTTGCCGATTTCTTTTGCTTTAGTGTCCCATCTCTTGTTTGCTGGCACGTGTATGGCGACAGTCCTATCTATATCTCACGTGCCTGCCCATGTTAGTATGAACCATAGTGTTACTTTTTGGTTTTTAAATCTTCCTTCTCTTTTACATTAATAATCAGCAGGAAGAAAAAGGAGGGAAAGAAAATGATATTGAAGATCGTTGAGGATAGGAAAAGTTGTATTAGTAATCTATTGTCTAGATTAGCGATTAAAGAAGAGGAAACATCCCAATTGTCAAGTTAAAAAGGTAGTTACGTGGCTTCTTAAGTTTTTTCTCTCGGTGCATAGTAATTAACTTACGCTATTTTTCATGTGGAGGAAAAATTTAAGCAAAATGTCGTCGCCTGTTGCTCCTCGTTGTTGCTTGGTGCATTCTTTTTTTGTTGTTTCTCATCTTGGCCTGATGGAGGATGCAAGCTGCAGCTTTTTTGCTGCTGACCCATCCTTGTCAGGGCTGTCTCCGATGTACGTCGCGGTTGACCCTCCGACTGCTACGAATGCTTCTTCCTGGTCGGGACAAGTTCATGCAGACTTGGTTGAGATGCTGCCGATTGTGCTTCTTGATCTCTCTCGGGGCGAAGGAATGAATGTTGCTGGATCCACTGCGTGTGAATCTCTCACAAGCTCCTCCTCGACGCTCGCGAATGGCAGTAGTGCCACGACAAACTTGGCCACCTTGACTCAGGATTTTGTTGGTTTTAGGCAGGTTGACAATGCTCCTCTAATGGCTGACCTGTTTGGCAGCAGTTTTTTCGTCGTGATGGCTAAAGGTGACAAGAACTTGGCTTCAGCTTCTACTGGTGGTGGGTCGGGCTCTAGTACATTGCCATTGGCTGCGGCTGCGGCTGCTACAGTTATGGATCATTTTGGCAATAAGCCTACTGTCGTGCATACCAATCGGTCGTGGGTGTCCTTGTTTGCTGACAACCGAATTTGAAGCAATGGAAGTGAACTACAATTTGTCCCCCCTATCATTTCGTATAGTAAGAAAATTGTTAAATTCAATTGCAATGAACTTAAAAAAGAGGAGAAAATATGGCAGCATGCGTTAATTGGTTATGTGTATGGATTATTTTCAAAATTTCAACCACTTCAAGCCTTTGTAATGAATCGTTAGAAGCATTTTGGCTTAGTTTCGGTCCATTCCATTAAAGATGGGTTGTATCTGTTTAACTTTGAGAATGAACTTGGGCAGCATAAAGCACTTGAGGATGAACCTCTAACCTTTGATAAACGTCATTTGATTCTCAAAGTTTGGACACCCAGAATGGTTATGGATGTAGCCAATATCAGAACTCTGCCTATTTAGGTGCAATTTTCAAGACTATCGTGGGAATTCTAAAGCCCCCCACTGTTGAGTCGTATTGCTAGCTCGTTGGGATCCCTTAAATTCTGTGATCAATGTACTTTGAATAGAACAAGGCTAGCATTTGTGAGAGGTCTAGTGGAAATGGACGTGGAAGGCGATTTTTCTTTCATGATTATCTTAGAGGATGAAGAAGGTAATATGATTATGCAATAGGTGACTTATGAGTAGAAGTCTATTGTTCACCTCAAATGTAAACGGATTTGGTCATGATGGGAAAGATTGTAAGACAAGGATAAAACAAGTGTGAAAAAAAAAAAGATGGATCAGAACAATCAAGGCGGAATTGAAGTACCTATTATCCACCTTGAAAAGCATGAAAAAAAAAGCTAAATACAGGCAAAGCAGAGATTGATATACAGACTCCAAAAGGCAAGGAAGAGAATGTCCCAACAGATAAGGCAATGAAACAAGCGTCAGGTAACGGGGGATGAAAGGTACTTCAAGTAGTGGACATATTCAACTTAAGGAAGACTATTACTCGGACGCATGATGTGGGAATTATAGGGAAGGGTTGACGTGCCACAAGAAGCTTTAAATTCCTAAATATGGGACAATGATCGCAAGCTGAAATATTCGGGGTCTCTATAACCCTTGTAAACAATCAAAGGTAAGGTCTCTAATTAAATTTTATCGATTATGTATTTTGGGATTGTTAGAAACGAAAGTTAAACTATCTAATCTAGATACTATTTGGAAGAAATTAGCATTACGGGATTGGAAGCTAGAAAATAATTTAGAGTGTCTAGATATGAGAAGATTTTGGATTGTTTTTAATTCTGCTAGATGCAATGTTATGATCTTACAAAAGCACCAGTAATTCATACATAGTAAAGTTCTTATTGATGGCATTGTGTTTTACTGGACTCTTGATTATGGTGCCTCTACCTCTATTGAGAGACAAAATCTGTGGAAGGACTTTAGTGATAACTAGACTCCTAACACTACACCTTGGTTAATTCAAGGGGACTTCAATAATGTCCTCAGCAACAATGATAGAATTGGTGGCCAATGGGTAAATGATAACATGGTCAAATAGTTTAAAAGTTGGATATCGAGACTAAAGTTATTCGAGTTAAAGAACCATGGTTGTTGCTATACTTAGTGCAATAATCAAACTAAAGAACAACGAATTTGGAGGAAAATTGACTAGTATTCGTTAATGGGAACTGACTGGATGCATTGGTGTTCTCTGGGTGTAAAGTTTTACCAGCTGGCATTTCAGATCACTCTCCTCTTGTGGTATCCATCTCTAGAGCATCTTATAGTGGTATTGTTCCTTTCAAGTTCTTCAATACCCGGTGTGCTCATTTTGAGCTTCTTTCCACAGTCGAGCGAGTTTGGCAGCATGAATGTTATGGCTTTTCAATGGCCCGAGTCTGGTTCAAACTCAAGTTATTAAAACCCAAGCTAAAAAACCTTAACAAAGTTTTTTTTTCTGATGTCCAGCAAAAGATTGAAGATTACAAAATGATGTTGGCCTTCTTATAGAATAGTTTGATCTATGATCTATTCAACCAAATTTTTCAAGATGAGGAAAATGGCATTTATCAGCATTTAAGGAAACTTATTTATGCTGAAGAAAGCATTATCAGACAAAAATCAAGAATTAGATGGATTCAAATAGGGGATTCAAACATGAGCTACTTTCATAAGTCAGAAGAGTTCGAAATAGAATCACTTTGATTGAGAGCCAAAATAAGAAAAATTCTGAAGACCCTAAGGTTGTGAAAGATGCCGTAGTTGATTACTACAAAGATTTGTTGGGTACTAATACTTCTTATAGGGAGTCCATACAAAAGAGAATCGTAGATGATGGCCATAAACTTAAGGTAGACGATAGATACATGTTAAATGTTCTTGTCACAGCCCAAGAAGTCAAAAATGCTATTTTCAGCATCAATGGTGATAAAGCCCCAATACCTGATGGTTATAACAATTATTTTTTTCAAAAATGTTGGCACATTCTTGGAATAGAGGTGATTGAAGTTGTGCAACATTTATTCTCTTCAGGTCAGTTTTACAACCCCATAAATGCCACTGCCATTACTCTCGTGCCTAAGATTTATAATCCTCATATCTTGGGGGATTATAAACCAATTGCATGTTGTACGGTCTTTTACAAATGTATCACCAAAATAATATGCAGGCTAAAGAATGTAGTGAGCTATTTAGTCAACCTTAGTCAATCAACTTTTATTCATAATAGGAAGATAACCGATAATATTTTACTAGCATATGAACTTGTAACGGGTTATGATCGAAATAGTGGTAGCCCAAGATGTGCATTTAAGATGGACCTATGCAAGGCTTATGATTCGATCTCATGGGATTTCCTAGAATAGGTATTGATGAAGCCTAACTTCCCTTATCACATTATCAATATTATCATGAAGTGTGTTCGAACAAGTATGTACTCAGTTGTGGAAAATAGAAGATTAAAGGGTTTTTTTTCGGGGAAGAAAGAATTGAGGCAGGGGGATTCCATGTCCCTTCTGCTCTTTGTATTGGCCATGGAATACTTTAGTAGGAGTCTAAGCTATATTCCGCATAATCAGTTTATATATCACATAAGGTGTAAGAGGCTGAAGCTAAATCACTTGATGTTTGCAGATGGCTTATTCTTGTTCTCTCATGGCGATGACAAGTCAATAGGCCACTTTAAGCAAGTGCTTGATGAATTTTCAATGGTTTCAGGTCTATACCTTAACGCTAGTAAAAGCTTCATTTTCTTTGGGAATGTTTCTCAACCTATCAATGAGACAATTCTGCAGATTACTTAGTTACAACAAGGTGTGCTACTTATCAAATACTTAGGTTTTTCGCTAATTTCAGGAGGACTGAAGAAAGACCACTGTCAGGAGCTTATTAATAGGATAACTGCTAGAATCTCAAGGTGGACTGTGAAATATTTGAGTTATACGAGGCGGCTGTAATTAGGGGTGGGCAAAAAACCGAAAAATCGAACCGGACCCGAAAAATCGAACCGAATTGGTCGGTTCGGTTCGGTTTTTGGTTTTTTATTTTAAAAACCGAAAAATTTGGTTCGGTTCTCGGTTCGGAAGGCCGAACCGAGAACCGAACCGAAAAAATCGAATTTAAAAAAAAATTAAAAAATTAAAAAAAAAATTAAAAAAAAATTAAAAAAAATTGAAAAATCGAACCGAACCGAACCGAACCGAACAAAAAATAAGCCTAAATTAAATTTATATTACCCAAATCGAACCGAAAAACAAAAACCGAACCGAACCGGTTCGGTTCGGTTCAGTTTTTTATTTTTCGGTTCGGTTTTCGGTTTTATTTTTCAAAAACCGACCGGCTCGGTTCGGTTTTCGGTTCACACTAAAAACCGAACCGAACCGGATTTGCCCACCCCTAGCTGTAATTAATAAAATTTATCATAATGAGTATGCATATGTACTAGTGTTTTATGTTCACCCTGTCTAAATCAGTCACCAAAGAAATTAAAAGTAAATGTCGTGATTTCTTATGGCATAGAAGTAACTAATTAGAGAAGAGGGGATTAGTGGGCTGGAATGAGGTATGCAAAGATAAAAAATAAGGAGAACTTAGCATTAAATTTATAAGCTTTTGAAATTTATCGGCAGTTACCAAGCATATCTGGGAGCTAGTTGTTGTGAAATTCTCTTTATGGGCAAAATGGGTAACTGATAACAAACTGCGGAGGCTAAGTTATTGGGGTATCACCAAGCCAATGGATTATAGCTGAACATGGAGGAAAATTCTTGGATTGAGAAGTCAGATAAAATAATTGTTCTCATATGATTTGGGTAACGACAATTCTTTCTATTTTTGGGGGATCCATAACTGGGTGGGGAATCAATAGTTAATAAATTCTCCCACATTTATATCTTTGATGCGGATATTTCACGGGATGTTAAGGTTAATGATCTATGGCAGCATGGCCATTGGAACCTCCCTGATCCTTTGGACGAGAATACTGCTCAGGTATGAGATTATCTCCACAAAAAAATTTTAATTACTGAAAGAGATGATAGAATTTCATGGACAGCAAGCTCTAATGCAAAGTTTTCTATTGCGAGTACTTGGAGGGATCTCAATGATAATGATGCTAAAGTGGGATGGTATAAACTGATATGGGGAATGTAACATATTCCTAAACACAACTCCGTTACTTTGTTGGCTTTGAAGAACAGATTATCTATATGGGAGAGACTCAAAAAATTGGGACTTATTCCATCAAATGATTACCCTTTTTGTGGTTGTGACAAGAAGACAATTTCATATTTATTTTTTCAACGCAGTTTTTGTAGTGAAATATGGCACAAAGTACTTATGGCGTGTCAATTCAATCAATGCTCAGACAGTTGATAACGAGTGATCTCTTTTCTCTTTAAAAAATATAAAGGCAAATCTATTCTCAACAAGATCAGAAGAGTCTCGTTCTGTGTTACAGTTTAGTTTATTTAGGGAGAGTAAAATTTGGTTGTCTACCAATAAAAAATTTCTTCTATTAGCGATATTTATCAAAATATTAAAGATGTTGTCTGAATTAAATGTATAAGTATTGTCACTAATCAAAGAATATATCATATTACAATTAAGTGATAAATATATTTAAAAATTTTTAAAGTTGTAATGTCTTAATTTTTTTTTTTTAATTATTCTCTTTGTAATATTTATTGGATTTAGTATTTATATTAATTTTTTATTTATATAAAAAAAAAAACATCTCTAATTGTGGAACGAGATCGTGAGGTGGGGTTGGAGGGTGCTTACTTTTGTGCGGTGTTTTTTTTTTTTTTTCTTTCTCACAGAAAATATTTTATTTCTTCAATTGGCCCGAGAATTCATGCCCTGGTTATGGCCTATAAAATAGGCGGAAAATGATCTGACAGAATTCGGTGAAGCAATTGTCTCCGGTGCACGTTACTTCATGTGCTGCTGTCTGTATGCATTGTTGGATTTGATTCTCTACTGAAAACTAATTAAAAGATTCGACAGTTGAGAAAAGTTCTTTGCTGCATTTGGAATAATGTCATTTGCGTAGCTGAGTGTTAGCCCTGGATTGCCAAATTTATGCCAAATTGGTGAAAATATCAGTACTTACAAATTGTATTGCAGTAAGTTTTTAGTCACTGATATTTGCGATGCAAAGGTGCTGTTGAAAAAGAAAAGCACTTGAGAACGGAAAGGGCTGTGAAGTTGGCTAATTTTTACAATGACAGTGCAAAGTTTTATAATTTCTCACGTGGATCTTATGTAATTCAACAACCTAGTCATGCGGAGGAAAGCTAAGTCATTATGGAATGGGAGGGGGTGTGTTTGGAATTGATACTCTTAAATTTTTGTTTTTATTTATTTAAAAAATAAAATGTTAATTTTTTTTTAAAATTTGTTGCAAGTTTATAGTTTTATTATTAAACCCACACTAACAGATATATACTTATTATTAAATTTGTAACGAATTATTCGTAAATTTTAAATGAGTTTTGAATTAATATAATAAAAAATAAAATTATAATCTTAATTTAATTAAAATTTTATAAAATATAATAATTAAAATAGTATTAATTATACTTCTAATTTTATTTACGTTAAATATTATAATTATAATTTAATTACATTAAGTGTTATAATTTTTAATTTAATTTTAATTTTAATTACGTTAAATATTATAATTTCAATTACATTAAATATTTTAATTTTAATTTCAAATTTGACTTCAATTACGTTAAATATTATAATTTTAAATAAGTTAAATATTATAACTCTAAATTCAATTTTGATTTTAAATATATTAAATATTATAATTCTAATTCTAATTTCGATATCCATTACATTAAATACTATAATTCTAATTCTAATTTTGATTTTATTTATATTAAAATATTATAATTTCAATTTTAAATTTATTTACATTAAATATTATAATTCTAAATTCAATTTCAATTGTATTAAATGTTATAATTTCAAATCCAATTTCAATTACATTAAATATTATCATTTTAAATTTTATTTTATTTTTAATTTCATTTACGTTAAATGTTTAATTCCAATTTCAATTATAATTTTAATTATGCTAAATATTATAATTTCAGATCCAATTTCAATTACATTAAATATTAAATATTCTAATTTCAATTTCAATTACAATCATTAATTCCTTTGAACTAATTTTATTTATTTTTTATTGGATGGTATGAGCGACATCAAATTAAATTTAGACATTTTGATGTGGGCTAAAAATAAATACAAAAAAAAAAATTTATTTTATTTTTTAAAATTTTAATTTTTTTTAAGGTGTAATATGTGTGAATACTCGTTGCGGGTATTTACGAATTTTTCACTAAACTCGTATCCGTACTAAATTTATAGCAAGTTTTAATTTTTGTATACCAAATTCACTTCGAGACTTACCAACTCATTTCAACTGCAAACAGATTTTAACGAATTTAAATGTAATTTTACCATCTTTAGTCATTTATCATTAGTAAACCGTATTAGCTTTTACAATCTAATATAATATTAGAAATTTAAATTATTTTCAAAAGTGGCGTATTTATTATGTAAGCGGTGAAATGTAATCAATTATTCTTCAAATATGATTACTTTTTTTTTTTGGATTTGGAGGGAAAGAATCGAATTTGAGATTTTCAATTTAGTAGAGAACTGTACTATAAACTCTTTATTACTAAGTCAAATAAGTGCACATGTTAGCTAACTAATTTAATACATTTTAAGATAATTTTTTAGTATATTTAGCATTGATACTCTATTAAAGAATGGTGGTGGTAGTCGTGGAACTCTTATATAGAAGTGTAAAATCTTAATTCGTTTAATACCAAAAGCAATCAAAATAATAAAATCGAGGGATAAAAAAGGCACACTCAATTTATAATAATTTACCTATTATTTTAAAGTTTTATCTATTTTTGTAGCAAAATTTTATTATGATGAAGAAGAATTACAAAATATAAAATTTGTCCTCAAGACACTCGTATATATTTTATGTCAAGTAAGAAACAATTCGGGCAATATCTTTTCAATAATATGAAACAAATTATATCGGTTTTTTCTTACTGGAAATAAATATAAATAAAAACAAATTTTCAAATATGTGATGACTTTCTAAGCCTTTTGAGCTTTACATGTAACAAGTGCTAACAATTTTCATTTTATAGAACTACATTTGAGGCATAAAAACACTTTTGATGTGTAATTATGTAACACTTGACATTTTTTATTATTATCATTGAATGCTAAAAATATATCTGTTAATTGAAAAAAATTAATTTTTAGGCCAACGAATTTTAAATTTGTTTGTCGGCAAAAATTGATATTTAGGTCTCGTCTTGGTTTAGTTTGCTTTCGTGAGCTTGGGTTTTCTTTCCGTGGTCAGCTATGGCATGACTTGCAAAACACTAATATAATTATCGTGATGGTCTTGTTATAGTAGGTTTTGGCGAAAACTCTACGATGTTTAAGTCAAAAAAGATTTTCTACGATGGGAATCTAATAAGAAACGAAGTGAGAATATATCCAAGAGGGAGGAAAGAGAACCTCCTTTTTTTTATTCGTTCTCTGCTATTTGGGCATCTTCTAGTGTATTTGAATGAGCATTATTTCATCATCCTCTCTTTTATGTCTTTCTCTCATTTTTATCGTACTGATCTTCGGATGGTATTTTTGGTATTTTTTCTCTACTGTACTTTCGTCATACCACAAATATCCTTATACAGATTTTTCTCTGGCATGTTTCTAACTCTGCTTTTATCATACTTCTGTCACACGCCAAATATTCTTCCTTAGATTTTTTTCTGCCATGCTTCTGACTCTGCTTCTATTATACGCTAGGTATCTTTCTGATATATGTTAAGCATATTTTTGGCATATTCTTTATGCTTGTCTTCATAGATGAATTTGATTAAGTGCGAGGCTAAGTATGACCTGCTCGGGTCGGTCTTCTAGTAGTCTCTTCCTGTTCGACTCAGACGTGATCCGAGGCCTTCCTAAGAGCTGATCTTCTAGTGACTTCACAAGGCTATACTTGGTCGGCTTATTTGGCAGATAGTCATTCTGACATATGCTGACTCGGTTTATTCGTTTGATCATGTACATTGAGATGAGTCGGCTTAGTTAGTATGTGAATGACAGTTTTTGTCGTATCCTAATCTTTTTTGTCGAGTAGATACTTTAAGTTGCCGATCAGGTCTTTTAAATTTGGGCAGACTCTCCGTTGTCTAGGCCTGCCAAGGCCTGACCTGATAGCCATTGCCATGGACCTATCTTTGAGGTTAGCTATCGTGCTAAGAGTGGTAAGTTCTAAGAAAGGTTATCTTATAGAAATACATTTGAGTGAGCTTTTGGGTTCGATTCTTTTTTAGGCCTAGAGGTGAAACAATATCTATTATTCGTTGAATAAATTGAGTAAAAAGAGTTACAATCAACTTGTTGAATGATTTTGCATTATTTCTCCGTAAAAGTCCCCTTTAAAATTCATTTATTTTCACAAAATCCTTTCTTTTCCAAATGTCACAATATCATATTTGAAGATCTATGTTGAAATGTTAATTTTAAATATTTACTTTCATATTTGAAAAATAAAAAAAAACATAAACACGTCGTTAAGATATATAAATTGAAACATATTCAGCTTTCTACTAAAATTATACTTGTTTATATTTTAGTAAAGAAAAAAAACCGAACGCCTTAATAATTTTTTGGGCCGTGACCAATTACATCACTTTCATTTTGAGTATTACCCACTTAGTCCATAATATTTTATATTATTTAAAAAAATCTCTGTTGTTATAAAAATTCTGATAAATCTTAATTTTTATTATCTTTGTACTAATTTATTTTTACACCGATGATATCATGGTTGTCATCATCCTTTACTTTTTTTTATAAATTAATAATATATTTTTAAAAAAATACTAAAATGATAAAACTATAACTTAAATGGAAGGATTAACATTCTATTTATTTTATTATTTTATTTTACATTTTAGAATTTTGTTAATATTTAATATTTTTTTAATATATTAACATTTAATGCTCATTAGAAATAATAATTACGTTATGTTTTTTTTATTATTAAAAAATAATAAATAAATAATTCAAATATTATAATAATAAAAATCATAACATATTTATGTTATGGTGAAATGATGAACATTTTGGTTATTTTTTTATTTATATTTAATATTTTTTAAATATATCAATGTTTAATGCTCATTAAAAAGAATAAATATGTTATAATTGTTTAATATTTAAAAAAAATTATTAAAACGTAATAAAAATAATAAAACTATAATATATTTATTATTTTTTAAAATTATTAAATATTAATATATTTAAAAATAATTGATAAAAAAATTTTAAAACATAAAACCAAAAAAAACCAAAATATTCATCTTTAGATCATAATATAAATATATTATGATTTTTATTATTTTAGTTTTTTTAAATAAAATAAAATAATAATTTAGGAATTAATAGTAAAATAATAATGTCATCAATGTAAGAATAAATTAGTAAAATTATAATAAAAGTTAATATTTAATAAAACTTTTCCAATAATAGAGATTTTTTGGTAATAAAAAAATATAAAAAGGGTAAATATGTAATGTTTAAAACAACGAAAGGTCATATATAATTTCCCTATTTTCTTTTGTGCTTGCCATCTAAAAAGTTATTTGACAATGTTAATAAATAAAGTGACATGTGCACGCACCGTTTTACATCAATGGTAAAGAGTTAGTGGGTACTTTTACCTCCAATATAAGTGTCACGAGTTTTAAGTCCCCCTTCCTCTACTTCAAATAAACAAAGTGACATATGATAATGATTTATCAAATGAATTATTTAAAAGCGATTTCTTATAATATTTCATCACCCACATAATAAATGTCATATCTTTTGAGATTCACTTTTAAAATAATTTTTTATATTTATGTATAATTTTTAATATTTAATTGATATCTAAAAAAATTACTTAACTATTATTGTGGAACGATGAACGTATAAAATTAGATATCTTAAAATTTATTATAAAAAAAATTATAATAAGACGATATTTATTTTATAAATGCAATCAATGTTTTATAAAATTGTGAATTTACTCGATAAATAATATATTATATATTTTTTTATTTAAAATATATTTTTTTAAATTTTTTTAAAATATCTAATATTACTCGAGATAAAATATTAATGCCATAAGTATTGGGTGTATGAAATTATCTAGTTTTTTTAGGTTGGTAATTAATTTACGTCCAAATTGGGTGCTCAAAGTTTTTGTTCATAAATGTAAGCTTAGTTGAGGCTAATTATTTGAAAGACAACGAGTTTTTATGATTGGAAAATAAAATTTCATAATTTTTAAAATTACTTGTTATATTATTTATAAATGTTTAATATATTATTTAAGAAAAAAATTTATATCAAAATTGAGAAGTGCGATATTATTTTGTTTTGATACGCTGATCGATGGGTCTATGTAATTAATGCATTTACATTAGTTGTTCGGCTTTTGGCTCGTCATTTGTTTGGTTGAAATGAAAATCCCTAGGTACTTGTTGAAGATTTTGTATTATGTGATCAAATCCCTTGAAGTGGTATTGGGCTAATTTGCTAAAAATTGGAGCCCGATATTGCATTGACATTGGTCGGGCATTTTGTGCTTCATCCTAAATGACAAAGACACCATCAAGTTTTGGGCTTTTGTGGATAGATGCTTTTTTGAAATAATTTCCCAATTGAAGCACAATGGGGGGTCTTTATACAAAAGGTGGGGTAGACTTGTCCTTACCACCCAATTTATTTTCCCCAAACAGCCCTTCTTCTTCCGCTTTACTTCAATTTTTTTTAAAACATAGTTTATAAACTTGTTCTTTTTAGTAATTAGCAACAACTAAACTATTAATATTTTTTTTCTTAAAAGTTATATAAGTATAAATTTTACTGAAAATGCCCTCGTACCAAATGAATCCTACTTCTATAAATATTTTAACATGCAAGGTCATTCCATTCAATAAATCTTTAATGATTTTTATAATAATTGATGAGCCAAATAATTGTAACTGTGATTATTACAAGGATATCTAGACATAAATCTTGCTAGCTTTGATCTCGTATAGGGCTGAAAGGCTAAAAAATCTAGACCGACCTAAGGGTAATCCCGCAGCCCAACTCTTATAAGCAACAATAGTTATCGGATTCAAGATAATGCATTATAAATCAAAGATGCTACCTAGCCCCAAAAATGTCAGAAATCAATCTAAGCATAAGTCTGAGATTGAGAAGTTCATAACCATTATAATCACATTAATATTATGCCCACGTTCACTAAAAATGCAAGTATGTATCACATTAACATCCCCACGCTACAGTTTTCGAGCTTCCATTTATCTTGGATCATGGATCATAAACCGACCTATGAAGAGATACTATAAAAAGAAGTCTAGGGACTCACGCGTGAGTTTCGAGAATAAAGACCAAAATTCAACTAAAAAAGAGGTGAGGAGAACATTGATATCTTTCTTTTAAAGATATATATATTTTTTCGATTACAAAAAAATATCACTAACTTAAGCATCAAAGGTTCATTTCTAGGATCACTAGCGACACGTACTTGACTATTTTTTGAGTGCAGAAAATTTTGGTATATGAAGAAGGCACCTTAATGATTACTTTTGCGTGAAGATCATTATTTTTAGAAATATAACTCCTGGTCAACATTCCTTTAATTGAGTCGAGGACTTAAGATAAAGAGTTTAGCGTCGTGTGTGGGAAAAAATGCAAATAGTCATGGTGATGATTAACTCACATTTGAGTATGAAATCAGCTTTGAATAAGGGCGCGATATGCTGCCGAGATGAAAATTTGAGTATCACGAGGAGTTCAGATCCTTGAATTTGAATTTTGATTAAGGAGCATGAAGAATAAGATTTAGAATAGAGAAAGAACTTGGAGAATGAGTTGCAGGAAAATAAGAAAGAGTTAGAAAAGGTCGAGAGAGAAGGGAAAACAATGAGGAAACTGTTAAAGGAGTTCTTTTAGAGTCGTGATATAATAGATGGAAGTTGGGTGAATATAGACTATTTCAAATCTACCAATGGTCCTTCATGTGCCTAGAAAGTACCTCTTACAGATATAGGCAGCAAGGTCAAGAAGCAAGTATACTCAACAAGAAAGCAGAAGTGGTCACAAAATAAGGATCGATCACGATCAAGAAATTATAGGTCGCATGTTAGAGCAAATAAGAGAGCACTAACTCAACCACTAGTAGAAGATTCTAATCTTTTGAAGGCTTAGGCAAAAATCAACTCTAAAGATGATTTTGGATGCAAACGGTGTCTACTATCTTTTAAAGACAATATAGAAAAATTGAAAAGAGAGTGAGGGTAGTGATCGAGCTTGGGAATTTTCCCTATAGAAGAAAGTAACGAGCCTTGAGTAGAGATTGTGGAGGAGAAACAACAATAAGACACCCTAAAGAATTTACCCCTAGAGTAGTAGCGAAATTTCCTCTAATGGACGAGCCTATGGACATAGAGCTTTTAAAATCCTTTATGATGCCTTTATTTCCGATATACAATAGGACAACTGACTAAATCATCATAAAAATTTGGAAACTAAGCTCCTGAGAATTGCATGGTTTTAAGAAGACCAAATATGACGATTATTCCATATTGCCTTAGAGGGTCAAGCTCAATTTTGGTATATAAGTTTGAGGGACAAAAGTATCACCTCATACGATAAGTTGACAAGATGATTTTTCTAGCATTTCAGGGGAACTTGTCAATTAGTAAAGTGTACATAGACTAAAGATAGTTAGGCAAGAGATGAGAAAGTCTTTAAAGGATTACTTTAAAACATTCCATGAGAATGTAATTCAATTCAGGGTCTTTGATCTCCTTGTTTCCTTAGAAGTAGTGAATGAAGGATTACAATTAAACAAGTTCTACTATATATTCTAATTGAAAACCATGTTCTCAGTTTTACATTTGCTTATGAGTAAGCTTTATACTACATAAGGATAGAAGAGGAAAAGAGCGCAAAAAGGTTGGCAATTATAGAGTCCTGGGGGGAAATCCTCTAATAGAAGATAATATCACGAATAAGGGAGAGAACTCTACCTCGCCTCATAAAATTTTATAAATTGGAAAGACCTTAGGATAAAGGAGGAAAAATTGATAGGCCAAGGATGCCTCCCATAAGAGTTGCCTAGATTCAAGTAAGGATAGTTATATTTCCTTTAAAGTTTTCTTTGTTATTATCTTTGATGCCATCAAGGATAAATTATGCTTTAACAAACCAAATGTGATTCAAACTTCAACATCTTAGTGAAATAAGAACAAAAAATGCGAGTCCTATCAAGACTATGGTCACATGATAAGGGATTGCATTAGCTTGAAGAAGCAGGTCGAGCAGTTAATAAGCAATGGGTATGTTGAAGAATGTTGAGTTGATTTTGAACGTACAGAGGCTACAAAGGCTAGCAATTGAGAAGAGACTCTTCCTTACTAATACCAACCATGATAATAATTGATGGACCAATACTAGCTAATGACTAAAATAGGCAGAGGAAGAATTATTCTTGGTATTTTATAGTTGGGCATCATATGATGTATAGTACGCCTGCATATTAAAAACCCATGATTTAAATACCCTCGATCATGTTCACCAAGGAGAATGTAAGGGGTCAGTTACTCTCATGATAATGCTTTATTAGTTACAGAACAAGTGTTTGGGACAAATTAATAGGGTATTAATTGAACCAAGGACCTCGTTGGATATCATCTTTAGAAAAAGATACTAAATAAGCTCATGATAAAAGATTTGAAGATTGAGAGAACTCAAACTCCCATATATAGATTTAAGGATGGTTGCGTAATACCTATAAAGATGGTAACATTGCCATTATCATTGGGTGAGAAGTTATATACGAGAACCATAATGGTTAGTTTCATGGTTGCGAGCAACCATTTCCATAAAGATTCTCTTAAGGGAAGCTTTTATGAAAAGTTCTAATGCATTGATGTTAATCCACCGTCTTAAATTTAAGTTCTCCATTGGAGAATGAGTGAGGGTAATCTCAATGTACTAGAACATAGCGAGAAATTGTTATGTGATCTCGACTAAGAAGAAATTATGCATAACTACTATAGATTAAAGAGAAATGGAGAAGATAAAGTTACAAGAGATAATGGAGAATCTGTTAAGCGTGCAAGTAATTGAGAACAGGAGAAAATTTAGTTCTCTGTTGAAGAAGTTCTCAAATATCTTCTCTTAGACCTATAAGGATATGCTATAGATAAATCCATTACTGATCTCTCACTGTTTTACCACCAACTCGACATTTAAACCTGTGAAGTAGAAGAGGAGAATTTTTAATCAAAAGATGAATGAGACGGTGGCGATAAAGGTCAAGAAGTTGTTGTCTACTGGTTTTCACTCGAGAAGTTAACCACTCGATAATACCTAGAGAATATATGGTGTTAAAGAAGGCTAATGGGAAAAAACACATGTATTTAAACTTCATATATTTAAACAAGGCATGTCTTAAATATAGTCTCCCATTGCTGAAGATTGATCAATTTGCGGATTCAATGGCTAGACATTGCCTCCTTAAACTTTATAGATGCATTTTCGGGGTATAATTAGATAAGGATGGTTGTAATAGATAAAGGGAATGCATCTTCATTACACACAAAGGGACCTGCCCTTGAGAAAGTGCTTCTACCCTTCAGAATGCAAAGGTGGCGTACTAAAGGCATAAGTGAAATAATGAGAACTACATACATTTTTCTAAATGTCGTTTTCTATATATGTTGGCCTCTTTTCAAAAATTCAAAATTTTTCCAGGAGAACTTCTATTTGAAGAGGGTGCAAATTTCAAAAGTTTCAATTAGTTAAGTTGTAATTCTTGAGAATAAAATTCATTAGTTTCAAATACAGATAAGTCGATGATCATGATTAATATCCCCTAAAAATTTCAGAAATAATTTCTCTCTCTCTCTCTCTCTCTCTACCTCAAAGCACAGTAGGAGCAGTAAAAGCAGAAAAAGGCTTTAATGGCCGGAGACTGCATTTAATGTGAGTGTAGACTGTTCAAAAATCTACTATTATTTATTAGTGTTACTTGGTGCCAATAGTTAGCCAATAGTATCATCTCCGTAAGATACTAGAGGTAATTAGCCTGAGTAAGTGAGGTGAGGATTAAAATGGCTACAGAGAAATTAAACCAACTCTGTAGAAGTTTGACAATATCGGTTGCAAAAGAGGAAGCAATAGAACTAACAGGCACGTGAAAAATGAAGGGAGAGAAACTAAAATCAGAATGTCTGATGGGGAACGTTATGTCAAGCCGTGTTGTAAATAGAGAAGCTTTGATAAGTGCCATGAGAAATGTGTGGAGACCAGTAGAAAGCATGTAGATCGAAAGTTTGGGAAGAAATAAATTCTTGTGTTATTTCATGGTAGCTGAAGTAGAAGGCAATTAATGGCAGAGGAACCATGGCACTATAATAAATCTCTAATAGCTCTAACAGAAATCGAAGGTATGAGAGAGGTTGGTAGCCTGTCTTTTACTTATACAACTTATGGATACAACTTCATAATATCCCAATAGTGTGTATGCATAAGAGCACGGTGAATATGATGGGAAGAAAAATCGAATAAGTAGAAGAGGTTGAAATAGATGAACAAGGGAGCTGTATAGGGAAATTTTTTCGGCTTAGAGTAAAGATAGATATCACACAATCTCTCCGCATGTTTAAAAAGATCAAAGCGCCTGAGAATAAAAAAGAAGTGGTAGTACCAATAATTTATGAGAAGCTCCTTGATTTTTGCTATCAATGTGGGAAAATTACGCATACGCATAGATATTGTAGTGTCTTCATAGATTGAATTCATAAAGAAAGTAAATGCATATTAACGGGAGGCGAGATATAATTTGAATATGGAGCATGGATGGGAGTTGGGGCAATGGAGAAATATATGAAACAGATGAGAATAAATGAGAAAGGGAGTAGGGCGATAAGGGAACTGGATAGAAGGAGTATAGAAAAAAAGAGGATGAACCAGAAGTTGAAACTAGCGAAGAAGAAAGATAGAACTAGAACTCGAAAAATGTGAACCCGGTGAACCCAAACCAGCAACGGGTTGAGTTTAGATCCGAGAAGAATAGCATAGGTGAAGAGGGTGGCTTCTCGAGGAGCATTAATAAGAAATAGTGATTGATAGAGGAAATGGTCAGAATATTATTGTCAGACAGAAAAACATTTATATTGATAAGGAGCAAAGGGCGGCTGGAGAAAAGAGAGAGGGAAGTGGATGTGTGAAAGAGAAAGAGGGGAGTGAAATTGGCGAAAAAGCTGATAAGCATATGAAAATAATTTTGGTCCATGGGAGGAGGTCCATGCAAGACCTAGGGCAAAAAATTAAAGAATGACATGGGCTGGACAGATTAAGTGGTGGGAGGAGAAAATAGAAATTTAAGGCTAGAGAGTTGGGCCAGGGAACAAAAAACCCTGAACCCATATTAAGAAAAAGGAAAATAAGTGAGGTGGTATAGGAGGGACCGAGATTAAAAAAGGAGGGCAGCAACAGAGAAAATAAAATTCTAAATGAAATGATGAGGGTATTAAGGTGGTGGAATGGAAAAAAATAACTGTTAACGAAACGGCCGAGGCTGGGACCCAACCCCGCCCAAAAATATGATAATACGAAATTGGAATAATTGGGGCCTGGGGAACCCTCAAACTTTCTGAGTACTAAATAAAGTTCTCTAGATAAATAAGCCTCAGATGGTGTTTTTGTGTGAAACAAAGATAATGGAATACAAGATGAGGCAGGTAAGGAAAAGAATTAATTTTGATAACTGTTTTGCGGTTAATAGAGAAGGATTGAAAAAGGGGTATTGCTTTACTTTGGAATAATGAAGTTGATGTGTCCTTAATTTCCTATAGTCGAAACCATATTGATGTTAGAATCCGAGAGCCAGAGAGGAGAGATTAGAGATTTACGGGTGTGTATGGGCTTCCAGAAATGAATCAGAAGAAATTCACCTGGGAATTAATTGGAAGATTGGCCTAAAGAGTAATTTACCATGGTTATGTTGTGGGGACTTCAATAAGGTCTTAAGGATGGATGAAAAATGTGGAGGGGGACTCGAAATACAGGTGCTGTGGAGGGTTTCAGAGATGCAATAAGATGCAGTGGGTTGGAGGATATGGGATGGAAGGGCTTCCTGTTTACTTGGTCAAAAAAGAGAAGTGTCCTTGAAAGAGTGGAGGAGAGACTTGACCAATTTTTATGCAATAAGGATTGATATAATTACTATAGGAGATGGGATGTGTATTATATTGCAACTACAAGCTCAGATCATTGCCCTATGTTTTTAAAGGCAAACAAAAGAACCTAAATGGATAGGAGGAAAAAATGGCAGGCCTAAAGAATGGAGCAAGAAAACTTGCGGGAAAGAAAAAAGAAGATTGAGGGGTTTCTCAGAGAGTTGAATCAGTGCTTGGAGCTAAACTGATAGTATGACCAGAACAACAAAGTTTCAAAGCTTGAAAAGTAGATTGACTAGTTATTAGAAGAGGAAGAAATTTTCTGGAAACAAATAGTGAAGACAACTTGGCTTAAGGAAGGAGATAGAAACACAAGGTTCTTTCATGCAAAGGCTAGTCACATGAAGAAAATTAAACCATTCAAGGCTTAGTGGATGAAGTGGGCAAGTGGGAAGAAAACCCCGATGGGATGGCACAGATTCTCACAAGCTATTTCATGGATTTATTCAATACTTCTAACCCTTCAAGTATGTAGAGAGAAGCTGCCACAAGTGGTATTGAAAAGAAAGATACTGATGAGATTAACAAAGACTTGACCAAATCATTCACTAAGGAGGAGATAGTGGAAGCTGTGTGGCAGTCTTGCCCTTCAAAGGCACCTGGACTTGATGGACTTTCTGCTGGATTTTACCATCACCATTGGAACCACATTGGAGAAGATGTCACAGGTATATGTTTATACATTCTAAATCAATGAGGTAATCTGAAAGAATTAAATCATACTCTACTAGTTTTGATTCCTAAATGCTTTAATCCTCAAAAGCCAAATAATTTCAGGCCAATCAGCATTTATAATGTAATTTATAGGATTATTGCAAAAACTATAGCAAATAGGCTGAAAAAATGGTTGAATTGTTTGATAACTCCTAATCAAAATGCTTTTATCCATAATAGGTTGATAAGTGACCATATCATCTTAAGGCATGAGTGCTTGCATAAGATTAAGGGAAAAAAGAAATGAAAAGAATGATTAGATGCGCTTAAGCTTGATATTAGTAAAGCATATGATCGCATAGAATAGAGTTTCTTAGAAATTATAATGGTGAAACTTGGCTTTGATAAGAGGTGGATTGATTTGATTCTTAGATGCATAACATCCACATCTTTCTCCATTGTAATAAATGGGGTTGTGAAAGGAATTTTAAAGCTGGAAGGGGGCTTAGACAAACAAGGCTGCCCGATCTCTCCCTATTTGTTTATCATATGTGTTATGACATTGTCTAATTTGCTGCACAAGTCAGAAATTGAAAGGCGGATTAGAGGGATTAGATTCAGTCATTCTCTATTTACAACTCACCTATTTTTTGCAGATGATAACTTAGTCTGTATCAAAGCAACTACCCAAAGCTGTCAAAACTTAAAAAATCCATTTGAGTGGTATGCAAATGCTTCTGGGCAAGTTTTTAATTATGATAAGTCATTAGTCTTCTTAAGCCTTAATATGTCTACTAAGTAGGTCACAAGATTGAGAGATATTCTCCAACTAAAAGAAGTTTTAAAGAATGAAAAATACCTTGGCTTGCCATCCATGGTGGGGAGAAACAAACAGAAATACTTCAATGAGGTGAAGTTGAAACTTGCAAGCAAAGTTAGCAAATGGAATGAAAACCTTTTCTCTAATAGGGGAAAGAAAATTCTCATAAAAGTTGTTGCCCAGGTAGTGTCAGCTTATGTTATGAGTGTTTTCAAGTTGCTATGAAACTGGTGTGAAGAAATGCAGCGATTGATTACTGACTTTTGGTGGGGAAATAATGAACAAGGGGGAAAGAAGATGCACTGGACAAACTGGAAAAAGCTATATGAAAATAAGTGCAGAGGGGGTTTAGGATTTAGGAACCTGGTATGCTTTAATCAAGCTTTAATTGCTAAACAAAGTTGGAGAATCATCCAATCTCGAGAATCCATTGTAGCAAGGGTCCTTAAAGCCAAGTATTTTAAGGATAAACATTTTATAGAGGCAAACTAGGTTCAAACTCCTCATATATTTGGAGGAGCATTTTGTAGGGAAGACAAATTCTGGAAAGGGACACACGATGGCTTGTTAGGCAGAGAAGTCAGATTAACATCTATGAGAGTAGCTGGATTCCAAGAATGTCTACTTTCAAACCAGTCTCCCACCAAAGTTTGCCAACAAATAGCAAGGTGGAAATTCTGTTGGATGAGAATAACAGATGGAATAAATATCTTATAGTGCAACACTTCAACTCAGAAGACTCCAACCAAATATTAGCAATTCCCTTTCCTGCCAAAAAAATATGAGGACTCCCTTTGTTGGCACTTCAATAGGAGAGGAGCGTATACAGTAAAAAGTGGTTATAGGGTGGCTTGAGAAGGAATCCAAAAGAATTTAGCAGAGGCTTCTAATTCTATGGAGAAATGGTGGAGAACCCTTTGGAGTACCAAGGTTTCTTTGAAAGCCAAAATCTTCCTCTGGAGGTTAATGTCAAATAGTTTGCCTACAATAGAAAATCTCCACAAGAGAAAATTGACAGACCAACCTATATGAAGCAGATGCCACAAGACTGTTGAATCTAGTTTCCATTCTTTAGTTGGCTATAAGATGGCAAGGCAAATATGAAAACTATCCCAATTTGCTGAGGTAGTAAAAAGGCTGCAAGAGATGAAAATGTGGGAGTTTTTTCAACACATAACACTAATAACAACAGTAGATGAAAGGGATAGAGTAGTCATAATTTTATGGGCAAGTTGGTAGCTTAGAAATGGTTCTATTGTTACTGGGAAGAATGTAAACCCTTTGGTGTTACTAGCCAAAGCAGAGGCCTATTATAATCTAGTGAAGGGAAGGAAGAATCCAGAAATTGCCTTAACCGTGTGGCTTTGCAGAATAAAAAAAGAAGCGTGATTAGTGTTCCAAAGGAAAACTATAGAATAAGGACATATACTGCCACAAGCAGGAGTGATGGCTATGCTGGCTTGGGAGCTATAATTCTAGACTGGTATGATAACCTGATTGTTATGGCTACTGACTGGATTTTGCTAAGCAATGATGTAAAAAGAGCTGAGGCAGAGGCAATCAAACTAGCTATGAGAGTAACAACCTTTTTGAACATTAAAATTGCAGTTGTAGAAGAATGTGATAGCTTTGATCACAAAGAAAATCAACACATTGAAAGAGATAAAACGGACCATTAGGGAGATCCAAGACAGCCAAGCTATTGATAATCAAATCTTGTATAGTTTCATTCCTGGAGCATATAATAGGGTGACTCATTTGTTAAATAAAAAAATTATTCACCAAAGATGTAATTGAATTTGACTGGACCACTTTCCTATGGTCCCTTGGTCTTTTATAAATTTTTATTTATTAATGCTTAAAAAAAATACCGACAAGTCAATAGCGAAAAGTTGGAGGATCAATGTTTCCTATAAAATTCATTTAGGGCTCAAGGGCCCAAAAATCAAGGTTAGACTATAAGGACTCGAGAATCATAAAAATGTCCAAAAACTCGTGGAGGTATAACATTACACTTATGTTCTCTATAAATGTGAGCCCATAACCAACCTACGGATAAATACTAGAAAATGAAGCCTAGGGCTTGTGCGTGAGGTCCAGGAAGAAAAAAAACAAATTAAAAAAAAGGCAAAAGTGAACATTACAATTTTTATTTTAAAGATATATACTTTTTTTTTGTTACGAAGACAACTATTAACTTAAGTATTCAAAGACCCATTACCGAAATCACTTTAACATGAAGAACAATGACAAAACTATCTCCCAAATTTTAAATTTGCTTCAGTCACTCTTAAATTTTATATTTTGTTTAAAATTATTCTATTTTTAATTAGTTATCTCATAAAATTTGTATTTCTTATTTTAACAACATAAAATTTTATACTTCTGAACTTAATAGGGATAGAATTAACTTATTTGTTTTTTTTTTTTACAAGTTTTCTTATATTTCTAAGATTAAATATTACAAATGAACTTATTCGTCACGCCTCTTCATAAACTTTTTTATAATAATTTCAATTTACTCCTTTTGAAATTATTTTCTTGTGTGATTTTTGTCAAATAATCAAGCTTGTAACCATATTTTTATTTATGTATATTTTTAAGTGAATTTAACTTTAATAGTTAATTCAATATAATTTTAATGATTCATAATCAACATAAATAAATTTTATGTTTTAACATATTGCTGAATACAACTTCAATAATGTATTATTTTATTTATTTTTATTTTTATTATTTTCTTATATGATAAGAATACTCATTATCTTCTTATATAAGGTGCACCTTTTTTTTTAAATTAATTATTCTTGTATTGTTAAGACTTATGAAATGATATTGAAAGAAAAAATTAGTCCAGTTGAAAAAAAAATTCTTGTTGCATCACTAATATTAAAGATCATTGTTTTTTTAGAAAAATATAACTTTTGTGTTCTTTTGGTTAAGCCGAGAACCTAGATCAACAAATTTATATATAACTTTAACAATTAATTAAATTTTTTTTAAAAATAATTTCAGTATCATTTTTAAAGTATTTACTCTTTCAAGTACTAAAGATTTAAAATTTGTTATTGTATTTATTAGAAATAAATTACTATTCATTATTTTTTGAAATTAAATTATTTATCATTGATAAAAGATTTTAGATCCGCATCTTAATTTAATAGTTATTCAGCTCATATAATAATATTGATATTGAATTAAAAAAGCGACGAGAAATTACTCAGCATATCGGCTCAAATCGAGCACGTGTAGTTATTTCACTAGCCGCGTCACAAGGCGGTGAAAAGTCAAAGAAAGCGACATTTGATCGGAAAACGAGTTTATTATCTCCCGCTTTTGCCTATCAAATTAATCCGTATTCCAATCATACTCGCCAAAACAAACATACGACGTGTCTCAAGCTGGTAAGAAATGACACCTTGTCCTCAATGTGGGCGAGTATCAACATAACCTACTCAAGCGCGTGGCATGTTTCATTTCAATTTCCGAAATTGGATTGCGTTATATAAAAGGTATAGACTCTAGAATATAAGAATTTTATTTAAATCAATCAGTATCTACTCAGAACAGACAAAAGAAATTCACACTACAGCCGTCGGATTTGGTCTTTTGACGGTGCAGCTAATGTACGGTTGCGATGCATTTAATAGCGGCGGGCAAAAGAGACTGTAACGGGCCTATAAGTAGAGGATCCACCGAGCCAAAACTCGATATTCACTTCTCTCTCTCTCTCTCTCTCTCTCTATTGAGTATCTCCTTCTCTCTGTGACGATTGGCGCACTGTAGGGTTTCTTCGAATCAACGCCTACTCGCGAGATCCAGGTTTTGAATTGGGTCATTGTGAAGCAGGTTTCTTTTTTGGGGATCTCTCTAGGGTTTTTATGTTTTTTTTTAATTCGAAACATTTTGGATTTGATTCGTTCGCGTCGACGCAGTTTATTGTTTAGCTTCGACTCGATCTAGGGTTTATGCTAATGGGACTCTAGGTTTATTCTTTGAAGTGATCAATTTTTTTTTTTAATTATTCCTTAAATCTCCAAATTTGAGAACAGATATTTCATTGTTTGATACGTGATGGTAAGGGGAGTGGTTATTTATTTTAGCAGGACGTTTTGTCGCGCACCAAGTGTTCGAGGAAATGCTTGAGAACACTTGGGGCGTGACAATAGGGTACCCTGTTCGGTTTCAATCAGAAAAGTAACGAAGTGATGGTTTTATCGAATATTCAGTCAATCAAATATATCATTGTTAGAATTATGAATCAAATGGTGATGTGGACATTCAGGGATTGATATCGCTCGTCAATAATGAGAGATTAGAAATGAAAAGTTAATATTTTGGAATTGATATAAAACCCGATATATTTTTGTGGATAAAGCAATTGCTGGTACTGCTGGGTCAAGTATCAACTTTTTACCTCATTTTTAAAACTTTTTAATAATTGAACGAAGTGAGAATCAAATAAGTTGATGGTTAAGGTTGATATGTGCAGTTACTGGAAGGTAGTAATCTTATGGCACCAACTATTCCCATAGACTTTGTCGGACAAAAGCAATCGAAAAAGTGTTTGATTCCACAAATGATGGGGAAATCAAGAAAGTACTCTAAAGGGCATTCTTCTGGTTTTGTTCCGGACTACCGGCATGCTGTTGAGACAATGGCTGAACCTGAAGGGTTTGGCAGCTCGGGAAGAGTTGTCATGGAGATGACAGCTTCTGAGGATTATTGTGCTCCAAAAAGGAAGTGCATTAGTTTGAATGTTGATGGTTATGATAGTTTTGGTGTGCCTATACAAGTCTTGACGCTGTCAAAGATGTCATGGGCTGAAAGGAAGAGTTTGAAACGGAAATTGAAAGTGGACCTTGAACAGGTTCAAGTACTTCAGAAGAAAGTCGCTGCTCTGAGCTCCAATGTTGTATTGTTTCCTAGTGATATTCGGAGTTGTAGTGATGGGCAAAAGAGGCCTCCATTAGAGAGTTTTCAGTGCGGGCCATCTGAAGTATCGACTGCTCCAAAGGGTAAGAAACGGGCTCCCCCGGGGCGTAATGGGTCCCAACCAAAAAAGTCCAACTCTGGGCGTTTTGAATCGGTGAAGCTGGCTGCAACAGTAAATGCTTCAAGTGTGATGTTGATGAAGCAGTGTGAGAATTTGCTTAACCGTCTGATGTCACATCAGTTTGGATGGGCCTTTAATACTCCAGTTGATGTGGTGAAGTTGAACATTCCTGATTATTTCACTGTCATCAAGCATCCTATGGATTTGGGAACGATAAAGAGCAAGATAGCTTCAGGTCAATATTCAAGTCCTTTGGGGTTTGCTGCAGATGTGCGTCTTACTTTCTCAAATGCAATGACCTACAACCCACCAGGGAATGATTTCCATTTCATGGCTGAGACAGTTGGCAAATATTTTGAAGTGAGATGGAAATCTATAGAGAAGAAGCTTCCAATGACTGCTGATATTCAGTCAGTGCCTTCAAGAGCAGGTGTTATGACAGAAACTGAAGCCAAGACTGGAACGCCACCCATGAAGAAGAAAAATATTTCATCCAGTGACAATAAGGTCAAACCTGAGCCTGGTAGACGAGTCATGACTAATGAGGAAAAGCGTATTTTAAGCACTGAATTGGAGGCTTTGCTTGAAGAGTTGCCTGAAAACATTATTGACTTCTTAAAAGAGCATAGTGCAGGCGAGACAGGTGAGGATGAGCTGGAGATCGATATTGATGCTCTCAGTGATGATACCTTGTTTCAATTACGGAAGCTTTTAGATGATTATTTGCTGCAGAAACAGGAAAAACAGGCAAAACCTGGACCTAGTGAAATTGAGGTATTCACTCATTTTTCATGCTTGCTTGCTTTTGTAGTTTGGAGATCTCATCCCTTAACAATATGTGATGTATGCTTGAATCTTCTTGTGAATTTTCTTGCTGCAGATTCCTAATGAGTCTGGGTTTAGTAATTCATCAATGCAATTGGGCAGAGGTATACTTCTTGCTCATCTGTGATATCCTGACAGATTACTGATAGTCAAATAGTGAACATATGTACTACACATAGGATTTCTTTTCCAGTTAAAAACTGATGCATTATCTATTTCTTCAGGCAATGGTCTGGTTGACGAGGAAGTAGATATTGTCGGTGGTAATGATCCTCCTACTAGTAACATCCCTCCTGTAGAGATAGAGAAGGACGATGCTCACAGAAGCAGTAAATGTAGTAGTTTAAGTAGCTCCAGTAGTGAATCAGGCTCTTCATCAAGTGGTTCGTAGTTCTCTGAAACTTGTTTATTCAGCTTCTCTTTCTCTTAAGTAAACTTCTAAGATCAGAGTGTGTTTGTTGTCTATTGTTGAAGGTGAAGTCTTTTAATTTTCCCGTCCTGCCTGACAATTGTTTATAAGATCGGCAACCTGTTCTAAATATTACAGTGTCATTGTTTTGGTTTTTCTTAAACTTCTCTTATTTTGATCAGGCTTTAAATATTTTTTTTTTTTCTCCCCTGCTATCATAGAGTTAACCTTTGGAGCCTTGAACTTCCTGCCATACTTGTTGCCTAATCATATAGATTACATGTTACTTGAAACAGATAGTATTTTAGTCTAAATTTATTTATTGATTGAAGTTATTTAAATTTTGCCATCTCTTTCCTTCTTTGAGGATTGACTTAAGTGGCTTGAGAGCAAGAAGTTCTTCACCCTAACTTCTCTGACACGCTTTTTAGACGTATTCTGTCTTTACATTAATTCCAAAATGAATATGATGAGCAGACACTTGGTATGTATACTTTGGGGAAGTCAATTCAAGTATTGCCTTCAATAATGATATTTATTCATCTTTGTGATAAGTTTTTATCATACAAAGAAGAAAAAAGAGGTTCTAGGATTGCAAGATATAGTTTATATTTAATCAGTATTCACCGAGAAAAAGGTTGACAAATGAATATATTCTTTTTTTTTAATTTCCTTTTGAGCTTGTTGGGTGCACAATGTAATGAATAGTTAAAGCTCTGCCTCCAACTATTAGAATTAATTGGTAGCTTATTTGTCACTGAATCTTAGAATTTCACCTAACACTTTTGGCTTTTTTATTTATATGAATGGAGCTACAGTAGTTATTTATGTAGCATAAAGAGATAAAAAAATCCTCCTATATTTTGTCTGTTAGAATGTAATTTGCGTTTCATTTTTCAGATTCGGATTCAGGCAGTTCGTCTGGCAATGAATCAGATGCAGCTAAAGCTTCAAATATTGCTAGTGCAGCTAAGGTAACCCTTAATATCTTAAAAAGCAAGTAATTTTGCTACTTTAGAGTCTCAATGTGGATTCAAATTAGGGGGTGGAACCAGGATTTGAGTTTTGGGGGGCAAAATCATAATATAAATTTTTAAATTTAATAAAATAAAATAAAATAATATTTTTGTTACGAGTAATGCTAGACATCTCAAATTAGATCCCAAAAGTGATGTGTCAAACAAACATTGGGTGTAATAAATAATTTTGAAATTTGTACTATTTCACCACCACATCACTTTTGGGGTAAAATTTTGGGATGCCTAGCATTATTTGTAATAAAAATATTAATTAATTTATTTTATTAAATTAAAAAAATTATATCATGATTTTGCAACCACCCCCACCACCACCCACCCCCTGACTAGCATTACTTTTTTATTACATGTCAATGATAGTGAACTGAAAAAAAAAACTGTTGTTGGGAACTTTAGTATAATCTTAAGAATTGTTGATGATGTATAGATTTCTGAATTTTTAATATATATTTTTTAAATTAATTAATTGTAGATGGCTTTCTCATAGAAAAAAATAAAATATTAAACAATAAACATGTATTATATTATTTGTAAAAATAAATTTTATATCTTAAAATTAATAAATTTATTTTGATAGGCATTTTGTACTAAAAAAATATACGTATATATACATATATATGCACAAATTTAAGGGAAACTGTTGCTGGGCTTGGGGCCCTGCTACAGTTCTGCCACTGATTCAAATGTTATGGCCTCACTCCTCTCTCTCTTAAATGTTGGTAATAATTGGGCTGAGTACTTGTCTTTTTTGTTTGTATGTTTTCCTACTTTAGGAAAAGTTAGATTTGGGAGAAAAGTTAGATGAGAAGAAAAGTGATGCTGGTGATACAGAAATCCAAAAATGTAAGTTCTCTAGTGCTTGAACAGATATTCACTAAATGTATGTTTATCTTTCATTTTATTTTACCTGAGGTACTTTCATGTGTTTTACAGCATCTCTAAATGGTGTGGATCAAGTAGAGCCAAATTCCCAGGGTAAGCCAACTGCTACTGAGGTGGATGGCCATCAAGAGGGTAAGCATAATGATTAAGAAGACTGTATGGTCATTTCTTTGCATCATCTCATCTATCATGCTGTATTATAGGGGAGAGTGCTGCATCTGAGAGGCATGTCTCCCCGGGAAAGCTCTATCGTGCAGCATTATTGAAGAGTCGATTTGCTGACACCATTCTTAAAGCTCGGGAAAAAGCACTTGAAAAGGTTACTACAATAGCTATATTATTCATGTGTACGGCTTTATATTCTTCCATGAACCTCACTTCAACTGTGATAATTTACATTTTGTGATGTGTTGGGTCCAACAGGATGAAAAGCATGACCCTGAGAAATTACGAATTGAGAGAGAGGAGCTTGAAAGGCGGCAAAGAGAAGGTGTGGCTTTATAATATAACCTATAACTGTAGTTGGACATGCATTTGTTTTTCAGAGATCCTCAAGATCTTTCTTTTTGATTTTGGATACTGAAGGATGATGGTCTTTTTCTCTCATTTCTTTTATTGTTTTCATAGAGAAAGCTCGACTTCAAGCAGAGGCCAAGGCTGCCGAAGAGGCTCGAAGAAAGGCTGAAGCTGAGGCTGCTGCTGAAGCCAGAAGGAAGAGGGAACTTGAGAGAGAAGCTGCACGTCAGGCATTGCAGAAGGTAAAATGGATGCATTGTGAATTTGTAAAAGGGCCCAGGCCAATGACAAACCTTGTCTCAGAGTGCAACAATAAAAAAATTTCAAATTTGTGCAGATGGAGAGAACTGTAGATATCAATGAGAACAGTCAGTTCATGGAAGATTTGGAAATGCTTAGGACCACACAAGATGAACCTTTACCAAGTTTTACAGAGGAGACAAGCCCAGAGCTTGAAAATGGGTTGGGTAGTTTTAAATTCCAGGGGAATACTAACCCCTTGGAACAACTAGGATTATACATGAAGGTGGATGACGATGATGAGGAAGAAGTTGAACTGCCTCGTGTTAAAGAGCCAGTTAAAGATGTGGAGGAGGGAGAAATTGATTGATCCGATATCTTTTCCTCCACATCTCTGCCCTAGTCGAGGAGTGAAAACAGAATGATGATTTTGAATTTCATTACTGTGCTCTCGGGATATTTTTTATGATTCCAACGTGTTTCAGCTTTGTGGGCTGCAATATATGTTAACCATATCTCATGATGTGCACAAGACCAAAGAATGGAGATGGATATCGTGTCACATGTTTCAGGTTCAGTTCAGCAATCCTTTAGACGATACAATTGACACAAGTTTGTAGACTGGACGTGAGGTGATAAATAGACATACTTGTGTGGTTGATTATGATGTGGGGTTTGGATAGAAGAGGTCTTTGGAGTTAAAATTTTTTTCTCTGTAAAAAGGAAATTTATATTTGTATTAGCACACTGCAATAGAGAGTTGGGGTAGGGGTTCTTTTTTGGGTTTCTGCCTTTCCTTTCTTAGTTGCCTCAAATAACTGGTTATTGATGCAGATCATATTTAGGGGGATTCAAACTGGAAAAGAAGAAAACAAATTTGACTAAAAAAAAAAAGGAAAGGAAAGGAAGAAGAAAAATCTTTAGAGAGAGGGATCTTTTCCTAGTTGTAAAAAGTCAGGATAGAGTTGAATTGAAGTGAGATTATTTAGGAGTTGGCTTTTCCTCTTTTATTTTTTGGTGGGGTTGTTACTCATGTGAATAGTCATAGAACTTCTGTTCCCCTTATTCTTATTGGAAATGATTTTGTGATTTTGATAAATTTGAGTTGGCTTGTAGTTAAAAATGTTGGTCTCACTCGATGCTCTTAAAATATCACATGGGTTGGGCGAAGTGTTCGCCTTTAGTGTTTGCTTTTAAATTAATTGATCTGATGTTCTGATTGATATCTGTGTTTTGTGATATGTTCAATCTCATTTTTTTCTGTTTAATTTTACTGGATTTAGAAGGATCTTGATATATGTCATAGATTTGATTATGATTAGATGCGATGGATTAATTTGATTGTAAGCCATGGATTCTGAAGATTTTTCTTTCTTTATCGCCGGCTTACCTGTAAGCACGTGCACGCATAGGAATAAAAATGTTGATCAGCAACTTTTCACTTACATTCTGTTATCGTTCAAAGGCATTAACTTATTGTGATTTCATGCCCAAGGGAAGTAAGAAACAGATATTTTCTTCCCTAGAGGTTACTGGAGAAACATACTGCCTGATTGCTAATTTTCTGGTGATGACTATTCACTATCAGTGAAAGATTTTTGTAGCCCTCAATGGTATTTTTATGAACTAAAATTTGTTTTAGCTTCTGTTCTGTTGGATTCACTTGTTGAAGAATTAAAGCTGGCATGGAGGCATGTTAATTAGTAGGAATAGATGAGGATGTAGCTCGTTGTTGCCATCCTATGAAAAGACTTTCAACGAGCAGCAGCAGCATAAATGAAAAAATTTCACTGGATATTTAAACAGTCGGGCAATGATACAAAATCTTCCTCCTAAGCCATTCTTCTCATTAACTGCAATAACTGTACAGATAACAAAATTTCTACTTATTCCCACATAATATATCCCTGTTACATTTAACTCTCAAACATGCCTTCATCTGATATGATAGAAGATTCGGTCCCATTAACTAGAGGTTGATCTGACAAATCAACACCAGACTCGGGATGCTGTAATCGTAGTCATCATCATCTTCATCCCCATGATCACTGTCAAAATCTTCTTTAATGGCTTCTTGCCTAACTCCTGACCGAGCTTCTATCTGCATCTTCTGCTTGATGACATCATTGTAAGACATTTCGTACCAAACCATGCCTTTGCCAACAATAGACTTGTTGTGGGCATCTTTGATTCGCTCTTGCTTACTCTTCTTTGAGTTTTTGGGTTCTCCACAGTAGTCATATCGGTACAGAGGATTTGTAGGATCATATTGATCCTTCCCAAAGAAACTGGCTTCTTTGTACCTTCCTGGCTCTTCCAATGGCAGACCGAGAGATTGTAACTGATCCAGCTTGTGACTTGAAAGTTCAACTTCGTCGGACAAGCCAATACAATTAATCAATATGCTTGTTCCATTCAACAAAAATCATGGGAAGCTAAACTAAGTTCCATGGAATTATATGTTATTTTCTAACCACCTATTGTGGTATTAGAACTCAAAATTATGAGGCAAAAATCTAACTTGCTCGTAAAATTTAAGAACCAAGAACTGGAGTAGTAACTTTCACCAATTTATTTGGTGATTTAATTTAGTTTACTTCCTGTTAATGCAGTTGAAGACCAGATTACTTGGTTTACCATTGATAAAATTTGAGATGTTCATAAGAGTTAGCAGAGTGGTGACATTACATGCAATCCAGTGTAGAATAGAAGGATTTGGCAAAGGCAACCAAAACGAGTCATGAACATACCAACTTATATCTCTGGACAAAGCTTCTCTTTCCTCAAATGACTGACGCCAATGAAGGAAATCATATTCATCCATTTCAATATTTCTTCTTAGTTTGTCGATTTTATATTCCTCTCCTCTCTCCTCGGCTTCCCTTCTCAATTTATTGTGGTGCTGAACAGAGGAAAAACCAAATTAAGCTTCTGAAGAAGATGCATTATTCCTTTCACAAGAAAATTAAGGCAGAAGAGTGAACATGTTCAACAGAGTCTTAACCAACTAATTATTTAAATCTTGCAATAACAAAAATTGCTAATTTTTTTGGAAGTATCAATATAACCTTGTCAAATACTTTTACAGTGCCAGTTTGAATATCACATAGAATTTATCAAATGGAAAAAAAAATAAAAACCATGTTCACAAAAAATAAAAACAATGAAAACCAAAAATAAATTGTTTATGATACTGAATGATGAAACAAACGAAAGATATATAAGAACTGAATAAATCAAAAGTGCATGATGAAACCATGTACATGTCAAAAGGATAAGCACAACATTATGTTTCATACTCAAGATGCATATAGAAAGCATTATAATCTATTTTGATTATCCTGACAACTAAAGAACTCTCGGGTTCACTTTTACAGCCAAAAGTTGAGTAAATAAGTATCTGAATGCTAAAAAAGAACCAAGTAAAATTGTGTAGCAACTTGCAGAACAGACATTTTAAAGACAAAAGACAGATTCAATCTCACAAGAAGTACCAACCATTCAAAAGGAAAGAGTCCAATAAAACTCTAGCATAGCTCTCAAGTATTCAGAACATATAAAAAGTTAAGGGGATAGTTGATCTGATGCTCAGCAAAGGCAGCTTCCAGATCAAGTTCTTTAACACTTGTTTTCTGCCAAAATAAATAGCATCACAAGAATGCACCAAAATATATTCCAAGAAAATATCCACACAAAAAAATGCTTACCAGAATAACTTTTGGCAGCGAGCTATTCTTATAGTAAACTTGTGTATGCTCAACACTGTTTTCTTCATCGAAATCTTCATCATCAGTTATCTCTGATAATTTTTTGCCTTTGTATTTATCAGGATTAGCTTCCAAATCATCCAGAATCATTTGCTCAGCATTATGGATCTGCCACAACTGAATAAGACAAAAAGGCAACAATAAGAACAATCATCTGCAACTCATAAACGGTAGCATTATGACAGCATAAATGCCACTTAGCTGACACAAAAGCAAGCATTCAATAAGAGGGGGAAAAGGCAACATAGAAATGTCTAAAACTATTCCAGAACTTTAAATGTTAAAAACATGGGAAGATCATTTCCTCTCCTAGCAGTTATATGTGGTATCATCAAGACACCATAAAGGGCCAAAAGAAAATGCTATTCTTACCACACTGATCTCACAAGCAATCTTTTTTCTGTGTCAAGAAGGAATAGCAAACTACTTAACAGAAGTGAAAAGCTTGTTCTAAGAGCAATCGGGTGTGGCACCACACAAACCAAAGAAACTCAATTGCCTTGGAGATAGAAGTACGGAAAATAATCAATTAATCAGCAAAATATATTTCCATATAATCCTCTAAGATAAAAAAATATATAGGTTGTTGGGCAACTAAAGGAATGATCATACATTTCAGCTAAGTTTGCCACTTCCATGTGCTGCAAAATTATGGACACCTTTGTGCATGTTTTTGTATCATAGCAAACTCCTGATGAAAGTCATATTGGAAAAGATGTTTCCATGTGCAGTTCACAACTTATAACCTAGAATGCCAACTTTTCATAAAAAATTCTTTGCTTGTAAGTACCTTATCAACACAAGGGTGATTTGACAACAACGGTTCCTCTTCTGGTTTGTCTCCAGGATCTTTTCTAGGAATAGGGGGTCTTCCACAATCTCGCTACAAACAGAAGTATGACAAATTAAAGGCACAAACATGATATAAAACCTAAGATCTTAAGAATCATGTAATAAGCCACATTAGGTAAGCACAGTTCCAAAGAAAACAAAATGCCTCAGAAACCTAATGTTTTATAGTAAAACTTGTATTTCAAGTTCATGTAATTATAAGCACCTCTCTTTTAAGAAGCCAAAACCTTCTTCTTTACCCTTCCAACCAAACCAAACAGGCAAGGGGACAAGACCTATCAACTAATCATTACATATCCACAGGACACTAGTTTAAGAGTCCCACATCCAAGTGCAAGGAAGATCATTTTGTGACCAAAATTTTAGTCTGGACTACGTGCAAAATAGAAAACAGCCAACACTCCAAAAATTGTGAAAGTATTCCCAACTGACTCAAGGTAAGAAGAATACAGAGACACAATGAAGCACAATTTTAGTCTGGACTACGTGCAAAATAGAAACAGCCAACACTCCAAAAATTGTGAAAGTATTCCCGAATGACTCAAGGTAAGAAGAATACAGAGACACAATGGAGCACAATTTTAGTCATAAATAATCTGGGATATCTGCCATGTAAAAGCCATCAATGACTGTTACAGCACGCATGGTCTCGACATGAAAGAACTTTGTGATGTGATAAAAGGAGTATCTTCATCACGATGAAATATTGGTGGAAAGTCAAATCTGTTAAATCTGGAAGCATGGATACAAATGTCAAACACCAATGAGTAGGCACACAATGAGTAAGAATTCTCTAACAGCTGCATTGTGATCATGAGACTAAATAGTGATTTATCTCAAAGATTAAAAAAAAAAAAGCACAGCTTTTAAAGAGAGAAAAATAGTCAGATACATAATTTGCATACACCAGGTAATCAATGTTTGGATGAACAAAACACATTTCAATAGGAAATCGAAACCGATAAGGATCTCTTTTTGCCTGTGAAAGAGGCAAATCTATCAGTTAGTCCACAAAAACTATGACACTGATATCTTTTATGATTAGCTAATACAGTAGAACCTCATAAATTATGCTTGATAAATTAATAACCTTGATTAAATATATATATTTTTTTCGGGTCCCGACTTGGGGCCAATGTGCTGAATTAACAATTCAATAAATTTGTAAGATAATAAATTATAGAAAAATACTTGTAGTTTCATATAGAACCCATTTACTACATAAATTAATATACAACTCAATTCTTATGATATGTCCACGAGGCCTTCTTAAAATATGCATTCAGTGTTGCTCTTTCATCTTGAAATTGATATCGACTTGGATCTCATCTTTAACATGTGATTAAAAGTTCATAAAATAGAATAATGTAGTACATTAAACAATGTAATGTTAAATTTTTGAAAAAATAAATATTTTAAAAAACTAGATTCATGAATTTTACTTGTTTAAACAAAATATATGGAATATAGTTAGTTTGTAAAACAAAATATTTAATTTGCTTAATTACAATAAAAGGATATTACATATAATATTTTAGGAAAATAAGGATTATCTTCATAAATTAATAATTTATTAATCAATTGATTAATTAATATTATTTTCTTGGTCCCAAAAGCGCATAGTTTATTGAGGTTTTACTGTAGTTATTGCCTAAAAGGAGGAAGTGGGAGGAAGAAGTTGAAAATGACAAGAACTGCAAAAGTCCCATCAACTCTTGCAATCAAATGAGTTATCAAAGCACATTGTAAGTACAATTCCTGAATTGGTTAGCTTATACGAGTTCAGAAAGCTAATTTCTAGAAATAAAACTGGACATTTGACCTCCCTCTACTACAGTGGCACTAAGAGTAAAAGCAATGTCTGTCTGAGAAGCAAAATTATAAGACCAAGCGTCAACAAGAATATCAAGCAACATTCTGTCAAAAAAAAGAAAAAAGAAAAAATGATGAAGACAACAAGAGACGATGCTCACCAGAATTTCAACAAGGACATGCATGCCAACTTTTATGTGATGACAGATCCAATACCAATCATTGCCTTTAATAGGAACCCACCTGAAACACAGAGAATTGTGTGAATATATCAGGATGATTTATTAGTGAAATAACATAGCTAGGAAAGGCTATCTGATTGATGCTGAATTAGCCACAATAGGGTGAGATGACTCAGCCTTTGGAGGCACTTTGTCTGATATTTGTTATTTACATTTTAAAAGGTATGAGCAAAAGTTGCAGACATCTTTTGATTATCTCCTAATAGCTTGGTTAAAAAATCATTTCCTCTACTAGATTACTAGATTACATTAAGCCGTTTTCTTGAATTAGCCACTTCAACTCTAACTATAAATGATAAGTGGAGGTAAATGAAAATAACAATATATTGAAGGAGGTTGCACCTTATAGGTACACCCTGTCTAGCATAAAAAAGAATAGGAGGTAATGATTACAACTCAAAAAAATTCACAATACCTTGCATACCAATTAAAACTAGAAAGGAGCAGAACATAACAATAATTACCCATCATATACACCTCCGATATCTACAAATGCTCCTTGATATAGGTGTAAAGTAGTCACCTTGCCTTCACAAATCTGCATAGAATTTCACATCACACCTTTTTCATATCACTGATCTGAAAAGAGTATCAACACAAAAAAATTTCAGGAGATGTTATCATATATCTTCATCCCATATGTTCTTCTATGGACAAAAGAAATTCCACAAAGGAAGGGGATAGAGAATGAGCCAAAAACTCTACCTGCCCAGGATAATAAAATGGAAGCTCATACTGCAAAAATTAATAACAATCAGTAAATCATCATCCTAAAACTTGAATTGGCTTTCAAAATTTCCTAAATTAAATACAAAAACTTGAAACTCATCCTACCATGCCCTCTTTGTAATGTTGGCCTCTTTTCCTCCGGCCTGGATAGTAATCTTGGTCGTACTGCCTCAACACAATAAAACTAGTGCATTAGACTCATGAATTAGCCACTCTAGCTTCTTTACAATGCCAACTAAATAATAACAATAAAAAATTTCCTCCCAAATTTGTCAAACAAACTAAAAGGAGAAACTTTGTTAGAGTACCTTGTAAGACTCCTCCTCCAATCTATCTTTATTTGCAGCAACCCACTCATTATACTGCTTCAGAAAAAACTCGATACCTATCAAAACAAACCCCTTCTTTCTCCATCTTCGCCACTTTTTCCAGCTCCTCAATCGCAACTCTCACATTCTGCATCTTATGCGCTTCTCTTATATACTCAAGTTCCTCTCTATCCACCTCCCATCCCCTTGGTGGCCAATCTCTTGGCGGCACGTGTCTCACCACCAACGGCCCCGCCCAAACAGTCTCCAGCTTCTTCGGAATCTCGCCTTTGATTTCGAACTGCTTTCTGTACCACTCGTCTTCGCTAATTCCCATTTCTTTCATCTTTTAAAGTCTATATGAAGGCTTCAGCATTTTAAATGCTTCGATGGCTTCGAGGGATTGGAGCAGGACTTCTTCACCTTCGTTGAGGGATTTGCGCGCGAAATCCGCTTCAGGAGTGAGGATTTCCTCCCATGGGGCCCACCCTCGCTCAATTCAGTTGCAGCGCCGGGCCTCGTCCTCGGTTTCTCTGTCTTTTGGCCCGAATTGCTCGAGGAAGGTCTCGTCCACGGGGAACTCGTCTAAGCTGAAGCATTTTGGTGGGGCCGACTTGACGGTGGCGGTGGTTGTGACGGTGACACGGCGGTTGTTACGGAGGAGGGGACGGTTGGGGTTTAGGGATGGTGAAAAAGTTAGAGCTTTGGAGGACTTGCATTTTGAGAGTGTGTGTGGAAGTTGGGTGGATTGTTTGTTTATTATCTAAAGCCTTTAGGAAGGAAGAGTTCTTATTAACAAACGATGTTGTTTATCTTTTTCTCCTTTTTGTTAACAAACGATGTTGTTTACTTTGTTTAATTTATGGATAATCTAAATGATTTCGTTATTCTTATTGAGATTTGGATTCTCTCAATTTAATTATTTTAAACTTTTTTCTTTCAAAAGAAAAATATTTTAACTTTTTAACTTCTAGAATTTTTAATGATTAAGATTTAATTTTTATTTATTTTAAGCGTTAATTTAAGGTCTATTAGTTTTTTTAATTGTAATTAAAAATTAAAACGTTTAATAAGAAAAATAAAAATAAATTGAATTTTAGCTATTAAAAATCTTAAAATTTATATGTCACAATCTCCTACAAATTATTAAAAAAATGTACAAACTTTTAAAGTGTAATTAAAATTTAATTTGAGCTATTAAATATGCACTGATTCAAAAATTATATAAAATATGTTATATATATATATATATATATAAATTTAATCTTGTCATTCAACTGCAGTTAGTGCTAGAAGAACGGTTAGAAATAATAATTCTTTTTTGAATTATAATTTTATATTTTACATTTTATATATTTTAGCATGAAGTTATTAATCTATATAACAAGCGATCCAAGTTTTATCTTAATTAAGCTTTTAAATACAATGTAAATTTTATAATGATTCAAAAGATATTTGGTCTTTTTTTATAAAAAAATATTTGATTTAATGATAAAAAAATTTACACTACATTTTTTAATTAAAAATATATTTCAAAATAGATTATGAAAATTTTAGACGAATTAATGGAAAAAAAAAGAGAAAAACATCGAGGAATTGCACGATTGAACATTGGTTTACACTACTTCGATGGAACATTAATACATCCTTTAAACAATAATAAAATAAAAATACTCTAGAATCCAAAATCTAAATTACCAAGCAAATATTGGAAAAAAATGTCGATTGGGCACATGATTGATGATTTTATATACCCATACAAAGCTATGTTATATTAAAAGAAAAAGAAAGAGGATCTTTAAGGATTCAAACAAGATGTTTAGCTATAAAAAATAAAAAATAAAAAAACAATCACGGCAAATGAAAGATGTGATAGCTGCCCACCACTCCTTAGCCGAACGGTAAATAGTCTCAACTCTAATTTAAGATTCGAGTTTTCTACCATACATAAATAAGAGTAATTTTATTTTTACGGAATGAATTTGGTTTTTTTAGTCTAAATTTATAGGTTATGTTATAACAAATATTATTGTTGTATATTTTTATAAACTTCTAATTAATTTTTTTTAATAAAATGTTGTCATATTAAAAAAAATGTGATAGCTAAGAGTAAAATTTGAAGCTCTTGGCTTGAAGTATGATGGCCCTTAACCCACCGATAGGGGCCAAAATCATCAAAATGACACCGAGGATTATGCAGATCTGGAAAATAGTGAGAGGTAATATTAGATTTGCTTGCTTCAACAGAATTAAAGATGGGAATTTAGAGAATTTTCGAACACGATGAACATATATACCCAATTTGCCATCCAGGATAAGCTAAATCTTCTTGGTTTGTAGATGGCCAGCCAAATGATGCAAGGGAGCTGTAATTAATGTAATAAGACCGTGTTATAAAAAAAGACTATAACTACAAAATTCCCATAATGAAGAGAAATATAACATAACAAGAGTCAAAAGATTTACGTAAAATGTTGTTGGAGCAAAAGCGAATCCTCCGAAGAAGCTGAGAAGCCCACCAAAGAATGGGAACGTCATTGCAATGAACATGGTAAGTGCTGCATAATTTCCAAAGATTGCCATTGTTTAAATAAATTAGTGAAACGAAATGTTGAAAAAATTTTGACTGTGAATAATAGGGAAAATGCTCACCAACATATGAAGTTCGCGTTAAGAAGCGGAGAAGCTTGGATGGTTTGAAATGCAACTTCATTACCAAAAATGATTCGGCCATGTCAAATGCTGGCATCGCAAAAACCTGATAGCTCCCAATGACATGAACAACAACAAATAGGTTAGCAGCGGCAACGAGCCAACGAGGCTTTTCTAGGGATATGAGGATGTTGTCCTCGACTTCTTTGCCAAACATCCTGTAACCAACGAAAGCAACTGGGAAATAGCACAGAGTAACAACGATGTAAGCAACCACCACTCCCTTCCACATGGGTTTTTTGGATGGTTTCTCAGGAGTAGAAGGGATTGAGGCCTGAATCTCCAAGACAACATTGTCGCCAGAGGCAAAAGCCACATCACCCAAAGCACCAAAGAAGTTGAATACTCGTCCAGTTGTGGTTGACGCCTTGGGACTATAATCTACATTTGGCTGAACCCCTTTATGAGCTGAAGCTGCCCTAGCAATAGTAGAGTAACTGTGAAAAAAAAAAAATTAATATTTCATGTATCAGCAATTTCATCACCTTTTTTTCATGGAAAATGGCAGGTTATGGAATGCATATATATTAACCTCAAGGACATGACAGCAGCTGCTAGAGAGACGGCGGTGATGGAATTGAAACTGGGGAGATGAGAAAGAACAAAGTGGACAGAGGCAAAGATCATAATGAAGTAGGTGGTTTTGATATCTTTGCAGCTAGAAGAATTGCAGATGGAGTCATAAAACTTCTTCAAACTTTTGCCGCCGGTGATCATATACACTATGTTGACACCAACTTCGACCATTAGTTGTTGGGGTACAACGATCCAAAGCCCCAGCTTTTCGCCAAAAGCATGCTGTCCCAATTCATGGTACCTGTCGAATCTTTTCCCAGGCACCATCTCGTGCATTTCCACCATTTGCCATAACGTGTATAGAGAATGATCCATGATAAAATCATTACAGTAACACCAGGACCCCTAAAATAAACCAGAGCCCAAATTTCAATTAGCAGACTTATATTGATACGATCTTAATCTTGTTTGTGCTTGTAACACAATATTTGCAGTTTTCAGAATGACATAAAGGATGGAGTCTCAGGGGAGAGCATTCATTCAAAATTGTTCATGATCTTACTTAATTTGTTGCCATCCCAGTCCTTTAGATTTTGCATGGCTTGCATGAAACTACCCTGAATTGACCTGAAGCTCGTGAACTAGACTCATTCTTCAGTTTCAACATGTATATGTCTCGTAAAATTCTTATCGTGTTAATTCTTTTTTATGTTCTTAAAAAAAAAAAAAAAAAAGAATTCATCGTGCAAATATTAAATTTGAAAAAAAAAAGTTACAAAAATCAACATCTACTGTTCCAGATAAATTTTCTTTTTAGATCTAAAGAGTAATGAAAAAAATAGTTAGTATATCATTATATAGTGCATGAACAATGAGTTACCATCCAAGTTGAGCCATGGCATAAGGGAGGCCCAAAACTCCAGCACCAACCATGGCAGTGACATTGTGGAAAGCTGAGTACCACCACTTTGCATTCCTTGACTTGGTGATCGGAAGCCAGTCGTTGAGATCCCTCCCATCCTCTGTTGATGCTTCTTTCTCATCAGTTTCTGTATCTACCATTCTTTTTTAATTGAATTACTAATACACCCGAAGAATCTTTTTTTTTTTTTTTTTGGGTTCGCGAAACAAACAGCTGGATCAGTTGATCATGAATTTTAATCCAGAAAGTTTTTTCGAATAGCAGATGAAGTATCTATCTGAGTTCGTAACAGATCAAGATTTTGTTTCCCATTTTTATAGGAATACATGGGAGTGCATGAAACTCCAGCAGAGTTTTTGTTTCCTGTTGAAATTGAAATTTGTCTTTGGGGTCGAATTCTTTCTTTCTTTTATCCAAAAATATAATTAGGCTTCACTTGTGCACAGTACTAAATTTTGCGAAATGTCATTCTGAAAATCACGTGTAAGTCGGTAAAATTCGTGGAATTTCAGCGAAATGATTGATCCCAAAATTTGCTTTAACACTAGGCATACACCACACGTATATTATACAAACAAAAACAATGTCATCATATTTTTTGTTCTCCCTGTTTACTTTCATTTTATTTTTTTTTTATATTTACTTTCCTAATTAAGGATTACTTTTTTTTTTTAATTAATTCACTGATGTTGCTTTGAAATAGGGACGGATGTCGTATTTTAAAGAGGCAGATTTCGTATCTTTACTTTGTTATTTATAAATAAGAAAATTGAATACTGTCATCAGTTACAAATTAAATATCCATTCAAAACCTGATAGTAATGTGCAATTTTCTTTCTCTATGGAAATTCCTTCATTTCACGCATACAATCCGACGATGTGTTGAAAGCTGTCTGTAGTCCATTTATGATTTTGATAATGAACCAGCAAACAGAGGTCAAAAAGAAAACTATAAACTATCATCATCTCCAAATCTTATTTTTTTATTAACATAAAGTTGATAATTGATAAAATAAATCTTCGCCCTACATAATTAATATTAAACGCATCACCGAACCAAACCAGAGCATGAGACCAAGCTCTTTTAAATCGACTCACAATCTTGTACTATTCCAGTTTGAAATTGAACCCTGGACGAAATTACTAGTGTCAAAACAGAGGAAGCATGTTTAACAAACTTACCTGACATGCAGCTCCAATACGATAAGACATGTCAAAACATAGGAAGCAAGCGCATTGATCACATGAGTTAGCGTGTGCTTTACGACCTAACCTTTCTTTCATGGCAGCATATGGTGTAGCTCCACCAATCGACCTAGTTTAAAATGTCAAAAGGTATTTGAGGGTTAAAATCCAAACTGTACAGAGTGATGTCAGTAGTTTACCAATTCTTTACGCAAGTATCGCAAACGATTGAAGCTAAAAATACATTTGGTTACAAAGGAGGAGACCCCCTGAATTGATTCTCTGTTGCTGCCTCCATCTTTCCAAGACATAATCATCATCATTCTGAGGTTTGAGATATTTATCCATATCGAGGTGTAACCTTGTCGTTCCATTTGGAAAAAAATGGCTTTGGTAACTTCCAGGTTCTTCATATTTACTATCTTTATCTCCTCCAAAATTTATCAAAGATCCATCAATAACTCCAGGCCTCCAACTCTCACAGCTGCTGGTGGAATGGTAACTTAAATCTTGTGCAGTTGATTCCTATTAAATTAGTTGGAAAACAAGAAAAGGTAAATCAGAGAAACAGAAGCAAAAAAAAAAAAAGAAAAAGGAAAACTCCAGCATGATCACTTCACTAAGGTTACCTGAGATGCATCCCAAAATTTAGATTTTGGAGTTGTTTGTGGTTGTGTCTTACTTTTGCAAGATTGAAGAGAAGCATCATTAGTAGTCTCCCACTGCAACCAAGGCAGTACAACCCCATCCATTTCAACAGGAAGAGGCTTGGATGTTGCTGGACTATGAAAAGTTTCTGTCTTTGTTATTCCTCCCAGAGTTGAACTTGTATCACTCCTTTCTCCATCTAATGATGAAATATCCGTATCTTCTACGTTTGAAATGAAGTCCTCAATATATTTTTCTGCCTCTTCAGTCAACCGCTTAGACATCCTACTTCTGTCAGTACTCCTCTGCACGACAAATTACACACATTATTTACACAGCCAAAAGAAAACAATCATTTGCATATCCTGCAAATCTGGCAGAATGCAAAAAGGAGATGGTACCTTTCTGGAACGAGATGGGTTTTCAACATTTGAGTTATTTGGACCAGGAAGCAATTCCTTCACAATCTTAGAAAGCTCCCTACCACGTCGTTCCTCCAGCAGTATTTCAGCTAATAGATCCTGTTTACGCTTCTCTGACTGCAGTTCAAGAAATAAGATCCATCATCACCTCAAGGGTGCTACAAGGCCTAAAGTCTTTAATGAAACTTGATAAAAAGTAAACAAATAAATCCTCAAACATTTTTCTTAGAAAATAAAATCACAGAAGCAAGAAGAGTGTCTTCCCAGTCAAACCATGGGTCATAAAAAAACCCTTTAATGGATAATGATATTCAGCATTATTAATTGTCTAAATGATATTCAACATGATTATTACCAATTTACAACTTTAACAGGATACAAATTTTATTAACATGTCAAATGGATTCATGCAAGAAGAATAATCCTGCAGAACTAGGACAATTGGACATTTCATACCTGTTCTAGTTTAGTTGCAGAATTCCTTCTAAAAGGAGAAACATTCTGAAGAGAATCAAAATTTTTGGACTGCAGACAATCGTCATTTGTATTTGTTTTGCTCATTGCCTGCAAAAGAAGCAAGGAAACCTAACAGTTTCAGCAGACAAAACTGTGGAGGCAATGTATTGGCAATGCAAAGCAGGTCCAGAGGACAGACTTGTTCAAGTTCCATCCTGATCTCTTCCACAGCATGTCTAAGTTCTTTCCGCATTGCATCATACAACCCATTGTTTAAATCATCCTCGGCGGGATGTTCCACCTGAGGTATAATACAGAAAACAAGTGAAATATGTGGATAAAATAAACTAAGATGGTGCTCATTGCATAATCTTCATCTTTTATGAAATATCTAACCTTTTGTGCATAAACTGCTCGTATTGTCTTCTCCATTCTACTTCTGCTGCTCTGAGTATCTCTCCCTTCATCATCAGTTAGGGCAGAAGACTGACTCTGGCAGGTCCATAGACATTTTAAATTTGGTTCAGTTAAAAGGCTTTCAACAACATTATCGAGGATCTTAAAAAAGAAAAAGGTCAATGAAACCAAGGGTCAGCCAAAAATATTGGAACCATCCTGTATGTTAGTTTCTTTAGTATTAAACCCCAATTAATTGTTGGCCTAATGAACAATGATGAACAGAAGTTACAACAAAAGTTTCCAGAGGGAATAAATGATACTTACAGAATAGCCATCATTGTACTTCAAGTCTCTTTGGCTAAGAGACCTTCTCAGTGCTGGTCTATGATTTGTAGATGCGGGCCTATGTGTTAAGGGCTTCTGACCATAGCCACCAATATTATTCTTCAGACTAGAACGGTTACTTGAATTCTGAGAATGTTCTAGATCACTCTGCCATTTACAAGAACAACATATACATTCCAATTAAACAATCATGTTACTGCATAGTCGACTCAATCTTAGTGTTCGAATTGAATAAAACCTTAATATTCAAGCAGATCAAGACGCACGTATGTTACCAGGAAAACAAGAAATCCTCGGCGGGCAAAAACATGATAACAATAACAACATACAATTGGACATGCACAGCCCTCAAAAGATAATTAGAGAACAAGTCTTTATAGTTTACAGTTCCCATCCAGTCAAGGCTTTATAGTTTACAGAACAAGAGCACATTCAAAGACCAGCATGCAAAAATTCCTGGGGTCACTGCATTCCTTCTCATTCAGTTCTTCTAGCTCTTGTATCATTCATTCACATTCAATATTTGCAAAATACAGTAATTAAACTGTCTAAAACACTCCATGAATTTTCTAATTGGGTCTAAGACAATCAGTTTAAACAGTAAAACATATGAAACGAGTGTACAGCTATCCTTATACATGGAAAACATTTGTGCTCGGTTAATAAGTAGATACTAAATGACAGTTAAGCTCATCATGTACACAAATGATAAATGTTATTATGTTATGTGAACATCTTCCGTTTCTTGCACAAGGACATTGATAAAACTCGCATTTGAAAGATGAAATCAGTTATTTTAACAACCAAAAACACACCTTATCTTGCTAAAGCACTGAAATTTCTCTATTCAAAAGAAGCCCATACGACAGACTCAATTAAACCATAATGACGGATAATAAATTCATTATTATCGAACTAATCAAACACTAAAGGTTGAAACGAAGAAAACAAATCCAAAGTACCGAATAAACAAAAAAAGCATGCAAAGTCACCTCTGAATCGCTAATCTGATGCCGAACCACCGAGACGGATCTTCTCCTCCTCGAATTATTATTGTTATTATTTCCCGAAACTACCCTTGGACCACCAGAAGAATCGACTCCGTTGCCTTTGGCTCCCTGCCTCGACACCGACCTCCCTCGCCTCATACTCCCCCCGCCGCTGCCGCTGCTATCCCTACCATCATTTCCACCAACTCTGACGTTATCGTTTCTCGAGGCCAACCTTCCACTGTGGCCGGATGAGTCGAAGAACTCAATCGAGAGATCGTCGAGGCTGATCTCCGGGAAACCCAATCCTCTATGCTTGTTGACGAACCTACCTCTAGGAGTCTCCTCGGAAGAAAAGGCATCCTGCGCCGGCAGAGGTCGGGAGAATCGGCTTAGGCTTCTGGAGCGGCGGTGAGCTGTGGAGCTCCGATTGGTGGAAGAGGAGGAGGAGTCATCGGTGGTCGAGTTGCCAATTGACGTTCTCTTCGTTGTGGAATTGAAGGCCGATGTCGCCATTTTCGGCCGAGAAAATGATAAGAAAAATGATCAATTTATTGGATTAGGTGCATGTAAATATAAATACAAATGTAAAAGTGAGAAATGTGGAGCAATTAGGGACTAAATGGGGCGGTTTCCGCGTATTTAATTTGAATAAAGAGAATTAATGTATTCTTATTTATATAAATGAAGAAATAGAGAAAGCTCACAAGCAGAAAGCCAGAAAGAGAGGGTTTGCACTGTGATCGAGAGAGAGAGAGAGAGAGAGTTTTGAAGACGAGAGATTGGCGGTGAGAACGAAATATAGGAAAATTTGAAAAACGGACTTTTTTAAGGTGTAATAAGAGGGCCGTTTTAGCCCTGGTCTTTGGTTGGAAATTTCGACTTTACTCCCATTGACTGCCTGCCTGCCTGCCTACTTGGTCTCAACGTTCTTTCTATTTTTGTTCAATTTGCCCAGCTGAATATTTCTGTTACATGGGCATTAATTTTTTTTTTGGGTGTTTATATACGATTGAATTCAATTATCATGGTTATATTTCTTTCTTTTCATATCTTTATGAACATGAATGAAAATACGTACACGATCATCTAGGGGTCCGGTACTGAATTATTTATATAAATTTAAAATTCAAAATTTTAATGTCGTATTAACAATGTACATCTGGCTTTCTACTTAAATTTTTTTTTAATTTATAATGTACCAACAGTCGTCGTCCTCATTTCGCTCCTGGAAGAGAAAGAATACGGGGCCAATCACTTCCACATTTCTTATGATTTTCATTAATTTCTCAACCATTTTTTCCTTGTTCGTACTTTTCCAGCCATTTATACTCATGCTTACTTCATTATGCAAGAAGTCTGTTTTAGTTTCAACGTGCCATCCAACCCAAGAACTCGAAACATTTTAGTTGAAACTAGATTTTTACTTATTCCTTTTCTCGACTTTTGGGGGAAATCACGACTTTTGTTTATTTAGAGAAACCAATACCACATTGAGCCAGAGAGGTACTTAAAAAGTAGAGCTGTTTGATAATATTACTTTCCGCTCCACAATAAGCGTTCTACCTACTGAACACCTACCCACTCTACAACAACTATAGAGTCTTGGCATCCTCTACATCAACGCAAACAGACCCTTGATCTGTGAACTGAAATGCTCCCTTAAAATTTGTAGTTTGCAAACACTAACAAATGATATTCTATTGCACTCGTAAATTAGATGAGAACGAGAATCGGAAATCAAAGTGGAAAAAGTCTTCAGTACCAACTAAATGGAAGATGCAAAAGCGAAGTTCCAACAATTCAACTCATCTCGCGGACAAGACAAAAGGGTAAACCACCCCGACTCTCTTTTGATACAAGTAAAGCATAACACCCTGCTATGCAAGTAAATGCTCTTGCTATATTGTCTTCAAAACAATTTTATTTGTGATTCTCAGCATCCTCTACATAAGACAAACACAAACTGAGCAGTAACATGCACATCTGGTGCCAGGCAACTTACTGGACCTTTGACATGTGGACAATCAGATCAACCACTCGGGTGCTGCAAAACGTGATGATAAATTAAAAACATTCGTATCGTAGAGTAACAATCAATTGAACACTTGGGCTACATGAATTAGACATTTATTTATGCTCGCCCATCAATTAAATGTTAAACTGCAAAACTGTTATCTTACTCTTGGCGTATTACTTTGCACTGTCAGAAAATTTTACTTTCATTTGGTTATAGAAGAAAATTGCAGGATAAAAGTGATCAGAATTTTACCTGTAGCCCCACTCATTGTCATACCACGAGACAAGCTTCACAAATTTCTTGCTCAAAGCAATACCAGCCTTGGCATCAAAGATGCTTGACCTGGATAATTTTTAACAGAAAATGATAATTAATCTCTCATTTGGTCATTTTTTGAGGCTGCACTATGCAGTCAGTAAAAAGGGACTAAATATAACCATGTGCATATTTGTTTGTTAAGGCCAGCTACCCATTACAATATAAACCAAAAGGTGGAGCCATGGAAAAGAGAGGAAAAAATTCAATCTGAACACCTCTTGTAACACTCCAATTCAGTGTCTCAATCACAAGACACAAAAGAAAAGCTCGGCTTGAGTGAAACCACTAGTATGTACATGCATTCTTACCTGTTGTCACCCACAAAATCAGTGGAAACGACATCATCCTCAGTGTATCCCAAAATACCCTTCAGCTTCCCCTCAGATTCCTCCCTAAGAAACACACACATACATATGATTAGATTTAAGACCGTGGTAAAAGCCAAAAGATAAGCTGACAGAAAGAACCACAAATGATAGTAGTTGAATATTTCGAGCACCAAAAGATTTGCTAAAAACCAAAGTCTTCCAAGCAACACCAAAAATTTTAGGCAAAATTTATTGGCTGAATATCTGTATTGACTTGGAAAAAAAAAATGACGAGTATTAAGAAATTTATTTAGTTGGGCTAGAGTTGAGTGTTATATAACTAGAATTAAAATTCCTAGGTCATATTAGATTTAATATTCTCCAAGTCCTGCATTAGAATTTGACTAGGATCAATATTTTCTTGTGCACTAAGTAAAGACCTTTAAACTATAAATAATTAGTTTAAGAGCATCTATTCTTATCTAAGAAGACAGTCCTGTATACTTTAAAAAGAAGTTAAGAAGATTCTTCATAAAAATTTAACGATTGAAGAAGTAACTTTTTAAATTGTTCTTAATACAATTCTTTTTAATTGTTCTTTAATACCATGCATTAATAATATCATTAAAAGTATTAAGAAGAATAAGGGATTAGATTCTTAGTTCATTGTTCTAGGATAATTGGGCATGATGTTGGGGAGCAATTAATTAAGAAAATTACATAGTATAATAAAAGAAACAATGAAACCTTACAAGTTTAACTCATGATAATATCAAATTTAAAGAATTGTTTTGAATTTTTTGTCATGAGTAGATAATATCATATTTCGAGTTTTCTGTGTGCTAAAGATGAGTTGTGTTAATATCTTTATATGGTATTCAGATATACATCTAGAGGATTGTATAGAATTTCGTTTCGTTCAAAAAAATCCATGAATTAGAGTTTTAATGAATTTTTGAATCTGACCCTAGGGTATTGGAAACTGTCAGCCTCTTAAAGTGTAACTAAACCACAAGAATTGTTTATATCTTTATATGGTATTAAGATATACACCTAGAGGATTGTATATAATTTTGTTTCGTTAAAAAAAAAAAAAACCACGAATAAGAGTTTTAGGGAATTTTTGAATCCGACCCTAGGGTATTGGAAGCTGTCAGCCTCTTTTAAGTGTAACTAAACCACAAGAATTGTTTTAACGGACCAAAACGCCTCAGAAAATTATGAAATTTGGTATAGAGATTCCTGTGTCTCTAATATGACATTAAAATTTCATGGTTAGATTCCTAATTTTCTAATTGTTATGAACTTCGTGGAACACGAGTATCAGCAAATTCTAAGTACCAGAATCTAGAGGTTCCAGAAAGAAATTCATATAGAAATGCAGCACTCGCAGATGATCAGGGTGAGAGTCCAGCTCTGGGTGAAATTATTAACCTTACTTGCGCTTACCTCACACACAATTTATCGCCAATGGGTGATATAGGGTTACTTAATAACAAATTTCTAAAATTCCTACTACTAAGTGATAATTGAGTAAAAAGATTCTTAGTTAATTTGCTTTTAAGTAATTTATTTCCACTATTCTGGCTTTGAAAATTATTGTAATTAAATTTAATTTGTTGATTATTTATTAAGTATTAGTTTTAAGTTTTGCATAATATTCTTTGTTAAGTGTGCATCACTCCTTTAATCCATTCTAAGTTGGGGGTTTGACAATATCAATGAAAAATTAAGATTTGTTCTTACTTGATGGCAGCCTTAATTTCATCGTAAGTAGCCTCCTTCTCCAGCCTAACTGTGAGGTCAACCACTGAAACATCAACAGTGGGTACACGGAAAGCCATTCCAGTGAGTTTTCCATTCAAAGAAGGCAAGACCTTCCCAACAGCCTGAAATAAACAAATGGATGTAAAAGAATAGAATTATTTACGATATTGTGTAAAGAATATTCTTAACAAATGGCAGCATCTAAAAGTGTAATTGTCATATATTTACAAGAGAGTTCTCAATACATTCACAGTAATTCCATGATTCAGATCACTGATCATTCGTAGTTCATAATATTAACAATGTCACTTGACATCCCTTGATCTCATATATATTGAAAAGGATACAAATAACCTTGCTCTAATAGCCAACAGAAGTTTATAAAATGCAACACCGTTAATTAACTCTTACCTTAGCAGCTCCAGTACTGCTAGGAATAATGTTAAATGAAGCAGCCCTGCCACCTCTCCAGTCCTTAGATGATGGCCCATCAACAGTTTTTTGGGTAGCTAAATCAACATAAACAGTAAGCATAATAAATATATACGAATGCAGAGCAGGCTCTAAGTAATAATGAGGGGAAAGCAGCAATGATCAACAATACCAGTGATGGAGTGAACGGTGGTCATCAGACCCTCAACAATGCCAAACCTGTCATGAATGACCTGCAAATGAACACAAGCAAGAACAAGTTAAATGCCAAATAAAACTTATGGCCTCTTAATATGTTAACAGTGCACATAAAAGTAACAACAAGGAAGCATATAGTGAAAGAACCTTGGCAAGTGGAGCAAGACAGTTGGTAGTGCAGCTAGCATTGGACACAATGTCAAGTTCTGGCTTGTACTCATGCTCATTGACACCCACAACAAACATAGGGGCATCCTTGCTAGGTGCTGAGATGATGACTTTCTTGGCACCACCCTGATAAAAAAACAACCAAAGACGATTCCAATAACTAATAGAATCACAGAAAGCCTCATCTGCCACTCACAAGTAAGCATCCCGGTTTTCTGAGAAGCAGAATTACATACAATCAAGTCATATCAACATATCAAATTAAGTATTCACTATGTTCTTTTCTTTCTTTCTTCCTCATTTACAGCAATTCCTACTTGACTATTTCAGAATAGTCAGGAAAACAGATAGTCACATAAAAGCAATATGAAGAATTAAAATGATAGATACATTTTCCACGTCTAAGTACTTAAAACTTAGCGTTGTTTTGTTTAACACAGATTGTACTAGGAAAAGAGTTATGTAAGACCTATGCAATGTGCATATCAAGTAAAACTTGTATAAAATGTTATAAGCATGAAATACAAGAGCTGAATAATTCCATCAACTATCATCGTGCCACATAAATAACATAAGAGAAATTATGAGACATTTGAAATACAAACCTTTAAATGGGCAGCAGCCTTATCCTTGTCAGTGAAGACTCCAGTTGACTCCACAATGTACTCGGCTCCAGTCTCAGCCCATGGGATCTCCTCTGGGTTCCTAGTTTTCATTAATCAATGTGTAAAAGTTAATCATCTTAACTAAAATCCATTCAAATTATACAAGCACACAAGTAAATAGGTAAATGAGCTACGACATAATAAAATTCTTAAAAAATAAGCGTACCTGACGCCAAAAACGGTGACGGGTTTCTCACCAAAGAGAAGGGTATTAGAGTCCTTAACCTTCAATTCATGATGCTTCCATTGACCGTGAACACTGTCATACTTGAACATGTATGTCTACCAAAACAAGAAACATTAACTTAATTACTAAGCGCCCGTTACAGTAAATAAATCTCAGCTAGAAGTAAAATTTGAAGCCAAAAGATAAAAAAAAAAGCACCATGTAATCGGTTGTGATGAAGGGATCATTAACAGCAACAAGTTCAACATCTTCCCTCTGCAAGATCACTCTTGCCACCAACCTACCGATTCTTCCAAAACCTGCGTTATTTTATCAAACATGTGTAAAACAAAGATCAGATCCTTACCCGCAAGATCACATCCAAAGTGAAACTTCACAAGATCACAAAAGGTTAAGATCTATTACCATTGATTCCGATCTTGACCTTCCCTGTAAGTAAATCAAAACAAAACACAATAAAAATAATATAAATAAATAAATCAACAAAGCATTAGATCGAAAAAATGAATACCAACTATCAAATTTTTTTTAAAAAAAGAAATTAAAGTACCCATGATTCTCGAGAGCTAAAAGGTGAGAAAAGAGAGATAAGCTAGTGAGAGTAGTAGCAGTAGTGGTTGAAAGGAAAAGAAATAGGGTTTAATGGAAAGGACCCAGACCGGAGACCGGAACAGCCGGTATCTAGAGCGTAACGTTGTCTAAGCTGAGGTGTAATACATTATGGTCTGCTTATTTTCCGCTGTCGGATTCCGTGATTAGTTACCTAGTTCGGTGTCTGTAGCCGTGTGATCTTGGCCCACTGTGAGGTGTCACGATAGTGCACGGTCCGTGCGATCGCTGTCAAAGTCGAGTGGGTGTTCTCTAGGGAACCGCTTTACGTGATCTTCAATATTGAAAAATGTTCAAGGCTGTTAGGTTGCCACGTCACTATTTTTGTTGACACTTGGCTTGTTTTAATTGACAAGTGGGTGTCTTACCTCAGGTTTCTAGAATTATCGTCGAGCCCAAGACCCCCGTCCACTTGTTGATACCAAGTAGGCTAAAGAATTTTATTTAACAAAATAAATATTAAATTCAAATTTCAAGATCTTTCCCCAAAAAAAAATCAAGATCTTTAGTTGTATAATAATTTATTATATCACCTGAAACTATAATTCGTGGGTATTATTAAAATTGAATTGTACTTCAAGAGTATCTTTTAAAAAAAATTGTGGGTCTGAGATCCTTCGTCACTTAAATTCTTTGTCCACACACCTAACAAGCAGCAATCATTTTCATGGGGTTACAAGCTAGATTATAACACAACAACCAAATTCTTAACATAAGAAAGTTGAAATATATATTATTTTATTATAATAGTAAAGAACTCAAAAGTAGAGATCATGAATTTTAATTTCCAATCTATGGTCATTGAAATGGGCCAATGGTAATAAATGATAAAGCAATGAGGTAATTTTTTCTCTCTAATTTTTCTAGAGATCTGATTTTCTCTCTAGTCTTTTTAGAGATCTGATTTTGTTCGCTCAGCGAACTCTATTTTCACATCTATAATCATGGATGACATTGAAGCCTTATGGACTTCATTTTCCATTGACAATTCTCACAACGAAGAGATCTTAAAGATTCCAGAGGCAGTGATTCAAAGACATCGCTCGACAGCAAAATACGGTCTCTTTGTCAAAATCCTCACTAGGAAAAACTACCAACGGGATGCCTTCCAAACCTTAATGCGAGGTCTCTGGCGGCCTTCCGAAGACCTGAGATTTCGATGGCTAGGCAGCAACAACTTTCTATGTGAGTTCGCGTTAGAAGACGACAGAACAAGGGTTCTAAAGTCTGAACCCTGGATATTCAATAAATCCCTTGTTGTCATGGAGCCTAGTTCAGATGAAGACGTGAATTCGAACCCAACACTCCAATATACACCATTCTGGATCCAAATATACAACGTACCAATCATCCATATGAATGTTGAAACGGCCGAATTGATTGGGAACAGAATAGGAAAATTCCTAGACGCAGACTCAGACGACATTGGCTCTTGCACAGGGAGATTTATCCGTGTGAAAATTAGAATCTGCCTCAACCAGCCATTACGTAAAGGCATTTTTCTTAAACTCGGATCGAATGAAAATTTGGTCTGGCTCGATTTCAAGTACGAGAAATTACCAGAGTTCTGCACACTTTGTGGTCTTTTAGACCATGGATACCGAGAATGCTTAGAACCATTACCAACAGTCTTAAAAAAACCTGGCAACCACCGCTATTCAGATAATATCCGTGTTGTTGGGGGCTACAAACGCCAACACACAAAACCAAAGGACGATCCACGGTCAAGTCCGGTTGGCCACATTAAGGAGGATGTTCGAAAGAGGAAAGCAAGGACAAATGTTACCGAGCCAAGCTCGGAAAAGGATCTCACCGAGATAGCGGCCGACATTGATACCCCTTCGGGAAGTGAGACAGCTAACCAGCCCCCCCTCCTTGTGTAAGCGGCCAGCATGTCCTCCAACCCAATCAGCTGCTAAATGACAATAACGCACGTGCATCACACGGTGAAATGGCTATTAAAACCAATACCGGCTCAAATGGACACAACATGGGCAGGGGTAGGGGCATGCACATGCACAGCACAACAGAGGCAATGGATGATCCCGATGACCCAGGCATGTTACCCCTGAGTGACGGCGCAACTGCACAAATGCATGGAGAAAGAGAAAGATTATCTTTACTTTGCCCATCCCCTAAACCCCACCCCGACACGGAGAAATGGCCTGAGAAAAGCAAAGTGCAAACACGTGATGTTGGGGCCATTCAAATAAAGGAGTTTCGGCAGCTGCAAAGGCACCTGGTGGAACAAGACAGAGTTGCACAGGATGTGGGGAATCGATTGAATAAAGCCGACAGCAACCCTAGTGCCCACCATGATCGTGCAAATGGAGGGAAGAATATTGTTTTTAAACAGGGAAAGCCGCAATTTGAATACAGACCAGATAAGCAGGTTGCTGGTGGCAGTGCACATGCGGAAGCAAGCCCACCGAAATGTTTTGTCCCCCAGGTGCTGATTCCCACCACTGCAAATGGCAAGGACTTGCGCACTATCTCACACCCAAAGCTGGGTGTCTCCCACCCATATTCAGGCACCTTCACGACTGAAGAAACCGGAGAGAATCGAGGCACAAAACAAGCCCTCTCGACCTTCTCCGAAAAGCTGATACCGCACCAAAATATTCCTGACACCACATCAGCTCCCCATGCTCACCCGAATCCCATACTCACTATCCCACACCCAAAATCTCGTGTCTCTCACCCACATGCAGGTGCTTTCGTCGCTGAAGAAACCAAGGGGAATCGACACACAAAGCAAACCCACATGACCTGCTCCAAAAAGCTGGTTCCTCACCAAAAAATCCCCGACACCACAACAGCTGCCCCCCACGATTACCGGAATCCCACAACCTCTATTGCACACCCAAAGCTAGGTGTCTCCTACCCACACTCAGGTGCCCATGTGACTGAGGAAACCGAGAGAACTCGACACTCAAAGCAACCTTTCCCGACTTTCTCTGGAAAACTGGATCCCCACCAAAAAACGCCTGACATCACAGTAGTCCCCCACCCCCACGCTTACCCGAATCCCACACTTACTATCTCACAACCAAAGATAGTTGTCTCCCACTCACATTCATGTGCTCACGTGGCTGAAGGAAACGATGGGAATCGGCACACAAAGCAACCCCTCCCAACCTTCCCCGACCAGTTGTTTCCTCACCAAAAAATTCCTGCAACCACAGCAGCTGCCCCCCACGCTTACCCGAATCCCGTAAATCACCATTTACTCTCCTCAGCAGACCATCCGCAACATGTCCCTGGGGTAAACATTGTGATAGACATCGGAGGAAAACCATGCGGGATAACAGGGAATCAAAACGTTTATCACGATGAATGTGCAGAAATAGCTACCACCCTAGTAAGCACCCCCCAAAAGCCCTCAAGACAAAGAGTTAGACGATTTCATAGCTCCCTTCTTGGGAGTAATCCTAACCGGGCCAGCTCTAGCCATCCGAAAAAAAAGACTCCCAGAACCTCTAAATCAATCTACCCAACAAACTGCTGCCCAAACCTAAAACGGAAGGTGCGTCCTGATGACAATGAAACTCTCACTCTGGCAAAGAAAACGACACCTAGTATTGGGGGGCCACATGCTCTGCTCTCTCCTTCTCAAAATCAAACGGCGGACCTTGCCAAAGTGCAGGGCTGCCGACCCCAATGAAAACCCTATGCTGGAATGTGCGGGGGCTGGGCAACCCTCGCACATTTCATATCCTGTCCAACCTGGTACAGGAACACTGCCCTGGGGTGATATTTCTCATGGAAACACGGGCTCTCAAACACAGGCTGGAAAATCTCAGAATAAAGCTTGGATGCGTTGGAAAACTTGTGGTGGAGAGGATTGGGCGTGGGGGAGGCTTGGCGTTACTATGGACAGATAAGGTAGATATCACCCTTATTTCTTACTCTCGTTTCCATATTGATGTAACTGTTACTGAACAAGGGAGGCAATGGAGATTTACGGGTTTCTATGGCAATCCGGATACACCTCAACGTACCCACTCATGGACCCTTCTACGACGTTTGTGTCACCTTTCTCCCCTGCCTTGGGTATGTGGTGGGGACTTCAATGAAATTCTCACAAACGCTGAAAAAGATGGAGGGCTACCCCGACCTTCATATCTTATGCAAAATTTCAGGAATGCAGTTGATGACTGCAACTTAGTAGAGATTCACTTCAATGGCCCCCCCTTCACTTGGTGCAATGAACACAAATCCAACTCCTTCATTCAAGAGAGGCTTTGACCGCATGTTCTGTTCCTTCTCTTGGCATAATCTTTTCCCGAAGGCCTTTGTACAACACCTGGATTTTTGGGGTTCCGATCACCGTCCCCTATTGTTAGTGAGTGATGAGTATAGAACAGTGGCTGGGATTCCTGCTCCTCAGGGTACCCACCGCAGGTTTTATTTTGAGGAAGCCTGGGTTGATGAAGATGAATGCAGGCAGATTATTTCAGAGGATTGGCCTCATTCTTTGGCTTCTCTTGACGGTATCTGTGGAACTTTACAAAGTATTGGGTTTAGACTCAAAAAGTGGAACCTGGTACATTTCCGAAGACTGATGTCTGAAATAAAAAAGAAAAAACAGTATCTGGGGTACTTAAACCAACGGGTTGATGCACAAGTTTGGAGGGAGATTACAAAAGTCCAGAAGTCTCTTGATGCTTTGTTGTATAAGGAAGAAACTTACTGGAGACAGCGCTCAAGAGTTATGTGGCTTCAGGCTGGGGATAGGAATTCACGGTTTTTTCACCTTAAAGCTTCTGGATGTAGAAAGAAGAATCATATTAAGGGGATTTTGGGTTGTGATAGAACCTGGCATACAGACCCAGACCAGATTGCACAGAGCTTTGTTGAGCATTTCTCTGATATTTTTACGACATCCCTTCCTTCTGAATCAGATATCGACACCATCACATCTGGTGTGGGGAGACGACTCTCTGAACAACACTACCAGTGGCTACAGTCCCCATTTCAGGCGCAGGAAATCTACAATGCTGTACATCAGATGTATCCTACAAAAGCTCCAGGAAAAGATGGTATGTCTGCTTTATTCTATCAAAAATTCTGGGATGTTGTTGGTTCTTCTATTTGCAGTGTTTGTTTAGGCTTCCTGAATGATGGTGGTGACATTGGAATGGCTAACGAAACCCTCATCTCTTTAATCCCAAAAGTTCTAGAGCCCAAGACATGCTCAGATTTTCGTCCCATCAGCCTATGCAATGTCTTGTACAAGATCATCTCAAAGACACTGGCCAACAGACTGAGATGTGTTATGAATGAAGTGGTGTCTGAATCCCAGAGTGCCTTTATCCCAGGACGTCTAATAACAGATAATGCAATTATTGGGTTCGAATGTCTCCACGCCATTAGGAGAAACAAATTTTTAGGTGGAAATTATTTGGCATTGAAACTTGACATGTCCAAGGCTTATGACCGTGTGGAGTGGCCCTTTGTGATGGCTATGATGAGTAGGTTGGGCTTTCCTGACAGCTGGTGTCAAATTATTTATCGATGTATCTCTTCGGTTTCCTACTCTATTGTTATTAATGGTGTGGTGCATGGGAATATCTCTCCTACTCGTGGTCTTCGCCAAGGTGATCCTCTATCCCCCTATTTATTCCTCTTCTGCGCCGAAGGCCTCTCTTCCCTCCTTACTTCTGCTGAACATAGAGAGGCCTTACATGGTCTGAAATGTGGAAGATTGGGCCCATCTATATCCCACCTCCTTTTTGCGGATGACAGCCTAATCATTACTAAAGCTTCCTTAGATGATTGCAACTCAGTATTGGGGATTTTGCGGTCTTATGAGGTTGCCTCGGGGCAGGCGATTAACTACAGAAAATCTGCTGTATGTTTTGGAAGCTCCATCCCAAGGGAGACTGCAACTCATCTTGCTCAGCATCTTGGTGTCTCTCTAGTTCCGCACCACAGTAAGTACCTGGGTCTCCCATGCATCTCCAGTAAGAACAAACAGAATATGTTTGCGGCTATTAAAGAAAGAATTTGGAATAAGTTGAATGGATGGAAAAGGCACCTTTTTTCCGGTGGTGGTCGGGAAGTGCTCTTAAAATCAGTGATTCAGGCAATCCCAGCATTTGTAATGAACCTGTTCAGGCTTCCTAAGAGTCTTACTAGGGAGATCCATAGACTTTGTGCCAGATTCTTTTGGGGTGGTGATGTCAATAAGAGGAAGGTCCATTGGTGCTCTTGGAAATTCTTGTGTCGCCATAAAAATGATGGAGGGCTGGGATTCAGGGACTTGAACCATTTCAATCAAGCTATTTTGGCTAAACAGGGATGGCGTGTAATTGCTAACCCAGACTCGCTATTTGCAAGAACTCTCCGTAGCATTTACTTTCCGAACTCTTCTTTTCTACAAGTTCTACCCAAGCATTCAGATTCTGCGGTCTGGAAAAGTATTTTATGGGGACGAAACCTACTTCTGAAAGGTCTTCGTTGGCGGATTGGCGACGGCTCCTCTATCTCTATTTACTACGACCACTGGCTTCCGCGGCCCCTGTCTTTTAAACCTTTGTTCCCGCATAGACTGCCAAATCATTCATTAGTGGCTGAGCTGCTTCTCCCTTCTGGACAGTGGAATTGCGATCTTATCCGTAACTCCTTCTCAGAAGATGAAAGCAACCTCATTTTAAGCATCCCGCGCTCGCATTCTTGGAACCACTATTGTGATTCAATTATGTGGCACTTTGACAGACACGGACAATATTCTGTGAAGAGTGGATATTGGCTTTCCTTTGCTCATAACCATGCCTCCTCCAGCTCTGGCAGTGGTGTTACCAGTAACTGGTGGAAGGCCCTGTGGAACCTAAAAATTCCTCAGAAAATTAAACATTTTGTCTGGAGAGTATCGCATAACTGGATCCCTACTTTCTATAACCTTAGAAGACATCATGTCCCTGTTGATTACTTGTGTGGTCGTTGTGCTAAAGGTGCTGAAAACACCATTCATGCGATATGGCTCTGTGATGTTTTGAAGAAAGTGCGTCAATCATGCTCATTCCTACATGGTTTATGTATCTCCCATAGTACATCCATGTTGGATTTTTTGATTGAATGTCAGGCGTGCCTATCACTTGAAAATGTTGAGTTCTTGCTTATTCTTTTTTGGAGACTTTGGTATATCAGAAACCAATTCATCATAGAGCAAAAGAAGGTCTCTTTGTCAGAGGTGCTGAATTGGGTGCAAGACTACAAGAATGAATTGATGACTATTCAGACCAGCGCTCATAACATCTCAATATCAAGTCACAACCTATGGCTTCCCCCTAGTCTGGGCTCTATAAAACTAAACACTGATGCAAGCCTCTCCTCAAAACACTTCAAGGCTGGACTAGGGGTGGTGCTACGCGACTACTCTGGAGTGGTCTTGGCCTCCTCATCCATTCCATTAGATGCACTACCCCCGGTGGATATCCTTGAAGCCTTGGCTCTGCTTCGAGGACTTTACCTGGCTAGATTGCTAGGCATCTCTGCCCTCGAGGTTGCTTCAGATGCGGCAAATGTCATCCATGACATTAACAATCGCCTTACTTCAGTCTCAGAGTTGGGTTTGGCTCTCCACGATATTAGGACGATGGCCTCATCATTCTCTCAGTGCTCTTTTAGTCATACTTACCGCTCATCTAATCGGGTGGCCCATGAGTTAGCACGCTTTGCTCTTAATTTAAATTCTGAAACTATTTGGTATGGTAAAGTACCAATTCAAATTGAACGTTTTGTAAATGAGGACATGTCCTCTTGTGCTCTTTGATAATTAATCTCCACATTCAAAAAAAAAAAAAAAAAAAAAAAGAAATGGGCCAATGGTGAGTTGGGGACTCTCATCCGCCGGTCCTTGTTATGGGTACCAATTTAGTTGGTAGATAGCTTCATAAAGAAATTGCTACCCAAAATAGATTCTTATTTCAAGGCGTCCCAAGGACTAACCCAAATCAGATGTTATCTGGAGCTAGCCCACGTTACATAAGCCGGGTAAAGGCATGTTGGCTATGAGCCCACGTCACATAGGCACGGCATACAATGCCATACCAAATTGCATACATTATGTACATAATGGTGTCAACAATACCACATCAAAATACATACATACCATCTGGGGATATACGTTGCCACATATCTATAATATATTTATGATGATTTTGAGTTTTTAATAAATATATATATACACATATACACAAAAATATATATATATATATATTGAATTACATAATTCACCATACATTAAATAACGGTACCATATGATACAATTTAATTAATTTATAATTTCAACACAATTTATGACGTATTATAAAATTTTGATACGTGTTGAAGTATTCATCAATTAATGAGTTACGTAATTTCTTAAAATAAAATTTTCTCTATATATATATATATATATATTGAAGTTATAGAATTGAACACTAATAGTATATACTATATAAAAATGTGATAATGTTGGGTATAAATCTAAAACTTTATCTTAAAAATTTGTCTGCCATTTGGGTTATAATAAACTTTTATGTAGCTAACTTTAAAGGATCTCTCTAAACCCCTAACATGCAATAACCCCTTTAATGTTTGTTGGATCTAGTGACATCATGTTGTTGTTGTTGCATCATTGGAGACTCTACTGTTTCAATTCAGTCTTTCTCAACTTGTTAGTTGCTGCTTATCTTCTATCCTTTTTCATCTTACAAGAAATTGCAGATTAAACACCACTTCTTCCCCATTGCTTTACATTTTTCCATGTTTGTGCATGCATTCTTGCTGCTTCAATTTCAAATGGATTACACACTTACACACAAAAAAGGGATCGAACCCTTTTTGCATATTATTGTTTAAAATTTTAGCATTCAATCTAATTATTTATGTTATTATAGAAATTAGGAACTAGAGTTGATTAATTTATCTTAACGTGTATTGTAATTGGAGGTCGGCGTATATGTGCATGTGCATGAGCGGTAGCTCGCTCGATGCAATTCTTGTGAGAGAGAGAGTACAAAGGTTTGCAGCTGTGAGATGAGATAGCCAATACTTGCCTATTTTTATATAGCAAAATATGAGAGTTAAAGTACTAGAGTTGGCCCGGCCGACCTTTCTCACAATCAAATCACATGACAAAAGCTACCCTCTTCGTATATACTCGTGAAATATTACTCAATGATTACTTACTGTTTAATAATATATATATTGAGAGAGAAAACATCATTCTCTCTCTCGAGGTTATGTTGAAGTGAAGAATATTAAGTTTAACCTAGAACCCTAACCTCCTTGTCCAGCAAAATAACCTGTTAATCAAGCAAAATAGTAAGAATCTAAAGCAAAAAACAAAAGAGCACAACACAATCTTACGTGGTTCGATCAATTGCCTACGTCAATAGTGGATCTAAGAATTCTAACCTCTTTTATTAACTCCTTAAAGATATTATAAGAAAAACCCAATTTGAAGAACCATCAAAAGGACCCAATGTTTAGTGAACCCTTGCTCTACCACGAATAATGATCACTCAAACGACGGTTCCATCCTAGCGCACACAAGCACTTATTGTCTACCAAGTTCTTCCCATCTCTTAGAGTCTCTCATAACGCTTGATCTCAACTAAAAGGTTTACAAGTGTTTATATAGGGTGTATTTCGTGTCTACTAACCATATTCCTTGTTGGAGTAAGAGTCCACTTGTTTTGGAAGTCCAAAACTTTCCAAAACTAGAAATCCCGAAGAAAAACGGACTTCTGACCCGTCTGACACTACGACGCTGGGCAAAATTGCGCCTAGCACTGCGGCGCTAAGGACCCAGTGCTGCGGCACTGAGGACCCAGCGCTGCGGCGCAGGGTTGCTGTCCTGGGCACCACAACGTTCAGCCCTGTACTCATCTCCCGTGTTTTCTTCACTTTCTTCGCATCTTCGAGTCCCGTTTTGCTTCCCCCTTTGTGTCTCACACGTCCTAGACTTTTTCATACATGTCCTACACGTTTTAGATTTCTTGTGACTCTCCACTTTGGTATTCATCTTAATTTTTGTCCAACCAAGATTGTTGAATCACCAATTTTCCAACAAACCATTCATTGATTCAAAATCTTCCAAATAAGAAGGCTTCAGGATCTGATCAACACCAATACTCTATCACCTAAAGTTAAGTCCAATTAAGTCTCCACCAAGACTTAACTTTTCTCGAGCTAGTGACTTTGGTCTCCAAAGGCATTCGTGCACTTTGCATAAGGTATGGATGCGTTGCACTCCTTTTCGACCCTCATCACCTCGGTGAGCACGGTTTGGATGTCGCCTAGTGGTCTGTATTACCCTAACACCTATGTTGGGCCACTCATAGCCATCCCAGTAAGCACATAGAGCCCCCCATTGTACTTCTTACCCTCAAACCTTATAGGTCCTTTCTCTACCCTTAGTTTTTCTTTTTCAGCTCTAACCGAATACCTTTCCTCATCGAGCTTGCCTAGGGATATCAAGTTCCTCCTCAATTTAGGAACATGCCTTACACCATGTAAGTCCTTAGTTTCTCCACCTTGCATCCTCAGCCTTATGTCACCAACTCCCATAATCTCACAAGTCATGTCATTCCCCATTAGAGCTTTACCTCTCTTGGCTTTATAGTTGGTAAACATCAATCTATCGGGATACATATAGACGCTGCACCCTGAATCTAGTATCCATTTGCTAGCGTACTTTTCTCTTGAGGCTACCAATGTGTCTATAACTTCGGTATCTTCCTCAGTATCGATTGTAGCCTACCCTTCTTGGCCTTTTGATTTCGGACAATCCTTCACAAAATGTCATTCCTTATTATAAAGGAAACACTTCTTGGATCTCTTCCTTAATTGATTGCTGTTCCTTCCTTATGCAAGCAATGCTGCTCTACTCTCAGACTCAGATCTCTTTGTCAATTCTTTTGAGTTCAATAATGCCTTGACGTCATTTATCATTAAAGACTTTTCCCATATAGCAACGTATCCACAAAGTTCTCATAGCTCTTCGGCAACGAACTTAACAGGATAATGGCTTTGTCTTCATCCTCAGTCTTGATGCCTAGTTGCTCAAGACTTATGATGATCTTGTTGAACTCGTCAATATGAGCTCTCAATGAAGTCCCATCGTGCATTATTAGTTTATGTAGTTTCTTTTTCACAAGAAGTCTATTTGCAAGAGACTTTTTTATGTACAATGCCTCGAGTCTCTTCTATAGCCTCAAAGTAGTTTCTTCATCACCAACTTCCCTTAATACTTCGTCGCTCAACGCTAGGAATAAGGTGCTGTGAGCCTTTTTTTGAATCGTGTCCCAATCTTTATGCATGGACTTTGAGGTTGTTGTCTCATCGCTAGTTGAGGAGCTGGCTTCCTCCAAGGTTGAGTCTAGCCCTTCCTTCACTAGTAGAGCCCTAACCTTCTTCCTCCAAAGATTGAAGTCATTCATCTCATTGAACTTATCTATTTCTTACTTAATTGCAGTCATGGTTTAAATACTCCGGGTGTGTATTATCAAACCTTTTGCTCTGATACCAGTTTGTTGAGAGAGGAAACGCTCTTCTCTCTCTCTTGAGGTTATGTTAAAGCGAAGAGCCTTAAGTTCAACCTAGAACCCTAACTTCCTTGCACAACGGAATAACTTGTTAATCAAGCAAAATAGTAAGAATTCAAAGCAGAAAACAAAAGAGAACAATACAATCTTATATGGTTCGGTCAATTGCCTACGTCCACGGTGGATTCAAGGATCCTAATCTCTCTTATTAACTCCCTAGAGATATTATAAGGAAAACTCAATTTGAAGAACCCTCATAAGGACCTAATGTTTAGTGAACCCTTACTCTACCACGAACAATGATCACTCAAACGACAGTTCCACCCTAGCGCATACAAGCACTTAGTGTCTACCTAGTTCTTCTCCTCTCTTAGAGTTTCTCTTAATACTTGATCTCAACTAAAGGGTTTACAAGTGTTTATATAGGGTGTATTTCGTATCTACTAACCCTATTCCTTGTTGGAGTAAGAGTCCACTTGTTTTGGAAGTCCAAAACTTTCCAAAATTAGAAATCTCGAAGAAAAACGAACTTTTGACATGTCTGGCACCGCGACGCTGGCCAAAATCATGCCCAACACTGCAGCGTTGGATTGTTGTCCTGAGCACCGCAACGCTCAGCCATAGGTGCCGCAGCGCTCAGCCCTGTACGCACCTCTCGCATTTTCTTCACTTTCTTCGCGTCTTCGAGTCTCGTTTCACTTTTCCCTTCGTGTTCCACACGTCTTAGACTTCTTTATACGTGTTTCACACATTCTAAACTTCTTATAACTCTCCACTTTAATATTTATCTAAATTTTTATCTAACTAAAATTATTAAATCATCAATTTTCTAACAATACATATACGATTGCTTTAGATCTTCAAGAAATTAATTAAACACCGGCAAGTATGAATCTAAAATGAAAAGAGAGGATATTTAATAAGTAATCTAAGGCCTTACACCAATCTTAGGAGTCTTAGCTAGTCCCAAATATGTTCCTTTCCATGTTCTTGCACGTGTTGACCATAAAAAATTCTAAGGAACTTGTCAAAACCTAATAACTTCAGAAACAAAAGTTCCCTTCTCGAGTTAATAGAGTACTACCAAAGGCTTTCTACTCTAGTTAATTGCATATTATAAAAAATTGACAGTTTACTTTTTGGATTTTTCTTAAATTAGGTTTCTAAAATTTTAAAATATCTAATTATTTATTTTTTTTTATAAAAAAACTCCAATAACAATTGAAAATATTAACTTAAATATTTTTAACAATTTAGAATTTTTCTAATAAAAGAACTCAGAAACTAAGCTGTCAAACTCTCACATATTAATCACGTAGCATGGTTATATAATTTTTACCCAACAGAGTGTATTGAATTTAACAGTGAATATATAATTTTTACTCTGTTGAACAAAATTCCATGGTTGATGACAAAATAGTGCACACAACCCACCACGACCAGTGAGCCAATATTTGTTGAAACTGATCCACAGCAGCCTTGCTATTCTTATCCAAGTTTCGAACTAATCATAGTCAATCATAGAGCCAGCTAGCTAGGCAACTAATGTAATTTTATGTATATATGAACATATACTCCTAGGTATATACATATGTGAAAGTAGACAAAGTTGCAATCTGTAATGCTTAATCGAATTAGGGTTTTCTACAATAAATAAAGGAAAGAGGACAGGAACTAAGGAAATATATATCTCTGCCAAAACAAAAAAAGGAATCATTTTGCTTATATAACAAAACTGATAATGGGTCAATGGAGTTCTCCATTACATTTCTTTGTGGTCAAACCAAACCAGAATGGGATGTTCTGAGAATGGCCAACATCCCATTTTCTAAAGCCATGGCCACTGCATGTTTAGAATTATGGGCTCATGGCCTCATGTGCTTGTCTCTTTCAATCATTACAAACCATCACTTATGAAGCTTGGCCGCTTGATTGTTCATGCATGAACTTATCACCAGACATGGTGTTAAATGCCCTGCTCCTGAATGTTTCTTCCCAAAACCCTTATTTCAAAGTACTTTTAAAAAAAAAAAAAAAGACTCGAAAGTACTAATTTGGTTGAAAAGGCTTATACAAAGTACTCAAATACAGTTTAAATGGCTGAATCCAATTAAATAGAAACAAAAGAGTAATAATTCTATAGAAGCTATAGATACTTAAGCATTCATGTGCTGACTGACTCAAAATTATGTGAACTTAGACAATTGTGAACGATTTTCGAAAGGAAGAACTTCAATTACTACGAAAGACTATATTAATCTGGATCTTAGTAGCCGAAAGTGTGAGCTAGAAACATGAAAAAAATGATTAAATTGGACTGCTAAAGTGGAAGAGAAAATGTGTGCTGAGTAAAAAAATTTAAATTATTATAAAATTGATGATGACATTTGGGGCATGTGGATGCAGGGTTAGCCAACAAGAGGACGAGAACATGAACACATGCTCACATGGCTTTGCACATGAAGGCCCCTCTCTTTAATCGAAGGTCATGACAAGGACTGATAAATCAAAGCTCAATTGGGGCATAGACTTGCAAAATACTGCAATTTGGCCTTTTTATTTTAATGGTTTGTTCTTTTATTTTACATTTTTTTTTTCAGTTATCATTTTGTTAGATGTATTATGTATATGTTACCACCTCTTAGGCATACAAATCCAAATATCCAATCATGAAAATCATTGTATTCAATCGTTATTGTAAATGTATGTAATTGGTTAGTTGGTCAAGTATGAGACTTCTTTATTTGTTAATTTTCTAAGCTATGTATATGTAATTAACTCAACATATGTATTAAGTACAGATTATTTAATTTATTAACACCAGCTAATACAAATTTATTGCTTGCTCATCTTAATGATTGAGCATTCGAAGAGAATCCAATGCAAGTTTTTCCAAAATTTCCAGCTGGAATGTTATATACGAGTTCGTAGATTAATTTCATGAAATTCTTTCTGGGTCCAACAATTCTAGATTAGGTTCATTCATGGCGAAAATATTATCTATCTAGGAATATTTCGAACTTCATCTTGCAAAAAAAATTTAAGGATTAATTCTGAGTGTTTAAACAAAAGAAACACCTTTGAGTTTCAAGATTTAGCTTATTTAACATTATAAATAGATATAAAATTGCTTTAGTTATTCAAAAAATTGTTTTTGTAATGTAATGTCAAAATCGCTCTTAAATAAATTGTTTTATATATAATTTGGAGGAGGACTGTGTTGGCAGTTGGCTTACCTTATATATCTTCAAACATTATTGGAGGACAAAATTCTAAAAGCCTCACCTAATTAACCATGCTATCCATACATATGTATATCTACCAGATAGCATTTGTTAGAATCATAATAATTCCAAAAAATAATGGGGTAGGTCCTTGGAATTGGAAGACCCCAAAAACCCTAGTAAGTCCTATAATATTATGATAATTTGGGCAGAAACCGAGGGCATTTTGATACAATTTTGGGCTATAAATAAAGGTGCATGTATGGCTGTTCCCCATGCACAAGCCCCCAACACTCCCTCCTCCTCTATCAAGTTGCTAGCTAGCTACTTCTCAAAATAATTGATAAGAATATAACCAGAATGGTGTCCAAAGTGGAAGAAGCCACGAAGAGACTGCAACAGCAACAACAACAGCAAGCGGGTCGTCGAGAGCATTGCCATCATCATCAGCAATATCATCACCAGCAGAAGCAGCTGCAGATACAGTTCAACAAAGGCAAAGCCAGCAAGTTCAAAAGGAGCAGCTCCAATCTTGAAGAAGATGGTGTTTCCTCCGCTATTCTATTGCTTGCTTGTATTGCCTTCACCCCTTCCCATTGATATCACACACATCTATATAGACTGCATATCAGATTATATGTTTAATCTCTTATTCTATTGCTTCCCATCTTCTCTCTTTCACACTCAATCTTTTATCCCCATCTTAGCACCAGTCTTGATAGAGTGACACTAGCTTTTAGTTCAAAATCAATCTCTGATAAGTCCCATTCTCCATGTTGTGATTGTATAAGTATTAATTAGTTTACTCTAATATTAAAATCTTGAATGTTCATCTATTTTTCCCATTTTTAACTTCTCTATTCATAGAGGTTTTAGTTGTTTGATTTTCACCCAGCTGACTCTTGAGGAAAAGTGAGTGAGTTCTTCATTTCCTACCGCTCTAAAGGATATATTGCTTAAGATAGAATTAAGTATATATACTACTCTAAACTAATAATTATTTAATGCGAATTTAGCACTATAAATTAAAATTTCAAACCACATTTTTCAACGAGTGAAATTTAAATAATAACGCTAGAAGTCAATACCTTCATTAAAGCTTTTCGATGCCGATACACAAAGCTAGGTAGCTACAATAATGAATTGAACGTGCATATATAATAATAATGGACGAAAAGAATTGGATCTCTCTTTGTATATATTTATGTTGTGTACTCGTGATCGACTCTATTATTTACTGTCAAAATCAAGCACATGCAATTTGCTGCAACACATTAGACACACATGGGCGTGCTATTCAATTATTGGACCAAACAATTACCAACACTATATACTGTTTCTGTTGTTTCTTACCACCAGATTGGTTAAAATTCTTTAATATTAATAATGGAATTTCATCAAATAATTTAATTTTTTTTAATAATTTCATTAATATGGTATTAAAATTAAGGTCATAAATTTAAACTCTCATATTAATTTTTTTAATATTAATATTAAGCATTAATATTATTAAACATTAAAATCAAATCTATATTTTACATGAAGGGATTATTAAGACGTTAAAATTGAATTCACATTTTAAGTGGGATCGAAAATATTTCATATGCTAAGTTTTCACCTAAGTAAACATAAGTGTGTGATGGATAATTGATAAAAAGAAAAATAATAAAATAAATAAATCTTGACCATTCATGTCTAAATGTTAGCACGTGTCAGAAGATCTTTAAAAATTTAGGTAAGTTTAGTTTAGGAGAGGATTATAATTCTTTTAAGGGTAAAGGACACAGATAATTTGGCAAAAGGGACTAAAAGATTTTCGAAGTTTTAAAAAGCCATAAGAACCCCTGTTAGATGACGAAAACTGTTTAACTTAATGGTCAACTGGTCAAAATGAATAAAGTATTAAAATACATTTATATTATATAATTTTTTTATATGTAACACGTGTTAAAATTTAATTAGTTTATATTTTAAAATAAAATAAAATAATGAATAAACAAAGATTTTAATTAACCGGCCATCGTCACCGAAAAAGGGCAACCGGCCACCATATTTTGGTAATAGATAATACTAAAAAATGCTTAAATTTTATATCATTGTACTCCATTTTTATGATCTACACAATAGTAGAATTATTTTTAATAAAAAATGGGCAGTTCTATTTTTATTTGATTTTAATTTTTAATCATTTAATATATTGTATATATTAAAGATATTGACAATTATTACTAGTAAAGTGTTGTGTTTTAATGGTTAAGGTGGCACATTTTAACATAAAGGTTATGGGTTCAAGACCTAGTAGATTCATAATTTTTTATTTCATTTAATAGGGTATTTTAGTATTTTTTTAACCAATTTGATAGTTAAAATACGATTTTTTTTTTCCTTTTGATTGTTTATTCAAACAGTTTCTATTTTTTTACAAGGGTCTCTATGACCATTTGGAAGCTTCGAGAGTTTTTTAGTCCCTTTTGCTAAACTTTGGAGTTTGTATGTCGTTTACCCCTCTTTTAATTGAGAGGGTTTGTTAAGACTTACCTTTAATACTAATACTAAACATAAAAAAAATTGTTACTCTTCCTCTAATTCTTTCATCTTATCCATTCATCTCTTGTTATGAAAAAAATGCATATTTTAAGATGTGTTAATAGTTTTACATGATTATTTTGTATTCATATAATAAAATAATTTAAAATATGTGCAATTTTGACTTTTAGTATTTTTATCTTTTAATACATTTTGATTTTAATATTAAAAAAATGTGATTTTTGCCTTTTAGTATTTTATATTTTTAACATCTACGAAGGTATAATTATAAGAACTTGAAATCTAAACATTATTTTTTTAAAAACCAAATTCTTAAAATAAAGAAACGTAAATATTGTTAGAAAAAAAAAATTGTGTAACGTATTACTTTTATTCTGCTATAATATATATAGGGTAATTATCAAGAATACCTTTGAGATAATGCCTAATTACAAAAAAATCTATGAGTTTAAAAAAGTAACACTAATACCTAAACATTTAGCCAAATATGCATCGATACTATGCAGTTAGGAATCTTCCGTTAAAGTTAATAGATTTGAGGATAACAAAGTTATTTTTCCCTGCAAATACTTTTTAAACACTTTTAAAAAATAATAAAATACAATTAAAAATAATAAAATACAATTAAAAAATAATAAAATAAAATACAAAACAAAATAAAAATGAGGCCGGCTAGATTTTTTTAAAATTTTTTTAAACAATTTTATAAATTTCTTAAGAGTTATTATTATTATTATTATAGTTTTAATTTTTTAATTTTGTTCAACTTATTTTAATTTTATTATTGGAATTATTATTTTTTATTTGTTTTAAATTTTTTATTAAGCTAAAAATTTAAAATCTTTATTGAAAAGGGTAATTTAGTTATTTGATACATATTTATTGAGAATTTTTTAACTTTAATAGAATATTCCTAACGGCGGGGCATTGATGCATATTTTGCTAGACATTTGGGTATTAGTGTCACTTTTTTAATTCGTGAATTTTTTTTCTAATTATACCTTACCTCGAGGGTATTCTTGATAATATCCCATATATTTATATTTATAATCATTAGATCAATGACTTAAAACATATGAAATAATTATTAAAACTCACAAAATTTAAACAATAGTGAGTTCATTGCTATCTAATTAACACTAAATTTAAATAAATAAAATATTAAAAATTTATTTGTAAAATGGTAATAATGTGCGTTAGAGTGAAATTTTGTAAGAGTAATGCTACCTATTTTAAACTATATCTCAAGTAATAATGTATCAAGTAATTATTAGGTGGTAAAATGGTGTAAATTTTAAAATTACCCATTACACCCAATAATTATTTGACACATCATTATTTGTGATACAAACTTGGTATGTTATATCCTAAGTTGTATAACAATGTGTCAAGCAACTATTGAGTAGTAAAATAATGTAAATTCTAAAATTATCTATTACACCTAATGATTACTTGACACATCATTACTTGAAATATAACTTAGAATACAAACTTAAGATATGTAGTATTATTCATTGTGTAAAACCCATCAATAACTTGATGTAGTGTCAAAGGAATTAAAAATTTTAATTTCAAATTGTAGTGAACTAACCAACAATCAAGCTTCACCAAAATGGTAAAAGTCGTGAAAATGATGGTGGGTTGAAGTGTAGATGGTGGCTTTGATGTTTTTCTAAGCCTTTGGTGGGAGAAAGTCTATTATACATTGAAGGCTCCATATTATTTTTGTAACTGTTTTTCTCGAAAAGTTAACTTGATTAAGCCTATGCCCAAAATGATGGGCCTGCATCCTCCCTTAAGAATCAGCTCGTAAAAAGTCGATGATCCATTTTATAAAAGTTGCTCAGCGCCTTTTAAACTAAAAATGCACGAGTAAATTTAACTTGAGGTGACTAGCATTCACTAACCTCACAGATCCCAAGGACCGTAAAAACGGGTCAAAGCATGCTGACGATAAGGTAAGTGACCATAATATTAGATCCTAATTACCTTAAATACATCGATAATTATGGAACAAATCAAATCATGTATTCCATAAGGTAAGTCATCATAATCTCGGATCTCAATCACTCTAAGCACGCCAAAAAATTAGGTAAAAAATATCCTTATTTCCTGCTTACTATTCTCGGGGTTAACATAAACAGAATTTGACTATAAAAAAAGAAGTTGGATAAAGTAAAAAAATAATGAAACTTTTCATTCACAAAATACTTTAACAACTTCCTCTTCTTTAGACAATAACTTAAGTATTAAAGGGTCTTCACCGAAATAATTATCAATGAAATTATAACGAAACTTTTATTTTTTACAAAAATATCAAAACAGTCAAATTCGAGATTTATTTCCAACACAACCCTAGCCCAGTAAGCCCACGTTTGATCCCATAAAAGAAAAAAAAAGCTCAATGCCAGAAAATAAGATTTTTCACTCAACAGTAAAAAATCAATTAAGTTCTGCTATGTATGTATTTATGTTGAAAATTATTAGATAAAACCGTCGTTGCAACCAATACAAATACACATAACATAAAATATTGATTGTTAAAAAAAAATATTAATCTTCTAGTTTTCCCCCTCACACATTTGATAAAAACTTAACAACATTTCAACTTAAGGGGATATATAGTAATTTTTGAAAGTTCAAGGGGGTATGTCAAACAGTCCAATAATTAGTGGACTAATGCGAAATTACTCAAAACGTTAAGGGGGGATGTCAAAGATCCCTACTTAATTTTAGTTACAACACAAACAATAAATCAACTTCATCATCGTGATTCTTGGATATCGTGGACCATGCAAATGGAAATTTGTAATTAACATCTAAAACTAAAAGCAAACAGAATTATAAACTATTAGGTAATTTTCATCTGACTACTAAAGGTTTTGCCAAATTACAATTGGCTGCAAGAAATATCACTATGTCATAGGAAACTAGTAAAGTTTTTAATTTATTTCATCAAGCTACTATTCTGTCTATCTGTTTCTTTGGATTTCAACAATAAGGCATAAGATTCAAATTTCATTTTTACCCTCTCTTATAAAAATAAGTTATAGGAAAACAAATATGCACCTATTATTACACAAAAGTACATAAATTGAAATAGTAAAATATACAATAAAACACCAACATATGACCATTATAAGATTATCAACATTCAAAAAATAAAGGTCTTGCCTATTTACACCTCAATTTTCTCTTGCAAAACCTACATATTTCAAATGTACATACTTCAAATTCATCATAATTCAAAAACTCTTACAGTTAAAATTCATCAAAGCTAAAAAAACTACCACACTTTATATTCATCACAGCTGAAAAACTCCTACACTTCAAATTCATCATAGCTCAAATCCAATAAATAATCATCATCTCAACAAATCTTTCATTTATGCCAAATAATTACTCTTCACTTACATTTCAAATGCAGTCAAGTTCACAAGCAAGTGCTGAAGAAATTGAAATAACGGTGTTGAATATGGAAATGTTAAGCTAAACATTGGAAATGTGACTATTAAGCAATGAGAATAGTTTCAACAACACCAAGGAATCCAAAAAAGTTTTTTGGACCTGCAGAATGAGAAAATGTTCATGTTGTGAGTGATGGAACCCTAATTATGACATAGAGATTGGCTATGACTATGATGACAACACTGCTAACTTTAAAACTTCAAATTATATCAGTGAAGAAGCTCAAGAAAATCTGTTGGAAGGTGGAAAGCATGAAGGGAAGTTAACATGAATAATATTGCTGCTTATAGTGATCTGTACTATTTTACTTATGGAAATGTAGCCAAATGCACCTATAGATATGTCTTAATAAGGTGCCAAGGTTTTTGTGTATGGTAAATATGATCAAATGAAACATAGTTATATGCATCTATTAAGTAAAAAAAAGACCTGGAATAGAACTTAGTATACTTTCCCTTCAAGTTGAGATGTGAAATAAACAAAACATAAGATAACGTATCAGTATGTGATGGCCTAATAAAGCAAAAAAAACCTATCAGTCTGTGAAACATTGTTTCATTGAAGCCTATCAGCCAACAAAACACTATTTTATTGCTGCATCTAACAGTATCAACTAACTTATATGGCCTACTACATAAAATGGCCTTATAAAATAACTACAACATATTCTTTAATTTTTATAGAAATCCTAACTAACTACCTGTCCTAGCAGTGGTGTGTTGTGAAGCAGATAGAGTAGAGGATTGACTGCCGCCTGCACGTAAAGAAATTAAAATTTGTTGGTAATCATAAAATCAAAAAAGAAAAAAAAAAGAAGAAGAGAACAAAAGAAAAGTTATTGATGTTAAAGTTTGTTATACGAGGTTCACAGGAATTTCTGCCCTTCCCTTTGCCCCTCTTTTTCTTCTTGATATTTGGGACGATTCCTCCACTGCGAGACTTGGCTCACCTTCAATGTCCAAAGCAAACATAAAATTTGTAAGCATTTACAAAGATAAAAATGGAGAGTGAAAGAGAAGATTTTATTTTTTAAAAAAAGGGAAGAAGAATTTTCAGTAATAAGATATTCACTTGAGTAACCCACGACCTTTTAACATTTGGTGATTTTTTTTTTACAAGTTTTAGCATTGTGGTTATAACCATTTCATATACTACATCTGACAGGAAAAGGATAATTTACACCCTCGTAGTATGACCAAAAGGATAAGTTAGTTATTCTGTTTTTTTTTAAATACCTAAAAGTATCTCTCTCTATTAAAAATTTACGTTAGTTTAGATAGTAATAAAGGCATTATAATATGTTACTTGTAAAAAAACACAAAGTAATGACTGGTAATTGAGCAATTATTGACCAACAATGTATCAATTCACTATAAATACTGTTAGACTCTAAAATTCATAATTTACACATTGATAAAATTAATTTTGCCAATTAAGCATCAGATAAGTCCTAAATGTAGTGCGAAAATAGTTTGATGGTGATATTATAGAGCTACCACTTTCTCACAAATTTTGGGGCTCCTCCAACTCTTTGTTGACAACAATAATTTTATCATTATATAAATCACAAAATTTGAAGTTTAACGATATTTATGATGAATCGATACACACAATTGGTTAACACTAATTAACGATTAGTCAATGCACATGCTATTGCTTCTCTCCCTTTTAGTTTTAATGTTTTTAGTTTTATGATTTTTATTTTATTATTTTTGAATTAATTATAAGTTATTTATTAAAAATATAAAAATTAATCTGTTAAGTTAAAAAAATTGATTTTTTAAACTAAAAAATTTTGAATTTATTTATTTAAAGAAATGTCAATGGGCCTTACTGAATTGAACTATATTGAGGGTGGTGTTGGCTGCGGTTGCACAAATATTTCCTTGCAAAAATAAGAGAGAAGCTCGTTATAATCTCGTTGGTGGTAAAGTATTCTATGACTATTTTTGTTTCTTAATGGATTATGAATTCATGCCTTTGTATCCTTTCTTTAGGCTTTTATCCATTACAAAAGAGACTTTAAGAAGCTTTTTTCAAAGACAATGGAAAAACTGTTGAGTGTGTCCAAATATGTGGAATATAGAGTTTAGTCGAGACTCATAATATATTTTTGTTAATATTATTGCACATTTATTGGCAAATACAAAGGAAAAACCTTTTGAATTCTTTCATTGTCTAGAAAAGTGTTAATATATATTTTAATTTTAAGGATTATTAAATAACATTTGAACTATATTTAAGTTTGTAAAATAAAATGATGTTGAATATTTGAACATTATGAATTTTATATTGGTTGAAAATGATAAGATACAATTACAGTTGCATTGTGTAATTGAAATTTTTTTTATGACCCTTGCAAGATTACTGTTGCAAAAAATTTCTAGAATAGCTAAATGAACATAGCAAATATTTATGATAGGAACATTTGCAACATCATAGTTGTTGTATAATCATTGGCTTTTACGATAGCTAATTAACCATCATAAAAGACTATTTTTCTTCTAGTGATAACAATGGGTTAGTGTTTTAGAAAAAAGAAGAAGATAATTTCCAACAATGAGAACACAATCCACTGTTGAAACATGCCAATAAAAGAATCAACGAGAGTTTATTTGTTTCTTTGGGCAATGAAGGCTTTTTATCAATGCTCTTCGAAACCCTAACTTTGTAAAACCCTAATTATTTTTTCTTCCAATTTTTTTATATGTAATATTAGAAGAATGATGACTGATCTGACAACTTAACCTTACAAGTTAAAAGAGAGCTTTTGTTCGAAGTAAGAGTTGAATCAACATGTAAACAGATACGCCTTAGCCTTTATTTGACGGAGAGGTAACAATTGACAATGCCAAATGTGATCGAAATGATTTTATTTAGGGGGGTGGGGGTGGTTCTTTGACATTAATATACACGTCATTTTATTTTTTATTTTCTTAAATATCTATCACTAATTTATGGTATTTATTTTTTGATAGTTTATATCACCAATTTGAGATAGAAAATTACAACTTCTGATTGATAGAATTTACGATGAATCACTAATAAATTAAAATTTGTGATAGCGAAATTTTTTTATCACTAAAATCTTTTTTTTATAGTGAAATACCTCACTATCACTACATTTTTTCATAAAGTAAAAAAATTACCATTATTTAAAAGTTGAAATCTCTTTCAGACTTTATGTTCGTGGAACAATTATCAAATAAAAAAACTTGAAATTGAATTAGTATCTCTACACATCTTTCATTTATATCAGAAGTTTTTAATTAATTATCTTTAGTTTTTGTTTAGAGTAATTTTCATCCAATTATTTTAAGTTTTTGCTAAATTTCATCCGACTACAATAAGAATTGAGGCGCAACAAAAAACTACTAAACATTTGAAAGTTTTTCATATAACCCCAAAACGTTAACTACTCGGGGTAAGGAGTCCTAAACCCATCCTTGCCTCGTTAACTACTCGGGGAATAATTTATTATTATATGTCGCCTCATTTTCATATTTATCTCCCCTATCTTAATCTATTTAGGGTGGGTCCTCAAAGCCCTATGCTCGCGAGCAGTTTTCCATCCTTAGAACTTTGCTATTTATTTTTTTCTTTGATGAAAGTATACTTAAACTTAATTTTTGTTTATGAATTTCCTTCAAAAGCATTTGCTTTCTTTGTCTCTAAGTTTAAGGTATATGTTAACTTTGATAACCATGATATAACTTGGCTCATCTCAGCTCTAGGCTTATCAACTTAACTATGAGATAACCATACTCTTGACTTACCCTGACTCTAATACCATTTCTTAGTATTTTAACTATGATGCGACTTGTTAGAAAATTTATGAAAGCATATCAAACATCAAGATTAATAATGTATGAAATTAAACACACATCACATAAAGAACATAGAGTTTTTAACTTAGTTTACTTTATTTTGAGTTACATTTATGAATGAGAGAGTAATCCAATATATACTATATGAAAAAGGACCATTTGTGATGATGTATGACTTTTACAAAACAACGTAATTTAGTGAAAACCAAATTTAGAATTAAACAAGCCTTCTCTCATTCTCTATCTCAAATCTCAAATCAACAAAAGTAATATCAAATCAACCTAATGACAACAACCAAAAATTAATCAGCAAATATATCATCCAACAAAAATAATCTCATTCTCAATCGCATTACGATATTTTTTCTCATTTTTGCATTAATCCATTAATTTTCATTTACTAAATGTACTTGGAATCTACTTTAATTTTATTGATTTATAACTAAAAATGGATTTTTTAAATTAATTTATCTATGTTTATGCAAAGACAGCGTATTATGCAGAGTTGATGAGGGTTATCTTAGCTATTGAGATTGCTTATGTTTGTGGTTGGTATAATCTGATTTTGGAGTGTGATTCTCTTTTGATGATTCATTTACTCTCAAATTCTAATGTGTGTTCCCTTCGAAATCTTCAAACTCGGTAGCTTAACTGTAGAAAGATCATCCTAGTATTCAATTCTATTTTGTTCATACTTTTAAAGAAAATAGTGAAGTTGCGAATAGGCTTGCTAACATTGATCTAAAGTATGATAATTTTACTTAGTGGTTGAGGGCTCCAATAGAGATTTTGTCTATGCTTTATAAGGATGCAAAATGGTTTCTGAATTACAAGTTTCATTAATTTTGTTTTATTTGTTTGGATTCATTGATTTTTATGATTATTTCTTTCTTATTTTGCTCTTCTTGTATGAGCCTATTAAGGGGGTAAGGCTCACTATGTCCCCCTTTAACTGATCATGTATTTTTTTATTTAATAAATTCTTTATAAGTTGAGTTTGCTTACAAAAAGATTATTGTACATTAATTTATTTGATTTATGAGGAGTTGACACGAGGTTAATGACATACTGGACAGATGAGAAAGGATCGAAAATAGAAAGCGACGAGGGGCTTGGAGAGTAAGAAGAGCCAAAGCTATATAACAGCATCGCTTAAGTGCCAACTTATGAAATTTTTTTCGTTTTAAATAGAATTGCATCCCAAAGTTAGTTTTTAGACTCTTATAATTTATGGACTCTTATTTTAACTAGAAATGAGATTTCTATGGATGTTTTAAAGCCTATATAAACCCTTTTAACATTTTAAAATAATCAAGCATTGAAGAAGAAACTCTAAGAGAGAAAATAAAGAGCTAAAGAATGCTTGAGTGCTGGGTGTACAAAGAGAGTGCCATAGGAATGCTTGAATACTATGTGTATAAAAAAGAACTAATAGATCATTTGAGATCTTGTCTATTATTATATTATTTAATTATTTCTTGTGAAAGATCTTTATAATTTGAATAAAAAAAGTTAGGATCCCGTGATCTATCATGAACGTACCGAACAACGTAACTTTCTTGCACCTTATGTGTAATTATTTCTCTCTCCGTATGATATGTTTTATTCTTACTTTACTTGTTAGTGAAGTCTTCCACATGCATTTAAATTTTTTTGGAGTGTATGCTAAAAAACCCCAACAAATAGTATCAAAGCCAAGATTAATGCCTAAGTGGTAAATCAAAATATAAGTTGTTTATCATGACTATTTGCAAGTATAAAGTAGAGAAGTTCAATGGACAAAATAATTTTAATCTGTGGAAGATGAAGGTTATGACTTTACAAGATTTAGATTCAACCCCTAAAGCAATTCAAGCAACAACTAGTGAAGAGAAAAAATTTGCAATATCTGGATCCAAATTAGATAGGGAAACCTTTCAAAAGAAATTACACCTATAGTACCATAGTTCTATCACGAGTGATGAAGCTTTGGAGAGGTGGCTGGGGAAAAGATTGCAATTAGTCTTTGAAAGAAATTTGACACCTTCTACATGACGAAATCTTTAGAGAATCGTTTGTATATCAAGAAGAATTTGTATCAGTTGTCTATGACCAAAAGAACTTCAATTAACGACCATATTGATACTTTTAACAAGATTATTATAGATCTTGAGACGATTGACATTAAAATTGATGATGAAAACAAGCAATCATTAATTTGTTATATTTTTTGCCTCTGAGTTATAAGCACTTCGTGGACGCACTCATGTATGGTAGAGAGACTTTAATCATAAGTGATGTTAAAGCCTTGTTAAACTCAAAAGAATTAGGAAAAAGATCTAAGTCTACTAGTACAACAAGTTTGACTGTAAGAGAAAGAGATGGAAAGAAAAATCAATCAATAGGCAAATCTAAGAAGTGCTATATTTGCAAGAATGAATGACACTTAATGAGGGATTGTTTACAAAGAAAGAAGGGTGAAGATGCTGCAATAGTTTGTAAAGACAATCACGAAGAAGCAGAATCATTCGTAGCTTCTAATGAAAAGTATGTATGTGAATTGATACTTGATTCTAGTTGCAGTTTACCAATTATAAATCAATTATGGGTGATAAAGTACTAATAAATAATGATATAGCTTATAAAAGTCACGGTGATTGGTAATATATGAATAAGGCTATATAATAAAAAAAAAGTAAAAGAGTTACTTAGTGTACGACATGTACCTGAAGTTAGAAGGAACTTGATATCTCTAAGAGTGATAGATTAAATGGGTGTTCATTCAAAACAGAAAAAATGAATATTGGAAATGTTAAAAAGATCTATAGTGATTATGAAAAGTGAGAAGCATAAAGGGATATATGTGCTTGGTGGGAATGCTATAGTTAACTCAATATGAGTTATTGAGAGAATGCAAACCAAAAGGCAGCATTGGAGATTTGCTCACCAAAGTAATAAGGGTTGAAAGAGAATGCATGGTAAAGATGTTGATGGCAAGAATAAATTTCAAATACCTAGGGATTATGGTCATAGTGTCAAGAATGATATGAATAATTACAATACAAAGGCTATCTTAGACAATATGCATTCGAATCTTTGGAGATCAAAGTCACAAACCTTAAAGAGTTAAGTTTTGATAAAGACTTAACTAGAGTTAATGCCAAGTGATAGCATTGGAATGGATGGATCTAGAAAGCTTCTTGAATAAATATCTATTTTACATGATAAAAATTATTAGAAAAAACATTGTAAGTAAAAAAAAAGGGCTTGGCCCCTCTATGCCCTAAGACAGTTCCACCATTGGATTTGTTGAAAATCAATAATTCAAAATCGAGTACTATATATGATTTTAAGCTAAAGACTAATGAGGAGTCTACACGAGATCAAAGACGCATTGGACTAATGAGAAATGGTCCAAAATAAAAAATGAAAGTGAGGAAGGGCTTGGAGTACGAAAAGAGCCAAAGCCACATTGCAGCGAAGTCTAAGTACCAACTTTTGGACTCCTACAATACGTGGACTCTTATTCTAATTAGAAATTAGTTTCTAGAGATGTTTTGAAGTCTATAAACTATTATAAACCTTTTGAATAATCAAGCATTAGAGAAGAACTCTAAGAAAGAAAACAGAGAGCTAAAGAATGCTTGATTGTTGGGAGTACAAAAAGAGTACAATAAGAGTGTTTGAGTACTATGTGTATAAGAAATTACTGATAAATCATTTAAGAGCTTATTTATTATTGTATTTTATAATGATCTCTTCTAAGAGATATTTGTGATATGAATAAAAGAAGTTAAAATTTCATGATCCATTATAAATATAAATGTTTGTTGTCAAACTACGTAACTTTTCTTATAGCTCGTATGTAATTTTTTTATTCTTACTTTACTTGCAAGTGAAATCTTTCATATGTGCTTAAATTTTTTTTAAAGTGTACACTGAAAAATTCCAACAAATCCTAATTCTAAATTATACGAAATTAAGTTTTCACGGCAAAGATACACTTTTATTATGCTTACGTTAAAAGCTTGCAATAAATCACGGCAATGCTTTTAAGAATTTAAGGATTAAGAACAGATGACTTCCAAATTATAACAAGGAGAAGACTTTATAAAAAGTAAAAACTCATAGCTTAGATGAGGATACTATAATTGGATCGAAAGAAGCGAAAGCAAGAATAGCAGGATCCTGCTCAAAATTTGCCATGTCTTTCTTGGTCATTCCCACCCATGTTTCTATTCCCTTGCCATCGTAAGTGTCTAAGAGAAATGCAGCATTATAAAGCCTCATGGGAGCGCTTGCCCATGTTGGCTTTCCCCATCCAAAGTCATTCACATATAATGAAAATCCGCTCAAACCACTAAAACCAAAAGCTTTAATCACTTCATCGGAACTGTTTACAGATTCTTCAAGTGCTTTCCTCAACTGATTCACCAAAGCGTTGCCTTCATAAGCTTTTCTCACATTATCATCGTTCACTGTCTTTACAGCTTCACGAATGGTTCTCGCCAAACCACTATAATCGATTGCTTTATCCGTCAACCAATTCGCTATTGCTGGGTGGATGACATTCCCAATACACTGTGGTGGCAATGGTGGATTCGTTTTCCTTCGTACATTCACAATTATTTGTGCTAAAGGAGTAGCTTCATCGCTTTTTCTAGCCATATCTATCAGAGCACCCCAAATAACTGCAGAAACGGCCTCAAAACGTGTGATTGGACGATCCAAACAAGATCCATTGTTCATTTTTTCCATCAAAGCAGCAACCTTAGCACCATCAAACAAAAATCTTTTCGTAATGCAATCCTTGGGACGTTGTTTTTTGACAAGTCTTCTAAACAAGCTTCTCATCATATCATGTGGAGGAAAGATAGAGGTGCAATCAAATATCACATCCTTGATATCATGAGAACCACGAGCAACTGAAGCCCAGTTTTGAATGAAATATGCTGCTGCTGCTCCATCGGCTACACCATGCCCAAAACAAAGGCATATTGCCACTCCACCACAATCAAAGTAATTGAGCCGGACAGCAAGGTTGACTTGATTACTTACTTCTTCATGAGGATTGAATGGCATTAGTTGTTCCAGCATAGCAATCTCTGGCCTTTTAAGAACCTCACACATCTTCATGGCTACGCGGGCTTCAATAAAAGTGATGCCATAATCATCACAATCAATAGAATAATCATCTTTGACTCGCCCTGCAAAAGGATAGTAGTGGGTTAACGTTTCTGAGAGAGACTTTTTGAGATGATCAGAAATTTTGGTAGTATTTTTGGGTGCGTTTGAGTAAAAGAGAACGATTGGGTAGTAAATATCTAGACTTGCTTGATCTCTAAGAGAGAGATTATGAGTTTTAAGGTGGCAAGGAGTTGGAGAAGATGGTTTTATGGATTCTGTGGAAATAATAAGCACCTCCATGGATAGTTTGCTTTGAAGGAAATTGCAGGCGTTATCTGCTAGGGGGTGTGGGGGATATCTATTAATTATCCAAAAAATTCTCAGTTATGAGGAAGCTAGTCTGCGTTCTAACTACAGTTAAATGAGAAAACTAGTGGAACGTTCTTATGGTTTTGGCTTGACTGGAATTGCAGGACGCTGCATGCCTATTTATATGGCATCGAGGAAATTAGATATTAATGAAAATTATCTAATACGATCTTGTTTCATGTGAGTTTTATTGTGTTTATTATAAAAACTTTCTTATTAATGTGCGGACTAGAAGCAAAAGGGTTAGCCATCCTGTGAGCCGCAAGCAAAGGATTTGTCTTTCGAGTTTATATATATATAGCCAACTATCTTTGCTTCGGTGGTTAATGCCAATACTTTAGTTGTTATGGTGTTGGGTTTGAATCTAACCGAAGTATTTCTAATTTCTAAGAAGATTGTTTATTTTCCAATTATTGAGGAATGATATTGTAACGTCTACAATTTTTGTAAAGATTATTTATTTTTCTCTGATTATTAAGAATTAATATAGTAATATTGAGATATATAATATTTGTATCATTTAAAAAAAAATTTATATATATATATATATATTCTCAAGGTGTGTTTTTAAATTAACATATTTTAAAATTAAAATTTAGTGCTTAACTTTTTTTATATATAAAACTATTCTAATTATAATTTAGCGTTGATTTTTAATTAAAAAATAGATATCCAAATAGGGTTGATATTGTACTAATTCTAGATTTTGAGAGAATTGTTTATTTTTATATGGTTTTTAAGATTTTATACTAGACTGATTTATAATATTTTAATATTGAGATTTGAGATATATAATATTTGTATTCTTTAAAAATAATTGTATATACATTCTCAATGTGTATTGTTATATTAAAATTCAATGCTTAACTTTTTTTATAAAAACTATTTTAAGTATAATCTAGCGTTGGTCTTTAATTAAAAAATGGATATTCAAAATTTAAAAAGATACAAATGTCGGTACTTGAGATGGACTATATATATAATCTTTTATGTTATAATTATTTTATTTTTTATCAACTACCAATTATATTTTAGTAAAAAATTAAATAAAAAAACTGCTTCGTCAGTTAATTAAGTAGTTTAATTCTAATTGACTACAATTTCAAAAAAAAAAAATTATCGACTACAAAAATACATTTTTACCCTTGATATATTATATCCTAAAACTAAATATCACCAACCATCTCTCTTCACTGCAAAATCCCTCCAAACTACCAATAACGACAACAAAAAGAAGCTACTGCAAGAGGAGAAAGAATCATCGATCTCTATTGCTTCTGAACCTCATTATTTGAGTCTTACTCGTTTTTAGCAAGAAGAAGAAGATGATGATGATAAAGGGTCGTTGCGAGAGTTTTCTTTGCATCTCTCATTGGGTCTTTTTCTTTTCATTCCTCCGCGGTTGATGGCTCCCACAACAATGTCATCACCGTGTAGGTTTTGTTGGTGCTACCTTGAGGAAGTAACTGGCTTGGTTGAAGAGAGGAAGAAGAGAAAGAAAAAGAAAAGCAAAAAAAAATAATAATAATTTTATTTATTTTTCAAGGATGTTTTGGTATTTTCACATAATTTTTTTTTATTGTTCAATTTGATATCTTTAGTTACAGTCTTATCTTTGACCTGTTAATTTTAACCAGAAAAAAATAATAGCACATTGTAGACTTTTCAAAAATTTCGGGATGTGATGATATTTGTCAGTTTAATAAGGGCGCAAAATGAAGATTGCCCTTAATTGTTTGATGGCCTTCTCAAGCTCTATTTTCAGTTGTTAAAATGGCCAAAGAATCTAACATTCTTCTTTTAGTTTCAAAATGTAATCTCGCACCTTCTCTGTGAGAATTATTCGAGTGAAATTTTGAGAAGTACATCAACAGCATCATCCTCGTAGCCTTTTATGGAAGAGTGGCCTGGTGGTGGTGCCCGGTGGAGCGGCCTGGTTTTGGGTGAAGGGAAGTGGTGGGGTGAAATGGCGAAAAATGAAAATGAAATTTTTATATATAACTTTTATTTTTTAATGTAAAATTTATAATATTATGAAAGACGTGTTTATTATTGAAAAGTTAATTTTAATATAGTATTTTAACAATAATATTAAACTTATAAAATTAAAATATTAAATTAGAGTAGTGTTAAAGTTATAAAGTTGGAATACATATTTTATACCTCAATTATTGTATTTTTATATATTAACTGATGTGTTATTAATCAATTATTATCACTTCTTAAGTAATTATTATTTTTTTAATTTTTATTAATGTAATAGTTATATAATATTACTTAATAATAGATACATTAAATATTATATTAATTAAGGTACAAATTTTATATTTTAATAATATAAATATAACATTATTGATAAAAAAATTTATATTTTTATAATACAAAATTTATATTTCAATTGATGTATCACCAATTAACGTCTATCATTTAGCAAATAATTGCTGACTTTTTTTGTTAAGCAAAGAGAAACTTTATAAAAACTAAATTAGATTGCACACTTTATATAATAATCATGTAAACCCAGTATTTCTGTTTTAACATTATGAAATTAGATTGCAAGCAATTCAAAATTCAGCTTTAAGCAATTCAAATTTAAATCAGCCGAGTATCAAGGACCAAAAGCACTGCATAAATATGTTTGTTATTGTTATGTTTCTGTTTTATAATAATAAAAACACAATAATAAAGCATTTGATAAACAACCATTTTTATTTATTAACTAATATCTTGTGAATTAAAAGTCATAACATCTCAATTTCAAACGTATCTTTAAGTCACATGCAATGAAATCTCGTCTTTATTTTTATATACTTTTTTTAAAAAATTTAAGCAACCTGAAAAATACGCTAAGATTAAAATCAAGAACATGAAGGGTTTTAAGTCAATAAATATATAATTATTTTACTATTAGGCGTGAGGGTAAGGGCAGAATTTTACTACACTAATCAATAATTTTTTTAAGTTAATAAATATAATATTATGAGTTTATCTTTTAATATTTGATATTTGTATGCTTTAACATTGAAAATACTTAAAAATTAATACTACTTAAAAAAAAAAAACCCTCTTTAATTCCATAAGTTTTTTTTTGGCTGAACTTTCTTCCTCAATAAACCCTTCTTATTTTCTAAGGAAAAAATGGGATATTAGAAACTAATTTCGAAATATGGATAATAGCATTGACATGACATTACATGTCCGCCAGTTTCTCACTCTCCTTGGTTGTAGTTTCCTTCTAACTTGTTTATTAATTTATGATGATTATAACATACGAAAACTTCGTAAAAATATTTCCCTCCAAGAACAATGTACATAAGAGTTTAATGAGTTCAGTTCAATATCAATTTTGCTTTTCTCATTTTGAGTTTCTGAAATTATGAGCAAAATAGAACCTTTATAGTTTGGGTGTAAAGAGCTAGAAATTCAAAGAAATAATTATTTTTTTTGGATACGTTTGAGGTAAGACTTAATGTTATGTCAATGTTATTATCCATATTTCGAAATTAATTTCTAATATCCCTACTGTTTGTAATGCTTTTACTTGGAATGGTAAATTTAGAATGTAAATGAAATATTATTAAAATCGCCGTCAATTTGACAACAGTTCTAAGAAATATTTTTTTCTAAAAAAGTTAAAATGAATCTAATTATACAAATTAAGCAAAGATCATTTTCTTACCTCAAAATATAATTTTATTGTTTATTTTATCTTTAAATTAAATTTTAAGATAATTCGACTAAAATATATTCAACTAATTAACTTCAACTGCTTTTAGGCATTTAATAGTTTTTTTTAATAAGCAATTTAATAATGTATATTTATAACTTTCACTTTTTAAATAGATATTTTTACAATTTAACTTTCTCAAAATTTTAAGTCTAACATTAAAATTTCTATATAATTGAACTCAAACTTAATATAAATTTGAACTTTAACATTTAACTTTCCCCACTTTAAATTCTGATTTCCCTTGACATAAACAACTATTATTGTAGACTTTATGATCCGAGTTTCTGGAGGTTTGAGAAAGCGAAATTTCAGAGTACCCAAAGTCATTTCCTAATTGATTAATCAAAATATTTACTTCATATGGTAAGTTGTTAATGACACATAAAGGAAGTATCTTAGTGATACGTAAAATATAATACATAACTAAGGAAAAAGGTTAATATCCCCACCTAAGAAATAAATATAGGGTTATAATTAGAAAGTCAAAACTTGAAAAATAAAAAAGAAACACAACATAATAAAAGTGATAATGAAATAACATTATCATAATTTTTTTGCATTTGCGTTGTAGTATATTAGTAAAGGATTTTGCAGTGTATTTTTTTTCCTTCACTTTATCCATTATATCAAAATAAAATTATTAAGAAAGACATAAAATATTATTACTAAATAAATTAATTAATTATCAAAAAGACATAACACAATGTCACTATATATAACTTTTCAATTAAAAGAAAATGTTATTCGTGCTTAACAAAAGTGGTTGTGTTACTAAAAAAAAAAGATTAGAAAACCCTTTCCACAAATACTTATTTTAAGGATAATTGATACTTTTAAATATATAAAAAAAAAAAGTGATGAGGGATTCAAACTCAGGTTCTCTATTGGGTTATTTAAGTAAGTGCAGAAATTGATACATTTGCTTTTATTATATGTATAACATATTGACTTAAGCGTAGATATTGTTCAATTTAGACATAATTTACCATATATGATTTTATTCTTAAACTTTTACAACCTAAAGTTCGTTTATATTTTAGAGAATTTGCTCTTGCTAGGATGTGGTGTATGAATCGTAATATATCAAAACAAACTAAAGTGTGTAAAAAAGTGTAACTTGTGATCAAATTTTTATATGATTTCCCTTAATGAATTTCTATTTATGAGTCAATTATCCCAATCCATAATCACTGAGATTGTTAGGGAATTTCTACTAAATGAATTCATATTAAATACATTTTGATTTAGGGTAATTCTAAAGCATAATTCTTCAAACAGTTGATTATTGCTGCGACTTGGCAATAAGCGACTTATATGTTGGACTCGAGATATCCAAATTTCTCAGCATAAAACCCATAAGTTATGTCTTCTGGATCAATTAGCTCCAGATAGTTACTACCAGTCATTCTCTTTTACCCAGAAATAGATGAAACTACTGTCATATTTTCTGATCACCTTAAAAAATCTGTGTAAAAAACATTAACCTACTATTACCCTTTTGCAGGACGAGTCAAATTAAGATGATTATTCATTTACAGAGTGTGACGACTATAGTGTTACTTTTTATCGAAGCCCACACAAGCAATAATATGTCTAAGGTTCGCGAGCAACTAGTGGTCGATATATTGGAAAAGCGAATGCCATTCAATCCGAATGAAAAGTTAAGCACACAGGTAACCCGCGCAGTCCAACTCAATTACTTTGATTGTGGTGGGGTGGCAATATGTGGTTGCTTTAGGCATATCATAGCGGATGTAACAGCAGCAGCAAGTTTTGTCAAAAATTGGGCTGTAGTTGCTAGTGGTTTCAGTGATATTATGGATGTTATATTTGATTGCGCATCTATCTTTCCTCCAGCGGATTTGATAACAAGCATCTCAAAGAGTATTAACGAAAACAACATTCCAAAGAATGCATAACAAAAAAGTTTGCGTTTGATTGTAGTAAGATAGCTGATTTGAGAAAAACAATTGGCAATCCAATTTTTCCAATGCAACTTTTGTAGTGAAATTTGGCACAAAGTACTAAGGGCGTGCCAACTCAATCAGTGCTCGAACAGATGGCAACGAGTAATCTCCTTCATTTGCAGAAAATCTAAAGGCAAATCTACCCTCAGTAAGATCAGAAGAGTATCGTTCTGCGCTACAATCTACTTTATTTGGAGAGAACGGAATTTGAAGGTCTTCCAACAGAAAACTCCTTCTACAAGCGAAGTCTACCAAAAGATTAAGGATGTTACTTGGCTTAGATGTATAAGTACTGTAAATGGCCAAGGGATTGACCACTTTGCAGCTGGGTAGTAACTGTAGTTAACCTCTATGAGTTGTATTGTCTTTTTTTTTCTTTTATTGAATTTACTCTGTAATACCTGCTAAATTTAGCATTTATATAAATTTTTACTTACAAAAAAAAAACAATTGGCAATCCAAGAGATGTTGAGTACCGTCCAATACGCTTTGAGGCCGTGTCTGCACTTATCTGGGGTGTGCTAATATCCATGGCTAGAAAAAGCGATGAGTCTACTCCTGTGGCACTTATCTGGGGTTCCTTGGTAAACTGTTGTAATCAATAACCTTATTCATAGACTAATTCCCCGTAGATTCACTACACATTGTTGTGAAAGATGTTCCCAATCAATTGTTGTGGTGGTAGATGATGATTACGTGGGAGAAGTTTACTGAAGAATTTGTAAAGAGGACTGAAGCTAATAGGCTGCTTGGTTTTAGTGATTGGGTTGGACTTCTATATTATGAAGTTGATTTTGAATTGGGAAAGCCAACGGGGATAAGCACCGCCATAAGGCTTCACAATGTTGCGGTTCTCGTAAACACCTGCAATGGTAAAGGAATGGAAGCATGGGTTGGATTGTCGAAGAATGATATGGCCAAATTTGAACAAGATCCCGGTATATTTAAAAGAAGCGCAATCAAATATAACATCCGTAATATCCCTGGATCCATTAACAGCTACAGCTCAATTTTTGACCGAACCTTGTTGCTGGTGTTATATCCTATTATAAATTAGTGATGCAATAATTTTGTATAAATAGAAATTGAGATAAATTTTAAAAGGAGAGTCATTATAAAGTCAAATATATATTAGATGTATAAGAAAAAGTAAAACGAAAAGTCAAAATATGATATTGTTCACAGTAAGCGCTATTTACGCATAAGGTTTTGTTTACGACGGTTATTGTTCTTCGAGGGTACTGTTCACGCAGGAATTGTACATGTAATTACTATTCATGCAACAAATTTAGGGATGTTTCTTGTTTTAGCGCAATTGAGTTCTTTAAATAGGATCATGACTTCTACAAGTAAGAACTCTTATTCCAACTAAGTTTAGGATTTTTATAGGTGTTTTATTCACTATATAAACTTTTTTAAACACAAGAGAAAGATAAGCATTTAAAGTTTTAAGATGTAATCATAAAAAAGAATAAAGGAGTTAGGAAGGCATTAAGTGCGTGGTGCACTAGGGTGTAATCTTTGGGGAGTATTTTTTTTTTTGTTTTTGAGTGAACAAAAGAAACACCATAAATCTTTTTGGCTTAGATGCTCGGACTATTCTTGTATTCTTTGTAAAAATCTCTTATGAGGAGATACTAAGAGGTCTTGGAGAATTCATGGTGGTCAATAATAGATACTTAGAGATCTCTATGGGAGATATTAAAGGGTCTTGTGGGATCATTGATGGTGTAAGAAGATACTTAATGATCTTTATCAATAATAAAAGGTTGAATCATGGATCCTCTGTAGACGTAGGCAATTTTAGGCCGAATCACGTATATCTTGTATCTTATTGATTAGTTTGTTTTCTTTATTTTTATTGGTATGTTGATCTTATGTATTCTTACTTATGGTGTGAGTTATGGTTTCTATTGCGCATAGAGTAAAAAATATTGAGGGAGGAAACGTCATTCTTTCTCTCAAGATTAGGTTGAAGCGAAGAACCCAAGATTCAACCTAGAACCCTAACCTCCTTGCGCAGCGGAATAACCTGTTAATCGAGCAAAATACCAAGAATCCAAAGCAAAATATAAAAGATCACAACACAATATTATGTGGTTTTTCCAATTGCTTACGTCCACGGTGGATTTTAACCTCTCTTATTAACTCCCTAGAGATTTTATAAGAAAAACCTAATAAAGAACCCTCAAAATGACCTAATGTTTAGTGAACTCTTACTCTGCCACAAGTAATAAACACTCAAACAATAGTTTCACCCTAGCACACATAAGCACTTAATGTTTACCCAGTTCCTCTCCTCTCTTAAAGTCTCTTTAATGCTTAATCTTAACTAAAGAGTTTACAAGTGTTTATATATGGTTTATTTCGTGCCTACTAACTTTATTCTTTATTGGAGTAAGATCCAAACTTGTTTTGGAAGTTTAAAACTTTTCAAAACTCGAAATCCGAATCAAAATTGACTTCTTAATGCTTCTGGCGCCACGGCGCTCATCCCTGGGTGTCGTAGCGCTGGCCATTGTCGTGCCCATCGCTCCGGCGCTAGGCTTCTATGTTGGGTGCCACGGCGCTTAGCCCTGAGGCCATCCTCCCGTATTTTCTTTACTTTCTTTACGTTTTCGAGTTTCGTTTAACTTGTTTCTTCGTGTCCCACACGTTCTAAACTTCTTGTGACTCTTTATTTTAGTATTCATTTCAATTCTTATCCAATTAAAATTATTGAATCACTAATTTTTTAATAAAAAAAATATTAAAATTATAACTTAATTAATATCATATAAAATATCAAACTAAAAAACATGATTTAATATCTATGACTTGCCTAAAATAAACACATATTCCACCTCACCACAATCAAAGTAATTCAGTTGGACTGCGAGGTTTACCCGAGTACTTAACTTTTCATCCGGATTAAATGGCATTAGCTTTTCTAATATATCTATCACTCTTTCCTCGAGAACCTTAGACATCTTATTGGTTGCGTGGGCTTCGATAAAAGTAACACCATAGTCGTCACACTCAATAGAATAATCATCTTTGACTCGTCCTGCAAAAGGGTAATGGTAGGTTAATATTTTCGACAGAGATTTTTTAAGTTGATCAGAAGATTTGGCAGTAATTTCATCCATTTCCGGGTAAAAGAGAATGATTGGGTAGTAAATATCTGGAGCTAATTCATGATCCAGAAGACATAACTTATGGGTTTTAAGGTGGTGAGGAGTTGGAGAAGATGGTAACAATTTTTGTGGAAATGATACGGAGCTAAATGTCTGGTTTGCTTTGCAGGAAAATTCTCCGGATGAATTTTATACAGCATCAAGGAGTTATTATAGCAACCTGAATGATTACAAGATATTGTGAACTCGGAAAAGTCGTAATATATAACAAAGCCAAATAATAGTACTTTGACCAAAGCTTTTCAAAATATTCCGGAATGGAGCCACCGCAAGTTCTGGTCCCATTCTTAGATTTTTACATGGAATATTTGCTTGAAAGTACCCCATGACTGCATAATCGCATGTCCTAAAAAAGGTTATGCGATTCAATCACGAGAGATTAAAAAATATTAGGGTAATTTTCGGAATGGCCCATAACTTTGGACAAATTTTTAAATTTAGTTTTAAAACAAACTTTTAAACTATTATTATCAAATATCTTTAAAATAGGCAAAAATACCATCGTCACTTTAATTCATAATTTTCATAATAACCCAAAAATCTCATTTACCATTATAACCCAAAATTAAACACTATTTTTCTTTCATTTTAGTAATGTATGACTGTAAAAATGTAAATATAATGTAATTCAAATTGTAATATAGATTAGATTTGATATTTTGGATTATAAACATAGAACGGTAAATAATAAAGAAAGAACCCATAAATAAATTGCGAGTCATGTCACGCGAGAATTAGAATCATTGCTGCAGCGGCACCGCTAGATGCTGCTGAATCAAAAAAAAAAAAAATTGCCATTTGTGCAGCACGATTAGGCAGCAAATCGCACTGCCATTCTCGGAGCACAAATGGCAGCAAATTCGTTTCCCGTTGCATGATGGTAAGCAAGATTGCAGTGCTTTCTTGCGCGATAGTTCTTTGCGCCAATTGATGCGATTTGCGCACCGATTTTGACCGCCAAACACCAAATTTTCAAAATAATATTTTTTTTAAAATATATATATAAAAAAAAAATTTGTATTTGCAACTTAAAAGGCAACTCTAAATTTTTTTATTTCAACAAATTATTTCAAGGATTTGTTGTGAACGAGTGATGAATGTGTGTTTGTAAGTTGAAGCGAGAGGAAATTAGAGAATTTAATTTATAAAGATATTTTAGTCGGTCTTTGGAGTATTTAGCTACAAAAATTGAGAGTGATATTGTGGTTAAATTAGAAAACGGTCCAAAATTTTAAATCATTCTAAAAAAAATTTCTAAAATATTATAAGAAAAATAATATATTTACATAGAAGTAGCAGCCGAACACGTTTGCACACCAGTTGGTTAGTTGCATTGTTTGAATTTTTAAGCAGAGGTAAAAAAGAGTACGCTATTTTTCTTCTTCTTTTTTTTCTTTTCATTTTTGGAAGGGTCGTTGGTTCAAATGTTGAGGTATTATCAATGATGTTCCTATATTTTGACAAAACATCATCAATATCCTTACTCAAATTTATTATATCACAAATATTCTTAATGTTTTCAAAAAAGTCAACAATGTGCCTATTAAATTATTCCTATAATTTTTTTTTATATACTACATTTTTTAAAATATTTTAAAATTACCTATTAACCCTTTTTAGAGAATTAGGGGTAGATCTGGTATGGTTCGGTTTGGTATTTTTTAAAATTGAATCATATTGAAAAATTCAATATTTTTATTTTTAGAATTGAATCGTAAACTAACTGTACTGAATCATGTATGAAAATTGAACTATAATCCAATTTGATTCGGTTCAGTCTCTTAAATTTTTTTTAAGAAGCTAAAATTATATATTTAAGAGATAAATTTCATACAAAAAATAACGAAAAAAGTGTACATCAATTTTAAATATAAAATTAATAAAATTTTATGAACTAAATAATTTCAAAAAAAATTATTAAAAATTAAAGTTTAAGCATCGAATTAATTAAAAATTTATAAATTAAACAAGTTAAAAAAATATTAAAATTAAAATTTGTCAAAATAAATAAAGTGACCATCAACTTTTAAGCACCAAATTAGTTAAAAGTCTATGAACTACACAAATTAAAAAACTATTAAAATTAAAATTCATTAAATAAATTATATGAAAAAGTTGTGTAAAATTTTATTTATATCCTTCGGTTTGGTTTGGCATTTTTGAGGACTGAAATTAGAAAACTGAATTAAACTAAATTTATTCTGGGACCAAAATAAAAAAAAATCGATTGATAAATTTTATACTTTAATACCGAACCAAATTACCCTATTTAATTTGATTCGATCTAGTTCGGTATTTGATTCAGACACTTTTTTGTCTACCCCTACAGAAAATTTTAAAAAGGGAAAGTAGTATTAAAAAATGACCAACGAATTTCCTTAATATGTAGTTTAAAAAAGTCATGGAAGAAGTGGTATATAAGAAAATTTTAAGGGTGCAATGGTTAGTTTTCTCTATTTTAAAACACATAATTTTTGTTTACTATGAATTTTTCTATAAAAAAAATTATTTTATAAGATAGATAAGGGTTTAATTTCGATAAAAGTATTGCATTTTATTACTATCAAAATCACCAAATCTCCTATAAAAAAAAACATATGGAGGGTTTAGCATGATTTTTATTATTCGTGTATTCACCGTTCACTTGTCATTCATCATTTTACCATCTCCTTAATTCACACTTAAAAGACTAAATCTTTTTCTTCAAAATCTTCCTCTCATAAGATTGCATATAATCTTTAGTGCGAGAAGTAATGCTACACTTTTTAAATTACATTTTAAATGAAGTGTCAAGTAATCATTAAGTGATAAAATAATATAATAAATATTTAAAAATTGTATTATTTTACCATCCAATAATTATTTGACACATTATTTAAAATACAAAAATTTAAGATATAATTTAAAAAGTGTAGTATTACTCCTTAAAAAAAACCCACTTACACAATTCTTGTGTAGGTAGGTACATATACTTGTTTCCTATTTGACCCTTATACTTTCCTAATACCAATCTCAGACCGATTTAAGTCCTATAATTACCCAATTTCCTTCTTACATACATAGCTTATTTGATTTTTTTTTTAGTAGAGATCACCTCTTGGACACATTTATCCCATTTCCTACACCTTCCCACTTGCACATATGCCATGTCATCAATTAAAGAATCTCTAATTAAGCTCTCCATGCACGAAATGTGAAGCAAATCAATAAGAAATTTAAATGATAACCATATGTGTAACTCTAACTCCATTAATTTAAGATTCATACAGTCTCAATATATATTTATTCGTGGTAAAGAATTGAAAATTAAAAACATATGACTTCCAAAACGAGGAGAATTATATTTTTTCAGCTTTATCTTAAACTTAAAGGCTCAAATAGACCCATTAAATAAAAAAAAAATTATGTGATTTTAAGAGCCATAAATTTAAATAACTAAAGATTATTATAACAATATATTTTTTTATAAAAAGTTTAGATGTGAGTAAAATTACTTAAGGTTTCATAGATTTTTTTTTTTGAAGACAAATTAGTAAAATTATTTATGTGCAAAAGAAGTTCCGTATGTAGAGAAAATCTTTGCTGCTTCTTGTATAACGCTCCTTCCCCATTAGATTCATACCACATGAGTATTTACAACAAAAATCAGAATTATTTTTTATTTAAATAAGTACGTATTAAACACATTTAATTACCTACACGCATGCTATATACATGCATGGCTCTGATCTCCTTGTAGAAAAATGATCACAAGTGAGAACTAGCTAGTAAAGAGTAAACAATTTTCAAAACAGTGAAGTTCTCGTGCTCGATCAGAAAATTTTCCAAGACTCAGCCGTCGAGGTCGTAAACAATGCTTATAGGCTTGGATTGAGCGAAGCGTAAGTAAGAATATCAGGAAATTGTTCAAATTTGGCCATGTCGTTCGCGGGCAATGCCACCCATGTTTCAATTCCTTTACCCTCGGAGGTATCCAAGAGAATCGCAAGATCGTTACTCCTCAGGGCGGTGCTTACCCATGTTGGCTTTCCACATCCAAAATCGGTCTCATAATAAGGAAGTCCACCCCAACCACTGAAACCAAATATCCCAACTTTAGTGACAGTACTGTTTACAAGTTTTTCGGCAATTTTCTTCAATTGATTCACAAAAGCATCACCTTCATAAACTTTTCTCACGTCATCGTCACTCAGCATCTTTATAGATTCACGAATTCTTCTTGCTAAACAATTATAATCAATTTCAGTATCCATGAACAAACTTGCTGTCACCGGGTGGATAACGTTCCCTATACATTGTTGTGGTAGTGGTGGGTTCATTCGCTTTCGTAGGTTCACAGCAATTGATGCTAAAGGAATAGTGTCACCGCTTTCTCTAGCAATAGCTATCAAAGCACCCCAAATAACGGCGGACACAATTTCAAAACGTGTTGGACTATCCAAATTACATGATGAATTATTGATTTTTTTTCTTAGACCGGCTATCTTTGTCCCATCAAACACAAATCTTTTTACAGTGAATTCTTGGGAACAATGTTTTTCGTTAATACTCCTCAAGATGCTTCTCATCAAATCATGTGGAGGAAAGAGAGACGTGCAGTCAAATATCACATCCTTGATATCACTGCAACCACAAGCAACATCAGCCCAGTTTTTAACAAAATATGTTGCCGCTGTTGCATCAGCTACAGCATGCCTAAAACAAAGACAGATCGCCAGCCCACCGCAGTCGAAGTAATTGAGTTGAACTTCGAGGTTGGCCTGTGTGCTTGAAACCTTTTCATTGGGATTGTATGGCAGTAGTTGTTCCAGGGTATCGATCTCTGGTGTTTGAAGAGCCTCAGACATCTTATTGGATACGTGGGCTTCAATAAAAGTGACGCCAGAATCATCACAATCAATGGAATAATCATCTTTGACTCGTCCTGCAAAAGGATAGTAGTGGATTAAAGTTTCTGAGAGAGATTTCTTGAGGTGATCAGATATTCGGATAGTGTTTTTGTCTACTCCTGAGTAAAAGAGAAGAAGTGGGTAGTAATTGTCTAGATTTGATTGATCTATAAGAGAGAGCTTATAGATTTTCAGGTGGTGAGGAGTTGGAGACGATGGCTTGATGGTTTCTGTGGAAATAATACTAATATGGAGCTTCATGTCTGCAGGTTTGAATTTAACGGTGTGAACTTCTATGGCTTTTGCTTGCAAGAGACTGAATATCAAGTAATTTATATAGCATCAACAAGGCTATACCAAAATGAATCATTTTAAGATATTTGGAAATTCATAGGTATTAGTTAATTTAATTAACAAAGGTTTTTGAGTGGAAGGTTGGGACAGCTCACACCGAGATGAAGAAAGATATAATTAAATTTTGTATAATAAAAAATAAAAAAAAAACTAACCAAAAAAAATTTCCTTGACGACAAGATGGGAAAGTATTCCAAAATGAGCCTACTTTATTAAACTGCGTAATAAGGCTCCTATCAATACATAATTGGTGACAATTTATTATTAAGATTCCGTTTGGATAATGCGATATTTTAATTAAAAGAAAAAGTGATCATATTAGTGAAAAACCTCGTTTAGGGTCCTAATGTTTAGCGTAAATTTGTAAGGGTAAGTCATTTTAACAATAATCATCAGAACCCATTGATTTCAAAAATAATCTTTTAGTACTTCTTTAAGAGCTTGACTAACAAGCATTACTCGGTTAAAATTGATAGAACAAGAGATTCTATTACTTAATAAAGTCAAAGGCCAAAATATGAGTTTAATCTAATAGTTTTCTTGGGTTTTTTGTGAAAGACTTTACCCACAAATATAAGAATTACAAAAATTATACATAATAAATAGATAAAATAATCAATTATACATAAAATATAAAAATTTACGTGGTTTAATAAACTATCTACATTTAAGGTGGATCAAAGATCATACTTTTTTTTTAATTTAATAATCACTACAAATTACTTAATGACCACAATAATCACTCTAAGAGATTTGTAAGGAATACACAATAGAATGAATTCTCTAAAAGTTTATATATTACTTTTTTGTGCATTCAGCACTCAAGTACTCCTATAATAATACTCTTTTACGTACTCACCACTTAAATACTTTTTAAGCTCTCTATTTGACACTCTTCTTTATATCTTCTTGATGCATTTTCACGCATCCTTAATACATTCTTTTCATGCATGTCCCCTAATGGCATAACAATGATTTATATATGCTTTTAGACGTCTTTAAAAACCTAAATTGACTTAGAATAGAAGTCTATGTGTAAAAGAAGCCAAAATTAATTTGAAGACATCAAAATGGCACTAAAATAATATTTTGACACTGCAGCACCACCACAACGCTCAGCTATTGCCGAGACGACGAGGCAACTTGGTTCCCTTAGGGCCGCAGTCTTAAGGCTTGCAAACTAGCTTTCTCGTTCTTTTGAGCCTCTCCTTGCTTTCGACTCTCCATTTCGCTTTAGGTCTCGTCTGTCTAATGCGTTCTCAACCTAGTGTTGTCTCCTCATTAGTTTCAAACTCAAAACCACACTCTAATGTGATTTTACATAATCATCAATTTTGATAGGCTTTATAGTTTAACAATAGTATTGGAATGTATAAATTAAACATATGAACTCATTCGTATTACCTGACGTGCTATAACATAGTTGAAATGATAAATATAAAAATATAAAATAAATAATATGATAATAACTTAACTAATTTTATCATGTCATGCAAAATAGTATCATTCACTTGATATGATTTTTTTTTTGTACATGTAAAGTATTAATCATAGTTTAAATTCAACTTAGTATATTCTTATTTCAAAATAACAGCAACAACAGCAGTAATAATCACTTAGCAACAATTACTTTGAAAATTAGTCACACATTACCTCCTAAACTGTAAGTAACAAATGTTAGCTTAAATCAGCAAATTCTAAAAAATTTGTGCTTAAGAAGGCTGTAAGTTTCAATTTAACTCTTCACAGCTTGACATCACAAGAGCTTGTGCATGAATTTAATGCCTTCTTATAATTCCCCATTGAAGTTTTGATGGATTATGAGTAGAGCTTTATTGAGAGAAAAAGCTTAAAGCTGTGAAGTGGTTTTAATTAGACAAACTATGCTACGTAGCAACTTTAATTGTTTGAATGATATTTTTAATAAATAATTTTAAATATATTATTATCCTTCTCAATTTAATTTAAAGTATTATTTTATTTAAGGTGAGTGGCTATTTTAATTTGAAAATTATTGTTTAGGGGTATAAAATGTATTAATTTTTTGAAATTAATTGATCCTTCAAAATTTTCTTCTCGTTACTTTCAAATGACAGAACTGCCATTTTAAGCACTCTTTTATATTAAAAAAAAAAAGGATAAAGTAGACTTTTAACCAAAAATATTCCTCCCACTCTTTTTTTTTAACCGATGGGCATTATACCAAATGATTTAAAAATATGATGAATTATTTTTAAAGTAATAGAATATTTCGTGATTAGGGGTAGACCTACAACATGGCTTAGACAGCCATGGCCCCCAATAGAGGTGGCAATTAGGGCCCAACACAACACGACTCAAGTGGTCAACATGTCGTGCTGGCACAAACTTATGATGGATCATGTGCTGACATGAGTGCCAAACATGACCCATCACAGGCTCGGTACAAAAACAGTTCAAGAGCCATGCTATTTTTTAATTATTTAATTTTTTTAGATATTTAATTTTATTTAAATATTTTTTTTATTTTTATAATTATTTTCTTATGATATTTTAATTGTAATCATAAATTTTGTATTAATAATTACAATTATAATTTGCTAAAATTTATTGATATTAGATTAGAAATTTTGTATTATAATTATAATTGAAATTGTAATTATAATTTGTTGATAAAAATTTATTAATATTATTTCAAATCTAAAATTATTAAATTAAAATACAAAAATAAATGTTTAAATTTATATCATTATAATTACAATTTATTCCAAGTCCCAACTAATTATAATTATTAGATGTCAAGCTATGATGTATACAGTTCAACTTAAAGAAGGGAATGGGTGAGATCATTAAAGTTCTCAATCTAATAACTAGAATAAAGGATTGGATAAAAATTCTCTTGGTGGCTAGAACAAGAAATTGAGTAAAAGTTCTCAAGCTAATGCCATGGTTAACTAGAGGGGAGGTTGGAATAGTAGAACTGGTTTTGAAAACAAAGATAGTGGTGGCGATCAACCCAAGTCCTGGAATAAAAAATATTGCTGATGAATGCCCATCAAAAGATGCAGAAGAAGGAAATACTGGATGTTGGAGAGCAAGCAACTCTTAGAGTATAACTGCTGAAAGTTTTGTAGGGAAAGGAAGCGATGGAAGTAGTAAAGAAAGGTGGTAGGAATTCTTAATATAGAAATTTGTGTACGAGTCTTTAATGAATAATAATTTTAAATATCTAATGTTTGACCTCTTTTTTATTTTCTAATACTTCGAACATTTTCAGTTATGGCAATAGATTGATTAGGAGAAATTTATATATGGCAATGAAATTTTTTCAAATTTATTTGGAGTACTAAAACTTGCTATTGTATTGATAATAAATAAGTGTGTTAAGAATTTTGTAATTAGATGAATAAAAATAAAAAAATAATTTGAGTGATTATAATTTTTAAAAAAGGTTAAAATAATTTGGGAGAAATTTGAGTTTAATTGAAAAAATTGAAAGAGAATTGGCATTTTAGGGGACTATGGGTGTCATTTTATAGACACCCACAGTTACAAGATTGTGACCGTTTGATTAACCATCAAAAAGACCATTAATCAAATAGTCTTCCTTTTAAAAAAATTAATATAAAAATTATAAGTTTACAATTGTTTTAGGTAACTTTTAATTTTTTAAAAATAAATAAAAATGATTCATTGAATCTACCATGCTGATAAGATAAAGAGCCGTGATGGGTGGTGACCCAAGTCATGTTTAGGCTGACACAACACAAAAAACTTTCGTACCGTATTAACCCATGCGCAACAATCCATTTAAGTCAAAATTTAATAGGTTGTATCAACATAACATAACCCATCTGTCACCCCTAACCTTAAGTCCTAGATAAATTTTAAATTCAACAATGATTTTTATTTCACCTTTAAGAATACATAATTTTATGCTTTGACTTTTATAAAATCTTATTTTTAACACTAAAATTTTTATATAATTAAAATTCCACGTTTTAACTTCCCGTACTTTAGAGTTTGGTTTCATTTGGTTTCGTAACTAGGTTTTTTTTTTTCAAAAAAAGTTTTCTTTGATGAATTTAAAATCAAACACTGTGGTCCTAAATAAAATTTGGCCCATGATATTATATCTAGATCGGAAGCATTGAGCGGCAGGGTTAGTTGTCAGGCTAATTAGAAAAATTAAGCCACACGTAATGAGTATTTGTTATTATCCTATCACTGTTTATTTAATCAAAAAACTATTATTGAAAGCTAGAAGCATTCAAAAAGTTACTATAGTTTGTCGTCGCCAAATTTGAATCAGGTGGTTGTAGACAACCAGTCGCAGTCATATACATAGTTTAACTTAATTTGTCATGATCAATTAAGATATATAAAAAGATTATGCAAGTAGAAAATGGGTGCCTTTTTAGTAAATTAATCAAGCCAAAACCAATAAAATCGTACTATTGCTTATATATTTAGCTTTGTGATATTTCATATTTAGACATTTCTTTCTTTGAATATGTTGATAACCAGATAAAATTTAAAAGCTTGAAAATATTCTGAAATATCTTGATCTTACCAACTCTAATCACACCACATATCACCCAATTATATTACATGATTATTTAAAATGTTTTGATGGGTTTTGCTTCACCATTTTACGTTTGACCTTAATGTTCAATTATTCAAGCTTGGTCATGCGTCTTTCTCGGATCGAATTACATTCTTGCCAATGCTTTTCCTTGAACTTAAGGGTGGACTAGAGTTAATATCGTGGAGGAACTAAAATGGTAAAGTTCAAAAATTATACAATATAAATTTATATTATATGGGTCAAAATGTAAAGCTGAATATGTTTAAGAGGCCAAAATGTGAAAATGAATAAAATTAGGGCCTGTGGACCAATACCTCTCTTCGCTTAATATAATTATGCCTAACTTGGACTCATTCAAAAAAAAAAAAAACTAATTTGGTATAAAATTTTAGCAGCACTAAATATACAAAAAAAAAACTCTTTATAAAAATTTATTATATAAATTGACATGACATGGAAGTATTGGTCGGATAAAGGTCCATAAAATAAATTAAAATATATTATAGAGAAAATGTCATTTTATTATAATTTACATAAACAATACATGAACAGTAAGTATCAAATTATATAAATAATAATTACTTAACAGAGTTTTTTAACAATACGGAGTTTTGGATAGTTTTAAAAACAATCAAGAAGGTAATTAGTAATTTAAAAAAAAAAGTGGTGATGATTGCTTTCCCCCCTTTTTATTATAATTTACAATAAAAAAAAAGTGAATTACCATTTCAACAATGGATAAAGACCTATGTCTGTGTTATGAGCCTTCCTTCGTATAAAGATAGCAGTTTTCTGTTAATGATCTTGTAGATTCATCTTATACATTATATTATCTCTTTTCAATGGTGAATATTTTATTTTATTTTTAAATTATATCAATCATATTACAATATTAATATTACATTAAATTATAATATTAATATTATAATTAAATTATATAATTAAAAAATAATTCAAGAATAACACATATTTTTTAAATACATTTCATCCGAATTATATTAATAAAATTATCGAGAGTAACACATATAATTTTAAAAATATTTTACTTAAATTATAAATTTTTTACAAAATAAAAAAAATAAATTAACCGCTCTAACTTTTATAAAGACCCAAACCCCTTATCTCAATTAAAGAGGTACATAGTTTTTGTTGGAGTAAGCCCTTAAATGCAATCATATATATTTGAACGTTATTCGTAAGGTATTATAGTTTCTATTTTAATTCTTTTGACAAAGTGTTAAACAAAATTCTATCTATTTATAATTCTAAATTTACATAAAGATTGAACAATTACATTTTAAATTATTCTTCGTTCAAAATACATACATATTAAATTCTTTGAATTGCCAATGACACGTAAAAATTTGCGTAGTACTTCAAAACTTTTCTCTCACTGTAGAAAGGAGATCGCATCATGTGATGCGAGAACCCACGAAGATTAACCAAACAAATTGTGTCAATTTTGACCAAAAAACAACAACGAACAATTAATTAAGAATAAGAGAATTCAAGCAAGTAACTTGGAATCCCATCTCTTAATGGTCGAGTAACACTTCAGGTTTTGGCTTTCGGGACTGATTTTAACTTGTGGACCGAAAGTCTTGAGGTACAAATATAATTGGGTCAATAATGGGCCATGATTTTTTTAATCTAATTTTTATTTTTATTTTTTTGTAGTTAGTAAATAAATAAAATAATTAAAAAAATTAGCCTTAACCACACATAATTAAGGTAATAGACGTGTTAAAAGATCTTTCAAAGATTTAAGAATAATTAAATTAGTTTGTACATGTGATATTAATCATCGTTTAAATTCATCATGGTATATATTTCTTCAAATATGACAGCAACAACAACAATAGTAATAATCACTTAGCAACAATTATTTTAATAGTTAGTCACCCAGTATCTCTTAAACTGCAACTAACAAAATGTTAGCTTTAAATCAGCAAACTCCAAAAAATTTATGCTTAAGAAGGTTGTAAGTTTCAAGTAATTTTTCACACCTTGGAGAGCTTGAGAATAGGCTTGATGCTTTTATAATTCCCAATTGAAGTTTTGATGAATTGTGAGTGCAATTTCATTGAGAGAAAAAGCATAGAGTTGTGAAGAGTGAAGTGGTTCTAATAATTAGACAAAATTATAGCCCTAGCAACTTTAATTGTGAGAATGATATATTTAATAAATAATTTAAATATATTATCATCTTTCTCAATCTAATTTAAAGTGTTATTTTATTTAAGGTGAGTGACTATTTTAATATTTATATTATTGTTTTTTTAAATTATATAATATTACAATATTAATACTATATCACATAACACTATTGATATTACAATCAAACTATATTATTAGGATTTTTTGAAAGTAACATATACAATTTTGAGGTACATCCCAATTGAATTATACTACCAAAATTATTATGAGCAACACGTATAATTTTAAACATATTCTTTCCAAATTAAAAGACTCCAAAAAATAAATAAATAAATCAACTGCCCTAATAGTATTTTATTTAAGGTGAGTGACTATTTTAATATCTACATTATTATTTTTTATAATTATATAAAATTAAATATTAATAATACATTAGACAACATTATTAATATTACAATCAAACTATATTATTAGAATTTTTTTTACAATAACACGTGCAATTTTGAAATACATCACACATGAACTATACTACTAGAATCATTATAAGCAACACGTACAATTTTAAGTACATCTTACTTAAACTAGAGTAACACATAAAATTTTAAACACATCTCATTTGAATTAGAAGAGTTCCACTAAATAAAATAAAATTAATTGTCATAATATCTTACAGAGTACCAACCCCAACCCGATCTAAAAGACACGCTTTATGGGAGGGTGCTTGCCAACAAAGCAACCACCCCCAAGCGACATATCTATATTATTGTATAAGGGAATATAATATTAACTTTATCCCTTTTTTTTTTTGTGTAGAAGAGTACTTAGAATTGCCCCTACTCTCGCTAATTTGCTATTAGCAAAATGAACTCAAGTTCTAGTGAACCAGCAATTAGATAGATACTAAAGATTAGTTACAGGTACTGAAATTTTTAGTTCATAATAAAACATGATTTTTTCAAAGTGAAAAATGATGAAATATTCATAACTTTGATTGAGATATTACAAATTGATTGAAATTAGAAGCATAAGCAAGGATACCCGGATCCTGTTCAAATTTTGCCATATGATTCTTGCTCAATCCCACCCATGCTTCTATCCCTTGACCGTCACAAGTGTTTGAGAGAACCACACAATTATAAAGCCTCATGGGGGTGCTTGCCCATGTTGGCTTTCCCCATCCAAAGTCAGTTTCATAAAATGGAAGTCCACCCAAACCGCTAATTGCAAACATCCGAAGTTTAGCGATATTGTTTATAATTTCTTCATCTGCTGTTCTTAGGAAATTCACCAAGGTATCACCTTCATAAGCGTTTCTCACATAATCATCATTCACCATCTTCACAGATTCACGAATGTTTCTTGCCAAACTATTATGATCAATTGCTTTATCCGTAAACCAGTTTGCTGTTACGGAGTGGATGATGTTCCCAATACATTGTTGTGGCAACGGTGGATTTATTCGCTTTCGCACATCCACAACAATTACTGCTGAAGGGGTAGAATCATAACTTTCTCTGGCTATAGCTATCAGAGCACCCCAAATCAGTGCAGACACAGCCTCAAAGCGTGATAGACGATCCGAATGAGATCGATTTTTTATCTTTTCTCTCAAAGCAGCGATCTTAGTACCATCAAACATAAACCTTTTAGTTATGCAGTCCGTGGAGCTTTGTTTTTCAATAATACTCCTGTGGATGCTTCCCATCAGATCATATGGAGGAAAGATAGACGTGCAATCACATATCACGTCCTTGATATCACTAGAACCACTAGCAACAGCAGCCCAGTGTTTAACAAAATATGCTGCTGCTGTTGCGTCGGCTATAACATGCCTGAAACAAAGACATATTGCCGCTCCACCGCAATCAAAGTAGTTGACCTGGACAGCGAGGTTGACATGAGTACTTACTTTCTCGTGAGGATTGAATGGCATTAGTTGTTCCAGCGTATCAATCTCTGACCTTTTAAGAACCTCAGACATCTTCATTGCTACGTGGGCTTCAATAAAAATGACGCCATAATCATCACAATCAATAGAATAATCATCTTTGACTCTTCCTGCAAAAGGATAGTAGTGGGTTAACGTTTCTGAGAGAGATTTTTTGAGATGATCAGAAACTTTGGTAGTACTTTTGTCTATCCCTGAGTAAAACAAAACAAGTGGGTAGTAAATGTCTAGGTTTGCTTGATCTATAAGAGATAGCTGATGGGTTTTAAGACGGTGAGGAGTTGGAGAAGATGGTTTGATGATGTCTTTTGAAATGATATGGAGCTGCATGTCTGGTTTGTTTTGAAGGAAAATTGCAAAAGCTTCTCTGCCTACGCTAGGATGAGATAAAAAAAACAGGAATGGTTTTTTTTTTTAATGGCTTCGCTTGATTGAATGGGAAGACACCGATGTCAATTATAATTTATATAGCACCAAGGATGTTTTACCCAGATGACGAGTTCAATTAAATATGGATTTGAAATTATTTTATACTATCACATTCCATATTAGGTTTTTTTTTTTGTTGTTATTAAGAAGAATTTGATAGTTTAATCTATGTATTTTTGTTCAACTATTAATTTGGTTTTTAATATTTTAAAAATTATTGCACTCGATTGCATTGTTTGAGTGATAACACTTGTACACTCTTAATCTAAGTTAAGAGTTCAAGTCTACGAAAGGTTTAAGACGTTTCTTTTTCTCTAATTTATAATATTAAAAATTTAATGAGTAATTTAATAAAAATTTAAAGATTAAATTAACAAATTTTCTTTTATTATCAAAAAAATGTATAAATATTCTTATTATAGAGATTAAAAACCATCTAAAGTTAAGGGTTTAAATTTTGGAGGATTCAAAAAATTTTATTTTCTCTAATTTATAATATTAAATATTTAATAAGTAATTTAACAAAAATGTAGGAATTAAAATAACAATTTTTCTATTATTATCAAAGAAATGTATAAATACTCTTATTATAGAAATTAGAAACCACAGAGTTCGTTGTCAGGCCTATATTTATATATATATATATAAATTAAATCATTAATGAGTTATTATTAATGTTTTCTAGTCGCCATGTTTGAATCAGGAGATACATGACAATCCAAATTTCAAGTTTATATTATCCGAAACGAACTATAGCTCATACACTTTGCAACACCCATATTTTAATAAATAGTAATATTATATGTATAAATTAATCATATCAAATATTACGTGAATCTAATACTTAATCTTTAATAAATTCTTTTTATACAAAAATATTTATAATGCAGTCTCTCAAATATATATATATAATTTATAATGCAACTTACTATACTCATGAGCAATTTAAACTAACTATATAAAATGTTATTACACTTTACAAACATCTAGCACACCAATTTATTATATTATATTATCTTATATTCTAATATTTTGCTCTTCAAAAATAAATTTAATTCATCATAAAATTTACTAATTTAAAACAATATCCACTCGTAAAAATGTAGATTAAGATTTGAAAATATTTTGATTTCGAAAAAGGAAAAACAATGTGTGTGTGTGTGTTTTTTGTTTTTTTTGTTTTATGTAAACGATGATTTCTTCTGATTGTAATTTTTTTTTTTTGGCAAAATATTGTTATTGATCACTTTTGGCCAATGGATTTAATTGAGGAACATAATGAATATTGAAAAAAAAATAATATAAACAGAAATTTTAAATGTGAGTCTTATTCTATTAGTCTTATATTCAAGGCTCAATGGAATTTAAACAAGAAAATAAAATAAAGAAAATTAATAACATTTAGTAATAGGAATAAAAAGTAAATACAAATAATTGATTGTATTATATTAAAGTTGTCAAATTCTCATTTTTTATTTTCTTATTATGTTTCTGTTAGTCATAAGGATCTCTTTTGATTCTTATCATCCTCTTTCAAGTTAGCAAAGAAAATTTTTAAACCCTTAAATTATTGTAGAGATATTTGTAAATTCTTCCTTTTAGATCATTTTGTTAATAAATAAAAAAGTAAGCATTTCTTTAAATTTTTATCTAAGAAAAAATTTTAATTATATTTTTATTAATTGATCTTGTAGGAAAGTAAAATTCATTCCTATTATCTTTATCAATGAAATCTTTTAAATTTAGAAAGCGTTCTTATTATCTCCCATCAAAAAAAACTTTTAATTTTTTTTAAAAAAAATTTAATATAAAATGAAATTCTCTTTTAAGTTTAGAGTCAAACATAACGTATAATGAAACTCTAGGTATCATGTTCATAATTTTATTTGATGATATGGATCATACTAGTACAACTCTCTAAACTCGATATTAGGAAAGGGGATAAAAAAATCTAGTGACACCATTTGTTTTTAAATACAAAATGATCTGATTTTTTATCTCCCCCAAAACCAAATTCTCAACCAAACAATCACACATTACAAGCTATCATTCTTGTTCCTCTCTCTCTCTCTCTCCTGGGGAGGAAATTAGAAAAACTAGCTAATTCTAGTGGCACAAAATAATAATTCCTATAATGAAAGGGCCAAGAAATAGTTACAAAATTTTTTGGGGAAGAATATATAATTTACCACTCGATTGGAGTTCCGAATAACGGTGATAAAAAATCAATTGGGTTTTATTAGCTCTAGGATATATGATAATATTGAGCTCGATTACGGTGACAACAACGGTTGTTGCTAGAAATCAACGATTCCGTTGAAAATGAGAAAGAAAATGGTGGTTGAATCTCTAGTTCATTTTTTCAACGATTGGAAAAAAAAAGCGCTGCCAACTATGATGAACATCTAGAAGTGCAATAAGCTTGTTGAGGTGATTACCGATGCCAATAAGGTTAAAAACTTGATGGACAGTCATAGATCAAGTGGCAGTGCAAGTGACGATTTTGGCCTGAATTGTGAGATATCGACGACAAAAAGAGGCAATGTTGGTCATGATATGTTAGTCAGTGTTTGAGGAATCAAATGGTGGCCCTTTATTTGTTATACGAGCGACGAAAGATGGCAGTGTGCGGCAATCAGCGGTGGTGCTATGGTATTGGCCGAATTTATATTTTTTAATTAAAAAAAACTCTCACAAACTAATTTAATATACTTCTTAATCAGACATGCTTTCGATCTGTTTTAACAGTGATCATCATCGTATGATGTTTATTAGAATTTAAACACTCGACGAATTTTAAAACAAATTTAAAACCTATTTTGATACCACCTACGTACGCTTCAACATATACGATTACGATCATGGCAATATTTAAGGTCTCTGAGAGAGATGTTATAAAGACATTAGCTAGAATTTTGGCCAAATTAGTTTTGGGTAGGGTTAGAGTAAAAGATGGGCGCGGACATAGGAGTTGCTAACTGATCTAAATCATAGGACACCTCCAGCTATACCCAACGGAAAAGGCATTCAATTCTAATTGATTGCAAAGGACTAAAAATTAATGAGATGGTTGGACCCTCCCATATATAAGCTTTGTGAAGACAAGGCATTGGCTAATGGGATGTGAATATTACCCAAAATATTCATGTTTGATTTTCAATTAATGGGATGTGATTCTTAATTTTGAAGATAGATTGGCAAACAATATTAATTCAAAAGAGAAAACATGAAAGAGTAACATGTTAAAAGAACAATATATCCATACCTTACAGCATACACACATGGGTTCAACAGGGTATATATAAATAGGCTTGATCTTGATCAGGGTTAGCAAACATCCTCCTTGCTTGGCTTGGATTTGATTCCTTTGGCTAACCATTTTACAGCTCGAGCAAACCTTTTAAGTTGAATAGAGTTGTAACCAGGATTAGTAACATGTAGCTTATAAACCATGTGTATTAAATCAATATATATGATGTAGTTATCACATCTTTTTCAACACAAACTTTGGTTTTATCAATATAAACCTCAGCCTTGGACACATGCAGTTTGGTCTCACATATAATGGACGGTGCAATTGCTGCTAAGCATAGATGGCGCCGGTCGGCTTAGCATAGAATGCTATATTTCCAACTCACAACATAAAGTACAAACTCAAGGTGCATACAATAGCATTGTGTTTCTTCTTCCACTTGTATTTTAAGTTGCAGAAACGAATCGATTGTTTAGAGAAACCCAAATTTCTAGAATCGACTAAAGAAATCTTTGTCACAACTTTTAATGATTACAAAATATAGTAATAATTCAGATGTATTAAGGCTAATAATTCCCACTTCCAAAATCTTTTAAGACCCATTATATCAGGCACACCACCCTCTCGTCGAGTAATGGATAGCTTTAATTTTTAATTTGAAGAGTTAAAGTTCGAGTTTTTTTTTCATAGATGAATAAGAATAGATTTTTTAAAAAAAAATTAACTAAATAAATCTAACAATTTTTAGGTCTAAACTTATAGGCTATGCTACAATAGATATTATTATTATATATCTCAATAATTTTTAATTATAAATATCAATAAATTATTATAAATTTATAATATTAAAAAAAAAGACCCATCATATCGGAACCAAACTAATCAAACATAGTATTAGTGTAGTCTACTACCATGTAAACTTGTTAATAGATATTTCTAAGTCACACCAAATTCACAATTGATTATGGGGTACTTGGCAACATACTTTATAAGAGTATGTGCAAGGTAAAGGATTTGATACCCGTGATAACTGATGACTACATATCCAATTAGAGTATGAAAATTGATTTTTCTATCCTTTTTTTAAATTAAATTGTTCATTAAATTTTTATATTTTCTTAAAATACTTAATTATATCTTTTTATAAGAATAATAGAGCGTTTTTAAGAATAAAAATAATAAATCAGGATCCTCTTCTGATCTAATCTTTTTACTCTTTTTTTTTCAAAAGGATCTAATCTTTTTATTAACATAAAGATGGTAATTGATAAAAATAAAATAATTAAAAAATAAATTTTAATCGCACATAATTAATGTTAAACACATGTCAAAAGATTTTTAAAGATTAAAGAAGATTGATTAAGATAATAACAAAAAAAAAATTAAATTAAATATTTCAAAAAACTATAAGGACTTGTTGACTGAAAAAATTAGTCTTCTGAACCAATGAGTCTTAATTTGTTTATTGAAGGAATGACTATAAGCTTGTCAGATTAGGCCGCACTGAAAGTAGTTTTTTTTTGCTCTAGATACTTGAGTCTTTTCCTGTAAAAAAAATTCATTATAGTATCACCGATGGGGGTTCCGATGATGACCCTTCAATGTTTAAATTAGTGACTTGTATTTAAGTTTTTATAAAAAGTGTTTAGATTTAAAAAGATGGCCTTACTTGTTACTATAGTCTCAATGCCCTTTTTTATAGTTGTTTCTTCATTTATATAAGTTTCGAATATGGTAGGCGGGTAATTTGGCCATTTTTTCTTAATTTTTAACGTGCTTGTGGTGATTTGGAATCTCTAAAATTATAGTCACTTATCTTATGAGTGGTCAACTTTAAATATCATGGTCACTTACCTATAGGAGACGTGTATTAACTTTCTTGCACTCCTCGAGATTATTGCTTAAAGAACAATAGTTCTAAGTTCAATTTGTTGTTAGGAGTTTAAGGTTGTTCGAAGGTATATGATTGATGGGGCCCCATGCGGGTTAATGAGCAAACGAACTATTTCGGTGGGCTCAGAATTGCCACTCGAGCTATTCGATCTAATTCGGGGTCCATATGACTAATATCTTAAGTAACTTGAGGGGCCGATGTGCAATTCATTTGAGTTGAACCCAAAGGAAAGGTTTGGGTTAATAGCCTTGTGCTGATTTTTAGAATGGGCCTAGGCCCATGGTTGGTTCAATTTCCAAAAGAAACCGAACCAATAGGTAATGAAAAAAAAAAAAAAACCTAAATTGTCATTAACCTAGCATTTGTACTTAAATCCAACCCGGTTCTAACAGAACGCAGAAAAATGATTATGTCAAACCATTGCAAAAAGAAATAATACTAACTGCAAATTTCTTTCTAATTGGGCTAATTTTTTTTTTTTAAGTATTGTTGATAAAACTTAATAGTCTAAGAAAGTTTTATTAAAACTAAAAAAAATACCCACTCACGGGAGAACATAAAAAATAAAGAAAATAATTATTTATTTAAAATAAATAAAAATTTGAATGCTCCATTTAATCCGCATAATAAAATAATTTTAAAGAAAGCAAGTTTAAGTTATTATTAAGAGATCGTTAAACAGTTTTGATTAATAGGTCTATTCATAGTACTTAAGTCCTAAAAATACTATAAGGGGCATACACATTTTTAATCATTGCTTCACACGCTCGAATGCATATTGCTTTAAATCGAAATGTTATTCCATTTAAATAACAAATTATTTTTGATAACTTATCTCTTGATCCCAAAATGAAAAATACATTAAGTCAAAAAAAAAAAGATGATATGTTAAAATTATTAAAAATAATATCACACTTCCCTACTCATATTCTAATTTTTAACTATCTTAAGTAATGTGGTATGAATCAATTAGTAAATTTTTGCAACTTGCAAAATAATCATTACTTTTTTTAATCGTCTAATTGATATTTAGCAAATCACTTGGGATAAAAACAATTTAAGATATAAGTTGGGAAATATAATAGTAATCAAAAATTAAATACTAGATCATAATCTATTTATTGATATCATTAATCGTTTTTGTAATACTTATGTGGCATATATTGTGGTAATAACAACTTAGATTGAAGCACTACAAGATAACTTAATAAAACAATAATTTTAGGCTTACAAAGTTAAAATACAAAGTTTGTATTTTATGATGTGTCGCTAATCAATAATTATCACAGATTAAGTAATTATTGACTTTTTAATATTCATTAATGTGATAGTTATATAACATTAATTAATAATAAATTTATAAAATGCCAGATCAATTAGTATTCTAACTTTCCTCTCTTTGCTCCTACCTCTTTTCTCTTTGTATTATTTTTTTTTTAAAAAAAAAACACACACACACACTTACTTAAACGACTCAATAGTAAAAGATTTGCATTGCATTCTTTTACTAAAGTAGAGATTCTAAATTCGATTCCCTCTCCTCCATATAAAAAAAAATGATTCAGGCTATTAATTAGCTAAATTAGTAAGATCATTTGAAACAATAAAATTTTAAGGATGGAAGTGAATTTAGATTCACCAAAATTCTGATTAATCATTAATTTGAGAAGCTTCCTTCATTGATCTTCAAAGCTGAAACTTAATTAGTAATTAGAAGCAGAATATGCGCAAACTTAAATTCACATCGCTAGCTAGGAAATAGGAAATGTTGCCTCAGAATATGCTGTTCCAAACATGTCAAAAGGGAAGGTGATGGACTGCCGATAGTCCATTCATAAAAGTTATATATACATATATATATATATAGATGCATTAAGACAGAACGTAATATATATATATATATATATATATATATATATATCGTAGGGGGTCCAAAAACATCTCATTGCACGTTCACAATCATATGTGTATTGTATTTTTCTCTATGTACTCAACTAGGGCCGGCAATGCCAGGCCATTCTGAAATTCATTAACGATCGTAGCCAACTAGAGGATTCATGCATTAGCAACCAGTTATTTGGAGATCACAATAACTAGATGGTGTTTGTTCATTAATTTACAGCCTTTTTAAGAAATGGTGAATGGTGATGAAAACAAACTGTCTGGCTTCAGCTTAAGGAATGAAGAATTTTTTTTTAAAAAAAAAAAAAAATTGGAGGAAGGGGGGATACATAATTAGCTTACATTATTTGATACTATGCTAGCCAACACTTGCTCTTGTTGCATACTTTTGATCTTTCTCTTTCTTCCTTTATTGAAATGACAGCATAAAATCAATTGCACAAAATCTATCTTATATTTGTTACTAAAAAGATTAAAATTAGGTATTGAAATTTTCTCTTGAGTTAAACTTAAATTTTTAAAGATTTTTTGACATATGTTATTATTTAAATATATATATATATATATGGTCAAGATTTATTTTTATATTAATCTACTTATATTTGCTTATATGAAAGTTTAATTTCACAGAGAAACTTCATACTAAAACTAGAGAAGAAAGTATCAGATTGTTGAGTGCTTCTCTCTAAAAAGGGTATCCTTAGATTACCCTTTTGTGCAAGTGATTTTGGAAGCCATTAGTTTCAATCATTTAAGCTAAATCGAATCACAGGAATGAATATGATCATGAATACGACTCGCTATACTTTTCCATTCCGCCGTGTACAGATAAAAGAAAAGTTCAAAAAAATACATATATGAAATTGGAATGAAAAAGAATATGCAGAAATGACATTTACCGATAAGACTTTTCAATTACAGCATGTATGAAATACGGTTACCTCCTAGGCTGGAAGATGGGACAAGTTTAAAGAATCAAAAAACCCTAGGAAAAGGACGAAAAGGGTGTAATTTGATTGCACTATGCTATGCTAGCCTATTTATTATTATTATTTTTGTATGCTACTTTCTAGGGAGACAACCATGGAGGCCAATTCTTTTCTGCCCAGCTGGTCTCTTAGTATCTTGTAATTTCCGCGTAACAAGGAGACTTTTATCTATATAAGGCGTCCTCTCATGGCAATAGGTTCTTTCAGAGCTTTGTTGAATATATTCAGAGAAAGTGGGAAAAGAAAGAGAGACAGATTTGTGAAGAAATGGTGCATGAATTCTTCTTAAATAAGCTCTATAATGATCAAAGGAGTAATGAAGTGATTGGCCTTCAACTCGGTCTTTCAACTGTGGACTACTATCCTCACATGCCTCTTTTGGAGAATACTGCTGCTTCCTGGATTGTCTCGTTTTCAGAAGATCAGAGCAGAGATCAAAAGAGGCTTAAGCGAACGATGAATATTGCTGATGCCATTGCAAGCGATAATAGCTTTTATAGTGGTGGAAGCACTATCAGCCGCAGTAGCAGCACTAATAGCTTAAATAGTTTGACAAAGCTCCACTTCAGGGATCATGTATGGGCTTATAGTCAAAGATATCTTGCTGCTGAGGCTGTTGAAGAGGCGGCAGCAGCCATGTTCAATGATGAGGATGGTGGAGGTGAAGAAGATGGAAACGCTGACGGTATGAGGCTTGTTAAGCTTCTCATTGCTTGTGCTGAAGCTGTAGCTTGCCGAGACAAGTCACATGCCTCAGCTTTGTTGTCAGAACTTCGATCCAATGCTTTGGTCTTTGGCTCTTCCTTTCAACGAGTTGCTTCTTGCTTTGTCCAAGGCCTTACTGACCGTCTTGCGTTGGTTCAACCCCTTTCAGCGGTTGGTTTTGTTGCACCCACAATGAACATAATGGACATTGCTAGCTCAGATGAGAAGGAAGAAGCTTTGAGCCTTGTCTATGAAATTTGCCCGCATATTCAGTTTGGTCACTTCGTGGCCAACTCATCAATATTGGAAGCCTTTGAGGGAGAGAGTTTTGTTCATGTGGTGGACTTGGGCATGACCCTTGGCCTGCCACAGGGCCACCAATGGCGCCGGCTGATTGAAAGCCTCGCCAACCGTCCTGGCCAACCGCCAAGCCGCTTTCGAATAACTGCCGTTGGCCTGTGTGTTGAAAAATTCCAAATCATCGGTGATGAGCTCCAGGCTTATGCAAAACATTATGGCATAAATTTGGAGTTCTCCGTAGTGGAAAGCAACTTGGAAAACCTGCGCCCAAAAGATATCAAAGTATTTGAAAATGAAGTTCTCGTCGTCAATAGCATACTTCAGCTGCATTGCGTGGTTAAAGAAAGTCGAGGAGCTCTAAATTCAGTCCTGCAAATAATTCACGAGCTCTCACCAAAAGTATTGGTTCTAGTTGAGCAGGACTCAAGCCATAATGGGCCATTCTTTCTTGGGAGATTCATGGAAGCATTGCACTACTATTCAGCAATATTTGACTCCTTAGACGCCATGTTACCCAAGTATGACACGAGGCGGGCCAAGATGGAACAGTTTTACTTTGCAGAGGAGATTAAGAACATTGTGAGCTGTGAAGGTCCTGCAAGGGTGGAGCGGCATGAGAGGGTGGATCAGTGGCGGCGGAGGATGAGCCGTGCCGGGTTCCAGGCTGCACCCATTAAGATTATGGCTCAGGCCCAGAAATGGCTCAAGAACAAGAAAGTTTGCGAAGGTTACACTGTTGTGGAAGAGAAGGGGTGCTTGGCTCTTGGCTGGAAATCTAGGCCAATAATTGCTACTTCTTGCTGGAAATGCTAAATCAGAGCTGCCTAATTCACAGTTCCGCATGAACTGATGATACAATAAAGTTACCTGGGTTTTGATGGTAACTAGGCAGCTATTTTACTCAATAATGTCTTTCTTATAATTTCATGCATGTTGCAACTCTGGAGTCCGGAGTGAAAGTTATTTTGATTATCAGTGTCCAGTGTGAGCTGTTCAGGTGTTTGAACAGATGAAATAAAGATTTATGTATTGCTGGTATTGGTGTGCACATAGACTGCGTCTCCAAAATGTACATATATTCACATTCAATTGATTCTTTAATGACCAAAAACGATCAACTATTGATCTGTTTTCGACGATCACCGTCATCTCTCTAAAGTCTAGCAAATTGCACGGTAAAATAAGCACCATTGCTCATAGTGGTCGTTTATAATCGTTATTGAGTCCTGAAGTTTTCCATCTAAAACTGGGAGACTATAACATAAATTTTTAGAATTGGTATTTAAGTTAAAAAAAAAATTAGAGATTAACCAAGCAAATCTGAACCACAGATGAAACATCAATTGGGGAGATTTTGAGCGGTGTTCTTGGTTTGTGCCAAGGGTTATTGAAGAAGGAATTATAAGAGAAAGGATTAAATAAATTTGAACCTAGAAGAGAAAAACAAACAAATCTAAAAGGCAAGTGTCGATGAGGATGTTTGCGATGACCTCTTAAACTCAAGTCAATGTAAATTTATCTAGGGTTTTGGCTCTAAGGTTTACATCTACCCAAGAAGAAGAAACCAAAGTAGAGAGAAAGTTTATTGTTAAAAATGAATTAGTTACTCATTTTTCTTAGGCCGCGACCAATTAACCCTTTTTATTTGAGCATTATCCGTTTATTTTCTAATTATTTCATATTATTAAAAAAAAAATTATGTTGTCACATTACCCACTAATTTTTATTGTCCTTTTACTAATCTTTTTTTATATTACTATTTTTTTATAAATTATTAATATAATTTTTAAAAATAATAATACTAAAATAAAAAAAATATAACATATTTATGTTATGATAGAATGATGAATATTTTAATTATTTTATTTTTATTTTTATCTTTTTATATTATATTTTATATTTTTATTAATATTTAATATTTTTTTATGCATTAATATTTATACTCATTAGAAAGAATAAATACGTTATTATTAAAAAATAATAAAAATCATAAAATATTTATTTTTTTTTAAATATTAAATATTAATTATTTAAAAAATTAATTAATAAATAAACTTTTAAAATATAAAAAATAAAAATAAAAAAAATTAAATTTTTCATCATAATATAAATATGTTACGATTTTTATTATTTTAATATTATATTTAAAAAAATTACATTAATAATAATTTTTTTTTAAAAATAATAATATAATGATAGATTAATAAAAAGACAATAAATATTAATAGATAATATAACAACAATTTTTTTATAATAATATGAAACATGGGGAGTAAATGAGTAATAAGGAGTCGTATATAGTTTTCTTTTTTTTGGCTTGAGCTTGAGCTAATAGCTCTTAGGGTGTAGAGATAAAGTTTGCCCACGTTCGGTGACAATTTATTAATGGCCGAGTCCTTTTTCTTTACGGGGCAATTCAAGGAGTTTAAAGATATGAAGTAAAAGGACCTTTATTCTTGGAGATCTAAGTTGCTGCCCGTTTGGTGAAGGAAAGTTGTAGATATTTTTTAATAAGATGATAATGACCCCAAGGCGATATTTACATATGCTTATGAAAATTTATTTTATTATTTGATATTAAATAATAAAAATATATTTGTGAGTTTGAAAATAATTTTATTCTTTGTATTTTATTATTTTTATTATTTTTATTTATTTTTAAATTAATTTTTAAAACATATAAAATATTTCATTTTCATAATAAATTCTTCTTTAAGTCTTTTGTTGTACACGCCTAATTGAATTTAATATTTATAAAATACTTTATATTTATTATTGTTTATGATTTTTTAATAGCAAAATTTTTTTAATTTATAACTAATAATCCATCTAATTTATTTATAGGATATATTTATTAGTCGTCATAAAAAAAATTATTTTTTACATAAGTTCTGCTAATTGGTGAATTAAATAATTTTTATTTTGAGGTCAAGAGTTCAAATTTCTTTATGTTCATTTAAAATTAAATCTCTTTAATTTTAAATATTATTTAAAATACTTTTAAACTAATTATTATTTATGATTTTAAGTATCAACATCTGTTTACTATATAACTAATAATTCATTTATTTTATTTACATAGTATTAGTCCTTTTTTTTATAGTATGATATTTTGAACTAAGTGTGATTAAGTGGTTAGATTGATTAGTTTTATCTTTGGCATCAAGAGTTCAAAGATTATATAATTTGTGGTAAATATATTTGAAGTGATACAAGATTTTGATTTATAAGCTACAGATTGGTAGGACTTTCTTGTGTCTTTTTTTTTAAAAATATTTATAAAGAAAAAAAGTTTTATATAATAAAATAAGCATCTCAAATTGTATTCTAAAAGGGATGTGTCAAATAATTATTAAGTAGTAAAATAGTGTAAATTTTAAAATAATTTATTATACTCAATGTTTGTTTGAAATATAACTTTTTAAGATATAATTTAAAATACCTAATATTACTCATAAAAATAATTATAAAAAACACAATATTATATAAAATTAATTAGTCGAATTGATAAACTCTTTTGTCAACCATCATAATATATAAAGAGAGATTATATCAATTAATATAAAATTATTCAATTTATTTCATAATTCTATTTACCTCTCTATTTATTTATGGTAAATTAAAGATTTTAAAGCTTTAGAGTTGTTAGAGATTTTTTTTTGTTGTGTGTGCTGCACTCCTCTTTTTATGGTATCGGTTAAATTTAATTGATAAAATATGTTAGTAAAGGTGGGATCATAATTTAAAGCAAGGGAGTCAAATGTAAAGTTAAAAATTATATTAAATTAGAGTTTAATTATTTAAGAGTTTTGGTGTCAAATTTATAATTTTAAGAGGTTAAATTATCAAAATATAAATTTTATAAGATAAAAATTATAAAATACATAAATTAGGTTTGGGAGGCTATGCCTTATTGGAGCTCTGTCTCAACATGTTAGAGGGAATAAAAGTTTTTGTGATTCACACTGGTGTGAGAAGAATTTGTGGTTTAAATTTTAGATAATAAAAAAGATTTTTAAAAAGCACTTACTTAATTAGTTCAATAATAATAAAGAACTGAGATTACATTATTCTGAATTTGAATTTTTCCTTTTTTTATAAAATATATATAGGGGCAATTTAGTAATCTGGCTAAATAAGCATTTTTACCATATTAGGCTCCAGGAGATTTAGACAACATTAAGGTAGAGAAAAGAGGAGGGCGTAGCTGCGTTGGGAGTGTGAGTGGGTCATCGTTGAAAAATACAAAAGAGAGGCAATTTAGTAATCTGGCGAAATAAGCATTTTTACCTTATTAGGCTCGTGGAGATTGGGACATTTGAGACGGAGAAAAATGGAGGGCGTAGCTGCGTTAGGTGTGTCATCGTCACCCTCTTTTGTTGGTAAGATAAGTTGCTGCGGTAGCAGCAGCTTATCCTATACTACTAACAAGCTTATCCTTCGCACTACCAGCCACCTTGCAGCATTCCATTCACAGTCCCATCTTTTCCTAAAATCCCAAACATGTCCTCCTCGACGCCAAACCGTTGCTCGCAACTCCGACAAAAACGGCATCTTCCTTCCCCAATTGGTCGCTTCCTTGGTTTGCCTCTCTCTCTCTCCGTCTGTTAATTTTTGACTAAATTTATGGGAACCCAATTGAGTGTCTTTCACTTTGGTTAATTGTGAATCTTGTAAATGCAGTGTTATGGACCATCTATGTTAAATGAAGGGCATTTTCCCTCTTTGTTTTGTGTTCTACTCTTTTCACTAAGCCTCGAAATTATTAATTTCTGCATGATTCAATGGAACCCCATATGAGATTGTTATGTTTTTCCCCCTTTTGTGCGTAGGAACAAGTTGAAGAGACTTACATTATGGTCAAACCCGATGGTGTTCAACGAGGTCTGGTGAGCTTTATTCCATATTGTTCGTGTAATGTAGTTATTAATATTGGTTTGGTTGCTGAGAAGGTGTATGAACAGAGAAGAAACTATAATTTTGAAATTGAAGTTATTCATTATATGTAGCTGGGGAAAGCCAAAGGTTTAATCAATTAAACCAACACAAAACATTCTCTCTCTTTTTTTTTTTTTTTCTTCACATTCAATTTCACTGGAGTACTTCACTTCCAGATGCTAAACAGCATATTAATGTTTTCACTTTCTGATCAGCCAAAGGGTTTTAATTGTTTACATACTAATCTTGTGGTTTTGAATTCACCAATTAAGTAATGTTATTTTAGGTTGGAGAAATAATTTCAAGGTTTGAGAAGAAGGGATTCAAACTTACTGGCTTGAAGCTCTTTGAATGCCCCAGGGAGTTGGCTGAGGTTTGTTGTTGTGCAGTACTTGTATTCACTTTATTTTTATTTGTGAAGGAAACCTGAAGTAACATATTCGACATACTTCATAAGAATAGAGAGTGATTGTGTCAGTGTTTGTAATTTGGAGCAAAACACGGTTTTTCATCTTCTGATGTAAAATATGCTGTATTTCATTGCTGAAAAAATATAACTCGAAATTGCACAACAGAGTTGCCATCTGATTGTAATAATGTAATCTCTCTTAGTTATGTGGCCTTTTTGCTAAAATTATTATGGATACCTAAAGTTTCATTTTTGAGATGTTGTCAATTCGTGGCTATTCAATGTATGCTAGAATTGATTTCTTATAATCTCTTTAGATGCTTAATTGATTTACTTTTTTATACATCTGCAACGAATGCAGGAACATTATAAAGATCTCAAGTCCAAGTCATTTTTCCCTAAACTGATTGAGTACATTACTTCAGGCCCGGTTGTATGTATGGTATGTGCTACTTTTTCCTTCAACTCCTCTGTAAATATTGTTGCTTAAATTCAAGAAAATTATAGTGTTGTTATATTATCAAGGCTTGGGAGGGAGTTGGTGTGGTGGCATCAGCACGTAAGCTAATAGGGTCAACAGATCCTCTTCAAGCTGAACCAGGAACAATCAGAGGGGATCTTGCTGTTCAAACAGGGAGGTTAGACGCCTTCTAAATTTGGACTTATAGTGTTACAATACAATTTCGTTTCTGCTCATTGCAAAGTTTTATTTTATCCTTGTGATAGTAATTACATTGCCTAGAGACATGGTCTCATGTTTTGCAGGAATGTTGTCCATGGAAGTGACAGCCCTGAGAATGGCAAGCGTGAAAGAGGTACTTACATTAATGTTTTTATAACATATATTGGATATACTGCCAGCATAATAGTTGTGTTTGTGCATCCTTTTATGATATTGTTCAAGCAATAGGCAGTTTGATGTGCAAATGAGGGCTTTTTTTTGGTGGGGATATCTTATCCAGAATTGTAAGTGCCAAAATAATCCAATAATAAATTATTATTGTATATATGTGGGTCAAAATTTTCCTTCACTCCCTGCAAAACACATCTCAGACGTAGAATTTGGGGAATCCAACAAAAACCTCCCCCATGTTTAATCCACAGAGAAAATTATAATAATGCAAGAGGGGATTTGATTTGATTGTTTATGCCGTTGGTTTGCTATTATGCATGCGATTGCCTGTCTCTCATAATGTGGTGCTTTGCAGCTCTATGGTTCAAAGAAGGTGAATTATGTCAGTGGACACCAGCTCAAGCACCATGGTTGAGGGAATAATCTTCACCAAATGCCTAAGTATGTGAGGCTTGCACTTTTGAAGAGTTCTCTTATGAGCATTTATATGAAAACATCCACAGTATTTTATTGATCCAAATAATTCAGGATTACCCATAAAACTGCATGTAAGAAGCTGTGCTTTCGTGAGAAAAACATTTGGAAATTGTCTTTTAACTCCTTTGTTCTCTCTCCCCTCCATTTTTTCCTTCTGCTGATTGTAATTTCAAATTTCTTTACCCAAATTAACTCTGTTAACCATTTCATATTATCATTTCCTCAAAATTCCAGCTCATTGTATAATATTCCTTCACCAGCAATACATATTATCTTTCAAGTGGACGCGAAAATTACAAGAAAAAGGAAAAATGAATCCTAAAATAGTTTCTTCCGATTTTTTTTAATCAATTTTCCCAGATGCCAGGAATGCAACAAATGGAAACAACCGAGCAAATCAAACAAACAAGAAGCTAATGCCGAAACAAAAACCTTTTTAAAGAAATCAAACTTTTGCATTCCTTCTCAGTGACCGAATCACCGAACTGCAATAGGAAAATGCAAAACAATCAAGAGAACCGCAGCCGTCAAGCTCAATAAAAATCTTGAATGGCATTTCGTAGGTAAGCTTTGGACATCACATATCCCAAAATAACATTTGGCTTTAAAGAACATAATTAGTTATATCCCCTGTGAATTCCTAGGAACCGGACTTCCACTTCAGCTTTAGCATCAAGAGAAAGAGGTCGCAGTCCAAGCTCGGCATCATAACTGCTTATTTCAGTCGGTCCAAGTCCTAAAAATCCACAGCACCCACAATATATGCACCAATTGAATACCCAATTAGCTGAAAACTCCATTTGCTCGGTCTTCCAACTCTATTCTACTCTTGCATATGGCAAACAGAAGTGGCATAATCCTGATCCAATTGCTCTTTAGTGCTCTTCAATGACTGAAAGTTACTAGAACTTTGTGAAATACTTGCAGATGAACCATCATTCTCTGTCATCATCACTTCCTCTTGAGATGATGAACTTTTTGCCTGTCCTGCACTCCTATATTTTGTAAACAAGTACAGAATTGATACATTCTTACTCCGCTGCTGTTTCAAGCTACCATTGGATCGACAATCACTAGAACTCGGTGAAATATTCTCGGAAGAAAAATCTGTATCTGTCATCATCATATCCTCACAAGTTAAAACGAGTTGAGAACTCTTCAATACCGATTGAGAGTTACATTCTGCTGAGGCAGAATGTGAGCAGCTTAAAGCATCATTGCAACATTTAGAAACACTGGAAGAAGCACTATCTGTTTCTGTCTCCACTGCTACATCGAAAGCTGGATCTACATCACGTCGAGCACCTAATTTAAGCTTCACAAGCGTTGCCTCTGCATCCGAAAATTGCAATTTAATAACCCTAGTCAAGCTCAACAGATATTTTCTAATCAATGATGTTAGTGGGTTGATGCTACTGCATATGTTTGAAAAACTATTATTTGTAATAATACAAGTGATAGTTATGGTAACATTTAATACAAGTGATAGTAATACATGCGTAACATTTAATGTTATGCTTTTTTAATTGACAATCAATCAATCAATGACATTTTAAAAAAAAATTATTTTCGAAAGCTTTTATTTAAAAAGTCCAACCAAAGAACCCTAATTTTGGCTGATATTTTTAAAATCATAGTTTAAGATCTCCATAACTTTGGCTATTACTGAAATTAGGCCCGCTTTATTTTTTCTTCTTGATATCATCAATTATCATAAGATATCATCTTCACAGTTTAATTTAATATTCCGAAATGGAAAACAGTGAAAATCAAATGTCAATATATTACTAGCTTAATTATGACTCTAAATCTCTTAATTCACTTGTGAAACAAGACATGACACCTACTGAGGCAAATTATCAAACAACTGGTCAGCAAACGGAATTGCGAACTTGTGACATATATAAGCTGATTAATATTTCATCACAGAGAATTTGAGAATTATAGCGGACTGACCGTCCGATTTCAAAAAATTGAACGCGATTTATAAAAGTTCATGGGAATTATAATTATTATTGGAGAGAGAGTGTGTGTACCGTAGATAGAGAGAGAATCGTCTTTGATGAGCTTGGAGGGCGGCCTCGCCAACTCCAAGTCGTCCGGCGGCGAAGAAGCTGCTCTCATTCTCCCAAACATCTCTGGATCTGATGTTTTTTTTTTTTCTCTCTCTCTTTTTGAGAGCTTTGGCGCCAGAATTGAGTCACTGACCGCCCCTTGTTCTTTTTTATATGCCTCTCAATTCTCTTGGAACTCTTAAATTGGGCCGGGCCAACCTTAGCCCAACACACACAAAGGGGAACCTCACTGAAGCTCGCCCAACTCGAAGAAACACTCCCGAAAAGAAGAGGACAAGCTCGCACATGTTAAGAGGGGAAACGTTCCAACCAAAAATTGAAACTTAAAGTGGAAAGAGAATGCACTCAAAGTCCTAACTACTTGAGCCATCATGCTAAGAGCATCATAATTTTTTTTTCCTTTTTGGATATATGTAATTTTCAATTGAAATATTTGCCCCATTTTTAACTTCTCATTCGATGCTGTGAATGTGATGATGAACATGAGAGCTTCTTCAAGTCATCTTTTATGCCTTTCAATGTTTGGTCATCCCCATTTATTCCAGCAAAATTTCCATATTTCTCATAAATTTCCGGAATTTGTAGTCATTAGCAACATTCTTTATGCAAAATCTGAGAATATATGCCTGTGGGATCTTATTGAATAGATGGGCCGCACGAATTTGGCAGTTCTTTGCGTTTTTTGCAATTACTAATGAATCCTACACATTGGAGAGAGGAACAAATAATAAGGAAAACCAATATGCTTATATGGGAATAGAATTAAATTAGCTTCAGTCAATTTTACACAGTTAAATGATTACACAAACTGAAGAATACATCTCCGGAAATCCAAATATTACATAGTTAAATAATTACACAACGGAAAACACATCTCAGGAAATCGAAAAATTGATTGTGCTTTTTTCTTTTTTCTTGTGAGTATAAAGGTACCCCCAGGAGCAAGACTGATAATAAGTCATTGGATAATTTTGCATGCTAAAGTTGATGCTGCATTCAGAAGCACAAGAGAAGAGACGGTGGAAACAGATAGCAAATCAATGATGTCTATTGAGATGGTATTGGCTACAAAATAGCAATTCTGAAAACAGGAAGAGTTGTATCAATATAATATCGCTTCGAGAGGAATTCATGTCATGCCTACCTCTTGCAGCAAGACAATCACCCTCTACCATACAATCTTCTTAAGAAACTTTTTCTATGACCTTTGGTCTTGCGATCCCTATCTGAAATAGTACCGTCAAGAATTTTACACGGTGAAATGATTTGCTAAGCATTCAAACAACACAAGAATTTGGAAGACACTATATCTACTTAAATTTTTATAGCACTCGGAAAACAATAAGCTAAAAAGACCGACCTTTCAATCTTCCAGCAAGGTACAAAGCTTCTTCTGCAATAGGTCTCCACTGTTCTGCACAAGAGAAGTTGATTCCTAGTCCAACGCTGAGTCCTCTCAAAAGATGCACTGTGCGAAGAACAGAAAACAGTTCCTCTGGAAAAGCCTGCCAGATGCAGTATTGTCAAGAAAAAAAATATTATCTAAGTTCCCACTTGTCGACCAAATGCTCCAAATCACAAGTCTAACAGTATTAGATGAATTGTATAAACATTATTACACCTTAGGAACTGGAAATGACAGCACTCTGTTTTCACTTCTTTGTCAGCTGAACATTTGAATGCAGTCTTTATGGTTTAGAACGATGACTATATTTAGAAAATTAAGGACTCATCTTCTGAAGTAACAACCGAAAAAGGGGAAGTATTCCCTGAAGTCTTCAGAATTGATAATTCTCACCTTACTATTTCATATAATGGCTATTCTAAAGAACATTACATTCCTTTATTCCAAATAAAGTAAAAACAACGAAGACTTGTTTCATATGCTAAAGATAACATGATAACTAATTTTGGTCCTCTAATTCCCTGAACATACAGGTTTATACAGAATACAGAAAATAGAGAAAGTAAATATCTTCACCCTAAACAATCTTATAAGCAACAGGTGCTTCATGCAAAGAAATTGATGACTTGCTTTTAGTAAAAGCATCAAATCCACTGCTTACCTGAACAGCAATCTTTTTAATTGAAGATTCCTCTGAGAACGGTTGTAGCATCACCACTCCAGGAGGTAGCTTCGTATCAAACATTGTCTGCGCTAATTTAAGCATTTCCTTTTGTTCATCATCGCATTTGCTTAAGGTACCTATCCCAAGCTCCCTAAAAATTGAATAATGTATAAATATGGCTGTTCAATCCAATGAGATATTGCTTAGTTTTTGAGCAATATCAAAACCAAAGTTAATGATAAAAGATCTAACCATGCTCAAATTTCATTTAACCAGAAATAGTTACATAATGGAACCTTCTACTACCCCAATCAAATGACTGGTGAAGTATAACTTTCAAAAAAACATTAAGATAACAAAACAAGGTAACATAATCATTATTTTCTCTTTTGGATCCTCATGACTACTACAAAACTGTGGTACAGTTGATTTTGGGTCTATTTCTTCTTCCCATATTGACAAACAATCAAAAATTTCAATGATGGCACCAATTGACAAGTCATAACTGTAAAGGGCAATAAACTTTACCTGTAGCTCTCTGATGCTGCTATAGGATCATTATCAGCAATAGCAAGTACCAAACTAGCATATCCAAGCCTCAAATTGTCAGGGAGATCCTTCACTTGCCCATAATCCAACAAAGCAACCTGACGTAAAGAAGAAAGGCACAACCAAGCGAACAGTTAACATTCAACATACGGAGTTCCATATTGTTAAAATAATACACCTCTTGGTTTATCACATTTAAGATAACTAGATGAGGAATATATTGGAAAGAAACTATCCAGCTCATCTATTCAGGAGCACAATGCTCAAAATATCCTGCAATAGGAAACTTGTAGGAAAGATATGAACACATGTTGACCTATTACTTGCCTCTGAGCCTTTACATATCAGGATATTTCCTGGGTGGGGATCTGCATGGAAGAAACCACTCTTCAGTATCATTTGTCCATATGCTAGTGTCAAACTCTTAAGTATATTCCTGCATCCACAGAAATTTAACAAGCATGTCAAGTTTTATCTTCAAAATCACTAATTTACTACAATGCAAAAATAAAGCCCAGAGAAAGAGAGGAGAGAGAAGAAAGAGAATCACGACAAAATGATTCTTTAACAATTACTTTCTTTAGGACAACTTTTTACAAGAATCAGCAGTTAAGAACCTGGTACAAGTTCATTGTGAGAGGTCTAAGAAGAAATAATTGAGTGAAAAAAGTGCAGGTGCAAGATGAGAAATGAGGCAAATAATTTAGAACCAGTGAAGTCCACTTACGCAAAATATATGGATTATGAAGCAAAGACAAATTTCCTCAGAAAGTTGAGACTCATTTGAGGGCTTCAGCTTTTAATGAAAGAGATGAAAATAAATAGTCTCCGAATTGATAAAAGAATATCACAAGTTTGTGGGCAAAGTAATAGCTATTAAGAATAAGAGGAAACGTTTGGTGCTAGTTGGTTCAACTAGTGAGATCTCTTGAGGTGGTACAAGAGATTTGGATTATAAATCCCACTAGCATCAAGGTTAGGAAGAGGTCTGTTTTATTTAGAAGAGTAAATGAAACAGAAAAAAGCTCCATACTCTCTGAGACAATCTAGGAGCTTACTGCTTTGCTGCCGCTGCAATCTTACCACCTGGATTTATTCCTCTTTTTTCCATTTCATTTCGAAGATTAAGGATTGGGATTCCATCAATATATTCCATCACTAAGACTTTCCTGATTAAACAAACAAATGCAATATCACAAAGAGATCAACTCGGCAAAGTCAAAACACCACCAATGACGCAGTGCAAGAACTTAAAGACAAATATACATCTCAGTACCAGAAAAAAGAATCAAGTTCTATCAAATTGCGAAAGGATATAGCGTCACCAATCTGTTTCAGAAGTTAGAAATGGTGCTACCATTCAGCAGAGATGGTGAACAGATGATGGGAACATCCAGTAAAATGCCTAGACAAGTACATAGGCATAAGGGAATCAAGAGGCAATTTATAACAGAGAAAGCTGTTATAATTACACCATGAGGAACACCAAAGTTTTATCTGGATAGTGTTATAATTACAATCATTTCCTTTTGAGCAATAACTAATAACATCAATAGAGATTATCTTAAAGAGATTGTATCTCCACAATAGTGGTAATACATCACTATCTTCTCAACAGCCACCTTATCCCTATCCAGTCTTTCTTACTTGATGACAATGCCCATTGGTCAAAAGTCATTTTTCTTTTCAGTTAAAGTCTGGAATTCATTTTTGCAATTTACTAACTCTACTTTTGTCCTTCTATACTGCTGCTGCACTCAATTTACCACCGCCAACACCTCAAATAACTTCCCACGGTTTCTATTTTATAAGCATATAAGAAACTAGCAAATGCAATAATAATCATGTAGACGCTAATTGAGTACCATGACTCAACTAGCAAATATGTGCGAAAAGAAACAACAAAAATAAAAAATACATCACATGGTTTTTTAGCCATTTAGCCCTTTGATGAAGGCAATTGATGATGCAAAGTACTGTAACACGTAATTAAAAAAAAAACACTCAAAATGGAATAGCAGGTATATACAATATCATCTTTATGGCTCACCATTTAACAGCCATACGAAATAACATGCACTTAACCATAAAAAAGGAAAACTCCTAGATAAAATAAGATTTTGAAGTTCAGAACAAATAAGAACACAATGGAGCAACAAGTACCTAGTTACCATATCCCGAAGCACCCGTGGCACCACAACAGGAGACTTTTTGTTATTCTTGTACAGAAAATGCCGAATTCTCTCCATAGCATCCGCCTCTCTTGCAAAGTCAAATTCATATCCAATCTTGAATGGCATTTAAAAAAAAAAGATTATACAGATAGATATAGTCTAATTCAGAAGCATGCAGGAAGCTTTTCATGTACAGAATGTAGAAAGTACTTCATGGCATTAATCACCAAGACAAGGATTAGAACATCAAAATAGAGGCAAAAGCAATAATGTTACCTTTACACTTGCTCCAACTCTCAAAACAAAAAGGGAAAATGAACCAACACAAATGGTAAGATGAACTACAAAAAGTAGTTCAGAAGAGGCAAGTGATCTAGAAAAGATATCAACAAAAATAGCTTGTACCTGTTTCTCCATTTCCTTCGTTATAGAAAACAGATCGAACATAATATCTGTTTTTTGCATGTACAAAGCAAATGCTTGCAGGTTTCGAATGTCTGTCATCATCAGATCTTGAACTCCAGGATGTTGCACCTATCACACAGTTAATAATTAGAATCAAATGGATATTCTAGACATCCAAAGATCACTTCTGGAGGTCTTCACCTTGATAACTACATCATCCTTATCACCTCTCAGCCTTGCGCGATGAACCTAATTTGAGCATAAAAACTGTCAGTTACATATGCAGACTCTCCATGAGAAATGTTCAGAGTTTTCTAGCATGGTCACCTCCACCAAACAGTTAATTTTTTCTACCCTTCATAAATTCACAAAAATTTTACTCCATATTATGTAGGGCAAAATAAATTTGTGCAAACGTTTACAAGCTTAAAAAACTAAAAACAATTATCAAGTTGAGTATTAGAAAGTGAGCTAAGCTGTAAGTTTAGAGACAGTTTAAAAGAAAGGATAGAGTTTCAGGTTTAGATTTTTATTTAAATCCATGGTTATTTTGTACCACTTTTAAGATTATTACATTTAATAAGAAAAGAAAGTGGGAAATACCCAAAAAGAAAAGGTGTGTCTGCATTCACATGTACTCTTTTAAATGGTCTTCTTTCAACTGGCGTAATACAGAAAACTCAGCTTCAACACAGCAGTTCCATTAAGTTTAGAAGTGCTTTGGTGTCACCACCAGAAAGCACAGTTCTCTTTCGTGTTTTATGCTAGGTTGAGAAGAAATGACACCAAATGCACTACTTAGATTCATTTCACTGTTGCAAGAGCTATCATCTCAGTCTACGCTTTCCGGTAGCTCAATTTAGAGGTAATGTCTATTCAGTTAAAGTTTAGCACATACACACATAATGACAACTTCTTTTCCTCAACTTTCTGTTTCTTCGCCACCCCTCTAGAACTACGAAACCTCAAGAAAACTTTTGGGATAGAAGGTTAACCATGATGACAAAAAGGCTTCAGTAGTTCTCACGACCATAACTACTTAAATTTCTGACAAGTAGTGGATGAACAATATAAATGCCTTAAGTCCATCCCTTATTATATTAGAACATTTTGCTAGGAGATACATACCTGTGCAATAGAAGCAGAACCAATAGGTCCCGGATCAAATCTTTCGAACATTTCACTAACACTTCGACCTAGTTCCTTCTCCAATACAATTTGAACGGTGTCGTATGGAGTTGCAGGAGCTTGATCACATAGCGTAACAAGCCTTCTCACCCATGCAGCTGGGGCCAAGTCGGGCTTCCCAATAATTTGAGCAACCTATTAACCTCATGCAAAAAATTTAAAATATAGTTAAAGCACTAAGCACAAAACAGATTCATCAACCAATTGCAGCTTTCTATCAAAACTGGAAGAAAATTTCACTATTGCCTTTTCATTGAAAACAGAACCGAAAAAACAGTGAAATAAAAAGACAAATTTTAATCCTATAATTTCAAGCTACAAAAACAAAAAGAGAAGTACCAATTAAGAATAAGAATGGATTATTTTAAATATTTTGCCCCAATGTGAATAACAGCCAAAATCACGCTTGATTTAACAGTGAAAAAGAGATGAAAGAACGAAAACCCATTTAAGTTAAACGGTGTTCAGTTCATAATTGAATAAGAGAGCAAAAGGCAAATACTGGAATTGAGTTTAAAAGGAATGAACTGTGTCAAACACCTTAAGAAAGAAGCCACCAAGGTCAGAGCACATTGCATAAATCTTCTCAGCAGCAAGCTCATGTTGTCTTTCCCACATTGCCTCCTGCTTTTTCACATCTTTCACGAAACTCGCTCGAACTTGAAACACCTAACAACGAGAAACATAACAAAATAAATAAACCCACTAAAAATATCAATGCACAAAATACGCGTATGTGAAGAGAAGGAAAGAATTAGGAACCTTGTAGCCAGTGTAGATATCAGCAGCTCGAACCCAGAACTGAAAGGAGCGTTGCCAGGGTCTCAACTGATGGGAGAGCTTCTCCTGAATCTCTTTGAAATCAATAGCAGGCATATTGTTTGTGGGTTATTAAGTTATTACTATAATTTATATGAGCCGAGCTTATCTTTCTGATCATGTTGTTAGCAGCATTCTCTACCCTCTATAAGATGACACTGATATTAACAATTCATGGTACAGAATCCTCATGGGAAGATAATATTATACAAACATGGATTAGAACTGATGGGACTGAGCGAAGTTGTGGCTGACAAACCCAAAGTATGTTTCTCGATTATATAATTCTATTCATGTGCCAGAGTGTGCCCACACTAGTGAGAGTTGCAATAAGTGAAGCCTCACAAGTTATAATTACACGCAATGATCCTTTGCTTGCAAGGCTTTGTTTTTTATTTTCTAATTTCACTTTTTTTTTTTCTCTTTTGTCCAGTGTAACAGCACCTTTTGTCTAGTGTAACAGCACCCTTGTGGCTGGGGGACCGTTTCCAGACGCCATCAAATGAATGGCAAAAGATAATTGTGTACACGGCACACCAAAGTTTAATGATCATAGTCTAAAACTGAAAAATACGCCTTTGTGTATGTTATAGTTGTTGTCACGGTAGTGAAAAAAGGAAAATGTATTAATTTGGCAATGGAAGTTAGCTATTTCAGGAATGTTATTATTGCGTGATCCGAATCCATGGGCGGTCCCACTCCCAATACCAAGACGCTGATGTTACGAGGCAGAATTGACTGTTGCTTTGACTTGATTTGCCGTATGAAGTTATAGGCCATTTGTTGCAAGACCAGCTAGTTTTGAAGTGAGATTTTTTATCAACCAACACGAAAACTATCATGTTTATCTTGGCCAGGCTTATGCGACCATTAACATCCAACCTTTTGTAAAAGAAAAGAATCCATACAAACACAAGCATCATATCACGAACGGTAACAAGAGCATTGGATACCAGTCACGTTATTGGCGGCAGAAGCTCTCATCGTCGTGTAAAGTGACCCAATAACAGTAACTAAAAGAGTGAAATAGATGCTTCCGCTTTTGGCCACTTTGATGAAAACTTTTTAAAGTGTTTGACAATCATACACTACACCTGAAGTTTGAATTTCTGATGAAGACCAATCCTCGTTCCGAGTCTCCAACAAGTTTATATAGTTTATACCATCATTTTCTGATTATCTGCTGTAAACATGATCTGTTGAAATAACCCATCAGATCTCATTCATTGGTCTACTCAACAACAATAAATCACAAATGGATCAGCTACAATTCTTAATAAAATTGTAAGACTAAAGGGTTAAAAAAAAGCATCTCAACCAGAGTATATTCATCCAGAAAGGCATCCAGCAAGAAGAGCCCCTAACTCTGCAGGTTTGGAATAATTTGCAAATTGGAGCATATCTGCATAAAACGGGAACTTTCCACCAACTTCATAGATCAATAACACGAGAAAGCTTCTGGATCCGATTCAATAAGAAGTCCCCTTGCTTGATGGTTGCTTGGTAAAGAGCATTCTTTGCATCAGGACGGTTAGTTTCAAGAACACCAGCAACCTTATCAATCTTGCAATGAAGCTTCCCAGCTGCAATAAAACGTGATAGCTCCCTGAAAGCATAAAAGGTTATGTTTACCAAAGGCCACAAGCTACTCAACATATCACCACCTCAAAATAATATGAAATAACCATCTGAACTGAAAAATACAATTATATCTCTAAGAAGCATCAATGCAATTAAATACTTACAGATCAATGAACTCCACTGTTACCCCAAAAGCCTTTGCCATTGCTTCAATAGTAACACTTTTATAGGATTCCAGAAACTGAGAATACACAACAGTTCTAACCTCCCTCATGTAATAACGGAAGTGGGGATACAAATAGCGGTCTAATTTTATTTGCTCAGTTAGGCCAGCTGAAAATAACCCACAACCAAACAAATTTCTGTGAGATTCAAAAACTCAGACAATTATGAATCACCACCAACAAAATATGAAGGTAACAAAGAAACAAAGCAATTTAGAGAGGCGGCAAAAAGAACTAATACTTCTGAATACATTTATTAAATGATGACATAAGATATATCAGATCTCTTCTTACCAAAAGCTGAGAAAAATGATTTGTATTGGCAATCATACAGAGAGTTTAAAAACTCAGAAAGATAAGGGATTTTCCCAATCACTGTTAAGATCTCAGGAGCATCCACCACCTGCAGCACTAGATAAAATTAGTATGATTGACAATAAGCAAGCCCTTTTCCTTTAAAAAAGCTGGTAGAAAGAATTGGCATCATAACCATGAGGGAACATCCAAGTACCTTTTGCTTCAGGGAAACTCTATCCAACGATATAACACTTGTAAGGACAGTGTAAAAGATGAAGGTGTCATAAGGGAAAAGTTCATAAGTTGTAAACGTTGAAATGGAATCCAAAAACAAATTGGCTGCCTTCTTGAAATTTCGAGTGGACATACAGTACAAGCCCTCGTACACCTTCAAACGGTTCTTCCTCTCCCAATCACCTCCTTCTTCAAACAGGCTAGCATCAAATGACATACGGTTATATGACTGCTATGCCTTCGGAAAAATTAACTGAAAAATGTAGTTGAAAATTCACAAAATACTTACTTCTTGGCTTTATCAATGCTCTTGGAAATAAGATCAAAATCCATGTAGAAAAACCCAAGCTGCAGTGTATGGAACACCAAGTCCATCTTCTGCCCAACAGCAACTGTTTTGCTTTCTGTTACCTTTAGTTGTTCCAATGCTTTTTCCTGGGTCCACCAAGGATAAGTTAGAATTGAGAAATAGCAAGAATATAATTGCAGATGACAGTGCCATAGGAAGCAAAAAGCCATAATGATAATTTACCTTGTCACCAATCTGAATGTAAAACAAGGACTTGGCTAGATGAGCTTCACGAACTTCACTTTCACCCAAGTTTTCTTCAGCATCCGCAATCCTAGAAAGTGGCACAACAAAAGTAATGACAACCTAGAACTCCATAACAAATAACTTCCTGACAAACACAGATAAGAAAGAAAGGAACAGTCGTCCCAAGCACCTATTTCGAAGCTTAAAATTAATACCAATGACGAAATTCAATTCACTTTTTAATCTCAGCCTGACATTTAATAATTATTACAGCGAAAACATATCATGAACTAACAAGCTTGTAAAAGACAAGCAAAAAAACTAAACAAGCTCATAAATACCATAAGCAACATAATCTAAGGACATGGAACCAGTCCTACGGAGTTAAACAAAACATAAGCCACTGAAAACAGAAAGTTCCATTCAGGAAAAAATCTTATATACAACTGAGATTTAACTGGTATATGATATATGTGTGTGTGTGTGTGTGTGTGTGTGTGTCTATAGGGCTTCTCTGTGATGGATGCCTGAATAAATTTAAAATGTGAACATCTAAATTCAAGCCTTTGGAACAATTCAATGGCTAGGAAAAAAGAACAAAAGTCAAAAACACTTTCTGACAAATCTGTTTTTTCTTTCTTATCTAATGCGTGGTCTAACACTTGAAATAAAAACAACAAGATGCTTTTTCTCTCTTTCATTGTGAACATCGACAACAATTCTCTCTCGTCTTTCTCTCTAAATTTCATCCCCTTTACAACTATTCCTCTCAAAATCAGGCCTTACTTTGTTACTTCTGTCTCATATTTCCAAACTACACGAATGTTGCCCCTGCATTTTTCTTCATTTCAAGGCTCGCTTTGTTCATTTCTCTCAGTAAAACTACATTCTTCTATAAGCATCTTTCAAGAAATTCCACATCCCACTACTTTTGGGACCCATATCAATTGACGCCAACATTGTAAAGGGTTGTCAAGTTAGCAATTGGAGCTGGGTAATGGCAATGAGTGTGAAGTAAAATGTTGAATGCGTTTTAAAGACTTGGCCTTTGATTTTTAAGTTTTTGATATACTATTATTGTTGGAGTAAATATTCTGTTGGATATTTTCTTCTATTTCATAGTTGTTGCAATATTCTTGATCTAAGGAGTTGTTGGAGATTAGATAAAGTCTATGATAATATCAAATTATTAATAAGCAAAATACAAAAATCTTACTTTTCTAGCAACTTGTTACACGACCCAAAATCTCTCACTTGAAATCCAATCGTTAAAATTTTCTTGAGTAAAAATCATACAAAGAACCGATTAAAATCATTCAGCTTATTAATTTTTTATTTTTGAAGATTTTTAAGATAAATATAGCTGAAGACAAAATGAAGAGAGTATATATGTTTAAAAAGAGGATTAATTTTGGTCTACCTCCACAAGAATTGACAAACATCAACTTACCCCCACCTTTGTAGCACATCAACAATGTGTCCTTCATTTTTTGGCACATTATCAATGCGTCCCCATTCCATTAACTAAGCTATTAAAGTTAATCATTAACCACTTATGACCAATATAATGACTATGTTTCCATTATATTGACTATTTTGACCAACAAAACAACACTTATTTTTTGAGTGGCCCAATTTCATATTTTTTAATATTTTTAATTCATTAAGAGAGAGAAAGAAAAATTAAAAAAAAATTGAATAGCCCAATTTCATAAATATTTTTACTTTCACGAAGAGAAGAGAAAAATAAAAATAATATAAATTTGAGTGCCCAATTTCATAACTTTGATATTTTTAATTTCACGAAGAGATTGAAAGAATGGAAGGAGAGAGAAAGAAAAATAGAAAAAAATAAACTGTTTTTTTATAAATAGTCAACATAAGGGCAAAACAGTCATTATGCTAGTCATAAATGGTCAATAATTAACTTTAACAGCACAGTTAATGGAAGGAGGACGCATTGATGACATGCTAAAAAAGTGAAGGTAAATTGATGTTTGTCAATTGTCTTAGGGGCAAACCGAAATGAACCCCAAAAAAATGGAAAAAAGAAGAGAATAAACATCTTTTTATTGCTATTTTCATGCATTAGATGAAAAAAGATAAAACATATATCAAAAAGTGTTTTAGACTTTATTTCTTCTTTTTACAGCCATTAGAATTGATCCAATGGCCAAATTTTGATGTACGCATTTTAAGTTTATCCAAGTGTCCATAATGGAGAAGCCCTCGAGAGAACAAATTAATAGTTGAAGAATGGCCAATCTTGCAACTCAAAGCAATATAAAAGCAAAACTATAAATAAAACAAAAGCAAAGATATGAATAGACAACTTTGCTTTTGGTTTCTTTCTATTCAATGAAGCATGAAATATTGTAAGTCTATTACAAGGCAAACCACTTCCAATTTATAATCACTTCATCCCTCATTTGTGATTATTCAAATTATATTAGAATTGCAATCAGAGTTGAAAATAATACAAATAAATCATGCAATCCTAGTCGATACAACTAATTTGACTGAAAATATAATTGATAATCGTAGTTATCTGTTTAATCCTCATAAAACTTCCTCGCAAACAAAATATAATTTTAATTAATGATACAAAAATATCTCAAAGATACGCAAAGCAGAAGTGCAGAACATTGTTGCTAAACCCTCCAAACAAGTTAAAATCTTTGCATTGCATGAAGTAGAGAATGTAAAAAATACATCAAAAGAAACAAAATCAAGCATATTACTGTGAGGTTCTTCTACACTCAAAAGCTCTAAAAGAGCAAGAAAATTGATATTAAATAGATATGCTCCACTAATAATTTTGCAAATTTATTTACTAAAATTTTACCCATGTAACATTTAAGAGGGTGATATATGACATTAGTATAAGCTGTCTCAATAGATTATCAACTTAATATATGTCATTTTGAGAGGGAGCTTTTGATCAAGGGGGCATAATCTCTGAGGAAAATAACTTATACAACTATATTGGACCTATATGTACTGCATTTTTTTTACTTTAACAAAATTTTATCCCACTAGGTTTTACGGCTTTATGATTCACAAAATATCTTCTTTTTTTCGGTCTCACTAGGATTTTCCTTAGCAAAATCAAATGCTATTATCATGAGTGGTAGATATCCATGGGAGATTGTTATGAGATTATGAATCTCCACCAAATTAGTTACACCAAACGGTTGAGTTAATAGAGTTACACCGTCCATCTATGTTATCTTCAATTAATTGCAAAGCTAACATGATTTGCATAATTACAAATAAAGGACAAGGAAACCATTAAAAATGAGAGTAGTTTGCCTTCTAGTAAACTTCAATATTCCATGCTTCTTTGAATGAAGAAACAAAGACCAAATTTCTCTTCATATTTTTCCTTTGTTTTATTTATATTTTTTCATCTATATTGCTTTGAGTTGCAAGATTGGTCATTCTTCACTGGTTCATTTATTCTCTTCTTTACTTCCTATTTCTTATTTCTGTTATATACATACACACACATAAATAGCTCAAGAAACGTAATTTTTGTAATACCAAGTAACCAAATAAATTCAAATCCACCAATAGTTCCCCAACTGAAACTATGGTCCATTAATTTATCTTGCAAAAATGAAAGATCTCCCTAGCATCCTAATATTGTCTCCTAAAGGTGCCAATACTTTATTACCAACTTTAAACAATAGCCTGTTAAGTTAACGAGAGAAATACAGTCTATATTAAATAGCCCAACTATTCATACAAAACAACGATGAAAGCGAATGATAGATTTCATAACCAAACATAGTATTCTATACCTTGGCTTAAGCTCATGTAACTCTCTTATAATTCCATCATATAATCACCCAATACCACTTTACTTCTTGAAGCTTTTCTAATAATATAAACAGGTCAAGTTCATAGTCAGCAAGAATGCCTAGATAAGATAACCTACCATCAACTCCCCTCACACCACAAATTTCAAAAATATTTTCCCACCACAAACTTTGAGAAAACATAAAATGTGAAAAATAAAAATCTCTTATAAGTCCATCATATAATCACCCAATACCAGTTTACTTCTTGAAGCTTTTCTAATAATACAAACAGGTCAAGTTCATAGTCAGCAAGAACGCCTAGAGAAGATAACCTACCATCAACTCCCCTCACACTACAAATTTCAAAAAAATTTGCCTACCACAAACTTCGAGAAAACATAAAATGTGAAGAAAAAAAAGATGAAATAAAGTACAATAATCAAATTAGTTAATGTGCCAACCAGTCTGACTAAGAGACAGAACACCATATCATTTATCAAACAATGAATCCTCTTTCTAATTTTGACTTTAAATCTCTACATCTACTATTCAGTTACACATCCTAATTAGAAGCATTGTGTAACCACCACAAAATCGATCATAAATACAATGTTCAATAGCTTGGGCTAGAAGAATTATACTTCATAGTCCCATAATTCAACATTGCTTTTATAATAATTGATTAATTGGAACATAAAACGTAACTGCTACACTAATTTGAACGTAGTTCACGGAATTGAAATTTTCCCAAAATTAGAAAGCTCAAAAACACCCAGGTTCAAAAAAGTGAAACTCCCAATAACCATCATTTTCCTCCATTTCCTCGCTAACCAAACATAACATTTAATGAAACAAAACAACAAACACTTGAAAAGGAACACTCACTTCTCGTCAAGTTTCTTAAGCTCCTCTTCGATCTTCGCGCGCATCGAATCAATAACGCCCTGATTCATCTCGAGCACCGACTCAGCCACTAGGGTTTCATAAAACGGGGCCATATCTACACTCAAAAGGAAAACGATCAAAATAATAGTATATAAAATAAATTCGAGTGCAAAAAACTGAGTATTGCTCGGGGAGAATCGGGCGAGTTACGTACTGTCGGCTTTGACCATTGCGAAGACCTCCTCTTTGAGACGGACCTTCTCGATATCCTGAACATCCGGATGCGTTAAAAGAAAGCGCTTGTGAGCGAGTATGAGATGCGATTGCTGAGTTCCTTCTTGGTTCTCCATGCCCGATTCGGTTTCTGACTCACTGAGTTAGGTTCCAAGCTTCGTACTTGCTTGAGCCAGGAGTAAGCGAATGCGAAAGGAGAAAAGAGCGCCGAAATGATTACTTCCGATTTGCTTTATAACTTCGTATGCTTTCTGATCAAGCCTGCCTCAGCCTTATCAATTCTTAAAATGGGCCCTCTTTAGACCTTCGATCAACTAATGGGCTCAATCAATTGTTTGTCTTTCCCAACTAATGATATCTTAAGATGAGGGTTACTATGAAACCCCCACGCTTATCTGTTTATACCCGTAATTATTCATATTTTTTACAGAGCCCATCAACCCCGATTTCTCAATGTACACTATCAAAATTTTAAGAGTTTTCTCTCCAAAAAAAAAAGTTTTTAAGGGTTTTAATCGGATTTAGCCTTTTTTGAAGGGCTTTTAATTTATTTAGCAAAGTCTTCAGGTTTATCATTGTATTAGTCAAATACGAGGATGTAAAGATATTTTTATCTTCGTAGGGGTAAAGATTCTTAGTAATTGGGACATAAATCTAGTAGAGGCAAAAAAATTTATCCGTAAAAAGGGCAGAGCTCTTTATTTGTAAATAGAGTAGGGATTTTATTTGCAAAGATAATCTCCCATAATATGAGTTATATATATATATATATATATATATATATATATATAAAATTAAGTTCAAGCGTATTATAATAGATTTATCTTATATAAAATTTTAATAATTTATCTGATATATAATTGGTAGCCCTAAAATATAATATTAATATTTTTTTTTAATAATATTACATTAATGAATGATTTCAAAAAAAAAATTATAAAATATTCAATAAATTTGTTCATCGTTTCTGCTTTAACAAATGGTTAAGCAAAATTCAATTGAAGTTATATTTTATTTGACAAAATTTGTTGAACAAAAATCAATATTTCAAACAAAAATAATTTTCAACTATAAAATGTTCAACGATTTTGTCGCCTTTTATCAAATATAATATTTTTTTAGTTATGTAACACTCAATAAATTTGTCAAGCACCATCGAATGTCGTCTATAACTTTCTTTAACTCATGTTTTTACGAAACATTCAACTTATAAGTTTCATGCAATCTGAACTCCTATTCTGTATTTCACCAAAATATTATTTTTTTTCATACACTATTCATAAATATATACTATAAAACATATATATTTTTATATATTAGAAAACAAGTAAATGTACATGAAAAAATAAATAATGTAATGTAAGTCATAAGGCAATATTTTTCAACTAATTCAAAATTTTGGTATATTGTTTGATTTTACATAATAGTATTAACATATAGTTTTTTTGAGATCAAATTTGTTGACACAGTTTTTTTTTTTTTTTGGAATGTAATGAAATGGGTGTGGAGAATGATTTTGTTGTTGAGTGATAAATATATTAAATGGGGTTATTGAAAGAGATGAGGATAAAATAGCTGCCACACTCCTATCTTTAACTAAAAAATGAGAGAATTAAAACTTAAGATTTTCTTAAATAAATTAAAAGCCCCTTTTAAAGACCTAAATCTGATCAAAACTATGATTTTAAAGGTAAATTGTTTTTTAATAGGGGAGAGAGATTTGAATTCATAATAGATATTTATCATTGGACTATTAACACAAATATAAGTAAATTACATTTTTTAATATATCCCATTTAATTTTTAATTTATCCTTGTTGTCATTTGCAAATTTTTTTTTTCTGGCACATTCAATGTTTACAAATAAGATAAAATTTTGCTTTATTTTTTGATTTCCTCTATTTTATTTATAGAAATCGATTTTTGCCTATTTGTTCACTTATAAATTTAAGCAATTTATATTTAAAAAATAGTTGTTTTTAGATTTTTTCAACATTAAAAAAATTAAAAAATTGAAATGTATAATTAATATTATAGTTTATAATATGTTTAGAAAGGATTATACATGTAAGTTCATTTAGAATTTCTTTTCTTTTTGATATTTGTATTTTAAAATAAAATTGAAACTAAAATGAAATTAATAACATAAGACTGATGAAATAAAAAAAAAAGAGGGATTAAATAGCGACACTCTTTTAAATTCACGCTTTTATAATTTAATTTTTTAATAATTAATACTCATAAATGAAATTAATATTTAAGAGCATAATAGTGTGAGTATACGCTTTATTATTAAAAATTAACCAAGCTTTAGTTTTTAATATTTTTGTAAACAGAAAATTAATAATATAAATATCTATATACATATATATTAACCTTCAGATAAAAAATAAATATTTATTTATAATTTTTCCAAAAGAAATGTTGTTTTTTATAAGATTAAAATATAAACATGTGCGATAATTGATAGCACTATATGTTTAATTAGACTTCTCTACTAAAAAGAGGGTTTTTTTTATGTCAATTATTTTAAAATTTTTTGAAAATGTTAGGTTGCAATTAAAAAAGAGCTGTTAAAAATTTAGAAAAAAAAAACATTTTATATCTATTTATTAAAGCTCAAATTTTAAACTTTAGAGAGTTGATTTTTTAAAAAAAATATTTGTATAATATTACATATACTCTAATAATGTTACTTTAATTTTATTATGGACCCTTAATAAAAATCAATCATATTCAATTAATATTTTTTTTTAAAGTATCATATCCCCATATCTCAACCATTATATTTCTACAAGACTATAAAAAATATTTTATTATTGATAAATATTATTTTATTTTTAATTTTTGTATCAAACACGAGTTATTTGATTTATTAATTATTATGTGTTAAATTTATTTAGATTCTTGTATCTTTAAGAGATTGAATTTGATAAAACATAAATTTAATTATATTTTAATTTATTTAAAATTTAAATAAATAAATTTATTAGATACTTATTAATGACTCGTTTGTTTGAACTTTTAATTTTTAGAAGCAAAATTTTTACAAAAAAACTATTAGTCATTTGGTTGTCAATTAAAATTACTCTTTTGAAGTATTAAATCATTTAGTTATAAATTGTTAAAAGTGTTTATCTATTATTAAATTACCAAAAAAGACACTTAATAAATTTTATATTCAAATTCTAAATAATTTAATTTTTTTATATATAAATTTAAATTTGTCATGTATTTTATCAAATTCAATTTATTAAAAATAATAATTAAGTAAAATTAACACATAGTAATCAACGAATTAATATAAATTATTATATTTTTTACAAAAATTAAAAGTAAAATGATATTTTTTATTTAAAAAACAAAATAATCAACAATAGATTTTGATAAATTCCTATAAAGATATAATAGTTATAGAGATATAGAGAATTAAAAGTATAATAATTTAAAAAAATATTAAAATGTTAATTGAATAGGATTCATTTTTATCAAGGGTACAATATGAAAATAAAAAAAATATTATTAAGGTATACGTGATATTACACAAATATTAAAAAAGTTTAAAAAAATATACCTCCAATATTCTAAAATTTGAGCTTTTAAAAGAATAAATAAAATAATTTTTTTAATCTAAAAAAACTCTTCTCTAATTATAATCAATCATAAAAAAATTTTAAAAAGAGTTTTTGACATTAAAAAAACTCTTTTGATTAATAGAGAAATTCAACCAAATGAACACTAAGTGTCTTTTTTATAATTTAATAATATATAAATAAATAAATACTTTTAATAATATGTAATCAAACGATTGGTACTTTAATTTTTTTTATTTTTAATTGATAATTAAATAATCAATAATTTTTTTAAAAAATATATATTTATAAAAAATTTATTTTTAAAAACACTTACTTGAAAAGCCTAACTAAATGGACTATATATGTCACGCCCCAGACCTAAAAGATCCGACACACGACATCACTTACATTCATTCAAAAATGTACACCCATAAATAATATTACACAAAATTCAAATTTTAATTCGATACAGAAATCCTTAGTAAGTTACTAATAAGTTCAACATTAAAGAAAATCAACCCATAATCTAACATATACATATAATCCTCTATTGAACATATTTAAACATTCATTTCAATTTCTTTCATAATCATAGCAATTGAATTATGACTGGAACAATTATTAAACCAGAGATACGCAGAGTTTTCTCAGAGATTAACACACTACTACGTCACTAGTAGCAACTTTGTTACCAGGAGCTCAGAATATATTCATTGCAAATTCTTACTTAAAATCATTCAATAACCACACTTTATGAAACTTAAACCAAATCCAATCCACACACAATAAACTAATACATAAGTATTTATTCAATAGGGATAAATCAAATATCATATCCTATGTGTCCCCAAATGAAACACTCAGCAACCTAGCAACTTAGGGAACCCAAGAAATAGCAGAAGCCTTGCCAAATCCGCTAAACACACATGTACATTATTTACCTGAAATCACTATAAACTATAATGAGTATAAAACTCAGTAAGCATACTAGTTTTTCATATATCAAAATACAAATACATATATATACACAATGCATGTGTATGATATGCTGTGATAAATCAACATCATAATCTTATCAAATCACATGTCATGTAAGCGCTTACACTTTCTTTTAAAACATATAATAAGAATACCATCACTCAACTATTACTTAGTAGGACTTACATATCACATATCACATAATGAGACAAACGTCACTCGTAGGTGACATACCGTATGAGAGGAATAGTACAAGTGAGGTTTTTAAATCACACATATGTAATGCTCATGCCCGAAGGTAAAAGCCAAACCCTCACCCTGATCATCGGTGAGTCATCTCACATGCACCAATACGCCACCACACGAATGTGATGACTCACTCTTCCTTTAGGTACCAATAAGTTCCTCCCTACATACGAAACACATAACATATATCAATCCCGAAGGAAAGGCCACGCATAAAGGATCCACAAATCATATAAAATGCCTACTAAGTTAACAGTGAGTTCAAGTACCCTCAAAACAAAAAATATATCTTATGGACATATTACACTTCAAAAACTTTCTTTGTTAAACATATTTCACTTTGAAAGCTCACTTTCAAAAATATGTGTATATCCATGCTCAATGTCAATGCTCACATTCATAAATACATATCTTCACATTTCATATTAAAATATACTTTAACATAACATAAACATATTCATAACCACATTTACAAAATCATACAAAATAATTACTATGTTTATTGTGATTTCAGAAAAAAGTCTAGTATACTTACCTCTTAGCACTTTCAGCTACAAAGCTTAAATCTCCTTAACCTATCAATGGAGATTAATCATTTCATAAGCCTCACAATTCACACAAAATACTTTAAATAGCTTACAAAATTATACACAATGCATTTATCACATCAAATTGGTCTAAATACTTGATTTCTCAAAACCTGTCATTCTGACCGCTTACACTTAACAAAATTTTCTAATATATCAAATGATGTCCAATTACTCCAAAATTAGAATATATCATTATTGACTCATATATCCTTCCTATATATAAATATTATAACAAAATTCCTACATAATCCATTCCATACATACCATCGAATCCAAACTACTAACCTGACAGGATCAAGATACTAATTGAACAGTACTCAATCTCCTAATTTTATAAAATCATATACTAACTCAAAAATTATAAAACTATCACAGAAATACTCTTGACACATATCTCAATCCATGATAAATATTTCACTTCAAATTAACTGGCAAAAGTATTTTAAAACTATTTTATTCTTTAGCTTTAAAAACCTATTAATCAAATACTGCAATGAGCTGATACACTTTAGAAAATCATAATACTTCAACCACATTGATCTAAATACTCAATTCTGAATATATCATATTAGACATATACACTTATCATATTCCATAAATTCGTAATTTTTTAAGATCATTTAGTATGACAAAAATTATTTGTCACTGTATCATACTATTTACACAAGAAATTTTCAGAATTTTAGGGTCATTTTGATAAATTCACAAAAAATTCAATTTCTGAAATTTTGAATTGATTCAAAGTCTCAGATGATCCTAAACATGTCTAATTCCATATACTCGAAATTCAAAACCAGAATCGAATCACAACAATTTATAAAATTACTGGATCAAGAGACTATCAAACAGAAATTTCACAATTCATTATGATTTATCAAGCTATCTCATAGATCATCATCAATTCTCACAAGATCTTACGAAATACACATCAAATCCTCAATTATACATATTTTCAGAAATCAAAACTTAAAAGAATTAACTTAATTAATACCAATAAATTGAGAAATAGGTGTGATATACCTCTTAAAATCCAATTTTCCAATTTCTTCTTCTTTTTCTTCTTCTTCTTCTCTTTCTCTCCTCTCTATTTCTCTCTTCTCTCTCTCTAAAGGGATAGCTCGACCCAAAAATGAGCAAATTAGGGTTTCAAAAGTGTATTTTTATACTAAGGGGCAAATTTTTGATATTTACGAATTTACCCCCAAAACTTTCAAAGTATTACAATTTGGTCCCTAAAATAAATCCAAAGTCTTACAAATAAACTCAATACTAATAGTATGTCCTTAACTTATAAAAACACTACTAATAACAATATAAAAATTAAAGATCACCCACATATAAATAAAATATATATATATTTATATATATATAAATACATATTCTTACCGGTTATAGATATTGGTTACTACAAGAACATTATTCAGATGATGATGATAAAAGGGTCACGAGAAAATAGAGAAATAAAATAACAATTTCAGATAAAATCCGACGAATTATTGTTGTTTAGGTCACTCCAGTAGATTAATAAATCATCAATTCCATTCAAGGAGAAGAATTTCTACATGTAACCAACACTGCCATAATGGTGCAAACACAAGTCTTCCACCAAGTCTATTTTTCAACTAGTCAAACTATTCTAGAATTAACACGTTGGGTGGCAGATGCGTGGCTTGGAAAATTTTATTCACCTAAGAGGGACAGAATTCCTTAATATGTCTAAAGAATGGGATCTAAGAAGAATGGTGGATTTCCTAGAAGTAGCCAGTGTCACTATATACATCTTAGTGCATGCCTCCATACTTTTGGTGCATGTGCTGTAACCCTTGCAGAACCAAAAGCAAAGACCAAAAAAACATCCATATAAATGATGCATTTAAATTCCTTTGCATACCATGTAGCACTCTGTCTGTATCTGAGTCAGCTACGTGAAAGGCCCATGTTCGAATCCATTCAAGCCCATTAGAAAGTTCAAGATTTCTTTCAACCAAAGCAGATGGAACAAAAGAAGGATGAAGTGCCACCAAAACACATGAAGCAGCAAAAAGAACAGCTCTTCTGACATATGCTTCTTTGTGATGGCATACATCCCTGCATGATGTTAGGACCTCGAGGTTAACAGATAAACAAATGCTTTCTTTGAAATGGCAGAATAAACAGACACAGCACGGCAGAGGTTAATTATTATTGACTACAAAGTGAACTGCATACCAAATTATCCATCCTCTTCTCCCCCCAACCAAAAAAAACAGCATATCAGAAGCAATGGTTTTTATCCCGCCAATTTATAATGTACCATAAACTCAGTCATCAGTACCTGGATCTTAACATATCTAGAAGAGCAGGAGCCAAAGCAGATGATTCTGGATGCATGGATGCACATTTTATACAGATACCAAGCATATAGATGAGTTTCCCCAAAACAACAAAATCCCTCCCAAGCAAGTCAACCCCATGCCTTCTATCAAATCCCTGCATGGCAGGAAGCATAAAGGCTACTGCATATACAGGAAACTTATTATGGGACCACTCCATCTCGTTTTCTTGTATATTTGCTGATATGAGGCTCCATCTGCGTGTCTTCCCCCTCCTGATCGGACCAGTTTTGGTTGAAGATCTCTCTCATAACAATATGGCCAGTTCAACAGAGTTCCTGTCCCCGAGACCACTTTCCAGGTGCCAGCTCCAAGGGGTCCTGAGCTACTAGGCAAGAACCAGGGCTGAGTCTCGAAAATGTTTGATATGAGGGCACCTGTTTGATGTTTAGGTTTCATAATTTTAGTGTTAGCAAGCTCCTGAGCGGCCTCTGCCATGACATCAAGTATCATTATGCGTTGGCTGACATCTACATTGGGAGAATATAATAGTTTATTCAGAGTGTCAAGAGACTCAAATGGACAAGTGACAACCAAGGCAATCAAGGCTCTCTGTCTCTTCTCTTCAGCTGATTCTTTATCATCCTCTACAGCCAAATCAGAGCAACGAACCTGTACAAGAGTTCTAACTAAATCGCCTGCCACATGTTTAAGCTCATCAGGTGATGCTTGCACAAGTTTTTCAGCAACATCAAGAGCCCTCTCCACCTGCAATAGCAAATATGCACAAGTCTTTAAAATATAAGGGTGAAAGCTGTACAGAAATTTCATTTATAAATGACATGCAAGACTGAAACTGGGAGATCTATGGACCAATGCTATCTGCAGTAAGTGCTCCCTAACCATGCGTAATACCAAATTATTTGAAAATCACTGTTAACATAATCAATGATATTAAATCATCTAGCATCAATGTTCATGTTCATGAAAAGAGATCTCCCACTTGCACCAAGATGTGGAACTCCTAAACAACCAAGCTAAAACTTGAACTTCAAAAGTTTGAGATAAAAATGACAAATAAAATGACTCACCCCATCAGCATCATCAGATTTCCTCAAAGCTCCAACTACATCAACCAACTGTGAAAAATTTCTTTTCAGATCGTCGTCATCATCTGACAAGTCATATGGCTGTAAAGATGAGTCGCTCAAGGATTCTGAATTCTCACTTGAATTATCATCATCATCTTGATCAGAGACTGATTGATAATTTAGTGCAACTGGATCAACAATTTCATCTGGATCAACTGACTTAAATTCAGATGATTTGTCCTTTCTACTCTTCTTATTAATGAGCATCTCAGCATCGGTTGCGTATTTGAGGTTCTTTTCTGGCATTGAGGTTGTGGATGTTTTTGCTTTACTGAGATTATTTTCTGTCAAATTTGACACTGGTGAAGTCTGCTTATTGGTGGTGCTTAATCCAAACTCCCAGTCAATGATCTCCCCGGTTAAGCTATCATCCAGGTATAGAGGATTTTTAGGGTCAATTAGTTTGGAGAACATTAAAGCAACAGTACTTGCCATTTTCCGAACAAGATGATTAAGGTTTTCCAGCCTACCTGAAAGCAAAAAAGAGAAGATATGAGAGGAAGAAAAAGCATCTAATAACATTGTAAGGGACTAGAGGGGAAAAAAAGAAACAATATCTACTGATAACTCCTTGGAGAATTAAGTGCATTGCATCCTTAGACTTATCTAGTTCCTCTTTTGACATCTTTTCCAGGCAAAGGCCTACAGCAGCTGTTACATCTATTTTGCACATTAAGGGGTTACAGAATCTGAGTAGAAGTAAAATGCAATAAAATAAAGAATGGACACACAGACGTTCAATAACAAAGCTCATGAACACTTCATAGCAGGAAACCTAGTAGTATATAACATTTCTCTTAATGCAGCAAGATTTCTCATTTATATTAAAATTTGTTTAAGAAATGTTTTATGAACGCTTGAGTAGAACTCAAGCCTAAAAATTGACTTATAAGGAAAGGATGCCTAAGGGTTAATAAACCACCAGTTAATCTCATACTTAACCGACGTGAAATTTTAACATACCACCACGCTTCCGACACCGACGTCTACGGTGGGCCACTCTAGCCTTTCCAGGTCGCCCCTTTCCCAATGTGGGCGCCTGGGTGGGGCTGGCTCTGATACCAAATGTTACGAACCCTTAAGTAGAACTCACCTTTAAAAACTGACTTATAAGGGAAGGGTTCCCAAGGGTTAATAAACCATCAGTTAATCCCATACTTCACCGATGTGGGATCCTAACATACCATGCTCAACAACTTATGAAGGCAGCCTATGATAAAACCCACTGTGACTTATCTTTTGATATTGGCGATTCAATTCTCGTCAAGCTTCAGCCGTGTCAATAACTCTCTCTTCATGCTAAAAGGAACAGGAAACTCTCTCCAAAATTTATGGCCCTTTTCCCGTAGAAGCAAAAATTGGATTAGTTGCTTATCGCTTTACCCTTCCATCTTCTTCAAAAATCCACTATGTTTTCCACATTTCTTGCTTAAAAAAGTTCTATAAGGTCCCTAGTCCTAATCCCCCCACTTTACCTACTCTTTACAAGGGAGATATTATACCCACACCAAAGGCAATTTTGGACAGCAAGACAATTGATGGTCAGGCCAAAATCTTAGTTCATTGGGATGGTTTGTCTCCTGCAGATACTTTCTAGGAACTCGCCAACTAGGTCATAAAGCAACACCCTATTTTTGCGCTTGAGGTCAAACGCACTTTGGAGGGAGGGAGTGATGATATGAAGATACAAGACAACAAGGCACACAAGGCTCACGACAAAGCACACAAGGCTCACAGCAACAAGAAATATAAGACACAGAACATTGTGCCATTTTAGAAGATATTTAAAAGATTCACCCACGACAAATTCAAGAAGTAATCAGCCTTATGAAGTGATATGTTCCAGTTATTTCTAATTGTTTTTTTTTACTGCAAGATAAATAAGATGATGTCATATATCCTACTTGAAATACAGTTATCAACAAAGCTTAGGATATGATTATCATCTCAACTTAGGATTATTATTATTTAAGGATTATCTTTTGATGTTATCCCCTCATTAGTAGGGATTTGTCATTGCTTGATATTTATTTAAAGACTTGATCAAATCAATGATTAGCAAACAAGAATTTTATTACAAATTGTGAGATAAGTGAGCTTTCTCCTACAATTGAGCTCTCATTATTTGTTATTACAAGTTGGCAAAATAGGGAGAGGTAGGAAAAATTCAAACAAATCCCTTTTTCGGGCTGAATTCAAAGAAAGTCTTGAAGCCGCTCGTTCCATTACCTGACAAAATGTTATTCACCAACTTGTCCTGTAACATAAGTCACTGCCCATAAATCTCATGAACTCCAAATCAGAGGATTGAAGGAATGGTAAAGGATACATGCTTGCTGCTCCATTGTGGCAGACTGTACAAACTCCCTTTTCGACCAAACTACTAATAGACGCTGCACTGTGTCTATAAGAGCTTGGGTTTCATGATCTTTTGAGAGCGGATCAGCAACAGATGGGCATCCAAAAACAGCAAATTGGAGAATCCATCGCAGGCAACAAACAGGAAATACTTTCCAGAGTAAAAATTTATCCACAAACATAGACCTGAGAAACAAAAGTGGACAAAAATTTACATCTACTGTGATGGGAAGCAACTGAGCATTGCATTAATCAGTAATGCCAAAAACCAATGACACCCTTCCATAACTATAATTAAGAATTTGGTCTACGACTTGCGTTAGATTAAACTTCAGTAACATTTACATGTGTGTTTTATCTCTTATTCTCTTATATAACTGTACAATGTAAAGCCGCTGTAACCTAATATTAACAGTAGTTATATAGGATCAAAGTTTTGAAGCAGAATTCTTTCAAATTCCAATGTCCTTTTAATACCTCAGATTATTATGTCAATCAATTGTAATGTATTAAGAATCCAATAACGAACCATCTCCAGTGGAACACCCTTCCCCAGAAGGAAAAATCAATTAAAAATCTTCGTTTGTCACACGGAGAAGGGGACGGGGGATTGGGGGCGGTGTTGTTTTGAAGCTAAGGCCTACCCCAGCAGGCATATATAAGAAACGTCTCCTGAATTTCTGTTAGGCGGATCTCAATATTTCAGACTAGCACAATTGATATATCACAAATTTTTTTCTTGGCTCTTGAAGTAGTTGTCACTTTATTAAAATTTGAATGAATAATCTAAATGCCCCAAGAGAGAGGCAGGAGAGAGAGCAACACCTTCACTTGGTTAAATAAATAACCAGAAGTATGTCCACTGACCTGATTGACGTCTGATGATTAAAAATCTGATGAAACAATGACCAAATAATCCAATATGCTTCAACGTCACTCATCTGTTCAGATGCTAGCTGATGCAAAAACTGTTCAGACATTCTTTCCACAGCATAAGGATCTTTAATTGTTTCCAACATCTTCGACCAAACTTGGGATCCAGGGTACTCAAACACTTCTTTAAAAGCTGCATCACTGTTGAACAACAAGAAGCTCTGAACATCTCTGAGAACACGAGGAACTACTTCACTTACCAGCACATCTGCAAGTGTTTCATCAGTCCCAAGTCCAATTCCATCATACTGGAAGAAGGAAGAAACAGAATGATCGGGAAATAGTAATCTCAAGGCAAAATTAATCAGAGAAGTGAAGGGGCTCCCTAGGCATAAACAGTATGAACATTAAATGCTGTCGGGTCCCAATTGCCAACCCAAAAATCACAGTTGATAACATTTCTTTTTAGAAGAAACTTAATGGTATATTAAAGGAGAAGATTACAGAAGTGGACCAGGTATCCACATAGAAAAACAATAAAGAAACAACGGGAAGGGATATAATCTATACAAAACCCATCCAGTAACCCAAAGTGTACACCCTTCCCCTATCCAAAAATCTATACAAAATTACCCAAAACCCCCTCCCAAGTAAGATGCATGAAGAAGAAACATACATCTTTAAATTTCTTACAAAAAAATCACAAAAATACAACATAAAAGAAAACATCCATTGCATGGCAAATATATTTGCACAAAATCAGCATGAGACACATTGAATTAAAAGGAAATATTGAAGAGTGAGAGAAGCATGACAATTTAGGAAGAGAGACATATAAGCAAAATCCTTTTCTTCTTGCATAAATATAACTTGGCAATTATGACGCACAATATATTGAATTTACCTGAAAAACCACGTCTACAAATGTGAGTAAATGTTTCCCCAACAAAGAGCAAAGTACCATCTATTTCAAATTTATTGAAGGTAGCTGCTTTATCTGAAAGGTTGGTAACCCTTTCTTCTGCTCCAGAAATAAGTTGTATGGTTATCTGCTTGAAGAACAAACTATGCACCACTTGTAAAGAATAAACAACCAATATGGCAGTTATAGAGGAAAGTTTTACCTGTAGCTATATAAAATAGTAAAATTGACAAATCCCTCCAAGATTGGATTATTTGAAACAAAGGTCTATGTTAGAATGAAATGTACACTTGTCAAAGCACATGCATAAACACGCACATATAAAACGCAGGCAGATAAACCCACACAATATCTTAGAAAATAGAGTAAAGATACTGTGAAGAAAGTGAAGCTGGAGCCCTCAGGCGTGCTTTGTCCGGAACAGAAGAAACAAGCTGTGCCGCCCTGCAAAGAGTTGGCCTCAGCCACTCATTTGTAGAATCGTTTGAGAAGCAAGAAGCACCAAATTCTCTGGCCATCTGAAGCACTCCGTTATTTTCAAGCAAGCAAAGTACAACTAATCTGCCATAACTTTACAAACTTGTTATGATGCTTGATAAATTATATAATAAAAAGCAACTTGAGAATTGATGAAAGATTAAAAATTTGTAGGATGATCATCTCTTCATCATATTTAAAAAAACAAAAGTAAAAAATGAAATGAGCGTTAGAAAATGTTTGAAAACCATCCACTCTATTGGATATGACGGATATCTTGTGAATCTTAAAGCTGTTGCAATTCACACAGAGAAGTCAAACTTACCAGATTAACACTAGCACATCTAAGGGGAAACCAACCTACTCATCAAGACATATAGAAGTATATAGACCCTAGCATATACATGAGTATATTTATGTATAAAAACTGACAACTATAAGAAGAGGCAAAGATTCTTGGCTTCTCTATTGCTGTGCATCAAAGCTTCTCAAGTCTAGAAAGCAAAAGGTCCAAAAATTAACCATTTTCCAGTCACATAAGCATGTTATTATTGCATTTGTATCAGCTAGATGCATTTTCCTACCATATGCAATCTGAACTACTCAATTCGGATAAAATCTTTAACTAAGAACAGAAAATGCAGTTTAACAGATTATGGACTAATTGGAAGTCTTCAACTGTACCTTTCTGCATTGGACTGGATGGCATTAGTATCAATACCATCACTTCCACTCTGATTCAGACAAGGAACAGGAGTTTGAACAACCTCAACAGCGAGCCCGTCGATAAAGAAAATGTCATAGACATGTTTCTGTGCTGAAAAGGGGAAACAAGGTAGCCAATTTGGAGCAACATCTGCATGCAATTGCAATTAAATAAACAATAATGGACATGCAAAATAATACATGAAAACATGAGGGACAAAGAGCACAAGTGCTACCATCCTCAGCAATACGAAAAAGCATCTGGTACTATAAAAATATAGAAAATCAACCATTAGCCACTACATTTTGACCATATTAATCAACCTCTATGTGAATAAAGTGCTCCATTTCATTTATGAACTTACAGGTATTATTTTGTTCAACCTCGAGATTCTCCAAAAATATAAATTTACAGCAAAACTTGGACAAGCAGATAACTTAAATATCATCTAGTTTAGATAAAAATCCCTTAATGTGTAACCATTATAAATGGCTATTTTCTGATCACTCTTCTTTGTATCTATCTGCTTTTGGATCAGATTCTTTCCAGCATGAATTCAATTTTCATTCAGTTCTGACACTTTCTTAAATTCTAATTTTGGCATGATTTACACAACTAGCATATGCTAAAGCAAATAAAGCAGTAAAGTAAAAGCACCCACACTACCCTTAAAAAAAGCCATGAAGTAAGAGAGTTTAGCAGTATTACAAATTACCAAGTAAAAGAAAGCGAGCCAATGTCGAAAATGCAGGCCCTCGGTAGAATGCTTGCCACCAATCATCCCTTTCATTTGCAGAAGGGACCATAGCACTAAGGACCTGTACGAACAAAAAGCAGAGTATTTAAAAACAAACACCAACGAGCCTGACAGTTTCTTGTTCCGTGAAATGAATTACACAAACCTGGTCTTTGTAAGGCTGATCAATACTACCTGCATCCGCCAATGCGTACACTCATCACTTACATTCTTAAGCAAATGTACTTCAAATAAAAACTAACAGGATGAATTGCTCAAAATAAAGAACAAAACATCAACTCTCTGTACAGAAAGTTGTACAAAATCTGTCCTTTTAGCAACTCTCTGTACAAAGCTTTGGCGTCTGCATTTAATTAAAATGCAGAAGTCCCACATCTGATAATTTTTAGGTAAGTTTTCAGCTGCATTGCTTCTTTTTTGTAATATGAAACCAGACAAATGTAAATTTCTTTGCTAATTTATTAACCTTCTTAAACTATATATTTTTTAAAGTAGTAAAATACATGTCTAATCATAATAAATAATTTTGCGTTTGATTAAATTTATCTTAATTATTTAAAAAATACATTTTAAACATTTTTTAATGATAATAATTAATTAAGGTATTAAAAAAATATTAAAACTACCGGAGTAATTTGATAAAATTTTAAAATCTAAATTAATATTTTTTTTTAAATTTTTATTGAGGATATCACGTCATGCACTTTAATTTGACACTCTTATGGCATCAATTAAGCCATAACCTTAATATTCCTTTGACTTTATACGCAGCGAAAAAATTATAACTCACACCACAAGTAAGAACACATAAGATTAACACACCAATAAAGATAAAAAAAACAAACCAATCACAAGACACAAGATATACATGGTTCGGCCTAAATTGCTTATGTCCACGGAGAATTCATGATTCAGTTTCTTCCTATTGAAATAGATTACAAAGTATCTTCTTACATCATCAATGATTCCACAAGACCCCTTAGTATCTCCCATAGAGACCTCTAAGCATCTACCCTTGATTATTATGACTCCTTAAGACCTCTTCGTATCTCCTCATAAGAGATTTTTACAAGAAACACAATAATAGCCCGAGCATCTAAGCCTAAAGGATCTATATTGTTTCTCTTTTATTCACTCAAAGAACCTAAAGAATAAAACACCCCCAAAGGTTACGCCCTAGTGCACCACGCATTTAGTGCCTACCTAACTCTTCTATTCTCTCCTATGGTTACATCTTAAAACCTTAGATGCTTAATCTTAAACAAGGGTATACAAGTGTTTATATAGAGTGTATTTCGTGCCTACAAACTCTATTCCTTATTGGAATAAGAGTCCACTTGTTTTGAAAGTCCAAAACTTCCCAAAACTCAAAATTTCGAACCAAAACAGACTTTTCCACGCGTTCTGGCGCCGCGACGCTCGTTCCTGGGCGCCGCGGTGCTGGCCCTTCTTGCGCCCAGCGTTGCGGCGCTGGTCTTCTGTGTTGAGCGTCGCGGCGCTGGAAGCTCCTCGCGATTTCTTTTTTTCCTTCGCGTCTTTGAGTCTCGTTTCACTTCCCCTTTCGTGTCTCACAAGTCCTAGACTTCTCCATACCTGTCCCACATGTTCTTGACTTCTTGTGACTCTCCACTTTGGTATTCATCTCAATTCATGTCCAACCAAGATTGTTGAATCACCAATTTTTCAATAAATCCCCCTCTTGATTCAAAATCTCTCCCCATAAAGCTAATCACCATCACCCCTCCTTGACCAATGCTCACTAGCATGGTCTATAAGTCAAGTCCCCGACTTAACTAAGGCTCTTGCAACTATGGTCTCCAAAGATTCTTGAATGCTGATGTCTAGAGTAGTTCAATGTTATGATCTTCCATGTCCCGAAGACACCATGACCATAACCCTTAATGGTGAAAAACCCATTCTCATCATTACTACTCTTCCCACACATTCTCTTTCGACCTCTGCCACAAAGTGATATATCAAAAGCTACTTTATGATCTGTTTTAAATCAACCCCTATGTTGATCCCATTCTAAGCATTTTTCTACAAGTACATAGCCTCCTTCTGTGCTTTATCACTCCCTCGATCCTTTTGCTTCCCCATTTAATGTTCCTTCTGTATGCCTTTCATGAATCTCCCTATTTCGATCTAGCAGTTCCGAGTCATCTAGGTCTTTATGAGATGAGGAATGAAATCTTATACCTAGTCCTTCCCTTGTTTTTTTCACTATATAGTCTCAATCTTATTCTACCGATCCCCTATGACTTACCATAAGCCATATTACTCCTATTGATAAATAATGATTCTCCACGACTCATATGAAAACACTACCTTAGATCCCAAAAATAGTTCTTTCATCAGACACTGATTCCTCCAGAAGCTCTCATGCAATCAAGGTCTTTGCCTAGTCATCCAACAGACTTGCAAATCCACATTCTATCTATCTTTGTCTTCCTCTTAGGACTATCCCCTTGAGTGCCATAGACACCTTTGGGTTCTGCCCTTCAATCTTGATTGTTCTTCTTTTGTCATCTTTATTTTGTGTCCAATCTGAATGATTCTTTTAACTATGACCTAGATGACGCTATCTTCTTGGAAGTCTTCTTCAAGAGTGATCTCTACTTCAAAACTCTTCAGTAAGGCCATCATCTTTTCCTCTTTTAGATAATCATCTTCCTTGTTGTTCTTCTCTTATATTTGTGAGTCTCTATGGTTGACAATCTTTTACTCTGCAATCTGACTCTGCCGCTTATGCTCTGCAATCTAGACTTCAACCTATGGCTCTAATATCAGTTTGGACTTCAACTTCAGCTCTGTCATCAGTTTGTACTTCAACATACGCTCTGATAGTAGTTTGTAGCTTCAACCTAGCTCTGATACCAGTTTGTTAAGGATATCACACCCCTATGGCATCAACTAAGATACAACCTTGATACCCCTTTTACTCTATGCGCAGCGAAAAAACCATAACTCACACCACAAGTAAGAACACATAAGATTAACACACCAATAAAGATAAAGAAAACAAACCAATCACAAGACACAAGATCTACGTGGTTCGGCCCAAATTGCCTACGTCCACGGAGGATCCATGATTCAGCTTCTTACTATTGAAATAGATCACAAAGTATCTTCTTACATCATCAATGATCCCACAAGACCCCTTAGTATCTCACATAGAGACCTCTAAGCATCTACCATTGATCATTATAACTTCCTAAGACCTCTTCGTATCTCCTCATAAGAGATTTTTACAAGAAACACAAGAATAACCCGAGCATCTAAGCCTAAAAGATCTATAGTGTTTCTTTTTTATTCACTCAAAGAACCTAAAGAAGAAAATACCCCCAAATGTTACGCCCTAGTGCACCACGCACTTAGTGCTTACCTAGCTCCTCTATTCTCTCCTATGGTTACATCTTGAAACCTTAGATGCTTAATCTTAAACAATGGTTTACAAGTGTTTATATAGGGTGTATTTCGTGCCTAAAAACCCTATTCCTTGTTGGAGTAAGAGTCTACTTATTTTGAAAGTCCAAAACTTCCCAAAACTCGAAATCTCGAATCAAAACGGACTTTTCCACGCCTTCTGGCGCCGCAGCCCTCGTCCCTGGGAGCTGCGGCACTGGCCCTTCTCATGCCCAGCGTTGTGGCGCTGATCTTTTGTATTGAGTGCCGCAGCGCTCAGCCCTGGGCGCCACGGCGCTGGAAGCTCACCGCGATTTCTTATTTTTCTTTGCATCTTTGAATTCCGTTTCACTTCCCCTTTCACGTCCCACTCGTCATAGACTTCTCCATACTTATCCCACGCGTTCTTGACTTCTTATGACTCACCACTTTAATATTCATTTCAATTATTATCTAACTAAAATTATTAAATCACCAATTTTTCATCAATTTTAATCTCTCATGTAATTGAATTTTGTATACTATAATTTATTTATTCAACCGTTAATTAGAATCTTTGAGATTTCGTCCTATTTTCTTAAAAAAAATTAAATTGTAACTATAAGGTATAATCATCCATAACACATAAACATTAAGGTAGTAATAATATTTGAAACATTGTTGTGCTATTCTTTTAAAAACACTTTTTAAATCATTGGAATCAATGAATTTTAAACACTTGTTTAAAAACACTTTTTAGATACTTGGAAACAATGAATTGTAAGAACTTTGTTTGAAGGATTAGTGAATGAATTTTAATTACTTTTTAAATAAAATGCTTAAATTTGAATCTTTCCCTATTTCAAAAAAAAAAAAAAGAAAACAGTGAATCTTAAAGGTAATAAGATTTGACACTGAGGACCTTACTGAAAATATCCTCATCGAGTTTTAATCCGTACACATTTAAACGACGCAGTTTTATCGTCAGAAGAACAGCAGCGAATGATTTTGCATAAACTGGGAGTTGTGCTTATGTGAGAGGTGAGGTTTCCATCTGTTTGTCCTCAGTTCCCCCAATGGCCACCGCCGTACTACAAGAAGACAACAAAAAGCTCCCCCGCCCGGGCCGGGGCGGGTTCCAGGCCCACGGCCTCACCGAGGAAGAAGCTCGAGTCCGGGCCATCGCCGAAATCGTCAACTCAATGGTTGACCTATCGCGGAAAAACGAAACCGTGGACCTAAACGCAATAAAATCCGCTGCGTGCCGCAAGTACGGCCTCGCCCGAGCCCCGAAACTTGTGGAGATGATCGCCGCGCTGCCCGAGACTGACCGCGAGGCACTGCTGCCTAAGCTGCGGGCCAAGCCGGTCAGAACGGCTTCCGGGATCGCCGTCGTGGCCGTTATGTCGAAGCCTCACAGGTGTCCGCATATTGCGACGACTGGAAATATTTGCGTGTACTGTCCCGGTGGGCCAGACTCTGATTTTGAGTACAGTACGCAGAGTTACACTGGATACGAGCCAACTAGCATGCGCGCTATTAGAGCCAGGTAGTTTAATTAATTTTGTTATTATTTTTGTTAAAGTGGAAATTGAGTTGTCTGGGGATAATTAATTTAAAATAATAATAACAATCGATTACGTTTTTATATTCCCATGGAACTTGAGGTGTCTCAGTTCATGGTTGAAATTCTGCTTAATTAGTGATATTACAGTTGTTTACGAAGAGTTGGAGAGATTGGGGTTTCTAAAAATGATGAATCTAAAGGTGAAATGCTTTGTTGTCTATTATGATTATTATTGCATATTAACTTGCTAGGTTTTTGCGTTCAGATATAACCCATATGTCCAGGCAAGAAGCAGGATTGACCAGCTGAAGCGGTTAGGCCATAGTGTAGACAAGGTTTGGCCTATGTTCTGTTTTGATTCAAATTATACATTTTATTTGTGCCAAGTGGTACGGTATATTATAAGCACGCATCAGATTCTCATTTGTGATGTTTTTGTGTTTTCAGGTCGAGTTTATCTTAATGGGCGGTACCTTCATGTCACTTCCGGCGGATTACCGTGATTACTTTATTAGGAACCTTCATGATGCTTTATCAGGACATACTTCTGCCAATGTTGAAGAGGCAGTTGCCTATTCTGAGCATGGTGCAACAAAGTGTATCGGCATGACAATTGAAACGTGAGTTGCTCTGATATTTGATGGGAACTCAGTTTTTTAACCCCACGTGAACTCTGTTTAAGTTACTTTAGCTTTCCAAGGAATCCCTAGGCAGCTGCTCAATCTAATATAATAATTTCTATTTGGAATTTAGGGTTTTATTGTTTATTTTATATAAAGCATTAGAATGGAAAGCTTCGGTTGTATTTTGAGATCCTGCTATGTTAATTACATCATGAATGAAAATGGCTTATTGTCTATTTATATGTCATTTATTAGGAGGCCAGATTATTGCCTTGGGCCTCATTTGCGGCAAATGCTTTCTTATGGTTGTACACGATTGGAGATAGGAGTTCAAAGCACATATGAGGATGTTGCTCGTGATACAAATAGAGGACACACAGTAGCCGCCGTGGCTGATTGTTTTTGCTTGGCAAAGGATGCTGGTTTCAAGGTGTGCTAGTGTTATATCTTATATCCTTAGGTGCCTTTCCGAAAAGAAATGATGTTTTCCCATAGTCATGTTATTACAGATCTGCTCTTATATCCACAGAATCTTCTGTTTAAAATTGTTTTACCATTTTCATTCTCTCATGCTGTTTACTCTAGATGGTGTTATCATTTTATTTTTCACGTAATTGGATACCAAGTGTCAGAGAGCTGATGATATATGAAGCCACCATTGGACTATTGCATTTCTCCTGACAAATATTCATTAGTAGCAATTGGATTCTGGGTATAAATATTGAGCTTTCCATGCATTTTGCTGATCTGGTCATTTTTTAATTTCATTTTATGTTTAGGTTGTTGCTCATATGATGCCTGATCTTCCAAATGTTGGAGTTGAGAGGGACATGGAAAGCTTTCGGGAGTTCTTTGAGAGCCCATTGTTTAGAGCGGATGGCCTTAAAATTTATCCTACACTTGTAATTCGTGGAACTGGACTTTATGAGCTCTGGAAAACTGGCAGGTATAGAAATTACCCACCTGAGCAACTCGTGGACATAGTTGCCAGGATTCTAGCCATGGTACCCCCTTGGACTCGTGTTTATAGAGTTCAGCGGGATATTCCCATGCCTTTGGTTACTTCTGGGGTTGAGAAAGGGAACCTTCGGGAGCTAGCTTTAGCTCGGATGGATGACTTGGGCTTGAAATGCCGTGATGTTCGAACACGAGAAGCTGGAATCCAGGTAAAAACATAACCAAGATTATTTGGACTTGTCATGTACTGAACACCTCACCAATTTGAAATCTATGTTTCTGTGATGAACTTAGGACATCCATCACAACATAAGGCCAGAAGAAGTAGAGCTTGTCCGTCGTGATTATATGGCAAATGAAGGTTGGGAAACATTTCTTTCATATGAGGACACATACCAGGTATTGGGGAATGCCTCTCTCTCTCTCCCCCTCTCTGCATGTGTGTGCGCTCTTTTGTGTGTATATTTGTGGGTATGTGGCCTTCTAACAAGTATGTTTGTACAGTATTTAAGATCTGATTATTTCACAACCACATACTCTTTTCATGGTAGTCATTTGTCTAGATTCTTATATTTTTATCACTTTTATAACATGATGTCTTATTAGAGTAGTTTGTTCTGGTTGAATAATATGCTCATTACATTTATACCTCGCAGGATATTCTTGTTGGCTTGTTGCGCTTGCGGAAGTGCGGGCGAAATGTAACATGTCCAGAGCTTATGGGCAAGTGTTCTATTGTTCGCGAACTCCATGTGTATGGAACTGCTGTTCCTGTGCATGGGAGGGATTCTGACAAGCTGCAACACCAGGTGTGTATGTAGGTTAACATGGTGACATTAGGAAGACTATATATGTTTGAACTTGTTGGATATATGCAGTAAAAGAAGAATATAGAGATGAACTTGTTGGAAATGTATGTGGTAAAATTTCTACTGGACAAATGTCTATTTGCTTACTCTCGCCTAAAATATTACAGGGGTATGGTACACTTTTGATGGAAGAGGCAGAGCGGATTGCACGCAAAGAGCACAGATCAAAGAAAATAGCTGTTATTTCAGGCGTAGGAACCCGCCATTACTATAGGAAACTAGGCTACGAACTTGAAGGTCCTTACATGGTGAAGTATCTCGAGTGATGAGGCTGATACAAAATTTAACGCAATTTTGTGTTTTCTGTTTGGAATGAATATAAAATTTTGTATTTTTATAGTCATTTAGTTGTGTAATTTGAGTCGCTTCAATGTATTATAGTTTTAAGACATTTCATTATTTTCATAGATCACCATTTGTGTTGCTATGATTTCCATTTTTAGCATGTATTTGATTTTGTTAAAACCAGTGGACTTAGTCTGGGAACTATGTTTGGCGAGAACTAATTATGCACTAATTAACTGGAGTTTGAAGAAATTGAGGATGAAATAACACAATCTCAATGGCCAATCCTAAACCGGGAAATGTATGGTTGTGAATCCAGGAACCTAACCAATGTAGTAAGGATTAAGCAGCAATAATGCTTATTTGCTTATGCTGGAATTGAAAACATAACAAGTTGTATTGTAAAAAATATGAACTTGCTCGCACCAAGGGCAGAACAAAAGCGTTTTAACCGTCTTTTAACGCTTAAAAACTAATGTTAGTATTGTTACGCGTCTTGAAAGTTGGAAGCTACTGTGTCTCTCTTCATCGCCATTCCCCTCCTTGTTACCCAGTCAGTCATGCTTAAATCAACTTTCAATCCCATTCTCTCAACCTTACCTAGAAATCCCAGAACCCCAAAACTCTTTTTCTCTTGCGTAATAGGCAACTCTTTCTCTTACATCTCTCAAACTGTTCGATAAAATGCCTCACCGAACCTCACCGTCACAAACCCTCAACCCCAACTCCAACTCCCTCCAACCTCTGCTTACATTCACCTCCCTTTCTGCAGAAAACGTTGCCACTACTGTGACTTCCCTATTGTGGCTCTTGGTTCTTCCTCGGGCCAAACCGACGATGATGACCCACGTATATCAAGCTACATAAAACTGCTATGTAGGGAAATTAATGCGACAAAAGTGGGCTTTAAGACCAACCCACCTCTCCAAACTGTGTTCTTTGGAGGTGGCACGCCGTCTTTAGTGCCACCAAGACTTGTATTGTCGATTTTGGACGCACTGAGAGAGAAATTTGGGTTGAGTTTGGACGTTGAGATATCCTTGGAAATGGATCCCGGTACTTTTGATGCTAAGAAAATGAGGGAGTTAATGGAGTTGAGTGTGAACAGAGTGTCATTAGGAGTTCAGGCATTCCAAGATGAGTTGTTGAAGTCTTGTGGGAGAGCACATGGTATTAAGGAGGTTTATGAAGCTATATAGGTTGTCAAGTCATGTGGAGTTGAGAATTGGAGAATGGATCTCATCTCCTCTCTTCCTCGTCAGACACCACAAATGTGGGAGGAGAGTTTGAGACTAACTGTTGAAGCTCAGCCTAATCATGTGTCTGTTTATGATTTGCAAGTTGAACAAGGCACAAAATTTGGAATACTGTAAGTACAGGTTTTCTTGTGAAATAAATTAGTTTATAGTTTTATAAAGAATTTGACATTGAAAGTGATTTGCTTTGCAGGTACACAGCAGGGGAGTTTCCTCTGCCTACAGAAACACAATCTGCCAGTTTCTATAGAATGGCGTCGAGTATGCTTTCTAATGCTGGTTACAGACATTACGAAATAATTAGTTACTGTAAAGATGGATTTGAATGCGAGCACAATCTTACTTACTGGAAGAACAAGCCTTTCTATGGTTTTGGCCGTGGTTCTGCTAGTTATCTTGGTGGATTAAGGTTTTCGAGGCCAAGAAAGATGAAAGAGTTTGTGGATTGTGTGCAGGATTTGGAGAGTTGGGTGGTGGATTGCTGGGGGAAGAATCATGTTGATGCCAATGACTTGGCCATGGATGTTTTGATGCTATCTCTTAGAACCGCAAGAGGACTCGATTTGAAATCATTTAGAGAAGCATTTGGTTGCTCGCTTGCTCACTCTCTTTGCAGGGCTTATAAACCTTACACGGAAAGTGGGCATTTAATTTTCTTGGATGAACAGAGAAGAGCCATGACTATAGAAGAATTCAACACCTTGCTATTAAATGAACATGAAATTGGGGGTAGGCTTGCTTACTTTCGGCTAAGTGATCCAGAAGGTTTCCTCTTATCGAATGAATTGATATCACATGCATTTGGGGTCATAGATCCTTCAGCTAGCTCTAGAGGCTGAACAGCATTCTGAAAAGAATTCACAACATTGTTTTTGGATGATCTTTGTGTTGAAAAAATGCACTAGTCATACTCACTTATAAGAAATTATGATGTCAACACTGTGAATGGGACATGGTTGTAGCCATCATCAGCAGAAACGTGATAAAGAGTGTGGCATGGGCAGGCTATAGTGGCTGCAAATCTTTAGAAGCTCCACAGAACATGCCCACAATGGGCATAGAGTGAATCCTAAAGAGAATATCAACACGCGAGATAATTCCTAGTGCTCAAGGCTATTAATTAGTGTCAACTTCTATCTGTTGAATATATTGAAGAATATTTATCTAGCAAATTGCAGTTGCATGCGCATACGTCTGGACTCTAGACCAGCAGTTGAAGTTGGGATATAAACCTCTAGTTAGCTTCTCGAATTAAAGGAAGTGGTACCATACACAGCCTCCACGATGGTAAGGTTGATTTATAACACACAAAATCTATTGCACCATTTAAAGAAATTTGCAATTTTGAAGGATTTTTTTGACTGAAAATGAAGGATTGAACTTAACGTTGCCATATTAATCGGTCTGATATTTTATGTTGATATGCAACATCATATGTTGAGAAACAGAAAACTCGTATAACATGGAAACAGAAAACTTGCTGACTTGCGGTATTTGCTGCAGTTCTATAACAGTTCGAATACTGTTCTATTACAGTTACAAGACCCGTTTGCCTGGAAAGTACCAAAGAGAATAGTCATAAATGACTAGAAATATTGAATATAGGGTTTCATTCATCAGAAAAATAAAATTTGGATACATCATTTTGCCGTTCTCATTGATCATCACAGCCACTGTTGGGGGAGGAGAAATTACACCAGGAATTTTGTAAAAATTGCACATTTGGTATCTTGCAGGCATTCTCACACACTTTGTTCTCCTTTGAACCTTCATGCAGTTGTATCTTATGTGCAAATCTTTGTAATATATATTGCATTAATCTTCCCTTCACCTAATCATCCAAGCATGCATCAGAGAAATGCAGCAAACCAATAACACCGTCATTAATGATGTGCATACACAAGTTTCACTGCAGTTAAGTAGAACAACCCCCAATGTCCAACATCACAATACATTTCAAAGAATAAAAGTTCAGGCATGGGCAATCTACTTTAAAAGGGCTACCATGCCAGTATAAAGAGTGACTATGGATTCTCTAATAATCTACAGTCAGAAATATAACAACATTGTTGATTAAGGGTGGGCAAAACAAAAGGGGAACCGAAAAACCGGTCGGTTCAGTTCGGTCCGTTTTTTTTTTAACAAAAAATTGGTTCGTTTTTTTAGGGAAAAAACCGACCGGTCCGGTTCAGTTTTTTCCCAAAAAAAAAAAAACCAGACCGGATCGAACTGAACCGAAAAAAATCGGTTCGGTTTTTCCCATTAAAAAAATCGATTTTAATTTTATTTATCAAAAAAATCGAACCGGACCGATTCGGTTCGATTTCAGAAAAAATTGAACCAGACCGTGCCTACCTTATTGTTGATGATAAAAATCATTCTCCATTTTCAACACCAATAACTGTTACATCCTCGTACAATGATATAACCTTCAGTGCACCATCTTGGATTACTTCAACAAAAGGAAAAAGTAACAATTTTTCTTTTTACCGAACCGGACCGTGCCCACCCTTATTGTTGATAATAAAAATCATTCTCCATTTTCAACACCAATAACCGTTACATCCTCATACAGTGATATAACATTCGGTGCACCATCTTGGATTACTTCAGCAAAAGGAAAAAGTAACAATTTTTCTTTAAACCGAAAAAAAGTAATATAACCTTTGCTGCACCCACTTGGACTACTATAGTGCAAATCCAACCACAAAAGCTTGTACACAATATTCTTAAAGCAGAATATGAAAAGATAGATTACCAATTATGATGGTTTTGATTTGCTCCCAACTCGAGCGATCCGCCTTAGCTCTTGGGTTCGCCCCCTCATTTCTCTGCAGAAATGTGTGAAATTATTAATATATTTTCACAAAATCTTGGAAAAATGTGAAATTTACATACTAGAAATCATACCTTTGATACAGAAAAACAATAAGATAGAATATAGGAAGGAGCATCAAAGTCAAAATTGAAAGAGCAAGGTAGAATACACCCGTTTCCTTCTGCACGGATGAAAAGGCGAAAAAAATTTCAATATGAAACATAAATTTTTCTTTGAAGATAAGCCTAAAACGAATTTTATATTTTTCCTTTTGATGCACTGACTTGAATAAAGAAGACAATAGCCTCAAAGTTTTTAACTTTGAACCTTCTGGTATTTTGACCAACATTCAGAGGTTAAGCGTGTTCATTTAACCTTTAGGATTTACTTGGATCCTTTGGACAAACCAAATGAACAAATCAACTATGGGCATTACAACCATGCAAGCTGGAAAATGAGAATTCCAGCATGCAGCAATCAGTGTGAATTTGAGCTCTACCCTATAGTCTGAAATATTGCAGTGAAGAGCAAAATCTCACCTTGCCTCCTTTAGGAAAAGGTTTTTTTTTCGCTGGGCACGTGTGAGCATCACAAAATTGGCGCAAAAACAATTCTGCAAGTACATGAGAATGCCACCATAAATAAGATCAACTACCATTTGTACAACCAAATATTCTTTTTTGATAACTGAAAGAATTTTTTCATTACAACATCATCAGATTGTTTCCATCAGTCAAGAGCAAACGAAGGGGAACAAAATGTCTTCCACTACATGTAGGAAAATACCGTGAAGACGGCTTGCTGAGGGACCCTGATTAATAGGAAAACAAGTATTGGCAAGACTCTGCACCAAATAAAACAGAAATCAACAAATAACAATAAAATAAATAAACAAATAGAAGACACGTGGAATCAACAACGCAATGAATTATGGTAGAAGGCACAACCTCACAGAGGTGGCGATTCCTTGTAACAGCAGCAGGATTGCACTTGCTTTTGGAAGCTTTGGAATTCATCATGTAATCACAATGCAAGGCTCCACATAAATCAGCCAAGCACTTACCGTGACTCTGAATTCATTTAAATTTGTCACACAACATTGACACAAACCAATTTCTTTCTACAAGGCTAAAAAATCATAACAAGATGCCTTTTCACTCATTATGCAACAATAACTTGTTACGATTTAATAAAAGAAATAGTTTGACATTTAATGGACTTACAATGCTTCTATTTTTATTTTAATCAATCTAGTTATACCATCAAGAAATTGAAAAACATTTGAAACCATTGAACTGACAACAAACTTAAATTCAGGAAGATCAGTGGTATTCCAATCATCAATATCATCTACAGACAATTGGTGATCAACATTAATAATGGAACGATTATAAGAGATTTTCCAAAAATCGAATAAATCAGTCAATGACAAGTCAAGGAACCGGGATCCACATACAACATTCAGAAGATTGTAGTGTCTGTTGTCAAAATGCTGATCGATAAATTTTTCAGCACGAAAGCTTTTCTTACAATATCCACACCGCCATTCATTTACATCCACATGAATCTTGTGCTGCTCCTGATCCCTGAACATATCATTGTCGGGATGAAGCCTGCACTTACTCGAAATCTGATACTGCTCTCGCTCCACAAACGGCATCAAGTACTACAAAATATACACACCAGAAAAAAAAAAGTCATGCATATCACTCAATTTCAATAACACATTCCACAAATATAATGTCTTTTAACATTACCTCCTCTATAATATCCCATGCTGCCCTACTTCTTTCTCTCGAACAATGTACTTCGTGAGCCTGCCCCAGCTCTTCCTTCAGAGTTCTACAGAACATGACTCACAATTTAGTCGCATAACTTCATGGGTGTATTAATTAAAAACTTTAACGGGAAACATAAAAAAATTTGAAATTATGATAAGTTCTTTGCTAAAAAAATAGTAAAATAGCATTACCTCGCAGCTGAATCGTCAAAGCCCTAGGACATGAAATTAAACGTGTTGGATCATTGGATTGATAACAGTAAACAAATAATCAATTTGAGCCCCACAAGGCTTGTATAATCGAATATAAGCTTGTTGAAGGATATGTAGTCATGAATCATGCTTAATTGTTTGCTAATTTTGTAACAGCACTGATATTAATAGTACCTGAATTGAAGTCTCTTGCAGGGAAACCGATAGTAAGAGAAGGATTGAAGTAATTATTTGGGCGTTTCTCCCCATTATTTCTCTCTCTAGCGACCGAGATTTGAATTTCTCCTGCTAAATGTTTGTCCGGAGACGATCGTACAATCCGCTCTGATAAACTTTTATAGGTCTGTTTGGATACTAGTGCTTTAGTACACCTGCTCCAAGATGAGAATTTCCCTGCATAGGTTTAGAATGTCTTGTCTCGACAATTGAATAGTGGAAATAGGCATCGAATTCAAAGTAGGGATAACAATTTTTTTAATGGTCTTGATATTCGATTTTTACTCGAATATTTTTGGATTTAGGTTTAAATTTGGATCTGAATTTAAGTTTCGATTTATTTTTTTTAATTCTTTTGATTTTTAGTAAAATTTAAAATTTTAAGATATTTATTTTGTAAAAAAATTATTAAATTTATATATATTAAAAATTAAAAATTTTATAAATTAATTTAAGATTTTAAAAAATAAAAATCAAATTTGTATCTAAATTTTCGGATTCCTACAAAAACTTGGATCCAGAATTTAGATTTTTGTTAAAAAAAAAGATTCAGATTAAAAAAAAAACTCACATTTTTTTAATCAAATTTTTAATTTTTTTGAATTTAAATTTTTTTATCATCTCTAATCCTGAGCGACATATATTTTATTAATAACGAGACTTAAGAATTTATGAATTGCAGCTCAATGAAAATTGGCCCTTCTCCACATCTATAATTTAGTTTAGAAATACTTTCGTATTACATGAATAAATAGGCCATATAAATTTATTTATACTACATAGATATAAAAATATAATAAATTAAATATATAATACGATAATAACTTAATTAATTTTATAATGACATGATAGATAATACAAGTGAGCTTCCATGACTTGGTTTGTATATATAGTATTTTTTTAAAAACAAATTAATATTATATTTTATCATCTTAAGTGATATGTCAAATAATTTATTAAATAGTTAATTTTTATAATTTTTTTAAATTATTTATTACATTATTTTACTATTTAATAATTATTTTTCACATATAATTTGAATGAGAATTTAGATTTGAAAATATTTTACAGAATAATATAATGTATATATTGAAATTTTAAGAAAGATTTTATATTTAATGCTAAGATTTCAAATTAATTTAAGAATATAATTAAATAGCTATTTGTGAAGAATGTCCCATGACCTACATTTTATTTTATCCATTTTCTTTTTTTTAAAAAAATAAAAAAAAATTTAAAATTTCCTCTTCTAATTATATTTAGGGATATTATGGTTTAATTTCATGAATACTCTCAATTCTAAAAAAATAGGCAATAATTTTTAATTATTAAATAATATTTTTTTAAAAATTAACAAAATTGTATAAAATAACTAAAATATCTTTTTAAACATAAAAGTAACGATCTACACAGAAACAAAAGGCACTATTTTTCTTAAAAAATTAATTTTTTAATAATAAATTGATAATATATTTTTTCTTTTATTTTTTATTTTTTTAAATTAATAATATAATTATTGCATAAAAAATAAAAATAAAAATAAAAAAAATGGTCGCGAGCAGGTACCATTTTCAGTCACTATTCTAATTGTTTTTTAATTACCACTATTTCAAAAATTTTAATCGTCACCATAACAAAGTAAAGCACCTCGAATTCTCTGTCTACTTTTGATTTTTTTTTTTTAAAAAAAAAAACCTAAATGGAAAATTCTTCAAGACCTGTCATCGGCTATCCAACCCCCCAACCTAATGGTTGTCCTCCACCGCCACCCAACGCCGCCTACCCTTACTCGACCGCACCGCCCCAGTCACAAGTCACTGGCAATCGGGACGCCACTCTTGAGGCTTTCAACCCCAATAAGAAAATAAGCATTTTCTACTACGACATTGTTTTGTATGTCTATCACAATTTTCAATTCTTGACCCAAACCTAAATGTCTTCAAAATACTCCAAATTTCTGTCACGTCTCACTTCAAAATATTATCATGTAATTAACGAAAAAAATGGCCGCTTCTGCTTTTAGCCAACAACGACCATTTCCGGCAAAGAGAGGTTGTTCTTCGACATTTGGTATGGACTCCACAACATCAAACATATTACTACAATTTCTACAATAAGTCTGCCCCATGAAAGTCTTCTTGCGCACACTCGAATTATAATAAGATCGTTTCGATAAATCTGGTGATCTAACACTCATTCTTGCCTCTGTTACTTATAAAGACTCACAAGTCAACTCATAGTTAACAGAATTAATATTTTTCAATTGCAACATGAAATATGATAATTTCTTTAGTTTCGAAGTGGGCGACTGCAACGGTGGAGAAGGATTGCAGCGTTGGCTGTGAGAGAGAAGCCAACAGATGAGAGAGGCAGCAGCTTCTCACAACGTTGAGCGTACGTTGCCTGTGTTTCTTTGTGGCTGGAAGGCGAGGCCGAATACTTCGACAATAGCTGGAGGCCAACACATTTCAAAAGTAAGGAGAGAAAAGAGAAATAGAAGAGAAGAGAGAAAAAGAGGAGAAGATAAGAGATAGAATATAATATATATATATATATATACACTAAACACGGATTTTTTTACTTTAAGGTTATTTTTGACACAAGTTCATGTTTGTTTAAATTTGAAATAAGCTTGTTTAGATATGAGATAGCTGGTATTTGATAAAAGGTATTTGAAAAATGTCTAATTGCCCTTCTTCACGTTAAATGTAACAAAAGACTTTTTAATATTGGGCATTATTATTTATTTTTTTAAAGTTAAGAGTATTATTAAAATTAAATAAAACTTTAAGAGTATTTATAATTCTTTTATATTTATTATCTGATACTATAATCACCTATACTACTACAACAATTTCTTCCTTTTTTTTTTTCTTATATCAATTGCCTAGCAATTTATTTTATAGGAATGGTGGCACCATAAGTCTATATTGTTTCACACCTAATGATTATTTGGTACTTTGAGATATAAATTATGATTTAAATTTAAAATGTGCAATATTATTCTAATATTAAACTTTGTGCGTGCTATTAATTTAGTTATATATGTGTGGCAAACGTGTGCTTAATACTGCATTAAGAATTTTGCATATGGAATCTGATAGAGACCAACATAGTACTTGGAGACATTATTTATATCTTTTAAGTAAATACGGCATATCATTTTACTGTTTTTCATTTTCTTATTGTCTATTTTTTAATAGAAAAAAAGATATTTAAACATTTAAAGTTTAAGGAAAGGGATATATAAATTTTAAAAATTTTAAAAATTATATTTATACTCTTATTAAATAACGAAATCTGTTAAAGTTAATAATAAAAAATAATAAAAATAAAAATCATCATTTTCAATCAAATGTTCCAATTTTTAGACTAAAAAAATCTATGGTATTGTAAAAAAAATTGCTACAAATATTGACTAATTCTTGATAAATATTGAAAAAGTAAATTAGAAAATGGAGCTTAAAGATAAGGTCGATAAAAAAACATTGAGTATAGGTTGTTTTGATTTTAATATTTGTTAAAAAATCAGTTAGGTTCTCCAATCTGATACTACTTAAATATTAACCTCAGTTATGATATTAACACCACATGTTATAATTTTTATGTGCCCTAATACCTTCATAGTTAATATTTAGCACTATAAAATCACTTAAGTGCTTTGTAAAAGACTTTATCTAGAAGTAATAAAGAAAATAAAAGATCACACATAATAGAGATAAAGAAATAATTATTACAATATACAAATATATATAATTCGGCAACAAATGCCTATGTCCACAACGGATAAAACATCAAACTTTTTTTATTTAATTTACAAAGAATGCTAGGTCACAAAGACATATCACGAGAGATTAATTGATGAATACAACGAATAGTTAGAACTCTCTTTCAAAATATATATTATCACTATTTTGCACACTAAACACTTAAGTGATGCTATTGTAGCACTCTTTCACACACTTAGAACTCTAGTGCCTCTTTAACTCTTTACTCTCTTTTATGTTTACATATTTAATATTTGATTATTCTAAGGAGTTTATAATGATTTATATAGGCTTTAAAATATTTATAGAAATTATAAACTTAGTTAGAATAAGAGTTTGCATGTTTAATAAGTCTAAAATTGTCTTCAACTTACAATTAGACCTAAAAATATAATTCTCCAAATAGGCAGCGCCGTGGCGCTCCAAATCAAGCACTGCAGTGGCATACGTGATTTAACCTAACACTGTTGCACTAGACTTATTGACTTTGGTGTCGCGTCATTTAAAAGGCTAGCACTGCAGTGCTTATACTTAAGCATATCCCTACTTGTGCTTTAGCATCCTTTCTCATACTCGGCTTCTTGTTTTGCTCTCTTTCTCATATGCCCAATACATACTCATCATCGTATTGACTCTTTATTAGTTTTTAATTAAAAATTCAATTCAATTTTAATTTTAAATCATCAAATCTTAACAATATCGCATGCCTAACAGGTGTCATAATAATGTGTATAAGATCTAGAGTGTATCTTTTATTTATTAAAATTTAATTTTAAATTAAAGAAGTACATATTTTTTAATAAATATTGTGATAATTTTCCTCTCTATTTATTAGTATTAACTTTTCAAACATACCTCTACGTATAGAATGATCTCACAAATATTTAATCCTAGAATCATATTAGAAAAAAAGAACACAGAGATTTCGTTTTATTTCAAGCAGGAAGGCGACTTGTCCCCGTTAAAAGTAGATTTACTTGGTATTGATGCACTCCTTCCTTAGTTCACCGGACTGTCTAGAGGAGAACAATATATGTTAATGTAGAGATTAACACGCAGCGGAATACGTAGAGAATACAAGCAATGAAGTAGTTTAAGACAATCCAAGCAAGAACAACAAGCTAAATTGTAGAGCTAAGTATTGACAATAGAGAAAAGTAGAAATATACCATACCAAGACACAAAATACGTGGTTCAGCAAATTGCTTACGTCCACGGTGGATCAATGATCCAAGTCTCTCTTATTCTTTGTTGTGATTACAAGAGAAATAATCATACAAGATCATTGAATGATACAAATGAATTTTGGAGCTCTAGGGTTTTTGTAAAGAGTTTTGAAAGTGTTTTTCATTCTACATAACCCTAGGCATAATGGGGTATTTATATGAAGTCTAAAATACCCCAAAAAACGGAAAAGAAAAGCCTAAATTGACAAGCTAAGTATTGACAAGAACAAATGCCGCGGCGCTGCACTGTTCGCTGGTACTGTTCACTGTTTACTGTTCACAATCTACTTTTCTCTATTGTCAATACTTAGCTCTACAATTTAGCTTGTTGTTCTTGCTTGGATTGTCTTAAACTACTTCATTGCTTGTATTCTCTACGTATTCCGATGCGTGTTAATCTCTACAAATTGGTATCAGAGCTATTATTGGCTGTCTAAGTTTGTTATTGGTTGAACATGGCACCACATAAGCATGAAGTAGAGAAATTTACAGGGCATAATGATTTCAACTTATGGAAACTTAAGATGATGGCTTTGTTAGAGAGTCAAGGACTAGAATCAGCCCTTGAGGAACCCTCTAGTACTAGTGATAAGTCTTCAACATCTAAGTTAGACATGGATCTTGAAACCATTAATAGAAAAGCCCGGAGTGAAATTATCTTGAGTTTGGGTGATGAAGTTTTGAGGGAAGTGGGTGCAGAAAAATCAGCACTTGGTTTGTGGAAAAAACTTGATGAGTTATATATGACTAAGTCTCTTGCAAACCGGTTGTATCTCAAGAAGAATTTGTTTGGGTTGTCTTTGATTGAGGGTGGTTCACTAAATGAACACATTGATTCCTTCAATAAGGCTGTCATTGATTTGGAGACGGTTGATGTCAAAATCAGTGACGAAGACAAAGCAATTCTGTTATTGAGTTCACTTCCTAAAAGCTATGAACATTTTGTTGATACTCTTCTATATGGAATGGAGTCATTGACAATGAAGGATGTTAGAGCAGCCTTAAACTCAAAGGTGTTAGTTAAGAAGTCAGAACAACAACAACAAAATTCTGCAGCTGTACTTGTTGCGAGGGGGAGAGCTGAGAGTAGAGAATCTAAAGTGAGAAATTCTTCAAGATCAAAATCGAGGGACAAATCTAAGAAGTGTTACTTCTGCAAGAAAGAAGGCCATTTCAGAAGGGATTGTCCGGAAAGGAAAGCTAAGTATCAAGGGAAGAAACCTGAAGCAGATGCAGCTATAGTCTATGAAGAAGATTATGAAGTTGCAGAAACATTGGTTGCTTCGAATGGGCAGAACACCGGTGAGTGGATTCTTGACTCCGGATGTACTTTCCATATGTGTCCTAATAAAGCTTTGTTCACTAGCTATCAGTCCATTAATGGTTGTAAGGTATTAATGGGCAACAATATGGCTTGTCAAGTCATTAGGATGGGTAATATTAGGCTGAAACTACATGATGGGAGTGTGAGGGAGTTGTTAGATGTGAGGCATATACCTGATCTTAAAAGAAATTTAATTTCTTTAGGCATGCTTGATCAATCCGGTTGCACATTCAAGGGTGAGAGTGGTACATTGAAAGTGATTAAGGGTTCAATGGTTGTAATGAGAGGTGAGCGTAAACACGGGTTGTATGTGTTGAGTGGAGAGGCTGTTATTGGTTCTGCATCTTTCTCTGTTGATAATGAGAATATGCAAACCAAGTTATGGCATTTGAGGTTAGGGCACTTGGGTGAGAGAGGCCTTAAGGAGTTGTATGATCAAGGTGTATTTGGCAAAGGAAAGATTCAGCCAATGGGGTTTTGTGAACATTGTGTACTTGGGAAAGCTCATAGAGTTAAGTTTAACACGGGTGAACACAACACCAAGGGCACTTTGGATTACATACATTCCGACCTTTGGGGACCTGCTCAAGCTATCACTCATGGTGGTGCACGGTATTTTCTGTCATTCATTGATGATTATTCAAGGAAGTTGTGGGTTTATGTGTTGAAGAGCAAAGAGCAGGTGTTTGAAACATTTCAGAAATGGAAAGCACTTGTAGAGAATCAAACGGGTAAGAAAATCAAAAGACTTAGGACGGATAATGGTCTTGAGTTTTGTAATACTGAGTTTGATAAGTTTTGTGCTAAGTATGGTATTGCAAGGCATAAAACGGTGCGGTACACACCACAACAGAATGGACTTGCAGAAAGGATGAACCGAACCTTACTTGAAAGGGTAAGGTGCATGCTAACCAATGCCGGATTGTCTAAGGCATTTTGGGGGGAGGCGGTAGTAACTGCAGCTTACTTGATAAACCGAAGTCCTTCTTCAGCTATTGGCTTTATGACACCAGAACAGAAATGGTCTGGAGGCACTCCTAAATATGATCACCTGAGGGTATTTGGATGCCCTGCATTTGTACACATCAAGCAAGGCAAACTAGAATCAAGAGCCTTGAAGGGGATATTCATTGGATATCCAGAAGGTGTTAAGGGATACAAGGTGTGGTGTACTGATCTTAATCCGCACAAGAGTATCATTAGTAGGGATGTGACGTTCAATGAATCTACATTGTTGGAAACCAATTCGGATTCAGTTTTGAAGAAGCCTGAAGATGTGCCAAGTTCAGTTTCTGAATCTGAAACTGAACATCATGAGGTGGAACATGATTTGAGACCTGACATTCCTATAGGTCAGCACTTAAATGATGATGCACATGAAGAACAAGAACCTGAAAATTTCTCTGAAACAGCACCATTGCAGTCTAACACTCCTGAAGCTGAACTTGAAGAGTACCAGTTGGCTAGAGATAGACAAAGGAGAGTTGTTCGACCACCGAGTAGGTATGCACATGCTGATTTGATAGCTTATGCGTTTAACACTGCTTACACTATAGAATATGATGAACCAAAATCATATGCTGAAGCTATTGAGAGTGTAAATTGTGTTAAATGGCAACAAGCTATGGAAGAAGAGATCATTTCTCTTAATAAGAATCATACCTGGAAATTGGTGGTGAAACCAAAGAACAATAGGTTAGTTGGCTGTAAATGGGTTTACAAGGTTAAGGAGGGGGTTCCGGGTGTTGAGCCTACAAAGTTCAAGGCTAGGCTTGTTGCACAGGGCTTCACACAAAAAGAAGGGGTTGATTTCAATGAAATCTTTTCTCCTGTTGTAAAACACTCATCAATTCGCATTTTATTATCCATGTGCGTAAATCTGAATTTACATCTTGAACAAATGGATGTAAAGACAGCTTTCCTTCATGGTGAACTTGAAGAAGAGCTATACATGGCACAATCGAAAGGTTTTGAAGAACCGGGCAAAGAAGATTATGCTTGTTTGCTAAAGAAGTCTTTATATGGGCTGAAGCAATCTCCAAGACAATGGTATAGGAGATTTGATGATTTTATGCTGCATTGTGGCTTCACAAGGAGCAAGTATGATGGATGTGTGTACTTCAAAGCATTGAATAACAGTAAGCGTATGTATCTTCTTCTATATGTTGATGATATGTTAATTGCATGTGAGGATATGGAAGAGATACATAAGCTGAAAAATCAGTTGGGTGGTGAGTTTGAAATGAAAGATTTGGGGTCAGCCAAAAGAATTTTGGGTATGGATATAGTGAGAGGCAGTGATGTTATTTTCTTGTCTCAACAACGGTATATACTCAAGGTTTTTGACAGGTTCAGAATGAGGGATGCCAAAGTTGTGTCGACTCCATTGGCAATGCATTTCAAACTGTCTGCATCTCAATCACTACAAATTGAAGAAGAAAAATTACATATGCTTAAGGTACCATATGCTAGTGCTGTTGGTTCTATAATGTATGCTATGGTTTGCACAAGGCCGGATATAGCACAAGCGGTGAGTGTTGTAAGTAGATACATGGCTAATCCTGGTAAGGAGCATTGGATGGCCGTGAAATGGATACTTAGGTATCTAAAGGGGACGTCACATTATGGTTTGCTATTCAGAAGGGTTGGCACAGGTGATGAAATGGTGAAGGGTTACGTGGACTCAGATTATGCAGGTGACTTGGACAATAGAAGGTCTTTATCTGGGTATATCTTCACGGTGTTTGGATGTAGCGTATGCTGGAAATCAGTATTGCAGCATGTTGTAGCACTATCAACTACTGAAGCCGAGTATATAACCTTAGGAGAAGCAATTAAGGAGGCTATATGGTTGAAAGGTATATGTGCTGAACTTTTGGCTATGGATGAAGTTAATACTTCAGTACATTGTGATAGCCAAAGTGCCATACATCTAAGCAAACATCAGGTGTTTCATGAAAGATCGAAACACATTGATGTTAGGATGCATTTCATTCGGGATTCTGTGCAGAGTGGCATTATTAGTCTGTGTAAAATTCCGACGTCGGAGAATCCTGCTGATATGTTGACTAAGCTGCTGCCCTCAGTTAAGTTCAAGTTGTGTATGGACTTAACTGGAATCACAACTTATAATTAAGGTTGTGATGTGGAGGATGGATCCTTATTTGCTCTCTTGGTGTTGTTGGAGTGATTTTGTATCAAGGAGGGGATTTGTGGAATTTGTGATCCAAAATCATGTTTATGATGTTGGTAATGTTTGGAACAAATTCGGGAACATGTCAGAATTATTTTGGAGCCGGAAGCATGTGTGGAAGAGGTGGAATTCTAATAGAACAGTTGAAAAATTGCAGAAGAAAACAGGGAAAAATTCCCAGGTGTGGGCGCCGCGGCGCTGGAAGCGCTGGCGGCGGCATTGGTTCCAGAATGTCAATGGCGCGGCGCTGCACTGTTCACGGGTCAATGCTGCGGCGTTGGATCTCAATGCCGCGGCGCTGCACTGTTCGCTGGTACTGTTCACTATTTACTGTTCATTGTTCACAATCTGAAAATTTCGAATTTAAGTTTTTCTTTTCCGTTTTTTAGAGTATTTTAGACTTCATATAAATACCCCATTATACCTAGGGTTATGTAAAATAAAAAACACTTTCAGTTAATTTTATTGTCATAATGATTTCATATCTGTTAAGTCAAAAGTAACATTTATTATTGTTAATTTTATTCCATTGAATTGTATGAAAATTGATGAGAATTTAAGTTGTAATTTTAAGTAAAAAGTTGATATATATATATATATATATGCATGCAAAATACTATCATATACCGTTTTAGTTTAAATTGAAATATACATCTTAATCAGATTTGATAGGTTACATATTTATATTCCAAGTTTTGCGCCACGGCGTTTTTAAATCCTGATTTTAATTTTTTGTTGTGGAGTTTTTTAAAAATACGTTTGATAAGCATTTTAATTTTTGATATTAATTTTTTTTTTAAATTTGTATGTAAACATTATGTATAACAAGTAATATAGCCAAGTAAGTAAACGTGTTGAAGATGCGATCATGATCGGTGATTGTGATTGTGATTGGGAGCGGAGGGTCATGAGCTCATAAACAGAAACAGGTCCCGAAAAGAGACGGCTCATATTGGATTATGGATGGATAGTGAATTTTGTTAATTCCCGGGAAACTAAAAAACGGTTATATAGAGGTTAGTGCCCGGAAACGACATGTGTACATATAACCTTAACCTTTATTCTTTCTCTCTAACAAATCGCTCTTCTCTCGGGTCTCTCTTTCTCTCTCCCTCTGTGCCCAAACGTTCGCATCTCCAAGGCCTGCAGCTGCTTTGCTTCTCCATTCATGGCATCTGTAACATTCTTCATATCTCTTTTATCTTTCTTTTATTTGTCTTTTTGGTCCATGTTTTCATGTAATACTCCTGTTGATTGCCACACCACGACGCTTATATTGGTTTGTTTTTGTTGTTGGCTTGAGCTACAAGTTATCTTTGTCAAAAAGATCTTGGCATTTTGAATTTGGGTTAGAATCGTTGGTGGGTATTTTTATTTTGGATCTGTAGGAGGCTATATAAATTGTTTGCTGTTCAATGTTTTCTTTAGGCTTCATTTGGGGGGGTTTTGTAGTCAAAATTATATATTTTTTTAATTTTTTCTTTTTAATGTGTTTGATAGTACTTGGTCTTTGCCCTTGAATGGATACACCGTTCTGTTTTTCTTCTCCTTTTAAATTTTTGTTTCAAGAAAGCAATTCGGGGTAGGTGAAATTTGGGAAATTAACTTTGTCATTAAAATGTTTTAAGCTAGGGTTTTCAGCAGCTTCTTAATATGATTACAGCGTTTATGATATATAAACACAATGAACTACATTATTGTAATTAGCAATTTTTGCGGGTCATATCTGTTTTTTATGGTACATTAAGTTGAGCACAAATAAATATGGTTCTTAGATAGGCATTAGTTATATAATCGTGTTATTAACTGGGAATTTTGCTATATTTTGGCAAGGCACCTAACATGATTTTGGGTTGTTCTGCAATTGAGCTTGTTGGTTCCAAACATCTGATGTTCATGTTTTCCGAAACTTCTAGGTTTGAAGTTGGACTTATCTCCTTAGCAAAATTTTTGCCTTAATAACAGATAGTAGTGGCTTATGACTGCCATTTCTTTTTCCTTTGAAAATATAGGGCACAAAAGACATTTTTTGGCGTAAATAATGGTGATTTCCCACCACGCCCGCCCCCCCCCCCCCCCCCCCCCCCCAAAAAAAAAAACTCCGTTGGTTAGTAAGGAGCAACTGTAGACAAGAAATTTATGATCTTTACCTCGTCATTATTTTATTACGATGGCAGAAAGAAAGTCATGATTTGCTAAAGAAGTTTGGATTTCAGCTTAGGATGTATATTATTATTAGGTGACACAAACACACAGTGCCAGCTAAACACTTTGAAAACAAAAAATTTATACCTCTTTTGATTAAGGAATTCTATTTACTTAAATAAAGTTTCTGTTTCACACATTGGATATGCATGTGTGCTAAGGGGGCATAGGATGAATTCAGAAGTAATTCGAAACATTAGAAGAAAGGAAGTTGGTGACAGGGAACAAAATGTTGAAAAATAACCAGTCTAGATTTGTGTCATATATCTCACTCTCAAAATTTGTGCATGTTGTCCACCTTGTAGGTGAAATACTTGTTCAATCAGGAAGCAGCTGATTTGAACAAATCTTTTGAGAGCATTTAGTTTTGGAGTTTTAAGTTTTCAGTGTAGGATCTTCACTAACCTCTTGGTTTTTTCTTTCTTTTCTCTTTCTCAGCAGGACAGAGACCGGCCATTGCCCAAATTCGGAGAGTGGGATGTGAACGACCCTGCCTCAGCTGACGGATATACCGTCATATTTAACAAGGCTAGAGATGAGAGAAAGAGGAATGGAAGTGATGGGAAAAGTTCGACCCCGGGAAGGAAGGATGGTGGGCGGAGAAACAGTGAAAGTCACCAGTTCCCTCAAAAGGTATACGTTGTGGATGTGGAATTGTTTACTCTTAATGGTGGTTTAATTTTCTGATAGCATATCTCGGAGTTATTTTCTCTCGTCTATGCAGAAAAAGTGGCTGTGCTTTGCTTGCATCCACAATAATTCATTCTAAGTTTTAAGGATGAAGATGCCTGACCCAGGGGTCGATCATTGGCTGCTTGAGATAATGAGATAAAATAATTTTCTTATTTTAAAAAAAAAATCATTTCTACATTATTTTGGCTTATTCTGCACTTATTATTCATTGTTGCCTTAATATGATTTCCACACATACTTAACTCTCGGAAAATACCAGTTTAATTGACAGTGGTGGTGTGATTTGTAAATAAGAAACTAATTTAATATACGCGTTATATTTCAATTTTCATCTCCATAATTGATGTCTTATTTCCTCTAGAAACTGCATCCACATTTCCATCTGTGCTTTCTTCGTGAAACAGTCTCTTCATGGCAAATTGCATCATTCTAATTGCAAACTAAACCACCTGATAAATGTTCATTTGGACGAACAATTTGCCAGATGCAAATTCAGTCTTCGCCCACCAACTAAAACCCTTTTAATTCTGAGGGAAACAGCATTCCATTTATTTTAATTTGAAAATTGACAGCATTGAAAAATCGCTAATTCCTCAAATCAACATACTTTGCAGTTAATTCGATATATGATTAAAATTACCGCTCGCATTAAATTCACAGAAACAACAGAAATCGAGATAATTTACATATCCTGATTTCACTTTGGCTTGTAGTAACACAACAGATGATAAGTATATAACTCTAGTGCCATCCTATGAAAAGCTTGTGGGGCATAACTAAAAATGCTTAAATAGAATTTTTCATATTGATATAAAACCTGAGTAGTGTGAATCCTAAAAGCCAGAGAACCCTCGGATGCAAAATTTTTTACACAGGCTGCAGAATTATATTATCACTTCCATTTCCATTTCCAGCCACTCCAGTCTCTTCCGTAGTTGCAGGACTGCCACCAAAGGATGGGGGTGGATCTAGTCCACACTCAGTTGGATGGTTAAATTTACAAGCTGGCCCAAACTTGCAGATGCCATAACGGCTGTAATGCGAACAGATGTTTTGATCCTGGATTTCGAAAACACAAAAATTAATTGTGTCACAAATGAGAACACTTGTTTGAGGAATGTGCTAACATTTAGATTCATATGACCAAAAAAATGGAAAAGGAATCATAAGTATCATATTATGAGGTCAATACAGAAAAGTAAACATGCAAAAGCTCTTAGATAGAAGTCTTAAGTATATGGCATAGTTGAAAAAAAGTCATCATGTTCCTACGATCAGCAATGGGAAATAAGTCTAAATATGCACAGTTAAAAAGTTGCTTTTTCATAAACTTTTTTCCAAATCATGTCATATTCAGAACTTTCCGGGAAATGAGTAATTTCAATGAATTCTCAACTCTTTAGTTTGTAGAATGAACAGGATAGAGCAAATTCCTGACAGAAAGAAGTAAAAATAGAATAGAGCTGAGACCACTGATCACAATAATTCAGTTATCTCTGTTGCATCACATCCTTTGATAAACTAAGGAAACATATTATCCATATCCCACCTGGTAGGGCACAGATTTGTTTTTCACTAGATATTCATTTTCATTCTTGCTCCATACATAAGAACTGGGTGACATTTTCAAATTTATTTCCTTAGTACATATATATCATCCATAAGAAGAAGAGCTCAATATAACTTACAGGTCTCAGTGGCAGACCCTTGTCACTGAGAGTGCATGGCGGTGACATAGAGATCCGATTCTTTGGATGATGATACTTGCAATTAGATTTAAACTTACAGTCCCCAGTTTTTAGGAAGTAACTGCACTCAGGTTGGCCTGGTCGTTCAGGGAATTCGTCAGCTAGCTGGTGATTTGTGTAGACATTGGTTTCTATCACTGGGTTGTTTACGACATATGCGGGAGCCAGATTCACACTCCTTTCTGGTGGATATAGAGGAGCCTTGACATGCCATAAGCAGATCAAATCAATTGGAAAATGTGTTGATAAGGAACTGACTGAACTTTAGAGACAATAATAAGCTGAACTACTTCCAGTTCAAACCAATTGGAAAACGTGTTATAAGTAATTTACATCTAGTAAATCAAAGAATAAGCTCTGTTAACATCTACCTATTATGAAAGCAAAAGCAAACATTAACTTGCAGTACACTGTTTTCTATACCTCACCCCTACTGAAGATTTGAGCACTTGCAAGCATGCAAAAGTTTCAAATGGCTTAGAAGTATGGAAAAATCAACTAAAATGACATCAAGGGGAGCATTTGCAACACAGATTCAAGAACATGCACAAAGGTAAAAAGAGAAGAATAATGTTCATTACGAACGATGCTATGGCTAAAGTTATAGAAGTTAACTAGCATAAGAGCAATGTCCTACCTGATACCCATTCCATTCTGAATTTTGAGATGGAAACCCTCGAGTTGGTGAAAACATCATTGGCACAAATGGAGCAGTCTCATTTAAAGCCCTAGGCGATGACCACGATCCTATATTTGCTTGTGATGCAGCTTGCAATGAGACAGATCCACCATTACCATATCCTGAAGGAGCTTCAGAACCGCTTACGACAGTTGGATCAGGATGATTAAACCTGCAATTAGCTCCATACTTACAGGAGCCGTTTCGCATGTAATAAGGGCATTCCTTCTCACCCTGTGATGAATAAAAAATTAAAATTAGGATGAACACGCTTAACTGAGTGCATAATGACAAACAACAAATCTCATCCAAATTTGTGATCTTGAGTAAGGAATAAAGGTAAAATAAAGATAGCAGGGATGTGCATAGATTCATCCACTGTTTTATAGAACTATGGAAGTCATACCAGTCGAATAGGCAGACCCAGAAAATTGAGCTCTAAAATTGGGGTAACTGATGAATTGGCTCTCGTGTGATTGTATCTGCAGGCCTTCCCATACTTACACCCCCCTGTCCTCAGGTAATACTGCAGAAAGCTCAAGAGAAAATTGTAACACAAGAAAATATGTTACAGCACACTAAACATAATACATAGATATGTTAAGATAAAACATGCTAAAAATGTTTTGTTCAGAAATTTAACTCCAAAAGAAGCAAAGAAGGTATTAGTATTCCTCAATGGTCAAGTAGCAAACCTTACGAATATCATTTAATGAATCTACCTATTTGTGACTAATTCATAACACATGTTTTAGACTGACAATACTAATATTTACTTTTGCCAAAATGAAAACAAAATGACCTATATTGTCATATAAATTCAATTGAGTGCACATTTTTCATTCAGATACTTTTCCTCACATACCAAAAAAAAAAAAAAACACTTGTAAGTTATAATATTAACCTTGCATTCTATCTGGCTCATATTCTGGCTTTGGCCCGATCTCTCAGTCAATTCTTCCTGTTCATTCAGCTTCTCTTTAGCAGTCTTGAAGACAACAGAGAAAACACAATGTGATACAACTGAAAATTTCTAACCAGATCAATCAAATTAATTAAACATTTTTCTGTGACAATTAATTAATTGCCCGCAAACATTTCTAGATATTCAGCAATTATTGTCAGCATACATTAGCCGTAATCTATATGCTATTAATACTTTACTGACTGAAAATAAATAAATAAACGAAAACAACGTAATCCCATTCACTAAAATTCTGTCACAAAAGCATAATGCGAACACTCTACTGCCTAATACAACTTCACATGCATGAAAATAGGGATGACAATGGGCGGGGCGAGGACAATGAGGTCATTCCAATATCCCGTCCCATCTTTTATTTTAAGTCTTATTCCTCACCCCATTCCCCAAAAAATTCATCAGGACAGGGATGAAAAATCCCCATCTAGGGAATGTTTTTCTCATCTCATCCCATTTTCTTATTTTTTATTTATTAATATTAAATACTAATTTATATTCACAAATTTTAACAATATAAAAAATTAATCTACATTATGATTAAAAGAATATCAAATTAACAAATTAAAATAATATAACAATATCTTTTAATAATGTAAATAGTAATTAGTAAACAAAAATTTAAATAAATAATAAATTAAAATTAAAAAAAAAAGAATTTAAATAATTTTTAATTCTTAATATTATTGATTTTCTTATTCTTTGCTTTATTTTGCTTATATTTTTATTAAAATCAATAACCGTGTAACTAAAAAAATATATATATTTACCGATTACAAGTAAAAAAAACAAAGTAAATTTTATGAATTTTTTTTAATAAAAATATATTATTAAACTATGTCTTAATTAAATATAAATTATAAAATAAAAAATTAATAAATCATTAAATATATATAAATATATACTACAAAAATTATATAGGGACCGAGCGGGACACTTAATCCTATCCCCGCCCTATTCAGAGGATGGGCATTTTGTTTGTCATCCCACACTGCCATCCCTACTCGAAAACATAAAGACCAACTTCGAAACTCGAAGTTAAAAAAATTCATTTTGCACGTTAAAGACTTAATTTTACCTGATGCTTTTTACGAAAAGGATGATTAAACTTGCAATTGGATCCGAACTTGCAAGTACCTGTCCTCATATAATACGAGCAATCTTCAGCTTCGGGTCTCACCGGATACGTGTACTTTTTTCTCATTTGATTTCCATTTTCGTTTTCATTTTCGTTCTCATCCTTAACTTCACTTTTACTCTTTTCGCTATCATCATTCTCGCTCTCTTCCTCTTCTTCTTCTTTATTCGAATATCTCTCTTCCGCCTCTCTCAAATCCAGATTCCGTAGCTCTTTTCCAAGTCCTTTCGTGTGTTTAAGAACAGACGGCGGAGGATGGAGATCGGATTTAAGAGATGAAGACCGTAACCCCAATTCAAGGGCTGGGTTTGCGTGGTCGAGATTTTGAACAGGAATTGTCTCTGAGAGTTCCATATATATGTATCACATTTCAAAACCCTAAAAATGGAAAGAAAAAAAAAAGGGAAAATGAAGAAGAAGAAAAAGGGGGACTGCGGAATCAAAGTGATTGAAAAGTAAATGATGTGTTTCAGAATAGTGCAGGTGTTACTTATTGGTTTACTTGTACGACGTACACGCTTTAGATTATTAAGAATATAATAATATTATAAAGTATTTTCTTTTTTCTAAATCCAGAATTCAATTACTTGGGAGTTGGAGCAGTTCTGTCCGCTGACATCTTGCCAGTTAACTCATTTCTTCCAAATTTCAACACAGGTGTCTTCGTTCTTTATTTATTTATTTTTTTTACATAAAAAAGAAGATTCGAACTTGCTTTTCAGTTCGAATCTTGCCGGTTTATTAGCTTGTTTGCTTTATACCTTGTTGCAAAAGGTATTTTTTTATAAAAAAAAATTTTATATTGAGGTGAGATATTTAGTTTTTTATATAAATATTTTATTACAAATAAAATGTAATTCTTTTATTTAATACAAATACACAAATATTGTCACTTAAGCAATTAATTGAGTGTAATATTTATTTATTTTTTAACGTGAGAAAGGGATTAGAATTCGATAGCTTCTTACAAATTTTATTTTATTTATTTATTATTTGGTGTCTTCATTATTTATTTATTTATTGACGTGAAAAAGAAGATTTGAACTCTGTAGATTCTTGCAAAAGGTGCCTTTCCTTTTTATTTATTTATTTTTTATACGTAGGAGAATTTTTTTACATAAAAAAGGGGATTCAAAGATATAACTTCTTACAAATTACAGCACAGGCGTCTTTATTATTTATTATTTTTGTTATGAGAAAAAACATTCAAACTCTGAATTTCCAATTAAAGTAACTAAAAATATCTAGATACAAGTATTACTATTTCAATTTTCTAACGTTTAATTTCACTCTCCTTCCCTTTTGTGATTTTTGTTTTAAATACAAATAAATTTACATTTCTATAAAAATTTGTTATATAAAAAATATTCAAAATAATAAAAATGAATATTAACGATACTAAAAAAAAATTTGTTCTGATACCTCCTAAATTGATATTTATACTATAATATTTTTTTACACTTTACAAAAGACATCATTTACAAGTAACACAAAAATAAAAAAAATCAAGTATACAATAAATAAAATATATATATAAAGTATAAAAATATATGTAATTTCACAATAATCGCCTACATCAATGACAGACCTTAAATCTTCACTTCTTTTATATCTAAAGAAATCTCACAAGAGAAATCTAAATAATACAATAATAGAAAAACTCTTAAATAATCCACCTAGTGCTATTTTACTCTTATGCGTCCAACGCTTAAATACTTTGTGATACTCATTTGTACTTGCGCCCAGCGTCTTAGTGCTACTCTAGTTCTCTATTCTTTCTCTTTTTGATGCATGCACAATTTTAATGATTTTATATAGTGTTTATATTGACTTTATATACTCTATTCCTTGTTAAAAAAAGAGTTTACACATTATAAAAATTTAAAATTAACTTTAGGATGCAACTTTTTTCAAAAACACAATTTACATATTGTGGCATTTAATCTTCAATGTTAGGGTGTTAGTATGAATTGTCCAACGTTGAGGCATTCTTGTAAGCTCAAGTCAACGTTGCGGGTTTGTAGCATTCAATGCCCATCGCTACGGCGTTGGCCATATAAATTTGGTATTACAACGTTGAATTTTCAACTCTGCGGTGTTCATAGCGTCAAGTCTCTTGCGTCCCTTCTCACATTTGACTTTCGTTTCTTCTCGCATTCGACTTTTATTTTTTTATCCTTACTCGTCCATCCAATCTATCCTTAACTTTATTTAAACTCTTAGTTTCTAATTTAAAATTAAACTTATCCTTAATTTTAAATTACTAAATTCTAACACAATCTTCCTTTAATAATATAAATTTATTATTATAGCTTAATAATAAAAATTTTGCCATGTATTTTTTTTTAGTCGAAGTCTTAAATCTCTTCCCAATTAATAAGAAAAATTTTAAATAAAGAAAAAAAATTTCATGTCAGGAGTTTTATATGCATCGAAAACTTAATGCACTAATTGCGGAAGATAGTACAAACAGAAGGTAACATCATTTGCAAGAAGGTAACAAACAGTAGTTAACAATCGTCCTGGGCAAGATTAAGAAGGTAACATCATTTGCAGGAGAATCTGTTTCAAGATCCGAGCAATTCATAAATAAATTGGCCCAATGAAGCCCCAGGGCAACACAAATTAAATCGTTGCTCTGAATGACAATTGACTAACAATTAAGAGTTACAGGGAAATGCTAAACCTAATCATTAAAATTTAGTCCTACCCTCATCAATTCAACAACAGGTTCATTAGCAATGTTAAAAATGCATTTTTCTTCCTTTACACTAACTACCCTCTGCCCTTCTTTGTTGAATGTCCAGTCTTCCGCTTGTGACGACTGAAATCTGATACAAATCGGAATGTCTGCCCACAGCCTGGCTCGGCGCACACATAAGGACGAGCACCTGTGTGAACCCTTATGTGTTCAGTTCGCGCCCATGCCCACTTGAATGTCATCTTGCAGCCCTTCCAAGGGCATTTAAGGGGACGATCATCCAAATGTACACGTCGGTGCTGCACTAGGTATTTGTGCGAGAAGAACTTCTTCCCACACCCCTTGACTGGACAGACGTTTCTTTTATGCAGTGCCAGCTCTTGTTTTGAGCCAAAACTCATGCTGCAACCCTCCATATCACACCGATGTCCTGCTTCCTCATCCTTGATTTTTGCATTGTTGATACCAGTTGCAGCATTCTTCATTTTCTTTTTGGCCGTTTGTTTTTTCTCCTTTGATTTGGTATCTGTTTGTTTCAAAGGCTTTGGGATTCTTTTCCTAAGACGAGTGCTAGGTCCACCTTTTAGCTCCTCTTGAACAAATGAATCAAACTCTCCATCATTCTGCTCTTTTTTCTCATTACCCTTTTGAAAGGTAGATTGTTTCTTTAGCTGCGGGGTCTCTTGTTTTGTTAAACTATGTTTTCTGGCCTTCATATGCCAACGTGTCTCTTGTTTCATTTTGCGAAGTGGTTCTGTTTGTGGTTGCTTGCTTCTAAGAATCCTCCCATGTTTTTTCTGAGAATTATCCTCTAGTGATTCATACAAGACTGCATCTTCCCTCTCAGTAAACTTGGCCTTCTTGCTTCTAGGAATCCTCCTAAGCTGCAGAGTATCTTCCTCCACTGAATCATATGCATCAGTATCTTCCATACCAATGCATTTCGCCTGCTTGTCTTTGGAAATCCTCCTATTCTGCTGATGAGAATTATCCTCCAATAAATCATCTGAAACAGTATCCTCTCTCTCAATCCACTTGGCTTGCTTAATTTTTGAAATCCTCTCATACAACTGACACTTATCCTCCATTGAATCATCTGACATGACATCCTCACTCTGAGCCCACTTGGCTTGCTTACTTTTTGGGATTCTCCGATGCAACTCACGAGAATTATCCTCCACTGAATCATCTGAAACTGCATCGTCTCTCTCAATGCGTTTAGCTAGCTTGCCTTTTAGAAGCCTTTTATGCTGCAAATGACAAGAAATACCATCCAGTGAATTATCTGAAACTGCGTCTTCTCTCTGAATACATTTGGCTTGCTTGCTTTTTGGAATACTTTTGTGCAGCAACTGATGATAATTATCCTCCAATGAATCTTCAGAAGCTGCATCTTCTCTTTCAATCAATTTGTCCTGCTTGCTTTTAGGAATCCTTTTAAACTGAAACTGACGAGAATTATCCTCAAGTGAATAATCTGAAATTGCATCTTCTCTATTAATGCATTTGGATTCCTTCCTTCTAGGAATCCTTTTATACTGCTTATGAGAACTATCTTCCTGTGAATTATCTGAAACTTCATCCGCTGTCTCAACATATTTGGTTAGCTTGCTCCTTGAAATCTTCCTATACTGCTTAAGATAGCTATCATCAGGCAAATCATCTGAAATTGAATCTTCTCTACCAGTACATTTGGCTTGCTTGCTCTTACGAATCCTGCTATACTGTTTAAGAGAATTGCCCAGTGGCAAATCATTGGAAACTCTGATTTCTCTCTCAATATATTTGGTTTGTTTTCTTCTAGAAAGTCTTTTCTGTTGATGAGAATTATCATCTGGTAAATCATACGAGTTTGCATCTTCTCTCTCCATAAATTTGGCTGGCTTGCTTCTAAGAATCCTCCTCTGCTGTACATGAGGGCCATCCTCCTGTGATTCTTCTGAACCTGCATCTTCTGTACGGACACATTTGACTTTCTTGATTGACATGCTCTCTGCTGGCATTCTCCTCTTCCTACTGAACTTTCTGGTCACCAAGGCAGATTGAGTTCGGCCGATACTTTCAGGTTTTCTCTCAAAATTTTCACCTGGTGTTGCCCAAGCATGGAAGCTTTTTTCTTGTTCTTGATCCTCAGGATCCTTTTGTGCTAGGAAAGGATGAACCTGATTTGACATCCAAACTTTCCCACACCATTTCCCTGCAACCAATTTTCTCTGTCTGCCAGACCGTCTCCCATTATCAGATTTTGTGGGAGAGCTGGCTGGAGAACTACGACCAAATGCGTTGTATATAATAGAATTGTATGGCATCTGCTTACTGTAAATAGGGGAGCGGCTGAGATTGGAACTGTAGAAGAGATTGATTCCCAACTTTACAGCCCAGTCCCCATTTCCAGGAACTGCATCCTCACTATCCAAAGCCAACTGGATCCTCCCCTCATCCTCTTTGGTGGCATTCCTGTATGAGATATCGTTCCTGAGAGAATCAATTCCCAATTCTTCAGCCACTAACTTTGCTTCAGCCACTATCTTGGGATAATCTGCAAGTTTTTACACAGAATTATAAATTATTACAGGGAAGAGAATCAGCAACTGCTCTTAACAGAACTAATGAGCCCTTGGAAAATGGAATATACAAATGGGGATTGATATGTACGACAAAAAAAAAAAACTCTCCCCAGTATGAAACAGAAAAATATACAGATTATAGTAATAAAAAATTGATCATGGCTTTCCTTGTGAATCTAAACGAGGCAGTTTTAATTCAACAGCCTTTTTCCAACCAGAAAAAAATTTCAAGTAAGAGCGTGGCTGGTGTGTTGGACCAATATACCAGAACATTTATATGTCTGAACTAAACATCAAGCACCAGGATCCTCCTTTTTCGTGCTTTGTGTTATTCTTATTTTATATGTCTTCTGCCTCGTGTTTAGATTCACACATTTATATGTGTAAATGATTGCTTAGGAAATAAACTGTATACACACCTGGGTGACAAAGAAGCAATATTTGCACGCCCCCTATAGGACGAAGTTGTTGCTCTACTTCCACAGCATGCTCAAGACAGAAGACATGCATTCGTGAAGAATCTTCATCAGCAAATGACACGTCTGCATTCTTTATTGGTACAATGGCCTTGCTAAACTCCATATTGTCAGTAGCATGGACAAGTGAAGAATAATTTGAAGCATGTGATACTGTCATTGCATCTCCAAATGGACCATCCAAACTATTTGGTTTTGAGGAATCAAGTTTATCAGTTTCAAACTCTGCATAGAAGTGAGAAATATGAGGATTTTTATTGTTGAAGCTATCTCTTCTTAATTCAGGTTTCACATAGCAGGCACTACTGTGGAAAGGAGCTTCACCCCTGCATTCAAGTCTTGATAATTGGAGATCGTGACTCCTAGTAGCACCCCGATGGAAGTCTCGCAAAATTTTTATTTCTGATGAACACTTTGCCGAGTTAGTTTCTTCATCATCATCTGCAGGAACATTTGGTTCAATCTGATCTTCCTCAGAGTCAGATGAATTTCCATACGCCATAGCTAATAAGTTAAGAGCAGAGGCATCTGTCTTTCTTTTTCCATCTGAAACCATTTCATTACTTTGATCCACCATTTGAATTTGGTCAACAGATTGAACAGGGATGCTGTATAAACTATTCGGACCACTTTTTCCCATACATCCTGTATTTTTATACAAAAACAACCAAATGTTATAAACAAAAACTTGCACTGAATGAAACCAATACCATTTAAACAGATGTATTTAGCAAAAGCATAAAACTAGAAACAACGCAATGATAGTATAGATTAACTGTAGAATTTCTAGCTAGGCTACCGAGTCAATTGATCTTTAGATATGCAAACATGAAGAACTTCTCTTCCAATCCAATAAATGATTTGTTTCTGAAGAGGATAAATACCACAGCCATTCCCAAGAAGTAATATGTTCGACAGTAATTTCTAAGCCCAAAGAAGAAAAGAAAAGAAAAAATCATTATAGAGCTACTCATTGTCATAATATATAAAAATTTAGACATCAGATATAGATCAATACAGTAGAACTTCTTTCCCTGTGTGTGCACTGCTAAGAGACATTCCACATAGATCTTCATACGCAGATGAAATTATAGCCATCTTCTAATACACACAACCGGTAAAGACTTCCCATTCTGTCATAATAAAAAGTTTTCACACATGCCAAGAAACAAATTTTTTTATTGCTACCACTATTTCTATGCACTAAAACCCAGTCTCCATTTTCTTAAGTTACATATCTTATGCTTTCCTTAAGGGTCCTCCTCCCAGAACTGTCAAATATTCTGTGCTCCCGCCAAACAAAAGGCAATTTCATTAGCCTAAGAAACAAATTTAATACAATAAGTCCCCACAGTGCTATATCCGCAGGATGAGAACATGCAATTCAGTTTTGAGAACACTAAGTTTCAGAAATTTATTGTAGAGCGCAAAATGGGAGGGAACTCTCAACCAACCTAAAGGAGGGCATCAACTTCCAAGCTCTTATTTAACACCTTTACAACCATCAAATCACTTCTGGCCAAACTGTCTGCCTTATGTTAAAGATACCACTTGGCCTAAAAGCTTAAGCTTGTAGGTAAGTGTTTATATAAGCTCTAACACACCATCTGATGGGCAGCTGAACTTATTCACAGGCCTGTCATGTGGATGCATACAAGCCAACTTGCTCTGAGGGAACACAAGATAAGTTGAACATTAAGTAATGGGGAGTTACCATCAGACCTAAAAGCTTAAGGGTGTCAGTAAGGTCCAAGAATAATATCTAAGCTCTAGCATATCATATCTAGAAAGCTGCTGCAGTTATTTCAACATGAACAGGTTAGGACCCTTATACCTAGAAGAGACAAACTGGCTATTACAAGACTGATAAATATAAATATATATATATTGTGATAACAAAACATCAGACCGTGGGGGAACAATCGATGAGAACAAACACATCAATGGGGCTTATACCCATCTAGAACACAAGTGTGAATTCAATCTGGTTACCAACAAGACATGAAATCAGATTATTGACAAGATATAAATACAGCAAATTTCTATGTTAACCACTATATAAGACCAAATAATGAAGGAAAAACAACCAAAAAAATGCAAAATGTAACCTACGTGGACGAGAATTCTGCTCAGAACTTGTTGCATTTCCACCAGTAACATTGAACCCACCACTAGTAACTCCAGAACCCACAATCCAATCATTAAAGAAGCTACAATCAGCTGACATTAGGTATCTAGCAGTTGGTTCTCTGGGTTGAATGATAGCAACACAAGCAAAACTCAAGATTCCACATGTAACGCATGAAAATAGTCTCTGATCAGACAACCGATCACCTTGAACAGCACTTTCTCTTTCAGTATCTGTGGGCAGTATCTGAGAACTCCAAGTGCACCTGTTATCAGTTCCACTTAATGAAGAACTCCTTTCACACAAAGAAGTGAATTTTCCTTTCACAGAATAGAAACTTTTTACGGGCTTAACTCCATTACTCTGGGCTATGATGATATCATTAGAAACTAAACCTTCAGAATATTTTATTGCTTCTTTGTAACTGCATAGACCAAGGGGCATCCTGGGGTTTGCTCCTAAAGCAGCTGATGAACTTGGTGGAAGAAGCACTATCGGAGATCCTTGTCCAAGAATATGAAGCAGTTCATTATTCTGTGCTATATCCTGTACAAATAGTTCTTTAACTAATGTTTCTCCTTCATCTTTTTTCTTATCTTTTAGTCGAGAACTTCGTGGTTTAGCACAGATGGCCACAGGAATACTGCATTTGAGAAAATAGGAAAATTGAGAGGGTCGATAAATAATAATTAATACAGTGGTCATACTTCTAACATTCAAATTATAAAGTACACAAATAAAAATAAAATTTCATAGAATGTTCAACATGCCAAAGATTTTTGTCCTTTAGAAATGTGAAGAATATCTTCTGTCAGTAACAGAGCAAATACATATACAAAGCATGGGTGAAGACAAGAAGGAAACAGAGCAATTAATTTTCACATACATGTTCAAATGACAGTAAAATCTCCTCCACAGAATAGAGCAAATTATATCAACATCCAGTGATTATTGAGTCCAAAACATTCTATGAAGGCAGAATGCACTCTAAAAGAAGTTAGGCAAAATAGGCGGAGCAAATCAAATTAATTAGTATAGGAAGTACATATACAAATAATAACAGCAAATACCTTGAATGAGTTGCTATGGCAAGATCATAGAGTAACTGGAAATGAGAAACCATGGGAGGATAATTGATTGAAGCTCTTCGAATAGCAGCATTCTTAGCAATGTTTAACCATTCAGGAGTTGCAATATTTGCTGCCTCCCCACAATTGAATCCTAATGGAAAAATTCAAACAGATTAAATAAGCAACTCCATTTAATAACAATAATAACAAGAACTTTAGCCTAAAAGTAATCTTAAAATCGAAGGTGACTTACCATGACTGAACCCCATGTGATAGGCTCTTGGGAATGTGACAACGAACTCCCCAGCATTTTGCACTAACCTGATTTGTAGAAACTGATGAGGTAAGAATAAATAGATGAATTCATGCCTTAATTAAGAGATCAAGGGTTTGTTAAAAGAAATCTCTTGAGATAAGTTATATTGGTTCCTTTAAGAAAAGGGATAATAAATTGATGGTTGAAAAATCAATTCCAAGTTGTTATTGAGGATTTCCACTTTGTTAATAAAAGAAAAGAGGTCCCGAAAGAATTTAGGGTTTTATTCAGACACTTTCTCTTAAGGTTGAAACTTTCACATTATTACTTCCCTTTCAACCTATCATATAAACTCTACCACAAATTTTGGATGAAATTTCATCATAAAGGGATTGCATACAGTGATTTTTAAGCCAATGAGCATCCTATACTCTACAGGTCATTGTTAGCAATCTATGCTCCAAAAGATAGCACTGAGAAGTAGAAAAGATTCAGAGCAAAAAAAAACTTGCCTGCAGCATGGAACCCCTGCGCTGACAAATACTTCAGGTGACATCATAGTTGTTTTCTCACCAAGTGTAGCAAAAGTAACTGATAGAAGACAATAAAAATAAGCTTAAGTTGATGAGCTGGAGATGAATGGCAAGTTAGTTTCTTATAATCAAAGAAATGATAACAAAAACAGCACCTTAATAGCAAAAAAATAACTGCCTAATCCTGCTAAATTCAACAATGCCCTACGTGACGCAAGAATCTAAACAGGGGAGCCAGCATTACAACTCACCGAGAGGATTAATCTCTCCGCCATAACCATGAACTCTCACCACCTCCTCAAAGGCATTGGCGGCCTCCGTTGGCACCCCACACCACGTCTTACTAGCCCCCATATGCAAGTAATTCAAGCTATGCAAGTCATGATCCTCCGCGTGCCAAGCAAACCAACTAAACATCATTGCCACATAAACCATAGGCGAAGTCACTCCCGGAATCCCCTCCTTCATAAACCTCAGCAATGAACCTTTTGCCCTCGACACTCCCCTCATATTCCAGGCGGTCTCCCCCACCGTCAACCCTTCCCCAACAACCTCCCTATTTTTTTTCAACGGCACAAACGCCGAGCCCGGCATGTCGTTAGCATACTCCACAGAGAACGGCTTGTCCACCATGGCCTTCCAATACAAGCTCTCGATTTCCAAAGCAGAAAGCGGAGCTTTCTTGTTCCCACATTTTTTCAAATAACTCTTTTCGAAATTTTTGGCTTTAACTTCAAATTGCTGGAAAGTGTAGTGCTCGCCGCTCTGCCAGACCGGTTTCTGAACCGGGCGCGGTTTGCGCGGGCAGAACCCGATCTGCTGCTGACGAGTGGTGAATGTAGGACCGGAACTCGAACCGGAGCTGGAACTAGCACCAGTAGCCGCAGCGCGCTCGGCGAGGGAGCGGTTGAGGTTGGTGATAGCGGTTTTCTTTGGAGCAGGTGGGACCGGGGGAACGATTTTGCAGATGCCGTATTGAGAAGCCTCTTTCTCGATCTTGAAAATGTAGGCAATTGGATCTTGAAACTCGGCCAGAGTCGGGCGAAATTCTGGAGCTAAAGGTAGGGTTTTGAGCCATGGCAATACCTCTTGTTGTTGCTGTACTGCCTCTGCCATTGAAGAGGTTTACAAACTTCTAAAAAAAAAATTATTGGTGGGGTGGGGTTAATCATAGGAAAGTCTCCATTATGGAGACTAAGAAAGATGGAGAGATAAGCTGCTCAGATTCTTTGCTGCTGCTTCATTTTTGTTGAAAAAGAAAATAAAAAGAGGGGATGATGATGATGGTTTATTATTTTATATTATTAATTAATAAGTTTTTTTCGTTTGTCCTCTGTAATAACAGAGGAGTGGAAATGGTGAAAATGGGGCAGAGGAAGGGGCAAGTGCGACTGTAAGCATCCAAGCAGAGTAGACATGTGAGTGGGGTTCTTTTATTTGGGTTTGGTCTGGATTTTCTCAAATTGACCGCAGTTTTTGTGTTTTATTGCGGTTTTGCCATTTTTGTTTTCTTTTTCGGGGATTTTGCTTCGGTGATTAGAATATATATTTTTGGCGCCATCCATATCTGGATAATAACAGCAGTGATTTTTTTGGGGGTGAAGTGCGGAGATGAATTCGAGATCTTTTACAGTTGTGCCCTTTATATCTGAGGCTATTTTATTTCTGATTCAGTTACTTCACAATTTTAGTGTTTTGCCGCCCCCCTCCCTTGTTTTTTTATTAATTTGTCATATATTTTTGTAACAATCTCAATTTTATTTTATTTTATTTTATTTTTACAACTTAATAATATATATTCATTCTAGCTTAATGGTAAATTCTGAATAAATAGTTGAGCGTATATCTTCTCTTTAATTTTTATAAAATATCTTTATTAGGATATTGACATTATCACTCTTTAAATTGACACAAATTATATTTTGATAATAATTTTAATTTTAATTATATTATTTTTAATTTAAATTTAATTAAAAAATTATTATATAAATAATTAAAATACCTTTAAAATATGAGAGTATTTTTTATTTTTTAATTAATTAGAAAAGTAATAATATAATTAAAATTAAAATTATTATTAAAATATAATTTATGCCAACCTCGAGGGTCGCAGTGTTAATATTATGCCAGTGTTCACAATGTACTATTTAAAATTGATATTATGTACTAATTTCACCGTTAGCAGCGATTTGCTCTGGTTTGATTTGACGTAATTTGGTCAAACCCAGTCTACGAGAAAAACCATTAAACCAACCACAGAATTGTTTTTGACGTTGACCCAGCCGGAGGACGACAACACAGTGCCTGTGTACTTTACATATTGCACGTGTCGATAAATCATTGGGTAGCTGGCTCGTAATGGTAGGGTATTGAAGTACGTACCAAATTGAGCAGAAGAGGAAAGATACTGTGCACGTAGGACCACCGTCATTTCACTCCATCGTCATAACAATATCCAATCAATGTGCATGGGAGTCGTCCACTTTTTTTAAAAGAACTTGATTGGTGGATCCTAGACTGGAGTCAGACAACTACAATAAGCATCTACAGTTTATTTTATTTGTAACATTATCATTATGAAAGTATTTGTATTTTATTATAAAGTGAGATAGCATAACAATATTTTGTTTTACTCGCATTAGAGTTGGAGAAAATTTTAATCTATTTATTTTAATGAAAAAAGAAAAAAAAAAAGAGAGTTTTGTACAGTATTTAAAATAGTGCTAAAATCAAAAATTAATTTGACGGTATGATAGATGAACTACATTGCTTGTTATATTACTTTTATATTTATATATATATATATATAAATTTTGCATAATAAATTGACGTAACTCATTATATAACAAATAATTTGAAATATAATATAATTTTATAACACATTATAAATAATATTAAAATTATAAAATAACTAAACAACACTTAATAAATTTGTTCTTTTTTTTTAACATTTCATATCATATGTAACTGAAAAAATATGTTCTTTTTACAGGAAAAAGGAAACTTTGGTGGTGGAATTATGGACTAAAAGTGATGCATGCTAATCTGTGCGGACACAACAAAATTTAGCCACCATAACAAAAGTGGTTGTGTAGTGCATTTTTTCAAGGTTTCCTTTTTTGTTTGGCCGAATATGCTCAACGGTACCAAAATCAATTTCTAAAATATCTAAAATATGATGGTGGGTTCGTTGATTGTATAGAATAAGTGAATAACACGAGTTGACAAGCTCTTTTAAAAAAAAAACTTTTCTTGATTAAAAATTAAGATAATACAAAATTTATTAATATACAATAAGAGGATTATTAAAATAATATAATACATACATATTAACGATCATTGATTAAAAATTAAGATAATATAAATTTTATTAATATACAATAAGAGAATTGAGACAATATAATATATACATAATACATATTTACAAATACCTGAACCTAAACACTAAAAAAAAAAATTAACTAAAATTTTAATTAGAGATTAGGTTCTTGTCTGACAATGGTACATCAACTCTTAGAATAAGTGACCAATTACCCTTACACCGAATGGATAAAATACTCTCACGCAAGAGGGTTACACAAAAGCATCTTCTCATTATTTACAATATCCTCTCTCATTTATAATAAAACTCATTCCAATACACTACTCACAACCAACAGCAGCATGTAACAGAACAAATATATATATATATATAAAAACATGTAAAAATTAAAACTTTGGTAGCCAATGTACTGTTGGACGATCCAAAGATTGGCAACAAATCTAGCTCGTATGGGATGGCGATGGTGTTGTTATGCACAAGTATCAAGGGAGAGTGTGGTAGCAAGTTTAGCTTTCCCACTGGATTTGGGCTGTATAGCGGTTGTTGGTGAGCCATGCTAGCTCAAAAGGCAATCTGTGCTTGTCTGGGGATGGTAGACAGCAGTGGCAAGTTTCCGGAGCGTAATAGAGGAGATTAGGGTGGCAGCTCTCAACGGAGGCACGACAGCAACCTATAATGCCACAACAATGTCCGACGAAGATTAGCGGATACTAATAAGAAGTTTGTTCCTACTCTACCCTTCGACTTACATTTTTTCCTTTTTTCTTGGTTTTGTACTTTAACTACGTCCTTTCACTATCAATGCTTCTAATGACTCATCTCTATATTCTCCCTGATCATTTTTACGAATTTTATAGTTTGTTAAAGAGGAACAAACTTCTTTAAACGATAATTTATCCTTCTAATGGATGAGAGTAATACATAAATGATCTCATTCATCCGGGAGAGAACCAATCAACAGCATAACTTTTATTTCATCTTTAAAGGTTTCCTCTAAATTTAATAAATCAGTAATTAAGAATTTATTGATATACAAAATTAAGATAATACAAAATTTATTGATATACAATAAGAGACCTGAGATAATATAATGCATACATAATACATATTTACGAATACCTAACCTCAACACTTTTTAAAAAGAAAAACAAACTAAAATTCTAATTAGAGATTAGGCCTTTGTCTGACAAGGGTACATCAACTCTTAGAATAAGTGACCAATTACCCTTACATCGAATGGATAAAATACCCTAACGCAGGAGGGTTACACAAAAGCATCTTCTCATTATTTACAATCTCCTCTCTCATTTACAATAAAACTCATTCCAATACACTACTCACAACCAACAGCAGCATGTAACAGAACAAATATATATATAAAAAACATGTAAAAATTAAAACTTTGGTTGCCAATGTACTGTTGGACGATCCAAAGATTGGCAACGAATCTAGCTTGTATGGGATGGCGATGGTGTTGTTATGCACAAGTATCAAGGGAGAGCGTGGTAGCAAGTTTGGCTTTCCCACTAGATGTGGTGAGCCATACTAGCTCAAAAGGCAACTTGTGCTTGTTCGGCGATGGTAGGTAGCAGTGGTGGGTTTCCGAAACGTACTAGAGGAGATTAGGGTGGCAGCTCTCAACGAGGCATGACAGCAACCTACAATGCCACAACAATGTTCGAAGAAGATTAGCGAAGACTAAGAAGTCTCAATAGATGACGCAAAAGGGACCAAAGGCCGACAAGTTCACTAGAAGCAAAACATTAAAACGAAGAAAAAAAAAGAAACAGAAAAAAGAAAACAACGGGGGAAATGCGAGAAACAGGGAAAAAAAAGAGGCCAGGGTTCGTTCTTTTTTAAGAGAGAAGTGAGAGCATTTTCTTCTAAAGAGAGAAGAGGTGTTACAATAACGCGAGTTGATAAATATTTTTAAGAAAACGTGTGATATTTCGGTGGGATGCTTATAGATACAATTTGATGGCAGCCATGAGAAACAATTCGAAGCATGAAATTGACACGACATTGTAATAAAGCCTCATAGCCATTTCAGCCGTTCGTATTTGATGGTCTTCTTTTTATGCTCACTTTGGGCTACATAAACCAACCCCATACCAACCCGGTGGATTTTTTCTTTGTAAGAAAAATTCTTTTGCCCCACAATATTAAAGAGTGTTGTCGTCAATTGCGATTGCGTCCATCACTAATTTTTAAACTAATAAAATTCGATTTTTTTAAAATAAATTGTATTGTGCTAATTAAATTATGATAAATATAAAAAATCAAAACATATGGACGTGATTAGTTTAACACAGCAATTTGTGCTACACTGCCACGCAACATTACCACTTAAAGAAAAAACAAATGCCAAAAGATATTGACACGATGACTATACAAAGTTTTCAAATAAAAATATTAACAAAAAGCAGATTATACTTTTAAGCGGTGGTCAGAATAGGCTAGCTCACTTTCACTAAAAGTATCTAATAGTAGTTCTGATTAACACATCTGGGGAAGTAGAGTTGTTGAGAGATGATATATATAATAACATCTCAAGGAGAAACATACTCGTCAAGTTTCACTGGGAATTGGTTTTTTTATTAGAATCTGGAGTGGCTTCTGAAAGCTCAAGACAAACAGGACAATGATCACTCCCATAGCAACCTGCAAACAATTTAGAATCTCTAGTATTGGTAATGCGTTTCAAATCAAATTTGAAAATAATGAAGAAAAAAAAAGTTGCCTTTCAAGGAATAATTTCATCAATATAATTCCTCAGCAAATTCAAAACGATGCCGGAACCCCACTCCTCCACCCCATTTGGAAGAGGCAGGGTGCTGGGGATGTTGCCACAGAAGCTCTTTTCATGGTTGTTTCTGACTTGGTAATGATGCATTAAGAAGACTTCCAAGTAATCATCATAAATATGAAATAAAAAAAGCTACAAGAAAGGAATTGAGTTGTACCTTCACGCTCTATTCCTCGCCCCTGCATTTCACAAGCAACAATCCTATCTTTGAGTTCTTCCGAAACTATGAAATAGTCTATTCTCATCCTTTTACCTCGATACCTGAAAGCAAGCTGCTTTTTCAGTACATCACAACCTATAATAATCAAATCATTCCCCACTACAAATTTTTTATTAATTCCATATATATTCTGATATTCAAAATCAGCGGCAGGTCACTCATCCAAACCAAAGAGTGATATTTGATCGACTTTCCACTTACTTTCCAACTGGATGTCCAGACCATGAGAAGCCACAATCCATGTCCTTTTCCTTGTGTAAGAATCTGTATGAATCTATTAGCCGACCCCTGAAGCATAATCCGCCAAATTCTTGAAGTTAGTTTATTTTATCTTTGAACAGGGATTTCTAACTTGGAGAATTATCGAATCCCTGGGTTCAAAAGAAGAGAGAGAGAGAGCACAACTTGAACAAATTATTATAGTTGTCCATCACTCTCTTTCTGATTGATATACAACTAATGGAGAAAATAACAGTTCAGGCCATGGTTTCAACATCCTATATGCTAATCATAGAAGCATAGATTTCCAAAAAGAATATATACTCTTTCAATATGGCACTAAATCGCTTCCTCTCAGCGATGGTAAATCCAGGCTGCCCGCAATCCTGCATCAGCAAGAAATTGGTGAAGAAGTATTGTTAACAAAGTACACTGCATTTTGAGTCTCAAGGAAATTCAACATCCTAGTTGCTAACATCAAATAATGGACCCACATTTTTACTCTGAGTTACAATTGATGCTAGTTATTCTTACTGATCCTGTACCATCAATTTTAAGCTAGCTCCAATAGACTTTGATGATAAATTCATAACTTAAATTGCTTTGAAACTTATAACAGAGACAATTTATTATTGCAGTGCATGAGCATTGAAAAGCAAAGGATCCTACTTCTTTCAGACTCTCCTCTTTTATATGTCTTCTTATTTGGTTTCAACTGGAAACTTAGAAAAATATTGTAAGTCACTATGGACAGAAAGGATGTAAAGATAACTAAAAACCATGGTTATGATAAGCTTCAACAACAAGACTAATACCTCTTTATTTGGAGGAGTGTAACCATTTTGCTTTGCGGCACTGAAAAATTCAGGATGACTCACATCAATCTCTTCATGGCTGCATACGAAAACAAAGTAGCATAAGTTCCCTATCGATAGCACTGATGCACTCATAGAAAAAGGTTACATAATCCATATCTTGGTATTTAATATATAGTTTTAAAGTTAGGAATAACATTCTCAAAAGAATTAAGATAGTTAAAACAGAGACTGCATTTCTTCTTGTTAGGCAAAAACTTATTATTTATAGTGGAGTCAAATTATCACTTTCTTTTACATATTATCCATTAGAGAAGTTGCAGTATTGCAATATGATTTCCACCAACTTTTAAAGAATTGTGAGCATCCACTTATAATATTGTGTGTTGCACTATTTTATTTGAGCTACAAAAGTGATGGAATGTACATATATGTTTATAGGAAATGGTCGTAGGGCTAACAATCAACCCTGCAGCATGTGAATTGATTGAACATTTTTAAATAGCGAGAGCAAGAAACAAAAAGAATGGGGATCATAAAAGTAAAGGAAATGCAAATAATCACCAGTCCACCCCTCCCAGTTATGAGGGGAAGAGAAAGGGAATGCTAACCTTACATTAAGATCACCACACCATATAAGAGGCTTATCTGAACATTGCAGAACAAACTCATGAATCCTCTTATCCCATTTTCTTCTCCGTAGAAATGATTTTTCCTCCTCTTTCCAACCATTGTTTGGCACATAGGTATTCAATAAAAGGAAGGTCTCAAATTCAGCCAAAATGACCCGGCCATCTGGTTCATGCTTTGAAGCTAACAACAACTGAATAACTTAAGTACTCTTGCATGAGCAAACAAAGAAACAGGTTCACTTATACCTCATTTTAGCACTATGATATCACTATGTAGATCAGTTCACCTCAATTTTGCTTGATTATAATCTCAGCAATACTAAATTACAAACATGAATGCCCCAAAAACAGAATATTTTAAGAACTTACAACCAAAATATTGAAATAATATCATGTTTAAGCTTGATTTTCCTTCGAGTTCAACCATGCTTTCTAGCCAAGTTATCATGAAATTACCAAATATAACCACGATAATATCCACGAGGACAAGCAAGTTAACATACCATACCTAACTTCCCCTAACCCAAGGGGAAAGAGAAACTACACTCTAGTGATGCAGAAGAATACTGGAACTAGAAAAGCAGTTAGCTTCAAATTACAATTTTGAACGAGAATCTCTTTATTGTTCGAATTATTCATAAGAAGAACATAACAAAGTGTCAGATTGTAAATCAAATATACCTGTTTTATCAAGAGAGAAAGAGACCCTTTTTGGTTGGCAACACTTCTTCACTAACAATGCTGTCCCTGCATACTTTGAATCTGCAAGAGACCACCAAATGCGATAATCTCTAAATGGTGGAGTTGAAAGAGCATGCATCAATATCTGCACAAAGAGAAAAGGCTGTTAAACATTGGAAAAGTATTAGAAACGCATGCCTTGAGCACACAATGTGATTATACTGACAGAAAACTCTTCTTCTAGAGACCCATGAGTAAAAGTTATAGCAACTATGTTATATTTTCTAGGGACAAGTAATCCATACATACTGGTTACTATTGACTACATTCAAATACATCTAATTGAATACGCAGCAAACTTACTAGCAATTTACTAGAGAGATCATTTGAAAAGATGTTTTTTGAAGTGGTAAACATTAATAGAGATTGTGGAGATCAGTAATTTCAGGGGAAAAAAAGAAGTGGACCCATTCTGGCTGAGGCAAGTTGGAACAAAATAAAAAGCCTTTAGTGTCACAAAAAATTATAACAATTTTCTTCAATTCCTAAGCTTTTCAGAAACCAGCATTGTTATATTCTTGAAAGCTTAAATGTAAAAAATTAACCATAGCTGATATGCCAAGCCAAGTCTTTAGTCCAACAGCAGAAATAACAACTATACATTTTCTTCAATTGCACTGTCTTGAGGGTGATATAGAAAGACAAAAGTAAACGACTAGAACAAAGCTATCTTGGCACTGCAAGAACTACCCTTATTACAGAAACATAATTTTATCCCAGCATAGATCACTCATTGACATCATTCAGGGATCTAAAACACAAACAGATTCACATACAATAACTAGAAAAAAAAAAATTACCTGCTTTTCCTCACGGGATGGATTTGTATCATCTTTCAACTCTCCTGGGTTTTTTGGTGAATCCTTTGAACCAGCAGCAGGCATTCTCACTTCCTACCATTAACATACAGAGAGGAATTTTGCCAACAGTCTTACCAAAGTTATTGCTCTAGGATCAGCATACAACCAATTAATGTGAACAATAGTCGGAAATACTAAAAGAACATAGCACACATTATATAGTATTAAAGATGGTATATACCATTTTTACTCCTTCTAGGGCACCACATATCAGGATTTAGTTCATTTTTAAGGATTTGTGAAGGTTTCGTGTAAGCACTGTAGCTCGGGCTGGATTTGATATGCTTTCATTAAGTGGTAAAAGTCTAGTTATAGATAACCAACTATGTTCCCAATTCCAAAACAGCCATGTTGCAAACTCAAATTCCTACCAAGTAGTTAATGCAGAAGAGAAGCAAACAATTTAAAACGAACAAACCGTTTAAAATCTCAGTACCCAAACAGCTTGACTTATACAAGCAAATATAAGCAACCCAGTAAAAATAACAAATTATTGTAAGCTACATGCAACAGAAACAAATCAAAATTCCAAGCAAGAGCGGTAGCACAGCCAACCACATTGATCAAATTTCAAATGACCCACCCAGACATCAAACACTCGGACAAACCATACACATTCCTCAAATCTCAAATTCCCATACAATGAAATAAAAAAAATTAAAAAAAAATAGAGAGGAAAGTGACACCTGTATGGCAATGACATCAGGGTTAAAAGTAGCGATAAACTTGGAGAACTCGGGCCAATCGTTTTTTACTCGACGAAACAAACTATCGGCGTTCCAGGTCACGAACTTGAGGGGCTCTTTCATGCTTTTTTCTTCATTTGAAGGTGAAAGTGCGGGTTTCTTGGCTGAGCCATCCTTCTCTATTGGCTTAAAAAATCGCTTCATGGCTTTAGCTTAGCTTTCTCACTGAGAATGACAGTCTCTGCTCTGCTGTTGCCTCTCTTCCGCAAATATATTCCCCCAATTAATTAAACCATTCACTCCTTCACTCCACTTCTCGACTCTGGACGTATGCATATATATACTCATGCTGTATGTCAATACAAATACAATCTTTCTTATTTCATTCCTCAATCTTGGGGCTAATTTGTAATTTCAATCAAGGAATTGCAAGATATGCAATCAAATAAAATTCAATAATACTATCTAAATATTTTATCTAATAATTATTTGGTATGATGTAACTTTTAAAATTATTATTATATTATTTAATTATTATTTAACATATTTAAAATATACATTATTTAATTATTATTTGACACATTTAAAATAAAAAATTTAAATATTATTTAAAAAATATAATTTTATTTAATAAAATTATGTTATTTTATATAAATGTTATATATTTTAAATTAATAATCGATTAAAAAATAAATATTAATAATTTTTTAGAAATAATTAATTACATCTCTTCATTTTATTGTTAAAAAATCACTTAAAATAATTTTTTTAAATTCAAAATATATAGTATAATTAATAAAAATATTTCTAATACATTTGTCAAGTTGAGTAAATTTATTAAAAAAATTATTCCTTCCGTAGCGTAATTAATATTTTTCGTGTAAAGTTTTTTTTTTTTCAAATTATAATTTTCAAGTACAATTTAAACCAATAATCATTATCCAAACGGGCCTAACAGATCGGCCCAAACTAATAAAACTCGCAACAATTGAAGCCGAAGAATCATACCCGACTCGATCCATAATGCGCCTCCATGCGCAATGAGCACCCTGAAAAATTATGTGGCGCAAAACGCTAGATAAAGTTCGGGACTTAGAAGACCGTTACAAAGACACCACACGAACAAGAAAATTCAGTTAGAGCTCCAATGGCATCGTCATCAACAACAGCAGCTTTCTCTCATTCTTTACCTACATTTTCTTCTTCTACAACTTACACCTCCCACAAGCGTGTTTCCATTTTCAGCCATAAAACTAAAACCAGTGAAAAGAGCAACTTATCATCTTCTTTATTTGGTTCAAAACTATGCGGCAGCAAAACTACTGCAAGTGTGAAACCAATCAGCACGACTAGCGGTAGAGTCGCTTGCTCGGCTTCTTCTCCATCTTCTGTTCTTCCGGCGGCTCTTTTATTTGACTGCGATGGCGTTCTCGTTGATACCGAGAAGGATGGCCACAGGATCTCATTCAATGACACTTTCAAAGAAGTACTACTCACCAATCTCTTGCTTTTTATGTGCTTTGTTTGCCTGCTTTTTGTCTTACAAATTCTTTTTTTTTTTCTAATTCCGGTGATTCATTGCTATGCTATGTTGTGAATTTGAGGCGTTTGTCAAAATTTTTCAAGTGGTGTTGTATTGGTAATTGGTATGGGAGAGAAAATTGTCTAAAGAGAGAGACTAGAATGATTTTTTTTTCGTTATTTAGGAATCGCTATGAGAATAAATTCCATTTACTCTTGAGTTAAGACCAGGATCCTCTCCTAAATTAAGTACTAACATATTCACCTTTGCAAACACAAGTATGTGATTGGTGATTGATAAAAGGAAAAATAGTAAAAGAATAGATTTTGATCATCCATGTCTAAGTACTAATATATGTCAGAAGATCTTTAAAAGCTTAGATAAGTTTAGCTTAAGAGAGGATCTTAATTTCTAAGTTAAATGTTATTATTTGAACTATCCAAAATAAATAAATAAATAAGCCCCTCAGTGTTACTCAGGTGGGCACAGCAGCCGTGTCCACCTGAGTTCGAGTAAAATAAGGGGCAATATTTGATTAATTAGGAGTATCTAACTCTCTACCAAATATTTTTAAAAAATAAATATGAATTTGAAGTTGAATTGACGGAGTTTTACCCTTTTTGGGAAATTAAGGGCATCCAAATTTAAGGTGAAGAATGTTAATGTTATATTTTTCTTTCATTTTTCTTGAAAATTGCAGGGAAATATGGTTGTTATTATTTTGGATTGAGTGTTTTGCGAGTTTGGTGAGATGAGAATTAGTTTCAATTTTATTTGACTTGGAAGAATAGGTTGGATAGAGATGGTAAATTAGTTGCAATGGATGATAATGTGGAATCAAATTGTGCAGAAAGAATTAGGTGTTACCTGGGATGTGGATTTATATGGTGAGTTGCTTAAGATTGGAGGAGGAAAAGAAAGGTATTGCTTTTTCTAAATTTTTTTTAGTTCTCTCTCTTTATGTTTGTCTAGTAAAAACACTAGAGATAAATGAGAATCTCACTGTACTGACTTTGGTCTTTGTAGGATGACAGCCTACTTCAACAATACTGGTTGGCCAGAAAAGGCACCATCAAGTGAAGCAGAAAGAAAGGAATTCATAGCTTCTCTTCACAAGCGGAAGACAGAGTTGTTCATGGCCCTTATTGAGAAAAAGTTGCTGCCTCTTCGGCCTGGTGTTGCAAAGTTGGTTATCATCTGAACTGAACTTATTTCCATTTATGCAGTATACAGTCCTTTATTGTTTTTTTTTTTTTAACATTATCTTTCCAATGTGAAATTCTAATCTCAACTTTAGCTCAGCCATTATCAATAGGAGAGAAAATTTCTCTGCAAAGTAGATGAGCTAGTTATGCTGAAATAAATTTTAGAATTCCAGATGCATGCTTTGATGAGTTTTCTTGTTATGCTGTACAGGCTAATTGATCAGGCTTTGGAAAAAGGAGTCAAAGTTGCTGTATGCAGCACATCCAATGAGAAGGCGGTATGAATAATCAGGTTCTACAACTGTAATTACTTGTGTGATTAGTTTATTATGACTGGTGATAATCTGTGACAGCAATGAAAATTGCACGTAATCCATCCTAATTATATATTGAAGGACATTTTTATAGGTCTGACTTTCACTTTTTCTGTGAAGCCGACTTTCATGTGACATACTTTGGTGGAAATTTTAGAGTAATCTTTTGACGAGCCTGACAAGAAATTTAATGTTTTTGATATTATAACAAGCAAGTTATTTCCAGTCACCTTTTGCACACTTGAAAGATGTATATCTTGAAATTTAAGATCTTGATCAAGAGGTTGTATATAGTATGGTTGTGTAAGGATCTTGGTGACTTTTGAATTCGGCTCTCTTGGATGACTAAGCTATATGTACTAATTTCAGGTATCTGCTATAGTTTCTTTCTTGCTGGGACCGGAACGAGCTGATAAAATAAAGATATTTGCTGGAGATGTGGTTCCCCGCAAAAAGCCTGATCCAGTAAGCATTTATCTCTCTTACTGTTGATACAGTAAGCAATGTCTATAAACACATGGATATGAGATGGTTCTAGTTTTGTTTGAAAGCTAATTCAGCATTGAATTTGCACTAACACAAAAACAGGATAGTTGGAATGGCCTCTGACTTAAAAGTTAAAACCTTTCTCGGTCACTCATCTAACTGTGATGGGAAAATGATAGATTGTTTTACATATAATTTTACATAAAACATGTGGGTTTTATTTTCATGTGGTCTTAGAGCACCCCTCACTTTCGGGTTAAGTTTAAGTTGCGTTGTTTAAATACAAACATGATATGTTTTTTTAACCAATGTACTGTGTTCTTCTTCCTGACAGGCCATTTATGTGTTAGCAGCCAACACTCTGGGTGTCGATCCTTCAAGGTATTGGGTCATAAAAAAGCCTACCTGATCTTATATGTTAGATTATCAATTATTTTACGGTTGTCTTGATGATATTTTCTGGCTCAAGTTGATAGATGAGCATATGCATTCATGACAGGTATGAATTTCATTTGCTAACATCAACTAATAACACAAGTAGCTATCATCACTTTACGATATTAATCAGTTTACACATGCTCATTTATATATGCCTACATTTTGTATCATCGATGTTCTTTTCTTTGGCAAATGCTTGTTATTCAGTGATAACTCTGTTTTTCTTTTCTCTACAGCTGTGTTGTGGTTGAGGACAGTGCCATAGGGCTCGCAGCTGCAAAAGCTGCTGGAATGAAGTGTATAATAACAAAGAGCGGGTAACTTTTATCTTTTATGAATTGAAGTTTTGTTAATGTATGATGTGGTGGTTTGTTAATGTGTATGCATGTCATCAACAAAATGACCAGTAAAGCTGGAATTATCTTTCAAACTTGTGAGAATAGGTACTTGCATAATTTGAGAGCATGTTTGCTCCTGCTAGTGATATAGATAATCTCTGATTACAGTTACACAGCAGAGGAGGACTTCTTAAATGCAGATGCAGTCTTTGACTTCATTGGAGATCCTCCAGAAGAGCGGTTTGACTTGGCTTTCTGTGGAAGCCTTCTTCAGAAGCAGTTTGTAAGTTAGCCATATAAATAAATTACCTGTAATTGTAATCAATCCCTCAGCATTCTACTTCTCATGATCTTCTAATCCTATAATTATCTATATCCTAAGGCAGTCTATTTATTGACGCTGATTAAGGGCGAAACTCTGCGAGAGTGTAGAGATAAATGTAATGCTGCAACAGTGGCTATTTCTAAGAAGCCTTGCTGTATCCGTGAATCTTTGTGAATGACAAATTGCTGCACAATTTTTCCAGAAAAAAAGTTGTTTCACTATGGAAATTCAATTGGTGGTATACCTTGGCGCTTAAATTAATCAGGATTTCAATGTCTGCTTGACATTTCCTTCCAAGATGTAAGCAAATTTCATTCATCCATTTTCCTGCTTAAACAACTCTCAAACCAATCCCTGGACCCTGCAAGTCTCATAAGACGACTAAATAACGCGTTAGACCTTATCATTCATCTTAGCCAAGTGATTTATCCTAGCTATCAAAGGATGAGTTGTCTCTAGAACAACTTGAATTCTCTTTAAACTCAATCATGCTCAATAATCTGACGGGTTCAGCTTGTTCATAATCCGAAGAACCGCACAAGTTTCATTTGTTTTCAACTTGGTTAGGCCAATTTAACTTCATAATGTAATGTTTTTGGTATACGCATAATTTGATTAATGATAAATCCGGTTACATGAAGCGGGGAATCCAATGGTCTGCGTTGGAACTTCTATGCAGTGTATTGCCAATTCCATTGAAACTACTGCAACATACAGCCGCATTTGGACTCAAAATCATCTCTTTTTCAGATAAATCCAATTGAACGCAGAACCATAAAGGCCTAAAGGGATAAGATATACAAACGAATCCTTATCAGAAAAATTGAAGGGGAAAAGATATATAGACGAGGACAATACAGACGGTTGGGATGATGATGATTGATGGTGAGCATTGTTTCCTTGGATTTGGCTACCCATTTAAAATTATGTGGTCCTTCAAATTCAATTTGGTAGAGAATATAGTTGAAGCAAATGCCTTTAAAACTCAACAAAAGATTTTTCCAAATTCCCATTCCCAAACATTGACGAGTTTCACGAGTGGTTCCAAAAGAAAAAGTTATTTTCCAATTTAGAAGTAGTAGATGATAAAATAAGTTAAAATAATTAATAAACGGATCGAATTCGTATTATTCGTTTATTAATTATATCAAATATGTATTTAAACTCTGTGATCTGTAAATTTATTTAAATTATATTAAATTAAATTAATTTGTTTAAAAATAAATTCGTGTCTATTAAAGTAAGACACGAATAAAATGCGAATTTAATTATAAAATTATAAAATATATATAATTAAAAATAATAATATATAAAAAAAAATTATTATGAAATAAATATATTTAATCGTCTTAAATGAATTTAATATTTTTTTTATAAACAAATCAAATTCGATGTTATTATTTATTTAATCGAATATACTTGTAAACGAATCAAATCTTATAAATAAAATAAATTTAATTTATTTATTTAAATGTACTTAATTATATATAATACATATATTAAACAAATCAAATATATATTTAAATGTCTAATTTATGAATATAATAAAACTTTGTAAATATCCTACATTAATATATCATGAATACAATTCATTCACACGTCAACGGAGCGGTAATGCCGTGTATGTGACCTATTGCCAGACTGGAAGATATATAAAAGCGTCGAAAATTCATGAGCACTCGTTGATTATCAAGAACCGACTTTTCTTTTCTTTCTTTAAAAATTTTTTAATGAAAATTTTTTATTCCTTATATATCTATCTTATGAGTGGTTGGGGAGGCTTGCTCATTGGTAGGAGCTTCTAAAGCGAATTTGTTAGCCTGTCTGTGGACTTTTAGGAACACGCCATTGCCCAAAGAATTAACCCAATTCACGCATTCAAAGTTCAAACTCAAAACGGCAAAAACAACTCAAAATGGCTGTCTGCCAGCATATTTTTGCGCAGAATTATCACACAGTTGCCATCCACCATCCAAATCCCACCGGCAACTTACCTAAGTAGCTCAAATAAAACAGCAATTATTGTGGCATTATGAAAGTTTGTTATCTTGGGTCCATTGATAATGGAAAATTCTTATAGAAATTATTTTCATTGGGTCTTTAATGACCCCACATTAACGAACTAATTTCTATTTAATATGCCCCAACGGCTAAGCACTAGAGTGAAAGAGACCGCCGTCTAAATCCCAATCACAACCACAATCAATGCCCCCGTGACTCTTGTTAATTATAAGTTAGGTTGGCGCATGGAGCGACTAACGGGTGAATGATAACGCAAGTGACAAGTAATCATAATTAGAGGAATTGAGAGGAATAATGAAACACCAACTTTTTACTAGTTCATGGACCAGGCCATTATCTCAAAACTTCTTCCTCATAGTCATATATGTTACTTTCTTTGACGATGGACTGAGGACTGAGCTCCAAACAATGGACCTAAATATTTTGAAACTATTAGAATTCTATTATTTTGTATTAATTATTTACTATTAAAATTTATATTGTAAGAGAGAAACTCGATCTCATTTTATAAAGAATAATGTTAAACATTTAAAATAATATTTTAAATTGTGTTTTAAAAAGTGATATATCAAATAAAGATTAAATTGTGAAATAATATAAATTTTTAAAAAAAATTATATTATTTAATATTTATTTGATATATTATTTTTTTATATAAAAATTAAAATATTATTTAAATACCTACCACTACTCTTTTCTAAACCCAAATCCCAATAAACCCATAATTTCAATTAAGCTCTAACTTTTTTTAATTAATTAAATAATTCTTTTAATAATTTTCACTTTTTAAATAATGTTTTAAATTTTTTATTTAAAATGATATGTTAAATAATTATTTATTAGTAAAATAATATAATAAATAATTTTATATTTTATATTATTTTAATTAATAATTACTCAACACATCTATTTGTGATGTATTAATTAATTAAATAATTTTTCACATCTATTTTACATCTATTTAATTAATATAATAAATAATTTTATATTTTATATTATTTTAATTAATAATTACTTAACATATCTATTTGTGATGAATATATAACATTAATTTAAAAAATAAGATTTTCCACAGCTATATTAATTGAGAGTGGGATGAAAAGTCTTGTATCTAAAAAAATAAAGGAAAAGTAATTCACTCATCTACAATTCAGATGTGTGCAATTTTTTTTTATTTGAATTTCAACAACTTATGTATATGATAAATAAATACAAAAAAAAATTGAATTATTACAAATAATAATAAAGCAAAAATAATTAATTAATCAATTTTCTTTCTAAAAACTACCTCAGTATCAAGGCCAAAGCCATCGACCTTCCTAATCTCAACCAACTCCGACTCCTTAAACAACTTCAATAACGGCCCGACACTATACAAATCATTAGCCGAATACTTATCAGCCCGTCGCGATAACGCCACGTGTAGAACGCAAACCCCGCCGGGCTTCAACGTCCGTTGGATCTCCCCGATAAACTTCCACGGATACAGGGCGTGATCAAACACATTCGAGAACTCAAAGTCAAAAGTCCCGTTCTGAAACGGCTGCGCATGGAAATCTCCTTTGATGACAAGCGGCGGACGCGGCACCAAGTCGATTCCGACGGAGTCGGCCACGCCAACGAGCTTCAACGCGGCGACTTCTTGGCCGACGCGGGCGCCGATTGACAACGCCTTCGAGTCGTTGAACAAGAGCTGCCTCTGCTTTAGGTCTTGAAAGAAACGGGAGAAAGACGCGGACCTTGCGGTCCCAGTCACGTGTCGTCCAAATCTTGCGGAGCTTAGGGTTTAAGGTTTTGTTGAGCTGGCGCTGGATGTAGGTCTCGTAGGAGGAGTAGCCGGGTCGGATGCGGAGGTCACCGGAGGCGGTCTTGTTCGGTTTCCCGGTAGAGAGAAGGGCGGTTTTCCGGAGGTGGGATGAGTGGGAATAGGCTAAGAATACGAAGAAAAAGAGAGAGAAGAAGAGGGAAAGAAAGAAAGGCTTGAGGAGGAGGAGGGGTAGTTTGGGGATAATGGGTTTCATATTTGCATGCATGAGAATTGAGAGTTGAGAAACAAAGAGAGAATTTCAACGAGACTCTAAAATGCTTTCTTATTATTTAGAGTCGATAGATAGCCATATGCTCTCTTAAAGGGTCTGCTTAGGCTCAGAATTGTGAAGGAAGCCAGATGCTTTTGAAGCTTCTAGCTGTAGCAAGCGGATAGAAGAAGAAGAAGAAGAAGAAGAAGCAAGAGTGGGAGCAAAATGAAGATATATAAAGAATAGAGTAATCAAATGTTATCTTAACTTTTAAAATTGCTCTTACATTATTTCATTGGTAGCTTTGATACATCATTCAGAAAAAGCGTGGTGTATTTTATTATTTAATTTGTTTAAAGAACTTCTCTACAAGGTTGCAAAAGAATGGACAGATTGCTTTCTATTTTTTCACTGTGTTACTGTTGCATTGAGAGTAAGATGATACAAATTGGATTTGGATTTCAATTTTTGTCAAACCTAGATTTAGATTAATGTTTTCCTTTCTTTTTTTTAATAGATTTAAAATTGTGGTTTTTTTTAAGTCTGGACTAGATTTGGATTTAAATCGATTTTTTAAAAGTTTTTTTTAAATTTATTTAAGATTAAATTTAAACTTTTAAGATATTTATTTGTAAAGCAATTATTAATATATATATATATTAAAAATTATGAATTTTATGAATTAAATTTTAAATTTTAAATTTTTCTAAAAAAAAGATAAAGCTCCATTTCTAAATGGGGTTCTCAAATTTAAAAAAAAAAAAACCCAAAATTTCAAGCCTGAACTGAATTTAAGCAACTGAGTATAAGCCAGATCGAATTTTTAAGTTTTTTTGAATCGAAGTATAAATATGGATTAAATTGTTATGAGAGATTTTTTTTATAAAAAAAAAAAAAGAATTCACGAGATCTTTTGATTCTTTATATGCTTTGCAAATTGCAATTTACACGTTTGGCAATTATGGCAATATGGAGTGATTTTGCTGATCATGTGAAAGCTTTGTAAAATGTCAAACACCCTAGAAAACGAGTAAACGGCCATACTTTTGAATGTATTAAAAAAAGAAGTCTCAAAAGGATTAAGCACATGGAACACTTTAGGACATTGAGGTTGTCCTACGCGTTATCCCAACGTCGTTTGACAAATTTAGTGTAATTTAATTGGCAGGGATGAATTAAAGCAAGGATTTTTTTTTTAACAACTCACACACACTACACTATACGCCTGTGGAGAGAGAATCGAACCCCTATTTTTAGGTTAAGAGGAAACATGGAACTGGCCACTATACTGACGGGAGACGAGATATGATTGCGACTGAACTCTTATACCCGAATATATATAGAATTTTATGAAAAGTTTAAAGAGAGATCTTTCGTATTCGAGATTCATTTTATAATATGAAATTAAAAAATTAAAATAAATAATTTTAGTCTTTATAAAATGAAAATTGATTCTTGAACCCTTTTCGTGCTAATGTTACATCGAGGTACTATAAAAAAAAAATTACAAAATTTAATTTAATTTATCGTAATCAATTAGTTAACATATTGGTTAATTGTATTTTGAAACATGAAAAAAAAAATTATTGACTTATCAAATTAAGTTTAAGTACCGTTAAAAAGACTAAAAGAACGAGGGGGAATAGAATGACTAGAAGAATGGAATCACTACCTGTAATTGTCAGATTGACACAATCTTCCTAGAGATGGAGAGCCCCTTACCTTTTCTAGCAGCCTCTCTTTCTTGCTTGCTTCCCTAGCTTTGCTTTGCGCACAAAGGGAAGTGTTGCCAATTAGGCAAACACGCCAACGCATTAAAGTAAGGAAATTGATAATCTAATTTATTGATTTTTTTTTTTAACTATTTGTAAAGTTTTTAATTTCTTTAAAAAAAAGATAATTAAGTTACTTTTTATGGAGAGATCATAAAATGATAATAATATAATTGAATATGTTAACATTTTAAGAATTTAATAAATAATTTTTTTAAAAAAAAAATTGAAAACTAAATTGTTAATTTGCTATTAAAGTAAAGCCCTGCCAGAAAGAGAACAAAAGAAGTGAATTGTTGCATTACATTAATTGCATTCCTGTTGACATTTTTGAATCGAAATAATAAATAATAAAAATAATTAGGCATAAGTTGTTGGAAACTTGGAACCCATGTGGGTTCATGGATTAAGTTAGCTGGTTGGATGGTATAATAAAAGACATATTTTAAGTAACAACTTTAATCACAATTGAAGGAATTTGCATTATTCTTATGATTGCAATCATGCACCATAATTGACAATTATTGGAGTTCCTCCAATATGAGGACCCCTCCTATAAATTTCATTAATTTTTTTATTTTTTTATAACACTGTAACTACTCTAATTATAATTACTATAATAACTGCCTATTTTAATAAAAATTCTCTAATTTCTGTCAGAGTTTAAATTGCTTACTAAGTCAAAGAATGCACAAATTTAACCACTAAAACAAAAGCAAATGCTCCTATAAAATTCTTAATAGGTTAGTAACTAATGTTATCAATTTTTTTTAAAAATTATATTTTATTTTTTTATATATTTATAGGGATCAATTGAAGTAATAAATTATAATAAATTTATAGCAGTTTTTTTTAATTTAATATCCATAATGAAATCTTTTTCGTTCAAAAGATTTTATCATTTGAATACAATTTAACCGCAAATTTTTGAGACAGATTAAACAAATTTTAAATCTTAACATTAATCATTACTTTACAAAAGGAAGTTAATTTAAAAGCCTTAAAGCAGCAGCTGATAAAATTCATTAGCTCTCTTCAATTTTGTAAAATCAAAAATCCTCAACAGATCTTTATTATTTGCACCCCATATTTCTCTTTCTATATCTAATATATATTTATGACTTAAATATTATATATTAAGTTGTTATAATGGACTACATAATTTAATATATGATAATATTTAGATATGTAGTAAAATTCTGTAATTTTATTATAAATTGTGTAAAAATTATAAATTAATTAAACAATATCATATAACAGAGTTATTTATTGTATAATAAATTATATAATTTATTAAATTATTTATCAAATTTTATAATAAGAGTACGAACCCAGAGTTGAAGGAAAGAGAGACGTTGAGGCAACTCTTCGGTCATCCATGTTCTTGAAGTTGACGATGATGAGTGTTTCCGGAATCTCTCAATAGCATACAAAAGTGGAAACCAAGAAGAATTTTCGCAGCAGCGAAACCAAGAAAGCATGATGCACAAAATTAGAATAAAATTTGGCCACAATATTACCAGTTTTTTCCCCTTTAAATCAACCTTCGTCATTAGTCAAAGCTACTTCACTATTATCTGATCTTCGTTACTCAGAGACGCGGCAGAGTCTAATAAAAAAATTATCGTCAGGATTAGCCTTTCAGAATTTGAAAATAACGGTAAGTTTTTTTTTTGTTTTTTTGGGTGTATAACTTGAAATACTCCCTGAGTTGTACTCCTGTTACATTAAAATGGTACTCCTAAGGCACTTTAACAAAGATCATGTGATAAGATGGTATTCGGGCAATAGAGTTCGTTGGCTTAGCTAACACCATTATTTTCAGAAGTGCTAAACTTTTATTGATACTTTTAAATCAATTAAATCTTATAATAAATTTAAAATATCAAAACAGAAGAACGTGATTAATTGATACAATGGCAACCGATATTAATATTGTTCGGTTATTTTTACCTTGGGTTCTAAAAATTATGCAAAATTTCCACCGAGGAAAACCCGTAGTTATTTTGGAGAGGCATTACTTTTGAAGATACAGAATTTTGCACCAAAAACTGGTGGCGATCAATTTAGAAAGATCACAAAAATAACAGTTAAAAGTGTACAGAAAAGGTTTTATTACTTTTCAAAATCAGGGTAGCCTGCTAGCGCACTACGGCTTCGCCTCCGTTTGCTTGGTAGTTTGTTCGTAACAAGAAGGTAGCAACAGTAGGTAGATGAGCACCCCCTAGCGCGAAAGCTGTTGCTCATTTACGTTGCAAGCAAACAAGCAACGGCAAACACAGAGGTGAATCCAATAGCTGACATTGGGTGTGCTTCTAACCGGATCTCATCCTATTAATTTGATATGAAGCAGGTTGAAGAATATTATATAGGACCCAAAGAAGAGCAGGAGTGACGATAGCTATCAAAAGTAATCCTCGGCTATCACTGGAAGCTTCACCAATCATGGCGATTTCACTTGCTGATGCACTTGGCACTGTGAAAAAGCTTGACCCAACCAACCCACCAAGTCCAAGTCCTATGATAATCCCTTTCTCACTTCTCATTCTGTTGATTTGGTTAATGGCAGGGCCTAGAATGTTGTACAGCACCCAAAGTATAGCTGGAATTATGGGCAACAACAGAGCTAGGCCACGGTTGTCGCCTTCTGCAATTTCGGCAAGTTGTTGAACAGCCAAGGCAGGATCAGAAGAAGACAATGTTGAATAGATGGCGCCGGCCATAGCTGTTCCAATAAATGAGGTTGATTTGTTGGATTCAGAACTAGTCTTAGATATGGTGAGACTTCGCTGTAAGTTTTTGGGGGAGACAAGTGACATGGGCTTTGTCGGGGGTTTGGATTTGATGAAACTTCTGGGGGAGTTAATGCTCATACACTTGGGATTAAGCATGATGACTGTCGCTAAGGTTCCTGCCATGATCAATTTTTGCAGTGTAATAATGTAATCTCTGCGAGGAGGCTCAACAAGAAGGAGAAAGCAAAGAGGAATTAGGCTTGGAGGCTGTTTTGCAATGGAACATTAGTGGTAACTGATATAATAGTGAAAACTAGGTGGTCAAAAAATTGTCCAATAGCATTAGGCTTTCTAGATTCCTCTCTTATCCAGGGACTATTATCAGTGAGATTAGGTCCTTATCTTTCATATGCCCCACTACTTCCTCTCAAGAATTCCAGAAACCTAAAACTTCACATCATTGAGGGATATAACCTTTTCATATGTCAACTAGTAATGAACTCCAGAACCAAAAGCAAGGACTTATAACAATCAACTGCGCATCTAGACTTTTCCATACATGGTGCAAGAAGTTGTAACCCAAGGAATCACAAAGTAAGCTCGTATTAAAAAGTGCTCTTAGAAAAAAGGGAAAAAAAAAAGCTCAAATTAAAAGAAGACTTGAAGATCACTGGTCATCTTGACTTTTCCAAATTGACAATTTTCATCAATTTAATGTCCAGATATGGGGATAGAACATAATCCAGTCCCTTCTTTGACTGTTTAATTGATCAATTATAGCCGGACAAGAAAAAACAAAAATACAGATAATCTCGATAAAGGAGTTGTGAATTATTTTTATATTCTCCGCATAAACACAAAGCCAGATTGGGTGTTAGTGTGTGTGTGATTCACTAGACACTAGGTGTCAAATGGAGGGTTACTTTGTTTTGTAGAATAAACCAGACCTTATAAGTGAGTGCACCTGCAATGTACAAAGTCTTTGAATATGTATAACTACCCTATACACCAAATCTGTGGTACTGAAGAAAGATGCCTGATGATACATATCTTTACAGACCTAACTTAGACCTGTGAAAAGGTAAATACCTTCACTTGACTAGAAATTACTTTTGAAGCGAACATGCATATAATCCTTCACACAGTCTAGACATGGAACTTGCCTTGATCATATTGGATTTAGCTGCATCCAGTGATGGGTCTGCAAGGAGGGCTTTGTTAAAACAGAATTGGGCTTCCTCCCATCGACCCTCGGCAACAAAGACCAGCCCTAGATTGTTAAATGCAGGAGCATAACCAGGCTGAAGTTCAAGTGACTTTGTGAACATTGCCTTGGCACATTCATATTGTCTCTGCTGCCGATAGAAATTTCCAAGGTTGGAAAATACGGCATGTGCTTCGTCAGATGTCGCAAGTGCCAAAGCCCGCTTGTACACATCTTCAGCTTGTGATGGCTCTTCAGATAATTGCAGTGAGATGCCTAGTGATGCAAATTTATAACCATAAGACCAATATCAGAAAGAAAAAAAAAATCTTATACATAAATGATAAAGCATCATGTAATCATCATAATTTGTGAAATACCAAGATTTGACCATGCATAGCTGCATTCTTTAGAATGGGCTACTGCAGACTTCAGATATTTTTGTGCTGTTTTAAATTGTTGGGAGCAAAGACTATGAAGGCCAAGCTGGTGCCACAGCACAGCATCATCTGGATCCTCTGCTACTGCCTGATCAAAATAGAGAAAATTAATGAAGAGAAGATGTTAATTACACATGCAACAAGCCTAGTATATTCAATGCTGTATCATGTATGTAACAATGATGACAATACTAGACTTCCAAACGTAGGCAAGATTGTATCAAATACTGTACCCAAAGAAGAACTGTTTAACATAGCCATATATTGGAAGATATTAATTATATACAAATTAACCCAATATATCATAAAGCCAAAGTTATTCAAAATTTAAATTAAATAAAACACACCATAAATGACAAGCATACGCCAGAACAGAAACAAAAAAAAAAAAGATCCAAAATAATGTCTTAGCACATTCAACTTGCCAGAGGGAAAAGTATTACAATAGTCTAAAATTTGGTACCTACTCGCATGACTGTTAGAATAATTTTCTGGTGAAAAGAATACCTGCTTCAAACCGTAAAGAGCACGATCTTCCATTTCCAACAACTCATTTTGCTCTGTTTCAAATGCAGCTGCAATTTCATGATGGGCTTTGTGAACTGAAGCAAATCCAGCCCGGGCAATGGAAGGTTCTATCAGAACAGGATCTCCTTCTCTCAGTATTGAAGCCATTTCATTTCCAGCCCAGGAAAGCTGTTCGCTAGGTTCTTGAGACCTTTCTGCATCCTTCACTCGGTGGACTGCAACTGCAAAACGAGTAGACATACAATTTGGCTCTAGTTTTGCTGCCTGAAGAGTCATAACATTGTGAGTGAGAAAGTAGGCTTAGTAAAACAACAGAATAAATAGACCAGAATAATTAGTTAACACAAAGTACATGCATCAGTTACTAAAACATTAATGAGGCTTGCCACCAAGAATTAAAAAATATTCAACATGGGGGCATTTCAATATTCTTTCTCCAAATGCACAGGTGAAAACCATTCCATCAAAGATCAAGGAAACAAAATAAACCACCTCACAATAGAGGCTATAATGACTGTAGCAATGAGCAATGAGCGATGAGCACCTTCTCCAAGCACTTTCCAGCGCTTCTGTAGTCACCAGTCATATAATATACATTTGCTAGATTTGCCCATATATGTGCTGCTTTGGGATCTGCTTTTAATGCTGCTAACAAGCACTCCTTTGCTATATTGATAGTGGCAGCCTGATTTGTAGAAGCATTCTCAGCAGCATTTGCACCAGCACCTGAAAATTTATTAAACCAGAGCGCAATATAGGTTACTTTAACCAGCTGACATCACTAAGTAAAAGGAAACATTCCAAAAGAATCTGAATTGCATTTTCCACTACCACAAAATTTTCCAATGTAGGCTTCGTAAGTAACATGCCAATAGAGATCTAAACCGAGGCGTCAAGTTCAAGTAAAGCACACCTGCAACAACCGAACCATATTTGCACAAAAGAAGGGCAGCATAATTGACTAAGGCAGCTGGATGGTTTTGATCTTTTAAGATCAAATCTTGAAAACATTTTGCTGATAGCTCCAAATCTCCACTGTAAGATAGAAGCAACTAAGATATAAGAAAACCATCGGTGATAACTGCAAGCCATAATCTACTGCATCATTAACAACAGATGATTGGCCATCTTCAAATTTTGATTTCACGTAAAAATTTTGACCAGAAAAAGAATGAGCTGTGGAAAGATCTCCATGAAGAGGATGTATATCTCAGTGAGACTAATATATTGTTACCATAAAAACTCAAGTCTCCTCGGTGACTATTAGGTTCCGCAAAACATAATCACCTCCTTGTTCATTTCTATTTGTTAACCCTATGATATATTAATGTTGCATGAAAGTACAAAAAATCTAGGTGGACAAGTTAACAGCATCACTATTACCTTTGAAGGTAAGCAATCCCTAGATTTCCAAGGCAGTCATAGTTGTTGGGATCAATAGCCAATAAAGATGACAAGACCAAAATAGAACTCTGGAAAAAAAATAAAGTCAACAGCAGACCATAAAACATTAAAAAAAAAAAAAAAAAAACAAGCCATAAACAAGAACAAGAACATAGTGTACCTGCAGGCGACCAGTTTTCAGGAGTATCAACCCTAAAGTATTCCAAACAACTGCCTGCCTCACATCTGATTGCATTGACTCCTTGAGTTTGGAAATAATTTCCTCCAGCTCCTCTGCTTCAAGTTCTTTATCCAAACTGTTGTCCCCTGAACTTTCAAGTAGCAGGCACTACAAATTTGATATAACTTGCTAAACAAATTAGTAACATAAGATGCAGTCACATTATTTCTAATTCCAAAATTCACAATAGAAAAAGAAACAAACAACAAACAAATGAATTACCTAAATAGAAGGAAACAAAAAGTTATCAATAAGAATACTGCACTGCACCTGTGCATGGTGAATTTGGACCAGTGAAAGCAACTCTGGCCGAGCAATTTCTGCCTCACAGCGGAGTAAAATCTCTTCCGCCTTCTCATATGCCAAAACAGCCTAAAAGTATTCCAAAGCCCAAGTCAACATGGCATCAAGCATATTAACCAACACATAGAGGTAGGTGATTTTAGAAAATTTACCTTCTGAGGCTGGCCCAATCTCTGATACATCAGACCAAGAAGGAAATGAGCATGGGCATTTTTCGGCATCTTCCTTGCAACATGTACCAAGCCCTACAAGCATGTACACAATAGAGCAATTCCAACAGGAACTAACTGGTTTATGCGAAAGAGAAAATGCAAGAATTGAAGAAGGGGAACTCACAGTTTTGAGACTGCTGACTTTTTCCTCGCGAGACGACGAGGAAGTGCCTTGACCAACTTGATCACCATCAGCATCAACTCCAAAATCAAGAGAAGATGAATCTACCTTACTAATCCTCGAACGGCATTTCCCCAGTTTGTGTGGCTTTCTACCTTCTCCTTCTGCTGCTACCTCCGCCTCTTTAGACATTAAAACACTTTTATCATGACTGCTATGATTGCTATCCTCATTCGTCAACCTAAATTATTGTGCAGCAGCATTCAGTTCCAGCTGTCGTAATTCTTTTAAAACTTAAAATTCGATTTCAATAACGTGAAATTTTGAACTTTTCATGTAAGCTACGGGAGGCTACCTGGTGTGTTCGGGAGCTGACTCGTGCGGGGAGCAGTCGGCATCGGTTTCAGGAGGATTATCGTTGAGATCAGCCAATATGAAGACCTTTGAAGAAGGCTGAAGAATCTTGGCTACGTCTTCCGTCGAGTTCTCGACGGTTCCCGGTTCTGATTTTATTGCCACTGCCTGCACTTCGGCTGCTTTGGGTTCCATTGCTTACACAAATGAAAAAGTACAACAGCAACAGCAAAAGACTACAGCTTCAGACTTTCAGTAGGTTTTGGTTTTCAGTAGGATTTTCCATTTTCAGTTTATGCAGACGTGACTCCTATTGGGCTTTGGTTGCTTCGTTTTCGGTTGGCTCAGGCCCAACAGTATTCCTTTTTGGCTGTTAAAATAATAAAAAATTTAATATACAGGTAAATAATAATAAATAAAAGAAATAATCATAATAATAATTCTAAAACGTAAATTAATCCCATCATTAATTAGGCTTAATGATCCCTCTTTTTTCTTCTTCTCCTTGTTTTTACCAGCACTCGTTGGGTAGTTTGTACTCTTAAACACTGGAACTATCATCCCAAATCAGCTTGACATAAAAATCGATCATTAAGAGACTTTCAAAAGCCCAACTTCGATCAAAAGAGGAAACGGAACTGAGATTCCAAAATGAAAATATTAATCGTAGCCGCCATATTGCATGTATCAGCAACATCATATCACATCCATTTCTAAAATTCTAGCTAACATAATTCTTGATGCCGACATAAGCCTAAGGCTATGTCGATGGAACAAAGAAACCAACTTTTTACAGTGGATGGGATTATAAGAATCTCCATCAGATGATCACGAAAAAAAAGACAACATCAGAAGGAATCCAGACATCCCACATCTATCCATCCACGACCTTTTAAGGGCAGGAAGAACAGTACAAAAAGTGAAGGGGCAACATCATACAAGAGAATCAATTGCAAATATTGTGTCGTTCTTTCTCAAGTAGCTGCAGCCTGAATAGGCGAGGCATCTGCTGCAGATGATCCAAAGGACACTAGAAGCCACCCTTTCCTCTGGGCATACTCGACATAGAAGCCGAATTTCTCCTTCGCATTTGGAATGTCAAGAGCCAGATCATCAAGCCCGTCCTTGATCCTAGTGAAGCCTTTGGTCATCTGATTGATAGTGATTAGCCCTTCGCTGAAGCACTCCTGCAACAGGTCCAGCATCCGATCATTCTTCTTCTCCATAGCCATGACTAATGCCTTCTTCACCACTTCATGGTTAAAGAAAGGCATTCCAAGGTCACGGATACACTGGCAAGCTTCACTAACAACACCACAGCTTTCAAACTCTTCCAGGAGCTTCGTTATCTTGTCCTTTGCATCCTCCACAGCCCAGCCAGTCCCACCTCCCCAGCACCTAAGGATCCTCTCACCAGCATGACGGGCAGCAATGAGTGCTCGAGCCATACGCAGAGTCTCAGTCCCACTACAATTTGGTGGCAATTTGCTTGCGATCTCTTCTAGATTCAGTGGAGCCAGGACATCATCAATCACAGCCCTAGCCAGAAACAGAGCAAGCTCATTTGAAGCATCCAAAATGTCCAATGCAGTATCTTCTGCAGATTCCAGGAGCATGACAAAGCCATTCACAATATCTTCATTTGAGAAGATCTCAATGTGGAGAGCGGAAATCAGAACAGATGCCATTTCTTTCTCTCTATTCTTCCTGTCCATAGCAAGGGTGATCAGCTTCTTCATAAAAATTGGGTTAAATTCTGGTGCCCCCAGATCTTCAAGGCTTCGGATGAGTTCAGGAATGTCATCTGAAAGAAAATACTCGTGAATTATAGTCACCACCTCCTCCTTGTAGCGCTTCAATTTTTCGTCTTCTTTTTGCACTTTTCCATCTTCACCCAAGTATTTCATGAACGAAGCATCAAGCCATCCTTCAGAGATAGCCACGGGGACAAGAGACTGGAACAAGGTTTTTGCAGATGGAATGTCAAGTGCAAGATCATCAAGACTCTCTTCTACCCTAGCAAACCCTTTCACCATTTGGCTGGAACTAATCAGGCCTTCTTCTGCTGCTTCTTTTAACAACTTCAATATTAGTGGTTCTGCTGCACGAATCTCCATGGCAAGAATTAAAGCCCTCTTTACCACTTCATGATGGTAGAATGAAACTCCCAACTCCCTTATGCACCTACATGCCTCCAAGGTATCTCCACTCTCCACATATTCCCTCAATAGATCAGCAATCTTTTTCTTCACTTCTTCAACAGTGATATGAGTGCTGCCACCCCATTTCCTCTCCACAAGTTCTGCATGGTGTGGAGCTGAGAGGTAACTCTTCTCAGCAGTTTGAATAACCTGAAACCCTTTTGACGACTCTGGAAGCGTCTTCTTTGCCCTTGTAAGGAAAGCAGGAGGAAGTATCTCATCAACCACAGCACGAGCTACAAACAAAGCAAGGATTTCCACTGCATCTAGTATGTCAACTGCAAGGTCATCAGCAGACTCAAGAAGAATGACAAATCCATCCCTAATCTGATCTGGGTTGATGACATCAGCATATAGTGCTGAAAGTAAAACCGAAGCCATTTCCTTCTCCTTATCATGTCTATCCATGGCCATGGAAACAAGCCGCTTAATAAAATAAGGATCATATTCACTGGAGCCAAGTTCCCTGAGGTCAGATGCAGCAACTTCCACATCGCCAGTGCTGAAATATTCCTCTATGATGGAAACAACAGCTTTCTTGTAATCATCCAAGGGATCTGAGATAGTAGCCCCAACAAGTTTATACGGCTCCTATTAAAAGGACAAAATAGAGTATAATTACCAAATAAAGTAATTTACTAGTAAAACCACACAAAGTCATTTCCTATCAAGAGTAATCTGCATGTACACAAACCAACTAAAACACAAGGAGAGTAGTCTCCTAGACCTAATTGAAACACAACAATGGATAAATCTGATAACAAACAGCAATTACCTCTCCGCTGTCGTAGTTGGGATCATTCCTATCAATATGAAGTTCACCATCAGTATCAAGCAGTTTGCCCCATGTGCCCTTGCCACCAGCACCGTCTATAACCAGTAGCCAAAGCATACAGAAGTCGATCAACAACAGACAGGTAGGAGATTCTTTTTAAGCAATCAAAAATACAACCAACAAACAAAAATAAGCGGGCAACAAGAGAGCAATCACCCACCATTCGCATCCCTCTGATTTAAAACTGGCTTAGGCATAGTAATAAGTAGTCCACCAACCATGGCATACATTTGACATATGTAAATTGATTTACTCTCAATTTTTTTTCTTTCTTTTGTACGTGATAATCCCGAACCTTGTAACACCAAATTCACAATAACCGCAAACTTTAGAGGGCATGCTTGCATGCTTGTATTCTCTAACTTTAGAGGGCTACTCGAGCATCCACTTAAAACCTATATATAAAATGCAAAGTAACCAAGTTTCCAACAAAACTTGCAAGACTGACATTTTCACTTGCCCAAAACTGTATTTCATTTATTGGTTTGTCTGGAATGTTCAAATTCAGTTCAACCTTTAATTCAACACCTCATACACAAAACAAGCTTCAAGGGATAAACTGACGGCCCACCACAAGCCCTAGCACCCAACTCGAAGCATGGTAATATTCTCCTCAATATATGCAGCTATGCTCCAGGAACTGTCTAAAACCATCACCATGAGGTTTGATTGGTAAGCATCACCTACTTCTATGTACATAAAAAATGAAAATAAAAACAAACCGAAGAGAAAAAGTGATAAAACTTATCATTAGAAAGCACACACACCCATACTCCATACTTCTAGAGAGTTCATTCTATTTGGGCAACTTTGTTATAAAATTTGTTGAATTCTTTATTTGCAAGGTAGAGACTATTTTGGCAATGCTTAACCTAGTACACATTGGAGAAAAAGATCTGACAGCTATTTGGACAAATACCAAAAATGTAACTTATTCCAATACAGAACAAAAGGATAAATACTAATAAAGATAAATGCAATAAAAATATTAGAATGAACTCGAAAAGGGATCTAACTCCAAGCCAAATAAGAACATAGAAATTGGTCAACATAGAAATCAAAATTTTCAATCTCTTAGAAGTTACACAAAACAGAATCATGATAAAGACTGCATCCAAGGGCTAACAACTCACCCTTCTTCACATGCACAAACTTTCCAGAGTGTGACCTACGCACATGTCTTGCAGCAAGTCCGCCAGTCGGTACCTTGCCACCAGCAGGAACTTTCAACTGCTGGTCAGAAAGTAAGGATGTTGGAGATTTTGGGGAGGATGAAAGAATCTCCGCATTTTGGGTTGCTATTTGTAACATTTTCCTCTGCTCATCTGTCAAAAATCCCTCACTCGATGCCATTTGCACTCACCAAATCGTTGTAACGCGTAAATTCTAAAAAAACAGATAAACAACAACAAAAAAAAAGATTAAGTTGCTTTAGTGTTAAAGCGAGATAGTGTCTAAAAAATGCTAGATTACATTCCATACGGTGTCCAAGACCACTTCTCTCTTTTTTGGGTTTTTGTTATTTCAATGCTCAGACGTATGATCGGTTAAACAAATAGGAAAACTAAAGTCACGGAGCAAACTATTATGGTGTTTAAGTAATTGAAAACCTAAAAGATCATAAACAGAAGAAAAGCAGGATAAAGCAAGAATACACAATAAATGCTATAGAACTTACTCTGTTTGGCAGCAGAGAAAATGAAAAGAAAACAGAGAGAAAAACAATAACAAAACATTACTTATATGCTTAGTCACAGTGAAGCACCTACTCTTATTTTCCAAAACAAAACAAAAATAAAAACCTAAGACTCAAATCTCCACCTCACTTTCTTCCACTATTTTCCTACAACAAAGCCCAAGATAGAACAACAAAAGAAGAAGAAAATAGTGGCTGCGTACCTGTGTGTATAAACTTGAAAAAGATTGAATCCAGTACCCGAACCCGACTCTTCTGTACTTGGCCCCGGATCTCGAGCCAAGACAGGAGGAGCAAATCGGATCTCCAAATCGTACCTCCTGAGATTCTAACCTCAAGCAAACAAAGAGAATAAAAAACGAATAAGAATCTCCGTATCACAAACCCTAGATCACGAGCAAATCAAAGCTCCGGCTGCACTTTAACTGCTGATCCGAATCCGAGTGTCTTGTTTGTGTCCCAATCCGTCGAGACTCAGAAGAGAAATGGATGAGGACGAAAATGTGAGAGAGAGATTTATATATGGAGGCCACGGTTACAGGTACACGTCATCGCCGGGGGTTTTGGGTATTATACCAATTGGAGTGTCCACGTGGCGCTGCCGCTACAGCCACTTTATCTGTTGTTCCCCGTCTTTTGCTTCCACCCGGCTCGCCCGCTCTGGTCCAATTTTACTCGTTTTAGGGTTTTTGGGTTGTGTAAATTACGGAATTATCCTTTTTTGAAGTAGATTATTTTCAAACGGGAAATGATAACTAATTAGTTAATGCTTGCGTGGCAAGGCAACGCATTATCGGTAAGGTTTTGAGTGGCGGGTATTGTCTATGAAAGGGTTTACGGTTGGACAAAACCGACATATTTCATCCAATTAAATGCATTGTATTTGGCGCAAAAATAAATAAAAATAATAATACATTTTATTCTAATTTTTTTCGTAATAAATATAGTAAATAATATTAAATAATTATTAGATGATAAAATAATATAATATCTAAATTTAAATTATTTTTTATTTTATAATTATTTAATATATTAATTTAAAATAAAAAGATTTACTGTTTGATAAGTATAACATTACTCAATAAAGAAATGAATTATGTGAATTCTAATTTATAAATACATTTTTTTTAAAGTGGAATACTTAATTATTATATATTTTCTGAAGAAAAAAAAGGCAATAAATTTTTCTTAAAAAAATTATTAAATAAGCCAATTACTTTATAAGTGAATGGTTAGCAGTCGTGAGACTTAAGACATGCAGTGTGCGAATCTTAACGAGACTTAAAACAACTCAATCAATAACTATGAGGGTGCTGTAAGTAGCTAAGCAGAGCATTGAAAGCACATATTTCAAATGCAATGTACCGAATCGAGTGCATGAATGCTGATGCTTGATGCTTCAACTTCTAGCAAAGTGCCAAGACAGTAGAGAAAGAAACTTTTAAAACAATTATTAACTTAACAATAAAACCAAATCCGGAAAGAGAATCTCTGCTTGTGAGCGTCTTGTTTATGTTTTTGATTTGTTTAGATCTAAGCTTGTGAGTTAATTATTTTTTAAATTTTTTATAGAAATTCATCATGAAGTGACATTATACTTTTTAACTGGTATTATAATTTTTTTTTATTTTAAGTGACTTGTCAAATAATTATGACATAATTATTAAGTGATAAAATAGTATAACTAATATCATTCAATGAATGTTTAACATATCTTTGGATGATAAAAATATTAAGATATCACTTTAAAAGTATGTTATTACAGGATGAAGATAAGAATGTCAATACAGAGCAAGTTCTAAATTTTTCTCCTGATGAATTTTCTAGTTACAAGAGTACATTAGGTTTAGCAAAGCTATAGGTGAGGCCAAGTTAATTAGGTAGGGTAAGGTTTCATGGATCATAATAAATGATACTTTAATGAAAACATATGATGGTGTGGCATATGGGTATCTCTCAATCGCTTTTCCCTTGATGCTGCTTGATAAGAAAAATCATAGATTCACCGTGAAACAACGAATAATCATCAGAAATATTGCAATCAGTCGATGAAATGAGGTCTAATATTTAGACAAGATGAGGTCCTGCAAAGACCGAAATTTCCAAAACTATACATCAACTAATATTGTTTCCAATGAAACAACAAGAGATTTCTTACCCTCAAAAACGAAGTGAAGAAAAAGCAGCACTTGTTTGTGTCTTATAGGGCCTCTGCCCAATCCAAGCAGCACTTAGTGGTTTGCAATGCCAAGTACCTGTGACCTCTGCAAGAAGCATACATCTCTTCATATTTCTTTGGCAATGGCATTTCAAGTCAACATATACAGTTTGCCCACTCTATTTATGTGTGGTTTCTTTGACTTGGATACAAGAGACTTGTATGCTGCACTTATAAACATGCTATGAATAATCTAAGCATCTCAGAAAGCACAGACACGATGAAGACAAGTTAAGAAATACCCAAATAATCAATTTCACCAAGTATGAAACTTGACTTAGAAACATTTCCAACAGGGAATTTAAGGTAGATATGTAATATACAGGAGGTTAGTTGGTTCGAGAACCAAAAGAATGTTCTATATGCTCCAAAGTATGAACAAAACAATTACCTACCAATCATCTTGATACTTGCACAAATTCATTGCAACATGTCTTCTGATTTGGTAAAGGTTTACTGAAGCGCTTCAAGCTTGTTATGGCTTTCCTTTTAACAGCTGAGATATATCTTGGTAGAGAAGAACCATTTCGAAGGGAAATTTAAACCACCCGAAGAAGAAGACATCAGATGGAAAACAGAAAATAGATCATTCGTGCAGGGAGAGACGTCTACACCTGATGACATTTCTGGTATTACAAAACTTCACAATAGCATCATCACTGTCCTTCACGAGCAACATTTTGGGTTCTTGGATGCCTTTTCTTATACTTCCAGAATTTGTCTTTCTTTCCTTTCCTCTTTGCCTTCACCATACCCATTTTGCTATTTATTATACCAAGTATAGCATTCCTGTCCTTTTTGTTTTTTACTGCAGCTTTTACATCCAAAATTGATCTTAGCTTCTCATATGACTTGACTTCTGGGACTAGTCCACTTTTCACCATCTGCTTGTGATAAAAAAAAGGCTCTCTTAAAATCATGAACACAAACAAATGCATAGATCATGGTGGAATAAGTAACTGAATCAGGTTTTAGATTTAGAGCTGCCATTTCTTTCATTACCTTAGGCAACTTATAGGTTTGCCCACCTCGTCCATATGCATTCATCAGCATATTATATGTCATTAACGCTGGCTGCAAACCCATCTTCGCAAATTCTGATACTACAACCCTTGCCTCAAGATGCTGACCTTGTTTAGCAAATTCATCAAGAAGAATGTTAAATGTCACTCGTGTGCCTTCAACTTTTTCACTCCTCATCAATTTCCAAATTTTCATCAACATTTCGGTGTCACCAGCACGCCTAAATGCATCCAGGAGAGCTGTGTAGGCCTCCATGGACGGTTTAATACCTTGCCTTCGCATGTTTTCAAATGCAGTATAAGCTTTCTCATACCACCCACTGACTGAGTAAGCATGGATGAGTGTCGTATAAGAATGTGAAGTTGGTTCTATACCAACTTTCTTCATCCTCAAGAATGCATCTGCAGCCATGTCGCTCATCTTCCTCTGCCTCCCATAGGCACTTATCGGACATGTATATGATCTGGCATTAGGCTCCAATCCCATGTCCTGCATTTCTAGCGGTAGCTTCTCAACAATCCCAGGCTGCATTCTTCTGCTGTATGCATCCATAAGGATGTTAAAGGTGGCTGACGTAGGCATAAGGCCTTTTGCTTTCATCTCATGGAAAAGACCTTCAGCTTCTTCAATTTGGTTGGACTTATAATAAGCATTCATTAAAGTGTTATACATAATGGCGTTTGAAGAGATCCCTTTCTTCTCCATTTCCATATGGATTATAAGGGCTTCATTCTTGAGCCCCTCATCACAGAATGACTTTATTATAGCATACACAACTTCTTCACTCCATTTCACGCCTTTTCTAATCATTGTCTCAAAGAACTCCCATGCTTCTTTTGCACTATGACCGTTTTTCCTCATTACTATAATCACTATTGAACACGTCACATGATCTGGACAAACATTATTCATTTCCATTGCCTCATAAGCCTTCCACGCCTCATCTTACCTAACAAGTTGATAGAAATCATTATGTTTAAGATGGTTTCTGTTTCTGAAAATGCTACCTGATAATTGTTTGCAAATCATTTCCTCTCTCCATTTATATTGATGGAAAGTAAATTGTGAAAAGTTGCAAGCAACACTACTTAAGAATCAGGAAAAAGACAAAGAAAGTGCTACACTCATCCCCTCCCATATCTCCACAAATTGCATAGCAGAATTGAATAAAGACTCTGTCGGCACCTTTAAAGTTGCAAAGAACAGTTATCAACAAACAATATCAAAGCGCACTTTCTGAAGCATAACATTAATATAAGTTTTCCAGAAGTATTTCCCATCGATAACTCCCATAATAAAAAGTGGATCCAAACAAAAACAATAACTTGCAAAGTAGAAAAATGCAATCTTGAAGCTTAGGTGTTAACAAAATCATGCAGAAGTAACTCTTTATATAATCATAAATTTATTGAGACTGCTATACAGTTATCCACTGCACAAAGTTTTTTTCCAGGTCTCAAACTTCCATCAGATCGCTAATCTATTATCAATATGGACTTTCTGATAACCACAAGCCAGTGGAATAAAAAAAAACTCGCGTTCTACAAAAACAAAGTAATCGGCACCTAAATCAAAACAAGACAATAACCATTAAAGCACAAAGAATTACATACCTTCCACACCAAAAAAAGCCCAGAAATAGCAGCATTATACACATGAACGTCTCTAAACTCCTTGGTTCGAGGCAAATTCTTAAACAAAACCATCAACTCATCTTCCAATCTAGCCTTCCCCAAGACCGGAAACAAAAACGAACATTCACGTGGCGAAACAAGAGAAGGTTCGTGCAATCTCATCCACTCATAAAAATTCAAGCAACCCATTAAAAGACCATCTTCTGCCATCAACTCCAACACTTCCACACACTCCTTCTTAGTAACTGTTCCCACATAACCTCCTAACAATTCACCTAACGTTGAATTCTCCGGTAAGTCCCTTGCAATTCGTAAAATTTCTCCCACAGTACCATCAGGTAAATAACCAGTTTGTTGTTTCAACTCTTTTTCAAAGGAAATGTTATTTACATCGGATTCAGTTAGAATTTCGGGTTCGTTAGTGGAGTCGATGTCGGGAGAGAGGTGCCAAGAAGAGCGGCGGTTTTTCTGGAGAGAGATTTTCCCAAGGCGAGGTGGATCCAGGATTGAGATTTGAGATTTGAAGAATTTGAGAATTGGGTCTATTGGTTCTTCTTCTTCTTCATGGTTTTTTGGTTTGGGGTCTTGTGTATGCTCTTGCTCTTGTTCTTGAAGAAAAGGGAAGAGTGAATGGCGGAAGTGGGGGTGTCGCAGAGAGAGCTAAACAAGGCCTCAAGGGGTTCGAGTGAAGGGAGAGATGAGGTTTTGAGAAGCGGTGAGTTGAACTTGAGCATTGGCTGTCGATAAAAGCAAATGAAGTTGGCAAGTTTTGTTGAGTGTAAGCAGACATGGCGTGCGCGCCTTTGGGTAGAAGACACATCCAGAGTGAACTCTGTTTCCCGACGAGTAACTAATGAAACTCAAATAATACCACATTTCGGTCTGCAGTTTTTACTTATCGGTTCAATTTTTTTCTTTTTTGGGTCTTTTTTTTTTTTTTACTATAAACTAATGCCCTAAATTTAAATAGATAAAATTATTTTTTTTTTACAAAACATAACTAAAAATCAAATGTCTCAAAATTGACATTTTAAATACACTTTCAAAATACATACTCCAATATATTTGAATTTAGAATAAGGAGATTTTAATCTTTAAATTAAAAAAAATGTATGATTATTTTCTATCATTATGAAATATAAAATATTTTGTATATATGTATAAATTTAAAGTTGACCAAATTTGAGTTATGAACATAATTTTGAGTAATAAAATTCTTGTATTTATTTTATAAGTACAAGTATTGAAATATAAATATAGTGTAATGCGATGAATTCGAAAAGAAATATGGTAGATTTGAAAAAATTGATGTTGAGAAAAACCCTAAAATTTAGGAAAAATATTAGGTGAGCATCATGTGTTAATGTAGTCTTCACACTTTTTTTTTTAATATTATTTTTTTTATTAGCTTAATTATTTTTTTACCAAATGATATAGAGTACGAGCAAACCATTGTATATTTCGAAGAAATAAAAAAAATAGTAATAATGATGAAAGATATATTAAATACATAAACTTTAGTATTTTAATTTCTAATTTTTTGAAATATAAAATATTTTTAAATACCATGTGTCATATAATTGGAATTGATAATATAATAAAAAGTATTTTTAAAAATTTTTATTGACGCAAAGAGATTTAAGTTGACACTAATTAAAATTACAAATAATAATGATGTCTAATTTTTTTATAAAAATTAATAAAATATTATTATATTTTTTATGAGTAAAAATAAATCTTTTTTATAAAAATTAATAAAATATTATTATATTTTTTATGAGTAAAAATAAATCTAGAGTACTTGTGTGTAAAGATAATGCATAGGTGACTGAGAACTAACAACTCTGGAGCAAACTCTCGCCGCGCAGGTTCCGGGCGTGAATTAAGGCTTCACATGTAGCAAACTCTCGTCCTCGTAGCCACCATCAATTGCCATTTGTCTCACATTTGCTCGCATGAATGGTGTTTTTCTAAAATTTAATACGAGAATCTCATTCTTAACTTTTCAAAATCAAATTTTAAGTTAAATTTTCAAAATCTTACCATATATTAACATTTTAGTGAATCGCCGGTCTCTCTACTGCTAATCTACAAGCCGTTCGTTCAATCTCTCTCAATTTGAAGTGTTTCATTTGAGGATTTCAATTTGTTTTTAAGTGTGGAGACAATTTTGATTACCGAAAAAATATAACATAAGAATAATTGTATCCATTTATAAATATTTTGACCAGAAAAAAAAAATAGAGCATTAAATTGTGCTTAAAAAAGAAAATAGACCTAAAATTTAAGCCACTTCTAAAAATTTTCCTTTTACTTCTTCTTCTTCTTATTATTATTATTATTTAATAACTTCAAAGTTAAATCCAATAATAAGCCGTTAATTTATTTTGCTCGGAACACAACAATTTAATGGATTTTACCAACAGAAAATTCATGAATGGGTACTTCCGAATTCATTCCCAGAAGAATAGAACTCTTTGATGATGGACCAAGATACCTCCTGATCTTAGCTTTCAAATTAACAAATACAAGCATGTGATTAATGATTGATAAAAAAAATGATAATAAAACAAAAAAAATCTTAACCATACATGTTCAATACCATACACATATCAAAAGATCTTCAAAGGATTATAAGCTCATATTAAGTAAGAATCCTAATATAATCTGGTGGCTTGAACCTCGAAATCTATGAAAGCCATTCATCTAATTGAGGATTTTCGAACAAGCAATCTGATATGACTAGGTGTATCTCCGCAACTGAAAGTTGATTTCTCTATTTGAAAGATGATAAAAGTGTATATCCTAAATTACAATTTTCTCCATGTAACTAATTGAAATGCTAACCTTTTCCAATTGAACAAGGATTGTATGATGTATTGAGTTGCCAGACTATACCATGTTGGGCCTTTGTGGAAGCAGAAGGTTATAGAATTTATCATGTAAGAAGAAATTCTTTCCCTTGCTATCGACGGTTTTCTTCCATCCACACCATCCTCCATTAACAATTTTCTTGTGCTCATCACTGCCCGTATAGTGAGGATCAAGTATGAGAAACGCACAATCTCCACTTGCTGCATTGTAATCGACACCCAAAAGTGTGTATGCAAGAACACCACCACCTGCAATCATAAACGAACAAAGAAAACACCAATATATAAAAACATCTTATATAGAAGCATTAATTGAACACTAGTATTCAGCAAGTAGACAATGCGCTCAAAGGTATATTCATAAATCTCAGGTTGCAGTTTCTTTATTAGAGAGAGCCGTAATACAAGTCACGTAATAGGAAGACAAACATTATTTGTCCAACTGACCAATCATAATGGGCGTCCCTTGAGTCTCAAAGTGCAAGGCCAGCTCTCGACATTTTTCAGGAAGCTCAGCTCCAGATCTAACGTTTATGACTTTACAACTAACCTGTTCAGTGCATTTACTCCTGTTAAATCACTTGATTTATATATGTTAAAACTTAAAAATGAGCAGTTTATAGCAAGACTAACAACTCTTTGGTACTTTTCAGATGTATATGTTGCATTTCACCTCATTCTTTTGTCCGTGCAAAAATTTCTTAAATGGAATGGCATACTTACACCCAAAAGTTTATCCAAAACAAAGCTCAACTCAATGGCACCAATCCAGTCACGTGAACCAATAAAAGAAGGATCTTTATCACCAATCTCTACAAGTGCCTGCTGTATTTCCCTGAAGAAAGAACTTCGTCAAATCAAATCACATTCTTGATACCAGAAAAAAGAAGTATTTTCATTTTACATTTATACAACCATAAGATACACATTAAAAAGCATGGGGGAAAACAAAAGAGAACTGATTTACATGGAATTTATATACATCATAAGAAATCACAGTTTTATAACATTGGCACTTCAAAAAGCTAGAAAGTAGTCAAACTTAAAAGCAGACCAACAAAACAAAATCAGGAAGAAAGAAAATAAGACATTGGCATGCTCTCGGTGGTGGTGACCTACCTATGTGAAGGAACATCTACGGAAGTGTAATGTTGGAGCCTGAACCACGAAATGATAGTCTGCAGAGAGCGGTAAGCACAACCCCAGCCCTAGTAAGAGATATTTTTTATGGAATTAGCAGTAGAACTGTGAAATATAAATGACAATTACAAGAAAAATACTTCATTTGCAATTTTGTAGCTCAAGCTCCAGCAAAACATAAATCTGAAAATGATTGCCAAAACTAATATAAGATTAGACAGGCAAAAATTACCCTATAGTCTTACAAAAATAGGAGCCCTGCCTTATCCAGGAAAATCGGCTTCACTATTTGCATATGGTGAAAAAATGCAGGTGAATCTGTATATTAATGTAGAACAACTTGGTGTGTTTTTGCTTTGTCATTGACAAAAATTGATGAAAGGTTGAACAATTTAGCATTTATACAAATGGGAAAGGGTTGAACATCTTAACATTCGATGCTGTTCTGTAAACATATTATCATGGAATGGATACTTCACATTATGAGTTAATTGGGGTATCATGGAATGGATACTTCACATCATGATGATGGATACTTCACATACTGCATAACAATATGTAACACATTGATTCCAAATGAAGGTGGATTTACCAAATAAGGGAAAAAAACTTGCTATTTTAAAATCCATAACTAAGCATTAATAATGTCTAAATGTACATGTTTCACATGTCAAATGCACAATACAGTAGTATTGACTCAATCAAGCTCCTATTACTTAACAATCTAACTATTACCCATGTCATCAAGAGAAGTTTGCAATCGAGATTCAATTTATCAAATATGGAAACAGTGAATGTTTAAAATTTCTACCACTGGAGAGATAAAGAAAATCCAATACCGAGTCATCGAGGCCATCTTGAAGATAATGATAGTACTCATAAGAACCTTGAACCAGAGAGACAGAGCCACCTGACACTGAAAGAAAAGATCATATTTCAATAAAACAATAGCTAAGAGGAAGGAAAAGAAAATAAATAAATGAATAAGGGATAACAACATCAGCAGCCACTAACCCCCACTGCTTGGGATTCCAATATGTACATCTTTAAGCAAAGGAGAGCCTGATATTCCCAGAGAATGCACCAATGCAGTTAGATAAACACTCAAGCAGAATGCATCACCCACACAGAACCTACACAAAGTGTTGCATATAAAAAGATGGGAGAGTTACCCTTTCTTAATGATCTGCCCTTTGAGCTATCCTTAGTAGAAAAATCCAGGGCATTAGCAATTCTCAAAAGAGGACGATCAAATGGTAATCCCAGCCTTAAATGTAGGGATTTTCTAACATCAACTATGAAAATAGAGAAAAGTCAGGTCACACTTTTTATACCAACCAATAACTAAGAGTACATCAAACGATGATATCAATTAACCGAATGATTCCTTTCTAAAATTGCCCACTCAAAAATGACAAACACAGCAACGTCCTGAGAATTGTCATTGTAAAAAATGTTCTTCGAAATGACACTTCATTTATTTCTTAATGAAAGATAACATCTAACCACAATATCCTTTCTATTTCACAGGAAAGAAGGGAAACAAAGATCTACCAACCACTCTGCGATGAAGTCAAAAAGTTCAGAACTCTAGATTTTCTTTATACTACGTGAAGAGAATAAGCAAAGAAATCTAAACCAAAACGATAAGAGCCAAAAATCACAACTCTATAGGAATTTTTTTTAGAAGAACATCTGACTTTTTTCCAGCCAGCCAAACTTCACAACCATAGAAAGAAAACTTTTTCAGAGCAAAATATTTTACATTCTCAGACAAAAAATATGTGAGTAAGTATACTCATGCTCGGTGCAGAAAAGTTCAATTACCTTGCTTCATCTCCGTCTCCCCATAATTAAGTTCATAGATAACAGTTATGGGATGCAATACTCCAGGTGGATCAAAGTGGAATGGTCGCAGCTGTAAATGCAATAAAATTGTAGTTAACAGCAGAAAAACATTTGTCGGATATAATTTCTAGGGAGATTATGTTCTCATAATAATGGAATAACATATTTCTTTCTCTCAACTATAAGGTTTTAGTTTGCTTCTGATTACACACACACAAAAAAAAAGTGTAAGTTCCACCATAGGTCAGGACATGCAGACAAGAAAACTTAACTATGATGAGGTGTGTTGTGGAATTGGTGAAGAAGTTAAAACAGAAAAGATTCATTTTTTTCGTTAGATTGGTCTGCTTGTGAAAGCAGGGTGCTATGAATCCACTTGTAAGTTTTAACATACCCGAGGATGTTGACCTAAGAGGTAGGGCATGATCGCTTTCTTCATTGAATTTAATTGGTCAACTAAGCCAGGGAAGACTAATTTAGAAACAGCATACATCAGTGGAAGAGTCTTGGCCGCATAACAAAGCACTTCTAGCTTAAAATCCACAACCAGAAGTCTGGCATCTTCCAAAGCTGAAAGCACAAGTTTAATTTCCATCAATATGAGTTATGGAACTTACTCTAAAGCCATTTTTCTACAGGAGGTCAAGCATTGCCCAAATATAAAAGTTGCTAATACTATCAAACTAAGTACCAGGATAATATTCAGCAAATGGTGTAGCAGATTTTTGAGACTTCTGAGATGTATTAAGAAGAATACTCACTTGAACTTTATCTGCATTCTAAGCCAAAAAAAACTTATCAGAAAGAGAGATAAAAACTAATGGCAAGAATTATACATGACACTGAAGCAATAACAGAAAATTATCCTAATATAAAAAATAACGTTGAATGTTCTCCCACAACAAAATTATCAAAGCATGATATATAGCATATGCTATTTCTTACCTCTGCAGAAAAGATTGTGGGGGCAGATTTACTTTTCAAACAAAAGTGGGCACAAGACAAAACTTTTGTGTCATCTTGATCAGCTTCACCCACAAGCTTGATATTTGACAGATCTGTGTCAAAATCCAAATCTTGACCACGAAGAACGACAGGTTGAAGTACTTCTGCAGAAGCTTGGCTTAACGTTTCAACCACATAAGCAATTTGCGGGTCTTTGAGCTTGGCAGCAACTTCTTCGATTGCATGCAAATATATTTTCTCCGCTTCTGAGAGGCAATAACAGTACCCACTTGATTAAATATTTGCAAAATTGGGTAACATATAGCATGTCAAATACACATTTTAGAAGAATAGTTAAATTTTATTTCTCTTTCTTCTTAAGTTAATTCCTTCTATAAACAAAAAGTTTGAATTTCTCAAGAATAGCATTTAGAATTCTTAATCAATTAAAGAAGGCCAAAACATAATATCAAAAACTCACCGGAGGGGTTGTTAACAGGATAATAAAATGGCAGCTTAATCGGAAGCTCGCATCGAATTAAACAACCTCTCTCCCAAACAAACTTACTAGGATTGTCATCATATACAACATAATCAACCGTTTCAATGCTCTTCGAATCTTCGGATCTCGACACAAAAAATCGAACATCACCACCAGCTGAATCCGCAACGCCCCCGATTGTAATCGTATTAGACAATTCCACTTCGCCGCAGAGCAGCCTTCTCAATTTGCGAGCTGCGGCAACAGCCTCGCTCGCGGTTCTCTCAACGGCGTCGTTTTTGATAATCAATGCTCCAATTACGTAAAAACCTTTTATTAGTAATGACCGGAGATCATCTGCTCAAATTATGGAAAATAACAAAAGGATTAGTAAAATAAAATCCTGTTTATTAGATTTTCGCGGGAGCCAAACGGGAAGTGTCTTACCTGATTCTTTGTCGTAATCTGGAGAGGAAGCGTTTTCATGGATGCATCTGACGGTGGATACGATAGTCAGCGGCGGGAAAAAGGGGGATCCCATAAGCCATTGGAGCCCCGTTTCTGCGAACACGGGCTTAGGGCAAAGAACTCGTACGGTTTTCGTGTCATCATTCATTTTGATCTTACAGATAGTCTCTGCTGAGTGCTGACTGCTCCCTCAGGTTCGACTCTCAGTTGAAACTTGAAACGCTACTCGCAACTCAACTCTTCCAGTCCGTTTGACTATTACAGATTGAGGAAACACACCGTCGTATTTTTTCGGGTCTTCAAAGTTGGGCTGCAGTTGGATCGTGGCCCGTAGGTCGAAGCCTTAGCGTTACTTGGGCCCTTGAGCAATAATGAATGTTGTGATGTGATGTGAACCTAAAGAGAAAGCAATTTATTCCTTTCCTTTATACATATTTCTTTTTCTTTTTTCTCCTTTCAGTGTCTCTTTTAATAAACTTTATATGTGAAGAGTTTTACTATTAGAATTTCAACCGATCCCCATGATAATTGTTTTTGTGTCCGTAAGTTATGCCAGAATATTATTATTTCTCTAATCAAGTAATGAGATTACTTTGCAGGGTCAGTTATAATTGAATATTATTTCTCACCAAAAAAAAATTAATAATGAGATTGCTCTATCTCAAAATATAATTAAACTTTTTTCAAGCAATCGTGTGGTTCTATCTCAAAATTATAATGACAAGCGAGGGGTGAATATATGTTAAGTGATGTGTTAATTAAGGGTGGGTAAATTTGATTTAGGTTGGATTTTGGACAAAACTAAATAGATTGGTTCTATATCAGTTCAAAACTTGAGTACTATAAACTGAATCAAATTGGTTAGGTTAATTCAGTTTTTATTTTTAATTCTTGGTCTATTTTTAAATATATTTTTTTAATTTCGAACTAAATTAAACAAATTTAGAACCGACCAAAAATCGACCCTCAAAACAAACCGATCAAAAACCCAACTAATTTAATTAAGTTACATTGATTTAGTTTTTTTATCCATCTTTAATGTCAATAGTCCATTTAATGTTAAATATTAATAATTTTTAAATAATTACACTTTTTTTTACGTAATAAATGAATAAAAAAATAAATTGAAATGAAAATTTTAAGATAATAACTAATGACACATAGCATTATTGTTCTCTAATATTTTGTATGATCCACCAATAACTCTTCCTTTATAATCCCCAAAACAATTCTTAACTCGACATTTTTGCTAACCGAGAGGTCCGCCAACTTTCCCATCCTCTTGATCTCTTTTTAAATCTTAAACTTTTTGTGAATTACATAACATTGCCTCTAGTACGCATGTTGAGTGAATTGGTTGTTTCACATTGAGTAAAAATAGTTGACACTTAGATTTATAAGTTGAATGGTCTCTCAGTCCATTAGGACACATATAAAACCTTTTTTCAATTTTTATGTTACCCAAAACGAGCATAACCGTTTATTGAGAAATAGAAATGAATGACAGGTCGACTCGAGGACTCGTTGGTCAAAAGAAAAAGGGAATGTCCTAATTATAGGATGGAGTTGTATGACGCGAGAGTGTCACATACAATTCCTAGATCCTAAACTTATTTCTTATAAAATCAAGGCTCCTCAATAAATGATATCAAAACCATTCCCTGATAACCTGAATATGAATGAACTCATTATCAAATAAAATGATTGATGTTGACAAATTCCTCAATAAGTGATATTAAAGTCATACCCCGATAGGCTGAATATAGATAAATTTATTGTCAAACAAAAAAATTAATGTTAGTCATTTATCGATAAAGGTTTCATTCGAGAGGGAACTATTGAATAAGTTAATTGTCACACGTTAACTAAAATATAATTGATACTTGAATTTTATTGTAAAATGGTCTCTTAATCCATCAAGCTCATATTATGGGTTGAATACTTTAATTTTAACTTTTTCCATTACAAGATCAAAGCTCCCCAATAATTAATATTAAAGTTATACCGTGATAATTTGAATATAAATGAATTCACTGTTAAATGAAAGAATCTTAGGCTTCTCCCTTATAAAATTAAGGCTCTCTAATAAATGATATAAAAACTTACATTAATAGCCTAAATATGAACGAACTCACTATCGAACAAAATAATTGATGTTAAAGTCATACTTTGGTAGTCCGAATATGAATAAACTCACTATCAAACAAAAGAATCTTAAGCTCTTCCCTTATAAAATTAAGACTTTTTAATAAGTGATATTAAAATTTATATTAATAGTCTGAATATAAATAAATTCATTATCAAACAAAATAATCGATGTTGGTCCCATCTCAATAAAAATTTCATTAAATGAATTAGTAATCTCATATTAATTAAAAAAAATTATACTTAAATTTATAAGTATAATAATCTCTTTATCTATTAAACTAATATTTTGAATTAAACACGTTAATCTTATACAAATATTTAATAGGCCCATCCCCTTGCCCCCGTTCACATGCCTTCCCCGTTTACCACTAGTACTCCTCCGATGTCTCACCTTTTCACATAAAGATTGCATAGGAGTCACATGCGACGGAGGCGACGAAATCTTGAATGGAGAATATGTTGCAGGAGCACCAACGGACCTCGACATCGAGGGCTGTTAGAGTTTTGGTTAGGACGACGATTTAGATGGTCATACGGAGAGAGTCGGTATATGCAAACACCTATGAGCAGTTGGGCGGGCTGAACTCGAAGCGGCAGGCCATGAGGTCTGGTATCTTAACTTTGGGAAGTTCAATTTTAAGACGGTCAAAGTTGGCCTGCGAGATGTCCTTCTTTGTGTACTAACAATCGAAGGATAATTTGGAGAATAAGAGCGTGGGCGACATTTCCGTTCTTGTTGATTTGCTGACGGTAGGGTGTTAATAATCCAATCCACTTCGTCAAATCTATTTATGCAAACATTAAATAAATAAATAATGTGTTCTGTAGGTCACATAAATGGTGCATTGTGCAAACTTCAAGAGTTGTGATGTTCAGTGTTTACATTATAGTGTGCAGTATTTGTTAAATAGTGCTGAATTATGCAAGCGGTTTATTCACATTTGTTGTTACATAAATTAGAAATTAAAATTGAGATCCGCCTAGGCAACCCAAATCATGGTTAAGGGAATTCGAGAAATAACCTTGTGAACTAAAAGTTAGTATCGTCTATTGTAAAAACTCTCTTGTGAAATAAAAAGCATATATGTTTTAGGACTCTCAGCTCTTGCAACTCTTGTGCAAGTTAATTTACACGCTTTAGCTTATCTACCATATTATGTAAGTTAAACTATCGTATCTTGGGTTGTCCTTGAAATGAATTGTTTGGTTCCAATACCTATAGTTTGTTGGGCGGGCTGAAAACGGAGCGGCAGGCCATGAGTCCTAGTATCTCAACTTTGGCAAGTTCGGTTTTACGATGGTCGAAGTTGGCCTGCGAGATGTCCCTCTTTGTGTACTAACGATCGAAGGATTTTTTGGAGAATAAGGGCGTGGCTGACATTTTCGTTGCTGTTGTTGGTTTGTAGATGGGATGGAGATGAATGTAGAGCGTAAGCAAAGAAAATTTACAAAACAAACTTACTTTTATATACAAGTCGTCTACCTTGGTCAAAAGAATAAAGTTATCAGATAGTTAATTGTTGTTTGCAACCAAACACAAATCAATAAATGGATCCCTGCACAAAATAATTGTTTGAGCATTTAGATTTCATCTCAAGGCATGTAATTGATTGGAAAGAGATATAAAGTGCAATTACTATGAAAAAGAAGCGACCCATGTCGACCACAGTAACATTGTTCAACATATGCAAAATTGGTATCTAGTTAGCAATTTTTTTCTATGCTTGGGCCAAAAGAAGAGATGGTAAGCAAGAAAAATGAAATTGTGTCGGATTCAAACTTGCTCTTCATCTGTGTCTCTTTAGGAAGCCTGTTCTACAAAATCAAATGAAGCGCTGTACATTTTAGTACTGCATTAAGCACAGTGTCTTACTTCCATGAAACAATTATATTCTGCGACCTGTAATTACAAAATGTCCATATTTCAGTATATTCGAAGCTTCAAAGAAGCCATCAAAAAAATTTAGCCATGGATCATGTATGTTAGAGCTACTTGGCAGCAGTACAGGGAAGAATGTACTCCACTACGTTTGACCTTTTTCGTTGATGCACCTTCTGCCAAGCCTGCAGCATTAACACACGTGTGATTACAGTTGAACATTGTTCTTGAACTACTTGGCAATTGCTTTGACCAGCTTCTTGTTAAAAGCATCTAGTAGACATGTAGATCAGCATATAGAGAACAGCCAGCCGAAATTCTCAATTTAACTATGTAATCTACAAAAACAATGGGCAGAGTTCCTATAGTGTAGGATATAAAGTGAAAACTTTCCCTTCTAAACCTTCCCTTAGCTTTAGGAACTATATCTAGTTTGATACATAGATTGCTTTGAACTTCCAACATACCACATGTATACATGTTGGCACTGCAGGTAGAAGCATGCATACATGTCATAGCACCTCAACCTCGAGGCAAATGAGTAGATAAGCAGAATTTAGAATGAAAGTGACTAAGCAAGGTTCACAGGGAGAAAATCAACAAATGGGAACCTAACATCAGTTGACATGCATAACATTCCCAATATAAATTTGTTCTCTTTTTTACTTCCTTTTATTTTTTAAACCACTTTAGGGCATTAACCTTTTCTGTAGCATTCTAATACAGTTACCTTCTTTAGGGGAAATGTAGGGGTTCTCCAACACAGCACTTCTGAATTCTCTCTCGGTCTGCCAAAAGAGAAATTAGGAAATAAATGTTACAAGGCAAATGAATTTCTGGTTTGAAGATCATCTGTCATTTCTTCAAAATATATTCATCATACACAAACGTAAATAAAGAGGGATTAACAGGGGCTCAATATCAGATTGCTTAGCGACAAGGACAAAGTGAACACCAATTTTCTCCCGAAGTTTAAACTTTAGAACACGGTTTATTTACTGTGCACGAGCTACTGTCTCTATGTACTATCCCCAAGTGTGCATAAGTGCATCTCACCAAGACTGAAGACAACAATAAGAAAAACACTAGGAAACCTCTTACCCATCCTCATGTCTGAAGCTGTTGGTGTATTTATCTGAGCTGCCACAGAAAACACAAGGATCGTTGACGCGTATGTATCTATCAAAGGATGACTTTGTAGGGACAGACAATGCTAGCTTGTTACTTGTACAACCAACTTCAGAAGTGTCTGCACGCAACTTCGTTAGATGCCTTAAAGTTCTAGGAAAGCAGCTTGGCTGATTTTCTGGCTCTTGAATTGATAAAACCTGGCACCCACAGTCATTTCTCTTAACAGAATTGACTGCATAACTAGGATGCTTTGAAGTATCATCTTGCATTGATCTGTGAGATGAAGCTGTCCCAGTGCTAAGCACATTTCCTTTGCTATTTCTTAAAGCTCTTATCACTTCTGTTCTATGATAACAGTTATGTGACATCTGAGACCCACAGTCTGAGGGACAAGTTAAAGTGCATTCGTCCTTCGTCATAGTCTTTTCAGATATGTTATCAGAATAGTCAGAATCACTTCTGCGTTCAGAGGTTGATGACTTCTGCCACATTCTACGTGAACAACTAAAAAAACTGAAAGATGGCTTTCTTATTTTGGTACTGTTCGAGACAGGAGCACAAAGCAACCTTATTTCTACATTACAACCCAATACTGACTGAAGTGAACTTGCAATCAATTTCCAAGACTTTTCAGCCCTAGACACAAAGTCAGAATGGTGGAACTCCAACTCAGCTACTGCCAGACCTGGGATACAAACTAGTATTCAGACATTGCTTTGCAGAGCAGGCACAAATCCAGAAGATATTTTGAAGCACAATTTTGATTAATTACCATATGGTTACCTTGATTAACATGAAGAGAAGACAGCTTCCCTTGTTTCCTAAGTAACTTCTTTAGTGAATTGGATTGACAAGATTCCGTAGCTCTGTGCCATATAGTTTCCAATGTTTCTTTAAAGTCCTCATATGATCCTGATTTATTTGATTTATTGTCATCACATGAACAAGAGAAAGGATGCTTAAAGCTCTCCCTTGGTGATATTGCGCAATGAGAATCACCATCTATATCCAACCAAGAACAGACTTCAATATGGAAAATTAACCTTAACTATGTGGAACATGATAAAAAAAGGAGAGAGAATTTGCATGGAATAAAGGAATAAATTAAAGAATTAGAACTGTAATTTATATGACCTTTATCGTGTGCATTTCTCAAACACAGCTTCGAATCATTTAGATCTAAGGAAGAAGACTCCATAGAGCTTAACTGCAGCAGAGCAACAGTGAGCCACGTGGTTTGATGCTTTGCCTTTCTCAACTGTTCCTCTGTTTCGGAAAGTATTTTCAATGCACGACTCAATTTCTGCATATCCGCTTCAGCTATGAAACAGAAAATTGCAATTTGAACACTCAATCACATTTAAATCAGTAAGGATAGTGGCTTTTACATAAAAGATTAACAAGCATGCAGCACTTGTTACTTCAGAGGAAATGACTTCAGAAAACTGTCTAAGATGATTCAGTCATCGACAAGGGAGACCTCAATAATCATCATTTCAGAAGAGTAAATGGACTCAAAACTCTTTTTTGTTTAACAACCCAGAAATCCATTTGACCAATAAGTTGCTTCAACTTGAAGTCACGTGTTTGAATAAACCCATGCTAACTTAAGCATTCACTAGTGAAGTCAGTTAGCTGTTTTAAGGTCAGCATTCCCATATATATCTTTAATCTACACGTACAGATACTCCAAAATTGTCATAGGATCCATCTACTGATTAGCTAATGGCACTTGCATAAGAATTTGAAAAAAAGGGAGACCAAAATATAACGAGTACTTACAAGTGTACTTTGCAAAGAATTTTGTTCTAGCTTCAGAACTATCTTCCTGACATTTACCCGCAAGAATGTCCATAACGAGATTTGCCAGCTGAGATATAAGTTGCATAGGATCAATTTTGGATCTCATCAGTTCCCTGGCCCTTATTACTGTATTTGAAGTGTTGGAAGACAAGGCCAAATCAAGCAAATCAAGCAACTCATCATCAGAAACAACTCCAAACTGCAAAAAACAAACGGTAATGAGACAAGAAGAGATGGCCAGTTATATGAAACAAGCAATTTCAAGCACTCACAAGCTCGTAGGCTAGGGGTGTTGTGATTTTTTTACCAAGCAAACTAAGCTGATCAAGCATTGTCTCAGCATCCCTAAGGGAACCATTAGATTTAGCAGCAATGAAGTCCAGAGCAACCTGATCAAAGGTAAGAGCCTCTTCAACACAGATTTTCCTCAATCTGCTTGAAATATATGTATCTCTTATCTTAGGGAAGTGATATTTTTGGGAATGTGATACCACACTTCGTGGTAACTTATCCAAGTCAGGGGTGATCGTGACAAAGACAACATGTTGAGAAATGTTCTCCAGGCTATTCAAAAAAGTTGCCCATGTTTCCCCATGCAACAACTGGCACTCATCAATAATAAAAATCTTAAACCGTGAAGAGGAGGGAGGCATCAATGCATTCTTGATAAGTGATCTGATCCTATCAGTCTTATTAATTCTCACAGAATCAACTTCCTTGACATCTCTACTCCTTCCAGAAAAGAACAAAGTGCAATCAAGGCATAAACCACATGGCTTCTGCTCCTCAAGTGAGAGGCAATTTAAAGCAGCAGCAAAGATCCTTGCGGCAGAGGTCTTACCAGTGCCACGAGGACCATGGAAAAGATAAAAAGAGGTTACCATCCCTCTAGAGATAGCACTCAATAGAGACCTAACAACTACATTTTGTCCTACCAATTCATCAAAAGATTTTGGCCTAAATTTCTGACTCAAACACCTAGGAGTTTCTGAATAAGCAGAAATTTCATTATTGATCCATTTGTGTTGCCTGTGTCCATAAGGAGCTGTCTCACCAACCTCCCAAGATAACAACGGATGGTCTTCTACATCAGAAGAAGGATTTGATTCTCTGGATCGTGGTGTTCTGGACCAGCAATAGCTTAACCCACATCCTCGGTGACTGTGATCAACATCAAGCTCTTCATCTGGAAATAACGAGATGCTATGATTTGACAGAACAACACTTGCAGATGGGCAGGGAGTACTTGCAGGACTCCTAACACCATCAGCTACCCCATATAATTTAACATGATTTTTGTATCTGAGTTTCGTTCTTGAAGCAGATTGATCCATTTCTTCTATCAATGATGATCCCACAATTTGTTCCTTGGAATAACCCACATCCTCCACAGGATTACTAGAAGGCATGAGGCAGCTAAAGTTGAATTCTTTCTTCATATAATCGATACAACGCCGTTCACTAAGTGATTCATTTTTATGAACCTCTTCTACATTCACTTGATAATTATATGATCTCTCAACTTGCTTGACCCTATTTGGAGAACCATTGTCCTTTATCCAACCCATATTCTGACATGTCATTAACTTAGAATCATCCAAACCACAATGCACTTTCAAGTTATCATCTTTGTTGTCTTTCAGTCCACTGATACCTAAACTTTTTGATCCCAAAAAACCGTTATGATCAGAACCACCTTCTTTACAACCGTTTCCAAACCTTAACGAAATGCCATTACTTGAAGTTGTTTCCCAATTCCCATTGTCAAGCAAAGCAGAGATTTTGCTCATGGAATTAGTTGATGGATCCCTTAGTGACCTCACTCTCCTGAGTGCAATAAGAGTTCTAGAGATAGGAATATCAATGGAATGTCGCCGCCTCTCTGTCATTTTCAACTATAAAATATATGAACAATCAATAGAGTTTTTCTTTGCTGTATGTCAATTTCAAACTTCTGGACCCGATTTAACAACCACCATTTCTAACCTGAAAAAATAAATAAAATGGCAGAATCATCAACCCAGCAAATAGAACGAAGAAAAAAAAAACATAAATAAAATTATAATCAGAAAAAGAAAATTAGCAACCACAAGCAAGTGGGAGAATAGAAAAGAAACAAAATTCCACTTTTAGGAAGTAGTCACAAAAATCTAAAACGGTATTGATATTTTTTCGGTTGACTTTAAAACATATTCTGCTACTTCTTACATTCCAGGAAACCAAAAGAAAAAAAAAGTACAGTAAAACGGAATAAAGCCTTCATTTCCACCAAATGCAATGATTTGATCACTAAATATGATAATGAACATCTAAATTGCAACAATTGAAGAGCCAGCCCACAATGTAGCACCTTTCTATCACGTAATAATAACTTCAATATGTGCTCCTCCGTATTACCGTTAATAAAAAAGCAACACAGAAACTCATGGAGCCACTACATGAACACAATCACTTACGAAAACGACACGCCGTATATATTAAACCATTCGTATAATATCTATAATCACACAGCTCAAAACAGAGACTTAGCAAAGCTTTGCTTCGAGTGAAAACAGCTGTTACATTGTAGAGAGAATCTAGAATTCAAATTTCAATCTGGAAAACCAAAAACAAAATGAAAATATAATACATGTAAAAAAAAACAACGAATGTAAAACGACAAACTAAAATTTAAAAAAAAAAAATCAAACCTGCAAATTAAAATATGCTGCTTCGAAGCTAACGAAGTTTGAATTAGCAGCAGCGTAAAAGGCGGGTCATTACAACTACAAAACCCTAGCCCTAAAATGTCGCTATTCTTGTTCGCCGAGCTTCGGTTTGATTTAGAATCACATTCACACAGTACGAGTAGATAGATGAAGAAGATAGAGGTAGTGATAGGCGTATGGCGGAGGTTGTTGGAAGTGGCAAAATAGTAAATGTCATTAATGAGTGAGGGTGATAATAAACAAGGTGCCATTGTTTTCAATTAACAAGAGAGAGAACGTGTAGGGAATATAGAGAGAGTTTCTTTTTTATTTTTAACAGAAAATTCTTGCTTTCTTTCTTCTGTGTGCAGCGTGTTGCAGACGGGTACTGATCTCGGCCAGAGAGCCTCAGCAGGGTGTTTTTTTGTCATTTCAATGTTGAGCGGTTTCAGTTAGTTTGTTTTATGGCATAAGGCTGAAACAGCAGTAGGTTCGAATGACACAAACAACTTCACCCAAGGCGCGTATTGCACAATTTCATTAATATGCGCCATTTCACAAATTTTAAAATGAAGGATGTTGACATCTTAAACTGTATTTCAAAATTTATCTTAAAATGACGTATGAATAAATTATTAGCTAAAAAAATTATATAATAAATAATTTTAGAATTTAAATCAAATCATTTCTGAACGATCATTTGTCATATTATTTTTTAAAATATAATTTTAAATACTTAATATTATTCTTTTAAAGTTATATAATCAAAGTATACTAAAAAAAATAATACAAATAATAATTTATTATTTAATTTTTATACAGGATTATATGGGCCCAAAATTAAAAGTGAATGCGGTACGATTCGGTTCAATATTCATTAAAATGGAGTTAAATTTAAAATATATTTTTAGAATTGAATCATATTAAATTATGTATAAGAGTCAAATTGTATTGAACTGATTTAATTTAAATCAATTTAGTTTGGTATCTTAAATATTTTTTAAAAGATTAAAATTATATAAATAAGAGATATATGCCAACAGAAAAAAAAAGAAAAAAGTATTTATAAGCTTTAAACACTAAACTAATCAAAGTGTATAAACTAAATAAGTTAAAATTTTATAAAAAAAATCATCTAAACAAATCAAATATTCATCAATTTTAAGTACCAAATCAATTAAAAATATATAAAAATTTATGTGAAATTTATTTATGCCTTTTAATTTAGTTCGATTTCGAACTTTTTTTAAGTAAAATTGAATTGAACCTAATACTGAAATGAATCACCTAATTCGGTATTTCAATTTAGGTATTTTTTTGGTCTATCCCTACTTAAATTTTCAATACCAAATTGCTGAATAAGAAAAAAAATGTAAATAATAATTTATTGTTTGATCATCATACAACTTAAGAAAAGTTCAATTTATACGTAGAAATAAAGGTAAAAAAATAAATAAATCAAATAGAAAATAAAAGAAAAAGGTGGTTTTATACAGGATGATGAAAAATAAGAAAAGAAATAAGTCAAATAAAAAAATACATAATTTCAAGGATGAACATTTAAAAAAAAAAAAGAGATTTGACCGATTAAGCTTAAATCGGCAAATCTCGACTTTAATTACCATTGTAAGCCAGAAATTTGGACTATGAGAATCTTTTTCATTTTTATCACAATAAACATTAGTTTCTAAGTATTTGTACTGTTGGCGTATTATAATAAACATCCACTTAACAAATTGTATCTACTCCAAAACAATAAAATTACCGACACTTTTATTTAATATAACTATAAAACTTAAGACCAGTTTGGTATGTTAAAAAGTATTGTTAGAGTCAGTGTTTATGTATCATTTTTGAATGTACGTACATATATTTGTGCATATATATAAGTATGCATTCGTATTAAATCGTTAATGTTCATTTAAATGGTATTATGGATGTAAAGTTGCAGACATTACAAATCTGAACGAGTTTGGATAAGATTTAAAGGAGTTTAAATAATAGCTTATGATTAACCACGCTGAGACATATAATTGCTAAATATCAGCACAAAATCACGCTGAGATAAGGGCTCGTTGTTTAATCCAATAATATTTAACTAAATTACGAGAATACGTGCGTGTCTGTATTTAAATGTTAAATATAATAATTAATCAATAATTATTATTTACTAATTATATAATGACACGTGGCGCATTGTGGACCATCAGTTGAGTTTACCTAAATATGGAATTTAGTGAGATCCACTAAGGGTAGACTTGATAAATATTTATGATGGACAAAATGGTCATTTTATATTTTAATTATTTAATTATTAAATAATTAAAATATCTATTTTATTATATTATATTATTGTATTATATTATATATTATTATATTATATAATATTTTATTATAAGATATTATATATATTAATATTATATTTTAGGTGCCAACATTACTAATTTTATAATATCATATATATTATTATTAATATTTTATTTTATATATATATAAAGAGAAAGAGAGAAAGTGTGAATGTTGTTTTGTGGCTGAGAGAGCAAAAATGAAATGGAGAGAATGGAGGAAAAAAAGAAGAGAAGAAAGAGAAGAAGAAAAAAAAAAGAAATTATTTTATTTTTTTATGGTTTTAATTGAAGTAATGATAGATTGTTTAAAATTCTCAAATTCTTATCATTTTGGAGAAAATAATGAAAAACACACATCGCTTTTTTGGGAATTAAAAGTTAATTCCGGACTGAATATTGGGCTGCTGTTCTAACTCACTAAATGCACTGTGTTAGTGACTAGAACTGCACTTGAGTTAGTATTTATGCGGACTTTAGAAAAATACATATCTAACATTATACGTTGAAATGAGTTCTCTAACTTTTCTAATATATTAATGTGATTAATATATTTATTTATTGTATTTATAATAAATTTCACACTTCCGTTAGATTTAAATTCGTATATAATACGTATTTAAACAATAAAGATAATTGCATAAATATATACCCACATGCCTTAGATTCTCCACCAACGAGTATTTGATTAGATTGAAAATTTTAAAATTAAATAGGATAAAAAATTATTAGATTACATTTAGTATTGTGTTTTGTTTGATTATTATAATATTGAATTGGATTTTAGTATTAAAATATTAGAAAATTAATTGATTATTTAGATATTTATTTAATTATTCATATTTCCTATATTAATGCAAATGAAAACTAATTAAATGTTTAATTTTAATTTAATTATCAAATAATTAAACAATTAATGCTGTAAGAAACCATACGACACTAACTTAATAATAATAATAATAATAATAATAATAATAGCAAGACAGTAGAAGAAGAACGCACGTGGGGTGGAGGTAAAACAAATTTGGAACTTGGGCTATTAAAGGGAGGGAAACCAAAACTATGAAAATATATTAACTTGAAGTTGGGTCCACATATGGTAAACAACTTTTGTACAAACTTTTACACGGGTTATTAACACTGTCATCCCCTGATATTTATGTAAATTACATGTTAACAATAATTTTAATTTTAATTATACTGTTACTCGTTCTGTTTAATTTAAAGAACCAAAATATTATCGCTATTTAATGATATTTAAATTATTTACATGAGAGTAAATATATTTTTATAGTATTTTTATTTTTAAATTAAGTAAAGGGTTTAATAATATAATTGAACTAAAATTATCATCAAAATATAATTTGTGTAAATCTCATGGGGTAACAGTGTTAATATCTCCCATGTCACTATATACTGTTCACAAACAGCTGCGAGCCCAACAGCTTACAGCTTTCGCTACAATATGACGATGCTTTTTTACTACTCGTCGCGTACCTTTATACTGTACAACTGTATGTACGTTCTTTTATTGGCTGCACAATGCAGTGTCGAAGCCGCATTGATGTGGACTCTCAACTAATCCCCAAACGCCACGTGGACATTATGGGTCTTCTCTCATGAAGATTGACGACAATAGCAGAGATTGCACCGCTGTGAGTAAGAGTTGATCCATTATGAATGTTGACCAAGAATTAATAGATGGATGGATAGATAGGAGATACTTCGAAAATCGAGTGAAAACAACAGTGACCTTCAAGACTTCAACTTCAAGCCCCTGTTAGGTTTTTTTTTATTTAAAAAAAAAGGGTTCGTTCACTTATGCAGTAGTTGGTTGACGGGGGATAATTAAATGGGAGACGGCAGAAGCCAGAGCGACTGTGGGCGTAGCATCAGAGCCTATTATAGGACTGTGGGCGTAGTCTGTGACACGCCGCTTACTTAAATGGGCTAAAGCCCCCTACTAAACTGCGTGAACCGGGCATTCATACACTACTTTTCCTCCGGAGGAATCACGTGATTTTCTTTTTGCATAATTAGAAACAATTTTATTTTTGTTCTTTTGGTTTTATTTTCTTTTTAGGTTTCACAAATTAAAGAGGTGATGAAATCCCAAACAAATTCTTTTGTTTATAAAAGGCATATTCATTACAATATTTGATTACTGTAACTTTGATTTCAATATCAAAATAGTTATCCTCTCTTTAATTGAGGGACTTAATCTTACCACATAAAAGATATAAAATGATAAAATCCCATACTTTTTTTTTTCGTTTGAAAGGTATATTCATTACAATATTTGATTAGAGGGATTTAAACTTAGCACACATTTGAAAGTGTGAAATTTAAATCTTTAACGGACAGACTCAAATTTAGCACAACAACTGAAAGTGTTGAAACTAAATATACATTCTATATCAATGAAGAGACCTGCTTACTCTCCAAATTAAATCCATCTTTCGTGCCAATAGAGAAATTTATTTATCCTTTGTTTGGAAGGATTCCGGCTTGATTCGAACCCAAAACTAAATAATAGAAGTGTCGATACTGATCACGAGGTGGTTAGCTTAAATCCCGAACAAAATATTTAGGTAGATTTAGACATTCTTTTAACTTCGATGTTGATAAAATATGTGATTCAATAGGCATACCCACCTAACCCACAAAGGTTATTTGAGATTTTGTGAGGGCTGACCATATCGGCTTCTAACTTTGCTATCCTCATATTGAATTCGGATAAATAACTTTTGCAGTCTATGATTCATCCAAGAATTGCAAGTTATACAACAACGGTGCTATGGGAGCTTAGGATCAAGTGAGCCCGACCCAAAATAGTTAATGACTTTACTTGGGCTAACCATTTGTTGCCTTCTCTTGGGCCAATTTGCACCTCGATGAATTAAGATCAAATAGCATTTGTAGCAAACCCATAAAGAGATACTAAATTACGATAAAAATAATAATAACAAAGACAATTTGAGGTTATCGAGACAGCTTATTGATTAAAAAAAAAAAAAGAATGATAATAACAAAGAGACAGCTTTGAGGCTTCTGCTGTTATATCTTCCCTCTCAAGCTTACAATTTCATTACATTATCCGACCTCCTGGACAGTAGACAATTTTATTGATTTTGGTTTCTTCCATGTCAAGATAATAGTAATTATCAATCTCTGCAACACCTAAAGAGAGTGAGAGTGAGAGTGAGAGAGAGAGAGAGGGGAAAAAAAAAGATATGTAATCAAACAGGATTTGCATGTAATCATGGTGTTGGTTTGACCTTAAGTTAGAGACATGTTGTAGCATAATTGATTAAAGTGAAAATTACCATAATTGCTGCAGTTAAAATTAGCTAGAGCCACATGGCTACAAATGATTAAGATTTAACAGGTGTGTTGTTCACTTGTTCTTCATCACCCTTTTGTCTCATTTAAGAAGCAAAAAACGAAATCCCTTAATTAAATTAATTAAAGTACGCATGGTGTAAACAAAAGCATTATTATATGGGGATCACCTTTACTTCCTTAAATTTGTTTTCTATATGTACTCTATTTTCTTTTCTCTTTTTAAATTTTGCTTTAATAAAGAGAAAAAAAAAATAGTTACAAAAATAACTAATTATCATTTTAAATAAATAGTAATGCTACACTTTTGTCAATGTTAAACAAAAAAAATTCATCTTAAATTGATACATTAAACAAGTATTGAGTGATAAAATTATGCAACTTCTAAAATTATTTATTTTATTATTAAATAATGTTATGCTTCTCGTGTGTTAAATAATTATTAAGAGGTAAAATTATATAATTAGTAATGTTAAAAATTATATTAATTCACGCATTTTATGAATATTTGATACATCAATTTGGGATAAAATATTTAAAATAATATTTGAGAAATGTAGCATTACTATTATATTATTTCATCAACCAATTGTTATTTATCATAATAATTGGGATAAAATTTTTAAAATAATATTTGAAATGTGTAACGTTATGTTTAAAGAAAATCATACTAATAAAAAAAATATTGAAATATAAATATAAAAAATAAGTAACTATGAAGATGTTTCATTATAAAATGGTGCCTTTATGAGTAGATTTCTAGGTGCACGAAATTAAAATTGACACATTAATCGTGTTAAAAATACATCACAAAATCTTACCTTTTCTCATAAGCAACATTCAAAATATTTATTGGGAAAAAAAAAGAGTGCCATTTAATTGATTTGTTGAGGTTTCAAATAAACTGGACCAGACTAGCTCAAATTCGTTTGATTAATTGAGTGGGCGTATTAAATGTCGATTTTTGGCTCTGTAGATTTATTTTTTATTTTTTAAATAAACTGCACCTAAATTTGTAGTTAAATGTGATCTAATTCCTTATTTAGATCAACTGATTTAATCTAATTTATATACATTTAATAATGTGTTTTTTCTAATTGAAAACTTTTAAAGTAAGTTTACATTTTTAAATTTAAATTTTAATTATTTATTAAAAAATTAATTTTTATAAAATTTAAAATTACTCGTAACATTATTTTTTATCACAAAAATCTAAAAACATAATATGAAAAAAATATGGAACTGAAATGAAAAAACGTGGCATTATTCATACTAATATTATTAATTGAATAACAACAAAAATTAATGATGATTTTGCTTGCAAATCTTAGTTGTAATCGATGAAGCGGACCACATCTATCCCCCCATATATAATACATTGCATATAATAATATATGGTGCAAAATTGATGGGGCCATGGCTCTGGTGGAATCAAAATACACCTCTCGCATTATGTATGGTGTTTGTTAAAACATCGTGCATTTATTTTTTTTATTAATGGATGGGGTTATTAATATCGTCATCTTGATTTTGGTTTTAATCACATCGTTTAACTTTTTTATTTAATTTGAAAGATAAAAATATCTTAATTTTTTTTATAAAAAATTAAATTATTTACATAATAAAAAATATAAATTTGAGAATATTTTTATTTTTTAAATTAAATAAAAAAAGTGATAATATAATTAAGATCGGTAAAATATAATTCGTATAAAGCTATGGAGGTGATTGTATTGATATCTCTTAATGGATAAGAGTGACCTTCTCACCCTACACTTTATTATAGACAATTTGATCCTATTATATACTTTTTGTTTTTTAATCTATTTAGAAATAGAAAACAGAAGAGGGACATGTATTATTGCGTGGATTTTGACACATACTTGACATATTAACATAAACACCATGCATTAATTAAGACATAGCACCTACATCAATTTTCTTTTTCGCAATTTGTATATGGTTTATTTTATGATTAATCATTTACATTTTTATTCGGAGAAAAATTAATACGAAGTTTCTTTTATTTGTCGGTGGCATAGCCATCGTAAACGCGTGCTTAAAAAAAAAAATGGACCGATCTTCGTCGTGCCTAAAAATTTTTGACGATGGAATTAACAAAATTACAAAAATCTAAGCGGAAATTTTTGACTTCTAAATTCTAATTCCATGAATTAAGCGCCAAATTAGGAAAAACTGTGACTAATAATTGGAATATTTTACAAAGAATAATGATTTAAGTTTGATTGCGATCAAATTGATGTGACATGGATGTTATTGCATGTGCAAGGGAGAAAAACCATTGGCTGAGAACGAGCGCGCCACACATGGCAGGACCATTGGGGGCACACGTGTTAAGTGGATCAGGAAGGTTGCCAAGTAGTTTTCACTCGCAAATTTTGAAAAGGCCTAACTAACATGGGTTGCGTTGCCATCCACCTCGTAGCGCCCGAGTGGTTGATGTCAACATTTTAAATATCGAGGTGTTATATTTACGTCAGAACGAAGTTTTTTTTTTATAAATATTAAATTTTTTTTTTTAGTTATAGAGAATTTATGAAGTCGATATTATATTAATTTATAATAAAAATTGAATTTAAATTTGATCTAAGTCTTCAAAATATTTAAAAGGATTATTTATTTATTTTTATATAATTTATTTCTTTTAAACTATAAAAATTTGATATAGCAATGATTTATAATGTTGTAATATTAAAATTTGAGTTATATATACTTATATCATTTTAAAAAAGGTTGCGTTCTTTTTTTTGTTATTTTTATTTTTATTTGATCACTACGTCCACTAACTTCTTTAACAAAGACCTTTACTTTAGTCTTGTCTGGATTTAGTATTTTATTTATTATTTATTAAAAAGTTAATCTTCTCCCACCCTGCAATCCAATATCAACGGAGGCTCTTGCCCTTTAAATCCATGATAGACGGCCGTGATCCTCCCCCCGACGACAAGGGAATCGTAGGATGGGAATAAAAATCCCCATGTGACGACGTAGCTCTCAATGGGGAAAAGTTGGCCAAGTCAGCAAATCAATTTCAACGGATACCACGCCCTCTATCTCGTGCCATGTGTCTGCTCCACATAGCTGACCACCAATAGTAAATGGGTCGGGTTTGAGATTATCCAATTAATGAACTAAAAGTTAACAATAAAAGTTACAACTAAAAATTATAAAATAAATAAATTGCAACAATCAAATATGATGGTCTCGTATAATCCTTGACACATTGAGTGGTATTTAAAATTTAATTCAATCCGCTTAATTCGTTTAACCTACCAGAAAACGATTTTTTTTTTTATATTGGATTTGATGGGATTTCAAAATTTGTAAATTTCCTTCTAAATTTATTTCGATAAATCCATTAAAATAAAAAGAAATGGTGTCATAATATTTATAAATAAAATAATTTATTTCTTCTACTATCTCAAAAAGTAATATATATATATATATAAGATAACTATTTATTTTTACTGAATTTAAGTTATTTTTAATTGTTTATTATCATTTAAATTATTGTTTTTATATTTTAATAAAACTAGTTTACATAAAATTTAAACCCAATTCACCTATCACACAACTTACAATATAAATTGTTTGACCTAAACTATAGCACAACTAATCTACTCTATTTTGGGTTCCAGCATTCAGACCAATCTGATACTTTTGAATATAATTCATATCTTTATTGTAATTTTGGGTTGAATTTATAATTTATTTTTTCCATTGAATTGAATTATGTATTCAGATAAATTATATTATATTAAAAAAATAATCATCCGTTTCATTACGATTAAGACAATTCAACGAATACTCTAAAATACAATTAATATCATAAAAAATAATATTATACAAATTTTGTATGTCACTTAATGTATGTCACTAATCAGTGATTATCTCTTCTTATATAATTGTTGATTTTTTTATTATTATTAATATAATAGTATTATATAATACCGGTCAATATTAAACATGTTAAATATTAGATCAATTAAAATACAAAATTTATATTTTAATTATATAAATATAGATTGGTAGAATATTAAAAACTAAAATGAGCATGTTCGGGCGTGCCAGGTCCGTGATCATTAGGAACGGATTCGGGCAATTTTATTATCAATACGAGAGAGGGAGAGGCAGCTCAAGAGGTAGGAATCATGCCATGTCAGCCTATGATTATGAATTATTTTGGTAATGTGGAAATTTCCGGCGAAGTTTGCGGCTGGGAAATTTTCTTGATAAGAATTAAGAAGTGCAACGCAACGGAGTTTGAGAGAATCTTCAAGAAAATATTTGGGCCTACGTGGGGGATGGAAGTTTGATTTGGAGGGCAAAAGCATGTGCCTCTGTCACGAAGCATTTTCTGTATAATTTATTAGTGTCAATAAATTCAACTAACAGCAATTAAGCTAACTAATAAACATATCTGGCAGTGGATCACAGTCACAGATTTGATGATGATCGCCGTTCACCCGATCTTCAATTGGCCTCGAAGCGTGTGAAAGCACATAACAAATGCTACAAACACACCGTCACGTTCGTTAATGTCCCTTTGCGGACTCGTGTTGTTTTTGCTTCAGGATTTCTCGACAGTTTAAGAAAATTTAAGCATGTGCATATAGGGTAATTTTTGTTCTAAATACAACCTAATGGTTTAAAGAAGAAAAATGAAAAACAGGGTGTTTTCAATGGAGCAGCGGTGTTCCAGCGCATGAAAATTGAGAAAAAAAAGGGCTTCTTATGTCATGATTCGCGGCTGTGGTCTTGCCACTTTGGTCTTTATTGGTAGGTGCACTTGTGATTTAATCTGTAAGCCAATTACAGTTTACAAACGCTGATATATCACTCATTTTAAGTTGAAATTTTGAACTGGAATTTTTACGAGGGTTGTAAGTTATTTTTCGTTTTTGTTTCTTTTGAGGTAAAAAGGGTGAACAAATTACATGGATGAATCTGGTAATAATGCCAATCAGACAGCTAAGCTATATCAGCAGTCGAAGAAGAAACAGCAAAGGATGGGGTCTCTTTTTTTTTTTTTTCCTGGGTAGTAAATTTTTGACTTTATTCTTAGCTTTATATTTTTTATAAGGGCTTGCTTAACGACCAAAACTACTCCATGGGAATCCCGTAAAACCTGAAATCACGAAGCACAATGGACCCGCATGTTTAGTTTAATCACGCCATTTAGCCCGGCTTTTTTGTCTTTAAATTCACCTTCTCTTCTTTTCATTTCTCTCACAACCTCAGCTTCTTTTTTTTTCTCATTACTCACTCACTGTCAAAGAGGAAACCACCACCACCCCCCCAAAAAAAGGGAAAAATGGCAAGCCCTTTTCTTTATTCTCTCATCTTCCTCTTCTTTCTCCAGACCCCAGGTCTCATTTCATCTTCCCCAGTTCAGGACCCAGAGTTGGTTGTACATGAAGTACAAAGGTAAGTGCATGCGTATGGCTTTATGGTTCAACCAATGATGTTCATTTAGTGATCAGTCAAGTACAATGCTGGTTTTATCATGTTTCTGAAAATGTGAAACTTTTTTTTTTTGCTTTGGCAGGAGCATCAATGCGTCCAGGAGGAACTTGGGTTATTTGTCTTGTGGAACCGGGAATCCTATTGATGATTGTTGGCGCTGCGACCCCAACTGGGAGAAAAATAGGCAAAGGCTTGCTGATTGTGCAATTGGGTTCGGCAAGAATGCCATTGGTGGACGAGATGGTAAAATTTATGTGGTCACTGATTCCAGCGACGATGACGCTGTGAACCCTAAACCTGGGACATTGAGGCATGCCGTTATTCAAGATGAACCGTTATGGATCATTTTTGCTCGTGATATGACGATCAAATTGAAGGAAGAATTGATCATGAACTCGTTTAAGACTATTGATGGCCGTGGTGCGAGCGTGCACATTGCTGGTGGTCCATGCATTACAATACAGTACGTGACCAACATTATAATTCATGGCTTACATATTCATGACTGTAAGCAGGGAGGCAATGCTATGGTGAGAGACTCCCCAAAGCACTTTGGATGGAGAACAATATCAGACGGTGATGGTGTGTCGATCTTCGGTGGTACCCACGTTTGGGTAGATCATTGTTCATTATCAAACTGCGATGATGGACTGATCGACGCCATTCATGGGTCTACGGCTATCACCATTTCAAACAATTTCATGACCCACCATGATAAGGTCATGTTGTTGGGTCACAGCGATTCCTATACTCAAGACAAGAACATGCAAGTCACTATAGCCTTTAATCACTTTGGAGAAGGGCTTGTCCAAAGAATGCCAAGGTAATTATTTAGTTTTTTTTAATAAAAAAAATCATAATTTAATAAAGTGCAAGTCTAGTTAGCCATCATTTTCATGTTGAAATTGATTTTTTTTTTCTTTTTTGGCTTTTGAAAATTTGCAGATGTAGACATGGGTATTTCCATGTGGTGAACAATGACTACACTCATTGGGAAATGTATGCAATTGGAGGAAGTGCTAACCCTACCATCAATAGCCAAGGAAATAGATTTCTTGCCCCTGACAACGCGTTCAGCAAAGAGGTAAGCACCTTTTCTTTATGCCCCCAATTTGGTCTAATAAGTAAACAACGTACCACATGATTTCTTTTTGGATCAACTTTATGTATGCCATGATTTCATGCATGGTGCAGGTAACAAAACATGAGGATGCACCAGAAAGTGATTGGAAGAATTGGAACTGGAGATCTGAGGGAGACTTAATGATCAATGGTGCGTTTTTCACAGCATCAGGTGCAGGCGCCTCATCGAGCTATGCCAAAGCTTCGAGCTTAGGCGCCAGACCATCTTCTCTTGTTGGTGCGATAACGAGTGCTTCTGGTTCACTTAATTGCAAGAAAGGGGCTCGCTGCTGATGATGATTATGACCTAGCCATTTGAACAACTTTTGTTGCAAGTGATTGAAAAGTGTTGATGATGGAATATAATTAGCTAATAGGTAGAAAATGAGTAGAAAACGAAATTGAGGAAAAAGAAGAAAAGCCAAACTATAGGATTTACTTGGCTTTTTCTTCCCTCTATTCTTATTATTTTTCTCTTTTTACTTCTTTCTTTGTTTTCAGCTCTTGTCTTTCTTTTTTTTCCATTTTTCTTTTTTTTTTCTTTAATTCAACTCTGATGATTACAACCTCGGCATGTTGCTCTTAGAACCTGACGATCTGGGGATTCCTTGAGAATCTTCATGGCCAATGCTAAGAGAAAGCAAGTGCAGAAGCGTTGATTTTTATACTAAATTATCTATCTATATTGAAGTTTGAAGCTCTCTCTAGCTTTTGTCTCTCTCTTTCGAACTCTCTCTCTTGTACATTATCTAGTATAGGCCACAGATCATCCAGTTAACAAAAACGACGACCCAAAAGACAAAAAGCAAATGGAAAAAAAAAAAAAAGAATTGCAAATAAAGACACATGATAAAGTTTCAACTCCTGCAATCCGGCTGTTTGAATAAATTCAATTTAGAATTACAGAAACTAAATTCACTAATACCATATCCATGAGTGAACATAATAAGCCACTTGTCAGCAAAGAAACTGTCTTTAATAGACAATCATTGGTTTCTCATTACTCGAGAATGTATTTCAAAATTTGATTCCCATCAAAGCAATGTCCATCCAGCAAGATAGTCCATGAATTTACTCTTTTTTGTTTTTCTTAGAGAACACACACACTCCACATTCTTCAGGCACTCTTTGACCAAATAAAACCAGTGCTGCTCACTTGCTCTTCAACCAATGCATTGAAACACAAACCCATTAAGAAAGTTACATCAAAATCCGCCAAAGGAGATTAAGGTCTTGTGCCTGTGGGGTCTACTCAGGAGATCTCACAGAGATTCAAATAGGTTATATATGTGAAGTAAAAACAAAAATTAAAAAAAAAAGGAAGGAGAAAGCACATGCAAGCCATGGGAACTACTTTTGATGTGGGCGGCTGGCCAGTCTCATCTATGGAATATGGACTGGAATTGGTCACAACTGCAAATTAGACCAAATAAAATAAAAATAAAAATTCTGATTTTTCAACATTTTCCTTTATTAAATTATCATTGTGGTTTGTGGAGGTAACTTTGATTAATCATATATTCAAATTATAGTAATAACCTAAATGTTAGAAGCACGCTCGCACGTGCTAATTCAAGTGGAGGGATTATTTACAATGTAAAAATTTTACAGAGATTATTTGTATTGATAAGATTAATAGTTAAATATCACTACTCCTAATTTTCTAATTTAATTTAACGATTCAAATTATTTTTTATATTAATTTAAAATTTTAATTTCAGTATCATGACTAGGATATTTATAGAATAGCGAAGCCGTCTCTCTTCACTACGGGTACACGTGGCTGGCTCTGTTGTAGCTTTGGTCCAACTTTTGCCGGCTTCACTCTTTAGTCTTATGTATGGCTGGCAAGATGTCGACGCTGTCCAGTAGAAAATTTTCGATGGTGATACCTTTCCTATAATGTTATTGATCTTGAATATTTGAATAAGGAAACATTAGCGTAATGATGAAAAATAGAGGATATTAATTAGAGGAGTTTTAGAAAAACAAAAATGCTATTAATTTTATTTAATATACACCCTGAAATATTAACATTTAACTTTAAGAAATGTAATTAATTTATTGAGGAAATGATTAGATTTTAAAAATAAAAAATGTTTTACTAAAACTAATTATTTGGAGGAATTTAAGTTGATTATTAAAATATATTTTTTCCTTTAAAAAAAAAACAATTAAGATACATATATAATTTTGAGTGCCATTTTTTCTACAAATTTGTAACCTTTCTAAAAAATAATATAGCCATAACGTTTATTTGTAAAGAATGACTGTGATTAAATAGTTTATTTAAAAATAAATAAATAAGATTTTTTTAAAAAAATTTACACTAAAGATAGTTCGAGTTGAATTATTAAAATATATTGCCATTTAATTAGACCCAAAAGGACATACTTCACACTTCAAATTTTCATTTTATAAAAATTATGGCGTGATTAATAAAGTTCGTGTAGTAAAAATGATATAATTTAAAGATTAAGTTAAAATCGTAGATTAATAATACTTGCTTTAGGTGAGGAAGAATATAATTTAATTTTTTTAAAAAAAATTATTAATTTCAGTCTTCGCTTATAAAAATTGACAAATATTAATCTACACTTACATTTTTAATCTATTGTCGCTTGTCAATGCGTCAAATTTTTTTTTGCTATCAATGTATCCTTATCTTATTAATTGCATTTTTAAAGTTAATAATTGACCACTTATAATTGTTATAATGATTGTTTTGTTCTCATTAACTGTTTTAACTAGCAAAATATAATTTTTTATTATTATCTCTCTTTTTTTTGTAAAATAAAAAATATGAAATTGTGCCAATCAAATCTATTTTATTTTATTATTCTCTATTCATGAAATAAAGAATTTATAAAATTAGATTATTCAAAATTATTTCATTTTTTTAATCATGCTTTTTCTATTTCTATAAAATTAAAAATATAAAATTGATTGATTAATTTTTTTTTAAATATTTATTTTGTTGATCAAAACGGTCATTAATTAATTTCAACAGTGCAGTTAACGGAATATAGACACATTGATGACGTGTCAACAAAATGAGAGACATACAAAAAGGTTGGTGTAAATTATTGTTTGTCAATTAAACCGAAATTAACTCTTTAAAATATATATATAGAGAGAGAGAGAGAGAGGAGCTTAGTTAGATTCTGCTTCAAAAAGGGAAGGCCCTCAATCACGGGCTATTAAGCTCGTATATTGCGTTAAGTCTGGTGAACACTTGGAAGTTGGAACCCAAGTCATGTTGCAGACAGATAAAAATAGACCTAAATTTGAACGTGACCAGGCCCTACTGATAGTGAAGCCAGCTCCAGCCAGCCATTATATCAATCTCCAAAAAGCATATTACTCAAATCCAATGCCTGAGAATTTGGTGCAACTAATGCAATTAGCGCAATTTTAACTTTAAACCAGCAGTGCTCTTAGGAGCGTGATTTTGTGGTTGTTAGATTTTTATATTATTTTATTATCTAAATTCGACCTTAGAAAATGTAAAGAGGATAAAAAATCCTTTGCGCTTCGCCACACAAACTTTACCTTTAAAAAAAAAACTTCTAAACCAGCAGTGTGCTGTGCCATATTTTGCCTTGGTGAGAGGCAAGCAAGAGGACCAAATCAAAAGCTGAATAGCATAGTTGACTGGGAATTGTTTTGCAGCACAACACATTTGACAACTGAATCAATGGTCATAGTTTCAAATTTAATACGATTGCACCAATTACCAGTAATGCACAAGACCAAATCAAAAGCTAAACTAGCATTGTTGACTGGGAATTGCATAACACAACACATGTGACAACTGAATCAATGATCATAGTTTCAAAATTTAATATGGTGGCACCAATTGCCAATTTTGTATATGACCATCATTATATCCGCAAGACTACTATCGCAATGGTCGAGAACTCGAGATGGTCTAGGGCCTAGGCGAGATTGCCGCGAGGGTCACAATCTACCTCTGTCAAAATTAATGTGTTCAACATTCTGGTCAACCAGACCAAAATAGATAAAGTACTTTCGTTAGGGATATTCGTAGTTAATTCAATTCGTTTGATGCAATCCAAAACGATTTGTATTTTTTTGAATTTGATAACTTAATAAAGGAAAAGTGTATTTTGATTCAAATTTTAGTAAAAGGAAAAGTAAATTTTAATCATTTTTAAAAAAAACTTAACGACATTTTCTTGTGAATAATAATTTTTGTTTATTTTAATAGTGAAAATAAGTTTTTATTTTATTTTTCTAAATTTTTAAAAATTTAGATGTCCACTTATTTATTAAAAGAAACAGAAAATATTATATAATAAAAATATCGATAAAAATTTTAAAATTATTAAGGTTTATATGTTAATTTTTTAAAACATTAAGGATTTTATTAAAAATTAATGATTAAATAATTTTATATAGACAAACATTAAGATAAATATTAATAAACAATTATTTTAAAATTAAATACGCATTTGATAAGAAGAATCGAACTCACAACCAAATTATCCTTTTTATACATCGCATCCGATAAAGAGAATTGAACCCCAACCAATTAATCAAAGGATGAGCTTTGGGGTGGCTTGCCAATTTAGCAAACTCTATAAGCTCAACAGTTAATTACTTTATTAAGTAGTTGTGTGAACCACTCCTACGTCAATTCAAATTCTTGTTTTTTAATATTTTAATAATTATTTATATGCTTAAAACTGAAGTTTAGATCACCTACTTCATAACTCGCAATAATAAATAGGCATGCTAAATCATAGCACAATGGGTCTAACCAATTTCGAGTTTAACTGGCCGATGTATTTAATATCTTTAAATAGAGTCAACATTTTTCGTTGTAATTTTGGATCATATTAGATTTACCGATCTGCTTGATGATAGATTAAAAAAAAATTAGTGTTCAAATCTACTAAATTAAATCCAACGGTCCCCTCTAACTTTCATTATATTTTATAAGGGAAAAGTATACTTACTCTAGTAACCAGTATTTACGATTGGGAAGAATAAATATTTATATATATATAAATATACGTATTTTATTTATATATTAGTGATACTTGATTTATATATTATTATTAGTAGTATTTGTATAGGTTAAAGTCATATTATTAGCATTGGATTTAATTGCAAGACTTTAGATTTATTTTAGGGACCAAATTGTAATACTTTGAAAGTTTTAGGGGTAAATTCATAAATATCAAAAATTAGCCACTTAGTATAGAAATATACTTTTAAAACCCTAATTCTCTCATTTTGGTCGAGCTACCTCTTTTAGAGAGAGAGAAGAGAGAAAAAGAGGGGAGAGAAAGAGAAGAAGGAGAAGAAAAAGAAGAAGAAATTAGAATTTTGGATTTTAAGAGGTATATCACAACTATTTCTCAATTTATTGGTGTTAATTATGTTAATTTCTTTAAGTTTTGATTTCTGAAAATATGTATAATTGAGGATTTGATGTGTATTTCATATGATATTTTGAGAAATGATGATGATCTATAAGATAGTTTGATAAATTATAATGGATTGTAGAATTTCTGTTTGATAGTCTCTTGATCCAAGAATTTTATAAATTGTTGTGATTCGATTCTGGTTTTGAATTTTGAGTATATGAAATTAGACATGTTTAGGATCATCTGAGACTTTGAATCGATTCAAAATTTAAGAAATTGATTTTTTTTTTGTAAATTTACCAAAATGACCCTGAAATTCTGAAAATTTTCTATGTGAACAGTATGATACAGTAAAAAATAATTTTTGTCGTACTGAATGATCTTCAAAAATTATGAATTTATGGAATATGATAAGTTTATATGTCTAATATGATATACTCGGAATTGAGAATTTAGATCAATGTGGTTGAAGTGTTATAATTTTCTAAAGTGTATCAGCTCATTGCAGTATTTGATTAATAGATTTTTAAAGCTATGAAATAAAATAGTTTTAAAATAATTTTGGCAATGATTTGGAAGTAAAATATTTATCATGGACTGAGATATATGTTAAGAGTAATTACGTGGTAGTTTTATAATTTTTGAGTTAGTATATGATTTTATAAAATTAAGAGATTGAATACTGTTCAGTAAGTATCTTGATCCTGTCAGGTTAGTAGTTTGGATTCGATGGTGTGTATGTAATGGATTGTATAGGAATTTTGATATAATATTCATATATAAGAAGGATATATGAGTCAATAATGGTATATTCTGATTTTAGAGTAATTAGACATCGTTTGATGTATTAGAAATTTTTGTTAAGTGCAAGTGGTCAGAATGACAGGTTTTGAGAAACCAAGTATTTAGACTAATTTGATGTGATAAATGCATTGTGTATAATTTTGTAAGCTATTTAAAGTATTTTGTATGAATTGTGATGTTTATGAAATGATTAATCTCCATTGATAGGTTAAGGAGATTTAAGCCTTGTAGCTGAAAGTGTTAAGAGGTAATTATACTAGACTTCTTACTGAAATCACAATAAATATAGTAATTATTTTGTATGATTTTGCAAATAAGGTTAAGAATATGTTTATGTTATGTCAAAATATATTTTGATATGAAATGTGAATATATGTTTATGAATGCGAGCATTGACATTGAGTGTGACATACATGTATTTTTTAAAGTGAGCTTTCAGAATAAGATGCGTTTAATAAAGAAAGCTTTTGAAGTGTAATATGTCCATGAGAAATATTTTGTGTTTTGAGGGTACTTGAACTCACTGTTAACTTAGTAGGCATTTTATGTGATTTGTGGAGCCTTTATTTGTGGCATTTCCTTCGGAATTGGTATATGTTATGTGTTCCGTATATAGGGAGGATCCTATTGGTACCTAAAGGAAGAGTGAGTCATCACATTTGTGTGGTGGCGTATTGGTGTATGTGAGAGGACTCGCCGATGATCAGTGTGAGGGTTTGACTTTTACCTTCGGGCATGAGCATTATATATGTGTAATTTAAAGGCCTCACTTGTACTATTCCTCTCATACGGTATGTCACCTACGAGTGACATTTGGCCCATTATGTGATATGTAAGTCCTACTAAGTAGTAGTTGAGTGATGGTATTCCTATTATGTGTTTTGAAAGAATATGTAAGCGCTTACATGACATGTGATTTGATAAGATTATGATTTTGATTGATCACAGCATATCATACATATGCATTGTGTACATATATGTATTTGTATTTGATATATGAAAAACAAGTATGCTTACTGAATTTTATACTCATTATAGTTTATGGTGATTTCAAGTAAATAAGGCACATGTGTACTTAGCGGATTTGGTAACGCTTCTGTTGTTTCTTGAGTTCTCTAAGTTGTTAGGTTGCTAAGTGTTTTATTTGAGGACACGTGGGATAAGATATTTGATTTGTCCCCATTGAATAAATATTTATGTATTATTTTATTGTGTGTGATTGGATTTAGTTTAAGTTTTACCAAGTGTGGTAATTGATTGATTTTAAGTAAGAATTTGCAATGAATATATTCTGAGCTTCCGGTAACAAAGTTGCTACTGGTGACGTAGTAGAGTGTTAATCTCCGAGAAAACTCTGCGTATCTCCGGTTTACTAATTGTCCCAGTCATAATTCAATTGCTATAATTCTAAAAGAAATTTAAAATGAATGTGCTTAAAAATATTATTTAATGAATGTAAATGATATCATATGTCAGATCTTTTGAGTCTAAGACGTGACACTTACACCTCCAAAATTTTATTTTATAGGAACTTATTCACATAATAATTTTAAAGGGAATAATCTACCAAACAGTTTTAAATGGAACAAGAAGACTTATGTAGTAAGAGTATGCAGAAACTAGCCAATCAAATTAAAATGAATGAATAGAACTGAACCACTTAATTTAGTTCGATTTTGACTTGGTTGGTTTGATTTTTTATTTTTTATTTTAGAAAATTGAAAATTCAGTTCAACTTTGGTTTTGAAATTTTGAATTAAAAACCAAATCAAAACCATTTTAAAAAAATAGAAAAAATGTGATAATTTAGGAATGAAACCAAAATTGAGAACCGAACAGAACCGGATTATCAAATATCAAATGTTAGTTCAATTTAAGCACCTAAATTAAGAAGTGAACCAAATCAATTGACACCTCTTCAATTCAGTTTTCGATTGTAATTTTTTTAAATTAATTAGTCCGATTCGATTTTTGATTCAGCTAAAAAATTAAATTGATTTTACAACCCCCTACATATCAATTGATGATTTTTGTCAATTTAAATAATAAAAAATAGAAAATTCATATATTTACACTTAAAAAATATATAACAAAATGATATGTATCATTTTGTAAAAATACGAAGACATGTATTATCTGTATCTTTTTATAAAATAGCATATTTTATTTTATAATTCAATTAAAAAATATAAATCAATTATATTAAAATGCATGTCACTTTGGATTTAAATTAAAATTAACCCGTGCCACCTTATATTTGTTACAAATTTTGTTAAGAATAGATATACGAATTTATTTTTTTACTATTTAAACTAACCGAAATTGTTACCTAACAATAATATTTTATTCCCTTAAAAATTACTGGATGGATAAGAATTTTTTTTTAAATCCTTAAAAGTCTAAGTATCATTTTCCCAACTTTAAATAGACTATTTCAAATCATGTACGATTTTTTTTTTGTAATGACACAATAATATTATATCATTTAATAAGCCTACACCATGCCAAATTAGGTAATGAGTTAATCAGAAATATGTTTATTAGAGGTAGTAAATAAGTTGTGTTATGACGGGCTGACATGTTGGGTTGACCTGTAATATACGGTTTAGTGTGTCAGCACGAGCCCATCATAGGTCAGGCATAACATGGCTCATAAGCAGTATTTGTTTCTTAAATTTTATAAATATTTATAAATATTTTTTTTTACAAATATTTTAAATTTTACAAATATTTAAAATTTTAATTGTAATTATTTTAAAATTATAATTGTATAACAATTAAGATTATAATTTACATTGGATTAAAATTTTGAAATTGGTTTAAAAAATTATAATCATAGTTCACAATTTCATAATTAAAATTTTAAAATTACAATTACATAAAATAAATTACAAATACAATTCATATAATCATACATAAAAAAATAAATTACAAAAATTCAATATAAATTTTCTGAAATTTAGTTTAATGTTTAATAATTAATTGTGTTATGTTTTTTTATGTTTATTTATCTTTAGATATTTTAGATATTTTTTAAAATTTTTAATTTTAATAATTATAAATATTATAATAAAAAATATAGGTGAAAGTCCCTAATAAGAAATTTTAACCACCAGTCAACCATCAGCTAAAACTCTTACGATACTCAATTCGTCTAATCTCATCTCGTTACCATAATCTTCAACTTGAGAAGTGAGAACTTTTTCTCAATCAAGATGGGTAAGAGTTCTAAAGCAGGAGATTGATGTAATTAGGAAAGTTAGATGAGTGGAGTAGAGTTAGGGTTTGAACTGGTGAGCGATGGTCTGGTGGCTAGCTAAAGCTTTTTGAGAATTTTCATCGGTCTCTTTTGATTATAATATTTATAATTGAAAAAATTAATTTAAAAATATCTAAAAAAAAATAAATATATGAAAATAAAACAAAACAACACAAAATAATTATTATACCTCTGCATACTTTTTTTTCAACAATCTTCCTTACAAATTTGTGGCCTGCCAAGAATGTGTGCTAAGTTAGAATGTTTACAATAGGTCAAAGTTAGGTTATACATATTATAACATAATATTTTAATACGATTATTTTTTGTTTGTGTTGAACTTTTAACTATAAAATAATTGTTAAAATAAATTTTATTATATTATTACATCGTTATTGTGATATATTTTTATCGTAACTATCTTAATAATGTTGAAATTTAATATTGTTGTTGTCATTTTTGGGGTGTTAAGAGTTAATTTTATATTGATCTATAATTTAAAAATTATAATTATACAAATAAAAATAAAAAATGAGAAAATGTTATTTTTAAAAATAATTGAAATAATTTAAGAGAAATTTGTGAGTTGAGTGGAAAGAAAAATGAGAGGGTGTAGAGATACAAAGAGAATAGATTGAGTGTGTAACTGAGAATTATTTTGGGGGGAGGCGCTTTTTATATGACCGTTGATCAATAATCTTAATAATTTATTCATCAGCATTTGCATTTTTTTAAATTAAAAAAGATGGTTTATAGGCCATGCCCACAGGTACAGCCTAATGGGCCAACTGTACTAACACGGTATGATATATGTTCGTGTCGTGTTTGTGGATAATACTAAATCATAATCCAAATTTTTGTATTGTATTAGTTCAAGCACAAAAGCCTACTTTTTGTAGACTGTACCAATCCAATACAGCTTATTTATCATCTCTAGTGTTTATATTGACTCTCTCATTACCAGTACTGATCTTGCACATTAATAGAAAATAAGTCAATATTTGTAGTTTTTCTTTTTTTTTTAAAAAAAAAATTACATCAAGACTTAATTAATATTTATAATTAAATTATTTTCTAAATATGCAAAAATATATTTATTGTAACACAACCCAAAAATTCAAGCTCAAAATTAATCAAATCTTCCGTTCCAAAATTCGCAAACTTTGGTCGCTTTCTTTTCTGATTTTTGTTTATATATTATTTTTGTACAAATATTAAGCTTTGTAATGAATGACGGTGCAATTTATCTTTATAAAGTGGTCTCGAATTGAAATATGCTTCTTATATTAAAAAAAAGAGATCTCCCTAAAAAAATATCATTTCAGCCCTCCTTTTTTAAGAAGATAAAATTATTTAGTCTCCGAATAACGAATTATTCCGTGCCCAAAAAATTAAAACTGTGACTCCGCCCTTTTGTATTCGAGCGAGCAACAAGACATTCTCTCCAGCGAATCCCAGTTTCTTTTTGCTATTTTTCTCGCTTTGATAAACTGGCTCAGCCCTTTTTTGTGCAAGTGCTGTGTTAGTTTTAATTGGGCTTGGGCTTTTCTATATGCGCATTTAAAGGTGATTAATTTCATTATTCTAGGTTTGCTCTTTTTTATTTGTTTTACATAAACAAAAATATTTCACGAGGAAAAGAAGATTAAGAGATAATAAAAAAAAGCAGGGAAGTGTACTTTAGGCCACTAGCTGATTCTCAGTGCAGAAGCAAACCGTCCCGAGAGGATAAAACACTTGCTAATCAGAATATTGGCCCATTTCTAATCATAATGGGCCACTCGAAAAAATTCTATAATCATTTGCAATGATGAGGATTACACGCTTTGATAAACTTGAGGATCATACTGGGCCTTACCGATCGGTTATGTTAGTTAGCCCAGGAAAAAACTTGTCTTACCGTTAGAGACTTGGGCTTTAGACAGACGAGATGAGTCAACCAAATATATCGCTTTGATATCGTCACCGTTTCATACATGTGTCAATAAATTCAATTTTTTTAACGACGAAAGGGCAGGATCTAATCCGTCAATAATGGGGTAATATAGTAAAATAAAAAAAAAATAATCACACATGTATAATGGTTCACATTTTTTTTATTTTTACTTGAAGAAGAATCAAATTTGAGATCTCAAGTTAGTGAAAGAATGTTCTGCAACTATTTTATTTTCGAATCATTTAAGTAAGTGCGATAATAATTCACTTTTTAATTGAGGATTACAGTAAGTTGTTGATACAGTTTCATTACACTTTTTATTCGTAAAAAAAAAAAAGACCTTCTTAGTATCTTTTGTCTAATAGAAAATAAATTAGGATAATAAGATAATATATTTTTATTTAATTAAAAATAAAAGCAAATTTAATTGTTGAACAAATTTTCAAATTCATTCCTAATACAATTTCAAGCTCAGGCTCTACCTTCACATTTCTAAGAGGAGGGTTTTACCATTCCCTTCTAACCCCCCATTGTCTATCTTATTGTAAAATTTAATTTACGTGCTAAATTTGTATTAGGTTGATAATTAAACTCTACGTATCCAACACTAAAGGTCGACAACGATACCTTGATGCATTCCCTCTAGTTTGTATCGCCATTTCTTGCCATTATGCAGTAGAGACTAATCAATTATGTACCCCAATAAAGTCGGTAATTGCCGAAGTTATTTATGTTAGGCATGGGCTTGATTTGAAGATTTGGTTGCGAGAAAACAAGAAAGAAGAAGCCGGCTTTTACACAAACTGTGACACTGTGCTTCAAGTGATAATATAAGAAGTTTGATGCCCTTGATCAAACTTACATCTAAAAACTTTTACCAACTTTCACATTCTTCAAATAAGATAGTTAAAACCCAGGTATTGGTTTATTTCATTATCCAACATAACTTTGAACAACATTTCCTAGGCAATAGGTTAAAAATTACTCGACAATGACCCAATTCTAATGGCGTTTCTGGAAAGAGTGTCTTTCTGTGTAAGGCATATACTTGCCATCTTTTGCCGCTGCCGCCCATATTAGAAAATAAAATCAAAGGGTCATAAATTAGGGGGAAAAAAAGCTTGTAATCTAATATCAACATTTGGGTTTCATCCATAATCAATCAATATTAATATATAGCAGTGTTTTCACCTTGAGATTAGCATAAGACATGAGAAAATACGAACTTTAAAAAGTTATTAAAAATAGGGGCGGACCTGCATTAGGGCTTAAGGGTTATATTTTGTTAATAAATTTTTTATACTCAATAATAATTTCCTTATAATTCTACTTTCTAAAAAAATATTTTTATAATTTAATCCCTTTAAAATTTCAACTTGACACTAAAATTTCCCACAAAATTAAACTCTAATCGAATATTTTTTTTAAATTTGACACTTGAGCCATTTTTAAGTTCTTTCCAACCCTTCCTCAAAGGGCACACATGGCGTAAGTGATGCTAAACCCTAAAGGCGTCAGCTAATGATGTAATTTACATAACAAGTGGAACAATTTTGCTGATCAATACATCATTAATAACTCTTAAAAAGTGATACAATTTCCACCGTATTTGACTGCCTCCTGGCTTGACCAAAAAGACTCAAAAAGAGAAAAAGGGGGCAAAATATGGCCATGGAGGTAAGCCACCAGGACGTTTAGTTTATGTTGAGAAATTAAAAGGGTCAGCTCAGTTTAAGCAAGTTTCATGAAACGGACCATTCACACGGTTCAAATTCAATTTTGGTTTGAAGAAAGAAGAAGAAGAAAAATAGAAGATTCAAATACATCTATTTGGGATTAATTTAATCACCTCTTGTACCTCATGATTGAGCAAGAACAATAGAAAAATGCCCACCATGTCAATAACATGCTGCTCTTTTGCATTATTTTAAAGGAAAAAAAACGCCTTCAACTTCACAAAACAAAAACAAATAAATAAATATATAAAAATTAAAAAACAATAATATCCCGTTTTAATGATTTATATGGCACCGTGGCGCACCACCGTAGATCATGATTACGTTTGGCCATACGCACAGAGTCGGTTCCGACACAAATCTCCATTTGTTATTGGAACATTCAAACAGAAACACGTGTTTCAAACTTATTGGTTCTACTGCCAAATGTATTTTACGTCAGATGCTGCGTATTGTTATTATTATTATTATTATTTTGCAACGACAACTGGGTTTCTGCCACGTGGTGAAGTACGAGCTTACGTGTCATTTGTGTAACTTTTTGCTTCCATGTGGAGGAGATTGTTTAGCTGTAAGGATTAGAACAAAGCACACATCGGACTGAGTCACGGCTCTTCGGCTCGCCAATGGCCGTTTATTATAACTCGGCCTTAACCCTGGATGACAAGGTGCTTTATCCATTCCACGTCAGATTAAAAAAGATCATCCATTCCAAGTAGCAGTTTTTTGGGAAATAAATCCAAGTAATCTAGGATTAATATACAACATATGTAACATATGAAAATACAATTACAATGATTGATAATTTCTGCCCACGCGCCGCATACGAAAGGAACCTTCCGTTTAAATAGCAATGTAATATGGTTGAAATTTAAAAGCCAGATGATTTTTTTTTAAAAAAAATAGAACAAATTATGCAAACGTGAAGAAAGTAACTACTTACCTCTTGTCAAACATAATGCTTGAACATTTTTTTTTTAAAATGTTTTAACAAACTATCCTGAATTATATATATATAATTTGAATATTATATAATTCTTCTAGAACTAGTATTTTTCTACCCAAAATTTCTACAAGTAAAATGGGTATTCGATGGAACTCAAATCTTATGAATGGATCTATGTTCAAGTGCTTACTGAGATATGTTTGTTAATTGGGATGATTTAATTCAATTTCATAGACAACGTTGTAGAATTTCCACTAATGCAATTATTTTATTTGAATTAATGAATAATATTATATATTTAAAATTATAATTTTAATTTTAATAAATATAAATTCTAAAATTATTTATCATATAATTTTATCATTTAAATATTTAACAAATTTTTTATCTAAGATATAATTTATAATATTATTTTTACATAAAGTCTCATTTTTCTTGTTCATCCAAACCTTTTACAAAAGTTGCCAAATTATAATTAATTAAATTCCTCGTCTTTCACCCCAGAAAAAATTGTGAGAACCTTCGGGCAAAAATTTCGGAGGTGAAATCCATTTTCACACGAGAAAACGACATGAATGTTTTATTAGTAATTGGAAATAATTTCTAAACGGTATCGTATACGCACTCAAGACCGGGCGCGTGGTGAACTGGGAGAGAGAAAAAAAATCTGCGGCACTTGAACTGTTCATGTGCGTCGTTGCCTCGTTGGTGTCTTATAAAAATCTGCTTTCTCTCTCTTGGGGGTGTCTATAAAGTTAGAGACAACACAACACCAACTTCGATATCTCGTCCCCCTCCCAACAAATTCCATTAAACAAATATAACTCTGTTTCATTTGCTTATATTCTCTTACTCGATCTGCCTCTTCTCAGCATCATTCTATTTCAAATGGAAGAACCTTATAACCCAAACGCAGTCTCCGGAGCCGATCTCGTCGTTCATTCCCCTGCCTCGAAAGAAAATGATCTCGTCTTTTACGAACCTGACGTTCAAATCCTCACCTCCGGCGGCCTTCGCATCCCGGCGCACGCCAGCATTCTGGTACTTGAAATGATTTCCTTGTAGCTTTTTACAGATTCGGCAACTTAAAAGCTGATTTGCCTCACTGCTACTATCGCAAAAGGAAGAAGCAAAGAAAAAAAAAACGTTTTGTTACATTGTTGTTTGATGATGATGATGTTTTTTTTCATATGGGTAAATTCGTCATTTTGACGCCATTGATGTAGTGCCATTTCTGAGTTTAAAGATCTAATTTTGATGTTTTTGTTGGTGTTAAAAAAAAATACAGGGGTCTGCGTCTCCGGTGCTGGAAAATGTCATAGACCGGCCAAGTAAGCACCGGAGTTCCGAGAGACTCATTCCCATTCTCGGTGTTCCATGCGGTGCCGTTTCCGCGTTTGTTGGCTTCCTCTACACGTCCAGGTAATTACCTAGCTGTGTCCGCCGTTCATGTCATTTTTTTTATTCCACGTGCGTTTGATCCGACGGCTATAAACACTTTGGTCCGATTAGACCGTGTTTCGACTTTTGAGATTCTTTACTTAAAAGTTGGAGAATATATTAGGACCAGCCTTTGAATTCCACGTGGCCATTTCAAAACTAGTTACGCTGGTCGGATAAGTAAACTAAATGTCTAACACTAAAAACTGGAGCCAGTTTGTCCGAAAACAATCGGATCTCTGTTTAGATTAGTTCAGGATCAGATTTATAATTTTTTTTTGCGAGATGACTGAACTGTCCCTGGATCAGGTGCACGGAGGAGCAGATGGAGAAGTACGGGATCCACCTGCTGGCGTTGTCACACGTGTACTTGGTCCCACAGCTGAAGCAGAGATGCACCAGGGGATTGGGCGAACGGCTGACGATTGAGAATGTGGTGGACGTGCTTCAGCTGGCGAGACTCTGCGATGCACCGGATCTTTACCTCAGGTGCATGAAGTTGGTGGCCAGCCGTTTCAAGGCTGTTGAAAAGACTGAAGGATGGACATTCTTGCAAAACCATGATCCTTGGCTCGAGCTCCAGATTCTTCAGTTCATGGATGAAGCTGAATCGGTAAATTATTATTACTAGTTAATAGTTAATTAGTTGTTAATTCTTAAATCAATATTTCATTAATTAAAAAATGGGATTACAGAGAATAAAGAGGACAAGAAGGCATAGGCAAGAGCAGAGCCTGTATCTGCAACTAAGCGAGGCGATGGATTGCTTGGAGCACATATGCACCGAAGGTTGCACCAGCGTGGGGCCTTATGACGTGGAGCCCACCAGGAAGAAGGGCCCATGCAGCAAGTTCGCCACGTGTCAAGGCCTGCAGCTCTTGATCAGGCACTTTGCTACTTGTAAGACGAGGGTTAATGGAGGGTGCTTACGCTGCAAGCGCATGTGGCAGCTTCTTAGACTTCACTCATCAATCTGTGAACAATCTGATTCTTGCAAAGTGCCCCTTTGCAGGTAACTAACTAGTTATGGTCAAATTCGCATAGTTCATATTTTGTTTAATAGTTCATTACTAGGAACTTAAGATTTCAATTTAAGTACATGTTGTTTGAACATCAATGGGTTAGGAGTCGAAGTTAGATATCAATTATAAAAAAGCAAATAGTGGTCCATCGACCATCCAAGTCCAACTGATATTTAGGGGAACTGACCAGAAAAGGTCTTGGAATAATTCTGTCAGATCTTATCTTTAATTTGGCTGCCTCTGGGCTTGGAAGTATCTGAATCAGAAAATAATTGGACTGGACCCCCCTGCCAGCTAAAACTTGGCCTGCCTATTTCACAATGCTTTGCATGAAAAATCTTTAGTCTTCGCCACATAAGTTCAAGGTCGCCGTTAAAGATTAGTGCTCTGCCAAGTGCCAAACTCCTGGTGTTCTTAAAAGTGGCAGGTGGCGTATGACAATTACTTAACTATCACTTCCAAACTTTTTATCATAGTAGGTTGATTATGGCTGTTATTCTTTTTGGACACCAAATGAAATTCAATCAAAAAATCACCAATATTGTGTATCCATCAGATTTTGACGGGGAAGGAATGGACTTGCATCAGGAATGGCATAAACAGCCAAATAATTAGGCCTCCTTCAAAGTGATGATCTTTTTTGCAAAAGCTTTAGTTTCTATCATGTTTTTGTTTGGCCTAAAAGATAAAATATCTACCCAGTTTTTAATCAACTTTCAACATAGAACTTGTTGGCTCTTTCCCCATTGTTGGGATTAGAGAAAGATATGATAGCTATGTCTCACCTTGTACTCGTCCTCTTGCAAATATTTCAAGTAAACAGATTCTCATTTTGCATTTCCTTTTCCAGTGCAATAGTGTCAGTGGAAAATCAATTACTAAAATTGTGGTTTTGGGGTGTGACAGGCAATTCAAATTGAGAGCACAGCAAGACAAGAAAGGTGATGATGCCCGGTGGAGGCTTCTGGTGAGGAAAGTTGTATCTGCCAAGGCCCTTTCTTCCCTGTCTCTGCACAAGAGGAAAAGAATAGAGGAATCACGGGGACTAATGGGCGATTATGGCGTCAGGAACTTTAGATTATGATCGGCTGTTGTTGTAGAAAGATATTAGTACGAACTGAGAGTCACTGCAATGTTTCAGTTTCTTTTCTTGATGCAAAATTAGTGTCTGGAGTTATTTCCTTTGTAAATGAGAGTTGAGTGTTTTTGTTTAGATTTAGTTTTCGGTATCATCCAAACCCTATGAATTGAAAATGGGGCAGAGTTGATAAGTTTGTATGCCAAGATATAATATAAATGGAGTGGTTGCTTGTGCTTTTAAATCTCGATCTCTCAATTTATACATACAATTAGCTGCTCATTTCTTTTTGTTTTGATTTGCCTTTTAATACTTTTGACATCTTAATCAATCTACAAGTTGTCACACCTGAATATATAAACCCAACTGTTCTCAAAACTAAGATTAATAATATTAGCGAAACAGTTGGGCCAAATGGAGCCTCCATATGCCAAAAAATATAATAAATAAATAAATAAAATGAAATGGGAATCTCCATGGAAAAAGGGAATTAGGCACAATTATGAAAAAGTTCTACCCAACTCACTCGTTCAGTCCTTTTTGTCTATTTTGTGTGATTGGTTTTTGAAGCGCTACATCTTTCTAAAAGTGAGCTCTTCTTGCACTGGCTGTAGGAGATCAAGAAGAATGCTAATTACGAAATAATAAGCTTTTAGCCTCAGAATATCGATTCATTATTTAGCCCCTTGGGCAGTCGGTTGATCCCGAATGTGAAAGGTATATCACGACTACCCAAATTTGAATAAAAATAAAGGATAATAATTAGTGTAATCCCATCTAAATTTTTATATATATATATAATTTAATAAATTATATAATTTTTGAATACGTAATAATATTTTATAATATATTATAAATTATAAAAATTTATAAATTTATTAAATAGTAACATATAATAATATTACTTATCATTTAAATTACGTAATTTATTATATATTATAAATTATTTTTTATATGAAAGTGAAAATTTGCCAAACACGTAATTGATTGAGGTAAAAACCTTCACCACTGTAGGAAAAAAAAAAGAAGGCTCCGGTCAAATCTTTTTGTTTGACATTTTCCTCTGTCTCGATGGTCAGCTGGAAAATGTTTGTTTGAGTACACACCTTCCTAAGTTGTGTCAAAGTATGAACATTTCTCTTCTTTCAATTTTTCCATTTGTTTTCTCCAGCACTCAACAGGAGTGAGTCTCTTCTCTTGGCAGTAAATCCAAAGGCAAATTGAAAACCAGGTTCTTAATGTTCCCTTACTGACATGTACCCTTTTCCTTTGGCAATCCTGGAATTTTAAATAAACCAAACCCTCACATACAATACTTTTTACTGTTTTTTTCATTTAAACGTGTTAATGTTTTAATTCTTATAATTTATTTTAAAAATATAAGAAAAATATTATGAGTATATTTAATATATTCCTCATACAATTCCTCTCTTTTAATTTTTTTTATTGATTCTTTAATCTCTTTACATAATAAATAATATCTAATTCTTTGTTGAACTTATATTATTAATTTTTATTCAATTTAAATTTTATATTTAATAAAATAAATTCTACAAAAAAAAATTACTAATTTAAAATTCTCATAAATTAATTTAAATTTTTAAAAATAAATTTAGTTTAATTCAAAGTGCCACGATTGAAGATGAAGGAACAAAAAGTTCAAAAAAGAAAAGTTGAAGGAACAAATACTTTAAATGAAAATTTTATTGTCGGTTCTCAAATGATAGAATATGCAGTAGCCTCTTTATTGTTTTACTAAAAATATTCTTTTCCTTTTCCTTTATAGGAGGGTTTGAAAACAAAGGTGGTGAGGATTGTTAACACCTCGAAAACGTGCTAACTGTCCAACCGCCGCCTGAAAAACATTGGCCACCAAAAATGGCGGTGGGAAGAAAATATTAAACAAAATAAAATCTAGAATTGTGTGGCATAATTTTTTTTAGATAAACAAATAATATTATTACTAAAACCAATATACAAAAATTAAATGTTCTCAAATAAACCATTACAAACTCATTAAAAGAATTAGTAAAATCACAACCTGTCTACTAATTGATCAATTTTTACCTATTTATAATATTTAAGTATTTAAATTATACAATTTCTTTAACATTATAAAATACACAGAAGGATTTTTATAATTGAACATCAATTTATTACACTCTTTTTAAATAAAGTATATGGAAGCCTGATTTTGTTAAATAAAATTTTATCTTGAACTTTTTTATTAAAAAAAAAGACCTCAAGTGAGTCTCGATTGATTTGACTTGCTCGAAGGATTGTGTGGCATAATGATGTTACTGCAATAGTGCAATCAACCCCCATTATATATATATATATATATACATTGAAAATTAGTATATATTATCAGTAACATGAGATTCAACTTAGGCATACATTTGATTTGACCTAAATTTTGCAGTAAAAAAGTGGCATTAGTTACTGCAACTGAGTGAAGGTTTGTTTCATGCGCAATAATCTCTGGCAGTCAACTGTGATTGCATATGTGCTTTTTGTATCAGTCGGGATGCAGCATGCGTAAAAAGAAGAAATGCATTGTTTCATATAATAGCCCCCTGTGTTGCTATCAGCTATCAGCTATCATCAAGATGAGTACTGGTCTCTCGTGGTCTGGTAAAAGGTTTGGTTTATGGCAACAAAGTGGTGGTAACTGTGACGCTTCAATGTTTGCCTTGGAGTGAAATGCAGGGGGCACGAAGAATCCCTCTTGGCCCTACTGACACTGAGAGATCCACCCACCATTTTTTCTATGCAAAGTTTGCTTTATCTTCATTTGTTCCAAAAGGCCTTTTCGCAGTGGGCTTTGATTGTTAGAAAATGAAAATTTAAGAGGTTCTATAGCATCATCATGGCTTTTCAAGCTTTTTGTTCGCAGTCGCAGAAAGAAGAAAGAAAAAAGGAAAAATAATTCTTCAATGGCTGGAACCCGAAGGCCCACTCATCACTATGTAATAGGAACCATATCCTGGTGCGAGCGAACTTGAACTTCAGATTTTTAATTTCGTCTAAAAAATCCTACTAATTAAACTAACTGATACCCACCAATTACTTAGTTTTGTTAAGCCGTAAATTTATCATAGTATTTAATTGTGTTGAGTGAGTTGTTTCTTTTTATTGACTAAAATGATTTATACTTAAGTTTTATAAATAGAATAGTTATTCCACTTATTAATTTAATTTTTTATATTAATTATTTAGATTTTAGATTTTTTCTTATAAGTTTAACGTCTCAATAAGTGGTATTAAATTTAGATTGTAATAGTCGAAATATGAATAAACTCACTATTAAATAAAAAAATTGACAAATATTTAATTCAAAGAGGATTGTTGAGTGAGTTGAATCTCTACATTACTTAAAAAAAATATTCATACTTAAGTTTATATGTATGATGGTTACTTTATCCATTAACCTAATCTTTTTAAGTTGGTAAAAATTTTGTTTGAGATGGAGATTGTTAAGTGAGTTGGTTCTCTTATATTGGTTGAAAAAAAAATTTGATATTTGAGTTTATAAGTAATATGGTCACTCCACCAACTAAGTTAATATTTTAGGTTAGACACTTAAAAAAAAAAAGTTAATTTTTTGAATTAAACACTTAGATCATAAGTCTTATTTTATAAACTCAAGATCCCCTGACAAGTGGTAAATTATAAAAGAAAATAAAGTGATTTATAATGGGAAAGTTTATGATTCTGATGACTCAAAATATTAATATTGTGAGAGTAAGTTATTCATTAATTGTGGGGGTAGATGTATCTCTTATGTGAGGGTAGGTCTCTATGCTATAGAGTAAATGTAATAATTATTTATGAAATAATTCTCTTATGGATTAGTTTATTTTTTCAATAAAAAAAGTAATAAATTTAAATAAATCATAATTATTATATTTTATTTCTATTTAATATTTCAGCAATCACTCTGATTTTATATTAAGAGTTATGTATTATAATATTATTGATTGAATCAATAATATTACTCTTAAAAGTAAAAAGAAAAAAGTGCATAGACATTCTTTTGAGCATAGAATGTAAGGGAATGGACCCTTTTGCAAATTGGAAAGCAAAATGCTAGTAAAGAAGGCGATAAGCATGGATATCAAAATCATAATTAAATTTAACTAATTACAAATTAAAAGCGAAGAAGAAGAAGAAAATTAGCATAAATTTAAAAGAAAATAGAGATCTTATCCATCATTTGGACCCTACATCTCAGCTAACAAATCCCTTGATTTTGTACACGCAATTGATGATATTTGATGACAACGAAACATGGAAAAAGTAAAATATAGTAGGACCCTTTTTCAAGTATGGCTTTTTTTTTAATGCTTAAATAAAAATAAGTTGGAACTTTTTCAGAATTTGTTTATGTTATGATGACAATCATATGCGATTGCCCATAAGATTGATATGAACATTGACCACGCAATAATCTGAAATTTTTTCACATTAATAATTAATGAACTTAGTTGTTGGACCTTGATTGTAACGCAAGAAAAAACAAGAGAGAAAAAAAAAAACAATCAAGAAACTATTAAGTATTAACAGATAAAACTTGGGAGTTACATTTCCCCATCAAGAAGAAGTGAAATAATATTAAAAAATGACGATTGTGTTTCGCTGTTGACCGGCCTAATCGATATACAAAAATTCAAGAACGACCTTATACTTTTGCTTCGGTTAAAGCCCATATAATAAGAGGCCCATTTAAGGGTCCATATTTAGTTCTTCATAAAGCCCTTTTTCTTCATGGGATGGAATACAAATCCATAAAAGTATGCTTTTTAAAAGCCCAAGCCCATACCAATTGAAAGATTAGCCCCCAAAAATTGCTAAATTAAGAAGTGAAAATTAATCATTAATTTTCTTCTTTTTGTGGATAAATATTAGAGCTAACAAGTGTCAAGACTCAAACCCAGCATTAGTTGATAAGATACACTCGGCTCCTATTACACCACGCCTTTTTTTTTTTAAAATAAATTTTAAATATTAATATTATATCAAATTATTAACTGAAATCTTGTATCACTTACATATTTACATACAATTAAATTTACATCTCTATAACAGGAGAATAATACACTCTAATTAAATTTTTTTATAACATTTACATTGATTTAAACTTTAATTAAAATTTAAAATTTTAATTTCAATTAAAGAATGCACAATCTTTATCGAACAAGTCAAATAGTTGAGTGCATATGCCATCATATTTTTAAATAGAAAAATAATTAATCTAAATAGTTTTTTTTTTTTAAAAGACTGCAAGAGACCAAAATGAAACCCCATTCATAAATGGGGTGATGGAGGAGCACGTTACCGGACTATAATGACGTGTACAGATTAATCTTTAATAATTAATTTGAGTAATTTTTTAAAAATAAAAATAGTTGAGTCATGGTAATATTAATAAAAAAAACTTAGGCAAGACGGTTGTGATACGATCATGTAGTAAATTTTTACTACATATTTTTAATATGATTCTATCATTTCAAGATATTTTATTTGAACAAGTGTTCTGTTGGTCTTATTTAAATTAATTCTTTAATAAAATAATGTTATATTTATATTTCAATTGAGGTGATATTTTATGTGTATATTAAGTATTAAAATTATATAATTACTTGTTAATTAATTAAAATATAAATTTTATATCCACGGCATATTGTATGTGAGCACCTTTATGAGTTAGATTCACTGCCCCGTATCAGGTCTGTACTATAATAGAAACTATATAATAAAATAATACATAAATATCGAAAATGCATTTCTCTTCCTCGTTGAAACTTTGAACGTACTCACGAGGTCTTTGGAGAGAGTAATATGGCCGCCGTTGGGGAGAACAACACTGGCAACCCTGCTCTGGCCCCGGATCTGGACCAGCCGGATAATCCGAGTCACGAGATCGCGCAATTCGGAGCCGGGTGCTTCTGGGGAGTGGAGCTGACCTTTCAGCGCGTGGTGGGTGTTGTCAAGACCGAAGTCGGGTATTCTCAGGGCCACGTCCCGGATCCGAACTACAGACTCGTATGCTCCGGAACCACCAACCATGTCGAGGTGGTTCGGGTCCAGTTTGACCCGCAAGTTTGCCCCTACAGCAATCTCCTCTCCCTCTTCTGGGCCCGCCATGATCCCACCACCCTCAATCGCCAGGCAAGTTTTGTCCCTGTATCAGTTGTTGAATATGTGAAAAGCTTTTTGTTTAATGAAACGAGGGTTTTGATTTTGGCAGGGTGGCGATGTGGGAGGGCAATATAGGTCAGGGATATACTATTACAACGAGAACCAGGCTCGTTTAGCCAGAGAGTCATCGGAAGCTAAGCAATTGGAGCTTAAGGATAGTAAGATTGTGACTGAAATTCTTCCCGCAAAGAGATTCTACAGAGCAGAGGAGTACCATCAGCAGTATTTGGAAAAGGGTGGCCGCAATGGCTTGAAACAGTCTGCTGAAAAGGATTGCAATGATCCCATCAGATGCTATGGTTGATAACAGAAGTATCGTATATGATTATGATATGACTCAAGTTTCAACATTAATGTCTACTTCTATAGGTAATAATGGACTGTGTTATGCTTAATTTGTCTGTCATGCTCTGCTTTCTGCATATAAATGTTCCAAATATAATTTAATTTCCAATAAATTTGTTGTGGATGGCTGGCAATCTTATATCAAAGAAGGGCCTTGAGTGACTGAACTGAAAAGTGCTAGCAATAATATTTGCAAATGTTTGTTTTATTTCCATTTGTCACAACATTATTCAATCATGAATCAGAAAAGGCATAAAAACAGGCAGTAACTTTCACACAAGAAATAACAGCTGAGCTGCAGAGCAGAGCTAAAGACATTAGTGTAATATTGCTTGCTTAGAGTTCATCCTTGGGAGAATGTGAAGGTCTTGTAGGATTGGATGAGGATCTCTTGATTGGGTATGAAGCCTCCATAGCGATACCACAAAGTCCCTCGTTGTCGGAGACGCTGCGCTGCATTCTAATGTAGCCCTTCTCTCCCCATTCAGGTCCCCAGGAGTTCCTCACTATCCAGTACTTAGTTCCATCAAGTGTTGTTCCGTAGCCCACAACTGCAACCCCGTGATTCAACTCTGTGCCACATTCTCCTGTAAATACACCCTGCAACCAAATTCAACCCAATCAGACAGACAGATTATCTGTTAGTTCTTCATATATCAGGAGCGTTTGTTTACTTATTGCCAAAGCAATTTCAATTGTAAAATCGTTTGGGTTTTGGAAAAGGGCAAATAGTTAAGAAGAAGAATTGAATGATTGTTCTTTTTCAGGACATTGGCCAGTCATTATTCTAAACTCAATCAGGGTTTACCTCTGAATAGAACTGGAAATCTGAACTTCCAGCATCTATGGCCACGGATACAGGTTGGTTTGCCACTGCTTTGAGCAGAGCGTCCTCATCATTAGCAGGTACATTCTCATGCCCATCAATTGATACTGCTGGAGAATTTTCCTGCAAAATCAATCAGATAGTCTCTCATAATTACACTACCAGAATGAAGTAATAGACCGACTTGAATTAAAACGAAAATCAGATTCGATATTGATACCTTTGAAACATCACAACTTCCATCATCAGCTTCGTAAGGGTAATTAGCCTCTGTTGTTACACCTCCCTTTTTTGTGATGAACTCGAAGGCCAATTCCATTAGCCCTCCATTACATCCTTGGTTTTGCTCAGTGTCACAATTGATCAACTCTTGCTCAGACAAAGATACTAGCTTATTCGTCTTAATGTGATTAATCCCCTCAACTGCTGCAATTGTTGAAAATGCCCAGCAGCTACCTGTACCAAATCAAAGAAGAAAATAGAATTAAACTAAAAGCTACAAAGCAGACGTTCTGTCGCTCTCTGTTAAGACTAATTGTCACTTTGGCAGCAATGTGAAAGTAACGATCCTTACCACATTGGCCTTGGTCCTTCACAGGGGTCACGGACCCTTTCTTCCTCCAATCAATGGAGGGCGGGACTCTCTCTACCTTCTCGTACATGAAGCTCCCGTTTCCACGTGGCCCTCGGAACATCCTGTGATGCTTGATCTTTGAGCCAGCGTAAGTGCTTTTAAATTCATGATTTGTCATGTCTGCAAATTTGTTCAACTTCAACTTGTAAGGCTTGTCTATCTTGTTAGTGTTGTGAACATGCATAACATTTTGCTTGAACACATTGAAGCGCTTATGCTTGTCATCAAGACTCCTAGAAACCGTGTGATGGCTCCTCCACCTCTCATATAAATCCCACAAACTTTCCTCGGTCTCCAATTCCTTCTCATGGAAATCGAAACACTCAGCGAGCCCGAGAACCAGAGCCAGTGAAAGAGCAGCTAAGAAAACCACCTTCATTTTCTGTCCTTTAGTATGATTCAACACAAGATAATGGGAATTAGAAGACCTCAAGAACTGCTTTATATAGAGAAAAGAAAGAAGAAGAAGATAAGAGATAATGATGAAAATGCGGAACAAAACAAGAGATGATGGATGAAGAAGTTACAGGTTTCTTATGGGAATGAACAATCTACAATAATGGAAAAGGATATAAAAATGGGGTTTGAGAGTATGGAGAATAAGCCGAGTGGATTTGTTTCACATGACCAAGCAATTCCCTATTATATAAGTCAGTAATTGGTTTACTACTTCCAGTGAAAAGCTGAAAGATGAGAAGCAGCTTTTATAAATCAGTTAGGTCTTAACATAGAAAAATTGTATTAACTAGGGACTCATCTTTGCATGCCAAAACACTTTATCACGTAAAGATATGTAAGAGATATAGGAAAAAAATGAAAGGTGACGATTGATGAGCATGGGTTTGTCCATTGAAGCTTTGAGCCACGATGTTTATGCAAGTGGGAAAATAAAGTGCTTGTAAGTTTGTTAACTGCTTTTGTGGCCGGCTAGTGGCTAGCTTTAACTGAAACCCAAGTGCTTTTACCTTGAAAATTGGGTGTTCGAATTGGAAGGCAAAAAAGTTTTAGACCCATAAAGGGTTTTGAGTGAAAAAAACTACACAGGTGATTCTATTATTATACAAATTTGATTGGATTCACTTTTATCCCACTCTGAAAAGAAAAAGGAAATGCCATTATTGGTCCTTAACCGAGTATGCCAACAATTTTCTTCTTTCTTAGTGAAAAACTGAAAAGAAGAATCTGCCCTTCGTGTTAAGACAGACTGATTTTGCTGAAGAACTCAAATAATGTAAAACATAGTTATTATTTTGCATCACAAGTCCAGGTTTATGAATTAACGAAAGAAGCAAAACCTTTGTTTGATTTAATTATGTAAAATGCTATCAAATGGCTAACAAAAATGCAAATGCCAAGGAGAAAAAGAATATGTTACTGAATAGTCAACGTGTTGTTGCTTGTTGGACTCCTCAAGCGTAATAGGTCGGGGAGTAATCACTTATACGTTAGAACACACGACGAAGAGAAGAGCGAGCCAATTTCAGCCAAATTTTTTTTCACAAATTTTCAAACAGTAATGATCTCTCAATGGAAACAATTGCTTACCCTTTAAGCAGAGTATGCGATTGCCATGTCCATGTGTTAGCTCTATTATGCTGGCGTGCATTCATCGTCAACAAATTTTGTTTTGTAAATGCATCAAGAGTTCGTTCAAGCGGCTTCCAAATTTTTAATCATCCAAATACACGTAATTGATTATGCTTCATATCTAGAAAATTTTCAATACTCTCATGGCTTGAAACACATGATGAGAAGCTGAGTGTCTGGCTACTAAGATATAGCAGCCCTATTTTATAATGTAATTTCATTCTGTCAAGTAACAACAATTTGCTCCTATTACTAGCAACAAATGCGGAATTTGCTAATTGGGGTAGTTTTCGACACGCAAAATCCTCTATCGGTCTTAGTTGGTAAAATTGTTAATTGTGCATATGGACAAAGTTATTAGGTTCTCGACTTTGATTTTGGAATTCTGATGTAGGCTTTTGATCTTTCCGCAACTAACAGATCTGCAACTGTTTTCTGATCCTATTTCACCAACTCCAATCTTGCAACCCGACTTCGAAACATACATTGTTTTGAAGTAAAATGATATATTGTAATGGTGATTGATTACTTTACAGATTGATGGGTACTGTTTAAATGACTGCTGCTTAATATTTGCGTGGAGCTTATCCCATAGAGAGAACTCTTCGGGATAAATGATGTGTCCTAAACGAGACCCACACCATTTATCCCCTACCATTTTTTTTATGGCAAACATGGATTGGATAAGAACATGCAACAAGTAGCACAAATTTCTTCTTAAACTTTTTGACTTCATAAAAAATCCCGAATTCTTTGATGAGCATTATGCTTGATGTGATGATCCACAAGAAGCAAACAGCTGAAACCGTAAATACTTTCAGACCTTATGTCAAAGTAATTCTAATTCCATATGCTAGAAATTCAATTGCTATCCCAAACTAATCTTATGAAACTAACAAACCAAAATAGATAGCTAACGCATGCCATGAAATCACATTAGTAGTCTAGTGATAGTTCATCTTCCTTCTCTCATATAAAGTATTAGTAAAGTAGTTGTATAATGTAGATGTTTGGGTAGTGAAGGCATACAATTTCTCATTCCAAAGCATTGAAACAAAATGGAGCCTATCAAGATTCAAACGAGTCACTAAGGTCTTTCACTTTCACCATATGAAGAACTATCTGCGTTTGACAGAATATTCATATCGACGCCATATTTCTTTAAATTTAGAAAAACCAATCATGGATGCACCAGAGGTAATATGATATCCTCCCGTTGCCCAAGCACTGGCTTTACGGTAACAACGGACTGCCAGAGTGTTGTCCGGCATCTCCACAATTGTTCGCTATTACCAAACCAAAATAGCCCGGTACTCAAATACATACGACTAAAGAGCAATTATCGATAATAATAAAAGTATTATGATACTAACATAGAACAATATAAACATTGGTGACAGAAGATTGAATAAGCTTAATTACAGAATGCATTCAACAAATCAAGAAACAAACAAATTTTTTGTATCAGGTAAAAGAATAACTTGTGACTTACCAACCTATCTGTCCATTTATGCAGACAATCCCAACTTTTTCCTTGAATAACTAATAATCTTGTTTTACGCATAAATGAAATGTCATGTAGTGTGCCGATGGCTGTCGATAAGTTAGAAACCAGAATCGTTCTTTCCACTTTGATGTTTAACTTACAGTGTGTATAATAGACCTATTATGTCCAAACACAAACTACTCCATTTTTGTCAGCAGAGGCCAGTGGTCTTCCTAGTCCACTCCACGAACAACTCAGGACAGGAGCAGTGTGTTCTTTCAAAGAGCTTACTATATCAGCTTTGGATATTGACCAGATATATACAGATCCATCAGCTGAGCCAGCAGCAACATAGTTCTCATCTGGACTTATACAGGACCGGCTCCAATTAGATGCCACTCTGTTTCCGGTTGCTCTAAGTGTGCAACAAACTTCTAGAGACCTAATATCAAATAAATTGTGCATATTGTCTCGCCCACTAGTCAGAATTACATTTCCACTTCGAGACAGCGAGATGGATGTAACTGCTGCAAGTGAATGAGCAGCAACTTCACTAAGTAGCTTTCCAGTCTGAATTTCCCACAAACGCAGATTCCCATCAACATGACCGGAAAATATGGTCTGTGCATCCATGCCAAAGGCGAGAGCATTACAGTTACTGTGAAAAATAATTGTGTTAACACAATAACCTTTCTGCAAATCCCACACTTTTATGGTACGATCATAAGCTGCACTTGCAACATATCGGCTCGAAATTTTGCTTACATCTACAGCACACACTTTATCTACATGACCTGTGAGAGTATGACGGATTCGCCCTGAGTTGACATCCCAAACATATAAGTTGTTTGAGCTACTTGCAGCAATTACAGATCTATTATCATGGGTAATAGAAAGATCAAGAACAGAGCCAAGGCAACCGTAAAGGGTTTTACTTAGTGATCCAGTGTTTGTATCCCACATTTTAATTGACCTGTCCTGTCCCCCACTAATCAATCTGCCAGAGTTGTACTCAAACAATATGGACGCACACCCACCTTCATGGGCATTGATCTTGTGCTTGCATGTAGAGGGAATAACTGACTCTGCAAAGTACTCAGCACCTTCTTCACTTCGGCGAACCACACCATCTACCTGCTGCCGAGCAAGTTTCTCTAATCCACTGGCCTTGAGCCGCTCAATCATATCGTCATATAGTGCATTTGCCTTGAAAGAAATTCAAGTTGAAAAAGATGAACTATATGAATTATAAAGGGAAAAAAAAAAGATTTTAGATCTGTACTCCTACAGAAGAAAGGGATAAAAATCAGTCTCAAAGAGAAGTTGACATAGCTAAAAAAGGTAGCCTCATGGCTCTGGCAAGCAATGCACAACTAGACCAAGAAGTAATCACAAATAAAGCTTACCAATCCTTTCCAACATCAGAACTCAAGACTGATCACTATATTCGTAAGTCGTAACAGATTATAATAAATACAAAAGTAAAATTTCTCACATGCAAGTTTGGCAGACAAAAAGAGTGTCTCTATATATCTCCACATGATGGCTAAGTACAGGTCTCAGTCTAGTACATGAATATATGACACAAATATGACCATCAAAGCAAAATTCCATGTTCACATTTCAACTAAGAAAAGAACTCAGGTTACCTCATTAAGTCGTTCAGCATCCTGCATCTTTTGCAACATCCATCGATCAACTAACATTTTATTTTCAGCCTCAGCATTTTTAGCTTTCATAGTCATCTCTTCTAGCTGTGATCTGATTTGTTGGTTCTCACTCACGACCAATTCCAAAGCTTTGATCTTTTCTTCCAAGTCTGCCTTCAACTGAGAACATTTGTCTCTGCAATGCATAATTAATATTGATCTCACAAACATTCACCTCCCAAGTATGCAAAGACACATTTATTGAGTAAAAAAACACACAACCTTATTTGCGACAACTCCTCTTGTAGAGAAGTAATTAACGATTCTTTCTCTTGTAACAAAACTTTTGTAGCTCTGGTCTCGGCAACTTCAACCACAAGCTGCTCGGACAACCGAGATTGAGCTTTGTAACACTGCTGAAGCTCAGTTTCCAGATTTTCAGCTTTCTCTTTCCATTCAGATCCCTTCAATGCATAATACACACTCTTAAATAACAAATTAACAATCAATCAATAAAACAAGATCAAAACAGAGTCAAAAATAGAATGGTAGTTAGTGACTTGACTAAACATAATTGAACTGAAATCAGAGACAAAGAAAAATGTTATTTATATAATAGCAGACCTGATGAATAATAGGCCTAGAAAGAGCGATTACAGCAGGAGCATGAGCACCTTCTTCCACCAAATGCCGTTTCCGCAACGCCTTCAAAGCGTGCTTTATAGCTTCCCTCGCAATTTCTTCTTCTTGGGACCTGTAATTAGAAATTATCATTCTTTATTCTTCAAAAGTATCATCATGGTTAATGATTCAACTGACTCTATAATAAATAAATATCCATACACTAATTACTATAGTTGCGTTCAACTAAAATAGCTCGAGACTGAAAATGCATTGCTCTCGTTTCCTTTCATTTTCTTTTTCTCGGGAACCAAATGTTAAAAGTGAATTAAAAACAGAAACTAAAGGATATCGATAATCAGACTTACATATTGATCGAATCGGATTTTGGTTCGAGGAATCGCTTTGAGTTAGGTTTTGTTTTGCCGATAGACAGGTTGAGAAAAGTCGTGTTCAGTTGAAGGATCGAGATTGACGATTAAAGGGTATTTCTGGAAATCCAGAAAAAAAATGTGGGGTAGGGCTAAAGAAAAATAAATTAAAAATGAGAAGATATATATAGTTTTGAGAATAAATATATATATATATATATACATAATTAATCTAATGGACTACGTAATTTATTATATTGTGAGTTATTGGACACATAATATTATTTTATAATACATTATAAATTATATAAAAATTATAAATTTATTAAACATTAACATATAATATTATTGTTCATCATATAATAAATTATATATTCTAGTAAATCAATTCTCACTCTCTTTCTCTCTTTATATATATGATTTTCCTAACACGTCATCATATATTATTTTCATTTATCGTTCAACTTTATTTTATATCAAGTTAGTTTTTAAGTAATAATGTTAAATTTGTAAATTTGCGGTATAAGTTTTATATTTTAATTAAAATAACATTTAATATATTTACTATTGATTAACATTATATAATTATTATTTTAAAAATTAATAATTACTTCACACCTAATACTCATTGACAATATATCCATACAAAATTTGTATTCTAATATTTTAATAATACTCTTGTAAATTTTTATATAATTAAAAGATATTATTATGAATATCTTTAAAGTATCACTAATTTTAATAATACTCACTAATTTAGAAAATATATAATATTTTCCTAACACATCATCATATATTACTGAGAAAATGATAATATCGTAATTTTAATGTTGTAGTGTTTAAATAAAATAAAAAAGTCACCACGAGAAAGGATATCCAACTAATTAACACTAAAACAAGCATAATCAATGCAGTAATTGATATAAGATTATGCCAGACACTTTTATCTCGTGTTAATTATATTTTTATCATTATATTCAAACACTCTTATCTTTATGTTTAAACACTCTTTAAAATTTCTAAAAACAATTATTAAGTTTTTGAAAAAAAAATATTTATATAATGAATTAATTAAATTTTATCATGTAATTGTTAGACAAATTTAGGGGTGAGCAATTTTGGATTCGGGTATAGTTCAAAACGGACTGTCGAAAAGTGTCATATTTGAGATACTTTTTAGGTCAGGACAATTCCCAACCCAACCTCGGGTCAAGTCGAAAATTTTTATTTTTTTCATTGAAATGACATCGTTTTGATTCAGGACGAGTCAAAAATTTTTGAATTAATTTTTTTTAAATTTAATTTATATTTTAATTACGTTAAATATTATTTTAATTATATAAATTTTGATTTTTTTTTACTATCATTGTCACCGAAAAATGGCAGTCGGCTGACGGCCACTTTCGACGACAGTGTCAATTTTGTTTTTAATTTATTTTATAAAAAATATAACCAATTATACGATGACACGTGTCATTTGTAACAAATTATACGATGACACGTGTCATTTGTAACAAATTATACAATGACATGTGTCATTTGTAACAAATTATACAATGACACGTGTCCATTTACATATATTCTATATGTTTTTGTATGTGTGTTATTATTGAGGGTAAAATGGTAAAAGTATATTAAATATAATTTTTTTATCCAAATTGACGGCAAAAATTAACAAATTATGATAAAATTGAATATTTTAGATCTAACCGAGGTAAAGTTATTAATTAACCCAAAATATTATAGTAAAATTGTACTTATCCCTTTTATGTAATTATGTTAATTTTAACATAATACTCTCTAGCATTTTAGCAGTTAAGTATTACTGTATATTTTTTTAAATTAATAGGTGTTATTGAAATTAGACGATACCTTAAAGATATTCTTGACAATATTCCTATAATTAATAATATATTATAATTTTATGACATTTATGGTTAATATTTTTAATTTTAAGTAGTATTAGCATAGTTATAATGGCATTTATTGTTAGTTTTAAATTAATTATTTTTTTATTATATATATTGTCAGGGTCCAAATTTTATCTTAAGGGCGGTTCGGTTCTATAGATATTGGGAAGTCTGAGTTCTCAGACTTTTAGCTGCCAAGGGTCAAGTTGTAAGCTATCTTGATGATGGAGAGTCCAAGATTAAGTTGAGAGTGGGCTGAACACTGAACTCGAGTTAGTCGAATTGAATGAACCTGAGGAACACAGAACATATGAGGTTAGTGGTAGGCGTCAGTGAGTGGCCGACAATGGCCCTCCGACACTCAAGTTAAGTAGGTTGTTATGGATAAAATTCTATAGGGTTTACTTGCTCTAGAGAATGTAAAAATTTAGAGAGAATGTGGGGAGTTTTTTTTACTCGAAAGAGTTCAAATTTGTAATTGTTCAAGTATCCCTTCTCTTTTACTACCTTTCATTTTTGAGATAAAACTTGAACTTAAAGAGTGCTAGCCTGGAGATTTCTCCTTAATGACAACACGTGGCGAATTATCATTTGAGAATAGTCTCTATCATGAGAAGTATTTTCGAGAACTTCACTTACATGGCAAGAAGGTCATATGATATTGACCGACGTTTGAAGTACTAAGAATATTATGATTAATTGCTTTCTAGAGCTATCAGCCTGAATTGGTGAGACCCGGAAGCATTGGGGGGGTCATTTGATTCTGTCCTTTTGAGCTCAGCGAATTCAATTCTAAGCTATTGAACAACCCCAAACATCTTTGTTTTTTTATGTTAGTAGAAGATAAAAGTTCTAATGCTAGCTGACGTGGCATTTCCTCATTGGCTTTTCAGGAATTCTCTTATCTAACATTGTCCTTGGGTCAGATAACTAAGTGATGTGGCGTCCATATGCTCATTTAGTAAGCTTCACTAGTGACGTATTAAGACCCGAGTTGCGCTGATGCGTACACTTGCTAATTCTCTTATCCAACATTGTCATTAGGTCAGATAGTTAGGTGACGTGGCGTCCATATGCTCATTTAGTAGGTCTTACTAGTGACGTATTAAGACTTGAGTCGCGCTGATATACACACTTACTGATGAGCCCATGATGATATGGCAAGTTCCCAAGGTCCTATGACGCATTTTTTGAGATCGGTACTAAGTAGTAACATGTGTTCTAACACGAGTCTCACTAAATGGACTTATTGGCCAAGTTATGGAGGTTTAAGTGTTTGAGTCCTAACTCACTCATACTAAAATAGCTCATTTTGAGTCATGCTATTTAGGAGATAGTCTGAGTATAAGTGCTAGACTGGATCGAGTATCATCAATCTTTATCTCAACATATATATATATATTATAATTTTATTAATAATAAGCAAGTAAAAAAAAAAAACGGGTTTTCAAATAGCTACTACATCACTCTTAAATGCTGAAATAATTTTTCAAATTTTTATTAAGATTTTATAAAAATATTTTCTTTAAAATTTATATTTTGAAATGATTTTTTTTTAAAATATTTTTTTAAAGATATTTTTCTTTAAATTTTGTTAAAAATCTATTTTTACGAGAAAGAAGTGCCAATGTTTAACTAAAATCTAAAGCGCCCATCAACCATGGGCTGAGTGCGTGGGTAGTTTAGTTCTCAATTTGAGACGGAAATTCGAGTTTATTCTCATGTACGAATTATGTGAACTGGGGCCTAACTACTGGATCGATAATTATGGGCCATCTTTTTTTTTTCAAAGAAGAAAAAATTTAAGATAGTCGATTTTCTTTAAAAGACATATCCTTTTGGTTGAGCCCACAGAACAGTTGATTTTGAACATGCAGTACAACATAATTTGCTTTAAAAAGAAGATGGTTTCGAATTCAAGACAAGATCGCTAATTACTCAAATAAGCTTCAATTTCTTTTAATCATGAAAAGTGAAAACAACAGAGGTTAGCACTCTTTCCATCAACAACCAAGGATATGGAATCCCAATATATCAAACTCTACAAATTACAAACCATGATGACACAGTCATTGTACAATTTCAAACACCAAGACCAAGATACACATTATGAAACCATTTTAAGTTAAATTTTAATCCCCAAATAATAATCTTTCCCCGTCTTTTTTTTTTGCCTTCTCCTTCATTGTCCCCATTTCTCTATAAATAGACTCAATTGGTCAAATTTTGACTGGTTTTTATATGTTTAACCAGCTCGAATCCGATCCAACCAGTCCACACTCTTCCGTGCTCTTTCTAGCTGTTGATCAATGCTCCTCCTTGGCTTCTCATGGTACTCCACACTTCTTCGTGACCTTTCTATCTGATCATAAGAGATTCTCAACTTCTCTGGCTTATCCATGTTGTTAAATTTGTATTCATAAAATCTCAGTTTTTCAAGCCTGTCTGTGCTTTTCCTTGGTTTTTCTCTGTGGTCAGTACTCTTTCTCGGAGCCTCAAAACAATCTGTGCTTCCAGATGTACTCTTTCTCGGAGCCTCAAAACAATCTGTGCTTCCAGATGTACTCTTTCTTGGAGCCTTGAAACAATCTGTACTCCGTCTGGAACGCTCAATTCCATCAGTACCTCTCCTCGAACTGCTCCTTTGTGAAGGTGATTTCTCAACTGTTGTTACAAATTTCCTGAGATGCCTAAGATATTCTGGAAAGAGTTCCAAATCACAGTGGTTTCCTCCTTTGAGCCATAAAGGTTCGTATTTCTCTTGGCATAGTTCCCAAAGCTGCTTTCCATGAGAGCAATCAACAACATCATCATTTGTACCCTGAATAACAAATCAAACAAGTTAACACAAAGAACCTCTTCAAGGTAGGAAGAAAAACAACTTGGAGAAACAAGAAAAATCAGGGTTTCATTAAAATGGAATTAAATTCAAATTTTAAAAACCTGAAACTAAGGACTTGTCAATTAGACAAAATTAAATAGCTCATGTCCAAACATCACTAACACATTTTCTTTCTAAAGAAAAAAATTCTAACGTATTAACTATATCAAGAAATTTATTTATGCTCCATTTCTTTTGATCACTGCTTTGTATGTTAAATCCAAGGACAGTAGTGTGGCGGTGTACAATGAACTGGAATAACTCTCAAGAGTAAAAATAAAGAAAAAAACTTGAAGAGAGTCCAGCAGGTAAATCTGAGAGTAGTGTCATTATGACAGAAGTAAAGTGTACTAATCCAGTAGCTTTTTCTTCAATCTTAACTAGGATGTGAAGACAAGAAAAACTTCTGTTTGTTGATTCCAGCATTTGAAAACTAACCACCGTATTGAACCTAGAGGATATTACACAAAATATTTTAGAATAATTATTAGAAAGCAGGATCATTTCTAGATTTATTATGGATATGAAAGGATGAAAAGTATAGCCCATTTATATTAATTTTCATGACCAAGAATTTGGTCATTAACTAATAAGTACTATAGAATTGAAGAATGTTTTGGAATCAACCAGGAGGGAAATAGAACACTTGCCAATCTTCAGTAAGATGGGGCAACTAGGTTCTTTATTGCCTAACTTCAAGCTCCAATATTGCTCAACTTTCTTCAACAAACACAGTCTAGATGCTAGAGGAAAACCAACTGATTTCATAATTTGCTCCATCAGAATCATTGTCAAATGCTTAGTTAAACTGTAAACCTCAACTCTTATCTACTGTCCCCGTAGTGCCTTATGGCTTAAACCAAATTGCTCCACACTACAGTTTTGTAGTTGGCCTAAGTTGCATGTGGCTAAATCATCTTTGACAACTCTTTAATCTTTTCTTTTACCACACATCTTTTTCAACAATCATTTCCAAGAGTTAACCTACTATTCAAATTTCAACCCCATTATTGAAGATGCCATGATCTCCAAAGAACTCCATTTTAACTTAAAATACATACCTCCACACAATTTCAGAAAGTGTGGAATAAATGGAGTCCAACTGTCTCTAAAGGTCTGCTTCATGGATGATCTAATTGCTTGCCAGTGCATTTATTTACTCATCTATGCCTGGCTAGAAATAGAAAGAGGATTCCACAGATGTAAAGAAACATGAAACAGTTTTGTTTTTTCCTGCAACTGACAGACGCAAGATACTGAGTTGCAAATACTTACATGAATCACCAGTACAGGGCACCTCACCAATGGGATTTTATCAATGTTCTGCACAAAAATTCATGTAAAATCAAGCTCAGAGACGGAGTAAAAAAATAATATTCTTTAACTATGCTACTTCATGGCAGTCAAAAGATCAGGAAACAAAATATTCAACCTTGTAGATGTCAAACCAGTAAGTGCGCTTCACAGGGTACATGACCCTTAACCCAGAAAGTATAGGGCTATGCAAAACAACAGCTCTTAGTCGGGGCAAACGAGCTGCAAGATCCAAAGTAGGTCCACTTCCAACAGACTGACCATAAAGGATGATGTCTTCCTGCTTAGCCCCATAGCTCTCTTCAAGACACTTATATGCAGCTTCAATATCTGCATAAGTATTCTGCTCACTGGGCTGAACAGAAGAATGCATGCATGTCAAGAGGACTTTACATAGCAATTATTTCAATCTCCTTAGAGAGAAAAGGAAGAAAATTCACAAGGCAGTTACCTTTCCTGATGATTGCCCATATCCAGAGTAGTCATACCTGCATTCATTGAAATAATTGCTTGAATATGACATAAAAAGAGCAACATAATTTTTGCTACCTTGTCTCACTGGATAAAAGATTTATTTACCCAAACAAGTGCAAAAGTCGAAAACTCAAAAAAAGCCTCAATCCCAACTAAGTGGAGTCAGCTACAGAAAACTAATAAAAACACTTGTTGTCTCTTTCTTCCTAAGAAAAAACTAGGATCAACTAAGAAATACAAGGCATTTCAGCACAAGCTTTGATTTCTATCCAAAAAAAGGAGGATAAAATTATATAACTACCTTCAGATAACATAACTCGCTGAAACTATAGGTTTACTACAATTATCATTTCAATTAATTTCAAGATTTGTACACGTAAAGAAAAATCATTTTCTTGCTACCCAAACTTTCCCATTTCTATAGGATACTTCATTTTCTTTCAACAGAGTCATATTTGTAAGACATTTGACTTTTCATTTTGGCAATCTGTTATAGAAGGCTTCAAAGCACGGGTAGCATCTGCTCGCACAAGTTCGACCCTGGACCTATCCATTTTGAAATATATGCAGCCGAAATATGCTCTTTGTGAAAGAGGTTTGGGTGTAGCTAGTGGATCTGGCCCAAATATACTCTTTGGTCTGACGCATGGTGCAAATATCAAGTTGATTTTTTATCAGCACATTCACATATGAACTTTTAGCCAAAATCCAGATCTTTGTGTAGGGCAGTGATTACATGTCAAACAAGTTGAACCCCCTAATAAATCTGATTAACCTCAATTGTTAGCCAACTGCTAGCTCTTCTTTCTACCAGTCACCATAGAAAGAAGGGAACTGGAAACCTATAAGCCCAGAAAACAGCCAAGATTAGCCTAAAAAAAGCTAATAATCAATTTGTCACTTCCATGTATTCCTCTCACAATTTAATTCCACTTTCTAACCATGTAATAATCTCCTTCTCTCCGATGAATAACCAACCATCTAAAGCAACATTCACCGAGTTTTTGGTCATTCATAAATATTTCAGCTAGAGCCCAGATCTGAAACTGTCTTTATAGAAACTCAGGAAGATGAAACCATAACAAGCCATAAAAGAACAGAGTTAATTTAAACTACGCTGCTACCTGAACTTCACACTGTTACTAGCCGGTTAAGCTAGAAAAAAAAAATCTAGAATTGAATAAACAAAACCTTCTCCAAATGAATTCCTTTACTCACAAATAACAAACATTTCTTTCATCAGATTCAGCACCAACTTAAAAACACCAAGCCCAAACATGAACCCAAAAAGAAAAATTTGTAAAGGGCATTGAGAAAATAAAGTGAAGTACCCCATGAAATTGACGCGCAAGTGAATACTCAATTCGATGAAGAGCTCGTACATCTGCCCAATGTCAGCCGCATTCCCGTGAGAGTACAAAACAGTGGATGTGGCCATAGGGTGTCTAATATACACGGCGGCGATTTCGGTGCCGCGGCGCGTGGGCAAGCGCAAAACGTCGATGTTCTCGCAATGAGGGAAGGGGTCCATGAGCAAGAGCCCAGTGGCATAGTCCGTAATTAGCTTGTAAGAGGGTGGGTTCGGTGGGAAGAAGGCAAATTTAGCAGCCATTGATGAAGTAACCCCACCCATGGTTGGTTCTCTCTCCCTTCTCTCTCTAAAAAAACTGTTAAAGTGAAGAACTTTAGAAATTAGAGAAGATGAAAATTGATCATCCCTTTTCTTCTTCTTCTTCTTCTTTTTGCGGGGGGATGTTTATTCGGTGTTTAGTAAAACGAGAGAGAGAGCTGTAAATTCGTATTAGTGAAAGGACTGGGAAGTTGATTTAGTTTAATGGAATACTGATAGTGTTACCCGTTGTCTCATGAAGATTTGCATGAGACCATGGTCTCACGCACACGTGTTCGAATTTTGCCCTGTGATTTTTCTTATTTTTATTTATTTATTTTGCGTTTTCATTTTAGGACTATAATATAACTCTTGTGTAAATTAGTAAAATTACGTATGTGCTATATTCACTTGAAAATTGATATCTTTTTCCAGTACTAATATTATTTTGCAATTTATACCCCAAAAGATGTTTGAACAAAGTTGGTACCAATAAAAACATTGATGTTCCATGAGTAATATAGCAAACTTTTGTTTTTGAAAAAAAAAATTATTGATTGCACTTAATTGTTTGTTTTGATGGCAAAAATATGTACATTTTCTGATAGAGACCAGCACAAAATATGTGTATTAATTACTCTTTTTAAATAAATTATTTTTTTAATATTGTATAATTAAATTATAATACATATAAAATATCAAAATAAAAAATTGTGATTGATTTAAAAATAATTAATTGACATAATGGCGGTTAATCCTAACACTTTACTCTCTCTTTGATCTCGTCTACTGATTTGAAACTTAATTTAAAAGTTATATTTTGACTCTACTATTTTTAAAATGTCTCTAATCACCAATTAACAATAAGTGTTTATTCTTGTGTGGATCTTATTTCAATGAAAACTTGATGAGTCAATCCGCCTATATAAAACTATACTAATGAAATAGACTTCCTCGAAATTAAGAATACAAATATTACAATGGGGAAGGGGAGAAAATTTGAAAATAATGTGGCATAAAGTTCAATTAATTAACACTCTGGGGTCTACCAATGCAAAAATACTTTCTTAAAAATAGCATTTACACTTAATTTCCAGGTTGGGCCATTTGTTTACACGTGTCTCTATAATTTCCAGTGGTACACTTGGGGGGGGGGCGGTGTTCGAGGCGGGGACCATATCCTGATTCCCTGACCCGAAAACTCTTGTCGGACCCGCTAAATTCTCCCGATGGTATTATTGTAAATATTCGCCTGGCAGATCACACGCGGTCGCGGAGGGACTACTCATCTGACAAAAGCTTTACATCAACTGTACATCAACAGTCTCATCAAACTTCATAATTATCAACATCAGTTAATTAACGGCTGTGGTTGTGAAATTATTATACACCTGGGTCCCACTCCATAATCATAAGTAAACAAGGTGTAATTTATTTCAAGATTGGTTTCCTGTTCAGAGAAATTTAAGTGTGAAAATAATAATGGGCCATGGGATGGGGGCAATTTTAGAATATTTGCCTTTTTTCTTCTTCTGTTCTGGGTAGTCGCTTGTATTGCATAATTAATTAAATAATATATTATATTTTTTAAGTAATATTTTAAATTTTTTATTTAAATTAATATATTAAATAATATATTATTTTATGAAAAATATTATATTTTAATTATAAATCTCAACTCAATTCTTAAATAATTACAACATTACAATTCAAATATACACTAATTGTAATATAATTTCAATTACGAATTAAAACTCAAATTATAAAATATTACATCTTAATTATAAATAGCAAATAATTACAGCATTATACAAAGTATTACATCTTAATTATAAATTGTAATTTAAATTATAAATAATTATAATATTATAATTCAAATATCAATTATTTACAAATATAATAAATTAAATTTTTTTCAATTATTGTTAAGATACGAATTTTTAACTTAAGTTAAGAGTGCACATATATTATTATTATTAGAGAAGCAACTGAGTGTTAAAATAATATAATTTTTAAAATTATTTATTATATTATTATATTATTTAATAATAATTTATTAAAAATGAAAAAAAAATTAAAATATTATATGAAGAAGTGCAATATTATTTTTAATTAAAATCCCGGAAAAAAGAGTGAAAATGTGGAGTCCGGATCACACAAACACACAGTCTGTCAAATTGGAATTTATTAATTGGTTAATTTGGTGTTTTTGTTTTTTTGCTAATTCAAAAGATCAAACGAGAACCCCAACTATACGTATGTTGGTGAAATTCAAGACAATTCCCTCGAGAAACAGGGACTGGTCACATGTCTCCTTGTAATCTTTTTTTTTTTCTTGCTTTCAATGAAGTTTCAAGCTAATTCCACTCGTTTCCGATTTTCGGGGGATATAATTAAAAATTATTTATTGTGAAACGACAAAGATAAATTCTCATCTCCGTTGATACCTTTACATACAAACACTGTTGATTCGAATTTTCTCAAGTCCGAGAGACTAAATTATATCAATTAAACTAATAATTAACTTAATCCTTACACCATCATAAAACGTTTCTATTATTTTAATTATAAATTTATAATCAAGTTTGAGAAAAATATTGGGGGGGTTTAAGGTATTTATTATTAAAAAAAATAATTGAACTCCAAAAGTTTAAGATTTATGATCGAATGAATTATAAGAGACTGAAATAAAAACAAAACAAAGTCAATACATCATAAATCATACAGTGTTAATAAATCATAAATCAATAAATTACAAATCTTTCGACTTTAAGGTTTGAGATCAATGGATTGCAAAAGAATCCAAGGTCAAATAGAGAAAATCAAGAAATTGTCAAATTACAAACAAATAAATTGGTTAAAGATATGAATGCAAAAGTTTGAACCGGGGCCTTAATTTTAATGTCATATTAAAAAAATAATCTAGTTCAAAAATTTAAGTTATCAGAAGAAGGTCTAAGATGAGTATTAAAAATATATCTTTTACTTGAGCCAGCTAAAATAACTAATGCAGGTTGCGTATTAATTTACTCAAGAAGTTTCTTGTAAGACTAAAAGAAGCGGCAGTTGAATTGTAGAACGACAATTCAAAGCAGGAAAAATGTGTAAGTTAGGCAGTGAACCCTACATCTAGGTTTAAGATGAAGAATTAAAATTGGCACACAACTTGAACAATTTTACAGTAGTAGCACTGCATTAAGACCATATATCGTGTTGGGTCTTGGTTCCAAGCATAATGGACCACGCTCGGCCCTAATATGAAGGGGCCTGAACCCAGCCCATTTCTATTATGACATAAAGCCCAAGACTGCATAACATATTGGTTGTATTGGGCTTACTTTTTTCTGTACATCCATCTATAGTCCGCTTTTTTACGTGCTTGGGCTGACTTGACATGTAAGCTCACATGCGCCATATTGGTCGGACACAACTTGTTTTACACATTTTAGTATAGAAAAATAGAGTAGAGGAAAACAAGGGGAAGCATGTTTGTTTACCTTACTAATCATGCAACTTTTAGTTTTGATGATAATGAATGGAATTTTATTTGAAAGACATTGGTTTATTAAGTGTTGATAGGTTTAAGTGATGATTTGAGATAATAAAAACAAGATTATTCAAAGAAAATATTTTAATAAAAAAAATGATAAATGTAACATAATATTATTATTTTGTGAAAAACAATAATTTGGACGCAAATTATGTATCTATAAAAAGATTATTATGCCAACTTTTCAAACAATTTAAAAAATAGTTAATTTAAGGTTTTGTTTTTTATAAATAAATTATAATCAAATCATTTAAGCATCTGTAATATATAGTAAACCACAAATTTGTGTCAAATTACTATTGGTTGCGGCATGCTAATTGTATTTAGATACTTGGAGGGTTGTTATTGGTTGAAATAAGACTACATAAAGTTATATTTGAAATGGAAAAAACCCTAAAAGTTTGCATATTTTCCTATTTCTTCTACTGTATTTTATCACTGCATTAATGATTTATTTTATACTCTTATTTTGCTGCCTTAGGGTGCTTGCATGAATTCTTTCATGCATGAACTAACTGTCCCAGTATGCATAGTATAATGTGGCCTGTTCTGTTCTGTTTAAAAGATTACGTACATTCATGACATTTACTTACCCTTTTTTTTTTTTAAAAATATTGATATTACGCTAATGGAGGGGTATGGAGAAGTTCTGACTCAATTCGAATCCAGCACTTGAAATATTAATCGGGTCAATGAGATCGTTGGCCTCTTAATTCTATTTCTTTTTAATGCCCTTTTCTCGGTTTCTTCTTAGGTTTTTTGCATGATTATATATCTTGCACATTTTCTTTTACATATCAAAATTAAAAGATCTCATATCCATAAGTTTTATTTTTTACAACTGTTCTATGAACAAATTTTCTTATTTGAGATTTTTAACATAAATTAAATTTTAAATTAAAATCAAAGAATTTTTTTAAAAACTTTTTTTGCCTTAATACTCCTTCATTAATTTTGATAGCAACTTTTATTATTTGAGATTTTTTTTTCTTTCTAGAAATTTCATGTTTTTATTCCATATCAAATTTGAAATTTTTTTTTATAAAAAAAAAGTCTAAAAGTTAAGAAATCTTTTAAAGAATAACAAACGATAAGTTTTTGAAGAGAGTGGGGTTTCGAAGGGTGAAAAAATAATACGTTCAAAAATTAAAAAATAAATTTTAAAAAAAAGTGAAAGAACGTTTGTGTGTTTATTTACGTTATATCTTATCGCTTTTGTGCGGAGAAATACAAGTTTCATTCTCACAATTTTATCATAAATAAGAAGCCCCTCCCATTCAAACATACAAAATATTGAATCATTTTTTTTTCCACCAATATGAAATTCTCAGTAATATTTGTTTATTTTCGTCACTGTGCCCTCTTGCTTACCTATTGGCTCTTCTACTCATCTCTTTCCTCTTTACCAACCTTCATCTCCTTTGAAAAGCTTTCAGCGCCACCCCCCCTCCTCTCCAGAATCGCCCTTTTACCACCCAAAAAGTCACTCTCTGCTTATATTAACTGCCTTAGTTCAAAGAATAATTCCATGAAATTAATTAATATCGAATATATATCATATCCCCATATGAAATATTCAACAAAAAATATGTCATGAGATACATCATCGGCACTCCTCAGCGTCCTTATTTGGTTGCAATGCTCAATTGTTACAACCAAACCCATAGACCAAGTTTTTTCGATCCCGGCAATCATCTAGCTTAGCTACCAACCAGCGACGAGTGCAAATTAATACACGTCACTCGCAGTATATGGTTCAGGGCAGGGGTGTACGCACACGGGCGTGCGTTCGATTTTTTCTTTGTCATTGAAATTCATTTATTACTTCGTGATGTTTGAAAAATCTTCCAACTAAAACTTTTGATTTTGATTTTGATACCTTCTAGAAATTGGAATAGGAGAGTTACTTCGAAATATCTTTTAGATACAATTAACATCGAGTCTCAAAATATTTTATCATTTTAGGTTTTTTTTATGAGTATAGAAACAATAAGAGAGAAAATAAAAGTTTAAAGTGTATTTAAATGTTGAACGCATAAAAAAATATTTTATAATTAGTGTTTAAAAATTATGAGTACAAAAGAGTGTTAATATATTTTTTAAAAATTTATTTTATTATTATATTCTTTAATAATCTATTATAAGAAATTTTTATGATCTGAATAATAAAATAATTAAAATTTTAAAATTTATTATAACATAAACAGTTATTGACCAACGTAATTCTTATGTCTTGTGTACGATTATTTATATCTATTGTATGTGTGATTTTTTTATTTTCGTTTATTTGTGAATAAAGTATTTTACATATGCTAAAATTTAATATTATTAAATTTTAACAAGTGATATTAAAACATGTAAGTCTCAACAACATAACTGTAGGTAATTTAAAGATAGCAACACAATTCTCTGTTGATAACAAGTTCCTAAATTCGAATCTCTCTTTCTTAAATTAAAAAATCTTTATATATTAAAAATTCACATGTGTAAAGAAATTTTTAAAACAAAATATTTTAAAAAATACGAATTTTTAAAGAACACAACATTTCTCTAATTAAGATTCTGTTTCGATGTTAAAAGAGAGTGAAACAGAGCTACAATGACTATCATTTCACAAAGGACGTAATAGGAATACTGTTGAGAACATCCATGCTCGAAGTTTAGAAACCAGTCAAATTTTGCAATGAAAGTTATGTACATTGCTAAGAGTTTTATTTTTTTTTATTATTATTATCTTATTTTACACCATAAAAAATATAACTTTTACCCATAAAAATTTAAGTTTTAGAGGGCTTGACATTTGTCCCACTATAACCAATAATTCAATTGTGAGAATACTAAATTTCACATATATAATTATGTTTTGGTGCTTCTTTATGACCAAGTTATATTGGTTGGTCGCATGTTTAATCATTAGGTAAAATAAATCTGAATTTAGAGGCTATAAACGGGCGTTCGTACTATGATTCAAATTAATTAATTAATTATCTAAGCCTCGATCACAAATTAAGCGACACGTTTCATTGCATTTGGGTGGCTAATCAATTAGTACATCATTTTTGAAGAGCCCATAAGAGAAACACTTTAGTAATATTAATCTGATTGTCCAATGGCCTTACACTTCTTTTTTTTTTTTTACTTTTCTTATTATTTTTATTTGTTAATTTTTATTCAATAACAAATAGTTTATTTTCCCCAAGACATTGATTCCCTAATTAATTTTTCTATTATATCTCTTGGTGCCTTATATAGGCCTAGCTCGTGTCACACGATAACCTTAATTAACTAAACAATGCCCGTGACAACTTAATTAAAAATAAAGTTCATTGAAGAAAGGAAAATATACAATGCACCTTATTGTTAAATACTTTGATGATTTTTTTCTCTAAATTAATCTAAGTTCGACTATAACTTGAGTGTTGAGCTTATAATGTTATTTTTTTTATCAATTATAATTTACCAAACAAATTTATAATTGAAAAAAATAATAAGAAAGAACACCTAATCCAATCAAAAATTTACATTTGGCCAGAAAAACGTGGGTATGAAGAACCCTAGGGGTGCCTTTTATGGACGACATTGAATTGATATGTAGGCCCTCCATCTGACCATACAAATCAACTGTCCACTCCTAAGATTGCCACGTTTCAACTCCATTGAAATACAAAATAATAAAAAAAAGTAATCATTCCACTGAAACTGCCACCTGTACCCAATACCAACAACCCTAAGCCTCAAATTTTCAGTTATATATTTACACCCTCGCTCGGTCGCTTGCTCTTCTCAAAACCAACGGACAAATTCACAAACATGTCTCCTTTTTCTCACATGCATTCTGTCTCTCCATTCTTTCATCAACCGCAGCAGCAGTTGATTCGTCTTCATATCTCTACTGAAATACATTTAAAACACCGCTGCGTTGCGACACTTAAAATCCACAACTCTCGTATCATCAGCTGCCTCGCAGTCCGCAATAATCTCCTCTACGCCGCCTCCACCAACGGAATCAACGTCTATGATTTATCTGGCTATGCCCATGTCGATACTTTTAGCAACGTTTTCGCTTCTGGGTCAGTCAAGTCTATCGCTTTCGGCAGCAATAAAATCTTCACCGCTCATCAAGACTGCAAGATCAGGGTCTGGAAAATCTCGCAATCAAAGCAACACCAGCTTGTTTCCACTCTCCCGACTATTAAAGACCTGTTACTCAACTCTGTGTTGCCCAAAAACTACGTCACTGTGAGGCGGCACAAGAAACGGATTTGGCTCGAACATTGGGACGCTGTTTCCGATTTAGTTGTTAAAGAAGGGTTAATGTATTCAGTTTCTTGGGATAGAAGTTTTAAGATATGGAACGCGAGGAGTTATAAATGCTTAGAGTCTGTGAATAAAGCGCATGAAGATGCTGTGAACGCGGTGGTTGTGTCTGATAACGGCGTCATTTACACTGGCTCGGCCGATGGACGTATTAGGGTTTGGGAGAGAGGAGTTGATAAAGAGAGAAAACACAAGCTAGTTGCTACGTTAGAGAAGCATAAATCTACTGTCAATGCACTTGTATTGAACCGCGACGGTTCCTTGTTGTTTTCGGGCGGTTGTGACCGTTCGATCATGGTGTGGGGGAGAGAGAGCAGTGATGATGACCATCACCATCACCGTCACTATCCCGTGGTGTTTCTGAAAGCACTGTGGGGACATGCTGGGGCAGTGTTGTGCTTGATCAACGTAGATGATTTGTTAGTGAGTGGGTCTGCTGATCGAACGGTGAGGATTTGGCAGCGTATCAAGGAGAGTAATGGCTATCGTTGTATGGCAATCTTGGAGGGGCATGAAAAACCAGTGAAGTCGTTGGCGGCCTTTACAAGAAGCAGTGCGGTGAACGGGGCCGTTTCGCTTTGTAGCGGTAGCCTTGATGGAGAGATTAAAGTGTGGGATGTATATATGGAATAATAATAATAAGAACTACTTCTTGAAAAGGTACATTTCATGTGAAGTTTTCAAAAGTTGATTGTGTATGACACAAGAAAAAGAAAAAAGTGACCTTATTATATATTATATGGGTTATTTTACTACATAATCTATATGTTTATTACTAGCCGAGTCACATTTATACAATGAATTGAATGTAGTTCTAATCACATGATTTGGGTGCATTTTATTTTTAAATTAACTGTGGAACCGACCAAATCATCTATAAAAGTTGATCCACTACTTGCAATAAAAATTCGAAAGAAATTACATATGGTTGATACCATTATTATGTCTCGTTCTTTTGCATATCGAGGATGTCATTAAGCAAATTACTTGTTATATGTGACAAGCACTAGCTTCGACATAGAATAAACTACAATATTAGGATGCAATTTAAATACTCTAAACGAACTAACTTGTTCTTCTTTTTTCCCCTTATAGCCTTTGTATATTAAATTGGACCTTAAGTAAGACTTTAGACCCACACTTGAAAGCATGTTTCGGCTCACAAGCAAAACAATTTAAAATCCTTCTAAAATTCTAAATTGTAAAGTGCTTTCCGATCTGTCTGGTTCGGGGAAGCTCGTACAGAAGTTGCCGTCACATGCTTTGCTTAAATCATTGAGCCTAAATTGTTGCTCCTACGATATCTTTATTTTAGTTTTCAGGCCGACGTTTTAGTTTTTGATTCATTAAAACTCCAAATGCAACAACGGAACATTTACAAAACTACAAGCCCAGTTCCCTTTTTAGGAGTGATCTATGTTTAAATTTTTTGACAAATTTGGCAACAAACTCAGGCTTGCTTAATAAAGCCGACAAGCAGCTTGTCAGCCTTCCGGCCAGCTTTTTCTCAGCAATTACATTCCAGATTAGTGGGAGCATGTGGGGAAACCACTTGAACACAATTTATTTTAATTTAAAATCATTCCAACCAAAAAGAGTTAAGCCCCTTTAATAGTTCTCAAGTTTGTGGTCCGAAGCCCCGTGCTGACACACTTTCGAAACTTATAAACCCTGTTTAATGGCAATGATGGTCGAAACTTTGTTTCAGTCCAAATTTTATATATATGCAGTTCAAATCAATTCTTCGTATTTGCACGAGTTTAATTTGACCATTTTGGATTCAATGTGGTTTATCCATCACTCGAAGGCCAAATGATCAGCTCGCATCAATATGATCAAATACCATGCAATTCCTTTACTAATTTTAGTGAACCCTGGTACATGCATATTTGTGGTATGATGACAGCATCGATCAATTTGTGGAAAAATCAACCAAAAAAGAAAGTGAATGAGTGTGGTTATTTTTTACTAGAAAATTAAATTTTATATTATTTTCTACCTATATTCATGCATGAAAAAAATACTTTCCATTAAAATAAAACTCCCAAACACATTATAATTCCAAAGCTATAAGTGTTGTTAAGGTTGTAAGTAGGGATGACCAAATAATCTACAAATCCACGAGAACTCACTGTTATTAGCAGCGATTTGGTAAGATTTAAAGCGAATTTAGAATAAGTTTAATATACAAAATTAAAACCAACAACGAGTTCGACACAATTACGTTACGAGTTTGGTAAAATATCTAGATGTCTATGAATATTTATATATTTTTGTTTCCTAAAAAGCATATTAAAAGATGTTACTTTATTATAATCCTTAAAGAAAAATTAAAACAACTCTTTTTATCTCTTCATCCATCTATCAATTGTTTTCACTCTCATTTGTCAAACAAATATTGTGCCATAGTTTTGTCATCTCTAATTTTTTATTCTCACAAAGTTATTAGTTCACACTTTTTAAATATTTCTTTGATTTTCAAATGATATATTTCGATCTCTCTTTATATAAATAATATAAATATTTTAAGAGAGACGAGTTATTTCTTTGTTGAACATTTTTGTTTATTCTCTTCACATAATGGAGGTTGAAAAATTATTTTCTTTAACTTTTTGTAAGACATATTTTTAAATCTCGAATAAAGCTTAAGAAATTTTTTTTATTTAATGAGGTTACTTTGTAATTATGTTGTTTAATATTTGTGTTAACTATTTATGAGTTATTTTTATTAGTTTTAACTTTAAAATGAGTATAATTTTTATAAGAAGATTTTTATTAAATTTAAATTTATAATATGATTTTGATTATTATATTTTATAAAATTTTATAAAATTAATACTATAATTTTATATTTTTTATTATAATAATTTACAACCGTTTAAAATTTACGAATAATTAATTATAAATTTGATAAAAAATTTATTTTTACTAAAATAAAATAATATTTTATTTTTAAAACAAATACAATTTATTATTTATCTATTCCAAATTTATTTTATTACCATTCCAATTATAAATAAAATTGATGTGACATGTTTCTTATTATCTGCATTTAATAAAAACTAATTACATCAACAACCAAATCAAATATACTGTCATCTCAATTATAAATATAGTTGATGTGACATCTTTCTCATTGTCTTCGTCAACTACAGTTCATAAATACCAATTACATCAACAACCATCTAAAGAACTTTGTATTAAAATTGAAATTGAAATTGGGTGTAAACAGCATGTGCGAGTTTGTTAGTGAATCAGTTCTATGTTACCGCCTTGTAAATACCAAACCCTCAAATCAGTTGCCACTTTAATGGAAAATATATGTATCTCTACAGAAATTAAAATTCATGTTCTGAATGAATTTCTTTTTCCTTTCCTAATAACTCAGACACTTGGCACAATTTTCCAAAATACGTTAGTCCATGGTTAATTATGCCCTCCAGCAGAACTTTCTCTATTCACTAACCTATGTTGTTATATCACATTCTTTAATTGAATCCGATACAACTTTCCCCAACTGATTGATAAGCGAACATCCAATGACCGTAATAAATTTGTTAGTGAACAAGTTCTATATATATCGCTAATGGAGGGATATCAAAAAGCTCGACTCAATTCGAATCCGGCACTTGAAATATTAATTGTGTCAATGAGGTGGTTGGCCTCTTAATTCTATTTCTTTTTAATTCTTTTGTCTTGATTTCTTCTTAATTTGTTGTCATTTATATATATCTTGTACAATTTTTTTTTTATGTATCAAAATTAAAAGATCTCACAGCTATAAGTAATTTTTAATTTTTTTTTTTTACAATTCTTCTATAAACAAATTTTATTATTTGAGATTTTAAATAAATTACATTTTAAAATAAAATCAAATAGTTTTTTTTTTAAAATTCGCTTTAATACTCCTTCATTAATTTTGATAGTAAATTTATTTAGTTTTTTTTTCTTACTAGAAATTACATGTTTTATTCCATATCAAATTTGAGATTTTTTTTTTAATGTCTAAAGGTAGAAATCTTTTAAAGAATGACAAACGATAAGCTTTTCAGGAGAGTGGGACTTTGAAGAGAGAAAAAAAAAATCCTTTCAAAAAAAAAAAAAAAAAAGTGAAAGAACGTTTGTATGTTTATTTACAATGTATATTATCGCTTTGGTGCGGATAAATGCATTCTCATAATTTTATCATAAACCACCAGCCCCTCCCGTTCAAACACAAAATATTGAATCATTTTTTTCTTCCACCAATATGAAATTCTCAGTAATATTTGCTTATTTTCGTCACTGTGCCCTTTTGCTCATCTCTTGGCTCTTCTGCTCCTCTCTTTCCTCTTCACCCACCTTCATCTCCTTTGAAAAAAGCTTTCAGGGAACCCCTTATCCACGGCAGTTCTTCAGAATCACCCTTTTATCTCCCAAAAGTCACACTCTGCTTATGTTAAAAACTGCCTTGGTTCAAAGAATAATTCCATGAAATTAATATCCAGTATATCATATCCCCATATGAAATATTCAACAAAAACTATGTTATGAGATATAGCATCGGCACTCCTCAAGTGGAGATCTTCGCCGTTCCTGACGCCGGCGTAGCGTCCTTATTTGGTTGCAATACCTCAATTGTTATAACCAAACCCATAGTATAAACCCAGCATTTTCGATCCCGGCAAATCATCTAGCTAGCTACCAAAAAGTGACGAGTGCAAATTAAAACACACCACTGACAGGATATCGTTCAGGGCAGGGGTGTAAGTAAAGGAAAGAGTGCAAGGAGGATAATAGCGACTCCGCCGGAAATATTGCCAAAGAAAGATTGCGTATCATCCAACATTAGCGCTGGCCAGGTAGCCTTCATTTCTGGGAAACTCCGCACAGCATTATCACTGAGTAGCGATGACATGACATCTACTTTTTCAAAAAGATAAAAACGTAACAGGGTCTTTACGTAGCTGGAGATATTAGCACTACTACGATAGTAAAATATAGAGTAAGTAACGCCAAAAAATTGGAGGGACTATGCCTAATAACAATTTAATTTATCCAAACCCTTGTGATATGTACATTTTAGAGATTTTCCGGGATCGAGGAGAGTTACTTCTAAATATCTTTTAGATACATATAACATAGAGTCAATTCAGAAAAAAAAAATTTAATATAGAGTCTCAAAATATTATTTGAATTATGTTTTCATTTTAGGCTTTCGATGAATGTAGGAAGTAAATTTGTTGAAAACCTTACTATGATATAATTATAAGTAGTTTAATGATAACTACACGATTCTCAATTGATAATAAGATTCTAAATTCGAATTTCTCTTTATTTTAAATTAAAAAAATCTCTTTATGTTAATAACTCAAACGTGTAAAGGCCTTTCTTAAAGAACACAACATGTTTCTCAATTTAAGATTATGTATCGATGTTAAAAGAGAGGGAAACAGAGCTGCAATGACTATCATTTTGTAAAGGTCGTCATAAGAATATTGTTGAGAACATACATGCTCGAAGGTTTACAAACCAGTCAGGTTTTGCAATGCTAGTTACGTATATTGCTTAGAGTTTTTTTTTTCTTAAAAAATTACTACTATATTATTATTACCTTATTTTAAGTCAAAGTATGTTTTAGAGGGCTTGACATTTGTCCCACTATAACCAATAATTCAATTACGAGAATACTAAATTTCTCATATACAATTATGCTTCTTTATGACCGAGTTATATTTGTTGGTCGCATGTTTAATCATTAGGGTAAAATAAATCTGAATTTAGAGGCTATAAATATGCGATCGTACTATGCTTCAAATTAATTAATTAATTATCTAAGTCTCGATCACAAATTAAGCGACACGTTCATTTCATTTGGGTGGCTAATCAGCCCTATAGTAGATAATTTTTCAAGATCGCATAAGAGAAACACTTTAATAATATTTATCTGATTGTTCAATGAGCTTACTCTTCTTTCTTTTTAATACTTTTCTTATTATTTTTATTTGTTAATTTTTAGTCGATGACAAATAGTTTATTTTCCCAAGACATTGATACCCTTTTTGAATTTTCTATATTCTAGGTGCCTTATATAGGCCGAGCTCGTGTCACACGATAACCTTAATTTACAAAACAATGCCCGTGACAACTTAATAAAAAAAAAAATTCATTGAAGAAAAGGAAAAAAAAAGAAACAACACCTAATCCAATCAAAAATTTACATTTGGCCAGAAAAACGTGGGTATGAAGAACCCTAGGGGTGCCTTTTATGGACGACATTGAATTGATATGTAGGCCCTCCATCTGACCATACAAATCAACTGTCCACTCCTAAGATTGCCACGTTTCAACTCCATTGAAATACAAAATAATAAAAAAAATTAATCATTCCACTGAAACTGCCACCTGTACCCAATACCAACAACCCTAAGCCTCAAATTTTCAGTTATATATTTACACCCTCGCTCGGTCGCTTGCTCTTCTCAAAACCAACGGACAAATTCACAAACATGTCTCCTTTTTCTCACATGCATTCTGTCTCTCCATTCTCTCATCAACCGCAGCAGCAGTTGATTGGTCTTCATATCTCTACTGAAATACATTTAAAACACCGCTGCGTTGCGACACTTAAAATCCACAACTCTCGTATCATCAGCTGCCTCGCAGTCCGCAATAATCTCCTCTACGCCGCCTCTACCAACGGAATCAACGTCTATGATTTATCTGGCTATGCCCATGTCGATACTTTTAGCAACGTTTTCGCTTCTGGGTCAGTCAAGTCTATCGCTTTCGGCAGCACTAAAATCTTCACCGCTCATCAAGACTGCAAGATCAGGGTCTGGAAAATCTCGCAGTTGCCCAAAAACTTCGTCACTGTGAGGCGGCACAAGAAGCGGATTTGGCTCGAACACTGGGACGCTGTTTCCGATTTAGTTGTTAAAGAAGGGTTAATGTATTCAGTTTCTTGGGATAGAAGTTTTAAGATATGGAACGCGAGGAGTTATAAATGCTTAGAGTCTGTGAATAAAGCGCATGAAGATGCTGTGAACGCGGTGGTTGTGTCTGATAACGGCGTCATTTACACTGGCTCGGCCGATGGACGTATTAGGGTTTGGGAGAGAGGAGTTGATAAAGAGAGAAAACACAAGCTGGTTGCTACGTTAGAGAAGCATAAATCTACTGTCAATGCACTTGTATTGAACCGCGACGGTTCCTTGTTGTTTTCGGGCGGTTGTGACCGTTCGATCATGGTGTGGGGGAGAGAGAGCAGTGATGATGACCGTGACTATCACCATCACCGTCACTATCCCGTGATGTTTCTGGAAGCACTGTGGGGACACGCTGGGGTAGTGTTGTGCTTGATCAACGTAGATGATTTGTTGGTGAGTGGGTCTGCTGATCGAACGGTGAGGATTTGGCAGCGTGTCATGGAGAGTAATGGCTATCGTTGTATGGCAATCTTGAAGGGGCATGAAAAACCAGTGAAGTCGTTGGTGGCCTTTACAAGAAGCAGTGTGGTGAACGGCGCCGTTTCGCTCTGTAGCGGTAGCCTTAACGGAGAGATTAAAGTGTGGGATGTGTATATGGTATAATAATAATAAGAACTACTTCATGAAAAGGTCATTTCAAATTAGGAGTGGCAGAATTCCTCGTCGGGGGCTCTAAGGGACCGTTTTGAATGGAGTGAATTTTTTTTTTTTTTTAAAGATAGAGTGGGTATAGAGAAGTCAATGCATCTCAAATTAAATTGGAGTTAGCATGAGGATGATTTAATTTCTCTAAATCTAACCTAAAAACTTGATTTAATAATCTAATTAAAAAAAATTTTAGTAATAACCTTTGTTTTCCTTAAAAAATTAAAAACTATTATTTGTTATTGAAATGAAATAAAATTTTCATTCTTTAATGTTGATAAAATATAAACATTTCAAAACTTTTTTTCTTTTATTAAACCGATTTATTTTATATCATATATTAAATTAAAATGAAGAGCAAAGAAACTTATATGGTCTCATTTGAATTACTACTAACTGTTCCATCAATTTATTTATTTATTTAAATTTGACTTATTATTACATGAGACTCTAAATCAATAGATGAAAAGTTTATTTATAGAAGTTTTATAATATTAGTATTTTTTTTTATAAAAATTTTTAATTATCAAAATTTAAAGTTTGTAGAAAGAATTTTGAATTTTAAAATAATTTTTTTTAGGATAATTTTTTTTTAAATATTATGATTATACGGGTGAAAGATTATTTTATAAAATTAAATTAATACAAATTAAAGAATATTTTTAAAATATTAATTAAAAAAAATGGGTATATGGTACTTATATAAATATCCTCTCTATTTATGAGTTTTTTTTATTCTAAACTCAAATTACATAAATTGAATATGAGATGGATATAAAATTTCTTGCCTCATACAAATAAAGGACGAAGAATGTGATCCCACCCCAATTCACTTCATTTGCCAACCCTATTTCAAATGGAGTTTTCAAAAGATTGTGTATGACACAAGAAAAAGAAAAAAGTGACCTTATTATATATTATATGGGTTATCTTATTACATAATTTATTTGTTTATTACTAGCCGAGTCACATTTATACAATGAATTGAATGTAGTTCTAATCACATGATTTGGGTGCATTTTATTTTTAAATTAACTGTGGAACCGACCAAATCATCTATAAAAGTTGATCCACTACTTGCAATAAAAATTCGAAAGAAATTACATATGGTTGATACCATTATTATGTCTCGTTCTTTTGCAATATCGAGGATGTCATTAAGCAAATTACTTGTTATATGTGACAAGCACTAGCTTCGACATAGAATATACTACAATATTAGGATGCAATTTAACGACTCTAAACGAACCAACGTGTTCTTTTTTTTTTCCTTCTCCGTATAGCCTTCGTATATTAAATTGGACCTTGAGCAAGACTTTTTAGACCCGCACATGAAAGCATGTTTCGGCTCACAAGCAAAACAATTTAAAATCCTTCTAAAATTCTAAATTGCTTTACGATCTGTCTGGTTCGGGGAAGCTCGTACAGAAGTTGCTGTCACATGCTTTGCTTAAATCATTGCGCCTAAGTTGTTGCTCCTATGATATCATTATTAAAGTTTAAAGGCCAACGTTTTAGTTTTAGATAATGCAACAACGGAACATTTACAAAACTACAAACCCAGTTCCCGTTTTTAGGAGTGATCTAGGCTGAATAATGTTGACAAATTTGGCAACAAACTCAGGCTTGATTAACAAAGCTGACAAGCAGTCGGTTTTTTTCTCAGCAATTGCGTTCCAGATTAGTGGGAATGTGGGAGCATGTGGGAAATCAGTTGAGTACATTTTATTTTAAGTTAAAATTATTCCAACAAAAAAGAGTTAAGCCCCTTCAATAGGGATGGCAAAATCCGCAAATTCATTAGAATTTACATTTATTGAAAAAAATTAAATAAAACTTGAAGTAAATTTGGGGCAAATTTTGTGTACAAAATTAAAATTTACAATAAATTTATTATGTGTATGAATTTGGTGAAATATCTAGCGGATACTTGTTAAGATATCTGTAAATAGTTACACATTATTTTTTATTTTTCTAAAAAGAATATCAATATTTTACTTTGAAATAATAAATTTTATCTATTTTTCAAATTTTCAATTATTTTCACTCACTTATCATACAAACATTATCCTACAATTTTGTTATTTTTAATTCTCTATTTTTATAAAACTATTGACTTGTGCTCTTCAAATATTTTATTGATTCTTAAATGATATGTTTTGATATCTCTTTAATCTTCATTTTACTAACATTATGTTATTTATATAAATAATATGAATATTTTAAGAGAGATAAGTTAATTTTTTTTGTTTAACTTTTTTAGTTATTTCTTCATATGATGGAGATTGATAATCATTTTGTTTAACTTTTTTTATTTATTTTCTTCCCATGATGATAATTGATAATCCTTTTATTTTATTTTATTTTTACTCTTTTAATGTTTAATATATTATTGACTTAGTTAATTGGTAAATTAACTTGACTTAGAACTATAATATATCAATATAAATTCATTTGTAAAATGTATTTTTAAATCTTAAATCAAACCTAAGAAAAATTATTTTTATTTAATTAAGTTTCTTTGTAATTATGTTATTTAATGTTTGTGTTAACTATTTATAAATTGCTTTTTTAATTTTAACTTATAAATAAGTTTAAATTTTATTGAATTTAAATTTGTATTATGATTTTAATTTTTATAATTTATAAATTTTATTTAAAATTATGTTATGTTTTATATCTTATAATTTATAACTCTTTGTAATTAACTATTTTATTAATTTATAATGTTTGGTATTAAGTATATATTCGTTAGAGAGTGTTTGATAATAAAATTCTAAACTTACAATAAAATTGAGAAGAATTTAATATTTTATTTTTTAAATGAATATAAGTTTAAAATATACATCCTAAATTTTATCCGTTGTCAACCCTAAGTGTAGATAGAGTTGATGTCGCATCTCTCTCACCATCTTCATTAATTGGCCCCCTCTCTGGTGGCTCCCCTCCTCCATTTTCTTTTATGCACCTCATCCTTTTACTAGTTCTTTTTTGAATAATGTGTTCTCCAGCGTGTTCTAGCAATGTCACTGCACCGCACCTGGCGCCCAAGGTCTCTATCTGACGTTTTCAGCCTATGCATGTCCCTGCTTCAATCCATATTGTTGCTGTGTTTCCTTGGCTATGTTTCGATCATCTTACACCAGACCTTCACCGGACATCAGCCAGATGATTTCCCTTTCATTTTCGATTTGTACTCTTAAGCCCTAGCCACCGACAGCTTGTCGCATTTCTGGGGTTCCTCCGATCTCACTTACATCGCTGACTCAGCTCGTTTTGTTGAGTTTTCTTGACGTGATTGGACCTCATTTGGCCAAATTTCGGTCTACTTTTTCAACGATTTCTTCTCGTTCGTTTGATCATTGTTGGGTCAGTGTTGTTGATGTTTTGTAATAATGGGGTGCTTTGTTTGAATCAGTTTTACTTTTAGAATAAATCTAGCTAAAAATCTCTACCTTATATTAGGGATCTATATTTTTCTCCTTGATTAATTATTTCCTTTCTTCTGAAAAGTCAATAATCCCTTTTTTAAAAGGGTTGTAATCCCCTTTTAAGAGATCTTAATTCAAAAAGATCTAAACACGAGCTTATTTTTTATGTTACGATAATCTTTTGATTGTAGAATTAAAAGTCTTATAATATAATATAAATACCAATTACATCAACAACCATCTAGAAAACTTTATATTAAAATTGGAATTAGGTGTAAACATCACGTGTCAGGTCCATGCCACAGTTGGGGCCCAGCATTAAAGAACCCAAAAGCCATTCCCATCTCAGATCGTAATCTTATTGTAATAAAATCATTCAAAAATCAGCTGCTCCAATACATTAATCAGAACAAATTATCAGTGATTACATTGATCTCATCTAACTCGTGATTATAGATGGACACCTAAATTATTGACCATTGTGCTTTCCCCAAATATTCTTGAATGACAGATTTTTTATTCCAATAATCTTTGTTTCACTACATAACAATCTTTCTCCAACTTTAAGACATAAATAATTCAATCTCCCCTAAATGTGGTTTAATTATCAACATAAAATTAATCCACGTATAATCATTGATGCATTCTGAATAATGCTTTTTTTTAATCATTGCATCCCTCAACAACCCAAACTAATACCAATAGTTTTTCTTCATGGTATATCAGGGTGAATGGATGAACTTTGTTGACTTCATCAGATCAAAGTCTAAATCAATGAGCTAAGCTAAAACATTCAGTAGTCACTTGAGCAATGAAATTAATCTCTCTAGCTAAGCGTGTATTATATATATAGGAAAATGGTCTAATCGGCTACATACTGTTACGTGATACATTGATTAATTCACAATAATATAATGAGTAACACTCTTATGTATTCATTGTCTAATTAATCTACAACTTTAGCACCAAATATGATGTGCTACAAAATAGCGTTACATGTCCATGTGCTCACTATATGAGAGCTACATTGTTCAACAGAACAAAATTCTCTCTCTTCCATATAAATATGGATTTCTGTTGGGTTATGTCCAAACATAATTTTTCCTGCCCATCCATAGATGATATAGAACAAAGATCAACATACAGGCGGCCACGCCTAGCTATTTTGTAGAGGATCTCAAGTTGGACCTGGCTAAATTCGCCACTGTGGTCTACAGACCATGAAAAGGACAGTGCCATATGAATCTCCACCTTCTCAGAGATGGCTCGAGAAACATTGATTCCCATTTTATGTAAAGAGAGGTGTCCTTTCATTCAGCCAACAGTACAAAGATGTTAAAGAGATCATAACAGACCAAGTTCTCCCCACACAAATGCAGAATTAGTCGTTCCTGTAGAAAAAATGGAAGGGAAGAAAAGCGATCATACTTGTTCCTTATTTTGCATCAAGTTTTGTAGCATAAAAATAGGACCATCTCATTTATTAATTCTGTTTCACAAGGTTAACCAGAGGTCCTCAAGAAAAGTTTTACAAGCTCAAATGACTTGAGGTCAGCTAAAAATTGAGAAATGTCCAAAAATAGCTACCTTTTAGAGTTTATAAATTTTTATAACCAAAAACTATTTGACTAATCTTTATTAGCCAATAAGACAATGAATATATGAAATTGCCCTTGTGAATAATATAACTAAAAAAGACTTGTAATTTGAGTCACAAAATCAACCAAAAAAAAAATGTTACTATTGTCCCTGCTTTCATTATTTTTTTATTATTTATATACTTTTTAGCGATGCCCCACCTCCGTGCGTGACGTGCTACAAGGAGGGGCCTCGCACTGCGAGACAAGGTGCGGCCCTGTCATCGGGACGCAGCCTTGATCTTTTTCTCCAACATTTTTTGTCGGATTTTGCTCATTTTTCATCGTTTTCCAACAATTTTCAATCAAATTCACTAATTTTTAACCTATACTACTTCAAATGTACTCATTTAAACTAATTTCAAAGTGTATTTTGGATAAAAATTTCAATCAAATGACTTGTGGGAGAGAGATACAAAAATGCTTCAAGGGTAAAATGGTCCGAAAATCAGATGTTGAGCTAATAAAGTTCATAAATGTGTTGAGAGGCTTAAATAGATTTTGATTTAAAAAAGTGGCTATTTTTGGACATTTCTCATAAAAATTTGAGCAAATCAAGGCCAAGACACCTTCTCCCCTACTTCAAACAACCTTCTGTTCTCCATCTCAAATATCACCATTGGATTTGTATCTCCACCTTGACGCAAACAATGGCATTTTTAGAAATAGCAAAACGATAAATCTCTATCATGAGCCCTATGATTCTACTCTCTTGTCTATACTCATGCCCTTCTGCTCTCTGGCAGTTATAGTACTCGTCATCCATACCCTACCACTACACACTAAGTTAGAAAATTGTTCATTGACTAGCCAATGTCTCTATTATACTTACTAACACCCTATAAACAAACTTCTTCAGAGTACAAAGCTAATAAGATGAAGTGGAATTGAATCTCCAAAATATAGAGGATTCCAACTCCATATCTCATTCTTAATTAAACATACTCGAAAAATTACAACCATATGAAAAAAGCAGTTTCCACAGTTCAATTGTAATTCGTGAAAAATCAAAGATCAATCTTCCATAAACTTCTATTTGGAGATTCAATTCCAAATTAAGAGGAATCCAACTCCACATCTCATTCTTAATTAAAAATACTAAAAAATTTACAACTATATGAAAAAAAAAGTTTCCACAGTTCAATTGTAATTCGTGAAAAATCAGATATCACTCATCCATAAACTTCTACTGTCATAATCACTTAAGACTACGTTATATAAAATAATACATATTTCATGAAGTTGTAGCGCATATAAGCACAAGTTTTTTTTTTTTAAAAGAAACTATTTGCCTACATATATTTGGAAAGCAGAGCAATATATGTACCTGCAGATACTCTACATTCTTAGCAGAAACTAAATCCAATTTCAACTATGCATATTCATACTGAATGAACTAAGATGCCCTTGAAGAATCAATCATGTCATCTATAAAAACTTAGGTAAGCAATTTCCAATTAAGAAAATAAGATAAATTATTTCGTATCAGCTCAAAGACATGATTTTTTCATCTTACCCGATGAAATTCTACATCAAGAATTATAGAAAAAGTTGACAATATTTTTAAGAAAATAACACATAACATATCCTCAAGAACTAGCCAAAAGAAAATTTCCACATCAATACTTCGAAAAGCTAATCCAAAAATTTCGATTTAAAACACCAAATTCTCACCAAAGGCGCTTAGGTTTTTCGTCTGAGACGCTTCCTAAGCTTCTTGTACTTGTGCTTATTCATCTTCTTCTTCCTCTTCTTCTTCACGCTGTCCACCCAGACGGTTCTTGCATCCTCGGTTTCGACCTCCTCCGCCTCAACAGACTTCAACTGATGAAATCCAGTCGAAGAAATCGGATTCAAGTTATACCCAAATGGGAAACTCGGATAGAAACGGAAAGTTTGAATGGATTTCTGGTTGTCTGCTGTTTTCGAGTTTAAATACAATATTGGATTGTTTGCGTTAATGAATGTGGGTGTGGGTTTTGGGAGATTTGGTGTGGTTTTGAGATTTTTGAAGAACGATTGAGTTGATTTGTTTCTGATGAGTTTTTGAATAAGATTGGCCATTTTTTTAAATATATGTTTTTGGTCGACGGAGTTTTAACAAGCGATTATTAGCGAGAGATCGAATTACATAGAAAAATTTTGTTGCCGTCGTCTTTGAGGAGTTCTGGACTTCTGGTTCCAGACAATTTTTTTTAACAGAACTAGAAGGGTTTGCAAAACAGCGTCGTTTTCAAAAACAAGAAACGAGATGGGAAATCTCACCAGCACAGCTTCGAAGGCTCGCCCAAAGATCATACTAAATGCCCCGATGAAGAATTTTAAAGGAAATTTAAAATAACTAAATGCCCCCAAGGAGATCTCCACTAAGTGCCCCCCTTAAGTAATAGAAAAAATTAAAAGAACTAATTTCCCCCACGAGGGATCGAAGAATTAAAAGAACTAAACTCCCCAGAAGATAATAATAAAGCCCCCCAAGTAGGTTTAAAGGCCCGCCACTAAGTTCCCCACTTGAGAAATATAAAAAGAAAATTGAAAGAACTAATGCCCCCACGCAGGAGCAACAGATGGCTCCTCATAAGATAATACTAAACTCCCCACACAGGATTTTAAAGGCCTGCCACTAACTGCCCCCCTTAAGTAAGGGCAAGAAATTAAAAAATGCCAAATGCCCCCACGCAGGATCGAACTACGGACCTTCAGTTTACAAGACTGACGCTCTACCACTGAGCTATAGGGGCTTATTAGTGGCAGAAGCTTAAGTCTTTAATATCATGTTCTCGTAAAAGTGTAAGTACTTAACTGGCCGCTGGTGCTAGCATCGAACGCTTTTTCCATGGATGGAGAGACTTTTGATCCTGTAAGGCTCCAATTGACATCCCAGTTACTGATTGTCTCTTTCTTTTTAATGAATTAACATTTGTTCATTTGACTTTTGGGTTTCAATAGGATTTGATTCGCGCGATATTCAAGCACATTTGGACCAAACGATCTCTCGGTTTGTAATTTTCCCTTTTTTTTTTAATAAAAAACTTTCTTCGTGTCAGCAGCCGGCATACGGTGCCAGCAAATTTGCAATGGTGGACAGCCAAGAAATGGTTGTCCACTTGCTCAATTCTCCCTATAAAAGGGAGAGTTTAGCAATGTATTTTCCATTGCAATTTAGAGAGAGTTTTTAAAGCTTTGAGAGAATTTTTGAGTGATTTGAGAGAATTGGGTGTATTGGGGTTTTGGGTTGTAAGGCTAAAACACTACAATACTTGTATTCTCCATTTCTAATAGTAAGAGATTCTTCTGTCTTCGCCCGTGGACGTAGGCTAAAAGCCGAACCACGTAATCTTGTCTTTGTCTTATTTTTTTATTTTCATTATTTTTCTCAATTTCGCTTTAGCTGCGACCCTGCATCACCCCTCAATTTCCTAACAAGTGGTATCAGAGCTTCTGGTTGAAGGAGGTCACTATTCACGTATATAGTTACTGTTCATACATACAGTTACTATTCACGTGAAACAGTGGGAGCCGATCCTAACAGAAGTAGTTCGTGGTGAAAAGCAATGGCGGCAAAATACGAAGTTGAGAAGTTCAATGGAGGTAATTTTACATTGTGGAAAATGAAAATAAAGGCGATTTTAAGAAAAAAATAAGTGCTTAGAAGCGATTGATGAAAGGCCCGCTGGTATCACTGATGATATCAAGTGGAATGAGATTGACGGTAATGCAGTTGCTGATCTGCATCTAGCACTTGCTGATAACGTGCTATCTAGTGTAGCGGAAAAGAAGACAGCAAAAGAGATCTGGGATATTCTCATTAAATTGTATGAGGCTAAATCTCTGCACAACAAGATCTTCTTAAAAAGGAGATTGTACACTCTTCGAATGACAGAATCCACTTCAGTGACGGAGCACATCAACACATTAAATACTCTATTTTCCCAACTCACTTCCTTGGGGCATAAAATAGAGGCAGGTGAACGTGCAGAGATTCTACTTCAAAGCCTACCAGATTTGTATGATCAACTCATCATCAACTTGACGAATAATATCCTATCGGACTTCTTAGTCTTCGATGATGTTACAGCTGCTGTACTGGGAGAAGAACGAAGACGGAAAAATAAAGAAGACAAACAGGAATGTTCGCAGCAAGCAGAAGCTTTGACAATGATGAGAGGTAGATCAACAGAACGTGGCCCCAGTGGGAGTCAAAATCATGGTAGACCAAAATCCAGAAGTAAGAAGAACGTCAAGTGCTACCATTGTGGCAAGAAAGGCCATCTGAAGAAGGATTGTTGGGGATTGAAGAAAAGTGCAGAGGATAAACCGCAAGGGAATATTGCAAGCACCTCAGATGATGGTGAAATTTTATACAGCGAGGCAGCAACAGTTGTTGAAAGCAGAAAACGGTTCTCTAATGTATGGCTCATGGATTCAGGAGCTACATGGCATATGACCTCTAAGAGAGAATGGTTCCATCAATATGAACCTACCTCTGGAGGATCTGTATATATGGGGAACGATCATGCTTTGGAAATCGCTGGAATAGGATCCATCAAGATGAAGATGTACGATGGTACTGTTAGTATTATCCAGGAGGTGCGACATGTGAAAGGCCTCAAGAAGAATCTTTTGTCATTAGGACAATTAGATAACACTGGGTGTAAGACCCAAATTGAAAATGGGATAATGAAAATTCTCAAAGGCGCACTTGTAGTAATGAAAGCAGAAAAGGTTGCTGCAAATCTGTACATGCTTAATGGAGAAACACTGCAGGAAGGAGATGCATCTGTTGCATAAACTAGTTCAGCAGAAGAGTCAACGATAATGTGGTATCGCAAACTGGGCCATATGTCAGAACGAGGTTTGAAGATTCTCTCTGATCAAAATTTACTTCCTGGGCTCAAATCGGTTCATTTACCTTTCTGTGAGCACTGTGTCACAAGTAAGCAGCACAGATTAAAGTTCAGCACATCCAGTTCTAGAAGTAAAGAAATTCTAGAATTGATCCACTCTGATGTTTGGCAAGCACCGGTGATGTCCTTAGGAGGAGCGAGATATTTTGTGTCATTCATAGATGATTACTCCAGGAGATGTTGGGTGTATCCAATCAAGAAGAAGTCATATGTGTTTGAAGCTTTCAAAATATTCAGAGCGCGTGTAGAACTTGAATCAGAAAAGAAGATCAAGTGTTTAAGGACAGATAATGGAGGAGAATATACTGGTGAGGATTTTATTGCATTCTGTCAACAAGAAGGCATCAAGCGGCAATTCAGCACAGCTTACACGCCTCAGCAGAATGGAGTAGCAGAGCGGATGAACAGAACCTTGTTGGAGAGAACAAGAGCTATGTTGAGAACTGCAGGTTTAGCCAAGACATTTTGGGCAGAAGCAGTCAAAACCGCCTGTTATGTGGTAAATCGGTCACCATCAACAGCAATCGAGTTGAAGACACCGATGGAGATGTGGACTGGAAAACCAGTTGATTATTCTCACCTTCATACATTTGGAAGTCCTGTGTATATGATGTATAATCCCCAAGAAACAACGAAGCTGGATCCAAAATCCAGAAAATGCCTTTTCTTGGGATATGCTGATGGAGTCAAGGGGTATCGCCTGTGGGATCCCACTACCCACAAGGTTGTCATCAGCAGAGATGTGATATTTGCAGAAGATAAACTGCAAAGGAATGATAAAGATGATAGCACAGTGAAGGAAAATCCAGAGACTACAATGGTACAAATGGAAAATAATCAAGTACAAGAAGATTCAGATTCTCCTGAAGCAGCACCAGGGCACGAAGAACAAGAACCAGCAGAGTCTGAGGCTACAGATGATCGTCGATCAACTCGTGAGAGACGACCACCAGCGTGGCACTCAGAGTATGTCATGGAGGCTCATGTTGCATACTGCCTTCTAACAGAGGATGGAGAGCCAACAACTTTCCAGGAGGCTTCTAAAAGTCAAGATGTTTCTCTATGGATGACAGCAATGCAAGAAGAGATTGAAGCTTTGCATAAGAACAAAACATGGGAGCTGGTTGCACTGCCACGTGGAAGAAAAGCCATTGGAAACAAATGGGTCTACAAGATCAAACGGGATGGCAATGACCAAGTAGAGCGGTATCGTGCGAGATTGGTGGTGAAAGGTTATGCTCAGAAAGAAGGTATTGACTTTAATGAGATATTTTCCCCTGTGGTTCGACTCACGACAGTCAGAATAGTCTTGGCAATGTGTGCTACATTTGACTTACATCTAGAACAGCTAGATGTGAAGACAGCTTTTCTTCATGGAGAACTTGAAGAAGAAATTTATATGCTCCAACCAGAAGGTTTTAAAGAAGAAGGAAAAGAGAACTTGGTTTGCAGGTTGAACAAATCTCTGTACGGTCTCAAACAGGCGCCGAGGTGTTGGTACAAGAGATTTGATTCCTATATCATCAGCCTTGGATACAACAGACTTAGTTCAGACCATTGTACATACTACAAAAGGTTTGAAGATGATAATGATTTCATTATTTTACTGTTGTACGTGGATGACATGTTGGTGGCAGGCCCCAACAAAGATCGAGTCCAAGAATTAAAGGCACAGTTGGCTAGGGAATTTGATATGAAGGACTTGGGACCAGCAAACAAGATTCTAGGGATGCAAATTCACCGAGATAGAAATAACAGGAAGATTTGGCTTTTTCAGAAGAACTACTTAAAGAAAATCTTGTGGCACTTCAACATGCAAGATTGTAAGCCAATTAGTACCCCACTCCCTGTTAATTTCAAGTTATCCTCTAAGATGTGTCCTAGCAAAGAAGCAGAGAGGAATGAGATGTCTCGAGTACCGTATGCATCAGCAGTGGGAAGTTTAATGTTCGCTATGATTTGTTCCAGACCAGACATTGCACAAGCAGTGGGAGCAGTTAGTAGATACATGGCGAATCCTGGTAGAGAGCATTGGGGTTGTGTCAGGAGGATCCTTAGATACATTAAGGGTACCTCAGATGTTGCTTTATGTTACGGAGGATCAGCTTTTATTGTTAAGGGCTATGTGGATTCAGATTTTGCAGGAGATCTTGATAAAAGAAAATCCACTACTGGCTATGTGTTTAAACTTGCAGAAGGAGCTGTAAGCTGGGTTTCGAAACTGCAAACTGTTGTGGCATTATCTACTACAGAAGCAGAATACATGGCAGCTACACAAGCTTGCAAGGAAGCAATTTGGATACAAAGATTACTGGAGGAGCTCGGGCACAAGCAAGAGAAAGTTGAATTGTTTTGTGACAGTCAGAGTGCCTTGCACATTGCAAGGAATCCAGCTTTTCATTCAAGAACGAAGCACATAGGTGTTCAATATCACTTTGTTCGTGAAGTGGTAGAAGATGGAAGTGTGGATATGAAAAAAATTCATACAGATGATAACCTAGCAGATGTATTGACCAAGCCCACCAATACCAACAAATTTGTATGGTGCAGATCCTTGCATGGCCTAGCAGACACGTAGGCAACATGGCTTTGGCGAAGAAGAAAGAATGGTGTGGAGACTTGATTGATTTTCAATCAAATCTCCAAGTGGGAGAATTGTCAGCAGCTGGCACCGTGTGCCAGCTGCAGATTTGCATTTGCAAATTTGCTGGCACACGATGCCAGCAAATTTGCAATGGTGGACAGCCAAGAAATGGTTGTCCACTTGCTCAATTCTCCCTATAAAAGGGAGAGTTTAGCAATGTATTTTCTATTGCAATTTAGAGAGAGTTTTTAAAGCTTTGAGAGAATTTTTGAGTGATTTGAGAGAATTGGGTGTATTGGGGTTTTGGGTTGTAAGGCTAAAACACTACAATACTTGTATTCTCCATTTCTAATAGTAAGAGATTCTTCTGTCTTCGCCCGTGGACGTAGGCTAAAAGCCGAACCACGTAATCTTGTCTTTGTCTTATTTTTTATTTTCATTATTTTTCTCAATTTCGCTTTAGCTGCGACCCTACATCACCCCTCAATTTCCTAACACTTCATTGGATCTTCTTCATTGCAGAGCGTGAGAGAAACGCAATCACTGATGCTATAGACTCCGAGGTGTCACGTATTTACATCAATTTTTGATTTCCTTTTCACTCTTTACTTTCAAATTCTTTTATTGCTTTATTATCCACAGCTTTAATTGATCTCCATATAACTTTTATTTTTGCAGGTAGCAGCTGGAACATCCAAGAAGAATCTGCCCACTTCAGGTACGCATTTATCATTATTTATATTCTTTTGTTTCTTTGCAACCAAATCCACTGGTTCGATTGTTATTTTATCTATCCAATAACAATAATGTTAAGTTTACAAAGTTGGAATATAAATTTTGTATCGATGATTGATGTAGTATTTAATGTGTCTGTTATTGATTGATGTTGTATAAATACCACATAAATGAAATTAAAAAATCGAACAACTAACTGACGAGTGGTAGTCATTGATTGGTGACATATCTGTTGTGTTGGGATACGAAGTATATATCTCAACTTTATAAAGGTAGCACTACTCATTCAATATTTATCTTATGCAGCTAATGCTAATGCCCTGAAGTTGAGCTGTGAACTCCTACGAGTTTTTGTTTCAGGTTTTGTTGCATTAAATTAAATTTGTGTGTTTTCTTAGGTGATGTAAATTTCATTAAACTTTATGTTTCGATGTTACATTTTCCTTTTTTTTTTCTTTTTTAATGAAGACGTTTATGTTAATACAGAGGGTGTGCAACGTGCTGGAGCAATTGCTGAAGCAGAGGGTGCTAGCAAAATTGAAGCAACTCATTTGGAGAGAATTTTTCCTCAGTTACTTCTTGATTTTTAAGGTATTTCAGTATACACATTATGCTTTCCTTTTACTCTATTTACATATTAAAAGTTGGTAGAATCTTATTGTTGACACAGTACGAAAAACAATACTAGATGTTGTTCTAGCATACATCTCGAATACGCTAGAAAAGATAACTCTTATAAAGATAGGACCCTCAAATTACAAAAAAAAAAAAAAAATTCAAAGGAAAATATGACTGAAATAGTATAGATAAGATGTATTAAAAAATTACAAATAACAAGCTTATTTATATTAATAGCTGACTTAATTCTAAAAAAATAATAAATCCTAATAACTAAAGAAATTAGGCTTTTCCTAAAATTTTGACTCAAAATAAAAAAAATAATCCTACTAAAATAAAAACATCAAGTTAAACTCAAATAAGAATTTCTAAAATATTTTGCACTTAGTTTCTGTCCTACATTAATAATTGATGACTTTGTGACTAGACATTTTGATTAGTAAATGTAATATGGGAAAATCAATTTTAATACATTTATAACTGAGATGGAGAACTTCCTTGTTGGTGCATAAGTATTTTCTCCTGTCTTGAGTTTGAAGAATTTCTATGCTTCTGATTTATTCATCCATGCTTGAAAGCTTTGATTTTTTTTTTAGTTAATTTCTGCTTTTATCAGTTGCCTTGTTTTCACTCTTTATTATAACTGTACAATTGGAGTGATTAATGTTTCTCACTCTTCGCGAGCAAGCTTTTTATCATCTTGTTATCCCTATTTACAGTACTTGCACATATGAGCTTCTGCTTTGAATGGAGTGGAAAGAGGGCCTGTTGAGTCAGCAATTTCTTGGTTGGAAATTTTGCCATGTTGTTAAGTATCTACTGGCTGGAATCCATTGAATTTATATGCTGTAGATGCATTTACTCTAGGTATTTAATTCTTAGTGAGTTGGTGCAGTTACTATAGTTTGTTAGTGATCCATTGCATTTTGTAAGTCCTGTAATCAACACATTATTTAAGGTTTTCTGGAAATACCTCATGCTATTTGTCTTTTTTAAATTTATGTGTTGTGCCTTTCACTCGTGGTGTAATAATCAGCATCCACAACCGGTAAGAATAAATGTATATATATATATATATATACGTATTTTATTTGAATGTGGGTGATACTTGATTTATATATTGTTATTAGTAGTTTTTGTATAAGTTAAGGACATACTATTAGCATTGGGTTTATTTGTAAGACTTTAAATTTATTTTAAGGAGCAAATAATAATACTTTGAAAGTTTTTGGGGCAAATTCGTAAATATCAAAAATTAGCCTCTTAGTATAAAAATACACTTTTGAAACTCTAATTCACTCTTTTGGGTCGAGCTATCCCTTTAGAGAGAGAGAAGAGAGAAATAGAGGGGAGAGAAAGAGAAGAAGAAAAAAAAAAAGAAAAGAAATTGGAAATTTGGATTTTAAGAGGTATATCACAACTATTTTTTAATTTATTGGTGTTAATTAAGTTAATTCCTTTAAGTTTTAATTTTTAAAAATATGTATAATTGAGGATTTGATGTGTATTTCTTAAGATATTGTGAGAATTGATGATGATCAATGTAGATAGCTTGATAAAATATGACGAGTTGTAGAATTTCTGTTTGATAGTCTCTTGATCCAAGAATTTTATAAATTGTTGTGATTCGATTCTGGTTTTGAATTTTGAGTATATGCAATTAGACATGTTTAGGATCATCTGAGACTTTGAATCGATTGGAAATTCTGAAAATTGAATTTATAGTGAATTTACTAAAATGACCTACATTGCTGTTTTTATTTTTCACAGAAACTAGATCCGTGTTGCTCTATCACATCAAAGAGAGACTGATTACTGCTTTATCTTTATGTCAAGTGTGCTTTATCTTTCTTCATGTCTGCTTTTAATCTATCGGTCAAAAATTAATATTAAGACCACAAAAATTCTTGTAATTAATAAAGTTAATTTGGCCCCATGTCCAAAGTCCAGTTGTTAGCTCAAAAAGTCTTCAAGTTATAGATGCATTGTCGGCCATTAGTGCCAAAATGGCAAAGTCTATAAATTCATAAAATAGGCTTTTATTGATTTTTTTTAATCATCTTACCTAACTCATCACGCTTCCGACACAATTTTTATCACACTTACATATCAACAAATATTTATTCAAAATTTTGCGGCCTATTATCCGTTATAAAATAATAAAGTAAAACTCATTCTTTTCTTTTTGCCTCACAAGAATCGAGGAAAATATATACTTGAACATACTTACACATATGCTTCACAGCTATTATCAAATTGTTTCTCTATAAATACATTATTTTTGCATCCTTATACAAACTCAAAAATATTCAAAGATTAGGGTGAGCGTAACAATGAAGGAAACCTCGGCTCGTTGATTTACAAAAATTTGTCTTTTGTAGGTCTAACTTTGAAAATACTGAAGAGTTTACAAAAGTTGCAGAAAATCTCGGTAAGGTATTAACTGAGAGAAATATACATTTAGTATATGGAGGAGGTAACCGTGGGTTAATTGGGTCTTTGGCAAAAGCAGCACACAATAAAGGTAGTCGAGTTTTTGGTATCATTCTAAAACCTCTAGCTATTGAAAATATTGTAGGAAAAATAATTGGGGATGAGTTACAAGTCTCATCTATGCACAAGCGAATGACTCAAATGTTTAGGCATGCAGATGCCTTCATAGCTCTACCAGGAGGTTTCGAGACCTTGGAGGAAATTTTTCAAATTGCCTCATAGGTACAATTACAAATCCACCAAAAATCCATTGGCTTGTTAAATGCTAATGGTTTTTATAACGGGTTGCTATCTTTTCTTGACTATGCAGCGGAAAGACAATTCATCCCACTTCTAGCACGACGGATCCTTATTTCTACTCCAACTGCTGACCAACTGATTGATCAATTGCAGTATTTTATTCCTCTGTCTAATCCAACATTGCATCAGTTAGATTGGTCTACTTATGATAGTCAGAAAAAGCGCAAAATAGACTTAAATCTCACTCTGTAACCTCTATTGTTTCTATATTGCTGCTATTGTTGTTGTTGTTGTGTTTTCCTTTTCAATAAAAGTTGTTTCAATTGATGTCTTCAATACTTTACTTCTCCATATTTTGACATTGAGAAAATTATCGCAATTTGCTCTATGACATGCAAATTATCATTATAAGATATTCGACATCATTCTTGCTAAGCATATTAGTCACAACTTAAAAAAATTTTAAATGGTAACATTAAGATCCATAAAAGTACCATTATCTACAATATCAACAATCTTAGCAGCTCTTGGATAATGTGTTATCTTCATAAAATTATACAAAAATTTAAGCAATATGTCAAACATTTACACAACAAAGCTACAAATACAATTCTAAGGATTTGGCATCTGCTCGATTCTCTTAACTTGACACCTAAAAGTCTACAAAATCATATCTTAGCTCTGATACCACTAAAAGCTGTCACGCCTCAAACCCAAAAGATCTGACACATGACATCACTTACATTCATTTAATAATATTTACACGTTTATTTTAATTTCTTTCAGAATTATAACAATTGAATTATGATTGGGACAATTAGTAAATCGGAGATACGCAGAGTTTTCTCAGAGATTAACACTCTACTACGTCACCAGTAGCAACTTTGTTACCGGAAGCCCATAATATATTAATTGCAAATTCTTACTTAAAATCAACAAATAACCATACTTGGTGAAACTTAAACCAAATCCAACTACACACAATAAAATAATACATAAGTATTTATTCCATAAGGACAAATCAAATATCTTATCCCACGTGTCCCTAAATGAAACACTCAGCAATCTAACAACTTAGAAAACCCAAGAAACAGCAGAAGCCTTGCCAAATTCGCTAAGCACACATGTACCTTATTTACCTGAAATCACCATAAACTATAATGAGTATAAAACTCAGTAAACATACTAGTTTTTCATATATCAAAATACAAATACATATATGTACACAATGCATGTGTATGATATGCTGTGATAAATCAAAATCATAATTTTATCAAATCACTTGTCATGTAAGCGCTTATACATTCTTTCAAAATATATAATAGAAATACCATCACTCAACTACTACTTAGTAGGTCTTATACATCCCATATAACATAATGAGCCAAATGTTACTCGTAGGTGACATACCGTATGAGAGGAATAGTACAAGTGAGGTTTAAATTACACATATATAATGCCCAAGCCCGAAGGTAAGAGCCAAACTCTCACCCTGATCATTGGTGAGTCCTCTCACATACACCAATACGCTACTACATGAATATAATGACTAAATCTTCCTTTAGGTACCAATAGGATCCTCCCTACATACAGAACACATAACATATACCAATCTTTAAAGAAAGACCACACATAAAGGCTCCACAAATCACATAAGATGCCTACTAAGTCAACAGTGAGTTCAAGCATCCTCAAAACACCAAATGTTTCTCATGGACATATTACACTTCAAAGCTTTCTTTGTTAAACACATTTCATTTTGAAAGCTCACTTTAAAAAACACATGTAAGTCCATGCTCAATGTCATTGCTCACATTCATAAACATATGTCTTTCATATTTCATATCAAATACACTTTGGCATAATATAAACATATTTCTAAGTACATTTACAAAATCATACATAGACAATTACAATGCTTATTGTGATTTCAGTAAAAAGTCTAGTATACTTACCTCTTAACACTTTCGGGTACAAGGCTTAATTCTCCTTAACCTATCAATGGAGATTAATCCTTTCATAAGCCTCACAATTCTTACAAAATACTTTAAATAGCTTACAAAATTATACACAATGCATTTATCATATCAAATTGATCTAATTACTCAGTTTCTCAAAATCTGTCATTCTGATCACTTACACTTAACAAAATTTTCTAATACATCAAATGATGTCTAATTACTCCAAAATCAGAATATATCATTCTTGACCCATATATCCTTCTTATATATAAATATTATATCAAAATTCTTACACAATCCATTCCATACACACCATTGAATCCAAACTACTAACTTGACAGGATTAAGATACTTATTGAATAGTATTCAATCCCCTAATTTTATAAAATCATATACTAACTCAAAAATTATAAAACTACCACATAATTACTCTTAACATATATCTCAATTCATGATAAATATTTCACTTCAAAATCACTGTCAAAAGTATTTTAAAACTATTTTATTTCATAGCTTTAAAAATCTGTTAATCAAATACTGCAATGAGTTGATACACTTTAGAAAGTCATTAATAATTTAACCATATTGATCTAAATTCTCAATTCTGAGTATATCATATTAGACATATAAGCTTATGATATTCCACAAATTCGTAATTTTTGAAGATCATTCAGCAGGCCAAAAATTGTTTGCCACTGTATCATACTGTTCACACAGGAAATTTTCAGAATTTCAGGGTCATTTTGGTAAATTTACGAAAAATTCAATTTTCAGAATTTTTAATCGATTCAAAGTCTTAGATGATCAAGAGACTATCAAGCAGAAATTCTACAACTCATCATGTTTTATCAAGCTATCTACATAGATCATCATCAATTCTCACAATATCTTACAAAATACACATCAAATCCTCAATTATACATATTTTCAGAAATTGAAACTTAAAGAAATTAACTTAATTAACACCAAAAAATTGAGAAATAGTTGTGATATACCTCTTAAAATTTAAATTTTTAATTTCTTCTTCTTTTGCTTCTTCTTCTTCTCTTTCTCTCCCATATATTTCTCTCTTATCTCTCTTTAAAAGAGGTAGCTCGACCAAAATGAGAGAATTAGGGGTTTAAAAGTTTATTTTTATACTAAGAGGCTAATTTTTGGTATTTATAAATTTTCCCCAAAACTTTCAAAGTATTATAATTTGGTCCCTAAAATAAATCTAAAGTCTTGCAAATAAACCCAATGCTAATAGTATGTCATTAACCTATACAAACACTACTAATAACAATACATAAATCAAGTATCGCCCACATACAAATAAAATACGTATATATATAATTATTCTTACTGATTGTGGATACTGGTTACTACATATGTGCTTATCGGATTTGGCAAGATTTCTGCTATTCCTTAGGTTCCCTAAGTTACTGAGTGTTTCATTTGGGGACACGTGGGATAAGATATTTAATTTGTCCTTATGGAATAAATACTTATGTATTATTTTATTGTGTGTGGTTGGATTTGGTTTAAGTTTCACCAAGTATGGTTATTGGTTGATTTTAAGTAAGAATTTGCAATTAATATATTATGGGCTTCCGGTAACAAAGTTGCTACTGGTGACGTAGTAGAGTGTTAATCTCTGAGAAAACTCTGCGTATCTCCGATTTACTAATTGTTCCAGTCATAATTCAATTGTTATAATTCTGAAAGAAATTAAAATGAACGTTTAAATATTATTAAATGAATATAAGTGATGTCATGTATCAGATCTTTTGGGTCTGAGGCGTGACAGCTTTTAGTGGTATCAGAGCTAAGATATGATTCTGTAGACTTTTAGGTGTCAAGTTAAGGGAACCGAGCAGATGTCAAATCCTTAAAATTGTATTTGTAGCTTTGTTGTGTAAATGTTTGACATATTGCTTAAATTTTTGTATAATTTTATGAAGATAACACATTATCCAAGAGCTGCTAAGATTGTTGATATTGTAGATAATGGTACTTTTATGGATCTTAATGTTACCATTTAAAATTTTTTTAAGTTGTGACTAATATGCTTAGCAAGAATGATGTCGAATATCTTATAATGATAATTTGCATGTCATAGAGCAAATTGAGATAATTTTCTCAATGTCAAAATATGGAGAAGTAAAGTATTGAAGACATCAATTGAAACAACTTTTATTGAAAAGAAAAATACAACAACAACAACAATAGCAGCAATATAGAAACAATAGAGGTTACAGAGTGAGATTTAAGTCTATTTTGCGCTTTTTCTGACTATCATAAGTAGACCAATCTAACTGATGCAATGTTGGATTAGACAGAGGAATAAAATACTGCAATTGATCAATCAGTTGGTCAACAGTTGGAGTAGAAATAAGGATTCGTCGTGCTAGAAGTGGGATGAATTATCTTTCCGCTGCATAGTCAAGAAAAGATAGCAACCCATTATAAAAACCATTGGCATTTAACAAGCCAATGAATTTTTGGTGGATTTGTAATTGTACCTATAAGGCAATTTGAAAAATTTCCTCCAAGGTCTCGAAACCTCCTAATAGAGCTATGAAGGCATCTGCATGCCTAAGCATTTGAGTCATTCACTTGTGCATAGATGAGACTTGTAACTCATCCCCAATTATTTTTCCTACAATATTTTCAATAGCTATAGGTTTTGGAATGATACTAAAAACTCGACTACCTTTATTGTGTGTTGCTTTTGCCACAGACCCTATTAACCCACGGTTACCTCCTTCATATACTAAATGTATATTTCTCTCAGCTAATACCTTACCGAGATTTTCTGCAACTTTTGTAAACTCTTTAGTATTTCCAAGGTTAGACCTACAAAAGATAAATTTTTGTGAATCAACGAGCCGAGGTTTCCTTCATTGTTACGCTCACCCTAATCTTTGAATGTTTTCGAGTTTGTATAAGGATGCAAAAATAATGTATTTATAGAGAAACAATTTGATAATAGCTGTGGAGTATATGTGTAAGTATGTTCAAGTATATATTTTCCTCGATTCTTGTGAGGCAAAAAGAAAAGAATGAGTTTTACTTTTATCATTCCATAAGGGATAATAGGTCGTAAAATTTTGAATAAATATTTGTTGATATATAAGTGTGATAAAAATTGTGTCGGTAGCGTGATGAGTTAAGTAAGATGATTAAGAAAAGTCAATAAAGGCCTATTTTATAGACTTAGGGACTTGAAGACTTTTTGAGCTAACAACTAGAGTTTGGACTTGAGGCCAAATTAACTTTATTAATTATAAGGATTTTTGTGGTATTAACATTGATTTTTGGCCGATAGATTAAAAGCAGACATGAAGAAAGATAAAGCACACTTGACATAAAGATAAAGGAGTAGTCAGTCTCTCTTTGATGTGATAGAGCAGCACGGATCTAGTTTATATGAAAAATAGAAAGAGCAATGCAGGTCAAAATGAATCTCCCTGGTCGCTTTCATCTGTGTCGTATCCGTGAGAGAGGAACTTATGAAATTTTTGTTCCCATACATTGAATGAGGGCTCTAGCTGAGTGGAATGTGGGTCTACCATATCTTGATCTTCTACAAGTGAGCTGGTCTAGATGAGGGATGTGCTGGCCTCCTCTTGGATTTAGGTGTCGGTTGAATAAGGTTGGGAGTCTTGAAAGAAGGATAAGTCAAGATTGGATTGGTGTTGGTCAGGTTATGTCGGGACAACTGGCTGAGATTGGGTAGGTTCTGTCGGGACAGCTAGCTGAGGCCATTGGTGAAGGTTATCCATTTTTTTTCTGTATCTGGCATAATAAGTCATGTTTGGGATATGGTGATGGTAGGTAGAGTAATCTGTATTTCTGTGATGTGAAAGATGATGTTTTTGTCTTTGTTGGGATTTGTGAAAATTGGCAAAATTCAGGTCTTCTGCAAAGTCATCTTCAACCTGTTTCCAAAGCGCAACATTTTCTGGGGAGATCCAAACAGACGGAGGAATTATCTGGTTTTCCTGAGCAAGAATTCTTTCAACTTCTCTCTTTTGCTGGATTACTTTTTCAGGCCAGAGCTTAATTGATCCCTTTAGTGAAAGGGTAAAGGTGAAGTAATCCTTAACAGTGGGGTAATAATGGATTTCATGATCCGAAACAATCATACCCTTTCATTGGAGAAGTAAGACAGACCAAAGATGTTGTCTATGGATTGCAGCATTTGTGCTGTTTGCAATCATGTGTTAAAATTTAGTTATCCACCATGTTTTTGGGTAAAACCATTGGAGAAAAATCAGGGCTGGATGATCTTCATCACATTTTTCTAATTTTTAGAGGGTTCTACGTAATGGGGAATTCTATGGCGATTGTATATAGATTCAACAGGTGCCATAACAAGTAAATGACAGGTTTGGACCATTAGGAAAATGGGAAAAAAGAGTGCAGGTGAAAGAAAGGGTATTCCAAGTTGAACAAAGGGCCATAAAGAACTGTGAGGCCATGTTCTTGGACTGTTAAGATGGCGTAGTGTCTGATGAATTTTTTGGCACGGGAATGGAGGGTTGGTCTTTTTTTTTTTGCTAGAAAAGTGATTATGAGGTTTAGGCTATTTATAGAGTTTTGTGAAAGAAAATCAATAATCGTTTTGTCATTTCCTTTTACGTGGATGACGTTAAATGAATAGTTGAAAAACCATATTTGCCATCGCAGTAATTGTGCTAGTGGAATCTTTTCTGTTTGAAACTGAGCATATTAGAAAAAGCAAACATATCAGTCTCAATGAGAAAATGATGTTCAATAAGGTGGACTATTTTTTTTAAAGAGTTAGAGTAAGAGATATAATGTTGAGATCTATAGTTTAAGAATCAATTGAATTAAAGGTCTTTTTTTTATTGAAGTTGATTTTTTATCATTTAAGATAATGCCTTCAATATTCTGATTTGAATGATAACTTAGTTGCGTAGAAATGCTACATTTTATTTTTTGAGAATGATATCAAGGTAGTGAATGATATTATGATGTATGAGTATATGTTAAAGAGATTAAAATTTTCAGAGGAGTTAAGAATTTTATTTTAGAGATTAGTATGAGTATTCTATATCTATGTTATTTTTTAATGAATAAAAGGTGAAGTGTATAGATGCATATTAAATATTGAACGAATGGGAGAAAAGAATAAAAATATGTGTGTATAATTTTATAAGTCCATAATGTATGCCATGTATTTATTTTATGGATATATGTTTCGTACTCCTCTCATATACTAAGTTATGAGCCAACTTAGAGATAATCTAACATATGAATGAGTGTTTATCAAGATTTTGGACCATAATGAGCAAATTTTATATACCAAGAAGATTGCTTTGTAAATGTTTTATGAATAAACCATACAGTTGAAAAGGCAACTTAGGAATGAGAAGAGGAAATGAGATCTAAGTATCCTCATATGTTTACTTAAGTCGTGAATTTTGAGGACGAAATTCTTATAAGGAGGGGAGAATTGTAGTAATCAGCATCCACAACCGGTAAGAATAAGTATATATATGTGTATATATATATACATATTTTATTTGTATGTGGGTGATACTTGATTTATGTATTGTTATTAGTAATTTTTGTATAGGTTAAGGACATACTATTAGCATTGGGTTTATTTGCAAGACTTTAGATTTATTTTAGGGACCAAATTGTAATACTTTAAAAGTTTTTAGGGCAAATTTATAAATATAAAAAATTAGCCTCTTAGTATAAAAATACACTTTTAAAACTCTAATTCACTCTTTTGGGTTGAGCTATCCCTTTAGAAAGAGAGAAGAGAGAAATAGAGGGGAGTGAAAAAGAAGAAGAAAAAGAAGAAGAAATTGGAATTTTGAATTTTAAAAGGTATATCATAACTATTTCTCAATTTATTGGTGTTAATTAAGTTAATTCCTTTAAGTTTTGATTTCTGAAAATATGTATAATTGAGGATTAAATGTGTATTTCGTAAGATATTGTGAGAATTGATGATGATCTATGTAGATAGCTTGATAAAACATGATGAGTTGTAGAATTTCTGCTTGATAGTCTCTTGATCCAGGAATTTTATAAATTGTTGTGATTCGATTCTGGTTTTAAATTCTGAGTATATGAAATTAGACATGTTTAGGATCATCTGAGACTTTGAATCGATTGAAAATTCTAGAAATTGAATTTGTAGTGAATTTACTAAAATGACTCTGAAATTCTGGAAATTTCCTATGTGAACAGTATGATACAGTGGCAAATAATTTTAGCTTGCTGAATGATCTTCAAAAATTACGAATTTGTGAAATATCATAAGCTTATATGTCTAATATGATATACTCAGAATTAAGAATTTAGATCAATGTGGTTAAATTGTTATGATTTTCTAAAGTGTATTAGCTCATTGCAGTATTTGATTAACAGATTTTTAAAGCTATGGAATAAAATCATTTTAAAATACTTTTGGCAGTGATTTTGAAGTTAAATATTTATCATGGATTGAGATATGTGTTATGAGTAATTATGTGGTATTTTTATAATTTTTGAGTTATTATATGATTTTATAAAATTAGGATATTGAATACTGTTCAATAAGTATCTTGATCCTGTCAAGTTAGTAGTTTGGATTCGATGGTATGTATGGAATGGATTGTGTAGAAATTTTGATATAATATTTATATATAAGAAGGATATATGGGTCAAGAATGATATATTCTGATTTTGGAGTAATTGGACATCATTTGATGTATTAGAAAATTTTGTTAAATGTAAGTGGTCAGAATGACAGGTTTTGAGAAACCAAGTATTTAGGCTGATTTGATGTGATAAATGCATTGTGTATAATTTTGTAAGCTATTTAAATTATTTTGTGTGAATTGTGAGGCTTATGAAAGGATTAATCTCCATTGATAGGTTAAGGAGATTTAAGCCTTGTAAGTGAAAGTGCTAAGAGGTAAGTATACTAGATTTTTTTACTGAAATCACAATAAGTATAGTAATTATCTATATATGATTTTGTAAATGTGCTTAGAAATACCTTTATGTTATGCAAAAGTGTATTTGATATGAAATGTGAAAGACATATGTTTATAAATATGAGCATTGACATTGAGCATGGACATACATGCGTTTTTTAAAGTGAGCTTTCAAAATGAAATGTGTTTAACAAAGAAAGCTTTGAAGTGTAATATGTCCATGAGAAACATTTTATGTTTTGAGGATGTTTGAACTCACTGTTGACTTACTAGGCATCTTATGTAATTTGTGGAGCCTTTATGTGTGGTCTTTCCTTCTAGATTGATATATGTTATGTATTCCGTATGTAGCGAGGATCCTATTGGTACTTAAAGGATGATTGAGTCATCACATTCATGTGGTGGCGTATTGGTGCATGTGAGAGGACTCACCGATGATCAGGGTGAGGGTTTGGCTCTTACCTTCGGCCTTAAGCATTATAAATGTGTAATTTAAACCTCACTTGTACTATTCCTCTCATACGATATGTCACCTACGAGTGACATTTGGCTCATTATGTGATATGTGATGTGTAAGTCCTATTAAGTAATAGTTGAGTGATGATATTCCTATTATATATTTTGAAAGAATGTGTAAGCGCTTACATAACATGTGATTTGATAAAATTATGATTTTGATTTATCATAGCATGTCATACACATGCATTGTGTACATATATGTATTTGTATTTTGATATATAAAAAATTAGTATGCTTACTGAGTTTTATACTCATTATAGTTTATGGTGATTTCAGGTAAATAAGGTAAATATGTGCTTAGCGGATTTGGCAAGGCTTCTGCTGTTCCTTGGGTTCCCTAAGTTGTTAGGTTGCTGAGTGTTTTATTTGGGGACACGTGGGATAAGATATTTGATTTGTCCCTATTAAATAAATATTTATGTATTATTTTATTGTGTGTGGTTAGATTTAGTTTAAGTTTCATCAAGTGTCGTTATAGATTGATTTTAAGTAAGAATTTACAATGAATATATTCTGGACTTCCGGTAATAAAGTTGTTACTGGTGACGTAGTAGAGTATTAATCTTTAAGAAAATTCTACGTATCTCCGGTTTACTAATTGTCCCAATCATAATTCAATTATTATAATTCTGAAAGAAATTAAAATAAATATTTAAATATTATTGAATAAATGTATATATGTTATGTATCAGATCTTTTGAATTTGAAGCGTGATACATAGACTTGTTAAATTCTAAGACTTTATAGTTGATTACATCGTAACTAAACATTTTGATTAGTAGATGTAATATTAGAGAATCAAACATCTACCATACATAGCATAGAGCTGGAAGCTGCACTTTTGCACAGAGAAAGATTGGATGTAAAGTTTAACATGCTTGTAACTGAGATGGAGATTTCCGTGTTGATGCATAATTTTCTACTCCCGTCTTCAGTTTCAAGATTTTCTGTGCTTCTGATTTATCATTCGTCTGGAAGTTATGATTTACCAGAGCTACTTTAAGTCTTATCGATGAGCTTATGTTCACCATTCACTTTATATATAACTGTCCAGCAGGAATGGTAAATGTCTCTCCATGAGCAAGCTTTTGCAATCTTGTATACCTATTTATAGTTTTTGCACATATGAGCTCCAGCTTCGAAGTTTATATTACTGGAAAGAGGCTTGTCGGCTGGAAACTTTTCCATTTTGTTCAGCATCTACTGGGTCAGAATTAATGAAAGTTATTTGCAGTAGATGCATTTGCTGGGGGAAGGGTAGAACCAGTATTGTTTGTTAGTGATCCATGGGATTTTGTAAGTCCTGTAATCATTACATAATTTATTGGGACTAAAGTCATTTTGATTTTTAGGAGTCTCTTGAACTGTTAAGTTTGACAATTGAACTCCATGAAGTTTCTGATTATGGGGTGACTTTCACCTGTTCATCTTGACCTTTGAGTTCACCAAGAACTTGAAACCTAATAGCACTTGCCTTCATTTTTAGACTTGGTAATTTTCTTTTACAGTTTTCTCTCATACCATGTGATATCCCTGATGAGCAAAGTAGATTGTGACTTTCTTTCCATTGTTGTTTGATCAGCAAATAAATAAATATATAGAAAAAAAAAATTTAATACCACATATACAAATTAAGTCATATAAATTTATCATATATATTTTTTCATATTACCTGACATATTGTGATAATATTGGTTAAATTATTATTATATTATTTAATTTATTATTTATATTTTTTAAATTATTTTATGGCATGTAAGGAAATATGAATGAATTTAAATAATTAATTTTTTAAAGGAAAAAAGAAAAATTCTGTGGGAGTTTATTGTGTTTGTTGTAGAAATTAGGCCAGTCTTCACTAGGGTTCCACTAACATTTTATTTTTGGCACGATTGTGAAATTGTGGAAAGATGAATTGAACTTTTCTAAAAGAAGGAAAAATGCTAAAAATTCAAAAGCAGACGTGTGATTGATTGGTGCATTAAAAGCACCGACTGTTTTTGTTTTGAACTTTTTTTTTTCCTGAAATGACTAAATAAATGACTGCCTAGTGCTGAGCATGAAAGAACATGTGTGACCCGTTTGTCTCCAGTGAGACATTAAGTCTCAACTGTAACCCTTACCTGGTTTCTGCACAACTCTATTCTTGAGAAAAATCGGCTGACCTTTTTTCATTTCTTTTTCCCAGTAAATTAACGATTCCAATATTCGGAAACTCGTGCATGACCTAACCTTTGTAATACGCTTTCATGTGTTGCTCAATTTTCCTTTTCTTTGCAGTGTTTTACAGATGCAGTCAAGATTTAGAGTCTTCCTCTGTTTTCAGTTTCAGCACACTCCCTTGCTTATCGAAAGGGTTATTATTGTCTATCATTAGAATAATCATTTTCACCATCACACAAACCACAATCACTACGTATATAGGAGTATGTATATATTAATTTGCATAGGTCTTTAGAGATGGAAAGGAAATTAATAAATGCCAGATTATAAGCTTTGGAGATTCAATTAATTAAACAAGAGCATACATTGTTCATGACAAGTAGCGTTATTCATACATATTAGATAACATCTCCTTGGATACTTAATGCGTGATTTGTGACAACATGCACCTAACATCCTTACTGTTAGGCCTCTCCTTTGGATTATCCAAAGTGCAAAAGCAAGCGATCTTTAAAACCAGAAGCATCTGCTCCTCGTACCCATTGCCTAGGAGCTTTTCATCGATTGCTCGAGTAGGATTCTCTGAAGTCATAACATTTCTCATCCATTTAATCAAACTCATCTCGTCTGTATGTTGGAAGAACTCATCAGATGGAAGTTTTCCCATCACCAGAACAGCTAGCAAAACCCCAAAGCTGTATATATCACACTTGTCAGTGAATTTATAAGTCTGGTGATACTCCGGGGCTATGTATCCCACCGTTCCGGCCACATTCGATGTGGTGATATGAGTGTTAGCGTCAGGCATTGCCTTTGCAAGCCCAAAATCTGCAATTCTAGCTTCCATGTCGTCATCAAGAAGCACGTTCGCTGGCTTAAGATCTCTGTGGATGATGCACGGGCTGTGGCTTGTGTGAAGATATTCAAGCCCGGTGGCTACTCCCAGGGCGATCCGGTGCCTGGCAAGCCAATCTAATTCTTTTTCCCCTCTTGCGACAGCGTTTAAAATGTCTTGCAAGCTTCCATTCTTCATGAACTCGTAGACAAGTAAATGGCAATCAGGTCGGGAGAGATGAGCCAGCAAGGGAATAAGATTCCTGTGCCTAATTTGACCCACAGTGTTAATCTCAGACCGAACTTGCCTCATTTTCTTTGTCAATAGTTTGCTATCTTCGTCGGTCAACTCCGTGGCATCCTTTGGAGGCTGAATAATCTTCTTAATAGCAATCATCTTCCCGTTGCTTCCTGGTAACTCAGCTTTGTAAACTTCTCCACATCCCCCTGATCCTATTTTTTCCAAAGAATCAAGACAATCTTCTTTTTCGAGGAAAGCCAAGTCCTCAGCTTTCTTTATCAATGGACTAAAGATTGCAGGGCCAGGATCTCTTCCCCCACCTCGTACTGCCGCCAGGATGAGCTTAAAAAGTACAGAAAAGACAAACCCAGATATGGTACCCGCCATTGCTCCGGCAAGAAATCCTAAAATCCACCCTGCTATCTTCCTTGCCTTGTTTTTTTTGTGCCTGTGGGTTGGTGCTGATGGACCAGGAGCTGGAGCACTGGAAGCACGTTTACTTGAATTTGGAGCTGAAGCTGGGGCATTACTGCCTTTTGTAGTTGTATTCTCAACCAAAATGTACCGTTTTGGGTATTGAAAACCTGAGGATCCAGCTCTGCTCATCACTGGTACTAGACCTTCCAAGAAATTGTTCCCCGAAAAGTCGAAGAATTGCAGATTCCGAAATGAGAGTATGGAAGGTGGGATTTTCCCGGAGAAGAGATTGTTTGCTAGAGAAAGATGTTCCAAGTTCGGGAAATATTTCAAGAAATTCAAATTCCCCGAAAATTTGTTCCCAGAAAAATCAAGAACACGCAGACGGATCAATGAAGACAAATTCGACGGGATTTTACCAGAGAACTGGTTGTTTTGCAGGTCAATAACCTCAAGCTTCTTGCAGTCAACGATTTGGGGTGGTAGCTGGTCAACGAGGCTGTTGTTAGCCAGAGTCAGCTCTCTGAGCTCTGAGAGCCGTCCGATCGACGGAGACAGAAACCCAGTCATCTTTTTCGATACGAAGACCAGCTTGGTGATCTTGAGTACGTAGGTATCATTTTTTGAGAGCCTCCGCTCACAAAACACCCCGGGGGTGTTGCATGGATTGCTTGAAATCGTGAGGCGTTGACCCTTGGTGACCACTCCCAAGTCCTCAAGGACAATGAACAGAGCCCTGTAATCTGAAGGCTCGAGATTGAGTCTTGCATGGGCGGTGGTGAGGAGTAGCAGGAGGAGGGAGAAGAGAGCGAAGATATGAAGCTGGTGGTGGGTTTTGCCAGGAGAGAGCGCCATTATTTGCAAAAAGTCCTGAGGGAGAAGATAGAAAGAGGACTTGATATAGTTGTTGTTCATTGTTGTTTATATAGCAGAGCGTGTGGAAAAACATGGAGATTGGACTCATTTTATGTTGAATTTTACCTTCCCATCAGGAGATACTTTATAGTACATTTGATATTAATTTATGTAATGATAATTTTGTTTCATATGAGAGGGGAGATTAAAATTTAGACCGTGTGCAGGAAGAAACTGATGAGTTCTCTTTTCACTCGTAATTTGATTAGGATTTACTAAAATGATGCTTAAATTTAATAATATGAGATAAGGCTGGTTTATGTCAAAGCAATTTTCTTTTTCTTTTTTTGGGTAGAGATTAAACAGTTTTTTTTAAATTATAATTTTTTCTCTATTTACAATTAAACAGTGAAAATTTTGAAAAAAAATTATTACATTCAAAAACAGTTCTTTTAATTAATAAAAAACTTATGTTAAAAATAAAATAATAATATCAAGTTGAACCAAGTACAAACTACTAATTAGTGTCCCTTTGAATTCTCTGTTTGAAATAGTAATATGGGTATTATTGATAAATTTAGATTGGTTTAGAAATTTTTATTTGAATAGGTTTTGATATTAGGGTTATTATTTCTATTGAATCATAATTTTTTTTTAAGAAGTCTAATTTGTTTAGTTTCTAAGACCTATTATTTTTTATTGTTTATTTAAAATTATGTTATTTATTACTATAAATAGATTTGTTATTTATAATTTTTAATAAAGTATCTCAGCAATAATATTGTATTTATATTATTTTTAGAGTTTTATTTGTTATATTGAAAGCTTGTTTGGTTGAGCTTTTCAAATAAAGTTCTTGAAAATAAAAAATTTTAAAGTAGAGCTTTAAAAAAAAATGTATTATCGTTTAGTTGTCAATTAAATTTTTTTTTAAATTATTAGATCGTTTAGTTATTTATTATTAAAAATGTTTATGATTGTTAAATTATAAAATATGACACTTAATAAAATTTATATTTAAATTCTAAATCATCTATTTTTTTATATTTAAGTTTAAATTTATTATATATTTTTTCAAATTCAATTTCTTAAACACAAGAATAAATTAAAATTAATACATAGTAATCAACGAATCAATATAAATTACTGTGTTTGATACAAAAATTAAAAATAAAATAATTTTTCTTTTTATTTAAAAAAATAAAATAATCAACAATTTTTTTAAGTAGATTATTATAAAAATATGATAATTGTAGAAATAAGAGAATTGGAAATATGATAATTTTTAAGAAATTATTAAAAATATTTTAATTGAATAAAATTTATTTTTATCAAGAGTATACTATGAAAATAAAAATATTTATTATTAAGATATATGTGATATTACATAAATATTAAAAAAATTTACTTTAAAAAATCTAAAATTTAAATTTTTACAAATAAAGGTAAAACAGTTTTTTTTTAATTTTTAAATTTTTTTTTTAATTATAACCAAATATTATCAAAAAATTTAAAAAAACTTTAACATTAAAATTTTTTTTTACCAATCAAGAGGTCCAACTAAATGAGCACTTAATCTATTTAGAATTACTTAACATACATTCACCTCCATTATGCACATTTAAATATTATATTAATTTTATTATTAAATATAAAGTATATTTATTTTTTGAACGTGGCCTTAATAATTTTTTAATATTCTATGAATTTTGAAAAACCATCCTGATGGAAGAAGTATTTCACGTGGTTCATTGCAGACTTAAATAAAATAAAATAATAATATTAGAAGCTACCACGAAGTCTTCCGGTCAACAGTCCTGTAAGGTTTTGGGGTCAAGTCAACTGTGTGGGCTTTTCATTCTCAGCCCTTAGATTAAATATTCATCGTGTTTTCCAATCGAAGATTACTTGAATTGATAATTTTACGTGTCTTCTGTGTCTTCCAAACATATTTCTTTCTTTTTTTTGTTAAATCTTTTGAATTGACAACGTTATCTTGATTCGTGTCTTTTGGGTCTTCCAATTGTATTTCTTTTTTTTTTTAATTTAACAAAAATAAATAAATACGATTGGAAGACCCAAAAGACACGAATCAAGATAACGTTGTCAATTCAAATCATCTTCAAAAACTCAAATGATGAATTGCAAAACACGAATCAAGTCAATTCAAATCATCTTCAAAAACTCAAATGATGAATTGCAAAACACGAATCAAGATAACATTATCAATTCAATCGCACTTCTTTCTTCTTCTTCTTTTTTTTTTTTTAATTTTACGCTCCAAAAGTTTTTTTTAACAAAAAAAAAAATTAAACTTAAAATCTTCATAAAAATATAATTTTAGTCAAGCGTGAGCATCGATTTAAATGAATCAAAAAATTAATTTTTTTTATTTTATTTAGTTTGACTTAGAGTCAACTTTTAATTAGTTTTATTTATTTGAGATTGATTGGTTAAATTCTAAATTTATTTTTGGTTTAATTCAATTCAAAAAAAAATTAAAACAAACAAAATTAAAAAAAAAAACTTAAAACTGAACAAGTTTGATTCGATTCAAGATTTGAACTAAAATCGAAATTTATCCCACCCTATTCTTTATTATTAAATTGTTGATCAAAAAGATTTTTTATCGAACAAAAACAAAAATAATAAAGAGTAACTACAATTTTGTAAATAAATGCTCAAAAATATTGACATTAAAAATTATTAGGAAATAAATTTATTAACAAAATCCTACATGCGCATTCTTAAAAAAATGCAAGTTATTGAGTAATACTATATTTTATATTTTTAATTTTAATATTTTTGATTTCAAATGATTTATCAAATAATTAATAAATGATAAAATAATATAATAAATAATTTAAAATTTTACAAAAAATTAAATATTCGATAAATATTTAACACATCGTTTTAAATAAAAAATATTATAATTTAAATTTAAAAAGTAGCATTATTTATATTAAAATTTTAAATATCACTATTTAGTTAAAGAAGAGCTTGCTCGCACCTATAAGTAGATGACCAAATAATTTATTTTTTCCATTAATAAAACGGTAATCATATTAGAGCAAGTCATCTAAATTTTTTTTAAAAAAATTTCTGGCAATTAAAATGATCATATGAAAAATATGGAGGTCTAAATTCATTCCCCTCCAATACGTTCTTTGCTCTTTTTTTTCCCCTTTTAATGATTTTTAATTACATAATTAGAAGAGGTTCCAAATCATGTAGCATAGGTGTTTCTATATACATAGTCCAAATTATGTAAATACAGTTGTAAAGAAAAAATATTATAATTTGGTAAGAATATTAAAATCTGAACGAAAATAATTTTTTTATAATAAAAAATAAAATATATTTAATTATAAAATAATATTTTAAATTAAGTTACGTGTTGATTGAATTAAAACAATAATTAAGTTAAATATTATGATCCGTCTCTTTTAAGTGAGAGTTATTTTAACATTTTTATGTAAGGATAGAATTCTTCCTCTTTCATAACATACATAATTATCTTTGATTATAGAAATGATTCTCATAATATAATTTAAATTCTCTCTTAAAACTGGCTAATTACAATAAAATTATCTAAGTTTTGTATAATTTTTTGATAATTTTTTTTATGTTATAGTAATAGTTTTATAATATAATATTAATAATATTAGATTGACGATATTTATAAGAAAAAAAAAAACTCCCAAAAAAAAAAACAACATACAAAACTTTGGAACTGAAAATCTTTCCTACACAAGCCTCGGGATTCAATAAACATGATAACCAAAGAAGATAAAACACATTGTGACAAGAAGTTCTTCAACTTGATTGTGGTGATGATAAAGTCGATGTTCATACAGTTATGATATACAGGCCTCCAACATGACGGACAAACAAATGAGGCAACAGAAAAAAGACACAAAAAAATGATCAAACTCTCGGTTTGTTTAAATTTTACAACAATACACAGATGGTTTGGTTGCATTTCTGTTTTTATATGTATTTGGATAAAATTAATTTAGTGAATTATGAAATTTATTATATGATAAATTTTTAATTATATAATATATTATAAATTATATAAAAATTATAATTTATTAAATAATAAAATGTGATAATAAATATATATAATATAATTTATTATATAATAAATAATATTGACATATGATAATATTTAATTAATTTATAATTTTTATATAATTTATATGTATTATAAAATTTTGAAGTTGAATTATATATTATATTAAATTATATATATATAATTTAATAATTTATATAGTTATTATATAATAAATAACATTATCAAGGACGCTAATAATATATTATATTAAATCTTTTTATATGCTTAAATGTTCGCATAATTAGATAAATGAATATGTATCGAACAGATGGACAGAAATTGGTGGCGTGTAATACAATGCAAGCAAAAGCTATATTTTACGTTTGTCTAGAGTCTATTGTTCTGTCATCCTTTTTTTTTAAATTTTTTTAGTCTTGTTTTTAAATAAAAAAAAAAAGGAACATAAGAGAATGTTGAAAAAAATAAGGATATTTTTATAAATACCTTTAACTTTGAGTTAATAGTATTAATAACTTTCACTTTAAAAAATAAGTGTTAATATCTAATTGTTAGAAATTTTTTTATTAAAATTAATAAAAAAATAAAATTATCATTTTATTATTATTTTATATAAATAGTTTTTATCTGTCGTCAAATATTTTTATTTTTTTATAATTAAATAATAAATAATTATTTAAAAAAATAAATTAAAAAAGGCCAACAGTCAAAAGTAATTGCCGTTGTAGCAATTTAAATAGCTACCGTTGCAGGCGGCCAAAAGTGGCTGCTACACACGATCACATTTGGTCACAATTACAATGATCACAAATGTCTACTGCACATAGTCAAAAGTCCGTTGTTTTAGTGACCACAGTGACCACAAATGGCCATAATTACAGTAGTCACAAATTATTACAACATCAATCTTTTTCTTCTTTTTTATAATTTAATTTTATATTTTAGTATAATAATTAGATTATTAATTAAAAAATTAAGAAATAAAAAAGAAATTATTAATTTATTCTTAAAATTTAATTTTTTATAAAAAATTATATTTCTCATTTGTTGTACAATATTATTTTATTACTTTTGAATTTATAAGAGTAATTTGATTATTTTACGTAATTTTATTAATATTAATAAAATATTTTCTAACGAATATTTTTAACGATTAAATATTATTACTTATTTCTCAAAATTAGAATATTAATACTATTAAATCAAAACTAATGAGTATTCATTATAATATCAAAAATATTAATAAGAGCTTATGGTCATTTGGACGGCGGAATAAGTAGTTATCAAACAAATATTTATTAGTTTGTTCGTTTCCGTTAAGGTTGTTACCAACATACAAACACATACTGATTGGTGACTTAATTAAACCTTAATAACATACAAAACAAACACACAGATTTTTAAAGTGAATTTGAGAGCTATTTCTTATTATATGTAAAGAGGATTAAAAGTAATTAAGAGTATTACAGAATTAATTTGTACAGATTGATCTGAAACAATAATGTTGGAACTTGGAAGTAATATTAAGAACCATGGCCAGCTTCTGCATTGCTAGAAACGGAAAATCATTACAGAATTTCAGCCTTCTCTATGTCAGCCCATTTGATTGAAAGATTAAGCTTTATGGAGAAACCGATCGATTTAGAATTGTGTTTTGCAATAGTCAATCGAGTAATGCTAACGCTTGATATAGTAATTGAGAGAAAAGAGATTACAAGCCAAAATATGAAAATCAAACACATTATTTGTAGTGAGTTCTTACTACAACACACACAGTAATGAAATTTTCCAGGAAACAACATCACCTCTCTAACACAAGCAAAAATAACAAATCAAAGACAAAAATCCCAATTAAAGCAATACATTTGTTTACCATCTTGAGCTGAAACTCAAGGGGAATCATTATTCTATTTCAAGCTACGGACATTCTGGTGATCAGTCGATGCAGCAGCGATACATGAAATACATCTCCATGGCACGGCCGCACTCTGCACAGGCCACCTTGTCTGGGATTGCTCCATGAACTCCGGGAAGTATGAGACGATTGCAATGATGCTGGGTCTGAATTTGCTGTAGATAATTGTTGAGTCCTGGCACAAAACCACTTTGATAAGCATCCTGTTGCCATTTGTCAAAATCTAACATGCAAGCTATAGCTGTGTCTCCCTTGGCCCTTGCCATTTCATGGGTTTCTCCTTTGAAAAATATTGCCCATCCTTGATCACTGCCATCAAAACTAAGTATTGTCATGACCTGTTGCATTATGTTATCATTTTCAACACTCTTGCCGTGCTGCAATTTTGAGTAGAGCATGCTCTCTAATCTTTCCCAAAAGAACCACATGGATGTGAGATCAGTCAAGCAATGACTTAGATTTTCCTCAACGATGGTGCTGCTGATTTTTCTCACTCGCTCCTTTGTGTTATCCTTCCCCACATAGACCATTCCTAAGCTAATCTGAGCTGCGTTTGCAACAGCTTTTGATGCGTTTGTGAATTGTCTGATCCACTCAATATCTTCACCTCCGTACAAGCATATGATTCTCTGTTCTTTCATCTGATAAAACAAAAAAAGACTAGACATTAGTATTAACCGTAATATGACAGAGACACATAAGCTGAGGAATAAAGCTAAAATTGCGTAGTACCCATTCTAGTATGGTGAAATCAATGCCATCAGCAAGTAGCTCAAGTCCCCAAGACTCGGCCTTCCACAGTGCGTCTTCTCTTTCTGCAGTAAAAGGGAAGGCCAAATTCCTCCATATCCACAACATATGGAAAGCATTTTTGTTCAAGACCCGTCCTTGTGTATCCAATGGCACTAGGATCGCTTTCTTTGAAAAATGCCACGTTTCCTTGATGTACTTAATGACTGCATGCTCAATCATCGAAGGGTGATGGACACTGTACCATGGCATCATTACTTGCAGCTGCTCAAATTTCTGTTGATACCCTTCATGCCAGGGGATTGACCCGTCCACGATTGGAAGCCACACAATTTCATAGTGATAGTCCGGAGTTGCTTTAGCTTCTCTGTACATCTGTTCAAGAACTAGAATTTCTTCGTGGGAGAGATCGAGGTTTGATATGAGCAGTAACACATGCTTTTTTCTCAATACTTCAACATGAACCTGGTAGCATAAAATAGAAATCTTTTAAGTGTTCAAAATTCAATAGCAGAGTTTGAAGCAAGAAGAATGCACAGAATGAGCAAGAAATAAAGCAACAAACCCTGGTCTTGGTGGAACCATCCACAAGAGGTAGAATATCATCCTTGGCATAAATCAATGCTTTGAGAACCTTCATGTTGTCAAGATGAATTGTTTCGAGAAGGCGCACGAGATTATTGTATGCTTCTATTTGTATCTTCTCATCTGCAGTCCATATATAGCAGTGTTATCCTTTACATGAACCAGTCTTATAACTATGGAAAAACCCAAGGAGCAGAGATCAAACATGCCGTAGATTTATGTTTGTCATAATTTTCTAGTAGTATACTTTTGAAGGACTTACCAATTTGTTGATAGCAGATAGCAATTTGCTTCTTAAGGTGCTCATGTATACTGTTGACTTTATGAGCCAAGCTTGATAGCTCCCATGCGTCAGTAGTTGATGCGATGTACCTGAAAAACGAGTGACAGTTGCTATTTACTGTGAATTTTATATTGCATAGTGATGATGTTGTGGCCATGGATAGCTTACTCATCTCTCAAGCCCATGAGGCTTGCATTTTGTGAACTGCTGGCTACAATACTTCGAATGGTCCAATAAGCAGCCGCAGGAATATGAGCCATGGCAGCAGACATTGCTGGTGTCTCAGTTGAAATATATTGAGAGGGTAGCTCCTTGAACTCAATAACGCACTTGGTTAAATCCAATATGGCCTTGATGAGTATGTCGATTGCATCAAACTGAGGTTTTAAAGCGTTATAATGCTCTAAAATGTTGGGTAGTTGCTTAAGCAGAGCCACAGACTTGGCTAGTGAATTTTTAGTGCAAAGCTGCGCAACAAACCAGAATTCCCCATAATTCACAGCAAAAGCTGCCAAGGACAGCACCATTTTTGCATCCCATGAATAGTTTGAGAGAGTGTTGAATATGGCCATAGTTGTCGTGTAAGCATCTCCTCCTCCCGAGCACTTGCATGATATCTGCGAATACATGCAGACACATTTCTTATTAAGAAGAAGGGCTAAGGGACAGTCTGCCCCATTAAGATACGGTCCTTCAATTCAAATATCAAAGAAGACAAATTAAAGTCGGTGCATTTTTCAAAACACTGTATGGCTTTTCAATGCTCAGCTTAGCAATATTGGTAGCAAAGGAAATAAAAGAGTCCATCACTTATACGAGTCCATTCTTTTCGAGAGGAAACATCCCAATAAAAGTAGAATAGTTAGAGAGCTTTCATGTGCTTTTCTCATTAAAGTTATAAGCAGCATAAAGAAACTGCTGTGGAATATCGATCAAATTATAAAGGTTGAGAAGCAACGAGTACATATATATATATTTATTTATATATCCAATATATTAAGGAATCAAATTATACCTCGCAAGAGATTTTGTGTATTAAATAAGTCAATGCTTCAAGCATGCCTTCGAAAGCAGCCAGACTGGCGTTGTCCTCCAAAGTGTCCATATGTTGATGTGTGCCCTGTGTCCAAAAAAAAAATACCAAAACTTCCATTATATATATTATTCATTTTAGATCATTCCATTGACATGGTAGCTTGTAAAATTTAACTAGCATAACCAAAAGAGAATAACAAGAGAAATGATATACATTCAACACTCCAATGCTAGGATTGGCACGACGAAAGATATCTTCAGCGATACTGAGAATGGGTCTGACATCAACTTCACGACCATCGGGAGCATGGGTTGCCTGAATTTGCTTCATCATTGTGCCATCATCGGATGCTGAGAACAGCCGGCGCTCGCTCCTAGGAACCATATCCTGAATCCTCGGAGCCTGGGGGGTGTTTGTTGCCATATTTGAAAATATATTCAAGAAACTAGACTCGAGAGTGTGTGTGTGAGTGTGACAATTGGTATATATGTAAAATGTGTGACTTGGTCTGGTTTTACGATTACCCAATATATATAGTGATGAGAAAATGGAATAAAGCCAAAATGAACAGGTTCCTTACTTGCAACGGGGTCTAGCCAAAGCTAAAGGTGACATGTAAACATAGTTGGATATGTTAAAATATGTAGCAACCGTGGCCCATAATTGTATCGGCATTCGGCGGCAACATAAATTAAGAAATTGTATGGATGCTTTGGTATATTACTAATAAACATATTACACTTTGCTAAAAGTGGTTTGCCAGTTCCAGTTTAAGAGAAGTGTTGAAGTGGATGTAATCAAATAAATAATAAATTTAAAGTATATAGTGTAATTATTAAATAATTAAGATAATTAAAGAAAGAAATTAAAAATGTGACATATAAAATTTATATAATTTAATAATTTATTTATGTTTATGGTGAATTAAAATTTCATTCTTTTATTATTTAATTACAAGATATTCATAAAGTAAATTTTTTATAAAAAAAAATTATCAATAATTCACTCTCATTTGTAATTAGAATTTTTTTTTATTAAAAATTATAAAGATTATTATGTTCACTTAGATTTGTTTACAAGTTAATATAGAGCTTTTTTATAGATTTTAAGACGACTTAAATTAACTCTAAATACGTGAAAGTTGTTTTAAGGAGATTTAGAATAATTAAGAGACAAAATAAAATAGAAAACCTATTTCCTGTACCAGCGCTGTGACGCTGGCTTGTATCATGCCCAACACTGCGATGCTGGGCTTTTGGGCTAGAGCGATGTAGCCTTGGCTTGCGAACGCCGCAGAGCCCAGACCCAGGCAGTTTCGCCTTCTCTATTCGCCTCATTTTGCTTCCGTTTTACTTCCCCATCCATCTAACATATTTGGCTTGTTCCCCAAATTATATTACAATAATTTTTAATTAATTTTCTCACAAATTCTCTCATTCATTCAAAATCATATATAAAGTAATTTTGATCTCTTATTTTCGCATTTTCAGTCACCTTCACATAATAGTGACTCTGATTAAGTCTTTGTACATGATCAACTTAACTAAGGGTAGTGACTTAGTCAATATGTCAGCAGGATTTTCAGATTATGCTATCTTTGTTAGACTAATTTCACTACTTTGAACAATCTCTCAAATGTAATGAAGTTGTACATCAATGTATTTAAACCTCTCATGAAATACTTGATACTTATTTAAGCGTATGATAATCTGGCTGTCACAATATACACAAGTGTTTACTTCCTAACTAACCATTATCTCCGCATATATGCCTTTCAACTACACGGCCTCCTTAATAGCTTCTCCAACAGCTATGTACTTCACATCTGTGGTAGATAGTGCAACCACATGTTATAGAATTGATCTCTAACACATGCTACACCCAAATGTTATGAATACATAACTTGTCAACGATATTCGTTTGGCTAGATCACCTAAATAATTTGAGTCTATGTATTATTTTACAATTACACTATTGTCTTCCTCCATTTTATACATCAATTCATGATCTGACGTCTCCTTGAGATATTCCAATATCCACTTCACTATAAGCCATTGATCATTCATCGAATTCGCCATGTATCTATTCACCATACTTACAGCTTGTGTTATGTCTGGTCTTATGCAAATCATTGCATACATGATGCTCCTTACAACGCTTGCATACAGTACTTATTTACAGTTTCTCATCTTCGGAAGTCAGCGATTGTGCTGCTGAAAATTTGAAATGCATGACCAAAGGAATGAAGACAGCCTTTGCATTGGACATATCTAACCTCTCTAGGATTTTGGGTATATATCGTTGTTGTGTTAAGAAGATAACATCTCTTCTTTCTCTTATAATGCCCATACCCAGTATCCTCTTTGTTGCTCCTAAATCATTCGTTTCAAACTCGCCACTTAATTGCTTCTTGAGTTTCTGCATTTCTTCAATGTTCTTATATACGATCAATATATTATCGACGTATAGAAGCAAATACATCATCCCACTGCTCAAGCTCTTAAAGTACACGCATCCGTAATACTTGTTCTTACTAAATTCATAAGTCATCATATTTGAACTAGTAAATAGACTAAAGGTTCATGGACTTTCTAACTCCAAATTAGAGACCCAAATTTTAGTTATCTCATGACCCATTAGATCTTATAACTTAACCTCGGACTATTATACTAAAAGCCCAAGATTGCACTATAGTTGGCTCATGTAATAAATAAATTCAAATTTTAATTAAAACTATATTAATTGAAATTAATATTAATTTTTTGACTAATAATATCCACTTAATTAACCCTTTATATGATGTCATAATTAAAGTTACACTATTATAAAATGTCATGTCTTTTTAAATAATTATTTGTCTCTAAGTCACTAAATGCTCTAATGTTATTTTTAATATGTCTGTATTTGTATAGAATTTTACAAATACATATTATTATTTAATAATTAATTTATTGAGTAAAATGCAGCCATAAATTTAAATGATCAAGTACTGCAAACAGTTTATGTGACATCATTTGATATAAATTTCATATTGTAAGTATATGTTCCCACAATCTCTAAAATTATATCTCCAAGTCATTGAGATTTTGACCGTCCAATTAGGTCTCACTTCGTGATAATTCAAAAGAGTATAATACATAAATGTAAGTTCATTACCTATTCAAAATTAAGATTAATCAGTTTATTAAAGTTTTATAAATTAAGATCAATGACATTTAATTAATGAGATCAAAATTCATATTAGTTCAGTTTAATATAATACACTAATCTTTTTACTTGAAGTCTCTACATTAATAGTCAACGTAAATTATTCACTATAAAAAATAAAAAAATTACAATATTAAATAATAAAATACTCATTTCATTAATTATTGTAAACAAGATATAATTTATAAAAAATTTATAATCTATATTTTTACATTAATATCATATGCTTAATACATACATCATATATTTTATAATATATACTTTTTAATATATATTTAATTATATATTAATAAAATAAAATATTCATTTACATGCTTTAGGGCTCCATAAAAATATTACGTATCTAACAATTCAAACATGCAGCAATGGGTATCTCATCAAATTCTTTTTCATATACAAATAAAAAGAAAAAGAAAAAGGAAAAGGAAAAAAAGATAATGGACAGGGGGAACCACGTCATGAACTATATTCTTGTAGGTCTTATCGTCTGATCTTAGGCAAATTTTCATTCTGCGATAACATCATCAACGAGAAATATTGTTCTTGAGAGGGCGAGCAATTGAGTGATAGATTGCAGGGATACTGGTAATTAATTCACTGCAAACCATGAAGCAGCTTCATTTGCTATTACTGCTACCCAATGACTAAACAAGGTATTAACCGATTCGTGATTATACTTTCAAGCAATATTGTGGAGAAATAATGTATTCTTTTTGCTACTGAACCACTACTACAACCATAAGGTTACCGCGAGGAAAACGTTGGAGAATAATGGACTTTATTGCTTCGAGTTAAAAGGAGCATCCAACGTGCTTTAGAATTGGAAAGACTAATAACAGGATTACAAAGTATATTAGAAAATTTTAAAGTGGTCTTCAAAAGGGCTACATGACTTGCGTGTATAAAGAAACCCCACCACCAAAGTTGAATGGAAAATGTATATAAATTATCCTTATTTTACGGTCACAAAATTAAAAAGTAATATTTAATATACACAAAGATTAAATTTTGGATTATTTTATTTTCTTTTAAACTCACTCAAATTTTAAAAAATTTAAACTTAAGAATAAATAAATTAATTATTTGAACACTAACATTTTAAAGATTAAAAATAAAAAAAATTAATTAAAAAGTAAAAATTTAGACGAAAAAAATAAAATTGAAGACGAATAAAAAAAAATCAATATTCCATATACCTCGTGTGAGGCACGGGAAGGAACCTCCTGCAACGCTTGTGTAAGGCGCGAGGTATGGTGCAAGGCCTCTCTTCGCTCCTAGCATGAGGCGTGAGGAATTCTAATTTTTTTCTTCTTCATCTTCAATTTTTTTTTTTAGATTCATTATTTTTTTTATACTTTATTTCTTCTTTATTTCATCACAATACACTACCACTATATTTTCATACATATTTTTATAAAATAAATATAACAAAATCAAAATATATTGTAAAACAACAAAATTTTAAATTATATTATTAATAAAAACAATTTTATTTATTTATTATCTTCTCAACTAATAAAAATTAACAAATAATTTTTTATTATAACGGCCCGAGCCCATCTTATAACCTTCAAAAATAATTATTATTTTTATAGTTTTTCCCAGTTGAAATCAAATGAGAAATCAAAATTACTATAAGATGGGCAAATTATAACCTTAAAAAATAATGATTATTTGTATAGTTTTTCCCAGTCGAAATCAAATGAGGAATCAAAATTACTATAAGATGGGCTCGGGCTCGGGATCAGCCCAGTATCAGATTTAGAAAAAGCTAAGAGCCCAAACGAACCAACAGCCCAACAAGAAAAAATCCACGTTGGGAAAGCTCACGTGTGTGTGTGGAGCGAGGTGACAAGTGTTGACACAGTAAGTGTGCGCGAGAGAGAGTGCCGAACAGATCAGACAGTGTGAGAAGAAACTCGAAAAAAGATAAAAAGATAAAATAAAAAGTAGCGAAGGGTATGCCGATATGCTTCAGTGTGCAGTGTTAGCGTATGGTTGCCGCAATTATTATATGCCTAGTCTTAAGCACATATTAACCGTCACTCTTATTCCACACCATCGCCCTTACTTACCATCATCACCAGCTCTCCCTTTATCTTCCTCTTTTCATCTTCCAAATAACCTCAATCGTCTCCTCACGGGTAACTGCCCCTTTTTCAGGATGGAGGTAAAACCATAATTCTGCCTTTTAATGTTCTTTAATTTGGTTTTTGAGAATTTTGTGACCCAGTTTTTTTTTTTCTTTGGTTGGTTATAGCGGTTTGTTTATTGTGATAGTAAGATAGCATTATACTCACTTATATTTTTAAAAAGAATTTTTTTTTACCTCATTGTATATGGGTAATGTTTTAGATGTTGATTAAATGATACAGGATGAAAGAGGTAGACCAAGGATTGAGGCTGGGGTTGATTTTTTTTTTGATATGTTTGGAAATTAAGAGTTTTTTTTTTAAAATCTTATTTTGTCCTTATTTGATTTTCATTTGCCTAGAGGATAGATGGATTACTCTGTCACTGAAAAATAGTCCTAAATTATATTTTCGATGGTTCCAAGGTTGTTTCCGTCTTATTTAGTGTACGGGCAATGGCACATGCTTCATATTCGAGAGTTTTAGGTTCACTTTTTTAACAATTGCTAAGGGACAAAATGGTGCCTTTTTGAGTTTGTAATTGATCTATGGTGCGTATTATCTTCACAATTGTGTTGAAAGTGCGTGGAATTGGATGACATCTTATGATGTTTAAGCGCTAATAGTCAGGTTTTGTTGCTGGCTTAAATAGTCAGAATCTTGCTGGGAAATGCTTCAGGAATGTGTCGAAACTTTTGGGAAGATATAGTGAGCAATGACGACGGCTAAGAAGCAACTTTTAGCCCTTCTTGTAGATTTATGGCCATATCAATGTTGTTAGCAATTTTGAAATTTTAGGTTTATGTGCTTCCAATGGGTTCATTTAACCTGTGAAAATCATCAATAGACTGTCCTTCAACCTTTTGTATAACTTCATTCTCACAGTTTTTTGGGAGTTTATTTTTACTCGAAATGTTATAAGGATTCAACTTATGTGTAGGTAATGAAATCATCTATAGTAGGATTTGAACTTGTGGTAATTGGAAGTAGCAAACCTCAGTTTTGATCATGAGATGTAGTTGTCTATGGTTGTTATGTCTCTTGAAATGGTTTCGTTTTTCATGTGTTGTCAGTAAGAAGCCTCACCTCGGATAAGTTGTTGGTAAATATGATTCTTTTAGAAATTGTGATGTCTGTATTTTCAGAGAAATTTATTTCAAGTTGTGTGGGCATATTGTGCCATACTGGCCATTGTCATTGCTGCCTATTGCACCACTTTTAGTGATGATGCCTATCATTCCCTCACATGATGGCTGTAGACCCACGAATTCAGTTCATAGCCACTCCTAAGGTGGAGGCCATACAGAAGAACTCTACTTTGAAATGTTCAAGTTCAAATATACTTTCAGAGGTTGATGCAGCCTTGTAGATTTGTCCTTGTAAATAGCTGTGTTTTGGGCACACAAGTATTGGCGTTGTAATTTGCTGCTAGCAACTATTTTTGGTTCAATTTTTCAAAGTTTCCTTTCTTTTATTTATGTTTTCCTTCCTATATAGCCAGTGTTGATTACTTACAACTCACCTTCTGGTTGTTATCTTTTTATTCAATAGTAAGTTGTATTGCATCAACACTAATATTTCAGGATTTACAGCGATTTTGGAGTGGAAGTGGTATCAACAAGAATAAAGCGATGGTGCAGCATTTGCAGCACTATGGGGTGATTTCATCGCAGAAGGTAGCTGAAGTGATGGAAACTGTTGATAGGGCTTTGTTTGTGCCAGATGGGAGCCCACCTTATGTTGACAGCCCAATGTCAATAGGTTATAATGCCACTATATCTGCACCTCATATGCATGCAACATGCCTTCAATTATTGGAGGAGAATTTGCAACCTGGCATGCACGCTTTAGATGTTGGTTCAGGTATTTTTCCTTTCCTATACAGCATCTTCATTTATGTCAGCATTCAGGCCCTGTCTTCTAAAATTCCACTATTTGTTCTTTATGTCTTATATGGCTCCTGTATCTGCTGTTTTTATAAAATTTGAACAATTTTTAATTTAAAAACCAGAGTGGAGGTTTGGTTCTTTAGTACGATTAAGTTGGGCATGAATCTGTAACAAGACCAATATGTGGCCTAACTTTTCAGAATATCCTTAATATTAGCTAAAGCAACACTTGAACTATATGCCAATTACAAGTGATGAGATTACCATGCAGTTTTCAGATCTTGTACAACAAAGATTTGAAAATCCCTGCTGTGTTTTCTGTAGGAACTGGGTACTTGACAGCATGCTTTGCTTTGATGGTTGGGCCACAAGGTCGAGCTGTGGGTGTTGAACACATTCCTGAGTTGGTGGCTTCATCAATCAAGAATATTGAAAAAAGTGCAGCAGCTCCATTGTTGAAAGAAGGTTCTCTACAAGTGCATGTTGGTGGTATGTTTTCAGCAGCTCACAATTTACTTGATATTTTCTTATGTGTAGCTTATCAAATGGATAAGATTCCAATCCAGTAATAATGAAGGCAGGTGACAATATATGGATGTGAAGCCAGTGGTCTGTTAATTTTTTTGTAATTTAATGCCACCTATTACTTGATAATTAAAAATTAACACTCATTCTCACTATGTAGTTGACTTCATTTTCTCTTCTCGTTCTACTTGTGGAAAGGAAGTGATGATTAGCCTTGGGTTATGCTTAATCAAATTATTTTATTGGTGGATGCTAATATCTAAGTAATGTTATAATGTTAATAATGATAGATGGAAGAGAAGGATGGCCAGAGTTTGCACCTTATGATGCTATACACGTTGGAGCAGCTGCACCGGAGATCCCACAGCAACTTATTGACCAGTTAAAGCCTGGAGGGAGAATGGTAATTCCAGTTGGTAATATATTCCAGGATCTGAAGGTAGTTGACAAGAACCTAGATGGCTCTGTCAGTGTTCGGAGTGAAACCTCCGTCCGTTATGTTCCTTTGACCAGCAGAGATGCCCAGTTGCGAGGCTATTGAAGTTTTTTTTATTATTATTTGGTTTTCATATGAAGTTCGTTGGCAAGTTTCTAGTCAAATATCCCTCTGGTCTACTATCTGGTGTTTCTGTATATATATAATGTGCAACAGCATTATTTTAAGTAGTTTGTTCTGAAATTGCAATACTCATGCCTCACAGAAATTAATGTTTATCTTCTGCGTCAATGTTTCTATAAAATTCAATCCTGTAAATAAGATTTTTCTTGAGCCGTTTGCAAATTTGATTCTCAACATTTGCTAATTTGTGATATCAGAGGTAATATAATAAATTCTAAACAAGCCAAAAGAGAATTCGACAACAGATTGTTAACGGTCATTTTTCATGAGCTTCTGCATCGGTTCTTATTCATGGTCGAATGATTTGTATAGGGTTTTTGAACCGTCTACCGCTATGGAATTTGCGATATCTTAAAAAAAAAACCTGAAAAACTTAGTTTGTCACCTAGACTGAGATTAGCATGCCTTCAAGCTTAAGAGCCAATGGTTGCAGAAAAAGCAGAGTTGATGATGAAGCGGTTGAAAGTGATGGGTTATTGCAGTCAGAGATGCTGCTGCTGAAAACCAGAATAAGATGGGAGCATGAATGGGAGGCAGCATGTCCGCTGACTAAATTATTGCCCCTTACTATGGTGACCTACTTATCTATTCAATACCTAATGCAAGCTTAAAGACCATTTAGCTTGCAAATGAATGTCCTCAGAAAAGAAAAGTAGTTCAATATTTATTCATACGCGAAGGAAAATAACTAAATAGAAGAGCTCTGACAGGAAGGGCATGAGAAAGCAACAACTCCATCGGCATGGAAACCTTCCAGTGAAATGAAAATCATGTTAGCAGCTAGCAACGTCAACTCTGGGGAGGTGTTGCCAACAAAGATCAGCACTACCACAATTGCCAGTCAAAAGGGTCTTGGACAACAGAAATATTCCCTTTTTTATAAATATAAAAAATTGAGAATTTTTTAAAGAACAATTCTGGGCCAACATCAATACCGATAATTTAACTCTGTAAAAATTGCCAGAGTCAATATTAATTTACAATGTTTTCCCAAATTGAACAACTTTAAAAAAAAAATCATAAAGTGCGGAAATTTCTGCTTTCACAAAGCAAAATTTTCCACAAAACTAGCTGGCAGAATCTCAACACTATAAATCTCATGCAACAAAGAAAAAAGGAAAAAGAAAAAGAAAAATAAGGATAGAGAAAGAGAGAGGGAAATGAAAAGCAACTGCCTGTAGCAGACCTTGTGTCTATGTGATGTCAGGTCAGAAGGAGCCACGCCTTGGTCTTTCCTCAGCAACATTTACCCTGATTGCCCTCCCGTCCAGATTCTGTAATTCACAGAATGTAGTTTATAACAAACAAGAAAGCAGGAAGATATTGGGAGCCTTCATGATAAGTTTAAAACGAATAATGCACGCCCTAATAAAAATAGAAAATATGAAGTAATACAGTTTGTGCCTTTTCTTTGCTGGTGTCAACGTAAACTTCAAAATTTACTTATTTGAATATTGGAAAAATGCTCTAATCATACCTGCCCATCAAGAGCAGCAATGGCGTCATTCAATTCAGTCTCACTCGACATAGTCACAAAGCCAAAACCTCGTGAACGTCCGGTGTCCCTATCATAAATTACCCGAGCATTCAGCACCTTACCATGTTCACTAAACAGTTGTTCCAGACGAGCATTATCCACTTCCCATGGCAAGTTGCCTACATAGATCCTGAAACCAGGTTCAAATACACGAGGGGGGCGTTCTGGCTCTGATCCTCTTGGAGCAGCCTTATTCACTGTCAGAAGCCTTCCCTCTAAATCCTGTTAAAAACACAGAAGCAACTTACTAAAAGCAATGAGCATGATTTGATCATGTGTGCATGCTTTCACAAAAAGACCAATTAAGTCACTTATACAGGCTTATCTTCCAGTTACATTACTGTTATCTAAATATAAGGATTTGTTTCAGCTTCCCCATGTAAAAGTAGTATAAAGCAAGCCTTACGATCCTTTAGCATCCCACCTTCAGTACATAAATTGGAGCTATTACTTTGCCGCTGACACATGAGCACTACCTACATCTCTTTTTATATCATGTTTATTAGCCATATAGACAAAACACATAATGATGTACACTAAATTCACAGTGACATACATACACCTTGATTAATTATTGCACTTAAAACACAGAACCAATGAAAATGTAGACAAAAAGTTACAAACATACAGATATAAGCTATTTAATTCTACATTTTTGAAGCACTGATATTGAATGATGACTTGAAGAAAATACAAATTGAATCTAGTAAAAATTACACTACAAAATCCAACCATAGCTTTCACAAATAAAGAAAGTACAAGCCTCCTGCTATCCGATACTTTCTGTGAGAAATGGTAGATTGAAAATCCTATTAGACCATAGTTCATGAACAAGAGCCTTACGGTCTGTTGCACTTGGGAATACATATCTTGAGAAGAATAAAAGAAAGAAAAACAAGACAAGGCAGTTTGAAAGTAAATCATGCACACATAAAACCAAATAACCAGTATAATAGCATGGCATGATTGACAAAGGGAAGAATATTCTTAGGTGATTCTTTCAATTTACTTTAATGTCAGAGGACCATTTAGTATGCTAAGGGTGTATCATTGGAAGAAGATGCTATGGGATATCAATAAGAACAAACTTTAGAAATTCCTGAATAATTTATTAAATGCATACTACTTTTGACAATCAGCATTTAAACCATCAGCATAGCATCCTTCCAAAACTTCAAAAAAGTGAACGAGTGACTGGAATGCAAACTTTTTGTATAGAAGTTGGTGAAAATAATTTCCCTCCTCCAACTTCCATAAGGAGTAGAACATGAGTCGAATAAGATTCTACACATCTATAACCTGTTGCCCTAGCTCTGGCTCAAGTGCCCCCGCCCTTGCGAACTCCCATGACACGAACTACTTTGTGACCAAAATATAGAACATGGATAAACACATCTTTCTTCTCATAACAAACAATATATATATGTGTGTGTGTGTAAACCATCATTCAATGATTATTTCTATTTCACATTTTTTTTATTATCGGTAGTATGATGTTTAATAACACAAATTCTAACCACAACAGAATTACAAAAATTTATTCACAGATAACCCAAAGTAACATTTCGGCTTAATAATAAATCCAAACTTACATATCTATGAAATAATTCCACAGCTTTCTCCGCTTCCTCAACAGTGCTCATTGTCACGAACCCAAACCCACGACTCCGGTCAGTTTCCCTGTTGTAAATAACCTGCAACCAGAAACATAATAAAACAACACACACCAACATAAGCAAAACCCCTTCAAAATTAGAAAAAACCATAATTACCTTATAAAAAAGCAAAACTTTACCTCAGCAATCTCAACAGTTCCAGCCTGCTCAAAAAGCATAGCAAGCTTTTGACTATCAACATCGTAGGACAAATTCCCAACAAACAACTTAGCATCCTCAGGAGGTTCCACAAATTCCTCTTCTTCCAATTCCCTCTCCTCAAAAACACCATCTTCGCCACTCTCTCCTTGGCTTTCACTAGCCTCAATCGCTGTATCTTCACCCTCAAGTTCCCAATCAGACAAATTCGCTTCGGTCTCACTGCTTACTTCATTTTCCCAAGAGGGTTCCTCCTCATCTTGTTGGTTAAGAGTGATGGTGGTGTTGTTGTCTTCTTCTTGGCCACAGTCTGAGGTCTGGGCAACAAAGGTGGTGAATGGAGAGAAATTACTAGTTTTGTTCAGCTTAAAGGATAGATTTTGTGAAGATACAGAGTGCGAAAGTTGAAGCTTGATGGGTCTGGATTGGATTGAGAGATATGGGTGAGGGGGCTTTGTGGTTGCGGTGAAGATTGAAGGTAAAGAAAGTAGGCAGGTTGAGTCTGCCATTGATAAGGGCTTGAAAATAGTAGCGGTTGCAGAAGACATTTGTGTGAATGTTTCACAAAGAGAAAAGGAAAGAAAGAGAGAGGGTTTTAGAGGAGAGGGAGAGCTGTGAGGATAAGGGGCAGAATGGTGAGGGAGAGGGAGAGGAAGAGACGAGAGAGGCTTAGTGAAAGAGAGAGAGAAGAGAAGGGGCAACAATGCAATTGACTAAATGATGTGTTTTAGAGAGTGGATATTGATTGTATCCTTTACTTGTCTGGTCCAAAATGGCCTGATAAATTTATGGGCTTAGGTTTTCAGATTTGTTTATGGGAGGCCCGAGTTCACTAGACCTGCAGTAAGGTTTAACTACTTACGACTGTGACCTTGTCTTACAGAATTACATCTTTTCTTTCTTTCTTTCCCTTGTTCCATCAGTTTGAGAAATTTTGATTGGAATCTTAAATGGAGGTCAAAGGCCAGTGGTTTAATCCGATACTTTCTTCGATTGGTGTCGGTTCAGTCCATGGCTGCGGGTGGCAGTTGGTTTAAATTTAAGTTGCTCTCACATTTTCCATTTCTCCATTCTTTTGGAATTCATTTATTTATTTTTTTCTTTTACAAATTCATATGATACGGGTTATCGATTCTATGTGAGTTTGCCAGCTAGCTGCTAGTTAAAGATAAATTGATTGTTATAATTTTAGTGATTTAAAATTAAAGTCTAATTTAATTTTATTTTTGATTTTAATTTTGAGTTACAAATTAATAAAAAGTTGACATTTTTAATAACTAAAAATAAAGATGCGCAAAAACATAAGTGAAGGCATGCTTAAGTGTTAATAAGAGCATATTTGTTATATATATTTTTTATGTTTTTATTTTAATATTTTATGAGAATAAATAATTATTTATGTGCATTATTGTTATTTATAGAGACTTAAACGAAATTTAAGAAAATGATACAAAATGAATAAAAATAAAAACTAAAATGCAAAATTTTCAAAGTATGGATCTATTGCCCCAGCGCTATGAGAATTTTTGCCCCAGTATTGAAATAATGATCGAAATAAGAAAATCAGAAAAGACAACCTATTTAAGTCGTGACTGGCGCCCCAGCACCATATCGTCATCGCACTAGCGACGAGCCAGTGCTCTAGCGCCAACATCTCACTGCTCTAGTGGTGAGGTTGTTTACACACAGCGCCCCAATGATAGTGCGAGTTCTAATCTGACGAGAATTGAGATTTTTAAACTCATATCAATCCCTATTAAAAGTCACTCGTCCCTAATCTTTGAAAAGAACCGAAGACACATCCAATACACACTAAGAATACAGAGCACAAGTCTTAGAGAGCAATTGGAGATTAATTGAAGCCACCATAGAGAGAAATTCAAGGCGCTCTTCGGCATCAAGAGTTTCTTAGGCAGCGCAATTAAGAGCAATTCGACGTCTATATCGGTTTGTTATTGATTGTATCATGATTTATTATTATTTTTACTGATGTTCTCTTGTAGCTAAGAACTAAATTTTCTTTCTAAGGTTAATACTTGAACTCAATATGTATGCTTAATTGCCTTATCTTTTTAATATTTAATAAACTTAGTTCTTTGTTATTTAAATTATTTGCTCTTAATGCTTCAATATATCTGACCAATATATGTGAATGAATTGATAATATTTTTTATAAACTCGGAAGAGGAATCATTATATTTAGACTTAGGTAATTTGATGCATGATTGTAAAATAACATTTAATGTTGTATATGCAAGTTTCAATTTAGGATATGAATATAACTAATTGGCATATATGATCAATAAGACTTAATCTTAATAAATCTTAATTTATTACAAGTACTATAGAAATATAGGTATTTGGTAAATTAAGATATGCTTGCATGACCTTGGAAGAGGTTTGTAAATATATTAGTGTCTTGATCAATAATAAAAACTAAGAGAGTTAAATATTAGAAGATTAATTATTAGAAAGCATATTAAAGGATAATATTAATCTGAAGTTTTCTCTATATTACTATTACCTAATTCTCTATACATTGTGTCATTAATTTTATATTTTCTGCATTCATTTTTTGATTTTAATTTTTCTAAATAATTATTAGAAAGACATAATTTTAGTATTTGGTTAAAAATTATTCCTATAGATTCGACATCCTACTTATTAATTCCTTTTATTACTTGCATACGATAGTATATATTTGCATACAAGTATAAGATATATAATTATTACATCAAGTGTAAGCACCGCAATACTGGGTACTTATCATCGTGGCGCCAAAGTCAATAAATTCAATTTAATTAATTTGAGTCAATTTTAAATTCTATAAATAATTCTTATTTCAACTAAATTTAAAATTTTTAAAAAATTTTTAAAACTTCCATGAACCTTGTAGCCTTTAAAAACTTCTACGAACCTTGTAACCTTTAAAATAATCAAGTGTTAAAAATATAAACATAAAAAATAATATAAAGTTAGGTAAGAACTAAAATGTTAAGTGTACCAAAAATGCGACCATAAAATTACTTGAATGCTAAATGCATGAGAAAGTAATGATAAATTCTTTAAGAGAGGTATTTGTTATATTTCTTAATTAATTTCTTGTATTAAATTTTATGTTACTAAGTTCTTTACGAAGAAATTAAATATTTTTTCCGTAATGAATATTGTTATTTATCATTGAAGCAAATATATTTTATATCTTGTAGTAATTATTTTTTTTATCTCTGTTATATAAATTTTTTTATATTTTTAATTATTTATAGATAAAATCTTCTATAAAATACTTTAATAATTTTAAAGTACAAAATATTGATAATAAAGTATTAAAACACAAAAAAATTCTAACAAATGAAAACAATGCTATAACTAAAATTAATAGCCAAATAGTATAAAATTAAAGAATCTGATTACCTTATTTCCTAACAACGACATTAAGGGGTTCATGTATTGAATAACACAACAGACGAATTCATTACACGTTAAACAAAATATAGAAAAAGAAAATCAGCTTTTTTACACAAAGAACCAAGATTGTGCTTATGTACATGCCTTTCTTCGTATAAATACACAACTTCATTTCAAGAGGGAATTTCAGAAAGTACTGGTACAGGGTCCTGGCATGCATAATGCATGAACTTCAATAAACAATTCGGACTTCTCTCGACTTGCATTCACCTTGGAGGTTGCATGTCAGTAACCCATCTTTGGTACTGTAAGAGAATTCTTCCAGAACCATGTTCACGGAACAAGATTTTGGTTTCTTGTTGGCAAAGGCTCCGAAATGGCCAGACCCTCGTACTTCAACCTTTATGATACATCCAGATGGATCATCAGTCCAGCTTAAAGCTTCAAGTGCTCCTCCTGAGTTGTACATGTCCACCAATCCAATTGGAGCAAACTGAATATCGTGATCAAATACCTGTGGCAGTTGCATAATCAATATTTTAGTGCCTCATCAATATAATGTAAGACTCAACACAATGAAGGATAAGAGATGAGTACTGACCCTAATAGGAGAAACAGTGAAGATTTCAAAATTTAAATGTTCCAGAGAGACCTGAAAGTTTGCTTTCATTGGCATCGTAGAAAGAGTAGCTGCGAGGAGCAACATAAGCTTTAGAAACCGAAGTCAAAATAAGGCATCAGTGTTTTAGTTTTTATTTTCAAGAGATCACCTGAATTGAATGCATATACTGCACAGTCTCCCCTCCATTTTTCATCTGCAACCTCTTCAAGAGAATCAATGTCCAAAGGACTGACGAGGCCTGAGACAGGTAAAGGTGCTTCTGAGGGTGGCTCATATATAGCACCTTGTAAAGAAGGCCAAACTCCTCCTCTTTGGCAATTGAAGGCACCGATGATCCCCGATAACTTATTCAAGTTCCAAATTTTCAAGAGACTGCAATAAATCAATTTAAACAATTAAGAATATGACAATACTGCAAGCACTTTTCTCCTCTAAAAGCAGAAACAAGATTGTTCGCTATTGCAGCGGTAGGGTTACGTCTTTCCATCAGTGACTGGATCATCGAACAAGCAGTCAAGAGTAGGTCGGCCAGCACATCTAGCTCTTAGGATAGAGCCATCAGGCAATACCAGCTTCCTGATGACTTTAAAATTGTGACTGTGTGGCACATCACTGTAGATGTGACAGAATATCAAACAAATATTAATTAGTAAAAAGAATTGTTAATTTTGCATTAGCTTGACGAGGGATTAATATGAATCTATCTCTGGCTCACCTGACATATACTGGGCAACCACCCAGTGCTCTTGCAGCAGCATGGAACTCAGCAGTGTAACGATCACTCTGAAAATGAAGAAATAAATACAGATTTATCATAGATGCTGTGGTTCTTGATGTCCAAGCTTCTATATGAGATGATGAAAGCACTGGTAGTTGTTGAATTAAAATGGATAATATAAAGATATTAACCCGATAACTTTCCTATTATGAGCAGTGGGGAACATAATGTATGCAAATAAGATTAATAATCTTACCATGTCACAAAAAAAAAAAATGATTAATAATCTTACATAGAACATGTCCCAATCTGGTACCACAATCTCCCCGACAAGGAGACTGATAAAAGCCACTGTGGCAATATGTAGAGTCTGAAACGTTGGCTCATTTGGGCTGAAATCCTGTGATACTCTGGCACTTGCACAATTCTTTAAGCTGAAAGCCAACAAGCAGCTCAGTAAAAAGTCATATTTTGAGCGTCAATTATAATATTAACATGGTAAAAATTTAGGCGAACTTGTAAATGTGATCTGTGCTCTGGCACATGCAGCAGATCAAGTTATTGTTTTTGAAGTTCTTCAAAACGGATTCCTCGAGGGCTTCTTGGTAACGTCTTGTCAAAGTAATCCGGCCCCCATAACCAGCGCCAAGCATTTCTACCACATTCTGAACATCCACTTTGACTCCATCAATACCGCAACTCACAAGATAGCTATGATAATCATTGTAAAAATAAAAAAATTTTGAGGGGTCAATAGTCCCAACTCCAGCTTTTTCCATGCTGAGCAAGGTAGGACATACAACATGCTTTAGGTTCCCCGGGGACTGAACTAATTTTACAAGTTTTGGGTTGTACTTTTTCATTGTTTCGGATGTTGTAAGTACACCACCTCAATAACCAAGCATAGCATGCCACGAGTATACCAATCTGCATTATCATTAATGCCTCTTAGTTAATGCAGCAAGGTTGAGAAGTATTGTAATTCAGGAATCAAGAACATTACTTCAATCCATATTTCTCTTTGATGTTTTTGACAAAGTCACGGAGATCAGTGCAAATGATTTCTGAGCACAAGCCCGTGAACTTAATATTTTCCTGAAAATTGACTAATCTGGCTGCAAATCTGTGGATCAACATATGGAGCAAACCGTAGTTAGTGAAGTCATTAATAAAGGTCATGGACTTTAGAAGGAGAAATTCTGAATACAGCAAAAGTCTTACCTTGGGTTTTTGATGGGTGCCTCACCGCTCTTTCTGGGTTCTATCACTGCATTTTGCCATCCATCATCAATAATCAGAAATTTGGGAGTGAAGCCTCTTTCTGAAAAGCTTCAAAAAAAAAAAGAGGAAAAAATACAGTTTTAGATACATATTTTTCATTTCAGATGGAATATCTCAATCAATTTGGAACAAGAAGGGTCCTTTTTTTATCACCTTTTGAGACCATCATCAATTCCTACTGGATCTATTCTAGTATAAAATGCATCCCAGGTGCTCCATCCAAACCAATCTAAATGTGCTGGGAGCTGTCAACAACACAAATTCTTGTTTGGAATTATCTTCAATAAAGGGTTTTCATTCAGTATCAAGGATGCTGATTATTGGACCTTCTTGTTCTCTATGCAGCTGAAGGTACCTTTATGCTTCTCCAATATCCTGCACCATCAAGAAGCCGCATAAGGTCTCCATATGATCCTTGTAACCCTTATGAGTGAATAAGCAGCAGTCTAGGAGCAATTTGTCATGGCTGTTGCTGGATTCCTTTGACTGTATAACCTATCAACAAAACTAACCTCATGGATTTTTTAATGAACTTAAACGGGTTGTCCCCCGTATTGGCAAATATTGCTTCCTGAACTTGGGAAGTTTGTACGTTTGGGTCGCCTCGCAATGAAAATAACTCCCATCAGATTAGAAATTTAAAAGAAGAAATAAAAAAGGAAGCTCATCTATTAAGCTCCAGATTAAATTCTGGAATAAAAAGTTACATAAAAGCAAAACAAACCACTTTCAAGGCATAATTGGAGCTCATTCTCACGCGTTCCTTGCAAACTAGCCCGAAACTGCCCATCAATCACAGGCAATAACAGAATATAAAAGGGGTTCTGGTTTGTTAGCTCATGATCACTTGAGATAGTTGACTCTTCTTTTACTTCCAAGAGAAGCAACTGAGTTTCTGCAGGAACGTCGCTGCCCTTTCGTCCAAAGCATGGTATCATCCACCAGACTTTGAATCTGAAGAGAATCATAAGCCTGTGTCCTCTGCAGTGGAAAACACATAGAAATTGTTTGCTATTAGAACAAAAACAACAAAATTAGACCAACAGATACGCACCCAAGGACTCCAAGATTGATAACATGATAACAGCTTGGACTAGCTGAACTTGCCCCAACGAAAGCTGAACCATCGATTAAAGGTGTAACCATGATATTATCCGGAACTTGAGTCAAAACAACTTTGCCGCGCACTGTAAGGCATCCATCTCTGATGCAAGGTGTATTGCTGATGGTCATTTTTTTTTCGTATTGCATATGATATCTTACCCGATTTCGTTAATTTTTCCAATTCTGGTATCTACAGATTTTGTGATGCTGTTCTCCAAGTGACGACAAAGCTTGCAATCTGCTATTATTATCTTAGCGGCAATTTGTTTTCGTGAAATGAAAATCAAATTTCCTTCAACAAAAAGATTAAGCTGAGATGTTCTGCACTCTGTAAGTCGGAGTAGGTGGCAAGTGTAGATAGAAACAGATTAGCATAAAACGTGTCCATCACTCTCCTAGACCGCAAGAAGAGGCCATGCATTAAACCGCATGCGCCTGCCCCTGCAGTAATAGGAGTGTGTGTAGAGATTAACATGAAAGCAGCTTCCTTCCCCACCGCTCTTGATGGTCTACAAAGTAATCCTTATCCTTCTAGACAATATTGGAAATGCCTAGGCCTTCTATTCTATTTGTTAGCATATTTTTAGTACAAAAAGCCAGAGCAAAATATTCTGCCCTTACCACAATAGTCAAGCTCTTGTAATGCTAACGTGCGGTTCAAACACTGACTACTAGAACCACAATTGTGAAGATAATCCAAATTCTTCTTTCATGCAGTAATGTTTTTCTACTACCAGTCTATTGAAATCAGCCATTTTAAATATGGCTTGTTAATTAAGAGTGTAGATAGCCCACAGGAACTATACTTTGTTGCTTCAACCAACAAAATTCTGTAAGACCCTGAATTTTCCATTAGAAAATGTCATTAATCCTTGATTTTTTATTCATTGTGTAAGTTACAACTTACGACAGAGAGACACTGAAATTCAATGTCATAGGGAAAAGAGGTCAACCAGTCAACCTGTATAAAGCAAGATGACATGATATAATATAACATGGAACTTTATAACCACAATTCATTTCCCAAGTTGCAAGAACTCGGCGGAATCCGGAGAGATCAAATTTCTGTTTGAAATGCGAGTCTTTTAATGAATCACCACCAGCACCCTCATCTAAAAGCGGAGAAATGCTTTAGTACATTAAAGGATTGTTTGCAACTAGAGGACCAATTATATTTCTAGAATGCAGCAATTGAATCCGTCCTTGAAGAGATGCAGTAATTCTAGGTTTCCTGTGAAATGCTCACTAAACATACATGACGCTCTCAATACACAAATTCAATATATCTTGAGCACATTCACCATGAAGTTGAACAGTCAACAGTCCATCTTCAGCATTGTAGGTGAATTCCTCTTCTCACATGTCCACCAAGCAACACATTGGTTTACTGCTAGAATATGCTCCAAATCTGTTACAGCCTTTTACTTTAATTCTGCATACTGAAACATCATTAAATGCCTCTAAAGCCCCTCCTGAGTTGTACATGTCAAGCAATCCTATTGGAGCAAATAGAAGATTCTGGCCAAAAAACTGTTCACCCTTCATTAGACTTGATGCTTAAAGGATCTAAAAGATAGAAGAGTGTGGTTGATATACTGACCCTAATAGGTGAGATTGTATATATTCCGCATTGGAGAGTTGCCAAGGCGACTTCCAGATTTCCCTTCTTGGACAATTTAGAAAGAATTCCTACCACACAAAATGATTTACCAATCAATATGAAAACTTAATTTGATCAATCATTGAGGTAAATTTAAGATGAGAGCCAATTCACCTGAATTGAATGCATATACTGCAAAATCTACATCCCAATTTCTGCCTGTAACCTCTTCAGGAAAGTCAACATCAATGGGACTCACACGGCCTGAAATAGATAAAGGTGTTGGTGGTTTACTAGGTATGTCTTCTTTCATTGGCCAACTTCCAGCTCCTTGGCAATTAAACGCACCAAAGAGTCCAGATAATTTATTTAAATTCAAATCTTCAGCAAACTGCAAAAGAGTTGATGCACGTAGTGATTTTAGTGAAAATGATGAAATTAAAATAAAAAAAGGAAGAAAGTGATTTTGATCTCTTGGATTTTGATCTCTTAGATTATCAATGAGAAAGTCACCTCTTCCATCCATGACAGGGTCTTTGAATAAACAATCTCAAGTAGGACACCCAGCGTGTGTGGCTCTTAGAATAGATCCATCAGGCAACACAAGCTTTCTGAGGATTTTAAAATCATGAATGCCTGGCTTGTAACTGCAGTTATATGACAGGATCCAAATACAACTCATTCACATCAACATAAAGCCTGAACCCTTTTTTTCTCCTCCGTCAAATAGAGGTAAAATACATTATCCGTTGGGTGTCTCACCTTACGTATACTGCATAACCACCCAATTCTCTGGCTGCAGCATGGAACTCTGCAGTATCATGTTTGCTCTGAAATGGAGAATGAAACATATTTACAATCTGTAGTTGTATGTATGGGAAAGATCACAAAATATTACACAGTGAAAATAATTCTTTTTCTCATAAATTATTAAAATAGACAATGTATCACCAAAATTAGCACAACAATATTATCACAAATATAATCATTAATTAATTACAATAAACACCATATTTTTACGTGAAAAACTCAATTCGAGAAAAATTACGAGACCGTAGTCCGATATCAACACTTCTACTATGCAATAATAATGGGATTACAATAATGTTCTCTCTAGAATCACTACTAGAGGCTCACCACAACATCAAGAATATTAATCTTGGCTCAACAACAATAAATCTAACAAATTCTCCTTAAGTCTAAATTTGCTAGATAATACTAAATCAGAGGCTAAATCGAAAATCAAATCTGATAGAATTGTAGAGCAAGTTTTTGGGAACTCACCTTCAAAATTTGAGCAAAATCGGAGCTCAAATTGACATCCAATCATCAAGAAGAAAATTAAAACCCTAAATTTTCTTCTTTTCTTCTTCCTCTCGTTCTTCTCTGATTTCTGCCTTCTGCCTCAGTATTCTATTTTCTTCTCAAAACAAAAACACACACTTTACATTTCAGTGCACTTATAGAAAATATCAGTCAGCTCCCTTCATGGATAATTTTATAGAAGCCCCTGGACCCACATGATGTGGATCCCACCAACAAATCTCCCCCTCCACGTCATGTAAAAGGATCCACTAGACCCGCTTTCCCTTTACAAACTTGAAGCTTCTCCTTAGACAATGACTTAGTCACCATATCCGATCCATTCTCATTTGTATGTATCTTTTCAAGTTGTAACAATTTTGATTCTAATACGTCACGTACCCAATGATACCTAACATCAATGTGCTTAGATCTTGAGTGGAATGTTGAGTTCTTTGCCAAATGAATGGCACTCTGACTGTCACAGTAAACTATGTAGTTCTCTTACTTCACACTCAACTCTTGTAAGAACTTCTTCATCCATAAGGTTTCCTTGCAAGCTTCAGTAACTGTAATATACTCAACCTCTGTGGTAAACAAGGCAACACATTTCTGAAGTCTGGATTGCCATGACACAACTCCCCATACAAAGGTAATCAGATATCCTGATGTAGACTTCCTAGAATCCACATCTCCTGCCATGTCTGCATCTGTGTACCCATACAACACAGCTTTATCACCACCAAAACACAAACATGTCTTAGAGGTGCCTCTAAGGTATCTGAAAATCCACTTCACTGCTGTCCAATGCTCTTTGCCAGGATTAGAGAGAAACCGACTATCAACACCAACTACATGAGCAATATCTGGCCTAGTACAAACCATAGCATACATCAAACTACCAACAGCTGATGCATAAGGCACTGCACCCATTTCTTCCTTTTCTTTCTCACTTGTAGGACATTGCTTGGAACTAAGCTTGAAATGACCTGCAAGTAGTGAACTAACTGGTTTTGCCTTACTCATGTTGAATCTTTGAAGAACCCTTTCAATGCAGTTTTCTTGAGATAACCATAACTTCCCATTTTTCTTGTCATGGGAGATCTTCATGCCAAGGATTTGTTTAGCCTGCCCTAAATCCTTCATAGTAAATGACTTACTGAGTTCTCTCTTCAACCCTTCAATTTTACTACTATCATGGCCAATAATTAACATATCATCCACATAAAGCAAGAGAATAATGAAATCATTATCTGTAAACCTCTTTATAAAAACACAGTGGTCTGATGTAGTTCTGCTGAAACTATGATTTTCCATGAAAGAATCAAATTTTTTGTACCACTGTCTCAGTGCCTGTTTCAGCACATATAAGCTTTTCTTTAACTTGCACACTAAATCTTCCTTACCTTTGACTCTGAATCCCTCAGGCTGCTCCATGTAAATTTCCTCTTCCAAATCACCATGAAGGAAATTTGTCTTTACATCAAGCTGCTCAATCTCTAAGTTTAAACTTGCTGTTAAACCAAGGACAACTCATATAGAATACATCTTCACTATAGAAGAAAAAATTTCTTCAAAATTAATTCCTTTCTTCTGACTAAACCCTTTCACAACCAACTTAGTCTTGTACCTTAGTTGTGAGTTATTTTCAGTCTTCAGCCTGTAAACCCATTTGTTCTTCAAAGCTCTCTTTCCTTTAGGCAGTTTTGCTAACTCATAAGTGTGGTTCTCATGCAAGGATTTTATCTCCTCTTGCATAGCTTTAAACTACTCATTCTTGTGTTGGTGAGACATAACTTCCTGGAAGTTTTCAAGTTCTCCCCCCGTCTGTAAGCATCACATACTCATGTGGTGGATATTTGGAGGAGTGGTGGTGCTCTCTCATAGATCTTCTTAACTGAGGCTCAACAGGTGGATCAAATGATTCTGGAGGTGCTTGTTCAACCTGTTCTGTTGGACCATCATCATCAACTCTATCATCAAAATCTTCTTGTGCGTCTCCCCTATAATCATCATAAACAACAGGTGGAAGAACTGATCTAGAAGTATCAGGAATAGGAATTTCATCACATTCTTGAGGCTTCTCATCTTTCTCTACTCCATCAACTATCTGATCTTTAAAAAATGTAACATCTCTGCTTCTGATGATTTTCTGACTCACTGGATCCCATAATCTGTACCCAAAGTCTTCATGTGCATAACCCAAAAAGATACACTCCCTAGCCTTATTGTCAAGCTTCGACCTTTCATCTTTTGGAATGTGAATAAATGCCCTGCAACCAAACACTCTTAAGTGCTTATATGAAACATCTTTCCTGGTCCAAACTCTTTCAGGTATATCATCATCCAAAGGAGTTGAAGGAGAAAGGTTAATTAAATCAACTGCAGTCCACATTACTTTACCCCAAAAATATTTAGGTAGCTTTGCATCAGAGAGCATACACTTGATTCTTTCTTGAATCGTTCTGTTCATTCTCTCTGCCACACCATTTTGCTGAGGAGTTTTTGGCACGGTCTTCTCAAGTCTGATACCATGGGATCTACAATACTGCTCAAATGGTCCTCTGTACTCACCACCATTGTCTGCCCTTACACATTTCAATTGTCTCCCTGTCTCTCTCTCAACCTTAACATGAAAATCTTTAAAGACATCAATGTTGTGTGATATGGTGTGTGATGTGTATAATTTCAAAAATTAAATACGCAACGAAAGTATTCATACATATTAAACAATATGTAACATATTCAATCATGTATGATCATTCAAGTACATATATATATCTCATATATATATTTCATGCATGATATAAAATGAATAACAAATAAATAACCTACCCGGATATGAAGGTAGCTTTACAAATCTTCAAAAACTCCAAGCTTCAATTTTGTTGAGCTCACTTTGAAGTGTTCCCTTGCACAATTCTAGTTCACAACTAAATCCGGTGGGATTGTGAAGCTAGAATGACAGCCTTGAATTTCCAGCAAATGATTGTTTTAACACTTAAAACAATTTGTCCTTATGATTACTACCAAGAGATGAGAAGAATTTGGTGTTTTCTATAGTTCTTTACAACTCTATATGTTGTAGCTTGGTAAGCCTTTGCATTTTCTCTCAACACTTTGAGAAAAACACTTAGGAAAAGCTCTCAATTCTCTCTCTTTTCTCCTAGAACGAATTTCACTCTATCTTGCACACATTGAACTCTTTCAATTCTTTCTTAAGTGCAAAGAATGATTTATCTTAGTGCTCCACCACCACTTAACCATGTTTGCCATTACAAACATTAATCTATCATATTTTTCACTCACCAATTTGATTCAACCAATTGAATCAATTTCTAGAGAGTAAATGGCATTTAATCAATGTTAAGTGGTTTTACCACTTCCTTAGTGCATCATTTAAGAATTACAAAGTGGTAAACTTTCCTTATTATTAATAACAAGTGCATTCTCCATTAGTAAATGGTGTTTGCCACTTATTCCAATTAATAATAATAATTTGATTAATATATAAAATATTAATAATTCAAAACTATTTTGATTATTTACATTTACCATATATGTATTTACCAAGCAAGGTAAATAGGTAAATACATGGTAAATAATTTATGGAGCAAGATTATGTCACTTGTCAATTTCTTATTGGTTAACAACTCTTGTAAACCAATAATGTGTTTTATCTTCAATTATTGACAAGTGAATAATAAAAGGAACTTAGAAACATTTTTCATTTTGCTGAAAATTGTTGGATTAATTATTGAATCCAATTCGCCGCCCTAGTGCACAACGAGTACACTTCATATTGTGAGACTCTCTAGGTCCATGCCCGATTTGTCATATGAAACTATTTCACACGTCCGTGAACAATGTCCCACACACATGTTACAGATATTACAAAACGGCGCATTAGACCATACAAGTTGAGGTTATAACATATTTGTATAATCCTTCCATCATAAATATCCTAGAAGAGCGGAGATATAGATCAACACCGTCAAGTCTCCATGTGTTTAACCATAAACTTATCTCTAGATTTGTATTTCAATAAATAATATCCGTAAACACTTTCACGATATTATTTTCCCAAGAAATTCTTGGATGTCTGCTTATGGCCATAAGACTTTCTGAAATACAATCTTAGAGTTACATGATATTTTACTCACCCAATTGAGTTGATGGATCCCATATCTGTACACACCGGACTCCATGAGCATCGGACCATACCCAGCGATACCCAGCGGTCAGACCATGAAAGGTATCTGACATGTGTGGAACCAAAGTATGATGGATCACTCACAAGTCCACCGTGGCACTCAGGTCTAAGGACCACGAATACTACTCAACTTGAAAGATCCTCCATTGACGGCTTTATGGGATGTCTATTGGAGATCTTTTGTGAGTCTGTTCAATATTCAGTCCTTACTGAATACTTGTATCTCTATACGAGTTTCCACTAAACTCATGGTCTGCTAAGACTAACCATCTGGACTATCTAGATATAGACATACACTGATCTATATATATATTAAGATCTTCACTAGCAGACCCGCATTAGTGAAGGTAGATCAGGAACATTAAATTTAAAAACATATTTGCATAACAACATTTCTTAGCACCATTTGCAACTCATTGCAACTATGTCATTATTAATATATTCTTAGGTCTTTGTCCCATTTCAGACAAGGCTCTAACTCTTTAGATTTTACTAACTCTTAATTCTGATCTAAACTCCTTTAGATCAGATCTGAACTCGTTCAGATCATACAATGTCTAAAACGTTACAAGCATCTTACCATATTTATAAATAAAATAATTAGTGATATATTGAAATCATAAATGTATAAACATAAAGCAAATATTTATACATAAAAGGGATGGCACGTAAGCACAAATCCCAACAATCAAGTACCTGGTCTTTAGATTTTAGAGCAAAAATCCACACTTTTCTAGAACAGTCATCAATAAAAGTTACAAAGTAAAGTGCACCTCCACGTGTTCTAGTTTGCATAGTACATACATCAGTGTGTATCAAATCAAGTAAGTTTGCTCTTCTAGATGGATAAAATTACGAATTGCAACTTTATGTGCCTTTCCTGCTAAACAATGATCACAAGGTTTGAGAGACTTACCTGTCAAGCTAGGCATAAAATTCTTCTTGATTAGAACTTGAAGCCCTTTCTCACTTATGTGGCCAAGCCTTTTATGCCATAACTCAATGTCAGATTCTTTTGCTGCTACATTGACATCTTCTTTTATGAGCTTAGCTTCTATAACATAGAGAGTATTTACCTTCCTTCCTTTGGCTAAAATTATAGAACCTTTGGTGAGCTTCTATTTACCTTCACCAAAGTAGTTGCAATAACCATCATCATCAAGCTTGTCGGTGGAGATCAAATTCAGACGCATTTCTGGAACATATCTGACATCCTTGAGTAGTAATCTGCTACCAACACTAGACTCTAAGTAAATATCTCCTATGCTCACAATCTTGGATGCACCATCATTTCCCATCCTGACATAGCCAAAATCATCACTAGTGTAGGATGTGAAGAAATCACTATTTGAAGTAACATGAAATGAAGCACCCGAATCAATTACCCAATCACTTGTATGACATGTGAGATTTATAGAGTTTCCATCATAAACAACAGTCATATCCCCATCAGCAACTACTGTATTGCTTACTTGTTCATTTTTCTGTGATTCACCTCTTTTCATAGCCTGTTCTCTTTTTCCATATTCTACACTCTCTCTTTATATGCCCAATTTTGTTGCAATGGTAACACTTGACATTTTTTCGTTGAGACTTGGATCTTCCTTTGTAGTTGTTATTATCAGAACTTCTACTTTAGCTTCTTCCACGTCTTTCATGTTTTTCTGTAACAAGTGTTTCTGTCTCAGAAGAACTCATACCTGCATTCTTTCTTCTGGCTTCTTCATTTTGCATTCTATCATTAATCATTTATATGGTTAGCTTCCCATTTGGCGCTGAATTATTTACTAACACCACCAATGTCTCCCAACTATCCGGTAAGGAACTAAGCAATAACAATGCTTGTAATTCATCATCTAGTGAAATATTCATAGTTGTCAACTGGTTCACTAAGTCTTGAAACTCACTAGTGTGCTCAGCTATACTGCGCCATTCCTTATATTTTAGATTCACAAGCCTCTTCATTAAATTGGCTTTATTTTGTGGTGTAGGCTGCTCATAAATGGACTCTAATTTTCTCTACATAACATCAGCCTTGGTCTCCTTTGCCACATGGTGAAACACACTCTGATCTATCCATTGCCTAATAGTGCCAACACATTTTCTATATAATTGGATCCACTCCTTATCACTCATTTTCTCGGGTTTTACAGCATATCTTTCAATGGGTTCATGTAGGTCTTTTACAAAAAGTAAATCCTTCATTCTGGACTTTCATATATCATAATTCCATGCCTTCAATTTAATCATGCATGCAGAATTTTCATCCATTTTAATCAACACAAATTAAGCACTGCACAACCTAGCTAGCTCTGATACCACTTTGTTGGGAAAGATCACAAAATACTACACAGCGGAAACAATTCTTTCTCCCACTTTGTGTTATTAAAATGGGCAATGTATCACCAAAATTAGCACAACAATATTACCACAAATATAATCATCAATCAATCACAATGAACACCATATTTTTACGTGAAAAACTCAATTCGAGAAAAATTACGAGACCGTAGTCCGATATCAACACTTCTACTATGCAATAATAATGGGATTACAATAATGTTCTCTCTAGAATCACTACTAGAGGCTCACCACAACATCAAGAATATTAATCTTGGCTCAACAACAATAAATCTAACAAATTCTCCTTAAGTCTAAATTTGCTAGATAATACTAAATCAGAGGCTAAATCGAAAATCAAATCTGATAGAATTGTAGAGCAAGTTTTTGGGAACTCACCTTCAAAATTTGAGCAAAATCGGAGCTCAAATTGACATCCAATCATCAAGAAGAAAATTAAAACCCTAAATTTTCTTCTTTTCTTCTTCCTCTCGTTCTTCTCTGATTTCTGCCTTCTGCCTCTGTATTCTATATTCCATTTTTTTCTCAAAACAAAAACACACATTTTACAAGTGCACTTATGAAAAATATCAATCAACTCCCTTCATGAATAATTTCATAAAAACCCCTGAACCCACATGATGTGAATCCCACCAGCAATGCATAACATGATTCTACTTCCATTTGCAAAGCTGTCAGCTGGTAGTATATCAAATATTCTTGGTTTGGGCAAAGTTGTGGAACCTCCAAACAAATATAAAAAGGTGATAAGTGGCTGTTTACTTAGTTATGCATAGCCGGGTACTTATGCTATTTGTAATTTTTCATGAGCTATTAGCAGGTTTTTGTTATAACCTTGCCCTGTACTCCTGAATCTTTTATCTAATTCATAATTCAGCAACTTTTTTCCATGCAACCATCTTCCAGAAACAAATTTATCCCAAACGAATATCAAAACATAATTTCCATTCCATAAACATCCTCCAAACAACAACAGAGTTTTTTAAATGTAAAAAAATAATCCCACTCCCGAGAGGATTCCCGAATTCCCCCTCATAACTAACCCCTATATTCCCGCATATCTACTCCTCACAATATTTTTCCAAATGTCTAACTGTTGGTTTATGGGGTGTACAAATTAAAACTTAGGGTCATTACATGTGGGTTGTGTTCATCATACAAACAATATATATATCTCATACATACATGTGCACAGCGGAAGATTAAATATAATGAACACAGAAAATAACATTTGATTAAACTGAAATTCGAAATTGAGAAATATCACCAATAAAGCCTTTGGATTAATTTTCTTTGAAGTCCACCATGAAATGGATCTTTGATCAATTCTAGCAATCAACAAGGGTGGGTTTGATTGTCTAGAATGGCAGCATCTTAATCCAGCATATATGTTTAACTCTTAAACATTTTTCAAAGTTAAACAATTTAACTTAATTAAATTTGTTTTTCCTTTTATTCAACTCTTGAATAAATAAAACAAATCTTGTTTTTAGTTATTACATTTAGTAACCATTTATCTAGTTTATTTTGTTGTTCTAACACTTAAAACACAAAACAAACAATTTCAATTTCTCAAATTGAATTGGCTCCCAAAATGCAAAATCTAAAATCAAAAACTTTTTTGAAACCAATTTCAAAAAAGTTTTTGATTTTCAATTTCATTTCACTTTATATACTAATGCATAAATTCCAAACTAATTTGAATTTCATTTGCATTTCATTTGGCTTAACCTAACCTTAGTTAACATTTAACCATAGTTAGATTACTTTAACTTAACCTTTAAGTTAATAAATATTTAATTAATTTAACCATAGTTAACTAACTTAACCATGGTTAGGTTAACCTTTACTTAACCATTAAGTAAAGTTAACTAACTTAACCTTATGGTTAACCTTTAACCTTAGTTAAGTTAAATCATTTATTTAACAATTAAACAAATAAATATTTATTTTAATTATTTAACAATTAAATAATCATAAAGTGAAATTACTTTTATATCCTTACTAGGTTACCAAGTTAACCTAAAGTGGGTCCCACCATTTAACCATATACTTTAGTTAACGTAACCTTAGTAATTGCTGAATTATACTGTATTGAACAATTCAATACGGTACACTGCCCAAGTGCTCAAAGAGTACATTTCATATTGGGACTCTCTAGGTCTATACCCGATTTGTCAAATGGAACTATTCCATTAATCCGTAATCGATGCCCCACGCACACGTTACGAATATTACAAATCAGTGTGTCAGACCATACAAGTTGAGGTCATAACGTATACGTATAATCCTTCCATCATTTATACCCTGGATGTGCGGGGATATAGATCAGCACCATCAAATCCCCATTTGCTCATCCAATAATCTTATCTCCAGATTCGTATCTCGATAAACAATATACGCAAACATTTTTGCTATATTGTTTAACCCTGTGGAAAACTCTTTTCCCGGGTTTATGCTTGTGGCCACAAGACTTTATGAAATACAATCTCGGAGCATCGGATATACAACTTACCTACGTAAGCTGATGGATCCCGTATCTACGCACACCGGACTCCATGAGCATCGGACCATACCCAGCGACACATAGCGGTCAGACCATGAAAGGTCTCTGACATATGTGGAACCAAAGCATGATGGATCACTCACAAGACCACTGTGGCGCTCAGGTCAAAGGACCACGATTACTACTCAACTCGAGAGGACCTTCCTTTGACGGTTTCATAGGATATCTATTGAGGTCCTCATAAGTCTTCTCAGTATCCAGTCCTGACTGGATACCCGCATGTCTATACAAAATCTAAGCTCATGGTCAGCTAAGAACAACCATCTGAACTAGTCAGATATAGACATACACTAATCTATATATTGTGAATTCACCGATAGACCCGCATTGGTGATCATACATCAGGAACATTATATTTGAGACATACTTACATAATGATATTTCTTAGCTCTTATTGCAACTCTTTGCAACTATATCATTATAAGTATACTCTCAGGTCTTTGTCCCATTATAGACAAAGTTCTAACTCTTTAGACCTCGCTGACTCTTATAAACTGATAACTATTAACAGTGCTAACTATTAGCATTTATAACTCTCAGCTTTGATAACTATTAGTTCTGGTCTAAACTCCTTTAAACCAGATCTGAACTATTTCAGATCAAACAATGTCTGTAATGTTACAAGCATTTTACCATATTAATATGATATTAACAATCTTTATTCGAAATGTTTATTGTATAAATATTAACAATTAATATTTATACAATATTGGAATGGCACGTGAGCACCAGCTCCAACACTAACTGCATCACTACTCTGCCACATCAGCTTCTTCTTGGTCAGCAACAGCCCCTTCAGCATCTTCCCCTCTTCTCCTGTTTCTCCTGGCATAAGTAAAGCGGATTGGGGGTGTATCAACTCTCCCCGCCCAATGAGACACCTTGTCCTCAAGGTGAAATGAAGGAAATTGGTTGCAAATCATGTCATAAGGTTCCCATGAGTCATCACTTGGCGGTAGCCCCTCCCATCGAATGAGAACCTCTAAATCTGAATTTGGATTGGCGGACCTGTGTCGCAGGCCAAGAAGTTGTGAAGGTTGAAGAGGTAACTGCAAGTCAGAAGAGAGATGAGGTGGGATAGGTGTTGGGTTATACTGGGATCCCTCTGCTGCCCAAAGCTGGGATACATGGAACACAGGATAAAGTTTGACTCCCTCTGGCAAATCCAACTTATAAGCCACTGCTCCAATCCTCTCTAAAATTCTGAATGGGCCAAAATATCTGAGAGCCAGCTTATCATTCACTCGTCGGGCTAGCAAACGTTGACGGTAAGGTTGAAGCCTTAAGTACACCCAATCGTGGACCGCATATTCAACCTCCCGTCGATGGCGATTGGCAACAACTTTCATCCTTTTCTGAGCACGCAAAAGATGAGAATGCAGCTCCTGCAACGTTGCATCCCTTTCCCGCAACAATTGATCCACATCTGTAATTAAAGAATTATCTTTCTTATAAGGTAAGAGTGGAGGAGGGTCTCTACCATAGACAATCTTGAAAGGAGTGGTGTGAGCCGAAGTATGGAATGAGGTGTTGTACCAGAATTCTGCCCATGATAACCATTTCGCCCAACTCCGCGGTCGAGTGGAAGCAAAACATCTTAAGTATGTCTCGACGCTCCTATTAACAACTTCAGTTTGACCGTCTGTTTGAGGATGGTACGCAGTGCTGAAGCGGAGTTGGGTACCTTAAAGACGAAATAATTCCCTCCAGAAGTGACTAAGAAAGATCTTGTCCCTGTCAGACACTATTGATCTTGGTACCCCATGAAGTTTAACAATTTCTTTCACAAATTTGTCAGCCACCGTTACTGCCGTATACAGATGTCGAAGGCCTAAAAAATGTCTGTATTTGCTAATACAGTCCACCACCACTAGAATACAGTTAAAACCTTCAGAACTTGGTAAGCCCTCAATGAAGTCCATAGAAATATCCTGCCAAATCAGAGACGGAATGGGCAGGGGTTGTAGCAAGCCAGCTGGCGACAAAGAAACATATTTATGCTGCTGGCAGATGGTGCATTCCCTCACAAATTTTCTAATGCAATTTTTCATGCCCTCCCAATACCAATTCCTGGATATTCGTTTGTAGGTGGCAAAAAAACCTGAGTGCCCTCCAATGGTGCCAGTATGGAGTTCTCGGAGGATGAGAGGAACGAGGGAAGAATGGCTAGGAAGAATCATTCTGCCTTTATATAGCAAATGTCCCTGAATCAAAGAGTAATTTGGATACTCATCAGAATGAGCTAGAAGAGCAGATTGAATTTTTCCCAACTTCGGATCCCGGGTAACTTGTTGCTTTACCTCCTCCAAGTGGGGAAATTCTGGAGTTGTTAGCATGGTTAAAATAGTGGAGTGATCCACGCGTGAGAGGGCATCAGCTGCCTTGTTTTCCACCCCCGGACGGTAAAGAATCTTAAATTGAAACCCTATTAGTTTCTGTAGCCATTTTTGACCCTTTGAGTTGAGCACCCGTTGTTCCAACAGAAATTTCAAGCTGCGTTGGTCTGTTTTCACAACGAACTTTCGTCCCAATAAGTAGTTTCGCCACTTTTGAATGGCAAAAACAATGGCCATCAACTCCCTTTCATAAACCGACTTCAACCGAGCTCCAGTCGGTAATACAGTGCTATAGAAAGCCACTGGTCTGCCAACTTGAGACAGTACAGCACCTAAACCATGACCCGAAGCATCTGTTTCAACAGTGAATGGCTTTGAAAAGTCCGAAAGAGCAAGGACAGGTACGGTAGTCATAGCTGCCTTGAGTTTCTGAAAAGCTTCTTCAGCATCAATGTTCCAATCAAAAGCATCTTTTTTAAGTTGTTGGGTTAACGGCCATGCGATTTTGCTATACCCTTTAACAAAGCGTCTGTAGTAACCAGTCAGCCCCAAAAACCCCCGTAACTCTTTCAATGTTTTGGGAGATGGCCAATTCACCATGACAGCCACCTTAGAGCAATCTACTGACACCCCTTCCTTAGAAATAATGTGCCATAAATACTCAATGTTGGGTTGAGCAAATTGGCATTTTTTGAAATTAAGGAACAGTTGATGGGTTCTTAAAACACACAACACCTTGTACAAGTGCTCCACATGTTTGGCATCACTATGACTATACACCAAAATGTAATCAAAAAATACTAAAATAAACTTTCTAAGAAAGGACTGGAATACCTCATTCATAACTGCTTGAAATGTCGCTGGGGCATTCGTTAAGCCAAACGGCATCACCAGAAATTCATAGTGGCCTTCATGAGTCCGGAAGGCTGTATTTTGAACATCCTCATGACGAATTCGGATCTGGTGGTAACCAGATTTGAGGTCCAGCTTAGAAAAAAATTGTTGACCCATTTAACTCGTCCAACAGCTCATCAATAATTGGTATTGGAAATTTATCTGGTATTGTCACCCTATTCAGAGCCCTATAATCCATGCAAAACCTCCAACTTCCATCCTTTTTCTTGACCAAAATCACCGAGCTAGAATAGGGACTGCTACTAGGCCGAATAATACCTGCCGCTAACATCTCTCTCACCAATTTCTCAATTTCAGTCTTCTGGTAGTGAGGGTATCTGAATGGTCGTACATGAACTGGAGTTGTCCCTAGTTGTAAGTGAATGGCATGATCCTGACCTCGTATTGGTGGCAACCCCCTTGCCAACTGAATAAATCCCCAAATTTCTTCAAAATCCACTGGTACTTATGAGGACAATGAACATCACTCAGCTCCTTCGTGTCTTTCCCACATTTTAACTCCAACAGAAAAGCATCTCCTTCCCTCCTTACTTCCCTTTCCATTGCCTTCAATATAACTAAAGATCGAGTAAGTGAAGGATCCCCTTGTAAAACCACACTTCTTCCTCATGTGACAAATTGCATCCTTAGATTTTTCCAATTCACCATCATCTGTCCTAAGGTTTCCAGCCATTTCATGCCGAGAATGACGTCCGAGCTGCCTAGCTCCAGAGGCAGAAACTCTTACAATATCTCAACCCCTTGAATTGAAACCAACATACCCTTGCAAATTCCATGTCCCTTGACTGCTTGACCCGTGCCCATCACTACTCCATATTGGATAGTGTCCATTTGGGGTATCTCGAGTTGTTGGACTAGTAAGGTAGATAAGAAATTATGAGTCGCGCCACTGTTCACCATCACCATTACCTCATGTCCGAGAATCTCTCCCTTCATCTTCATTGTTTTGGGCCCTGTTAGACCTACAACCGAATTCAGCGAAACGGCTATAGTGAGTTCTTCTACTAGTTCTTCTGAATTAGGTTCTTCACCTTCCTCCCCTACTCTGTCCCAGCAATAATTCTCTTCCTCTACCTCTCCTAGAGTTTCTTCGCTAGTCTCCCCTCCACTTGTCAACAGCACCTGCAATTCAGGCTTCTTACAAGTATGTTCCACATGATACCTCTCATCACAATGGAAGCACAACCCTTTCCTTCTTCTTTCGTTTGCCTCCGATTCTGACAGTCGACGAAATGGCGGTGTGTATGCAGTCAGGTTCGTCTTAGTTGAGCTTAGGGGGGAAGCTGAGTTGTGTGGAATTGGGTATGGTCGTGTTTGTCGAGTCGTAGGATTTCGAGTGACTAGGCTCTGGATCGGGTTCATTTGGTTAGCAAAATAGGTGTTTGGGGGCTTGATTGGAGTTTTGTTGGAGGGGGAGTAAAAATTGGAAGACTGAATTCCAGGTTTATGAGCAAGGTTGAATTGGGCCGGAGTTGGGTTATAGTTTAAAGAAGAGGAAGTTGGGCCTTTATTTAAGTTACTAGGTCCACTCGCTCGCAGGGAACCCAAGGCTTGGTTTCTATCTTCAATTCTTTGGGCCAGGTCCATGATATTTGCTAGGCCCACTAGTTGCCAAACCATAATCTCAGCTCTAATCTCTTCCTTCAGCCCACGAATGAACCCACTTTCCAGAATTTCTTCAGAGACTGAAGTTAGAGGAGCGGCTACCACCTCAAAATCTCGCCAGTACTCCGCCACCGTTGTCCTCTGCTTCAAAGCCATAAACCGATCATAGAGGGACCCCTCTAGAGTTGAACGAAATCTGGACAGTATTTGAGATTTCAACTCTGCCCAACCTGTAAAAGGACGTCTCCCAATCTCCCATTGATACCAAGAAAGAGCCTCCCCTTCAAAGCTAACGGCCGCTGTGGTGATCTTCTCATTGTCAGAAAATACCCCCAGAGAAAAGAATCTCTCAGCTCTAAATATCCATCCATTTGGGTCAGACCCCTCAAATACCGGTAATTCTAATCTTCGTTTTCCCAACTCCGTTGGACACCCAACCATCGTTTCTGTCCTCTCCATGGACATCCCGATCGGCGTTGGCCCTCCGTCTTCATCCTCATTCCGTAAGGGTTTTTTTCCAGCAGCTGATGACGACTCTCCCTTATTCTCCTTCACATTCAACGTTCTCATCAATAACTCCATCGCATCGAAAAACTTGTTACCCATGGTAAGTAATTGCTCCCGCATGGATTCCACGTTCGTTTCCACCGATGAAAGTCAGCCTTCCATGTCCTCCATTCGTTCTCCTATTCTGGTATTGGTCATCCCAGGTTCAAGGTTGCTCTGATACCAAAATGTTATAACCTTGCCCTGTACTCCCGAATCCTTTATCTAATTCATAATTCAGCAACTGTTTTCCATACAACCATCTTCCAGAAACAAATTTATCCAAAACAAATATCAACACATAATTTCCATTCCATGAACATCCTCCAAACAACAACAGAGTTTTTTAAATGTAAAAAAATAATCCCACTCCTGAGAGGATTCCTGAATTCCCCCCCCCCCCTAACTAACCTCTATATTCCCGCATATCTACTCCTCACAATATTTTCCCAAATGTCTAACTGCATCACTATTCTGCCACCTCAGCAAGTGGGTCAGTAACAGCCACATCAGCTTCTTCTTGGTCAGCAACAGCCCTTTCAGCATCTTCCCCTCTTCTCCTATTTCTCCTGGCATAAGTAAAGCGAATTGGGGGTGTATCAGTTTTCTACTTAGTTTGAATAGCATTCATTTATCCAAAAGAAAACTTAAGGTAAAAAGGGAATATAGCTTACGTGAAACATGTCCCAATCTGGCACCACAATCTCCCCTAGTAGAAGACTGTTAAAAGCAATTGAGGCAAAATGTAAGGCTTGAGAAGTTGGCTCCTTAGGCAAGAAATCTTCTGATGCTCTAGCAACCGCATTCATCTTGGAACTGACGATAAACATTCACTCCAAATCAGTACTTGAGTTGAAATTTGCAGAGCAATAAAGCTGTTGTGCTCAGCAAAAGATGCACTTTGCAGGGGACAGAAAAATGGCTACTGTTCTATTGATTCAGCTTAAAGATTTACACCCTTCAAATATGTTTATATACTTCTCTAAATGCACAAGTCTTGGAGCAGATGTAATAAATACAAAATATATTTAATTAAAACATAAAGAAAATATCTGAATCATTCTCCAAGAAAGTTGTACAATGGTGCTGCTTGATCACTTCTTGGACACCTCTGTTTTTTGTTTTGTAGTGTAACTGTCTTTGTCTTCTTCCTTGCATGTGTTTGCTGATTTTTCTGCTGTCATTGCCGGCTAAGAATCTTTCTTGTTGACTTCCCCCCTTCAACCTCAGCCATCTGGTGTGATGTTGAGCTTGCTGTTTAAAGAGTTAAATCTTTCAACTGGTAAAGCCTTTGTCATAATATCTGCAACTTGGCTCTCAAATGGAATATATTTGATTTCTAAATCACCATTTGACACTGTCTCGAATGAAATGCACATTAATCTCAATGTGCTTTATTCTTCCATGAAAAATTGGGTTTGCTGCCAAGGATGCTGCACTCGTATTATCACACCAGATTCTTAGCTTTGCATTTAACTTTATCCCCAATTTTAAAAGCAGTGACAAAATCCAGGATATCTCAGCACTTGTGTAAGCCAATGGCCTATACTCTAATTCAGCACTGGACTTTGCAGCAACTTTCTATTTTTTGGGAGCTCTATGAGACCAAATTTCGACATAAAAAGATGTTATAGCCACTAGCTGGCTTTCTGTCATCATTGTCTACTGTCCAATCAGCATCTGAAAATGTTGTTGGTTTTAGTTTTCCCTTGGGTGAGAAGTAAAAACCATGGTTTGATGTGTTTTGAAGATATTTCAAGATCCTTTTACTTCCCAACCAATATTCTTGCTTAGGCTTTTCTAAGCATTGACTTAACTTATTCCCCCTGTAGACTATTTCTGGTCTTATCAAGACAACATATTGTAATGCACCAATTGCACTCCTATAGAGTGTGTTACCACCAAAATCCTTACATCCTTCTCTGGTATATTTGATACTGGTACTCATAGGACTTGTTGAGCCTTTGCAGTTTGCCATACCAGTTCTTTTCAAGAGATCAAGAATGTACATTGTTTGGCTCATGTGCATTCATTTTTCATTCCTTTTCACTTCAATCCCAAGAAAATAGTTAAGAGATCCTAAAACCTTTAATGAAAAGTTTTCGTTCAAGTTCTTTATTATTGATACCACTTTTTGTTCATCACTTCCAGTGATGAGTATGTCATCTACATACACTAGAAAGATGATCAGGTTATTTCTTTCCTTGAGAATGAATAGAGAGGTATCAGATTTAGAGTTGGTGATTCCCCAATCCAGCAAGGCTGCCTTTAGCTTTTCATACCAAGCACTGGGAGCCTACTTCAAGTTATAGTGCCTTTTTAAGTTTGTAGATGTAAATGTGGTTTGTTCTTGTCAACAAAACCCTTAGGTTGTGAAATGTAGTCTTCCTTCAATAGATCCCCATTTAGGAATGTATTGTTAATGTCCACTTGTTTGATATCCCAACCAAATTCACAACAATGCTTGCTACTATTCTCACAGTAGTTATTTCAACCACTAGATTGAATGTCCTTGTATAATCAACTCCTGCTACTTGATTGTATCCCTTGACCACCAATCTAGCTTTATACTTGGCTACTGACCCATCTGACTTATACTTCACTTTATGCACCCATTTATGTCCAATGATACTTACGTTTGGTTTTGGGGGCACTAGAGTCTAGGTTTGATTCTTGATCAGTGCAGTGTATTCCTCTGCCACTGCACATTTCCATCTTATATCAATTAGAGCTTCACTGGCATTTGTAGGTATAATAATAAGGTTTTGCTTTTGATTGATGGTAAGGTATATTTTTGGTTTGTAGACCCCAAATTTGGATCTTGTTATCATTGAGTGGGTGTTGGTTAGAGGTTATTGGTTTATTATTTAATCTTGTGCTGTTTCTGATATGTTTGCAAGGCTTGTACCTGTGTTTGGTTCCAGTATAACAAACAAAATATCTGCATGCAAAATGGATGAAACTTGCAGAACACACATTCCAAGTAAATAAACCTGTAAATTGAGTCAGAATTGTGACTTATGCAACAATCAAGTTATTGTCCTTAAGTTCCTAACAATTGATTGCTCAAGTGCTTGCTGATACTTTCTAGTCAATGACACCCGTCCGCCAAACCCATATCCCAATGTTTCCATCAAATTCTGAACATCAACCTTTACACCATCTACTCCACTGCTTGCGCAAGGTAACCATGGAGATCTTTATAGAAATTAAAGATATTTTGAGGGTGAATAAATTCCAACTCTTTATTTCACCAAGATGTCCACAATAACATCTCTAAGATTTCTTATGTTCCCAGGAGACTGAACCGGTATGCAGGTTTTGGGTTTTATCTTTTCATTGTTTCAGATGGGAGGACTCCTCCCCAATAACCAGCTAAAGCATGCCACATGTAAACGTATATGCATTAGTTGACAATTCTCCATTGTTAAATATTGTTAAGACCTTGAGATATCTCTCAAGAAATTATTTCAAGATTTTGATTTGGAATCTTACTTTAATCTGTATTTCTCTTTCATGGTATCAATGAGGTCATGAAGCTCAATAGCCTGAACTCTTAAACTTGCTGTTTTCTTTGATGTCTACCAATCTGGTAGCAAAGCTACAGGATTAACAGAAGGTCAACGCAAGATGCATGATAAACTATAAAAATTACATGACACTCACTGTATCCCTTCAATAACTGGTTCACCATCTTTGCGAAATTCATTTATCGTGTCTTGCCACTCATCGTCAATGATTAGAAACTTTAGTGAACATCCACCTTCCAAGAAACTATTAAGAAAACAGACATAAATCAATGCCTTACTAGACGTTGGACTGAGTGTTACAATTAATATTAGAACCGGTCACAATTTGGCCAAACTTATGTAGACTCGAGTCTCCTCAAGTAGTCACATTTTGAGTGAAGAAATGGAGTTAAAAAAAGTACATCTGAAGGCCCTCTTTGATTCTTTGGGGGGTTGACTTCTTTACAAAATGCATCCCATGTGCACCATCCAAACCACTATAAATGTCGAGGGATCTATTAGTTAAAGCCATACACATGAAATAATAGGAATGAAAGAAATTCCAATAAATACTTGATGAAATATAAGGATGTGAATTTGTACCTTCTTGTTCATGCGACTAAAAGTTCCTTGGTGCTTCTCCAATATCCTGCACAAAGTAAAAAAACAAAAACAAAAACAAAATAAGCCCTTGATAATTTCAAATGAGAATTCATAGGTACGACCATTAACTACTCTTGATCATGATAGGCATGCTTGATAGAATCCTTAATCAGCTCATACGGATTGTCCCTCAAACTCATGAATACTGGTTCAAATGCCTGAGAGTTTTGGTCGCTGGTATCCCCTGAACGATTCAACAATAAAAAGATTCACACCAAAGCAAAATTGCTACTAAACAAAAAGTGAAATGTAATTTGAATTAGGAGAGGATCCTTATTCTTATAGTACTAGTGTTGCCAACTAAACCACTCTCGAAGCAGAACTAACGCTCATTTTCAGAGGCCCCTTGCAAACTTGACCTGAATTGTCCGTCCAAGAATGGCAAAAAAAGAATGTAGAAGGTGTTTTCAGCAGCAGAATCAGAAGAAACCTCATTGTGCAGGCCAGGCTCTTCTCTTGCTTCTAAGAGAAACATTTGAGTTTCCAATGGAATTCACCGCCGGATTTTCCAATCCACCAAATTTTGAATCCGAAGAGGCACAGAAACTTGTGTTCCCTGCAATATTAGCTCCCGCATTAAATTCATACGAAAATCTTAAGAGAAAAAAAAAACAAAACACTTCAGCGAACAGTTTTTACGAGAAACCAAACAACCATGCATGCCAATGTACAAAAATGGAGACGAACAAACCCAACAGAAACAAAGAAACTTACTCAAGAACTCTGAGACTGAAAACATGGTGAGAGCTTGGAGTCGTTGAAGTTGCACCAATGAAACCCGAGGCAGTGCTTCCCGCAGAAACAACGACATTTGGAGGAACTCCGGTCAAAACGAGCTTGCCTCAGACCATGAATGTAACGACCCAAAGTTAATAAGATAAGTACTTAGGATAATTATTTATTTTATTTAAAATAGAATTATAAGTTATATGATTAAGATTAGGATTAAAATTTTCAAGTCTTATTAGAACTCTTTAAATTTTATATAAGAATATAATTTAGATAAGGATTTTCTTGTGTTTTAAAAAAAAACCTACACTATAAATAAGTTATTTTAGAAGTCTTTATTCATATAATACATGTTTTTTTTTTAAAAGACAACTCTAAAATCTTTGAAATTGAATTAAGAGATTTTTGAGAAAAATTTGAAGATTAATGAGGGATTTTTTCAATCCCTTAAATTTTTTTTAAAAAGAATAAGGAATGAAATTTTGAATCGAGTTGTTCTAGGGTTATTAGGTTTGAATTTGAGAAGTCGTTGATTAAAAGAATCATAAGTACATAATATAATATAAGAAGCAATGAAATTTTACCTGTTCATGACAGTATAATATTTCAAAATTTGGGTTATGTTTTTTGTCATGAGTTGTGTTAAAATTTTTATGCTACATTAAAATATACATTTATAGTATCATATATAATTTTGATTCATTTAAAAATATTATAAATTAAATTTTTAGTGATTTTTTAAATTTAACCCTAAGTTTTTGAAAACTGTCAGTCTCTGCGGTATAATTAAACAACATGAATTATTTAACTGAACAAAAAACCTCTAAAAATTATGAAATTTGGTATAGTAATTCTTTTATACTCTTAATATGACATGTTAAAATTTTATGGTCATATTTTATGTTTTCAAATTGTTATGAATTTTGGATTATACAGGCATAAGTGCAAAATTTTGAATATGGAAACATGTGGTGAAGATGCGGAAACACATAGAATAAGGAAGCACAATATCAAATATAGAGGTAGCAGCACTAAAAGGTCGAGACTGAGGCATCCAAAATAGAAGCATGGGTGCCTCTATGCTCATTATGCAACGTCACAACACTTTGGGTATAGTGTTACAGAGCCGACACTTGCAAACGTAGGACCACACCCCTTAAAGAGCTAAGGCTGCAATGCTAGTGCGACTTATTCTAGTTTTAAAAAGACTTTTAAATTGTCTCAAATACCTTATTTTATTCCAACTCGACTTAGGGTTAATTTAGTATGAATGTAGATTATATAATAGCCTTATTTTGACTTTAAAAATTATCTCTATTAAAGAATTAATATATCAATTGTAATCCTTAAAAAAGAGAGTTTTTTATTATTTTTTTAAAATTACTCTTTGTGAGTTTTTTGTTGATTTAATTAAAAAAAAAAGTGTGAATCTTGATAGATTATAAATGTAGGCAATTATCAAATTACATAAATTATTATGTACTTCTTTATTTATTTATTTATTTATCTATTTTATTGTTACACTATTATATTTGTATGTAGCATTTCCATCAACAATAACAATATCTGTCAACTTAATTTATTGTTAGCTATTAACATATTCAACGAACCTTTAGCTTTTAAACATCGAAACCAAGCTTTCTTTAATTTGCTCATGAAAAAAGTTAACATGATAACAAGTTTGCTATCTCGAGTTACATAAACATGCTATTTATAATGAATTTTTTAAGGAGTATTATCATTATTACCTTTGAAGTGTAACATAATTTCATCAATATTTACAGATTTAAAAAATCAACATTAATATATTTTTTTTTTAAATATGCACAAATATCCAATCGTCAACTATTTATCCTCAAAATTAACAATCTAAGAATAATCAAATCTTTTCACATTTTAAACATTCGAATTTACAAAAATTTAAAAAAATAATATAATAAAATAAATAGTTAACCATTATAGTCGCTTGACCGGCAGCCATTATGGCCACTATTTCAAATGGTTGTTGGAACCAAAAAATTTTAATTTTTTTTAGATTTTACTATTTTTTAAATATTTTTTATTTTGTAAATATTTTATTATTATTTAATTTTAATTTTGATTATTATTTAATTTTTATTATATTTAAAAGTTAAAATTTTAAAAATCGTGCACTTATCATATCATGTCAGTTTTATTTAATATGTAAAGAGTAAAATAATTATATAATACTAATTAATATTAAATTTGTTAATTTAATAAAATATTTTTAATAATTGAACATTTGTGTATATTTTGTTAAAAAAAAATAGATATTAACGTCAATTTTTTAAATTTATAATAATATTTATAAAATTAAGCCGTACCTTAAAAATATTAATGATAATAACCCATTTTTTAATAATAGAATGCAAAAAGAATATATATGTCAAACGATTTAACACTTGGCAATATTAAACGATTTATAATAATACTAAAATAAATTGATTAGCTTGTTAATCTAGATGAGTATCTAATGTGGTCATACCTCATCAAAGGATCTTTATCCAGCCGTTTGGAGATTATTTGGCTGATCAATGAGATGAGACATTGTATGGCTACAAAGGGTCTCTTTTCTATGTACCCAATATTTTGTAATTTGGTAGCTTATTCCTCAGCGAAATTAGCTATAATTTGGCTTCCTCTAATAGCTCTGTTTGAATTTTGAATCAATTGTTTCCTTGTGGTTATTGTCAAAATTATCATTTTTTTTCTGGAAAAAAAAATACCTAAATCCCCAAGAATTTAAAAAAGGGATTGATAAAAGTTCTATAAGGTAACAATTTTTGATTAATTTTGATGATTTATATGACTTCTCTTTAAATTTAATCTCACTTAATAATACTTGGAACACTTTGTTGTTCATTCATTTATTATTTTGATCCTAAATAAATTATTTAAAATAAAAATTAAAAAATAAGTAAAAAAAAGAAGTAACTCTCTACTAATTTGATGATCATCAAAGCAGCTGATAGTCATTGATAAATTGATTTATATTGATATTATTATATTTAAAATTTTGTAATTTATACAATAATAAAAAAAAATTAACAAGATGCCGGAAAAGTGACAAATAAGAAGAGAAAAAGCAGTGGCCATTTTAACACTATCGTCTAACAATAATATTATTAGGTGCACTGTTATCTCCATAAGTTAGATCGGTAGTTCTAATAGTGATAGTATACACATCCATAAATCACCTTTCAACATTAATATTATGGTGGCTACCACTCTTATTTTCATCTTTAATATTTTTCTATTGATTCTTTAATAAAAATAAGCTTCCATTATGTAAACCATAAAATTCTAAATTCAATGAAGTTAACAGTGAGTGGATTCATAGGTTGTTAGTAGTGATCAATGGCAATGGCGGTAACTTTTTTTTCAATTTTATATTTTTTTTGTTTTATAAATTTTTTATTTAAAAAAAATAAGTCTATTACATATGTTTAGTCCATTATTTTGACATGCATTATTTTATTTTTTATTTTGTTGGAATTTATTTTTAATCTTTTTTGTTGAAAATAAAAAATAAGCTTATTACATTATAACATATTTCATTTTTAATCTTAGATTTTGTAACGTGTCATTTTTAGATAAATAATTTTTTTTCAAAAAAAAAGGTAAAATAATACAAATTATGAAATTTAATAATTGATAAAACTCAAATCCACAAATTAATGGATGAGATGAACTCTGCAAATGTAGACTATTAAGCCAATTTTAAAAACAAAACAAAAACATGACAGAAAATTTGAACTCAAAATCTTTTCTTTTTTAAGTAAAACAGTAAATACACCATATGTCGTTTACAATTGGAGCTATTAACGCAAGTGCCCATTCAGCCAGCCTTTCTAAGTGCAGGAAATTTTACTTTTTATAAGCTTTACATTTTGCGATGGCACAACTGATTCGACTAAACAAAAAATAAAAAAGAGTTGAAAAACTTTCGGAAATCTTGTTAACAGATGTAATTGTTATCGTGCAGCTTTGCCAAAAAAAATATAAAGTAGCTCCAGGCGTGAACATGTATCATCCTTCTAAGAATTTGTGGCCTCTAAATCTAGTTTAGATAATTCAAGCCATGACCACGCATCATACTTCTAAGAAATTGCGACGTAAGTATAAACTTTCATTCAGCCTGATGTTTAGGGAATAAAAAATAAAATAGTATTGTAATTGGAGTTTAAAATTACATGTTGTGCTATGAAATATATATGGGAAATAGATAATAGCAGATGTAATGTATTATTTTGTTTTTTAGGAAGCCAGAAGACCAATTATATTTCTGGAATGCAACAATTGAACTAATCCTGAAGACATGCACCAATTCTATGTGCCCTGAGAAATGCTCACCAACTTGAAACACACATGGGGGTGGGGCTCTCAATACACAAATTCAATATCTCTTAATGTGCATTCACCTTGAAGTTGAACTGTCAATAGTCCATCTTCAGCATTGTAGGTGAATTCCTCTTCCTTCATGTCCACTGTACAATACTTAGGTTTAGTGCTCGAGTATGCTCCAAATCGGCCACAGCCTTTGCCCTTTATTTTTATTCTGCATTCTGAAACATCCATAAAAGAATTCAATGCTTCTACAACTCCTCCGGAGTTGTACATGTCAAGCAATCCTATTGGAGCAAAAAGAAGATTCTGACCAAAAGCCTGTTCACACAATATTCAGGTGATTGTCATTAGACTTGATTCTAAAAGGATTCACAAGATAAAAGAGTGTTGGTTGATATACTGACCCTAACAGGTGATATCGTATATATTTCACATTGGAGGGTAGCCAAGGTGACTTCCAGATTTTCCACCTTTGACAATTTAGAAAGAATTCCTACAACACAGAATGATTTACTAATCAACACGAAAACTTAATTTGATCAATCATTGATATCAATTTAAGATGAGAGTCCATTTACCTGAATTGAAGGCATATACTGCACAATCTCCATTCCAGTTTCCACCAGCAACCTCTTCAAGAAATTCAACATCAAGGGAACTCACATGGCCTGAAATGGTTAAAGGTGTTGGTGGTTTACTAGGCATGTCTTCTTTCATTGGCCAACTTCCAGCTCCTTGGCAATTAAATGCACCTACGACTCCAGATAATTTATTTAAATTCCAAATCTTCAGCAAACTGCAATAGAATTGATGCACATTGTGATTTTAGTGATGACAAAAAGACAAAGGAAAAAAGAAACTTAAAAAATTAAATTATCTACTCTTGGAGTTGGAGAATGTGATCATCAATGACAAAGTTACCTTTTTCCATCCATGATAGGGTCTTTGAATAGGCAATCTCGAGTAGGACGCCCAGCATGTCTAGCTCTTAGGATAGATCCATCGGGCAACACAAGTTTTTTGAGGATTTCGAAATCATGAGTGCCTGGCTTGTCACTGTAATTGTATGAAAAGATCCAAAGATTTACAACTCACTAGTATCAAAAAGCTTGAACAAGTTTCTTATTCCCCTGGGATATAAAGGTAAAATGCATTATCAGCATATGAGACCCACCTTACATATACGGCACAACCACCCAACGCTCTGGATGCAGCATGGAACCCAGCAGTATCATGTTTGCTCTAAAATGAAGTAATATATTAAGATTCTTCATATTGTATATATGAGATGATTCCACTACCTTTTGTAAAGCTATCAGCCAGTAGTATAAAAAATATCCTAGTTTGGGCAAAGTTGGGGAACCTCCAGATAAAATAAGTGTGTAACAAATGGTGTATTAGTACTGATTACTTGGTTGTGCCTAGCAACGAACCTTATGTTCTTTTATAATCTTTAATAATCTCTTAGCAGGTTTTTCTACTTAGGTTGAATAGGATTCATTTATCCAAAAGAAAACTTGGGGTAGAAAGGGAAGATATCTTACATGAAACATGTCCCAATCTGGCACCACTATCTCCCCTAGTAGAAGACTGTTAAAAGCAACCGAGGCAATATGTAAGGTCTGAAAAGTTGGCTCTCTTGGCATAAAATCTTCTGATGCTCTTGCTACTGCACTCTTCTTTGAACTGACAAAAAACATTCACTCCAAATCAGAACTTAAAAATTGAACTCAGTACATATTCTGATTTCTTGTTTCTAGATGCAAACAAACCTGTAAATTGAGTCAGAGTTGTGACTCATGCAGCAAATCAGGTTATTGTCCTTAAAGTTCCTAGCAATTGATTGCTCGAGTGCTTGTTGATACTGTCTAGTCAAGGACACCCGTCCGCTGTACCCAGAACCCAACGTTTCAATCAAATTCTGAACATCAACCTTTACGCCGTCTACTCCCCTGCTCGAAAGGTAACCGTGCAGATCATTGTAGAAATCAGATAGTTTCTCTGGATCAATAATTCCAACTCCATATTTCTCCAAGCTGTCCATGGCAATGTCTCTGAGATTTCCTATGTTACCAGGAGACTGAATTGGATATGCAAGCTTTGGGTTGTACTTTTTCATTGTTTCAGATGATGGGAGCACCCCGCCCCAGTAACCAGCTAAAGCATGCCACATGTAAACATATCTGCATGAATTGATGATTCTCAAACATTAAATACTGTTACCTGATAATATATTTCGCAAGAAACAATTTCCAAATTTAGTTTTGGGATCTTACTTTAATCCATATTTCTCTTTGATGGTATCAATGAAGTCATGAAGGTCAATGCATGTATTATCTGAGCCTGAACCCTTAAACTTGCTATTCTCTTTGATGTCCACCAATCTGGTAGCAAACCTACAGGTCAACAGAACAAGCAAATGTATGATTAACTAATTCATGAAATCCTCCACACGTTGTTAGGAAATTATGAAAGTTACATGAAGATACTTACTGTGTGCCTTCAATAAGTGGTTCACCTTCTTTGCGGAATTCATTTATTGTGTCTTGCCATCCATCATCGATGATCAGAAACTTCGGTGCACAACCACCTTCAGAGAAACTATTGAGAAAACAGAATACAAGTCAATGATCAAATGCCTTATAAATGAGAATACAGAATGTAAAAGGTTTACAGATTGCAGTTGAAAGTGAAACATGAATTTCTTTATCATAACCTTTGAAGGCCATCTTTGATTCCTTGGGGATTAACTTCTGTATAAAAGGCATCCCATGTGCACCATCCAAACCAGTCTAAATGTTGAGGGATCTATCAATTAAAGCAAGCAAATCCATTAATTGGAACGAAATCCTAAATAAACAACTGCTTTAAATTTAAGGATATGAATATTATACCTTCTTGTTTTCAATGTGATTAAAAGTACGCTTATGCTTCTCCAATATTCTACACAAATATATATAGAGAAAAATCAGCCTCTGATAATTTCGTATAAGAAATGCATCCATAAAAAATTAACAAGTCTTGATAATGACAGACATACTTGACAGAATTCTTGATGAGCTCAAATGGATTGTCCCCTGAATTCATGAATACAGGTTCGAATACCTGAGAGGTTTGGACACTGGCATCCCCTGAAGATTTAAACAATAATAGAATTAAAATCAGATTAAAGTGAAATGTAAATTGAGCATTATGATATGAGAACATTCATAGCATTGCCAACTAACCACTCTCGACGCAGAATTGGAGCTCATTTCTGGGCGTCCCTTGCAAACTTGACCTGAATTGTCCATCCAAGACTGGCAAGAAAAGAATGTAGAAGGTGTTTTCAGCAGCAGAATCAGAAGAGACCTCATCATCATGCAGAGCAGATTCTTCTTTTGCCTCCAAGAGAAGCATTTGGGTTTCCATTGGAATTTCACTGGCGGATTTTCCAACACGCGGTATCATCCACCAGATTTTCACTCTGAAGAGAGACAAAAACTTGAATCCCCTGAAACATTTAACCCCCACGTTCAATTCAAAATTTAACAATTCAAGAAACAGGTCAGAGATGTCACATGCATCATTCTAGGAAAATGGTTAAGCAAACAGAAACAAGAAACTTACTCGAGAACTCCGAGACTGAAAACATGGCGAGAGCTTGGACTCGTCGAAGTAGCGCCGATGAAAGCCGAGCCGTAGCTTCCCGGAGAAACAACGACATTTGGAGGTACTCCGTTCAAGACCACCTTGCCTCTGACCATGAGGCAGCCATCTTTGACGCTAGGCGAGGCAGTGATCGTCATCTCCGTTGCTCAATGCTGACGCTGTAAACTTAATTTACACTACGAACGAAACAAAAACAATGAACCAGCTCTTCAATACGGTGAAGATATTTATATTTATCGAAACGAGAGAAGAAAGAAGACGTTTCTTAAAAAGTGTCAACACGTCGACGTGCCCACCAACTCAGGCTGCTCATATACGTTATTTACCATGATTTTTCATTACAAAATTGAGAATAATTGTAATACAATAATATTTATAAGCTAGATATTTTTTTTAATAATTTACTCATATGCTTTAAATAAAGTTTTGCTTAACAATAAATATAATTTAATATAAATATTTAATAAATAAGTACTTAATTTAATATTATTTTAATAATTTATTAATAATTATATATACCTTAAATAAAATTATGCATAGTATTTATTTATTTTTATTTTAATGACTCATTCATAATTATATATATTTTAAATTAACGACTTAACACAAACACTTAATAAATAAGTAATTAATTTGATCTTATCTTAATGGCCCATTTATAATTATATATATTTTAGATAAAGTTATGCTAAGTGGTGAATATGATCAAATATAAACACTTAGCAAATAAATACTTAATTGGGTCTTAATTTGATGACTTATTCATAAACCTAACATATTCATCTTAAGTCAGTAGATTTATCATCATATATCACTCGAATAAACACTATATATAGATGGTGTCTATAAAAAAAAGAGTATAAAAATTGATTGAAAAAAAATTAAAACTAGAGTGTGTATGTGAGTTAAAGAGTTTTAAGTCATAGAATAACCAAGTGTTGATTTAAAGAAGAAAAAAAAAGAAAAAAAGATAATTAAGTGTTGAGTGGAATCTTACTCATGGGTTTGTTTTACATTTTTATACTATAATTTCTTTAGTTATTTCTTTTTATGATTATGTAGAATTCATATTTAATTTAAACATGTTCTTGTGGTGAGTTAGTAATGAAAATGGTTTATTAGAAAAAGATAATGTAAAATTTTTTGAATATGCATTTTGATATATGAAAGTTTATAAGAATTATTATTGAACTAATTTTTTTATTGATTTATGATATTGAAGAATTTTATTTTGATAAATTTAAATTTTAAATATTTTATTAATATTATTGATGATATTTTGAAAAGATTTACACTTTTTGTACAAGAACTTGCATATATTATAAATAATTTTATTTACCGAGTCGACAACTCACCATTCGTTATTAACGTTTTGTAAATTAAATTTTAACCTCGTAAATTATCTTGGAGTTTGATATTTAGGAAGTTATCTTTTGTTTAATAAAAAAAATTTATGTCTCTCCTAGTTTTTGTTTTGTTTTGTTTTATTTTAAGTGATAAGAATAATTCAAAAATTAAGACATTATTTTAAAATTTTATCTTTATTATTATGTAGAGAGATTTTGAAAATTTTTAATTTGATGAATAAAGATTTAATAAATTTTTATAAATAAAAAAATATGAAATACAATATTTTAATTTTATAATTAAATTAATTATTTCATCTTTTAATTCGTGGTTTATATATGTAAAATTTGGAGTGTTACTATAATAATCGGGTTTTACTTAGTATTAAAAGAATAATTAGCTTGATTGAAAAAATGTAGTAGTAATTTGGAAACTTCCGGAATTGATTCTGTCCTCTTAGTTCCAGCTGGAAAAGAAGGTGGCTCCATGTCAGCCACTGCTAAGAACGTATAATTCAAGTATGTCTGGATTGTTAGAAGGGGATCAGATGGCGGCCAAACTTACGTGCCAATGAGTCGGATTAAGCTCGTAAATCATAATTCTTTGGTTTGACTTTGACTCCTCTCCTTCCAAGTTCCAACACCTTGGATGGGAAAAGTCTGACGAAACATACAGCTAGAGGAGCTTGAAAACGATTTAATTATATAGATATATTTTTTAACCATGTCTTATAATTAAATATTCAATCATAAAAAGTAACTGACAATGAAGAGATTCGATAACGGAGGCCACGAAGGAATGAAACCAAACCTCAAATATTAAAGAGATTTGATAATTTAATTTAAAGGAGATAATAATAGATTTTGTTGAATTTAAACTAGATTTATTTATTTAAAAAAAACTTATTTGGATTAGTTTAAGAGATTTTTTTAATTAGTAGTTTTTTTTTATAAGTTTTACTTTATTTAAGGTAGAGTGTAAATTATACCAAAATTAAAAAATATAAAATTTAACAAGTAAATATTTAATCTCTATATAAAAAGATTAATTAATAAAATAAAAATTATATGAAAAGTTACATTAAAAAATAAAAAATATTTAAAATATTCTTATATTTATTTTATAAAATTATAATAAATTATTTTTTATTTGTAAATATAACTTAAATTAGAATGAACCATATTAAATATTTAAACATTCTTATGTTTATTTTATAAGATTATAGGCAATTATCTTTTTCTAGTCAAGAACCTTCTCAAGCTTAGAATAAGAAGCTTTGATCACTTACTAACACCAAACTTTTTATGCCCATAGTTATACCACTTGCTTGTTTTTTTAAAAACTCTCTTTTATGCTTCTTCATTAAATTTTAATGCGAATTGGACTATCAAAAGGTCCATTAAGCATTCATTGGTGATGAAAAATAGTTGCACAACAGCTCATGTGAGTAGTATGAGAAGTTTTTGAAAGCTTACAACTAAATTTATTATTATGGTTACAAAATTTGACAATTATTTTAAAGTAAATCTTTAGCATTGCTAGTTGTTGATAATTAGTAATTATAATTTTTTATTAATTATTATAATAAGTGTTGTCATCTTAAGTGCCTAAGTTATTAGTAATAGTTGATAGTTGGTAGTTCTAAGTTGTAAGTTATCATTCATTGTTATAATAAATGTTAGACATCCAAAATGTCTTTATAAATACGAGAGAGATAAGGGACAAAGGGACAAAATTGATGATATCAATGTTGAGAGTTTTCTCTTAAGTTCTTCAAAGAATTTTTATTAGAATTTATCAAAATTTCATCTTGTGACATTCTTTCAAATTTATTACTCACAACTTCTAAGTATCTTAAGTGTGGCATCTACAATCATTTTATACTTCTGGTTCTTATCTTTTTGTAGATAATTGATTAAGGCTTTTATTTTTATTTATCCAAAAATCTTAATTAAAACGATCATTAGCAAAGGAACCTTATTAAGCATCGGGTCTCACTTTTATTTATAAGGTTCACATCATTTGATATCAAAATTTAGTCTCTAAATCAAGTTTAAACTATCCTTTATATTTCATTGTTTGTTCTTTTTTTTAAATTTGCATCTTTATTTTAGTCCATAGATTTTGTAGACTTTCATCTTTGTTTCTTCTTGTTTATAATTTTTACATGTTCCTTCACTCTAATTAGTTCAAGTTCTGTTATTACATATAAGTACAAAAAAAATTACCCAAATTTTTTTTTAAAAAAATCAGATTTAATTGATTTCAGGTTCATTAGTTTGAATTCAAAAAAATAAAATAAAATTCTGCATTATTTGAAGTGATATTCAACGTTTTGTTGCATCAAGTGTGTATTCTATCTATTTGAGCAAGTTTAACGTAAAACAAACACAATCCTAATTGTCATTGTTTTTTAATTGCAATTGTTCCATTTTATCCTCTCTCTTTTGCTTCTTAAATTCTGAATATTCCTTATCATTTGTGTTTAACCTATTCTCATATTTAGTAAACTGATTTATTGAGTTTTGGACTGTCACAAGTTAATTTTGATTAAGTTCAATTTAGTTCAATAAAAAAAAAAGTGTATGAGTTGATAAAATGGTAAAAGCCTAATTTGTGTGAAAAACATAAGTGAAAGTTGAGTGAATCACTCTTTGATTGAAACAAATGAGGGAGTGTACGATATTTGTTTTCTAACTTTGTTATACAACAAACATGTCAAACAACAAGAATAAAAATATTTTCAAAGATATGTCAAAAAAGGTTGATTTGAAGTTACTCATGGAAGCTTTAATTAATGAGATGAAAAGAGTGTTGTAAAGATGGAACAGGTTCATGAACGGATAGATAAATTTGAATCTAATACACAAATGATGCAGACACTTAAAGTTCCTAATGTACGAAGACATGATAGGCATGTTACCATGAATGATGATGATATTAATAGAAATGCTTGGTATAAATTCTTGCATATGGCAAAGAAAGTAGAAAAATAACTAAATAGGAAAAGTTCCACAAGATATGGTCAAAACTTGAGTTCCGCATCCTCTTTAAAATTGGATTGAAGTAAAGAAGATGAGCAAGCTAATTCCAATTCTAAAGCAAAAGCACCTAAGGGCCAAAACGTGGAAAGCAGCTAAGGCAATGATAAACTTGATTCTCAACCAATTAATAAAGATATCAAATATTTTATATGTTTAGAAATATGTCATATTACATCTCAATATCCAAATCAGATTTCATTTATTTTAAATGATATTAGTGTTAATGAAACTAAAATCACGTCAGATGATGAACCTACGCCACTTTTGAAATATACAAGTGATAGAATGGAGTACCTAGTAGATGGCGAACTGATGGTTACTAAGTGTGCATTAAGTTTGCAAATCGAAAAAGATGAGAAAAAATTTGATGATGTGTTTCCCTAAGAGATACCTAATGCTTTACTACTAATAAGAGGAATCGAGCATCAAATCGACTTTATATCTAGAGCATCAATTTCAAATAGGTCAGCCTATAGAAGTAATCTCAATGAGACAAATAAACTTCAAAGGCAGGTTAGTGAGCTCATAGAGAATGGGTATATGTAAGAGCATGAGTCATTCTGCAATTCTAATATTGCTTATGCCTAAAAATGATAGGTTATGAAAGTAGTGTATTGATTTCTACGCCATCAACAATATCACTTTAAAGTTCAAGAAAGTTGAATTTAAGCCCAATAAGGATTTGATGACAAATTCTTTTCATGAAATGGGGAACAATGCGAACCAAATTACTAAAAGATTTATTAAGCATTCATGGGTAATTGGGAACAGTAACACAACAGCTCATATGAGTAGCCCATATGATGAAAAACTTCTGAGAGCCTGCAACTATATTTATTATTATGGTTGCAAAGTTTGACAATCATTTTAAAGTAAATCCTCATCATCAATATTACTGATAGTTAATATTTGTAAGTTATTATTAATTGATGTAATAAATGCTAAACATTCCAAAAAATCTCTATAAATATACGAGAGATAAGGGGGGAAAGGACAAAATTGATGATATTAATATTAAGAGTTTTCTCTTAAGTTCTTCAAAAAACTTTTATTAGAATTTATTAAAATTTCATCATATGACTTTTTTTTAGACAAATCACTCACAACTTCTTAACTATCTTGAGTATAATGTCTACAATCTTTTTATATCTCTAATTCTTATCTTTAATAAATAATAGGTTAAAGTTCTTATTTTTTTTATTTAAAAATTTGAATTAAAATCATCCTTTACAAAAGAATCTTGTTGAGCGTTAAATCTTACTTTTCTTTATCAAATTCATATCTAATTCTTTGTCGTATCTCAGCCTGTGACTAGAAGTTGGCAAGTGAAGCCATTTCAAAGGCAATGAATAGTAAAGGAAATAGTGGTGATTTGCTTTCCCTTATCTTCGCGGGATCTGAATTGTCTATAATTTCTCTAATATTTGCTTTATGACGGAAGTGAAAGAAAGGTACAGAAACTAGTTGGATGTATTAAAGGCGCCATCCCATGGAGCCGGAATTTGTTGGTGTAAATGGTGGTTAATGAAAGAACAAAAAAAGTTCCATGGCAACAAGTGAATATTTACCTCTAGAATGTTGAGTGGCTGCTCTTTTCTTAATATGCGTGTGCCATTCCTACTTCATTGCGTGTCATTTGTGTGTCATCGATGAATTATTTTAGCTACATCCAACATTGTGGCATACGCTGGATGAGTATTGAGATTACAAATGCGGAACAAATTGAAATTACGTTAACTTTGTTGCTCTTTAACATTTCTCACTTCGGATACACTGTTTCTCCCATCACGTAACTGGGTCCTCAAACAGCAGCCTCATAGGCAAACCGGTGTTTGACATTCCTGTTTAAGATCCCTTTAGTTTTCTCGGAAATTATGTTCCAAAGGAGAGATAGAATTTGATACCAACAAATTAAGAGCATACACATAATCCAAACATCTTGTTGATGAATAGCAGCTAGCAAGTTGAAACATGTTCTGTTTAAGATCCCTTTAGTTTTCTCGAAATTATGTTCCAAAGGAGAGAGAGAATTTGATACCAACAAATTAAGAGCATACACATAATCCAAACATCTTGTTGATGACATAGCAGCTAGCAAGTTGAAACATGAACAAATATACAAGGAATTACATCCATTTGAACAGTTGCAAAGACGGTCACATTATCTGTGGCAGAGGTGCACTTGAACCTTGTGAACTTCGTTGATTGTTGACGGGTGAAGGTGGAGCTCGAACAATGGATCTGAAATTCCGAAAGGGCGCATTCTTGTTTCCAGAAATAACCAGATTTTCACATGCAAAACTACCTTCTTTTCCTGGGAATGTCTTCCTTGAGCATCGTCCAGAGTCAAAAAAATTTGACTTACTCTTCTTGCCAACACCGCCTTGCAGGCATAAAAACATCATTTATAGGAAAGTGAGATATTAGGCAAAGAACATATGGCGACCCTATAAAATATAACAGGAAAATAAGTAAAAACATAATGAACACCATAGCAGATGGATGATGAAGCGTATAGAGGGTAAAAGATAATCATGGCCTATTCCATCAAGCAGGAAGTAATTTGGCTGATCAAGTTCAGTGGTGCTTTTAGAAATTGAAAATAGATGATTACCGTCAAGCAGTAATGCGTTAGTATCCACAAGAAGAAATATCATGACTATCGTTGTTGCCAGCTTTGCCGCAAAACCATACATCATGGAGAATATGGAATTTTCTGTTTACTTTTTATTATGAACACTGGGAAACTCAGAGAACCAGGAAGCAGCACTTCAAAAATTCTCTCCCTATTCCAACTTGTTTTCATCTATATGCTTACATTCATATCAGTATTTTGCATAGCTTTGATGAAAATTTATATAATTATGTGAAAAGGTTTCTTCAAAAGTTGACCCCTATTGGCCCAGCTTCAATAAAGGTTTACAGGACAGCAGTAAGTCAATAACAAGATTATGAAAGGGAGATCCCTCTTAAGCTTGCTGTTACGCGACTGTGAACACGGAGCAATTTTTTTCTGGTTTACAGAAAGATAAGGTTCAGCATGACATAAGAACCTAGCCTAAGAGATGACTAAATAGTCGATACTCAGTAGATGAATAATTCAAAATGTTCCAGGTTTTATCTGCTTGAGTCAATATTTTTAGGCTGGTGTGGTGCCAGGATGAGTTGAACTATTGAAACAAGCTTAGGAAACTTCCAGCTATCCAATAATTATAGAGTATGGTATTTAAATATTGTAATTTGTGCAGCTAGCACCTACTAACTTGAAAATTTTGGCTTTAGGATGAAAAGGGTAACTATGACTAAGAAACCAGTGGGCGACAATTTTCTGAAGTCAAAAACCTCATGCCATGGGAACCAGCAGTTTTCCTCATAAATGGAGGGGCACGGTTCGAAACACTGTCTAAAATAGACAACAGAAGTCTATTTAAGTGTCACGCTCCAAGTGTTTTCAAGCACTTCCTCAAACACTTAATGTGTGATAAAGTATCTTAAAGACTATATGGGCCGATGGAGCGATTTGCGGGCCAGAATTTCTAAAAGACCCGCTGATATAAGTGGAGATCCAGGTCAAGCCCGCGACTTATTAAAATTGTAAACCCCTATTTAAAAGGAGAATATTCTATAAAATATATGATGATACCTAAAAATATTGTAGCATATTATCTCATCTTATATATACACCGTTAAATCATTTAAATTTCAGTCATCGATTGTATAGGGTTACTAGTATATAAACAGGGTAAAACTCGGTTGTACAAACTATTTCATAGCGTGTAATATCTTTTAATAAAGAATATTTTTTCAAACATATTGTATGCATGTTTCTCTGCTTAGTGCACAAAAGGATAGAGTTCTCTTTTGCCAAAAGTTGAAGAATGCTTCCACTTTTATTTGTAAACTTAGGGCATCGACTATTTTATAAAATGATGCCACTCCATAATGTTCAAATTTGTAATTAGAACTCAGCTTTGCCTATGTCAACAAAAGATATTAGTTTGAAAGCAAAGATGAAACTCAATACAAACAAAAAATAAGAATGTAAAGAAAGAACCATAGTAAAATTACGTCAGTCAGTTATCTAACAGACACGAAATGAACATTCCAATTCACACGGGCATAAACAAAAATACATTAAGAGCAATAAAAAAAATTGAAACCATACCATACTGGCCACTAAACGGCGTCCACATATCCACGTAGAACTTCAATGGAGGCGGCAGGGCCTTTCTCCACGAATCAAGATCAGGCAATTCACCCGTGAGAGCAATTGAACTATCATCCTTCCTGTTCCCAAGATTCAAAACAAAAAGCTTTTTACCAAAAACCCTTTGCATTGCCTTTAACGTTGCTTCCATAACAACCTTCCCATCTCTTCTAGAATCTTCTGCTTCCACACAGCTGCCTCCGACATTAACCATTACCCTCCCGCCTTTTCTCAAACACTTTCTGAGCTTCTCCCACGTATTGGGATCCTCGAGTTCTGGTAACAAACTGCCTTTATTAAATAAATCCACTAAAATACCCGAGAACCCATCTCTTACACTTGCTTTCAGTGCGTTTCCTATGTGAACGAAGAGCCTATCTGAGTAATCTTTCTCAAGTTTTTCAAGTCCAAAGAACTCTCTTGCAACTTTAATCACAGATGGGTCTAGCTCCCACCCATGAACCACCGCTTCCGGGTACAACTCGAGTATCAAACGGGCCGTGGAACCCGCCCCGAAGCCGAGGATTCCTATTGGCCCAGGTGGCAGAGTAGGAGGCAGAGTTGCGAAAACATCAAAGTAAGTGTTTGTCAGCGACTTGAAGAGAAATGAAATGCTGTGGATGTTTCCGGGTCCGTCTAGAAGGAGGAGTCTAGAGCCGGCAAAAGGGTGATCGGTTTTCCTGGAAACTTCGAGAACACGGATGTAGTTGTGCCTGGACCTGAATTTGGCGATGATTTTGACATCTTCGGCAGGAATCCCGTTGTCTTGGGTCTTGGTTTGGTGGGTGGATTGAGATTTGGGTGGCGATAGGCGGAGGTAGAGGGGTTTTGATGGGTAACGGTGGAGATGAATGCGGGAGATTTGAATTGGGTAAGGGACAAACGGTTGAATTTGGAGGAGAGTTAGTAAACCTGTTGTCATCATCTTTCTCTTAGGGAGGGAGTGCTATTGCTATTTGCTAATGCCCTTCGTAGGTTTAAAAGTTTTTGACAATACCAACACGGCTTACAAAAAATTTAAAATCCTTTTTAAAAGGGCGGTAGATTCCGGGCTAAGCTTTAGTTTTGTAACTGTAATATAAGAGATTCACGATTTTTAAAGCTGTAGTAATATTTGAGATTTATAAATAGAAGAGTCAAAATGAATAAATTGAAGATCAAATGTTAAAATTTTATATTGTCTAATATGATAAATTTTTTGACTATATATATATAGCTCCTTCTTTTTTAACACGAGACTTTTTAAAAAAATTCAAAAATAAAACTGTAAACCCAAATTTAAAACAAATAATATCATACGGTGCAAAAACAAACTTTACTCTTAACAGTCCAATTAGAGGAGGAATTCATGTTTCTTTGTTGCCTTCAAGACCAAGCCGGTTATTAAAATTAAGTGTAGCTAAAAACTGGAAATTGATTATCTAAGTGACAATTGGTAAAAGAAAATTTGAAAGCAATAATAAATATGCAAATATAACAAAATTCGATCACACTGTCACCATGCTAATGTTTCCTGCACAGTTTTTACCTTACAATGGTATTCTGTTTGCATATTGGATGTTACTTAGTTTTGACTCTTTTAACACATTGAAGATTCAAAACAAAAGGGGGGGCATTAGTGCTTTGACGTTGACGAATTGTACTGCCAACTCTAATGCCCAATCAAAAGGATCTAAAAACATGCCTACTGAAAAAAAAACTACTGACTCGGAATAGTTCTCAGATGAAGGAAGATCTCATGTCAACGTGATATAGAGATAACTGGAAACTGGAGCCATAGTGTTACATTAATGTCAAGATGATGGATGCCCTTCTGATTTCTCTTCGTTCATTTCATCTGCAACATCGCTGCAACAATAAAAACATAAACTAAGAGTCACTGAGTAAAACTGAAAAATTCTCTCCTCTCCCTAATTCTTAAATAATCAATTATTACTGAATGCAGGGCTAAAGTTTTATAATCAAATTTAAAACTGGATGTTTTATATGCACCCTTAACTGGATAGCCTTATGCACTTGCCTCATCATGTGATCGTTAAAATGTGTCTCATGGGGAGGCTTCTCATCTTCTTCGTGATCTGACTCATAATCCTCACCACTCCAAATTCGAGGTTTTGGTCTTTGCTCCATGTCCTCTTCCGGCTACATAAATCAATAATCACATAAGATTAAAACAGAAAGGGCTATGATAAAGGGACAAGTTGTGACATCCAAAGAAAATTGCTATACAAATTTGATACTGGCTACCAACCTCTTCAGGAACTTGTGTAGTGGGTGGTGTTGTCTGAAAAGGTACACTGGGAGCATGAATTAATTTTGATAGTTGCTCAAGTAATGTGATCCTGGAGAAAATGTATTTGTCAGATGTGCTTCAGACAATAATAGTCCCTGAAAATAAGAATATTTGCACCAGGAGATGAAAGGACAGATTGAACAACCAATGCATATGTTGAGAAGATGTTAACAGAAAAAAGGTTAGAATTGGCCACATTATAGAATGACCACTGGGATTTAGGAACTACAAGTCAGTCAGTCCCTACATCAAATTTGACAACCAGCACACAAATAAATAGTTTCATTAACAGGAGATGAATTGACCTAGTCACAGAATGACCAATGGTAAGAACTAAAAATACTAATGTCCCTGTTTGGAGTTGATCAACCGACACATTAGCAAATTGACAAAATAGAATGCTTATATGACAGCTTCCCAAACAATAAGCTGGAACATAAATCGAGAACAATTTTCAGTAACAAGATATACAGCATAGATGTACTATACACCCACCTTATATAAATCGATAAAGCAGGACAAAGCAGAAACAGCTAATAGCAAAGCACAAGCTTTCTATCCATCATCACTCACTGGCTAAAGTGTATAATAAACATGCGTCGTAAACTACCATCAATCATATTTTACATCAAATTAATCTCTTAACTATCTAAAAATGGAATGGACAAAGCTAGAATACAGTCAACAAGACCATTCCCTTAAAACAAAACTTTAGTGGATCAGGTTATACATAAAATTCACCATGTAACAATACCAACATTTCAGTGCAAATGCATAAGATTTTAATAGGAAAAGGCAGTTTGAGAATGACAGCAAACTCAGCCAGAAAAGCATAAGATTAAAATCACCTTATTTTCTCCATATCTTTGGTGGTGTTTAGGTTCTCCATGTTGCATGGATCAACATGAAGAGCATAATCTGGTCCAAAGTACTCGTAGTATTCGTTGTAAGGCAATTTATTATCAGGTTCTACCCCAACTGCAACTGCTGTCTGTGAGAGATAATAGCAATTAACTCATCAGGACAATAGGTCATATTTATCAAAGGATTTAAGGATTTTGTAGAAGATGGAGAGGGAAGACCTCGTAGCACCAACAACGAGCAACATTCCGGATGGTATATCCTCCTCCACCCAGGACCATCAGAGGAACATTGAAGGATCTAAGGAAGCGAAGGCAATCTGCATGACCCTTAACTGACAAGTTAAAGCAGCCCAACCTATCACCAGACAATGAGTCTGCACCACACTGGAGAACAACCGCATCAGGCTGATAAACTTCCATTACTTTTTGGATGATGGGACGAAAAAGGCCACGGAAACTGTCATCATCCAAGCCATCATTCAGTGGAACATTCAGGGCATAATACTTACCCTGCCCAGCCCCAACATCTTTGATATGCCCTGTCCCAGGAAAGAAATCACCAAATTTGTGGAAAGAAACAGTCATGACTCTGTCAGTGGTATAAAATGCCTCCTCAACGCCATCTCCATGGTGAACATCAATATCAACGTACAAAACGCGCTGCCCAATGACATTGAAAAATAATCTTCAGAAAAATTATATGTCAACACCCTGACAAGCATGGGAAGGCAAAATAAAGGTTTTATTGAGAGGTTGTAAATTGATTATTGACAGCTAAGATTGGATAATTTCACATTCCACTAATTCTACTGCATTAGGAACAAGAGCCTCCAGCCTTCAAAAAGAAGAGTAGGAGTACCACCAGAGCTAAAGTCTGGAGTCAATTCTAAACACGAATTTCCACCGTAAGATGTAAATTGATGCAACCACAAATGAATTGTGAGACACTTTTCAATATTTTCATTTTGCAATAAATGCAATTCAGCAAAAACTTAAGCATCATATTAGTAGACAGTCACTATTTATGCAATCCTAACACAAGAAAAAGATGTATTGAGAGAAACGTGGACTTATGAAGACAAAACCATATAGTCATAAGAGGCACTGCTAAAACATAAATCACAACTAAAATGTCTCTCTATTAACTCATGCTTGTCCATTGAGCAATCCATGCAAAACAATAACTTACAACCTCACTATACAAGTTAATTTCATAAAGTTATATAGCTCTGCTTCGGTCTTCTTCAGCCCAACTCACATTGTGACCAGTTTTTCATGAAAAATTAAATTTTAATTCTTATCAAACTCTTCACCCATAGCTTATAATCATTAACATAGAACATTCATTTAGGAATCCGCTACAATCATAATGAGTAGCAAGAATTGCGTTGATTAATGGCTTAGCTGACACCAAATCTGCTTCGGTCTTCGATAATAGAAAAACACCAACACGATCAAGCAACACCGATAAATAGAATAATTATCCCAATACATAAAAATAACTTAACACAATGATTATGCAAACAGAAGAAAAAAGAACATTACCCTGTGAACTTTAAGCAATTCGAGAATACCAAGGACAATATCATTGACATAACAAAATCCAGAAGCTTCGCTCTTCTTAGCATGGTGGAGGCCACCGGCCCAATTCAAGGCGATATCAGCGTCGCCTCTATTCAACTTGACAGCAGCCCCAATGGAGCCGCCAGCAGAGGCCTGGCAGAACCCGAAAAGGCCATCAAAAACTGGGCAGTCCTCGCCCACGTTGAACCGTTTCAAGTGCCTCGAAAACGACAGGTCGCCCGACGATTCGGGGGTGACGGAGGCGAGGAATTCGACGTACTCATCGGTGTGGAATCTGCGGATGTCAGCGGGCCCCGCGGGGAAAGGGCGGTTGACCTCCATCCGACGGTGGAGAGAGTAGTGGACGATCAGATTGTGGGCCATACGAATCCTATGGGGCTTCATTGGGTGACCTTGGCCGTAGTAATAGTCCCCGATTGTTGGCTCGTAGAAGTAGCTCACTCGCCGCTTCTTGCCGTCCGGACCCGACGGCAGCGACGCACCCTCCGTTGGCTCCGCCATCTTGTTGCCTTGTTCTTACTAACGCAACTGCAAACTGCGAACTCTTTTCTCTTTTATATTTACTTTCTTCTTTTTATTTCTTTTGTACAAATCTGAAGATTGGAAGGTGAAAGTTCTCTCTGTCTCTCTCTCTCTATTTATATGAGGTAATATTTTTTTAAATTAAAATTTGTATCTATTAATTTATTTATTTATTTTTAAATTTATATTGTTATATTACATTAAACTAATAACAAATTTAAGTCACAATTTAAAATTAAATATATACACGTTAAAATTATCATCGAATTTTGTTTTATTTTTTTTAAATATTTTCTAATACAAATTTGTAATTGAGGTTCCAGTAAATAATTTAAAACAAAATATTTTTAACTGTCCAGTAGTTAAAATCTCCCTCATCCACAGTTTCAATCAGTGTATTCTCCTCTCTATTAAAATTTTTAAATAAAATGTGAACACAAATTAAGAATAATACTATATTTTTTATATTTTAAATTTTAGATTTTAAATGAGATGTTAAATATTATTTGGTAAAAAAATAATATAATGAGTAATTTTAAAAATTATAAAAAATAATTATTTAATAATTATTTTACACCTTATTTGATATTCAAATTTAGAGTGTGTAACATTATTTTAATTTTTTTAAATGATGTGTTAAGTAATCATTGGGTGGTAAAATAGTTTAACTTCAAAAATTATCTATTAATAATGCTAAGCATTTCATTAATTATCTATTAATAATGCTAAGCATTTTATTTTTTTATTGATCTAAAAATGATGTATCAAATGAACATTGAACGGTGAAATAGTATAAATTTTAAAATTATTTATTACACTTAATATTTGCTTGACACATTATTTTTAAAATTTAATTTTAAATAAAAATTTGAGATACCTAATATCATTCTTATCTATTATACTATTTCATCACCTAATGATTACTCAACAAATTATTTAAAATTAAAAAAAAAAAGATACCATACGAAAGTGTAGTTTTACTTGTTGAAAATATTAAGCGAAAGTTCTTTGAATATGAATTCTCACAAAATTAACTTTCTAACTTTTATGAACTTGCTTTGAATAATAAATGCTTATAATTTTTTTATAAAAAAAAGATTTTAATGCTTTAAGTTAATATTTATTTTTAAAAAATAGGGTGTTATATGTATACAAACAAGCAGAGGGTGTAATAATGAATGCTTATAATGAAATCGATTTAATTTTTTTTTTAAACTGAATAACACTGTTATGACCCGTATTTTGCATCACCTCGGGAAAGGCCTCAGCATAATTTTAAGTTTGCACGTGGCCAGCTCAAGTGGTATAAAGACGAATTCGTTAGGCAATTTAAGTTCTACAAGTCGAGTTCAATTCTTTAGGGGTACCGTTTGATGTCCGGTCGCTTGCAAACTTGAGGTTACACTGGGGCCTTCCCCCAGGTGACGCAAAACACGGGCCGTGATAGTAAAAGGCGCTTTTTAATGTCACACCGGTGTTTTGCACCACCTGGAGGAAGGCCCCAGCGTAACCTCAAGGTTGCACGCGACATGACACCAAACGATACCCTCAAGGAATCGAACTCGGCTCGCAGAGCTTAAATTACCTAACGAATTCATCCTTATACCACTTGAGCTGGCCTAAAAATGTAACACTCTCCTCACTCGTCTATCATTGAGACACGAGATCATGGGATGCTACGACAATATCGAACACAAATAATAACAAAATTTTATTCAAACTTATCAAAAACACATTATAATTACTTTTTGTTTTAATAAACATTTACGGAGAAAAACTGACAGATTCTCCCCTAAAAATTTGACTTTACACTATTTGTGACAAAGGAAAACACTTTCAAATTTCAATATCAATTCTCAACCAACTTCCATTTTTCCAACAATTATCCACGACTCGTATAGCAATCTAAATACATCAAATTTTCACCAAATTATTTCAAATCCAACATATTATCAAAACAAATATCATATACCATCATAGTTTTAAAGAAAACATTTATGAGAAAATACATACATACACGTACATATAATTAATGTTTATAATATAATATATAATAGTTTACAGACAAATAAAATATCTATCAATATAATTATATGTATATAGAGGATGTGAGCGACTCTTAGTTGCTGCAGACAGATTCACTCTTCAATCTTTAGGGACGACAACTCTACTGTCTGCGCATGGTAAATCCAACGCGCTAAGCACAACGGCTTAGTGGGTGTAGACAAAAGTTGAAATAGTATAATAATGTTTTGTTATCCTTATTGCAATTAAGCCATATATATAAATAATGAACATTTTAATAATAACCAATGTCGCTATATAACAAAAATAATTCAAAATTTATTAATTAATCAATTCATTAAATCAAAACATTATTCAATTTCTCATTTCAATTTATCAATATATATATATCATATTTATAATTTAATCAATTCATTTACTAACTATTTTAATAAATTATAATTAATCCAAGTAGGCACCTAAAATAAACACTGATACGATACCATGAATTGACTAATGGGCTAACAGATATCAGATAGTGATTCGGCGTCGGCCACTCAGTGACTACCCACCGGATTCAGAACAGATAACGGATTAAATACACAGAGCGATGTCATCAGACAAGCAAATGGTGCAGTACTGCTATAATATCCTATTGGCATGCCAACTACCAATGCTCCCCTACTAATGTTCAGGTTTATTTAGAGCATCTCAATAATATTATTAATACATTATTATTATTATCATTCAATTGAATTATTATACAAATTAATATTTATTCAATTTTTTTTATTATTCATATTTAGACACAAATATTTTTCTATTATTACAAATAGGTCCAATTTTTTTACTATTTACCTTTATGCCTAAATTTTTTTAAAATTTTACACATAAGTCCAAATATTCCAAAAGTTTCCATATAAGTTCAGAATATTCAAAAATATCCAAATAAGTTTCAGATTTTTTAGATTTAATAATTAAGCCCACAATTTTTTAATTTTTCACTTATAGGCCTAAATTTTCAAAATTTTGCAATTAAGCCCCAATTTTTTCAAAAAGACATATATAAGTTCTAATTCCATAAAAATTCACATAAAGACCTAAATTTTTTAAATATTTATAAATTAGTCCAGATTTTTCAAAAATTTTATATAAGTCCTATTTTTCTCAAAATTCATATTTATACCCAATTTTTCTTTTCTTTTTATAATTTTGACCACCAAATAATATCCAATGCTCAAAACATATTTAATATATTTAGAAAAAATATAATTATCAATTCAATGACATAGTTCAACATACTCATCCATCATATTATTAAATCACATAAATATACACTAAATTTCATAAAGTAAAAATTTAAATTTCAACTAAAGTGTACACCAACCTTATAAACTTAATTCCTCCACTTGTTACTCACTTCTTCTCCTTCTCCTTCTCTTGGCTATCATTGGCCACTAATTCTACATGATTATTTCACCTATTAACCCTTAAAACCCCAAATCCATATTAAATAAAAAATTTATCAACAACTCACCTTGAATAACACCTTATACCTTGAAATTGGTCCTTGAAACTTGATTAAAAGGGGTTTAATTAAGGGTTTGGGGGCTTAATTTACTAATAAAAGTATTGAGAATTGTTGAATTTAAAAGGGGAATAAAAAAAAATTGGAGAGAAAATGCAAAAGATGGGGGGGGGGGAGACGGCAAAGGGTTTAGAATTGTGAAATTTTTCAATACTATTCCTTCTTTTATAGCCTTCATTTTTCTTTTCAAAAATACCCCCAACTAAACCCAAAATTACAAAAATACCATTGGTTATAAATAGTGGCATTTGATTGGTCCAAAAATTCTAAAAACTATTCACAACTAAACTAAATAAAAATTTAGTTAAAAACTAACTAATCCTATCACTTTCTGATTCATTTGGTGGCTAATTACTATTAGTTCATGATTAAGTGTTGAAAAAGTGTAAATGGTCAAGGTTTTAATTCCATGAATCCATTTTTACCATACCAACACTTTTTCAACTAATCAAATTCTTCCATTTCCTATAACAAATAAATTTAATCCTAAAAAAATTAATTCTAATAATAATAAAAAATCTAATCAATAAATATTTCGAAGTGTTACAGACACACTGATCAAAAAATTATATCCATGTATAATTTTTAATCCGTATTAAAGCAAACATGCATGAATTCCTGCAGTACATTTTTTTTAGGTATCTTTTGAGAAAATAAAAATAAATTTATCTATTTATTTTACTAAATTTAAAAATGATAATAAAAAATAATTTATAATTAATCTATTCCTAACTTCTTGTAAAATCTCTTACCCGTTTGTGAAATATACGGGTCATTTTATTAGATTACTTGTTAGTTTAGGGTTTAGTTTAGTTTTTGGGCTCTAATCCACATGGACCCACTTTATTGGACTCTAATTCTTTTTTTTTTTCTTTCTATTAAGTGCCTATATGGTTAAGTTTCTCTATTGGCAAAAATAAATTTTTAGTGTCAAAATATTTTCTACGATGTTTAGTTGTAATTACAGAATAGCTTTTGGAGATTAAAAAGACTATTTTGCCTCTACTTGTAAAAATTTAAATTTTAAACTTTTAAGAGTAGAGCTTATTGAACTTTTTTAATGTGTGTGATGTCACATATATTCTAATAATATTTTTTATTTTTATAATACACCCTTAATAAAAACATACTTAACTAACATATTATCAATATTTTCTTAAAAATCATCATATTTCTAATTCTCCATATTTTCATAACCATTATATTGTTATAAAAATCTACTAATTTTTTTTATTATTTTATTTTTTAAACAACAAATTATTATTTTTTAATTATTGTACAAAGTACAAAAATTTATATTGATTCGTTGATTACTATATATTAATTTTACTTGATTATTGTATTTTAAGAAATTGAATTTGAGAAAATACACGATAAATTAAAACTTATATAAAAAAATATTGAATTGTTTAGAATTTGAATATAAGTTTTATTATTGTTTTTGGTAATTTAATGATAAATATGTACTTTTAACTAACCAAAACAATCTAATACTTCAAATGAGTTTTTTTAATTGACAACTAAATAATTAATGACTTTTTAAAAAAATAAATCTACTTCTAAAATTTTATTTGAAAAAGTTATACTTTTAAAATTTCTATTTAAAAAGTTCAACTAAACGAACTCTAAGCCACTTTTTTGACGGGGCATGCATCCTTAAAGGAATGAGAAAATGCTTTTAAGTAGTGTGTTGGGGCTTTGAGTAATAAGCCTAACATTAAGAAATAAATTTTGTTAGCTAATTTACTTGATTTGTTAGTTTTATTTATATATTTGTTACAAGTTTGTGAGTTCTATTTATTTAGATATTAATTTTTAATAATTTTAAATTATAAAATTTGTATTTTACGGTAATATTTTATATATATATATTATTGATTAGTATTATATTAATAAAAATTAAAAGATCAATCTATTTGATGCATGATAATCATTAATTTGTGATATATTAATTATAATAGAAAATTATATCTCAACTTTATAAGTCGGGCACTAGTCATTATTTTTCTATTTAAAAAATGTATTTTACTATTTTACCCATGTATGGGCAATGAAAGTAAAAGTTACAGAACAACAGTCCAAGCTGAACATTCTATGATATAGGCCTGAGCCCAGCTTTGACTATGGACCCTGATTGATAGCCCAAATATTTGGGCTCAAGAAATCCTGGAATTATCTTTTGAAAAGAGGAATACTAAATAGCCCCCGTATTCTTTCTAACCAAACCGGCTCTCAAGACACTTTGGTTGATTATTTCTCATACATACTATACAAGTACATTTCATGGCCTGGACATATTTTCTTTTATTATTTTCTAATTTAGGATCATAATTATTGATTACATTTCATTTCAAAACACTTTTTCTCTCCTAAGCTATCAACCCCGAGTCATACTCAATTCTCAGCAAGATTTTAGCTTTTCTGTCAAAACGAAACAACGAAAATCCTTTTCAACCAAAGTCTTGCTTTCTCATTTTAATCTGAAAAAGGAAGAAGACACAAATGATGGGAGTTGGGTGAAAAGTCATTGGCATTTGTCACATTTTCCACGATCGACAGCATTCAAAGATTACACCGCGTCGGCGAATTCAAAAGCGGCTAATGGAATGAATTTTGAATAAAGGCTTTAATTTAAAGGAGTCATTTCTTACGTTAAAACCATGAAATTTTCTTTGTTTCAAAACCCTAATTTGTAATATTGTTTTAATATAAGTATTACATTGTAAAGTTTACATCTCAATTGTTAACACATAACTGCCTCAAACAATTAGAGGAATCATTTCAACTGTCAACATATAACTTGCGTCAAATAATTAAAGGAATAAAAATTTTTTAACCAGTTCAAATTTTTAAACTAAAAGAATGCATAAACTTAACCACTAAGTCGTGACTAATTTATAAAATTTTAATGTGTCGGCTTTGCAGTCATGGTCTTTGGTCCTATAATTCATAAAATCTATAAGGTAAATTTGGATCATAAAGTAGGAAAACAAGTGGACCAGGCAATAAGGGAGAATAATAAGGATGCTAATGAGAGTTTTAATAGTGTCACATCATGGGAATTGTTATCATTTGGGGATAAAGAACCTTTAATCAGCTACTAGGGTTATCCTTTTTCTTGCTACCCCTTCAATTCAGCTTTGCAAATTATGAAAAGACATGGGAAGGTTTTTCTTCTCAAGGCACTCTAATTGCTACTTTTGACCTGAAAGCAAGTGGGATTGGTTACATGGGTGGCCTCATGGGGGGACCAAGGAATCCTCAAATTTTCGCACCTTAATAAAAGGAGTCGAAACTTTAGTTAATAACCCAAAATTCAAGTTAACAAATGCAATTATGTGATAAGATATTTCCCACTAAATACAACCTGGCATAGAAAGAAAAGAACCTTCATTCCATAATTAGCCTATTGCACGTGTCAATTACTAGGAAGGAGGCCAAAAAAATCTTGAAATTATCTTCTTCTTTTTTTTCTTTCAAATATATGTTTTGATTAATTAAGTTTTTATTCATTAATCATCCATTAATATTCAACATCAGTTGGTTTGGACCACCATTTAATTTCACCCAAACTTTATTTTAATAGTGGAAAAATCACTCAAATTTAGGTTTATAAACAGTAACAATTGCTTTATGAAAACTTGCTTTCGCTATGGTTTTGATGAATTTCCTTAATCAAGCCATTGCTTATGAGTAACTTGCTCTTTTTTCAACAAACACATGTTCATAGTCTTATACTCCTCTTACTACTTGAGAGTTTATAATTTCATGTTTTATTTTACTTCCCAATAATGCAATTAATTGATATTGATTAGAATTAAAAAAATAACATTTAATACTACCAACTCGTCCACCTCTTTATCGTTCATTAGATTAAACGTAATTGAAGATTTATATAATTACTTCAAAATTAAAATATTTACTATCTTTTTCAATTTGATAGACATGACATGTCGACTGAGGGTGATAGCATGGATATTTCATCCCCTGAGAATAATTTTGAACGACAAAAAAATATTCTATTATTTTCTACGGAGACAAGAAAAAGCTAAAGAGGAGGGGGGTGGGCAAAAGAACCTAATCATTTGGGGGAAGGATGAAGGGAAAGAAATGGGGTTTCTAAAGCTTTACCTTCACTATCATTTTGTGATCATCGTCACTTGAAAAGGAAGCTTTATTGTTGGTCGATTGAGATAGCAACATGGATACGACTCTTCTTTTATAGGCAAAATACCCACTAGTTTCTTCCATATACCTCACCAAATCTCAATCTCTAGGTTACATTATATATAAATATATATATATATAATTTTATTCTAATAAATTACATAACTTATTATATGTTAAACACTTACATGTATAATAAAATTTTAGAATATATCATAAATTGTACTGAAATTATGAATTAATTAGACGGTACTACGTGACAATATTATTAATTATATAATAAATTATGCAATTTACTAAATTATTTTTGTATATTATAAATTTTTTATTATTATTATGTTATATCATTTGTATGCATAGTATCACAAATATGATTCTTGGAGGTATTAACATAAATAGCCTGTGATAAGAAAATGTAAGCATCATCGTGGTTTATGCACATAGATTGATTTCACATCACAAATATACACGGGAGTATTCATATTCAAAGTCTATTTTATACTATTTTTAGACGTAGTTTAAATAGTGGTAAATGTATTTTGCGTCTCTCATCACTTAAATTTGAGTAAAAATATAAAATAAAAACATATTTTTATTCTAAAAATGAGTTCTATTTCAACTGAAGAGTAAGATTATATTAGATACCAAAATTTTGTATGAAATGGGGTTAAAAATAAATTATAGGTAAAGCAACCAGAAGCAAAGATTATGATGTGATTGAATCATTTTTATTTCTCTTCCTCCATGAGAGATCTCTGCTTGTATATTCTTGGAATTTGTAGCTCCCTTACTGCGTTTACAGGAGATAATAAAATCCATTATTTTGCTTACAGAAAGCAGTTAAATGAGAAAAAAATATGTTTTACATTTAAAACAATTGTATATACTGCCATGTTGATATATGATCCTTTCAGCCTATGGCAAAAGAATCTAATTAAATCATGTGAGACAACCCTAAAATTCAAAATTTTGATCGATTGCTTCGGGGGCTCAATGCTCATGATCTTTTGTTTGGCCAAAGACAAAGAGTATTCAAAATTTTCTTTTGATTTGAAAAAAGTAGCTCCTCGACCCATCATCGAAAAGGTGATAAATAATCTTAAGGATGCTATCATCACTGAATTGGGTTTGCTCAGATTCTCCTTTTTTATTTCTTCAACTTCTTCTTCTCTTTTATGAATACATAAACATTTATTTTTATGAGTGAGAATAAATTCATCCATTAAGCGTGAATAAATACCAAAAAAAATAAAAAATAGAGAGAGATTTTGGCTATAAAGTTTATTTTGTTTGCTTTAATACTTTTGAATTCAACTTTACAAATTATAATGGAGTTGACTTGAAATAAGATGAAATGACATATAGCTTTAAGCTTTTTACTTGGATGCTTTGATACAACGAGAGAGAAGTAGATTTCAATTTTTTTTTATTAAAATAGAAATAAATGTATTATCAACCCTTTATTATTTTATTAATATAAATGTCACATATTGATTTTATTTTAAAATAAATATGGTTATTTTTTTCTCTCACAAATAAATAAATATATGTATTTTTGTAAAAATAAAAAAAAATATAACAATAAAATGAATATTAATCCACAGAACATAAATTCAGAGACAAAGAGATTAGTGGACCAGGTTGGAGATGGGTTTTGTCGGAAATTATGCCACGTGGCACCACAGTTCATTGTATGGGCAGCCGCGTAAGATTATAAAGTAAAAAAATATATATAAATGGAAAAATAATTTCTGATGCATCCGCGTATAAAATAAAATATTATTACAAATGCCCGAATTTTCAAGACACATTTTATGACCATTTACACGCATGCTTAATTGTTTGTCTTCGAATGTGATACTGATACGCGATAAGACATGAACGAAACGACGTTGGCGGCTGGGAATGCAGTGTACACAATTTCTGTGGGGTATTAACACTGTTACCCCCTAAATTTGATAGAAATTACACTTTTATAGCGAATTTAATTTATCTTACATTATTACCCCTTTTTTTATATAATTGAAAAAAATAAAATACTTTCGCTTTTTAAATATATTTTAATTATTTATAAGAATATTATAAAGGGTATTTTTGTTTTTTTCTCTTAAGTAGAGGGGGTTACAATGTTAATACCCAATTTCTGTACAACTCAAATTCAATGACCCCATCAATATGTGACGACTCTTGTCTATTTGGGGATGGGGGCTGACGCAGCAAAGTGATGAGCCTAAGCTCCTTCCTTAACTTCCTTCAGCGATTTGATTGTTATCATAATGATCTACTTAAATATCTTAATCAATGTTAGCGTCATAACTAATCACCAACTAAATACCCAGTTTTAGTGAATCAGGTTTACTCTTTTAGGTTGCTTTTGTTTTATTTCGTTTTTGTTTTCTTATTAACTTTAATTCTAAGTCACCTATCTAGGAGATATAAGTTATAACCATCAAAATGAAAAGGGTTATTTTTTTTAACATGCTTGGTCATTTTCCAACTTTATGAATTTTTTTTTTCTTGACTTTGATATTGTTTGTGACTAAGCCTTAGCGTATATTGGTAGCTCTAAATCATGTGGAAATTGGAATTCATGTTTTCTACTACCTCTTTAACTTTAATATTTAAAATAAGTGATCTTGTTTTCGTTTTTACGTTTCGTAATTGAGGGGGGATTAAAACAAGTCAAAAGATTTTAGGTATAAGAAATGCTATGTGTCATGTATTAGTGGGTTCACGAGTTTTTCAATCCCTATATTATTTAGCTCTCAGTTATCGAATATTAAATAATAATCCTTTAATAATACAATAAATCAACAATTAATGAATATTTTTAATGTGTCAAATGTTGAGTGATATTGTATAATTATTATATTAATGAAAATTAAAATGTAAATAATTATATAATAAACTATAATCACCCATTGATTACATATCTGTCGGAATACAAATTTTATATTATGATCATGTAAATCTAACACCGCTCATAAATTAATAAATTACATCTTAACCATATTCTTATTTCCCATGTCATAATTTAAAGTGTTAATATTTAGGAAATACTGGATGTTGTTTTGAAAAAGAAACTTTAATTTTAAGATGTGATTATGAGTGTTTATGCAAACGAAATTGAGTTTTAAGCATTTTTTTTTGTCAAAGCATCATTTTTTTTTCTTCTTATAGAATCATTTAAAATTTTTTACGAGAACTTGCTTACTTAGTGCCTATTCAAAAAAATTTCAAGCACCGTTTAATTTATAAATGAAGAAATGTATATACCGACTATATATGTCTCATAAAAACACTATGATAATAAATATAAAAATATTGATAGTATAATTCTTTGGCGTAATGTTATTTTACCAAAAATTTGAAATTAATTTGAGTTGAGTACATTTTTTTTTAACCAAAGAAAATTTGTGGTGTACACAAACAAATATGAAAAAGTATGTAAAAATTATAAAAATATTTATATGAATATACTTATATAAACATACAGTGTTATATGCACCACTACCACCATGAGAAAGATTGTTAATGAGTAATATCATTATAATTAATTAGCTTCCGATAGTGATTCATACTATAGGTGAGAAAAAAATTAAAAAATCAAATTGAATTGAGCGAATTAAACCAGCTTAATTCGGTTCAATTTTATTTTGGTCGATTTAGTTTTTGATTATATATTTTAAAAAATAAAAAATTCAGTTCGGTTTCAAACTTTTGAATTGAAAATTAATTTTTTTAAAAAGAGAAAAAATATATATGATATCTTATGCATGGAATAAAACTAAGAATTAAACCGAAAGTGAGTCTACTTTAACCCTATCTAAAGTTAAAAGTTCAAATTAAGAATCAAACTTAACTAATTTGCTTTGATTTGATTACTCCTTCAATAAATTCAATTTTTGGTTTCATTTTTTGAAAACCAACCAGCTTAATTTGATTTTCAATTTATTCAAAAACTGAATCTAATCGAAGATGCCCACCTCTAGTTCATATAAAACCATTAATATGAAAACTTGTTAGTATAAAAGATTGAACAACTTGTGGTAGGGGTATTAACACTGTTATCCCTTTATGTTGGCACAAATTACATTATTACTTTTTTTATTTAATTAAAAAATAAAAATGTACTCATAATTTTATTATAAAATAATTAAAATATTTTTTAAAAATATGATATTTTCATCTTTTTAATTTAATAGAAGGAATAATAATATAATTAAAATTAAAATTGTTATTAAAGAATAACTTAATGACAGATAGTGTTAGTATCCCCTTTGTTTGTTTCCGTATCTATTATTTCTTGTTAATTATTAATTAATTAATTAAAAATACTTTCACTTCTGGACAAGCTATTTTTCACGTGTGAGTCGAGATCTTTCATTGCCCAAATATAATATTATTTCTCATTTCAACTAATTTGTCTAATGTGAATAAAACTTGTACTTTCAAAATCCCATGCTTTCCAAGTATTAACAACAATCAAAGAGGAGTCCATTCCCACCCGTCCGATTGAGTTATTTCCCGGAATCCTGCGTGGAGGTTGGATGAGGGTCCACAGAGGTTGGTGGTGGAGCGATGCATAGAATAAAAAAGATTATTGACAGACGACATAGGGTTAAGCTTGGACGCATGCGGGGAGTGATTGGGTGTGTACTGTGTACCGCTGGCTGCGTATTTTCCAAGAAAATTTAATAATTTTCCTGCATTTATATCGTCCTACGTGTCATTGTCGGTCATGGAAACGTCCATCAACTCTCTAATCATTGAAGTTTTATTGAAGAAGAATATTAACATTGATACCCCCACAGTTGTCACAAATTATATTTTTACCACATTTTTAATTTTAATTAAACTGTCACCGTTTTACTTAATTAAAAAAATAAAATACTTTTGCATTTTAAGGATATCGATATAAATTACAATATTGACTGAAATTAATTACAATATATAACTGCAAAGATGGGTTATTAACATTATTACTCTTAAATTATATTTTTACGACAGTTTTAATTTTAATTATATTGTCACTTTTTTATTTAATTAAAAAAACAAAAATATTAATATTGTTACCCCTCAAGGTTGCCACAAATTATATTTTTATAATACTTTTAATTTTAATTACATCGTTACTCTTTAATTAATTAAAAAGATGAAAATACCTTCATCTTTTAATAATACTGCTTTAAATTATAACATTAACTAAAATTGATTATAACATATAATTGCCTCTTGATAAGGTATTTAATGGTTGAAGAAACAAATTTTTGAGATTTGAGAAAAATACTATATAAGTTTTAGGGATAGATATGTGACAGAAATTTTGGTGAAATAAGTGGGTCTTGTTGTTGTAATTAAGAGTCAAATATATAGATGGATCCCACAGTTCTTGATGGGCTTGTGTCGGCCGACTTTATGAAGTTATTTTGGCTGGATGGCGAAGTACATCACATTTTACACGATATTAAATAAATTAAATACAATCAAATGCATTGAATTGCGTACAGTAGATGGCAAGCAAGCCAAAAATCACACTGTGTTACATTTCATAGGCAAGAATTTAAGTAGAAGTAGAAAAATGTGAGGCCTTTTACAAGTTTCATATCGTTTCAAGATTTTCCTAGAAATTTCTCAAGAGGAAAAATGACCTGAGATTTTACCAAATAGTTTTTCTTAAAAAAAAATAAATCTAATGGTACAAAAACTGTTATCATATCACATCCATGCATTATTAGGGTTTACAAAATGTTTGTTTCTTTGCAAGATTTTATGTGAAATTATATGACATTGCTTTATGAAAAAAGGGCACCTGTCTAATGCTTTTTCCAAAAAGAATACCGTGTAGATAAAAGAAAGATTTTGCATTATTTGGTAACGATTTTAGCTGTAACCCAAAATGTTTCTTAAGCTTATAATTAGTATATCAATCATTCTAAATTTAGTAGTATAAAATACAGATTAATATCCTCTCATAATCTAATCTTATTTATTTTATTCGTGTTTTGTATTAATTATGTACTGTAAAGATTTATTTTATAACTGTTTTATATATTATTGATAATTAACTTTGCGTTAATTAAAAAAAAAATTAGATAAAAGAAGAGATTAAGAGAAAATTCTTATCCATAAGGTACTTGATGAACTGATGTAGATGTTTAGGTTTTAATCAAGTGAGAGAGTTACTCAAACAATTATGTATATTTGATTATTTTCTTTTCGATTGGCCCATTTACAGATAATCCTGCCATTGAGGTGGGTTATATATATCAATCATGCAAAACGGGCATTATATCAACAAAAACATTGAACTTATTATTATTAAGTGTTCCATAATTATTAGTAATTAAACCCAAAAATGTTGGTGTGAGAAGACATTAAGAATGATTATGAACATAAAAACAATGTCCATTTTAGTTCTTAAATGTAAAATTATAATTACTGAAATATTAGGAATGTATAGTGAAAGAAACTCTTGCCTTTTGTATATATGTTCTTGGTCTTTCTGGTGTGTAATTATTGCTAAACAACTAAGACTTAATTGATTTTCTGACGGTATTGTTATTCATTAGTACACGTTTATGAAGTTGTTCTCATGTAAATCAGCTTTAGTTTATTTTACATTTCTAAATCTATAGAGATAGAGATATCTTAGAAACCAATCCAGTTGCAATGCAAAAGCAGAAGCACCAGATTTGCGTAAAACCCACTTGATTGTTTCACCTTCCTCAAGACCCTCCCTTCCCCTTGTCTTTCTCTCTCCCTCTGTAACTTGAATTCTAAGTATGACTTAGTCCGTTGTCTTTAAATCATCAAATATTATTCTTCATTTTCTTTCACTCATATATTTAACATTTAAAATCATATAAAATCGCATAAACCCACCACGTTCAAATCGTTGGCTCTACCTAGCTAGCGGCTACTTTAAATTTTCATCATCGGGTAACGTTGTCCTTACCCAATCTCAGTCTTTCCATATCGAAAAATGGGACGCCATACGTGTTGTGTGAAGCAAAAGTTAAGGAAAGGTTTATGGTCGCCTGAAGAAGATGAGAAACTTTACAATTACATTACAAGATTCGGTGTTGGTTGCTGGAGTTCAGTTCCTAAGCTAGCTGGTATTTCACACATTTTCATGTCGATTTTCATGTGTGACATGATATATATATATATATGTGTGTGTGTGTGTGTGTGTGTGTGTGTATGTGTGTGTGTCAATCTTCATTGATGAATGAATATTCTAATTGTTTGATTATTGTATGTAGGTTTGCAAAGATGTGGAAAGAGCTGCAGATTGAGATGGATAAATTACTTGAGACCTGACCTGAAAAGAGGAATGTTCTCGCAACAGGAAGAGGATCTTATAATCAGTCTTCATGAAGTTCTGGGAAACAGGTACCGGCCATTTTATATACATAACACAAAAGAAAGCATAATGTTCAAAACAAGAACGAAAGTGAGTACTCTTCTATTTTTCCTGTTTTGCTTTAACATCGATCACTTTTTGGGTGAATTGCAGGTGGGCTCAGATTGCAGCACAGTTACCAGGACGAACAGACAATGAGATAAAGAACTTCTGGAATTCGTGCTTGAAAAAGAAGCTGATGAAGCAAGGCATTGACCCAACAACCCACAAGCCAAGAAGCGATGTTGAAGTGAAAGAAGAAAAGAATAGTACCGATAAGGCATATAATTTACAAATGCCACAGTATAAAGGGCTACCGACTACTGGTTCAATCTTTACAGCAGCCGCACAAGAGCCAACATTTCTCGTTAATGATACATCTAATAACTATGGCAGTAGTGGATTAACAGATACTTCAAAAGAGCAATTTGTCAACAAGCAAGTCTATGATCCTCTTTCCTGTTTTGAGTTCCAATCAGGTGCCGATCAAAGCGGATATAGTTCAAATCCCATATCATCGCAATATCAAACCTCTCTCAGAGCCATTGATCAAAACCAGTTTGAGACAAATTCCAACTTTACATTTTCTTCAATCCCAAGTTTAGCTACCTTTGATCACGGAAACGCGGTGGGTGCTGATTTTTCTGATAACTCAGGTTCAAGAGTAAGTTCTTTTTTCTTGAATGAAGCGAAGGAAAGTTCTAGCAACAGTTCAAACATGAGCAATTACACTGGATTCCATCACATGAACAGCATGGTGGAAAATGCAGCTTTCTCGTGGGAGGCTGATCAGAACAAGCTAAACTCAATGTTTCAGTTTCATGTGAATGGGATCAAATCCCAAGAAATGACACAAATTTCCTGGCACGAAGGGCATCTTCATACTCAGAATTCAGTAGATTTCGGTAGCTATCCATTAACGTCACTTTCAGAAGATCTAACAGCAGCAAATTTTGATGTCTTCCAGCAGATATGACCTGTAAATTCATTTTTTTCCCCCTCTTATTCTCTCTGTCCCTCTAGCTAAACATATAAACACAGATATGTTGATAGTACAGGAATCCCTACTGAAAGGTTTGAGATGAATATTTTTACTTTTTCTTCCACCTCTTTTTCTCAACTTAAGCCAGGTAAAAATCATGTTAAGGTGAAAATCATTTAGCTGAGATTTCTCCGAGTCTGTCTGTCTTAATTTTTTTTAATATTCTCTGTGTATTTTTTCTTTCTGTATTTGTTTGGGAAGATTGAAATAATGTTCTTACAGTTTCAAGAGTGAAAATTACTAATTTTATACATGGTCTTAATTGTTTTTCTTTCTATGGTAGATTTCCAACTAATCATCATTATCATATGCTGTTAAGGTGCCATTTTCTTGCTGTCTTTTTCCTGCTTAAGCTAAACCCATTTTTAAGAGCTGACAAATTTTATCCGAACCCCACAATACCGCAAAAACACTTCCAGTCTTTTCTTATGAATGCAACACGGGACCATTTGGAGTCCTTGATCAGTAGTATTATTTAAACATACACCACTGCGGTGTATTGAATGTGCATATAATTGATGGGTACGTCGGGTAGGTTTAGATTGTGATATTTTGAACCGCTGGCAGTTTATTAATAATTAATAAGATTACATGGGCACGCATATATATAGTTGTATCCAAGAAGTTGATTTCCTGGCAGTTGATCCACCTGCTTGCTCCAGGCATGTATTGCGAGTCCCTCCAAAAGTCTGAAATTGTCTGCCTGGTTGGATTGCTGGCCTCTCTCCATTATTGGAGAGAGAGATAGCAAGGGCCACCTACACTAATAATAGATGATCCACCACATTTGTTCAATCTCCAATGGTTCCAAAGCCTTCTGAATTGCTCATAAGGAGCAATATCTTCACTTCAAAACTCAACAGGGTATCAATTTCCAGAAAATTTTCCAACCAGAAGTTATATATATAGTTAGCTCGTGCGTGCGTAGCCACCGTCTGTCTATCAATATACATCTCCACTAAAATGCCATATAATGCACTGCATGCAAAATAAGTTTCACTATCCTTTCCGTATCAGAATTCTCTATTTCTATGATCTTTCCTTCTTCGAAAGATGAACCATGAATGAAACCACATAACGGTTTTTTCTTTCTTTCTTTTGTTTTTTGTATTGATGATTGATCGCAAGTAGTGGTTAGTATACCTAGTACATGGTGGGTGGTGGGTCATTGTAAGTAATTCACATGAAACGCTGGTGCAAATTTGTTCATATAAAAGACAGCCAAAATGTGTGCGCTCACTCGATCTTCTATATATATACTTTGGAATACTATGTTGATAAGATACAACAAAATTAAGGCCAATGTGAGAAATCTGGAGAGGAACATCTAGTGCTACCTTAAGCAATTATGATATTCAAGACTATATACATATTTACAAGTCATTATCAACTCAGTTTGAATTCATCTGGGGTACTTGATAAATAGAGATGCCCACCAAATCCAAAACCCACTTATGAGATATTTGTATGTCCATGGCAATAGAGAATCCTTAGCTGGACATTCTTATCCTTAGTACTATCTTTTGTTGCATATAATTGTACCTCTCCTCTTTAGACTACTATCTTTTGTGACCATCAATAAATTGTTGCCACAATCCAATGTGTGTTCATTATATATAAAATACTCAAATCTAGCTAATGATCCAAACTTTCCAAACCTTACAGTGACATTCATTTCACTTGGGGATTCTGAGTGGCCACTTTTCACTCTTGGTTGATACAATACTTTAATTCTATGTTAGCAGTCAAAACGCACCACCTCTCATTTTTGTTAGAAAAGAAAAGTCGCGGTAGTCAGTAAGTGAAATTTATACATATTTGATCATAAAAGAGAGTCTAAAGGTGGATACACCTTCCTTAATTTAACTCAAGTCCTATTTATTAATTAACTAATTATGAAAAGAATTAGGATCTTTTTCTAAATTAAATTTACCTAAATTTTTAATGATCTTTTGACACGTATTAACAATCAGGCATAAGTGATAAAAATATTCTTTAAATATTTTTCTTTTTATAAATTACCAATCATATACTTATATTTGCTTAATTGAAAGTTTAATTTAAAGAAAAGATTTGGTTCTTGTGAAAAAAGTCAGTAAACACATGATTTAAATTGAAGGTAAAAACACACACACACACACACTAAGAGTACTCAAGATTCGCTGTGTAGAGACAATATAAACTAAAAAGTAAAAGTAGAAATATTGTCGTATGACATAAACATACATTGACATTGTCGTAAATATGGTTAATTTGGAATGTGTATTAAGAGATCTATTTAGGCAATTTCACTTAGAACCAGAATTATCTCCTAATCTCATCTTTAATATTGTGATTAATGAAACCCAATAACTTGTAATCTTTCTCTCTCAACTCTTTTTTTCCTTTTTCCTTTTTCCTCTTCAGAGTCTTTATGATTAAAAGGCGTTAGACAAATGAATTCAAAGTGATATATAAATAAAGATGATCGATTTCTTTTGTAAGAAATACAGATTTGAAGTATGCCGACATTATGTAATTAAAGGAGTTTACCTTTTTAATTAATTAAACTAATCAAGCAAGAACATTATGTAAAGGGGTTTAGCTTTTAATAAGTTAAACAGATTCTTAACAAATTGATTAGTAAAGATAAGAGGTTCAAGAAAAGCAAAACGATGTAGGTACTAATTCATTGTACATTTTTTTATTTGGTCAAATAACAGTGCCCGACAATTGCTATATATTGGCATGCTTTAGCTAATGATGGCACATCGAAAAATTCCAATTGCAGAAGTGATGGACCGACAAGGCCGATCGAAGGTTTTATAAGTAAAGCACTGAGCCAATATTATGAGCATTAATCAGTAATCAACTCTTTTTCTCATTTTCCTCGTGGACTACAATTATGGCACAAGCAATTTGTACAGAAAACGTACATATGAAACTCCTGCACAATGTAGCTATCTATTTTGGAGATGAAGGGAATTATGAGAGTTGGTAACCCTAGCTAGTGGAGGTTGATATGATACCAATGGCAATAATTAGTTCTACAATCTTGGATTGAAGTCATAACTAGTTATTGGCTCCACTAATTAGTTATGGCTGATTAGGGTCAGTGATGAGGAGTTAAAAAACAAATACTGCAAAAGTTGAAAAAACTGTGCAAGCTGTTCTTGAAAAAAAAATATTCTTCTTCTTACATGGGATGAAATGGACCCATCGGCTACCGGCACTTAAAATTTTTTAGCCATATTCTGATTATTAATCACCAAATTATATAATCAAAAGTGTTAAAATTTTAATGATTCAAAATTATATTTATACATAATTTTGAGTTAAAAACTAACGATGAGTTAACATTATATCGAGTACGTGTCAAATGTACAAGAAAGGGAGCGAAACAAAGAATCAAAAATGAGGAGGAGTACGAAAACACAAGTGAAAATATTCTAAGATGTGGGTGTCTTAATACTAGTTTTTCAGTGCCGAAACATTGATTTCTTAGTGCTGAAATCAGAATCCCTAGCACCACGATGCTAGAAATGTAGTGTCATGGCGCTAGTACAAGATTGCACTAGCGCCGCGTTGTTCAATTTTAAAAAAAATTTCTTTTTAACTTAGATTGATTTTTTTGAGTGAGATAAATTTGAACTCCCATATATATGAACTCTTATTCCAACTAAAAAAGGGTTTTTAGGAACGTTTAAACTTTATAAACTCTTTTAATTCCTTAAATTATTTAAGTATTAAAGAGAAACTCTAAAAAAGAGAATAGAATGCTAGAGAGTTTTGAGTGTTAAGTGCTCAAGAGAATATCATAAAAGTGCTTGAGACTTGAGTGATTAAGAAAGTATTAATAAATTTTTAAGAGTTCGTTTATTGATTATATTTTTTTATTATCTCTTGTGAGATTATTTGTGATATATGTTATTTATGAACGAACAAAAAATGTTAAAATCCTATAATTTATCATGGACATGAATATTTTTAGTTGAATTACGTAATTTTTTTATATAATTGTTTTATCTTTTTATTGTGACATTTTTTATTTTTACTTTATATATAGGTGAAGTCTGTTGTAAGTGCTTAGAAGGTTTCTAGAATGTATGCAAAACAAAAAAATATTGCTAGCAACAAATTCAAGGCACATCTATGACAGAGACCTTCGCCGTGGAAGTCTTGACGTAGTTTTTATGAATTCATTAAATCGGTTTGCTTCTAAAAGAAACAGACGAATCATGTAAATGGAAAGCGATGTTAGCGGTTGAAGAGATGATAATTTCAGAGGGAAAGTCTCCAGATTGGATTATTTTTTTCCACAGACGTAAAGAAGAATCAAATTACATCGCACTTAAAACTCACAAATCTCGTGCAATGGGAGAAAGTTAAATATTCTGATGAGGTCGATCGATTGCGGAATTCCCCAGCAGCTGGTATGCCAAAATAGCTAAGTTACTTTATATTTGCTTAGCTTAGTATTGTTGTCGCAAATTCAGGAAGTATGTATCTTTTAGCAAGCATTCGTTATCAAGTCGACCTTGCTAGCTAGTAATGATAATTATTACCACAATTGAATCTTTCTAAGTTTGTTTCAACAGTAATAATGACCTTAAACATGAAAGAGCAAGGAACCCTAATGAATATAAATTACATAAAATAACATTAAGTGCTTTCTTAAGTTTAAAGTTTAGTTATAGCTAGCTTCTTATTAAAGATATATATAAGCCATCAAATGGAAAGTCTGAGAAAAAGTGTTTGTTCATGTCACTATTGATTGCCCCATTGTCATATTATATCATATATATGTATATGCATCAGAATCAGAAAACTTCTAAATACATGTTTCATGATTTGGTTGATTGTTTATTTGGCAAATGAGATATAAGTTAGCTAGATAGGAAGAATTTTAATCACCTTTCTTACACCATAAGATCTCTATTTTTCTATCTGGTTTGATGACGTTTGGTGGAACCAGAAATTCAAAATCTGTTTTAGTTTCCAATAATAGCATTGCCAGTCCTCTCATAATTGAAAACTTAAAAGAAGTGAAAACAAAGATAGATAGAAAGAAGAATCTATTATGAGATCTATAATATATTTTCCATAGATATGGCAATAATAGCATTTTCAGTCTTATTTATGGGAGTAAATTTCTTTTAAATTTGAGAATATATATATAAATCTGTTAGTTAAAAGAAAAAAATGTTGAGATATCTAGACCCTATCTAACATAAAGATGTAAGTACTGAAAAATATTTAAACAAAAATAATTTTTTTTATAAGCAAATAAAAATAATCTTAAAGAATAACAGAGAAAATGACTGCTAATGCCAGTGATTAAAAAAAAAAAAGGTTCTATTTCCTAAACTGACAATCTGAGAAAATAAATAAATAAACATGTTATTTGCTTAAAAATAGTAAAATGGGGGCTAAATAGCTTTCTGCATAAAAATAGTAAAAAATGGGTCGAGCCTCACCGAAATTAGTACACAAAGATGGTCAGCCCAGCCCGGCAGAATCATCGTCATCATCTACCACCCATTTGTTTGTTTCTTTTTTTTAAAAAAATAAATATTAAATTAGCATAAGCACTTAACTAAATGAGAAAGCTTTTTTTTTTATTTTTAAAGTTGTTGCTTCTACAGGACTATTTAATAAAATTTTGCCACTTAATTTAAATTTTTTCCATATTTTTTATGCATAATTATGTTTTATTGATCCATTAAATTGTAAGATTTTATTAAATAACTTCATAGATGACGCGTTGGAGACGATACTATATAGGACTTTCTTTAACTAACTCGTTTGAAAGAATCCCAAGTGGAATCTCAAATTCTTAATGAGAAATCTCGAATGTGCCAAAAATCATCAAAGAAATGTACCATGATATATAATTTGTTTTGGTAGTGGTAATAACGATGTAATACTGTAATGGATGAAGGATAGGCCATGTCTCTTTTACAAGTAGAAACTCAAGCTCTGCAAGAGGGTTCACATGATCTATATTACTGTGCCAACATGTAGCCTTTCAGTTGCCGGCATAGCGAAATTTCCCGTCCCAGCTTCAAGCAATTGTTACCTGATGATTTTAAAGATAGGGCATCTGGCTAGCCATGTTATTTCATATTTCGTGTTAGAAGCTAATAGAAGCTCAAATCTGTGCAGCCAAACTCTTTAGAGCCATCAAAACGCTAGATTACTTCTTTTAAACATTGCCTGTACATGCCTCTGTTCTCACTTCTCAGGCAGGCATAGTTTATCTTCAAAGCATAGCTGGCCAGCAGCAGCCTAGTTCTCAGCACAAAATTCCCGAGTAAACTAAAATGCAGTCCAATGCCACTTGCAGAACCAGTAAGATGCCCTAATCTAATACCAAAACTTTTTGAACAATAACCCACCTGCTATCTGCAATGGCATCTGCCGAACTGCTTAGAGATGTAATGAATAGTACTTTTGTTTTATCATACAATTTCCCGTTCTTCACACCTTCCACTTATAGTTTTGATAACAGAATTAGGGAAGTTACATTAATAAAAGCAAAAAGTTGACTTCAGTTCACTAACTCGATTCCGTTCGTCCAAAGAACTTTTGTCAACGGGATTCTTCTAATTGAGGTCAAGCAAATAAGCAAATGTTAATACACAACACTGCAAGATGATAGATATTTGAGTGAAGTCTAACTTAACCTCCCCTTTCTCTACCCTAAATGGAATATTTCTAAACACATGTTAGAAACTAATAGACTAAGGAAAGCAGCAATTTTGCTATTCGAAAAGATCAGGAGAGCACTGAATTTCTCAAACCAATATAGAAGCATCAAAGGTGAAAAAAGGACAATGCATAAAGAAAATAAGAAATGAGGGTAGAATGTAAAATTAGCATAGATGAAGCACATTTAAGGAGTTGCCAATAACATACCAAAAAATTTAAGAAATTTCAGCTGATATGCTTTAACAATGATCCCATTAAAGCTCCATGATTAATGTCACATTAACACATCCTAAATAAGTGATTAATGCTGCTCCGTGTTACATGAACAGCATTTCAACCTAGTACATGCATGTGAACAAGAGTGCATAAATTTCTGTCTTCCATAATGATTTAGAAATTGAAATTGTGGATGAGTAACAGACAGAGATATGACACATTATGAAATGCAATTAATCTAATATAATTCCCAACTTACAATGCTTAGAAATTGTTATCAAGAAATTTTTTTATTGAATAGAGCAGGGAAGGACAAAATACAGGAGAAAGAAACAATTAGTATTTCTTCACCATTTCATTTATAAAATCCCATTGAGTGATTGAATTATGTGCAGCCAATTACAGATAAACTTTTCACGTACAAACTCAGATTGTTGGAGACAACTGATTAACATCATTAGCTGAAAACTCAATCTCTAGTGTCAACATACCTCAATTGTCTTTTGTTCACGGCATATCAACCTTCCTTTTGTATGTTATGACTTACAACAGAAACAGGCATGTAAGGATGAAATCTTAAGCCGCTGAAACAGAGGCATTTATGGTGCATAAGATTGTCTATGTGGATGTGCTCCAGCCTGATAAAGAGTGAGGTGGTATATAGCTTTGGCAAACAAATCCCTCAAATCAGGATGTTGAGGTATCACAGAACGAGCAGCCCCCTCGAGAGCATTCAATGCCCTTGCTTGTTCAAGAGCCTTACTATTGCCAGCACTCAATGCAAGGTAACATAGCAATACATGTCCATGCCTTTGAGCTAGATCATTATTAATCTTCAATAACTTCATCAAATTTGGCACGCCATCAAACTCAATTATTGCCTTCGAATGCTCCAAATAATTAAAATTATCTGGGTCTACAAATTTTCTCAAGGCAACAGCCGCCTCTATCGCCACATCCACATTCCTATTACTAAGCAGGGCAACCAAAGGATCAATCATTCTCTTCTCCTTTGCAGGAAAAGTTTTCGCCAAGCACCCTATTGACCTAACAGCATGAATCTGCAATACTGCATCACATTCTTCCTGAATCACTCTCAAAAGCTGATCAAAAACAGCCTTTGCCGCAGGAGAATTAGTCTTGAAAGCAGCACGTCTAAGCTCAGCATTAAACTCTGCCACCACTGTAATTTCCATAATAGTCATCAAACAATTAAGCTGCAACTCCCCTCTCTGAGTCTCAATAATTTTTGCCAAACAAAGCAACCCTTTTGTCTCCGTAATCTTCTTACTAAACGATAAACTTCCCTTTGATAATTTCCACAGAGCCCCAGCACACGCAATCTGAAGCTTAACCTTCACTTCCGCACTCTCTACTTCTCTATCCTTTTTATAATGCCCACGGCGAATGCTACCATCTGAATTAGTTCTATTAGTTAACTTCTCGGCCAATTCTTTATTCATTTGAACAATTGAGTGAATACTGTTCTTAACAGACTGAGGTTTAGGCAATTCCAACACCATATCCATACAGAATAATGAAATTAACGGCCTTGTTACATTCTCTCTAACGAACTCCTCTAGTGCAACTGAATCGAGTTCAGCCATTCGCGCCACCAAATTCGCAACAGAAATTTGAACTTTCATGGAAGATTCTCCTAAAACTGCTACAATTATCGGAACCCCTAAAACATTAACGATTAAACGTACCGTTTCCTGGTCCGTACCAATATTGTAAAGCGCATTCGCCGCAGCGATTTGCGCGTCCGGTGAAGCGCCTTCTTTGAGAAGCTTTAGCAGAGGCAGAATCCCGCCTTCTTCGACAATGATTTTTCTGTTGCGGTTATTGTCACGCGCCAAGGAGGCGAGTTCGTTAGCCGCGTCGACGCGGGCCTTAATCTGACCCATCTGGACCGTTGAGATAAAAGACCAGACCCAGGCGAGGATAGGGTCGTTGCTGGCGATAGGCGGGAGAGAGAGGTTAGTCTCGTCGGAGTCAAAGATGGTCAAAAGCCAACGCATGTCGCCGATGGAAGATTCTAGAAGGGTGAAGACTTTCCTGAAGTCAGCGTTGGTAGTGATGGAGAACACGTGACGAAGGATGCCGCTGTGCTTGCACTTGCGGACTAGGGTTAGGGCGCGGTCGAGGTTCTTGGCGACGTCAGCGGCCACGCGGCGGATGGGGCGCTCATAGAGGGACTGAGAGGATGAGGTGGCGAGGCGGACGCAGTAGCGGAGCATTTGCGAGAGCCGCTCCACTTGCTTGGCCAGCTCGGTGCATTCCGATTTGAAGGACTCGGCCTCTTGAGCCGATTTAACGACTCGATCGGCGAGCAGAATCGGTAGAGACAATTCCTCCTGGAGGGACTGTGATTTTTGTTCTTCGACAACAGCAACGGGAGCGGCACCAGCAATCACAGTAGCAGCAGCGGCCATTTGCTTGCTGATGAGTTGATACTTGATACAGTGTGGGCGGTGGAAGTGGATCAATGATAAATTTTGTGGACGTGATGTTAAGGAAGTCAATTTCGGATCGTTGGTTTTATGGGTTAGCATTAAAGACGTGAAAAGGAAAATGGTGTTGACAAGATAGAGAAAGATAGTAAAGTTTTTGACTTTTTGCTAATGGCCGAAACACGGTGACCAGTGTTGACTTTTGACCTTCATACTTGCAGTAAATTGTCAATTAAGTCTAATAAAATGACCGACACTCAGAATTTGTCAGTGAAGATCATAATTTCCTTAAAAACAAAAAATATTATAAAATAAAATAAAGAAAAGCATTTGCATACACGATACATGGTACGATGAAAATTTTAGCGAAGATCGTGCCGTAAAGGTCAAAGATTATTATTAATTCCAATGTTAGAACATTCTTTCTCTCAACGTTGTCTTTTTATTTATTACTGTTGTTGTTGTTGTGCGTCAACAGCATGACCAAATAGACGAATCGTTTTTTCTCCAAGTGACTTCGTGTTTTTTCAAAGCTTAGCCAGCAACCCATCACGAACCGCCGGCTTTGCCATCCCGGTGTCTTTGGCATCCAATTCGCAAGCACTGGGCGGGACATCTACAGCTGGAGAGCAATTAAAGAACCCATGCGGCTGCCACAAACACGAAGTATTAACATGACAATCCAATAGCAACCTACTATAAATACCACCACTTATATATCATGCTAATTTTAGCTTCAATTCATGCAAAATGGAAATAGGCCGCAACATTCTTTAGGAGTGGAAATGAAAATGGTGACGCTCCCCTCCCACCAAAAGACAGCAAGTTGTAAATGTAGCATTTTCAAAATAAGAATTGCATGGGGGACAACTGCTGCGTTGTGAATATGGTGTGCAAGACAAGAGAGGATGCCGAATTTTCATCTTAGTACAATACAACCCCATATTCATATGCCCATTGGTCAGTCAGGTGTAATCAGGGGCATCGCGTACAAGAGAGTAAAATTAACTGGCTAGGTAATAATTACCATGAGCATGAAACCAATGCGCTCCACTGGCATAACAGGCCAATCTTCCAGCCGAGGAACATGAGTGATTCCAAATACATACCTGTGATTAATTCAATTAAGCCAAGTTATAACCTATAATATAAGGGGTAATAAAAAACAAATACAAAAAAGGTTGAAAAAGAAAAAAAAATGTTTCATTTTCAGAAAGCAAAGGAAGAAGATATATTCAACAGACCAAAGAACTATGTCACTTTCTTCCAGAGGTCGATTCTGCTTCACCCACGTAGGCAGTCCTTCACCAATTCTTGGATTTTGATTAGGAAATTCTCCTCCTGGAAACATCTCATCACGAGCATATGGTGTAACCCAAAGATTATGCTTCAAAAAGGCAGCTCTTCTAAAAAGTGTGGCATCAGGACCAGCTAATGGCAAACAATTCGAACCAGGTACCAGCTTGTAGCCCGTCAACTGACCACTTCTGTTCACAGTTCTAGTATTCCTCACCTAGAGTATAATATGACGTGCAGTGTCAATCAAAGAACTAGATTGGAAACTGTAATATTGTAAAGAAGAAGGAACACATGTATAACCTTAGGTCATCAACATACTATAATGCATATTGTCTTCCATCAACATACTATCGGAAGTAATGGTTAAGAATTGTAAAATTTAGTAGAGACAAATATCACATCATGTGACAACATGAGCCACCGATCCGCCTGCTACAAATACTATAGGCATAGCTAAAGCAGAAATAGATCTCTGAACTTTTGCATAGTTCACAAATTGACTTATGGATATTATTTTCTACTGCACCTCTACAAAGTCTAGAACTGACAATAATAAATATACAAAGCCCTATAAACCAAAAGCCAAAAGCAATTCCAACGAAGATAAGATTTCCTTACAATCCAGTGTCGAGCAGTCAGAGGATTGCAATCACGCATTGCTTGCAGTTCAGATTTAAGCAGTGTTTCTTCAGCATAGAATGCATTATTATGAACATTATTACCCCCAGGTTTCTCAACTTTTACATCCACCTCAACAACCTATATAACAAGACAAAATAAAATGTAACACCTGATTGACAGTATAATGGAGAGAAAAGAAAAAATAGATATTTTTTTTTTTGCTAACGAAACATACAAACTGCAGTAATCAAAATAGAAGCAGGGAGACAAGTAAAGCTCAAAGCAGTATACCTGATTTATAGCTTCCCCAGGTTTACAATCAACAGCCATATCCATACGGGCAACAAAGAAGTGCTGATGAACTGGTGCATATAAACCTGGTGCAATCATTGTACCATATTTTCGAGATTCCCCAGGTTGTAATGCACCTAAGCTGAGGACTCCTGTAAGTTTAACTTCTGCTTCAATTTTTCCATCCTGTATGAACTTGAATTGTCACCTTAGAATAAACATACAATAATTTTGGCAAAACTAGAGGGGGAATCAATATAATCAAACAAGGAAAAGATCTGCATGAACATCCTAAAAGTCCCTTAAAATATGGTAAAAGTTAAGTACAAGCTAGTGATCAAATTGTTGAAAGGATAATAGTTTGTGTTGCAAAGTTTACTGAAGAACACAAAAGCATCAGGGTCACTATGAAGATGCAACAATTTTAACTGACTTTAATAAGTTTCAAATTGAGAATTTCTTTCATATCAGAGATGGCACACCAAGGGAGTCAACAGTTTCATGACATAAAAAAATTATATGTACAAACCATTGATCTGAACTTGCCTGATAAAAGTGCCAAAAGAATCCATACTCATAGTTGGCCACAGTACATATAAAAGACACTGTTAGACGTCTAGACCTTCGAACCTCTGCTAAGCCAGTTCTCCAATCTTGATGCTTCCATAAAATCCCATGATCCTCTTCATGCAAGCATACACAATTTTCTATTGTCTCAACACCTCCAGTAAAATTTGTAAAATGGGCATCAAAATATTTGATATATCCCAAACAGTCACATCCCTACAAAAGCAGATTCATTTAGCACCAGTTTAGACCCAACCAATTAAAATAGAGATGTAAAAACTAAAAATAACTATAAAAGGAAAAATAATAGCCAAACCCTTTTAAGAGAATGTGCATTTTTCCCAAGGCCATCTTCCCCAGCATCAAAAGCATTCTTCCTGTAATGTGGCTCATTGGGATCTCCATAAGGCACAACCATCTCAACAAAACTCAGCCTGTGAGCAACAGATCTTCGACCTCCGCTACCATCGATGTATGCAACAGAGTATATAACCAAACCCTCTCTGGGGTTGAAACCAATACGGAAATTCCACTGCCAACCAGAAACAGAACAATAAGACAACACACATACATAATTTTGTAAAATAAGTATCACTAAACCAAATAATAAAACCATACTTTTTGCCACTGCACAAAGTACCCATTGACACGGAAACTTGGACCTTCAGGTTGAATGATTTGCAAAGGCTTCACATCACTTCTATCAACACCACCTCTTGTTTCACCATGGGTATAGTTCCTTAATGGATCTGCTGGCGGCAGGGGAACAAGTTTACGGTCTTCAAATTCAATTACCACCATGTTTTGCATATCAACAACTACATAGATGCCCTCAACTGGGCGGGCATAACCATTTTCCATTGGACAGTCACTCTCAGTTCTACAGAATATGAGAGGTTTAGCAAGTCTTCGGCTAGGGGCATCGGCATCACTGTAGTAACCAACACACCTGTGGAAAGTGTAAATCTTTTTAAGTAAAAGAGTATGGTGCCAACTAGCAACTTATCATTGAAAATTTTCGGGCTTATATTTAACATACCAGGCATCAACCATCACAAGATCCATGTCTTCAATACCCCTTTTCTTCATTGCTTCCTTAAATGGAGGAAAGGCTTTCACAGCAGCTTCACATTGAGCATATTCCTCAGCATCCTGAAGTTGAACAAAAGCGTTCAAACAAAACAACAAAAAGTGACTAACCAAGGATAACTATTATATCAGATATATCAATGATGACTCAGAAAGCAGGATTAAATGCTTAAAAGTTACAGAAATTTTATTTCTTTGATTAAACAGAAGCGCTTGCATCTATTGCTTGCAATACAGTTCTCCCAAGAATAATCTTCTGAAATTATTAATGAATGTAAAACCGTGATACTTGTGCTCTCTGACTATGTAAAGAAATATAGAGTTAGTTTGACAGTAATTGTTCTGGAACTGAAATTTTCAGAAAAACTCGAGGTCCTAAAAATCACTAACAAGTGAAATCAAGGTCAAATGCCTTGAAGAGAAACATACCATTGGAGGCTGAACATCCGGAACAACATGTGATGACACAACTTTTCCCCTATGATGTCCACCACGAGTCACAGCATGTACCTGTGATAACTCAACGACCCATATGCTAGTCTCATTTGACTTTTTGTTATATACAACAAGTTTAGCTTGCCTAGGAGGGAGCTTGCTAGGAATTACAGGTCCACCTTTAGTTCTAGGAAGTAGTGATGGTTGGAACGGGGGGAAGAAATATGCATCTGCCAGTGCAACAACATGTTTATCTGGTTCCAACAGAACCACTTCAACAAAGCGCATGCTATCTCTGACCTGGAAATACAAGTAATAGTTAGCTCCTCACTTAGAAAGCAAAATCAAAAGCAAGAGATTGGGTAACCAATCATAAGAACTTGTTATCATAGAATCATATCTTTGAAAAGGAGTTTGGTGTAATTCACCTCTGGAGTGGCTCCAGCAGCTCTGACAGTTGCCACTGCAACAGAGATTTCAGCAGGAGACAAAGGGTCCAAAGGATGGAAAATTTGAGGCCTAGGCATGGGTGTTATTCCTACATACATTAAGTTACAAACTTAATCAATCTGCAAAGTATAAGTGAACAAAGAAAGCAATTCTACCATTATCGAATTGAGAGAATCAATAGCCTCATCCAACTTGTAAAGTCCTATACAGATAAAACCGCTGTCTGTACTAGTATTAGAACTGTTTGCTTACTATTAAGTTTGCATCAAGTGCATAAACAGATCAACTTCTCGAAAAAGGAGGCAATTATCAATCAAGTAAAAATACCTACAATATATAAGACATTCTCCTTATTATTCCTTTTTTTTTCTTTTATCAATTTAGATAAGGTAAAAGTTCAGAGAAACAGTAAATAAACTAGAAGAGTTGATACTGAAGACATCACACGAAGCATCAAAAAGATTATCCTCCCGGTTAGCTCGTTAAACACCAAAAGGTCAAAAGATTAAAAATTAATGTCTAGATATTCCTATTCAATTCTTGAAACTCATTATTACCAATTAAAAAAAAAAGGATTGATTCCTGAACCTAATCAACAGTCAATCAACCTAAAGAATATTCCTTTGCCGACATAAATCCAATGTCATGGACATAACAAAATAAAAACAACTCACACACACACCCCAACACAGAATCCAAGAAAACAACAAGGTATCCAAATAGAGCGTAACAACAACAATCAAACTACTAACATCAAGATGATCGAAAGAGAATCACTACAGAAACACGAAGAACAAATACAACCCACATAATATATATATATATATAAGAGAAAGACCAAAAACCTTTAGTTGAAGGGTTTGAGGAAGTCTCTGGAAGAGGATCAACGGCAACGGGGTGAATGAGGGAAGTCATGGCAGCGGTTTGTGCTGGCTGATCACAAGAGCCAACAGTCCAATCTTGCACCAAAGAAGCAGAAGCAGCCTTTCTGGGAAGGGAATCAGAATCTTTTGCGGGTTCCTGAGAGCGGAGAGATAAAAGCAGCGTCGTCTTTTGCGCAGTTGAGGCCATTGTAGCGGGTTCGCAAGTTCACCAAATGCTACACAGTAATAAGTCTCTTCACAATCTCTTGACATACAGCCACCAATTCCCCCTCTCTTTTTATTCTCTCTTCACCCACTAACCTCTTTGTCTCTGTGACTCTACTTCCTCTCTCTCTCTCTCTTAAAAAGAATCTGCAAGAAACGTATTATGTGACCAATGATCTTTGATTCTTGAACAAAAAAAGAGAACATGCAAATGCAGATACAGATGCAGTGAGTGAGTTGAAAGAGTTGGGGAGCTCGCTCATTCATATATATGGTGAGAGCCCAATACGCCACGTGCAATTCGACTACTTGTAATATTGTAATAGTTTTTTTTAATTAAAATTTTATTTTTGAAGAGGAGTGTCTCCCTTCTCCATGATAAAGTCAAGATTCGAGAATTGCTTGTTTAATAAAAGTTGCCAGGGGCTTATCAAGCGAGCAGTAATAAGATAAGTAGGCGGAGCGGAGGGTTGATAGGGGGGTCTGCTTGTGCTAATGGACAAAATATTAAGGTCCAAATGTAATTTTAGTTGATATTTACCGTGATAAGGCCTACACTTTTGTCCATATTTTCGTATAAGGACTTATATGTTAAGATATATCAGGGATAGCCCCAACTTTTTGCAAAAGTTATAATTATGAGAACCCCACGCCCACTAGTGGTTTTGGGATTTTATTACTTTTTGTTTGTATTTGTTGTTTGTTGTTTGTTATTTGTTATTTGTGATTTCTGAGAGGAAGTACAAAGACAGGGTGGTGGTGTTACATAAGGGAGGTAGATCTGCCAAAACATGTAATAATTATATCATTAAAATTATCTTTTTCTTTTTAAAAAGATAATTATAAATAGTATTTGAATGTTTATTGAGTCATTGGGTTAGATCATGTGATGTTTTTGTGTATAGTCTCAAAATTAAAGGAAGTTTACTCTCATAAACTAATATATTGAGTCTCCTTCTCATCAGTATTATCTAATAATTAGGAATGAGTAACATTAAGTTTGATCTTAAAATTAAATCGACCCAAAAATTAATCAATTTAAATATAAAAAAATTGATTGGACTTAAAATTTATTAGAACAGAATATAAGTAAGGAATCACAAATCAAATTAAATAGATTGAATTGTAAATTTAAGAGAACCTTGATTTAGTTTAGTTAATTTGATTTGATTTTTTTTTAACTATTTGCAAGTGATTCTCATTTTACCAATTTTTTTAAAATAAGAAATAGTTCAAAACATAATATCATCTTATACCCACAAATCTTGTGTTAATTATTTAATGTTTTGTTTTCATCATATTTATCAATTTTATAACAATTGTAAAATGTGTCAAATGTGGGCATATTTTGGCATTCCCCATGCAAAACATAAGTTAACATCCGGATAAGTTGCTCATATTTCACAAAACATAGAAGATTATAGTCTTCCAACGTTCCATTATAAATAATTTCTATACATGTAAGATTGCAAATCATACCTTATGATTATTGATTTATGATAACTTATCAAAATGGAAAGGACATTATCAATAACTCACAATTGATGGGAACAAGGCTGGAGAATGCCCCATTTGAATTTGAATTTAATAAGTTTATTAGCATTAAACTTAATTTGAATGCCCCATTTGAATTTTAATTTAACAATAATATTAATAATAATTTAAAACTTTGAAGGTAACGACCCCAAGTTCAATCCTATCAATTTGGATGTAGATAGAGGTCATTCTCAATGTGGAACCTATTAGACATCCACTCGACAAGACAAAATGGTTGCTTTTTTAATCAAAGCTGAGTCACCTTCACCCACCTACCTCCACCAAAATAAACCCCATTAGAAAATTAACCGATTTAAAAATTTGAATTCGACAAGAACAATTGTTACCATTTATCTTTTATTTTTTACTAATTTTAAATATTTTAAATTATATTTTAAAAAATGATGTGTCAAATTAAGTATAATAAATAATTTTATATTTTATATTATTTCACCACCTAATATTTATTTAACAAATTATATTTTAAAATATAATTAAGGATGTTTAGCATTATTTTTTATATATTAGTTAACTTTCAGTATATTTAATTATAGATATTAATTAGTTTTTGCTCCCATGGGATTTCAATCCAAGCTTAATCTCTTAAAAGGTCCAATGCGATTCACGAACCTCGAACTTGAATGTCTCGATAATATCTCACTCAAGGCTCACAGTGAAACTCATTATATAAACATTACAGGTTTCAACCCACCACTATAGAGAAGCTTCGATAATAAACAAAAGAATGTCCTCGAGATTTACTTATGATCCTCAATATCAACAGGCATCTTCAATAATGAACATTAGTCGAGTCGACCATATAAACTCAAGGCCAATCATATAAGCCCTCTAAAAGATCGACCAGTTTAGACTCTCAAGACTCAAGAAAGAATATATTAACCTAGGATTCACTATGATCTCCAAGAATCTCAGAATTCTAAGATTCTCAATGCAAATCTAACCCTTATAATCATGGAATTAGTCTTATCACTAAGAACTTTTAAGCCTAAAATCTTTAATCAGTAGAAATCATACTCCTATAATCTTAAATAAGTCTAAAGTAGAAAGGTACGGATATATATTATAATTATAATAAAATTCAATAATATAAAGCCTATAAAAAAAAAAAGGCTAAATAACTAAGAAATAACTTTTATTTTCTCAAACCTTTGAACTAGAAAACATTAATTTTCTTGTGGAATCACCAATTCTTTAACTAAGAACAAATACAAACCTCATTTCATTTACTTTCTTGCCTTCCTTATTTTTCTCATAAGATTCTTTGTTAACTTAAACAATAGAGAATCCCCATTGAAAAAAAACTCTAATTTAGTTAAACATTATTTGTGATTGTAAGAAACTCATTTAGTCCAACCCATATCTAGAGTGATTATCCCAACCTAATTTCAATGTAGCTGTCAAAAGACCCAACAAGAGTTCTTGAAAAATAAACTCAAACTCATTGATTCAAGAGTTCCCAAATTTTGTGATCAACAATTTTATTCATATATATATTTGAGGTGGTAAAAAAAATTTAGAGTCTTAATATTGCTCACAATAACATATGAATAAAAACATATTTTATATCTTGCATATTCTATCTTAAAATGCTTAAATATATAATTTATAATTTATATTCATCTTTAGTCATTGAATACTTTATCTTTTCAACATACAATATATCATCCCTTAAATCTCTCATCATGTAAGGAAGATAATTCGCTTTCATAAAATTGTGATAGATGAGCTTATTAGTTTTGATCAAAATTCTGAAATTGTGTAGAATTAGACTAAATTTACACAAATTCTAGTAGCCTCCCGATGCGATGGTCAATGTTAAAAGAATAGAAAGGACAAAAGGAAAATTGAAATATATCATTTCAAACTAAGGGGGAAAGGGACCTCCATATATATGCAGTAAGTGAGCATGCACTATCTCCATATATGAAATTTTAAGGCAAGGTCGTCATCTATCATGACTTGGACCCTACCACGAGAGTATTAGCAGAAGAAAATCAATTGACAGTGGGATCCAAACCAAATATAAGTTTTAATGCAAAGTGGAGTAGACAAAGAGTGATCGAAGAAAGAACTTAATAAGTAAGGCTAATGAAATGTCATATCATATCTTTAGTTTTATGGTTTAGAAAGATATAGATTTTGGGTGTAATTGGATGGTCGTGAATACGCTTTGTAATTTTTATTATTTAAATTCGATTAAAAGTAAAGAAAAAGAATTGAATTAGTGGTTAACAAATAAGATATATGAGTTGGTGGCCGAAACTTAGCAGATCGAATTCAATGTTGATTCGAGGTTGTATGTGGGAAAAAATTAACCTACCCCAGGTTGATGAATACGATTGCAGATTGCATACGTCTACCTATCATTAGATTATTTCATATCCTTAAGAAGTGGTGATGCCATGCATACGACTTTGCTACTGAATTTCCATATAATGATCAATCGTTAATCAGTATATCACTGTAACTGGCCCCTGCAAAAACTTGGAATTAAATATTTCCACCATGGGGACCATGTGAATTATGAAAAATAGGCTAGTATGGTCCCACGAGAGGTATGCCTATCAAGTTGTTGCTAATTTGTTAAGAGTGGGCAAGCGTCAATTTCATTTCAGTTCATCAAACTGAAACAAAATCAATCGGTTTTAAAAAAAATAGAAATTCATTTATTAAAAATTTAAAGGTGTTTGATTGATTCGGTTTAATTTTAATTTATTGGTTTAAATTTAGCGGATTTTTTAATATATTTTTAGTAAATAAGCTTTTTGATTTTAGATTTCAATTTTTTAGATCGGGTTAATTGAATTTTAAGTTAGGTGTTGAGGTAGTGAATGCTCTTCTTTTTTTTTAGATTAGATTAAAATAAAGACCTTTAAGTTCAATTTAAAATTTAAAATCTTTGTGTAACAGAATAATTTGTATATTAAGTAAAATAGCAAAAATTCAAAGTATAATATAAAAGATCACAACACAATTTTACATGAGTCGGTCAATTATCTACGTCTACGGTGAATTCAAGGATCCTAACCTCTCTTATTAACTCCCTAGAGATTATAAGGAAACCCTAATGAATAACTCTCAAAATAACCTAATGTTTAGTGTACCCTTATTTTATCACGAATAATAAACACCCAAACAACAGTTCTACCATAGCGCACACAAGCACTTAGTGTATACCTAATTCTTCCCCTCTCTTAGAGTCTCTTTTAATGCTTAATTTAAAATAGAGAGTTTACAAGTATTTATATAGGGTTTATTTCGTTCTTACTAACCATATTCCTTATTAGAGTAAGAGTTCTCTTATTTTAAAAGTCCAAAACTTCTCAAAATTCGAAATCTGAATCAAAACGGATTTTTTGTTGTTTCTGGCGCCAGGCGCTCAGCCCTGGGCGCTATGGCGCTGAGTGTATTGTGCCTATCACCGTAGCGCTGAGCTTCTGTGTTGGGCGCTGCGGTACTCAGCCCTAGTGGCTCCTCCCGTGTTTTCTTAACTTTTCCCTTCGTGTTCCACACGTCTTACACTTCTCCATACGTGTCTTACACGTTCTAAATTTTTTCATGCATATCCCACACGTTCTAAACCTTTTATAACTCTTCTCTTTAATATTAATCTTCTAAACTTTTTCGTGCATATCCCACACGTTCTAAACCTTTTATAACTCTTCTCTTTAATATTAATCTCAATTCTTATCCAATTAAAATTGTTGAATCACTAATTCTCCAACACTAAGTTTATCAAATGAATAGTAATTTTTAGGTTTAATGATAATTTTTTAATATTTTGGACTCTTAAGACTTTTATATAATTAATTATTTAATTGTAATTTTTTATTTTGTATTAAATTATTTTTTTATTAATTTTTAATTATACAAAATTCAATTTAAATTAATTTAAATTCATATGATAAAATTAAGTAATTCAATTGAGTAAATTAAAATTAAAATTTAATTGTGCAAGATTCAATTTGAATTATTTTATATTCATGGGATAAAATTAAATAATTTAATTAAGTAAATTAAAATTAAAATTTGAATTGTGTAAGATTCTGTTTTAATTAATTTATATTGTTTTAATTAATTTATATTCATGTGATAAATTAATTAAATCAATTCAGTAAATTAAAACTAAAATAAAATTATGTGAGGTTTAATTAAATTCAATTAAGTTATATCCATGTGCTAATTCAATTGATTAGTTTATTTAATTGAATCATCCAAAAAAAATGGATAAAATCTACTTTAAAATAAGATCATTCTCATATTTATAAAATCTGTAAAGTAATGAAACACTTTTTATTTCAATATAATCTAAATTCTAGCATCAATAGTCAATACCAATGCTATCATCCACAACACCTTTTAATTAATGAAACGTAGAGAACAAATCATATTATCTATCTATCATTCGTAAAATATTACAAAGAAAGATAAGGTCTAGTATCTCATTCATCATCAATATTTAACTTCAAATTCACCAATAAATTTAAAAAGTAGTTGTGAAAAAAACATTACAAACAAAACAAAAATGTTAAAACCCAAATGATAGCCTTCAAAAAAAAAAAAAACAATTGATAAAGAAAGGAAAAGAGAAGCAATACTGCCATCACTGTTAGCCCAACCATGAGCTGCATGAAGTTGTCATCCCACTTGCATTATCACTTATCAATATTAATCTTAGCATTATAAATTCTTGCAATTGGGATTATCACTTTGAACTCATAGCTATACATATAGTTATTTGAGTCTGTGTTATACATTTAAAGAGTCATTACTTCTCCAATTTGCTCATCATGGCTTTCACTCTTGGCTTCTTGCCTAAAAGGCTAAAACCAGATTGCTGCCATGCCAAGTTTTAAGACTTACCAGCAGGCAAGAAAAGGGACCATGTACGTTTATTAACTTTCTTTATTTGTTTTGTTTTTCAATATTTGTCTAGTCATCAAATTAATTAAAAACAGCCATCCATATTTATTTGTATGCTGCTACTGCTATTGCTACTTAAAGCAAGAATAGCCTCTTTCTTCCAATTCATTTGAACCTTTTGTTTTTTTATTATTCTTTGTCTATTGTATCTCCATCATATATCAAAACTACCAATAGCTTGTCCAGTTTGCAGCTGCATCACACCATATATAATATAATGATATTCTTTTTATGGCTTATTAATCATATTTTTACGTTAGTAATACTAGATTCTTACCTAATAGCTTATGCTTTTTTGGTTAAGTGATTAACTAGTATAATATTAATCAACATTATTAATACACCCGTCAACAATTACAAACCCATAATCACATCACTCTCAACACAAAGAACAAGATATTACATTATTAAATTTATGAAAATTTACCTTCGGTTAGAGAAGAATCCGGAGATGGCAGCAGGCGTGGCAGCCAGTAGCGCAAGCAGCAGCAGCAGGTGGTGGCAGGGCAACACAAGCAAGAAGCAGCGGCAGCTCACCTGCTCGGAGTGGTGGGCGGTGGGGCAGCAGGCTTGAGTTGATTGGAGTCTTGGAGACCTGGTGGTGCTGGCCGTGGTTTGAAAATTGATTTGGGAGCATAAAAGTCCAAAATCACTTGGAAGGAGGAGTTGACTCAAAATATTGTGTTTTTAGCTAAAAGATATTATTTTTTTTGGTTCGGTTTTGAAACCCGAATCGAAAACCCGACTGAACTGATTTACCAAACTGATCGATTCTGAACTAGTAAACCGAAGTGAATCGAACTGAGAATTTTCAGTTCGGTTCGGTCCGGTCGTTTTTTCGGTTCAATAAACGGTTGCCTAACCCTACAACTTGCTATCAAAAACATCACATTTTGCCTTTCATTTGCTACCACCTTCGCTCAAAAAACTGTTGTATGCTACTTGAAAGCAGTCCAAGGTCCAGAATCCAGAACCGTAAGTTTTATCAGTGGGCATTTTGCCGAAGTGTCTGTAGCCTAATCTTGAATCCGTGGTAGTGGAACGAAATTACAAATTTTAAGAGGGAGAATGTCGTTTTAAATTTGTATAGACGACATGTTATCTATTTGGTGAAATGGCATGTAGCAAATAGTTATAGAATGAATCAGGATAAATCTTTTACTAGTCTTCCCAAATGAAGTCATTTTTCAACTTCGCTTTGGAATGTGAATTTGTAGAAGATCGGATATTCTGCTGGGAACCCTCAGAATATCACAAGATAAAAACTGATTCTTATTACAACACTGCTCGTGTATATATCCATACCAATTCTTGGCTATGCCTGCTCACAAATTTGATAGAAATTTCTACTCGCACTTATAGGAGAAACTCAAATCCCAAACCCCTTCCCATCGTGAGGGGGAAAGAAAGGTGAGTATCATCCATCCAGAGTTGATTACCCAGCATTTTTTTGTTAACAAACATCATGGGCGCGTCAACAATGTTCTGGCAACATAAACTTTTTGATCACCTGTTTTACCAAGTTCACTGAAAACTCATGCCAATCTTTTCATTTGTGCCTACGAATTGAATGAAATCTGTTCTTATGTGCAGGTGTGCAAGGCACTACAAGGCTCAGAAGTTAGTTAATCAAGGGTGGGTCTTGAGAGTGCAAAACATCACGTTATTTATTCCAGATCTGGTGGAAACCTCTGGTCACTTTACCCATCAAACAGTTCTGAACGCATAAATTCAAAATGATACACAAAGTAAGCAACTAAAACTCACCCTTGAAATCCCAGCAGAAAGTTCTTTATCAGGTCCTCTTCTAAACTGCTTCTACAGTCTACAGGTCACCCCATTCAAAAATACAAGCAATGCCAAACATAATTGACAAGAAAACTAAACAACAAATCAACAATAACTAGTTTACTCATTTTTTTTCACATCAAGCTTACAAAAAGAAGCTTATATCTGCTACAAAAAGCATACAAAACAAATTTTGAGTAATCAAACTACTAGAGTCAGAATAACTATACACTGCACATTATATCAGCACCCAAATTATGCCAATTGAGATCAATATCAAATTCCTCAATCAAGCTACTCAATGGAACATGTTGTTGGATGCTTATTCCTATCCTCCTGCAGCACCCTCAAGAGGTACACACTATCCTGAAGCAAAAGGCTTTGTATTCCAAAATACACATATTTTGCCTTTAAATAACCCTCCCCTCTAGGCTCTAGCCATGAAATCACGACCCTTCAAATCATCACATTAGTGCTGGACTTACACAAGTCCAACTTAAGTAGAGCTCCTAAACAAATCAATGTAACCCAAAGACTCAAAACTCAGTCCTTGAGCATAAGCATTTGGCAAGACATGCCTAAATAATTGTCATACAAGCACTTACTGTTCACAACTTCATGGTTATGATCATCTTTAAAACCCTGACGTATAAAATGATCTCCTTAGACATAAAACAAACATAACCACTAACCCAAACCAGTAAACAGATTCCATATCATCTTTTACTATGTAAGCTTTAGAAACTTTATCATTTTCGACAAACACACTAATTTCACCACTCCAAATAAAAAACTAGGTTCACACAAATAATAGCCACAATCAGATCATTCTAAACAACACAAAGTTGCTCAATAACATGTCTTAATATCTAAGGAAAAAGTTTCAAATCCATTTAACTCAAAAATAAGAACAGAAACATCCAATAACAACTACTTATAACAAAAGTCAAATACTCCCAAAACTGGAACAAAAATGATCATAAAAATGGACTCTAATTAGGCAACGGCCTAAGCAGTAAGAACAACGGCGCCTCCAGCTTCCTTGATTTTCTTCTCGGCTGTCTTAGACACGAGCTTGGCCTTCACAACAACGGGCTGATTCTCGGGCAAAACACCTTTACCCAAAACCTTAAAGTAACCAAAGTGGGTGACGTCGATCATGGGCACATTGTCCTTGGACGCCTTGTCCTTGACTTCCTGGGGTACCATCGACCACAGCTTGTCGATGTTCACAATGGGGCAGTAAAATTTGTTACGCAGTTTGTGGTAATACCTCATACCGACTTTACCGAAATAACCCGGATGGTACTTGTCGAAGAGGATCCTGTGGTGGTGCTGCCCTCCGGCGTTACCTCGTCCTCCTGGGTGCTTCCTGTGCTTCCCGACACGACCGTGCCCCGCGCTGACGTGGCCCCTCTTCTTCCGGTTCTTCTTGAATCGGGTCGTCATATTCTCTTCTCTCGCTAGGCTCTCTCCTGCCTTTACCTTAGGTGCTGGGGCTGCAGAGCGCGCACTGCAGAGACATGGGATTATTAGGGTTTTTGTGTTTATATAGTGAAATATAGGGTCGTCATTTTACAATGTTGCCCCTCGTTATTTCTTGTTTATCATTTTCTTTTTCCTCCAACAACACTTCTTTTATTTGACTCTTTCAAAAACAAAAAACCTCTATTTGAAAAAAATATATATAAAATTTGTCTAAACAATCATCATCATCATAATAATAATGGTATTGTGAATGAGTATAGCTTCAAATATTATAAATTCCAGCCATATAAAGTTCTCTTTTCCATTTCGTCCCCAAAACTCATCTAATTATTATTGTTATTACATAACCCTAATTGAGTACAACGTCGTCGTTTCTAGAGAGTAAGCAAAGCACTGCAGTTTTCTGCTTTAAGTTTCCAAAAGTTGGAAGGCAAATTTATCCAAATATTTTGAATTAATTAATAATTTTATTTTAATTAAATTTAAAATATTTAATTTTATCTTTATTTATTTATTTTTATCGTTTATTTAAATAAAAGATTTATTTTTAGTATACTTTTATCATTTTACCTTAATAATAACACATAAAAATATAAAAATTTATGTAAATGAACATGTGTCATAGTTTGATTTGTTACAAATGACACGTGTCATCGTATAATTAATTATATTTTTAATAAAATAAATTTAAAAATAAAATCTAACATTATTGTCAAAAAAATGATGGTCAGTCTGTAATACACGTGTTGTATATATATAAAGTTTGGTGGTCAAAAAAAAAATGGAAAAGAAAAGAAAAGATAAGAAATTGAAGCGGTGGATTTGTTGTATATATATATATATATATATATGTTCTGTTTTGCTTCGTTGAAAAGAAGCAACCGAAATCGAGAGAAGAAGAAGCAAAAGCCGGAAGGGAAAAGAGAAAAAAGAAAGAAAGGAAAAAGAAAAAGAAAGGGAAAGGAAGAAAAAAAAATAGAAAAGAAGAGAGAAACCGAGAAGGAAAAAGAAGAGAAAAAGAAGGAAAAGAAAAAGAAAGAAAATAGAAAATTTTAGGAAATTAGTTGGGTAGTCAGAATTATACCCAGTGGTTTAGCGGGTAATAGTTTTACGATATTAGAATATTTAGATTTTAATATTTATAATACATATCGATACTAATGATGTATTTTTATACCCTATGATATAGGAGGTGTGCCGATAGCGGGTAGATCTCAGAATTCAGACCCAGCTCAGGATTAGCGCATTTTTGGTGAGTGGATAACTATATATATTTTATATGTTTTCAATACAGCCAATTATGATTTAATTGCGCGTTATTAGATTTAATTATGATTTATTTTAGACAAAAAAATATTTATACTATTTAGTAGATTCAGAAATATTTTAGAATTTATTATAGTACAGTTTATAATTATGTTCAGTACAGAAATAATTATTTCAGAATAATTATGGTCACAATATTATATTGTAGTAGTTTTTGAACCACCATATGCGTACCCTCCCCTTTAATGTAGTTGCTCTGCGCATGCGTTAGACCAGTTTAGTTTGCTCTGCCCGAGCGATGTAACATTCCGCCGGGTTAGACCAGCTTAGATCCCCCGCTCTGCCTGTGCGTGAGTTACTCCGCCAGGTTAGACCAGATTTTTCCCGGGTACAAGTTTGGTGTGGTTTTCAGTATATATATATATATAGTACATATTTTCAGAGTTATGTTACATATATTCAGCTTGATAATAGATTTTATGATAGTTTGCGTTTACAGATTCCAGTACTATGTCATAGTTTTAATTTCAGCACAGATTTTATGACAGTTCATATTTTCAGTACAAGTTTATTGATTACTCAGTATACAGTTTTATGATTATTTTATCATACAGTACAATACATATAAAGTATATAATATTTTCAGATTATGTCCACTCACTGAGCCAAGCTCACCCTTTTTCCTATTTTCCCTATTTTTCCCAGGTTGTCACAGGAATTTGTGCAGTGTGATACAGTCATCACATTTTGAGGTTGGGCCAACGTGCATAGCTGTATAAGTGTTTAGTCTATGTATTTGTATATGTTTTTGTATATTGGATGTATACTTTTATTGAGGCAGATAGCCTCATTGTATCATATGTATGAGTAAAGAGTATGTTAGTCACATGTCATCGCAGGATCTGTCTCGATTCTCGAGGAGAGGTCGGGTCGGGTCCTGTCAGTTTGGTATCAGAGCGTGGTTGTTAGATTCTGTAGACTAGTACATGATACATGCATGTTAGAGATGTCATTAATGAATTGTTGCATTTTATAGATTTTCATCATGCGTCCACGTGGCCGACCTCGCACGAAACTTGTGGCTGAACTGGGAGCTCCCTTAGTATCAGATAGAAGGGATGAATCTATTAGAGAGGAAGTAGCTGAGTCAGTTCCCCCTGTACCCATACCTTAAACTCAGCCCGATCCTATTGTAGAGGAGATGCACCCTCAGCCAGTACCACAACCTGTGACACAGCCTACACAGGGACAGCCTGATAAACCTGCCCTAGAGCAATCCATAGATAGACTGGCTCACTTAGTTACAGTTGCAGTGGAGAGACAAACACAGGGACCACCTAAGAGAGAGAATACAATAGAGCATGTTCGTAGTTTGGGGGCAGAGAATTTTTCAGGCACTACAGAGCCAGCTGATGCAGAGTCATGGTTGACTAGAGTAGAACGGATATTTGATGTTATGAGATGTACTGATGATGAGAGAGTTTCCTTTGCTACATTTTTACTTGAGGGTGGGGCATACCACTGGTGGAGATCAGTATCACGTAGATATGGAGGGGTGATTAGCTGGGCTGATTTTTGTAAAGAATTTAATGTTAAATTCTTTCCTATGATTTACCAAGACATCCAGGCTAGTAAGTTCTTTGAGCTAGAACAAGGATTGATGACAGTAGAGGAGTACGAGAACCGTTTTATAGAGTTATCGAGGTTCGCTTCTTATGCAATACAGAATGAGAGGGATAAATGTAATAGGTTTGAACAGGGCCTTAGAGGCAATATCAGGACAACAATTACAGCTATGGGGCACATTGATTTCAGTGAGTTGGTAGGGGCTGCAATGAGAGTTGAGAGAAGCCTAGTAGAGGCACGTAGAGCCCAGTCATTCAAGCAGAGACCAGGCCATAGTTGGTCAATTGGTGGATCAAGTAGCAGTAGAGCATCTGGAGGAGAGACATCCCATGCAGGGTATTCTGGTAGACAACGGTATAGTCAGAGCCCTATACTATCAGGAGGACAGAGACAGAGTTCTAGTCAGAGTATTGTGCCTCCATCTGTTGGAAGCAACATAGGGAGTCAGAGGCCCCGAGGTGGTAGCCAGTTAAGTAGTAGTGCAAGCATAAGAAGGTACCCTCAGTGTTCCATGTGTGGGAGGAGTCATGAGGGACAGTGTCTGAGAGGTTTTAGAGGTTGCTACCATTGCGGACAAGCTGGACATTTGAGGAAAGATTGCCCTCATCTTCTTCAGAGTAGCAACTTAGTACAGAGTACAGCTTCTCAGGGTTTTCAAGGTGGCAGTGGCAATATTCAGAGGCCTAGAGGATCTCAGACAGGAGAGCCTATCTCTAGTACTGGTGTACAACCTAGAGCTTTAGGAGTTAGTAGAGATCCACAGAGGGGTCAACCAGGTCGACCTCGTAGCCAGGCACGTGTATTTGCTTTGACTCAGCAAGAGGCACAGGCTACCTCAGATGTTGTTACAGGTATGCTGACTATTTTTGGCCGAGAGGCCTATATTTTAATTGATCCGGGCTCTACGCATTCTTTTATTTCCCATATCTTTGCTGTGCATGCGGATAGAATGTTAAAACCCCTAAATTGTAGTTTGGTGGTAGCCACACCAGTTGGAGAATCATTACTGGCTGAGAATGTATTTCGGGGTTGTGTTATCAAAGTGGGTAGTAGTGAGATGGTAGCAGATTTAATTCCTCTTGCTATACATAATTTTGATGCAATACTTGGGATGGACTGGTTAGCTAGTCACCATGCTACTGTAGACTGTTTTCGAAAGGAAGTTATATTCAGAAGACACGGAGAGCCTGATATTATTTTTTGTGGAGAGCGACGAATTCTTCCATCATGTGTTATATCTGCTATGACAGCTAAACGGTTGCTTAGAAAACGATGTTCAGCTTATTTGGCACATGTTATTGATACCAGAGTCAATGAGGTTACATTAGAAGATATTCCAGTGGTAAGAGATTTTCCAGATGTATTTCCTGAAGATCTTTCAGGCTTACCACCAGATAAAGAGATTGTTTTTGGTATTGATTTGGTTCCAGACATAACTCCTATCTCCAAAGCACCATACAGAATGACCCCCTCAGAGTTAAAAGAATTGAAGACTCAGTTACAAGAATTGGTAGATAAGGGTTTCATCAGACCTAGTGTATCACCATGGGAAGCACCAGTATTGTTTGTTAAAAAGAAGGATGGAACTTTGAGGCTATGCATTGATTATTGGGAGCTAAATAAAGTCACTATACGCAACAAGTATCCACTCCCTCGCATTGATGATTTATTTGATCAGTTACAGGGTGCAAAGATTTTCTCAAAGATCGATCTACGATCAGGGTATCATCAGTTAAAGATCAGAGATACTGATGTGGCTAAGACTGCTTTCAGAACTCGATATGGGCATTATGAATTTTTAGTAATGCCATTTGGGTTAACTAATGCTCCAGCTGCATTCATGGACCTTATGAATAGGGTATTTCGTCCCTATCTTGATCGATTTGTTATAATTTTTATTGATGATATTCTTGTGTATTCACGGAGTACAGAGGAGCATGTAGAGCATTTGAAGATAGTGCTACAGATTTTGAGAAATAAACAGTTATATGCCAAGTTCAGCAAATGTCAGTTTTGGCTAGATAAAGTTGCATTTCTGGGCCATGTGATCTCAACAGATGGAATTTATATGGATCCTCAAAAAATTGAAGCTGTAGTAAATTGGGAGCGACTAGCTAATGTGACAAAAATTAGAAGTTTTCTTGGTCTAGCAGGTTATTATCGAAGATTTGTTAAAGACTTTTCTAAGATTGCTGCACCGCTTACAAAGTTGACTAGGAAAAATGTAAAGTTTGTGTGGACTGATGAATGTGAAGATAGCTTCCAAGAGCTTAAAAAGAGATTGACTTTAACTTTTGTTCTCACTCTTCCATCTGGCACTGAAGGATTTATAATTTACAGTGATGCTTCTAGACAGGGGTTAGGTTGTGTATTGATGCAGCATGGTAAGGTGATAGCTTATGCTTCTAGGCAGCTTAAGAAGCATGAGTTGAATTATCCAACTCATGATTTAGAATTAGCAGCAGTAGTATTCGCCTTGAAGATTTGGAGACATTATCTATATGGTGTTACATGTCAAATTTTCACTGATCACAAAAGTTTGAAGTATTTGTTCACACAGAAAGATTTGAATCTGAGACAACGGAGATGGTTAGAGTTAATAAAAGATTATGACTGTACGATTGACTATCATCCAGGTAAGGCGAATGTGGTAGCAGATGCACTCAGCAGGAAGTCTTCTAGCTCTATTGCTTATTTGAGAGTGACTTATCTTCCATTGTTAGTTGAATTAAGATCTATGGGGGTTGAATTGTCTGTAGCCAAATCTGGAGTCCTTCTAGCACATTTTCAAGTCAGGCCTATGTTGATTGATCAGATTCGAGAGATGCAAGATCAGGATCCTAATTTAGTTAAACTTAAGCAAGAAGTAAAGAATGGAATGCGAACTGATTTAACGTTGAAAGCTGATGGGACATTAGTTATGGGTAACAGGCTTTGTGTTCCGAATAACTCAGAATTAAAGAAACAGATTTTAGAAGAAGCTCACAGCTCAGCTTATGCTATGCATCCTGGCAGCACTAAAATGTATCGTACTTTGAGAGAACATTACTGGTGGCAAGGTATGAAAAGAGAGATTGCAGAGTTTGTATCTCACTGCTTGATTTGTCAGCAGGTTAAGGCAGAACATCAGAGGCCAGCAGGATTATCTCAACCACTTCCAGTTCCTGAATGGAAGTGGGAACATATCACCATGGACTTTGTTGTTGGGCTTCCTCGTACTTGAAGGGGTCATAATAGTGTTTGGGTGATTGTTGATCGACTCACAAAGTCTGCTCATTTCCTGCCTTATAAGATTTCATACTCATTAGATAGGCTGGCTCATTTGTATGTGAGTGAGATTGTACGGTTACATGGGGCTCCAGTGTCCATCGTATCAGATAGAGACCCTCGATTCACTTCTAGATTCTGGCATAGCTTACAGAAAGCCTTAGGCACTAAGCTAAACTTTAGTACAGCTTTTCATCCTCAGACAGATAGGCAGTCGGAGAGAACTATACAGATATTAGAGGATATGCTCAGAGCTTGTATGTTGCAGCTTAAGGGTAATTGGGATAATTATTTACCATTGATGGAGTTTGCATATAATAATAGTTATCAGTCTAGCATTCAGATGGCGCCGTATGAGGCTTTATACGAAAGAAAATGCAGAACTCCGATTTGTTGGGATGAAGTTGGAGAAAGAAAATTGTTGGGTCCAAAGATTATTCAAGCCACTAATGAGAAGGTCAGTATTATCAGAGATAGACTCAAGGCAGCTCAAGACAGACAGAAGAGTTATGCAGATAAACGCCGTAGACAGCTTGAGTTTGCAGTAGGAGACAGAGTCTTTTTACGGATCTCACCATGGAAGGGTGTGCTTCGTTTTGGGAAACAGGGAAAACTAAGTCCTAGATATATTGGGCCATATGAGATTCTAGAAAGGGTTGGTGTGGTTGCGTACCGCTTAGCATTACCACCTGAGTTGTCATGCATTCATGATGTGTTTCATGTTTCTATGTTGCAGAAGTATATACCTGACCCTTCTCACATTCTAGATACTCAGCCAGTTCAGTTGAGGACAGACTTAACTTATGATGAGGAACCTGTTCAGATAGTGGACTATCGCCAGCAAGTACTACGTAATAAAACTATTCCGCTAATTAAAGTTCTATGGAGGAATCATGTGGTAGAAGAGGCTACATGGGAGCGAGAGGATCAGATGAGAGTTCAGTATCCTTATTTGTTTCAGAGAGGTATACGAATTTCGAGGACGAAATTTTTATAAGGGGGGAGGAATTGTAATACACGTGTTGTATATATATAAAGTTTGGTGGCCAAAAAAAAAAAAGAAAAGAAAAGAAAAGATGAGAAATTGAAGCGGTGGGTTTGTTGTATATATATATATATATGTTCTGTTTTGCTTCGTTGAAAAGAAGCAACCGAAACCGAGAGAAGAAGAAGCAAAAGCCGGAAGGGAAAAGAGAGAAAAGAGAGAAAAGAAAGAAAGGAAAAAGAAAAAGAAAGGGAAAGGAAGAAAAAAAAATAGAAAAGAAGAGAGAAACCGAGAAGGAAGAAGAAGAAGAAAAAAAGAAAGAGAAAGAAAAAGAAGGAAAAGAAAAGAAAAAGAAAAAGAAAGAAAATAGGAAATTTTAGGAAATTAGTTGGGTAGTCAGAATTATACCCAGTGGTTTAGCGGGTAATAGTTTTACGATATTAGAATATTTAGATTTTAATATTTATAATACATATCGATACTAATGATGTATTTTTATACCCTATGATATAAGAGGTGTGCTGATAGCGGGTAGATCTCAGAATCCAGACCCAGCTCAGGATTAGCGCATTTTTGGTGAGTGGATAACTATATATATTTTATATGTTTTCAATACAGCCAATTATGATTTAATTGCGCGTTATTAGATTTAATTATGATTTATTTTAGACAGAAAAATATTTATACTATTTAGTAGATTCAAAAATATTTTAGAATTTATTATAGTACAGTTTATAATTATGTTCAGTACAGAAATAATTATTTCAGAATAATTATGGTCACAATATTATATTGTAGTAGTTTTTGAACCACCATATGCGTACCCTCCCCTTTAATGTAGTTGCTCTGCGCATGCGTTAGACCAGTTTAGTTTGCTCTGCCCGAGCGATATAACATTCCGCCGGGTTAGACCAGCTTAGATCCCCCGCTCTGCCTGTGCGTGAGTTACTCCGCCAGGTTAGACCAGATTTTTCCCGGGTACAAGTTTGGTGTGGTTTTCAGTATATATATATATATATATATATATATATATATGTAGTACATGTTTCCAGAGTTATGTTACATATATTCAGCTTGATAATAGATTTTATGATAGTTTGCGTTTACAGATTCCAGTACTATGTCATAATTTTAATTTCAGCACAGATTTTATGACAGTTCATATTTTCAGTACAAGTTTATTGATTACTCAGTATACAGTTTTATGATTATTTTATCATACAGTACAATACATATAAAGTATATAATATTTTCAGATTATGTCCACTCACTGAGCCACAAGCTCACCCTTTTTCCTATTTTCCCTATTTTTCCCAGGTTGTCACAGGAATTTGTGCAGTGTGATACAGTCATCACATTTTGAGGTTGGGCCAACGTGCATAGCTGTATAAGTGTTTAGTCTATGTATTTGTATATGTTTTTGTATATTGGATGTATACTTTTGTTGAGGCAGATAGCCTCATTGTATCATATGTATGAGTAAAGAGTATGTTAGTCACATGTCATCGCAGGATCTGTCTCGATTCTCGAGGAGAGGTCGGGTCGGGTCCTGTCACAGTCGGTGACTATCACCTCTTTTTATTTTTTTTTAATTATTTTTTATTAAAAATAATTTCACCACAATATAAATTAAAAAAAATAAAATTCAATGATATAAATTTAATAATTTTTTATTGTTAACATGTAACCAAAAAATAATGATCGGTGGCCGTACGACATTTTTCAATAATAGTGTTAATTTTTTATAATTTAATTTATTTATAAATTATTTTAAAAAAATAAATCAGTTATAATGTAACAAATGTTTAAAAGTAATTAATCACAACACGTGTCATACAAATTTAATCAAAATAAAATTATTAATTAACTCAAAATATTAGAATAAAATTATATTTATCCTTTTCAAAATGCAACTGCAAATACGAAAATTTTTAACACGTTTTATATGCGTGTGAAGACCACGAACATGCCTTAGAATGTTTTGGCATTAGGGATTTTTGCTAATAGTAGTGAGCCTTAAAAACAAAAGGAAAATACCAATTAACTAAGAGTTATTTATGAAAAAAAAAAATTCCAATCATACCTTTGAAGCCATGCGAAGACTTAAAAAGAGTATTATAGCCCTCTGGTAAAAGCTAAGAATTATGAACTACACAGAATAGAACGGTAAGACAGTCATGTAACATTGCATCTTCCATCAGTAGCAGTAATTTCATTTCATTTCATTACAAGATTTTTGCTCAAAAATTTCTGACAAAATAAATTATATAGGAATTGCTATGACATGAATTTCTTGTCACTACTACAATTATCTAATTGGTACAAATTGCAACTGAAAAAAAATTAAAAAGCAACACACTAGCCATGTTCTTCAGATTCCATAAAGGTCTTCTCCATCAGAAAGCCAACACACTAATTACCATGGCCTCTTTGAACCGAGAGGAATAGTATTGAACCCTGAATACGAAGATCGGTTGGCAAAGCCCCCTCGTCCTCTGCCACGGAAGTTTCCACCAGAACCTATACGATAACAAGAACAAATATGTACTATCATCCAAGGAGACACCAAGCCATGCACCAGAAATATGCAATTAACAAAACAAAGAATTACCTCGAAAAGTAGAACCAGCAGAACGGGCCAAGGCAGACAATGAAGGACTCACAATCTTCCCTGCTTCTTGCAAGATCTTGATTAGATCCCTAGCAAACTTAGCATTTGAATGTGTAAAAAAAGTAAAAGCAGTTCCTTTGGCCCCTGCACGACCAGTTCGACCAATCCTGTGAACATAATCCTCAAGGCTAGATGGAAAATCGTAATTGATCACACATTTTATGTCCTTCACATCTACAACCAATAAAGACATAAGTTAGACCAAATTAACAAAATATCAAGACGATTTAGATTGAGAAAACTATAGCAAACACAAGCTATAAGACAAATCAGACTAGTTGAGCTAAGCTCAAGTTTGGGTTGGCAAAGCTTGGTAACACATCTGAACGAGAAGCTAGCACAATCAAGACTTGAGCTCAACTCAGCTAGCCTGGAGATTGTAATAAAACAAATCTCATTGATAAGAGCTCGAAATTAACTGAGCCAAGCTCGAGCAAGCAATTACTTGGCATGATTGAGCTCAAGTACAGCGCTAAAAAATTACAAAAACCCCCTTACCCCTGCACCCCTAAGTTTGAGCGGTCAAATTTAAGATAAGACATTTATCAGATAAATGTGCCCACCTTAACCTTGCAGGGATAAGGAACAGCTCCATCACCACCACTTAAAACCCTATAAAGTATAAGCACATGTGAGTCAACCAGGCTGCCTCAACAAACCAGCTCCATCACCGTGGATGGGTAACAATAAGTTCAATTATGTTACTTAGACACAAGTTTACTTAGACAATTGACTGTAAGAGCCATGGCATTTCAAACAACTCAGAACAATGACTACAACCTCATGTAAGCCAGCTTTCTAGATTATCTCATGCCTCATTCATAAACAGAAAAAGCAACTTCCCTGACCTACAGAGGACTGCATAGTATTATGGTATACTTCTGCCAAAATCTTAGGACTATCATCTGAGTCGTATCAGTTTAATGTGCTCCCCGTGTCCATGTAACATGAGCTCTAAGAATAAGGTAGTACCCGCAAAGTTATTTTACAGGACAACAATGCGCCTCTCATCCAGCCTGTAAATCCCATGAAGTAAAGGATCATGCTTATTGATTGATTTAAAATAACAGTCAATTGCCATTACGCATGATGGCACCCCTCTTTTGGACCCAAACCACAATTTATATTCTGAGGAAACTGGAAAGCAGCCCGGCAACTCGCTTTCAACACTTAAAAGTAAGACCTTAGACTCCTAATACACAATAATCCTACCAAGACCCCTTGCAGCAACATCAGTAGCAGTCATTATAGGACTCCTTCCACTTTTAAATTCAGCCAGAACCCAATCCCTTTCAGCCTGGTTTTTATCACCATGGATGGACAGAGCTGACCAACCATCCATTCTAAGTTGCCTTGTAATTTGGTCACATCCTCTTTTAGTCTCAGTGAATATCAGAATTCGACTCCCATCCATCACTTCCTTGAGAAGTTTGATCAGCCTGCAAAAATTTAGCATGCTAACAAATCAGAACCAGCTAGCCATTACTTCAAGATTTCTTTGTTACTAGTAACCAAGTCAAACCTGTTATACTTCTCTGCCTCTGTCACAACTTCAACAACTTGGTTGATAGATTGGTTTGCTTTCAGATCTGGGGATCCAATGATTACCTAAATTTGATCATAGTAACAAGGATATTGAATAAACATTGACATAGCAAAAAAATTCAAAGCATATCCTAAATCATACAAGTTGTAACAACAACGCAAACCTTGTATGGATTGCGCAAAAACTGCCTTGCTAGAGTTTCAACCTCTCTTGGCCATGTGGCACTCCAGTACAAAGTCTGTCTATCTGGTCGAATCTGCAACAAGTACACATCTCTGTATTAGCAGGAACTGAACACAATAATATTAGCATATCAGTTAAGTAGTAAGAACCTAAAAAAAATATCATCTGTTCACAAAACCCTAATTATGTGACAACCTTTAGAAGCATTAGATTCCATTAAAAGAAGTCAATAAAGAAATGTTAGTATAACAGTGAACATAACTGATTTAGGAACTGCTTTGTATAGTAGTTACTAGCTGCCCTAATGTACCTATTTGCATTTCTTCAAAGCTTTAAACGAGGAATCACATATGGGATTCATGTAGTTCAATTTAAATTCTACACTAAATTTAATTTATTTGGCTCATTAAAAAATTAAACTATTACATGAGAAAGTCATCAATGCATACACATGGATATCTTAAAGAGTATAGCTTAAAAACATGACAAAGAATATAAAGGAAACTTGACATACTGTTTGGCCTCAGTTAAAAGATTATAGAATTAGAAGGGTGAAGGTCATCTGATAAAATTACCCATTAGTTACGTCATTGAATTAAAATATCAAAATATGGAAAATAAAAGTACCTGGGCTATGATTTTCCTTATCTGAGGCTCAAATCCCATGTCTAGCATCCTGTCGGCCTCATCCAACACAAGGTATGTCACTCTTCGCAAGTTTGTATGTTGACCTTCCAACATATCTATCAGTCGACCCGGGGTAGCAATGACAATTTCAACACCTGGCATGAAGGGAAATCATGAATTGTAACAAGCTCCAGTAAACTGGCTATGGATAAATATACGGAAGGCCAAGAATGCATTTCAAAAGGAAATTGAAAATACCTCTTCGAAGATCACGGATTTGTGGTCCTTTGGGAGCACCACCATAGACACAAGTACTTCTATTACTAGCCCGTGACCCAAATTTTAGAGCCTCTTCCTGAATTTGAACAGCCAATTCTCTAGTAGGTGCTAATACTAACACAGTAGGACCTTCACCTTGAACTGACCAAACAGTGAAAACATAACTTTAACAAGTTAAGAACCACAGAAATGACAATAGCATAACACTAAACTCAAAATAAACTGCAAGTTCAAGAAATTCTAACCCAATCGTGGCTGAGCACTGACATGTACCAAAGAAGGCAACAAATACGCCAGAGTTTTACCCGAACCAGTCTCTGCAATACCAATTAAATCTCTGCCCTTTAAAGCCATAGGCCATCCCTGAGCTTGAATTGGCGTTGGCTCAACAAATCCTAATTTAGCAATAACCTCTAGGCAGTGGTCTAACACATCACAAATCACAACAACAATCAGCTAAAATAACTAATCAAATAGTATTTTAAAAAAAACACTCAATACCATTAGAATGAGCCAAATTTTACCAGGGAAATTCGCTTCCTGAAACATCCGAATGGGCTTAGGAACATCGTGGCCCTCAACGGTGATTTCCCGCCTCGCACGATACATCATGACATCCGTTTCTGTCATCGCTCGAATTGATGGGCTCTCCACGTAGAAATTCTTCTCAAACGGTACTAAATCTCCGAAATCTTGATTCGGAAGCGAAACGTTATCTAAGTCGTCTCCATATACACCGCTGCTGGCGCCGCCGTGTCTAGGTCCTCTTCCGCCGGCTCTACCACCGCCGCGACCACCACCGGCTCTCCTATCTCCACTGTGGCCGTTCGATATTCCTCTACCACCGCTGAAACCCCTTCCACCGCCTCCGCCACCGACGGGACCTGCATCGTATCTACCGACTGGTGGATACGGGGAGGGAACAGCTCCGGGGGTTCTTCCAGAAGAAACCGCTGGAGGAGGAGGAAAGCCGTAAGGAGCTGGCCCACCCCGGCTCATCATAGGCGGCGGCCCAATTTGAGGCGGCGAGTCTAGTAAATCGCTGCAACAAAATAATAATCATATAAGACAAGAATGATTTTGAACATTAAAAAGGTAAATAAGAGGTAGATCTGGATAAAGAGTAGGATTGGTTTCGACGGCGTTACCTGCGACGCTGACGGTAAGAGTCGGGGTCAGCGTATCTATGATCGTACCGATTCATCGTAGCTTTACGGTTTTTGTTGAACTTCCGAAACTTACAATTAAAAATGAAATATGAAAATATCCGGAGGGGTATTTCACTTGTTATGTATATCCCAACTCAACAGTTTGGGGACGAAGACAGGGAGCTACGTGCTGGACTTTGTGCGATGAATCTGTTCTCCTTTGGGAGGGAAACGATAACCATGGAGATATTTTATATATAGCACGCGGCAATAGCATTAATTTGTAATGGGCCCGTGGGTCTTGACTTGGGCTGGGCTGTGGGCTTGAGTAGCCCATCGCATCGTTATATAAATACGATTTCCCTTCGACGAAATAATCGTTTTTTTTATAAAAAAAAAAAAGTTATGTACATTTAAGGTTGAATTATTAATTAATTATAGAATTTTAAATTATATTTTTAATTTTAATTGGACCTTATTTATATATTACAAACAGCATTACCCATATATAGAATTTGCAGCTTTCTAAGAGTAAGTGAAACATAAGAGGGTGTTATATGTAACTTGTTAGGACGGAAGTTAGATAAAACAGGGACAAAATAGGAAGCTAAAAAATGATACCTAAGTTGAATATTAATGGCACTTTTATATGAAATTAATTACAATGTACAGAACAAAAAATTAAAACAAAATGCAGCCATTTGGTGCGAATCTATGTGATGATGCCTGCAGGCTGCAGCACATAATTAGTCTTAGAGAAGTCAGAACTCGAGGCATGCTCATGCAGCAAGAGACCTTTTCTATCTGCATCTATCTCTTCTCCCTTTGGCCTCAGGTTTTTTTTTTTCTTTGAACTCAAAAAGTGAAACTAATGACTGGTAGGTATTGCTTTCTTTTTGTAATATCGCCCATAGTTTATGTTGTGGCCTCTAGCTGTTCTGAAATCTTTTTCTGTGTGGCCAATGACAATGTCATCATCAGGAGGGGAAAACATTCCTGAGCTGCTAATTTTGCAGACTTTTGGGGGGTGCTTCCTTTTATCTATGCACATGTTGTCAAGGTCCATACATATGTAAATATTTTAAGAAACCTTCTTGATTTCAGTTGGATAAGTCCTACATGCTGGAGCCATAAAGAGAGTCATATTAAAGATAGAGATAGAACAAAAAGGAAGTGTTAAGAGCAGATAGTATCTCTTGAAATCACAAGAGAGGCCACAGTGCTCAAGTTGTCAGCACGCAACATATGAAATTTGCTATGAAATTCGAATCCTATATATATGCAGTTTGTTCTTAATTGAACAATGTGTTACACCATTCTAATTGTTCCTTCTATATATACCAGTATATTCATATACAGAAGAGGATTATTTTTACAAGCTTCGATCAAACTTGCCTGAAAAGCATACGCATTCAAACAAGTTTCTTTGAAATTGCCGAGTGATCTGCGGTCTTCTTGGGCTTGAATTCGAAGACGGATGAGCAAGCCCTGCATCTGCTACCTGTTGACTGTCCAAAACCTGTTTGCCATCATGAACAATAGTGACCTCACAATAGTCTGGAGCATTTTGCTTCACGAATTCTCCTTTCGACAATTTTTTCCTTAGTCGCCTAAGAAAGAACCAAGTGTGACAATCCAAATTTTGGCCAATTCATTTAATTCCTACAGTTTTCTACTGTCTACAGAAAGTCCACCCAAATTCTGTGTATTAAACAATAGCTTGAGCAAAACTCTGAAGAAAAAGAAGTAGAACTGTTAATTATACCAAGAAGAAGAGGGGCGTTTGGTTCCTATGACAAGGCTAGTAACGTTGACGATAGAAATGAGATCAAGAATTGCTTTGGCTATCACTTTGTTCTCAATAAGCATGGTCTCCACTGTCACCTGTTGCATGGAAAATGAATCTACCTTAATCAATTTGTTTTGGGTGCCTTGTGTAATTGGTTGGTAGCATGGAAAATGAAGCAACAGATTAGAGTGGATGACCGATCGAGCACCTTGGAATCAGTACAAAGACGAATGTATTTCTGCAAGAGATTTCTTCTTCTGTTATTCTCTTCATTGACATAAACTCTCACCTGCTCTTGGCTTAGTTGGCTCCTTGCTAATCTTCCAACTATCAGAAATTCATTTCAACAAACAAAATGGAGAGAACAAATAAAAAAACTTTAGCAACCAACATAATTTGATGTATGGACTTGCATCATCAACCCATAAAGGAAACCGACATCCGTATTCTAATTTCTTCTTAATTGAGCAACTATGTGCTGTTTCAATATGATTGGCCTAATCAGATTTCCATTGCATCAGCTGATACCGCACATTATATAACATAATACATTTTCGTTTTCTCAAGAGTGGTTATTATGCGGGTTGATGTGACCAGGCACTTTCTTCTTCCCAAATCAGCTGACAAAATGGAATTTTCCGACCATAAGCTTTTCATGTTAATTAGAAAGAGGTGATCGGATGGGAGATGCAAAAATGGTCAGGGAAACTGCCGTTCTTTTTTTCAGAATCTTGTTTGAAGTATAGATAAATGATACATCATAGAGTGATATTAAAGTGACTCCAAAGCCTGTACGAATATCTATATATAGAGGGAGATAGAGATTAAAACTGGGAGTTGATTGAGAATTCAATTGTACCTGGTGTATTGATGTATGTGATGGGAGGAAAAACATGGACAAGAAAGATCCGAGCACCGGGAAAAACAGCATGATCGAGAGCCCATTTAAGCACATCCAAGTCATCTTTGCCCACAGCCACATAAACATCACTAGCAACTACGTCCCTGCTGCTAGTACCGTTAATGCTTCTGCTATCCTCTCCTATCTCCACAATCTCTGGTGACATAATTCTTGCACTACAATAATATTGCATAGAATGATCTGCCGGCGCATGCTTCTCTTCTTCCATCTTTTTTTATTTCTTCTCTCTCTCTCTCTCTCTCTCACACACACACACACAACAAACACACAAAGACGCTAACAACAAAAACTAATAGAGAAAAAAGAGTAGGGCAAGAGGACGCGAAGATAACAAGAATTTGGTGTGTTAGTGGGTTGGCGGTTTATGAGGAAGGGACTAAGGATTCGTTGCTCTCAAAGCCACAAAAATCACAGACAAAGAAAGGCAAAAAGGGTCAGATTCTTTTTGGTCAAGGTTTGCAGGCTTATTGGATATGTCACAAATGACTATTTCTCCTTTCAATCTTTGAAAAAAAAAAAAAACCCTTTTCGCTTTCTTTCTCTAGTCTCTTCCTCCATTATTTGTCTAGTCATGTAGTGGGAGATTGGGAAAGTTAGCATCTCATATAATTGACGACGGGGTCTTCAAATTCACTGTCCTCTTTACACTTGGGCACATGCAATTGTGCTCACATATCCGACCACAAAGAATATATATGATGACTGAAGAACCTGCGATTGCTAAATATTTCTTTCTCGTCCTGTGTCCCATCTACAATGTTTACCATCCAAGTGGCCGCATGTGAAATCGAGATGGGTTTCTTTCCTTATTTTTTTATCAATAGCTCTGGCCGAAGAATCAAACCTTTTTTATAATTATGTGCAGATTTTAAGCAATGATTTACTTCGGAAAAAAAAAAAAGAGTCATTCTTTGCATATACAATAGGACTTTGATAAATTTATATTCTTAGGACTAAGTGAATATTAATTAATTAATCAATTAATTAATAAAATTATTATTATTTTATGAAATTTTCCCTCATTCTTTTTAAATAAGTAGAATCAAATAGTTGTAATACTTTAATGGGATAGATGTTGAGTGCTTCTTTAACTACTCAGCAGAAAACAATAAAATTTCAAAGATTTTGAGTAACGAACAGAGAGCATCATGAGAAAAGATAGAAGATGACATTGAATATGACGATTTTAATATAGAGTCCGTGTCACAAAAAAAACACTCACAATAATAATGACAGAAATATACCACACTAAAATTTCTTTTCACATTATAAAAAGATAGAGATGAAATTTAAGTCAATATTAATTTTAAGAAAAAACAAAAACACTTAAATACATATTACGTCTTAAATATATTGTATAAATTTAGTTGCATATTAATTAAAAATAATAAATAGACCATATATAAAATTATAATTTTTTTTATAAATTATTATCTTATATATTTATTGAATCATTAATTTAACACATTGAGTTAGGATCAATAAACAATATTATTTATTTAATATTATAAGTTTATCAAATATTAATTTATTAAATTTATATTGTAATTCAAATTCACGAAAGAGGTAAATTATTTTTCTGTGAGTAAACATTCTAACGTAAATTTGTTTAAAATAATATTATGTATTTTAAATTATATTTTAAAAAATAATATATTATAATAAATAATTTTATATTTTATATTTTTTTATTAAATAATTATTTAATATATTATTTTTAAAAATAATTTAAAATATTTAATATTACTCATTTATTTAATGTTGCATGCATTATTATTTAATTATTTATAATTTACTTATTGAATTGACTGTAAACAAGCCGCAAAGAGGTGAACTGGTCAAGCGGGCAGAACGACGTACGTTCACCGCCATTTTCTAAATTAGAGACTTGACGTTTACGGTATATCGTACGCTTTTTTATTTTTACTTTTTAGACAAAAAAAAAATTCATTAACCATTGTTTGCTAATGATTTATACTTTCTTGACCCAAAAAAAAAAAAAAATCCGAAATTAAACAGAATACAACTTATCTGGAAAAATGGTTACCTACAGATAGTATCAATTAATGTCTTTTAAACCTATGTAATTTTAAAAAGAATTAAAATCTCTTTGTTATTAAAATTTTATTATTATTTTTTTTAATTTTTATTATGATTTGATAATTTTATTTTTAATTATAAATAATTGACAATTTTACTTTTGAATTTTTTTTATATAATTTGATAATTTTATCTTTAATAATAAATAATTTGATAATTTTACCTTGAAAATTTATTTTTACTTGATTTAACAATTTTATCTTTGATAATAAATAATTAGACAATTATGAATTTTTTATTATCTTTTTAATTTTTTGTATAATTTAATAATTTTATCCTTAATAATAAATATTTTGACAATTTTACATTTAAAAATTTGCTTTTTGCATGATTTGATAATTTTTTTTTGTAATAAATAATTTAACTGTTTTGCCCTTAAAGAATTGAGGCATGATTTGACAATAAATAGTTTGATAACTTTGCCTTGAAGAATTACTTTTTGACATAATTTAACAATTTTATTATTAATAATAAATAGTTTGATAATTTTTTTATTAAAGAATTGAGAGCAAAATAAAAAAGAAATTAGTTTAAAGAGATTAAAACCATTGACCTCAAAGACAAAAGCTATCAATCTCCACCGCTTGACTAAACTTAAGTTTAATTAACATTTTATAAAGACTAATATATATGCCTTATAAATAAATTAGATGAATTATTAATTATAAATTAAATAAAATTTGGCATTCAAAAATCATAAATAATAATAAGTGTATATTTTAAAAAATAATAAATTCAATTAAGTATATACGAAAAAAAAAGACTTAAATATTAAGTTTTAAGAAGTTATTATTGAAATAAAATATTTTATAATCTTTCTAAATTAATTTTTAAAAAATAAAAAATACTAAAACATAATACATACTAAAAATAAAGTTATTTTCAGGGTCACAAATGAATTTTTATTATTTAATATTAAATAATGAATAAATTCTCATAATTTTTTTTAATTTAAATTATAACTTATGAGAATTAACAACAAAATTATAAAAAAATAAATATTAAAAATATATTCAACCCATAAGAAATTAATTTTTATCAAATTTTAAATTAAAATAAATTATTATAAATAATATTAAATTCTTCTATGCTCTCAAATGAGTTTTAATTGTTACAACAGTTAATAAAGAACAAAATTATGTTATAGTAGAAAAATATTTTTAAATGATAATTGATGACTAAATATGAAAATTAATTTGTTACTTTTGTTGGAAAACTATTTTTATAATTAATTTAATTATTAATATCTTTTTATTTTGTTTAAATTAATTTAAAGATAATTAGAAAATAAAAAAGATATTTATAATGGGATTTTAAAAAAACTCATTTTTTGTAAGCTTATTTGAAGTAAACGTTATTTTAAATACTTTAAAACTTATTATTATTTATGATTTTCAGTACAAACATCTATTTAATTTAAATTAATAATTCATCTAATTTATTTATATGGTATATATATATTAGTCTTCATAAATTGTCAAGTAAATTTAAGTTTTGTTAAGTTGTGAAGATTGATGGTTTCTATCTTTGAGGTTTAGGGTTCAAATCTCTTCAAACTCACTTTTTTTGCTCTCAATTTTTTAGGGCAAAATTGTAAAATTATTTATTATTAAAGATAAAATTGTTAAATCATGTAAAAAATTAAAAGATAACAGAAAATTCTTAACAACAGAAGAATTTTGGTTCTTTTTAAAATTATATAAGATAAGGGAACATTAGACGATACCATAGGGGGTAATAATTATTTTTCCAAACTTTTTTGTGTTTTGTATAGGGCTTTGATAAATTGTAATTAACTAGTAAAATTAGTCCAACGATGTGTCGTTTATTTCTATTACTATCTTAAATTCTTTTTTTTTTCTATTTACTCTCAATTATTTAAGGGTAAAACAGTCAAATTATTTATTATTAAGTATAAAATTATTAAATCATATAAACAGTTAAAAGATAAAAGAAAATTCTTAACAACAGAAAGTTTTGATTCTTATTAAATCACATGAGGTACATGAACATTGATTAATATAGGGGTAATGATTATTTTCCCCAACTTATTGTGTTTTTATAGGGCTTTGATAAGTTATAATTCACTAGTAAATTTAGTGAAACGATGTGTTATTATTTTTTTTTGTTACTATCTTTTTGAAGTAAATAATATGTTACTCATAAAAGGTATAGTTTAACAATGTTTTATAATTTGTATTTGTATTAATACCTAGTGTTAAAGGGTTGACAATATATCTATTTCTACTCTAATAAAGTTCTTGAGTTCAAATCTCACATTTTTTATGAATAAAAAAAAAAATTGTAATCACTAATCTTCAATATTTTATAATCCTTGATCATCAATAAGCAAATCTCTAGTGCTCCACTCATACTAATTTGCTTTTAGCTTTATAGTTAATATGATTTTTCTTCTATCAATTATTTGCTCTTTGAATTAATAATCATGTTATAAAATTCTCATTCCATTATCTAACAGAGTTGTAGTTGATTATTAAGTTGGATGTTGAAGTTCCCTGCTATGAACTCTATGAAAAATTATATTGTTATCCTCACAAATTTTTACAATTGCAAAAAGACCATTCGTTTTCCCGTAAAAAAAAGCACATCAATACTTGACAAAATGTTGTGTGCGTGTATGAAAATAGATAATGATGAAAGAATTGTATGTATATAGTTCTTAAAATAGTTGTATTTTCAATTCCAGAAATATTATTCGAGTTCCTTGAATGTAAAATCAGAATTCGTACAAAGAATTGTTTGTTTACTCGATCTCCCTTTTTGATAAATTAAGTCATTATATGTGTAATTATGACAATTGGTGGAGCCGATGCTTACATACCATTCTAATATTTTATGAATATTAATTATTTAATTTTGATATAATAAACATTTCGTATAAAATCGTTAATATTATAATAATATAGTACAATGCTTGTAACATTTTGGTCATTGTATGATTTAAAAGAGTTCAGATCTGGTATAAAGAAGTTTAGATCGGTATTAAGAGTTAGCAGAGTTGAGAGTTATAAATGGTAAGAATTAGCACTACTAAGAGTTAGTAAGTTATAAGAATCAGTCATATATAAAGAGATAGAGCATTGTCTAAAATAGAATAAAAACCTGAGAATATACTAGTAATAACATATTTACAAATAATTGCAATATGTGATAGGAAATGTCATTTATGCGAGTATCTTAAACATTACATTTCTAATCTATTTTCATCGATGCGAGTCTGTCAGTGAATCCCTTTTATATAGATCAATTTATGTCTATATCTGTAGAGTACATATAGTTATTCTTAGCTGACCATGAGCTTAGAACTCATATAAGCATGCATGTATTCAGTTAAGATTGGATGCTGAATAGACTCACGAGAATGCTAATAGACATCATATGAAGCCGTAAATGGTGAGTCCTCTCGAGTTGAGTAGTATCCATGGTCCTTTGACCTGAGCACTATAGTGGGCTTGTGAGTGATCCACCATACTTTGGTTCAACGAATGTCAGAGACTTTTAATCTGACCACTACGTGTTGCTGAATATAGTTCGATGCTCATGGAGTTCGGTGTGCGCAAGTATGGGATCCGTCAACTTATATAAGTAGGTTGTATATCTTGATGCTCAAAGAATTGTATTTCCGAAAGTCTTTTAGTCAAAAGCATAAACTTCGAAAAAGAGTTTGTTGTAGAGTTGAATAATATCGTAAAGAAGTTTGCGGATATTATTTTACAAATACAAATATGGAGATAAGTTCACAGTTGAGCACATAGAGATTTGACGGTTAAATCTAAATATCTACTTTTCCAGGATATAGGTGACAGAAGAATTATATGTAAGCGCTATGACCTTAACTTGTATGGTCTAACGCGCTAATTTATAATATACGTGACATGTATGTGGGGCATCGATCACGGACTTATAGAATAGTTTCATTTGATGAATTAGACGTGGATTTAGGGAGTTCCACAATATGAAGTGCACTCGTTGTGCACTAAGACAGCGCACTAAATTAAATAGTTCAATCTAATAAATTTTAACAAAATAAAATATTTATTTCATGAACTCTCGGGATGCGTGCGTGTCAATACTTGAGAGTTAAATACATTAATTAATTAACAATTATTATTGACCAATTAAATATTAACACGTTGTGCATAATAAACTTTTGGTTAAGTTGATTTAAGTGTGTAATTAAGTAAGACCTATTTTTGATTAACTTAGTAACCAAGTAAACCAACAGGATAATTTTATTTAATTAATTATTCAATTGTTAAATAATCAAGATATTTATTAATTTAACCATAGTTAAATATTAATCATAAGTTAAAGTAAATATTAGTTTACTTAATAGTTAAATAAATTTAATTTAATTACGATTAATAGTCAATTATAATTAAGTTAATTTAGATATTTATTAAACTTAATGGTTAAGTTAACTTTAACTTAATTAAGATTAATTATTAATTAAAGTTATGTTAACGTTAAATATTTAATTAACTTAAGAGTTTAGTAGAAGTAATCTATTACGATTAAAAGTTAATTACTTAAAATGAAACAAATATATAAATGAATTGTTTGAATTCATTTTTTGTCGTGGAATAAGTGGTAGCCGGACATAGAGATAGAAAGGTGAGAAGTTTTGGTTTTTGGGTTTATTTTAAGTGTTAAAACAGTAAAACCTTTGCAATACTATTCATCTTATTGGCCAATTAATATGGTCACCATTTAAGCTTTTGAAATATGGTTTTTGTGATTCAAACGTTGAATATAATAAAATCGAATTTATTGTTTAAAATAATTTAAGTGTTAAAGTATAGATTAAGAATTAATTTTAAAGTTTAAGTGTTAAGTTAATGTTAAAAATTAAAGTTATTATTTTAATCAATCAAATTTACTGTCGTTGATAGAATTGTTATCCAATTCATTTTAATCAAAACTTTAGTTTAATTTATTTCAAAAGCTTGTGAGGTGAATTCTCAACCTTAAATTTGTTTTATTATTATAATGAGATAAAAATTTATTGTATTTATTGTTTTAAAAAATTAGATTTTCAATTTTTACTATGTATATAATATATGAGATGCATATATATGAATTAATGAACAATGAATATGCGCACATGCACACACCCCAATATAATTTTGAACTACACTCAACAACAATAACTCAAATCATTTCAGTTATGATTTGGTCATTAATCTATATAAATGTGTTTTAAACTAGTTTTTAAGTAAATTTATATTGTTAGAATTAATTTATTATTCAATGTGTATTTCAACTATTAAAAAATAGTATTTAATAAACAATAATTAAAAATAAATAATGAGTTCCAATTATTTCAACCTCCAATAATATCCACTATATATTTATAAAATTCATATATCGACAAATTTGAATTACTTAATAGGGTTCACCTACATTCGAGAGAATGTGCTTCTCGTCATAAACTTTCTTTGTTAAAATAGATTCTAAATACTTGGCATGAGGTGATTAAATCTAATAGGATATGGGCGCAGCATATGTGCATAGCATAATTTTTATTTTATATTATAAAAAAAGATATTATCATAATTTTTTTCTTATATATATATATATATATATATATATATATAACACTACGAGGGCCGTTTTAGTGGACATAAAATGAAAGCACAAAAGTAATTTTGTATATCTTATAATTATTTTTCAGTAGAATGAATGCAGTTCTTATTTTGAGAGCGAACTGCTATAAATTATTATGTATTTTTTTTATTGTTCAAATTAACGGATTAGGGTTTAATTTTATTAATTTTTTTTTTTCACGAGCCCAACTACGATTGTGTTCGTTTTGTGTTATTATGTGTCTTCCTGTGAATCCCGAACCTGATAATCATCTATGTATGTGGGCACATAACAAGAAACTCAGTGTTTTTTTATCATCTTTTTGTTTCGATTCTTGTTTTGTAAGAATATTGATTAAAAATTATCAGAATATGATTCGGGGATCAAGTCAAATGTGTAGGGTGTGTACGGATCAAAAACGGACGCGAAAAATGAAGAAGGGCCCACCAAGAGTGAGCGCCGCGGTGCCCAGAACAGAACCTGAGCGCCGCGGGGCTAGGAGGCCAGTGCCGCAATGCTCAGCAAACGCGCGCCAGCGCTGCGGCGACGAGAGCCTAGCGTCGCAGCGTTGGTGACAGGAACAATATCCCGAAATAAAGAAATTTTCTTATTTCGTCTCCCACTTGCTCCAGGACTCCATAATACGACTCCCACACGTATAGAATAAACCTAGGTCGTCCCAAAGCCTATATAAATACTATCAATTGGCTTGTAAACATATCTTTATGATCAACAACAAATTTTAGTGATAATCTTTGTGGTTCTTAGTGAGAAAAAATTTCTAGAGTATAAGAGAGAGTTATCTTTGTGATCGTTCTTATAAAATGGATACTTTGTGAGTGTCTTGTGTCATGCCCCAAATATTCTCAAGCAATTACTCGAACATTTGGCGCGCGACAGGACCACCAAGGGAGGACTTAGTCCATTTTGGGTTAAATGGGTTAGAGCTTCTAGAAGGCCCAATGGATTTGGGTTAAAGCCACTTGCATGTGGTAGATGGGGGAGTTTTCTAGAAAAGACATATTCCATGAGATATTCTCTTGATAGTTGGCATCTTTGAAATATTCCTTAGGATATTCTCCTCTTTAAATGTGGACTCTTGGATTAGATAAATCCTAGCTGTCCATTATATATAGCTTTAGCTATAAATAGGTGGTGTTCTCATTTGAGAAACCATCCTCCAAATGGTAGAGATACTCATAGCTTGTAATTGTATAGCTTTGTAATTCTCTCTTTAGTAATAAAATACGAGAGCATTCTCTCAAACACTTGGTGTATTTCTTCTTCATCTCTTTCTTTGGTTGTTGGAGTCTTGTAGGCTGCTTAGCACTAGCAAGTGTCTAAGGTCGCATGGTTTCAAAAAATTGAGTCGTGACACTTGTGATTCATAATAAGAGAAGAGTGTGATCTTGATCCGTCGTGAACGTAAATAAATTATCGAATCACGTAATTTTTTATGTGTTCTTTTTTATCTCTTTATTTATTTATTTTTTAATAATTTATTTTATTACTTAAATAAATATTTTACTTATTTATATGCTATCGCTTTAACAAGTTCATTCTTAAATTTCTCAATAGATAATAAAGAAGATAGCCGACACATCCTTTTACTTTTGAAAAGTTTTTAAAACTCTTACTGTTACTGATTCTGGAATTCTGGACTAGTGGTTTCCTAGATGACCAAAACCCCTTATAATATTAAACGAAAAATCTGGACTTCAGACGTACGGTTAATGTTAAAGGTGCTGCCACAGCTCTAGTCCCAATTGCTGTCACTTTTTTACCTGAAATGGTAAAAGCCATAAAAAGTTATTTCTATTTCCTGGACTTTGGGTTAAATTAATGATGTATGCACTACGTAAGATAAATGACTTTAGTAGCATTGACACAAGCATGTGCTTATCTATTTGCAAACAGTGATGGGTATTCAAATCTTTTTAAATTTGAACAAAAGCCGGTTGTGTTTGCTAATTTTTGGTTTAATTTAAAATTTAGATTCATTTTTACGCGTGAATAGTATTATTAAAATTTATCTTTAATATTAATATTAAATTTTATTTAATAATTTAAATTTTAAAATTAAATTGTAAATCAAAATTAAAGATTCTAAATTTAAACTCATATCTTGAATTTAAAGATAACAAAATTTGAATTTAAATTTAAATTTTCTTCAACTTGAATTTGAATTCAGATTTAAGTTTAAATTTTTTTTTAAAATTTTAAGTGAAATTTAAACTTATGAAATATTTATTTATAAAATAATTATTAAATTTATATACATATATATTAAAGATTAAAAATTTTATGAATTAATTTAAAATTTTAAAAATAAATAAATAAAATTTGAATTCGGATCCGAATTTTTGAATTCTAACAAATGCCCAAATTTGAATTTTCCAAAAAAGGTACTCGGAACTGAAAAAAAACCCAAATCTTTTAGGTTAAATTTTGAGTTTTTTTGGAATTTAAATTTTTTTACCATACCTACTTGAAACTATTTCGATCTTTGGGAGTTACATTTTTATACTATATTCCCACCGAGTACTCTTGAGAGAACGTTTCAACAACCACTTTTTTAGTTTTTTTTTTTTTTCTCTTTTATGAATTTTGTTCCGAGTATGCCCCTGAAGGAGGCTGGGGGATGACAAAATTACAAGGCTTGAATTGATAAGTTGTGTTTGATGCTTCTTGATGTGTCTAAGTTCTTTCATCTGAAACTTTTAGCCGTCCGATTTATAAGAATATTGCAGGATCTGCAGTATTAATTGTAATTTCATCTTTACATATAAGAAAGAGTTGAGAGGAAAGAAAGTAATGGTGGGGTGGACCATGAATCCACTAATGGGGTTACGAATCTAATAGACCATTTACTTTAGCAAAGATGTAAAGCTGGCAATCAACAACGGAAAACGACATTTACATCTCAATTTTGAGCAATTAGTTGTGTGGTAAAGTAATTATGATGAATAATCGTCATGTTTCACTATAAATAATCACCCCAAAAACAAGAATGTCAACTCTAATTGCATAGGGGGGGAATGATGCAAAATCTTGAATATGGCACGATGAAGATGGTATTTTAGATAATGCTTTCTAGAGAGCTTTTGTTTTTTGTTTTCCTTTTTAATTAGGAATATTTTAGAAATAACCTAAAATTTTAAATAATATTTTTTTAACTTTAAAAATAAAAGTTATTCTTTTGTAATAAAAAAAATTTAAAATTGAACAATTATATCTATGAATTATATTTTTCTCACTTCACCCAAAAACGGTCTCTCGAAACTAAACTCAACACTATCTCTCTTTTAAAATCACTATCAAATAGACATTATGTAAATCAACAATTTTACGGTGGAGTATTATGTAGATCGACGCCTTCTTACATTGATGGTTGACTTCAAATTCAGAAAATAGTCAACAATTAGTAAGTTTTTTGAATTTTAGATGAAATATCCATAGTTGCATTATTTAGAGTTAGTAGACAAAGTAGATTCGGAGTTGTCTTTTAGCTTGTATATATCCATGCACTTTATATTCCTTTAGAGTTCGCTCCCAAAAAGATAACCACCAAACATCAATTCCACGAGCTACCAATTCTGATTTGAATTATATTCCTTTTCTAACCAAATTTAGACTTTAGTTCAGTTCATTATTTACTTGACTTGGTTGACTAGTTGTGCCTTAAAGGTTTGGAGCAAGAGTATTGAGGACAAGTTGTGCCTAAAGTTGTTCATGCACATCTTGAGGAGCTCTTGTTGAATAAACTTCTAGGGATGGGTAAAAGTAGGGGCTCGCCACCTTGCAATGAACTCTATGACAAATTCATTATCCATTTGTTTGGTCTTAAGTTGTTCGAGCACTCCAACCTGGCTAGACGATGTCTCAGTTGTTGTATATACGAAATTTTTTTCACACAACATGCACGTCGTGTTGCACGCAAAGCGCCAATGGAGCGCGCCGCGTTTAGTTTAGTAAATAATACTAAAATAAATAATTAAATTATTCGTAATTTATTTTAATTTAAAATATTATTTTTTAATTATAAATTATTACCTATTTGCTATTATATAAGACTTTTGCCTACTATCATACGAACTATAACTCAAAGAAGAATTACCGGCAACAAATTATGTCATGAGGTTAACAAAGTACAATTTATATTTGTAAGTTAAAGAACTTTATTTTTTATTTTATAATATATTATTTATAAGACAATGTCTAATTTTATGCAGGTGTATATTTCTATCAACTATAAATGCGGTATTGGATAATGATTAAAGTAGGTTTCATACATCAAAAGATTGTTATATATGATTATAGTCTTAATGGATATGTTGACTCCGTGATAGAGATTCATTTTTCTATTACGCATTCTGACGCTGCATTATCTTTAGGCCTATAGGTTTTACGATCTTAGGAGAAATAATAAACTAGACTTGTCGCATTTTGATGTGATTAAGTTAAAAGGTGATGTGCTCAATAGAGGGCCCATAATTGGGATTGTGGAGTTTTTATTTGTATATTTATTGAATTTCTTATATTCCCTAGATTTTGATCTCATAAGTTTTTTAGACAAAAGATGATTATAGAATTATGCACATATGTCTCAAAATAAATAAATATTTTTTTTATATATGAATGCTAAATTTAAGTTAAGTTATATAAATACAACTATAACTTTATTGTAATAAAATATAATAATAGAAGATATCAATTGTTATAAATTACAACATAATAATAAAATGACAAACTTAATAAAAAGTTAACTTAATGAGAAGTTACATTAAATTTAAATTTAAGTTATATAAATACAAGTAACTTAATGATTTATATATTTCGGAACCAAAATATCTATTTTTTATACTTAATATATCTCTCATTAATGTAACCGGAGCTCTACCACATTTCTTCAAAACATACAATAAATAACTTAAAAAATTATTTAAATTATAAAACATAAATAAAAAAGATCATGCGACACAACCATGCACATCTCCCATTCGCGAAGCAAGGTTGAGCCTCTTATTGCATGCGCAGGCGTGCTAATGTCACATACATTCAACGCGCCATTTCCTGCGAAATGATTTTTAAATTTTTTATAATTTGTTTTAATTAATTTAATAATTAATTAAATTATAAGTTATTTATAATAAAATATTTTTAAAATAATATATTTATCAAATTTATTATTATTATTTAAAATTAATTAAATTAATATGCAAACAATTATTTATTCAAACAATTTATTTAATTAAAAATTATTAAATTAAATAATTAAATATATTTTATTAAAAGAAGATTTTTTATAAAAAAAAATTAAAGTAAAAAATTAAAATAAAGGCTATTTCGCACGATTCACGCTACCTTTCCTATGTGAGAAAGACTCGTGTAATGAATTTTTGACTCAAAAAATTTAGAAAATTTCAAATTTATCAAATTTGTGATTTTTTAAAAACTTTTTTCTCCCCTATTCACCTCATTTTTCTCTATAACTCTAACATTAAATGTTATAGTGTTTTTTTGTGTATTTATTATATTTTATAAAAAAAAGCAATTGTGTCTATTTTGTATTGATTTGGTTAATTAAAATTAATCTATTATTTTATGAATAAAAAATATTATCTAAAAATTTAGGCCATTTTTTGAAAAATTCTGTTTTTGTGGTTTCCAACTAGAAGGAAAGTGGCAGGGCATGCAAGCGATGGTCACTCCAGGAAGGTGACTGGTGGGGCTACTAAATGCAAACTTCTTTATCCCCTTGTAGTTCCAAATTTTTATATGTATAGAGGATCCTTTTTCTTTATAAATCAACTCAAAAGCCATCATACACCAGCAACACTTTCATTGGGACTACCATGGGAAAGATAGTTCTTTTTGCTGTTCTCAAAGGATCAATGATTCTTATATGCGCCGGTTGGATCTCCATCTGGATTCTAAAGCCAACAAATATGTGGACAAGAAAATGGCGTGAAGCCGAAGACAGCGCTAGGCCTACTCTGTTTGGGTACTGTGGTAAATACCTGAGATTTTATCTGAATAAGTTTCACTTGGCGCCATAAACCTCCTTTTTCGTATATATTATTACATCTATCTGGTTATTGTTACCTACAGTTAATTCATACCTGAAAAGGTAAGCATACACAATTATGAGTGCAAACAATCTAATGGAGACAATCTTGCAGGTCTTAATTTTGTTGTGAATACATTTCCGGTGATTGCTCTGGCAATCATAGGATTTGTTTTCTTGCATTTGCAACCTAAGGAGCCAAGAACCAGGTAATATAGCTCTGTTGTTAGCTCATACCCAAGGCTGAAAATTCTGACGTTGACAAGATTATTCTGTTTAATCTTGATTACTAGACAAGCAAGGAGCTCAACCACTGCTCTCTCCAAGCCACTTCTTGTGAACTCTGTTCTGGGTATTTTATCAGGCTTTGAGATTCTGGCAATCTCCCTCTTTATCATATTTCTAGCATGGACTTATTACGCTCGCATCTCCAATGATTTCAAGAAGTTGATGCCAGTAAAATCCCTGAAATTAGAGATGTGAGTTATTGTGATTGTATAACATGAAAATAAGATGTTGAAAGGCAATATTCTTTTACCATTATTGATGCTTCAGCTTTATTTCAGATGGCAACTCAAGTACTTAAGAGTGGCAACCCGGTTTGGTTTGCTAGCAGAGGCCTGCCTGGCTTTGCTTTTTCTGCCCATCTTAAGGGGGCTATCCTTGTTTCGGCTTCTTGGCATCGAATTTGAAGCATCAGCCAGATACCATATCTGGCTTGGGACTGCAATGATCTTTTTTGCAACAGTTCATGGTGGAAGCACTCTCCTTGTCTGGGGCACCAGCCACCATATTCAGGATGAGGTATAATTTCCAGTCCATATTGAAAACTCAATTTACATCAAATGTAAATTTCCTTCACTTACTTCTATCTTTCTTTTTCTTCACCAATAGATGTGGAGATGGCAGAAAACAGGCCGTATATACCTTGCCGGTGAAATTGCTCTTATTACAGGGTTGGTTATGTGGATCACATCACTTCCTCAAATAAGGAGGAGAAATTTTGAATTCTTCTACTTTACACACCATCTGTACACAATCTTCCTCATTTTCTTCTTGTTTCACGGTGGTGATCGTCATTTCTATATGGTTTTTGGTGGGATATTTCTCTTTGGCCTTGACAAGCTACTCCGATTTATGCAATCAAGACCAGAAAGTTGCATTCTTGCAGCACGAATATTCCCCAGCAGAGCAATAGAACTTACTTTGCCGAAGGATCCGAGTAAAGTTTCTACCCTTGTAAAGTTACCTTGGTACATAACATTTTTTCATGAAATACAAGTAGTCAATTAAGAGGCTATCTTATCAATTTCAGGCTTGAAGTTTACTCCAACAAGTATAATATTTATGAAGATACCGAGTATTTCCAAATTTCAGTGGCATTCCTTCAGTATAACTTCCAGCTCCCGTGTCAATGACCACACAATGTCTCTTATACTTAAATGTGAAGGAGGGTGGACAGGTTCCCTTTATCAGATGATACATGCAGAGCTAGATTCGAATGCTGATCACTTGAGGTGCATACCTGTAGCAATTGAAGGTCCATATGGACCTGCCACAATGGACTTGCTAAGGTTTGCTAACGTCTATATCATGTTACCTTCCAATTCATTGAAATTATTCCATATACTAATTTCTAAGCCTTGTGCAGATATGATAGTCTCCTTCTGGTTGCTGGTGGAATTGGGATAACCCCATTTCTGAGCATTTTGCAGGAAATTGCTCCTGCACAGAACAACAGTGGATATAAATTTTCCTCCAGAATACAGCTCATATATGTTATAAAGTCATCCCAAGAGATCTGTCTGTTAAACTCGATTTCTTCTCTACTCTTGAACCAATCATCGGAGATATGGCATCTAAAACTAAAAGTTTTCGTGACTCAAGAAAAACAATCTGGTATAACAGTGAGAGAACTGCTAAACGATTTATCTATGGTGAAAACTGTTTGCTTCAGCACACAATCGAGTTACCCAGTACACGGACTAGAAAGTCTACCTAGGATGGCTGCACTGGTTGGAATTTCCACCATTGTGTTCCTAATTTTTCTCATTGTTCTCAACCACATGTTTGTTCCTTCTGAGAAGAAGAAGGGTCTCTCCGAGAATTTGGTTGTTTCCTCTGGAAAGAAAGGCCCGAAGGAAAAAACTCCCTCTTCGGTTGTTGATCTAACTATATTATCTTCTTTCATTATAGCCATAACAAGCACTACCTTGGTGGCGATTATTTTGAGATGGAAAAGGCTGAAGAAAGATATTCCACCTGTTTCCCTACACCAAGCCAAATTTATGGAAACAATGGGTCCTGTTGAGGAACCTGAAATCTATTTTCGAGGAAGGCCTAATTTCCAAGGTACTATATTCTTGTTTTGTTACGGTGTTACCTTTATATTACTATAGAATTATTCTAACAATTGTTGATTAAACAGAAATATTCTCAGAGTTTGAAAATGAAAGGAGTGAATCTGATATTGGAGTTTTGGTTTGCGGACCTGAATCAATGAAAGAGTCAGTAGCATCAACATGCCAGCAGAAGTCACGATGTTCTAGGACAAATGCCAAGCAGAAGAAGAAAACATGCTTCAATTTCCACTCCCTCAACTTCACGCTCTAATCTCACCATCTTTAAGTGATTGTAATAGAAACTACATAAATCAATACTAGCTTGTGTAGTTGCTGTCAAGGCTTTTTCACAGTTACGAATGAATATAGCTAAGGTCTTAGGTTTCAGCATGGAGAACTAAAAGTCTTGGAGAATTTAGAGTCCCTTTCTGCATATATGTTTGAACCCCGTATTGTATTGTACTATACGTATGTATCAGAACTACAGTCAATAGAGATCCGATAGAGGATACATCAATGTCAACTTCTTCTTGCGCATGCGGGGCAGACTTGGCTGCTTTTTAGGACATTTCAGTCTCCACTACAAATGGGTCTGACTCTAGCCTCATTTCTAGCTGGCTGTTGGCCACACATGGTTGGTCCACTGTTCAAACTTCAATCTATCAAATGAAGATCCCAGTTTGCTACTAATTTATCATGAACAAAGAAGCATTAAGACTAATATTGGTTAGGCAAAGCTAGTGTCTTTTTTCTTCTTTCTATCATATTCGGTATTTTTTTTTTGACAATTGCCTCTCGTCTCGGTGTTAAAAGTAAAGTAAGGCTACAAGCTTTCTCAATAATATCATATTTAACTCTTAATTTACTTTTATTATTAGTCATAGTATTTTTAATACGCTTTATTATTAACAAAATATGAACAAATTACTTTTATTTTCTATAATTTTTTTTTAAAGTTTTAAAACTAATACTCAACCCACACATTAATTACCAATCCGTAATTTAATCATTCAATAAGAAGAATTTAAGAATAAAAATTGATATTTATCATTTTATCATTAAAAGTAATCTTTATTGATTAAAAAAGGGAGTTACTTTTTTATTTTTAAATTTAATAACAATAATTAAAACTTTAATGCCTATAATAAGTGTAAAGTAAGGGTGAATTTGGGATTTTTAGAATTAAGCGGGATGAATTTTTTTTTTGAGCTTTTTAATTTTAAAATAAAACCAGATTGAATTATGTATAAGAATGGAACTGATTCGACTCAATCCCCTTTGTGTTTGGTCGAACTTAAATAATTTAGACAAATTTTACATTTTCATTTCTAAATCAAAATACATATATAGCCCATTCTAATTTAAAATATATACTAAACCACTTTTTTAATATTTTAATTATTTAATAAATGAAGGTTTGTAAAAACAAAAAATAAAAAAGTTAAAAACCCTTTTATACTTATTCGAATATGTGTAATTTTATAATTTTATTAAACAGATTCTCACATGGATATTAACAAAATTATGGTTATATAAAAAAAAATTTAAATATTTAAAAATTATTTATTAACCTCAATGCTTAGTGTAATTAGATAAAATTTAGTAAAAATTTCAGTAATTAAATAAAAATTACTCATAAAATTAATAAATAAAGGTCTCTATTAGAGGTCAAATATTGCCACTCTTTTAACAATTCTCAACTTGCCTTATTGAATAATTGCATAATACAAACAAAATAATAATAAAACAATAATCAATGGCATCGTCAGCAAATTTCAATCAAAGTGATGGCAAATAATTCAATAAACATACTCCACGACAATTCACCAAAAAGAAGAAAAAAGAAAAACAAGTATTCACACCGTGTGAGTTATGCTTGAAGCGGCGCCTCCTCTCTAGAATCACCACCGCCGCCGACGTCATCGTCTCTGCCGCCGCTATAATCACCATCAGGGCCGTCACGAGCCAACTCACTTAACAACTCCTTGGGCGTGGCGGCCGCCTCCACGCCAACTAAAACGGCCACCACCTCATTCATGCTCGGCCTCTTTGTAGGATCAGGGTGACAACAAACCAAGCCAAGCTTCAAAATCATCTCCATTTCTTCTACTTCAAACTCCTCCTTAATTCTCTCATCGGAGACGTCGCAAATCCTCCCTTGCCCGTACAATTCCCTCACCCAATCAATAAGCACGGCCTCCTCTTCGTTCTCTTTGGCCATGTCTATCGGCCTTCTCCCGCATGCGACCTCTAGAATCACAACCCCGAAACTGTACACGTCACTCGCTGACGTGGGAGCAGACACCGTCGCCAGCTCGGGCGCCAGGTATCCCAGCGTGCCCACCACTCTCGTCGTGTTGGGTACTTCGCCTTGCTGGTACAACTTCGCAAGCCCGAAATCTCCGAGTCGGCCTCTCATTTCTGAGTCGAGTAAAATGTTGCCGGATTTAATGTCTCTGTGAAGTACAACTTGGTCCCAGCCATGGTGGAGATAGTTCAGTCCTTCTGCCACGTCGGCCAGGATTTGGCGCCGTTGTCTCCAGCCTAGGAGTTTCTTGGGCTTGCCGAAAATCCAGTTGTTGAGGCTGCCATTGGGCATGTAATCGTAAACGAGCATCAATTCGTTGCCTTTTCGGCACCAGCCTCGCATTTGGACCAAGTTCTTGTGCTGCAGCCTGCCCATGCTGGAGATCTCTGCCATGAACTCTTTAAGGCCTTGTTTGGAGTCATGGTTAACGCATTTCACGGCTAATACCGTGTTGTTAGGGAGAGTTGCTTTGTACACTTTCCCAAATCCACCCGAACCCAGAAGTTCGTCTTTGGAGAATCCTTTTGTAGCTTCGCTTAGTTCTTCGTGAGAGAATCGATGAGGCCAAAAGTCCAGCTCCCAGTCTTCGATTTCATCATCCTCTTCTTCCTTTAACTTGTATTTTCGCCAATACCAATAAAATATAGATACACAAATTAACAAAAAAACCAAAACGCAGCCGATAACAATCCCAGTAATAGCTCCAGCTGATAACGAAGACGAATTAGACGTCGGTAAAAAAACTGGGAGATTAGTAGTGTTAATCTCCCTAGCAACCCCAGTGTCGCTCAAACTCCAAGCAAGAACTCTTCGTGCCTCAACCCATGTAGTCTTTGAAGCTGAAAATCCAACATACATCTCACTGGAAACATAATTAGCAATTACCGAATCTTTGAAACTAAGCGTAGGCCTCAGTGGCTTAGACACACCGATAGGTGCGATCGAAACATTGATCTCAAAATTGCTACCATCAAAATCAATCCAAGCATGAATGTTCTGTCCATTCTTCATACTAACCGGCACAAAAGACTCGTTACTCTGAGAGCTATAGTACCCAGCTGCCGCAGTCGTGGCGGATTCAATATTGTTCAGATCAATCCCGATGTGATTATCATCTGGGTCGTTAAATTCTGGGTTTTGGCCAGTATCGAACTCAACGGCCAAGAGTGGAGCGATAGTGGGAACAGTCGAGTTTGTGAAAAGGCCAAAATATTGACTGGCAATAGCGCCGGGAGGAGATGTGAAGTTGGTGAGAACAAAGCAAAGGCCAAAGCCTGGACTTGAAGCGATCTCGGGCAAGACAGAGAAGACAAATGAAGTTGAAAAAGAAGAAATATTTGTTGAATTATTTGCGCCGCTCGATTTCATTCTTAGCTTCGTTGGATAATAAGCCCGCCCGAAAGAGAACTGGTTCGAGTCATTGGTGAGCCGGATGACGAACGAGTCGAGCCGAGCATCGTTGATGAGGAGGAGGTCGGTTCCGTTGGTGATGTTGCCAAAGGAATTGAAAAGAAAGTCCACGGCCAAAGACGGAAAGAAGAAGAAGAATAAGAAGAAGAAAACTGTTGTGTGTTTCATCTGTACGGAATTGGGTTGGCGGAGGAGGAGCCGCTGGCGGCGAAGAGCCGTAGGGGTTCGGTTCGTCGAATGGATGCGAAACTGAAGTTGATTTTGTCAGAGGAATTAGGTGTAGTGATAATATTTGGACAGTGTCATTGACTGTACCGACCGCCGGTCCAAATCCACTGTAATTTATTAATAAATTCTGAGAGTTGGTTCAAAAGAATTTGTATTTTCTGGATTGCTCCCGAGTTTTACTCAAATGATTTCATTTGCGTAAATTATAATTACTAATAAGTCCTTTCTTACCTAATAAAGCTTCTTATTTTGAAATTAAACACATCCTTTAATAAAGTTACAGAGTGAAACTTATTTTGTTAATGTTCGTTGAAACCTTTCAATTTAACCAGGTCTAATACTGGGCGGCTAGGTCAAATGGTCAACTTCAAAAAATCTCCCATCTAAACTTATTTATTTTTTTGACTTCTGATTTTTGAGCACCCCGCTTTTATGCAAGTATTTTCTTCAATAGCGAGCCTAGAGTAGCAGCCTATTACGTTTGTTTTTCAGGCCCCTTTACTTTCTTATTAAAAAAAAAAACCCCCAAATTTAATGAGAATTTAATCTTAATTTTCATATATAAATTATAATTATAAATATAAATATAAATAAAATATTTCCGTGGTAACGTTCAACTGGGGATGTAGCTCAAATGGTAGAGCGCTCGCTTTGCATGCGAGAGGCACGGGATTCGATCCCCCGCATCTCCAATTCTCTCTTTCTTTTCAAAATTTTTATATTTAGTGTAAGCCCAGAGTTCGGCCCAAGGCTGATTTGCTAAGCATTTCAATCAAAACCCAGCCTATTGGGCCTGATCATCTGTCAATTGGGTGGTGGCAAGGGTAGATTGGGGTTGGGATCTCCAATTCTCTCTTTCTTTTTAAAATTTTTATTTTTAGTGTAAGCCCAGAGTTGGGCCTAAGGGCTGAGTTGCTAAGCATTTCAAATGAAATCCAGCCAATTGGGCCTGGACAGAAATTTTTTATATTTACATTAAGCCCGGAGTTGGGCCCAAGGCCTGATTTGCTAAGCATTTTAACCGAATGATCATCTGTCAATGGGGTGGTGGCAAGGGTAGATCGGTGTGGTGGCAATAGGGTAGATTAGGGTTGAGATCACAATCTCCGTCTCCAAATTTAAATAGTGTGAGGATTCACATATCACCGTATATCTTATATATGTAATTTAAATTTAGGTTTAGGGCACTCAAATAGGGATGAGGATATTGTCGTACCTGAATTGTTTTTTTAAAAATATAAATATTTTTTTATTTATATTAATTTAATTTTAAGAAATAATTTTTTATCTTGTACGATAATAATATACTTAAAAAATTATAAACATCATATGAAAATATAAATTACATTAAGTCTTCAACTATTAATTTTAAAAATCAATAATATGAATTAAAATTTAAAAATCACAAAAATTAATTATTATTTTCTAATTTGGTATCTAAATCATCATACTTCAATTATGATCTAAATATCAAGTCTCTATTAAGATTTTTTCTAAATTTATAACACAAAATAAAAGAAAATTTGATTTAGATGAGTGATGGCTAAGAAATACAAAAATGGTAATAAAATCATTTATCTCTTTTGTTTGTTCATCTTTATCTTTTTTTAACAAATTAGTTCACTCCAATTTGAAAGTAAGTGTCTAATATTAAGTATAATTAAAAAATAAAGAAAAAAATAAAAAAAAATTAAATAAGAATAAAAAATTTAAAAATATAATATAAATAAATTTTATACCTCTATATTTAATACGTAGCCAACTTTGATCTGTATAAATAAGTAAATTTTTTATACACTAATTTTTTTATTTTAATTTTAAATCAGGTATTTAAGGCGGGTTTGAAAAAATCAACTTATCTTTAAATTCAACTCGAATTTAATTTGGGTTTGACTTACTGTACCCAAACTTATCTAAAATGCAATTCGAGTTACTTTTCATTTGGAGCGGGTCTCCATAGGGCCCCAACCCTGTGGAGAATTTTACTACCCTTAGGTGGTGATAATATTCACCCTACATTTTATTTAAATACACTCCACTTATGAGTGCACCCTATAAAAAAATTTAAAATATTAAAAAATTTATTCTTAAAATATAAGTATTTGTAATTTTTTTCTTTTTTCTAAGCAAACTTTCATTTATCAAATTTCAAATATAAGAACAAGAATTTCCAAAACAAAATTATTAGCTTTCTTGGAACAGAATTTCTCCAAATGTAAGCTGACTTAGAAGTAAGTGCTAACATAGCTAAGTTATGAGCTGCCACATTTGCTTTTCTAGAAGCAAATCACACTTTAGAAAAAAAATAAAAGAATCGAGATACGTATGAATCTCCCTAAAAACATAACCTATTTCAAAGTGCGGTAATTTTTTAGACAAAATATCATTCACTACTTGTTTCGTATATGATTAAATCATAATTGAATAAAATTTAAATAATGTATTGTAATAAAACCTTGAATCGAATGAAGATTTAAATCATGTAATATTATCAAACATTTAAGAATAACTATTGCTTCAGTAATCAAAATGGAGAACATACCATTATACTTTGCAATTTCGAATAACACCACAGCCTCTAAATGGTCACGAGCCACAAAACTAAAACTAGTAACACCACGATGGGTATCCACTATGACATAAGAATTAATCTTTATGCATTCAATTGGTGGTGACAACTATTTGTGCCTGAATACAGTTTTCATTGAGTAAGCCTTTGCTTGTCTCTTCCGAAAATCCTCCAAAAATTCTCCAACCCAACCACACAAAGGCCCGACATTCATCATCCTTTTTGCAATAGTCCATTGATTTCTCATATACCAAATACACTATAATAAAAATATAGAGGAACTCAAAATCATCATCAATCAAATGATACACATGAAATGAGAAAGTCGACTTGTGTAGGAACAAAGGTTTAAAAGACATCAACTTAAGCAACCAATGATTGTACTAGACCAGAATATTTTCTCCATTGCCTATCCGACATTGAGTTCTTTTAGAAAGAATATCTCTCCCCTATATACATTAAATGAGAAAGTCACACAAAGTTGTTTTGTGAATGCATGTAATATCAAACATAAAACTGCACCAATTATGCACCTTTTTTAGACAATGACATAACCAAAGAGCACGAATTGTGTTTTCAGCACTTCTCCCATATTTAGGGTAAGTCACATCAATTGGAATATGGTGACGCGCCAAATTAGCATTTTTTAGAATCTAATCATTGCTTGCCTTTCAAAGGAAAACTTTAACTTTAGGCGGAACTTTTAACTTCCAACAACGCTTCCACCAATTATTAACTATCGACTTTTCAGAGCTAATAGCCACCCCAATCTCTTGGTAAGCTAGCCAGTACCCATTATTTACTATGTATCTACCCCAACGATCATAATGCAATATAATACCATCCATTTGATTAGTATCATGGTGTGAAAGAGAGATATTAAAAATAGCCTGTTGCTCTTCCAAAGAGAAAGCACAACAAATCACATTAATGTTTGCCTCTCTTGAAGCAGAGATAAGCTCAGAAATAGTGGTATTGTCGGCTAACTTGTATAGGAATAGAGGTTTAAAAGACATCGGTCTAGGCAACCACTGACCATAATACACATGAATATTTTCTCCATTGCCTATCCGCCATCAAGTCCTTTTAGAAAGAATATCTCTCCCCCACATATATGAAATGAGAAAGTCACACAAAGTTATTTTGTGAATGCATGTAATATCAAGTATAAAACTGCACCAATTATGCACCTTTTTCAGAGAAGGATATAATCAAAGAGCATGAATTGTGTTTTCAGCACTTCTTCCACATTTAGGGTAAGTTACATCAATTGAAAACATGGTGATGCACCAGATTAGCATTTGTTGGAATCTAATCATGACTTGCCTTCCAAAGGAAAACTTTAACTTTAGGCGGGACTTTTAACTTCCAACAACGCTTTCACCAATCGCTAACTGCTGACTTTTCAAAGCTACTAGTCACCCCAATCTCTTGGCAAGTTAGCTAGTACCCACTATTTACTATGTATCTATTACAACAATCATATGCCATATAATAATATCCATCTAATTGGTATCATGGCGTGGAAGAGGGATACTGAAAATAGCCTGTTGCTCATCCAAAAAAAAAAAAAGCATAAAGGATCACATTAATATTCCACTCTCTTGAAAAGTAGAGATAAGCTCAGAAATAATGGTATTGTCCGCTAACTTGTGTGAGAACAAAGGTTTAAAAGACATTAGCTTAGGTAATCACTGATTGTAATACACTATAATATTTTCTCTATTGCCTATCTGCCATCAAGTCCATTTAGAAAGAATATCTCTCCCTTAAAGGATACTGCGCCAAAGAAAAAAAGCTCGAGAAGTTGTCATCGTATGCCAAAAACTCATATTTGAAAAGTAGAAGCCCTTCACAATCCTAGCCGTAAGAAAGTCAGGATTCAACATGATACGCCATCCTTATTTAGCAATCATGGCTTGATTAAAGACAAACATATTCTGAAAACCAAGGCCATCGCTCTTCTTCCCCTGGCATAACACATCTCATCAACATCAAAGTAGCTTCCGTTTTAACTCATCTCCACCCCACCAAAAGCGTGCACAAAAGTCTATGAAATTCATTAATTAGGGTTGTTGATAGGCAAAATAAATTTATAGTGTAAGCAAAAATTGCTTGGATGACAGTTTTAATTAATATCTCTCTACTCGCAGTTGAGAAAAACTTCATTTTCTAACCTACAGTTAAGAAAAATATCATCTTTTATTTCGACCATTAATACTTGAGAGATCCAAATAATTTTTATGACAACTCACTCTCTAAACCCCAAACACACTAAAAAGGTTCCTAACTCTGTTATCAGTAATTAACTTGCTAAAACAAATAACTAATTTATATGATTTGTCAAAGTTAATGACTTAACCTGAAGTCTTTTAACGTACAAATCAATTGTATTTTCCATTTTATTTTGTTCTCTAACATATATTTTATATCATTTTTGCTTTTTCATTTATGAAAAATTACCTTCCAACAAAAATTACAATGTAAAAATTAGTGTAAATTTTTTTTTTTATGTTTTAAACTATTTTTTATTGCATACTTGTACTTCTTTTGTTATTAAAATATTATATATATTAATTCATAAAAAGTACATAGTACATACAAATATTAAATTCATGTGATGCAGGTATCCTTTAAATTAATACAAAATAACTTTTGAATTAGTTTTTTCTAATCATTTCATACAAAGTTAAATTTGTAATTTTCAAAAGAGTTATATAATGGGATGTTATTATACAATAAAGGAGAAAAATATCATCCCTATTAAATGCTATCACTTTTAAACTTTAACATCATCAATTTCTCCAACTAAAATGTAGATTCGAATCCTGTTTTAATTTTATTATTTTTATTTAATCTTTTACTAATACGAAGTTAGTAATTGATAAAAAATAAAATAATTATAAAATATAATTTTTACATATATAATTATTGAGATTTTTCATAGAAATTTTTACCCACAAATATATAATAATTACAAAAAATTTTATAATCAAAAGAGAAATAATAATTAAGCACATAAGAATTTATGTGATTCGAAAAATTATTTACGTCAGTGGTGAATTAAAAAATTTTAAAATTTTTTATTACTCATTAATTATCACGAATAACTCAATGACTACAAAGATTATTATAAGGATACCTAATTGATTGAGCTCTCTAAGAGTTTATACCAACACTTTTTTAAACACTCAATAGTTAAACATTCTTTAAATTTTTTATTCTCTCTATTATTTTTACTCTCTTAGTACTTGCCACCATAATGGCATAACAATGGTTTATTTAGGTTTTAAAACGTTTATAGAAATCATATATCGAGTTGGAATATGAGTCAATGTATAAAAGGAGTCCAAAATTGATTTGAAAAAGGCAAAACAGGCTTAAAATAGAAAACTAGTGTTGCGTGTCATGGGCCGACACAGCGAGCCACTAACAAGTTGGAACTGCGACCCCGATGCCTAGAGTTACATCCTTCGCGTGTTTTGAGTTTTTTCTTACTTTTAACTCTCTGTTTCACTTTAAATCTCATATATCCATCAAATTCTCGACTTTCTGTCGTTTTCTCATTAGTCTACGGCTTAAAATCACACCCAAACATGATTTTAAATTATTAATTTCTAATAATAATTAATACAAAACATGCATTGGAAAGATATTTTAAAAATTAGATGAGATTGTTAAGATTATATCAGAAGAGATTTAATTCATAAAATACACAATGACTTGTAAGCTATTATTAATATTAGCCAAATAGCTACAATATTGAATTATCTACCGATACTCATTGCCTTCATTGAAGGGTTTTCGTCTCGACAAAAATCACTATCGACAAACACAAAACAACAGAAAGCATTCAAAATGGCAGTGTCTATTCATTTATCTTACAGTTCTTTATTCTTGTTGTCCGAGACTTTGAAGGATATGATGTTATTTTCCAAACCAACATCGCCATGTACTCTTCTTCCATTGCCATCATCGATCATCCCCTTCTTTTCACCATACAAATGGAATGTGCAACACAACCCAACACAAAACACCGCATCTGCTCTGCTTTGCTTTCTGCTTATATATATATATATATATATATATGTATGTGTCAGTTTCTGCAAATAAAACGACATGATAATAACTCTGGTGAGCAAACAAACTATGGCCACAACAAAAGAAAGCCAGTGGATGATGCTAGCTTCCTCATCTCTAGGTGACCGATCATAGGAGAATCTTTAACCATACTGCATCCTCCACGTGTACCACCATTGCTGCATGCTCTGCCTCCACGTGTTCATGCAAACAATCAAACACATTACTCTCTAGACTCTATCTCTGACTCTTGAGGCCAGCTAGATTTCGCTGCGTGATATCAATACGCCATGTTCTGCGTTCGCTGGACAGAATTTGGGCATTCCAGCAGCAGTAGATAGGGATATGCTTCATGAGATCGAGGGGAAGTTGATGATGACCACGGTTAAGGCAAAATTAGCCCACACGTATATTTTGCATGGCATTGAAATTGTTCCCAGATTCTTTTATTTCAGGCAAAGCCCTCACTAGTAGATCAACCAATGTACGAGGAATTATGTTACATGACAAAATAAACATTACTTTTTTGTTTTTGTTTTTGAAACAAAATAATTAAAAGTAGCCCACCTCAGAATTAATACGAGGTAAACATGATAATTTGCTTGGAGAATGATTTAATGGGTTATCAAATTTAATATTTTTTGGTTTTTGGTTAAGAAATCGTTGTCACAAATGGAATTCATTAGTTGGCTCACACACGCAAACATTAAAAAAAATGTTGAATTAGTGCAACTAGAAAGTGAAACCCTTCGCAAATGTCACGAAGTGGCTTCTTTTTCACTTTGTTCCTTTTACATGGAAATGGGTCGGCATTGATGGTGAAAAGACTGCTAATAATAATAGAATCATTTTCTATCCCAAAAATAATATAGTCATTTTTGATAAGCCAATTATTATTCTTTTTTTGCTTAAAGTAAACGGGGATTAGCCGCTCAAATTTCGACCAATGGCTTAGTGCCGACTCAACAGAATCCTTTTTACTTCTTCAATAAGTGTACTAATTCGGGACGGCACTTTTTCTTTTGAAGAAAATGAAAAGACTAATTTCACCTGTCTTTCTTCTAATTGATGCAAGTTCATGAATTTGGGCAAAAATCTTACTAAATGTTGCTTCTTTTTTTCATATATTCACTCTCTTTGCATTTGACAAGCAATTAACGATTAAATTTGGTGACACATTGCTCTCCAGGAATTCAATTATAGATTTTATTTGATGGAATATAAATTACGATTTGCTTTCTACTTTCTACTTTGGAATAATAAGAGTTCTAATATGGGCATATACTACTAACACAGCAAAAATGGACACATTTTGAATCATATAACATGAATATGGCCAGACCTAACTTTAACTTTTAGAGCTCTAATATTAAAATTTGCTAGAGAATCATTACCATATCAGTGCCAGGGATTTTGTGTCCCTGATGAAATAATGTCCCCTTCTTTTTTTTTTTTTTAAAAAAAATTTTATCTTTCAAAATTCTCATATTCTTCTTTGCAAATTCTATTTTAAAACCCCCCAATAAAAAGAAACGAAAGAAGACGCACATTTTAAACGTTGTCATGTTCCCATTTGAAGATTACAATTTACAGTTGTGATTAACATTTAAAATACATATAAAAGTAATATGAGAATATCGGTGATAATCACTTCTGAGGTTGGTATAAATTATATTTTAATAATAATTTTATTTTAATTATATTGTCACTTTTTTTATTTAATTAAAAAGATAAAAATATCTTACATTTTAAATTTTTTTAATTATTTATGTGATAAAATTTTTAAAAATATTTTCATTTTTTACATTAAGTAGAGGGGGTTATAGTATAATTAAAATCAAAACCGTCATAAAATTATAATATGTGTCACCCACGGGGGTGGCAGTGTTAAAATCCCTAAAAATATATATGCCAGTGTGATTATGGCCCCCACCTCAAAGGAACACTAAGCCCCACTTCATTGGCCAATCTGGGGTCCACAGGCGCCTTCTCCTTTCAAGAAAGAAAAAGAATATCCGAATATTGAAAAGGAAACCCGAATAGTTTTCAGTTTCCGATTTCCAACAGGTGTTTTTTTTTTTTTGGGTTAAATTTTAACTAACCACCCTACAAATCTGCGTGTGGGTCCCGCACTGACGTCTATCCCCTCTCTTCTCACTATAAATAGTCCGCAATTTCCCCTCCCCACGGTTTCAAGCCTCAACCAAACAACTATTCTTGAACGCCCTCTTTCCTCTTCACTCACAAATCGAATCGACTCTCAAATCGAAACACACAGCAACCTTACCCGAGACCGAATCGAAGAAGACGACATGGTTGAAGATACCGAAGTGAAGAGCAAGAGCTGCTCAGAGACACTGAAGTTTTTGTGCAGTTATGGCGGAAAGATTCTTCCTCGTTCAACTGACGGCACTCTCCGTTACGTCGGCGGCCTCACCAGAGTCCTGGCTGTAGACCGTTCGATATCCTTTACCGAGCTCATGGTGACACTTGGAGAGTTCTGCGGTTACTCCGTCACGTTGAGGTGTCAGTTGCCTAACGGTGATTTGGAAACCCTAATCTCGATCAAGTCCGATGAGGAGTTGTCTAATCTCCTTGAAGAGTACGATCGCGCCGCCTCCGGTTCGAAGGTCAGAGCGATTTTATCCCCTCCAGCGTCGCTCAAGAAAGTATCGCCTCCTGTGAGTGTGGATCTTCCTGCCGCAGCAGCAGCAGCAGCCAAACTGCCTTTCAGAGCCGTCGATCGTCGCTCTGGTTCGCGTCCTTCTTTCCCGCCACCGATTAGACGTCCCGTCGCAGCTGCAGCCAAGCGTTCGTTTCCAGCGGTCGATCGTGTTTCCTGTCCGCGTACTGCACCGCGGCCGTATGGATATCTCGTCTCCGGCGGAGTCTGTGACTATCCCTACCACGTGCAAGCAAACGCAAACCCAAACCCTAGGTCCTTGTACTGTGGTCCCCGCAAGAATTACTGGTATTGATCGAGTCATTGAGCCGAAGAGACACTAATTTTTAGAGAGAGCGTCTTAGTAGCAATGAACAAACACAATACGATAGATAGTTACAATCGTTAATAGAGAAAACAAGAAAACATTTATAGAGAAAATCGACTGGCTTGGTATGTAATCGAATTTGTAGAATTGTAAATCTGAGATGAATTTTTTTTTAAAATTCAATACGATGTAATATGCATTTGTGCCTCAATTTATGCGTTTAGTTTCTTAGTTCGAGTTCTGCGTTTATGGCACAAATGTCGACGTTAGGGGTCCGTTTGACTGAAGGCCTAATACGGACAGAAGTCTGTTGTGTTTTTCCGTTGGCTCCACATCGTCGTTATGGAATAACTCCAAAAGGTCTTGCTGTGTCAAACCAGAGATTCCGGTTTTTACGACACGTACAGGTTTCAGTTTAGTTGAGTCGCCAACACGTTTGATGACTATGAGAACTGCAAGTATTCGGTGGTTGGGTCAAAACTCCAAAAGGTTATTAAATTTCCTTTTCTGATTTTTCAGGTTAATAAAAGTATAAAACAGAGTAGGAGAGGGAGAAGCGTGGCTGTTGATTTTGGTGACTGGACGCGTTAAGGAATTGCGGGGAGAAATACATATGGTTTGAATGTTTGAAGTTTCTTGATAGGAAGAACGAGCCAAACTTGGCCTGAAAGTGACGGCTAATATAATGCTTGAGGAATAAATTTTGAATAAAAAAAAAATCCTAAACCCATCTGTAAAACGAGGAGAAATGGAAGAAGGAATCTTGCATTTATATAAACAAATACAAATTCTTTTTTACACAAACTCATTGATATAAATTAATATAACATGAATAGTTATTTACTATTTCAACTTTGATGGAAACATAGAACTTCTATATCACCTAGTTGAAAAAGGACAAGAGCGTAAAGTGGACGGAGAATCTGGACATTCGCCGATTCGTATCATGGCCGTTTACTGTTTCTTTTGTTCTATGTCAGTGTATGAGAATGGACAAAGTCCAATGAAATTCCCTGTGGCTATCCAGAGGAAAGGTGGTTCCAAAGTAATCAGTCTAGTATTCCAGACTCTTCAACTATGAACAGTTAAGGCAAAATATTCAAAAGCACGACTTTGTCTACTCTTTCCGTTTCTGTTTACATCTTGAGAGGGAAGAAAAAGTTCATTTAATGTTTTTTCCTTTCAACAATCAGAATATAATACATGGTTATATGCATTGCCGCTCATTTTAAATAAAATCTGCAAGGAATGGACCAACTAAAGCATGTAACGAGGCATGAAATATAATAGCTTCATGGGAAAACTTCATGCCAGTTATATTAGCATGGGCCTCTGTCTTAAGGTATGTAAATCTGTTGCTCTATGATTCAAGGTATGCGAATTTGTTGTTCTATGACGGCCTCTTGTCTTGAGTGGGATTTACGGCAGTTCGCTTTTTGCCTTGAGCAGGACTTATAGTAGTTCGGCTTTTATGAGGTTTGATAACAACTCCTTCATGAATCAAGAACACTAAAAATTAGACTCATAAAAATAGATTTATGAAGTAGGGGATTCTTATAAAAGCAACCGCAAAATACACTCTCTTTAGATTTTTTTATAAATATCTTTAAAAGATATCCAGTTATACTATCTCATACTGAACTTACTTTGAGAATAGAGAAACTTAGAAGATAGAAAGTATATTTAATAGAGACTTATTTTATTCCGTACACTTTTGTTGTTCTATAAATGAAACTCAGTCCTCTATATGTAGAGGAGAGAGGATGTTATAACGGGACACTTGGCACTACACAAAGGCAAGATAATAATGACATGTAAGCCTTACAAAAGTTGAAAGATGCTAAAGCAAAAATAATAATTAAAGCAAAAATAATAATTAAATCAAAAGGATACATTTTATTTAGACATACTCATATGAAAAAATTCTTTAAAGATATCAAGTTTTACTCATGGGTCAAAAGTTAAAGCTAATTGAGGATCAGTCACTGTCGTCACTGTCTCAGCCATGTGAAAAGTATCGGTCCTGTCTGGCATGAATAACAAATGATCCTAGTTTTGGCTGAGTAAGAATTAGATCTCCAACTATCAGAAGCATGTGATTGATGTCTTGCTGAATTTGAGTGTCTGTTGGTGAAGACTGAGCATTCTTAAATAAAGACAATTTTAGGTTTAGTTGTGTAGGGTCATTTTCTTCTTGTGACAGAATTGGTTGGGGTAATCATTAGGACGTCCATATGTTGCAATGTGTGGGAGTGTCTGATGATGTCTAGAGTAGTATACTTTTCTGGTGAATGCGACATTTGCATATTCCCTTCTGTGATGATATATAAAAACAGCAGCTTGGATTCTTTTTTTAAAATCTATAGGGATTTCTTCCCATTGTGCTTAGTCTTTAGAAGATATCCAGATCGATGGTGGGGTGATTTGATTCTTTTTCAGCAAGGGTTCTCTTTAGAGTTCTTACTTCATCATTATTGTCTTCATGCCAAAATTTTAACGAGTGAGCAAAGACAAAGAAATGTTCAATAGTAAGGTAGTATTATATCGACGTTTTTGACATAATCATACCTTTTATTTGGAAGAAGAGGATAACCTTTAAAATTTTTCGAAAAACTGAGAAATAGGATTGTTGACTCAGTATGTGAGCAAATTTGTGATACCACCATGAAAGGGAATAGAACTATTGTAAGAATTTTACTACTAGATGGTTAACATTCGGTTAGGCGCAGAGCCACTCTCTTACCCTGAGAAAGGGAAATTCAAAAGCAATGGTGTATAGGTTTAGTAGATACCAAAGCATATGTAATGCAAGTGTAGACTATATTTTGAGTAGGTAAAGGTTGAATAAGTTAAAGATAAGATATTTTGGATGAAAATTTAATCCACCAAGAACATTTAAACCTTTTTCTAAGACTGCTTCTTCTACATAGATTTTGATAAGTCTAGGAGCATCTGAGTATAGTGTTCTGGTTTGGATAAGTTCTTGGAACTCAGGAGAAATTAGTTCAACAAAAGGGTTAATGATAACAATATTTATTTTGAAAATAGTGAAGAATGATAGGTTAACAATAGGGGTTACTTGGTGTTTAGATGGTGATTTTAAATTGTGGGACAATAATATTTATAGGGTTCCTGGAGAGAAAATCTACCAAAACATTTTATGTTCCTTTAAGGTGCTTAACCTCGAAGGAGTAGCTCAAAAATCATCTTTGCCATCGTAGCAACTGCTAACCTATACTTCTTTACCTCTCAGGACTTATAAAGTACCAAATAATCTTGAATGACTTAAAGTTGAACATCCAAAGATTGCATGAGGAAATTCTCTGTCTAATCCAACACCAACGTCCTTTGCTGAACAAGAAAAGCAGATTAAACACCTTATGACGCAACTTGCAAGCTTTGAAAAAGATTTTACAAAACCATGGTGACCACCTAGACACATTGCCTAAAAGTCTCATAGCTTTTACCAATCTTTTTCTCCTCACGAACCAACTCAATTTTGGGTGATAGTTCTAGCCTTATCTCTGAGTAGAAAAGGAAAGACAAGCCCCATAAAGCCAAAGGCAAAGAACCAGCTCAAACTTCTAGCCAAGCTCCTTTAGCCTCAGAGGTTAAACTTGAAGCACCTTTACCCAAACTATAGTTTTCTCCTCTACCACCTAAATCCCAATTCATGGCCGTACCACAACTCAATGGCATGGATAACATGTCATTATCTTTCATTAGTACATCGACCAAAACCGTTCCTTCTGAAATGGAAAGCAATACTAAAGCTATCTAACATTCCTTTGAATAAATCCTTCCTTAATTCATGAATAAGACCTTGAATCCTAACCCCTAAACCTCTCAGACCATACCAAAAATAATAAATGAATCAGATGAAGAAACGTCTCCCTTCAAGCAGCCTAAAACTCTTAGACCATCAAAGCCTGATACATTAGAAAACGTCATTGGTTTACACTCGATGATATCCCATCATCTAAATGGGTTAATCAAATTCTTGAATTTCAGCCTGATGTACTACTGAGCATTAGAAGCTAAATGTCACTGTTACTGACATAATCCAAAGAGCAATAGCCAAATTTCAGGGGATACTTAAATATTGGTATCACTACCTGGTTAATTACAGACAAATGATTATCCAGTAGTTCGCAACAGTGGAACAATTCATTGGCTACATCTTTTTTGAATTTATTGGTGAAGAACCCCCTTACTGATAAAGTCAGAGATGAATTTTTCAAACTTAAGTATTGCTCTTTTAAAAGAAAAGACTTGAAACTCCATTACGTAAAGGCCGTGGCAAGATATTATGTCTTTGGCATTAATGATCCAAATTTAAAACAGGCTTATCTGAATTTTGTTCCAAACCCTCTTGACAAGAAACCCTTAGAATTATTTAAGCCAAAAGCCATAATCTTACTAATGCATCACTTGGAATGGTCCAATAGTCTATTTTATTTGCCTTGGATAAATTGTGCTTAAGACACAAATTCTTCACATAATATAGCAAGACAAAAAAACAAGTTCAAAAGGCTTGTGCCAGACTTAATCTTCTTATAAAATGCCCAAAAAACTCTTCATGCTCCTGCTTAACTAAAAAGAATAGCCACTATAAAAAATTCAAAAGGCCCAAAAAGCGATTTTTCAAAAGAAAATCTAATTTTAGCATAAAATCTAACAGATGTTTCATTTGTAAGTGCAAAGGTCATTTTGCGAAAGATTGTCCCAATAAATCCAAAACAAAGAAAGTCTTTTCACAAATCACAACAATCTCCCCCTTAAATCCAAAGGATCATGACCTTGAGTCTCTGTTCTTTGAACAAAGTTTCCAAGATGATGAAACCATTTTCACCATTTTTTCATCCGAGTCTTCAAATGATGAAACATACTCAAATTCCCTTTACATGGAACCCATCAAAGTACCTTAAATTACCTCTCTTAAAGTCCATGTCCCTATAGTTGAACTCAAAATCTTTCTAACTAAGTTTGATAATCCAATTCGAGTTTCTGATTTATTTGATATAGGTGCTGTAATGTCTATGATGAATACAGTAATTCTACCTCAAGAGTTTTGGAAGCTACACAATCAAGTTTTCGGAGAAGTAAATGATCAACTGTTCACAGTCTCCCTAACCAGCAAAACTGTGGACCTTGAACTTTTTTCAAGACTTCGTGTCTTACATAAACTTCTTGGATCAAAACTCTCAAGAAAGGATATCATAATTAAATTTGATCTTATTTAGAAGTTTTTAGACAAAAAAGTTCAAACACGGCCCAATGGTCTAAAATTCAAAGAATATTTTCTTCCATGGTAAAAAATTCTAAACTTTTTTTACCATGAATATCTTTGGCCCAGTTTTTGAACAACTAAAAGCTCAGTTGCTACAGAAAGTCATTCGAAATTTCTCCAAAAGTGTCCAAACTCGCTTTGGTCCAACTCGAAATTTTTCATTATTCATCTATTCAAAAAGAATGTTAATGTAAACCCTAACAAGGCCAATCACCCAAGAATGAACCCAGATCATCTGAAACTAGCCTCTAGTGAGATGACTCAATTGTTACACAAAAAACTTATTGAGTCCACATCTTTCCAATAGGCTTGCCAAACTTTTTATGTTAACAAGAGAAGTGAGCAACTTAGAGAAAATCCCAGGCTGGTGATAAACTACCACCACGAATGCTTTCTTACAAGATGACAAATTTCCACTACCAAACAAATAAGCCATTTTCTCTTAATTACCCAAGCCAAATTATTTTCAAATTTGACTTTAAGTCTAGATTTTGGCAACTCGATATTAATCTACAAGAAAGATACAAGATAGCTTTTTGCACTCCATCTCATCATTACCAATGGATAGTTATGCCTTTCGGATTAAAGATAGCCCCGTCATTATTCCAAAAAGTCATGATAAAAATCTTTGAACCTATACAAAAAATGCTTTGATTTACATCGATAATATTTTGTTGTTTTTTGATATGCAGATTCCCATTACAAGCTACTTTTACAATTCAATGCTTTACTCCAGCAATACAACATCATGATATCCCCCACAAAATGCCAAGTGGGCAATACTGAGATTGATTTCTTGGGAATGCACATTAAGGATGGTGCTCATGTCATACAACTACACATTGCCAACGAGCTTCATACATTTCCTGACTTACAACTCACAAAAATAAAACTACAACAATTTCTTGGCATCATAAACTACATGGTTGATTTCATCCCGGACTTAGCTCATGTGACCAAACAATTTTACTTGATGTTTAGAAAGAATCACCCACCATGGTCCATAAAACTTACAAAATCTATCCAAACATTGAAAAAGCTTGCCACTACACTGCCCCCATTACAAATTCCTTTTAAGGGAAAAAGAATCATTCAGACGGACGCCAATAATTTTTACTGGGGTACTATTCTACTTGAAAAAAAAATAGAAAAAGAAAATTTTATGATTACAAGAGCAGATCATTTTCTGATTCAGAATTGCATTACCACAGCATATTCGAAGAAATACTAGCAATCAAAAAGTTATAAAAAATTTAGAATTTCATCTCATTGGCCATCGCTTTTTAATTGAACTTGACATGTCATCTTTTCCCAGAATGTTAGAATTCAAATAGAAAAATATTCCCAACCAACAGTTGCTACGATGACAAAGATGGTTTTCGAACTACTCCTTCGAGGTTAAACACCTTAAAGGAACAGAAAATGTTTTAACAGATTTTCTCTCTAGGATCCTTATAAATACTATTGTCCCACAATCCAAAATCACCATCCAACACCAAGTAGCCCATACTGCTAACATATCCTTCTTTACCATTTCCATCCAAACACCAAGTAACCCCTATTACTAACCTATCATTCTTTACCATTTCCAAAATGAATACTGTTATCATTAACCCTCCTATTGAACCAATTCCTCATGAGTTCCTAGAACTTATTCGAACTAGAATACTACACTTAGATGCTCTTAGACTCATCAGAATCTATGCAGAAGAAGTGGCCTTAGAAAAAGGCTCAAATGTTCTTGGTTGATTAAATTTTCATCTAGAATACCCATTATTTTACTTATGCAGCCTTTACCCACTCAAAACATAGTCTACATCTGCATTCATATGCTTTGGTATCTATTAGACCTATACACCATTGCTTTTTAATTTCCCCTTCTTATGATAAAAGAGTGGCGTCGCGTCTAACTAGATATTAACCATCTAGCATCAATATTCTTACAATGGTTCTATCCTCTTTCATGGTGGTATCACAAATTTGCTCACATATTGAGTCAACAATCCCATTTCTCAATTCCTAAAAAAAAAAGGGTTATCCTCCTCTTTCAAAGAAAGAGTATAATTATGTTAGCAACGTCAATATAGTACTACCACACTATTGAAGATTACTTTATCTTTCCTCACTTATTAAAATTTTAGGCTGAGGACTATAAAGATGAAGTAAGAACTCTAGAAAGAACCTCTCCTGAAAAGAACCAAATCATCCCACCATCAATCTGGATATCTTTTAAAAACTAAGCACCATAGGAAGAAATTCCTATAGATTTTTAAAGAAGAATCTAAGCCGTTGTTTCTGTATATCATCACAAAAGAGGACATGCAAATGTCGCATACACCAAAGAAGTAGACTACTCCAGACATCACCATACACTCCCACACATTGCATCATATGGACTTCGTGATGATTACCCCCAACCAATTCTGCCACAAGAAGAAAATAACCCTACACAACCAAACCTCCAATTGTCTTTATTTCAATATGCTCAATCTCCACTGACAGACACTCAAATTAAACAAGACATCAATGACATGCTTCTAACAACTGGAGATCCAATCCTCACTCAACCAAAATCAAGACCATCTGTTATTCATGCCAGATAGGACCGATACTTTTACATAGCTATGACAGTGAATGGTCCTCAATCAGCCTTTAACTTTTGACCCACAAGTAAAACTTAATATCTCTGAAGAATCTTTTCACATGGGTCTCTCTAAATAAAGTGTGTCCTTTTACTTTAATTATTATGTTTGCTTTTGTTTTATCCTTTCAACTTTTGTAAAGTATACGTGCCATTATTAGCTTGCCTTTGTGTAGTGTCAAGTATCACGTTCTAACATCCCCTCCTCTATATATAGAGGGCTAAGTTTCATTTGTAGAACAACGAAGGTGCATGAAATAAAATAAGTCTTTATTAAATATGCTCTCCATCTTCTAAGTTTCTCTATTCTCAAAGTAAGTTCAATATGAGATAGTATAACTAGATATCTTTTAAAGATTTTTATAGAAAATCTAAAGAAAGTATGCTTTGTAGTTGTCTTTATAAAGATTATTTGCATCAAAAATCTGTTTTTATGAGTCTAATTTTTAGTGTTCTTGATCCGAAGAGGTTGTTACCAGAACTTATAAAAGGCAAATCGCCGTAAGTCCCGCTCAAGCAAGAGGCCGTCATAGGACAACAGGTTTGCATACCTTAAGGCTGGTCTTGACCCTCTACATGCTCCTATGCACAGTTCAACTAAGGTATTCTAAGAAACATCATAGAGAAGAAAGGACTCATGAAAGCATCTTCAAGCAGTTTCCTGTTCAAACTCCTCACCCTCAGATTCATCCCCATGGTCAGCATCATCGTCATTTGCATCATTATCAAAGTCTTTTTTATCGTTATCCACATTGATTTTCCCAATCACAATGAGGTTGCTATTAGTTTTTCTGATTTCATTACACTGCAAAATTGATCATATTAATAATGTTAACAAAAAAAATTGTAAAAGAATGAGAAGGAAAAGAATCAATGGCATACCCATATAACAGCATCATATAGTAACCACAGAAAAGGAGAAAGTGTTTGTTAGTGTTCCTAATATGCCAAATTTCAATTGTCATTTAGTACATATGTGATCAACTTTGATACTCAGCAAGTAAATTTATGAACAACCAAAAACTGAGTACGAAACCACCTCAGCATGGAGGACATATGTGTAATCATCGATAGTTATCTCCTCTATTTAGGACTTGGGACTTAGTTTTTGAAGGAAAACAGCCCACAAGGTGCTAAACCCCCTGCATGAAAATGCCTGAATGAACTGAAAACTGTGTCTTGATTCACTGTTTTGACACAACATTCAAACTCCAATACTAAAACTCAAAATCTCTGATAATTTTGTTCTTAGTTCCAATCACTCCTCCCAGCCAAGTACTATTTTTTGCACTTTATTTCTGATTGCATTTGAAAGTACAAAATGATTTCACATTTAATCTATCATCGCCACAGTGATTTTACCCATAACGTCTTATACATTAATCTTGATTGAGGTGCTAAATATTTCTTTATACGTAGGAGCATTCATATCATTATTCAGTTTCAATAATCAACTAAAGCAGAGACGATATTTATTGCATACCCACGCTTCTAGCCTTTTGTAATCGTAATGATCACTCATGAAATCAAATGTCTAGTTTACAGAAACAATACGGGACATTTATATCTTTTATTCGCAATTCCCTACCATCAACTCAAGACAGAGACAAACATTTCCGGGATTGTCGATTACTTATTTAATGAAGTAGCAAACTCGTATAAACAAGAGATTCAGCAAAGGCCTCACAAACTATATTGTCACTGAAAAACTAATGATATTAATACCAATATATCTAATAAACTTACAGTGGCATCATTTTAACCCAAAATATTAATACCATATATCAATATGATATTAATATGAACACTTAAACGTGCCAGAAGAACGAAGACTTCATCCCACTCTCTGATTACTGTGCCAGCACAGAAAAACGACATCGTATATGGACATTAAATATTACTGCTACTTATGGCATTGAATATACGCTACAGAAGATTCTCAACAAGCATCATCAAATATTTAGCAATCGTATTAAGTAATTAAACCCTAGAGCTATACGAAACACGGCAAATATGTATGATCAAAAGCCACAGTGAAAGTGAGAGACAAATGCAAATACGTATCTTTTCTTCGAATTCGGACTCTTCCATGGTGAGCAGGAACTCTTGGCTGTGAGGTTGAGGCCACTGGGATGGCAGCAAAAACGACGTCGGAATCGTCCTTGTTGGTGACTGATACTGCCTCATAAACGCCGGAAACTGCAACATTTCTTTCCCCCTCACCTCGCCTGCTGCTCGCTTACAGCTCCTCACTAAATCAGTCGTTACGTTTTGTCAAGCCCGTGGATTTGATTGGACAGTTTGAAAACGCCGCTCTGCTACCGTCGCGGCATGATAATTTAATCCAAATCCAAATCCAAATCCAAATCCAAATCAATAGGGGCTTTTGAGTAATTTCATGTTGAAAGAAAGGGGGCGTTTTGCGTGTTTCGTATTAATTTGACCTGAATTTAAAGAACCTCGTACGGCTTTAAAATAATATCAATTCTTTTCTTTTCTTTTTAATTGTTAATAAAAAAATTGTTTTCTAATTGTTAATAATAAAAGAATTGATACCCGTGGATATCATTGCTATAGGTAAAACGAATTAATAACCATTATTTAGAATTAGTTATTGGATGTAGCTCAATTAATTGTGAATATGTACAAATACTCTTTTTTTTATGTATGTTTTAAAAATTAATTGAGTTTAAAAATTTAAATGAGTTAAGAATTAATGTTTTCGTCTAAATTATTTAAAAAAAACCCAAATTAAATTAAGTAAAGTTGTATAACAAACTTGCTTTGCTAGTTGATTTAATAGTTAGTAAAGTTAAGAGGTAAGAAAGACACATGCAATCTCAAGTATGAGAACTAAATCAACCGCCTAAATAAAAAGGTACTATTGCCTAATTATATTACATACACAATTGTCTCCTAATTTCGCTCAGTTGACCAAACAAATAAGTAAATAACTATTTTTCATCATCGAAAATGTCTATATTAAAGAAAACAAGGGAACTTGTCTATGATTGTTCTCTATAAAGTTAAAAAAAAATCATATTATAAATTAAAATGTGCTGAATTTGATTTATGTAAGATTGTTTTTTTGAAATTTAATTAATTTATAGCAAATATTAAACTTCCATATTAAATTAAGGAAGGTTATTGACGGTACACGATTCGTTTTTAAGTAACCGTTTTGAAGAAGCAAAAAGGAAGAGGCTGCTTCCGAAAATGAGGTTATCCCATAACACAAGCCAAACCAAACCGACCGAATTTTCCTTCCTGGCAGCTCTACAGTTTTCTATAATTTGCTCAATTTCAACCCACTTCCCTCGTGTTCTTTTTAGCTGCTGTACACGTTTCCCTCAATGGTTTCACCCTCGCGCTTCATCTCTCTCCTCCAAAATCCTACAACAACGACGCCACTGTCTCCAACTTTATTACAACTAAAAAAAAATACCCACTTGAGTTTTATTGGTAAGTAACTATGAGGTTGTACGTGTATGTGTTGCAAGCAAAAGACTTGCTTGCAAAAGATTCGTATGTGAAAGTTCAGGTTGGCAGGCACAAGTCCAAGACTAGGATTTTAAGAAACAACACCAACCCTGTCTGGAATGAAGAATTTGTCTTCAGGATTCATCATGTTGATGATGGGGAGGTGGTGGTTGTGTCTGTCTTTCAACATGACGATGATTCTGGGCTTTTTAGTAGCTCCGAGGACTTGATAGGTCGGGTTCGGGTTTCCGGTTTCGTCGGCTGCCGCCAACTTGGTTTTCTCTTGAAACGCCCAAGACTGGCAAGTTTACTAATAAAGATTGCGGTTAGTGTCTCTGTCTCCGTCTCTACTTCTATTATATCATTATGTTAGTCGCATCGAATATTCTAATGTTTTCAGTTGTAATTAGGAAGTGCAAATGAAACTTCCGAAACTTCCAGCTATAATTTGTATTTTCTTTGATGTTTGTGAAAAATTTGAAGAGTTTGTTTCCTAATATGATAACATGAAACAGTTCATTGTGATTAAAAAAAAAAAAGAAATTACTATGAATGATGAAGAAAATCTATGGTTCACTTGCCTGCAATTGAATAGTTGTTATATTGTCACTTGCATTGGAAAATAAACTGATAGAGGCTCATTCTGTGGAAGTGGCATTTAAACATCCTGGAGTAAAGAGTGATTTCCTTCTTGTTCTGACGGATTTGAAAAGAAATTGCTCATAGGTTAGAAATAGGGTAATCTAAATTCAAATTAAGGTTAAGGATTCTCCTTTCTTCATATGAATTTGGTTCGTATAATGCAAGAATGCAAAATATGTGAATGATTTTATCTGGTGAGCCATGCAATTAGATGATTCTACTGATTGTATTCACTATTCAGAGCAGGGAATAGATGGGATGTGATCAATGACTTCAAATTTTTGAAGTTCTGTTTTTTGTTACATGACCGATTTGTGATTGAGTTTCCATGCTTGATTTGATAATTTGGTTCAGATTTTGGTGGGTCAACTTATTTGTGCTGCTTACCAGGGACCATTTTGGTTTGCTTGTCTATTATTGGAATTTGTAGAAGCAGTTGTTTGAATTTGTGCTTGCTTGTCTAATTATCAATTTAGGTACTATCTTTGTCCTTTACAAGATCTCCAGCCAATGCGTGCAGGCAAAATTCTTCTTACTATATCTCTGCATGGCAAGGGGCACGATGATTCTGCCAATCACCTCCTTTATCCGCATTCAAATGTCAGTCCTGAGTTGTCCAAAGAATTTGAGGGTCCCCGTGTGTTATCTCAAGAGGTATTCTCCTTGAAAGCTCCATGCTTAAAGTTAACAGATGGGAAACACTTAATGCGGGCTATTGCAAGCCGTATAGATAAGATTATTAATAAGAAAGACGAGGGCTCAAGAAATGGAGATTCTTTGGAGTCGTCCAGTACTCCATCTGATTATGAGGATTGTGTGGAGGAGCATCCCTCTAATCATAGCTTTGAAGAAGCTATTGAAATGATGCAGTCAAGAGGCAATGAACAAGAAATGCCTGAAAACCTCTAGGGAGGCATTCTTCTTGATCAAGTATATGTGGTGTCTCCATATGATCTTAATGCATTTCTTTTTGCACCAGATTCACAATTCAGGAGAGACCTGGCGGAACTTCAGGGAAGGACAGATGTCCAAGAGGGGCATTGGGATTGGAAATCAGGAGACATGTCCAGTTTTACACGAGTTTTTTCCTACACAAGAGCTGCAACAAAGTTTGTTAAGGCTGTAAAAGCCACAGAGCAACAGACCTATATTAGAGCTAATGGACAGGAATTTGTAATCTTGGTAACTGTAAGTACACCAGAAGTTCCATATGGAAATACATTTAATGTAGAGTTGTTGTACAAAATATTGCCTGGACCAGAGCTATCTTTAGGAGAGGACTCTTCCCGTCTCATTATATCTTGGGGCATTAACTTCCACCAAAATACAATGATGAAAGGTATGATTGAAGGAGGAGTTAAGCAGGGGCTCAGGGAGAGTTTTGACCAGTTTGCCAATATATTAGCTCAGAATCTTAAGACTTTAGATTCTAAGGACTTATTAGACAAAGATCAAGTGCTGGCAACTTTGCAAACAGAGCACCAATCAGATTGGGAATTGGCATCCGAGTATTTTTGGAATTTCACTGTAGTTTCTGCCTGCTTTATGGTTTTGTATGTCCTAGTGCACATTCTACTCTGTGAACCCAGAAAAAATCAAGGTTTGGAATTCTATGGACTTGATTTGCCAGACCATTTTGGAGAGTTTGTCTCGTGCTATTTTAGTGATCCAATTGGAGTGTGTTTATAACATGGTTGAACACTTTGTACATGCTAGGTTGCAGAAAGGTAAAATACTGTTGTACCTCAGATTTATGTTTTTGCTAAACTGAAATTTTAACACCCCACCATTGATGTCAAATTTTGCAACTGTCCCAGGATTCACTTATATTACCCATCTATTTCAACAGGAAGTGACCACGGAGTTAAAGCCCAAGTAGATGGATGGGTTCTTACTGTAGCTTTAATTGAAGGGGTCAATTAAGCATCTTTGGAATCAACAGGGTTACCAGATCCCTATGTGGTTTTGACCTGTAATGGTAAGACAAGAACTAGCTCGGTGAAGCTTCAAACTTGTGATCCTCAATGGAATGGTAAGTCCTTTATTTGGTTATTTAACCATATGTTTTCCCTGTACAATCTATGAACCAATTTGAAGATTTTGTGCAGAAATACTCGAGTTTGATGTTATGGACGGGCCACCATCAGTTTTGGATGTGGAAGCTTTTGATTTTGATGGTCCATTTGACCGGGCCACCTCACTTGGGCACGCCGAGATCAATTTTTTAAAACACACATCTGTGGAGATGGCAGATATGTGGGTCATTCTTGAGGGGAAGCTTGCTCAGTTTTCTCAGTCGAAGTTGCACTTGATAATCTTTTTGGACAATAACAAAGGAGTTGAAACAATCAAGGATTATTTAACAAAGATGGAAAAAGAAGTTGGAAAGAAGGTAAACACTCAGTCCCATTATATTCACGTTTACTTCCAATATCATGTCAAGGAGTCTTGCCTCTTTTTTGTGTAAACATCAAACTTATTTATCTGGAAAGGTGATCTCTATAAGCGTCTTGATAATTTCTGGTAAATGTCTAGATTCTACCATTGAATAACTAGTATTTTCTGCTTATTCTTTTCATACAGAATTGTTTATCTAACTTCCATATTGGATGCTTTACAGTTAAATCTACGGTCACCTCACAGGAATTCAGCTTTCCAGAAACTGTTTGCATTGCCACCAGAAGAATTTCTAATCAATGACTTCACATGTGTCCTGAAAAGAAAATTGCCTTTACAGGTGCTACTTATGGTTGCTTGATAAGTTCATATAACTTTATTTTGATGTCAAAGGAAAAAAAGAATGTTGGGCGGTGAAAAAACTGGATTTAATTTAGTGGTTTGTTCTCGATTCTTAATCATAACTAGTTGCAATGGCCACAGCTACCTCTTCATTTTCATCAGATCTTTTATTTCTTTTTTCTTTTTTGATGCAGGGTCGACTGTTTTTATCTGCGAGGATTATTGGGTTTTATGCAAATTTATTTGGACATAAAACCAAAATTTTCTTTCTCTGGGAGGAATATTGATGACATCCAAGTACTTCCCCCCACACTGGCATCTGTAGGTAGCCCTACACTGGTCATAATTCTGCGCAAAGGATGTGGTCTTGATGCAAGGCATGGTGCAAAGCTCCAAGATGAAGAAGGCAGGCTTAGATTCTATTTTCAGTCTTTTGTTTCATTCAATGAAGCCAGCAGGTATTGAAGTGATAAAATGCTTCAGTTCATCCGTCTCAAACTAGAAGATGGCTTACAGAACATATTATATTTATTTGTGAACATTGACGGGTCTCTATGCTGCAAAACAGGACAATTATGGCCTTGTGGAGAACAGGAATGTCAACCCCTGATCAAAAAGAACAGATTCCAGAAGAGCAGCAGGATCAAGTTGAAATGTCTATGCTGGAAGATGCTGGATCAATTCCTAACTATGAAGATGCTGAATCAATTCCCAACTCTGAAGATGCTAAAATGTCGAGGGTTTACACTGCTGAACCTCCTATTAATGTAGGCCGTCACTCGACTTCCGCACCTAATTGTTCATAACACAGCACAGAATTATGCACTTGTGCTCATCATTATTGTTAATGATGTGCCAGATAAAATCGCTAATGGAAATGTTCGATGGAGGAAAGTTGGAGCACAAAATTATGGAAAAATCTGGTTGTCTTAATTACATAACTACTCCATGGGAGCCAGTTAAGCCAGGTGTTTCTGAAAGGCATCTCTGTTACAGATTCAACCGCCATGTTTCAATCTTTGGAGGGGAAGTAACCTGCACACAACGGAAGTCTCCCTTAGCAAATGAAGGCTGGATTGTCAATGAAGTCGTGTCCTTACACGACGTCCCATTTGATGACCGCTTCCGCCTATGTATAATTGAGTACTTCTGATATCGAATTTGATCCTCCATTGTTCCTTAATGGTTCTTGTTTCCAGTTTTGCATTTTGATCCATGTTGTCTTGTGAAATCCAGGTCCACTTTAGGTACGAGATTGAGAAATCTACCCTAGCTCGTAATGCATGCAAGTGTGCTGTTTACATTGGGATAACATGGCTGAAAAGCACTGAATTCCAGCAGCGAATTACTAGAAATATCACTGAGAAGTTTACACATCGCCTGAAGGAAATAATCCGGCTGGTTGAGCAAGAGATTCTGTTATCAACTTCTCAACTGGATGCTTCTAGTTGACAAATACTCCATCCACCTTTATATTCTCTACTTTTCTGGTATGGAAAACTGCTGCTGCATAGTTCTTGCACATGTAATATGTTCAAGATTTTCCCCCTTTTTTTTCTCCCTTAAATTGTAATTCATCTCAGTAACTGTCAATTGGGATTTACTCATTCCAGTACAGAAATGACTTGGAAGACTTATCCATGCCATGTTGTTGAAACACAAAGACTTGGTTGAATGATGCCCACATTTATTGGTGCGGTTAGTGTAACGTAAAACCGGTAATCCAAAGATACCAGTGATCTGATCCAATAAATTGATTATGATTTTCCCCTACTAAAGTAAATACCCTTTTGAGCAAATTGTTGCCATGTATGCAATAACTTCCTTTCCTTTCCTGCTACATTTATCTCAATTTGAAGAATAAGTTTGCGTATTCATGTACTGCACATCTTGGCAAGGTTGCTTGTCACTGAGATAAGATATTCGCGAAACTAAATTGAGCAGAATGAAAGAAAGAGTGTCAGCATCGATCACTTAAATGAGGCCGCCACTCCTTTTTGCAACCTTCTAGTCCTAGAGGAGATATATATATATATATATATATATAATTTGGACCCACTAATGTAACTATCAAGATATTGTTGTTAAGAATATGATTAAGGTACTAATTATCCATTAATAATTTTTTCAATGACTAGATTACGATAAAATCAACGGTAGAGATTGGATTTGACGAAATATTTAAAGTCATCCCGTGGCGTTATCCTCGATGTAACCTCCAGTCTCTCGGTAAACGCTTAACTACCTTCAGATCAAAGCAAAGCCAACTCAACGAACAAACAAACAATTGATTTCATAATACTTCAAAAACGAACTTCTCCTTGTCTCTCTTTCTCGGACACATCACAGAATCCTACATGGATCCGAACCCGACGTCCTTCCCCGTCCTATCCTACGTCATGGCCCGCCTTCCCACTTTCGGACGAAACACCATTGAGTCCGAGTACGACATCGAACAACCCGATCCCTCCTCATCTTCTGGTCAAGCCCAGACCCAGAAACAACAAACTAACCCGGTGATCGTCGATCAAATGCCCCATTTGTCCAACCCGAAACTCATCTCTTCGATGAGAAAAGCCATCCACGACGTTTACCAGACCCGAACCGTGCTCCAAACCATCGGCCCCCGCCCCGACCACGAGACCGTCGACAACGCCAAGGCTAAGCTCGCCGAAATCGAAGCCAACCTCGCGAAATCCCTCGAGGACATCGTGCTGTCCCCCCGCCCCGCTGACGTGGACCGGTTCCAGTGGCGGGCCCACCTGGCGGATAAGGAGCAGGAGCGCCGGGAGAAGGCGGAGAAGGAGAAGAACGTGTACAAATCGATATTGCAGTTGGAGGAGATGCACGAGGCTTACGAGGGGATGCTGAAGGAGGCGGAGCAGCGGTTGGTGAAGATTTATGGGAATGAGGAGAATGGAGAAGAGGAGAACGCAGTGACGCCGGTGAGTGAGAAAGTGAATGAGGAGGTTGTTGGGTTGCTTCAAGAAGCTTCTGGAAAGTGCTTGGAGAGAATTGATTTGTCTTCACGGCATTTGCGGTTCTTGCCGGAGGCTTTTGGGAGGATTGCTGGATTGAAAGTCATGAATTTGGCAAGCAATCAGCTTCAGGTTTATTTTTTAAAAGCTTTTTCTTATATTTCTCTTTCTACATTACATATGATTTAGTCCTAGGTTTTTGTGTACGATCTAAAATTGTTTATTTTGTTTAATTTTTGTTTTTGGTTAAAAATTAATATTCGATTCTAGGATTTTTTTTTATATTTCACATTTGTGATTGTAATTTGCATTTTATTATAGTTGGAAACATCTCTAATCTCTGCTTCAGTAATGTTTATGAGTTATTGGTAATTTGCGTCTAATTTTCATGTTCTTTGAGTAATCATGCTGGCTTTGTCCTGTACTCAGATCTTTTCTTTTTTTCTTTTTTTTTATCTCTTTGTTGAATGGATTTCTTTGTTTTGAGCCTCATTTTTTTAGAGAGTTGATACTTATATAGGTACACAACACATACATTTTGACACCCAAAGCTAGAAATTTGGTGAACTGTTCAATAGTTGATAATCATTTTCTGAATTTCCCAGCTCTGATCTTCTAATTGAAACTGAAACTCAACTTGTTATATACAATAAAGCTGTCATGTATTTTGGTTTCTTATCTTTTTTGCTTATATCTGAGAACCTGTGTGAGGGAAACAGGTCATTCCTGATTCAATAGCTGGATTAGTGAATTTGGAGGAACTTACTCTGGCTTCGAATCTATTAGAGTCATTGCCAGACTCAATTGGTTTGTTGCAGAACTTGAAAATCCTGTGCGTCTCAGGAAACAAACTAACTGCTTTACCTGACTCCATCTGTCAGTGCAGGTATTTTTGTTATACATCTTAAGTTTTATGTAACTCTGTTAAGGTATTTCGTTTCAGAATTTTTAGTTCTATGTTCTAAATGATTTAGGTCTTTGGTGGAGCTGGATGCGAGCTTCAACCGCCTAACATATTTGCCAACTAATATTGGATATGAATTAGTGAATCTTCAGAGGCTTTTGGTCTCTTTGAACAAGATTCGGTCCCTTCCCGCTTCAATTGGTGAATTGAGGTCCTTGCGCCATTTTGATATTCACTTCAATGAGCTCCATGGCATTCCACTTACATTTGGGAAATTGACGAATCTTGAGGTCCTAAATCTTAGCAGTAATTTCACCGACCTGAAGGAACTTCCGGAAACATTTGGCGATTTGGTAAACCTCAAAGAACTTGATTTCAGTAACAACCAGATACATGCTCTTCCTGATACATTTGGCCGGCTTGACAATTTGGTCAAGCTGAACTTGGATGAAAATCCTCTTGTTATTCCTCCTGTGGAGATTGTCGAGGAGGGGGTTGAAGCTGTCAAAACATTTATGGCCAAGAGGTGGCTTGACATACTTGTGGAGGCAGAACAGAAATCCATGCTCGAAGTAAATGAACAAACACAGGCTGGGTGGTTGACTCGCAGTACTTCCTGGTTGAAATCTTATGCTTCATCAGTTACTGAAAATGTTTCAGAAATTTTAGGAGCTACATCTCCTAAGGACCCTTACCTTAATCAGCAGCTTTAGCTTCATGTTCGACAGATATCTTGACCATCCATAGTCATGTTCATCACATGTGCACTTGATAAAGATGGAAGAGATGGTTTTTTTTGTCGTCTATGTACTTGCTCGTAAACCTCTCACGGTATCAATTTGAGCAGCTCGGAGACATAAATCCCTAACAAAATTTGTTATTATTTCAAACTAAGTCCAGAAAATATAACTTTCTGCAGAACATTACATTGGTCGAGGTACGTAGTAAATTATTGATTCTATGTTTCCATTGCAATGAAACTCTTTTTAACTGTAAATTATAAGTAAACTTTCTACTGCTGGTTGCGCATATTTCGATTTTGGTAACTCTTGGGATATTCTTGGAATTTGGAGCTTAAGATAAGTCATCACTTGGGATGCAATTTCTCATTTTGATGTTGTTGATGTTGATGATATTTGGTCATTTGGGTGATGTTAAGTGGGATAAGCACTTTTCTACTGGAGCAACATGCTGGCTCATGATTGAGGCTTTTAGAATAGTGCCTTTACACTTGACCGTTGTTAGCCTCCACGTTGAATGTTAAAGAACAACAAAGGTGAGGCAATGCGATGTCATGGACACAGCCATTATATAAAGGTCCACTTTTAAAATGACCTGTTAATCTACTACAAATTATTTGTCTGTTGAAAGATGCTACGAAAGAGAGAAAGGAAGCATTGGCTGCTTCGATTTTTCACTTACAATGGAATTTACCCTTTACGGCAGAAGCAGGTAACAATACTTGGGTAATGATAATCTTATGCATAGGCCTTTCCTTTTCGGTTTCATTATCTTGGTGCCGTTAATAAGCTGAAGTTTGCTTGTTGTCCCTATTATGGGTCGGACACTTGTCATTAATAAAAAAAATTAATTTTTTAGATAACGTTGTTTACTCATTTATTTATATTCAAAATTTAACTAATTTTTTTTTTATTATTGACTCAAAAGACTAATTTGTTAAGTAGTGCTCTCTACTTGTCTATTTAGTCATATATATTCAAAATTTACCAAATTTCTTTATTGTTATTGATCCAAAAAATTAATCTGTTAGATAATGTTGTCTACCTACTCATATATACTAAAAATTCGTCTAATTTCTATTCAAAGTGGGGTGTGACATTTTCTCTTACCTAATTACGCGACATCTTTGTCATGATTTGACCCAAACTAATCCGTATTGCCCATCCTTTGGGAATATGGAAGACTCACTACTCACGTGACAATTTCTATTGAAACTTAAAACATAAAATTTTCAAAACTCACTTAACTTGAATTGTCCATTTCTTCAGAACTGTGGGACCTATATTCTCATATACACCAATGCCCTACCGTTAAAAATATTTTATTAAAATTAATAAATTCAAAGGCGATAAAGTCATTTTACCCTCCAAACCTTATTTTAAACAATCTTAAAAATATTTGGCTGGCGAAGCCACATCAGGCCGCTGCAACAGCGACCAAATCAAGCTATTGTACGCAGCTAGCCATTGGCTTAGACCAACAATAGTGGCCTATTGGCCCAAGCTGCTGCAACAGCAACCAGATCAAGCTGCTACAGTAGCCAATGGCCTCAGGTATAGCCTGTCGGCCTGAGGCCTTTTTTTAGTTATTATTATTATTATTTAATTGTTTAATTTTAATCTTTAATTCAATTATGTTTTAATTGTTTTTTTTAATTTTTTTATTATTGTTATTTTTAATTATTGTTTTTTTAATTTTATTTAAAAAATTTATTTTTTATTAAAAGTTTTTATCAAGATAAAATTTTAAAATCAGTATTGGAAGGATAATTTAGTCATTTGATGCACATTGACAGAGGATATGTTAATTTTAATAGAATATTCTTAACAACGGGGAATCCGTTACAAAAGTTTGGGTATTAATGTTATTTTTTTAAACTCGTAAATTTTTTTATAATTAAGCCTTACCTCAAATGTATTTTTGATAATAATCTTTTATTAACTAAATAATATCTCTTTAAAAAGAGACCTAATATACGTGAACCATATAAAGTCTCACTTTTTGTGGTTGGCGTATAATATCCCATAATTAGATATTACAGGACTTTCAAAATAAATGAATTGATAGTCTTTTAATAAAGGAACATACTGAAAAATAAAATAATTTTTTTATAATTTAAAAAATTATCCTTGATTTTATCTATTTAATTTTTTAAAATTAAATGTTTAATTTATGTTTAGATAAGATATTATCTCTAAAATTAATTAATTTTTAATTATTTAATTTTATTTAAATATAACATATGTATTTTAAAAACTATTTTCTAGACACAAATAATTTATATAATAACACAATCATTTTTATTGTTTACTGTAATAACTAAAAAGGTAATATTGAAAATCTATGGATTTATAATTTTAAACTTCAATAAATTTTGGATAATTGATTAAATTTTTTAATTAATCAATCTAATTTATTAATTACAGTGTTATTCCACTAAAAATGTAGAATTGTACTCTTGAAACTGCATATATAAGTTACTCAAAAAACTTAAAACTGTTTATTGATTTAATTATTATATGTAATTCAACCCTCCATAAATAGTTTATAATTAGAGTTAGATCAATTACCGTTTTACCCCACTAATTACTTTGTTATCTTTAAGTGTCATTAATTCACCAATGAATAATTATTTTGTAAACTTGTTACAAATAGAGTTCTCTATACATTCAGTTCTAAAATTAATATTTAAGAAAACCTTTTTTCTAACTTTCGTTAAAAAATAATTGATTCCGTATTTTGTAAATCATATTCTCAGCTGCTTATTTCACTGTGCCACTAAAATATAAATTTTTAACTTATTTTTTAGACAAACCATAACGATTATCTCAAATGACATAGTGAGACAAACAAGAGTTTATAATCACTTAGAATTGGGATTGATCATCATCAGTTGACGTTATTTGAATTATTAATTAACAACGAGTATTTTATATAAGAATTCAAACTACGTCTAATGATATCATATGTAATTATATTGTATAAAGTGTCTCATCATAATGTTACTACATTAGTGATTCAAATAAAATCACCACATTTTTAATGTTTATGGACTGCACTAGTAATATTTAATTAAAGATCTCAAACTTTAGTTAATTTATTATTGACTTTTTTCTATTTATTATCTATAACATTAATTCTCTTATATATAAAATAATTATATACTAAAATTATGGTCACATAAATAAATAAGAAATTTTTTGATATTTACATCATAATATTTAAACACTTTTTAAATATAAAATTATAATTTTATTTATTTAATAAAAATAATATAAGTATATACTTTTAAAACGCTATCTATAACACCAAATTTTATTTTATATGAGACGCGAGACTTAACATGAATGGCAATAATCTTTATTTAATCTCTCAATTCTCCTAAAGAATGGTTAAGGGAGCAACATTGCAAAACGGCTCTATCACTTTGTAACTAACTGGTAATAACAGAAAGAAGGTCAGCTGATACCAAATAATAATTATGTGATATGGTGGGCATTTGATCATACGCACGCCATAGGATTTAGGTGGGTACTGGTAGATTCATGAGCAAGTAAAGACAGTTCCCAATTGCCAATAATCTTGTGGTAACTAAAATCTTTAAAACCAGTTAGGACTTTGGCTATGGATAATGGAGCAGTTTGGACTTTGAACTTTGAACTTCCTACATGGGCAGATACATAATACCCGCCGCATCTCCATCAGCTCGTATATTGCCAAATAAATTCCAAGTGGTTAAGTAAATTCTGCTTGTAATTATTAGTCACGATTAACAGCGAAAGGTAATGATTAAGGTTACTGTTGAAATTTTAAATTTCTCCTAATTCTAAGTTGCAAAATTTGGAGCGCCCTTCAACTTCTGAGCTCTTTGGACAAGCTTTTTTTTTTCACCGGATTCAACGCGTACGCTTGGCTTGGTCAAAAGTAAAATGCTAAATATCAATGGAATTATGTACGAGAATTGAAACGATTTCACAGATTGTGTAAAATAACTTTTAAAAAGCACTTCGTGGGTCCTCTATATTAATTAAGAACTTCCTAAGCTTTAAAATTTTAATTAAATTTTACTTAAGTTTTAAATTTTTTTTAATATATGTTTGTAAAATGTTACGGTGATCAAATTTTATTTTTTATTATTAATTTTTTAATAATTATCAATCGCATATTAATAAAATGTTAGATAAGAGTTGAACTTAGGAGAGCATTCAAATCTCTATTTTGTTAGATATATTATGCAGTACCTAATATAAATTATAAACGGCTCATATCTTTATCATCCATTAATTTTTATTATTTAAAGATAATACTCATTAAATATAAAACAATTCAATCATATTCATAAATATAAGGTGGGATCTTTGATAGAGAAACGCATATAAATAGAAAGAGATTATTTGAAGGTAAATAGAGGAGATTGACCAGAGTTTTTCCTATTGCTTTTCTTTAAATTGGTGCCTATTCAAGGGAACACACAAGAGAAGTGATTTTTCTACGATCCGCTTGCTTAAATAGTTTGATTCAGTTTGATCTAGGGGCAAGCTAGCTTCCGTTAGGCCATCCAATAAGAAAGTACTACGAAAAATATAAAACACTTGATCAAATCTCTAAATTGTCCAATTTTATTCAAGTTACATATATACTATTAATAGAGATTGACAAAATTTAAAAAAGCTTAACTACATTTTTAAATTGTGAAGAATTCAATAATAAAAGGTATGTCTTTAATTCATTTAATTTTGCATTGATCTAAGCGTTCTTAATTGTTATTAAATATGTTTAAATCACCTTACAAAATTCTAACATATTTTCCATGTTTTGCGTTTAAGAGATTTAGAGAATCTGATACAATATTTCTTTTGGACGTTGGTCAATGGATCAAAGTAGTTTTAGACTTGCCATTTCCCAAATTCCAAGTTCCAGTATATAAACCTACAAGCTAACCGGCCAAACTCTCACCACCATTGTCACTATTAAAAGTTCTACCAGAGAGAAACACCCAGAAAGTGAAATGGTTCTTGAAGAATTTGAATCTAATCTTGAGTTTCCTCTAATTCTAAACTCTGAAAAGGGTTTCGGATGTGGTGAAAGGCAATTGGCCCTGGCCGAGAAATTGTTCTGTGACAAAGCAGAGACTATTATGGAGTTGAAGAAGCAAGTACTGCATGATCAATTTAAAAATTTTTTATGTATATTTTAATTTAATAATAAAATAGTATAAAAAAAATATCTCAATTGCGAATTTTTTCACGGATGTTTTTTTGTTAACACCAACAAATCTTTCATGTTATATCTTCCATCAATAAATTATTCATGTAGGTGAATTGATAAAATGTAAAAATTTAAATTTTGTGCTATTATTTTTTCTCTTTAAAAAAAATTTAGCCAAAAAAAATCACTAATAAATAATACGTAAAAGTGATCATAAAATCTTATTTTATAGTACAAAAATCTTTATGTATCTAAACTTTTAATCCTAATAAGATTAAGATAAATAATATCTTTATATTATTTTAATTTAGATAATTAAAAAGATAAATATAATATATAATATTATATTTAATTAAATAATTTAGATAATTTATAACTATTTAATTTAATTAAATAATCTAATTATTTATTTAATTTTATAACTATTATGGATTAGGCAAGTAATTGATTGAGTCTAATAAGTTTAATCAAATTAAACATGAGTCAATAAAATTAATTAATTAGTTTTAATAAGTTTAATCAAATTAAGCTTGCATCAATTAATATTTTTGATCTAACGATTAATTCAATAGTCTATATCAGTATTTATAGAGCCAGCATGAGAACCTGATTGATCTACAAAATTAAACTTAAATAAATCAAATAATTTGATTAAACTCTTTAATCAATATTATTTTATTTATTAACTTTATATTACTCCACTAAAAATATAAAATTGAACTCTTAATTTTGCAGATAAATTATAAAACAGAAAACTGTCTTCGTCTATTTAATAATTGTTTCATATAGATCAATTCTCCACAAGTGTTCATAATTAGAACTAGGTCAAGTGTCCGTTAATTTCTCTAATTACATCTTTATCATTGATTTACATTGATCCTCTTTTGAACATTTAATTTATGAAATTCATGAATTTATTATTATTTTTAACTCTTAAAGGAAATTGGGTGCTCATTATGCTCAAGACTAGAATCAATTTTTAGAAAATAACTTATCTAACTTCTTTTCAGAAAGAGTGAATTTTATATATGTGAGAAATGTTTTCAATTATCTATTTTTTTACATTTATAAAATACTTAGTAATTGACTTAAAATCTTTTACAATCATTCTCTTGTAAATTAATAAATATAACCCAATAAATAGGAGTTCATTAATCACTCAGGATTAAGATTAATCCATATATGATTATATTGTGATAAAATAAATTCTCTTTACTAACAGAAATTAACAAATAATTAATTTTATTGTTGTCTAGTCCTATATAATTAACATTATACAAAATGCTTTTATTTTCTATGTCAACACATAGAATGATCCGGATAAAATGATCATTGTATATAATATATAAATGGACCGCACTTATAGTCTTTTAAAATGAAATTTTTGTCTTCATTCAGACTAAGGACAAGTTTAAATTATTATACTTAAATTTAATCCTTTCGTATATAACTATTATATATTAAGTTTAAGGTTATATATAATAATCAAAGAATTTCATGATATTTGAATATAAAAAAATCATAATTATAAATATAATATTAAATAAATAATTTCTATTAATTATTTTTAACAATATCTAAATACAAATAGTTATGCTTTTAGGACATACTTCCAACAAATACGACTGGCAAAGCCCTAGTTTTGATTTCTGTGTTACAGTAGAACTTCCAAATGATATCGGTCATGTTTGAAGGGCATCTTTGTGAGCTAAGTTATTCCATGGCTACTTCATTTGCTGGAATTACTGGGATCTGCTTCATGGTAACTACTTCTTCTTATTTGCATGAATTAACCACCATTCATTAGTTACTCTCATTTGTTACCCATCCAGCTATAGTTTTTTCTTTTGGGATCTTCATTTGTCATTTGATATACTCATTTGTCCTTTGAATTTATATCTTGCATGCTGAGGATGCCCTATGTTTATCAGTAATACATCGCTGAAATGCGGCAATCTCGCATTTGTGGCACGTTTCATAATAATGCAATATTGAAACACGAACTCAGCAAATAAACGTAGCAGTGCTAGACCTTTGTTGTTCTGTCAATATATAAGCAAATGTTTGTTTGGAGTATATACTGTTCCATCAATTAGGCATAAACAAAAACATCAACACCTTAGATGGAGAGTTCAACTGTTTGTACAACGAGTTGCATAATCAATATATTGAAATTTGCGATTGTTTGTCCTTTACATACTCTTTATACAAAAAAAATTTCAAAGCAGGAATTAAAGGGAAAATTGGAAACATCCACTTTTGGTAATTCTTTTTTATATAGATGTATTAGACAGCAATATAAATTCTATCACGTAGGACACATAAATTACTATTTTTGATAATTTATTTGATTAATGATAAAAGAAAAGTCCATTAAAAACATATTTGTAATTTTTTTAAATTCATGGGATTCCCTATTACTATAAAAAGGGATCTATAGAAGCTAAATCCAAGTAAATTCATTGACAAGAAATCTCTCTCGTAGAAATTTTTAATTTCTCCAAAACTGTCCAGCCTTTCTCTCTACAAATTTTCCTTGAGAACATAGATCAACGAAGCCCAATGATCGTCCATACCCCATCAATGTAAGCACTTGTAACCTTTACGACTTGTACTGTAATCCAAGAATACATGCTTGTTAGTATGAAATTTTAGTTTATTTAAGTAATTTGGTTAAGATAAGGGAAGCAATTACACCCAAAGACCTTAAGAAATAAATAATTTAGTTTTTGGTCAATAATTTTTCAAAGGGTGATTTATTATTCAAAATTGTAGTATGGAATCTGTTTATCGTATAGAAAGCTGAGTTAAAAGTATCCTTTTAAAAGAAAAGGGCATTGTAACCTGTGCAAGAAAAGTCAATCTTGTTTCAATTAAATATATGTACTTTTTATTTATGACACTATTTTGATTAGGAGTATGTAGGCAAAAATGCTTACAATAGATACCCTATTGATTTAAAAAATTAGTAAGAGATCTAAATTCTTCTCCCTAGTTAGATTGTAGAGTTTTAATATTTCTATCAAATTATTTTTTAATAAGAGCTTTATAGTTTTTGAATATTTCAAAGGCTTCTGATCTTATTTTAGGATCCAACCAATTATATCTTATGTAATTGTTTACAAAACTGAGATAATATTTATAGTCATCTTTAATTTCAATAGAGAAGGGACCTCACACATTTGTGTGAATGAGTTCTAAAGAGTTTATAGTTTTTATACCAATACGAGCATAATAAAATCTATGTAACTTTCTCATCCGGCAAGAATCACAAAATTCAAGTTTGAAACTTTTATTATTTTAAAAGATGAGATTACAAAAACCAAATACAATCTTAAGAACATAAGAATTTGGATGTCCAAGTTTTTTATTCCATAAATTGTAGTCAGATATAGCTTAAGCTTCAGGAGTTAGCACAAAGGTATTACAAGATACTGAATTTAAAATTCTTGAACCATAAGACTTTGAAAATGAACCAGCTGCACAACACCAATCCTTATTTATCTAACAAAGCGCATTTGAACAATATAAAGACAATATAGAAGTAGGATGAATATTTAATAGTGACTCAGCAACAAATGGACTCGCGATGGCCTACACCAAAACATCATTTTGTTAGAATTATTTTGTTCATAATACAAAAAGGATTAGTTGGATTTAAACTTCATTCACCGTGGAGTTGGGAGGAGTATGAAATATAGTTTAAATTTCATTGTAGTAAAAAAAATATGATACAAAATGTATTCGTTTTCTATCTTTTAGGGGGTCTTCTTCTTCTTCTAACATCATAAAAGAAGAAGAAGAAGAATTATTCTGCTCATGATACATAAAGAATTAGTTGGAAGAAGAAGAAGAAAACATCTGTTCATGATACAAAAATGATTAGTTAGAAGAAGAAGAAAACATCATAAAAGAAGAAGAAGAAGAAAATTTCGGTTACCTTCTTCTTCTGGTTAGTTGAACAATTTAATTATAGAAGAGATAAAAGAAGAAGAAGAAGAAATTTCAATTAGCTTTTTCTTCTTGTTAGTTCAACAATTTAATTATAAAACAGAAAATGTATTGATGTTGGCAATTTAATTATATCAAGTTTTCTCCTAAATGTGACAAAACTTGGACAGGTTTCTCTAAGGAGGAACTGCAAGGTCTTAAGAGGTTTCCTAAATCAGGGGTACCTACCTTCAACTTTTATGGTCCGGTGAGTTTCAATTCAAAAACTCGGGATTTGAATTGGCGTAAAATCCCTTCATGCTTGAATTAAAATGCTCGACCTTTTATTTTTTTTTTTTTCGGGGGGGGGGGGGGGGGGGGGAGGGGGGTGACAATGAGAAGCATTACACATAACTAATGCCTTGTGTCACGGGCTGGGCGCTTGCTATTGACCCAAAAGACTAGCCTGTTAGGTAATGCTGCATACCCACCCTTATATACCCAAGACCCACCCAATTTCTATTCGATGTAGGACGTGACATTCTCCCCCACCCAATTATGTGATGCCCTCGTCACGGTATGGTCCAAACTCAAGGACCAACCTGACCCGTATTGCCCATCCCCTCGAGGATAGGGGACCCACTACCTACGTGGTAATCTCTATTGGAGCTTAAGACACAGGATTTTTAGGGCCCATTTGGCCCGTATTGCCCATCTCCTAGCGATATAGGGGACCCATATCTCATATGACAATCTCTATTGGAGTGATTTTAGGGGCCCACATACGAATGAGAATTTGGGTCTGCTCTGATACCACTTTTTACAGACTGAGTGCTTGTCATTGACCAAAAAGACTAGCCTATTAGGTAATACTTTATACCCACCCTTATATACCTAAAATTCACCAAATTTTTATTTGATATGAGATGTAACACTTGTTCTGCTTTGCTCATAGAAAGCTTATCGGGCACTCAAAAATTGGCCGGGATTTGTTCTCGAGCCATAATGGTAACTTCTTTGGCCGGGATTTGTTCTCGAGCCATAATGGTAACTTCTTCAACTTGGACCTTATTGCTGCTCTAAAAGTCTGCTACTCCATTCCATTCATATTAACAGATATAATCTGAAACTTGCACATGCGTTTGGCATATGCTTCTCGTTGGCCATTAATTATCTATTGACTGTATTTATGCTCCCTTTTCTCTTCTAGTATGCCATCTTATAAACCCAGCACCTACTCTTATCTTCTTGACAAATGACAGTTGTTACAATTTTCAGTGTTTGTTACGGATTAAACCTTTATCTATTAATACCAAAAGCTAGAAGAAAGAAAAAGTACCTATAAAATTTATAATAATTCACCACTTTGTTATAAGATGTACAAAAGTATTCTCACGCCTGATGTAAGAAATCCAAACTAAAAAAAAAATCAAGATTAGAAAGTCAAATTTAAAAAGTTCAAGATTAGAAAAGTCAAGTTAGGAATTTATATATTAATTAGATTTTATGCTCATTTTATTTAGATCAAAATCTTATCCTAAATTGAATTGAATTAACTTTTTTTTCTTTTTTAGTAGGATTAGTATTAAATTTTTTAAATAAAAATAGGCTTGTTATGTTTAGTTTTCACACATTCAAGTTGTGTTAATAATATTTCAAATTTACTTCTCAATTGAAAATTATTTTACTTTTTTGCTTCAACGCCTCTCTTTTTATACACACACTGCCCTCCCATTGTTTTATTTATTTATTTTTTTTACAGCGAAAAAAACAAATTAGCGAATATTCTTCGTATTGTAGTATAATTATCCTTTGAAATAAAACAGTTCTCCTCGATCTGCGTGCTATATTTACATCAAGACGATAATTAGACTTTCCATATCTAACAAAGTTGTCTACGTCTCCAGTTCAACACATTTATCACGTTCTTTTAACATGATAATTCCCCATGCATTGTATTTTTGCGGGTCATGCACACTGCAATGTTTTCCCTTTGAAAAGTTTAATCTATGGCACTGGCATTGATAAAAAAGTCAAAAAAATATAAGTAAAAAAAGGACAGCAATTATCACCAACATTTTGGTCTCTCTTTTCCTTATAAAACCAAAAGAGTCATTTTCTGCCGCCTCACTAGCAGTTTGGGGTCCTGTAACTTCTTGAAATTTTCTTCTTCTATGTTCTATCTCGTCATTTGGCACGACAGTAATAAGTTGTTGGGTAAATTTATTTTAAATATTATTTAATTATATATTACAATATATATTATTAAATATTTGTAGAATAAAAATTATTAATAAGTAAAAAATATAAATAGATAATACGAAATTTGACATTCAAAATAAAAAGACACATTAAAGAGTATTATTTTAAAATTAAATAATTTCTTTTTATATAAATAATAATAAATTTATTTAATTTTAAAATTTAATCATATACTCTCAACTACTCTTTTCAATAAACATAATCATCTGAAAATATAATTCTAAAAGAATTCTAAGTTTGGAACTTTCAAACACATATAAAACAAAACTTAAATTAATTGTCAACACATATTGAAACCATTTATATTAATATAAATAGATACACAAACTACAATTTGTGCAAAACAAAAGCTAACTCCTCTTATATCATCTAGTAATAATAAACTTTCTCTTACTTATTTTTTTCTCTGGTTACAGCTAGCAACTTAGGGTTTTTAAACTTTTCTCTCAAAGCAAAACAGCTGCCTAAAAAAATTTTCTCCCATCACGAGATGGGCCTCTCCGGCAAACAGAAACTACTCCCCCACTCTTAGCTTACCGCCTCTTTTCTTCTTCCTCCCATTTTCTCTCAATTTTTTTCTTCTTGGTTTTTTAGCAATTTTTTTATTTTTTAGACTTAAGTTTGTTAGTTTTTAGCTTGTCTTCTATTCTCTTTCTCTTGCAGTGATCACTGGCGACGACAGAGTTGCGGCAAGATACATCTCTTTTTGCCGTCACACCCCCAGGCGACCTCAGAATAATCGGATTCGCCATCGACACTGTAGCCAGCCTCCATTATTCAAAGTCGTCGGCCACCGTGCTGAAAAGTGGCCTCCCCTCCACTGGCACTAGCATAGAGCGGGCAAAATGTGCTCCTCTTCATCGTCACTCCTCCAACGGCCATGTAACTCGCCTTCATTCGTCATAGAAACTGATCTGAGCCATTGACAATATTGGCCATTGCCGACTTCTGGCGGCCCACTGTCATGCCATTCCTACTCCTACCACCTTAGTCTCGACCCTTTATTTTCTGTTATTCAATCGTCACTTGATGCTCCACTGCTGATTCTTTGATGAAAAAATCTTTTGCAACATAGTTTGTGTGTTGAGGTGGTTAATAGATAGTTTAGGACTTGATTTGTGTAATAATTATTAGTGTATGAGTATTTTTGTAATCTCCCTCTTATGTGAGAGAAGATTTTAGTATATTAATCATCCTTTATGAGGTTGATATTTTCCTTTGTGATGTTAAATCTTTCTTTGTAAGGGATGAATCTCCCTGTTCATAATAAGGGTAAATATCTTTAATAGGGATTGGTTTTATTTAAGACATCATTGTATCTCTAATATTTGAAGAAGTATATTCGGGTGAGTTACAAAAATCTTATCTAATACCTATAAAGCATCTTGATAATTTGTCTAATTTTTATCAGTTAACCTATCTTATAATATTGTAAAATTATTTATAATATTACATTTGAATTTTAAAAAAATCATCTAGTAATAATAAGCTAATACTAACATCTAAAAATAAAATCATTGCCTAATTAAACTTCACACACAATGAATTAAATAATAGGTATATTAGAAGATTTTTAAGATATTATTTGACTTTAAATTATTGAGTAAATTTATTCTATATATTATTTAACCATATATTAGAATATATTTGTAAAATAAAAATTATTAACAAGTAAAAGATATAAATAAAGAGAGTAATTAATCTGGCATTGAACATAAAGAGGCATGTTAGAGAGTATTATCCTAAAGTTAAATAATTTGCTTCTTATGCAAGTAGTGATGGATTTATATAACATTAAGATTCAACTATATGCTTGTAGTCATTTTTCTTGATGAACATGAACATAATCATTGAAAGATCATACTAAATTTACATTGTCAAAATTGCTCAAAAATATAATATGAAAAATATGTTCTTTTAAAAGTATATATATATATATAGATATAGATATAGAACATTTTTTTTTTCTCTTTTTCACTTACACATACACTTTTTTAATAAAGGATTAGCACATTTTATGTAGTAGTAAATAAGACTTAAGGTATTAATACCAATATTCATTTAGTATTATTATAATTTTAAATAGTTGTAACTCCATTATTAATATATAATTTATATTTAAAATTTGTAACTCTTAAAATTAGTTTTAATATTTAATGAGAATAATTTAATATATTGTAACTCATACTATAATTTAAAATACATAACTCCCAAATAATAATAATATTATAAATAAATATTTATAATTCTCAAATATTTAGTATAGATTTAATGGTTAATTTAAATATTAACCACTATATAATAATGATATATTATAATATGTAACTTAAAATATTAAATTTTATATTAATATTTTATAATTTTTAACCATTTAAAAGTTTAAAAAAAAAATATTTCTCCAACATAAGTAACACTTTATATGTTATCTCATATGCAAAGTTGATGTCTATCTTAACTTAACCGACATCAAAATAATGAAAATTTATTATGGATAAAAATAATGTTACACTTTTTAAATGTTATCTTAAAATTATTATCTCAATTGGTATATCAAAAAATTATTAAATAGTATAATAGTATAATTTTTAAAATTATTTATTACATAAAAAAATTAGAATAACATTTAAGAAGTATATCATTAATAGGTCGTGGGATACCATTCTCATCATTAATTTGAGTAGATATACCAAGTTATGGGCAGTAAAAGTATTTCAGAAACACTGCATGCTATTAGCTCAATGGTTGATGTGAACATTTTTAATGTCAAGTAACTATGTTTGAATCCGAATCGAACTTGTCCGTTTGCATTAGAGGGTAGTTTTAGATTCGACACTTCAAGATGTTAAATTTGAGATCCTTCTTTTTATATGAATAATAAATATTATAATGATTTGAAATATTGTATTTGTATATTTAAAAATTAATAATAATAATAATATGCGTAGCTGCCTAATTTACCTATTGAGTTTTCTAAAAAGTTTTTACCCTATTCAGCGTGCATGCATATTTGAAATAGAGATGACAAAATTTAAATTTTGTTTGATTTAGATGTAAATTTAATTTTTTTTTATATAAATGTAGACCCGGGACTTTTTTGGGTCTATTTCAAATTTGAGTTTAGATCTAAGTTGGATCTGGGTAATTCGACCCAAATTTAAATTCTTTTTTTTTTATGTTTTAAGATAAAATTTAAATTTTTTGATATTTATTTTATAAAATAATTATTAAATTATATAATTTACATTCATAATTTAATATATTTTGAACTTTATTAATTTTTGTCCTTTTATGATTATTAAAATTTTAAATTTTTTTTTTACTTTATTTTAACTTTCAATTTTTATCAACTAATCTTTCTTTTGTAATAATTTTTATATTAATTTTGAAACATGATAATGTACTACGAATTTATTGATTTGATTGTAAATTTATAATATTAATAATTTAAATTAATAAGTCAATTATTCAATAACTAAAATTCTTTTATAAAAAAAATGGTAATATTTTACCACAAAATACATTTACTTAATAGTTAGTAACTTCCTACTTACTATAAATAATAAATAATTCAATTAGGCCCCAATTTCCCAATTTTTTATTTAGCTTTAGAGGAAAATTTTTAATCTAGCTGGGTTTTTTCGAATCTAAAAAAAAATTAAATCTAGACCAAATTCAAAAAACATTTAAAAATAGAATCTAGATCTGAAAACTTTCTAGGTAATTTTCGAATCTAAAATTTTCAGATTTTCAAATTTTTCCGAACCTAAGCTAAATTGATATCCCTAGTTCAAAAGTAAAATGCCAATAACAATAAATTGTATATAGAGTTTGAAACGATTTTACAGCCACCTAAGAACTTTTTAATTTTGTTCATTTTTAATGGAAGAAATGATTTGTTTATAACAATTTTAAAAATTGATATATTAAATATCACATTAGTTAGAATACAAATTTTATTTTTTAATTTAATAAATTTAAAAATTATTGGTGAAAAAAATAGAAACGAAATAAAAAAAACAGTCAAGAAAATAAAAACAAAATAAAAAAGTCTGTGCCAATTTATTTTATCGCAGGGTTAGAATTTCAAAGATATGGAAGATCTAATATAGTATTTTTTTCTATTAGCCAATTGATCTAAATAAACTAATTACCAAGTACCATTGTATAGCCCTATAAGCTGACCAGCCAAGCTCAAACGTCAAACGTTTTTATTCCCACCTACTTCAGTGTTCAAAAATTTTCCTTTACATTTTTCAGATATGTCAAGGATATACCAGAAAGTGAGAATGGCTCAAGAAGAATCCGAATCTACTCTTGAATCCCCTCTAATCCCGAACTCTGAAAAGGGTTTCGGATGTGGTGAAAAGCTGGGCAGTAAATGCTGTGACAAAACAGAGATTATTAGTATAGAGTTGAAGAAGCAAATGCAACTGGCAGGACCTCTGGTTTTGGTTAGTTTCTTACAGTATAGCTTTCAGATGATCTCAGTGATGTTCGTAGGCCATCTTAGTGAGTTATCTCTTGCAAGTTCTTCCATGGCTACTTCATTTGCTGGAGTTACTGGTTTCAGCTTCATGGTAGGTTTCTCCTTTTTGCATCAACCACCATTTTCTCCTTTTTTTTTACACATCTAGGTATGGTTTCTTTCTTTCTTTTAGTATAACGATCATATCTTTCACGTATGGTAAATTTCCAACCGACATGTAAATCAACCTTTGGCTACCTAGATTTTGAATTTTTAAGTTCTTTTTCTAGATTCTGCTGCTATATTCATTAATTATATGGGAAATAATTAATTTTTGCTAGCTAGCTTCGCGCTGGTGGCTATTTATTGTCTGGCATCAAGTTCATTTTTTGTTGGAAAACCTTGCTTCGTTGCTGGAGAAATACTTGAGTGATAGTTCAATTATGGAGTTACATTATGATATTGACACATCACCCACGTGTCATGATATTATTGAGTTGATGTATAAAAACATCTAATTTTTAATATATCAAAAATAATAATTTTATTTTAAATGACGTGTCAAATAATTATCAAACAATGAAATGTTATAATTTTTAAAATTATTCATTACACTATTTTATTATTTAATAAGTAATTGATATATTAATTACGTAGAATTTGTGATTTAAAATCATATTTATAATGATAGTTATATTTAGAATAAATTCGAAAATATGTTAGAATCAAGTTGGAGTCGAAAGAATGTGTGAAAGGGATGAAAAACCAATAGAATAGTGTTGGAAGTGTAGAAGAAAATAAAAAAAAATTCTAAATATTAATGCTTCGACATTGCAAGGCATTGGTCAATGCCCCAACACTAGGCAAAGCATTGACTAATGCCCCGGCGCTGGCCAAGGCATTGAAAGCAGAATGTCAATACCTTGGCCAATACCGAGGCATTAGCTAAAGATTGATACTGGTATTGTTTATAACTCTTAAATTTAAATTTTATGTATTTTTTTAAATGTTTGGATATTTTAGACTTTATATAAATATTCTATTATGTCTAGGGTTGAAAAAAAATATGAAAAACACTCTTAAAATACTGTACAACAAACTTTAGAGTTTCAAGTTGAATTGTATCATTACTTGATCTTCTAAGATCAATTCTCTTATAATCAAACATTAAATAACAGAGACTTGAATTCTTGATTCACTGTAAACATAAGCACATTACTGAATTATGCATTTTGTACCTTGGTACGGTATATTTCTATATTTCTCTACTATCATTGCTTAACTTTTGTATTTAACTTATTGTTCTTACTTGACTTATGTATTATCTACTTCATTATTTGTATACTCTATGTATTTTGCTAATGTTAAACTCTACAAATTGAGATAAAAAAAATTTAAAATACTATTTAGAATGTATAATAATATTCATTTAATAAAATATTTCTCTAGATATTGATGTGGTTAACCATGTCAATGCAAAGAGCACGACAACATCTTGTTTATCTCTACCATGCTGAGGATCCCCTATTTCGTCATTTACATATAATTTTGAAATGTGACAATCTTGCATTTGTCCCTCATTCATAAAATATATATGCCCTATTTTTCTCTCTAAATATATACATATATTATGTAACACCAAGTATATACTAAAGAATTTACAATAAAATTTACTGGTTTTGATACATAGTATATCTAATATTTTGTTTCATAATTATGACCAGCTTGGAATGGGAAGTGCACTGGAAACATTCTGCGGGCAAGCATATGGAGCAAAGCAGTATCATCTTCTCGGCATACCGCATACACATGCAAAGAGCTATGCTTGTGCTGACACTTACAAGTGTTCCTATAGCAGTCCTTTGGGGCCTACACAGGTCAAATTTTCACAACCCTCAAACAAGACCCGGAAATCTCATTGAATGCTGGGATATATGCTTGGTGGTTGATCCCCAGGATTCTTCCTTTTGGCCTTCTTCAGTGCCAACTAAGATTCCTGCAAAGCCAAAATAATGTACTGCCATTGATTGTTACTACAGGAATTGCATGTTTGCTTCATGTCCTTTCTTGTTGGACTTTGATCTTCAGATTCGGCTTTGGGAACAGAGGAGCTGCCTTGTCTAATTCCATCTCTTACTGGACCAATGTATTGATCTTGGCAACTTATATCAAGTTTTCTCCTAAATGTGAGAGAACTTGGACAGGTTTATCCGAGGAGGCACTGCAAGATCTCAAAAGCTTTCTTGTACTAGGTTTACCTTCAGCTCTTATGGTCTGGTGAGTTTGGACTAATTTGTTCTCAAATGTCAGATTATTTAACACTTAATCACTCGTTGGTTGTGGTAGCATTCTGCTTTTGATCTGCTAATCGAGTACTTACTGTTGTTTAATTCTGTGACATTATCTATCAGCTTGGAGTTCTGGTCATATGAATGTTTGGTTTTCATGTCGGGTCTTCTTCCCAATCCCAGGCTAGAAACATCAGTGATGTCTATCAGGTTTGTATTTCCATACTCTCTTTATAATTAACCTAAAAGCAGCCATGATAATCTCTATCACAATATTGCAAGAACTGCACAGGGTTTCTGAGAACCAACATTTAACTCCTAGCCTTTAGATTAAGTTGTTATTCTGTAAGTCATTTGTGTTTCGCATGCAATAGAAAACAAACTAGCAATTCAACATGCTTTTACTGTTTTTCAGTAATTCAATATTTCATAGCAACTTTTACATGGTTAAATCATTAGAGGCTTGTGTTGTATTGAATATAAGACAACATTAATCGCTCTGCCTCCATTATATTGCTGATTTGAAACAATTCACTCCGCAGCCTTACCACAAGTTCATTGGTCTTCAGAATTCCCTTTGGTTTTGGCAGCGCCGTGAGGTATTAGCTGCATATATCCTGAAACTAAACTCATCTCTCATCACATCAATAATTCCTTCCATATATGCACGCGCGCGCGCGCGCTCGCGCACACACACATATATATACATATAGAAAATATTTTTCTCACTATTTTCTTTTGTCTTAATTTGTCGCTTAAAGCACGAGGGTTTCAAACGAGTTAGGCGCTGGGAGTCCTTATGCTGCACGTCTAGCATTACAGATTGTGAAATTCTTAGCAGTTGCACAGGGTCTATTGCTAAGCACAATTGCAGTTGCCATTCGAGGCAGGTCTATTGCTAAGCACAATTGCAGTTGCCATTCGAGGCATATGGGGGATATTTGTACACCAACAAAGAGGAAGTAATAAGATATCTGGAATCTGTAATGCCAGTGCTTGCTCTATCCAACTTCATGGATGGAATACAGGCTGTACTTTCTGGTATAATCAAGCAATAAATCCAGTTGAGAGGAACTGATTTGAAGCCATATGATGTCTATTTTGCCATCTTAGTTTAGCAATGAACTCACAACTACCATCACTTTGCCATAATCACAATGTAGGTACAGCTAGAGGGTGTGGTTGGCAGAAGATTGGTGCATATGTAAATCTAGGAGCTTATTACTTTGTGGGCCTCCCTTGTGCTATAAGCTTAGCTTTTTTCAAGGAAAGGTAATTAAAGTTTAATATTAATATTAAAAATAATTAAGAGATATTAAATTTATAAATTCAATTTTAATATTATATTAGTGAAATTATTTAATTTAAAATTTAAATTAATAGATAAAAACTTAATAATTTAATATTAATATTAAGAGCAAGTCTTAATATTTCATAAAGTATAATGTTCCTTTTTGTCTTATTGATTAAAAATTTTGGAGGGGCTTTGGATGAGAATCATATGTGGGAGTGGTCTGCAAGCGTTGTTGCTTTTGGTCATTACAATGCGCACAAATTGGGATCAAGAAGTAAGTCAAAATCTAAAACCCATATCATTTTTCTTCTCATCAATTTGTAAGATTAGTAATTACAGGTACATGCATGTGCATAATTAGTCTCTAAATGTTGTTCTTTATTTGCTTCAATTCTCTCAGGCAAAGAAGGCCAGGGAAAGAGTGTTTGCCTCCACAATTCCAACAGAAATGGCGTCATGACTTGAGCCCCGTGGAATCTGCAATTTTTGCAAAGAGAAAATTGGCTGTGCAAGCAATTCTGGACCTCATTCTATCACAGCATAGAGAAATATGAATCCATAACAATAGAAGTTGGTCCAACAAAACATCATATTATTATTATTATTATTATTATTATTATTGAAAGTTAGACCTTATTTGATTAGACTTTTTTATTGATCAAAAAAATTTTTAATGTTTTTTTTTTAAAAAAAATTTATGATAATGTTTGATTGCCATGTATAAGAAATTTTGGAGATTTTAAAAAATTATTTAATTTCTATCCATAAAAACTTAAATTTTGAATTTTTAGTAATAGTTGTAATATCAAATATATTATAATTTTTTTTTATTGCGTACTCTTAATAAAATAAAACTATATTTAACTATTGAACTGTACTTAATATAAGAGTTCGAAGTCATTGTCTCTACAATATAGAATGTATTCTTTACCAAAACTTATTTATTATTGCTAAATATTATCTTATTTTATGTTTTTATTTTAATTCATTTTTTTATCAAATATAATAAATTATTTGAATGATTTGATATGTATTGGAGTATTGTTCATGAAGCTTACAATTTTAATTTCATATTGTGTAGTTTTGGATTAAATATATTTTTTGAAATTTTTTTTATAAAGAAACTCCAATATGGTGACTAGATTTTTTATTTATCATGACTTTTTTTAATAATTTGCTTACGAAAAGTTATTTTTGAATTGTACAATCAAATAATTTATTAGATTAAATGAGTTTTTTTAGTTAACAATTAAATAACTATCAATTTTTTTATTAAAAAAATTTTGTTTAAAAAGTTGAACTAAATAGACTCTTAGTTTTTTTATTAAAAAAAAATGATTTTGTTTGCTTAATTGAGTTTTCAGGGCTTAGTTTACGGGTTGGGCTTTTGAGCTGGATTACAAATATGAAACCAAACTGGGCTAGCCCATACTTTTTTGCCTAGTGAAATATGATTTTGGGCAGTAAAGAGTTTTGAAATATTTTTTTTTGTCCGAATATGGTAAGAGGTGATTTTGGAATACCATTTTAAACATGCACTCTACGGTTAATTCCATTATATATATATAAAGGAATTTAACCTCAAAATCTCTATTTTTAAAAGGTAAATATACTATCGATACTTTTACTATTAGACTGTTAATACAATTACACGCGGCAGTTAAATTTAAAACTAAGAGAGGAAATAAAATCTTGGGAAATCATGCAAAACCCAAATTATTAAAACCCCCCAATCATATTCCTTTTAATAAGTGAAGTTAGGTTACAGGTAGCCATTGTTGCCATTTGCCAACCTCCCCCCATGTGCAGCACATGATGCCCTCCAATTCCTTTCCACTTCCAATCCTGAAAACATTCAAGCTCATCAACCATATAATCAAATCACACCCATAACCCTAAACCACCCAAAACCAGCCCCACTTTCTCCTTACACCTTCTTCTTCTTCTTTCTCTGACGGGCATGAATCTCCTTGGAACCAAAACAACCCTACAAACATCTTTACGTACAGTCATTATCTCCCTCTGCATCATCATCGTCCTGTTTTACGCCGACCAGACCAAGGGCTGGTGCCCGGCTTTCGATGCGTTGATCATACCGTTTGTGGTGTTACTGTTAGCAACGTTGATGGTAGTTGCAGCCCGTGCCACCATGATCACGTGGATCACATTGTTGGTGCTTCTTGCATTCGCCGGCAACCGACGACGAGTTCTTGTTCAACGTAGCAGAAAGATCACCGCCGATGTTGCTATGTACTTGATTAAAGGCTGTGCTTAATCACAGGAAACCAAAAGAAAAAAAACAAAAGGTGACAACTAGTTATTGCTGTTGCAAGATATGAAACACCTTGTTAGATTTATGCACATTGCCTTCATTAAACAAATTGAATGAAATTCTTAGCAAAATGAATCGGAAGAAATTGAATTTTTATTACTTTCTTTTCTTTCTTGTAGTCTCTATTTATTTATGTTTTTTTGCTTTGTGGACTTTGGAGAAATGTATTGTAAATCTTAAGATTTAGATTTGAGAATCATTACAGCTTTTTTTTTTTTTTTTTGGAGGTTTAAACAATAACTGTGAATAAGGATTACTTGAACTAGGGCTTGTTTATGGATAAAGGAGTTTTCTTTTGTATGATTAAATGATAAATCAGATTATTAATGATACTAAATGCCCCTCTAATTTTCTCTGCCTACTCAATTGATGAATCTTTTAAGTAGAATTTTAATATTTTGTATCTCAATGATGCGTCACCCAATATCAATGATATTAGTTGATATGTCAGCTAATATGTTATCTAATTTATCTAAGTAATATTGCATAATTATCATATTTATAAATATTTTATGATTAGTATTACATTTATAAATATATTTTAAAAAATTCACAATTAATGATACTGTAGTAATTATTAATTAATATACAAACTTTATATCTTAACTGTTATGGTTGGTGGCCATCGAAATTAACTAGCCGTCAACTTTAACCAATCGCCAAATTTGACCGGTCATCAAAATTGATCAGTCGTCAAATTTAATTAAGAAAGTTAAGTTTAAATTGAACACTATCACTTCCATAGAAGTCTTACCACTCCTATAAATATAAGAGTTTATTTTTAGTTTTTATTATTCTAAAATTAAGAGAACAACTCTTTAGTTATCTATTTTATCATATTCTTTAGTTTTTCTTTATTTGTTAAGAGAGAAATATGAGATTGAAGTATATCTCATAGTTAGAAGATAAATAAATTGTTCTCTCCTTGTAATTAGAGAGAGGTTGTAATCCTCATTTTCATAGTGAAATTCTCCTATATTTACTTATGGTTTTTACCTCAATTTGTTTAAAGAATTTTCATGTAAAATCTATATCATTTATTTTCTCCAATTTCTCATCTTCACTACTTTAAATTAAGATACTGATTTAACCTATAATTTTTCATAATTAGTGGTATCAGTGCTTCAAGACTTTCAAGTAAAAGTATATCGTTCACGGGTACATTTACGAATGTGTAACTGTTTACGTATACGATACTATTTATACATACGATACTGCTTAAGTATATAATACTGTTCATAGTAAAATAGTGGGAACCGGTTCAGGTGAGAATCAAATTGTAGTCAATCAATATGACGATAAAATACGAGATAGAGAAGTTCAACGGGAATAATTTCTCATTATGAAAGATGAGAATAATGGCCATCTTAAGGAATGACTAATGCTTGGCAGCAATTGCTGATAAACTAGCAGTTATGACTGATAAAAAATGGGAGAGATAGATGAAGATGTTATTGCCAACTTGCATCTGAGATTAGCAGATGAAGTTCTATCAAGCGTAGCAGAGAAAAAGAAGGCAAAAGAGATTTTGGATGCTCTGACAATATTGTAAGAGGCAAGGTCTTTTCACAACAAAATATTCTTGAAAAGAAGACACTACACCCTACAGATGTCAGAATCCATGACGGTAAGTAATTATATCAACATTCTCAATACTTTATTTTCCAACTTTCTACCTTGAGTTATAACATTGGGCAAAATTAATATGCCGAGATTTTATTTTAAAGTCTTCCAGATTCATATAACCATTTAATCATCAGTTTAACCAATAACCTCGTGATGGACTATTTAGTTTTCAAAGATGTTACATCCTGTGTCCTTGAAGAAGAAGGCATGCTTAAAAACAAGGAAGACAAAGTAATTGATTCGCAGCAAACGAAGGCTTTATCGATTATTAGATGCAGGTCAATGGAGCATGGCTATAGTGAGATCACAGACAAAAAAGATCAAAGTTAAGAAGTAAGAAGAATATCAAGTGCTACGACTGTGGCAAGAAAGAGTATTTCAAAAGTGAGTGTCGTTATAGAAAATGTGCAGAGAAGACCACTGAGTCACCAAAATCTCAGGGTTGTATTGCAAGTACTTCTGATGATAGTAACGTCTTATACAGTAAGACAACAACTATTTTCAAAAACAAAAATAAGCTCACTGATGTTTAGATAATGAATTCGGGAGCAACATAGTATATGACCTCTCGACAAGATTGGTTTTATAATTATAAACTCATCTCTTGAGTATCTGTGTTCATGGGTGATGATCATTCCTTAAAGATTGCTGGCATTAACACCATGAAGTTGAAGATGTATGATGGAACAGTTCATACTATCTAAAAGGTACAACATGTGAAAAACTTGAAGAAAAATCTATTATTTTTAGGACAACTAGATGAGCTTGGATGTAAAACCCTTATACAAAATGGGATCATGAATATTATTAGAGGCACACTTGTGGTAATAAAGACAGAAAAGATAGTTGCTAATACGTTCATGCTTTTGGGAGGAAATATCCAAAGGCAGAAGCATCTGTTGAATCATTACCATAGTCCTTAACATAGCTTTAATTCTTTCAAGTAAAGTTCTATTCACTTGTGCTTTGAAGACTTTGAATACTGAAATCACATCTGCCTTTCTTTTAATTGAATAGACCTAACATTTCTTGAAGAAGTTATCAATGAAAGACACGAATTTTTTTGCTCCTCCTAAGGATGTGACCGGTGCTTGCCAAACATCAAAATGAATTAAGTTCAAAATCTCATTATTCTTAGCTATTGATATGCTAAAGTTTAATCTGTGTTGCTTACTTCTAATACAATACTCACAAAATAGTAAAGAAATATTTATAAGTTCATGAAATAACTTTTAATCAGATAGAATTTTCAAATCTCGTTTGACATATGACCAAGTTTTTGGTGCCGCCAGAATTAACTAGCTGCCAACTTTGTCCGGTCATCAAAATTAACCAATCGCCAAATTTGACCAATTAAGTTGAGTTTAAATTAAACACTATCACTTGCATATGAGTCTTATCTCTCTTATAAATAAAGGAGGTCATTCTTAACTTCTATCATCCCAAAATTCAGAGAAAAACTCTTTAGTTATTTATTTTCTCGTATTCTTTAATTTCTTTTTATTTATTAAGAAAGAAAGATGAAATTAAGGTGTATCTTCTAGTTAAAAAAGAGAATAAAAATTATTATCTCTTTATAATTAGAGAGGTTGTAATTCTCATTTTTATAATGAAATTCTCATATATTTGTTGCTTGGTTTTTACTTCAATTTATTTAAAAAAAATTTAATATAAAATCTGTGTTTTTTTTTTAAAATTTTTCATCTTTACTAATTTAAATTAAAATACGGTTTTGACTATTAATTCTCCATACCATTAACTTTATAAACATATCACTACACTAAAATATATTAGCAATATTGATAAGTTTGTAAGAATTAAAAACAATGTTCGATAAAAGCTTGACCAGCAAGCATATTCTATAAATCATTATTTACTTCGACATTACTACTCTATGATTGTTTCTTCTTGAGATGTCAACGAACTACTAATTTAAGTATTTAAATGCATCATCTTTTGTGATTTAGAAAATATTCAACTAACATTGAGTAATAAAATCTTTTTCAAAGTTTTCATTTTTTTTTAGATTTAAATAGAAATAAGAAATCTCTTACCCACAAAATACTAATTCTTACTCTTTATTTTTATTTAAAATTGGGTGACCAAGAACGTCTTGTACATTCACAACCAACCAAAATACAATATGCTCAAAAGACATTTTATGAATTTTTAATTGTTTCACTACATTTTAAAAATCTTTTTTTTTTCCAATAAAGAAAAACCATCAAATTTGTAACTTCTCAACTTCTGGTTGATAACAGTTTTGAAATTCAATTTCCAATTATATTAGCTTTGAAAAAAAAATATTTGTAAGAAATAATTAATATAAAAATTATAAAACTCATTGATAATTAAATAATAAAAAGTTATTCTTCGCACTTGCTTAAATAGTCTAGTAGTGAAGAATTTGCAATGAATTTTTTTATTAATTTGGAGGTCTCAAATTCAATTCCCAACTCTCCTAAGTAATAATAATAATAATAATAGCTATATGATCAACCTTTCACAAAACTATATTATCATTTAAGGTAATTCATAATTAATCCCTTATATGCACTTTTAAATTAAAAGTTAAAAAAATGTAATTAATTTCTCGCATATAATATATGTGTGTTTGTGTAAATATTGATAATTAAAAATTTTGTTTGAATGTAATTTTAAATCGGAGATTAATGCGAAGACAACATAAGGGTGAGAACACCTTTAATAAAAGAGATTTGAAGTAAAATTGAGAGCCAAAAGTAATAAAGGACTTGGAACACAATCAAAGACGATTTTTAAGCCATAGAGCCCCTGCCCCAAATGAGCCAAGTCATGGCCCCAACATTTTCAATAATTGAGAGCGATTCAAAATAAGTTAAGATGCTTTAATCCATTATAAATTTATGTAATTTATCAAATTATGTAATTCTTGTATACATTATGTGTGATAGATTGATTTTTTCTATTCATTGTGCATAGTTTAATTTAGTATTATTTTTTTATAACAAATTATATTATTTTATATTATCATAAAAACTTCTTATTACTTATAATATCAATATCTTTATATCAAGTGCAAATTCCTATTATGTTAACACTAAAAAAATTTTCATGTCAAATTTTTTTTAATAACATATAATATATATTTTTTATTAAGTAATTTAAAATTAAAAAAAGAGTTAGCAATCGCTGCTTAAAATTAGTTTTTTTTTTATATGGGTTTTCTATGAAAATAGTTAATTTTTTCTACTGTCATGCATAAGGATGGCAGATGACTGAATTTGGAATGGATATCCCTAAATTCATATTCGCATTCGCTTAAATATTAAAGTACAATATTCTTTTCAAATTCGTTTCGGGTTTGTAGTTCCATTACCAAATCTACACTAGCGGGTATGTATTTATTATTAAACTCGCAATGAGTTATCCACAAATCTTAAGCTGGTTTTGAATTAATATAATAAAAAAATTTATAACTTTAATTTAATTAAAAATTCATAACGTATAGCAATTAAAATAATAATTTCAAATCTAATTTCAATTTTAATTACGTTAAATATTATAATTATAATTTCAATTTCAATATCAATTACGTTAAATATTATAAATCTTATTCCAATTTTGATTTCAATTACATTAAAATATTATAATTTCAATTCTAATTTTAATTTCAATCATGTTAAATGTTATAATTCTAAATCCAATTTTAATTTTAATTTTAATTTCATTAAATTTTATATTTTTAATTCTAATTTTTAATTTTAATTATATAAAATATTATAATCTAAAATCTAATTTTAATTACGTTAACTATTATAATTCTAAATCTAATTTGATTTCAATAACGTTAGATATTATAATGTTTGATTTTAATATTGATTTTATTTACGTTAAATGTTATAATTTTAAATTTAATTTCAATTTTAATTATATTGAAAATTATAATTCTAAATCCAAATTTTATTTTAATTACATTAAATATTATAATTCTAATTTCTATTTAGATTTCAATTATGTTAAATGTCATAATTTTAAATCTAATTTCAATTTCAATTATGTGAGATATCATAACTCTAAATCTAATTTCATTTTCAATTATGTTAAATGTTATAATTATAATTCCAATTTAGATATCAATTATGTTAAATATTATAATTCTAATTCCAACTTTGATTTCAATTACGTTAAAATATTATAATTTTAATTTCAAATTTGATTTTAATTGTGTTAAATATTATAATTTCAAACTCAATTTAAATTTTAATTACGTTAAATGTTATAATTTTAAATTTAATTTTAATTATGTAAAAATGTTTTAATTAAAATTATAATTTTATTTACATTAAATGTTATAATTCTAATTTCAATTTTTTTTATAATTTTAAATCCAATTTCGATTTCGATTTCCATTACATTATATATTATCATTCCAAATTCAATTTTATTTTCATTTTTAATTATGTTAAATGTTTAATTCTAATTAAAATTATAATTTTAATTACGTTAAATATTATAATTTTAAATTAAATTTTAATTATGTTAAATATTAAATGCTATAATTTTAATTTTAATTATAATAATTAGTCTATTTGAATTAATTTTATTTATTTATTATTGAATGATATGAACAACGTCAAACTAAATATTAATATTTTGATGTGAGTTAAAAATAAATTCATTATAAATTTTAATTTTACATATTAAATATATACTAAATCCGCTTTAAATTATATCAAAAACGAAATTGCAAATAATTTTGTAGTCATCCAAAAACTCATGGATTGTAATGATATAATCCGTGACACGCAAACACGTGCGAACGCTGATCATCAAGAATATCATTGGATGCCGTTCACATAAAAAATATCACACTGCCGCATCCAATCAAATGTGCCCAGTTTCTCACTACCAATTATACATCTCCTTTACGTGGCGGCACATAATTGATCCAAGCCATGCCCGACCGAGACAAGAACCAATTGTACGATGAACATTGAATAAAACGGTCCAATTCCTTTATCGCTCAAGTTTCTTTGGCAACAAGACATTTAAAACGCTAACAAGTTTCTTATCGGCTAAGCCAAATCTTCTTTATAAAATCGCATAAAACTGTGAGCGGAATTTACAGGCTTTTTTTGTGTTTTTATTTGTTTAAGAGAGAGAGAGAGCGAGAGCGCGCGGGCGAAACTCGGCTTACGTGGACGCTGAGATTAGTGGCAATCTAATCCCATCTCTTCCGGTTGGGTTGTTTAAGAACTCTGACCAGTTGATTAATTAATTTTTATCGAGCTCTGGTTTAAGGTTATTAGGGTTAGGGTTTTGAGCGGTTATAGTTACAAGGTTGACTCGGTGCAAAGAGGATACTGAGTGGCCATGGAGTCTACTATGGTTATCAAGGTTCGATTTTTTTTTTTTTAATTTGATTGTCAATTTATGAGTTTCTGATGGTTAATTTTATTGCAAGTTTGATTCTTTGTCCTCAATTATTGTTGATTTGGAAGCAGACGTTTTGGTTGTTCTATTTTTCGTATTTTGAAGTTCTTGTACGGTGTAATTGAGACGGGTGTTTTGCTTGATCGATTATTTGGTTTTTTTTTATGCTTTCTGTTTGTTTGGCTTTCAAAGTGCAGGAATAGCTCACCACAGATGATGAAATTATTATGTTTTCCATATTAGTAAGTAAATTCTATGAATTTATTGTCTGCCAAAACAAAATCGGAAATCATATTTGTTTGTATGATATTTTCTTCTTGTAATGAGAGGGAAAATCATTTTCCTTTTGTAACATGAAATTCTTCTTTTTTGTTTGTTGAATTGTTCTGGGTTTCTGGTACTTTATTTGATATGTTTCCTCTTAGTGCTCAACATTTTCATCATTTTTTTCATCAAAGCTTGTTAGCCTTTGTTTGTTTTTCGTTTTTTTTAATTCTAAAAAATGGTCCGTAAAATTTTGTGGACTGAGCATGTATTTGTTATTTCAAGGGCAATATTTTAGCCAGATGAGCTCATCAACCCTCAGATAGAAAAGCATTAGGGTACAAAAATTTTAGAATTTACAAGAACAGCTTTGGGTGCTCAAAACTATCCCCTTTTGAATTGCTATACCGCACCTCCCTCCTCCCTCCTTTTTTTTCTTAAATAGTCGTATTATAATTTTTTCTTAATTATTTTTTACATGTAGCTGATGTTTTTTTAAGTGTGGCTGATGAGTTAGCTCATGTTATGTCTCTGTAGGTCAAGTATGGAGATACACTTAGGCGCTTCAGTGGTCGTGTTGATGAAAATGAAAAGTTGGATCTTGAAATTGATGGATTACAGGCTAAGATTCGAAGTCTCTTTAATTTTTCTCAAGATGCTAATCTTACTTTGACATATATAGATGAAGATGGTGACATAGTAACTCTTGTTGATGATGATGATCTGCATGATGCAATGAGGCAACGACTTAAATTCTTGAGGATTGATGTACAGCTGAAAGACGACAAGTTTGGTAAATCTGATGCTAGATCAAGTGGAAGTTCTACTCCCTTGAGATCTCCACGGATCAGGATCCAGCATCCACTACCCGACATTAACAAAAAGGTATCTGAAATTTTGAAATCTGTGCCAGAGCCACTGTGTGAAGCAATTTCAAAGCTATCTTTTGACCTTGCTTCAAAAACTGCAACATCCCATCCAGCCTTTGCTGATCTTGTTGAGAGTTTTTTGCGCCTGTCCCAGCCGAATGTAGTTTCCCCGTCTCTATCTGGTACAGAATCAAGTAGACAGGCAGAAGCTTCGCAAAGCCAACTGGCTCCTTTAGTGCCTAAAGATCCAAATGCATCAAAGGATGGTGGCCTGAAAGAAGTGTTGCCTAAATCAATAACCATGGATTCAACCTCTAAAAGTATCCACGAGGTTGGTGTTGGGAATGTATTAAGAGGCACAGGGACTCCTGTTATGCCTCTCTCTTCTTCTGTTGATCTTAATATGGTCCCACAGAATGATCCAGTTTCGTCTGGAAGTAGAATTGTCAGCCTCCCATCAGCTGCATCTAATATTTCTGGTCGCGATGACAAGAAGGATGCTAAGGACAACCATGGTCCTCTAAGTGGCAAGTCTGTAGATTCTTTTGCATCCTCAAGTTGTTCTGGTCCTATGAGGCCTTCTAATGTGGATCAACCCCCTACCTTGGTCATAGGTGGTAATACTTCTAATGAGTGTCGATTTAGTGGTGCTCCTGTAGCAAATGACTCGGTCGGTACTTACGGGCACCCTCGCATTAGACCATTTAAGCGGAGCATTAATCGTGATGCTCTAGTCGGTATGTTCCATAAGGGTGTTTCTTGTGATGGTTGTGGCATTCTTTCAATTACTGGACCTCGATTTAAATCCAAAGTGTAAGAACTATATCTACACTCTGATCAGTCTGTGCTGAAAGTTTTATTTTGATATTAATATGTATTATCTGTTTTGCTTGTGCAGGAAAGAAGATTATGACCTATGCAGCGTCTGCTTTTCAGCAATAGGTAACGAGACTGATTACGTCAGAATCGATACGCCTGTACATTATCGACATCCACGAACTCTTAAAGGCTTTTATGATCATGTGAGTATATATTCTTAACATATTCTTATGAATATATATTCCTAATTCGTTCTTTGTCTTAATTTGTCTGTTGGGTTTACTGACTACTTGTCATTTGTTTCTCTATCAATTTTAAAGAGACGGAACTTTTGGATGGGTACCCCACCAGTACCACCACATATTTTGAGAGGTTGTGGAATCAAACCAGGCTCATCTAAGTTAGATAGTTGCTTCATTTTGGATGTCAATGTGTTGGATGGGACTATAATGGCTCCATCTACCCCATTTACTAAGATATGGAGGATGCGCAATGCTGGTAATTTGACGTGGCCACAAGGCACTCAATTTGTGTGGATTGCGGGAGATAAGTTCAGTGATGCAGTCTCAGTTGAGATAGAGGTGGGCATGTTTATTTTGCTACATTTTATAAATGCTGTCAATTGTATTCATTTGCTTTTTGTAACATATTCAATTTATTCCAGATTCCTGCTGATGGTATTCCTTCGGAGACAGAGCTTGACATTGCTGTTGATTTTACTGCTCCTGAAATCCCCGGTCGTTATATCTCTTACTGGAGGATGGCATCACCATCAGGTGTGAAATTTGGGCAACGTGTTTGGGTTCTTATACAGGTATTGCTTGCACTTAAGCATATCCATTTTCATTCTAAAGTATATGCTTTTGATAATGACCTCGCTTAAAATTAATTTTTCTTCCTTTCAGGTTGATGCATCTTTGAAGGACGGCATGAGTGAAAGCTTTCAGGGCTTGAACTTGAATTTGCCACCTGAGAGCAATAGGTCTAGTTGCCTGGAATTGATAGATATGAATGTTCAGTCCAATGTGGATGGAGGCTTTCAGGAGCCTTGCAACTCTTACAGTGTCATTAAACCAGTAAAGCCAGTAGTTGATGAACAGCCTAAGGCAGAGCAGGAGATGAATTTTCCGATAAACAAGGTGGAGTCAGTTGTTGATGAACAGACTAAAAAGGAGCAGGAGATGAATTTTCCTATAAATGATAGCTTGCTGGTTGGGCGTGGTGGCTCAGCTTCGGCTCCTCCGCCTCCACCACCTCCACCTCCACCTTCACAGGCTCCCTCAACTGTGTCATATCCCATCATTGACCTTACTGAAGCACCACTGGATGAGCCTTCATATGCATCGCTCCCTGTTACGAGTCTGCCAGCATCATTCAGTGATAAAGATGCTGTTGAGATGACCCTCCTCAGGGAACTTGAGGAGATGGGTTTCAAGCAGATTGATCTGAACAAGGAGATCTTGAGGATGAATGAGTATGACTTGGAGCAATCTGTGGATGATCTCTGTGCTGCTGCTGAGTGGGATCCTATCCTTGAGGAGTTGCACGAGATGGTGAGTTCTATGAGAACTGTAATGAACTGCGTGGGATTATCTTGTTTTCCTTTCTGATTTTTGTTAGACTGTTTTAGCTTTCCTTTTTGCTGTCTTTATCTTTATTCATGTAGGGGAAGGCCTATAGAATCTGAATGAAATGTGGGGTGTTGTTGTTGCAGGGCTTCTGTGATGAAGAGAGGAACAAGAGGCTGCTGAAGAAGAACAATGGTAGTATCAAGCGCGTGGTCATGGATATTCTAACCGGGGAGAAGGATTGATTGAAAGAGAACTCTTGAACCAGCCTTATAAGTAGTAGAATGTATTAGAATATATTGATAAATAAATGTGGAAATGTTATGGATTCTAATGGGTTTTAGGTGCACAACATCATGTCTTAGATTCCCTGTGAAACTATCAATGGTCATGATGGGCTCTGTAATGGTGTTTGGAATATGGTTAATAATTATCCTAGTAAATATGGAGGAAGCATAAATTTTATTTATAGTTTGTGTTTATCCATTGTTTCGTCTTTTTCAATGTGTATTAATTTATGCTGACGCTCGATTCTAAACACGAGGCATATGATAGATGTCGGCTATAAACTCGGGGGTCCCTACTTCATTATGTGCATGTCTCCGTATATGTAGCTATGGAGTTTTGTTTTGTAACGAGCAACGTAGTTCCATTATATGATAAACATCTGTTGACGGTGCTAAGGTTATGAATTAACTAAGCAGTATGGTGTTGAAGTAAATTTACAGGCAACGATACGATGCCTAATAAATGGCACAACTAAATGATTTCTTGTGTCTGTCTGTATCTGTATACGAAGTGTTAAGGTTTAGGCAATCTGGTGGGTTTCTTCTTGTATGGTACTGTGTGAAGTTCCAAGAAGCCTTATGCGTCAAATTAGATGATGTGTTGGGTTTTGCAATGTTTAACAAGATGTTAAAATCTAGTGAATGGAAGGAGATGATATATGGAGAATCTAGGTCACAGTAATTAAGTGATCATATATGTATTTATAGTAAAGTCTTACCATGAACAGGATTATTATAGCTTTAAGTTTTCCAAGTATTTGTGCATTGTGTCAAAACTAATTTTACCTTCTACTTATATTCTTCTGCTGCCAATTTGTTTCCTGTGAAGTAAAATTCTTTTAGAATTGTAAATGACAGAGACAAAAATATTAAGCAATCTTAGGAGATATGATTAGTCCCTAAGAAACCAGACGTGAAGTTTTGAGATAGTTAATAGTGTAAAATCTTCCAAAGGAGCAGGTGTCAAAACTGATTCATATCAAGTAATCAGACAAGTTCCATATAATTGTGCTACAAATCTAAACTTGAATGGAAGTGGAGTGAAAAACAAGTTGTAATTAGCAGAAGAAGGAAATAGCCGGTTCAGGCATTTCTTATTTAGTGGGTTGTTGTCCACATGTTTGACAAGATCAGTTTCCATGTGCTTACGATTAGTTTATGGCTCCCACAGTCTTTATTACAATATTCACAAATATCTCTTTGCTTTTTTTATTCTCCCGTTCTCTCTCTCTGTGTTTCTCTCCATTTCTTTTTATTGAGCAGTAGCACAGACTCAATCTCTCATGATTCTGTCTATAGATCAAGAGAGAAACTCTGTGCTCAGAAATATTTAAATAATCTCTTAAAGAATTCATTTCACCATTTAATTAAGCTACTTAATGGGTCCTAGAATTTTAATTAAAATAATAATTGATCATCACTTGAAAGTTTGTTGATTGGCTCTCTACTCCGCTGCCCTTTATGGGGATTCTTCTCTTTCTCCCGTGAATTTTCTATATTTCTTTGGGCTCTGGGCTTTTTTTCTTTGCTTTATTTGGTGTTTGGTGTCACTCTCTCTTTCTCTCCCTATACCACATGTGGGGTTCCTTACTTTTGCCGCCTCAATGACATATAAGCCATCAATTTATCTGTGAGCTTTGATCTCTGGGTTTGATTCTTGAGATGTGGTTATCACCAGAACACTATACAGAGCATGTTCTGTTTACTTCTCTGTTTCTTGTCAGCTTATCCATACACTGTGTGAATGTGCTTTCCAATGCTTTCTTCTTGGGCCATAATTTCTGAGTATACTGTAATTTGGGTGATGGGATACTAGAATTTCTTTGTAATTTATTAGATATATCTAGATGTTCAATTCTTGCTTGTTTTAGAACTATGGAATCTGGTAGGTTTTACTCAGCTGATGAATTCAAGTTGGACGCAAAATGGCTAATTGATCCCAAGCATCTTTTTGTTGGACCAAGGATTGGAGAGGGAGCTCATGCCAAAGTATACGAGGGAAAGTAAGTCTGCAGCTAATTTTTAGTTTTATATGTTTCTCATTGCATTCTTTGGTTTGAAGAAGTGAAAACTCTACCACTGGTTTCTGGGCATTGCCATTTCTATGGTGTGTTGCTTTTCTTCTTGATTGAGAGGAATGCTCTTTAAATTTGTAAATTTGTTTTCTTTTGGACGAAATTTAGAAATTGATGTCATTTTTGTGATTTAGGACTAGTAGTCTTAATGATTCATTTTTTGGACTTCTAATCACCAATCTGGTTTTTGTTCAATTGCTATTTTGTTATATGGTAAGATTACCACTGAATTACAGTTGTTGTTGCTAATGAAGGATGGAGCTGGCTCAAGCTCATAAACAGATTTGATAATCTTGGCTGACGTTCTGGTGCCTGGTAGTATTGCAGGTAGCTCACTATGTTAGTTCTTTCTGTTCCCTTCAGGTACAAGAACCAGACTGTTGCGATTAAAATTGTTCATAAGGGAGAGACTCCAGAAGAGATCGTGAAGAAAGATGCACGGTTTGCAAGAGAGGTTGCAATGTTGTCTAGAGTTCAACATAAAAATTTAGTGAAGGTGGGTTTGAATTGGGGCTCTTAGGACTGTCATCTCTCTTATATCCTGTATAATGTGGTATCGCTGAAAATTACAAAATTGAGGATGATGAGTTTATCATCGTGTCTAACAATGATATTGCATTCCTTTGCGTTAACAGTTTATTGGTGCCTGTAAAGAGCCTGTAATGGTGATAGTTACGGAGCTCCTGTTGGGGGGGACATTGCGTAAGTACTTGCTGAATATGCGGCCAAGATGCTTAGACACACGTGTTGCCATTGGTTTTGCACTTGATATTGCTCGTGCAATGGAATGTCTGCATTCTCATGGAATCATACACCGTGATCTGAAACCTGGTAATCTATCATTTCCGTCTTCATATTTTTTTTAACGTGTGATTAGCTAGTTAAGGTTTAAAATGGTGGAATACCCCTGATTGTATAAGCAGCACATTTTCTTTACCCCATGTGATCTTTAATTGAGGGAATTTTATACTAATCCCGCATATCTCATCTTTTGCAACAATGGGTTTGAGATATTCAACTTCTCATTTGCAAGTTATCTATGTTATTATATCATCTGTCAACAGATTCTCTCCATTATTGCATACATATTGTGCTGGCACTTAACATTAGTTCAAATTGAAGAAATCCATTAGTCTTATGGTTCATTTGTCGGAAGTGGGATGAGGGGCAACATATAAGAGAACATAGTATATCCTTCTACTGCTCTTTCTGTTCAACATTAATGTCTATTTACTTTGTTTTCCTTCAGAATAAGCTTTGGTATTTCAAGTTGTTAGAGGTATTGCTAGAACAAAAAGGCTAATTAGACGAGATGAGTTGGTATTTTGAACTTCAAGTGAAAACTCCCTTAAATTCTTTTGGTAACCTATATTTGGTTTCTATTATGCTTATCAGGGGCACGTGCTCAGCATATTCATATGTTTCAACCTTTGCTCTCTAAGAATAAGGCACTGAAAGGTCTCTTGTCGACGACGTATGGGCTTATTGGAAATCTGAGTGTACTTCATGCCATGCAATTAAGACTAAAATAAGACAATTAGGTGGTTTTTTGGACTTCCATGAAAATAGAATTTGGTGTGCATCACGCACAATTCCACTGTATACATAGGTTGTGTTATGTTCACTGGCTTCCATAATCACTTATGTTGTGCCTGTAGCTAGAAAACCAAATGCACTCAATGAGAAGCAGCAAAAGATCCTTGACAATTTGCACGCCAAATGCAGTACTGCTTTTTCAAGTTTTTGGTGTGGGTACCCATATATACTTAGATGTCAGTTTGTAGAGATTATTGCTTGTAAGGGATTAGAGTTATTTTTTCAATGAGAGAAATAAAACTTGGTTGCAGAACCAGATATATCCTCACTTACTTGTAAATGATGAACAGGGTGGCCTGACTCTCTGTTACGCATGCAAAATCTAAAGTAAATCTGAATAAGAAAAAATAACATTTAAGGAACAAAATAAAATGCTGTCTGTTTACTAGCTGCATTTGAAACATGGGTTACACACTTTACTACTTACAACATGCAGCTGTAGCAAGTGTTTCCATTTTCCAAAACCTGTATTGATCTAGTTTGATTTGGATAAACATCTATATAATACTTGCTCAATTAGTACCCTCAAATGCATGTATGTTGGTGCATCTATGAGAAGATCCCTATTGTTGGGTGAATGAGTTCTGAAAATAGTATTTTTAAGCTTTTTAAAAACATATGGAATTATGAAAATAGTTATTAACTTATTATCATTCTTTTATGCAGAAAACTTACTCCTGACAGCAGACTACAAAACAGTTAAACTAGCAGATTTTGGCTTAGCGAGAGAAGAGTCGTTAACTGAGATGATGACTGCTGAAACAGGAACATACCGTTGGATGGCACCCGAGGTTCTCTTTCCTTTCCAATATAAACTTCTCTCCTCATCAACCATGTATAAAAAACATTATGCAATGCATAATTGCGCTACTGTTTGGTACAGTTATACAGTACTGTTACGTTAAGGCAGGGAGAAAAGAAGCATTACAACCATAAGGTGGATGCATACAGCTTTGCAATTGTGTTATGGGAGCTTTTGCATAACAAACTACCATTTGAAGGGATGTCAAATCTCCAGGCAGCTTATGCAGCTGCTTTCAAAGTAATAGTCTCTTCCCTAGTCATAGAATATTCTTCTAAAATAATCATTGTTGTCATTTTCGTAATGCTAATGTTCTGACAGCTGAGCTGGTATTTTTCTGTTTCAGAATGTGAGGCCTAGTGCAGAAAACCTACCCGAGGAATTGGCTACGATTCTAACTTCATGCTGGAAGGAGGACCCAAATGCTCGCCCTAATTTCAGTCAAATAATTCAAATGCTCCTTAATTATCTTTCTATAATTGCTCCACTTGAACCCATGATTCCTCTTCGTATTTTAACCTCTGAGAACGCCATCATACCACCTGAATCTCCAGGAACAAGCTCATTGATGGCAAAACGCGATGACTCTGGGGAAATTCCCAAGGCAAATATGGAAAACAAGTCAAAAAGTTTCTTCTTCTGCTTCAACCTGTGTTATTAACCCTGTAGTCATAAAAGATATGACCACTTTTGTCCTACTGGGGGTCAAAAGTGGCTGAAGGGAACTCAGCAAACACTAGGCCTCTAGCCCAATGGATACATTTTCATAACATCAAAAAGATTTAATTTGATATCTTACACTTTAGCTGAAGCCAAGTCAGATGAAAACACTGCATTGTATCTATCTGATGCTGCTGCTGAATTTTCTCACTTTATAGGGTTATATTCTAGTCATAGCTTTATCATGAACTAAGAGTTTGGAGGTGGTGTTTGATTGTAACTTGTAAAGTGAAGCAAATGCATCTCCAATTCTTAGTGGGAAAATTGGAGGAAGAAATGAATGCAACTTAAGATAGTTGTCCCTTGTTCAATTCCCTGCTTCTTGCATGATCTTAATCGTCTGAGACTTTCCTGACAACAGAAATTGGTTAGGGGTTGATCCCATCCAATGGGTTAACCTGGCAACTAGTCATGTTAGAACGGTTTCGTGTTGTGTTGTTAACACATCGTGTTAAAATTAATTGAATCAAACCTAACTCATTAATTTAGTAGGTCAAAAAATTAAAACTGAACTTATTCGTTATTTTTATCAGACTTATTAACTCGCTTTTTAAAATATATATATATATATAAATAAAATAATTATTATAAAATTTTAGAGTTAAAAATAGAATTCAATAACAACCTATCAAGATAAAATCGTGAAAAATATAATAGCAAACAAAAAGTAAAAGAAGTGGGTTTTCTTTCAGATTTATACTTTGCTCTTTTATCTTATCTTACCATTTGATGGACATAATTCACAGCTAAATAATATAGAATGGTTTATGGTAATTGCTTAAAATATGAATTATGATGGTAAATTAATTAACAAATTATAGTGAATAGATAAGAATTGCTACACCATGAAGATAAATTACAGATATAATCAGCTTCATAAGATTGAAAATTAATTTGACAGATTTTACTGACATTTTGTTTTTAAACGTCTAAAAGGGGTTTTACTCTATTCCCAGAAAAAAAAAATCTGAAAAATGTGTTTAAATTTGAGGTCATCAATTCGCATTGCCAAATTTATGTGCAACATAATCTAACTTTAAGACTTCCAATGTAGGGCTAAAGAAAAGTATCTTATGTATTAGCAATGTAAATATATTATCTGGGGGTTTTACCAGTAGTCATTGCAGGAACAAGACCCCTCTTTAAAATGATGAAAGCGAATTCGATCCCTTACTACAATTTCTCTGTTAAACACCTTTGATATTATCTTTGTTGCATTGTGGCAATCTGTGCACACTCTAAGATTCTTTGAAATTCTAATTGTAGTTCCAGGAGATGTTCTGATAAGACCAAAGGCAATTGCCAATTTCTCACCGTGGTGAGCTACTGAAGCTTCCTTATCATCTTCCTCAGCATCCAGTCTTCCATCAGCGGTGTTGGGCATGTAGCCAGCTGATTTGATTCTCTTCATCATGTTTTCAGCTGCATTATATACTTCCTTAGAGTGTGGACACTCATTGTCTTCTGCAAAAAACTCATAGATCCGTCCATCCAATTCAATCAAACTACAACCAGGAGTCTTCTTAATTCCTTTCTCTCTCATTTGATTCCTAACCCTCAGTGCGTCCTCCAGTCTACCCACTGATGCATAAATATTAGAGAGAAGTATATAATCTCCACTATGCATGGGTTCCAGTATAATCAGATTATTCAATGATTCTTCCCCAACTTCAACATTTTTATGAGCTCTGCATGCAGCCAACAATGTTCTCCATATAACAGCATTGGGTTTAATGGGCATGTTCTTTATGAAATGATATGCCTCTTCAATTAACCCAGCCCGACCAAGAATGTCTACCATGCAACCATAGTGTTCCAGCCTTGGTTCAATACCAAAATCTCTGCTCATACTGACAAAAGATTCCCGGCCTTCATCAACCATCCCCACATGACTACAAGCAGATAGAACACCAATGAAAGTTACATCATTTGGTGCAACTCTCTTTTCCTGCATCAAATAATAAAACTCAAGAGCCCTTTTTCCTTGTCCATTACTGGCAAGGCCTTGAATTAACACAGTCCAAGAAAATACATTCTTCACAGGCATCTTCTTAAACACTTCAATTGCACTCTCTATCAGCCCACACTTTGCATAAAAATCCATTAGTGCAGTCCCAAGTGTAACAGTAAGCTCCATCTTCTTCCTCTTTACGTACAAGTGAACCCATTTACCTGTTTCTAGAGCTCCAAGAACAGAGCAACAAGAAAGTACACTGACCATAGTGACCTCATTTGGCTCTACATTTGCCACTTGCATATCACGAAAAACATCAAGTGCCTCCTTACACTTCCTTGCCTGGCTATAACCTGAAATCATGGCACTCCATGCAACTACATCTTTTCTGTTCATTTGTTCAAACAATCTTCTCGCCTTATCAACATGACCACACTTTGCATACATATCAACAACTGCTGTCATTAACTTAACACTACCATTAAGTCCATTTGCCTCTATGTACTCACTAATCCACTCTCCTAACTCTGTATCAGCCAGTCTCGCACATGCCGTTGAAACACTAATTAAGGTAACCTCATCAAACCGAACACCCAAATCAAGCATTTCATTAAATAACTTCACAATCTCTCCCCAACTCTCACTCTTAGCATACCCCGAAAACATTGAATTCCAAGTAAAAACATCCCTACAAGGCATTCCATCAAACACCTTACGTGCAATCTCGATTCTCCCACAATTTGCATACATATGAATCAAAGTATTGCTGACTAACTCGCTACACCCAAACCCAGATTTCAAAAACTGGGCGTGAATCTGTTCACCTTCTTCCAGTGCTCTTAATCTAGAGCAAGCTTTTAATGTACAGGCAAAAGTAAAATGATCAGACTGTACCGAGTTTTCATGCATTGTTTTGTATAAAATCAAGGCTTCTTGAGGAGATTGCTTCAGCGTGAGGCCTCTGATGATGATATTATAAGCTGATGAATCGGGTCCGTTAATTTTGTGGAAAATTGAGTGTGCATAATCCATGGTGGTGGCGGGAACGAGCATGGCGGCGGCTTCGAGTAGATTCTCTGTTATGGTAGGGTTGAGATGGAGGCGGGTTTTGATTAAGTGGGCGTGGACTTGGTTCAAGTCTCTGGTGGTCTTGCATTGTTGTAAGATTAGGTTTTTAGGGTTTTCTGGGAACTGGGTGATGGTAGTTATGGCAGTTATTGTTTTAGCGGGAGAATGAGGCAGTGTTAGTGCCATTTTGTTCTTTTCTTGGTTAATGAATTTGAAATGATTATGAATATAGGAAGGTTTGGAGGGAAATGTTTATAAATAGACTTCAGCCAAACGCATATAGTAATTAAGAGTGATTTTACTATTATCTGTATTTCAATTGATTTTCCACGTTCCCCTTTAGTAAGATCCTTCATTTATTTTGTGCTTGTGTCCTTTTACAGCTATTTATTCTAGTAACCCTCGAAAAAAGAAGTTGAAGACTTGGCACATGACTGAAAATCTTGTGGTTTAGGACGAAGACGTTAAGTTTTATTATTTTTTTTACGTGGGTTTACATATTAATAATAATTATATATTATAAATTATTTTAAATAATAATTAATTTAATAATTTTTTTGGTTTATATTTTATTTGGACTCTAAAAATATTAAATATGATATAAATTTATTATGTATAGAAACTCAATACTAATTGGATTATGAGTGATGGGTCATAATTTAACTTAGTATATAAAGACATTTTTTTAGAGTTGTAGTTTTCAAGTCAAATTAATTCACGTAGAACTCTTCTCTTCTTTTTTCATCTTGAGTTTACATAAATTTGACTGTGAAAGACCATTATACTATTAATTCAAAGCTGTTAATCTTTAACGTTCTAATTACCATAAATTCTTCAAGTATGTTTTTCTTAATATTCATCTTAATAATCTGATGATAGATCTTTGGTTATATTTATATTTATATAAATATGAATCTGATATATGACTATATCTAATAAGTGGTATCAGAGTAGAAATCATGTTAAATTATTAGAATTGTTAATACATATATTCATATTTTAAATATCTTTTTCATGTAATTATTTAGGATAAAGATATTATATATATAAATTTTTATGATTTTGTTGAGAAAAAAAAAATATATTTTTTATTATGATTTGAGATTCAAATATAATTAAGGGTCATTAATTTAAAAAATTAAAAATTAAAAATATTAAAATTCAGCTTCCATTTAAATGTTTTTTTTTTGTTTAACAATTTAGAATGTTAAAAAAAAAAAGAAGAAAGGCTGGACGGTGGGCACAGTAAATGAGAAAATAGGGTTTTGTTTGATAAATATTAAATAAGCCCCTTTTATTATTTGTAATTATATTTTAATTATAAAAATTTAGAAATTTATTAAATAAGCTCTATAATAGTGGCGATTTTCATAAAGCTCCTTACAGTTTTTCATAATTATATTTTGATCATAAATATTTACAATTATTTCAGATAGATAGGATTTTTGTTTTCACTCAGCCCCCTCCAAATTTAAATAATTATAATTTAGTATAAATTTTTTGAAAATTTTGCAAATAAATCCTAATTTTGACCTAAATTTTTGTGGTCTATTTTGAATATTTGCAAATATAAAGTTAGCAATTTTATGGTCAAAATTTAGGAGTTTTCAATTATTTTTGAGAGAATTGGGTCTACCCGACTCAATTCATGGAGATTCAACCCAAAATTTAAACCATTTAGATTTGACCCGACAATCATTGACCCTATTTTGAACCATTAGTAGCGCTGTAACCACAGCGGCCTTGGCATCACGTGCTACTCTAGTGTATAAGAAAATTTTAAATTTTCATTTACGGACATTCGGTTATTTTTCTTTGCACTATTTGTCTTATATTTTGAAATAAATTGATTGAAATAACATGTTGCCAAAGTAACCTCTGTTGTGTAGATTTCTTTATTTTGGGATATTAAGATGGATATTTTTATTATTTATGCGAAAAATAATTGGCCCAAAGGAATGTTATTTTTTGGCCAAATAATAGGCATATTTGCGGTAATAAATATTAATTATCAAGTTTTCTATGCATGCAATAAGTCGATCCAAAGAAAGGCTTATCGTTGGCAGGATTTAATATCAACATTTGATTACTGTATTGAGAGTACCACTTACAATCGATATTTCTGTCCAAAGACTAAATATCAATGTTGTGCTAGGTATCTCGTGATGTGGTCCACTTTTATATGTTCATTTATGTCATACATGTATATGATTAAAATAATGACATAATTGTGAGCTTGTTTTATTATTATATATTCTCTGTAAGTTTATTTGCTTCTATTATATCTGTCAATATAAATTTCATTCATATGTTTAAGGCACTACTTCTGAGAAATAAAATGCTAAGAAATTTTTTGAGAAAATTAAACGACACTTTGCCAAATGAAAAAAGTTGAAACAAGTATACTACTAGCTAACCTTGTTTCAATAAGGTATAATGGCAAAAAGAATATAAGGGAGTACATTATAAGATGTCTAATCTCGCTTTAAGCTAAAAGTACTAAAGTTAGAGATGTCTAATGACTTGCTCATGCATCTGATTTTGATATCTTTTCCTGCGCACTACAATTAATTTAAAGTAAGTTACAACACCCAAAAGGTTAAATGGACTCTTAATGAGCTCATTTCATATTGTGTGCAATAAGAAGATAAATTGAAGCGAGAAAAGACTAAAAGTACTCACTTAGCAAATACTTCTCAGAGTAAGGTTACTAATTAGTAAAGAAACAGGAATAAAAGAGAGAAAACTGCAATGAGGACTTCACATAATAAGGTGTAAAAGAAACAAGATCCAGTCATTACTTGTTTCTTTTGCAAAAAGGCTAGTCATGTGAAGAAGAATTGTCTCAAGTACGCTAAATGACGTGTTAAGAAAAGTATACTTCTCAACTTTGTTTGTTCTGAAGTTAATTTAACTTTATACCTAAACACACTTGGTGGATAGATATAGGTGCAACTACTTACATATGTGTGTCTATGCAAGGTTGTCTTAAGAGTCAGATTCCAATTGATACTGAAAGATGCATCTAAGTGAAAAACGATAATGCAGCTCTTCTAGAGGCTATAGGATTGTTTAGATTACAATTAGAGACCATATATTATTTGGATTTAGATGAGACTGATTATGTATAGTCATTTAGACAGAACATATTTTTTGTTTCTAGTTTGAACAAATCAGGATACTCTTGTTCATTTAGAAACAATAAGTTAGTCTCTTTCAAAATTTAAATATTATTGGTACTGGTTCTCTTATTGATAATCTTTATACATTAAATACTCATATTTCTTTTAATGAATCCTTGCATGTTAATAAACGTGTTACAAAATAAAAATTAATTGATGAGAATTCTGTTATGTTATGGCACAAGTATTTAAGACATATCTCTAAACAGAGAATAGAAAGACCCGTGTCAGATGAAATTTTTGATTCTTTTAATTCAACAGATTTTTAAAATCTGTATTGAATAAATTAAGGAAAAACAATCACCTAAAGAATAATAAGAAGTATAATTAACTATTCTTCTTCACTTGAATTACTATAGGGAGAAGCACTAAAGATTACAGTTTATATCCTTAATAGAGTTCAAAGTAAAGTAGTATCTAAAACTCCGTACGAGATGTGGACTGGCAAAAGACCTAGTATTAGGCATTTGCATGTCTGGGGTTATTTAAGTGAGGCTAAGCCATATAGGCCTAATAAATGTTACATACTATTTTTATTGGATATTTTGAAAGATCGAGAGGTTTTAAGTTTTATGATCTCTCAAGTAAATCCTTTTCGAGATGGGAATGCTATATTTCTTGAGGATGTTGAGTTTGGGGGAGATAAGGTATATTAAGGATATTGTCTTTGAAGATGAATTTATTTATCTTCCTACAGCTGCTATTAAAAATGATTAGACTTATTTTTTCTGACATTATTCAAGAAGCAGATCCAAAAGTACAAGACAATTATAGAGCTTCTAATATAAAATAAAGAATTTGCTCTTGTTCGCCAAGAGCAACCTCAACAACCTTAAGAACAAGTGTCATTAGGAATATCTACTAGAGAAAATAGAAGTGCAATTTCAGATGATTTTACCGTTTATCTTCAAGAACATGAGTTTGATATAAGACTAGAAAAAAATTAAAAAATAAAAAAAAATGATTCAATCAATTTCAATCAATCCAAACAAAGTTTTAATTCTTATAAGTAAATAAATGCCATAAAGTGTGAGATGAAATCAATGAGAGATAATATCGTTTGAAATCTTGTTGAGTTGTTTAAAGATACGAAACTCATTAGTTGGAAATAGATATTTAAGACCATAAGAGATTCAAAAGGCAAAATTGAAAGATATAAAATATGTCTCGATACTAAGGGTTTCACTCAAAAGGAAGGCATTAATTATAAAGAGACTTTCTTTCTAGCATCAATGAAAGACTCTTTTAGAATCATCATAGCACTTATAGCTCATTTTAATTTAGACCTACATCAAATGAACGTAAATATCGTATTTCTTAATAGTGATATTGAGAAAATTATATATATGGTGCACCTAAAAAACTTTGTATCTAGAGACCAAAAGAATATGGTCTGCAAATTAAAGAAGTCCATGTACGTTTTCAAGCAAGCATTCCGCCAATGGTATCATAAGTTTCATTAAGTGACTAACTCATTTGGTTTTGAGAAAAATGCATTTGATAAATACATATATCATAAGTTCAGTGGGAGTAAGTTTATCTTCCTGGTTTTATATGTCAATGACATACTGCTAGCAAGCAGCGATATAGACCTATTGCACGAAACCAAGAGATTTCTACAAAGAAATTTTGAAATGATAGATCTTGGGAATGCATCTTTTGTATTAGGAATTCAGATACATTGGGATCACACTCGAGGTATCTTGAGTTTATCACAAAAGAATTGTATCGATAAGGTGCTTAGTAGGTATAGCATAAAGGACTGTGCTCCAAGAAGATACGCCCATTTCTAAGGGCGATAAGTTTAGTCTCAATTAGTGCCTCAAGAATAATATTTAATATAATGAAATATAAATATTCCCTTATGCATCTACAATAGGGAATCTTATGTATGCTCAAGTATGTACGTGTCTAGATATTGCATACATTATTAAAATACTATATAGATATTTAAATAATTTTAGGGTGGATTATTGGAATGCAACCAAAAGTGTTATGTGATATTTACAGAGAATAAAGGAATACATGCTCACATATGGGAGATCGGTAAGATTATAAATCATGGGGTATTCTAACTCCAATTTTTGCTAGATGCCTAGATATTAAGAGATCTACATCAGGTTATATATATACTTTGGCCAAAAGAGCTATTTCTAGAAGAGTGCTAAGTAGACACTCATAATTTCTTCTATTATAGTGGCTAAGTTTATAGTTTATTTTAAGGCAACAAATTATGGGATATGGTTGTGGAACTTTATCACATGGTTGCATATTGTTAATGATATTAAAAAAAATCATTAAAAACAAAATTATTGTGATAATAAAGCCGCAGTGATGTATTCCCGTAACAACAAAAGCTCTTCGAAGTCTAAGCACATCGACTTTAAATTTTTAGTTGTTAAAGAAAAAGTTCAAAGTCAACAAGTGTTAATAGAACATATTGGTACAAACTATATAATTGCGGATCCGCTCACCAAAAAGTTACTACCTAAGGTGTTTCATGAACATGTTGCTCATATGGGTGTTGTATTATTTGTGATGTGCATGAATAGTGGGAGTTTGTCATTTGATGTTCATTTGGTTAAAAGACATGTTTATGATTTATTTTCTATAGAATAAAGTTTGATAGTTTGTTGAAACTCTGAAATAAAGTTACATTTTCTATTGTAGTTTTGGGTAAAGTTTAGAAAGTATTTGATACTTTTTATTGCGGTTTTACATAAAGTTTAGAAAGTAATTAACTCGTTGGAGTTATAAAGTAGGACCAGTTGAAAATAGACATGTTTGAGATCACATTTCATGTAATTTTCATGCTACACATCCATATTTAATCTATGTCATTAATTATATTAGTATGGTGACCATTGATGGGTCTAGTTGCGAATATATGCAACGAAGATCGCTTTGATCTCATATTGATATTATTAATGGACCAAATTGTATCTAAGGAGATGTTTCACGATAAGATAGCATTTATTGTGCGCACTAAGGTTTATGATGTATAATTATTTCTAGATGACATATGTGGCGCAAGTGAGAGATTGTTAGGTTTTATTATTTCCTTTATATGTGCTCACATATTAACAATAATTATACATTATGGGCTATCTTAAATAATGGCCAATTTAAGTGATCTTTTTGGGTTACATCTTATTAGGCTCTAGAGACATCAAATTTGATATGGACTTATTATGTGTAGAAACCCAATACTAGTTGAATTATGAGTGATGGGGTCATAATTTAATCTAGTATATAAAGACCTCTTTTAGGGTTGTGATCCCCAAGTCAAATTAATTCACGTAGAACTCTTCTCTTCTTTTTCCATCACAGAGAGAGAAATTCATTGAGTTTACATAAATTTGACTGTGGAAGACCATTATACTCTTAATTCAAGACTGCTAATCTTCACAGTTCTAATTATCATGAATTCTTCAGGTATGTTTTTCTCAACTTTCATCTTAATAATTTGATATGATAGATCCTTGATTATATTTATATTTATATAAATATGAATCCGATATATGATTATGTCTAACAGAAGATGCCACTTCTCTTTCGTGAAAATTAAGATGATTGAAGTCATGCCCAACTTTGCTCAATTGATTTAGACCCAAGTAGAACCATTCTTTTCACTGTTTTAACTATTAATATTTATACAAATTTTCTTAAGGAATTGAACAATTTCATATGCGAGTGCATAATTCGATATCAAATTTGAGAGCAAATGGTTCGAAGCATGCATGCGTCAACAGAAGTATTAATCACCAAACTGGTTTCACAAGGTCTTTCGACACCCTATACAGTTTGCTCTGCTCGAATGACAAAAACTGTACATCCTCAAACTTAAAGTCAAGTGTTTGAGTTCTGATTAAAGTTTAGGGCAATATATATATATATATATATATATATATTGTAAATAATTTTCTTCTTTAATGAGAATGTATTGTTCTCCTATTATGTCGGTATAGACCCGATCAATGTATATATTGTAAATATTGGGTGAATTGTCCCCCCATTGTGTCAATATGAACCCGGGTAATGTATATATTGTAAATATTTTTCTTTTCTAATAAAGGTGTATTATCCTCTCATTGTCTTGGTATACACCGGAGCGTGTGTAAGTGATATATATGATCTCAATTGATAAAGTAGGTAATAACTGTGTTAAAAGAAAAAAGTATCTTTGGACAGCCAGTATCATCAGATTGGCTATCTTGCCGCTGTTTGCCTTAAAACTGTAAATCTTGATCTTGTCACGAAGCACAACCACCCGATAGAAAGTATAAACAATGCATTGAGTATTATGATGGGAAAAGTGATTCCGAGGTCCATCATGGCTATTGCATTTTCTTTCTCCAGAGCATCAAATTCCTGGCGTAATATTTGAGGCTGAATTGCTGATTGATATTGTCAAAAAGATAAAAGAATTAGATTCACCCATTATCGTTCTAGAATAAATGAAAAACTGAACAGGTCTATAAATTTGCAGCTTCAGTAATAACTGCTTTTCAACTCGTAGTTTAGAAGTGGGGGAAACAAATTAAAAAAAAATGATGAGATATGGATGGTATGCTCCTAAGCAGCAGCAGTATGGTTGGGAGAGGACGTCCGATGAGTACCGTGCTCACGTATCAAAAATGGAGAGAACGACTAGCAGTTCCCCTGATGTCCCCCACTTCCCTAGCGTCCATAAGGCCTTCAATAACAAGTCTACTTATGGGGAAGAGACGGATAGTACTACTGAACCTGAAGTACAGCAGCAGCACCAGAAGAATTCTACGGAAAAGGCTCAAAAGAAGGTTCAAGTGAGTGAGCGTATTGAAATGGTTGGAAGTGCGCCTCAGATTAATGATGAGAGCTGCTCCGTGGTTCGTGCAGGAAGCATTGACGTTAAAGCTGATGGCTTCATCCAGAGGAAGCGCAGGGGCTTTGAACTCTGTAAATGGCAGACCTTCAAAGTGCCTTATGATTAATCTTTACAAGCATGGATTTTGGTCACGGATATGTAAGGAGGCAAAACACCCCATTTCAATGTTAACAGCAGTACAATTCTTATCTAAATAAATGGTTCGTACGTCTTTTATGTGTTAGCGTAGCTTGTCTGCATGTTGTTTATGCTGCTTCCATGTCATGCTTATCGTTAAAGATGCATTTTCTGCCTCTAATATATACATATACGAGAGAGGGGAAAAAAAAGACGGGGCTGGTTTTCAAGTAATTATTGTAAGGGGTGTTCGATTTTTCTTGCATATCTCATATGTTTTGGATTGTATCTTATTTACCAATAAGTCTTATGTCAAAGTATTACATAATAATTATTACACTATGCTTTGTAGTATGGGAAAAGCTCAAAAATATTCATGCACAAGTAATATAAATATATATGTATGTATATATATACCCACGCTTTAGTACCCGGTGCAATAGCAAGGACCTCTTTTACTTCGGCGGTGGTGATTTAGGGTTACATTTATATTTGTTCGTGGCTCGCCGAAAAAAAATATGAATACGTAGCATGGTTTTGTAATACATCCTAAATAATGTTGAAGTTGTAGATTAACAAAAGAATGACGCATGAGATATAATAGTATCGATCACATTACGAGAGCAAGATCACCTCTTTCTATACATATATGTACATGCATCTTTGAACAAAGAAACTGTTCAACATGGATATCAATTTTTATACATAAAGATGGAACCTCTTGACAGGGTTGGATATGGCAGATAGATTTAATAAATATGAAACTTAATCACGGCAGGCAACCATAATCATAGCTTATGTTCGTATGCATGCATACTTAACATTTTATGTTTATAGAACTTGTTAAAAAAATTGTGATTCAATAATTTTGATTGAATAAAAATTGAGATGAATATTAAAATGAAAAGTTATAAGAAGTCTAGAATGTGTAGGACGCGTATGGAGAAGTCTAGGACGTGTGGGACACGAAGGGAGAAGGGAAACGGGACTCAAAGACGTAAAGGAAGCAAGAAAATGCGGATAGGTGTACAGAGCTGAGCACTGCGGCGCCCAGGACAGAAACCCACGCCGCAGCGCTGGGCGTGATTTTATCCAGCTCTCAAGGACTAGCGCTCCTTTTTGGTTCGAGACTTCGAGTTTTGAAAAGTTTTGGACTTTCAAAATAAGTAGACTCTTACTTCAACAAGGAATAGGGTTAATAGGCACGAAATACACTCTATATAAACACTTGTAAACCCTGAATTTCAAATTAAGCATTGAGAGAGACTCTAAGAGAGGGGAAGAATTGAGTAGACACTAAGTGCTTGTGTGTATTAGGGTGAAACCGTTGTTTGGATAATCATTGTTCGTAGTAGAGCAAGGATTCACTAAACGTTTAGATCTTTTTGAGGGTTCTTCATTAGATTTTCCTTATAAAATCTCTAAGGAGTTATAATAAGAGAGGTTAAGATCCTTAAATCCACCGTTGACGTAAGCAATTGGTTGAACTACGTAAGATTGTGTTGTACTCTTTTGTTTTCTACTTTGCATTCTTGTTGTGTTTACTTGATTGATAAATTATTCTGCTACGCAATGAAGTTAGGGTTCTAAACTGAATCTTAGATTCTTCACTTCAACATAACTTCGAAAAGGAGAAACGTTTTCTCCCTCAACAAAACTTAAGCCATAGATGGAAAACAGAAGTCGACATATTAGAACACCCAGCTGCAACATTATGTGTGTGAAGACTACCAGTATTAGAGTTTGATTCAATCAGTATATAGCCTACCATTGCTCTTTCTTTTCCAATAGCTATTTCAGGTGATCCATATCCGAACTTGCATATACGTGTGCGAACCCATATCCGAACTTGAAGTATGTAATATATATAACCACGATGAGAAACTGCAAATGCGAATGTGTTCCATGTATTGAATGGATTGAAGGAAGAAAAAGTAACAAAAATGTTTAATGGCAATAATAAATAGCTTACTCCAGTGTCCAGCCTAATGTAAATCACATTCAATTGACTTCTTACTCTTTCAGGAAATATTTTCCAATTATCCCATGTATGCTCTGTATATATATCCTCCACAACTGAAATAAATGGAGGGATTTTATAATATTAAAGAAGCCTGAAAATGAGATTCACACAGACAAAAATAAGCTTGTAATTAAAGTTGCACTAATTAACCAAAATTGAGTATCATTTATTCATTCATCTGGAGGAACTTCAGCTTCAGTGAATCTCCTCGAAGATAAACGATTAAACAAATTTCTAAGACTATTCTTACTCTCCGTGCGTCGCCTATGTACCCGGACAGGATCATCTAACCGAAGAAATGGATTATCAAGCACTAGCCCGGCCTCTAACTTTTTGGACACTGTGACAATCTCGTACGAGTCCCATAAAGATTGCCTAAAATCCCAATTTGCACGAGTAGCATTAGTAGTAGTTTGCTTCGGCGCCGCCGGTGACTGGTTCATTGCTTCCAGCTTGAATCTCGACGGCCGGCACTTGAAGTTTTGTCGATGTGCATCTAACTCATTGGTTGGGCTAGAGCTGCGGCCGGAATGGCCATACCAGGCTTGCGCCACGGCCTTGAGGATCTCAAGTTGCTTCTCTTCGTCATCTTCGAGCTCTAGCTTTTTCTTCATGGTGGTCTTTTGTCTTTCTCCAGGGAAGTCGTGTCCATGTTATCTTTAGGCAAATTGGAGCCTCACATTGTAGTGCTGCTTTACCCCTTATGCATGGCTATGTGGATAGGTCCCTGTGTATGATCAAGAATATTTTGTTTGTTAACATCTCAAACTTTTCATAGCTATTATCATTTGTTTGGAGCAGCAGATTTTTTTTTTAATCTCATCTTTTATTTAATTTTTTTTCTATTAATATAAGATTAATAATTAATAAAAAGTAAATAATTATAAAATAAAAATTTACTATACACAACTAACACAAAACTCATTTCAAAAAATGTTTAAATGGTTAGATAAAATTAGATTAAGAGATATCCTAATTATTATTTGAATTATAAAAATTTCAAACGGTATAAATGAAAAGGATTAGAATTCTCTCTTAATATCATTTTTTATTTTATATTTCATTAACACGAAGTCGATAATTAATAAAGAGAAAATATTTATAAAATAAATTTTTACTATACAAAATGAATATAAAATGCTATCAAAATTTTTTAAAAAAAATTATTTTAATAGAGGATTTTAATTGACTGAACAAGTAGGGTTTAGAGTATTAAAATTTGTTAAATTCAAGATTAATTATCTTCGATAGAACAATAATTATTGCAAGTTACCTCAGTAGTTATTTATATTTGATACAATAGACTTGTCTCAATTAAATCGATGGTACGTTTTTTTCTTTTACCAATTTTTTAAAGGAATGAGTTGTACGTTATTTTCATTTCGTGATTAACAAGTAAAATACTGTCTCAATTATAATTTCAAATCAATATCCATACATATTCTGTCGAAAATTAAAAAAAAAACAAACAAATAACTTCTCTAATGCACAACAATAAACTTAAAGATTCTTAAAAAGTTATACGTAAATTTGATTAAAATTAGGGGTGGGCAGAAATTGAACTGTATTTATAAAATTGAATTGCACTTAATTAAACCGGTTAAGTTTGATTTTTTAATACAAAATTTGTGTAATTAATTTTTTCTGGAGATCCAAAAAAAATTGATTTGACTCGATTTTAAAATTTTTTTAAAAAATTAAACCGAATCAAATAATTTATACACATATATAAATAAACATTATTTTTTTCAAAAATGAAAACTCTAGCCTAACCTAGCCAGCCTGTGCCGTTTCTCATCTCCTTCACAATTTCAGCGCCTATTTTTGTTGAATTGATCTCTAGACTTTTCCTTGTGATCTTGATTGTTCCTCGCGACGATGGTAAAGAGTGTAGGTTAATTGATGTTAACAACTTTATTTTATTTATAGTTACAAATTTATATACTTGATTATGTAAAAGCATCTTTTTAAAAAAAATTTAATTTAAATTTTTTTTGTGTGTTTTTAGATGTAAGTTATTGCCATTTGAGCATAAGTGGACAGTTTTTTATTATCATTTTTAACTATTTTTTGATTTTTTTTTTGCGCTAAAAATGATCCCCTATTGTGTGTGCATAAGAAAACATGTAATTTAATAATATAAATTTTAATTTTATTTAATTTTTCATTATTGTTGAACAAGGCAGCTGGCAGCTGGTCAATTGTTATTTTTCGACGATAATGAGTTAGCTTTGTTTTTAATTTTTTATATTTATTTTAAAAATATAAACTAATTACAAAATATTATAGTACTTTAATCGTTTTTGATCAATTGATTGTTAATTTAAACAATTTTTGTCATCTAACAATAATTTTTATAACTCTTTTAAAATATCGAGAGTCTTTCAATCACTTTCATCAAATTTTAGGAGTCTATATTTATTTACTCTTTATAATATTTTAAACTTTTTTATGAGGTATGTTAATAAATAAGATTTAATTATGCAAAATTTAGGTAAAAATATCATAACCCATAGCTAAATTATGGGGTTATTTATTATTTTGGCCAAACCCCAAATTTCATTTTTATAACCAAAAAAAAGACACAAAGATATCCCATTTTTTCAATCATCAATTTGACCTTAATTTTTTAAAAAACCATATATTTAAATATCCATCAAACTAATTTTTTTTTGATAATTTAATAAGAAATTTTGAAGTATAAATCAAATGCATTCAACATTAAATGAGTTTAACTAATCTCATAATAACACGTTTAAATCTTATATTTTATATTTTTCACCCTACAAATTGTCCAAGAATTTGAACTGGACTCAACTAAATTTGTTAAATTTGAAAGTGTTTTTTTAGTGCCCGGTAGTTTTTAGATTGTTATTCGTTATAATTTGAATTTATAAACAAAAATAAATGATGTAGGAGTATGTATGAGTTTGTGGAGAGAGTAATTTTTGATACGAATATATTAGAAATGAAGAAAACGGGAGTACTTTTGGTAATGTTACATTATTTAAATGATGATTTAAATTTTATATTATAAATTAAGGTGTTAAATAATTACTAAATAATAAATTTAGATAATATTATTTTATTTTTAATAATTACTTAATATATTATTTAAAATAAAAAATTTAAAATACCTCACATTATTTTTCTATTTACACAATTATTTTTTACTCAAAAAATGTTAATTATTGCTATCAGTGAACTTTACACGTGTCAATTCAGCATTGGTAATGTTGTAATAAAATCCCAAACTCAGAGAACAAGAGATCACACATATTTCCCGCCCATATTCAAAGAAAAATTCCCAAATTGTATGTGTCTAGGGTTTCAGTTTCACACTGTGTCCAATCCTCTTCGATGCGGTTCATATTATAAACCCCAAGTCGAAAAATCCTCACCACTTTCTCCAAAATGATGAGTACACCCATGGAAATTACCGTTGAGAACTCAAAAGGTTCTGAGATCTCCGAGCAAAACGGCGTCGCTGATCCAGCCCCGCCTTTACTCGTCCAAGACAAATTTCTCGTCTCGGGTATTTGAAATTCTAATTATCCGTTTAATTTTAGTGTTGATTTCAAATTTATCAACTTGTAATTTGGAAAGGATTTTTTTTTTTGTGCCAGTTGAAGTTTGTTTAAAGCCCTCAAGCACAGCTCGGACAGACGATGTCAGGTTAGCTGTTGAAAGGTAAGAATATTAACTATTATTTACAGTTTGATTTCTCACTTTTTATTTTATTTGTTAGAGAGTGATTTAAAAGTTTGATGGATTCGATTTTTGTGTTTAGAATGCTTGAGAAGAGGAGTTTGAGCTATGTAGATGGACCAATTGCGGTGCCTACTGATGATCCGTTTCTTGTAGAAAATGTACAAAGAATCTGTGTTTGTGACACAGGTAAATTCTAATTTAGAAAGGGAAAGTTAACATTTTTGTTCAAACAATGGGAAGTAAGTTGTTTGTACATTATTTTAGTATTTGATGACCAGGAAATTTTCAAGCAGAGGAATAGTTAATGTCATCTAATCTTCATTAGCATTGAAGTGGTTTCCAAATCACGAGTCCTTTTTGGAGCGGAGTATGCACATTTGAAAATACGGACGTCAACTTTTTGAAAAGATAATTGGACACCCAAATTTTAAAACAACTCATTGTATTTTTTGATGTATGAATTTGTTAATTTTGCAGATGAATGGGTAAAGAACCACGATATTCTTTTGTTCTGGCAAGTCAAACCTGTTGTGCATGTCTTTCAGGTAATTTATCAAGTCATATATTTTTAAACTTCAGGGCAAAAAAAGTCATTATTATTTTATCTCGTACGCAGATAGATTTCTGCCTTGACTCTTTCTGTCATACTTTGTTTCATTCAAAATTGATGTTTATTGAGTGCTGCTTTGTCAGCTTAGTGAGGAAGGACCATGTGAGGAACTAAGTGGGGATGGAGAGCTGTCTAGCTTCAATGAATGGATTCTTCCTGCAAAGGAATTTGATGGCATGTGGGAAAGGTATTTCTGTTGCTTTTTGTCTTTGCTAAGTTATTAATTGGTTTCCTGAAATGGTAATTTGTTCTTGCAGCCTGATTTATGAATCTGGTCTGAAGCAAAGGTTACTACGGTATGCAGCAAGTGCTTTGCTCTTCACTGAGAAGGGTGTTAATCCTTTCCTTGTGTCATGGAATCGGTAAGAGACATCTGGTTAATCCAATTTATATCTAGAAGTTGATTAAACTATGTTCTCTATGTAATGAGCAGAAGTGAAATCTGGGTTCTATACCTATAGTAGGTTCTAAAAGTTCTCCTCTTCTTGATAAGCATAAGAAATCTAATTATTTCTGCTAACTATATTTGCAGCATTATCCTTTTACATGGACCGCCAGGAACTGGGAAAACATCATTGTGCAAAGCATTGGCTCAAAAACTGTCTATTAGATTTAGCTCCAGGTTTGAACAATTCTTTTGTCTGAATTTTGTTTATGTTTAGTGGGCTATATTTTATGCTGCTGATGTATTTATTCTAGACTGATTATCTTTTCTGGCTTACCATTCGTTAATCAGATACCCTCAGTGCCAGTTGGTTGAAGTTAATGCACACTCTTTATTCAGTAAATGGTTCTCTGAAAGTGGAAAATTGGTACGAATCATTGTCCATAATCTTGCGAAATTCTTTCATCCATTATGACTTTTTTCCCTACTTTATTAGTTTGGGGTTTTTCATTTTTTAGTGTTATCAGCATACTACTATCAATGTTGCGCAAGCATAGATTTGTTCTCTATTTCTATCAACTTTAGTTCTGTATACTGGTATTTTACTGGTTCTGTTTTGTAAACCTGGAAACTAACGAGCATCACTTAACTTTAGTTGAAATGAAATTTCATCTAAACATTTGCTGGTATTACCATTCATTTTATTAAAAAAAAAAACATAGTTTGGTCCCATCTAGTAATAAGCTGGGTAAAGCTTTTGGTGCTAAAGTGAGTACAGATTTCAAGGTCATCTTGTTTTCACTACGGTGATTGCAAGTCATATCACTTTGTGAACACACTGAATTTTAATTTTTTGTCTTTTACCTAGTATGAATCCTTATTTCTTGTTAAATATACTGCAGAAGTTTGCAGCAGCAAAAGCTGATCTTGAGTTTAGATTTTGGTGCATCTGGTTCTTGGTTTTCACTAAGGATTATTTAATTGTAGGTTGCAAAGCTTTTCCAAAAAATTCAAGAAATGGTAGAGGAAGAAAACAATCTGGTATTTGTTTTGATTGGTGAGATCTATTAAAACAGAGTTTTGTTTTGTTTTTTTAATTGTCATCCTTGTTTACTTAAGCTAATATTTTTATTAATATGGTAACACTCAGATGAAGTTGAAAGCCTTGCAGCTGCTAGAAAGGCAGCTTTGTCTGGCTCTGAACCTTCGGATTCTATTCGAGTATTACACTTTTGCTCCCTTCCTAATTATCATGACTTATCTACAATATGCTCCTAGGAATTTGGTCGCTCATCATTGAAGGTTAATGTTCTTTGAAAAATGCATCTCAGGTTGTGAATGCTCTATTAACTCAGATGGACAAACTGAAATCATCACCAAATGTTATTATTCTGACTACTTCCAATATAACTGCCGCCATTGGTAAGTTTATGATCTAATTCAGATAAAGTGAATTTACTTACTTAAAGCATTGCATGCTAACTTGAATTCCCTTTTTCCTCCATTCCCGTTGCTCCTTGGATATTTGTCCTTTTCGGTGCCTCCCTTGTCATAAATAATTTAGTGCCATTTCTGTGTTTCTTCATTTTCTCTTTTTGAAAGTCTCCACTTGCTGAAGTCTATAGGTGTTCTAATTTTTGGGTTTCAGATATTGCATTTGTTGATCGTGCTGATATCAAAGCATATGTTGGTCCTCCAACACTTCAAGCTCGATATGAAATTTTAAGGTCCTGCTTGGAAGAACTCATACGAGCAGGAATTGTATCAAGTTTCCAGGTGAACATATATATATATATCTCACCTTTGGCATGAAACCCGTGTTCGAAGACTTCACGGCTCTGGATGGCTGCTGCAGTCATTGAATGGCTTAATTCATGTAATTACTAATGAACATTAGAATTTCTTCAGGATTGTGATCACATCATGTTTCCAAATTTTGTAACCTTGAAAGATAAACTGAGCAATCCTGAGTTTCAAGTGCCTCACACACTACAGCATCTCTATCAGCAATTGCTTGAAGCCGCAGAAGCATGTGAGGTAAGAAGCAAACACATTTCACTTCTTACTAACTTCTGAACTTCCTTCTGATGTTTAAAATGAAAAAAGTGAAGTGATGTTATTTTTAGTAATTGTTATGATTTTTATGTCCTCAACAGGGGTTGAGTGGAAGATCATTAAGGAAACTACCATTCTTGGCACATGCAGCTCTTGATAACCCTTACAATTGTGATCCTAGCAAGTTCTTGCATACTATGATATATACATCTAGAAGAGAGCGTTCTGAGCTACCTGACTGAATTTATGCTCATTCACCATGTAAAAGATGTTTAGTTTAATGCTTAATGTGGAAAAAAATCTAAACTGCTTCAAATATTTTGCTTGCCATTCCATGTGATTGATGTTTTTGCATCTTGGGCATCAGTTCCCTGTTTGTTTGAAGCTGGTGATGAGAGAGTCATTACTCAACATGAGATGATAACAGAGGCGGGATGCTACTTTTGACATAGTAGCTTTGAATTTAAAAACTGTCTTCAGCTACAGGGAAACTGGGAAACAAATGGTTGCACTCAACAAATTGGCCAGGCAAACAATCACGGTGCTACACTTCGCCAAAGAATCTGACACTACCCAGGAACTTTTTTTATTTTATTTTATCACAGTCATGGTTGCTACCAGTCAAATTGAACTTGGAGAAATATTGCACCCAGATATTCTGAGTTGCCCAACATTAGCCATCATACATGCAAAATAGAAATGATTTTCTTGAGTTGCTGCCTTAGGTGATTTTACCGTCCTTCAGCACGAGAAACAACCTTTCCCTGAACCGCTTTAACTAATTCAGCAGGCACATAAGCTCTAAAAATGATGTTCGGAGATAGAATCTTTAGGAATATGATGAGGGCACTTGTAGAGCAGATCCTTGGCCTCAGACTGTCTTCCTTCATTAAAGAAAGATTGTAAGACATAAGCTTTTTTTTTATTTAATTGAATTTATTTTATAAATTATTTATTTATTTTTCATTGTTTTGTATTAATAATTTTTTAATTAAATATATGTAACCTATTAAACTGTATCACATATTCTTGAAAAATAAAAATATTGCATAAAATTACAATTATGCGATGTTTATTGAAATTTTTAATAAAAAAATCTATAATAGAATGAGGTATAGATGTTGTTTATTTTAAAAATAGGGTCTATTTATTATTTTCCTAAAATTTTGAGAGTCCAGCCATTCATACCCTAATTACCAATTTATTACAAACTCTTCACACCCCATAAGTTATAAGTATAATTTCAACTGCTGCAAAAAAAAAATTGGGTAAAAAAATGCTCATACTTTAAATTTAATGTGAGATGATGACTTACATAGCATGAATCAATTTTTAAGATTTTGTATTGCAATTAAAAAAACTAACCCAATAAAAGAATATTGCTAAGAGTGGACTGATAGACAAAGAGGATAAAAAGAAAAAACAAAAGGGGGTGAATGAGAAAGACACAAGCTTTTGTTTCAACCACTCTTACTTGGGAAAAAAATACCATACCCAACGAGATAAAAAGAAATATATAGGTAAAATTGAAATTTAAGTAGATGAAGATGGTTGGTATGCAAGACCTCTATGGGTTCAATTCTAATATCCTTACAAAATAAGTGTCTTTTGTAAAAAATATTAATTGAAACATATTGGTTTATTTTAGATCTAAATTTACGAGTTGTGCGCTACATTACAATAAATTTATGTTAATAAATTTTTAATTATATATCATTAGATGCATAATGTAATATTTTTTTAATAAAAAAGGATAAAGGAAATCTTTTTCAATAATTTGTGACAAGCAACAAGAAAGTCATTACAAATAAAGACACTCCTTGATGAGAGCATGAACATCTCCTTTATATTAGGGTTTGAGCAAAAAAGAAATAAGAGAAATATGGAGGGAGGCAAAACGAAATAAACAAATAAAGTAAGAGAAATAATGGAGGCATTACTTCATATTAGAGTTTAACAAATGTTATTCTTGAAATTGAAAGGGAGTATAAATTTAATTATTTTTAATAATTTAAGAGGAGTATTATAAAAAGAAAAAGGGTTTAAAGAGGATTATTAAAGGAGTATCAATAGTGGCATTTCTATCCCAAAATCTTCTTCTAGTTGGACTGCCAAAAAAGGAAATGATACTTCGTCTCTTTTTCTCTGCAACTTGTTTATGATTTTTGATGTGCTAATTATATAATAATGTTATACTAATATTATATTTATAATTGTTTTATGTGTCAATTATTAATTAATATTAAATAATTATTATATTTATAAAAATTATAAAAAAAATTAACAAATAACTTACATGTGCTAAGTATTGATTAATAATGGAGGTTATAAAATTTATATTTTAACTTTATAAATTTACATCACTGCTGTTTTATAACTACAATGAAAATGTAGTATATATATATAAAGAGTAATACTAAACTTATAAAATTAAGATAACAATTTATATTTTAATTGACATGTCACTAATTAATTATTAATTATTTGTATTTTAATTTTATTAACATGATCGTTATACAATACTAATTAATATTTAAAAATAAATATATTAAATACTACATTAACTAAGATATAACTGTATTCTAATCTAAACTTGTAAGTCTATTATTATTGATGTATAAAATCTAGTTATATTATATAAAATCTTAATAATAAATTCAAAGATTTCTAATTAACAAATTAAAAAAAATTCACTCTTCAAATTTTTGGAACATTTTCTTGACATAGTCTTCACATTGTCACTTGAACAACCAACCACAAAAAAGCAAAAGTCTCACTTTTTTTTTGTTTTGTTTTCTTTTTCCCCCCCTTTCAGGGTTTTTTTTATTTTTTTTGCCTATTATCATCTTCAATTTGCCAAGTCAGCTTTCATATACAGTTGATGTACAAAGACAAACAAGAGAGTGGACCCCACTTTAGACTTTAGAGGCCCCCGCATATTCAACGGTCCCACTTTGATTGTCTTCCACGCGAAGTTTCACCGGCCCCACCACTTGCCCTTTCTTTCTTTAAAAAAAAAATCGTGCCTGGCTTGCGATGCAGCTCTGCCTTTTGCAGTACACGTGTCGATAATTTATAGGTTATATAGGGTTCAGACCTATACTCCTTTGTGTGTATATTTTGCGATACGGTGCCGTTTGATTGAAAAGAAACTGTTAGATCTTTGATGATGGATTCTAAGCCATTGAATTTGTTGAGATTTCTGATCCAGTCTTCAGTGATAAAATTCATCCAAGTGAAGTTAACTCCACATACAAACTTTTTATATAAATTTTCTTATAAAAAACATATGCTGGTGTTTCCAGTTACTTATTGCTGTGTGTAGGAGCTGTTGAATAGGTAAGAGGCTCATTTGCCACTTTAAATTCAAGCTCCAAGTGAAGCAGAAAACACACTTTTAACTTAAAAGCATCAATGGCCCTAGCAATGGGGGCAGGCCAATGATTTTCGATGGCCATTTGTAGGTAATAGTAATTATATAAACCTTCATCAACTTATTGAGCTGCAGTAATAATAATGATCAGTCGCTGTAGCTAGCTATAGAGATGACCAGAACCAATCCCTGGGTTAATTGTTTGACCAGAAACATGGGTACCTAATATCCAATATATCGAGTAGCCACATATATAGTTAATTCACAGGAGAAATAATAAAATTTGATTTACAACATAATGATGGATTCATCAATAGAATATAATTAAAGTATCAACATACAAACTCCGCAATCATATGAAAGCAGAGAATTGACTTTTGATCCATGTGCCTAGCATCATTGTCCCCTCGTATATATTACATGTATCTATGGTGGGTGAACTTCAACAAGACATGAGATCTCCAAAGTGGAAAAAGAAAAAAAAAAAAAAGCAGCCCCCACAGGAGCATACAAGCAACATATGCAAAAGCAGTGCAAAAAATTATTAGCCTTTTTGACACAAGAACCCACCAAAAAACAAAAGATAGAGAGGTGATGAAGAGCCAAAATTTTCAAACACACCAACCATTACCATATACATAGAAGGACCCTTTCATCACTTGGCATAATAAAGATCCCTTTAGGCAAGGCTTTAAAAGGAGCCCCCAGCTTTAGGGCACCATGCTTTGCCTTCAAAAAACACCGCACCGTTAACCAAACATATCCATTGTCTATCTCTTTCTTAGCTTTTCCTTTTCCTTGTGGAAACGTGCCACCTCCTGCACAGTTAAAGAGAAACGTGCATGCGGGAATATAAGATTAGGGTCTCTTCTCCCCCACTCTATGCGTGCACCGCAATAAAGCTTTTGCTATTTCTTTCAACTTCTACACATACACATTAATTCTTCTTTCTATATATTGTCTTTTTGCTTGAGAGTGTGTTTGTGTGTCTGTTTGTCTCTCTTTTTCACCTTCCCTAGCTAGTTCATCACCGAACCAAGTCCTTTTGCAAATATATTTCTCCGCTTCTCAACACCATGACTGCAACCTCCTTCAACTTTGTGGAAACATCAAGGTTTATAACATTAACACTCCAAAGTGGCAATTCAGATAATTTGTCTGTTAATTTTATGAGATGGGGTGGCGTTTCTCGATCCTACTTGATGAAGCTACGCAGTCTTTTCATCAAGACAAGACTAGCTTAAAGCATGAAATGTTATTCGTGCATCCATGCAAGGGGAATCAAGCCTTCTGGTCCGATTATTATTATAGTTACGTTGTTGAGATTTGTCTTTGAAGTTTTAACAGATTTCTAGAATGCAATTTATGGCATATGTGAGAGCCATGTCATGTGTTTGATTTCATTTACTGAACTTCTTTTAAGGTTTAGGATTCTATCTCTATTTGATTGCATGAGTGTTTGTGTGATATGACACTAATAAGTAGTCAGATCTCACTTCTCAGTGAATGACGTTGTACTGTTGATGTATCAGTCTGCAAAGAAAATATATGGAAGTATTGACTGCAACTACTGCTTGATGCAATAAAATTCTTATTTACGTTCACTCGAGTTTAAATCTATTCTTCCTCATTTCTCTCTTCTTTCTACTCTCATTAACTACCGCTTGTGACACTTCTGCAACTTATAAAATGCACCAAATGAATTAAACACGAGAGAATTACAATAAATCGTTCAGTCTTGATAAATGCTGTTTGTTGGCGGTACTGGAAATCATGTATCCGGTGATTTTCCAGCAAAATAAGCAGATTCGTGAATATCTGGGAGGGAAATAGCAAAATAAACATTATTTAGCAGCTATTTAATTTGGTTGATTCCAAAACTTTTGTGTTAGTTTCACGGCATTGGGTTTATAGATTTATTGTTCTGTGATCTCGTCAAGAATTTGCTTTCTTAATGAAATTTTGCCAGCTAGAAAGTCCACGTGCATGCTTGAATATATATATATATATAGAATTGATCTTATGGATTGGATATTGATAGTATTTTGTAGTACATGTATAAAAATTATAAAAATCACAATATAGTGAACAACATAACTCATTAAATTATATATATATATATATATATAAACATAAATCTACGCTATTTTGATAGACTTCAAGGGATGGGCAACTAGAAATATGTCTTCATATATACCAGCTTTACAAAGAATGATTTATTTTCTAGCTTGGTGAAAGATTTTAGTAGGCTTTGCAATATTTGTGCATGCATCTTGAAATTAAATAGCAGATGTGCTTTATATATATTAGCTAAGCTAGCTAGCTATGGCTATAAGAGTCGAGGTTGTATTTGCTTGCTGTCATGATGCCAGCACCTTATAATTAATCTCTTTTAAACTCAACCCAGACTAAAACTCAAATTGAATGAAACCCAAAGGTTGATATTTTGAGACACAAATCACTGTATCAGATGATAGAGAGAGAGAGAGAGAGAGAGAGAGAGAGTAGTTTAATGATGATGATGAAAAGTCGAAGGGGTTTGACTAAAGGTTTGTGTTGTGCCGTGAGATTCTTAGGCAAGTCCAGCAATGTGATTGTGATGAGATCTCCGATGCTAAAAACATAATAAAGCTTTTGTTGATTGTAATCATCACCCTCTTCATTCCTTTTTTTTATTTTTAATTTTAACTAATCCTAACTATTGGCTAAAGCTGTTGAATCTCTGCTACTTGAGCACAACTCCCCTAGGTTAGAGATCCTCTCTTTCTGCCTGGATTCACCTGGTCTGTTCAATAAAATCGTGACATATGGCAGAGACTTCAGTTTGTTAATTTGCTTGTGACCCTAGATGGATTATTCTTATTGTGAAAACTACAATAATATATAAAATTTATTGGTCTTTTTTATGCGGGGGTGTATTAATTTAAATTTTTAATTTAAAATATTAACAATAAATTTTGAATTATTAATTTTATACAATTTAATGATTGATAAATTAAAGTTTTAAACATACTATCAAGTCATCAACTCTTTGAACCATTTAAATTATATGAAATTTAATGAATTTTGCCAATATTGTCTCCGTGTGTGCGCACGTGCCCGTGTGTGTGACACAACCCATTATGTTAAATGGCCTAATAACGTAGGCCCAATGGAACCAAATTTTCAAGTCGAATTGGATTTGTACCCAAAGCACACCAATCCGCTTTTATATGAATTGGGCCTTGTGTGGAATGGTCCCCTCTTATCTTCCAAGCCCAAAATTTGGAAGAGAAAACATGAACCACAAGCCTATAAGAAGCCATCAGCAAAATTAAATGGCCGATAAGCAAACTTGGGCAATTGCTTAAATGGCCGGCTTTTTATTAAAATAGAGATCTTCAATTTAAATCTCTCACATTTTTTTTTTTAAAAAGCAAATTAAATTTCATTTCTTTAATTAAAAAAACAATCCCATCAATCACCATCTTTTAAATCTTTTTGTTGTTAGCCCTTTTTGTGGCTGTAATGCATCGTCCCTAGTTCTAAAAATTTCCATTCTTCAACATTAAAGCAACTTTTTGACAAACATCTTGAATCATGCCTATGACTCAATTAGGTTGTCTTTTAATGGCTTTCAAGTCTTTATATATTTAATATTTTGTTTTACTTCACTTCTTTTCACTTTTTCTCTATTCTTTTTCTTTTTTTATCATTAATTTTCAATCACTTGATTAAAACCCATTTGGACTTTGTTAGGCCAAACGAGATATGATCTTAAAAGAAAAAAGACTTGCCCTCTCTGAAGTGTCACTAATGAATAATACTGTATTTGTTAATGTTTTTAAATTAATTATATTTTTTCTACTTTATAATTTATATTTACTAATAAAATAACCACTCGAGTCAATATGACAAAAACATTAGGCTAATATATATATATATATATATAACCACATGTATGTTAAGTTATATACAATTCGGTGGTTTGGATTTATGGAAATATCTCGAATCTAGTGATTATGAATATAAAAGAATATACAAACCTTCAATAATTTTGATAAGGTTTCAAATGGCGACAATTTCATGTAATATGGGCCATATCACGAGTAATTAAAGTAAAAAAAAAACCAAAATAGAACAATAATTAACAATTATTAAAATTGATTAATAAAGACAATAGCAAAGGAAATAAAAGAAGAATCAAGAATGGTGTCAATGTACTTGACCTTGTATAAAAAAAAGTAATAAGAATAAATAATAGATGACAAGTCATATAATTGTTTCTAAGAAGAATAATTAAATGTTTATTTTAATCAATTTTGCCGCGTGTCAGCCACCCAGAAAACTAACTTTGTGTGTCAGAAAAGCATCCTTTCCAAATATCAGATCAATATAAGTACAAAGCTTTCCATTCACCACCATCATCATCCATCTCCTAGCAGCATCAGCTACTACTGTGAAGGCGGATTCTGACGTCATCACCCGGAAAAGAGCTGACATATGCACCGACTGGAAGTTAATATCATCATCATGGACATTGACTTCTGGACCTCAAGAGGCCACTCAGCTAAGCACCCCACTGCTGTCCACGCTTCTCGCCTCAACTCTGGTGCTTGTTTCTTCTTTTACTTATCTTTTTTTTTTTGTGTTTAATTTTGTTCTGGGTTTGTTTATATTACCTCTGTTTTTGGGGAAGTTTTTGAAAGTTTTTGTCTTTGCTTTTGCTTTGGTTTTTTTTTTTTTTTGGTAGTGGTCACTGTGTCTGTTTGTATAAGAACTGAGTTTAGAAGTTCTGTAAGTAGATTCTCTATTGATGATGTGTTTTAAGGTTCGAAAAAGATTTGGTAATGGGTTGTATCGTGACAGTCGGATGGTGTTTGTCATTGATTCATCTGTTTATATAAAATTCCATATTTGTGGATTTATGCGTGTATTGTGATACTTGTTTCGTTATTTTTCTTCTTCAGTAAGCAAGATTTAGTTTTTGCTCTGAATTACAAGTAAAAATTACATTTTTGATGCAACTCTATACTTAGATAACTCATTTATTATCAGAGAATCTTGCAATTAGCGCAAAATAATCTTAGAAGATTTTCATTTATTATGTGCTTTGTTAATCTAGTAATTAGGGTTGAGAGAGTAGTATAAATAATAAAGTTAAACTCTGTGAGGATAACCATTGCCTGAAGTGATTAAAGATGCCAGTCAGTGTGTCAAATGACACCGACGATGGATGTGAGAAGATGAAACGGCTCCAAGGATTGTTGAGTGAGATTGATAGCTCTTTAGATAAGCTAAAGGCCCTAAGATTGCAGTTATTGAAGGAAAATTGTATGTGCCATTAGCTCCATTTGGTTGTAAGGAGAATTGCACCAACGAAGATGGACATCATGAATTGAATAATGGAGATGACAAATGCGAAGGTGAGACTCAGAACATTTTGGAAATGAGAACGTGTTTTACAGATAGATGTTTGAATAGAGGGATGTTAGGTGTACATAAATTTTTAAGAATGATAGTGGGTTTAATTATTGTCACTGGCTGAAGTCAAATTTTCCGGTCTTTATAGTGTGCAAGATACCAGTCTTTCAATGTGCTTGATCCCTCTATATTTCCTCCATTCGCCCAGAGCTGTTTCATTATTATTTTTTTCATTTTTATCCTTGGCATGATGGCTTGCTGAATATGGATGTCCGAGCAATTTCCTTCTTTCAATGCATGTCCTAGTCACTGAATGCTGCTAAATTGTTAAACATTATCTCTAAGATGATTTTTTCTTATTGTTTTATGTTCCCAGCAGAGAATCATTTGATAATGGATGAGCCAGAAGGAGATGACGATCTAAAAGCTTGCTTTCCATGCCCCTTCTGTTATCTTGATATAGAAGTTCAAGTGATCTGTAGCCATTTGCAGGAAGAACACAGTTTTGACTTGAAAAATGCTGTATGTGCTTTTCTTTGTCTGATACTCTTAAAAAATCTTAAGTAATAGTACAAGTCTAAGTGTCCTCTTTGCATTCCTTGATGCTGCTCGTGGCATATATGAAGTATTGCATCATAATTCATCCTCATTGGGTTAAGAACGTAGGAACAGGAACATTTTTTATCAATAGCATAGAACAATGTGAAGACATGATTAGATATCCTGAAATACTGCATGTGTAGGTGGTTAAGTCTTCTATTGGAATTGAAATCAATTTGGTGGCTGCTTGATTGTTGCTGTTTCAGGTTTGTCCCCTATGTGCAGCAAATCTAGGAAAAGATGCCCTTGAGCATTTCATAGTGCAGCATGCAAGTTCATTAAAGGTATTTTTCCCATGTGTTGGATCTTCATTTTGTAAAACTTATTGTATGCCTGACCTCTTTGAGCATAGTTACCGCTTTGAGTTACAAGGATAGAAATACTTTATGCTCTGCAGCGCAGGAGAAAATCTCTAAAATCTAGCTTCTGGAATGGTGGTTCAGCAATGCTTGGCAAGGAATTGAGCTCATTTCTTGGGTCTTCGACAATTGGTAGAGGAAATTCACATGATATTATACCTGATCATCTCCTATCACCATTTATCTATCATGCACCTCTCTCAGATGCTAAAGGCATCCAGAAAGACGATTGTTCCAATGAAGTCCCTGTAACTGCTAATTTGAAAAGGTATCTTCCTTCCATGGATGCAGAAATATAGATACACTCACACACTGATACATATATTATGGTCACTGCTTTTCTCGAGTTGCCCACTAAAGAAAATTTCAGTTTTTAATTGCAAGTTAACATATTAACTATTAGGAATTGATGTTTTTTAATTTGTTTGTAATGGGAATTCATCTATGATGAACTCCAATATAGAACAAGAATTCCATACTCCTCTCCCTCTCTTTCCTCTCCTCCCCACCCCCACCCCTTCTCTTCCTAGATTTCGGGGATTTTTCTACTATTGACTCAAGAAACCTAAATAACTGCCGTAGTTTTTAACATGCATCATCTTATGCAGGTTCTTAACCCAAAAATTTCTAAACTTTTTGGCTGATGCTTCTGGTGCCCTTGTTTTTTGAGATTGCTCCTTTCCCTTGAACTGGGGTATACTAGTCCTGTTTCCATCACATTCTATCTGCCTGCTACTGCCGTGTGCTTTTCTTGCATATACCTTCGACTCTTGATTTTATCTTCCCCTCCACAAGAGATGACCAGTGAGGCAGTTCTCTAGATATTCTGCTCATTTTAATGTTTACCTCTATTACAAATTTGTTGTAAACAAAATTAGTTTGTCGTATCCTCCTTTTCCGGAAAACTGAATAATATTTTTGCCCATCTATCTTTACAATGTGTAGATTGTAGCATAGGGTTTCCTATTTCCTATTTCCTTTTATGTATATGTTCCATTGTAAGTGTGGTTTTGGCCTTATCATCTTTTTTCCATATTCCTCAAATTTTCCCACTAGTTTTCTAATAGCCAAATATACATAAAATGAGATCGAATTTATCCTGATAAGGGTCATTCAATGATGTAAAACTTGCTAACTGATTGCTTTCCTCTGGTGCAGCATTGAACCAACTTTGCCAGATAATGGTCATGAAGAGAACATTGAAGAGAAAAGACAGAGAGCAGCATTTGTTCAACAGTTGATCATGTCAACTGTCTTCTGAGACCTCCTGATGTCTCATATATCTCAAAGTTGTGCAGAAGATGCAAATGGCGATGTGGCTCTTCGGTTGCCCCTCATGGCTGGTGCTATATCAGTAGATGCAGTTCTTAGCGCTGGTGCCTGATATTAGGGGAGGTGAATTAGATTCTGTACGAGGCATTCTAGAAAGGTATTTTGTGGAACTGGTGGCCTATGAATGTGTCAAGTCTACATGCTTGTAGCTTGTAAAAGGCTTCAGTCTATAGTGTAACAACAAACTCTTCTTATCTTAAAGCTAGTTATATCCCTTTGTTATTTATTATCGTGCTTCTCCTTTGGAATCTTCCTCCTGTTTTGCAATCAACTCTCGGTATCAGCCACGGGATTTCGCCTTTCTGTTGTTTTGCTAGATTGGTGCTGGTGTTTGGATAAATAATGTTTATAACTTTGATGGATAACTAATGACACTCTCTACATTGCTTCCACATTAATATGTCCCACTAACAATATTAACATAAAGAATCTGTTTCTCAAATTGGCATGTACATATGAAACAGCCGACTTACCTTATGATGCTTCAAGAACAGTGTTAACACGTGTCATTCAAAAAATTGACAGCATGGAATAAGTCGAACTTTCAAACATGTTCCCAGAAAGTAGCCAATTTTCCGCTTTATGTATAAAGTTTTAGATTGCAAGCTATTATGGGTGTTATTCTTAGCTGAATTTGCAAAAATCTTTGTTGTGATCTCATATTTCCCGGGAAGGCTAGAACATTGAAGATGCGTAGGTAATTGCAAGTACTTATGATGACTAGATGGAAGAATGACCTTAAAGATCGATCAAATTAACAGGTAAAAACTCACCTACTTATCAGCTTTATTGTCCCTCTTCATAATCCGCAGGTTCACCAATCATCGATGGTTCTAATAAGATCTAAAGTTGATTGCTCAAAGCAGTGATCAAGAAGGATGAAGTATTGACTAGGCAGGAAAGAATCAAAGCAACTGATCAAAGAGAATAGACCCCTACCAATGCATGATTTATAGATTGTGCGAAGGAAGAAAACAAAATGAGCAGGACAATAAAATGAGCAGGACAATAGCTGATTGTAGAGAGAAGATTAAGTTGCAGAGCTGCAGGTATCGGATTGTACTTTGCAAAACTGCATAATGGTGTTAACTGGAGATTACTGTGATAAAAACAAGTATTAAATTTAGAATTGGTAATACAATCAACAGCAAAAAAATTCTAGTGCAAGATAGCACAACAGTGAATATAAGAAGCTAACCACACATTATATCAGTTACTCAACATGATGAAAAACAATCATAGGATGATAAAGAGGACATACAAGTGCATAGTGGTGAAAACAATTTTTTCTTTCTGATTATAAATCTTGGCCACAAGAGCAATAGGAAATGAGAGCCGCATTGAATTATCACACGAGTATTATCCAACTAGACTAGATACGAGTTCAATGCAAGATAAGATCAAAACTGCAAATTATATGACATTGGATTCAAGAAGTTCCTATAATGGTGAAACTAATTGGATAAACTTGAGAATATGAAGTCTTAACATCACTCAAAAAACAAAAGATTAATTGTTGCCCGTGCCACATGTTTTTAGTTTACTCAATGATGGACTGAATCACACCGGCTCCAACAGTCTTTCCTCCTTCTCTGATGGCAAACCTCATCCCTTGCTCACAAGCAACAGGCATAATAAGCTCCACAACCATCTTCACACGGTCACCGGGCATAACCATCTTGGATTCCTCATCCTTGTCGTTCATAATAGAAGCCACCTTCCCAGTTACATCAGTAGTTCTCATGTAAAATTGAGGCCTATAACCAGCGAAAAATGGCGAGTGCCTACCACCCTCTTCCTTCTTCAACACATACACAAGGGCAGTGAACTTAGTATGGGGAGTAATTGTGCCGGGCTTAGCCAACACCATCCCTCTCTGTATATCAACCTTTTGGATACCTCTAAGCAACAACCCCACATTATCCCCAGCCATCGCTTCATCGAGAATCTTTTGGAACATTTCAACCCCAGTTACAGTTGTGCTCCTAGTATCCTTCAATCCCACAATATCAACTGTTTCATTAACCTTAATTGTACCTCTCTCAACACGACCGGTGGCCACAGTACCACGACCAGTGATTGAGAACACATCTTCAATAGCTAACAAAAAGGGCAAATCAGTTTGCCTTTGCGGAATGGGAATAAAACTATCAACAGAATCCATAAGTTCATAAATCTTGTCAACCCATTGGTTCTCTCCTCTCTTAATACTAGGATTTGCCATCAAAGCCTCCAACGCTAAAAGGGCAGAACCAGAAACAACAGGCACATCATCACCAGGAAATTCATAAGAAGAAAGTAACTCACGAATCTCCAACTCCACAAGCTGCAAAAGCTCCTCATCATCAACCTGGTCCTGCTTATTCAAAAACACAACAATGTTAGGAACACCCACTTGCTTAGCCAACAAAATATGTTCTTTGGTTTGTGGCATTGCTCCATCAGCAGCAGACACCACCAGTATCGCACCGTCCATCTGGGCAGCGCCGGTAATCATGTTCTTAACATAATCAGCATGGCCAGGACAGTCCACGTGGGCGTAGTGCCGGTTCTCAGTCTCGTACTCGACGGTGGCGGTGTTGATGGTGATACCACGGGCCCGTTCTTCAGGGGCGGCATCGATTTCGTCGTACTTCTTAGGGGTGCTGTTGCCGGTGGCCGCCAAGGCCATGGTCAAGGCGGCGGTGAGAGTGGTCTTGCCGTGGTCGACGTGGCCGATGGTTCCGATGTTGACATGGGGTTTCTTGCGCTCGAATTTGCCACGAGCGGCGCGTACGATGAAGGAACGGCGGCGAATAGTGGTAGTAGTGACGGCGGTGGTGGTGGTGGTGGTGAAGGAGGGGAGGAAGGAAGAGGAGAGGTGGGTTGGGGTTAACTTATTACGGAAAGTGGGGGTGTTAGATAGAGAGTTGGATGGAGAGGCATATTGGTATGTGAGTTTGGGGGAAGTGACTGCTGCTGCTGCTGCTGTAATTGCCATCTCCTTCTTCCAGAGTTCAAAAGAGAGAAGTGATTCACGGTTTTGGCGGATTGAAGGGGAATGGGAGAGAAGAGAGGATTTAGTTTGTGTTATCTTATTCTAATCAATTTGCTTCTGGCAAGACAAAAGAGGGCCTCAGATGAGTTCTATCCACTTACTGCCTTCTACTCCTTGGGGAAAAATGAATGGATTGATAAGTGAACTACTTACTTCCGGTCTCATGGAAAGCTCTTATTCACCTCCATTCACATGTTGACACGTGTACTATCTTGGTTGGATGCTGTCAGATCCAAATTTGCCCAGTCCAGTACTCCGGCCTTATTAAAGAGTATATTCGTGCACTGCAAAAATTGAGTTAGTAAAGCAAATTAAATCAACAGAAAAACAAGACCATGAATAGAGATTTTGTGTCACCTTGACAATCTCATATGGGGTTTGCTTTTTACTTTGTACTTCGTTTCCATTTGAGGCTCATCATCTGAAAGTTCAGTGAGTGTCGTGAGAATTTTGGCTCACGGATTAAGTCAAAATGAAAGATAGTGAGTGAAATGGGTTTTGATTGTGGTTGACCCACAAAATGAGTCTGTTGCTTGTGCCGCGTGTTCCATTCAAGTTCGCAAATTTCAGGACAGCTTTAGTTGGTCTCTAAATCCACCTGATGGGTTAATTGCTTTCAGGGTCGATGAAAATATTACCACATTTTCATTTTCAAATTTCTGGTTTCAGATTATTGTAGCTGCTGCAATCCCTCTGTTATTCAGGTTGAGAAACCCAAAAAAAAAAACAAAAAACAAAAATTCTATAATTTTATAAATATTTTTTATTAATTATCTATTATTTATTAGTTAAATAAATATATTTATCATTGTATATATAATATAATATTAAATAAAATATATAAACATCAAATTTAACAATTTCAAACTTGATTTGAGTTAATTTATTTTTAATAACATAATTTAATATTTAAAATTAAAATAATAATAAATTTTAAAAAAATGAGATGACAAGAAAAAAATTAAAACGAGTTGCATTGTAAATTTACTATCGCCGATCTGTAATTGTTAGCCAAGATGACAAACAAATTATTGGCCATCTCCGGAGATGGTTAGCTGAGATGCTTAATATCTCAACCAACATTCTCGAACCTAATTTATCTCCGAGATGGCCAACACAATTTTAGCCAAGATGACCAATATTTTATTGAACACCTTGACCAACCATCTCAGGCTCGAGATTGTTGGGCATCTCGAACCTGAGATTGTTGATTATCTCAGTCAACAATTGCGAATATGCAATAATGAGTTTGCAATGCAATTAGTTATATTTTTTTTTTCGTCATCTCATTTATCTCTCATTCAATTTTGTTTTTCTTTCAAACTTCATAATTATTTTAATTTTAAATATTAAATTGTGTTCTTACAGATGAAATGACTCAAATCAATTTTAGATTGTAGGCAAATATATCCATTTATAGTTTATTTAGTTAATAAAAATAGATAATTAAAAAGTTGCTAATAAAGAATATTTATAAAATTATAAGGTTATTTCTGAAAATTTCCAAAAAAAATAAAATAATGGCGTCCTAACTTCCAGCGGCGCCAATAAAAGAACATCACAAAAACTCCACACAGGTTTATCTCAAGCAAAGCATAGTTAATCTATTTCATCAGTTTCATTTGGTAAGCATTCTATTCATCATACAAGTACTCCGCTGAGTAAGAGATATCAAGCAAACAATACAATACAAACAATTACCCCATTTCAAGTTTTTCCCTGACACAACAATCCCCAAAAAAATAAAAACATATTTCTCATTTTGACAACTATGAATCAGCCAAGACTTGTGTGTACACCTATGTACAAGTATACAATCCACCAGATTTTTATGACAAGTATCAGACTAAGAGTAGAAGACAAGGAGATGGTAACTCAGCTTACAGATATTTACAGGAAAACTGCACCAAAATTATCAGAGCAATGTGGCACCTCAGTGACATCACATGTTTTGTAAAATAAAATTAGTGGTGCTTCCATTCAGCATGGGGCCATCACGAGTCAACTCTCAAGGAGAAAGTGGGTTTCTTCAGCAACCATATCCATCTGGCTATGACTTTGCTGTGTTATCTCTCAAGTCATGATATCGTCCAATATGAAGATCATACTAGGCATCATTACTAAGACTTTTCTACTGTACCCACATTCTGCTATCGAACTCATACTTCCCGACATGACAAATGGCATGAAAAATCTTCAGGAATATGGGATACCATCTGCCCTTATATAAGATGTATAAGGTTATGATTTAGATTTAGTTTACAGATGAGCTACGAGAACCCTAGCAACTTAACAATGTGTCATAATGCATTATTCATTCAGGAATCTTCAGCTTATATATACCTAAAACCTTTTCACGGATTTCTGGAGAGAGTTCCTTCAGAAAGTCTGATATAGCTAACTCATGCTTCCTCTTTAACTCATCTACCTCCTTTTGCTGCTTCGCCAACAGATAATCAAATTCCTCAACTTTCTTGACTTCTACTGATTCATTATTCAAAAATATCTCACATTGCTCTCTGAGTTGATGTATATCCATAATTCCTGTACCTTCTTTTTCTCCAATATTACCAATATTGTCAGACATATGCTCATCCTCCAGCTGTTCAAGAGAAGCAGCAGTGTTCAGACTTCCATCATTTCTGTAACTATCAGGTGTTTGGTCACCGTGCTCACTCATGCTGTCTCCAAGGTTGACTGAATACACCTGAGGTGACAAGTTCAAAGTAGAAGGCTTGCCTTGAGAGTTCCGGCTTGGTCCCTTGGGTGAGTCAGACCAGTATTTGTGACCCGATGGCAATATTTCCAATTGAAAACTGCCAGAAGAGATCAGCTCATTCGACAATGGAGAAGCTTCATCCTTGGTATTAGGGGAACAGCTATCCAAATTTGCCACCTCTTCACGTAGACTATCTTCTGAAATTTCTTTAGGTTCCCAATCTGGAATGTGCGAGCGAATTTCTGACTCAATCATAGCAGCAATTGTTGAAACATCTTGATCTGTCAGGTTCAACTCTTCAACCATTTCACTAGCAACAGCAACTGCAGTGTCTGCCTCAATATCAAAAGGAAAGTGGATATTGCGAAAATAACCTGAATCGTGTGAAAAATTTCAATTGAAAATTAATCTAAACAAATAATCAACAAACTGCAATAGTGAAACATATGTGGTTGGAGGAGAGAGAGAGAGAACCTGTGGAATCTGATATTCGTAGTTTCAGAAAAATTGTGTTAACATCCTTCCTCTGACCTTGCACTGTAAAGTCTCTGCCTGTCTCAGCTGAATAATCATGACTACTTTTATCAATACTTACCTTATCTGAAGTCTCAGCTGCAATATTGACGAAATATATAAGGTCAAAAATTGACATGACTTATACTTTGTAGTCGCTGTTGAACTTCAAATTTACCTGAATGATGAGTTTTGACTCGTAAAGAACGACCTACACTCTCATTTTCCTCATCTGGTTGAAGAAAGGGATCCCCCAAAAGTTCCTTGGCAGGCAACCTTTCAGATACTTTTGCAATGCATTTTTCTATAAAAGCTCTAACTCCTGGATCAGTCACTTTTCCCAATGATGCTGGTTTTATTCCCTACCATGGAAAAAGAATTGCGATGACAATCAGAAAGAAAAAGTTATGTTTCAGATTTCAATCTTGAGCTTATAAACTTCACAAGATTCAAACACTTTCAAAAATTTTCTACCTAACAAGTACATCTATAACATCCAAAAAGGAAAATCAATACAGAGCCATCTGAAAGCTGATTTAGGACCTTGAACCCATCTGATAAGTTGGTTAAATCCTGACAGGGGATAATTAAGGACCTACTCTACTAAAGGATCCTCACTGTACCTTTAGCCAGTTAAACAGAAGATATTCTTTCTGTTTTGGACTGTCCTATAACAGCTACCAATGTCACTACTTCAGACTGCTATAACTTTATTTATTATAAAAGTCAGATCAGTTGTTTACCCAGGGGTAAATGTGTCTGTTCGAAAAAAATGGAGAATCCTTGCCATGTCTAAGCAGCCTAATGGGCTCATAATTTGATGAGATAATTTAATTAGGTTGTTCAAGAAATTTCTAAGGCACCATGCACTGCAGTGATTCAAACAATATTTGATGGCTGATGTCTAATGCAAATACCACAAAAGCAAGAACTGGAAACTGATTTCTTTACTGTTTAGCAAACAAAGATTCAGATAACTGAAATCTCAGGATCTTAACCAGTCTGAAACCTTGTACAGTAGTTAAATTCTAAATAAACAGGAACCAAAGCCACTACATACTGTATGGAAACTTATCACCTTATTTAAGTATGAAGTTCAAGTTGTCATAGATGTTCAAAGACAAAAGAAGTCTGCCAATCATCACAAAGCATGCGAGGAAGAGGATAAATTTCTAAATAGCAATTTATGCAATTATCTGTATATATTTAATGACTCAACTCATGGATTAAAGCTGAAATAATTACAATTTTCAGATCATCACATTAATCATCAATGAATGCAACATTTCCAAAGTTCTCAAACTGAGGTATTTAAATTACCTCTCGATAAAGTTCGTGCACTGTATAAACTGAACAGATAGCCAATGCAGAAATAATAGAAAGGAGCTAAATACCATAAATCACTTACTGAAGTCACTTTCTTGTATATTTGAGCAGCATTAAAGCATTCAATATATGGATACTCGAAGGTTACCAACTCCAGCAAGCACATTCCAAAGGCATAAATGTCCACAAGCTCATTGTATTCCTCTTCATAGAGCTCTGGTGCCATGAATTCTGGTGTGCCTAGAATCAAAATATTAAAGTTACATTTAACTGAGACTCTATTAGAGATCTAATTCCAAAAATGCTATAAAAGCACTAAGAAACAAAGTCCTTACCAATGACACTATGAGCTGAACGTGCCTGGCGAAGAATCGCAGCCAATCCCAAATCACCAATTTTAACCTCACCTTGATTCCCATTAACAAAGATATTGTCACACTTCAGATCTCGATGAATAACTGGAGGATCATGACTGTGGAGATAAGAAAGGCCTTCCAAAATCTGTCTAGACCACTTCTTCAATGCCCTTAGATCAACATGCTTATGTTTCTTTCGATACCTACAGATTATACAAATAAAAATTTCTAAGAAATGAAAAACAAAATGTCAAAGTCCGAATATAAAACACTCTAGCAGATTGCTAAAACTTACTGTCTCAGTGTTCCCGAAGTGAAAATCTCAGTAATAAAGTTGATATGCTCATTTTTGGTGTCGACCCAGGAATTGTAAAATTTAATAATGTTCTTGTGTTTCAAAGTTTTAAGCAAATGAACTTCTGAATAGAGACGCTCCAAATCCTCAGAGTTACGTAATAGATCTGCCACCTTAACCTGATTCCATGCAACTTCAATTCCTTCCAATTCATCAAATGCTCTATATCTGAATTCCCACGACTCGATCAACGATACAAAAAATTTCCAATCACAATTATCAATTCACATATGCATGTATTTAAACTGAAACTACTTGTTTCATTCAACATAAACTCAAAACTGAAACAAAAGTATTAAAAAGGATACACTTTTTTGAAAGCTCCCCTTCCTAAAACCTCTTTATACTGCAAAAAAAGCGCATCAGAATAACAAAATAAGAACAACTCATTTAGTATAAAGTCAATAAAAACGAACCCAAATCGTAATCTCACAAATATGATTACCCTGCTAATCAAATCGAAATAACAAAAACCAATGGAAACGAAAAACGAAGAAACAAAAAAAAAAACCACAGACCCGACCGTAACGAGCAGTGGGATCAACTTCAACGAACTCAGCATCAGCATCGTCCTGGTCTTGTTCTGACAACGAATCCTGTGGCATTCTTGTCTTCTCACAACCCGCCAAAAACCAAAAAAAAAAATCAAAAACTTTTTTTGTTATTTTACCCTCCAATCCAAAAGAGAAAAAGCAGAAGATGAATCCGGAGAAGAACAAAAAGAAAGATAGAGAAGAATCAATACGTGAGGGGGAAGTGTGTGTTTAAGTTTCGTCAAAGTGAAGCGTTTAGGCTGCGAAATTCAGTAAAAAAACCGACTCTTGACTCAATGACTCGCTATCAATACTTTTTAAAACCGTGCAATAAAGCTCAGATTTGTGTGTTCATGTGGGAACGTGGGGAGCTCGAGTAATTGCTCTTTTATTTTATTTTAATAGTCTTTTTTTTCTAATACTAAAATTTTGTGTGATCTGACTTTTTGCAAGCATGATCTTAAGATTATGTTACTGCAAGTTTCTAAAAATGGAACCGATCTCAGTCCCAACTGTCTATGACTGATACCATGTAATTTTTTTTTCTAAGAAAGAATTATTTAAAAATGTTTTTTTTATATTGTTTATTAGACTATTTTATTCTTTGTTAGTTTAAATTTTATAACTTTTTTTTAGTTATACGTTGATTTAAGCTTGAGATTTGTACTAAAGCAAAAGTATAATATAAATGTATTATTAATCTTTTGTTATTAACCTATTAACATAAATACTTTAATTTAAACAATTTATATTCCGTCAAAAATATTTTTTTATATATTTTATATATATAAATAATTTTATTCAAATAAACTGTCTCTGTCTCTGTCTCTTGTCTCTGAATCATTTTATAACACATTATAAATAGTATTAAATAATTTTATTGTATTTTAATTAAATAGTAGTTTGTGATAATATTGCTAGCTATAAATAGTTAATGTAGCTTATTAAATTATTATTATTATTATTATTATTATTCTCAAATACAAACATCTATAACTTATTAAAATTTTGAAATTTTTATTTTAACTAAAATTCAATATTTAACCTTTTCTTTATTCAAAAAATATATTGAACTTTTTTGTATTATTTATTTTAATTAAAGTTTAATATTGAATTTTAATTAAAAACTAAATACTAACGTTTGCACAAGAAAAGCACATAATTATTTTATTATTTCTTTTTTTTGTTTTGAGTAAATTATAGGCTTACTTCTTAGTGATTTTTTGCTACTTGGAATTTGCCAGCTGGCATTTAATGATAAATGACAATTTTACGGAAAAAAAGTTATTTTATTAAATGAATCAATTTTTCATGTACTTTTTTTTCTATATATTTAGTAAATTTTTTGAGAATTTTTTTTAGATTATTTTATATTTATATTTCCGCATGAAAAAAAAAATTCTTTTTTTTTTCTTAAAAATAAACACTTCCAAATGCAATCTTAATTAGTTATATATTAAATAATTAAAATGGCACACTAATTATACAAATTTTTTTGGGTAGAAAAATGAATTAGTTGAATCAAGATAAAGTTAAAAGATTCACAAAATGGACATACATTAAATCAAATTAAATTTTAAGCACCAATTAATGTTATACTTCCTAAATAATATTTTAAATTAAAATGTCAAATAATTATTGAACAATGAAATTGTGCAAATTCTAAAATTATCTATTATATCATTTCATTATCTAATTATTGATTGACACATCAGTTAAAATTACACACAAATTTAAAAGTATATCATTATTCAACTTAATTATTATTATTGTGTTTTCATGAATTTATTACTTATCAAAATGCTTAGCTATTAAATTCTTGCAGTATCAGCGTCTTGTGACTTGTCATGAAATAGGAATCATGAGAAAATACATGCAACCACTCAACATTAAAGGTAGGTAAGTGATAAAATTTAAGGAGGAATTTATTAGGCATTTAATTTTCCAAAAAGGAAAAAAAAAATTTTAAAAAGCCATGTGAGGATGAAGCATTTTTATTATTGTGAATTACTTTTGTATCCAAATAAATTAAAAAATTACCAAAAAAAAAATGATATTGAAGAAGAATGAAAGCAAGATCATAAAACCAAAAGTTGACCTTGGATCATTCGCATTCTTGATTCTTCTGTAGATTTGGTGTATTTTAACTTTGACCAAGTTTGAGATAAGATGGATTTTAGAGATGCGTAAATATGCTTCCCACTTTTGATCAAAAGCAGATTCCAAGCAAAGCAAAAGCTATCACGAAACGCCAGCCGTATTAAACGCCTAGCTTGAGTTCATCAAACAGCTTTCCGCTTTTGAAAATTGAAAACCATGTTGCCATCTACACTTGGCCATTTTGACTGAACAAATCATTAGATGATGATGATCCCATATAAAGAAGGATAAAAATTCTCATTTTGGTCGTGAAATGATTGATATATGAAGATCACAACAATAGAATATGCGATACAAACTCTTGCTCAAGCCGCATCAGTCATCAATAGTTATAACATGACGGGAACAAATAAAAACGGAACGTATGCATAATATAGCATCGAAACCTGCTAATTATGGAACTCCACTTATCCAAGAAACTAAGAGAAGTAACAACTCATCCCACATACCAAGTACATGCAACATGTAATATCTTGATGGCAGAAATGTGTTGCCTCTTGCACACTCCCAATGTTTAAACACAGTCACATCATTGCATTTTTATGGGTAACATTAACATAGCCAGCAGCCGCATTATACTTGGTATAAACTTTTATGTAGAAATGGAAGAAAATGTAACACTTCTGGCAGCTAGTTGCGTATTCTACTGGAGTCTGGATCCCTCACCTCTCCATCCCACCCAGCAATTAACAAAGATACTAAATTAAACCTTAAATTCAAAAAGAGGACCCAAAAAAAATGTAAAATGGAAACAAAAATTGTTTTATGACATTTCTCACCATGCAGAACAATGCCACCATCTTTCTGAAGGAACTGATAATAACCACCCACTCATAATAAAACTACCTATTATTTCTTAAGTGCATTCATTTTGTCCCTCAGATAATAAAGCTTGGCCCTCCTCACTTTCTTCTTGTCCAGCACTTTTATCTCCTTTAAGTTAGGCGAGTACCTGTCATCCATCACAAACTTATTGGTCATGAACTCATTATGTAGTAACTATGAGCATTTCCATACTAATAAAATAAGAGAGGTGAGGATTCCTCATTTTCTCTTAAAACCGGGACCAAACTCCACTGCATGTACAACAAATGAAATAGGAATGGAACTGAATATATCCGATGTATAATCTACTAGGCAATTAATGCCTACATAATCAAATACCAATTTAATGCTTATTTTTCAATCACATTTAGTTTCACATTCAATTATGTATTAAACAAAAGTGGCGGGTATATCTTTGGTGAAAGAAAACATATAATTCCACTACATAGCTCTTTTTTATGCCAATGCAAGAGAATCTTACATTCACATAACATCAAAAGTTATCCTGGAACTTTTTTTTTTCTTGGCATGAATCCTGTAGCTTAGTTTACTAAAAGACAATGAAGATGACCTGAATTAGCAAATCAATCATAGATATAGCAAGGGTGGACAAAGGGCAAGATACACCTATTTTCCAATTCAACAGGACTTTTGATCCCATCCACCAATGACAAATGTCCATTTTCATCATTTATTTTCTTGCAGTAAATGCTTATTTTTATCACAGACAACATGATTTCTTATTGACTGACTTCTGATTCCTATCCCGATAAACATGCAGGCTAATTAGCTGTGTTTCAGTGTATGCACGTTAAAACATCTTAATTAATAAAAAGTGTTGCAATCATTTTGGGTCAGTAAGTACTTATCTTCTACATGTTTATATATTGAAAAAGTCCAATTTTGAATATGTAAAATATGAACCAATAGGCTGGAATCTGAGTTCCGAAAAGTGTATGGTTGGGTACCCAATTGCACCAAACACACATTTTAGACTTCAAGGAAACTCAAGCAGGAAGAGTCAGAGACTACAATGGTTCAACTTCATAAATGTTCAAAATCACAGTTTTATTTGCAGGTGAAATAAATCAAGGTTGCATGCATAGCTTATCATACTCCCTTACAGATTCAGTTAAAACCAGAACAGTGCATTGAATTTGTATTCCAATTAGAAAATACAGCAAAGATTTTCCACTTAATATGATTGGGTGGATGAACATTCTCCTTGCCTGTGTTTAAGATGCTAAAACTTTGCCTCAAGATATTCTACCCATAAATTAAGAAAGTTCCAGTTCATCAAACAGTTCCTGACCAATTATGTGCATAAACCTGCAATCTTAATTCTTTGAACATATGATTCTTTTAAAATTATATAATCATGTTCCAGAAATATCATGTTGTTCGAGCAATTTTAGTACAAGTAGAGCTCCAAGTCCTTTAGGGAGAGAGTGAGTATGAAAAGACATTCTTTTCCAGTTTAGAGCAACAAGTCTAAAATAATATATATTCAGGGGCCATATATAAGACAAACAATAATTCAACTTTACTTACAGAGGATAGAGTGTTTCAACTCCAACGCCTGCTACCAGCCTTCTCAATCTAAATGTAGTATTTATACCAGCATTACGCCTTGCTATAACAATACCCTTTACAATTGAAACACGTCTCTTATTCTCAGGAACTTCCTGTTCATACCAAGGATTATAACATTAAAAAATAACAGGAATTCCATCAGTAATACAATTATGGCCCCTTTCATCCTTAAAAACAACCAATAAGAAACATTTCAGCGCAAACATATCATACCACTTTAAGTTGCACAATATAACCAGGCTTTATATCAGGTATCTCCCTATTTGACCTGACTTCCTCCACAGCTTCCTTGTCCAGAATCTGCAAAGTATCACATGAAAGAGAGAATGTGATGAGGAGCATAATATGTTCTAAGGTTTTGTAAAGGTATTAGCAGTGGACAAAAACATGCCTGCATTATATGCCGGGCAGTTTTATCAAGCCTCTTAAATTTAATGCGGGGAGCCACGTCAGTGACAGGTGAAGGAGTTTCTGAAGCCGATTCAACAGAAAGCCCTGAGGTTGTCATGCACCTGTTGGCGAAATGTGGCTCCATCATCAGTGGTTGATACAAACCAAGCCTACTACTTGTACCATAATAGTTTGATGAAGCCAACGACTCAGTTTTGGAGCCAGATTGTACCTGCTAATGAACCTCGACAAGCGTCATACAATTTTGCTTTTTCTTTTATGAACATACAATACTAAAAATAAGATCCCCATTTAGCTAAATCTAAGAATACATTCTTAAGATATAAAAATACACTCATTAGCATAACATGTATGAGTTTATTTCAATACAAACAAAGCCTAAACTAATTTTTACAAAACCTAAGCTGCCTTGAGAAACAATTAATCCCTAAATTTTCGTTGAATGAGCATCAACTTAAGAGAAAATAAAGGACAAAAAGTTATATTAAGCAAAGAAATGCCACCTGAGAAGGATAAGCTAAGAAGTGGAGCGAGCGCAATAGGTAATTCTTCAAAGAATCGAATGAGTGACTGAAAGATTTGGATGAAACGACTCCGTTTGAAAATAAATTAGTGCTTGAGCTGGTAAAGTTATGCCTTTGAATCAACCGGATACTACCCCGTAAAGACTGCATTTTTATCAAAATCGAAGCTGCATTTTACAAGCAAACAGTTATTTTCTGATTGGCTCCATAGAAAATTTATAAATTTTGAAGAAACATAAGGAACAAGAATCGGATTTGCTTACTGTATGAGCTTCGCTACGAGTAAAGGAGGGATCTTTTCTTGTTTTCTCATACAAATCAAAAACCCTCGAAACGAAATTGGGGATTTATGATTAATGTTGAAGGACGAAAATACCCCTCCGTTGTCTGTATATTAGGTTTTAGTGGGCCGGCCCATGTCCAATGGTTCATTATTGTCGATATTAACCCCTTTATTATGGGAATGATGTTACTAAATGCACCCTACTCGTTTTTACTAACATCAAAGCATTTGCGTCCAAAAATCCAAAGAAAGGTGTGTTTAGTTAAGAGTCAATTTGATTTTTTTTTTCTTCTATTGGCTAGATGTGTTTTTTAATATCAAATGCTCTTACATAAATTAAGTGTTTAGTTACAAAGTAAAGTAGAGTTTTTAAGATTAAAAATTTATTTTATTTCTATTTGAAAAAATTAAATTTTTAAATTTTTGGGAGTCAATATTAAAGAGTTTTTTTTAGGTTGAATTATCTAAATAAATTGTTTATTAATGTAATTACACAATTTTTTGTTAAATTTTTTAAGTAATAATCAAACGATTACTAATCTTTTTAAAAAACTTTACCTATAAAAAATTTACTTTAAAAAGTTCTATTTAAAAAATCTTAACGAACACTCTTAGAAATAGATAGCATAGTTTTGGTAGCTCTCTTCCAAATGATAGAAGTATGAGAGAACTTTATTTATTTTTATTTAAGTTAAATAAACTTTGGGCGTATAAGTAGGTGGATGTTATTGCTTTTTAAGGCCATGTACCAAATTCATTCATTCTAATTTGTGAAAAAAAATTAAAATGTATAACCCTCGATCTAACTTAACATTTATAATCTTACATATATTTATTGTCCTAGGAGTGATATTGGTTAAGGCAAACCCCATAATATGGGAGTTGAGGTTATCAATTTGATGGTAGCTCACCTTCTTTTTATCACGCCAAATAAGAAGTTTAAGCTCCGCGGTTATCAAAATGGGCAATAAGAGTTGTAAGGAGATATTATGTATATTTTACATTGTTTGTGAATATGAGTTTGTGATAATTTATAAAGTTTGACCATTTTAATTAAGTTGACGCGTTTTAAATGAATGACACTTGTGTGAAGCTCAAAATAAATTTGTGAGAATAAAAAATGCGTGTTATAAATTATTAGGTAGATGATGTTGCAGACGGTATAAAAGTAAGCTTGTGACTTTTATGTATGGATTGGTTAACTCTCACGAGAATGTAAGATCTTAAAGGAGGGAGATTATTATATCCCACATCACTAATAAAGATGAACTTATTATAATTTATAAATTTTTGTTCTCTCTAATTAAATAAATGAGTTTTGAGTGATCAACTCTTGCGTGAAGTTTAAAAATAAATATGTGAGAATAAAAATCTAGTGCATGAAACAACGAATGAAAATAATTGTTAAAATGAAGTATTTGTCACCTATTATAGTAAAACAAATCCGTAACAAAAGTAATTGTCGAAATAATCAAGTATTTCTCCACCTATTATAGTAAAACAAATCTGTAGCAAAAGTAATTGTCGAAAAAAAGTATTTTTTAAAAACAGAAGTAATTGTCATAATGAAGTATTTCTCCACCAATTATAGCGAACGGTAGATTAAGGTGATTTATGTAGGCTCTAGATTAAACCTTTTATGAAATAAATTTAGTGAATTATGCTGTAATAGATTCTATCACTCAGTCCTATTAAGGGATCGTTGTCAAGACCACGTGTTTCAAAGGAAGTATTTTCCTCCTCCCATTAGTAAAAGGTAGATTGAGACTTTCACATGCTATAGATTAGACCTTCTTTAAACCTAAAATTACTAGTTGCACCACTATAAAATTAAGTCTTAATGAAACCATTCAATAAAACCATATTCACATCTTTTAAATTTCATCTCTGTTAATATTATCATTAGTCAAATTAATTAAAAATTTGTCGGATAGGTACATATGATATGAGATTGTTATATAGTTATTAGTGTTTTTTTTTATTGCAGTGCGTTAATTCATGTTGTTGGATCTGTTACTTTCAGGAGCTTTTTCCCCCCAAGTTGGTTGAAGCAATGATTTCAATGGAAAAGCAGGTTATTCCATTCTAGTGGGAAAATTTTTTCTACAAAGGATGATGATTTATTTTTATTGGAGTACAGAACAAGAAGCATTGCATTGCAGATATTTCCATTCAGCCTATTTTATATCAGCTACAGAAATGATGTATTTGGTGATTAGACCAAATGATGAACCACCGCCTATCAACTTTGCTTCTGTATGTTTCTTGTTGTGGGTCATGTGTCAAAATGGTTCTCAATAACTGCTCCATCATCATTATCTAGCTGTCTTCCATAACTTTTCAGATCAACTTTTGCATGCTGTGGCCTTGTCAAGAATTTCACTTTCATTTCCCATGATTCTTACAATTACCCTCTGGAATTTGGTTGATTGTGTTAATATTAGTTTTCCTTTGTATAATGTCTAACTAGCTGCAAAAAAATGTTGGGTTACTGGCAAATGAAGACAGTGCAAATGCAAATCCCCTTTGTCTTGAACTGAAAGTGCAGAGAACTCAGAGATTTAGACCATATCTACAGCTGTCCTGTAACCGTAGATTCCTTAAGACTTTATGCAACTATCACTCTGTAGATTCCTTTTTTCTGTTCAGCTTTGAACAAAAAGTTAAAAAAGTTCAAACAACCCACAAAGAGTCCCACAGACTTGACTCCAAATCTGGTGAAAATGGGTTTTAACCATGCATGGGAACAAGTATTTTAAGTGTAGCACAAGCAAAACCACCTCGGATTCAACAAAAATGTCTTGTTGAAAAGAATTTTTTTGATTAGATATAAAGTGAAAAAACATAGAGAACAAAAAAGATTTATTATTAATTTAAAAGAAATTCCAGGTAAGAAAAAAAAAAGGTTGTTCTATCTCACTCTCACTCATTGCCATCTATTTGCCAGTTTGAAAATACTTTTTTTTATTGCCATAAAATGCTGCCAAGCAAGATCAACTCTGGCCTCTGGCAGCCTCTGCCATTCAATACTCGTACATCTTGTGAGTCAGATCTCTCCCACTGCTTCTTATGTTATTATTATTCTCACTTAGAATTCAGTTCTCTCCCTCTCATTTTGCCTCATCTTGTTCGTTAATTCATCTTCCCCTAAAAACCTGAGCTTGTTAATAATTTGCTCAGCAGCTAGTTATAGCGCATTATTGGGATTAATTTTCAAGAACCATGCAAGACCAAATTGGCATTCCTGCTTGCTTTACATCAAGTGAGAAGCTGAGTGATGATCCGGCCGCGGTAACTAGGTCCGGGCAGAGTGTTTTCATGTCAGTTTATCGCACAAAGGTTGCTGATCAGTGCCGTTTGATTACCATCTCATGGTGCAAGAACCTGCTGCTCCATGGCCTGTCAGTATCGGTGGGAGGAGAAGATGGAGACAGCCAGTATTCCTGTAAAGTTGAGCTGAAGCCATGGTACTTCTGGAGGAAACAAGGCTCCAAGCGCTTTGTAGTGGATGGTAAAGATGTCCAAATCTTTTGGGATCTCAAGGCTGCCAAATTCAGTGGTGAAACTCAGCCCAGCTCTGATTATTATGTGGCAGTTGTTAGCAATGAAGAGGTTGTGTTGCTACTTGGTGATCTCAAAAAGGAAGCTTATAGGAAAACCGGGTGTAGGCCTGCTCTTATTGATCCTGTTCTGGTTTCAAGGAAGGAACACATCTTTGGCAAGAAGAAGTTCTGTACAAGAGTCAAGTTTCATGAGAAAGGTAGGTTTCATGAGATCTCAATTGAGTGCAAGAACAGAAATGATGGGAACACAAGCAATGGCAATTCCTCAAGTGGGGTTGAGCCAGAAATGGAGATAAGGATTGATGGGCATTTGGTAATCCACGTCAAGCATCTTCAATGGAAATTTAGAGGTAATGAGTCCATTCATGTCAACAAGGCAAGAGTGGAAGTGTATTGGGATGTGCATGACTGGCTCTTTAATCCTGGTTTAAGGCATGCTTTGTTTATATTCAAGCCAATTATATCATCACCAACTTCTCTTTCCTCACTATCATCATCTTCCTCACCACCATTGTCATCTTTGACATCAACACCATTGTCTTCCCAAACAGGAGGTTCTGGTTCAATAGAAGGCTTAAATGCAGGTTTGTCATCAGAGTTTTGCTTATTTCTCTATGCCTGGAAACTTGAATGAATGAAAGAGGAACATGCACATATTACTATATGATCATCAACCTTAAAATTGGATGATTGATTGGGTTGAAGAAGGGTAGTGGGACCCAGTTGAGAGAGAACTGGGAAGGGTTTAGAAGGAAGCTACAACTTACAGCTGGGGCTGAACAAGTGGGCATAATTGGACAAGACAGACTGTATTACCTGGACATGGCCAATAATGCCATATCTAGAGGCATCTCCCATTTGTTCATTTTAAGAAATTCATTTTTTTTTACTTCTTCTCTTTCTTGATCTGGTCTTGATAAATGAGCTCTGTGTATGATTGCTGAATTTTATATACAGAAAAAAAAAAGTTCTACAATATATATATATATATATATATATATCTTTTGGTGACCTAGTGAATGTCTGTATATCTATAGCTATAAAATGCAGATGCATGGGCTGGGTTAAGACTTCAGAGGATGTAAGAGGGGCTGTGATGACAATGATGATGAAAATGAAATCACTAACCGCATAGCCTTTGCTATTGTCATCATCAATTCATCAAAATCTAATAACTTTCATACATCGGATGGTCAATCAAGATTCATCATGGAAACAAATGTCTAGAGACACATTAGGACTTCGGTTCCCATTTATCTCTCTTTCTTTTTATTATTATTTAAAAATCTTTTTTTTGTTTATGTCGGTGCAATAATTAGAGAATCATTGAGACACTTTCCATTTGTATCATCTTTCTATCCTGCCACCACCATTGAGTGATTGAGCAAAACTCCGCCAGTGGAGAAGAACAGAGGCTCTGTTTATAATTTATAATGCAGAGTATAACCTAATGTTTTAAATGAAAGTTTCTTTTCTGGGTACTCTCTTTGTATGGGTCACCGGAGATTTTAAGTCAATCATTTCTTCTTCTTTTTTTCAGAAATAATTATGTTAAGAACAGATAGCAGCACACAAAAATACTACCCAATTCCATGTTATCAACATATCACATTTTTTTTAAGAAAAATATTACAAAAATGTAAACCAAATATCTCTCAAACACCTTAGTAACAATCATGCCTAAAATAGATAGTAACAAAAACACTAAGAGAAATATAATCATATTTCTCTTCAATCCCATTGAAACGATCATGTTAAGAACATATAGCAGTGACAAAAACACTTTCCATTAGAAGGCGCCCGGCATGCTACCATTGTTATATTGGTCTATATGATTCATTTCAATTCATTTTATTAATTTTCATATTTTATCCAACCAATACTTGCATAATTCATATTTCTCAAGACCATATCAACCAAATAAACAGAACTTCAATTTGGTTACTGTATGTTTAAATAGAATACAGGTCATTATGAATTTGATCCATAGTCCAAATTTTAGCTTTCATTCTGCTTGATATTAGGTTGAAATAGAAGGATTTATATGGAAATTCTGGACTGCCAATGTGTTTCTGGCTTGAGTTTCAGTGATAAGGATTAATTGTAATGGGTACAGGTGCATGATCCTGCTGAATATGAGAAGCTCTGCGCATTTTTGGTTGAGAAGGCATTGAGCAAGCTTCCACCTGGGAAGGAGCAAATACTTGGAATATTTGATCTTAGAGGCTTTGGGACTGAGTCTGAGAATGCAGATCTTAAATTGTTGACCTTTTTGGTAATTTCCACAACTAAATATGATTTATTGAATGAATATTTGGATCTTGAGTGCTGGTATTTGTTACCTAACTGCCTGGAAATGATAATATGGAGAGTTGATTACTACTAATCCAAAGCTGTTGGGTGAAGTCCCGTCTGTAGAAGCTCCATTTGTATTTAAGTCATATTGGCAACCAACCAAGCCCTTGTTGAAATCTTATGCTTCTCTGGTATGCACTTGATCATGCTACCCATAATTTTGTTTCTAACGAGCAGACACATTTATCGAGCCATAATTGTTCTTTTGTTCCACTGATTCTACTTTTTTTCCCCCTTTACAGGTAAAATTTTGCCCTGTGGAGACACTCAAGAAGGAATATTTTACCAAAGCAACAGTGTCCGACAACTTCAGAAACTAGAATTTGGGATTTCATCCTGCTTTTGTTAAGTCCCTAATGCAACAAGACAGCAGATAATCTACGAATTTAATAAGGGGAATTATACTATTGTAATAATACCATCTTTGAAATAAATAACCAAATTTCAACTTCGGGCTTGGTAGGGGTGCGCCGGGCCCATGCAGTAGTGCAACAAATGGGCGACACTTGAGGTCTCCAGCAGCAAGCTACTGAGGTGGGACCTCCCCCTTAAAAAATTAATTTAATATCGTGTGGGCCAATGGCCCACGTATCAGATATTAAACTGTTAAGAACAGATACTACACTTGATCTTAGCCAAAAGGCCGAGAAAGGTATGCTTATCTCAATCTCGCACTTCGGCTTTTATAGCCACATCGAACTTGGCTCCTTATCTCACTTCAGCAATGTGGGGAATGTTGTAAACACATCCTTTTATTTCTTTTGCCTGCTTGCTTTAGCCTTTCTCCAACAACGCTAGGAATGAATTCTAGTAGACTGCTAGTAGTACTTGGGGTTCTTGCTTCTCTATCCCAACCACCAATATCTCTGTCATGTTGGCTATAACGTGAGAAAATCACGAGATCAGTGCATTCATGAACATAGAGGAAGAAATATGGAGTGACTTGTTTGTTGTTGTGTTGGCGAGCGAGAAGATGGAGAAGCAAATTCTGCATTGAAGTATTTTGCAAAGGTTATATCCAAGACCAAGATTATCAAAGTTTATTTAAAAAGACCAATAATAAAATTGTAACACTGTCGGTTTATCTTTATGTTAACAACTCGAAACAACTCTTAATATTCACAGAATCATAGTTAATGCTCATGCAAGTCACTTGGCAGGCCAACTAACTCATCCACATGGTGAGAAATAAGTATCCTACATAGTTATTTTAGCTATTTGTCTCACAATAAATAAGTTTACTACGTATTAGACATTTTACACCAAATTAAAATGGACAATATCTTTTCTCAAAAAAAATAAAAAATGGACAGCATCTTATTTCTGTCAGACAAATTGGCACATGTTATTAATGCCTCTCACAATATACCACATCCATAAATGCCCACTCATGCCTGCCGTCCGAAGTGGGCACTTGGCATATATGAATATTTAGAATCATACTAATGTAGTTGAAGAGAAATTCTAATTGAAGTTGAGTCAGAAACAGCTAAAATAAATCTAACTAAACTTACAAGAGGCCAAGCGCGAGGCCACTTAGCCAACCCCATACCTTTATGGCTGAACTCATTTGATCTGGCCTTGGGGTCACTTACTCATGACCCACATCGTTGATAATCAAATAAGAGTAAAAATCAGAGAAACCTGTCGATTATGTAACACAATACACTGTTACTAAAATCCTTTCAGTTTGAATATTTGTAATATTCTATACACAAACTGAGTTAGTCTTGAAATATCACTTGAGTATATTGCGCCAGAAGCCGAAAAGAATGAACAGAATCAACAACATACACGATGATATGTTTCTAAATCTCTAATTTGTTAACAGAGGTTTAACAGATGACTAGTCCACAGTAATTTCACTGTTAAACCTCGATGCCAGTAGACAACAAGAAGCAGATCTCAGTATGATCTAGCTCACTATCAGTGTGATCTCAGTATGAAAAATCATTAAACACCATCTATTACTTAAATATATTAAAAAGAAAAAATACAAAGCAATTGATAATATTTATTATTATTACATATTATAACCAACAATAATGATAATGATATGTCACACAATAAATAAATTAAAGGGCACCTCTACCTCTTGATCTGCAGCAAATGCTCTACCACTGACCCATGAACCCATTATGTGAAGTAAAATTAGCAGTGGAATCAATCTCTTCTGGTGAGAGCAAAATCATCAAAATCAATCCTTTGACAAAGACAGACTCATACTACAATCACGTTAAATATGTTATTACAATTTACAAATGTCTGTTGCGCATCCAACATTATTGTTTGATACAAAAATAATAACAGAATAGTAATAGCAATCACCAATCACTGCCCTGTCAACAATTCCTTTCCAATATCTCATACTCCTATGGTTCCTTCCATGCGACAATCTCAGCTGCCTAAAACAAGATGATATCCTAAAATGAATTTGCTCGAGGCCTTTAATGTGGCATCTGTTATACAAATTTTATGACAAGCAATATTCATTTCCACCCAAACCCAAACCACTTTGCGAGGAAGAATTTGTTTTTTTCCTCGAGAAGTATCAGGGGATGGTCTTGTTGGTGTTGCTGCAGTGGCTTGTGCTGGTACTGATGAATTAGGCTTAGCTGCAAGGTTAAATGGGTAAGTACCTTATATCATAAAGATGAATCAAAATGATTACAGAGTGACAACGACAATGGTCACAACTTATAAAGAAATGAGGCATTCATTCATTACCTGCATTTGTTGAGATTTTATGTGAGTTTTGTGCAACCTTTTCATGGTTAGAATTGGGATTTGACTTCCTCCGGGAAAACCTGTGCTTGAATTGTGCTCCAGTTTCTTCGACATCTACGATCATTAAGTAAAGGAAAAAGCTTTTCAATATTTGTAAAGCAAATATGGAGACTTGAAAAGCTCAGAATGATGACAAGAATATAAACAGAGTGATGCATGCAATGGAAGGACAATGAATGAAGTGATTGAAGTTCAATTCAAGTTTATGACTTGGATGTGAATCCAATTCCAGTAGATGCAACAATGAATAACTTTCTTTCATTTGGTGGCTTCCCATAATTGTGCCTCAAAGCTTCCAAAAATGAGCTATCCTTTTGATCTTGCATCACTAGAGAAAAATAAAAATGGAATACTTGAATCATGATGCATGAAAAAATTAACCCTTTTTTTTTCTCTCTAAATGGTAAAGGTGAAGCAAAAAGGAAATCATACATTGATAAAAAAGATTGTTTCTATAATTTGGGGCTGAACCAACCAATAGTAACTGAATTGCTTCTGCATCTCTTGTCATTGACAATCCAGAAGAGGAATCCAAATTCTGTGTGTCTAATAGGATACCTGCAAGCTGAACATGCAGGAAACTGTTGAGAATTTTAAACCAGTGAATTAGAACCCGTCGAGATTATTGTTTAGAAGATGGTTGATATGTAATTTACGAAAGGTTTTCTCAACACTGGTGTTTGAAGTAAATTATATGCATCTTCACAGTAATTGTCTGTCAGAATGGTGCACTGAGATCCAACCTTTAATAGCAACAAAAGGCACTAACTGTGATTAGTACACAGAGTTAAAACTTAGTTTTTTTAATTCAAAAGATACAATTTTGCACTTCAATTAATTTCATACTAAGTAGATTAACATGTACAAACCTCGCCATCAGTTCTGAGGACATATTGCCCAACCACGAGGATGCTCATCTTCCCAGACATCATTAGCATCTCCAAATCCACCTGATCACCCCAAACGGTGTAGAAACAGAGTTAGCATATTGTTAAGTAATCAAAAGTGGCAAATTCGTTAACTTTACAGGAGAATATTTCTAACCATTGAACCAAGAGTTAAAACAAAGAGTAAAAAATACATACTAGGATACTCTTCTAATTTTATATTAATTTTTATCTAATCTTTTACTAATATGGTGGTTGATAAAAAGTAAAATAATAATAAAATCTCCATTATATATAACTAATACAAAACACGTGTCAATAGATCCTTTAAGAGTTAGATAAAATTAATTATATTAGGAGAGAATTCTGATTCAAAAGGTACCTCATCAGCAAAGAGCAACGAATTTGCTTCAAGGCCAACATGGTGGAACAGCCAAGCAGCTTGCTGATGCTTCCACATTCTGGCTCTCTTCACATTCATCACAGGCATAACAATGTATCCATCACATCCGTCCTTATTCTTCCTCCCCCTGTTCTCCAACAACCACGCATAGCATATTGCTGCCCCCATTGAACTTGTACCTGCAGTTGCGAACAATCTCAGAGTCACAGTCACGCAATTTGATCAATAATACAAACTAAGCTAACAAACTTGGTTCAATCTTCCTTAATAATCTTTCAGTCAATCATAAGAAAAGATGATCATCGAAATGCTCACGATTCTGACAACAATTTTACGTATATTACTTAACTGTTTGAGGGTCCAGGAAGCACGATTTTGGCCTTAGAATCAACTTCCCCGTATGATATCTTGTCGACGATGATTCTTTGCTCTTTAAGGAACCCATTAAGGCCAATGTTTTGGCTTGTATCCTCTTCCTGAGACCACCCATTTCCATTGCAATCGCTCTTCGGTGCAAATTTCTCAACGGAGCACGTGGAATTTGATCTAGACCACCTGTGAGCCGACTCCACTAGATTCTTTGGCGGCAAAAGCTGTTGGTTCAATGGGGATAACGATCTCTTATGAGCGATCTCTGCAAGATCTTTTGGCGGGGAAAGCAATTGCGTTGTTTTAAAAGTTCGGCGGGAAGGGACTGTAATTCCCTGTGAGTGAGGTGCAGGGTTGTCGTTTTGGAAGCGGGATCTCCTGTGGGTTGACTGCCGAGGTGACAGATAGAGAACCGTTGGATCTGCAGAGGGAAATCTGGGGGAAGTGGGGGAGGGGGGCCCAGATTTGGGATTGGAGGGTTTGATGAGGATGTTCGAGAACCATTTGTGGACTGCGCTGCTGAGGATTGGTCCACTGAGGGTTTGGTCGAAAATGCGTCTAGAGAATTATTGCTGGTGTGTTTTGCCGATTTGCTTAGAATTTCTCCACCGAATCCTTCTCCTGGCCTGTGCCTGTTTACATTGGAATTGAGCTCACATAGCATGCAAAAGGGCTTCCAGAAATTAGAGGAAATAAAAATCAACAAAACCCAAAACCTAGGTTAATTTGTTAAATTATATGATGAGGAGCTCGTTTAGTAATAGAGAAAGATATTGCAATTAGGTTTTTAATTAATATAAATGTTAATTAATTAAAATATTAAAAAACTATTTTCTTCGGGCTTGTATTTACTCCCATAACACTTTTAGTCGTATCTTTTTTAAAAGGTAAATCATATTCACGACTAACCTAATTGCACCCAATTTTGTTCTATCTTAATTTTTAACAAATTACATGTATTTAAAACTATAAACAAATTAAACACACAGCTAATTTCCTTTCAAAAAAAAAAACACTTAACTAATGTAATTAATTACTTCTAACAAAGTGTTAAGAAGGCTTGCCACGAAAACAATAATAAGTCCGCAGAAGATGATTCTTATGGATAATTTGACTAACAAGTAAAGCTAACATGCAATTAGTTTTAGATAGAATTTTGCATTTAATTAGAGACATTGGTAATGTGAAAAAAAATTCAGCATGGTAGTCCTAATTATTAAAGCAATACGTAAATCATGCATTTCTTTAAGACCATAAATTTCTCACGAGTTTCGTTACGTATAAATTGCACCAAGAGACACAACCATACATAAATATGTATAAACGTGCACGAGTATGATCACATTTCACGTATATATCTTCTCGCAGAACTAGAAAGAGGGTCTCTTCGGTCAAGTGACGACACCGATAGCCTTGCTTGTGCTGCCGCAAACCTCGGCGATCCAACAAGTCTCGAGGGCGAGTCACTCCTAGCCGGAGACGCGGCCACCATATGCTTTGCCTCTTTTAGCCTTTCCTCTGTTAACTGGCTGCTATTGCTTCTAGTGCTATCATCAAAATCTACTTCCTCGTCCATCAAACGCCCTTGATCCAGTCAAGTTATACGCTTTCTTTTCCTTTTTCACCATCCCAAAGAATGTATCGTTCATGAAATAAGTAAGGTCCGGTATATTCTCGATTTTTCGTCAATTCTCTACTATTTTTTTTTTGTTGTGGATATTAAGTCATGCTCTTCAATTTAACACCTTTATAACATTAATTAAGTCACGACCTTGATATTCTTTTTATTTTATGCGCAGCAAAAAATCATAACTCACACCATAAATAAGAATATATAAGATCAACACACTAATAAAGATAAAAAAAATAAATCAATCAATAAGACATAAGATATACGTGGTTCGACCCAAAATTACCTGCGTCTACGGAGGATTCATGATCCAACTTCTTATTATTGAAATAGATCACTAAGTATCTTCTTACATCATCAATGATCCTACAAAACCCCTTAGTATCTCCTATAGAGACTTTTAAGTATCTATTCTTGATTACCATAACTCCCTAAAATCTCTTAGTATCTCCTCATAAGAGATTTTTACAAAGAATACAAAAATAGCCCGAGCATCTAAGTCAAAAGGATTTATGGTGTTTTTTTTGTTCACTTAAGAACAAAAAAAAAAAAACACTCCTCAAAGGTTACACCTTAGTGCTTGGTGCACTTAGTGCCTACCTAACTCCTCTATTTTCTCTTATAGTTACATCTTGAAACTTTAGATGTTTTTTATTCTCTACATAAACCCTTCTAAACACAAGAGGAAGACAATTGAGCAAAAACAGAAAATACCTAAAGTAGCCACGTGAATAGTAATTAAGTGAACAGTACTCGCGCGTGAATAATTATCGTAGTGAACATTACTACTGTGAACAGTACCCCCGCCGTGCGCAACAGTGCTAGTTGTGAACAGTATCGCCGCGTGAACAATACTCATTTTTTTGCCTTTTCGTTTTGCTCCTCCTTTATACACCCAACATGTACTTGACTTCATAATGACTCTCCTCTTATTATTTATCTCAATTCTTACCCATACAAAATTATTAAATCGCTAATTTTCAACATTGTTGCTGAGAAAGATTACAAAATACTACCTAGCAGAAATAATATTTTTCTCACTTTATATTTTAAAATGGGTAGTGTATCACCACAATTAGCAAAATAATATTATCACAAATTATAAATCATAATCAAACATATTGGACACCAAATTTTTATGTGAAAAATTCAATTCAGAAAAAATCACGGAACCGTAATTCAATATCAACACTTTCACTGTGTAATAATAATAAAATTACAACAATATTCTCTCTAGAATTACACTAGAGATGAAACAATCTGCCCCGCAGTTTTTTATAAATTTTAGGACGAATCTTAACCGCTATCCTATGAACAATTCAAGAACGCTCACTACACTAGGAATGCTATCAAAATTTTGGCAGACTTTTTCCTGTTTTATGGACATTCCAAAACCTGCAATTTAAAAAATAACACTTCTATAAGCACAATACTATCAATCAAACTTCCAAACTTCTCATATCTCATCCACAACTCACCACATCAACATCAATAGAAATTAATACACTTATAACTCATACGTCAACATATTCTTAGTATCTAAGATAGAGTTATCAAGCTTATGGCATCAAAAGTCCAAAAAAATATAAATACCATAATACAAATTCATAATCTATAAGATAAATATACTAAATTCCTATAGGCCCAAACGAAAAAAAAAGAGTCCATATATCTTTTATGGCTCACAAAAATACATAAAAGCACCACTACATAACCCACCCTAACTAGTTGCTGAGTTGAAGACGCCTATTGTCTTTTGAGATGGAAAAAAGTGAAGGGAAGTGGTGAGTTTTCACGAAACTCATTGAGTGGAATAATTTTAAAATAAAATGAGAGAAAATAAAAATAATAATAATAACAATAAAATAATAAACCTTTAAACCATAAACATCAATTTTAACATAAATAATATAAATAATTTAAAAGTATCATAAAAATCATCAAATCTCATTTTAATCATGCTACAAATGAAAGTTCTACAAAATATGATATAATATTATAAATGATTAAGTCTTTAAAACATTACACTAAACTAGTACCTAGGGGGAGAAATCTCGTTGTACCCAGAATATCCCTCAAGCAGAGTATTAGACGTACTTATCTATATATCATCTCAAATTCTCGTCTTACGCATGCGCAAAGCAAACTGGCTCTCAAAGAGTAAAGCGCCCATACATACAGCCCAAAGCCTATGTGTGTGTATAGACGAGCTCCAAATGCTTGAATCTCATATCTCTAACTAATGGAGGAGGGTATTGCCTAGTGGTTTGAAAACTACTTTTATTTTAACAATTATAAACTCATTGAATCTCATCTCAAGCTTTATATTTAAACAAATAAATTATTTAAACATATTTCTATTAATATAAACAATTTATAACATTATTTACAAATGTTCGGGGAATCAAACTATAATATAAATGTATTTTTTCATAACGTAAAATAAATACTTAATTTAAATATGTTCAAAAATTTAAATTAATAAAGAAAAATAAATAATTTAACTAAAAAAAATAAAATACTCATTATGTTTCATAGACTTTTATAAAAATGATGCGTAATAAACGAAATCTTTAATATGAGAAATAAACTATATATATACATATATAATATAAATTTCACTCACAAAAAATGATGATATTTATTATAAATACGTTGTCGGGATACGTCACGCTTGGGAACCCTCCTAAATGAGACAAAGTGTACTATTATTTATTGATAAGAAAATTAATACCCAAATTGACGATTCTAAACAAAATCTATTACACAAAACGATAACATAACAAGTTATACACTTACCAACTCGTTAGATCGATGCAAACTTTTCGATATGGGGTCCAACTTGTTCCGTAAATTTTCTACAGGTCTTAAAATGAAGAAAAATAATAATTTAAACCACTAATTTAGTGAATTTCAAAATTACCCCCAAAATTAAGGGTTAAGATTTTTTTTTCAAAAACTTAAAAATCTCAATTTCATGAAATTCTACACTTCAACATAAAATTAATAATAAACACCTTAAATTAGAGTGATAATCATACTCTTAAAATTTTGGATACTCTTTCCCACACTAATTTTCTCTCTCTAAAACTTTAATTATTTAAATCTCTCTCTAATTAGAAAAATTATAATGCTAAAAGATCTAAATCCATGTTTGAAGCATTACTCATAACCTAATCACTTAGAAACATTTATAAGTTAATAAAAGAAGAGAAGAAATTAAAAATAAAGTCATGAGAAGTTACGTTAATTTCCCTCTCGGCAAGAACACTTAGAGAAGAAGAAGAATTGTGTTATATTTTTCTTTGATAACTAAAATAAAAAAAAAATGAAGAGACAGTGATCAAAGAATGTTGGCCAGCGTTCGATATGGTGTCTGTTTCCGAGTGTTTGTAATGTATAGTGATTAAATTTTCTTTGGTAATTTGCCCTCATCGATGCAATGAAAGATAAGATGCAGCAACAGGCAATAGCTTGGATTGTTAGTCTTAGCATTGCGCAATCCATGAACTGGCCAACGGTAGCTTTTTTTTTTCTTCTTTTAAAGGGAAAGGGAAAGGGAAAATGTTAATATTAATTTAGTCTTTTCTCTTTTAATATATATCATGTTAATTAATTATTTTTTATTAAATAATTACTTTTTATTATTTTTACCGTAATGCCTTGAGACAAATTTTCACCAATACTATAATATCTTTGAGACAAATTTTTATCAATCAGACAGTCAATAATTCTTATGTGCCACTGTTTGGTATTCCACCAGAGCATTTTTTTAAAAATAAATAATGGATAATTCATTTAATTTTTTCTAACCATAGCAAGCCACACGAGACGACGAAATCTGATCAAAACTAATGACAACAAAACCCGATCAAATTAAACATAACCTATAATAAAAAGGTAACCCCATAAGCCCTAAGCATCTAATTCTCTAGGCACCATCTGAAGCGCCGCCTCTTCTCGAGTACCTAGACCCATTGTAACCGCCATCACCACTGTCACGGTTGTATCCACATTCGCATCAGCCACCATAACCATCGCCACCTCTGCACCCAACTTCACGGCGTCCTCCGCCTCAATAACCACCCCCACTGCGGTTGTAATCACCACCATCTCCGGCATTGCCGCTTCTGCTAGAATGATCCTCATTGACGGTGATGTTAAGGCCGTCCAGATTCTGGTCGTTCATGCCCTCAACGAAGCACTTAAACTTGATATCGGCAGAAGCCATTGGAAAACTGAAAGCTATAATTGGGGGTAAAAAGGAAAATATAGTAGGAGAGCGATGCAGAGGTGTCGCGTTCTTGTTTTACTAAAGCAATGCATTGATTGTTGTTAATCAAGCCAGAGGAGCTGAATATTTTGGGAGGCAGCAACAGTCAGAGTTTGGAATATGAGATTAGGGTCTGCACCGTGAGATTGATCATCTTCTCACGGCACTCTTTTTTTTTTTAATTTACTTCAATTATTTTTAAAATTTTTATTAAAAAATTAGTGATTCAATAATTTTGGTTGAACAAAAATTGAGATAAATAATAAAAAATTATAAAAAATTTAGAATGTGTAGGATACGAAAGAAAAAATAAAACGAGACTTAAAGATGAGAAGAAAATGAAGAAATTGCGGGAGAAACTGCTAGCGCTGCGGCGCCCAAAGCTGAGCGTTGCGGCGCTCAACACAGAAATCTAGTGCCGTAGTGCTCGGTCCCCAAAGCCGCAGCAATGGGCGCGAGAAGGGCCAACGCCGCAGCACCCAGAGATGAGCGCCGCGGCGCCCAGACCCGTCAGGATGTCCGTTTTGGTTCGAGATTTCGAGTTTTGAGAAGTTTTGAACTTCCAAAACAAGTGGACTCTTACTCCAACAAAGAATAGGGTTAATAGGTACGAAATACACCATATATAAATACTTGTAAACCCTTGTTTAAGATCAAGCATCCAAGGTTTTAAGATGTAACCATAAGAGAGAATAGAGGAGCTAGGTAGGCACTAAGTGCGTGGTGTACTAGGGTGTAACATTTGGAGAGTGTTTTTTCTTTAAGTTCTTTGAATGAATAAAAAATAAACACTATAAATCCTTTTGACTTAGATGCTCGGACTATTCTTGTGTTCCTTATAAAAATATCTTATGAGAAGATATTAAGAGGTCTTAGGGAGTTATGGTGATAAGGATAGATACTTAGAGGTCTCTATGGGAGATACTAAGAGGTCTTGTGGGATCATTAATGATATAAAAAAATACTTAGTAATTTATTTCAATAATAAGAAGCTGGATCATGGATCCTCCGTGGACGTAGGCAATTTTGAGCTGAACCACATATATCTTGTGTTTTGTTGATTAGTTTATTTTTTTTATCTTTATTGGTGTGTTAATCTTATGTGTTCTTTCTTATAGTATTAAGTTATATTTTTTGCTGCACATAGAATAAAAGAAGTATTAAAGTTGTAGCTTAATTAATACTAAGGTGTCAAATTAAAATGTATGACTTGAATTTATAACAATTTTCTTCTTTTCTTTGACCTCTTTATTTTGCCAAGAAATTAGGTTCTTGTGTGGCCATGAAAACTTGGAATTTCATCCATCTACTGGGCTTTATTTCATTCTCATATTCTTGTCTACGACACTTGTATGGCTAATGTTCGAAGTATTGGGAAAATATTTTCGGGGTTCGGAGGGTTTGAAACTGAATTGATGATAATAGTCTGTTTTTGTTATCTAACAACTCAGATTTTGCGATTGGCTTTTAACTTACTGAAAATGATGTCACATTGTTTCTGCTAGTTATCATGCATATGGGCAGTACCGGAATTATCTGGACTGCAAAAAATATTTTCCTAAATAATAAATTTTAGTTTTTAATATTCTCCTCTGAAAAAAAAATCCACCCCCTTCCAAAAATCATTGCAGATAAGTTTCATGAAGATTTAATGTTTGGAGTGCAAAAGGAAAGATAATGGTTCAAGCTTTATTCGGATCCTTTTTTCTTGGAGGTCTTGACAGACTTATTTCACTGATACATGAGAGCTTCTCTGAGCTTGGTTTGGTGAAAGAAGATTGTACTGAAATGAGCTGATTGAATTTGTTCTCCTATTTGCGCAATTCCAAAGGGAGAATCCTTGGAAGTTTTACTTAACAGGACTTATACTATAAAAAGATCTTTCAAAATAAAATCTGGGTATGTGAGAAACCTATGCTTGAAATTGCATTTGAAGGAATATCCTGCATTTTTTACCAAAAGGAAAAGAGGACGCTGAAATGAATTTGGTTCCCTTTTGCCCTCAATTCATCTCCTTTCTCCTCTTTTTATATATACAATTTAATATTTTATTTTATTCGTTATGTAATTAATGAATCTGTCATTTTAATTTTTTTTAATTAATATTTAAATAGTTTTAATGAGAATGACTAAAAGTATTTTTTGCCTTTAAACAGTAATTATTAAACACAATTTTTCTAACGGTATGGACTAATATGATATATATTAAAAAAAAAGATTAAATTGATATACCAATAAAAATAGAGATCAAAATGATAATTTTCTTATAAAAAATTGCCAATTTCGTTTTTATTTATTTTTAAATCTTGGATTTTTTTAAAGATACTTCATTATTTTTTGTTGTTGTTATTATTATTATCTTCCAAAATGTCCATTTTCCTTTTTAAAAAAAATGTAATTAAATAAAATTTTTCAAAAAAAAAAAAAAACCTAATGCATAAATTAAGATAAAAAATAGATATGAAATTAGTAAATTCTTTTTTTAACATTTACACAAAAATGAGATGATAATGGAGTTTAAATTAATTAAAATTTAATCCAAGTGTGAAGACTTAAACTTGACTCAATTTAATGTGAATTAACTCTTTTTGCCGCAAACCAAGAATTGATTGCTTTGACTGAGTCAAAACACTTGACTCATTCCCCTCGCCCCATCGACGCCATGTCACCACCTCCTCCATTAGTTCTCCGGCAGCCGTCAAAGTCAATCCCAATGTGCATACTCGTTCATCAGAAGGAGGAGCAATCACATTTGTATCAAAATTTCACTAAATGCATAGAAGGATGGTGCTGATAATAACACCCATGAAACATGAAATAAATGAAAGAAAAAAAAAAGTTAATACAAGAAATGAAAATGAGAAATATGGTATTAAATTAACTCTTTGCATTTACTCATTTAATTATTCACATTGTGTTTGTATAAATAGTGCATATCATCTACGTATCAAATGAGCTTAAAGATGATGCTACAAACTTTAAATCATTGTATCTAATAAGATGCAGTCTCGAACATGAGTACTGCAGTGAGCCATGCAAGATTTACGTTCGTTGCAATTTTTATTTTTATTTTATTTTGTTAATAAACCGGGGTTCCCAATTTAATTAGATGATCTTTAGTTTGTAATTCTAAATTCGCTATCATCTCTCTCTCTCTCTCTCTCTCTTTTTCTTCTTTATCATGATTAATTATCTCCTTTGCCAGAATCTTGTTCTAAAAGATTAATGGAGATAAAAATTTGGAAGCAACAGTTCCTTTGAAGCTCCATTAATTTCATTAACATTACTTCGAATTTAGTTCGGCGAAACGACACCGCATGCAGACAGGAACCCATACGGCGGAGAAACAAGCAAGCCGCATGCATTCATTTTATTTTCAGACTTGTAAGATCTAAAGGCAGGTGCATTTGGCAATATTACATGAGTTAATTTCAACACAAGTTATATCATTCACTTTGAGCTGTCCATTACTAATTAATTACTCTATTATATATATATATATATATATATATATATATGCTCTTGTTAATTTTTCATAAAGAAAATTAACAGTTTAGTCCTTAATTTTTTAAAAAAATGTATTTATTAAATCTCTAATTGTTCCGAAATATTTAGTTTAATCTCTGTTGTTGAATTTTTTTTTGGTCTAAAATGTATTTTTTAAATTCAATAAGATAAATTCTATTCAATATGTGATTATTTATCATGATTAGACATGTTAATTTATATTAGTAACTCTTAAAAGTGTACTTTAAACTTTATTTTTTCAACAATATAAACCAATGAGTAATTCAAAAAAAATTTAGAGACTGAATTGAAAATTTTTCTTTAAAATTTTTGAAACAAATTTGATCTTAAAATATAGCCACCCGTATATTTGACGATGACGACCTTGATAAGTACGGATTTTAGGGTTTATAAAATTAGAAGACAACAGAATAGACATGTCATGGCAAGCTTTTAAATATAAAAATTTGCAGTAGTCATTAGAGGCGATAATGAGGCCAACTTGGCCTAAGCTTGATTAATGAGTGTATTTAATTAAAAACAAAAACCTTTTCATATTTCTAAGGCTTATTGTCCTTTATGACATTGTACGGCTCAAATACATCTCTTTTGCCAACCACATGTGCTCTTTCCTAAACATTAGGGGACAAAGACGAAACTTCAATTAATAAAGAGAAGGGATTAGATTGGAATGGGAAAATTTTTCCACATTAATTTTTCTTTTTTTACATTAAATGATTAATTATTCACTATTACAAAAGTCAATGGTCTTAAACTAATTAAAACCCAAAAAACCCTATCTTGCTAAGCCTCTACATCGTGACTTCACCTCTTTAACTTGTTGAAAGGACGTTATTAATAGTCTTTTAAAAATATTTTATACTTTTGTTTTGCTAATTAATCAGCAATCTCTTGAATTTTTTTAGGAAGGTGGCCAGCAAGTACGTTGCCGAGGGACATTTGACTTCTTCGGCCAACATCAAAGAAACGCAAAGCCGCTCAAGCTGATAATTTCTTTTTGTTCCTTGGCATTCTATATAAAGGGAATCCTAGGAGCAGTTGATAGCCATATCCTCATTGGCACCAAGTTCTTTGGGATCATATATACGTAGCTTATTCTCTATCTTCCAAGCTTTTTATTTGCTCATTAATTTCCGCAAAGTTAGAACCTTCAACAAGCAGATTATTAATGGCAGCACGCGGCCTTCTCTTGGCTTCAGTCCTCCTTTCCTGCATGATACAAGCTTCGTATGGAGTTATACTCTTCTCTTCTCTTCAAAAAACTCTCCAAGTCACCACCACAACTAAACGAGGCCAAGGTAAAGTCATCACCCCATCTCAAAAGCACTTGCGTTATCTTCGTTTCCTTGGTTTTATGGTTCACCTAGTTTTATATCTTTTACTTTGTAGAAAGTTGGTAACAATAAGAAATTTCTGCATTTGGGTTTGTAAAATTTTTCGTTTTTCATCCGTAAAAACAACATATTTTACAATTCATAAATGCCTCGCAGAATCTCATAAATTGAATTCTATATTTTCTGTGTATTTTTTCTGCGTCGGTTTCTATATTCCTCTTCGTGTATTGTCTGGTATGCAAGAAAGGAGAGAGAATTTAATAAGAAAATCAGAGAAAAAATTGCTTAAATAAAGCTACTACTGTATCGAATGTGCAACTGGGAGATCATATAAGTGGAGTGGTAAAAAGATTAATACGTCCTGTAACTAATTTGCAAATTACGATTGCAGCCACAATTATTTAGCTGGTCATCAAGAGCCGTAGCGTGTGTGAAAATTTGTATAGTGAGTGAGTTGATAATCATATTAAAACTATGCAGTTCTTAAAGCTGGAGAAGACAAAGTCACAGTAACATGGGGACTCAACCAGAGCCTCCCAGCTGGGACTGACTCTGCCTACAAGACCGTCAAGGTGGAGTTATGCTACGCTCCGATCAGCCAGAAAGACCGCGCGTGGAGGAAGACCGAAGATCATTTAAACAAAGACAAGACTTGCCAGTTCAAGGTCGTTTCAAGGCCCTACAACAAAACCCTCCAAACCCTCGACTGGGTCATCGAGCGGGACATCCCCACCGCCACGTACTTCGTACGTGCCTATGCTCTCGATGCCGATGGTCACGAAGTGGCCTACGGTCAGAGCACCGACGACAAGAAGACAACCAACCTGTTTGATGTCCAGGCGATCACCGGCCGCCACTTATCGCTCGATATTGCCTCGATTTGCTTCAGCGCTTTCTCTATCGTGTCCTTGTTTGGATTCTTCTTCGCTGAGAAGAGAAAGGCAAAGAGGAGCCAACAGAAGTGAAAACGAAAAGATATATCCATGGGGCCACAACACAAACATGCAAGTACTAGTGTTATATCTTATGTTATATGTTTTGCTTGCTACTAGTATTAGGGTTTGTACATTTTACTGTACCTTGCAGTTTGCATCTGGGCCGTACATGGCAAATGGGTTGTTGAATTTGGACGGTTCAGATGCGATTGTAGTATCGGGAAATGTGGCCTAATAAGTTTCAGATATGGAAGTGGGGATAGGGGTAATTATCGCTGTAGTTATTACCTTATGTTTTGTTTCTAAACGAAGTAAAGAGAACATGTCCTCTTCTTTTAAGGGATATAAAAATGTCTGGTCAACTTTCTTGCTTTCTCAACGATATCAGAAACGTGTAGATGAGGATGTGATGATCATTTAACCAGATCAGCTTACTGACACTAGATGTATGAATATCTAGGGTCAAGATTAATTTAAGAGGGGTTAATTTTGCTTTAATCCTCTACAAACATCACCTTATTCCTACTTTTTTATTTTTAATGCTTCCCTATCAATATGTCTCTTATGGCTGTTTTCCCCTTATATTTTAGAGGCAAAAGAGTCATGATAACCTTGAAAAGTCCTCAACCAACAACTTTATTCTTTTTTCCTCTTCCCCTCCCATTTTCTCTCTGGTCAACTTCTCAACCCAATACCCATTGTCGCCATTTCAATCACCCATAAGCCATCACTCTAGCCATATTGACTAAGACCACAAAAACTCTCCACGTGTCAACCATAAAATTTTTGCGATTAAAGCCTTTAGTTCACTCGAAAAACTTTGATGAAAAATCCCCATTTGGCGTATTGAATCTATGTTTATGGTGATGGAATAAAGGTGTCAGATGGAGTTTGATGGCTATTGAGTGTGTGAATTTGATGGTGTCTTTGAAAAGGTGATAATGATATTGACGGTGAAGGTGACAGGCGGTGGTGGTGGTGGCTGCGGCAGCGGTGGTGATTTTAGGATATTTTGTCATAACACTGCTCACCTTTTAGAATTTTCTTCAATAATAATTTACGGACTGACCATTTTACTCTTGAGGCTATTAATTTTAAGGAAACCAATAAACTAAATTGAGGTGCAATGATGATGTGCTAAAAAAGTGAGGGCAAACCAATGTTTATCGATTTTTGACTCTTAAGCATCATGTTTGCCAAGATTAGCTGTATTTGGTACATTGACCTGAAATTTCATAATGCGCATAAAGAGGATCAGGTTCTGACTTCGGTGTGTGTTGCTGCAAGTGACATTTGAAAATAAATATAAAAAAAGCTAATGATGAACTCAGGAAACTTATAGATTCATGCACCACAGCAATGAATGTTTTTATGCGTTTAGTACTTTGATAATGGGAGGTCATAATCAACTTGGCATCACACAACCAATGAACATCATTGACTATTTCATCATGCAAGCAAGCATTTACTTTAGAAAACGCAAGTAATTAAGTAATTTACATTTTTAAGTCAAGGATTTCACATTTAAGACCAAACAACGACTAATGCACCATCACAAGCAAGCAAAGGGAGAGAATCAGAATGTCGTGTACAAACACAAAACAGATAGAGAAGCAGAGCACATCCCACCGGCGACAAATGCATAGTAGCCATAATAGCCTACTTATATTTCAATCCAATCATGCTAAAAATTTTCTAGCGGTCACAATTTTACCTATTTTGGTGAGTAGAAAGATGCAAGAGAAGTGCCGACTCAGCCAAAGTCCAAACTAGAGGGAAGAAACCACTTCGTTATTGCGCTCTTCAATGCCTTGTGCATTTTCCTTATGATGTGGTTCCAACTAAGAATAATATACACTCCACAGCTTTTTGCCGAAGAATGAGTAGGGTTCTTGCCATTGATATTCCATAAAGTTCACTTAGGGATCAAAATACATATCTGTGCTCTGCATTCGATCAGTACCAACAAGTGATAACCTATTGTCATAAACATCAATGTATCCAAATGCATCTGTGCCAGGAGGCCACTCCAGGGCAGCTTCAAAGACTGGTGTATCCCATGAGTATCAATTGATTATCCTCGTTCGTGATGATGGCCAGCTATGCAAACTTTCACACAATTTTAATGGTGTATCACATCCATTACTTCACTGTAATTCCATAAAATTGCTTCTTGGGATGTTGCACCAGGATCTAAAGGGACATGGCAACAAACAACTACTTTCTGATTTAAGTTTGTTGCATCCTGAAGTACACCATCGAGACAATCCATCTGTTCTTTGCCAACAGCTCCATTAAACATAAAGAATCTTCTATCCATCCCCACCAGTCCTTCTGGACTGTTCTTATCTGCATTTGGGTTATTCTCCCTAAGAAATTTCAGTGCCTCTAATGTATTCGGATGATCTCGAGGCCAACCAATTGCGCTGATATCATAGCCATTGAGGACAACAAATCTATATTCTGGAGTTGGTGAAAAATCATAGTAGGCACACCCATCAATACTAGGAATCTTGAGCAACGGAAGTATCTTATTGCGGGGAAGCTTGTAAAGGCGGTGATTACCAATCATGTGATAGACAGGGCCATTAAATTCCTCAAATTCGTTAACAACTTTCTTCATAGCATTTACAGATTGGTCCTTGGGACCATGTCCATCAACAATATCCCCAAAATTAATGAAAAATTTAAGCTTCTGGTGGCTGTTTCATTATTGAACTGCCCTTTGCAATACAAGAAGGCTATGACGATAATACCTGGGAACACCTATGAATGAGCAACCATCAAGAATATCAGCATACTGGACATCAATAATGACCCCAAAGGAAAAAAGAGGTTGTTTCCCTTGCATGCTTGCCTTGCAGAGCCCATATTATAAATAGCACTCAATCCTGTCAACAACATGATGAACTGTTGTTTTCCAAAATTTGGCCTAGTAAAATAGTCAAAAGATGACATCTTTTCATAGTAGTTGCTGAACATGTTCTTATGAGTATTCAAGATGCAATGATAAAAGATCAATGATTAAACCTACAGCTAACCATAACCAATCATTGATTTACATCAGCATACCCATCTGTGTCCTATGTTTTGTTCCACTGGCCACTTGATTAAGAACCTAATAATTTCACTCCTACAAAAGTTTCAGAGAGAAAACCAGAGCAACATAAATAGGAATAACTGCATTACAAGCTTCAACTATCTGCAGCCTAAGTGCTTTTGGTTACTCCCATGGCCACTCCATGCAGCTCATTGGGCACAAAGTACTCTTGTCAAAATCAGGCCCAATATAAACATCTTACAGAATCATCTGCTTTAATGAACCATCCCTCTAATGTCCCACTATATGCATACTTATTACCAAAAATCAAGGGGGGAAAAAAAAGAAATGTATAGAGCAGAAAGTGCATAATAAGGTGGTCTACATGCAAAGAATGTCAGTGTGCAGCACATCTATTCTCTCCCAGGAAATTCTACCGGCAAGTGAAGTACATTCTCTAAAAAGTTCTGAGAAAAGACACTTATAAAAGAAGTACAATAAAAGCTTCCTGATTTATACAATCCAAATATTAGAGAAAATGAGGTTTCAAGCTTGAGATGATTATTTAAGACATATAATGTGAGCTCCAAGGCCAAAAGGCATCCATTGCCCTGTCAATTTAGTTTATCAAAATTCCAAAGAGCTGCCAGCAAGAATCTGTTTTTGATGTCTTGAAGATTGGGCTCATAATATTCTAAAAAAGAAGTCATCCTTTATATTGATTACTTACTAGTTACTAGCCCCTTTTCATTAAAGAAAGTTTGGAAACAGTGCGGAGGCAAGTTTATGCAAGTGAAGAAGATTCACCTAAACTGCTTCATGTTACAACTACTGAGAAAAGAGAATGCAACACAACTATCTACAAGTCCCCGGTCGAAAACCATGGGAAAGATTATAAATGATTTTGTTAGAAAATTGGTGATTCAACAATTTTGATTAGACAAGAATTGAGATGAATACCAAAGTGGAGAGTCACAAGAAGTCTAAAACGTGTGGAACACATATGGAGAAGTCTAGGACGTGTGGGATACGAAGGGGAAAGCGAAACGGGACTCGAAAACGCGAAGAAAACGAGCATAGGCGCAGGGCTGAGCGCCGCGGCGCTGGGTCCCCAATGCCCGCGGCTATGGGCAGGACATGGTGAGCGCCGCGGCGCCCAGGGATGAGCGCCGCGACGCCAGACATGACAGGGAGTCCGTTCCTGATTCAAATTTCTAGTTTTGAGAAATTTTAGATTTCTAAAATAAGTAGACTTTTACTCCAATAAGGAATAGGGTAGGTAGACATGAATTACACCCTATATAAACACTTGTAAACCATTTAATTGAAATTAAGCATTAAGAGAGACTTTAAGAGAGAGGAAGAACTGGGTAGACACTAAGTGCTTGTGTGCGTTAGGGTGGAACTGTCGTTTGGGTGATCATTACTTGTGGTAGAGCAAGGGTTCATTAAACATTAGGTCCTTTTGAGGGTTCTTCAAATTGAGTTTTTCTTGTAAAATCTCTAAGAAGTTAATAAGAGAGATTAGAATCCTTGGATCCACCGTGGACTTAGGCAATTGACCGAACCACGTAAGATTGTGTTGTGCTCTTTTATATTCTGCTTTAAATTCTTGCTATTTTACTTGATTAACAGGTTATTTTACTATGCAAGGAAGTTAGGGTTCTAAATTAAATTTTGGGTTCTTCGCTTCAACATAACCTCAAGAGGGAGAAAAGCGTTTCCTCCCTTAAAAGATTTTTTCATATACATGTGAAATCAAGGATGGTATTACCTTTTGTTCAAAGAACACCATGATTCATGATTGTTCATGAAGTTCCTTATTTAGGTGAAAAAAGAGCAAGACCAAGATAGAGAGCAGGTTTAAAATGGAAACCTGAAGTTTTAACCAAGATTAGTTTGCTCGTTAAGGCAGATTACAATACAGGAATTGCTACTATAAAATCAATTTATCATATAAGAGGTTAACAATTAACGTTATATTCGATATATATTCATTATAGGCCTCAATTGAGACGAACTACTTACAGTTATTGGCCAGAACTAAATTGTAAACATAATAGCAAAAGCAAAATTGAAATCAAAATAGTTCCATAGATAACACAAAAGAGAACAATAGTTTCAGCTCGTTTAGCTGAATTTTTTAAAAAGAATTTTTGAAAGTAAAATTTTTTAAAATAAAGTTTTTAAAAAAAAATTATTAATCGTTTAGTTATCAAATTTTTTTTTTTGAAATATTAGATCGTTTAATTATATATTATAAAAAGTGCTTATTTATAATTATTTATCAAAAAAGATATTTAATAAATTTTATATTTAAATTTTAAACAATTTAATATTTTTTATATATAAATTTAAATTTATCATGTAATTTTTTAAATTTAATTTCTTAAAACACAATAATCAAATAAAATTAATAAATAGTAATTAATGAGTTAATATAAATTTTATTTAGTACAAAATTAAAAATAAAATAATCGAAAAAAAATTTAATAAATTTTTATAAAAATATGATAGTCGTAAAAATATGAAGGATTAGAGATATAATAATTTAAAAAATATATTAATTAAATAAAATTTATTTTTATTCAAGATACATTATAAAAATAAAAAATATTATAATAATATAAATGACATTATACGTATATTAAAAAAAATTTATTTTTAAAAATTTAAAATTAAATTTTTTTTAACGTTATCAAAAAATTTAAAAAAATATTTTAACAATAAAAAAAAACTTTTTTAACCTCTAAAAAAGTTCAGGTACTACATTTGCAAATACAGAAGATAAATTTATAAACGAGCGTAACGTGATCGAGCTTTCGAACTAACGAATCAAAACAATGTGAAAACATCCTAGCGAAGAGGAATTGGTAATGATAGAGAAATCGAAATCACAAAGTGAGAAAAGTAAAAAAGAAATAAACAGAGAGAAGGAGACGTACGGACGGACGCGCAACTGTAATGAACAGCTTCCGCTTTCTGCGTCTGAGACTCCGAGTGAAGACTGAAGACACGAGCCCGCAATAATTTTCCCCAATCAATAGACTGAAAAATGTAATCACCCGGCGTCGTTTCATTTCACAGGTTAATTAATAATGCAAAAGGTATGGTTAGCAACGACTTTGTTCGTCGGACACGTGCGCTGTCTTCGATGTAACATTATTGAAGTCTCGGCATTTTTAGACAGCCAATCAGTGGACGACAACGTAGACAGTAGGATAAAATACATAACTCCACTAAAATGTTTAATATTATTTATTAATAATAATAATAATAATGTGTATAAATAAAATTTGTATTATTTTTTAAGAAAAAAATTGAATTAAGAATTTTTGTTGCGAGCTTTTATCATTGAGTTATTCAAACAAGTGCATAAAATTATATTGTTAAATATATAAAGTTTGAGATATTAAATTCTATACTGTTAATTGCTAAATAATTATTAATAATTTTATAACACTAATTAATAGTCAAATTATAATTTGTTTAATTCTTACTTAATAAAACATTTAAATAATAATATTATACTTATATAGTTAAAGTACAAATTAATATTAATATTTAATTTATTTATTGTGATTTAACGTTTAATAATTAACATATTAATAAAAAAATTAATAATAATTATTTAGTAAGATATCAATTGAAATACAATTTTCTATTTCAACTTTTACATATAGCACTACCCTTTTATAAATATTCTTTTTGATAAATCCATTAACAGCAATCATATTAAAGGAGTTGGATTGATGAGTAGTGAAGAAGAATAAGCCTGTGCTGTGTAGCTTTACTCGGAAGAAAAAGCATTCATCAGTTCCACAAGCCATGTCGGTATACAAATAACTCACAGTCCCAGAAAGAAAATAAAGTAAACACGAAATTGGATTTCCATTTCCATTTCCACTAATAAACCTAACACTGAACTATACTGTAAAAAATCAAATTAAAGCAACAGAAGCGAGAAAGAAGCTGTGGAAAGTAAAACCAAAAATTTTCTACAGCAAATTCACAAAATTCTGTCATATAAAAGGTTTCATTTGGAGAATCCCTTTCACTGTAAAACCTGATAGGGTCCAGGCATGCTGATTATTAGCGGCCACCAACTCATATAAGATCCAAATGTGCTCAACTGAGTGAACTTGACCTCCTGTTGCCGTTCAGATGAAGGACCTGATAAACAAGCTTCTCTGGCAGTTCTTTCTTGGCCTGCAAAAGAAGAAATAAAGTCAAATGCAGGAATCCAATTTCTCAATCTAATATGGTAATATGTTAGGGCACTGATATTCTCGAAAACATTATTAACCTGGAAGTGTCTCATGTGTAATATCGGCTCACACCCAACATCTGCAATTGATTTTCCTTGAGGGGTCTGCAATTTGAAGCGCTCTGCTTCATATGCCTCGAGCATACTTTTCTCATCAGGCAGGTGGCGGCAGACTTTTAGTAGTGACATAAGTGAATTCATCTGTCAGGTCAAAAACAAATGCATCAGAAGCCTAACTTAAGCAAGATGTTGAAGAAAATATATTAGTGTCGCATCTAATTGAGGACGGCCGCCCCTCACTTTATGTCTCTTCACAAGCCTAGTAGAACTCTTATCAACAATAACGTTGACAAAAGGTCAAATTCCACATTGAGTCTAAGTTGGGTAGCATAAGACCACACAACTGAGAACTAATTTCCAATACAGTTTCTGTGATGAACACTTTCAGACAGTGGATGATACACACATGACGGTTATGCTGACTGACGTGTGAATATCAACTGAAGTTTTCCACCATGTGGCATAGAATAGTCATTGTGGAGGAACCAATTTTATATGTTGGTCAACTCAAATCAACATTAAATAGGTTAGAGCACAAGTCATTGTGGAGGCAATCATACACTAACTTAAGAGGCTATTAGGTGTAATACATTCTCAACTGGGCTCAGTAGACAAGGGGAAAGTGATTTGCACTTAATTATAGCATTATCTTATTAACCTTCAACGTGGTGCAAGTACCATGGGACTTGCAGCAGTTTGAAAAATTGACGGAGAACTTGGATTGATTTGATTGAACAATAGTAAATAAATGATGAAATTTTTGCACATAAATTAAAATTGTGTGGACAGGCTCACCTTCATGTACGGACAGGATGCACAGCCACCATGAATAGAACACCCCTCCCCACTAGCTACTCCGGGTATAACAGGTAGTACGACGTCACTCAATTTAAGTGAATTTAGGCTTGAAGATGAATTTGTTGATGTTTTTGTCATTGAATCTGAAGAAACTGGAAAGACAATTTCAACATTAATTTTTGCTTTTCCAGAGGACTCCACAGAACCTAACAAATTGCGTACTGCTGCAACAATTGAAGTTACCATCCCTGACTCTGTTCCCAACACAAACTGGAGATGGTCATCAACATCTCTATCTAATGCCTCTTGAACCCTTTGCTTTATGAAATCTAATATATTTTGAGTGGAACCCACTACCCCCATTCCTCTTTTCTTTGCTTCCATTGCCAAGGTGAACATTTCTCCAGGGACTTCAAGATGTGCAGTTAAGAATGCATCACAGTACATTTCATTAATCTTCTCCACGACTTCATGCGCAAAAATGTGATGCACAATACATGCCCCATCCTGAGAAAAAATGTTACAAGGTCAGTAGATAAAATAATAAAGCAGCAACAAGGCCCAAATGTACAAGGAAATAATGGAAAAATTGCAGCTAGCTTGTCATGTTTGACAATATTTCAGATAAACCCCAGTAAAACAAGTTGCACTCGACATAAATATAAGGTTCTACAAGCAGCCCTTTGAAGGCAGGAGAAACAGATTGAATGAAACTACATGTTCTATGAAAATGTTGTTGATAAATAGAAGTAACATAACCACCAGACATCTGAGCTTACTTAAGAGCAAAAGTCATTAGCAGTGAACATTCCAATACAGAACCAGCAACTATGGACAATTAGTCAAGGATATGCTGAAAAAAGGTTACCAGGGAAGACAATCATATTAAGGCAACTTCTTTTACAAAATTTGGCCTTTATCCGGTGCAACTGCATAACGAGATGACGTAAAATAGCCACACAACAACAGAATAATCAGAGGAATGAAAAGGGTTTGAATCCTGAATGCTGTAATGAGTCAATAACCAAAACAAATGCAAAACCAAGCTTCCAGTAGCATTAGAATGATAGCAATCTGAGCTAGTTAACCACCAAAATATATGGGGTAGAATGTATGTCACTCAAACAAAGTCCCTACATCTTTATTTCTGAGGACCAGAAAGAGAAGTTTTACCTGATAATAGTGCAGGCGAGGAAGCAATGACCTAATTGAGTCTCTGTTGTGTTTAGGATGGATCTCAGCAATCTCTTCATCACTCATCATAGTCATCTGCTGGAATAATTTAGCAACATTTGCACCCATGTAGGAGTCAGGCCCATACCATATGTTTAGATCTGGAACCTGAGCAAAAGACTGCAGGGAAAAAAGAAAGTTGCTTGGTGTTGAAAGCACATTCCTAGAATAGTTCTACACCAGGTATCACTAAAACCATTGACGACAGCATCTGACATACAAAGAATAAATGAAAAGATCAACTGCTACCGACCTGCAAAATGGTCTGCACAATGTTTGAAGAAGTACATGTAATTGTAGGCACAAGTTCATGGGCATAAGCTTTTGTCTCAAGTGAGGTATTTATGTAGATAACATGCAAGGAAGGAGGAATGCTAGAAGCAGCCTCAAGATAATTCATATAAGCGGGAGTAGCTGCAGCATCTGCCAGTGAACAACCAATGCGTTCCTTTGACATCCTGTAAACACCAACCTGTATAGTATACCAGCAAGAATCGCTCAAATAGCAAGTGGCACGAACACTAAAACAAAAAATTTACTATGGTAAAGAGAGCACATACATTTCGGAAACCAGCCTGATCAAGAATTGCACGCACGTTTTCTGACATAAAATCTACACCCAAAACAGTTATGAATTGGCATCCAGCTTTAGCCATCTTAACAGCTGTATCAGCCATGATTAGTGAATCAGATATATGGATGTGGGGCCAATACTTTTGTGCAGCAGTTAAGACACCTTGGACTTCAGGGTCCATGTAAAAATGTGCAACAATGCCAATTTTCTTCTCCTTCAGCACATTGACAAGTTCTTCAACCTTGGATTTGTCGGGGAACAAATATCTAGCCTGCAATCAAACTAGAATGAAATTTAGGATTTTAATACTACCAAAAAGTTGATCAAGAGAGATTAATCAATTTTATGAAGACCTTATCCCTAAAATCAATTAAGAATCTAATCTTGTTCACTAAGAAAAGCACAGCATCATTAAGATTAATGAAGTTATTTCTTCATCATAATATATTGAAGAAAGTCATACTATAGAAAAATTGATACTAATGCATGATTCATAACATTCCTTGGGAATCAAGAATATGAATCCAATGTATCTACCTAGAGTAACGTGAAGTAAAGAAATTAAAATCCCTCACCAAATAAAAATTCAAAAGTAATTTCAGAAAATTGAAAAGGAAATTGCAAAAATGTCCTATAACATGAAAACAAAGTTCTTGTCATTGAGGGAAGAGAGCCATGAACTTAGCAGCTGACCACCAACAATTAAGAAACAAAAACATAAAAATTCGACTGATTGGAACAAAGATCCTATAATCACAGTTACAAAACAATAAAATATTGATTGTTTTCCTAAAAAAGAGACATAAAATAAAACTAACCTGAGCTTCAGCATAGCTGCCCTTAGCCTGAACCCCATCCTTAGTCACAATCAAAGAAGGAAAAGGCTCAAACGGCTTCGTCCCTTGTCTTTCAGCCACCAAAGCCTTAGTCCTCTTCTGCATACTAATCAACACATTATGCCACGTGTTAACTCTGGACCTCTCCCCACCAACCAACCCCACATTCAAAGCCGCCAAATCCTCAGTCTTCACTCTCAACACCTCCTCCGGCGCCGCCCCGTCGAAAACCGAAACCAAGCAGTAGCAAAACCCCCTAGTAATCTCCGAATCACTATCAGCTCTAAACCTCACCTTGTTATCTTTATCCAACGAATCTTCTAGCCAGACCCGGGCCGTGCAGCCCATCACTCTGTTGGAGTCCACCCGGGACGAGTCCGGAAGACGAGGCAGAAGGGTTGAGTAGTGAAGGAGACGCTTGACCCGATCAATGGGTTCGGGTAAAGATTGAAACTCGGAAATTAAATCCTGAAGCTTACATGGCAAAAGATCAGCGGTTTCCGCGGGAGAGAAAGTGACAGCAGAGCAAGAGAATGAGAAAGAGGAGAGATTAGCGTTTTGCGAAGTGGGTTCCGGTGAATGTAAGCATTTGAGTGTCAAAGACTTGCGGCTGCGGGTTTTGTACAGGTTAAAAGATGGTTTTTTGGAGTTGAAGGCAGGGTTTTTGGAGATGAAAAGAAGTGAACTTGATGAAGAAGAAAGAGCAGATTTCACGGTTATAGTTGCAGAGGACTCCATTTGAGAGAAAGACAAGAGAGTATTGAAGTTTGGCTATAGAGTATAGAGAGGTAGAGGTGGATTAGCCTTGAATTGCGGGCTTCTAATGGGGGAGGTAATAATAATCGGATGGATATGGAGAGCAGAGAAAGGAGGGCCGTTTGTTAAATAAAAGGCGTAGAGGCTGAGACAACAGACCCCCACCCCACCAACAAACGAACATACGCGCGAAATGGAATTAGAAAAGTGCATATAAAAGTTTGGTCTTTGGACCCCAGAGGTGAAAAGACAAGAAGAAAGTGTATTGAAATCGAAATAAAAGCCAACCTCCATTATTCCTCCTACTTCCAAATTGCCTTTGGCTCCCTTTGGGTGAAAAAGACAACCCTCGCCTATTCACCTTTGCCCGGGGCTCCAAAGACCAAAGTTATTCTATTTTTACGATATTACAGGAATATACTGTGTATTTTACACGAACAATACGTTAAATTTATAAAAAAATTATCGATCTCTCTTGTTCTTTGGCTAATAAACTGATCGAAGATGAATGAAATGATACATTGGATAACCCCAAGCTACAATTTTATTGGCAATACCATTGCTAAACCTAGAACAATTGGGAATTACAAATTGTTGACCGAGTTATTTTCTATTAATTAGAAAAGAAAGATATTTCAGTTTATAAATGGAGCATTGTTTTACTTAATAAAATTAGTCATCATGATTGGACACTTATAATCTAAATACAGTTTTCAACTAGTAAATGAATTTATTGTGTTGATTGACAGGGTTATGTTATCTCTTATCTAACGAGGTTTTATTCAAAAGGATTAACAAGTGAATAAACTCATTAAACAAATAGGTCAGTGTTACTTTTAACAACGAAATTTTTGTTCGAGAGGAGATTAACAAATGATATTGAGTCAAATTTTGATGCCAAAACTTGAACACCTTTAACCTAATTCCAACCCCAACACAAATTTATAAACTAATTAGGGGTTTAGGAAAAGCCAAGAAAAGAAAAGAATTCGAAGTGATTGATGGCTGACAGTGACAGGCTTGGCTTTGTCAATTTCTTTCATGTACGTCAAAGTAAAAAGGTCACGTTAGTATGGGGTTACGCTACGAAGTGAGCCACAAATTACATACTCGTTAACACAACTCGCCAGAGCCGAGAAGTTGACGCCGATGGAAGCTCGTGAGTATTGATACGTTTGCCCACGTGTTTGCCGTGAGGATCCAGTATCTCGAAAGTCTGGTTACGAATTTGTAAAAGCCACCCTCTTGTCGGGATATGATGGCCACCTTCTTAGTCACTAGCAAATCATGCCAATGAAAAAAAGGGATGCTGATTTTGATGAGTCCACCCTTTCTGACTCCCAAGAATCATATAATGCGCTTTGTTTTGTTTGTTTATAGATTTCCTATTAACAAGAAAGAATCTTTCATTTGGGTTTTTAAAAGAACCAATGAAAATTCATTCTCGTGTAGAAGTAGGAAAATGAGAATAGGTCTGGTCCATGATGCTTTGATGCTACCTTCTTTAACTTTTGTCACTTTTGATGCCCTTATGTGGCGCGCAGAGACGATGAAAATGCGATGAATCATGATTCAAAAGAAGAATAGTTTTTGTTGAAATGGAAGTGTTTTGAGGTAATTGTCTTAAATCTTTCTCCAAAAAGAAATGGGGGAGAAAAGAAAAAGTAGTTCAAAATTGAATTGGGTTCTTTCTTTCTTCCGGGTCAAACAAGACATAATGGAGCTATCAAAGATGCCATGAGTTAATGGCCGTGCTTTAGTCTAGACTCGTCGTGATCCTTGAAACTTATTCTAATTTGCGGCGATTACTGATTTTCATAAAAGAACTCGAGCACCATTGGCGGAGCACAACTCATGTAGATATAAAAGACTAGGAGCAAAGTGGAGACAATGATCAAGAGTGATCTTTTAACTTTTAAGATCACATGAGAGGCACTAAAATCATGGTCTTAATTACAATTCAATAATTTCTCGGTACTCAGCATAGATTGACAATACTGCTGACCATGGAAACAAATTATATATAAATATATATAAGTCTACAATTTGAGGTGGTGATGAAGCTTATCCCCATTTGATACACATGTCTCATTTTTCTGAAAATGGTAAATAAACAATAATAACACATCTTTCACTGTAAAAGATTGTTCGTAACATATCAAACATCAAATAAAAATTAAATTTATTTAAATATATAAATAAATAAGTAATATCACACTTCAAATAAAAATTAAATTTATTTGAATATATATAAACAAATAAGTAACAAAATAGTAAATAGACAATAATAATGCATGCCAAAATTTTATAAAAATTGAGTAGATTTAGTTATATATAAATGAGCAAATAATATTATCTAATAATCTAATCTTGTATCACATTATCAGAAGTTGAATTTTGCTACAAATTTGAACAAAAAATAAGATATTTGGGCCTAATATGGACTATTTTGGCAAGGTGATTCTTGTATGTGATGCCCGTGAGCTCATTTGGTCGTGTGATATGTGTTTTAAGAAAAAGAGTTTTTCTATATTTATTTCATAGTCTTAAGACTCGTTTGATTAAGTTTTTTAAATAATTTTTTTTTAAAAGTAGATGTTTTCAAAATAGAGCTTTTAGAAGTAGAGTTTTTAAAGAAAAACTATTAATCGATTGGTTGTTAATTAAAAAAACTTTTTTGAAGTATTAAATCATTTGGTTATACATTGTTAAAAATATTTATTTGTTATTAAATTATCAAAAATTACACTTAATAAAACTTATATTCAAATTCTAAATAATTTATTTTTTTTATATATAAATTTAAATTTATTATGTATTTTCTTAAATTCAATTTTTTAAAATACAATAATTAAGTAAAATTAATACATAATAATTAACAAATTAATATAAATTATTGTATTTGGTACAAAAAATAAAAATAAAAATAAAAATAATACTTTTTTTTGTTTTAGAAAATAAAATAAGCAACAAAAAATTTTAGTAGATTTTTGTAAAAATATAATGGTTGTAGAGATATACAGAATTAAAAATATAATGACTTTTAAGAAAATATTAAAAATATGTTAGTTGAGTATGTTTTTATTAAGGATACAATATGAAAATAAGAAAATATTATTAAAGCATATGTAACATTACATACATATTAAAAAAGTTTAAGAAGCTCTACTGTTAAAAGTCCAAAATTTGAGTTTTTGCAAGTAGATTAAAACAGTTTTTTTAATCTCCAAAAACTCTTCTCTAATTACAATCAAACGTCATAAAAAAAAATTAAAAAGAGCTTTTAACATTAAAAAAGATATTTTGTCGAGTAGAGAAACCCAACCAAACAAGCACTTAATAGTTTTACATTTATTTTCTTTAAAAAATAGTTTTACATTTATTTATTACTTCTTGATAGGGGTGGGCAATAAACTGGTGAACTAAATCGGACCCGAAAAATTAAATCGAACCGATTGAACTAAACTGGACCTGAAAAACCAAATCGAACCGATTGGTTTGGTTTGATTTTTTTCTTAATCAATTTGGTTCTCGGTTCAAAAGGTATTTTTTTAATTCGATTTTTCAGTTCGATTCTCGGTTCAAAAGGCTGAACCGAGAACCGAACCAAGAAATTGAATTAAAAAAATAAATAAATAAATTGAAAAAAAATTAAAAAAATTTAAAAAAGAAACCAAACTGAAAATAAATCTAAATTAAGTCTATTTGAGTTAAACTAAAAAACTAAAAATTGAACCAAATCGATTCGGTTCACTATAAGTTCGGTTTGGTTTTATTTTTTAAAAATCGAACTGAATTTTAATCAATTCGGTTCATTATAAGTTCAGTTTGGTTTTATTTTTTAAAAATTGAATTAAATTTTTCCACCCTTACTTCTTGAGTGCTATAATTTGGTTTTTAGTTTTTGTTTGAAATATAATCCATTTTTATTGTGTGATAAGAGTCTTTTTAAGTACAAAAAGGAAATGGAGTAATTGGTTTGAGTTCGAAAAGTGGTGACTGTACAGTTTCATAAGAATATGGAAGTTAAATAGCAGTACCTATATATTGAATTTTAAAAAAAATTCAGTAGATTTTTCTGTCAAATATGACATTTTAATCCAAAATCGACATTGTTTTTTTACATTAAATGACTTTTTTAAACCTAATATTTGAAATGTTTTGTCAATTCGATATTTTTATTCAAATATGATATTTTCAAGTAAAATAAGACTACTTTTACCTTGTTTTTTTTTTTTTTTTAAAGATAATGTTTTCATTTCATATATTAAAAAGTGCTAGTGCATCCATCATTAGAAATTTGATAAATTAGCCAAACGCATATGTGACGAAGCGGAAATTAAGAAAATAAAAGAAACTAAAGTTTCAAAACAATCCCTTAAGAAATTATAAGTTTTATTAATGAATAAAAGACTAAAAAAATGTAATAATACCTCATTTGCCCCTATGTTAATATAGGATAAACCCACTTTTTTAAGTTAACAAAATAAAAAAAAATTAAATTAGTCTTTAATAATAAAATAAATACTAAAAAAAACCCAAATAAAACTCTAATAATAAATTAAATTGATAAAAAATAGAAAAAAAACTCCCACCAATTTTTTTCCTACATCAATCTGAATAGAAATAATAATAATAATAATAACAACTTCGGTCACCGTACATACTTCAAAATTTGGTCAAAAACATAGTGTTTGAATGTATTCATGCAAGAACTAATTAAGAATATTGACATATAGAATATGTATAAATAGATGATCTCCAATTGCACCTCCTTGGTGCATGGCCATGCAAAAAGACAATTAAATGACGAAATAAGACCCTTTATACCAAGCTCGTTGAGAAGCAATAGTACTCGTAATAAATTTTTTCGAAGGAATACCAACAAATGTTGAAGTTATTAAAAAAAGAAAAGATTATTCAAATTAGCTTTACAAATTATCACGACTCCAACAGGATTTTTATTAAGAAATTAACATTACGCTAGTGAGGTGATCTTTCTTCATCCTTTGCGCAAATGTTAATATTGAAACAAAAGTACACAAATAAATAATATAATTTAAGTAAATAATGTAGAATAAATAATTAAAGAGAGAAAGGTATAAGAAGAACACACAGAATTTATATGATTCGATAATTTACTTACGTCTACAGCGAATCAAGATCAATCTATTATATTATTAAATCACAAGACACTCATAAAGTATGCATTTTACAAGAAAGACTCACAAAGAAATACTCTCTCTCGTAATTTAGAGATTTTCTTTCACTAAAAATCACAAAGTATATTTGATTACAAAGATTTCACCTCAATTTTATTAAAATGTGTTTACAAACTAATAGAGAGTTTTTATATAAATTTTAGGACGTCATAAATTTACCTTAAACGTGTGAGAGTCATATTTAGAAATCTTGAAGTAAGTGGGAGACAAAATAAGTAAGTATCAAAATGGGAAACTATTTCCGCGCTCAGCACCCATCGCTGCGGTGCTGGTGCGCCCGCCTGGTCGTCGCGGGGCCTAGAACCTGATCGCCGCAGCACCCACACTTAGGCACTGCCCCTTTGCCTTTCGCCTCCGTCTTCAATCATCACATACCTTACACGTTTGATTTGCTTTCCAAATTATATTTTGATAATTTTCAATTAATATTCTCACAGTCAATTAAATGCGTCTTAGGAATTGTTTAATGTTAGGGGGAGACTCATATTTATTCAAACTGCAGAACAACTAAAGACAAATGCCAAGCAGGAGATGCATAGAACAGAATTATCAAAATGGTATTCATAGGCCGGCAAAGCGAATTGTCATTTGTCTATTTCATAACCAAGGAGTTTCTGATCTTTAAAGACTCGTTCAAATATTTACTTTATTTTCATTCATCTATTACTCACTCTTTCCATAAGCTTCACTTACCAATCTGATTATCATGGCTTGTCTCCCTCAATTAACTTGTTTCTGCTTTCTAATTTTCCTCATAAAACCTGCCCATTGCCAACAATTATATGATAAATCCAGCTGCAGCACAGATTCACAAGTTCCCGTGTCCAACTACCTTTGTAGCTCGACAAATTTCTCTTGTAAGACTTGCATAGTCTACAGGGCCCAAAAGGATTTTCAGTCACTGTCCAATATATCATCTCTCTTTCATTTAAACCTACACAAACTCCTTGACATTAACAAAATGACTGAAGCTGATTCCACTAGCATAGCACTTGGTCGAGAGATTATTCTCCCCATTATCTGCCCTTGCACTGACAGATTTTCTCAGGCCATTGTCATGTACAACTTTTCTAGTTCAGATTCCTTTCCGGGTGTTGCTTGTGGAGTTTTTGAAGGGATGGTGAAAGCACAGAGTCTCGTTAACGAAAATCCAGATTTTGTAGGTGGTAATGATCCAATCAAGGTTCCTATTCGATGCGCTTGTCCGAATGAAAATGATATAACCAATGGTGTAAATTACTTAGTTACATACCCAGTCGTAGAGAATGATAACACGGATTTAATGGCTAGAAAATTTGGAGTGCGCGAAGAAACGATCTGGGAAGCTAATAGATTACAATCATTTGAAACCATTTTTCCGAAAACAACAGTACTCATTCCCACAACGGATGTTCCGGCTGTGGACTGGGATATTGAAACTCGTTCTGATGATCCAGCACTCAGTCCTAGAGGAGAAATTCCTTTAACAAAAGTTACATCCAGTGCAGAAACAACAGCAATTTTGAAGCCTCAAGTATTTCTTGCGCTAGGTGTCATTGCGGCATTTGTTTTAATAATTTTAGCTTGCTGTGTTTGTATATTCTTTCAAAGAAAGAACCATCCTCGGAGTTTCCACCATTTGTCTGCCACAAGTTCGATGGCATCAAATCTCTCACCTGATTTTCTCGACGGAGTGTCCAAGCTAAAGAATTCCCTGATAAGTTTTAGCATGGAGGAGCTAAGGATTGCAACTGAGGATTTCAATGAGATGTCACTTATTGGCTCATCAGTGTACCGTGGCCGAATTGGTAGTTCATATGTGGCAATTGAGCAGATGAATGCAGAAGAGGCAGCTCATCAGGTCATATGCATATTGACAAAGATCAATCACTTAAATGTAGTCAGGCTCGAGGGATGCTGCTATGATAGCACCCCTTATTTAGTGTTTGAGTTTGCAGAAAATGGCAGCTTGAGGGACTGTTTGTCAAATGCTAAGATGTCTAGGCAGTTCACTTGGGCCAAAAGAATGCAGATTGCATTTGATCTAGCAGTGGCTATCCATTACATACACTACTGTACTAAACCTGCTTACGTGCATCGAAACATAAACTGCAGAAACGTGCTTATAACCAAGGATTGGAGGGCCAAGATTTCTGGGTTTAGATTGGCAAAACCTGTAATCTTCAACGAAGAGAAGGAACAGATAAATTGGAACGAGTCAGTGGTTGTGTGCAGAAAAGGAACACATTTGGCACCTGAGTATCTTTCTGATGGGCTGGCTTCTTGCAAGGTCGATGTCTTTGCATATGGGGTTGTTTTGCTCGAGTTATTAACAGCTAAAGAGGTTTCTATGGAGGGGAACCTCTTGAAGGATTGTATAAATTTTTGGGTTGATGCAGGGTTTGGAAGCTCTTCAGGGTCCTTGGACAAGTTAAAGGAATTCTTGGATCCTGCATTGGAGGGAGATTATCCATTAGGAGATGCTTTGTGTTTGACAGTCTTGGCTAAGGCTTGTATTCAGGAGAATCCTCATCATAGGCCCACCGTGAATGATGTTCTGAAGGCTCTTTCAAGAATTGGTTGATTTTTTTCTCTCTTGATGTCTTTTAAGCAATCTCCAAGAGAAATTGATGTCAATTTCAGCAAATTGTATATATGGATAAAACGGCAATGTAATTATTGTTTTAAATAATGATCTGCCATATATCTTCTCATCTATTCTTTAATATATATATATATATATATATATATGAAATAGAAAGAAGTTTTATAATTTAGGACTTTAAGTTTTCATGTTTTATTTAACAAGGATATAATTTGTCCATTTGTATTAATAAATCCTTAACCTCTTAGTAAATGATCATATTGCCCTTCACTTTTTAATTATCTACCATGGTAGTGGGAAGTAAACTCAATATGAAGAAGGTAAATTGAACATTTCAGGAGGAAATTAGAAAAAAATATAACGCGTCAAATAATGTCCTTGTTTAATAAAAAGTCAAAATTAGGAAATTAGAAAATTAAAAATAAAATCCCAATCCAGCAAAAATTAGGCATACTTAGTTAGGGTTTGGAAAAATGATTAAATAATTAGTTATATTAACCAATCGAAGGTAAGCTTTGTAAGAAAGAGGTCACGAGGAGTTTGCCCTCTTCAAATATACACAACCAAAAAATAAAGAAGTGTTAGAATCCTTTTGAAATAAGTTCTGAGAGAAAAAGGAAGGTTGGAATACCAGCAAACATTTGTTATTAAATTTATTAATTGGATAGTGTCAATTTTATGTCCAATGCTAAAGTTATTAAACAGTAAGTCATTAATCTCTGAAGATAGATTATGTAATGTATTTATTGCGGATATTAAATTATATTCTTAAGTTTGATATTTTTATGATATTAATTAAGTTATAATTTTAATATATTTTTTTTTGGACTTTATACACAATAGAAATCATAACTCACATTATTAGTAAGAATACATATGATCAATACATTAATAAAAATAAAAAAAATAAATCAATCAATAAGATATAAGATATACATAGTTCAACTAATAAATATTTACGTCCATGGAGAATCTATGATTTAACTTCTTTTTATTAATATAAATCATTAAATATCTTCTAACATCATCAATAATCATATAATACTCAAAGTATTTCCCATAGATCATTCTAATATTTCCCATAAAGATCCCTAAGTAGTTACCTTTGATTACAAGACTTCTCAAAGACCTCTTAGTATCTCCTCATAAGAGATTTTTATAAAGAATAAAAGAATAGCCCAAACATCTAAGCTAAAAGGATTTATGGTGTTTCTTTTGTTCACTTAAGAATTAAAAGAAAATATTACCCAAAAAGTTACACCCTAGTGCACATGCACTTAGTGTTTACCTAATTCCTCTATTCTCTCTTATAGTTTACATCTTAAAACTTTAGATGCTTAACTTTATATTGTATTTATAAAGATTTATATAGTGAATTAAATACCCTTAGAAACTCTAAACTTAGTTGGAATAAGATTCTTTACTTGTAGAAGTTCTAAACCCACTTAAAGAAGTTAATTGAGTCAAAATAAGAAATACCTCTAAGTTGTCGCGTAAACAGTGCTCGCCGTGAATAATGTCGCCGAGTGACTTCATAATGACTGTCAAACAAATTCTGGCCCATCTAACGCATTTTTGACTTTATAATGACTTCCCATCACAATTCTTACCTATACAAGATTGTTGAATCACCAAATTCTAATAAATCATCTTTTTGATTTAAAATCTCTCTCCACAAAACTAATTATCGTCACCCCTCATTGACTAATGCTCATTAGCATTATTTCTAAGTCAAGTCCTAAACTTAATTAAGACTCTTACGACTATGGTCTCCAAAGATTCCGGAATGCTGATGTCTGAAGTAGTTTAATGTTGTGATCTTTCATATCCTGAAGACACTATGACCACAATTTCTTAATGGTGAAAACACATTTTCGCCATTACTACTCTTCCCACACATTCTCTTTCGACTCATACCACAATGTGATATGATTTAAAAGTTGCTTTATAGTCTATCTCAAATCAACAACCCCACGTTGAACCCATTCAAGCACTTTTCTTCAAGCACATAACCTCACTCTGTGCTTATCACTCATTGATCTTTTTACTTCCCATTTAATATTCATTTTTTTGTCTTTCATGAATCCCTATATTATGATCTCGTAGTCCCAAGTCCACTAAGTTTTCATGAGATGAGGAATAAAATCTCATACCTACTCATTCATTTGTCTTTTTTACCATATAGTCTTAACTTATTCTACCAATCCCATGACTTACCATAAGCCATATTCTACAATTGGTAACTAACGATTCTATATAACTCATATGAAAACACTACCTTAAATCCCAAAAATAGTTCATCCATTAAACACTTGTTCATCCAGAAACTCTCATGCGATCAAAGTCTTTGTTTAATCATCCAACAAACTTATAAATTCACATTTCTTCTATCTTTTTCTTTCTCTTAGGACTATCTCTTCAAATACCCTAGACACCTTTTGGATCTGCTTTTCAATTTTGATTATTCTTCTTTTGCCATCTTTATTTTGTATCCACTCTAAATGATTTTTCTAACTAGGACCTAGATAATGCTATATTCTTGGTAGTCTTTTTAAAGAGTGATCTTGACCCCCAAGAATTCTATAGTAAGACCTTTGATATCTATTTTATGACCTAGCGCAAGTGCACGCTTTTTGTATTAAGTAATATAGGACTAAATCCAGATTATCGATCCCACAGAGACTGTTGTTTCTATTTTCTTCAATCGAATACTAAAATTACTCTACTTTACCTTTATCCAGACTAGCTTCAAGGATGGAGTTTAACTAACTAAATTATTGCTATCGAATTGAACCTAATTAAAATATTGCAAATACTTAAAGATAGAATTCACTAAATTGATAGGTAATCTAGGGTATCGACGCATCCCCTAGTAGTTTACTGAACCCTTTAACCCCTTAATTATTTTTCTTTTTATCAATTGATTGGCTAGACACTGATTTCATCATAAGTTTTTGTCGATAGTCAAATGATAATATCATACCCTAACAATTACCTATATGTCTATGATAATCCGGATAAGATGCAAATCATTAAGATTAAGTCTAATCAAACCATGCATGCCACCTAGGTATATGTCTATCCTAGATGAAACTCATAGATGTTACCCTATGATCATGTATCAATCTACCATAGGCTAAACACATGATTCCTTTGGTCAAAGTTATCATGGTTCCTAAACAATCAAAATAGTGATCAAGTATAATGAAAGTATTAAGCATAGATAGATTGAATCAATTAAGGGATAAAAGTTCATAACTAATAGATTAAAAGAATCAATTAAATATTAAGTTCAATAATATCTAACCCTAGATAAAAAAAAATTAGTTCATGTTCAAAACAAGATTATCAAATCAAAAGTATGAAAATATAATGAATAAAATCATCTCTTAAAAGTAAGGAATAAAACAAAACAAGTGATGCTCTAAGTTGTTCTTCTTCCTCTTGTCTTGATTGTTCAAGAGTTGATTCCCTAATCTTCAATCTTTAATAACTTCACCTTGATCTCTTGGCTTGAATGTGTGTTTGTTGCTTATGTTATTTTTCTTGCTAAGTCTCTCTATTTTTGCCTCAAAAGAGTATTTTTGTTGCTATGAGAAATCCTAGACACGAGGAGCTTCGAATCCCCCTTCAATAGGCGAGTTTAGAAGGGTATTTAAACATCCGCAAGGGGCGCTGCGGCGCTGGGCACGAGTACAGGTCTGTCAAGACATCAACAAGTGTTGCGGCGCTCACACGCTGTTTTGGGCGCTGCGGCGCCCAGCCCTAGGCGCCACGGCGCCCAGCCACCTGCTGCTGCACTACTTTCGTATTTTGAGCGTAACTTCTTTGTTTGACGTCTGATTTGCCTCCCGTTTATTCCTATGCATCACATTTTCTGTCGTGCATCTGTTTATGATTAGAAAATATAATTAAATAGTCAAATACTTATGATTTAGAGTAAAATACAAAAGTTAAATACAAATTCTACTAGTGCTTTTATGCCCCTATCAACCATCATCTTTTTCTATTTTAGATAACCATCATGTTTATTGTTTTATATTTTTTTATTTGTTTTATATTTGTGAGTCTCATGGTTGGCAACCTTTGCTCTGCAATCTGACACTGTTGCCTATGCCTTACAATTTAGATTTTAACCCAAGCTTTGATACCAGTTTGTTGCGGATATCAAGCTATGCTCTTAAGTTTGACACTCTTATGACATTAATTAAGCCATAACCTTGATAACCATTTTGACTCTATGTGCAGCAAAAACTATAACTCACACCATAAATAAGAACACATATGATTAACACGTCAATAAAGATAAAGAAAATAAATCAATCAATAAGACACAAGATATATGTAGTTCGGCCTATAAATGCTTACGTCCATGGAGGATCTACGGTCCCACTTTTTATTTATTAATATAGATCACTAAGTATCTTCTTACATCATCAATGATCTCATAATACCCAAAGTATCTCCTATAGACCACCCTAGTATCTCTCATAGAGATCCTTAAGTATTTACTCTCAGTCACCATGACTTTCCTAAGACCTCTTAATATCTCCTTATAAGAGATTTCTACAAGGAATAAAAGAATAACTCAAACATTTAAACCAAAAGAATCTATGGTATTTCTTTTGTTTACTCAAGAACAAGAAGAAAATACTTTATAAAAGATTACACCTTAATGCACCATGCACTTAGTGCTTACTTAATTTCTCTATTCTATCTTATGATTTACAGCTTGAAATTTTAAATACTTAACTTTCTCTTGTGTTTAAAAAAATTTATATAGTGAATAAAGCATATTTAGAAACCTTAAACTTAATTAGAATAAGAGTTTTTACTCTTAAAAGTCTTAATCCCACTTAAAAAATTTAATTGAAGCAAAACAGAAAATAACCTTGTATAAACAATAATCGAACATAAATAGTATCGGGGAGAATAGTACTATGATAAACAGTATATTACCTGTCTTTAAAAAATCAGTTAGAAGACAGTTAGATGGGATGCTGACATGTCCTGGCTGATGTGCCAAAGCGGGTCCAGAGGATGTTAAAGAATAACAACCTGGAACAGCCCAAAAGCTGATATAAAAAGCTGTATCTTAGATGATTTCTTAACCAATTTAAGATCTGTAAAGTGTTGTGTGCTCTTTGTAATCTGTTCTACCGATCTCCATTAATAAAATTCTTTCTTGACTGTGGATGTAGGCTCCATAGCCGAACCACGTAGTGGTTCTATTTCTTTGGCTTTTATGTTTACTGTTTCATTACTTTTTGATCTGCACTGCTTCATTTACAAGGTTAGGGTTGATAATTCAATTAAGCCTGGTGTTTTGAGATCGTTTCCGCTATTTTTTATCAAAGATTTATATTGTTTGAATCTACCCTTTGTGTGATTCCTTGAGGCCATTTATTTGATCCCATAATCTCCAAGGATTAAATGCATTTTATGCTCTATTTATTGACATCAAGGATATACGTTTTGAACCTCTCTTTAATTTCCAGCGCTTCTCTGTTATTGATATAGCAGAACGTCATCTGTATGCAAGAATTCTGACCGCATCAAATTCTCAACTTTATGAAATTGATAAATGATCAATGATCTCATAAAGTAAGTTTCCACAATTCTTTATCCAAGAAAGAACCATTAGATCAAAAGAAATATACATGAGAGCCATTTATTTGTTTGTTGCTCATAAGATGAAAACTCTCTCAACAGAGGAAATGAAGCAATAAATTAATTGCCCAAGTGTGAGAGCATTTTTACAGGGCCCTTATTAATATTACAGAATAGTTCATGGAAACTAAAATCTTACAGTAAGAAGTCATTACCGGTACACAACGATGCACTTTATGTATTCCATTCGATTATTATCAGTCTCAGCTACTTAGGATTTTAATCCCACAACTCTTCTTACTTCCTCTTGAGCTTTTTTTTCATGAAATTTGGATCTCTCACAAGCTCTGCCATCGCCTAATCCATAGTTGTCGCACTTGTATCAGTTGCTCCAAGAAGTACGTTGTGTTACAGACATAAACAAAGTTTTATGTCACAAAATTTAAAGAATTTGTTTTAGTTTGAGGTATTACGGCTTTCGATTTACAATTTCTGTGAAAATAGAATCACTAATGGTCAAATATAAATTATTAGATAATCAAAGAAAAGTGAGTATTGATCAAACCTTTTTGCTACTACTAAGCACAATGGTTATAGAAGGGATGGTTGTAAGTGTCTGCAGAGTCCAATATATATGGGAACATATCTTTGATGGACATGTTGTGGATTAAACGCTAATCCGCTTAATAAGAAGAACAATCAAAATAATAGAAAGGATAAAGAAAAGGCATCTAAAATTTATAGTGGCTCATTTTCAATTAAAACTACGTTCATGGTCATTGTAAAGAATTATAAGATACAATGCTTGCTCTTACAAACCTATCTCTAGTAAAAAACTGATTAGGATAATATTTTGTTTTTAGTAATAAGAAACAAAAACGAATTACAAATATGTACTCTTAATAAATCTTCAGGTGTGATTAGGGTAATAATTAGGCTTTACATATCTTTCAAGACAACCCAAAAGAACCGGTGCACTTGCTAACTCTTCAGAACTTTCTTTTTTCTTTTTCCCTTTTTACTTCGAACACTCGTCCAGAGCAGACCTGGAAATGACAGTATATGATATAAGTTCCTTTTGAGGGGTAAGGTATATGTCCCCTGACTAGGTGTCATTGACTTTGTTTTCTTTTAATTCTACTGTTTCACCTCGTCTTAACGAGGTTTAATTAAAAAAAATACTCATTTAATTTGAATACTCGAAAGGCAAATTTACTCGATCATGTTTGCAACTTCTTCTCTTTCGAAGTGAAATTCATGCACCCTTTTCTAGCTCAATAGTTATAGATCAGAAATTTTCTTGACTTTGTTTGTATTTGAAAGTATATTTTAAATAAATAAATAAAAATTAAACAATAGAATAGAGAAAGAACCGAGAAGAGAAAAGAAAACATGGAGAAGTGCCTAAGTCGTAGGAGACTTGGGTGTCGCAGCTCTGGGCTAGAAGCGCTGTGGCGCTCAACTCTCTAGGTTGAGCACTACAGTGCTCAGTTAAGCGCCAACAACATTTAGCTATTAGATGCCATGGCGCTCAAGCCTAAAAAAATATGACTCTCCAAAGAATCACCTACCTGTTCTAAATGGTGAGGCTTTTCAAAGAAGTATTATGTCTCTCCAGAGAGACACTTACACTCTGTAAATACCGGAGGCACACTTGAAATTGTAGATTTAACTTATTTTCTCATTCCTTGATTCATTATTTTCTTTTATTAATCATTTTCAAAGTAAACACTTGTTGTCCAAGGAGAATATATTTGATGTGTACTTTTATATTTTCTAATAAGTCATTGAATCCTGAAACTATTCTACCTCTAACCCAAGTGCATAATTGATTATTATCAATAGTGATAGTAGAAATAGTTTAAGGACAGTGCTAAGCAAGTCTTGACTTCACATTATTATTGTTTTGTATCCTTGTATTATTTCCCTCATACAACACTTTTTGACCACAATCTTAAACTATTTCTATATACACTCAAGTGATTCATCATTGTTAGATATTGCCAAATCTATTTCAGGGCAACAAAAATCCCACATTTTGATGGAAAACATTTCAAGATATGGCAAGACCGAGTGTTCGATACTCTTAATGTTATGGGTCTGGTCGAATTTCTTCGAACTCCTCCTCATAAGGATGTTGTAGAAAATTACAAGGAGAAGTTCTCCAAATGGAGCAAGGCAAATAAGGTATGCTGTAATACAATACTATATACATTATCTAATGAATTGTATAATGTATTTTCACATACAAAGATGCACATGAATTGTGGGCACAACTTAAGAAAAAGTATGTTATAGAAGATGCTGACAACTAAAAGTATGTTGTAGCAAATTTTCTAAACTTTAAAATGTCTGAGAAAAAAGTGGTTACAACATAAATTCATAATTTTCACCTTTTGCTAAATAATTTGAAAATTGAAAATATAGTTCTCCCAAAACTTTTTATAATTGGTTACTTAATTGAAAGATTTTACTGTGCATATTAGAATGGAAGAAAATAATCGCGAATGGAAGAACTTAGAAAAGACCAAATGATTAGTTTCTAAAGCCAATTTAATAGAGGGTGATAATCATGACAAGAAACATTAAGATCTTATAAGCTACACTCATTTTAAGAAAAATTAAACCTCATTAAAAAAATAAGTGTTATGCTTGTGAAAAGGGAGGCCATTTTGCTTATCAATGTAAGCATAGGAACAAGAAAGAAAACAATAAAACTCCAAAGGCTAATTTGGTTGAGGAAGAAGATGTTATTGCTACAGTGGTTATTTCACAGGTGAACATGGTAGTAAGTGGCAACAAAGAGTGGGAGATTGACTTTGGGGCCACAAGACACATATAGGGAGACAAGAGTGTATTTCAGGAGTATGTTATATGAGAGATGGAGATAAGCTAGTATATCTTGGTGATTCCCATTCTGCACTAGTGGTGAGGAAAGGGAAAGTTTTTCTTAAACTTACTTCTGAAAAGACTCTTGTGTTGAACAATGTTCTCCATGTTCCTAATATTAGATAAAATCTTATTTTTGTGTTTATGTTGAGGAAAGCAAATGTAAAAGTCTCATTTGAAGGGGACAAGTTATAATGACTAAGGGTGAGACATTCATTGGAAATGGATTTTCTTCCAATAAATTGTTCAAACTCAATGTACTTAATGTTCCAATGAATAAAGATGTTTCTTTTGCTTATATTATTAAATCTTTCAATTTATGGCATGATAGATTAGATCACTTGAATTATCTTTATTTAGAAAGATAAGAAGAGTTGGTTTACTATCTAATATACGTTTAGATAAAATACATCAATGTGATGTATGTATGGAAGAAAAGTTGTAAACCTATAATTCTTAGAGAAATTGAATTACTTGGTTTGATTTTAAGGATATTATAATCAGCGGAGGGGGTGATAGATTTTACATAATTTTATTGATGATTTCTCAAAATATATTAAGGTATATTTATTAAGAAATAAAGATGAGTCATATGATAAGTGTCTAATCTATAAATAAGAAGTTAAAAATCAACTTGGTAGAAAAGTTAAGAGATTAAGAATTGATAGAGGATATGAGTATGTGTCTAACATGTTTAGTTTCTATTGTGAGGACAATGAAATTATATATGAAGTTATACCACTATACTCACTTGAATCTAATGGCATGGCTAAAAGAAAAAATAAAACTTTGAAAGAAATGATGAACTATTTGTTGATTAATTTAGGGACACCTATGCATTTGTGGGGAGAAGCAATATTGACTGTTTGCCATATACAAAATAAAATTTTCTATAAGAAAACGGGAGTTACACTCTATGAATTATAGAAATGTTATACTCCTAATATTTCATACCTCAAAGTGTGGGGTGTCTTGCAAAGGTTCTTATTCCCGATCCTAAAAGAAAAAAGATGAGACCTAAGACAATTGATTGTATGTTCAGAGGGTATGCTTAGAATAGTGCTACATATAGATTCTTGGTATTTGAAGATACCATAGGGTTGTTTGATGCAAACAACATAATAGAATCTAAAAATATAGAGCTTTTTGAGTCTATCTTTCCTAAAAAAGCAAATGTAGATAAAAATTTAACTCATGTAAAGGTTAATGTAGATCTTTCTGAAAGCTCTAACAATAAACTTAGGAGAAGCAAAAGAATGAGGAAGGCTACTAGTTTTGGTAAGGATTTCTATATATTTCTTATAGAAGAGGACCCTAAGACTTTTAATGAGGCTATGAATTCTCGTGATGCTTCTTTATGAAGAGAGACGATAAATGATGAAATCAACTATATCATGAGTAATCATATATAGGAATTAGTTGATTTGTCTCTGGGTTCCAAGCCCATTGGTTGCAAATTCAAAAAGAAGATGAAGATTGATGGTACTATTGATAAGTATAAGGCAAGATTGGTTACCAAAGGGTTCACTAAAAAAAAAAGACTTAGATTATTTTGATACTTATGCACTTATAATTAGAATTACATATATTAGAATTTTGATTACATTTGCTGCAATATATGATTTGTTCATACACTAAATGGATGTAAAGACTGTCTTTCTAAATGGTGATTTAGAAGAGAAAATTTACACGGAATAACTAGAAGGTTGTATTGGTATTGATACAGAGCATAAAGTATATAAGTTGCTCAAATTTTTGTATGGCTTAAAATAAGCACCAAAACAGTGGTATAAAAAGTTTGACAATGCTCTAGTATCAAATAATTTTATGATGAATAATTGTGATAAATATGTGTACTATAAAACTTTTGATACTAATAGATATGTTATAATATGTCTATATGTGGATGATATGCTTATATTCAGTTATAGTATAGAAGTGATAGTTGAGACTAAGAGATTTTTATCAAATGTATTTGATATGAAAGATTTGGAAGAAGTTGATGTAACATTTGGGGTAAAGATTATTACAAGAGCAATATGTAAAAAAGTTTCTTGATAGGTTTGGATATACAACATGTAAACCACTGGCAACACCTTATGATGCTAGTGTTAAACTTTAAAAGAATATAGAACATAATGACAATTGGAACTATTTATGCTCAAATCATTGGTAGTCTCATGTATTTGATGAATACTACTAAGCCTGATATAACATATGCTATAGGGAGATTGAATAGATATATTCAAAATCTAAGAAAAGAGCATTAAAGTGCAATGATTGGAGTTGACAAATATTTGATAGACATTAAAACTTATGCACTAAAACTTATGCACTTTCATATGATAGATTACAACCTATGATTGAAGGTTATTGTGATGTTAATTGGATATCTGAATCCAACGAGGTCAAGTATATTAGTAGATATGTCTTTACTTTGGGTGGAGGAGCCATATGTTGGAAATCAACTAAACAAACTTATATAGCATGATTTATTCTAGAATTGGAATTGATAGCCTTAGAAAATGATTATTTTGAGGTTGAGTGGTTAAGGACACTCATGTGTGATCATCCCACTACTACTCACCCTTCAACTATAATTTCTACAAATTGTGATTACTTAGCAGTGAATGCTAAAGTAAAAAGAAAAATTTATAATGAAAAAATAGACATATCCATCTAAGACATGGCATCATTAAATAGTTGTTAGAATTTGGAGTAGTGAGCCTAAATTATGTGAAGTCAGAGAGGAATTTGGTTGATCTTTTGACAAAGCCACTAAATAGGAGATTATTAGAAGATACGTCGAAGGGGATGAGACTTCTACCTAAAGCATGAGACAAGAGTGATGATAACCCTACCTATGTGGTTAGAGATCTTATTGAAGTAGGTTCATAAAGGTAAGAACAAGTCACTTGTTATTTTGTTATACTACCAATTGTTATGTGAGTCCCTCCTTATTGAAAGGTAGAATTGGTTCTTAATGAACTTCATATCCCTTTATAAGATGATGTGTTAAACCTGCACAACACACTTGATGAAGTGTCACCTATATGAGTATAGAATTGGTTCAGTTTCTATGAGAGTTAGATAGGCCACTCTAGAGTACTCATAAAATTGGGAAGGCACATGACCATTAATAGTGTCAAACCGCAGACATAGGCAAGTTTTTGAGAGTTTAACTTAAAATTTTAACCCTCTATTTTACATCAAAGGGAATAAAGATTGATAAAAATTTAGTTTTACCTAATTCCTATAAAATACAATTACTTAATCGGTGGATTGGTTCATAGTTTAGAAGAGCACTAATTCATATAAGTTAAATTTTACTTTGATATGTGGTTGATTTGATTCACATTAGTTTATTTGAAATATGTGGGAGATTGTTGGTATTTGAGAATGTATTTCAAATAAACAAATGAAAATCAAATAATAAAGTAGAGAGAAAGAGTCGAAAAGAGAAAGAAAGACAAGGGGAAGCGCCGAAGTCGTAGGAGGCTTAGGCGCCAACAACATTTAGCTGTTGGGCGTTGCAGTACTTAAAATGAGCGCTGCGACACCTAAGCCTAGAAAAAGGTGACTCTCTAAAGAGTCACCCACCCTTTCTAAATGGTGTGACCTTTTAAAGAGGTATTGTGTCTTCTCAAAAAGACACTTACACTCTATAAATACTGCATACACACTTAAAATTATAAATTTAACTTCTCTTCTCATTCTTTGATCTACTATTCTCTCTTATCACTCATTTTCAAAGTAAAAATTTATTGTCTAAGAAAAATATATTTTGTGGCACCTTTATATTATTTAATAAGTCATTAAATTTTAAAATTATCCTACCTCTAATCTAAGTGTATCATTAATTATTATCAATAATAAAAATAAAATTAGTTTAAGAACAATATTAAACACGCTTTGACTCTATATTATTATTGTTTTGTATCTTATTTGTCTCGTACAGCACTTTTTAACAACAAATTTATATCCAGAAATAACCAGGGGACTAAATGGGACGTCACGGCTTCCATCGAAGAGAACGTCGGTAGTTCTTGTTGGATGCCTGGATAGAAAGACATCTTGGTTTTCATGATCTCTGCAGCTATCTGTCTTTGCAGTGAAAACTGAAAATGATCTGAAGAGGCATATTTTATGTGATATTATATTAATGAAATGTTAATGGTTATTGAGCCTGAAAAATTATATTATACATATCTTTGGCAAATTAAAATTTAGCATATGCACATAGTTCTACGTTTCGTGATGAGTACTTAAAATGCTCTATCTATTCACATCAGTAGCAATGGTGGAGCCCGAATATTCAATCATTGGGGACTAACCATTATGACCGATAAGGGGTAGACTATTATATTAACAAATATATTCCAAGTGACATTGATGAGCTTAAATGATTTTTTTTAATTCTTGTTTTACGTATACGTGATGATGAACCAATATCTCCCATTTCCTCAGATATTTATGCAAAAAAAAAAAAATGAGGGCATCCTGCCAAAAATAAGATGCATATATATGATAGGTCATTTTCAAAAATAATAAAATAAATATGACAGTAATTGATGACTGTCCCTGCGGATGAAGCTATAAGAAATGGAATAAACACTGGAACACCTAACCTCTTAAAACTGGACTGGAGCACTAGACGGCCATCATTCCTCAGAAAGCATGTTCCTTTTACAAATTAGAATTAGGCATCTGTTAAAATATAATTAGCAATCTTAGATAAAATCTAACAAAGTCTAGATAATCTAACGGGATCAATTATATAGTGAATTATTAGGTTCAATAACTGAAATGAAAATTTAAGGGTAGTTATAATGTGTAGTAAAAATTAAAGTGTGTAAACGTGTGAGCCAAATGGCTAGTTGAGGTCGGTTACTGCGTCTATAAATACGGACCCTTGAGTGCATTGTAATCAAGTCGAGAAATGCAATGCGAAGTCTTTAAAAGCAAAAGGCTTCTGTTGCAAATATTTTTGAGCTCCCTTTCTCTTCTATAAATTTCTAAAACTATACAAATAGCTTTCCGTTCCTAGCATTTCAACCCACAATTTTAAGTAATTAAGTTCACTACATTCCCCTACTCCAACAAATTTTTGGTATAAAGCTAGCTTTACATGGCTTCAAACCCAACACTAATACTTTTAACTATTAGTATTAGAGCATTCAAATGAAAACTCTCTTTATTACATCAGCTTTTTGATATCAAAGCTAACTTCATATTTGACAGAGAAAATTATAAATATTAGAGCATTCAAATAAAAACTTTCTTTATTTCTAAAGAACTTTAAGAATTAGTACAAGAGAATTAGGATGAGCCAAAGTCTCCAAAAGTTGTCTTTGTAGAGTCAAGTAAAGCAGAAAGAATACAAAGAAAATAGGAAGAAGGATGCTAAAACCTTATTCTTCATCTAGTAAGGGGTAAGTAAAACTATTTTTCCAAGAATATTGGTAGCTAAAATTTCAAGTGATGCATAGAAGATTTTGAGGAAGATTTTCAAGTATCAGAGAAGGTAATCTTTATTAATCTTCAATCTTTAATAGAGAGAATTTAATAATTTATTCATGAAAGATAATATATTAGTTCAAACATTTTTTTTAAAAATGTATAACACAATTGATCAAATTAGAAGTTAGGAAGATACTATTGAAGAAAAAAGAATTATTGAAAAAAATATTAAGAAGTCTTCCTTATCAATTTGAGCATATTGTTGTTTCCATTTAAAAAGTTAAGATTTATGCAAAAATTTCTTTACATGAACTAATAAGTTCTTTAGAGGAACATGAGGCAAGAATGAGTAGGTTTATGGAGTAACCAATTGAGCAAGCATTCTAGTTAATGCTAAATGTCAAAGAAAGAAGGATTGAAAAAAAATTAAAAAAGAAAATGACGAAGGTGGCTTCTCAAGACCAATGTGTTCATTGAAGAAATTTTAAAAATAATGGATAGGGAAATAAAAAAAAAATGTATGTTTCTTTCAACCTTCAATGCAATGTTTAAAAATATTTGGCCATGCAAGTGAAAAATACCAATATAAATGAATAAGATTTAATAAATGAAATCACATGGATAAAGGTTATTGGTATAAGAAAAAGAATGAAGCAAAATTTTAAGAAGAAAATGAATATGAATATCAAGTTTTTCTTACTAGTTTGAATGCTCAATAAGAATCAAAAGATATTTTATATTTGGATAATGGTTGCAAAGATCATTGATAGAAAATCGTGATAGCTATGTTAGCCTTGATGAAAAAGAAATTTTACGGGTAAAACTTGGTGATGGTAAGCTACAAAACATCCAAGGTAAAGGAACTATTTTTGTGTTGGCTAAAAACAATCAATCTAAATTTATTTTAGATGTGCTTTGTGATCTTGGATTGACCCAAAATTTGTTAGGTGTTGGTCAATTTATTAAAAAATGTTACACTGTGAAATTTGATGAAAAGTGTAGCATTGTTTTTTAAAAAGAAATAAATAATTGGTGGCAAAAATAAAATATCACCAAATAAAATCTGTCATTTATTTATGCCATTAAAAGAAAACCATGGCCTAAAAGCTAAGAATATTAATGAGTCACTTTTGTGGCATTTGAGGTATAAAAATTTGAATTACAAATCTTTGAAAGTAATAAAGGAGAAAAAAATATAGTAATTGATCTTACTTCTATTAAAAATGAAGAAATAATATCTGAAAGATGTATTTATGAAAAACTTCACTGGCTTCCTTTCACTAAGACTTCTTGGAGAGCAAAATTCTCTCTTCAGTTAGTTCATATTAATATTTATAGACCAAGTAGTGCTCTTCATTTGATCAGAATAAATATTTTCTAGTTTTGTTGATGACTACAAAAAGTACACGTGGGTGTATATTCTGAGTTAGAATTCAAAAGCATTGACATTTTTTTTTATGATTCAAGGCACTACTAAAAAAGCAGATTGTAGAAAAACTAAAGGTGTTTAGAACAAATCGTGATAGAGAGTTCACAACAAGTACATGTAAGTGTATTATTTGGGTCAAAAGTAAAAAGCATTGACATTTTTTAGCGACTCAAGGCACTAACAGAAAAGTAGAGTGTAAAAAAACTAAAGGTCCGTAGAAAAAATCGTGATGGAGAATTCAACTCTAATGAGTTTACAATTTATTGATAGGAGTAAAGGTCAAAAGAGAATTGACAATGAGCCATACCTTTTAGCAAAATGGAAGAGTGAAACAATTATTGAGATAAGCCAAAAGCATGTTAAAAGTAAAGAGGTTTTCTAACAAGCTTTGGGCTAAAGTAGTTGACACAACAGTTTACATCCTCAACAAATCTCCTACAAAAATAATGGTGATCAAAACTTCATTTGAAACATGGCATAATTTTTGGGTGTATTATTTATGCTCATGCCTCATTAAAATACAAAGAAAAGTTTAATAAACAAGGAGATAAATATTTCTTCATTGGGTACAATGAAGATTCCAAAGGATATAGGCTAATAAATCTAAAAATAAATGAGTTGATAATTTCTAGAATGTTGTATTTGATCAAATGAAGACTTGAAACTAGGAAGGTAATAGTTTTGATGCTTTAATGATACTTGAAGAAGAAGTAATAACCCCAAGAGCAAAAGAGCCAACCACTTTAACAACTCTACTAAAAATAAGTCTCATAGGCTCAAGATCACAATCACCAAACAAGGTGCATTCTCTTAGAGAAATTTATGATCCTTGTGACATAGCGTTGATTATAATTGAACCACAAAACTTTAAAGATGCCATTAAAGAAGAAAAATTAGTTAAGATGATGGATAAAGAAATGAGTTCCATTAATAAAAAAAAACTTGGCAGCTTATTGAGCACCCTTAAAGAAAAGAAGTCATTGGCCTCAAATGGATTTACAAGACTAAGTACAATGAGGATGGCTCTATTGAAGAATACAAAGTTTGATTAGTTGTAAAAAGATATTCTTAATAGCCAATGGTTGACTATTACCAAACATTTGCACCAATAACTCACATGTAGACAATAAGAGCAATCTTTGCCATTAATTATTGCCTTAAAAAACATTGTACATTCTGAATTAGAAGCCGTAAGCTTAGAACAATAAAATTGATTAGTATTATACCATTGTGAATTTGAGAGAAGTCTAATTAAGCCATCGCTTTACATCAAGAAAGTAAGTCGGCATGACTTTTTGATCGTCTGCCTATATGTGGATAACCTAATCTACACAAGCATAAATCCAAGACTTGCAAATGAGTTAAAGAAATTTATGATGGGTGAATTTGAGATGACTAATCCTGACTTGATGAAATATTTCCTTGGCATATAAGTTTCTCAATCTGAAGAAGGCATATTTATCTCTAAAGAGAAATATGTGTAGAAGACCAAGAAATTTAGAATGTATTATTGCAAGCCAGCTGAAACTTAATGGCTATAAATAAGAAATTTTCTAAGGATGATGAAGCTCAAAAGGTGGATGCATCAACTTATGGCTGCCTTGACAAATCTTTGATTTATCTCACCAACACAAGGTTGAATATTGTTAATGCGAGAGCATAGTGCCTAGATTCATGAATGAGCCAAACAAGCTTTGTTACATAGTTGCAAAGAGGATTCTCAAACATATGAAAGGGGCTAAAGATTGTAGCATTAAGTACACTCAAGAGGAAGATTGTAAGTTAATCAATTATATAAACAAAATTGAGCAGGATTAATTAATGATAGGAAGAGTACCTTGGGTATGTATTTTGTGTTAGATTAAATGTCATAACTTAACATCACGAAAGCAGATCATAGTAGCATTGTCTTCAATAGAAGCTGAATACATATCATCTATAACAATAATATGTGAAGCAATTAAGTTGAGAAAATTATTGAGAGATCTTTAATTGATGCAAGAATTCCCTATAATCATTTATTGTGACAATATATGAGCTACTGATAGGATCTGACCTAAGCCCTTCTTAAGAATTGAGGTGGATCCTACAATGACATGAGACTAACATACTTTTTACTCATACATTTGATACAACGACTATACTTGCCTCAATAAAAAAAGGTACGTGTGTACTCCAATATACATATTGATTTATAAATACACAGACTGAGACACTTATGCAGTTACGCCTTTGTGGGCTAACCTTAAAATGTGAAGACTGTATCACACTGCACGAATTCCTATGACAACTTGGGAAAAATAAGGTAAATAAAAAAAGGTTGAGCTTGTGGCTCAGTGAGTGGACATAATTTGAAAATATTATATACTTTATATGTATTGTACACGTATAAATCTATAAAATAAAATAATCATGAAGCTGCATACTGAGTAGTCAATAAACTTGTACTGAAATATGAGCTGTCATAAAATTAATGCTAACATTAAAATTATAACATAATACTGAGGATTTGAAAATCTAAAAGTGTAAACTATCATAAAATCTATTATCAAGTTGAATATATGTAAGATAGCTTTGGAAACATGTACTACATATATATTGAAAACCATACCAAACTTGTACCCAAGGAAAAATTGGTCTAACCTGACGGAATAAGTCACATATAGGCAGAACATGAGATTTGAGCTGGTCTAACCCGGCAGAATGTTGCATCGCTTAGGTAAAGTAAAGTAAACTGATCTAACGCATACGTAAAGAAACTACACTAAAGGAGAAGGTACTCATATGGTGGTTAAAAAATTATTACTATATACTCTCATGGAAGTATAATTATTCTGAAATAAATATTTATGTTCTGAATATAATCATAAGTTATACTATAATAAATTCTAAAATATTTATAAATATACTAATTAGCATAGATATTTATCTATCTAAAACTAAATCATGAATAAAATAAATCTGATAACATATAATCAAATCATAAATTGTTGTATTGAAAACTATATATATAATTATTCACTCACAAAAGCGAGTTAATCTTGAGTTGGGTCTAGATCTTGGGGTTTACCAACTATTGATACTCCTCCCGCTAAATTACTGGGTATAAATTTAACTACCCAAACTAATTTCCTAAAATTTTTTATTTATTTTCCTTTCCTATTTCTCTCTCGGCTACTGTTTTTCTTTTTCTTCTTCTTTTTTTCCTTTTTCTCTTTTTCTTCCTTCTTTCTTTTCGGCTTTCTTTTCTTCCTTTCTTTTTTTTTTCTTCTTCTTCTTCTTCTTCTTTTCTCTCTTTTATTTTGGTTTTGCTTCTTCTTAAATAAAGTAAAACAAAATAAATAAATAAATATATATATATATAAACAACGGCCATCGCTTAAAAATAATACATATATTTTTATTCCTTTTTTTTTGCCACTAAGATCCTTAAAATTCATACACGTTATGACAATTCATTTCCTTTTAAAAAAATTTCGTCATCGAAATTCATATACCTCTTAGAACAAATGAGAATATTAAACTCTCATCTGATCCTCTTACTCTCATGTAGCCTCTTTCACTACATGATTCCTCCATATGACTTTAACTAGTGAAATAGTCTTATTACGTAGTACTTGCTAGCGGTAATCCATTATCTGAATTTGTTCCTCGTCATAAGTCAAGTCTGTCATCAACTGAACTAGTTGAGTATCTAGAATATGAGAAAAGTCAAGTATATACTTCCGCAATATAGAAACATAAAAACATCATGAATGTATGACAACTCAGGTGGTAATGCTAAGCAATACACAACTATATCAACCTTTTCTAGAATCTCATATGGCCTAATATATTTAGGACGTAATTTTTCATGTTTTCCAAACTGAAGCACACCCTTCTATGGTGAGAAGACTCTATCTCCTACTGCAAACTCAAGCTGTCTACGACGTTTATCTGCATAACTTTTCTGTCTATCTTGAGCTGCCTTGAGTCTGTCTCTGATAATACTGATCTTCTCACTAATGGCCTGGATAATCTCTGGACCCAACTGCATCCCAGCAAATCGGAGTTCTGTATTTTCTTCTGTACAAAGCCTCATACGGCGCTATTTGAATGCTAGACTGATAAATATTATTATATGCAAACTCCATCAATAGAAAATAATTATCCCAATTATCTTTAAGCTGCAACATACAAGCTCTGAGAATATCCTTTAATATCTATATAGTTCTCTCTGACTGCCCATCTGTCTAAGGATGAAAATTTGTACTAAAGTTTAGCTTAGTGTCTAAGGCTTTTTGTAAGCTATGCTAGAATCTAGAAGTGAATCGAAGGTCTTTATCAAATACGATGGACATTATATCCCCATGTAATCGTACAATCTCACTCACATACAAATGAGCTAACCTATCTAATGAGTATAAAACCTTATAAGGTAGAAAATAAGTAGACTTTGTAAGTCGATCAACAATGACCCAAATACTATTATGACCCCTCCGAGTATGTGGAATCCCAACAACAAAGTCTGTGGTGATATATTTCCACTTCTATTCAGGAACTAGAAGTGGTTGAGGTAATCCTGCTGGCCTATGTTCTACCTTAACCTACTGACAAATCAGGCATTGAGATACAAACTCTACAATATCTATTTTCATACCTTGCTACCAGTAATGTTTTTTCAGAGTATGATACATTTTAGTGCTGCCATGATGCATAGTATAAGCTGAGCTATGAGCTTCTTCTAAAATCTACTTCTTTAATTTTGAGTTATTCGGAATACAAAGTCTGTTATCCATAACTAATGTCCTATCAGCTTTCAACGTTAAATCAGTCCGCATTCCATTCCTTACTTCTTGCTTAAGTTTAACTAAATTAGAATCCTGATCTTGCATTTCTAGAATCTGATCAATCAATATAGGCCTAACTTTAAAATGTGCTAGAAGGACTCCAGACTCATCTATAGATAATTCAACCCTCATAGATCTTAATTCAACTAACAATGGAAGATAAGTCACTCTCAAATAAGTTATAGAGTTAAAAGACTTCCTACTGAGTGCATCAGCTACTACATTTACCTTACCTAGATGATGATCAATCATATAATCATAATCTTTTTTTAGCTCTAACCATCTCCATTGTCTCAGATTCAGATCTTTCTGTGTGAACAAATACTTTAAACTTTTGTGATTAGTGAAGATTTGACATGTGACACCGTATAAATAATGTCTCTTAATCTTTAAGGCGAATATTACTACTGCCAATTCTAAATCATAGGTTGGATAATTCAACTCATACTTCTTAAGCTGCCTAGAAACATAAGCTATCACCTTACCATGCTGTATCAATACAAAACCTAATCCTTGTTTAGAAACATAAGTATAAATTATAAATCCTTCGGTGCTAGATGGAAGAGTAAGAACAAGAGTTGAAGTCAATCTCTTTTTAAGTGCTTGGAAACTGCGTTCACATTTATCAGTCCACACAAACTTTACATTTTTTTTTGGTTAACTTTATAAGCAGTGTAGCAATCTTAGAGAAGTCTTTAATAAATCTCCAATAATAACCTGCTATACCGAGAAAACTTCTAATTTTTGTCACACTAGCTAGTTACTCCCAATTTACCATAGCTTCAATTTTATGAGGATCCACATAAATTCCATCTGCTAAGATCACATGGCCTAAAAATGTAATTTTATCTAGCCAGAACTGACATTTACTTAACTTAGCATATAACTGTTTATTCTTCAAAATCTGTAACACTATCCTCAAATGTTCTGTATGCTCATTTGTACTTTGTGAATATATAAGAATATCATCAATAAATACTATAATAAATCGATCAATATAAGGACGAAATACCTTATTCATAAAGTCCATAAATGCAATTGGAGCATTAGTCAACACAAATGGTAATAATAAAAACTCATAATACCTATATCGAGTTCTGAAGACAGTTTTAGCCATATTAATATCTTTGATCTTTAATTGATGATACCCTGATTGTAGATCAATCTTTGAAAAAATCTTTGCACCTTGTAACTAATCAAATAAATTATCAATGCGAGAGAATGGATACTTGTTGCATATAGTGACTTTATTTAGCTCTCGATAATCAATATATAGCCTCAAAGTTCCATCCTTCTTTTTAACAAACAATACTGATGCTCCCCATAGCGATACACTAGGTCTGATAAAACTCTTATCTATCAATTCTTATAACTAAGTCTTCAATTCTTTTAACTATGAGGGGGCCATTTTATATAGTGCTTTGGAGATACAAGTTGTGCTTGGAACCAAATCAATATCAAAATTAATCTCTCTATCTGGTGGTAAGCTTGAAAGATCTTCAGAAAATACATCTAGAATATCACTGACTACCAGATTATCTTCTAATTTAGCCCTATTGACTCTAGTATCAATAACATATGCCAAATAAGTTAGACATCATTTTCTGAGCAATCGTTTAGCTGTTATAGAAGATATAACACATGATGGAAGAACTCGTCACTCTCCACAAAAAATAATATTATGCTTTCTATATCTTTTAAATATAACCTCATTTTGAAAACAGTCTACAATAGCATAGTGATTAGCTAATTAGTCCATCCTAATTATTGCATCAAAATCATGTATATTAAGAGGAATTAAATATGCTGCCATCCCACTACTACCCACTTTGATAATACAACCCTGAAACACATTATTAACTAATAATGATTCTCTAACTGGTGTGGCTACCACCAAGCTACAATCTAAGATTTTAACACTCTATCTGCATGCACAGCGAAAATATGAGAAATTAAAGAATGCATAGAACTTGGATTAAGTAAAATACAGGCCTCTCGACAAAAAATAGTCAGTATACCTGTAACAATATCAGGGGTAGCCTGTGCCTCTTACTAAGTCAAAGTAAATACACGTGCTTGGCTACAAGGTAGACCTGTTGATCTCTACTAGTTCCTAAAACTCTAGGCTATACGCTAGTACTAGAGTTAGGCTCTCCTGTCTGAGGTCCTCCATGTCTCTGAATATTGCCACCGTCATCTTGAAAACCCTGAGAAGCTGTACTCTATACTAAACTGCTACTCCGAAAAGGATGAGGGCAATCTCTCCTTAAATGTCTAATTTGTCCGCAATGGTAGCAACCTCTAAAACCTCTCAGACACTGTCCCCCATGGCTCCTGCTATAAATGGTACACTGAGGGTACTTTTTCATGCTAGCACTACTACTTAACTGACTACCACCCCAAGGCCTCTGACTCCCTAAGTTGCTTCCAATAGATGGAGGCACAAAACTCTGACTAGAACTCTGTCTCTGTCCTTCTGATAGCATAGGGCTCTGACCATATAGTTGTCTACTGGAATACCCTGTATAAGATGTCTCTCTTTTAGGTGCTATACTACTACTTGATCTACCAACTAACCAACTTTGGTCTAGTTTCTCTTAACTCTCATTATAACCCCTACTAACTCACTATGCGCTATAGCTGTAATTGCTATCCTGATATTACCCCTAAGGCCCTATTCAAATCTCTTACATTTATCTTTCTCATTCTATATTGTATATGAAGCGAATATCAATAACTTTATATTCTCATATTCCTCCACTGTCATCAATCCCTGTTCTAGCTCAAAGAACTTACTAGCCTGAATATCTTGGTAAACCATAGGAAAGAATTTAACATTAAATTCTTTATAAAAATAAGCCCAACTAATCACCCCTCTATATCTACATAATACTGATCTCCACCAGTGGTATGCCCCACCCTCAAGTAAAAATGTAGCGAAGGAAACCCTTTTATCATCAGTATATCTCATAACATCAAATATATGTTCTACTCTAGTCAGCTATGACTCTGCATCAGCTAGCTCTGTAGTGCCTGAAAAATTTTCTGCCCCTAAACTACGAACACGCTCTATTATATTCTCTCTCCTAGGTTGTCCTTGTGTTTGTCTCTATATTACAGCTGTAACTAACTGAGTTAGTCTATCTATAGATTGCTCTAAGGTAGGTCTATTAGACTGTATCACAGGTTGTGGCACTGGCCGAGGGTGTATCTCCTCTACAATAGGATTAAGCTGAGTTTGAGGTATAGGTACAAGGAGAATTGACTCAGCTACTTCCTTTCTAATAGGTTCCTCAATTCTATCTAGTTCTAAGGGAGCTCCCAGTTTAGCCACAAGTTTTGTGCGAGGTTGGCCACATGGACGTATGATGAAAATCTATAAAATGCAACAAATCATTAATGATATCTTTAACATGCATGTATCATATACTAGTCTACAGAATCTAAAACTATGCTCTAATACCAAACTGACAGGACCCGACTCGAGCCTTCTTCAAGAATTGAGGTAGATCTTGTGATGACAATGGACTAACATACTCTTTACTTATATATTTGATACAACGAGGCTACCTGCCTCAACAAAAGTGTATATATGTACTTCAATATACATAAGGATTTATAAATACATAGACTGAGATACTTATGCAGCTATGCGTGTCGTGGGCCAACCTTAAAATGTGAAGACTGTATCACACTGCATGAATTCCTATGACAACTTGAAAAAATAGGGTAAATAGGAAAAATGGTGAGCTTATGGCTTAGTGAGTGGACATAATTTAAAAATATTATATACTTTATATGTATTGTATACGTATAAATTTATAAAATAAAATAATCATGAAACTATATACTGAGTAGTCAATAAACTTGTACTGAAATATGAGCTGTCATAAAATCTATGCTAACATTAAAGTCATAACATAATACTGGAGATTTGAAACTTTAAAAGCGTAAACTATCATAAAATCTATTATCAAGTTGAATATATCAAGTTGAATATATGTAAACCACACCAAACTTGTACCTAGGGAAAAATTGGTCTAACTTGGCGAATAACTCACGTACAGATAGAGCAGGGGATCTGAGTTAGTCTAACCCGGCAGAATGTTGCATCGCTTAGGCAGAACAAACTAAAATGGTCTAATGCATATGCAAAGCAACTACACTAAAAGAGAGGGTACGCATATAGTGGTTGAGAAATTGTTACTATATACTCTCATGTAAGTATAATTATTCTAAAATAATTATTTTTGTACTGAATATAATCATAAGCTATACTATAATAAATTCTAAAATATTTATGAATATACTAATTATTATAAATATTTATCTATCTAAAAATAAATCATGAATAAAGTAAATCTAATAACATATAATCAAATCATAAACTACTGTATTGAAAACTATATATATAGTTATTCACTCACAAAAGCGCGCTAGTCTTGAGCTAGGTCTGGATCTTGGGTTCTATCGCTATTGGTACTACTCCCGTTAAATCACTGAGTATAAATCTAACTACCCAAACTAATTTTCTAAAATTCTATTTATTTTCCTTTTCTATTCCTCTCTTGGTTACTGTTTTTCTTCTTCTTTTCTTTCTATTTCTCTTTTTCTTTTTCTTCCTTCTTTCTTCTTGACTTCCCTTTCTTCCTTTCTCTCTTTTTTACTTTATTTTCTTTTTCTTTTCTCCTTTTATTTCAGTTTTGCTTCTTCTTCTTCTATTTCAATTTGTTTCTTCTTAAATAAAGCAAAACAAAGCAAATATATATATATATATATAGACAACGACCATCGCTTAAAAATAATATATACATTTTTAATCCTTTGTTTTTCTTGCCATTAAGATCCTTAAAAATCATACATGTGTATGACAACTATTGCCATGATCAAAGATCTAGTCTTCCAAGATAGGTCAAAGTATATTGAACTTCGACACTACTTTGTTAAAGAGCTAGTTGAAGAAAAGAAGATCGAGATGAAATTTCACAAAACTATTGAACAACTTGCAAATATTTTGACATAGCAGCATTAGTAGAAAAATTCAAGATCTTTAGAGATTTTATATAGATTACAAATTAAGAGGAGGTATTAAAAATATAATTTATAATCTTAGATAAAATCCAGCAAAATTTAGAATAACTAATGCAGTCAATTATTTAGTTGAATTGTTAGGGGCAATAATTAAAGTGAATTATTGAAATAAAAATATAGGAATGGTTGTAATGGGTGGTAAAAATTAATGTGTGTAAACATTTAACCCAAATGACTAGTTAGAGTCAGTTATTGCATCTATAAATATGGATCACTTGAGTACCACAAAGACTCTTTAACGCCAAAGGCCTCTCTTAAAAATATATTTTAGCTCCCATTCTCTTTTATAAATTTCCAAAACTACCTAAATGACTTTCCATTCATAACATTTCAGTGTATAATCTTAAGTAATTAAGTACATTATCTTCCCTTGTTCCAAGTCTTTAACAACATCATAAGTATAAGATGAAGGTATAATTTCTTAGAAATTGCAAGAACAAAAACATTAGTCATATCCAGGTCCTCACATCTTTCACCATCAGGCAACTTCCAATCAAACCAATGTAATAGATTCACTGACACATATTCATTCTCCACATCTGCAAATGAAATCTCATGATAACCCATTTCCCAGGAATCAAATGGAACATGTTGGTTATGCTGGCTTTTAAATCAACTGAAGTATCTGTAAACTCTCTAAAATAAAATCTTTATTATTGTCCCATAAGTTGGGATCCCTTTGGATTGCCTAAGAATTGATAAAGATCATTGTATCTAAAAGAATTGATAAAGATCGTTGTATGGGACAACTAAAGTATTATTGTCCCATAACTTTCTAGTTTAGCACTCGAAAATGTTGCCTGAGTAATTATAACTAGAACATGTAATCTAGAGCTCTTTGACAATGCACTTTAAGTATTCCATTTGATTGATGTCAACTTCTTCTATTATTCATTTTTCTCCCACCACTCTTCTTACCTCATTTTAAGCTTTTCTCATAATACTTGGGTTTTTAACAAGCTCTTCCATTGCTCATTTTATAGTTGTTGTAGTTGTATCAGATGCTCTAAGGAAAAATAAAGACAAAGAGGAAGAGAGATACCAATAAGATAGCTTTGATGTTTTCTCAAATAAAGTTTAATGTCAAGCGAGCCATCATTTTGAGGTTGAAGAATATCGACAATCTTTCTTATCAGCTTGTTATAATTATTCTTCAAATCCTGAAGCTCTTTAATAACTTGAACAAGAAAAGTATTTTATGCTTTGCAAGTACTTTCCAAATTAGCATTTAAGCCGATTAGATAATCAATTCATCCCAAAAAGATAGCTTTGAGGAAGAGAGATACCAATAAGATAGCTTTGATGTTTTCTCAAGTAAAGTTCAATGTCAAGCGAGCCATCATTTTGAGGTTGAAGAATATCGACAATCTTTCTTATCAGCTTGTTATAATTATTCTTTAAATCCTGAAGCTCTTTAATAACTTGAACAAGAAAAGTATTTTATGCTTTGCAAGTACTTTCTAAATTAGCATTCAAGCCGATTAGATAATCAATTCATCCAAAAAATGGAATCATATCTTTAAAGCAAAATGCTTTATAATATCCTGTGCACTTTTTGATAATTCAACAAAACTCTTGTCACCTTCTCCTTCATACACTTGACCAGGAGCAGAGCTTGAAATGAAATTGTTCAATATGGTAACAAACATGTCAGTAAGATAAACTGCTACTCCATTATTAAAAATAAGAAAGTAGGGGGGAGATTGAATAGAGTTGCTTTGATCAAATATATTATGCCACAATTGTTGCAAGAAAATAAATGAATCCATAAGAACTGAACTAATGACAATAAAGCTGCATTTACATTTTTTTACTATATATAACTACAAAGAATGGTTTAAAAAATCATATGGAAGATGGTTTTTGATCTAGCCATTAAGAAGGAAACGACATGGAGTCAAGAATAAAGTGAAAGGATGAATTTACGATTGAAGTTAGATGCTAAAAATTGGATGCTGTTTCCAGGTTTGAGCATACTTAGCACTGCGGTGCTTAAGTCAAAACCTTCAGTGTGTGGTGTTAGCACTTGAAAATACAGTGTTGTGGCACCAATGGAGGTACCTTTTGTGATTTTTCCTCTTTCAAGATGATTGGACTTCCTTTTTTAAGTGTAACTAATATTAGAGTTTACTTAGGACATATAAGGCTATAAAATAAGCCTTTATTTTGGCTTAAAAGACATCACCAAAAAGAAAGCATTCAATTGTAATCCTAAAGAGGATATTTATGATCATCGATTTAATAAAACAGGCTAGGATCTTGATCCATCGTAGACATAGGCAATTTCTAAACCACGTAAATACCGTATATGCTTTCTTACTCTTGTTTTCTCTTAACTTCTTATACTCTATTTATATCTGTAATTCATCATGCTTGTTGGCATTTTCAACAACAAATAGGTATCAGAACTTGGTTATATGATTATGGTATCATATAAGTATAGAGTAGAGAAATTTAATAGGGAGAATGACTTTAATTTGTGAAAAGTCAAGGTTATTGCTTTGCTGGTGAGCCAATGACTTGACTCTACCTTTAAGAAGACTACAGTTCAAACCAGCGAAGAGAAAGAGCTAGAGATGTCAAGACTTGATCTAAATTGTGAATCCATTCAAAAGAATGATCATAGCACTATAATTCTTTAATTGAATGATGGGGTTTTGAGGAGGTTGGTGGAGAGAAGACAACAATAGATCTTTAGAGAAAACTTGATAGCCTCTATATAATGAAGTCCCTAATGAATCATCCGCACATCAAGAAAAAGTTATACCAGTTGTCCATAGCTTAAGGTGAAAGTGTGCTATTTTTTTAAGGTGCATGCATATACAATGTGTTCATTATAATATAATTTATGCATCTTATATATATATATATTGCACAGTGAAACCGAAATCCAATTTTTTAATGCAAAAAATACATCAAATTAAGTCTTCATTACTCTAATGAAATTTAAGATTGAGAAATCACCTTATGTGCCTTTGGAAATTGAGTCTAAAATTTGAGCTTGCCTTGAAACGCATGCTTTGTCAATTTTAGAACTCAATAAGGGTGGGCTTCAGTCTTTAGAATAGCCGTTTTAATTTTCAACAAATTTTTTTTAACATTTAAACATAAAATTGATTAATTCTTAACCAATTTGTTAATTGTTAAACCCTTTAACTATTTATTTTGTTTCAAAGTTAAGAAATTGTTTTCTTTTGTTCAACTCTTGAACAATAAAACAATCTCTTTGTGCTTTAATGGTGGCTGGCCAAAAGTATGAAAAAGAAGATGATGATGAAGCCTTTATTTCAATACTTGAAACTCTTTTTTTTTTTTCTTCAAATGGTTGAGCCAAAATAATTGCTAAGCACAAAATGAAAATCACATTTCATTTATACACATTTTCTCTCTTTTAATTGTCAACATATAGCCCCACCACCATTCTTTAAGCCATGCTTTAGCCATATCATTTTTTTTTCTTGTTCTTTGACCAAATAAATAATAATTAAACAAACTAATTTTGTATTAATTTAAAGATGTTGCTTGTCAAACATACAAGGATAATTTGGTCAATTCAAGATCAAACAATCTATAATATAAATTGTGCCACTTGTCATCATCCTATTGGTCAATAACTCTTGTTAACTAATTAATGATGTACTTTACACTTAAGTCTTGACAAGTATACAACCCAGGAGATCCTGAAATAAATATCCGGTTTGCTAAAATTTTTTGGATCAAACTATTTAATTTAGTCTGCTGCCCCAGTGCATAACGAGTACGCTTTATATTGTGAGACTTTCTAGATCTATGCTTAGTTTGTCAATAGAACTCTTCTATGAGTTTGCAAACGATACCCTATGCACATGTCATAAGTATAACAAAGCAACGCGTTAGACTATACAAGCTGAGGTCATTACCATCAAATGTCTATTTGCTTATCTAAGAACTTATTTCTAGATTCGTATTTCTGTAAACGATATCTACAAACACTTTTGCGATATTGTTTATTCTACATAAAACTTTTTTTCAGGTTTATAACTTATGGTCATAAGACTTTCTAAAAAAATACAATCTTAGAGTATCAGTATATAACTCACTTATATGAACTGACAGATCTCATATTTACGTACACTGGACTCTATGGGCATTGAACCATACCCAACAACACGCAGTAGTTAGATTATACCTAGTGACATGCAGTAGTCATACCATGAAAAGTCTCTGACATCTTTGGAACCAAAATATGATAGATCACTCATAAGCCTACTATGGTGCTTAGGTCAAAAGACAATGAATATTACTCAACTTGAGAAGATCTGCTATTTACTGCTTAATGAGATGTCTATTAGAGGTCTTCATGAGTCTGTTCAGTATCCAGTCCTCACTGAATACCTACGTGCCTATACGAGCTTCTATTAAGCTCATGGTCTGCAAAGATTAACCATTTAGACCATATAGATATAGACATATATTGATCTATATATAAAAAAAAATTTCATCGATAGACCTGCATAAAAAAAGATAGATAAGAAACATAATATTTGAGAACATACTTGCATAATGACATTTTCTAACACTATTTGTAACTTTTCGCAACTTTGTCATAACAAATATATTCTCGGGACTTTATCCCATTTCAGACAAAACTCTAACTCTTTAGATTTCATTAACTTTTATAATGTGCTAGCTCTTAGTACTGTTAACTCTTAGTACTTATAATTCTTAGAATTACTAACTTTTAGTACTCATCTAAACTCATTTAGACTAGATCTAAACTCTTTTAGATCATACACTGTCTAAAATATTATAAATATTTTATAATTTAATAAATATAATTAACGATTTAATGATATAATTATAGTATAAATATTAAAAAATAAATATTCATACAAAATCGGATGACATGTAAGCACAAATCCTAACAGGGGGTAAATTAATTAAAGATCACGTAGAAACCTTTAACAAGATCATTATGGATTTGAAGATAATTGATGTAAAGATTGAGGATGAAGATAAAGCAATCATCTTAGTGGGCTCCCTACCTCAGAGATATAAGCACTTCATTAAGATCTTAAATTTCCCTAAATCAACACTTCAACAAGTCATCCCTTGAAGATCGATAGAAAATATTGGTTAGTTCCTCAAAGATCACCCAAAAACAAACTAAGACTTCGGATATAGAACTTGAAGAGTACCAACTAGCCAGAGATAGGTTAAGGATAAAAAAGCACTAATAAGGTATGCATAACCAAAATTAATAGCTCATACTTTTAATACTACTTTCACTGTGAAGTTTGATAAACCTAAGACACATAAAGAGTGAAAATAGTAAGAAGTGGTAGAAAGCCATAGAGCATGAGATTAGTTATTTCCTAAAGAATAAAACTTGAGAATTGGTAGAGATACTTCAAGATAAGAAACTAGTTGGTACAAATAGATGTATAAGATTAAGGAGGGGATACTAGGTGGTAGTCAAGCACTCACCAATTAAGATTTTTTTAACCATGTATACGAATTTAAATTTTCATTTGGAGTAAGTGGATGTGAATACCACTTTTCTTCATAAAGAGCTTGAAGAAAAAATATATATGTCATAGCTATAGGGGGTTGAGGAATCTAGAATGAAAATCATGCTTATTTATTAAAGAAGTCATTGTATGGCTTGAAGCAATCTTCAAGAAATGGTATAGGAGATTTGATGACTTCATGTTACATTGTGGTTTTACAAAAAAATAAGTACGATGGGTCTATGTACTTCAAAGCATTAAGTTATGGGATATATATATGTATCTACTCTTTTTACGTGGATGATATATGTTACTGCTGGTGCTTACGTGTTAGTTCAATATTGTATGAATATTAATTGTTTAATATTTATACAATATACATTTTGAAAAAAAAATTGTTAATATTTATAATTATATGGTATAATGTTTGTAACACTACAAACATTGTATGATTTGAAGGAGTTTAAATTTGGTTTAAAGGAGTTTAGACTATGGCTAAGAGTTAGTAATGTTGAGAGTTATAAATGCTAAGAGTTAACACTATTAAGAGTTAGCAAGTTATAAGAGTCGGCGAGGTCTAAAGAGTTAGAACCTTATCCATAATGGGACAAAGACCTGAAAGTATACTTGTAATAACATAGTTGCAAAGAGTTACAATAGGTGCTAAGAAATGTCTCAAACATAATGCTCCTGATCTATGTTCACTAATATAGGTCTATCGATGAATCACTACTATTTAGATCAGTGAATGTCTATATCTGACTGGTTCAGATGGTTGTTCTTAACTGACCACAAGCTAAAGCTTGTATAGGCATGCAGGTATCTAGTTAGGACTAAATACTAAGTAGACTTACAAGGATACTAATAGATATTCTATGAAGTCATCAAAGGAAGGTCCTTTCGAGTTGAGTAGTATTCGTGGTCTTTTGACATGTGCGCAACAGTGGGCTTGTGAGTGATCTACCATACTTTGGTTCCATATATGTCAGAGATCTTTTATGATCTGACCGCTATGTGTCATTAGGTATAGTCTGATGCTTATGGAGTCCGGTGTGCATAGATATGAGATCTATTAACTTACATAGGTAAGTTGTATATCCGGTGCTCTGAGATTGTATTTCATAAAGTCTATAAGCATAAACTTGGAAAAAGTATTTTTCACAGGGTTAAACTGTAGTAACCAGTATCCACGACTGGTAAGAATAAATATTTATATATGTATAAATATACGTATTTTATTTGTATGTTGGTGATATTTGATTTATATATTGTTATTAGTAGTGTTTGTATAGGTTAAGGTCATACTATTAACATTGGGTTTAATTGCAAGACTTTAGATTTATTTTAGGGACCAAATTGTAATACTTTGAAAGTTTTGGGGGTAAATTCGTAAATATCAAAAATTAGCCACTTAGTATAAAAATACACTTTTAAAACCCTAATTCTCTCACTTGGTCGAGCTACCTCTTTTAGAGAGAGAGAAGAGAGAAAAGAGGGGAGAGAAAGAGAAGAAGGAGAAGAAAAATAAGAAGAAATTGGAATTTTGGATTTTAAGAGGTATATCACAACTATTTCTCAATTTATTGGTGTTAATTATGTTAATTTCTTTAAGTTTTGATTTCTGGAAATATGTATAATTGAGGATTTGATGTGTATTTCGTATGATATTTTGAGAATTGATGATGATCTATAAGATAGTTTGATAAATCATGATGGATTGTAGAATTTCTGCTTGATAGTCTCTTGATCCAAGAATTTTATAAATTGTTGTGATTCGATTCTGATTTTGAATTTTGAGTATATGAAGTTAGACATGTTTAGTATCATCTGAGACTTTGAATCGATTCAAAATTCCAGAAATTGAATTTGTTGTGAATTTACCAAAATGACCCTGAAATTCTAGAAATTTCCTATGTGAACAGTATAATACAGTGACGAACAATGTTTGTCCTACTGAATGATCTTCAAAAATTACGAATTTGTGGAATATGATAAGTTTATATTTCTAATATGATATACTCGGAATTGAGAATTTAGATCAATGTGGTTGAAATGTTATGATTTTCTAAAGTATATCCGCTCATTACAGTATTTGATTAACAGATTTTTAAAGCTATGGAATAAAATAGTTTTAAAATACTTTTGGCAGTGATTTGGAAGTGAAATATTTATCATGGGCTGAGATATGTGTTAAGAGTAATTATGTGATAGTTTTATAATTTTTGAGTTAGTATATAATTTTATAAAATTGGGAGATTGAAATGTTCAGTAAGTATCTTGATCTTGTCAGGTTAGTAGTTTGGATTCGATGGTATGTATGGAATAGATTGTGTATGAATTTTGATATAATATTCATATATAAGAAGGATATATGAGTCAAGAATGATATATTCTAATTTTGGAGTAATTGGACATCATTTGATCTATTAGAAAATTTTGTTAAGTGTAAGTGATCAGAATGACAGGTTTTGAGAAACCAAGTATTTAGACCAATTTGATGTGATAAATGCATTGTGTATAATTTTGTAAGCTATTTAAAGTATTTTGTGTGAATTGTGAGGCTTATGAAAGGATTAATCTCCATTGATAGGTTAAGGAGATTTAAGCCTTGTAGCTAAAAGTGTTAAAAGGTAAGTATACTAGACTTTTTACTGGAATCACAATAAACATAGTAAGTGTTATGAATGATTTTGTAAATATGGTTAAGAATATGTTTATGTTATGTCAAAGTATGTTTTGATATGAAATGTAAATATATGTTTATGAATGTGAGCATTGACATTGAGCATGGACATACATGTGTTTTTTGAAAGTGAGCTTTCAAAATAAGATATGTTTAACAAAGAAAGCTTTTGAAGTGTAATATGTCCATGAGAAATATTTTGTGTTTTGAGGGTACTTGAACTCACTATTGACTTAGTAGGCATTTTATGTGATTTGTGGAGCCTTTATGTGTGGCCTTTCCTTCGGGATTGATATATGTTATGTGTTCCGTATGTAGGGAGGATCCTATTGGTACATAAAGGAAGAGTGAGTCATCACATTCGTGTGGTGGCGTATTGGTACATGTGAGAGGACTCACCGATGATCAGGGTGAGGGTTTGGCTTTTACCTTCGGGCATGAGTATTATATATGTGTGATTTAAAGGCCTCACTTGTACTATTCCTCTCATACGGTATGTCACCTACGAGTGACATTTGGCTCATTATGTGATATGTGATATGTAAGTCCTACTAAGTAGTAGTTGAGTAATGGTATTCCTATTATGTGTTTTGAAAGAATGTGTAAGCGCTTACATGATATGTGATTTGATAAGATTATGATTTTGATTGATCACAGCATATCATACATATGCATTGTGTACATATATGTATTTGTATTTGATATATGAAAAATTAGTATGCTTACTGAGTTTTATACTCATTATAGTTTATGGTGATTTCAGGTAAATAAGGTACATGTGTGCTTAGCGGATTTGGCAAGGCTTCTGCTGTTCCTTGGGTTCCCTAAGTTGCTAGGTTGTTGTGTGTTTCATTTGGGGACAAGTGGGATATGATATTTGATTTGTCCCTATTGAATAAATACTTATGTATTATTTCATTGTGTGTGGATTGGATTTGGTTTAAGTTTTATAAAGTGTGGTGATTGGATGATTTTAAGTAAGAATTTGCAATGGATATATTCTGGGCTCCCGGTAACAAAGTTGCTACTGGTGACGTAGTAGAGTGTTAATCTCTGAGAAAACTCTGCGTATCTCCGGTTTAATAATTGTCCCAGTCATAATTCAATTGCTATAATTCTGAAAGAAATTGAAATGAATGTTTAAATATTGTCAAGAGAAGTTTATATTTATATGTTAGGTTATGGTTGATTTTAGTGTTGAACTTACTAGCAACTTGCTAAGGATTTCTGTGTTGAATGAAAGTTTGAAAATTTTGTGTAATATTATTTATGAGTGCACATGCAGTGAATGAATGTAAGTGATGTCGTGTGTCGGATCTTTTGGGTCTGGGGCGTGACATAAACAATATCATAAAAGTGTTTGCGTATATTTTTTATTGAGATACGAATATGGAGATAAGTTCAAGGATATGCTTACGGGGATTTGACGGTGCTGATCTATATCATCGTACATCCAGGGTATAAATGATGGAAAGATTATATATACACATTCTGACCTCAACTTGTATGGCATGATGTGCTGATTTGTATTATTCTTGACGTGTGCATGAGGCATTGTTTATGAACTCATAAAATAGTTCCATTTGACGAATCGGGCGTGAACCTAGAGAGTCCTAATATGAAATGTACTCGTTATGCACTTGAGCAGTATACCATATTGAATAGTTCGATACAATATAAAATATAGCAAATTACTAAGGTTAAGTTAACTAAAGTATGTAGTTATGGTGAGACCACTTTAGGTTAACTTGGTAACCTAGTAAGGTTATAATAATAATTTTACTTTATTAATTATTAAATAATAAGATATTTATTTAAATAATAATTAAATAAAAATACTTAACTTAATTATGGTTAATTGTTAACTATGATTAGGTTAAATAAATATATAGATATTTTTTATTATTAAATAAATATTAACCTAACTAGGGTTAATAGTTAACTCTAGGATTAGGTTAGTTGGATATTTATTAACTTAAGGGTTAAATTAATTTAACTCAACTAAGGTTAAATGTTAACTTTGGTTAAGTAAATAGTTAAATTAAATGTAAATAAAATTTAAATTAATTTGAAGTTTATGCATTAGGATATAAAGTGAAATGAAATTCAAAATTCATAAGTTTTAGATTTGCAATTTTGGTGGCTATTTCAATTGAGAAATTGGAATTCTCTTTTTTGTGTTTAAGTGTTAGAACAACAAAATAAATACTACTGACTACTAAATATAATAATTAAAATAGATTTATTTTAATTGTTCAAGAGCTGAACAAAAGATAAAACAAAGTAATTTAATTAGATTACGAGTTAATCTAATTAGTTTAAGTGTTAAACAATTGTTAGATTATATTGTTATTCTAGCTAATCAAACTCACCCAAGTTGATTACTAAAATTATCAATAAGTTTATTTCATATGAACTCCAAAAATTTAATCCAACGGCTTCAAAGATTATATTTCTCAATTCTGTAATTAATTTAATTAATTGTATATAAATTGTCAAGTATCTAATATATGTGGATGTATGCATATGCAATTGTGTCTATTGCCTAAAATACGTATCATATACAAATTTAAACGCGGTGGAAGCGTATAAACATGAAATAAACACAATAAATAAATATATTAATCACATTAATATATTAGAAGAGTTGAGAACTCACCTGAATGTGTAACGTTATACACGTATTTCCTTGAAATCCGCATGGAACCAACTCTCGAGCAGTTCTAGTCACCAACTCGATGGGCTTAGTAAGCTAGAACAACAACCCAATCCAGCACGGGATTAATTCTTAATCTCCAAAATGGCCAGTTGTGTTTATTTTCATCATTTTTTCTAAAAGGATAATAAATGAAGAATTTGAAGCAATTCACCATTACTTCAATTGGAATTATAGAAAAAAATAAAACAATTTCATTTTCTCCTTTTTTTTCTTCTTCTTCTTCCTCCGGTTCCATTTCTCTTCTTTCTTTTTCTTTCTCCATTTCTTTCTTCTCTCTCAGTACACACACCCTCCAAATTCACAAAAACGCATCTCTCTCTCTCTCTCTATTTATATCCAATATAAATATAATATAAAAATATTAATAATAAAAAATATTAATAATGGGTGCCAACTATTTGGCACCCAAATAAAACATTATTATATATAATATAATAATATATATTAATGAGAGATTAATGATTATTTAACAATTAAATAATTATTATGTGAAATAACTATTTTGCCCTTCATAAATAGTTATCAAGTCTATCCCTTAGTGGGTCCCACCAAATCTCACACTTGGATAAATTTAATCGAGGGTCCACAATGCGCCACGTGTCATTATACAATTAGCAAATAATAATTATTGACTAATTGTTGTATTTAACACTTAAATACAGATAGGCACGCATTCCCATGGTAGTGCTGAATATTGTTGGATTAAATACTTTAATTCGACAAGTTGCCCCAGTACACGAGTACACTCTATATTGTGGGACTCCTTAGGTCTATGCCTCATTCGTCAAATGAAACTATTTCATAAGTCTGTGAGTAATGTCCTACGCACATGTCACAGTTATTACAAATCAATGCATTGAACCATGTAAGTTGAGGTTACAACGCATACGTATAGTCTTTCTGTCATGATATCCTAGATATGCGGGGATATAGATTATTACCATCAAATCCCCTAGTGCTCATCCATGTCTTATCTCCAGAGTATATCTCACTGAACAATATATGCAAACTCTTTTGCCATATTGTTCAACCCTAGCGAAACTCTTTTTGAGATTAATGCTTGTGGCCACAAGACTTTTCGAGATACAATCTCGAAGCATCTGGATATCAAACTCCCTATACGTGTAGTAACCAGTATCCATAACCGGTAAGAATATGTATATTTATATATATAAATATACGTATTTTATTTGTATGTGGGTGATCCTTGATTTATATATTGTTATTAGTAGTGTTTTTATAGGTTAAGGATATACTATTAGTATTGGGTTTATTTGCAAGACTTTGGAATTATTTTAGGGACCAAATTGTTATACTTTGAAAGTTTTAGGGGTGAATTCGTAAATACCAAAAATTAACCACTTAGTATAAAAATACACTTTTAAAAACCCTAATTCTCTCATTTTGGTCGAGTTACCCATTTTTAGAGAGAGAAGAGAGAAATAAAGGAGAGAGAAAGAGAAGAAGAAGAAGAAAAAGAAGAAGAAATTGGAATTTTGGATCTTTAGAGGTATATCACAACTAATTATCAATTTATTGGTGTTAATTAAGTTAATTTATTTAAGTTTTGATTTCTGGAAATATGTATAATTAAGGATTTGATGTGTATTTCGTTTGATGTTGTGAGAATTGATGATGATCTATAAGATAGTTTGATAAATCATGATGAATTATGGAATTTCTGCTGGATAACCTCTTGATCTAAGAATTTTATAAATTGTTGTGATTCGATTCTGGTTTTGAATTTTAAGTATATGAAATTAGATATGTTTAGGATCATCTGAGACTTTGAATCGACTGAAAATCTTGGAAATTGAATTTGTAGTGAATTTACCAAAATGACCCTGGAATTCTGGAAATTTCCTGTGTAAACAGTATGATACAGTGGAAAATAATATTTGACCTGCTGAATGATCTTTAAAAATTATGAATTTGTGGAATATGATAATTTTATATGTCTAATATGATATACTCGGAATTGAGAATTTGGATCAATGTGGTTGAAGTGTTATGAATTTCTAAAGTGTATCAGCTCATTGTAGTATTTGATTAACAGATTTTTAAAGTTATGAAATAAAATAGTTTTAAAATACTTTTGGCAGTTATTTGGAAGCCAAATATTTATCATGGACTGAGATATGTGTCAAGAGTAATTATGTGGTAGTTTTATAATTTTTGAGTTAGTATATGATTTTATAAAATTGGGAGATTGAATACTGTTCAGTAAGTATCTTGATCCTGTCAGGTTTGTAGTTTGGATTCGATGGTGTGTATGGAATGGATTGTGTAGGAATTTTGATATAATATTCATATATAAGAAGTATATATGAGTCAAGAATGATATATTCTGATTTCGGAGTAATTGGACATCATTTGATGTATTAGAAATTTTTGTTAAGTGTAAGTGGTCAGAATGACAGGTTTTGAGAAACCAAATATTTAGACCAATTTGATGTGATAAATGCATTGTGTATAATTTTGTAAGCTATTTAAAGTATTTTGTGTGAATTGTGAGGCTTATGAAAGGATTAATCTCCATTGATAGGTTAAGGAGATTTAAGCCTTGTAGCTGAAAGTGTTAAGAGGTAAGTATACTAGACTTTTTACTGAAATCACAATAAACATAGTAATTGTTTTGTATGATTTTGCAAATGGGGTTAAGAATATGTTTATGTTATGTCAAAGTATATTTTGATATGAAATGTGAATATATGTTTCTGAATGTGAGCATTGACATTGAGCATGGACATACATGTGTTTTTGTAAGTGAGCTTTCAAAATAAGATGTGTTTAATAAAGAAAGCTTTTGAAGTATAATATGTCCATGAGAAATATTTTGTGATTTGAGGGTACTTGAACTCACTGTTAACTTAGTAGGCATTTTATGTGATTTGTGGAGCCTTTATGTGTGGCCTTTCCTTCGGGATTGGTATATGTTATGTGTTCCGTATGTAGGGAGGATCCTATTGGTACCTAAAGGAAGTGTGAGTCATCACATTCGTGTGGTGGCGTATTGGTACATGTGAGAGGACTCACCGATGATCAGGGTGAGGGTTTGGCTTTTACCTTCGGGCATAAGCGTTATATATGTGTGATTTAAAGACCTCACTTGTACTATTCCTCTCATACGGTATGTCACCTACGAGTGACATTTGGCTCATTATGTGATATGTGATATGTAAGTCCTACTAAGTAGTAGTTGAGTAATGGTATTCCTATTATGTGTTTTGAAAGAATGTGTAAGCGCTTACATGATATGTGATTTGATAAGATTATGATTTTGATTGATCACAGCATATCATACATATGCATTGTGTACATATATGTATTTGTATTTGATATATGAAAAATTAGTATGCTTACTGAGTTTTATACTCATTATAGTTTATGGTGATTTCAGGTAAATAAGGTACATGTGTGCTTAGCGGATTTGGCAAGGCTTCTGCTGTTCCTTGGGTTCCCTAAGTTGCTAGGTTGTTGTGTGTTTCATTTGGGGACAAGTGGGATAGGATATTTGGTTTGTCCCTATTGAATAAATACTTATGTATTATTTCATTGTGTGTGGATTGGATTTGGTTTAAGTTTTATAAAGTGTGGTTATTGGATGATTTTAAGTAAGAATTTGCAATGGATATATTCTGGGCTCTCGGTAACAAAGTTGCTACTGGTGACGTAGTAGAGTGTTAATCTCTGAGAAAACTCTGCGTATCTCCGGTTTAATAATTGTCCCAGTCATAATTCAATTGCTATAATTCTGAAAGAAATTGAAATGAAAGTTGAAAATTTTGTGTAATATTATTTATGAGTGCACATGCAGTGAATGAATGTAAGTGATGTCGTGTGTCGGATCTTTTGGGTCTGGGGCGTGACAGCTTTTATTGGTATCAGAGCTAAGATATGATTCTGTAGACTTTTAAGTGTTGAGTCAAGGGAACCGAGCAGATGCCAAATCCTTAGGATTGTATTTGTAGCTTTGTTGTGTAAAAGTTTGACATATTCCTTAAATTTTGTATGATTTTGTGAAGATGACACATTATGCAAGAGCTGCTAAGACTGTTGTTGTTGTGGATAATGGTACCTTGTGGATTTTAATGTTACCATTTAGATTTTCTTTTAAGTTATGACTAATATGCTTAGTAAGAGTGATGTTGAATATCTTATAATGATAATTTGCATGTGATAGAGCAACTTGAGATAATTTTCTCAATGACAAAATATAAAGAAGTATAATATTGAAGACATCAATTGAAACAACTTTTATTGAAAAGAAAAACAACAACACAACAACAATAGCAGTAACAAAAATACAATAGAGGCTATGGAGTGAGATTTAAGTCTATTTTGCGCTTCTTCTGACTGTCATGAGTAGACCAATCTAACTGATGCAATGTTGGATTAGACAGAGGAATAAAAGACTGCAATTGATCAATCAGTTGATCAACAGTTGGAGCTGAAATAAGAATCCGTCGTGCTAGAAGTGGGATGAATTGTGTTCCCGCTGCATAGTCAAGAAAAGATATCAACCCGTCGTAAAAACCATTAACATTTAACAAACCAATGGGTTTTTGGTGGATTTGTAATTGTGCCCATGAGACAATTTGAAAAATTTCCTCCAAGGTCCCGAAACCTCCTGGTAGAGCTATGAAAGCATCCGCATGCCTAAGCATTTGAGCCATTCGCTCGTGCATAGATGAGACTTGTAACTCATCCCCAATTGTTTTTCCTACAACATTTTCAATAGCTAGAGGTTTTGGAATGATACCCAAAACTCGACTACCTTTATTGTGTGCAGCTTTTGCCACAGACCCCATTAACCCTCGGTTACCTCCTCCATATACTAAATGTATATTTCGCTCAGCTAATACCTTACCAAGATTTTCTGCAACTTTTGTAAACTCTTCAGTATTCCCAGGGTTGGATCCACAAAAGACACAAATTTTTGTGAATCGACGAGCTGAGGTTTCCTCCATTGTTATGCTCACCCTAATCTTTGAATATTTTTGAGTTTGTATAAGGATGCAATAATAATGTATTTATAGAGAAACAAATTGATAATAGCTGTGGAGCATATGTGTAAGTATGTTCAAGTATATATTTTTCTCGATTCTTGTGAGGTAAAACAAAAAAAAAAAAAAAAGAGAATGAGTTTTACTTTATCATTTTATAAGGGACAATAGGTCGCAAAATCTTGAATAAATATATGTTGATATGTAAGTGTGATAAAAATTGTGTCGGAAGTGTGATAAGTTAGGTAAGATAATTAAGAAAAGTCAATAAAGGCCTATTTCATGGATTTAGGGACTTAGCCATTTTGGCACTAATGGTCGACAATACATCAATGACTTGAAGACTTTTTGAGCTAACAATTGGACTTTGGACATGAGGCCAAATTAACTTTATTAATTACAAAGATTTTGTGGTCTTAACATTAATTTTTGGCCGATAGATTAAAAGCAGATATGAAGAAAGATAAAGCACACTTGACATAAAGATAAAGCAGTAATCAGTCTCTCTTTGATGTGATAGAGCAACACGGATCTAGTTTCTGTGAAAATAGAAACAGCAATGTAGGTCAAAATGAGTCTCCTTGGTCGCTTTCATCTGTGTCGTATCCGTGAGAGAGGAACTTATGGAGTTGTTGTTCCCATACATTGAATGAAGGCTCTGGCGGAGTGAAATGTGGGTCTACCATATCTTGATCTTCTCCAGGTGAGCTGGTCTGGATGAGGGATGTGCTGGCTTCCTCTTGGATTTGGGTGTCGGTTGGATAAGGTTGGGAGTCTTGAAAGAGGGATAAGTCAAGATTGGGTTGGTGTTGGTCAAGTTCTGTCGGGACAACTGGCTGAGATTGAGTAGGTTCTGTCGGGACAACTGGCTGAGATTGGGTAGGTTCTGTCGGGACAGTTAGCTGAGGCCATTGGTGAAGGCTATCCATTGCTTGTCTGTATCTGGCATAATAAGTCATGTTTGGGATATGGTGATGATGAGTAGAGTAATCTGTATTTCTCAGATGTGAAAGATGATATTTTTGTCTTTGTTGGAATTTGAGTATATTGGCAAAATTCAGGTCTTCTGTAAAGTCAGCTTCCACTTGTTCCCAAGGTGCAGCATCTTCTGGGGAGATCCAAACAGACGGAGGAATTATTTGATTTTCCTGAGCAAGAATTCTTTCAAGTTCTCTCTTTTGCTGAATTACTTCTTCAGGCCAGAGCTTAATTGATCCCTTTAGTGAAAGGGTAAATGTGAAGTAATCCTTAACAGTGGGGTAATAATGAATCTCGTGATCTGAAATAATCATACCCTTCCGTTGGAGAAGTAAGACTGACCAAAGATGTTGTCTGGGGACTGCAGCATTTGTGTTGTTTGCAATCATGTATTGAAATTTAGTTATCCACCATGTCTTTGGGTAAAACCATTGGAGAAAAATCAGGGCTGGATGATCTTCATCACATTTTTCTAATTTTTGGAGGGTTCTAAGTAATGGGAATTCCATGGCGATTGTATACAGATCCAACAGGTACCATAACAAGTAAAGGACAGGTTTGGACCATTGGGAAAATGGGAAAAAAGAGTGCAGGTGAAAGAAAGGGTATTCTAAGTTGAACAAAGGGCCACCAAGAACTGTGAGGCCGTGTTCTTGAACTGCTAAGATGGCGTAGTGTCTGATAAATTCTTTGGCACGGGAATGGAGTGTTCTAGTTTTGATTAGGTCTGGAAATTGTGGTGGAGAAAAAGGAACAGGAGGAGTTATGATAATGGGATTCATTATGAAGATGGTAAGAAGGTTGGTTTTATTTATTGCTAGAAAAGTGATTATGAGGTTTAGGCTATTTATAGAGTTTTATGAAAGAAAATCAATAATCGTTTTGTCCTTTCCTTTTACGTGGATGACGTTAAAGGAATAGTTAAAAGAATCATATTTGCCATCGCAGTAATTGTGCTAGTAGAATCTTTTCTATTTGAAATCGAGCATATTAGAAAAAGCAGACATGTCAATCTCAATGAGAAAATGATGTCCAATAAGGTGGACTATTTTTTTTAAGAGTTAAAGTAAGAGATATAATGTTAAGATCTATAGTTTAAGAATCAGTTGAACTAAAGGTCTTTTTATTGAAGTTGATTTTTGATCGTTTAAGATAATGCTTTCAATATTCTGATTTGAATGACAACTTAGTTGCGTAGAAATACTACATTTTTTTTTTAATGATATCAAGGTAGTGAATGATATTATGACGTATGAGTATATGTTGAAGGGATTAAAATTTTTAAAGGAGTTAAGAATTTTATGTAAGAGATTAGTATGGGTATTCTACATCTATGTTATTCTTTAATGAATGAAAGGTGAAGTGTATAGATACCCATTAAATATTGAACGAATGGGAAAAAAAAGAATAAAAATATGTGTGTATAATTTTATAAGTCCATAATGTGTGTCATATGTTTATTTTATGGATATATGTTTCGTACTCCTCTCGTATACTCAGCTATGAGCCAACTTAGAGATAATCTAACATATGAATGAGTATTTATTAGGATTTTGGACCACAATGAGCAAATCCTATATACAAGGAAGATTGCTTTGTAAATGTTTTATGAATAAACTATACAGTTGAAAAGGAAAATTGAGAATGAGAAGAAGAAATGAGATCTAAGTATCCTCATCTATGTGCTTAAGTTATGAATTTCGAGGACGAAATTCTTATAAGGAGGGGAGAATTGTAGTAACCAGTATCCATAACCGGTAAGAATATGTATATTTATATATATAAATATACGTATTTTATTTGTATGTGGGTGATCCTTGATTTATATATTGTTATTAGTAGTATTTTTATAGGTTAAAGATATACTATTAGTATTGGGTTTATTTGCAAGACTTTGGAATTATTTTAGGGACCAAATTGTTATACTTTGAAAGTTTTAGGGGTGAATTCGTAAATACCAAAAATTAACCACTTAGTATAAAAATACACTTTTAAAAACCCTAATTCTCTCATTTTGGTCGAGTTACCCATTTTTAGAGAGAGAAGAGAGAAATAAAGGAGAGAGAAAGAGAAGAAGAAGAAGAAAAAGAAGAAGAAATTGGAATTTTGGATCTTTAGAGGTATATCACAACTAATTATCAATTTATTGGTGTTAATTAAGTTAATTTATTTAAGTTTTGATTTCTGGAAATATGTATAATTAAGGATTTGATGTGTATTTCGTTTGATGTTGTGAGAATTGATGATGATCTATAAGATAGTTTGATAAATCATGATGAATTATGGAATTTCTGCTGGATAACCTCTTGATCTAAGAATTTTATAAATTGTTGTGATTCGATTCTGGTTTTGAATTTTAAGTATATGAAATTAGATATGTTTAGGATCATCTGAGACTTTGAATCGACTGAAAATCTTGGAAATTGAATTTGTAGTGAATTTACCAAAATGACCCTGGAATTCTGGAAATTTCCTGTGTAAACAGTATGATACAGTGGAAAATAATATTTGACCTGCTGAATGATCTTTAAAAATTATGAATTTGTGGAATATGATAATTTTATATGTCTAATATGATATACTCGGAATTGAGAATTTGGATCAATGTGGTTGAAGTGTTATGAATTTCTAAAGTGTATCAGCTCATTGTAGTATTTGATTAACAGATTTTTAAAGTTATGAAATAAAATAGTTTTAAAATACTTTTGGCAGTTATTTGGAAGCCAAATATTTATCATGGACTGAGATATGTGTCAAGAGTAATTATGTGGTAGTTTTATAATTTTTGAGTTAGTATATGATTTTATAAAATTGGGAGATTGAATACTGTTCAGTAAGTATCTTGATCCTGTCAGGTTTGTAGTTTGGATTCGATGGTGTGTATGGAATGGATTGTGTAGGAATTTTGATATAATATTCATATATAAGAAGTATATATGAGTCAAGAATGATATATTCTGATTTCGGAGTAATTGGACATCATTTGATGTATTAGAAATTTTTGTTAAGTGTAAGTGGTCAGAATGACAGGTTTTGAGAAACCAAATATTTAGACCAATTTGATGTGATAAATGCATTGTGTATAATTTTGTAAGCTATTTAAAGTATTTTGTGTGAATTGTGAGGCTTATGAAAGGATTAATCTCCATTGATAGGTTAAGGAGATTTAAGCCTTGTAGCTGAAAGTGTTAAGAGGTAAGTATACTAGACTTTTTACTGAAATCACAATAAACATAGTAATTGTTTTGTATGATTTTGCAAATGGGGTTAAGAATATGTTTATGTTATGTCAAAGTATATTTTGATATGAAATGTGAATATAAGTTTCTGAATGTGAGCATTGACATTGAGCATGGACATACATGTGTTTTTGTAAGTGAGCTTTCAAAATAAGATGTGTTTAATAAAGAAAGCTTTTGAAGTGTAATATGTCCATGAGAAATATTTTGTGATTTGAGGGTACTTGAACTCACTGTTAACTTAGTAGGCATTTTATGTGATTTGTGGAGCCTTTATGTGTGGCCTTTCCTTCGGGATTGGTATATGTTATGTGTTCCGTATGTAGGGAGGATCCTATTGGTACCTAAAGGAAGTGTGAGTCATCACATTCGTGTGGTGGCGTATTGGTACATGTGAGAGGACTCACCGATGATCAGGGTGAGGGTTTGGCTTTTACCTTCGGGCATAAGCGTTATATATGTGTGATTTAAAGACCTCACTTGTACTATTCCTCTCATACGGTATGTCACCTACGAGTGACATTTGGCTCATTATGTGATATGTGATATGTAAGTCCTACTAAGTAGTAGTTGAGTAATGGTATTCCTATTATGTGTTTTGAAAGAATGTGTAAGCGCTTACATGATATGTGATTTGATAAGATTATGATTTTGATTGATCACAGCATATCATACATATGCATTGTGTACATATATGTATTTGTATTTGATATATGAAAAATTAGTATGCTTACTGAGTTTTATACTCATTATAGTTTATGGTGATTTCAGGTAAATAAGGTACATGTGTGCTTAGCGGATTTGGCAAGGCTTCTGCTGTTCCTTGGGTTCCCTAAGTTGCTAGGTTGTTGTGTGTTTCATTTGGGGACAAGTGGGATAGGATATTTGGTTTGTCCCTATTGAATAAATACTTATGTATTATTTCATTGTGTGTGGATTGGATTTGGTTTAAGTTTTATAAAGTGTGGTTATTGGATGATTTTAAGTAAGAATTTGCAATGGATATATTCTGGGCTCTCGGTAACAAAGTTGCTACTGGTGACGTAGTAGAGTGTTAATCTCTGAGAAAACTCTGCGTATCTCCGGTTTAATAATTGTCCCAGTCATAATTCAATTGCTATAATTCTGAAAGAAATTGAAATGAAAGTTGAAAATTTTGTGTAATATTATTTATGAGTGCACATGCAGTGAATGAATGTAAGTGATGTCGTGTGTCGGATCTTTTGGGTCTGGGGCGTGACAATGCGAGTTGACGGATCCCATATCTGTACACACCGGACTTCATAAGCATAGGACCATACCCTAGTGACACCTAACGGTCACAACATAAAAGGTTTGTGACATGCGTGAAACCAAAGTATGATGGATCACTTACAAGTCTACCATGGTACTCAGGTCAAAGGACCACGTATACTACTCAACTCGAGAGAACCCTCCATTGATTGCTTACATAGGATGTTTATCGGAAGCCCTTGTAAGTTTGTCCTATATCCAGTTCTAACTGGATACCCATATGTCAATACGAACTCAAAGCTCACGGTCGGCTAGGAACGACCATCTATACCCTATAGGTACAACATATGTTGATATATATATATATAAAAGTATTTACTAACAGACCCGTATCGGCATAAATATATCAGCGATAATAATTCGAGAACATACTTGCCCAACTAGCATTTCCTGGCACTCGATTGTAACTCTTGTAACTATACAGTTATTAGTATATTTTCAGGTCTTTATCCTATTATAGACAAGGTTCCAACTCTTGGATTTTCGTTGAGTATTATAACCAGCTAACACTTAGCTGTGTTAACATTTAGCATTTATATCTCTCAGCGTGGTTAACTATGAGCCCTTATCTAAACTCATTTAGATTTGATATAAACTCCTTCAGATCGTACAATGTCTATAACGTTATATTGCATGGTACCATATAAATGGGTATTAGCGATTTAATGAGAATGTACACTTGTATAAATACACAAGTATATATATATTTTCAGGGATAGCACGTAAGCATCGACCCTAACATAAATATGTATTCATTGTATAATTTTTAATCTTTCGTTGTGTTTGTATATATATGAGATATGTATTTTTGTATAATAAACACATCCCAAATGCATGCACCTTAGAATAATCAACACCCAACAATATATTGATTACATGTCAAGATATATGAAGATACATAAGTTAAAGAACAGTTGAGTAGTTAATTTGAAATGAAAGATTTAGGAAAAACAAAGAGGATTTGGGTATGAATATCAAAGATCGAAAGTCATTTTCTTGTCTTAACAGAGATACATACTTAAAATTCTTGAGAGATTTAAAATGTCTGATGTAAATGCTGTTGCAACTCCTTTGGCTAAACATTTTAAGATGTTAGTAGCATAATAGCCAAATATACAAAAAAAATTACAAATGATTAAAATAGCATGTGCAAGCATTATAGAGAGTATCATGCATACAATAGTTTGTACAAGGTAGAATATAGCTCAAGGTGTAAGCATGATGAGTAGACATATGGCGAATCCTAGAAATGACTATTGGCTTGTAGTGAAATGAAAAATGAGATATTTAAAAGGAATGTCAGAATATGGTTTGCTATATAAAAAGGCAGAAAATGGTGATGAGATGATTAAAGGATATGTGGACTTAGATTATGCAGGTGACATAAAAGGTTAACTGGGTACATATTCACAATGTTTGTAGGTAGTGTATACTGAAGGTCAATTTTACAGTATGTGGTGGCACTATCAACCATGAAGGCAGAGTACATAGTTGTGGGAGAAGTTATTAAGGAAGTCGTATAATTAAAAAATATCTACACAGAGATCTTGGCTATGAAAGACAGAGTGTCATATATATAAGTAAGCATTAAGTGTTTCATAAGAGGTTAAAATACATTAATGTAAGGTTGTATTTCATCAGAGAGGCAAGATTAGTTTAACAAAGATATTGCCGTCTAAAAATTCTTAGAATATATTGACTAAGCCACTTCCCTTAATTAAGTTCATACTATATAAGAACTTAACTAGAATAACCACTAAGTAGTTGAGCTTGTGATGTGGAAATGATAGGTCTAGGAAAAGCCTTTTGAGAGATTTTGCATCCATGAGGGAATTCTAAAGAATGGTGATTAAAAAATCATGTGAAAAATAATTTTGAATCGAGTCATTGAGAATAAGATGATACAAAGTTGAGAATAAGATAGAAGGACAAACTTAGAACTAAAGTTAGAGGCTTTGAACTGAATGTTGTTTCTAGGTCGTAATATCGTGGCGCTCAAGTTAAACCTCTATTGCCACTACACCAGCACCTCAAAATATGGTTCCGCAGGTTTGCAAGGAGAGTGCCGTAGTGCTAGTAGTGGTACCCTTCTTGATTTTATCTTTTTCTAAGAGGATTGAACTTTCTTTTTAAATGTAACTCGTCTTAGAGTTTACTTAGAACATATAAGGCTATAAATAAGCCTTTATTTTGGCTTGAAAGACATCATTAAGTTGAGAGCATTCAATTGTAATCTCAATAAAGAGAGATTTTTGTGATCATTAATTTAATAAAAGAGATTAGGATCGTGATCCACCGAGAACGTAGGTAATTGTAGAACCACAAAAATCTTATATATGATTTCTTATTCTTATTTTCTCTTAACTTCTCATACACTCTTTATATTTGCAATTCATCATACTTGTAGGCATTTTTTGAAACAATAACAATGGTACTACTGATGCGATATTTCTATATCATAAATTAAGTGCAAGTATACACTATCGTATGCAAGTAATAAAGAGACTAAATAAGTCGGATGTCGAACCCACAGGGATAATTCTTTCTTTTTAACCAATTACTAAAATTATATCTTCCTAATAATTATTCAGAAAAATAAAAATCTAAGAATGAATGTTAGAAATATAAAAACAAAAACACAATGCAATGAGATTTAAAGATATAGCAACGTAGAGAGAACCTAGGATTAATATTATCCCTTAATATGTTTCTAATGATTAATCCTCTAATATTTAACTCACTTAGTCTTTATTATTGATCAAGACACTAATGTATTCACAAGCCTCTTCCAAGGTCATGCAAGTATATCTTAGTTTACCAAATACCTATATTCCTATGGTACTTGTAATAAATTAAGATTCATTAAGATTAGGTCTTATTGATCATACATGCCAATTAGGTATATTCCTATCCTAAATTGAAACTTGCATATGCAACATTGAATGTTACTCTACAATCATGCATCAAATTACCTAGGTCTAAATATTATGATTCCTCTTCCGAGTTTATCAATAATATTACCAACTCATTCACCATATATTGGCCAGATATATTGAAGCATTAAACACAAGTAATTTAAATAATAAATGACTAAGTTTATTAAATACTAAAAAGATATGGCAATTAAGCACACATATTGAGTTCAAATATTAACCCTAGAAAACAAGTTAGCTCATGGCTACAAGAGAACAGCAGTAGAAATAATTATAAAACATGATACAATCAACCGCAAACCGATATAGACGTCGAATTGCTCTTAATTGCGCTGCCTAGAAACTCTTGATGCCGAAGAACGTCTTGTATCTCTCTCTAAAGATGCTTCAATTAAGCTCCTATTGCTCTCCAAGACTTGTGCTCTGTATTTTTGGTGCTCTTGGGTCGTCTTCGATTCTTTTTTGAAGGCTGGGGACGAGTGGCTTTATATAGGGATTGATTTGAGCTTGAAAATCTCAATTCTCGTCGGACTCGGACTCGCACTACCGCTGGCGCGCTATGCATCTGTCGCTGGGGCGACGCGTGAAAACGGCTTCACCGCTGGCGCGGTGAATTTCTGGCGCTGGGGCGCTAGACGCGACTTAATCAGGTCGTTTTTCTTATTTCGATCACTATTCCAACGCTGGGGCGAAAATACTTGTGGCGCGGGGGCGCTGGACTCATAATTTGAAAACTTTGCATTTTAGTCCCTGTTTTCGCTCCTTTTGCGTTCTTTCTTTAAATTTCGTTCAAGTCCCTATAAATAACAATAATGCACATAAATAGCCATCTATTCTCATCAAATCATAGAATATCAATAATAAAAACATGAGAAAATATATGACAAATTTGCCCTTATCAACTACCAATCAAAATCTCACAAATTTATGGGATTACATAATATAATTTGTGAACTAATCTCAAATCTCTTAATTCCATCTGATAGGTTTTTTAATATTTTATTTTATTACACGAAATTTAAATTTTAAACTATACCCATTATAGTGTAAAATGAATTTATACTCAAATCTCTTAATTCCATTTGACAAGTTTTACCAATTAAATTAACTAACACCCACCCTTTAAACCAAGATTATTCACTCACTTTTACAATTATATATATCTCATGTAAAGTGCACAATTGAAACAAGTTAGAAGGGAAAAATTTGCCCAAAAGCTTCACTCATGTCCAAGTTTTGAGCGACTACATTACCAGGTAATTTCCAGTCAAACTAATATAAAAGACTTGCAATCACGTATGCAATAGTTACGACCACATACAATGCCCCTAGGGCAACCCTCTTCGTCCACCGCCAAGTGGAGTGTAGTGAAAGTCTTCACCACCTATGAATTCAGTTGGGTTATTGTTATAAAGCCTCTCTAGTATAAATTCTTCTGGTTTATCCCATATTTTGGGATCCATTTGAATGGCTCATGCATTCACAAAGAATCTTGTTTTGGGAGGAATATCATAACCTCCCATTTCAACACTCGCAGAAGTTTCTCGTTAAAACAAAAGAGGAGCTGGTGCATGTAGTCTCAAAGATTCTTTGATGACACATTTTAAGTAGTCCATTTAGTTTATGCCACTGATTTCTATATTTGATTTCTTTTTCACTAATTTCTTTTGTTGGGATTTTTATGTACTCTAATACTTCTAAGATTAGTATTTGAGACCTTAAAAATACCTAACCGTTTTACGAAAGACTTCACCAACAAATAATCAAGAATATAAAAAATCACACATAATAGAAATAAAAAAACAATCACCACAATACTTAAGATATATGTGATTCAATGATAAATGTTTATATCCACGATAGATCAAGGATGCAACTTATTTCATTATCAATTCATAAAGAACTCAATGTCACAAAAACTTATCACAAGAGATTAATCAAAGAATACAATGAATAATTAGAATTCTCTCTTAAAAGATTTATCATCATTCTCATATGTACTTATCATTTAAGTGATCCCATGATTGTAGTCTCTTACGCACTCAACACTCTAATACTTACCTAACTCTTTACTCTCTCTTATGTTTACATATTCTCCATCGTGACATTTTATTTCCTCTGATTTGAGATGATTGCAACAGTAACAATGAGGCCATCTATTATCAGTTCGCTTACAGTGGGTTCTTCCCTAACATATGAGTAATTGTCTTTTCTAATACCTTTTGCTAACGTCTTTTTTTTTTTTTTCAGTCTGAGTTGTGGTTCTTATTATAACCATAAACATTGGAGCCGTCCGTGTCATGAGAAATGTGTGATACTTGACTTCTCGCTCTCTGATTCATCCACTAATTTTGACGATCCTCAATTTTTTAGTGTAGGTGCAGAGCTTGTTGATAAGGGCAGTTCCTCAGATATTGCTCTTCAAGATCTTTATGCTGTTACGGATTCTCTCGTGGATAATCCTTCCATGGTTGGACCTTTTGTGGCATTCTCTTTGGAACCTCTACAATTAGTTCCGCTTACTATAGATCATCTAACTGTTGATCCTTCTGCGGCTGGTCTATCTGTATCCTTTTTGGAGGCTCTTGTTATTAGAGGAGTTACACCTGGGGAGGCGTTAACCACTCCTGATGCTTCTATAAAGGAAGGTAAATTGATATTTCTTTTTCGTTTGCTTAGTTGTTTATTCTTCCACTAACATTTTGCTTCCTTCTATCGTAGATCTTTAGGCCTTTATGAAACATTTTCTCAATATGTTTTTGGGCTTCTTTGGTCGAGGTCCTAAGAAAGTAAGGATGCCAAGAAAGAGAAGAAAGGAATCCAAAGATGTACTTGAGGGTCCTAGTTCAAAGGCCTCTTTTAGCAAAAGGTAGAAAACCTTTAAGCTTGCAGCTGAAAGTGTGGTTCCTAAAAACACGGCTAGGTCTCCTGAGGCTAAAGGGCCGATTTCAAAAGCTCAAGCAGTATGGATAGTTGTTCAAGAGGCTACTACGAAGCCTGTTATGGGTGAAGAGCCAGTTTTAAGGGTTTCAAGAGAACTTGTTAATGAGGGAAATTTCGTGCCTAAATTTGCGGAGAATCCTTCCTAGGCTAAAGTTACTCCATCTTTAATTCTAAATCCTCCTTTGGAGAGTTTTATCCCTCTTGGTAAGTGTTTATTTGTTGTATTTTTGTTTCTATTTCTGTTCTCTTATAATTCTAGTTCAAATTTCTTCCTTATCTTGTTTTTGCAGAAAAGTTGATAAAAATTAATTGCGAAACATAAGCAGGAAGGGAAAGCTCAGTGACACCTTCTCATTTGGGTGAGGAAGGGTCTAGTTGAGGGACAATGTGAATCCCCTGCGAGGGAGCCTTTAAAGAGGGTGGGGTGCCTTGGTTCCCCAATGAGTTCTGTTGGAGTAGAGATAAGGACGTGGTGAGGGAGTCTACCATCCTCCTTATGGATGGAGAGGGCTCCATGGCTATACTAGGGCAACTTTTCACTTGGGCTAACATGGAGCTGCTTTTAAGGATGAGCGGGGTAGATTAGGAGCGAAAGAGCTCATCGTTAATGGTAATGGTTAATTTTAACTTTACGTGTGTTCTGATTTGAATTCTATTGGTTTGTTTCCGACTTAGTGTATTTTTTCTGGCTTTGCATGATGGTTTATATGTTGGAAATGAAACACTCACACAAACAACTTTTATTTAAACTCAAACAAATATTACAAGAGCACTTTCACTCAAAAAACAAGATACTACAACTCACTCTTTATTAGAGTTTGCTTCTTCACTCACTTAGAAGCTCTTAATTTTTCTTGATGCTTAAACTAAAATGGGGAGGGGTATTTATACTACTTAAGAACAATCCTACACCACACAAATAAACTAATCCAAAATTACAATAACCATACACCTCATTCTTCTCCATCCTTCTAAATTATTCACATGCTTAATTACCACACCCTAGAAGATTCTAGGTAGAAGGTTAGTAGTTTTGGACCTTGATTATGGACTTGGACTCCAATTTGATTGATTTTGGGTTTAGGCTCCCATAATGGATCAAGTTTATGATCCAACACCCCCCCTTAAACTTGATCTTGTGACCCCTAGTAAGTTCCTTAATCTTATGAAGTCTTCGCTTGTCAGTGGTTTGGTAAAAATATCGGCAATTTGATCTTGTGACTTCACATATTCAACTTGCACATCCTTTCTTGCAACACACTCCCTCATATAGTGGTAGCGAATATCGATGTGTTTGCTTCGATCATGGAATACCGGATTCTTGGCTAAGGCAATGGCTGACTTGTTGTCGACACAAACCTTGGTAGGCTCTTCTTGTATCAAACCTATCTCCTTCAATAGATTTCTTAGCCAAATTGCATGACAAACGCATGAGGTAGCAGCAACATATTCCGCTTCACAAGTGGACAATGTGACAATCGGTTGTTTCTTTGACATCTATGTGAAAGCAGTATCTCCCATGAAAAATACGAATCCAGTAGTGCTCCTTCGATTATCTATGTCTCCACCCCAATCACTATCGCTATATCCAACAAGCTTGTAATCATTAAAAACTGAATAGAACAAGCCAAAGTCAATTGTACCTTTCAGATAGCGAAGAATTCTCTTTGCGGCTTTAAAATGGGTGGTTGTTGGAGATTCCATGTAGCGACTGACCAATCCAACTGCGTGAAGAATATCGGGCCTCGTGCAAGTTAGATAGCGTAGACTTCCTACCAAACTTTTGAAGAATTTAGATCTACACTTTCGCCTTCTTCATGTTTGGACATCTTGATTCCGTATTCCGTTGGTGTGCTTATCGGCTTACAATTCTCCATCTTGAACTTCTTCAGGATCTCCTTTGCATAGCTTTCTTGTGAAATGAAAATTCCATCCTTTTGTTGCTTAACTTCAATGCCAAGGTAGTAGGCCATGAGCCCCATGTCTGTCATCTCGAATTCTTTCGTCATCACTTCCTTGAATTCATTGAACATGCTTGGGTTGCTTCCGGTGAAGATCAAATCGTCCACGTAGAGGCATGTTTACGCTCAAAATATAACGCGGCTATCGCAGTATAGATTGAGGTGTCGATCCCACGAGGAAGCTCTTGGCAAAATAGGTTAGTGAAGTAAAATATTAAAGCAGTAGCAAAGGGTTAATTGATTTAAACGGATGAGATAGAATTGTCTATGAATTGAGAAAAATGTCTTATGGTGATTTAAGCAAGGCTTTGAGAATCACAATTATGCTTTATAAATCTACTCTATACTTTGATTCGATATTTATAACTCAACTAAAAGTTTCACATTCCAAACAATCAATCGGAAGGTATGTAATATATAGCACATTTGATAACACATGTATTTGATTTAGTTAAACTCTTTGCAAGCATTAACACACATCATGTTATTTATACAAGTTATCTAAGATCGACAATATATCATTTTGACAATATTGCAGTAAAAGATTAACTTGAATATCAAACATTTATTGCCCTTACATGTTATCCAAGATCGACAATATATCAAATTGACAATACTGCAGTAAAAGATTAACATATAAAACAATATAACCAGTAACAATTATAAATCAACATGAATCACATAAGAAAAGCATGACTGAACATATATGAGACATGAGAATTATAACCTCTGGATTATAGATAATAAAATAGATAAGAGTTTAATCAAAACCAAACTTACAACATTTATAGCTCTTGACACCGAATCAAAGCATGGAAGTAGATTTACTACACATAAAAGTTCATCTCTTAGCCTTGCTAGGAACTCTAGCCTAAATTACAATACATGTTAATGAGAATAAAAGAAGAGAGAAAATTTTCTCTTAAACACGTCCTAAGGGTCTCCTTATATAGGCAATGAATGGACATATGTCATGGATGACATCAATCTTCAATAATTTTAAGTCAATAACTCGTGTATCCACTTGCAGCACGTTTTTGATAATGTAAATGATCAATTCAGCTTCTGCGGCCGACATGAAAGTTGTAGAATTTTGACTCTTCTTTCCATAGGCACTGATTTCATGCAAATTGGATGAGTATCCAATGAGATATGAGCAAAATTCCAAAGATACACCAGGATTCGGCCAACAACCATTTTACCCACTTGCAATGCGATTTGGTCCATGATAACGGCTGATTTGGACTTTACCATAAACATACGAGTTGTTGATAGTTAAGTCAGAAATTCACAGCTTCAAGAATTATACCAATTGAGTACGTATTTTGGGAGATACGGTCCAAATACGTGAGTTGGGTCAAGCTGGGTAAGAGTTGTAGTCCGATTCTGTTGTATCTCAATTTTTGGCCCATAACATGTTAGATTTGGCTTTTCCACTATTCTTCCAATTTGTGTAAGATTGAGTCATGTTGCACCAGGTTCAAGAATTTCTTCATTTCGATTTCTACATTGAGAGTTATGTCCAATTTACCTAAACCTGTCCAAATAACATTCATTAATCACAATTTAAGAAGAACACTTTATTTCAAGCTAAAAATACAAAAAATACTAAAATTGGTGACATTAAATGGTGATTGAATCTTTTAACAACATGCATTTTCATGTGTTCATCACAGCCCCCAACCAGCTTATTGCTAGTCTCTAGCAATTCAAGCGTAAATAGAATATGCAAAACTACCTAAGCACTTCAATCAAAACGTCAGTTCGAGATCACTGTTGCTATCATGGTTTTTTCAATTACAACTTCCATAATTTGTGTGTGTGTGAACTAAGCCATAACCATCTAACCACAAACCACAATAGATATAGCCTTGAGAATTTATCCAAGTAAAAGCCTCAACTCCATATCCTCACAGGTGTATGACTGTTTAAAAGGTTAGGACTTCTCTTATGGAGTTGGAAAACAGTTAAGCACTCAAGAAAAAGTCAATTTTAAGGACAGACATATAAACTAACATTGATCCGAAGATAGGAAAATTATTTGTTTAAAAATCAATTATTCATATCATACGCCAACTTTAGAACTTTAATTGGCTTGTGAGAATAATACAATTATAACTTGGTGAGAAAACTGTTTTACAAGGTATTTGTCTTCTAAAATTGAATGAAGACTTTATTAAACTGAATTGCTTCTTTTTTTTTTTTTTTTTTCTCTTGTTTTTGGTACTTTTGTGTTTTTTTTTTTTTTTTTTTTTTGAAGAATACAAGGAAGCATTACAAAGGTTTCTCACCAAATTATATTATGCACAAATGTAACCAACTTATCCCTTAATTCAAATAATATCATTCTAAACAAAAATTAACCAATTCAAAGGATCAATGAAAGTTCATAAGCTGTTTTCTCAACCTTTCCACTTACTCACAAAAGATATGCGAGATTAGAAAAATATATACTTAAACATGGGAATTCTCTTGGCTATATAAATTGAATCATCCATCTTACCACAAGGCTTAGCATTGTGCTCAAAAATATTTTGGAAGTCATTCTTTAGTAACCTAGATAGAAACAGTGACTCAACCTAAACAATTCTGAAATCATACTTAGGCAGAAAAGCAAATTCCTTTATACAAGAATTACCAAGACTACAAGCAATAAACGACAATGCATGAAATATAAAACAAAATAACAAAAAGTTAGTTAAAATGCATTTCAAAAGTTAGTACTAAAACTCCTTACTCTGCCATTCTAATTTGACCTAGAATGCGTCTCAAGAGTTCAAGAATGAACTCTTTACTCTGCCATTTTAATCAAATGTCGGACCACAATTTTTTTTTTTTTTTGCAAAATGCAACGTATGTCTACTATCCTCCCCCCAAACCAGATGAAACATTGTCCTCAATGTTTAAATAGAAAGAGATAAAGTATAGGAGACATTACCTGAAACGCCAGTTATTTGAAAGAAACAAACCTGAGAGACACTTAAGCAAATATAAACTAAAATGATGGTACTGATAAATAAATAAAAAGAAAAATTTACAAACGGAGTGTCAGATCCAATTTTCGCTTGTTAAGGCCCACTGACCAATCGATCCGAGTTATTGCTGGGTCAGGTTCGTAGGTAACTGCCTGTAATTTGTTAATCAATTCATCCGCCTCAGTAGCAGAAACCAGGATCTGTCGCGCCGAATGTGAAATAAAATTCTGTTCCACAACTTGATCAAGAAAACAAAGTAAGCAATCAAAATAGTTATTAACATTCAACAAACCTATGGGTTTTCGGTGGATATTCAGTTGGGCCCAAGAGACAATTTGAAAAATTTCTTCCAAGGTACCAAAACCACCTGGTAAAGCAATAAAAGCGTCTGCATTGCAAAGCATTCTGGCTATACGTTCATGCATGGATGAGACTTGTAATTCTTCCCCTATTGTTTTCCCAGTCAGGTTTCCCACGGCCAAAGCTGTAGGAATAATACCTAAAACTTGACTTCCTCCTAAATGTGCAGCTGTTGACACACACCCCATTAGCCCAAGGCTACCTCCTCCATAAATCAAATGAATTTTTCTTGCAGCTAATGTTTTTCCTAGATTGTTTGCTGCTTCTACGAACACTTTACTCTCCCCAGGACTAGATCCACAAAATACACATATATTTCGAAATTGTCGAACTTGGGTTTCCTCCATATCTACTCTCACCTTTATCTCAATATATGAAAATGAAGAAACTGAGGTGCTGTATTTATAGAGTGCCAAATGATAACAATGATTATGGTAACCCGACAGTTTGTCAAAAGAGAGTTAAAAATAAAACACAAATATTTAAACATAATGACCCGCATGCATTATTGAACAAAAAGATTTGAATTTAAGACATCTACATGAGTAGCCCTACTATTCATAAAATAAAGTTTGAAATTAAAACACATGTATTTACAAGTAGTTGTGATTGTGGCTCACATCTTCCTCTGGTTTTACGTCCAGTAACGGCTTAAACGCCCTCTATGGGTCGGGGATAGGCTTCCCATCCAATTTTCTTATAAATTGGCAAACAGGGTCTTTTAGAGTCAGATTCCCGAGACTATACCGTTGATGTTCATTTTTGAATTTGTTCCATAAATCGAGAAGTTCACGTTGCACGAGCCCACAGGGATGCGTCTCAAGAGTCAATAGGATATCATCCAAAGACTCCTTACTCAGTCCATCCTTAATGAACTGAATTTTGTCTTCTCGATTTCTAGATACGAATCCTAAAGAACGACAACTCCGATTACAATTCCATCGAGCACATTTATGACAGACTTGTAACCTTTTTGCTCGTCGCCTTTTGGCATAAGAGCTTCTTCCAAGACCAGGCATATGAGAAACAAAATCATTTTCAAACTCACCAGACAACCGAACCTTGGCTTCAATTAACCAACGAAGGTCCACAGGAATATTACCCAACATCAATAGCCTTAGTCTTTCACACCGTGCTTTGTAAATCTTAAGTAGAGCATTTTGAGGAAATGAAGGAAAACGTTTTTTAAGGTTGGCAAGAATGCGATCCATTTTGAAAGAAAGAAAAGAGATGAATGCACAGTTTGAGGGACAGTTTTTAGGGAACTGAGAAACCGACTTTAATAGTCACGGAGTACCGTATCCGCCACTTGACCGGGAAATAAAATCACACTGAAGAAAAAATAAAAAGAAGAAAATAAAGTAAAATAAAATGTGCAGGAAAATAAAAGCAAAAATAGAAAGTCAAAAGATAAAATATAGACAAAATATAAAATATGGTACAAATAGATTGAACCTGATCAATCACGATAGACAGGATCCACAAGAGGGATCTCGCCTAGGTACATAGAGTCATTTACCTTTTCCACGTAGCTTTTTAGCCGCTGTCCATTCACTTTGAAAGTCCGTCCATCAGTGGGGTCTTCTATTTCAACAGCACCATTAGGAAAAACATGTCTTACCATAAATGGACCAGTCCATCGAGATCTCAACTTTTCAGGGTGTAAATGCAATCGAGAATCATAAAGATAGACCCGTTGATTTGGCTCAAAGTGTTTCCTTGAGATCTGTTTATCATGAGCTACTTTCATTTTAGCTTTGTAAATTTTGGAGTTGTCATATGCGTCATTTCGTAGCTCTTCTATTTCTGACAATTGTAACTTTCTCTGGAGACCTGCAGCATTCAAATCAAAGTTAAGGGCTTTGACAGCCCAATAAGCTTTATGTTCTAGCTCAACAGGTAAATGGCAAGCTTTCCCATAAACAAGCCGGTATGGGGACATTCCTAAGATGGTTTTGTATGCAGTACGATATGCCCATAATGCATCAGAAAGGCGTAGAGACCAATCTTTGCGATTCGGGTTAACCGTCTTTTCCAAAATCTGTTTAACTTCTCTATTTGCTAGCTCGGCTTGTCCATTTGTCTGTGGATGGTATGCAGTGGAAACTTTGTGAAGAACACCATACCTGCGCATCAAAGCTTCAAAAGAACGATTACAAAAATGTGTTCCTTGGTCACTAATGATGACACGTGGCGTACCGTACCTAGATAACACATTTTCTTTTAAGAATTTTACCACAGTTGTATTATCATTAGTACGACAAGCTACAGCCTCCACCCATTTTGATACATAGTCAACAGCTAAAAGGATGTAAAGATAGCCAAAAGATGAAGGAAATGGACCCATAAAATCAATACCCCAACAGTCAAATATCTCGATAACAAGAATAGGGTTATGAGGCATCATATTTCTTCGAGATAAAGCACCTAACTTTTGACATCTTTCACAGGAACGACAAAAATTATTAGTGTCTTTGAACAAAGTGGGCCAATAAAGACCACACTGTAAAATTTTCACAGCTGTCTTCTTTATAGAAAAATGGCCACCGCAAGCAGCACTATGGCAAAAATTTAAGACACTAGAAACTTCACTTTCAGGAATGCAACGTCTCATGATTTGGTCAGGACAGTATTTGAAAAGATATGGATCATCCCAATAAAAGTTACGTACCTCAACCAAGAACTTACGCTTATCTTGTGCACTCCAGTCAGATGGAAGTTCACCACAAACCAAATAATTTACGATATGTGCATACCAAGGTATTTGGCTTATAGCAAAAAGATGTTCATCTGGAAAATCGTCTCGAATGGGTGGCAAATCAGTAGAGTCAGTGAACTCAAGGCGGGATAGATGATCAGCAACAACATTTTCAACGCCTTTCTTATCTTTGATGGTTATATCAAATTCCTGCAAAAGAAGAATCCACCTAATTAAACGGGCTTTAGCATCCTTCTTAGAAAGAAGGTACTTAAGGGCTGCATGGTCAGTAAAAATAACAATAGGTGAACCAATCAAATAAGAACGAAATTTATCTAAGGCAAAAACAACAGCTAGTAGTTCTTTTTCAGTAGTAGTGTAATTCATTTGAGCATCATTCAAAGTCCTACTAGCATAATAAACAACAAAGGGTTTTCCTTCCCTCCGTTGCCCAAGAACTGCTCCTACAGCATAATTACTTGCATCACACATAATTTCAAATGGGAGGTTCCAATCCGATGATTGCATGATAGGAGCGGTGGTGAGTTCGGCAATGAGTGTTCGGAATGCCTCCTCACACTCTTGTGTCCATGTAAATTCTGCATCTTTTAGCAAAAGGTTACACAATGGTCTAGATATGGCAGAAAAATTTTGTATAAACCTTCTGTAAAATCCAGCGTGTCCAAGAAAGGATCGGACATCTTTTACCATTTTAGGTGTAGGTAATTTAGAGATTAATTCAATTTTTGCCTTGTCAACCTCTATCCCTCTTTCAGATACAATGTGCCCTAAAACGATTCCTGAAGATACCATGAAATGACATTTCTCCCAATTTAGCACAAGTCCTTTTTCTTCACACCTACTCAAAACAGATTTCAAGTTAAGTAGGCATAAATCAAAAGAATTACCAAAAACAGTCAAATCATCCATAAAAACTTCCATGCATTTTTCAACCATATCAGAGAAAATACTCAACATGCAACGCTGGAAAGTAGCTGGTGCATTACATAATCCAAATGGCATTCTACGAAAAGCATAAGTACCAAAAGGGCATGTAAAAGTAGTTTTTTCTTGATCTTCTATAGCTATCTCAATCTGGTAATACCCTGAATACCCATCAAGAAAGCAATAAAAAGGATGTCCAGCTACACGTTCTAAAATTTGGTCGATAAAAGGCAATGGAAAATAGTCTTTCCTAGTGGCTGTGTTTAACTTTCTATAATCAATACACATTCTCCAACCACTTACTACCATAGTTGGAACAGGTATCCCATTCTCATTTTCAACAACAGTAACCCCAGATTTCTTCGGAACTACTTGAGTTGGACTTACCCATTGACTATCAGAAATTGGGTAGATTATACCCGCATCTAATAGTTTCAAGACCTCTTTCTTCACTACTTCTTTCATTGTTGGGTTAAGTCTTCTTTGTGGGTCTCTACGAGGTTGGGAACCTTCCTCTAAATGAATTCTATGGGAGCATATCAATGGAGAAATACCTTTAATATCAGCTATGGTCCAACCTAATGCAGACTTATGTTCTTTTAACAATTTTATCAATTTTTTCTCTTGTTCAGCACTAAGTTCAGAAGAAATGATGATAGGAAAGGTATCACCTGGTCCCAAGAATGCGTGTTTCAAACCTTTGGGCAGTGGAGAAAGCTCAACTTGTGGTGTCTCGAGGTTTGATGGTTTCGGTCTCTCCCTCTCTCGTGGCAACTCTTCAAAGTGTGGCTGCCAAAATCGAGTCCGTTTATCCTGTGAGTCAAAAATACTAAATACATCAGTTATTACATCAGGATAATACAATTCTTCAAAATCAAAATTTAGAAGGTTTTTCGAAGAATCATAGCCATGATTTTTATAAGCTTCCTCCGCTACAAGTGTGTCTATCATATATGAATGATAGCACTCGTCTTCTTCTCGTGGTTGTTTGCCAATGTTGAAAATATTCACCTCAAGAGTCATATTCCCAAAAGATAATTTCATTAGACCATTTCTGCAATTAATAAGAGCGTTAGCAGTGGCTAGAAAAGGTCTCCCCAAAATAAGAGGGATTTTTGACTCCATGTTAACAACAGAATGAATATCTAAAACAAGAAAATCAACAGGATAGTAAAATTTGTCAATTTGCAACAAAACATCTTCTACTATTCCCCGTGGTTTCTTGATTGATCGGTCAGCTAATTGTAGGACTACAGATGTTGGTTTAATCTCACCAAGTCCCAACTGCAAGTAAATAGAATAAGGCATTAAATTTACACTTGCTCCTAAGTCCAATAAAGCTTGACCAAACTCATGTGTCCCAATTTGGCAGGAGATTGTGGGACATCCTGGGTCTTTATACTTGGGTGGTGTCTTTTGTTCAATCACTGCACTTACCTGTTCTGCCAAAAATGCAGTTTTCTTCACATGGTGTTTTCTTTTGATAGTGCATAAATCCTTGATGACTTTGGCATAAGTTGGAACCTGCTTAATCAAATGTAACAAGGGAAGATTAATTTTAACTTGTTTCAAATGTTCCAAAATCTCACCTTGAATTTCTGAATTTTTCCCAACCGGTCGAAGAGCTTGAGGAAAAGGCACTGGGATTGAAAACTTACTTTCGGGCTCTTTTTCCACTGTGGCCTCTTTTTCAAGGGGGGCATCTTTACTACTCGTAGATGTGTTAATTTCAGGAGTAGGCTCACTTACAATCTTACCACTTCGAGTAGTAATGGCATTGACTTCTTTGAGATTTTGAACATCAGAAGTAGAAGCTTGTGCCATGAATTGTCCTTTTGGATTGGATTGAGGTTGAGATGGAAACTTACCTTGCTCTTGTACAGTTAAGGCACTAGTCAATTTTGTGATTTGACTCTTGATTTCTTTGTTTTCGTCCACCACCTGTGCAAGAATTGTTTCAAATTTTTGATTAGTCTTACTTTGTGCCTCCATAAATGCTTGTAATGTATCCTCTAAAGAATTTCTAGTTGGTCGTGCATTATATTGAGGTGCAACATAAGACTTGGGTGCTTGTTGTTCTTGTTTCCATTGGTTGTTGGCTTGTTGGTCAGATTTCCAACTGAAATTTGGGTGGTTTCTCCAGCTAGGATTATATGTTTCAGAGTAGGGTGAATAAGGCTTCTTGTACATCCCTAGGGCATTACATTGTTCCTCATATATCCCTCTCATCTCACTATACGTGGGGCAATCCTGAGCTAAGTGTTCTGCTCCTCCACAGACAAAACAGACATCGTGTGACTCAACTCTAGCAACCGTGTGGGTGACCCTTCTATCTTTGGATTTCAAGGCCTCTAACTCCCTAGTTAAGACCTCTAATTGGGCTTTGAGGTTATCCTCTTCCCTAAGATGGAAAACTTCATTGGGTCGTGACCTATTTGTGCTTTCAGCAATGCTAGGTCCAGTCCATGTATGGGCTTTTTCTGCTAAGTCATTAAGGAATTCTATGGCTTCCTCAGGATCTTTGTGAAGGAACTCCCCATTACACATCATCTCAACAAATTGGCGCTCTCTAATTGTGAGTCCCTCATAGAAATAACTAACCAAGCGCCAATTTTCATACCCATGGTGAGGGCACAGATTTAGCAACTCTTTAAACCTTTCCCATGCTTGATATAAGGTTTCACTGTCTTTTTGGGAGAATGAAGAAATTTGTCTTTTCAGGCCATTAGTTTTGTGTTGTGGGAAGTATTTATTGAAAAATGCTTGGGTCATTTCTGCCCAAGTTCCTATAGACCTCGGCCTCAAAGAGTATAGCCAACTCTTTGCTTTGTCTTTCAAGGAAAAAGGGAAAAATTTAAGCCTAACAGTGTCTATGGCTTCAGGTTGGCTATGGAAGGTGGCAATTACCGCTTCAAATTCCCTAACATGTACATAAGGATTTTCACTATCTAGACCATGAAAAGTGGGAAGAAGTTGTATCATTCCAGGTTTAAAATCCGAATGTGGTATGTTAGGTGGAAATATAATGCATGATGGTGTGGCTGTGCGAGTAGGATGCAAGTAATCTTTTAGAGTTCTAACGGGGTTTTCTTCGTGTTGGCTCATTGTGTTAGAATTACAAGATGAACCAGAAGGTGAATTCTCTTCACTTACAAATTGTGGGAGTGGTTCTAGTTCTAGTTCTAATTCTCTCACAAATCTTCCTCGTTTGTCTCTAGGTCGATGCATACATCCTAATTTTTTTTTTTTTTTTTTTTTTTTTTTAAGGAAAGAAATGCTTAAGGAAAATTAAGAAGTGGAATAAACACAACAAGAAATAGAAATAAGTTAGGTGGTAAGACCAACCATGAAATATAAATACAATAACTAAACAAAAGACTATAAAGTACGAAAAAAAAAAGTACAATAAATAAATAATAAAAAGAAAATACAATAAGTAAATAAATACAAGGTTAGGCGGTAGAACCGGCCATAAAAAGAAAATACAACATATTAACTAAAGAAAATAAATTGCAATAAATACGTAAAAGAAAATGAAAATAAAGTGCAATAAAAAAAGTGCAATAAATAAATACAGTACAATAAAAAATAAAGAAACTAAGTTAGGCGGTAGAACCAGCCACAAAATAAAAAGATTATACAACAAATTAACTAAAGAAATAAAGTACAATAAATAAATAAAAGAAAGTGAACTAAGTTAGGCGGTAAAACCAGCCATTAAAAAAAAAGTGCGATAAATAAACTAAAGAAAATAAAGTGCGATAAATAGATAAAAGAAAATAAACTAATTAGGCGGTAAAACCAGCCATTAAGATAATATAAAATATAACAAATTAACTAAAGAAAAGAAACTAAATTAGGTGGTAGAACCAACCATGAATAATAAATAAATTACAACAAAGGAAATAAACTAAGAGTTTACAAAGAAAAGAAAATATACAAAGTTACCACTTTAGTATTTATAATCGCAACCAACTTTCGCTTAGTGTGCTTCCCCGGCAACGGCGCCAAATTTTTGTTTACGCTCAAAATATAACGCGGCTATCGCAGTATAGATTGAGGTGTCGATCCCACGAGGAAGCTCTTGGCAAAATAGGTTAGTGAAGTAAAATATTAAAGCAGTAGCAAAGGGTTAATTGATTTAAACGGATGAGATAGAATTGTCTATGAATTGAGAAAAATGTCTTATGGTGATTTAAGCAAGGCTTTGAGAATCACAATTATGCTTTATAAATCTACTCTATACTTTGATTCGATATTTATAACTCAACTGAAAGTTTCACATTCCAAACAATCAATCGGAAGGTATGTAATATATAGCACATTTGATAACACATGTATTTGATTTAGTTAAACTCTTTGCAAGCATTAACACACATCATGTTATTTATACAAGTTATCTAAGATCGACAATATATCATTTTGACAATATTGCAGTAAAAGATTAACTTGAATATCAAACATTTATTGCCCTTACATGTTATCCAAGATCGACAATATATCAAATTGACAATACTGCAGTAAAAGATTAACATATAAAACAATATAACCAGTAACAATTATAAATCAACATGAATCACATAAGAAAAGCATGACTGAACATATATGAGACATGAGAATTATAACCTCTGGATTATAGATAATAAAATAGATAAGAGTTTAATCAAAACCAAACTTACAACATTTATAGCTCTTGACACCGAATCAAAGCATGGAAGTAGATTTACTACACATAAAAGTTCATCTCTTAGCCTTGCTAGGAACTCTAGCCTAAATTACAATACATGTTAATGAGAATAAAAGAAGAGAGAAAATTTTCTCTTAAACACGTCCTAAGGGTCTCCTTATATAGGCAATGAATGGACATATGTCATGGATGACATCAATCTTCAATAATTTTAAGTCAATAACTCGTGTATCCACTTGCAGCACGTTTTTGATAATGTAAATGATCAATTCAGCTTCTGCGGCCGACATGAAAGTTGTAGAATTTTGACTCTTCTTTCCATAGGCACTGATTTCATGCAAATTGGATGAGTATCCAATGAGATATGAGCAAAATTCCAAAGATACACCAGGATTCGGCCAACAACCATTTTACCCACTTGCAATGCGATTTGGTCCATGATAACGGCTGATTTGGACTTTACCATAAACATACGAGTTGTTGATAGTTAAGTCAGAAATTCACAGCTTCAAGAATTATACCAATTGAGTACGTATTTTGGGAGATACGGTCCAAATACGTGAGTTGGGTCAAGCTGGGTAAGAGTTGTAGTCCGATTCTGTTGTATCTCAATTTTTGGCCCATAACATGTTAGATTTGGCTTTTCCACTATTCTTCAAATTTGTGTAAGATTGAGTCATGTTGCACCAGGTTCAAGAATTTCTTCATTTCGATTTCTACATTGAGAGTTATGTCCAATTTACCTAAACCTGTCCAAATAACATTCATTAATCACAATTTAAGAAGAACACTTTATTTCAAGCTAAAAATACAAAAAATACTAAAATTGGTGACATTAAATGGTGATTGAATCTTTTAACAACATGCATTTTCATGTGTTCATCAAGGCACACGATCAAAATATCTCCATCTTTGATCTTGATATATAGAGCGTGCTCGTAGGTGTTGGGTGTGTTGTGCGAATTTAACTTATGATTCTTGCATGTGGGTTGTGTTCATCATACAAACAATATACATATCTCATACATACATGTGCACAGCGGAAGATTAAATACAATGAACACAGAAAATAACATTTGATTTAACTGAAATTCGAGATTGAGAAAATCACCAATGAAGCCTTTGGATTAATTTTCTTTGAAGTCCACCATGAAATGAATCTTTGATCAATTCTAACAATCAACAAGGGTGGGTTTGATTGTCTAGAATGGCAGCATCTTAATCCAGCATTTATGTTTAACTCTTAAACATTTTACAAAGTTAAACTATTTAACTTAATTAAATTTGTTTTTCCTTTTATTTAACTCTTGAATAAATAAAACAAATCTTGTTTTTAGTTATTACATTTAGTAACCATTAATTCAATTTGTTTTGTTGTTATAACACTTAAAACACAAAACAAACAATTTCAATTTCTCAAATTGAATTGGCTCCCAAAATGCAAAACCTAAAATCTAAAACATTTTTCAATTTTCAATTTTGAATTTCATTTCACTTTATATACAAATGCATTAATTCCAAACTAATTTGAATTTCATTTGCATTTCATTTGGCTTAACCTAACCTTAGTTAACATTTAACCTTAGTTAGATTATTTTAACTTAACCTTTAAGTTAATAAATATTTAATTAATTTAACCATAGTTAACTAACTTAACTATGGTTAGGTTAACCTTTACTTAACCTTTAAGTAAGGTTAACTTAATTAACCATATGATTAACCTTTAATCATAGTTAAATTAAATTATTTATTTAACAATTAAATAAATAAATATTTATTCTTATTATTTAACAATTAAATAATCATAAAGTGAAATTACTATTATATCCTTACTCGGTTACCAAGTTAACCTAAAGTGGGTCCCACCAATTTAACCACATACTTTAGTTAACGTAACCTTAGTAATTGCTGAATTATACTGTATTGAACAATTCAATACGGTACACTGCCCAAGCGCTCAAAGAGTACATTTCATATTGGGACTCTCTAGGTCTACACCCGATTTGTCAAATGGAACTGTTCCATTAATCCGTAATCGATGCCTCACGCACACGTTACGAATATTACAAATCAGCGTGTCAGACCATACAAGTTGAGGTCATAACGTATACGTATAATCCTTCCATCATTTATATCCTGGATGTGCAGGGATATAGATCAGCACCGTCAAATCCCTATTTGCTCATCCATAATCTTATCTCCAGATTCGTATCTCGATAAACAATATACGCAAACACTTTTGCTATATTGTTTAACCCTTTGGGAAACTCTTTTCCCGGGTTTATGCTTGTGGCCACAAGACTTTATGAAATACAACCTCGGAGCATCGGATATACAACTTACCTACGTAAGCTGACGGATCCCTTATCTACGCACACCGGACTCCATGAGCATCGGACCATACCCAGCGACACATAGCGGTCAGACCATGAAAGGTCTCTGACATATGTGGAACCAAAGCATGATGGATCACTCACAAGACCACCATGGCGCTCATAGTTTATTTTATTCAAACAATACAATAATTTCGTTGAGTTAATCAGACTAAATTCATCACTCTGCCTATGCATGAATTATTTTACCATGCTAATCAACTTTTCATCAAGTACAAATTTGGTCTAGTTTTTAACATTTATATAATATACATTATATTTTTAATACTACATTATGTACATTCAATTTTAACACTAATTTTATGACAATTTGTATTTTTAAATTTTCAGGTCAAGTTTAATGATTTTTTAGTCACAATTTTAGGATTATTTTATATTGTAGTTTTATATGTGTATATAACATATAGGATTATTTATTTTTATATTACTATTAAAAAGTTATTATTGACAATACATATTAAGTATATAATATTTTTAAATTATATCTACTTATTAAGTCAAAAATCATTCTTTTTTTTTATTTTTTTTAAATTGTCGCAAGAATTCGTATAATATAATATAATTTTTATGATTTGAGATTAACCCAAATATGTATAATGTATAAAATATTATATTTTATATATTTATGTAAACATTTACATTTTAAATAAAACATGTAATTTTATTAAATCAAATATAATGTATATTAAGTACATTTTTTAAAGAATTTTTACAATTATAAAAAACGGAGAATTCAAACTCTTAACTTCAGATGAGATACTTATAAAGAAATACTTTGTCATTTTCACAAGTCTCCGTATTGACGTATATTAAGTACGTTAGTTTTATATCATTTATAAGATCTGCCTCAAATTGTGAATAAGGTTACGAACGAAACCTGTCAAGTGAATGTCAATTCAGGATGCTCTCCTTTGATCGTGGCCTTGAACGTGTAGGTACTGGCTTTCTTTTTCTATGATCAGTAGCAGAATATCAATTTCGTCTTTGTTTTATTATAGACCGCCAAATACAACGAAAAGAGGGTAAAGAAGTGGAAACAATGCACATCACGAAGAATTGTCTTAGTCTAAAAAGGCTCCTGCTTAATTTCAAGCATGTCGGGCGACCAAACAACCAAAAGAAAGGAAAAATATCTCCCAATTGAAATCCTGCATGTCCGCCAAAGAGAGAATAAAAAAAAAAAAAGAACAATAATGCTTTTTGTCCCAACGTTATCATCCTAAATTTTGCCCGAATACTGCACATGAAGCAAAAGTTGTGCTTCTAGAAAGGCTATAGCTATTAATTATGTTAGGTTTTGACAATTAATCAGAATTGAAAAATAGTAATTAAAACCTATCACCATTTTGCATACCAGAAAAAAAAATTTCAAATAAGTAAAAATTGTCTTTATAAAATAATATGTGATGGTTGATTTATACTTTTGGTAGAAAATTATTTTTAATAATTTTTATGAAGCAGATCATTTTTTATAATTTCACAATTTTAATAAAAGATGGCAAATATAAATCAATTATCAGCATACAATTTTTAATAAAAAGTTTTTTTTGGTATACATACCAATTTCACAAAAGATTATAAACAAAATTTCCATAGTAAAAAATTCTCACCTAAAATAAAATTATCTTTATAAAGTATATGCATATCAAATTGTGCTAACAATGAATGATTTATTTAAAAAAACATTATCAGTAGCACGTGTACTTTATAAAGATAATTCTTCTTTAGTTGAGCTTTTTTTTTTACTAGTGTGCAAAATAGTGGTAAGTTTTAATTACTATTTTTTAAATCTACCTAATTAGTTGTGTCAAAACCTAAGAGAGCTAATAGTTATAGCATTTTTTAAGTGCTGTTACATTAAAAAGGCTTTTGCTGTTTTTATTTTTGTTTGGAATGTATTTCAAGTGCAGTGCACGTTTCTTTAAATTCGGACAAAATTCAGGATAAAGGTTTCGGGACAAATAGCATTATTGAAAAAAGAAATGTACATTATGAACAGTGTTAATGGTGTTAAAAATGTTATCAATGAATTTCTTGTGCTCATTTACTCTAATATTTGGTTGACTAAGTTTGTATGTCCTTTTCCTTTGCCTTTTTATTCTAATCATTTAGTTGACTAAACAGGCGAAGGACATACTTTTTGAACCCGAAACTTAAATCCAAAATCATGAACTAATAGTTAATGATATTCATTTCCCTACCTACACGCATGTTGTTTATATCACCGAGCCTTATTCATTTTAATTAATTAACTGCCTTATCTAATTCTAAAATATTTTGTTTTAGAGTAATGTTATACTTTTAAATAATATTTACATTTTTATATTTTAAATTAATATATAAAATAATTATTAAATGATAAAATAGTATAAATTTTAAAATTTTATATTATACTATTTTACTATTTAATAATTATTTAATATATTATTTAAAACGAAAAAAATTTAAAATAATATTTAAAAATTATAGTATTATTTTTTGTTTAATTAAAATTACAAAAGTTTAGAAGGTACTTGTCTCTATAAATAGCAATGAGCACAAGCCATATAGCGCAAGTAGAAATCAGGAGCATTATTATTAGAATTTTCCTCTCGTAGAAAACAACATGTCTACCCAAAGCTCAAAAGTTCAGACAGTTAATGATAATGGCGAGGTTATAATACGCCGGGAAGCAAATTTTAGCCCCAGCGTTTGGGGCGATCGCTTCATTAACTACATTCCTGAAGACGAGGTAAATGCATTATTAGGATATACTTTACTAAGTGCTTTCTAGATGAGGAATTAATGAGTATTAACATATAATTGATTCTCAATTTTCACTTTTATTTGTAATGTTGTATTGCTGTAGATTTATAATGTCCGTCAGTTACAAGAGATTGAAGAACTGAGGGAGCAAGTGAGAAGGGAGCTAATATTGGCCACTACTAATGGTCCTATTTTATCACAGCTGAACCTTATTGATGCAATCCAGCGTCTAGGCGTGGGATATCAATTTGAAAGCGAGTTAGAAGCATCATTATAACATATCTATGACACATTAAACTATTGCCAAGATTTTACTGATGATCTCTACAGCGTTTCCCTTTGTTTTCGACTATTAAGACAGCATTGTTATTATGTTACATGTGGTAAGTTCGTTAGGAGTACTAATAACTTTACCCCACTCTAAGTTAGCACAAAATGTCTAGCATTTTAACTCTAGACAAAGCAAGACTTGCATGAACGGTAAGAAATTGGGTTCATGGAATATTCATATACACTTTCTGTGCTGAAACATGAGCTCGTCACATTCTGGCGATATTACTTTTATATACATTAAACTAAAGTTAGCTTATGTGTGATGATATCAGTTATATTCAACAAGTTCAAAGATGACAAAGGGAATTTCAAGGAGTCCTTGACAGCTGACGTGCGGGGCATGTTGAGCCTGTACGAAGCAGCGCATATGGGGGTGCGTGGAGAAGATATACTTGACGAGGCCAAAGCTTTTACAAGTACTAAGCTTGGGTCTCTGACTCCCCATTTAAGCAATCCTCTGAAAGCACAAGTACTCCATGCACTACGGCAGCCTCTGCGCAGAGGCGTACCCAGGCTACAGAACAGGTGTTACATCTCTATTTACCAAGACGAGGCATCCCATAACAAAGCTTTATTGAAACTTGCAAAGTTAGATTTCAACGTGGTGCAATCATTGCACAAGAAGGAACTTAGCGAAATTTCGAGGCGGGTTTTCAAATCCCAGAATATTTTAACTGGTTTATTTTCTTGCCCGCATGTATATTTTGAGATGATATGGGTTAATGTATTGTTACAGGTGGTGGAGGGATTTAGACTTTGCCCGAAAATTACCGTTTGCGAGAGACAGAATTGTTGAATGCTACTTTTGGATTGTGGGAGTGTATTTTGAGCCTCAATACTCTCTTGCTAGACGAATACTAACCTAAGTAATTGCCATGACATCCATTATAGATGATACCTACGATGTATATGGCACATCTGAAGAGCTCAAGCTTTTTACGGAAGCAATTGAGAGGCATGGCTTTGACTTGTCCTCTTTGATTCTTTTTGAAACTTAAATCTAAAACCCTACATAATTAAAATTCCTTAAAAGAGAATCGTGAACTTCTGATTTTCAGGTGGGATGCAAGTGGTTTGGAACAGCTTCCAGAATACATGAAAATAATTTACGAGGCATTATTGGATCTTTACAAAGAAATTGAGAAACAAATTGCAAACCAAGGATGGTCTTACCGGGTTCATCATGCGAAAGAAACAGTATGTACATGGCACTCTTAGTTTTTTTTTTTTGTTCTTATACATTTAAGCTCACAATGCCAAAGTTGCTCTATTATATAAATAAATGATTAATTACTTTTGTTGTATGGCAGATGAAAATTTTAGTTCGAGCCTATTATGAGGAATCAAAATGGTTACATAACAACTACATACCTACAATGGAAGAGTACATGCGTGTGGCGCTAGAAACCTCTGGTTACACCATGCTTACGGTCGTATCTTTCTTAGGCATGGACAACATAGTAACAGAGGAGGCCTTTGATTGGGTGTTTAGTGGTCCTAAGATTATCAAAGCTTCAGAAATAATCGGAAGGCTTATGGATGACATCAAGTCTCATAAGGTTCGTGTTATTATTTTAGTTCTGATACCTTTTGTTATAAAATTTAGCAGAGGCACATCAAACATCAAAATTACTAAAACAAATGTAAAGATTAAAAAAAATAAAAAATTATCATAATTTACTTTGATTTGGAATACATTTAAGCTACATTACATATGAGAGAGAAATCTATTATAATCATATAAAATAAACTATACAAGTCTTGTGGTATTATAGATTCTTGATCACATCTTTTTATATATGATCTTTCACATAATTTCTCTCGTATAATACTTTTATTGATACTTATGTCTATTTATATATTGAGTGATATCTCATTTTTTGTATTCTCAATCCTTATAAAATTTTAACTCTATCTTAAATAAGATAAATTCCTTCTAAATCAATTCAAATAAAGTAAAAAGAAAGGATCTTTTTTTAAAATGAATTTAATTTAATTCAACAATACGAAACTGAATTTTTTAATAAACAACGAAAACTCAATTTTCGAGTCATGCATGTGGATATATAATATTTATACATACATGCAGTTTGAGCAAGAGAGAGGACATGCTCCCTCAGCTGTTGAATGTTATATAAAGGAGCATGGACTGCCAGAGCAAGAGGTGTATGAAGAGTTTTATAAGCAAGTTGCTAATGCATGGAAGGATATAAACGAAGAGTGCCTCAAGCCAACTGATGTGCCAGTGCCTCTCTTGATGTGTGTTTTCAATCTTGCGAGAGTTATTGACGTCATTTACAAGGAAGAAGATGGCTACACCAATGTTGGGAAAGTGATGAAACAGAATATCGCATCGTTGCTTATAGATTCAGTTCCAATATAAGAACGTTACTTTTTGTAAGCAATAATTGAACTTCAACCTGCCAGGAGGAGGGAACTTTAGTTAAATCCTGTGAAGATATAATCTTCAATCAAATAAAGATGCAATTTCCATGAGTATGATGATGAATAAGTATATTGGAATACAAGAAAGTTTAAGATATTTTGATTGTATCAGATTCTAAGGTTCCATAACATTTGAATAATTAATACAGATTATATTGAAGATAAATAAATAAATAAAAAGGGGAAATGACTTTTAGTCCCTGATGGATATAATATTTACCAAAAACACCTTTACATTCTCAAAAATTCTAAAAAAGTCCCTGTTACTATGATGATTTTATTAAAAATTAAACTTTTTTTTCAGTGCTTCTATCATAATACCTTTAATGTTACAATTGACCCGTGCTCGGTGCCAATTGACTCGGTTAAGAGGTATAAAATTAAAATAATACTCTCAATTAATTGAATAAGATAACATTAAAGTGTATGTACTGATATACCCTCAAATAATTGTACAAAATAAAATTATGTAAATATCTCTAATTTACAAGATAAGACAAAAAAATTTGAATGTATCTTTAATATTAAAATATTTTTATTTAGATCTAATTAATTTTAAAGATTAATTTTAAATATTAAAATATTTTTATTCACCTTTTCAAAAGAAAAAAAATATACTTTCTCTTTCCTCTTTAACTCCTCATCTATCTCCTACATGGCCTCTTCCAAACAAATTTTGACCTTTATCAAATCAAGTTCTCTTTTATAAAAAAAATTAGAACTAAAACTAGAATTGAAAGAAATGGACAGACAAATTGATAAATGTAACTTATGATTGTTACGAGTATTTGGGTATCAGATTCCAAATTTATTCTCAAACCATCATCACCATGACAAAATGTTAAATATCATCTTATCACTGACAGAAAGAGTTTTGTTGAAATTTTAGTAATTTAAAATAAAAGATAATTTAATTTTAAATTAAAAATTAAGAGAGAGTTGAACACATAATTAAAGACATAATAAAAAAAAAAGGTATAAAATGAGAAGTTTGAAAGAAGATATTATTTATAAGGTACCGTTCACGTGGAGGCTATTTATGGGATTACTATTTATATAAATACTATTCACAAAGCGGCTTTACCTATTTGGAAAAGTCTTATTTTAATTCTAATTGCATATTTAAGTTAATTTTAAAATTTTCTTTTTATGTGCACTCTTATTTTAACAAAGAATAGAGTTTATAAGAGTCTTGTAAACACTAAATAAATATTTGTAATTTATTAGAATTGTCAATGCATCAACAGAAAAAAAAAAAATAGAGGGCTAGGGTAGCTCTAAGGTGCTAGACGCTAACGCAGAAGAGTATCACAAAGTGCTTGAGTGTTGAGGGTATAAGTATAAGAAAGCATATGATATATCATTTAGGAGTTTTTTTATTGATCATCTCAATGGCCTTATTGGCTTGTTTGGACAGCGACTAGTCTTGGTGACGGCCTAGTCTTGGAGGCTTTTGGTGAGAATGAGGCATCATAATGTCGTCCACTTCAAGGTTGGTTTGAGTAAGATGTAATATTCTCAGGAAGAATTATAAGAGTTAGTACTGCTAAGAGTTCGCAAAATTTAAAGAGTTAGAGTTTTGTCTGAAATTGGACAAAGACCTAGGAATATATTAGTAATGACATAGATGCAAAAAGTTATAAATAGTGCTAAGAAATGTCATTGTGCGAGTATATTCTCAAACTTTATGTATCTTCGTTGATGTGGGTTTATCGGCGAAGACCTTATTATATATATATATAAATATATCAGTATATATAAATATTTAAATAGCTCAGATGGTTAGTTTTAATAGACCATGAGCTTAGTGAAAGCTCGTATAGGTATATAGATATTCAATGAGGACTTTGTACTAAACAGATTCAATAGAGGGTCTTCTTAAGTTGAGTAGTATTCGTGGTGCTTATACTTGAGTACCACGGTGAGTTTGTGAGTAATCCACCATACTTAAGTTCCACACATGTCAGAGACCTTTCATATCTGATCGTTGGGTATGGTCCGATACTTACGGAGTCCGGTGTATGTAGATATGGGATTCGTCAGCTCAAAAAAGAGAGTTGTATATCTTGATGCTCCAAGATTGTATTTTAGAAAGTAAATTTCTCGTGGGATAAACAATATTGTAAAAGTGTTTACGGATATTGTTTATGAAAATATGAATCTGAAGATAAGTTCATAGTTGAGCATATTAAGATTTGATGGTGATGATCTATCTTTGCCCTTTCAGGATATAAATGACAGAGGGACTATACGAATATGTATTAACCTTAGTTTGTATGGTTCAATATGTCGTTCTGTAATTTTTATAATGTGTGTGTGGGGTATCATTTATAGACTTATGAAAAAGTTTCATAAGACAAACGGATGTGAATCTAAAGAGTTTTACAATATGAAGTGCACTTTTTGAGAACTGGGATAGTGCACTGGGCGAACAGTTCGATTCAAAAAACTTTTTGTAAGTAAAAGTTATTTCATGATCTCTCAAGAAACGCATTAACTTAAGTGTTAAACCTAAGGTGTGTGACAAGTGTTATTTGATGATTGGGCTTGAGTGGCCATGTGCCACAATGTGATTGGCCATAAGTGGGCCACTTGACATGGTTGTATATGGCCAGCACTTCTTAAACTAAAGGCCTTTGATGCTTTAAGATGATGACACTTAGCCCATTTAAATGTTTAAATGGCTTGTTCACTTGACGCCTTACAATATTAATGGCTAAATTGTTTAGTTAATAGACACATGTTCCTTGAAAAGTCAAACATATTTTTACTTTACAAAATGTTTGAAAAAATGGCGAGATGCTTTCATTTTTTAGAGATATGACTAGATAGAGATAAAAAAAAAAAGAAAAAGTTTTCTTTGTTAAAAAAAAGCTCAATTGACTGAGAAGTGTGAAGAGCAAGAGTTATTCAAGAACAAACTATTTAAATTGTCTCTCGAGATTTTCTTGGTTAAAAAAAGCTCATTTTGCAAAGATGTGTGAAGAGCAAGAGTTGCTCAAGAATAAACTGTTTAAATTGCAAAGTGTTTGCAAATTTGAAAGGAGAAAATTTAATTTTGAAAAAGTAATTGGCATTTTAGGATCAGAAAGAGCAAAAGTTGCTCTATTTGTTTAAACTTCATTTTTATAATTGTGCTGAAATCAAATGCTATCATTTTAGTTATAGCAATCTCACTAGTGTTGCTAACAAGAATTGTTCAGGGGATCACTTTAGGGGGACTCTAATAATAGAAAATACTATGAATTGTCTTCAAGGGTAATTTCTAACTCATTAGTATAGTGAGACTTAAATTTAGTATGTTTATCTTACAATAGGAAATTAGATTTTCTTTTTGTTGCACTGATTTATATGTGAGACGTGCAAAGAAATTAAATTAAAAATTGTAATATACACATTTGCACCCCACGCACAGCACACTTATAAAATGGTATCAAAGTGTATGTTTGTGTGCTGATTAGATTTATTAAAGTGATTATAGTGTCATTGGAATGGTTATGGGGCTGTCAGTGATGCATTTCAAGTGTTGAAAGTGTAAAATTCAGAGACTGCAAGTTAGACGTTGCAGCATTAGTGAGTTAGTGCTATAGTACTGGAGGTTAGGTCTCTAGCTCCGTAGTGTTGAAGAACTGGTCGCGGTCTTACTTACACCATTCACTCTAACATTTTTTAAATTGTTTAAATTAAAAATGCATGTGATGTTTATTTGTGCAATAATAAATGTTATTAAATTACATTATAAACTATAAAATATATTTGTTTGGTGCTGCTAACCATAATCGAAGTCCTATTGGTGGGGTTAATTGTGCTTGTACAAAATAAATGTATGATTAATAATCACATCCTCGTGAGAGAAGGACAAGAGTACAAAAATTTATTTTAATCAAATTAAATAGTATTTCATTATGAGATAATGTTACATAATAGTTCGTCTCATTAATGCGGTGTTAGACGGGTCATATCGATCTTTTCTAAGATCGCTAAAGTGTGAAAGATTTGATCGGTATAATTTGGACTATACCAGTTAAACATGACATGAGACAAATATATATATATGAAAGTATTGTCTTAAATCGCTAAAGTGTGCGAGTAGTAACAGTAACATATATTTGATAATTGATAAGTTAATCTCGAATACACTAATCCTAGATTGCTAAAGTGTACGGATAAGGTGTATTTAGGATTAGTGGTAAGAGTTGCATAAGAGATACAATTGACAAGAGTTGTCTACCTTTTGGGTTTACAAAGGGCAAGATCGTTAAAGTATGCAACTAGAGTAAAATGTTAATTGGGTATACTTCCTACTGCATAGTTTAAAGAATTTAAACTATCATTTTTTCGTTAAAGAGATTTTAGGAATTATGTAAACAGTGAGAGGGCATCTTTAGATTAAAATATTTATAATAGTTATATCATGATCTAAAATGTTATTAATTAACAATTAGAAATGCCCCATTATATATATCTTATAGAGATAAGACGAGTATCTTATAAAGATAAGATGATTATGAGTAATCTGTTAGTATACGTGATCAAGGCACACCAACTATAAGGTACCAGAAAATATTTTAATTTACTTATCAATTTGAGAATAGTCCCATATTCAGAAAAACTTGGGTATATTATTGATCAAAAGATAATAAAAATGTGTTTTTAATGATGTCTCTTTAGAAAAAATTAAAATTTATCAAAAATTGATTAAGAAGGATTTGAGAGTCAAATTATATATTCTACCATCGATGTCTAATGATCTTCAGTAGGAGCGAGTGCATATGAGATGTGCAAATAGTATTATGCTCTGTCTAAAATTTATTTGATATATCTAAACTACATATAGAGAATAATCACAATAGAAAGTGTTTCTACTATGGTGAGGTTTGATATAGTAGGTGTTACTGTTCAAGATACCTTGCATTAAAAAAGATAGGCCCTTTAGATATTTGTTTACCAATTATTGACATCTCATTAGCATATGATGCTAAGAGTGTTGGAGTGTGAGATACCACATGTCCTTCTCATATCTACAAATCGTTGCATGATTTGAGAAATGGTAGAAAGTTTTATAAAGAGAATTACAGCTTCGCATAAGAAATGGAGATTTTCTAGACATGGTTGTTGTTAAGACTTTTAAAGTTACCTCTCCATTTTGGTAGAAGCATTATGTTTTATGCCAAAAATTGTCAGCTGAATTATATTACTCCATGTGTTAGACAGAAAGGGTTATCATAAATACATTGGAAATAATTCCTTATGTTTATATGATAATGATAATATTTGCTAATTGAGTGACAGTTAATGAATGATCATTACATCTTAAATGTAATAGAAAATATCTAGGTGAACAGAATAAATACTGGTTTAGGACTTTTGAATAATAATGAATTGTAAGACATGAGATTAGGTCATGTAGATATGAGAAAACTATCATATCTGGTTAAGAATAAGCAGAAACTTGATCTGATTATAAAATCTTGGTCAGTTTATGAATCTTGGATTTGAGAGAAAATGACCAAATATTTATATAGGTATTGGTGTTAGAAATTGTGCTTATATGCCATTCAAATTATTGTATGAATATTTATTTATCTAATATTTATACAATGAATATTTTTTTTATTCGTTAGTTATTATTATTATTATTTATATGGTAAGAAGCTTGTAACTTTTCAGGGATTATAAATTTAAAAGAGTTTAGGTCAATGCTAAAACTTAGCAATTCTAAAGAATTATAACCTTATCTGAAATAAGGACAAAGATATGAGAATATTATAGTAATAACGTAGTTTTAAAGAGTTACAAATGGTGCTAAGAAATATCACTACGCAATATGTTCTGAAAAACATCATTTCTGATCCATGGTTACCAATACGGATCGATTAGTATTCCTTCAGATTAGTATATATCCATATCTGAATTGTCCAGATGGTTAGTCTTGGCAGACTATAGGCTTAGTAGAAGTTTGTATAGGCATGCAGGTATTTAATAAGGACTAATAATAGGACCTGACCCCTCCTTAGAAATTGAGGTAGACACTATAAAAACTGTGGACTATTAAACTTTTTACTCATTATATCTGATAAAATAAGACTATGTGCCTTAACAACAATGTACACGTGTATATAAATATACAAAACACAACAACTTATGTAGCTATGCGTGTCGTGGGCCAATTTCAAAATGTGATGATTATGTCATACCGCACAAATTCTTACAACAATCTAGAAAAAATAAAAAAAACGGTGAGCTTGTAGTTTAGTGAGTAGACATGAATAATATCTGAAATAAGGACAAAGATATGAAAATATTATATACTTTATATGTGCTACAAATAATAGCTTCTGAAAATAACTTAATAATAAATAATACTAGATGTAATGTACATGTATAAATTTGTAATATAAAATGCTCATCAAACTAGTTGCTAAGAAATCAATAAAATGGTACTGAAAAAATAAGCTACATAAAAATCTGTACTAAAGCTAAAAAATCATAACAAAATACTAAGAATTTGAAAATCTGGAAGAGTAAGCTATCATAAAATATGTGTTAAAATTGAATAAACATAATATAATACTGAAAATATAATATATACTGAAAATTATACCAAACTTGTACTCGGAGAAAAGCTGGTCTAACTTGGCAGAGTAACTCACGCACAAGCAGAGTGATGGGTCTAAGCTGGTTTAACCCGGCGGAATACTGCATCACTCAGGCAAAAGAAACTAAACTAGTTTAATGCATGCGCAAGCAATTACACTAAAGAGGAGGGTACGCAACTGATAGTTTAGAAACTATTACTATATAATATCATAGAAGTATAATTATTCTGAAATAAGTATTTATGTACTGAACGTAATCATAAGCTATACTATAATAAATTCAAAAAACATTATGAATATACTAAATAGCATAAATATTTATTTGTCTACAATAAATTATAAATAAATCTAATAACGTATATCATAAACTACTGTTATTGGTTATATAATTATCTACTCATAAAAGTGCGCTAATCCTGAACTAGATCGGGAATCTAGGATCTACCAGCTATTGGTACTCCTCCTATATTATAAATGTAAAATTATATTGTTAGTACTAAACTAAAATATAAATATTCTAACATTGTAAAATTGTTATCCACTAATCACTGGATATAAATGTAGTTACCTAAACTTGTTTCCCATATTTCCCTTTTTATTCCATTTCTATTTCTCTCTTGACTGGCTTTTCTTTTCTTTTTATTTCTTCTTCTTTTCTTTTTCTCTCTTTTCTCTCTTATTTCCCTTACGTTTTAATTTTGTTTTTTCTTTCTCTCACAAATTCAAATTAAGCAAAATAAAACAAAGCTCCCTTATAAAGCAATTTTGGCTTCCCAAACTAGCCAATAAAAAAACCATTGTTGTACTTAATATTATTTAAATTATTTATTATAATAATTTCCAAGCCACCAAACAACAAATTGTTACTTGAATGACACGTCCTTAATATACCGGTCATGTGCATGACAATTTCTCCCCCTTATAAGAATTTTGACCTCAAAATTCACATACCTATCTAGAATAAGTATGGATACTGAGTTTTCATCTGATCCTCATGCTTCCATGTAGCTTTTTAGTAATCTCATATAACCCAATATATCGAGGACTCTTCCTTTATATGCTAAAATGAAGTATCTCATTCTATAGAGAAATTCATAAGAAGACCCTATCATTAATACAAACTTAAGTTGTTTGCAATGTTTATCTATATAATTCTTCTATTTATCTTAAGCTACCTTGAGTCTATATCTGATAATACTCATATTCTCATTAATAGATAATAGTAAATAATTACCCCAGTTACTCTTAATCTGTAATGTACAGGCTTTGAGCATGTCCTCTAATATTTGTATAACTCTTTTTGACTGCCTATTTGTCTAAGGATAAAAAGTTATACTAAAGTTTAACTTAGTATCTAAGACCTTCTAAGTTAGGTCAGAATCTAGAAGTGAATCGAGAATCTTTGTCTGATTTAATAGATATTAGAGCCCTCTGTAATTTTATAATCTCATTCATATACAAATGAGTAAACCTATCTAATAAATGTGAAATCTTATAAGGTAGAAAGCGAGTAAACTTTGTGAGTCAATAAACAATCACCTAAATACTATAAGGACCACTTTGAATGCATGAAAGCTTAATAATAAAATTTGTAGTATATATTCCTACTTCGATTCAAAAATTAGAAGTGACTGAGATAATTCTGCTAGCCTCTGATGTTTTGTTTTAACATGTTATAAAATCAAGTAGTAAAATTTGAAATCTACAATTTCTCTTTTCAAACCATGCCACTAATAATGTTATCTTAGAGTATGATACAACTTAATGCCACTATGATGCATAGCATAAGATAAACTATAAGCTTCTTTTAAACTTTGCTTCTTTAACTCTAAGTTATTAGAGGACAAAGCTTGTTAGCCATAATTAATGCCCTATCAGTTCTCAATAATAAATTGGTCTATATGCCATCTATTATTTCTCGCTTAATTTTATCTATGTTGGGATCATGATCCAGCATCTCTTGAATTTGATTAATCAATATAAACCTAACTAAAAAATATGCTACAAGTATTCTAGATTCATCTAATAACATTTAGATTTTATTGATATCAATTCAACAAGTAATGGAAGACAAATTACTCTTAAATAAGTTAAAGAACTAGAAGACTTTCGACTGAGTACATTTGCCACTACATTAGCCTTGCCCAGATGATAATTAATAATACAGTCATAATTCTTAATCAGCTTTAATCATAATCATTGCCTCAAATTTAAGTATTTCCATGTAAATATATATTTCAAACTCTTATGATTAGTAAAGATTTGACATGTAACAATATATATATATATATATATATATGTCTCCAAATCTTCAATACAAACACCACTGTTGCCAATTCTAGATTATGGGTTGGATAATTCAACTCATACTTCTTAAGCTACCTAGTAGCATATGCTATCACCTTCCTATGCTGTATCAATACACAACATAAGCAATTTTTAAAAGCATTACTATAACATTAAATCCTTCAGTCTCATATGGAAGTATAAAATTATTATAGATTATTATATAAATTCTATAGATTATTATATGATGTATATATGTTAGAGACATTTTAAAACATTTTATAGATTTTCATAATGTGTCTATGTGGCCAACTTTACACAAAATCTATGGTTGAATTGGAATCTCCCTCAGTACTAGAGAGATGGGAGGAACATATTAGAGATAAGGTAGCTAAGTCAGTCCCCCTAAATCTAGATCCAAACTCAGCCTAACCATATTATAAAGCAAATGCACTCTTTGTTAGTGCCACAACCTGAGATACAACTTATATTGATAGAGCTATTTAGAGCATTTTATAGATAGATTTGCTTAGTTATTTTTACAATGGAGAGAAAGACACAAGTGCAACCTAGAAGAGAGAACATGATAAAGCGTGTTCGTAGTTTGAGTGGTCAGTAGCATAGTCAGCGCTCTATGTCAGCAGGAGGATAGAGCCAGATTTTTTGTCAAAGTTTTATGTCTCTATTTGTTAGAAGCAATATAAGGAGTCAAAGGCCTCAGGGTAGTAGCCACACTAATTAGGGAATCATTATTAGCTGATAGTGTACTTTCAAGATGTGTTATTAGAGTAGGTAGTGTTGAGATAATAATAGATTTAGTCCCTCTTAATATTCATGACTTCGATGTCACACTTAGGATAGACTAGTTAGCTAATCACCACTATTTTTGGAACATTAGAAGGCATAGAGAGCTTGATATTAATTTTTGTGGAGAGCATGATATTACTTTTTATGGAGAGGGACAAGTTCTTCTATTTATGTTATATCCAATATGACTGCTAGACGGTTGCTCAAGAAATAATGTTCAACCTATTTAGCTCGTCATAGATATCAGAGTCAATGCAATTAAATTGAAAGATATTTCTATGGTTAAAAATTTTTCATATGCATTTTTTTTAAAAAACTTCTAGGCTTGCCACTAGATAAAGATATTGATATTAGTATTGATTTGGTTCCATGCACAACTCATATCTCTAAAGCACAATACATGATGGCCCTTTTAGAGTTAAAAGAATTAAAGACTCAATTATAAGAATTGGTAGATAATGGTATCATTAAACCTAACGTATTGCCAAAAAGAGCATCATTATTGTTTGTTAATAAGAATGATGGAATCTTGAGACTATGTAGTTACTATACGTAATAAGTGTTAAGACTATATAGGGTCCACCAACCCTTTGGTTCAACCAGCACCAGGATCACCATCCCCCACTAGTCCCCACCAGTCAAGTGCTGGCACACCCATATATCCAGCTCAGGTTACCTGCGCTTCCGGGTTCGATTCCTTGGGAGCGTAGGTAACCTGAGGTGAGGACCAGTGGGGGATGGTGATCCCGGTGTTGGTTAGACTAAAGGGTTGGTGGACCCTACATAGTCCTGACAAAAAAGCTGACCTTTTTGTTAGAGTGTGTGGGGCCAACCTGATGGGTACAAGGACGAACTCGTAAGACATAATAAGGATGAGATCCCGGGTAATTTCTTGGGGGCGCAGGTAACTTGAACTAGATATGTGGGTGTGCCAGCACTTGACTGGTGGGGACCAGTGGAGGATGGTGATCCCAGTGCTGGTTGGACTAAAGGGTTGGTGGACCCCATATAGTCCTGACAAAAAGTACCTATTTTCTCGCATTAATAATTTATTTGATTAGCTGCTAGGTGATAAAAGTTATCTCAAAGATTGATCTATGATCATGGTATCATCAATTGAAGACCAAAGATGCTAATATGTCTAAAATTGCCTTCAGAAATCAATATAGGTATTATGAGTTTTTAGTAATTTCATTTGGGTTAACTAATGCTCTAACTGCATTCCTCGATTTTATGAACAATGTATTTTGTCCTTATCTGAATTAATTTGTTATGAAATTTATTGATGACATTCTTATTTATTCATAGAGTACAGAGTTTGCAAAGCATTTGAAGGTAATGTTGCAAACTTTAAGAAATAAACAGATATATGTTAAATTCAACAAATGTTCATTTTAGATAGATAAAGTCACATTTTTAGGCCATGTGCTTCGTTGATGGAATTTATTTGGATCCTAAAAAAAATGAAGCTACAATGAATTGGGAGTTACCAACTACTCTGATAGAATTAAGAATTTTCCTTGGTCTAGTAGGTTATTATCAGAGTATTGTTAAAGACTTTTTTAAGATTGCTACACCATTTACAACGTTGACCAGAAAGAATCTAAATTGAGTAGATTAATAAATGTAAAGATAGTTTCCAAGAACTTAAAAAGAGATTTACTTTTACTTTTATTCTCACACTTTCATTTAGCCTCGAAGGATTCATAATTTATAGTCATGCTTCTAAACAAGGAATGGGTTATATGCTAATGCAACATGAAAATGTGATAGCTTATACTTCTAGGCAACTTAAGAAGCATGAGTTGAATTATCTGACCGATGATTTAGAATTAGCAATAGCAATATTTGCATTGAAGACTTGGAGACATTATCTATAAGGTGTCATATGTCAAATTTGCATTGATCACAAATGTTTGAAGTATTTGTTCACATAAAAGACATGAATTTAAGACAACGAGGATGGTTAGAGATGATTAAGAATTATAATTGTACTATTAACAACCATCCAAGCAAGGCTAATGTGGTAGTAGATACACTCAGCAAAAAGTATTCTAATTTTTTAACTCACTTGAGAGCGTGATTCATCTTTCACTACTGGTTGAATTAAGATCTATAGTGATTTGTCGATGGATCAATTTTGAGTACTTTTAGAATATTTTTAAGTTAGTCAGATATTGTTGATCAAATTATGGAGATGTAAGATCAAGATCCTAATTTAATTTAATTTAAGCAAGAAGCAAATGATGAAATACAAAATGATTTATTTTGTTGAGAGCTGATGAGACATTAATTATGGATAATAAGCTTTGTATACCAAACTAAAGAAGTTAATTTAAAAAAAAAAAACTCATAGTTCAGTTTATGTTATGCTCTTGGCATCACCTCAATTAGTATTTCAAAGCATGCCTAAGTATTGAAAAAAATTAGTACTTCAAAGTATGCCCCAAGTATTGAAAAAATTACTATGGGATTTAAAAACCGGATGGTTGTAGAACATATGCAAAAGTCTGAATAGATTTAACGATCATACTCAACAAAATGTAAATAGAACTCATGATATTAAAGTCTTAAGTTCAAATTTGTTTAACATCAAGGCAAGTACAATGTTGGAACAAGAAGAATAGGGATTTTCTTATGAATAGTTAACCCGTAAACTTCAGTCATATCCAAGTTCTCATCGATTGGCCAGCACGTACTAGCTGCAGCGATTGCAAATGAGATTTCAGGGCAACTTCTTCTTCCAGCTCCAAATGGAATGAATTTGAAATCTTGTCCTTCACAATCAATAGGGACGTTAATATTCATAAACCACTGCGGCATAAACTCTTCTGCTCTGTTCCATAATTTTAGGTCCCTGTGAATTGCCCAGGCATTTACATACACGGTTGTTTTGGCAGGAATATCATAACCTCTCAGATTGACACTTGTTGATCTCTTTCGAGGAACCAAAAGAAGAACCGGTGCATGTAATCTCAAGGTTTATTTGATGACGCATTTTAAGTAATCCATTTGATTGATATCCTGCATTTTCTATATTCAATTTCCCTTCCACAACTACACTTCGAACCTTTAATTGAGCTTTTCTCGTAACACTTCAGATTTTTCACAAGTTCTACCATTGCCTATTCTAATGTTATGGAATTAGTGTCAATGCCTCCCACAAACATGTCCTGAAATGGTAAGATATGAAAACTTAGTTAGCCATATTTTATAGCTATGCGAGTGTGAGGGAGATAGACATATGTAAAGAGAAAGACAGACCATGAGAATTGCTTTAAGGTTTTCCTGCGTAAGCTCTATCCCAAGCATGTGATCCTTTTGAAGTTGGAGGAGTATTTTCACCAAGTATTTTCTATCAGGCACATCATTACTGTCTGATATCCTGTACTCTTCAATCACCTGATCAAGCAAAGCATCAACTGCTCTAACAGCTGCTTTCAAACGACCAATCTGTCTTGTCAGAACATCTAACTATCCCAAAGAAGGAAACATATCCCCGAAACAAAATGATGTAAATTGCTCCATCAACCTTCTTGATAACTCCCCGAACTTGTAATAATGAGTTTCTTCTTCAGCCTTTCTACCAAAAACGCAGCGTGATATTATATTGGTTGAAACAACTTGAAGCATCTCAGTTAAATTAACAAAACCTATATTCAAACTGTTAGATATTTAATAATTGATAGCTCTGATACCCCTCATCACTTAATGATTAATTTAGCGAATATCAACAATGAAGATGTAGTAAAGTTGACTTTAATTTATTTTATTTATAAATTATTATTATTGCGTGACATTCGTAGACAAATTCAATACTTTGTGCTATATATTGTAGATGATTTGAAGGAGTTCAACAATTATCTATGGAAAAACAATGTGGTCCACCTTTTAAAATTCACTTAGTATAATGTGCATTGAAAAGTTGAACAAAGTTAGAAAAAACCCTACAAATAAGAAAGAGAAATATATTGTGTTAAGTTTTTTATTCACTTTTCTAGTATGTAATTTCAAACATTATTCTTTATTAGTTATTAACTTTTTCAAATTTAATTTCCTGTTCTTAATTTATTAAATTAATAGGTGTGAATATATGAGAATCCAGATGAGCAGGGGATGCATTCGCATGTTAAGTTACAGATGGATTCCCTTATATGTTAAACTGGGTGAGCAGGGGAATTTCACAATTAACGAATATCCACAATTAACGCATGTATGTTGTGCTTCAAGTAATCTATATTATTATTATTATTATTATTGTAACTATTAAGGTACATAATTATTAATAGATAGTTTTGCAGGTTATTAAAATACATCGCAGACTAGTACCACAAGAACATAAATTACAAGAGGAGGTTATGCAACGGCTTTGCCAATTTGGGATTATTATTATTATTATTATTATTGTAAATATTAAGGTACATAAATTATTAATAGATAGTTGTGCAGGTTATTAAAATACATCGCAGACTAGTACCACAAGAGGAGGTTATGCAACGGCTTTGCCAATTTGGGATCCCATCAAGGATGTATGTCAGTGAATTGCCATATATGGGTCATGTATAGCCTCAAATGTGCTTCATTGGATCTATTCTCCCCGACATAAATGTGGATGCAGATGTTGATGAGGTCCCGAATGTATCTGGAGCAACGACATAAACTCTTAACAATTTACTTATTATAGTTTCTTGACACAATAAAATTAATCATTGAAATAATTTTATTAAAAAATATGATTATTTTTGTACAAACTGAACATACTAGTCCAATGCCTTATGACATTGCGCAAAAGATTGATAAGCTGCATGAATAGTTGCTGCAATGAATAGACCAGCACCAAGATTTTATCCTAAAAAGAGTCAATAAGGTCCGAGACGAAATCATAGAATAGATGAAAATGATGATGAAGTACTTCTAGTCCACATTATTTCTGACGACCTCCTATGAAAATATGGTAAGGCAATACATACAACGACATATTTAGTAACTTAATTGACATGTAGACTTTAATTATTGCAATTGTTTTGTTTTAGTATCAATATAATACAAATAAGGACGTTCATACTCCAAACTTATACTTTGATGAACACCAAATCCAGTCTGAATCTCCTGCGAGTATTCAAATTATACTACTTGATGTTACTAGAGGCATGAGTAGCAATGGGTGACAATACAAGCTTGCATGAGTTATGATCACGCTATTTACAAATCTCATGCCTAAATAAGTTATTACAAAGAAGCCTGAACCTAAATTTTAGGCTGATGTAAAGTTTTTTAGGCAGATTTTACATGACTGGCTTGATGACTCTGTAAGTATACTATTAATTAATCCTCTTGTTATTTATTATCTATTACATGTATCCATTGGGTTTTGCAACATATCAACGAGTATTTAAATTTCATTTGTCAATGCCAGTGCTATAGAGAGGCGTTGCCCTAACGATGCACAATTATGGACACCTACTTCTTTGTATGTTTGTTCATTGTTTATGTTACTTTTTTTGCCATATCATTGACTAATAAGTTTGCGTTTGTGTAAATGTAGGAGTTTTACAAACTCTTGGGAAATCGATGCAGATTGTTCATTCGCCAATGCAAGCTAGGACCCGTCATATCTTACTTATGGATGGGAAAAAATAGAAGGCTTATTTGGCAGGATATCATAGTAGTTGGTTGACAAGGTAATATTTACATTCAATCAATTTTTTTTTCTAACAATATTCTTTCATATATAGATCTATATCTTTGTTAATTACAAAAAATAGCATTGGATTGCAACAAAAGTGGACTTAGTACAGAGGAAGGTGACAAATATATGAATCTAACATGAAGGCATACGTTAAAATAGTGCTACATATGTATATAACACCTTTGTGCATGATGATCCTATATTTTCTGGCAGCGTGTAATAACTATGTTTTCAGACTAGATTTAAATGGTAATGATATGTCATACTTTGAAGTAGTGCTACAACAATAAGGGCACAACAAAGAGTTAGGAGTAGGGATTGTAGAATTTATATATGTATGTTTATTGAGTTTATTATGTTGGGCCAGCTCTTAGAATTTAGACCCAATCATGGAGCATTTTTTAAAGATAAGATTGCCTTATCTTTGTGAACACATGTAGGTAAATAAAAATTATTCATTTTCTCTTTTATTTAGCAATTGCAAAATGAGAGTAGGCATATGTAATTTAATATGTCAAATAACGATATCACAAATATGATTCAAAATAAAATAGTACAAATAAAATGCAAATGAAAAACATTAATGGCTACACAACGCAACGTGATTTTGACACGTTGCACGGTTATGTCCATGCTCCTTATACCGACTGCACACATTTTTTTTTGGTTCCTCCTATTGCGATGGAATGTGTTTGGTCCTACACCTCCTTGATTGCTGATATGTGATAGAAGGTTTGATGTCCGCGTCTCTCAACTCATCACGAACAATCCAATCTGATATATGGTCCATCGTATTTATTAGCTCGTTGTATATACGAAATAAGCACTCAATGATGTAATAACTGAACACAAACTCTGATAATTTAAATTAATCTGTCTGCATATGGTAAGAACGTGAGCGTAAGATAGTTGGTGAAACTCAAACTTTTGACAACTGCATAACTTTTGAAGGATTTCTATTATTCCATTTCGAAGTCCATCATTCACAATAAATCGTGCATTATCCACAAGATGAACTGTCATGCGAGTAGACTTACCATTATGCTTCAAAACCTTATTATACACCCCAAGTAGTAAGGTGAGATATCATACCTTTTTCTGCCTCTCTTTGTTGATGAAACCACTTCTACATTAACTCTTGAATCTACTCAACTAAGGCCGTTATAGGAAGTTTGCGTGCATCTTTTGCAACAGAATTTATACTCTCTTTAATATTAATAGTCATGATGTCATATCTTCTGAAAGCTCTCATTGATAGTTCAGGAACCCAATGTCATCCAAGTAATTTGCTGCCTTAGGTTTCATCTCTCGTATCTTATTCATTTCCTCTTGAAAGTTAACGATGCCATATGCCTTTATAGCAACAAAATAAAAAGACAAGAATTCCTATTTCTTATTCTTATTTGATGGTATTTTGTATCTACTGACCAAATTTTCTTTCAAGTGGAAGATACAAATACCATAATATGCATTGGAAAACACATATCGATTGGCCTTTTCAATGCTATCGTGTCGATCGGATACAATGATAGATGACTATACCTAAGAAGAATCATTCTTTGAATCAACAATCTCTTATGCTGATGGAAATATTTGAATGTTTTCGTCTTTACACACAGCTATAAATATTATTCCTAAATATGAACTTTTCAAAAATATTCCATCAACTGCAATCACCGGCCTGATAGATGACTAGAATCCCCTAATGCATGGACTGAACGCCAGAAAAAATATTTAAAGTGATTGCAGTCATTAACTTTTAAATGAGTAACCGTACCTGGGTTTTATTATTTCATCACATAGCAGTATGCTAGAAGTAATCTAAACAAAGCCTCTAGAGAGTCAACTATCAACCTGTATGCATACTCTTTATATCACCAAGCTGTGGGATACGTTATAGTAATCCCAAACTCCTCACGTATGTTGTCTTAGATCTCATTTGGTTTGTAAACTTAACTAACTTATATAAACTTTTTTATATATAATTTTTAATAATATGATTGTTCACTTATTGGTGACCATCACGCAATCGAGCTTCATTGACACTATACGTACTCACAATTTGTATTTCTCATCATCGCATTTTATCTCAAATCAGACTTTAATAGACCTTAAAACTTTGAAGCTCTAATTACCCTTAAGTGTTAATATGCTAAGAGCCTGATGAAGTTGTCCTTTGCTATCATATAACTTTTCAACAAACACATTTCCAATTCTAGAAATAGATACCTTATTTGACACAACTATGTCCGATGGTGGTATTGGAGGAAGAAACTTAAAAGGGTTTTATGCTTCTCTTTCATCTCCCCTTCTAGTTAAAGCATATTCCTGTACATCCTCATTAAGGGAGGAATTAGAAACATAACAATGCTCACCTTGTTGAACATCATTCAATCCTTCATTTTCTTCCACATCATCACCGATTCCAATATCATTGACATCCTCCTCTTGTTCACCACTGAATTGAGTATATGTTTGGTCTTCATTAAATTTAGGTGGAAAATAATCATGATAGTCGTTTATTATATTTGTGGGATGCATAAAAGTTGGTATTGTTGAGACTATGTAACCACTTGTTGGCAAAAATTAATTATGGCACGGTGGTTGGTTCTAAATGGGAACATATAAATCTTCTTCACATACAAAAGCTCTAGATTCCAATGTTACACATATAGGACATAATGATCTTCTACTGATTCTCATAAAGAATAGAACATCATTGTCGTTTTCAATCTCAATTAGTTTTAACTTATACGTTTGTGCATCTATAGAAAATTTCATTGATACTATGATCCACATTATCAACTCTTAGTACAAAATACACTTTAGCTCTTCATAATTGACATTTTTCGAAACCACAATCCCCAAGTTACTAAATTTAATAGATCTTTCTTCTCCATCACTAGAGCTCTCCCATCTTTCCTCGAAGATTATATAAATTAACTTATACTCCATAGCACATGTTTAAAAAAAAAATTAAACAATTCAAAATAAAGTTAAAATAAAAAATAATATTGAAAAAAGAATTAAAAAAACATGTGTGTCGCGTGCTAAGATGTGCGGCGTGCGGCCAACGCAAGAATGGGTCGTGCACCTAGTCGGGCGTTACGTAGCCATATGTGAGGCCAAGAAGTGCGTCGTCTCATGTGTGAGATGCTAGTTTTTCTCTGGTTTTCTCCTTCTTCCACTTTTTGTTGACCATTTTAAACCAAATCTACTCATTTTCAATCCTACAAGTCTAAATCTACTCATTTTCCATCATTTCTTCCTAAATTTCTTACAAAAAAAAAAATTAATTAACAATGAAAGAAGATAAATTCAAAATATACCGTTGTCTATTTCTACTTCTCTCAAATTCTAGTTTTTGTCTTCAAATCTTCAAATATCAAAATATAAACACCCGATCTACTACTTTTGAAGATAAGATTTAAGATTGATGATAGTTTTGAGAGAGAAATGAATGTTTGAGAGTTTGAAGAGCAATATGATCTGAAAATTTTTTGTGGTTAATGAAAATTTTCATTTTTTTGCTATAAAAATATATTGGCTATAAAAATGGGGCTAGTTTTGGACATTTCCTGCTAAAGATAGCAAAATAAAAGCAAATTGTTTTTAAAAAAAATATTATTTAAACCTTAGAGTCATTGAAATTAATTGTTAGATCTTCACTCATCAATCACTATTGCCTCCTCACTATTTAATAAGATTCAAATTATATCTTATATTTTTTACTTATTTTATCTATCCCATAGACAACAATTTGTTCTTTCTTTATAGTGCAATAATATTATGTTTATATAATTAGAATACAAATTTTATATTAAATTGATATAGCATTTGATGGGTTCAATATTAATTGTAAGGATGTTAATTGAAAATCATCATAGAATAATTTTAGGATCAAGCTAATTAAGCAAGGGAAGCAAGAAAATGAAAAAAAGGCGGGAAAACGAAGAAGAGTTGCCTAGGCCTCAGCACCGCAACGTCCAAGAGTGGAACTTCGTGGCGCCCAATCCAGAGGCTAGAACACTGCCGCGCCTAGCTCTTGGGCCCAACGTTGCAGCGTTGAGGGTTTAGCGTTGCAATGTTGAGAACCCAGGCCATAATCTTATTTTCACTGGGATTAGGGTTCCCCTAAAATATTTATAGCCTATATAAGGGCTTTATTTTGGCTTGTAAACACATTACAACACAATTACACATAAGGAAAAAATTATAAATTATAAGAGTGACAATTTAATGAGAAATTACTAAGAGTTCTTTGTGAGCTTTAATATTCTTGTAAAGTGTATAATTTATGAGTGTCTTGTGATTCATTAATAAAGAATTAAGATTTTGATTCACCATAAACGTAGATAAATTATCAAATCATATAAATTCTTATATTTTCTTCTATCCTTTTCTTTCTAGAACATTGCTTAATAGATTATTACATTATTATATTACTTATGTGACCCGCTTCCGCATCAATAGATTAGTATTATATAATTATTAAATTAATAAAAAAATAAATTCTTAATAATTATTTGATAAATAATAGTTATTAATTAATAACACATCAATTAAAATATGAGGTATGTATCTCAACTTTATAAATATAAAACTTTTCTTTATAGTATACATAGGTGCAAACATTTACACAGTTTATTAAAAATTTGAAACTGTTTCAAGTGGGGGACTAATTACCCATTTTGCCTTTGACAAGTATGTAATGAGTTTAATATTATTTAAATTTAATATGATCGAATTGTAATAGATGAACATACAAATAATGCAATGTGTTTGTCTCATTGTCAGTGTACATTCTACCCGAGCAAAGAAAATAGAAGAAAAGAGAAGTAGTGAGCCTTTTCTTTCTTTATTTTATGATAACTGAATTATAAGAATTTAACTTTTTCCCTGAAAACAAGACAACGTCTTTTCTAATCTCTGCCTAATACCAAATTACGAATATATTAGTATTACTTACGAACCCACGTTCATCCCTTTGCATGCCATTACAACTATTATTATGGATTACTTAAGGTAAAGGTAGATATAGCAAGTGGGTTTAAGTAGGTTTTTGTGAATGGATCGATACGATACAATTTAAATAAATTTAGATTGCTTTCATCATCTAGATTCTCATTATCTCTGGCTCGTTTGGGATTGTTGTTGGAAAAATTAAAAGTTAATTTGTTTGATAAAATAATTTTTAATAAAATTAAATAATTTTAAAATTATTTTTGACAAAATCATCTTCACTTGCAGTCAATCTTGAAAAGTAAGGAAAGAGTTACTTTTTAAAATCTAATTTTAAGAATTAATTTTATTTTTTAATATAATTTCTATTTTATCCTCGTACAAATAAAATATCCAAAATTATCTTGTTACAAATGAATTAATTCTAATTCTACTTTAAAAAAACAAAATTAAAGTTTAAAATAAATTAAAACTTTTATGTCTCATTCTCATTTGCTTTTTTACTATTATTATTATTATTATTACTACTACTCTCATCAAATCATATTTTATATATATATATATTTATTCAATGGCCATTTTAATCATATCAATTCGAAAAATATTACAACAATAGAATTTATCAAACACATATAAATTAGTTTGAAATCTTACAATACTTTTGAAAACATAATTTACTAAACACTTAATTATTTGTCAGTTGATTATTTTTATAACATAGTTAACCGTAATTATTTTAAAAGCTACAATCATTCCTAACTCGCCTTAATTTCTTCCATGTAATTATAATTGAGTTTAACTTGCATGCAACACGTCCATTTACTGATCAATATCGTGCTATCAAAATATTTAAAGTCAAAGATAGTTTATTCATTGCCTGATTGTTTCGGTATTGTGCATTTTGTTTTCTCTTTTTTTATACCATACATTTTTTTTTCTTGCTTAATAATGATTAAGTCATACGAATATTGTTTGTTTAGATGAAGGTATAAAAGTAGACAAGAGTATTTTTAAATTTATTGGGTGTATATTTTAGATACAATAGTCGGTGGGAGAGTATGCTTAAATCTTTATGTCATAATAATATATGATTGTAGAAGTATACTTGTAACGCAAAACAAACAATCTCTGGTTATTCGCATTACGGACAGCTATATTTTTTAATTAGGGATTGTAAGAAAAACAATTTTTCTTTTTTAAAATAAAAAACTTTTGAGAGGAGTATACCATGTAAAGAGAAGGGGTAAAAAAAATTGTAATTAGATTAGAACTAGTTTGGGATCTGAGAAATGTATTAAGTAAAAATGTAAGCTTTTAAAATTTTGTCAATGAGTGTTGTAAAAAAAAAAAAAAATTGGGTGCAATCAAAAGGAGTACTTCAACTAACCATCTCGTAATATTATGACAGTGTTTTAATTTATTATAATTGTCAAATTTATTTGATAATTTTCAACAATATATGCATAACATGATATTTCTTATTACAGGGAGTACAAAGGAGTATACCATGTCTAAAATATTTCTTATTACAGGGAGTACAAAGTGGGAACAAGTTGAAGAGGGAGTTTCTTATGAGCGGTCAAGCCATGAGATTCAGTCATGTCCATATTCTCCTCAAGTGCACCGGCAGGCAACTTCCAGTCAAACCAGAATAAAAGGTTGGCAATCACAACCTCAACTGCAGCTAATGCAAATGACATTCCAGGGCAACCTCTTCTTCCGGTACCAAATGGAATGAATTCAAAGTCTTGGCCTTTGCAATCAACCGGGTTGTTCATAAATCTCTCCGGCAGAAACTCTTCTGGTTTGTCCCATATTTTGGGGTCTCTTTGAATTGCCCATGCATTTACAAGCACTCTAGTTCTTGCAGGAATATCGTAACCTCTCCATTTAACGCTCGTTGATGTTTCTCGAGGTACCAAAAGAGGAACTGGTGCATGTAATCTGAGAGTTTCTTTGATGACACATTTTAAGTAGTCCATCTGATTGATATCCTTCATGTCTATATTGAGTTTCTTTTTCACCAGTCTTCTAACCTCTTCCTGGGCTTTCTTCATTTTACTTGGGTTTTTCACAAGTTCTGCCATCACCCACTCTAATGTTGTTGCAGTAGTATCAGTACCTCCGATAAACATGTCCTGAGATTGTGAAACATGAAAATTAACTTTAGCCGCTAGTTATTTTATTGTGACAATTTGTGTGCGGGATTAGCATCCTCTTCTGATCATCTCATCATTTATCTAACTTTTTAATAAAATGAAGTTAGTAGTTAACAAAAAGTAAAATAATTATAAGATAAATCTTCGCCATACAAAACTAATATATTACACATGTCAAAAAGATTCTTTAAAAATGAAGTAAACTTAGATTAAGAGAATATCCTAATTTTTATGTTTATCAGTTTTGTGTTTAAGACAAATTAAGAGAGAGAGGAGAGACCATGAGAATCGCTTTAAGATTGTCCCGAGCGAGATCTATCCCAAGCGTGTCATCCTTTTGAAGTTGGAGAAGTATATCCACAAAGTCTTTTCTATCCGTCTGATAATCATCGCTATCAGATTTAATCCTGTGCTCTTCAATCACCTGATCAAGAAAAGCGTCTATTGCTCTAGCAGTTGCGTTTAGACGACCAATTAATCCTGTGAGAACATCTATCCATCCGAGAGATGGAAAAATATCTCCAAAACAAAAGGCAGTAAATTGCTCCATCAGCTTTTTTGATAACGCTCCAAATTTGCTCTTACCATTTTCTTCTTCTGTCCTTCGACCAAGAACGCAGCGGGATGCTATATTGTTCGAAGCAGCAAGTAGCATCTCGGATATATTGACAGAGCCTCCATTGAAACATGACAAACGAAGTCTATTGATCAAACTTGAAACTTCCTCGTCTCTGACATACTGAAATGATAGGACTCTTCTCATGCTCAAGAGTTCAAGAACACTGATCTTCCTAAGTTGTCTCCAGTACTCGCCATAGGGAGCGAATCCAACGTCTTTGCATCCGTACAGGAAGATATTTGCAGTTGTGGTTTTGGGCCGGTTTGAGAAAACAATGTCATGAGTCTTTATTATTTCGCTAGCCGTCTCAGCTGATTGAACCACAAGAGTTGGAGAAGGACCAAAGTAAACAAACATCACAGGGCCATAACGCTCGGAAAGGGCTTTGAGAGAGCGATGGGGTAGAGTTCCCAGTAGTTGGTGAAGGTTGCCAATTAAGGGTAACTTTGGTGGGGATGGAGGTAAGCGGAGCTTGCCACGTCTGGAGAACTTGAGCAATAGCAAAAGTGAGAGGAGGAAGAGGAGAATGAGGGACAACTGGTTGTACAAAGATGTTGTGTCTAGTAGCTCAGCCTGCAACTGCTTCAACACTGTTAGCAGAGCCAGAGCCATTTCAAGTTTAGATATCTACAGATGGGACTAGTTAGCAGCTTCAATCTTATACAAGTTCCCAACCTGTTGCACACCAAATTTATTGGATCTAAATACGTCTCTCATTGTCTCAAATATCACTCGCCGCCTCAACTTGTTCTCAACGATCATACTTTATTTACAAATTTGCCACCACAAAAGCGGATTGTTTTTACGGATTAAAGACTCGTTTGACTGATCTTTTCAAATAAATTTTTTGAAAAAAAATATTTTAAAATAGAATTTTAAAATAAATTTTTTTAAAAAAAAATTATTAATCATTGATTGTTAATTAAAAAAATTCTGTTAAAGGATTAAATCTTTTTAGTTATATATTGTTAAAAATATTTATATGTTATTAAATTACAAAAAAATACACTTAATAAAATTTATACTTAAATTCTAAATAATTTAATTTATACATATAAATTTAAATTTATTATATATTTTCTCAAATTTAATATCTTAAAATATAATAATCAAATAAAATTAATACATAATAATCAACGAATCAAAATAAGTTATTATATTTAATATAAAATTAAAAAATAAAATAATACTTCTTTTTATTTAAAAATTAAAAAAATTAATAAATTCTTATAAATATGATAGTGCTAGAGGTTCAGAGAATTGAAGATATGATAAATTTTTTTAAAATATTAAAAATATTTTAGTTGAATAGAGTTTATTTTTATTAAGATATATTAATATTTTAGTTGAATAGAATTTATTTTTATTGAGATATATTATAAAAATAAAAAATTATTAAAATATTATATATTATTATGATATATGTGATATTATACAAATATTAAAAAAAATTTAAAGTTTTATTTTTAAAAAATTAAAATTTAAACTTTTTAAAGTTTAAGTAAAATAATTTTTTTTAATTTTTAAAATTTTTTTTTAATTATAATTAAACGTTATCAAAAAAAAATTTTATATTTATATTAAAAAAAAAATTTGACCAAGAAAAAATTTAAACAAATAAATATTAACATCTTTTTTAAGTTAACTTTTGCCTAAATTTTTAGCGATCTATTAACATGTGGCAACATTTATAATGAATGGTCAAGATTATTTATTAAAATTAAGAAAAAAGCTTTGTTAATATTTTTTTTAATCTTTTAAGCTTGCAAAATTGTCCTCTCACAAGAATTTTAACAAGCTGGCAAAGTTGTTTTTTCTGCGCCGCCGCCTCCAGAAAAACAAGAAGCCGGCAAAGTTGTATTCTTTGTTTTTTTTATGGCCTTTTCTTTTTTCTTTCAAAGATAGGCTTTTCTTTTGTCTTTCAAGAATCTCAATCCTTTTTTTTATTATTATTATTATTTACCAAATCACTCAATTTTTTTTTTCATTCTCTTTCACCATTCTTTCTCCTTCGTGAATTTGGTGCTAATACAACTTGAAGTCTAACAAATAAATAGACAGCATCTTCCAACAATTATTCCATAAGGTTAGTTTATTTATTTGTAAATTTTACCATGTTTCTTCTTCTTTGATCAGTGAGTTTTTTTTAACAAATTTCTTTTGCTTGAAAGAAATTTAGTACACTCTTAGAAAAATTATGGCTCTTTTTTATAATTAATAAAAAAATTATTTACAAAAAAAAAAAAAAAAAGAGCTCGGAAGTATAAGAAATTATAGTTCCGCCTTATTACAATGGTTATGTTTTTTCTTTTAAATTAAACCTATCAGTTATTGTGCAAGTTGTTTTCACTATTAAATTGATATTTATTTATTTATTCTATTAGCATAACAGTAATTTTCATGCTTATGGTAATAGTCAAAGCTATCACAAGGTCTTCAAATACCTAATTTTATATCATGGAGGGGCCAACAATACTTCACAGAGACAAGTTTTCAAGATTTGCTTTGACAAAATAACACGGATTTTTACTTTAGTCTTAAGATTCTAGAGCTTTAAATAACATTGATTTAATATAATAGAATTAGAACATGAATGTTCATTTATGATATTTAACTATCTTTCAAACATAAAACTTATAAAACATTTTATTTGAATTTGTCTGGCGCTATTTAAACTAGGAATGTTCTTTTTTTTTTTTCTTTTCTTTTAAAATTTACCAAAAAAAAAAATTTATGTTGATTATGATGGCGTGACTTATATGAAATATTATTCTTTTTATTTAAATTTATTTTGTGCTATTTAAATAGATTTGTATAATTTTATTACTTTTTTTATATAAATATTACATTTCAAATTTCAATCTCAAACTTCAATTAATGATAATATAATCAATTAAACAATCTCTTAAACAACTAAAAAAAATTAAAACTGACATCTTAATAATAAAAGAAATTAAAAATTGTCTGAGCTGTGTTAAGATTCAAACTCTTAACTTTACACAAACTTTGTTGTGGGGCAAATACCTAGATACTATAACATTGTTACTTTTAGTAGTAAAATATATCTAGTTTCATATATTTTTTTTTTATTTGATTGTGTATGAAGATTTGAATAGTTGATACAACATTATAATCTTAAAGAAAAAAAATCATAAAATTAGTCTACATTTTTTGTTTTGAAAGATAGGAGGGTAGACCAGTGTCGAAATTTTTTTACCTCCTAGCTCTTCTAAAGTTCGAACTCTAATGACTCGACATAGCATACATAAGACTTGCCATCAAATTATGCGCTTGAGATAAATTAATCTACGATTTTGACTATATAGAAGATAATGTTATTGTTTGATTCACAATAATAAAAACCGGTTTTGGAACTTAGAATTATTTTTGTTCTTAGAGTTAAAAGACAAAAAAAAAAAAACAATTGTTTTGGAACTGTTTTCGGTTAAAAGAAAAAAAAATTAAAAACTATTTTTTTTTTCTTGGAACCGTTCTCAATTTAGAGAAAAAAATGAAATAAACAATTTTTCCAGATTGTTAAAAGTCTGGTATAAAAAAGATAATTTTTGCACTGTTAAAAGAAAAAAAAAAGATAATTTTGCATTGGTCAAAATCTGTATAATATTAGTGTCTCAAACATTTATTATTAACTTAAAAATTATGTATATATTCATAAGATTTACTTAATTTATATTTAATATAGAATGTGATATTTTTTTCTACCAATCACATTACGTGCTTATTATTGTATAATTCAAATTTAAAGGTCAACATGATTCATTGTCAAATTTATATTTGATATAGAACATAGCCCGCCCATAACTCGTCTTCATTCAATCACGCAATGTTCTTATCATAATATGACCCTAACTCATAAGCTAATTGATTTATATTGCACATCCTTCCTACTTATGGTGAATCCACTATTTATATTGTAATTTTTATTACGACTCAAAGCAATAATTTTTAGAACTCACTTAATTTATATTGTCTATTTTAACTATTCTTAGATGACTTATTACTCACATAACAACTTCTATTGAGTCGATTTTAAAAGTTCATATATTAATAAAAATTTAAATTTATTCTAATATTTGTTATTGGTCAAATACTTACTATTGACCTCAAAAAATTAACCTTAATGCTACTTACTCACTATATATTTTCAAATTTCACCAAATTTTGAGTAGAAATTTTAATCCTTTAATTCAAGGTAGATTTCTTTTAATTATAAGACTAAGTAAGTATAATTACACAATTAATATCTGAATTTTTTTAAATTTTAAGTAATATGTTGTATATTTATTAGACGGTAAATTTTCACAACTTACTAAATAATTTATTCTTTTATTTTACCGTCTAATAGATAACTGTTACATCAGTAAATTTGATAAGGTAGCATTCCATGTATAAATTAAAGTTTTGTTTTTCTATACTACACTTTACACTAATCCCAACAAACCATTGACCAAATTCGTGTTAGTACTTAAAACAGAATCAATTATGTAAGAATTTTTACTGATCAATCATTCTTTATTTATAAATTTTTATAATAAGAATTAATTGATGAGAACGATATAGCATAATATAAAAGTGAAAAAAACATATATATGAACATATGGAATGTGAATTCGACCTCATTGCTGATTGTTCTTTCCGTTTACTTTTCTGGATATTTCTTTAAACTATACGAACATTGTTTTTCTTTCTTGATCAATTAGAAGCACATGCTGATATGTATTTGGGCATGGAGTTTTGTAAGATGTAAAATATTGTTATTGAAAGCATAAGATGATTATATTGATTTTATTATATATAAATTAAATAATAAAAAAATTATTTTAAAATATTTTGACATGAATTTTTTTTTTACTTTTAAACTATTTTTTTTTTTGTTGTAAAGAGAATTTTTTTTTGTTTTAATTTTTTTTATTATTCATAAAATTTTATTTTTTAAGTATGTGGACACTTAATTTTATTAATGATTGCAACTGTAAGCTTCCTTTTAAATTATTTCACTTTTGTGAAAAAATAAAAATTAAGCCCATGAATTTTTTAACTCCAAATTAGAGACCCAAATTCTAATCATCGCATAACTCGTTAGATTTTTTAAGTTAACTTCGGACTATTCTATTAAAAGTTTAATATTGCACTCTAATTGGCCTATGTAATAAATAAATTAAAATTTTACTTAAAATTATAATAATTAAATTTAATATTAATCCTTTAACCAATAATACCCACTCAATTAGCCATCTATATGATGTTATAATTAAAGTTAAATCATTATAAAATATCATGACTCTTTAATTAATTATTTGTTTCTAAGTCACTAAATGCTCTAATAATTATTTTTAATATGTCTGTATTTGTATATATAATTTTACAAATACATATTATTATTCAATAACTAATTTATTAAATAAACTGCGGCTACGAATTTAAATGATCAAGTACTGTAAATAGCTTAAGTGACATCATTTAATATAGATTTTATATTGTAAGTACATGTTCCCATGATCCATGAAATTGCATCTCTAAGTCATCGAGATTTTGATTGTCTAATTGGATTACTCCGTATTAACTCAAAAGAGTATAATACATGAATGCAACTTCATTATCTACTCAAGATTAAGGTTAATCAAACTTATTAAAGTTTTGTAAATTAAGGTCAATGGCATTTAGTTAATTAGATCAAAATTCACATTAATCCAGTTGAATGTATCATACACTAATTTTTTTATTTGAAGTCTCTACTTCAATAATTAAGATAAATTATTTATTATAAAAAGTAAAAAAATTATAATCTTACATAATGCAATGCTTATTTCATTAATAATTGTAAACAAGATTTAATTTATAATGAATTTGTGATCTATATCTTCTGTATTAACATCTTATATTAACATTATATTTTTAATATATAAATCACATACTTTATAAATATGGACACTTTAATGTATATTTAATTATATATGAATAAAATTTATTAAATAAATAAAATATTTATATACATACTTTTAGGGTACCATAAAGATATTATATGTCTAACACATACCCAATTAAGAAAAGTGCTATTAGTTGGATTGGATTTAGCTGCCTTAAATTATACTTAAGATTAGCTCTACATGGTGATGAAAAATGAAATGTCTACAATCTTTAAAGACTATGAAGCATAGAAAATGCTGACGACTTGGAGAAGAAAGCTTAGAGAAAGTTGTTTGGGATGGGCAATTGAGCCTAAATGAAGGACTATAAATGCGATTATTTCAAAACTCGTCCTTTTAGTCTCTCATCTCTTAAAATAAAAACCATCATATTATAGCACGTGGCCATAATATGAAGAATAACAAGCCATGGGTGTGCCTTCTTAAGTGATTAGGGGCTTGGATAATTAATATAATAAGATATTTAAATATCATTAAAACTAGATGGCCGCTTATTTTATTAGTTCAATGTGCGGCTAAAATTTCTATATATATATAAAGGAATGATTAGCTTTATTCGGCCATTTGTTTAGTCAAGAAAGGAAACGAAAGGGAAGAAATGGAGAAGAGAATAAGTGAAAGAAAAGGAAGGAAAAAAAAAAAGAAGAAGAGAGCCGAAAGAAAAATTTATGAAAATGTGTTTGGTCCTTAGAATTATATTAAGTGATTTAACTGGTAATAATTTTATAAAATTAGAGTATTTGTATTATAATATTTATAATGCATAATGATACTACATAATATATTTTATTATCGAATAATTTAAAAATCACACCACTAATTGATAGACCTCAAAATTAGTATTTTATTTTTTTGTGAATAGAGATACATACACACACACATATATATACATACATACATATTATATTTTATATATAACAATTTATGATTTAATTATACGTTATTATATTTTTTTTAGTCATAATTTACTTTTAAATAGATCAATTTTTGTACTAATTATTTATAATTAAAAATACTTTTAGAATTTATTATAGTATAGTTTATGATTACGTTAAATACATAAATATTTATTTCAAAACAATTATACTTCCACAATATTAATAGTGTATTTTAAACCAGTAGATGCGTACTCTCCCTTTTAATTTGTTCTACTCGCGCGATGCAGTAATTTTGTCAGGTTAAATTAGATTAAATCCTCCACTTTGCATGTGTATGAGTTACTCCACTAAGTAGACTAATTTTTCTCCAAGTACAAATTTGGTGTAATTTGTTATGATAGTGGGTTGTTATTTTCTTTCTTTTTTTTCGAAGCCTATAAACTAGTTAAGAGATACTATCATTGGGACTGTACCACTTTTCGTGGTTAGGAAATTGCTTATTTAATCTTTAGTAATAGCTCTTCGGAGAATCTCTTAACTAGCCAATCAAGGAACTCATCCCATAAGTGCCTTCTTGTGAGTGCTAGTCAGCTACCATCTTTTATATAGGTTGGTCTCCTATACTCTTGTAAGAAGTCCTTCATATACCTAATGCACTTTTTATTCTTTTGAGTTAATGAAAAGACCCAATTCGCCCAAGTTGGGATGGCTTTCGACCTAAGCAAGGTTGCACTATATGGACCCGTCAACTAGAGTGTTAGTCTACAGGTAGAGACTCATTATTATCCCAACGTTAAAACGTGTTCAATCTAGAGTATTAGTTTACAAGTAGAGACTCGTCATCATCCTAACGTCAAAACGCCTTCTCTCTAGAGTGTTAGTCTACAGGTAAAGACTCGTTATCATCCCAACGTCAAAACGCCTTCAATCTAGTAGTATACTTCTAAGTCCAATATTTGAAACCAGACTACAGTTAAAAGCCCGTCAACTACCTAGCGTATTATACCACTTAGAAAGACGGTGATGAAAGTTTTTACAAATCGACCTTACTTCCTAGATAGGTCCCACTTCGCTTCTTTGAGACCGTTTGCACCACTTTAAAAGGAGACAACACGCGCTCACTGATTACTATGCATAAAGAAGTTTGTTAATTAAGTTTGGTATGATAGTTGATGTCGCACCCCAAACCCAAAAGATCTTACACACGATATAACTTACATTCATTCAATAATGAGCACACATACAATCTTAATGTTTCTAGTATATTCCTAAATTCTTGTTTACGGGTTAGTCTCATGTTTAAAAATATAAACATAAACATTTATTGACAATATTTAAAAATTCATTTCAATTTTTTAGAATTATAACAATTGAATTATGACTGGGGCAATTAGTAAATCAGAGATATGCAGAGTTTTCTTAGAGATTAACATTTTACTACGTCACCAGTAGCAACTTTGTTACCAGAAATTCATAATATATTCATTGTAAATTCTTACTTAAAATCAACCTATAACCACACTTGGTGAAACTTAAACCAAATACAACCACACACAATAAAATAATACATAAATATTTATTCAATAGGGACAAATCAAATATCTTATCCCACGTGTCCCCAAATGAAACACTCAGCAACTTAGCAACTTAGGGAACCCAAAAAACAGCAGAAGCCTTGCCAAATCCGCTAAGCACACATGTTACTTTTTTACGTGAAATCGCCATAAACTATAATGAGTATAAAACTCAGTAAGCATACTAATTTTTCATATATCAAATACAAATACATATATGTACACAATGCATATGTATGATATGTTGTGATAAATCAAAATCATAATCTTATCAAATCACATATCATGTAAGCGCTTACACATTCTTTCAAAATATATAATAGGAATACCATCACTCAACTACTACTTAGTAGGACTTCCATATCACACATAATGAGCTAAATGTCACTCGTAGGTGACATACTGTATGAGAGGAATAGTACAAGTGAGGTTTAAATTACACATATATAATGCTCATGCCTGAAGGTAAGAGTCAAACCCTCACCCTGATCATCGGTGAGTCCTCTCACATGCACCAATACGCCACCACACGAATGTGATGATTCAAACTTTCTTTAGGTACCAATAGGATCCTCCCTACATATAGAACACATAACATATACCAATCCCGAAGGAAAGTCACACATAAAGGCTCCACAAATCACATAAGGTACATACTAAGTCAACAGTGAATTCAAGCATCCTCAAAATACAAAAAATTTCTCATAGACATATTACACTTCAAAATCTTTCTTTGTTAAACATATTTCATTTTGAAAGCTCACTTTCAAAAATACATATATGTCATATATGTCCATGCTCACATTCATAAACACATGTCTTTCACATTTCATATCAAAATATACTTTGACATAACATAAACATATTACAAAGCATATTTACAAAATCATACATAACAATTACTATATTTATTGTGATTTCAGTAAAAGTCTAATATACTTACCTCTTTGCACTTTCAAGTACAATGTTTAATTCTCCTTAACCTATCAAGGGAGATTAATCCTTTCATAAACCTTACAATTCACACAAAATACTTTAAATAGCTTACAAAATTATATATATTGCACTTATCACATCAAAGTGGTCTAATTACTTGGTTTCTCAAAACCTGTCATTATGACCACTTACACTTAATAATATTTTCTTATACATCAAATGATGTACAATTACTCTAAAATCAGAATATATCCTTCTTGACTCATATATCCTTCTTATGTATGAATATTATATCATAATTCATACACAATCTATTCCATAAACACCATCAAATTCAAACTATTAACCTAACAGGATCAAGATATTTACTGAACAGTATTCAATCTCCCAATTTTATAAAATCATATACTAACTCAAAAATTATAAAACTACTAGAATTACTCTTAACACATATCTCAATCCATGATAAATATTTCACTTTAAAATCACTGCCAAAAGTATTTTAAAACTATTTTATTCCATAGCTTTAAAAATCTGTTAATCAAATACTGCAATGAGCTGATACACTTTAAAAAAAATTATAACAATTTAACCATATTGATCTAAATTCTCAATTCTGATATATTATATTAGATATATAAAATTATCATATTTCAGAAATTTATACTTTTTGAAGATCATTCAGCAAATCAAAAATTGTTTGTCACTGTATCATACTGTTAACACAAAAATTTTAGAATTTTATGGTCATTTTGGTAAATTCACTACAAATTCAATTTTTAGAATTTTCAATCAATTCAAAGTCTCAAATGATTCTAAACATGTCTAATTTCATATACTCAAAATTTAAAACCAGAATCGAAACACAACAATTTATAAAATTCCTGGATCAAGAGACTATCAAGTAGAAATTCTGCAATTCATCATGGTTTATCAAGCTATCTGTATAGATCATCATCAATTCTCACAATATCTTACGAAATACACATTAAATCTTCAATTATACATATTTTCAAAAATTAAAACTTAAAGGAATTAACTAATTTAACACCAAGAAATTAAGAAAATGTTATAATATACCTCTTAAAGCTTAAATTTTAACTTTTAACTTTCTTCTTCTTCTTCTTCTTCTTCTTCTTCTTCTTCTTCTTCTCCCCTTTCTTTCTCTCTTTTCTCACTCTAAAAGAGGTAGCTTGACCAAAATGAGTGAATTAGAGTTTCAAAACTGTATTTTTATACTAAGAGGTTAATTTTTTATATTTACGAATTTGCTCCCAAAACTTTTAAAGTATTATAATTTGGTCCCTAAAATAAATCTAAAGTCTTGCAAATAAACTTAATATTAAAAGTATGTCCTTAACCTATACAAACATTACTAATAACAATACATAAATCAAGTATCATCCACATACAAATAAAATATGTATATTTATATATATATATATATATATATATAAATACTTATTCTTACCGATTATGGATACTGGTTACTATAGTTGAAATTCTTGTTAACCAATTCTGTAAATGTTCTTAGGATTGACATTAAGTTATCTAACCTTTATATGGATGACAACTTTATAAAGAATGTAATTTTTTTTCCTTACCAAAGGATACCCCTTTAAGTCTTTTTATAATAAATATAAGCAAATATAGTTAATCGAAGGAGTTGAGTGATACTTGCTTTAATCCATCTCGCCATTCCTAACTTAGGAAGGAATATAGTAAGGGATGATTGCTTATCCATCATCTTTTATTAGTGAAAGAATGAGCGGACGTTTTGAACGAGTGTTGAGCGAGTGAAATTCTCAGCCCTTCCAAGAGACAGCAACAAAAGTGAATGAGGTAAAGGTATATCTTCAAGACGCACAGGCTCAAAACAGTATTCAAAGGTAGACACAGTTATAGGAGACAATTCGCTTTTGGATTCTTGCAGCATTGCATATAGAAGCACACAAATTACATATCTCTTACTTATTTGTCTCGTAATCAGAAGCACAAACAGAAACCGAGCTGCTTTCTATCCACACTAAATTGTCACATTCTGCGAAAGGTTGTGTATATCTCCTGCACCGCCACCAAACGCTAAGCTTTAGCACTTCCTTCAGTGATTATCTAGAAACCATGCCTCATTTTTTTTTTTTTTAACTTTCTTTCTCTTCCAGAGTTGAACATAAAAGCAAACCATATTATGACTTGAGAGTTATTTCTCACGCAATTTTCTTCCAGAGATGAGATGCAAGGAAGAAATTTTCAGTTCAAGGTCCCGAAATCGCCATATGGATTTGTATGTACTAACACCTCACGCCGAAATACAAAGTCTAGAAAGCCTAGATGATATCACTGTGTTAACTGTTGGCAGCAGAGCTTTACAAAGAGCGGTATATGGGCTGACCTATTGAGTCCAAATGAAAACATCTATTGTGTTCGGCTTGGCCTCTGCAGCCCACATCTATTTTCTTTTGTTAGATTATTCAAGTTCAGTTCCCTGTACGAAGCAGTTTAGTAGTTCCTCTTTTTTTTCCCTCTTAAATAATGATATTAAACTTATAAAACTGACATATAAAATTTATATATGTTAACTAATAAAGTATTTATATGCCCATTTTCTATTAGGGTTGTACATCATATTAATAAAAAATTAAAAAATTAATAATTACTTAACGAATAGTAATCATTAATTAAATTAATAGAACATTGCTAAATACAATTGCATGCATATTAATTAGTTATCATTTGTCTAAGCATTTTGAGTGAGGCGGCCTCAATTACATGTTATCTACTTAATAGAAGTCCCACAAGTACTCTTAATTTGAAAACACTTGAAGAATTATAGACTGGGTAGTTTTAGTCACTTCAAATTTTTAAGTTTATTGCCTTTGTACACCAAATAATGGGCAAATTAAACCCTAGGTCTGCGAAATGCCTGTGTTTCTTGATCATGCTGATGATGTCAATGGTTACAGACCTTGATTGAGAGAATCTAATGGTAAAAATCATTATAAGTGGAGATATTATATTCCATAAAATTGATATGTCTTTCTAGCTAGTAAGAAACAAGTTGTAATAGGTGATTTCAGTACTAAGCAAACCAATATTGTTGTATCCTCAAAAGATGATGCTATTCAATTTGAGGTAAAAAATTCTCAAAGTTCAAACAAAGAGCAAGTTATAGACCCATCTGAGCAACAAACAGAAGTACTCTAAAAGGTCGATTGTTCCACAAATGATAAGAGTAGGCATATTCGGATGCGTTGAATACATCCATCGTGAAAATGAAAAAATAATAAAATAAAGTAGAAGAGAAGTAGAGGACTTCTCTATTTTATTACTAGTCTCTTTGGACTGAAGCTATCATAAGATGAACACAAGGGCCTACACATCTTAACTATTTGCTTGTAAACAAATACATTTGCTCATAACTGATTGACAATAAACGCAGAATACATTGCTAAGACGTGAACTCTTTCTTGTTGCAATGCCACCACAGTGATTCAGCTGACAATGAAAGATTAGGTACATGCCTAATCTAAGTAGATGGATACACGAGTCCTTGACTCCTTTAATGAACATTGGGCAAATTCTTTGCCTGAACTTTGCTTGCCTGACATCTACTTTTTTAATTAATTAGAATTTAGAATTACATGATATCCCATCAGGTCTACGGCAACGGGGTCTCACTACAATCCTGTAGTTGCCAACATGTCTATTAACAGACTTGGATTATATATCGACTGTCAAATATCAATACATTGAGCTTTAAGTTATCTTCCATTACTTGGAGATGGATAGCATAACGAATTATGAGATATGCGTATGATATTATTCACTCCAGAGTTATACTTTTTTATTATAATAATTAGAGCATTATTTAAATTATTTATAATAATATTTTTTTATAACCGAACTAAATATATTGTGATAAATTGTCTTTTTGTTTGATAATATGTTTTTTGAAAACAGTTATGCTTTGCTTCATCTCGTATGAAGATTAACTTATTGATATTTTTATTAAATTTCTTCTAATAAAACTTTAAAACTCTAAACTCAAATTTATTTTTATTTCGTCATCTTTAATTTGAGAAGTATTAATGATATAAATCAATTATATTAATTTTCCTTCTATATTTTGATATTTATCTTTTTTTTTAATATTATAATTAATATCTAAATAATTTATTTTTTTATATATTTTATTTTCCTATTGTGTATTAACCTAAAACTTATATAAATGCTCATTTGTACAATATTTACATAATAAAATATATACAGCATTTTATATTTCTCTCAAGCAATAAATGGTTAAATTGTAATAAAATTTCAAATTCTAACTACTTTGGATGCTTGAAAAGTACTGGCAACGATAAATTATCTCACCTCTTTAATTTTATATTATCTAAAAATTATGTTGTTTTATATTATTTAAAAAATCTTCCGGTGTTAATATAATTCGATTTTGTAATTGATTTTTTAAATATTAATTTTACCATAAATAAACTTTTTTTGAGTTAAATATTAACTTTACGGCAGATAATTTCTTTTCTTGAGTAATATAAAATAATATAGAATTTTCTTATAGGTAGATATCAAATTCCAAGGGAGGGTAACATTTTCAACTATTGGTAGCCCATCTTGATTCTTGACAAAAGTTGTTGTACGAGAACTTTAGAGCAGTCGCTAGCAAGTTATTGAATGTATACGGAGGTAGATTTTATTGAATAAATATATGGACGAGAATTGAGAAGACATGTCAATTCCATCTAAAATTCAAAGGGCTCCTACACTATTAAATTCACTTAGTTTTTTAATCAATATATTATAATTTTATGTAGCATATTATAAATTATAAAAAATATGATTAATTTAAAAATAACGACTGCATCAATTGTTACCAACGCTTACATTGTTCTTATTTTTTCATTTGCTATTCTAAGTAACAATCCTAAATTTAGCCATAAAAATTATCAGGATAAGGAAATATAGCAAGGAAACGAAAGCAAGGCAAAGATTTACGATAACATTCCTACTCGGTAAAGAATATTAAATTTCTTTTAAACGAAAGTGGCGAAGTTCAATTAAATTATGGAGGTCGCTTACTATTGGAAAGACGACCATCGTCCTCTTAAAACCTTTTTTTTCCCAATTTAAAATATTTATACTTACAATTTTTCTTTAAAAAGGTTCCCAACTTTTTCTTTTAAATACCATTTCTCCTTAAAAATCTACCCGAAAAAGCAAACAAAATTTAAGAAACTCTGAAAAATTTTAGGTATGAAGTGGTTTCTCATTATTATTAATTTTTGGAACAGTCCTCGAGGTTTTCAAAACCTAGGGTAGGTGGCTTCGGTAATATGCAAACCATTATTTGGAGCTGAAATGAAAATTTCAGAACGCATAACAGCAACCCAGAACAAAATATTACGACAAATTATGAGATGCTGCAACAAATATGAAATAATTTCTCAGTTGCAAATTCTCGCTACTATACAATTTGGTTAGTTACACATGTTAGAGAACTTTAAGGTATGCAACCTTCAAAGCGTGCTAGGAAACCCCGAGCTTGGTCGGGTGTGGTGAACTCCCCACTTACCAAAACTACAATTTTCTCCAATCGTTAAATAGCCACAGAAGCAGCGCTCCTTCAATTTCTGTAAGGGGTGAACAAGCAAACAGCACCAAGAAGCTCCCGTTTTCCACATACAAGATCGCTGGGCAAAGTCAAGTTTGTATTACACCTATAATCACATCACAAGACTGCTACCTATCTCCTTAGATGATCTCCGTAGATGATCTCCGGTAAAGAAAGGATGCCTGAGGGCTTCACGAGCTGTTAGCCTCTCCGTGGGATCATACCTAAGCAGACCTTGCAACAAATGTATGAGATCTCCAGCAGAATGATCTACATGCTGCATTATCAGGTTCTGGAAAAGAAATTAAGAGATGCAGTTAGTAAACCAAAAATAGGAAAAAATAATTCCTTGAAAGGATAGCAGTTATTAAAACAAATATACGACAATAATTCCTTGAATTCTCCAAAAAACATGAATCAGATGTATAAACCTGAAGACGAAGAAGCTTTGTCACAGATTTAATGCTTTCCCTAGATGCTGCTCCTTCTGGCCAATCCAACCTTCCCCTCCTAACATACTTCTCTGCATGTCGGCTGAGAAGATCCATTGCAAAGAAACAAAATCAGTAACTAGTTAAAAATGAGCACCAAAAACCTCGTTGGAAGATTACTCACTCTACTCTCTTCAGCATATGCTGAGGCAAGGAACCAAGCACTCGCTCCATCATCGCCAGGTGCTCTAAATTCTCATGAGTTTGGAACAATGCCTCACCCTGTGAGAAAGTTAAAAAGCTCCATAAACGATCAATTTCATTTCAATTCAAATGCACACAAGAAAAACAAGGTAACCAAGATTGAAATACAAATAATATGCATACTGTGCACAACTCCACTAAGATACAACCAACACTCCATATATCACATGGATAACTCCACCCAAGTCCTATAAATAAAACAAGATCATACTTAGTAGGCCAATCAATAACAATTCTTTAGCATCAAAGGAAGAAGTCTAGAAAATAGTTACCAAGAATAACCTCAGGTGCACGGTAATGTCGTGTAGATACAATATAGTTCTGATCTAGACGCTCGTAAGTTGTGCTACCAAAATCAATTACTTTAATAGCATTTGACTTGGGCACTCTTCTAAAGTACGAGCTTTCCTTTGGGGAGTATGACAAACTCTGCAGATTCAGGAATAATTAGCAAAAAATAGTCTTGATTTAAGAAAATACAAGTGAAAACATGGGAAAAGAACCATAAGGATACCTTATAGTCTGGAACCTTAATATACTCAGGAGAAACTAGTAGAATGTTCTCAGGCTTCAAGTCCGTATGTATCAGGCGCAGTTCATGCATGACTGAAAATATTAAAAAAGTTAGGATCATTAGCTAGCAGTAAGAAAAGACAATTGACACTGATCAGTTAACTTAAAACATTTAATTCGAGGTAACTGTTTATGTAGAAAATGACAAAAACATGAACAGGTAAGACTATAAATCAGTTTCATTAAAGAAAGTTCTGAAAAATTTCTTTTATCTCATTCTCAAAGTAAATACAGCTAATAGACTCCAGCAAGTTAAAAAAGGGTACATGAGGGATTGAAAGAAACTAGCTTAAGTAGTTACTACACACATGCTACACATTCCAACAGTTGTCTGCCAATCTCACGGACAAGATCAATGGGAAATGAGCGATAATTGTTTTTCCGTAGAAAATCGTATAAGCTAGGTCCAAGCTTCTCAAACACCTGTTGACACCATTCGAATCCATCCACAAGTTTTAACCCCCAAATTGTGTTTAGATTGGGGAAATTAATCCATCACAAATCAGTCAAATACTTACAATACAGATATGGTTACGATAGTCAAACCAGTTCCGTATTTGCACACAACTGCAAGGAATAAACCCATTTAACCATTGGACATAAAATTTAGGGAAGCTTGTTATACATATCCAGCAATACCAGTAAAGATGAAACAAACTAAACCAAGCATAGGTACTCACCGGTTGCCACCTTTGTCATGTTTTGCAAGTTGTTGCAGCACTTCAATCTCTATCATAGCTGCCTCGCGATATTTCTTGATCCCACGAACAATTTTGATGGCAACCATTTCTTGCCTTTCACGATCCCAGCATTCCAGAACCTGTCCGAAGGTTCCTGTTGAGAATAAAATGCCTTAAATTATATGAATGGAGAAATTTATTGTCAGTAACAAGGGATGTGAATTCAATTAGATAAACTTACCTTCGCCCATTTTGCTGCGGATCTTATCTGAAACCATGAAAAGGAAAACAGTAAATAATTAAGTAGAATAGACCTACTACAACAAATCAACACTCCGATTCTGAGTAACATGCATAGTAAATATACATATTCATAATTAAAAAAAAATAACAGGAAACTCCAATTATCAGTCCTGCAAAATTAATATTTGCTTCAATTTAAATGAATAATTCACAATTATCATATTAACATAGTGAAAGGGCCAAGTAAAAACATCAAGCACCGATTAATATCATTGAATAAATGGTAAAGTGTAATTACAGCGAGAAGTTAAATTTTCTCCAAGCGCAAACATGTAATGTCCATCTTTGTCATCCTCACGCCGTGGGGGTGAACCATTTCGAGCCAATCCCTTAACAAATAAGGAACTAGTAGTATGTTCTGTGGGTGCTCTTGGAGGTGCAAAGCTTGTTACATGCCCAACCTCTTGTCCACAAAATAATCCTACCTGAGCCTACACACAGTCATTCATTCATGTAGCACTTAAAAGATATATCAAATCTGCTCCCTAAATCTTAACCCCTTTGGATATGACCCAATTCATTTAATCAATTTCCAAATACTCATTTCAAATGCAAAATTCAAAAAAGGAAAACAGAGATCAGTCCATCAAAATAGAACAGATCAAATCACCAAAAAAAAAACCCACGACCACATTGTAGAACAGCATTAATTAAACATTTAGAAACATGTAAAAGAAGTACTTGAGAAAATGTCTCTGACGATGATCTGCTAGAATCAAAAGAAAAAGAAAACTTAAAGCAAGAAAATCTCCCCAACTATTGAAATACGAAATTTTTTGTCTAACTTAACATCAAAGATCAATATATTTAAACAGCAAATAGTTCTCTATCCCGAATAAACGATTCATCTAAACGAACGACTAATAAACTCGGTAGAATCTATAAATCATGTGTCAAGAATAAAATTTGACAACTGAGATAACCTCAGGTTTTATGTATGTTTTAAATAAAATAGATATACAATCAAAACCCTAATCATCCATGAAGAGAAGAAAAAGAATAAATTTTCTATCAAAATGATTTACCAGAAGTTAAAAGAAAAGAGAACAAACAAACATTTCAGATCTGAGCGAGGATCCTATGATCTTCTAATATAACCTAACATGATCTAACAAATAGATATATAATCAAAAGAAGGAAAGAAAACAGATCTATCAACACGAAAACAAAACAAAAGGCAAGATCTTAAAAAACAAGACGATACCTTTGGCGTCTGAGGCACGTCCCAGCCCAAGCGCGCCCGCTTACGGGGACGCCTATCCAGATTCGCGATAGGAAACTCCGTCACACGTTCCATCTCCATGATCGCAGGTCAGAGCGAGAAAACCAGAACGAAATCGAAAGAAAAATTCGAGATTTTGACGGTAAACAAACGAGCAAGATAAGGACGATCTTTGTTTTTGTGCGCACGACGCAGATGGTAACCCTAATTTAACCTAACAATTCGACGGTCTGAGACGGGATCTAGCCGTACACGTGTAATGTTTGTAGCCGTGGGTTTGACCAAATTTAATCGACAATTCTTTTGAGGGCTCTTGTCTTGGGCTGGACACTCGGTAAGGAGTTAACCATGATCCGGGGTGAGGTTAGGTTTAATCGTGGTTGAGTTAGCTTTCTTTTGAAGCAGAATAACGAAAAGATTTTCTTACGCGCATAATGCACGCGCCGGATTGGGTTTTGGATCTAAGGGGTCGATGCGTTGAAACAGTAGTATGAAAGAGCAAACAAAGCTGTAAAAGACGCACGTTTTCATCTATCAAATCTACCCAAGATTTTGTGGGCTAGACACACTCCTCCTGGCCCATTTATAAGAATCTACTTACTCTGTAAGCCCCATTCCCAAAAGAAAACAAAAGACAAAATAAAGTGCCTTCAAAACAACGTTATAAAAAAAAAAAGAGCGATCTTGCATTATTAGTATTATATAAAAAAATAGAAACCGTTGCATTTTGCTAGTTTTGAGAGCCACAGCCGAATTAGAAGCACAAACTAAGTTACTAACTCTTAGGAAGTTTGTAACTTAGTCTTTGTCTATCGTCTGTGGACATTTAGCTTTTGAGACCATTTTTGGCCTCTACGGGGGCTTTTTTTTTTTTGTCTATGTCTTTGTCAGGATGGAGGATGTTGAATTCTTATGGCAATCTTTCTCAATTGAGTGTGAGCATACAGGAGATGTATTAGGTGTTGATGATGAGCTGGTTCTTAAGCACCAACATGAAGCAAAATTTGGTTTATTTATTAAGGTTTTGAAGCCAAAAGGGGGATTTCATTTTAAATGGTTGGGTATGGTTGTGTTCTTATGTGAGTTTGACATTGAGATTGATCGAAAAAAAGTACTTTTGTTTCGGCCATAGAACTTCAGTCGGCTTCTACTTATTAAGAAACCTGTTTCTATTGCTGATGTAGCTATGAAGCCAAAATTTAAATCCATTCCTTTCTAGATTTAGATTTTTAATTTACAGATTGTTCATATGAATGCAAAAATGGCTGAATTGATAGGCAACAAAATTTGTGTATTCAAGGAGGTGGATTTGGATAGGATGGGCTCTTGTACGGGGAAGTATATTCGTATACGGGTTTCCTTGGATTTCCACAAACCAATTAGAAAAGGGTTATTGCTTAGGATGACAAGTACTGAAAGGCTACAGTGGGTGGATTTCCAATATGAAAAATTACCGGACTTTTGCTCATTATGTGGCATGCTAGATCATACCTTCAGAGAGTGTCTTCAGAATTTTTCAGTTGTTTTAAAGAAACCAGAAAACGCCGATTCTCAGAAACTCTTCGAGCTTCCCTTGTCAATCGGGCATGCTTTCAAGTTAAACAAAATTTGAAGGGAAGGGGCTTGGTTGGTGGTTCTTTCCCCGATTATGTCATTCAGCTAGGGTTGATTAGTGAACTTTGTGACGGTTAAAGTTTCAGGTGTTAAGAAAAAATAAATAAATATTTATATTGATTAAAAATAGAAAGGATTATGAATTTATAAGAGGTTAATTATATCTTTATTGGTATAAAATTTTTTGGATAAAATTCAAAAGTAAAATCACGAGATTTTAGGTTTAAAGTAGACAATATTACTAATGTAGAGATATGTATAGTTTGTTGAACTCCTGACATTGATATCAGAGTCATGCCCCGGAGTTGTCATGTGGAAGAAATCCTCGGTGCTGAATGAGAAGGTGGTGAGCCAATACATGCCCCTGACTTGCGATAGATTCGTGTTGTGCTCTATGGATAGGCACTGTTATGCTTCGGCTTCACGTAAGACGTGTGCAGTTAATGCGGTGATACGAAATTGACCTGATAGAGCAAGCTCTCAATAGTAAGTAGTACTCTAATGCTTCACATAAAGCGTAAGCGGTCATCGCAGTGAAGATGAGTAGTAAACTGTTGGGAGAGCAAATGTAATATCGTTTGAGGGAAAGCTGAGTGGTCCTTTGTTCGAGAGGAGGATTGTTAAAGCAAAACAAATAAAATCTCACATTAACTAAAAATTAAGAGGATCAAGGGTTTATAATGATTTAATCATATCTCCATTAGTATGAAGTCTTTTAAGTAAAGTCCAAGAGTAAAATCATAAGAGCTTAGGCCTAAAGTGGACAATATCATATCAATGTGGAGATATGTATGGTTTGTTGGACTTCTAACATCAGGGAGAGGTCGATGAACATACCAATGGCCTTCTTGAGGGAATAGGTAGCGTTAGGGTTCCTGTTGGCATGTAAGGCAATAATGATGCAGCAACAGTTGATAAGGGTGACAACGTTGACCTCGATTCAGGTGACCAATTTTCTAGCAACTCTCACAATGGTGTCCAATCCTCATCTTAGAGTAAGACACACAAGATTTAAATTTCAACTCTCAAGTGGATAAACATGATCATACTACAACAGTAACTCAATCTAGTAGTTTCAAGAATTCAAGTCTAATTGAGTTATTTACGTGTCTTGGGCTAACTTCTTCAATAGCAAAAGAATCTCACTCAAATTTAAATTCTAATTTTTCTTCTATTTCGGAACCCACTACCAAGAAAATTTCCCAATAGATTTTTCTGAGGTTTATGGCCTTGTCTGAACCCAATTAGAATTCTAACAGCTCTTAAATATATTGACAAAGGAATGCTTAGCTTGAATAAATCTCCTTTATGGAAGAACTTAAGACGTAGAGGACAGAACTCTACTATAAGTCGTGTTGCAAAGAACTTATGTTTAGAGTACTTGGTCGAAAATATGGGAGTGGAAGATGTGGTTGACAGTATGGTAGTGAGGAAAAAGAAAATATTAATGGATATAAGGGTTCTCCTAGTAAGTGGCAGAACTCAATAATAGATCCTTCTATCTTTGTTTCCTCCTCTATTTCTTCATGCATTGATCCACGCAGCGGCTGATTTATCCAACGAAGGTGGTAGTGTACATTATTGCTGCCTCGTTTGATGTACACTGTCGTGGGCCGTATGTCTTCCATTACTCTCGTTACGTATTTGGTCGTCTTTTGGTCTTTTTTTAATTAAAAATGATCACACAATTGTGTAGATCACGAAAATGGAGTCTAATAATATAAAGTTTTATCATTTTTATCGTCAAGGATCGATGACCGACCACTGACAATCGATGGTGGCCCACCACTGAGCTAACTGTGATATATTTTATTTATTTATTTAATAATCCATGATCATTTGACACGTGTCAAAGTGTATGATTATCTTCTTATTAAATTATAATTTTGCCCTTTAATAGTTAGATCCAACAGTAACTAACCTAATAAAGAGGGACAAAATTAAATAATTCGAAATTTTAAGGATAAATTTGAATATTAAGCTATATTTTAAGGACAAAAATATCATTTTTCCTACAATAAATGTATAAAGTTTATGTGAGCTCACGCCTAAAAAGAAAGTCGAATTGACATCTTTTGTGTGAAATAAAATTGCATATAAGTCCCTTGCAAAATAACAAGTGTTCTTCTTTTTCTTAAGAAGACCAATTAAAATGTATTCACAGTAAAAAAAAAAAAACCACTCTTAAAGAGTTTTAAGCTAAACTAATTTTTATGGTTGTTATTATAAAAAATATAAAGAATGTATATATTTTATTGTATTGTAATAATACAATGTGAATTTTTATATATGCTTTAGATTGACAAAAAAAGAAAATAACAATATATATAAAAAAAATATATAATGCAATAATTATATAGTATAAATAAAAAGTACATATATGGTAAGAAGTGATATGCTATATATCTTTAATTGTTATATATTTTCAACATCCCCCCTAAAACTCAAGTTGGCACAATGGAAACAAGTTTGAGTTTGGATACTAGAGTTTAGAAACATTTAGAGAGAAGAGCCTTGGTGAAGATATCAACAGGTTAATAGTCAGAAGAGATAGAGTGAAGAGTAACTGTTCCTTGAGAAATATGTTGCCGAATAAAGTAATAATCTATCTTAGTATGCTTAGTCTACTCATGAAAGACATTATTGTGAGTAATCTAACTCTAATTGTCATAATAAAAAGGTGTAGCATTAGAGTAAGAGATACTCATGTCTTCTAAAAACAATCCAAGCCAAACAATTTCTTAGGTAATATCAGTAAGAGCGTACTGCTTATTCTCAATATTGGAACGGGTAGTAGTTGCCTATTTTTTGCTCATTCATGATAGAAGAGAATCTCCCAAGAAAAGATAAAACTCATTAATGGAATATTAATCGATAAGATTACCTGCTTAATCATCATCGATATAGGCTCGTAACATAAGAAGAGAGTGAGTCAAAAAATGAAGACTATGAAAAAATGTATCCTTAAGATAACGGAGGATATGAAGAACTCTGCAAAATTAGAAGTACGAGAAATGGCCATAAACTAATTGACAACATAAATAACATAGGCAATGTATCTTCAAGTGATAGTAAGATATATAAAACTACTAATAAACTGGTGATAAATGTAGGCATCATTGAGTAGAGTTCTATTAAAAGAATGGAGTTTGATATTAGGCTCTAGAAAAGTAGATATGGTCTTACTATTTGTTAAACTAACTCTAGCAAGTAGATTCAATGTATGTTTAGCTTGTGAGAGATAATACCCAATAGAATTGGACAATACTTCAAAGCCAAAGAAATAATTGAGAGTGTCAAGGTCTTTTATTTTAAAGTGTTACTGAAAAAAAATCTTTGAGAATAGAAATATCAATAAGATTATTACCCGTGATAATTATATCATCAACACAAATGATTAATAGAACACAACCACAAGCTGTCTTATGGACGAAATGAGCTAAGTCATAAGGACTGGACTAAAAACCATATTGAAGAATAGTGTCATTAAACTTTGCAAACTAAGCACGAGAGGCTTGTTTAAAACCATATATAGCATAACAAAATTTGCAGACCTTATTTAGAGGATGTGGATAACTAAGAGAAGGCTTCATATATATTTTTTCAACAAGATCTCTATTAAGAAAAATATTCTTCATATCCATCTGAAATAATGTTCAACCACGAACTATAATAACAGCTAATAAACTTTAAACAAAAGTGAGTTAAGTAGCTAGAGCAAAGGTTTCTTCATAATTAATTCTATATTCTTGAGTAAAGCCTTTAACAATAAGATTACTTTTATATCACTCAATATACTCATCAAACTTAGTCTTGGTTTTGGTTTTGGTTTTACTCAATATGAAACATTAATTGTTTCTTTTAGGGATATAGACAATTTAGTATTTCGAATTTAATTAAATGAATAACTTTATCTTAATTAAATTAAAGAAATTAATTTTATTCTAATTAATTAGTTTTCTGTTAATTTAAACCGAATATGCTCTTTTATAGTTTAAATGATTTATTTACCTTTTAACTTAAATATATAATAAATTTAACTTTTGACACGTGGCAGAATTTAATTAATTTTTTATCTTTAAACACATGGTGTAATCTCATTCCTTCATTTAATATAATAGAATTACATAAAATAATAAAATAAAGGCTTTTCATGAATTTCTTTATATTTATGGTCACCCAAAGTTTGAAAAAAAAATAAGGGTAATGATTGATGTTTCGTGGTAAAATTTTTTGTTCTATCCAAATTTTTTATTAAAAAAATAATTTTTAATATAATTATCGTGTTTACATTTAATACTATACTGAAATGTTTAATTAGGATAACATTTAATATTTGTATTCAAATATAATACTTTTTCAAAAAAAATAAAATAATTATTACTTAAGTAAATAAATATAACATAATATTTTAATATATAGTTAAAATTCATTAATTATTTTTATGAATTAATATGACTTATAATTATAATATTAAAACTGAAACTTAGTTTAATTAGAATTTAATAATTAAAAAACTAGAAAAAAATATAATTTTGAAAAGAAAAAATAAGTAACAACATTCACTCATTATCAACCATTGTGGATTGGATCACCATTTACATATTTGAACTTAAATTTTCTCAATCTATGTAATGATGGTGGTGATTTTAAAAATGAAGTATAAAAAAAAGGATAAAAAAGGTGTTTAGAGTGGTTGCCACAATAACATTGTCATCGAACGACAACAAGTTATTGTGCATTGTCACTATCATCATATAGATAGCCTACCAATAATTCAAATGATGGTGGTGTAAAATCATAATGTATTCTCATTTAATGACAACGTTTTGGTTAATGTTGTTGTTGGTGTATAAACCCTCAATTAAAACACAAAATACAAATAATTCTAATACTATTAATCCGCTATCAATTGTACAAAAAAAATTACAAACACAATAACAACTATTAGATTGTTTAAGCAGAAGCAATACCCAACACATATATATTAGGAATCAAATACTATGCTTTAATACCAAATTTGATAGTCAAACACTCAAATAAACTAATATATTGCAATATTCCTCAATATACTACAAGTATGAAGTAACCCAACGAATTAAAAGATCAATCACATAAATTATACGTAGAAATACCAACACCACAATACAAAGTATACATGGTTACTGTTATGTGAATTAAGGATCCGAATCTCTTTATTGATTCTTGAGATTATAAGTAAAAGATTTGAAGTTCAAATGATCAAAATACACACTTAAACAATATGTTTTCTCTGTATTTCGGCTCTCTCTATTTTCTCTCACTTTCTCTCTTTAAAACTCTAAAAATATATAGGGTATATATTGATAGCATGGGCGTCGTGGGGCTCAATATCAATGTCATGGCGTGGGCAACTTATGCCCATTTTGTAACCAATGCTGGGGCATTGGCCAATGCCAGGGCACCTTGTCACGCCCCAGACCCAAAAGATCTGACACACGACATCACTTACATTTATTCACTGCATGTGCACTCATAAATAATATTACACAAAATTTTCAACTTTCATTCAACACAGGAATCCTTAGCAAGTTGCTAGTAAGTTCAACACTAAAATCAACCATAACCTAACATATAAATATAAACTTCTCTTGACAATATTTAAACATTCATTTCAATTTCTTTCAGAATTATAACAATTGAATTATAACTGGGATAATTATTAAACCGGAGATAAGCAGAGTTTTCTCAGAGATTAATACTCTACTACGTCACCAGTAGCAACTTTGTTACCGGGAGCCCACAATATATCCATTGCAAATTCTTACTTAAAATCATCCAATAACCACACTTTATAAAACTTAAACCAAATCCAATCCACACACAATGAAATAATACATAAGTATTTATTCAATAGGGACAAATCAAATATCATATCCCACGTGTCCCCAAATGAAATACTCGGTAACCTAGCAACTTAGGGAACCCAAGAAACAGCAGAAGCCTTGCCAAATCCGCTAAGCACACATGTACCTTATTTACCTGAAATCACCATAAACTATAATGAGTATAAAACTCAGTAAGCATACTAGTTTTTCATATATCAAATACAAATACATATATGTACACAATGCATATGTATGATATGCTGTGATCAATCAAAATTATAATCTTATCAAATCACATATCATGTAAGTGCTTACACATTCTTTCAAAACACATAATAGAAATACCATCACTCAACTACTACTTAGTAGGACTTACATATCACATATCACATAATGAGCCAAATGTCACTCGTAGGTGACATACCGTATGAGAGGAATAGTACAAGTGAGGCCTTTAAATTACACATATATAATGCTCATGCCCGAAGGTAAAAGCCAAACCCTCACCCTGATCATCGGTGAGTCCTCTCACATGCACCAATAGGCCACCACACGAATGTGATGACTCACTCTTCCTTTAGGTATCAATAGAATCCTCCCTACATACGGAACACATAATATATACCAATCCCGAAGGAAAGGCCACACATAAAGGCTCCACAAATCACATAAAATGCATACTAAGTTAACAGTGAGTTCAAGTACCCTCAAAATACAAAATATTTCTCATGGACATATTACACTTCAAAAGCTTTCTTTGTTAAACATATCTTATTTTGAAAGCTCACTTTCAAAAACACATGTATGTCATGTATGTCCATGCTCACATTCATAAATACATATCTTCACATTTCATATCAAAATATACTTTGACATAACATAAACATATTCCTAACCACATTTACAAAATCATACAAAACAATTACTACGTTTATTGTGATTTCAGTAAAAAGTCTAGTATACTTACCTCTTAACACTTTCAGCTACAAGGCTTAAATCTCCTTAACCTATCAATGGAGATTAATCCTTTCATAAGCCTCACAATTCAAACAAAATACTTTAAATAGCTTACAAAATGATACACAATGCATTTATCACATCAAATTGGTCTAAATATTTGGTTTCTCAAAACCTGTCATTCTGACCACTTACACTTAACAAAAATTTCTAATACATCAAATGATGTCCAATTACTCCAAATTCAGAATATACCATTCTTGACTCATATATCCTTCTTATATATGAATATTATATCAAAGTTCCTACACAATCCATTCTATACACACCATCGAATCCAAACTACAAACCTGACAGGATCAAGATACTTACTAAACAATATTCAATATCCTAATTTTATAAAATCATATACTAACTCAAAAATTATAAAACTACCACATAATTACTCTTAACACATATCTCAGTCCATGATAAATATTTCACTTCCAAATCACTGTCAAAAGTATTTTAAAACTATTTTATTCCATAGTTTTAAAAATCTGTTAATTAAATACTGCAATGAGCTGATACATTCTAGAAAATCATAACACTTCAACCATATTGATCTAAATTCTCAATTCCGAGTATATCACATTAGACATACAAAATTATCATATTCCATAAATTCGTAATTTTTGAAGATCATTCAATAGGTCAAAAATTATTTTCCACTGTAACATACTGTTTACACAGGAAATTTTTAGAATTTCAGGGTCATTTTGGTAAATTCACTAAAACTTCAATTTCCAGAATTTTTAATCGATTCAAAGTTTCAGATGATCCTAAACATATCTAATTTCATATACTCAAAATTCAAAACCAGAATCGAATCACAATAATTTATAAAATTCCTAGATCAAGAGGTTATCTAGCAGAAATTTCACAATTCATCATGATTTATCAAACTATCTTATAGATCATCATCAATTCTCATAAGATCTTACGAAATACACAACAAATCCTCAATTATACATATTTTCAGAAATCAAAACTTAAAGGAATTAACTTAATTAATACCAATAAATTGAGAAATACGTATGATATACCTCTTGAAATTCAAAATTCCAATTTCTTCTTCTTCTTCTCCTCTTTCTCTCCTCTCTATTTCTCTCTTCTCTCTCTCTAAAAGAGGTAGCTCGACCAAAATGAGAGAATTAGGGTTTTAAAAGTGTATTTTTATACTAAGTGGCTAATTTTTATATTTACAAATTTACCCCCAAAACTTTCAAAGTATTACAATTTGGTCCCTAAAATAAATCTAAAGTCTTGCAATTAAACCCAATGCTAATAGTATAACCTTAACCTATACAAATACTACTAATAACAATATATAAATCAAGTATCACCAACATACAAATAAAATACGTATATTTATACATATATAAATACTTATTCTTACCAGTCGTGGATACTGGTTACTACACACCTACAACTGAAAAGTTTTTTCCTGTTTACTGCACTTTTCATATACCGTTCCATTAAGTTTTTGACCTCTTTTGGCTATTTTTTTTACTCCATTTCAAATCCAACTTTGTCCCTGAATTGGTCATCGATTCAATACTAATTAACACATTATTTTGAATAACCAATTTAACAAAATCTCCTCATTGATTTAAAATCTCCAAAGAGATTAATCGGGATCCATCCACCACATCACACGCTCAATTATTTAGCGGTGATCCAATTAAGTCACTTAGACTTATCTCTTTTGTCTTTAGTGATTTATGCCTTTATAGGTACGAATACTTCAAATGTAAGTTAGTTTGATTATGATCTCTCTGGCAACTTATGACACATAGACCACAATGCTACAGTGGATGCAATTTATGCTTGCCAACAACTCTCTTATTAGTCATTTCCTTCCGGCCTTCACCACTCCGGTTATTATTACTAAGATGCTTGACACGTCCAGAATATAGAAGTTATTCCCAAGTGCAGGATTGTCGAAGTAATAAATAACCCGATGAGAACGGGGTCGATCCACAGGGAAGTAGGATTAAAATTACAAATTATAAACACTTTAAAGATAATTAATGCAGTATAAGATGTTTGCAAATATTATTTCAATTAACCAATTCAAATAAAAAGCTAAGGTTATGGAGATTCACTCTTGGCATAAGAAATAAGAATATATTTAATTTTTTTATAACTCAATTGGAATCCTCACACAAAGAAGGTTCCAACTGAAAAATATAGCAATTAAAGTTCATCATCATTTATATATTAATTAGTATTTATTGTTTTTAATTATTATACACCAAATCTTATAAATGGGTTCAAGTATTTATTATGCCAATCTTTATATTTGTCTACAATAAATCAAGACTCCCACTTTACAAGAAAGGTTATATAAACCAAATCTTGTAAATGGTTTCAAGAATTTATTGTGCCAAGTATTAAGTTTGTCAATAATAAATCAAGAATCACCACTTTAGAAGAAAGGGTATTAATTCTACAAATAAAATAAATACATCATATATAAATTTGCATAACTTAAAAATGAAGCATTAAATTCATGAATAAATATTAAACATATCTTATTACCTTGCCAAGAGCTTCACCCTTTCACCTTAGCTTAAACAAAATTATTTGGACATAATAAAACTAAATGAAAAGAAAAGAAATGGAAGAAGAAATAACATGACTTAATAGTAAACAAGAGAAATAATAGTACAAGGAAATGGATACAAAGGAAAAGTATTTTGAACTAAATTCTAACTTTCTAATTACATTCTTTAGGCATAAACAAGCCACCTATTTATAGAAAAATATGGATAAATCGAGACAAATTTGAAGGGAACCACTTGGTTGATGAAAGTCAAGAATGGTGGCAAAATAATTTGCATTCATTATCACTTGGGCACCCACTTGATTATCCAATTTGGAATTGATGTGATCCGAATTAACTGTCACTCAAAACATAAAAATTGTAGATAAGTCTCTTATCTTTCCAAATTGAGTGATCTCATACATATTAGATACGTATTTCTATAGTTATGGGCCAAATACTGATAACTGTTCAAACTGGGCCCGTACTGCAGATCAATTCTGTTCTAGGCTAATTTTCACCCTCTAAACACTCGAATTTATAATGATTTGTGAAATACAATATGTTAGCCCATTGAGTCAGCTCTGCACAGGATTAAGAATCACCTCAATTGGATCTTTAGGTAGAAAGTTATGCCCATTTTACCGAACTTACCACAAAACAGTTATAAGATAATTAAGTACAATATTGTAAACATACTTAAGTTAAGAAAATTAAATACACTAGTAATACAAAACAATCATGTAAAACTCTTATTAAATGTGTAATTTCAAGTGTTCATCAATGCTACCTCTCTCTATGCTCTTCATCAACAGCAAAGCCTGTAAAGGAGTCATAATGCAATCTCTCAATAATACATGCTGACTTACTCTCGGACTGCACTCTTCTAACAACACATGTTGAATCTAACTTGGCATACTCATCAATAACACATGTTCTTACAGCATTTCCAACCAGCACAAATAAATCATCCTTTTTTTAGCATTGAATGAACATTCCACTTAATCTAACATATCTAGAGAAATCAATTTCATCTTGAGACTAGAAGCATATCTTACATTCTGCACTTCTCTAATTTTCTTATCATGCAATTTCACTCTTACACCACCAATTCCCATAACTTTATAAGTTATATCTGTTAGGGTCGGTACTTACGTACCATCCCTGAATGTAAATATATTTATGTATATATACAAGTGTACATTCTCATTAAATCGCTAATACCAATTTATATGGTATTTTGCATGTAACATTACAGACATTGTAGATCTGAAGGAGTTCGGATCAGATCTAAAGGGTTTAGATAAGGGCTCATAGTTAGCCACGCTAAGATATATAATTGCTAAATATTAGAACAGCTAAGTATTAGCTGGTTATAATACTCAACAAATCCAAGAGTTTGAGCCTTGTCTGTAATGAGATATAGACCTGGAAATATACTAGTATCTGCATAGTTACAAGAGTTGCAATCGGGTGCTAGGAAATGCAAGTTACTGTTGGAGCTGGTGCTCACGTGCCATTCCAATATTGTATGAATATTAATTGTTAATATTTATACAATAAACATTTCGAATAAAGATTGTTAATATCATATTAATATGGTATAATGCTTGTAACATTACAGACATTGTTTGATCTGAAAGAGTTCAGATCTGGTCTAAAGGAGTTTAGATCAGAACTAATAGTTAGCAAAGCTGAGAGTTATAAATGCTAAAAGTTAGCACTGTTAAGAGTTAGCAGGTTATAAGAGTCAGCGAGGTCTAAAGAGTTAGAACCTTGTCTATAATGGGACAAAGACCTGAGAGTATACTTGTAATGATATAGTTGCAAAGAGTTGCAATAGGTGTTAAGAAATATCATTATGTAAGTATGTCTCAAAGATAATGTTCCTGATCTATAATCACCAATGCGGGTCTATCGGTGATTCACTTTATATAGATTAGTGTATGTCTATATCTGACTGGTTCAGATAGTTGTTCTTAGCTGACTATGAGCTTAGAGCTTGTATAGGCATGCGGGTATCCAGTCAGGACTGGATACTGAACAGACTTATGAGGACCCCAATAGATATCCTATGACACCGTCAAAGGAAGGTTCTCTCGAGTTGAGTAGTATTCGTGGTCCTTTGACCTGAGCGCCACGGTGGTCTTGTGAGTGATCCATCATGCTTTGGTTCCACATATGTCAGAGACCTTTCATGGTCTGACCGCTATATGTCGCTGGGTATGGTCCGATGCTCATGGAGTCCGGTGTGCGTAGATACGGGATTCGTCAGCTTACGTAGGTAAGTTGTATATCCGATGCTCCGAGATTGTATTTCATAAAGTCTTGTGGCCACAAGCATAAACCCGGGAAAAGAGTTTCCCATAGGGTTAAACAATATAGCAAAAGTGTTTGCGTATATTGTTTATCGAGATACGAATCTGGAGATAAGTTTATGGATGAGCAAATGGGGATTTGACGGTGCTGATCTATATCCCCGCACATCTAGGATATAAATTATGGAAGGATTATACGTATACGTTATGACCTCAACTTGTATGGTCTGACACGCTGATTTGTAATATTCGTAACGTGTGCGTGGGGCATCGATTACGGATTAATGGAACAGTTCCATTTGACAAATCGGGTGTGGACCTAGAGAGTCCCAATATGAAATATACTCTTTGAGCACTTGGGCAGTGTACCGTATTGAATTGTTCAATACAGTATAATTCAGCAATTACTAAGGTTACGTTAACTAAAGTATGTGGTTAAATTGGTGGGACCCACTTTAGGTTAACTTGGTAACCGAGTAAGGATATAATAGTAATTTCACTTTATGATTATTTAATTGTTAAATAATTAAAATAAATATTTATTTATTTAATTGTTAAATAAATTAATTTAACATAACTAAGGTTAAAAGTTAACCAAGTGGTTAAGTTAAGTTAACCTTACTTAAAGGTTAAGTAAAGGTTAACCTAACCATGGTTAAGTTAGTTAACTATGGTTAAATTAATTAAAATATTTATTAACTTAAAGGTTAAGTTAAAATAATCTAACTAAGGTTAAATGTTAACTAAGGTTACGTTAACTAAAGTATGTGGTTAAATTGGTGGGACCCACTTTAGGTTAACTTGGTAACCGAGTAAGGATACAATTATGAATTTTGAATTTCATTTCACTTTATATACTAATGCATTAATTCCAAACTAATTTGAATTTCATTCAGTGGGTACAAGGACGAACCTCTAAAGGCCTATAAGGCCTCCATGGAGATGGGGGCGGGGGTTCGATTCCTTGGGGGTGCAGGTTACCTGCGGAGGATATGTGGGTGTGCTAGTGGCTCTGAGGTGTCACCCAGCTAGTGGACCAAAGAGTTGGTGGACCCCACATACTTCTAACAAAAAGGCCGGCCTTTTTGTTAGAAGTATGTGGGGTCCACCAACTCTTTGGTCCACTAGCTGGGTGACACCTCAGAGCCACTAGCACACCCACATATCCTCCGCAGGTAACCTGCACCCCCAAGGAATCGAACCCCCGCCCCCATCTCCATGGAGGCCTTATAGGCCTTTAGAGGTTCGTCCTTGTACCCATTGAGCTGGCCAACCCAATGGGTACAAGGACGAACCTCTAAAGGCCTATAAGGCCTCCATGGAGATGGGGGCGGGGGTTCGATTCCTTGGGGGCGCAGGTAACCTGCGGATTATGTGCTGGAGCGCCAGTAGGTGCTGAGGTGTCAGCCACTGGTTGGGTACCAAAGCGTTGGTGGGCCCCACACACTCTAACAGTTACGCAAGTATGTTCTCGAATAATAGTCACTGATCTATTTCTACCGATGCGGGTCTATTGATGGATACTTTTTATATATAGATCAATATATGTTGTATCTATCGGGTATAGATGGTCGTTCCTGACTGATCATGAGCTTGGAGCTCGTATTGACATATGGGTATCCAGTTAGGACTAGATATGAGACAGACTCACGAGAACCTCCGATAGACATTTAATGTAAGCCGTCAATGAAGGGTCCTCTCGAGTTGAGTAGTATATGTGGTCCTTTGATCTCAGTGCCACGGTGGGCTTGTAAGTGATCCACGATACTTTGGTTCCACGCATGTTACAGATCTTTCATGGTGTGACCGTTAGGTGTCACTGGGTGTGGTCTGATGCTTATAGAGTCTGGTGCTTACAGATATGGGATTCGTCAGCTCTTATATGGAGTTTAATATCCAGATGCGTCGAGACTGTATCTCAAAAAGTCTTGTGGCCACAAGCAATCATCCCGGGAAAGAGTTCTGCCAAGGTGGAACATTATGGCAAAGGAGTTTGCACATATTGTTTATTGAGATACAAGTTTGGAGATAGAACATGGATGAGCACATGGAAATTTGACGGTAATAATCTATATCCCCGCACATCCTGGATATCATGACGGAAGGACTATACGTATACATTGTAACCTCAGCTTGTATAGTTCAATGCGCTGATTTGTATATCTGTGACGTGTGCGTGGGGCATTGCTCACGGACTCATGGAATAGTTCCATTTAACGAATCAGACGTAGGACTTAGGGAGTCTCGCAATATGGAGTGTACTCGTTGTGCGCTAGGACAGCGTACTGGATTAAATTGTTTAATCTAGCAATATTCAGTGATTCTACTAAAATACATGTGTGTCTGTATTTAAGTATTAAATACAGCAATTAGTTAATAATTATTATTTACTAATTGTATAAGAACATGTAGCGTATTGTGGACCCTCAATTGAGTTTAACTAAGTGTGAAATTTGGTGGGACCCACTAATGGGTAAATTTGGTAACTATTTATGAGGGGCAAAATGGTCATGACACACTATAATTATTTAATTGTTAAATAATCATTCTCTCTTTCTCTCTTTTTTATATTATATAATATATATTATTATATTATATTATATATATTATATATTATATTATATATATATATATAAAGAAAAAGAAAGAAAGAAAAAAAGTAAGAGATGAGAAGCAAGATAAAGGCCAAAATGACCGAGAGAGAAAGAGAAGAGAAGAAATGGAGGAGAAGAAGAAGAAAGAAAGAAGAGGAAAGAAAGAAAAAAAAAAGGGGAAAAAGAGTTTTCTTTACTTTTAATTAGAGTAATTATGAATTGCTCAAAATTCTTCATTTCTTATCATTTTGGAGAAAAGAATGTAAATTCACTCCCGGCCATTTTGGGGATTAAGAGTTAATTTCAGGTTGAATATGGAGCTGCTGTTCTAACTCACCAAGCCCACTGAGTTGGTGACTAGAACTGCACGCGAGTTGATCTCCATACAAACTCTAAGAAAAATACGTGTATAACGTTACACGTTTGGTGAGTTCTCTAACCTTATTAATATATGAATGTGATTAATATATTTATTTATTGTGTTTATTACAAAATTTATATTTTCGCTGCGTTAGGCAATAGACACAAGTGCACATGCATACACCCACGTGCCTAAATCCTGCGCCAACAATATCACCGCCCACCAATACATTACCATCAATGGGACGATAATTAATAAATAAGAACCTATCATGACAAATGTGAAAACTACAACCAGAGTCAAGTGTCCACTCATCAACCATTTTATCATTCAAAGCCACCAATACTTTCGCAATTCCATAGTTTAACTCATTGGCTATTACAGTATTAGCTTTTGGTCTTTTCCGTTATATTTTGGCTCTCTTTTTAGGACAATCCTTTATCAAGTATCATTTTTTTTTTTCAAAAGTAACACTTCCTTAACTTCTATCCGAGTTTCAATCTTGAACCACATTTCAACCATGCATATCTATCAAAGATCTTCCCCATTAAACAATTCACTCCATTAAGTTTGCTACTCATCCTATCTGTTTATCTTCCTCATTAAAAAGATTTTTCTTTATTAAATCTGTTATTCTTCTTCACTACATTGGAGTGCACACCTTACGCAAATTATCAAAATATCATCCACCTCGAAAGTTTACTTTATTCAAGTCAACTCCTTAACACTGTATTAGTAGAGGCACACTGCTTGTCTAATAGAGCTCAATTATTGATCCCATCACAAACTAATCAGGGCATGCCATCTTTTCAATAAAAAGAATTTTTTTACATAGCTAATTTTGAGGCATGATTCTGATACTAATTTTAAGGACCAATGAATCACACATATTTTTATATTGGTATAATATTATCTATCTTAAATCTAGACTTACTGAAATTGCTCCTCAATTTTACTTTAAAAGACCTTATATTAATAAAGATATTTTCACATCTTATACCTATAATTTTCTTATTTATATTTAATGTGAAACTTTATTTGAATTCCTAATAATATATATATGTATATTTAACATTAACTTAGTTATAATTAAGTTGGATCATGCATTATTATTAACATATTAGATCATTAGAGTGATTGTGATTCAAAGTGAGATGATAATGATGTAATTGTCATCGCTGATGAGATTTATATTCTTAATCTGTTATTTTTATACATTTTTCCTTATTTACTCAATATGGAGCTTTAATTGTCTTTCTTTTATAAATTCATTTAACATTACCTTAATTATAATTAAAATGAATCATGCGCAATTATCAATCTGTTAGATCATTGGATTGATTGAGAGAGCAAATGAGATTCATATTTTTAATATGTTAAATATTTCTCATACTATGTATAAGATATATTTTACGGTAGAAGAGAAACTTTTGTACTCTTTTTTTTTAAAGATAGAATAAATATGGGGATACCATATAATTCGTACAATAATTTAACAAAATTTTAACACATTTATTTTTATTTAAAATATCAATGCTGGGTATAATAAATACAGTGTACACATTGTACCTGCACTACCTTCTATGTGTGTATAATTTTCTCACACTTTAAAATAAAAAAAGGCAAAGGTAGGCAAGGATAAAGCTACAAAAGTTATTGAATGGGCAATTAATATTTTTCTTTTAAGGGTTCAGCTAAAAAATAGATTAGGGTTTCAGCTAAAAAATAGAGAAGTTTTGCAATAATAGCTGTTACACATTTAGTGTTTATTTAATTAGACTTTTTTATTGGGCAGAAGGATTTTTTTAATGCTCAAATTTTTTAAAAATTTTTTTTGATAACTTCGATACAATTAAAAAAAGAGATTTTAGATATCTAAAAAAATTATTTTACATTTATTGACAAAAACTTAAATTTTAAATTTTTAAAAGTAAAACTTTTTAAATATGTGTATAATGTTACATATGCTCTAATAACTTTTTTACTTTCATAACATACCCTTAATAAAAATAAAATTTATTCACTTAACATATTTTTAATATTTTTTTAAAAGTTATCATATTTCTAATTTTTCATATTTCTACCATCATTATATTTTTATAATAATCAATAAAATCTTTTGTTGATTATTATATTTTTTAAACAAAAAAGAATTATTTTATTTTTAATTTTATACTAAATATAATAATTTATGTTGATTCGTTAATTACTATGTATTCATTTTACTTGATTATTCTATTTTAAAAAATTAAATTTAAAAAAATATATGATAAATTTAAATTTTTATATAAAAAAATATTAAATTATTTAAAATTTTAATATAAAATTTATTAAGTGTCATTTTTTATAATTTAATAACAAATAAATATTTTTAATATTGTATAACAAGACAATCTAATGTTTCAAGAAAAATTTTTTAATTAACAATCAATGATTTTTTTCTTAAAAATTTTATTTTTAAAAATTTTACTTTTAAAGTTTTATTTAAAAAATTTAACCAAACGAGGTTTTATACCCCCGTGGACTTTAGATCATTCTCGTAATCCAAATTTTCTAATTTAGCAACTATAAGATTAGATGGCTAAGATCGATTATTGGGCTCCAAGTAGACTTGTAATCTCAAGTAAGAATCCCATTATTGAATGATTACCGTTTACAGTAAGAATTCTATTCTGGAATCTACAACCGGCCGGCTACAGATAGAAAATGTTGATTATTTTTCATATGTTAGAGTTCAACTCAATCTCATGGAAACTCTTCTATTCTGTCTTAATTGTTCTACTCATCTTTTTCATTAAATGGTTCTTCTTCAGCTCTACCACAAGCAACAAAAAGTTACCACCTTCACCGTCAAAGCTTCCAGTCATAGGCAATCTCCACCAATTAGGCCTGCATCCACACCGCTCTCTTTATTCCATGGCTCAACGCTATGGCCCCGCCATGCTTTTGTACATTGGCAGAGTACCTATCGTTGTGGTTTCCTCCGTTGAATCAGCTCGAGAAATCATGAGAACCCATGAAGTAATCTTTTCCAATAGGCCCGATTCAAGCATTTCTAGAAGACTTCTGTATGATTGCAAAGACTTGACCTTGGCCCCCTACGGTGAATACTGGAAGCAAATTAGGAGCGTGTGCGTGCTACAGCTTCTTAGCACGAAAAGGGTTCAGTCTTTTCAATTCGTTAGAGAAGAAGAGACAAATCTAATGATCAAGAAAATCGAACGGTCTTGTTCATGTTCTTCTCCAATTGATTTGAGTGAACTACTCGCATCCCTCACAAATAATATCGTATGCAGGGTTGCTTTTGGCAGGAAATATAATAATGTAGTAGAAGGCGGAAGGAATCAGTTCAAGAAACTATTAGAGGAGCTTGTGCAACTGTTGTCTGTTTTCAATGTTGAAGATTTTATTCCATGGCTTGGTTGGGTAAATTATGTGACTGGTTTGACTGCAAGAGTGGAGAGACTCAGAGAATTCGACCAGTTTGCGGATGGAATTTTGGATGATCATATGTCAAGCCAAAGAATAGCAACGACGTGAGAAGATCAAAAGGATCTTGTGGATGTTTTGCTTGAAATTCAGAAAGAAAGCATAAGCAGCGATTATATGCCTAGAGAAAGCATAAAGGCTATCATTCTGGTAAGGATACTGCTAATTAACCCAAAACACGACCCTGTGGTTAGCTAGATTTTTTTTTTTTTACAATTAAACTCTAATCTAGTTAATAATAGTAATCAAAATAATGAAAATAAAAAATATACAGTATTCATAATAGTTCTTCCTCCTCAATCCGCTAGGTTCATGTTGTCGCGGGTTTTTCTATGACGAAAAATAATTACAAGATACAACACTTACCATCACACCACTTTTTATATAAATATTCACCTTTAATAATTAATATGCTATATCCACTGTCAATGCAGTTTTTACTATGATACAAAATAATTACTGGATACAAAATTTACTCTCAAACCATATTTTATATAACCACACCAACTCCTTTCCTAGTAACTTATACGTAGTATGAAAAAGACAAGACAATTTTAATAAGAAACAAACCAGGACAAATAGAAATAAAAACAATTTTAATAATAAATAAACTAGGGGAATAGAAAAAAAAAAACGAGGTTTCGTTTGCGTAGAAAAATAACTAAGCTCTACATGTCAAAAACAAAGATCATATCCTTAATATGTAACCTATTTATACGTTTGGGTATGTAGGATATGTTTGCTGCGGGGACTGATACCACTTACACATTATTGGAATGGACAATGACAGAGCTACTAAGGCACCCACAAGTCTTGAAGGAAGCGCAAAACGAGATAAGAGGAATCATTGGACGCAAATCCAACATAACCGAGGGTGATCTGATGAAAATGCACTACTTGAAAGCAGTGATCAAGGAATCTTTCCGATTACACCCTCCAATCCCTTGGTTTCCACGAGAAGCAACAAAGGATGTGACAATTCAAGGCTATAACATATCTGCCAAAACAATAACATTTATCAATGCTTGGGCAATAGGGAGAGATCCAAAATCATGGGAAGAGCCTGAAGAATTTAGGCCAAAGAGGTTCTTGAATTCATCCATAGATTTTAAAGGACATGACTTTGAGTTAATTCCATTTGGTTCTGGAAGAAGGGGCTGTCCTGGAACTACATTTGCTCTTGCCGCAATTGAACTTGCATTAGCAAGCCTTTTGCACAAGTTTGACTGGACATTGCCTAGTGAAGCAAAAGCAGAGCAGCTGGATGTGACAGAATCTCCTGGGGTAGTAGTCCATAGGAAATTTCCCCTTGTTGCTGTCGCAAAACTTCGCTCTTTCTAGAGTTCGACTGTTCGCCGTTACACTTGTGTGCCTTGAGCCCCTCACGTGGTTGTTGCAGTTACACATAATAATATTCCAGTTTTAATTACCAGGCAGATCTATAATCGGCTAGAAAAAACCTCTTTCCGGTATATATAACGAGTAATGTGATTTGCACTCAAAGGCATGACTTAATGGAGGCATTGTTCGCCGAGTGCATCTATTCACTTATGTGTTTTAGCTCGTGTCATGAGACTCCAAACTTTAAGGCACTTGCCAATTGTTATCATCAGTAATGTCCCATGCGAATCTACAGAATAATAATTTCTAAAGAAAATTAACAAAAAAGAAATCTACGGAACTATAAGAATAACTTAGCCTAAATTTCGACCTGTCATTTAATTACAATAAAGAGAGTTAATCAAATCCTTTTCTTTGTATCATCATCAAACTTATGGATGGCAGTAGATCTAAGTTTGGAATGAATATTTCTAAATTTACGTATGTATTAGTTTAACAAATAAAATATTAAATTTTTTTTAAATTTGTTTATTAAATTCACTCTAACAGGTATGTATCTCTTACAAAACTTGTAACAGGTTATTTGTAGATTTTAAGCGAATTATAAATTAATATAATAAAAAATATAATATTATAATATTAATTTTAAAGAAAATTCATAAAATATAGCAATCGAAATTATATCTCAATTTTAAATTCAATAAAAGTATTCTCATCAAAGTTAAACTCATTTATAAGTTAAAACTAATAAAAATAATTTATAAATAGTTAACACAAACACTAGATAATATAATTAAAAAGCAATCTAATTAAATAAAAATAATTTTTGTTATGTTTGATTCAAGATTTAAAATCACGCTTTATAAATGAATTTGCATTGACATTATAGTTTTAACATAATTCAATAATATATTAAACATTAAAAGAGTAAAAAAGTAAAACAAAATTACTATCAATATCCACCACATAAACAAACTAAATAAAAAAAAGAGTTAAGCAAACTGATTATTAATCTCCATTATGTAAAAAAAATATAAACAAAATTCAATTCTCTTAAAATATTATATTATTTATTTAAGTAATGTAATGTCAGTGAGATAAAGACTAAAAAGATATCGAAACATGTCATTTGATAATTAAATTAATATTTGATAAGGGTGAGCCAATAATTTTGTTAGAATAAAGAATCAAAGATGACAAAGCTAGGAGATAACGTTTATATAATAAGTGAGTTGAGAATAATTGATATATTAAAAAATATATAAAAATTATTATTTTAAATTTTCATTTAGAACTATAACGAAAGCAATATCATTTAGTCTTTTTATTAAAGAAATAAAAAATATATACATATGTAATATCCGCGAATACCCTAACATGTATCCGCAGAAAATTTTATCAAAATTATACCGTCCTAAATTCATTGTAGGTTTTAACTTTGTGTACCAAATTTGTCCTAAATTCATTATAAGCCTTACCAAATCCTTCCTAATAAGGGTAGGTTTTAGTGAATTTACATCATCAATTTTTGAAATTACCTACATCTTCCAATATATACCGTTATTATATATTTTTAGTTTTAAAAAATTTACTCATTAAGGTGGGTATTTTTCTTTCATTTTAGATCTTTATTGATCACTTCTTAATTTCTAAAATTGAACTCTTTAATTTCAATCTCTTAATTTTTTATTTTGGTAAACTCAACAAAGCGAGAAATTTATTAATAAAATTAGAAGAAAAGAGAAAGACAATCAGAGGAGCACGTAGTGCGCCTTACCCTGAAGAATACTCATGAAATAAGAGCATAGATAAAATAAAAAATGATGAGAAAACAAACAAAACCTCGCCAAAAAAACAAAACTAATGAAACATGTAACTAGGCAGGCTATTGACATCAGACAAAATATTTAAAAGAGGCTGCAACCACCACATAAAATCATTAAATTACAGACCAATATTCTCTAATATAAATACAACTGCATTGTTCTTTAAAAAAATATTAATAAATCTAAATTGCAAACAAATAATATAATCTTTACAATGCTGCCACCGATTATGCAATTTTCAAGGAGGATATAATATGGGATTAGAACGTAGATAAATGACCAAATAGAATCACACTTCAAAATAACCTTATGTCATCCACATGCAATGACAATCTCAAGAGCTAGCATAACCCTCATAATTTTTGTAAAATAAGTCATCTCAATTTTTAGGAGACAAGAGAATTCACATAAGAAGAAACCTAACTTATCCTTAAAGACCACACCATAAGTAGCTTTCCTCGAATTACCTTTCAAAATTCCAGTCATGTTAATTTTACCCAACTTGGAGAAAGAAAATTCCAAAAAAGAACAATAATTCTTTAAACATGACTCGAATTAAGAGCAATTCCTAAATGAGTTAAAATAGAACAGTCTTCACCATAAGAGACAAAATCATAATAAAACATTGCAAAATAACAAATATGAGCAAGGCAATCCGCCTTGATGCCATCCAAACTTAAACTCAGAATATCAAACCTTAGACGATTCTAGCTTCGCCAAATCAAATACAATAAATATGTAGAAGACTGTTAGAATTGATGATTCAAAATTAAGGATGAGTTTGATTATGAGTTAGAAACCAATGGAGAGTCAACACATGATCAAAATATGATGGATAGATAAAAAAAATAGAGCGAAAGAGAAAGTTGAAATAAGGAGGAGCACGAAAACATAAGTGGGGACATGATTAGGTGTGAACACCGTGACGCTGGGTACTCAGTGCCACAGTGTCGAAGTCAGTAAGCCCAGCGCCATGACACTAGGTAAAATAGAGTATGGCATCGCCTATTCATGAATTTTTTTATAGGTCTAATTACAAGTTTAAGTTGATTTTTGACTTCCTAAACTTGTGAACTAGTATTCTTATTCTAATTAAAAATATAATTTTTAAGGATGTTTTGAATATTATATAAACTCTTATAACTTCTTAGAATAATAAAGCATTAGAGAGAAATTAGAGAATTAGAGAGTTTTGAGTGTTGTGCTATAGAAGTATTTAAGATATGAGTGATCAAGTAAGTACGATAAATCCTTTAGAATTATTATATTATATTATTTAATTATCTCTTAAAAGAGATATTTGTGATTTGAGTTCATTGTGAATTAATAAAAAAAGTTAAGATCTTATGGTTCACTATAAATATAAACGTTTGTCGTTGAACTAAATAAATTTTTTATATAATTGTGTGATTATTTATTTTTTATCTTGTTCTTTTTTTATAAATTTTAATTACTTATAATTAAAGTTTTTTGTAAGACGCTTAAAAGATTTTTATAATGCATGCAAAAAAATTTAACAATTGCTAAATATTTAAGAGTTGCAACTGAAAGCTTTTGACAAAATCGCTTTCCGAAGTCTCTCTCTTAATTTAAATTAAAAATAATTCAATGATAAAAAATTAAGGTTGTTTTCAGACTTTGAAAAACAAAAATTGAAAACATGTGCTTGTTATATTAAATTATTATCAGAAACGTTTTTATATTTAAAAAACATTAAATAAAAATCACTAGTTGAGGTGGCTTCTGGTAACATTTTGCATTCAGCATATTTCGTTTTCAAAACATAAAAGATGAAATATTTGGTCTGTTAATTTGGAATCTGAACTTCGTTTTGTCAAACAAATTGAACTTCATTTTCTATTTTTTTTCTAAAGAAAAATGTAATACAATAAATATATGTTTTGTTTTTAAAGAATAATTAAAGTTGGCAAGGCTTGACACGGTCCACGAAAATTGAGCCTACATGGACTGTCATGTTGGCTCGGCCAAGCATGAATAATATTCGTGTCATGTCAATTTAAGCACGACAGCAAAAAATTAAGTTTAGACAAAGCCTACAATGGGCCGTCCTATGAGTTGTACTATGCTCAGCACGCGTGTCTAACAGACCAACCCATGGCCACATAATAATTTAATAATTTAAAAAAATATTTTTTAAATATAAAATAAAAAATATTATTATTGTAGCAGAGTCATGTGTCTTCTTGTTTTTCTATAGCTACACTACTTGTAATTTTAAATTTTAATTTTTTTTACATTGGCCCTTTTTTAATTGTTTAAATTTGTCAATATTTTTTTATTATTGATTCACATTATTTCATACACATTTGATATAATTAAAAATTAAATTAAATTTAAAATTATAATATTTAATGTGATTGAAATTGAAATTATAAACATTTAATAAAATTGGAATTGAAATTGAAATTATAATATTTAACATAATTAGAATTGAAATTGGAATTTGAATTATAATATTTAACATAATTAAAATTTGGATTGAAATTTGAATTATAACATTTAATATAATCGAATTAGAATTAAAATTATAATATATAACATAATTAGAATTAAAATTTAAAATTAATTATAATATTTAATGTAATTGGATTTAAAATTGAAATTGAAATTATAATATTTAACATAAATAAAATTAAAATTAGATTCAAAATTATAACAATTAACATAATTGAAATTAAAATTGAATTTGAAATTATCATATTTAACATAATTGAAATTGAATATGGATTTAGAATTATAACATTTAACTTAATTGAAATTGGATTTGAAATTATAACATTCAATATAATTGAAATTGAAATTAGATTTAAAATTATAACATTCAACATAATTAAAATTGAAATTAGAATTAGAATTATAACATTTAACTTCATTAAAATTAAAATTAGATTTGGAATAATAATATTTAGGGTAATTGAAATTAAAATTAGACTTTAAATTATAATATAAACGTAATTAAAATTAAAATTGGATTTAGAATTATAACATTTAATGTCATTTGAATTGAAATTAGAATTTTAATTATAACATTTAACATAATTGAAATTAAAATTAGATTTAAAATTATAATATTTAATGTAGCTGAAATTAAAATTAGATTTAGAATTATAATATTTAACTTTAGGGTGTTTGAATTTGCCTAAGTATATATTAGAATAATATAAATAAATACAATTAATTTATTTGCTAAATTTTTATTTCAACTTTATATTTTGCCTATAATAAAATTATTTTTCAACGTGTACTGCCAATTTGTTTAAAGTTACAAATTATAATTATAATTTTAATAATATGTATATTAATGGTAATTATAATTATAATTATCATTTAATTTCAACTATGATAAAAACACAAATTTAATATAGTTATAATTAATAATAGCAATTAAAATATTTAAAAAATAATAATTATTGATTTAATTATATATTCATTTATAAGATGAATATTAAATTAGATAAATATAAATATAAACATATGTTGGCCTAATGGTAAGATGTCTTCACTTAATAGAATTTTTTACCATGAGGTTATGGGTTTAAGATTTCATAGCCACAAAATTTTGTGGTGAATAGTGACACGAGAATAATGACACTATTGACAGAAATAGTGACATTATTGACGGGCCTTACGTGCTGGCACGAACCCATGAATTAAAAAATACGGCCTAAGCACGACATAACATGTTGGGCGACTCAAGCACGGCACAGTATTGTACCATACTTGGGCGGCCCAGGCACACTACAGTACCATGTCGAGCTATGTCATGCTTAGGCCGTCCGATCCAATTGTCACCTTTAAAACTAATAAAATTTATGCAAGTTCACGCTTACAAAAGAAAGTTGAATTAACATCTTTGTATGAAATAAAATTGCCTGCGAGTCCTTGTAAAAGAATAAGAGTTCTATTTTCTTAAGTGGACCAATTGAAAAGTACTATTTGAAGCTTTCGAAAGTTGAAAATCTAAGAAATTATCTCTTTGCCTTTAATTATTCTTTGAATTTATGACAAAAGCATTGTCTTCATAAAAAAAATACTCTGACGCTTAAATTAATATTTGATAAAAAATAAGGGTCCTAATATATAAGGAGTGTCTCAAAGATAAACATGAGTATGTTGAATGAATTGAATAAATTATGAATGAATGATAATGAGCTAAGGTAGCATAGTTATTTATAATGTGTAATTTCTAATCCATATTAGAGCATGAATGCATGAATTCAAATAAAAGTGTGATTTAATTAAACCTTAGTTATTAGGAATCATAATCCATTTTAGACGAGGGAGAAGGATTTAAGTGAAATTTCTCTATTTATGAGAAATCTTTCTTTATGTAGGATAATATTTAATAAATAAATATGAATAGAATTTGAATTTGGGCTTCGAAACTGTGCGAGCTGGTTAGGCATATAAATAATGAGACCAATAAATACTCCATTAAAAGTGTAGGAGTGGAATTGTTCTAGATGAATTCATTCATTTTTCAACTAACGAGCACATTTATGTATTATGCTTCATGTGATAAACTTCAACATATACATGATAAAATGTAAAAACTAAACAAATGTCATTACCAGAAAAATGTGATAATTAGAATGTGACATTTAAATAATCATAGATAAATTTTAAGTGATATTTCTTGAACACTTTTCATATTGATCTTATCTATTGAATGCATCTGTGAAAGTTCATCGTTAGATGCCTCGTGGTTCCAAAAAATGACATTGAATATGATACTCGCTACGTAAAAGCGTTATACTTCTAACTATAGACATATTTTACAATAATGTGTTTCTTGTGATGGAAGGCTTTCACTTTCATTTTTAAAGAAGTTGATATAATGCTTCCTTTAGGGGTTGATATATTTGCCTTGAAGATAAATGCACTGAACCATTCAAAAGAAGTATTTTGATATAGTGTTTCTAAGGAATAGTGGTTACTAGGTACACAACATTTCCAAGTAAGTATTTTGAAGTTTACAAAAACTTTCACACTTTTTTATGCTTTTCTATGAGACATGATTCTTTCTAACTATCATAACTTTAAGGTGGGGCCCTTTATACTCGTTCTAGGACATGACATGACTCAACTAGAAAAGTATACTATGTATTTTAAATTGTTATGTAATGACTTTTTACTTAGTAACAATTTAAACACCTACTTGAGTTTTCAATGGAGGATGGTCGTTTAGTACTCAACCAACCTAAGGAAGGCTTTTGATATATAGATGTTTCCCTAGAAGAACGAGTAAGTGTTATCAGTAAGATAAGTTTATATAGTATGAAAAACATTAAGTAAAGTGATTAGATAATATAATTGATACTTTCGTAATTTTGTCAAGGATCGACTTTCGTAGGCTCTGCTGTTGCTAAGGATTCTGTTAAGATAAGAAATCCAAAAGGTCATACCCTCTTCCCGAAATAAGACTGGAGAAAGGAGATGAAAGAACGATTGTTGTATGCTTTACGTTGAAGAGAAAGTTTTTGTTAGAGGTATTTCCTTTCCCATCTACCTCGTAAGTGTCATATTTTGTAGTAGAGCTTTCACAAGGGTCTTCAAATAATTCTGTTTGACTCTTTTTTAAACCTTGTTTATGATGCGTATTGCTATATTTGAAAGTATTCAATCTATTTTTAGATGTGATTTATGTCTTTGGAATGATGTTTTTACGCTTCCCTTGGAAGTATTTCCTTCATTGCTAGGGAAGCTTGTTGACTTAGCTTTTTGTATTTTTTTGTGCTTCATATGAGAGGGAAGTGTTTCCTTCTTGTCACTGAGACTTTTATTGTTGTGTTTCTTGTACAAGATTATTGTTTTGGTAGTCATCTTAGTGTTAGAGGATGGTTTATTCCCTTTGATTCTTGTAGCCATAAAGTTTGTTGCTTAAAATTTGGATGTTTGATTAATTCGTGTACTTTCAAGGTGAAGGCTCGAGCCACTCTAAGGAAGTCTTTTACTAGTGGTGCTTTACCAGCTACATCTTAAGGCCCTTTAAAAGGAAGTTGCTTTGGTATAAATGTTTCTTGGTAAAGGTGTTAAACCTTTCCAAAGATGCTCATGGCATGTTTGCTTCTATGGCAAGGGTATTGGACCATTTCAAATAAATCTTTTAGTATATGTGCTTCTTAGCAAAGGTATTAGACCATTTTAAAGAGGTTTTTGGATATGGGTGCTTCTTGACAAAAAAAAACATTAGGCCCTTATAGAAAATTCCCTTGATATGGGTTCTTCATGGCAAAGGGTTTATGTCTTTCTGAAAAAGTCTTTTGATGTGGGTATTTCTTGGCAAGGGCACTGTCCCTTCTAGAGAAGTTTTTTGATATAGGTGCTTACTAACAAAGACATTAGACCCCTTTAGAGAAGTCTTTTGATGTAGGTGTTTTTTGAAAAAAAAAACACTAGGACTTTACAGATAAGTTTTTTCATATATGTGCTTTTTGGCAAATGCATTTGGTCCATTTTAGAGAAGTCTTTTAATATGGATGCTTTTTGCCAAAGGCATTGGTTCCTTCAAGAGAAGTTTTTTAATATATGTGCTTCTTGGCAAAGACACTAGACTTTTCTAAAGAAGTCTTTTAATATGAGTGTTTCTTAACAAATATACTAAATCCTTCCAAAGAAGTCTTTTGATATAGGTGCATCTTGAAAAAGGTATTGGGTATATGCTTCTTCGCAAAGGCGTTATATCCCTTCTAAAAAAGTCTTTTAATATAAGTGCTTTTTAATAAAAGTACTAAACTTTTTCAAAGTAATATTTCGATATGGGTGCTTCTTGGCAAAGCACTTAGCAAAGGCACTGATCCTTTTCAAAAAAGTATTTTTGATATGTTTGCTTCTAAGGTAAGGGCATGAGACCCTTCTTGAAAAATCTTAAATGTTTTTGCTTCCAAAGCAATGATACAAAATCATTTTAGGGAAGTTTTTGAAAAATACGTTAGTATTGAAATAACATATAAAAATTAAAAAACTTGTAGAACCTTAATATGTCTCATAATATGGGAATGGTTCTTTCTTCATGATCGATATCGGATAGGTTCCATGGTCCAGGTGCATAATGATCCCAATTCAAGTATAGATAAAATTTACCAAAAATATTTTTAAGATGTGAAAGGATGATAATAAACATCTAAAAAAGTTTTAAATAGTAAGGAATCAATATATGTAATTGAAATTTCAAAGTAATTCGGGAGCGAGTAAATTGAAATTCAGAAAAGGAAATGAAAATTTTTATTTGTTTCTCGATTTGTAAGATGTGGTGGATGCAACATTACTTATTGATTTCATATGGATCATACTGTCGAATTGTGTGGAATTGAAAATAGAAAACTCAGCAAATAATTCACTTTGTGGCGAGTTGTGGTAGTTGATTCGGATTTGACCGACCTCTTTCTAGTGATTCCAACGCCAGTTGATAGTTGGATTTACATGGAAGGGCGTCCAATATTTTTTTTAGTTTTTATGAAGGCTTATTGATGATTAACGGTTATCTAAGCCGCAGATTTCAAATGGGCGGCAACTAAGTTTTTATTCATTTCTAGTGATTTCGACATCGAATAACAGTGGGAATCCAAAAGAAAGGTGGGTCATCCAGTCCTGAGTTGATCAGAAGTATGATTTATGGCTAACCATGGATAAAAAAAGTGGTGGTCATTTTGGGTTTTGGCTCATTTTCGGTGATCTTGTCGATGGACAGTAGCAAGGGATGCAAAATATGATCGGCCGGCCTTTTTTGAGCGGGACGATATACTTCTCAATAATAGATGATGTTCCATTCTGGTGGCGGACATGATGAGTGTGGTTCCCCGATGGCTAAGGTTTCAACTTTATGTCTTTATATTTTCTATTTCCTCATTGTCAAGAAAGTGGTTGTGGTGTACTGGTCATCACGCCAGCGTTATTTCCATAGGCCCAGGTTTCAGTCCTACTATTGTGTTTCTCATTAATTTTTTTTTAGTTTTTGTGGTTAGAGTTCTAAATTCTTTTATGATGCTTTAGTCTAAAAATAGTCCACCAAAAGCCAAGATGGCGCAGTGGCCATCATGCTTATTGAAAGCATGGAGTCCTGGTTTAATACCTGTGAAGCACAATCTTTGATTTTTCTTTTCTTTTCATGATTCCAATTCTTTCTGTCTTCTCTTTTCAAATCTGTGTTATGGAGTTATTTCAATAATATCACTTCAATGAAATCATCTTGGTATGACGTTTAGCCTCCTCATAGTGTCTTTAATGGTGCAGGTTTGATATAAGAAAAAAATAGACGCTCAAATTAGTATTTGATTAAAAAGATTGGTGCTAATATGTGAGGCGTGTTTTAAAGACAAATAAGAATATGTTAAATGAATTGAATAAATTTTGAATGAATGAATAATGAATTAAAGTAGCATGTTAATTTATAGTGTACAATAATTTTTAATTTGTATTAATATATAAATACATAAATTTAAATTAAAAGTATGATTTAATTAAATCTTAATTAATAAAAATCCTAATATATTTTAGGCAAGAAAAAAAAATTAAGTAAAATTTCATCATTTATAAGAAATTTTTATTTATATAAGATTTAAACAATTAAAATATATATAGGACTTGGGCTCTATTTGAGATGATTGAGCTTATAAATAATAGGCTAACAATTCTCAATAAAAAAAATAAACACTCAAAATCACGCTCTTAAGATCTTTAAGCTTAAATAATTTTTATGGTTATTATATGTATAATTACTTATTTGTTTATTTGTTAAACTAAAACGCCCGTCTAACTTTTTTTTTTAAAAAAAATTGAAGGAAATTATGAAGACATTTTTTTCTACAAACTTTAACAGTACTCTTTCTTTATAAAAAAAAAAAGCAGTACAAAGAAATTTATTAAATAAGAAATAAAATAACACTTAATCAAGAAAACATTACGTGTCTTACACTTCCCGAGAGATCCAATATAGTACTTTTAAAAAAGTACGACGTCATCAAAAGTCATTCATATTGAAGATGCATTTTATTTTTCATTGTTGAATTAAAGAAATTTATATGCAGAGAACCTTCGTCATATATATATATATTTTTAATCAACCTTAACTAATCAAGGGAGACAATAGAATTAAAAAAAAAAAAAATACCTAATCGGGAGAACATAATGAATTTTACCTCTCAATATATACAAGAAGTTACACAAAACTAAGATGAAGAAAAACACCAAAGAATGGCTCTCATAATTATAAAAAATAAAATAACTCAAACAAGCGACAAGGAGGAAACTCTATTAATGTTTTTAAACAACTGATTAGGAGGAAACTCTATTAATATTTTTAAACAACTGATTAAAAATGTCTGGAAGAGTCTTAGGTCACCAAATGAAACTACACATCTAACCTTCACGTTAACACTTACCACAATTATACAGCGGTTGAAAAGGTGACGTGGCGTAATAGGGTTTTTTCTCTCGGCGCACAGGGCTAACCTACGCCGTATCCCATGGGGAAGAAAAAATCGAGCAAAACGCCGTCGTCTCCGTCAGCTCGCTGTGTCCGGGATCGCTCTACCCAGCCAAGTGTTCTATTGAATGAAGGCAGCAACCAGTTTGCTGCTGCTCCAACTGCTCCTGCCGCTACTCCATCTGCTTCCGCTCCTTCTGCTGCCGCTCCACTGCCGGCGTCCCTCGCGGCTGCTCCCCCGAATGCTGCTCCCGGGCTTGGGGAAGCTCAGGCAGCCGTGTCCGAGCTGCCTACGGGCTGGTCTGGTGACCCTCTGTGTAGTGGAGCTGCTGCAGGTGCGTCGGCCGGGTCCGACGGTTCTCATGCAGGTGCTGTCATGGTCTCTGCACAGGGGGTTGCGTCATTCTCTGCCGGCTCCCGGAGTGCTGGAACGAAGGCTCCTGGCCCCCCTGCGATTGGAGCGTCTACATGGGCCGCCCCGGCGCTCGTGAATGGCGGTCGTACTGAGGCTGGCTTGGCCTCCTTGGCCCCGGTCTCTGCGGCCTCTGGGCTGTCCGTCGGGGCTCCTCCTGTGGCTCCAGGGTCTACGGATGACAATGCGGCCATGTGCAGGAGCTACGGGCGTCCCGCGGTGATGACCGTCGGCAACAGTCTCCCGGCGCCGGCTGTTCGTGGGTCGGGCTTCGGTGCGACGACAGCTGCTGCTGCTATAATGGGCGCGTCTGCTACAGTGTCTGTGTCTGCTACTGTGCCCGCAGCTGCTACAGTACCCGCGGGTGCTACAGCTGCTGATTGCGAGGGCAGGAAGGGCGTACAGTCCAACAGGCCCTGGGTATCTTTATTTGCTGACAACCGATCTCGAAGCCATGGCAGTGAACTACAATTTGTTCCCCCGATAATTTCCAACGGTAAGAAAATTGTGAAATTCAATAGTAATGAACTCAAAGAAGAAGAGAAAAGGTGGCAACATGCATTAATTGGGTGTGTGTATGGATTGTGTCCTCAATTTCAACATCTCCAAGCTTTTATAATGCGTCGGTGGAGGCAATTTGGCCTTGTTTCGATTCACTCCATTAAGGATGGGGTGTTTCTGTTTAACTTTGAAAATGAATATGGGCAACAAAAAGCTCTCCAGGATGGTCCACTGACCTTTGATAAACGTCCCTTGATCCTCAAAGCTTGGAAACCCAGAATGGTTATGGATGTAGCCAGTATCAGAACTTTGCCTATTTGGGTGCAATTCCCAGGACTACCGTGGGAATTCTGGAGCCCCCCTCTGTTGAGTCGTATCGCTAGCTCGCTGGGATCCCCTAAATTTAGCGATCAATGTACTTTAAACAGAACAAGGCTGGCATTTGCGAGGGTCCTGGTGGATATGGATGTGGAGGGTGATTTCCCTTCCATGATTACTTTAGAAGACGAAGAAGGTAATATGGTTAGGCAGGAGGTGACTTATGAATGGAAGCCTTCCGTGTGCACTAATTGCAAAAGGGTTGGTCATGAGGGGAAAGACTGCTTAACAGGGACGAAACAAGTGTGGAAAGCAAAAGAGAAGATTCAGAATAATCAAGGTGAAACTGAAGTACCTATTAGACACCCTGAAATGCAAGAACCAAAACAGTTAAACCTAAGTAAAACAGAAGGGGAGACACAGACAACAGAGGGGAATGAGGCGCATGGCCATACAGATAAGGCAACAAAACAAATGCCCGGAAGCGGGGGACCAGAGGTAATCCAGGGAATTGACAGATTCAACCTAAGGAAGACTATTACTCTGACACATGATGTGGGAATTATAAGGAAGGGTCGACGTGCCAAGAGGAACTCAAAATCCCCATATAGGGGACAATGATCGCAAGCTAGAATATTTGGGGTCTCCATGACCCCTGCAAACAATCAGAGGTACGGGCTCTGATTAAATCTTGTCGATTATGTATTTTGGGATTGCTAGAAACAAAAGTAAAACTGTCTAATCTAGATACCATTTGGAAGAAGTTGGCACTAAGGGAGTGGAAACTAGAAAATAATTCTGAGTGCCTAGATATGGGAAGAATATGGATCGCCTTTAATCCAGCTAGATGCAATGTCACGATCTTACAAAAGCACCAGCAATTCATGCATAGTAGAGTGAGTATTGATGGTATTATGTTCTACTGGACTCTGGTTTATGGTGCCTCTGCTATTATGGAGAGAGAGAACCTGTGGAAGGACCTTAGGGATGATTTGGCTCCCAGCACTACACCGTGGTTAATCCAAGGAGACTTCAACAATGTACTCAGCAACAATGACAGAATTGGGGGTCAATGGGTTAATGATAACATGGTAGATCAGTTCAAAAATTGGATATCGAGACTAGAGTTATTCGAGTTAAAGAACCATGGATGTCGCTACACCTGGTGTAACAATCAAATAGGTGGACAACGAATTTGGAGAAAAATTGATTGGGCATTTGTTAATGGTAATTGGCTGGATGCATTGGATTTTTCTGAGTGTGAAGTTCTCCCTGCGGGCATTTCAGATCACTCTCCGCTCGTGGTCTCCATCTCGAGAGCATCATATATTGAGAAGGTCCCTTTCAAGTTCTTCAACGCCTGGTGTACTCACAGTGATTTTCTTTCCACAGTCGAGCGAGAGTGGCAGCATGATTGTCAAGGCTCCCCAATGGCCAGGGTATGGTTCAAACTAAAGCTTTTAAAACCCAAGCTAAAAGAGCTTAACAAGGTCTTTTTCTCGGACATCCAGCAAAAGATTGAAGACTACAAACTGATGTTGGCCTCATTGCAGAGTAGTATGATCCATGACCCATTCAACCAAACCCTTCAAGATGAGGAAATGAGCATTTATCAACATTTAAGAAATCTTATTTATGCTGAAGAAAGCATTGTCAGACAAAAATCCAGAATCAGATGGATTCAAATGGGGGATTCAAACACCAGCTACTTTCATAAGTCAGTTAAGCAGAGAAGAGCTCGGAATAGAATCATTACAATTGAAAACCCCAATGGGGAAATTGTTGAAGACCCCAAGGTTGTGAAAGAAGCCATTGTCCGATACTACAAAGATTTGTTGGGTAACCCCATCTCCTATAGGGCGTCCATACAAAAGAGAATCATGGACGCGGGCCCTAAACTGAAGGAAGATGATAGAGACATGTTGAATGCCCCTGTCACAGAACAAGAAGTCAGAAGTGCTATCTTCAGCATCAATGGTGATAAAGCCCCAGGGCCGGATGGTTATAACAGTTACTTCTTTCAAAAATGCTGGCACATAATAGGAAATGAGGTTACTGCAGCTGTGCAACATTTTTTCTCCTCAGGTCAGTTCTACAACCCCATAAATGCCACGGCCATTACCCTTGTGCCTAAGGTTCATAATCCTCATTGCTTGGGGGACTATAGACCAATTGCATGTTGTACTGTCCTCTACAAATGCATCACCAAAATAATAACATGTAGACTGAGAAGAGTGGTGAGCTACCTGGTTAGCTCTAGTCAATCAGCATTTATTCCTAACAGGCAGATATCAGATAATGTTTTACTAGCTCATGAGCTCATGAGGGGTTATGAGCGCAACAGCGGGAGCTCTGGGTGTGCTCTTAAAATTGATCTCCGCAAAGCCTACGATTCGGTATCCTGGGATTTCCTAGAAGAGGTATTGATGGGGCTGAATTTCCCTTATCACTTTATCAACATCATCATGAAGTGTGTCAGAACAAGCACGTACTCAGTCATGGTAAATGGTAGATTAAAAGGCTTTTTTCCGGGGAAGAAAGGATTGAGGCAGGGGGATCCCATGTCCCCTTTGCTTTTTGTTGTGGCCATGGAATATCTTAGTAGGAGCTTAAGTTGTATTCCTCAGAACCAGTTTATATATCACAAGGGGTGCAACAGGCTGAAACTAAACCACTTGATGTTCGCAGATGACTTATTATTGTTCTCTAGTGGGGATGTCAGGTCAGTAGGCCACTTTAAGCAAGTGCTTGATGATTTCTCAATGGTCTCTGGGCTGCACCTAAACGCTGGCAAGAGCTTCATCTTCTTTGGGAATATGCCTCAACCTACCAAGGAGACAATCCTTCAAGTGACTAAGTTCCAGCAAGGTGCGTTGCCTATCAAATACTTAGGGATCCCCTTAATCTCTGGGGGACTAAAGAGAGTCCACTGTCAGGAGCTTATTAATAGGATATCTGCTAGAACCTCAAGCTGGACTGTGAAATATCTGAGTTATGCGGGGCGGTTGCAATTAATAAAATCAGTCATAATGAGCATGCATGTATACTGGAGTTCTATGTTCATCCTGCCTAAATCAGTCACCAAAGAAATTGAAAGCAAATGTCGTAATTTCTTATGGCATGGAAGTAACCAGCAGGGGAAGAAAGGTTTAGTGGGCTGGAATGAGGTATGCAAAGGTAAAAATGAAGGAGGCCTTGGCATTAAATCTATAAGCTTGTGGAATTCAGCGGCAATCACTAAACACATCTGGGAGCTGGTTGCTGTGAAAGCTTCATTATGGGCAAAATGGGTAACTGATAACAAACTGCGGAGGCTAAGCTTTTGGGGTATCACAAAGCCAATGGATGGTAGTTGGACTTGGAGGAAGATTCTGGGGTTGAGAAGTCAGATAAAACAATTGTTCTCCTATGAATTGGGAAACGGCAAGTCCTTCCAATTTTGGTGGGATCCATGGCTGGGTGGAGAATCAATAGTTAATAAATTTCCACACATTGAAATCTCCGATGCGGATATTCCTCGGGATGCTAAGGTTAATGACCTATGGCAGCATGGTCATTGGAACCTTCCTGACCCGTTGGACGAGTACACTTCTCAGGTATGAGACTATCTTCGCAAAAATGTTTCAATTTCTGAAAGGGAAGATAGAATCTCATTCACCGCTAGTTCCAATGCAAAGTTTTTTATTGCAAGTACTTGAAGATATCTTAAGAATAATGAGGCTAAGGTGGGATGGTGTAAACTGATATGGGGAACACAATATATACCTAGTCACAGCTTCATTGCTTGGTTAGCTTTGAAAAACAGATTATCTACCAAAGAGAGACTTAAAAAATGGGGGGTTATTCCATCAGATGATTGCCCTCTTTGTGGTAATGACAAGGAAACAATCACACACTTATTTTTCCAATGCAACTTTTGTAGTGAAATTTGGCACAAGGTACTAAGGGCGTGCCAACTCAATCAGTGCCCGAACAGATGGCAACGAGTAATCTCCTTCTTTTGCAGAAAATCTAAAGGCAAATCTACCCTCAGTAAGATCAGAAGAGTATCGTTCTGCGCTACAATCTACTTTATTTGGAGAGAACAGAATCTGAAGGTCTTCCAACAGAAAACTCCTTCTACAAGCGAAGTCTACCAAAAGATTAAGGATGTTACTTGGCTTAGATGTATAAGTACTGTAAATGGCCAAGGGATTGACCACTTTGCAGTTGGGTGGTAACTGTAGTTAACCTTTATGAATTGTACTGTCTTTTTTTTTTTTTATTGAGTTTACTTTGTAATACCTGCTAGATTTAGTATTTATATAAATTTTTACTTACCAAAAAAAAAAAAAAAAAAAAAAAAAAACCTTCACGTTTGCTAAAGAATCAGCCACAATATTAACTTTGCGAAACATATAATGGAAAGAAAAGGATATTTGAGAACAAAAATGTCGACAATTAATCCAACGAAATTAGAGCGGCAAAGAAAACTGTAGAGAAACGAACCAGTAACATCCTTCGTCATATATATACTTTTGGAGTCGGTGTGACTAATTTTTTGATGCCTTTGTTATTTGTGATCGGCGTATATAATTTTGTATCCTCTAAATCCTTTTCAGCTCACACAAATAAAATTTGGAGGGATTTGAATTTTATATCTCTTCTTTCAAAATTAATAACAAAGGGATTTGATTCCCAGACCTCTTATTTTATAACCAACTAAATTCTCACTTTGAAAATTGTTGAAATTATGAACTTGATGTTAAAATTTATATTGTTTAAACGTAATACCTTGGCAAACATTTATTCACTTTAAAAAAAAGTCAAATTTTCTTTTAAATTTTAATCTTTTTCGGGTTTCTTCATGTAGTTTATAATATTCATCGAAACAATAGTATTAACTCCAATTATACGAGGGTCACGATCTGCTTATATAAATAAGATTGGAGGATTCTATTATATACATTGAAGCAATCAAAGATGTGTTTATATAAGTAATTGTTGATTCAGATTTTGGAGCAACTGGTTATTTGATTGTATAAATATTAATATAAGAAATGAATGTTTCTGAAAACTTGAAAGTTTCCATCCAAATTACAATTATAAACTTAAAACTAATTGAATATCTTCTTTGTTTTACCGATAGATACAAAAAAGATCCGCGATTGTATGATGCAGACAATTTCACATACGTGGAACAACCCATAACAATTTCAATTACTTTTCCAGATAATAAAAAATGATTCAGGATCCTTTGCTTCATTAGTTCAATTTGACCAGATCGCCAGAATTATCATATTATTATTTGAATAACTAACCCGTAACTCTTTCTTCTTGTCCTCTGGACTCAGGTTTCATTTTTTCTCTTTTTAATATCAACGATGGTCTTTCTTTACATGCAACCACAATATTTGGTCAGACATTCAGAAAGAAAGGGAAGAAGAGGAAGATCACAAAAACCCTTTTAGAAGATAAGGAAAAGCAACAAACTATGTTGCAATTTTTGTCTGTCTATGGCCTGGCATTCATCTTCTTTTCATTTTTCCTTATCAAATGGAGCTTTGCTTCTTCAACGAATAGCCTCAAACAGCTGCCACCGTCACCGCCAAAGCTTCCAATTCTTGGGAACCTTCACCAGCTAGGCCTGTATCCTCACCGCTCCCTTCAATCGCTAGCTCGACGCTATGGCCCTCTCATGCTTCTTCATTTCGGCGGAGTGCCTGTACTCATCGTCTCATCTTCAGATGTTGCCCGTGAGATCATGAAAACACACGATCTCATCTTCTCAAACAGGACTAAATCTTCTGTAGCTGAACGGCTTCTCTATGCTCGTAAAGATGTGTCAACTGCTCCTTATGGTGAATATTGGAGGCAGATGAGAAGCATTTGTGTGCTTCAACTTTTAAGTAATAAGAGGGTTCGGTCATTCAGAAACGTGAGAGAAGAAGAAATAGCTCTCCTTATCAAGAAGGTTGAACGTTTTGCCTCTTTGTCTTTGCCAGTGGACTTGAGCGAAATATTCTCTTCACTTACAAATGATGTGATATGTCGGGCAGCCTTTGGCAGGAAGTATAGTGGAGATGAAGATGGTAGAAAGTTTAAGGAGTTGTTGGGGGATATGATGAGGCTTTTGGGTGCTTTCAATGTGGGTGACTTTATCCCATGGCTTAGCTGGGTGAATCTTGTCAACGGCGTAGATGCTAAAGTAAAGAAAGTTTCTACAGAGTTTGATAAGTTTCTAAATGGAATAGTTGAAGAGCATTTGCATGTTCAGAAACGCCAGGGAGGTGGCTTTGAAAGTGAAGATTATGGAAAGGATTTTGTGGATGTTCTACTTGAAATTCAAAAAGACTTGGCTGGCTTTTCCATTGATAGAGTTAGCATCAAAGCTCTCATCTTGGTATTGCCCTCCTCTCTCTCTCCAACTCGAGTGCATAAAACAATGAATTATGATCATGCTTGTTGAGTATTTTATTTGCATATTTGAACTCACATGTGATATATATACACCAGACATTTTCACACAATTTCTCGGTTCTGTATCACAGCTATTCAAAATATAAAATCATTAATTTAGATTTGCGGGTATTACAATTCTTTTGGGCACTAAACCATTTTCTCATCATCATATTCCCAAGGAATTACATTACTAGTAACAGGCAGTTTGAGGATGTTCTTAGCTCTTGCCACAGCATAATTGATTTTTCCATTTCTAATGAATGGTACCATTAATTGCTTGTAGGATATGTTTGCTGGTGGAACTGATACTACTTATACAGTTTTAGAATGGGTAATGACAGAGCTCTTGAGGCACCCCAGAGTCATGAGAGAAGTGCAGAATGAGGTGAGGCGAATCAGCAATGGCAAAGAGGAAATAACAGAAGAAGATTTAAATAATATGCACTACTTGAAAGCAGTGCTCAAAGAGACTCTTCGTTTATATCCTCCAATTCCACTACTAGTTCCTCGAGAATCAACTCAAGATGTCAAAATCAAGGGGTACGACATCTCTGCTGAAACAATGGTAATCACCAATGCTTGGGCAATTGGAAGAGACCCCACAACATGGGATGAACCAGATGACTTCAGGCCTGAGCGGTTCTTGAACAATTCTATAGACTATAAAGGACAAGACTTTGAATTGATACCATTTGGAGCTGGCAGGAGAGGTTGCCCTGGAATCTTATTTGCCATGACCACGAATGAGCTTGTGTTAGCAAATCTTGTGCACAAGTTTGATTGGTCATTGCCTAGTGGATCAAGGCCGGAGGATTTGAACATCACTGAATGCATTGGTCTTACTATCCATAAAAAAGTTCCTCTTCTTGCTGTTGCAAATCCAACTTCTTGTTAGGATGATGATTCCCTATCCCTATATATATCTTGTACATGTTAGTAATATGAAGATAAAAAAAAAACCCTTCTGGTGAATGCATGCTTTAATATATGAACTTTTCGTGTTATCAATTGGATTTATATATAACCAACTGGTGGAGTCATACAGCACCTAATTTTTCTGATGCTTTAATGATATATGGTTTATATCATTCATGAACGTGGATAAGATCCTTCTATTTAGCAACACTGTAGGATGGAATAGCCTCAAAGTTAAGTTATGGGCAAGATTCAAATAAAAAACGGCCTACAGTGTATACGTACATACTCGGAGGGAAGGAAGAGTTTAGTAAACTACAAAATGTTTCGGAGAGCTCTTACATTTCATCATTTTTAACAAGTTTAATTGATCATATACAGTAATAGGTCCTATAACATTTGGGATCGGAATTGAATGTCAATATTGTATAACAAAATTATGTACAACAATAAGAACTCGTGATGTTTATACGAGGAAATCAACTGCTGCAATTAGTCATTTACGGTGGAGGCCGCTGAGTAGGTTCCACACTTCGAATTTTAATTTCCTATATACATATTTATTTTTTTCCAAAGGAAGAATGAAGTACTTAACTCAGCAGATGTTGAGTCTCAGTGCAGATAATGTTGAAAGAAAGAGTCATGATTGATTTTAGTGTATTACGTTTCATTAAATTAATATTATATATGTATTAACTCTTTCTTTTAGGTACATTAGATAGTTGCGTAGAGCTCTATCTTATGGTAAAATTCATTTATATCTACAACTAATTCATTAAATTCTTTATAACGTTAAAATAAGACCTACTTCTTTCTCTGTTTGTAATTTTTTTGATTTTAAAAAAAAATAATAATATCATTGATATAGGATCAAAATATTACAGGACTTACTGAAACGCAATTAAAGAATTATTAAGACAATATAATATATGTATATTAATGAACATCTAAATTTAAATTCTTTTTAGAAGAGAAACAAATTAGGCTCCTCAAAACGGAGACTAAATCCGAAACAAAGGTTTGACCCTTTAAAATAAGAGATCAATTATTGCGGGACTAAAAATATGCTCATAAAAAGAATAACATTAATAACTTGTTGAAGTCCACAACTAATACCCAATAACATCAAATGCAGTACAACAATAAAATATGTACGAGTTTAGGCTTGTGTCGCCAAGTCCCCAAAAACTAGAAGGGGGTTTGAAAGCCACCGGAGTTTAGCCATCCCATCGAATTTAGGCTACGAGGCGATTATTGGTGAGCCAAACTTGCTCGGGAGGCAACTCTACTTGGTCAGCAGTGTTGAGCAGTGGCAGGTAGGTATCATGATCGTGCTAGAGGAGATCAAGGGCGATGGCTCCCAGTGGAGGCACGATAAAAGCAGATGGAAGTGTGGCAGAGGCTGACAAGGCCACGATAAGGTCCGACGAGGTTCAATAGAGACTGACAAGTCTTGAAAAAGCTCGGTGGGGAGGGATCGAAGGCCAACATAGCACCAGAAAGCCAAGATGTTGAACTGAAAAATAGAAAAGTATAAGAGAGAGAGAGGAGAGAGCATAATAAGAGAAAAGGAGAAAGTGAGGTGTCCCCGTAATAATAATTTTCTCATAAAATATATTCTCTTCTATAAAACACCGCTACTCTTCTCGGGGAAAGCCTCCATGGTTACGGCTGAGAGCCGACTGAAAACTCAAAAAAATCATCAATCAATCTTCAGTCTTCACAGTTCACAGATAGTAGTCTTGCAGCTTAGTCCTCTATTTACAATTCTAATAAAAGAACAATTTCATGTTCCTTTTATATTTCCCAACTAAATAAATAAAAATTTTAACCATTGAAATAATATGTAAAATTTTGGGCACAAGAACAAATTATATTTTATATTTTTCTTAAGAAGTTAATATGTAAAATTTTACTTAAGGCCAAAAATTTATGTAAACTTATATACATATATATGAGAAAATTATCTAGTAAGCTACATAATTTATTATATAATTAGTAATACTGTTATATGGCACTATCTAGTTAATTCATAATTTTTGCATAATTTATGATATACTGTAGAATCTTGCCACGTACGTATTCAAACACTTGTTGTGTATTATATATATATATATATATTTCAAACGCAAGTGTACGTTATCGCAATAAGTAATATACGATGAGAGAGTATCGTTTCCACAAAGAATTAAATTACTACTTGTTAAGTACTAAAATTGTATCCTCCTACTCTTATTCAAATGAATGATAATTCAAGACTTTGATATCTAAACTAATTAAACAAAAAGAATAATTACAGGAATTGAGCAAAGAGAACAAACATGACAACACCAATATTCAAATGCCTAAGATTACAATAATCCCTCAATACTTCTCTTGAATCTAATTACTCCCCTTAAAACTATCAATATGAGTTGTTAACTAAGAACTCTAATATCCTCACAAGTTTTTTTCGATGGTCAAGTGAGTATATCTCATTCAATCAATTAACAATATTCCTATGATAATCAAATTAAAATAATATTCATTAACTTTAAGTTCTTTGAATGGTCATATATGCCATATGAGTATATTCTTATCTCATATAAAAATTAAAACTACTGGCAATGATCATACATTAATTCATCAATGATCAATATGAAATTCCCTTTTCTAAGTTTATTAAGGTTTCTAAATCACTCTAATTCATTATCATATAATTAGAAGTATTAAGCATAGAATAAATTGAACAATTCAATACCAATATGATAAATAAGAGAAAATAATCAATTCAAGCTATATATTGAGTTCACGTTGTGATCCTAGCAATTAAACTTAGTTCATGAATGTAAACATAAGTTCAGAGCATCTAACAACATCATTATACATATTAGAATCAACAACAAAATATGAAATTAAAGAGAAGAGAAAATTTCCCTGCTGTAACAATGGTGTTCTTCTAAAATGCAAAATTTCTTCTCTTTCTTATTGATTATTACTTCCAAGACCTAAATGATGTATTAAATTTGTGTTTTCTATTAGCCAACACGTTTTTGGCTCAATAGTGGATGCTTATTTAGGTTTAGGGTTGCAAAACTAGGACAACGTTGCCCTTAAAAGAGTACCCAGCTTCTAGTGCTCCGGCGTGCTGCATTGTAGTGGATGAATAGTAACGATGTGTATTGTTTATGTTACTGTAGCAATATTACTATTTATCAATGCTATTCGTGGGCACTGTTCATAGCACTATTTGCATTTTGAGTATTTTGGTTCTCTCTCAGATTCTCATCTCAAATAATTTTGTTTGCATCCAATTTTCAGTATTTTTGTACCGATAGTTCTTAAACTTATAAAATAATATTAATATGTATAAATGGTCAAATTATTGGGATAAATTGAATAAATATTAAGTTTAGGAGGATAAAATATATTATATAATTAAGCCATATCATTACTCTTCATATAGCGAGCTACGTAGCCCACTAGAATAAAACTCTCTATATATAAGGTGAAGGAAATCTATATTATCATTTCATATGAGCCTAACAAAAATCTTTAAAATCTCAACTATGATCAGTAGAAAGAAAATATGATTGCTAGATAACAACTATATATTTAGAGCTGAGCAATATATGACCTTATCTTTTGGTCACAAGCATTTTGATACAAGCCATATATGGCCTTATTTTTGGACCAATCAGCCATATTTTGACCCTTGAGAGAAAATAGAGAATGTTTGTAAACCTCCTTATATGTATATATTTTTCTCATGCTGGTTTGATATACAACCTTAAGAGAACATAGAACATGTTTATCTTCTTCTTAATATATCCATCTTGTTATGCAAAAATGTCAGGTTGAGTAATGTCAAATTATGGTAACATCGATAATAGAGAAATATGGAAAAAAAATATACAAAAGAGGAGACACAAAATTTATGTGGTTTTACTTTCAATTTACATTTTTGGCAAAGACATAGAACAATATTTCATGTTAAAATTTGGTGATTTAAAATTAAATTTGAATTTGAGTTTGAGTTTGAGGCCAATGAGAAGTCGACACATAGTTGAATACATATTAAAGGTACGGGAAAGGGATAAAAACAGAGAGCTAGAAACTAAGAGGGGTAAGAAAGCACAAGAAAAGGCCTGTTTCCAAGCCTTGGCGTCATGGCGCTGGTTTAATTTTAAGCCATTTTGATTAATTTGAGTCGGTTTTAAGTTTTCTAAACACATGAACTCATAGTGCAACAAGAAATAGGTTTTCTAAGAATATTTTAGAGCTTATATAAACCCTTCTAAACTATTAGATTAATTGTGCATCTGCATGCATCAATAAGAGAGAGAATAGAGAGCTTAGAAAGCTCTATGGTGCTGAGTGTGTAAGAGAGTGTCATGAGAGTGCTTGAGTACTGATAGACCATTTTAAGAGCTCATATTATATTCTTTGGTAATATATTGTCTAAGATCTTTGTGATATTACAATCTTTGTGATATTACAATCTTTATGATCTAAAAATTCTTTGTGAACTGAGAATAAAAGAAGTTAGGATCTCGTAATCCACCATGGATATAGGTTTTTGTTATCAAATCACGTATATTCTTTTGCCTTATGTGATTAATAGTTTATCTTTATTTTGTGTTTGAATATTTTCTATTCTTATTTTACTTATGGGTGATGTCTTCTACATACGCTTAAGGTTTTAAGGTGTTAAATTTCAACTTAAGAGGTATTAGGACACGTAAAAGCTCTAATAAGTAGTATCAAAACTAAAGTTGTGGTTGATACCTAAATGGTACCAGATTTAAGAGCCAAGCTTGATGTTCTAATAAGTGGTATCAGAGCCAGACCTTGATCCAAAATATAGATAGACTCTTTGTCAAATGAAATGGTTGTTGTTGGGCTACCACCAACAGAGATTTTATTTAGGAGGATTATTGAGTGAGTTAGTTGTCCCACATTAGCTAGAAAAATATTTGATACTTGGGTTTACAAGAATTTTAGTTTGGACATCTGAATCCTATACTCACCCTTATAGGCACAAGGGCCTCCAACAAGTGGTATCAGAATTAAGTTGAGGTACATTGTAGAGTATAGGTTGTAGAGCCATATTGCATAGCATATATTACAAAGCTAAATTGTAGAGCATAAGTTGTGGAGCCAGATTGCAGAGTATAGGCTGTTTAATCATGGTGACTCACAAGTTAGAAGATAAAAGAATTGGGGGAAAAGATCAAAGCCTAGTAGTGTAGTAGGTTCTGACTGCAAGGGGAGGGGTTGAAAATAGAGATTGAAAAATAATTAGAAAGAAATGCAAGAATGGATGAAGATACTGCAATAGTCTATAAGAAGGGCTTGAAGTTGCAGAATCTTGGTAGGTTCAAAGGAATACTAAAAGTGATTAAAGGGTCTATGGATGAGAATCATAATTGAGGCTATGTGAAATAACCCATCCTAACCACACCTTGGTGTTGAGGCAAATGTTGCAAATTTGAACCATTAGCTACGTGTATTGGTTCTCTAAAACTTACTATGCAAGGGTAATGAAAAATTTTAATTCTAACAAAAATATTTTTACATGACTTCATTACATGTTTCATAAAGATGATAGTGTACATGAATGTATGTCATAGGTGTCACGTGGCTCAACTGGACTATAGAGGCTATATGAAATGACCTACCCTAACCATACCTTGGTGTTGAGGCAAATGTTGCAAATTTGAACCATTAGCTACATGCATTGGTTCTCTAAAACTTACTATACAAGGGTAATGAAAAATTTTAATTCTAACAAAAATATTTTTACATGACTTCATTACATGTTTCATAAAGATGATAGTGTACATGAATGTATGCCACAGGTGTCACGTGACTCAACTGAACTATGGAGACTATATGAAATGACCCTCCCTAACCATACCTTGGTGTTAAGGCAAATGTTGCAAATTTGAACCATTAGCTACATGCATTGGTTCTCTAAAACCTACAATGCAAGGGTAATGAAAAATTTTAATTCTAACAAAAATATTTTTACATGACTTCATTACATGTTTCATAAAGATGATAGTGTACATAAATGTATGTCATAGGTGTCACGTGGCTTAATTGGACTTTAAAATTTCTACAACACCTTAGGAAAAATTTTCAAAAAAATGGTGAGTCTAATGACTAGTGAGTGACAAAAATATACATATCCATCTTTTCATAATAAAAAATATTTCTTATAATATAATATATATAACATTTTTATTAATATAACTATACATTTATAAAAAATTTATCTCGTAAATAACATAAAAATTATGCGGTAAACAAACGTGAAACATATATAGATATCATAAGTTGTCAAAAAAAGTTGTAATATAAGATAATCGTGAAACTATATATTTAGTAATCATAAAACTTATGTCCAAGTATAAATATCTAAAACCTGCTACTATATCTCTTCTTAGCTAAGCATGATAAAATATATAAAGTATTTGAAATATCATATATTATACTTATACTAAAAACCACCAAATCAAGCCTACTACAAGAGAATACAAACTCAAGATTATGAGTATTTTCTACTATCCTAATGATAGTTACACTATAAACCCTTAGTTAAACCCAAAGATTACAAGATAAGAAAAATAAAAACAAACCTTTTTTTTTTATTCTCACACTTACACTCTGATAAGGGCAAATTTGTCATATATTTTCTCATGTTTTTATTATTGATATTCTATGATTTGATGAGAATAGATGGCTATTTATGTGCATTATTGTTATTTATAGGGACTTGAACGAAATTTAAAGAAAGAACGCAAAAGGAGCGAAAACAGGGACTAAAATGCAAAGTTTTCAAATTATGAGTCCAGCGCCCCCGCGCCACAAGTATTTTCGCCCCAGCGTTGGAATAGTGATCGAAATAAGAAAAACGACCTGATTAAGTCGCGTCTAGCGCCCCAGCGCCAGAAATTCACCGCGCCAGCGGTGAAGCCGTTTTCATGCAGCGCCCCAGCGCCAAGATCCCACCGCTCCAGCGGTGATCGCTTTTTCACGCGTCGCCCCAGCGACAGATGCATAGCGCGCCAGCGGTAGTGCGAGTCCGAGTCCGACGAGAATTGAGATTTTCAAGCTCAAATCAATCCCTATATAAAGCCACTCGTCCCCAGCCTTCAAGAAAGAATCCAAGACGACCCAAGAGCACCAAGAATATAGAGCACAAGTCTTGGAGAGCAATAGGAGCTTAATTGAAGCATCTTTAGAGAGAGATACAAGACGTTCTTCGGCATCAAGAGTTCCTAGACAGCGCAATTAAGAGCAATTCGACGTCTATATCGGTTTGCTAATAATTGTATCATGATTTATAATTATTTCTACTGCTGTTCTCTTGTAGCCATGAGCTAAACTTGTTTTCTAGGGTTAATATTTGAACTCAATATGTGTGCTTAATTGCCATATCTTTTAGTATTTAATAAACTTAGTCCTTTATTATTTAAATTACTTGTGTTTAATGCTTCAATATATCTGGCCAATATATGGTGAATGAATTGGTAATATTATTGATAAACTCGGAAGAGGGATCAATATATTTAGACCTAGGTAATTTGATGCATGATTGTAGAGTAACATTCAATGTTGCATATGCAAGTTTCAATTTAGGATAGGAATATACCTAATTGGCATGTATGATCAATAAGACCTAATCTTAATGAATCTTAATTTATTACAAGTACCATAGGAATATAGGTATTTGGTAAATTAAGGTATACTTGCATGACCTTGGAAGAGGCTTGTGAATACATTAGTGTCTTGATCAATAATAAAGACTAAGTGAGTTAAATATTAGAGGATTAATCATTAGAAACATATTGAGGGATAATATTAATCCTAGGTTCTCTCTACGTTGCTATATCTTTAAATCTCATTGCATTGTGTTTTTGTGTTATATTTCTTACATTCATTCTTAGATTTTTATTTTTCTGAATAATTATTAGGAAGATATAATTTTAGTAATTGGTTAAAAAGAAAGAATTATCCCTGTGGGTTCGACATCCGACTATTTAGTCTCTTTATTACTTGCATACGATAGTGTATACTTGCACTTAATTTATGATATAGAAATATCGCATCACACTCTCACCTTTTCTTTTTCTCTTTTTCCGTTGCTCTTTATTGAAAATTTTGGTGTCCTAAAGAAAAACCTTGTCGTACCTGGAATTAAGGGTGGGCAAAATAAATTGAAAAACTGAACCGGACTGAACCGAACTTGCTAGTTCAGTTTGATTTTTATTTTAAAAGAAGAAAACCGAACGGTTTTGTAAATTGAAAAACCGAAAAAAAATCGGTTGGTTTCGGTTCGATTTTATTATAAATCGAAATTGAACAGAAAAACTGGTTTTCTAATTATTTATATTTTAAAATGTTAATATAAAAATAAATTGTGCATGTTTAACATCAAATGGGTGCTTTAGCTTAGACGGTAGTGTAGCTCTAACTTGTCTTTAATTTCTCTAGTTCGAATCCGTCCGTTGGCATTTTAGTTTTTTAATTATATTAATATTTAAAACTATATATATAAGAAAATTGAATGTATTTTCAATGACAAAAAAACTTAGCTCTTTTGGTGAAGAGGGAGCTATGATTCATTGAAGTCTTAGGTTTAATACTCGTTCATAATGTTTTTAATTATTAGTATCTAAACTGTAATATAACAAAAAATAATATCTTTCCATGAACAAAAAGAGGCTTCTATCTAATAAAGTGGCATTCATCTTTGAAGGCTCAAGTTCAATACTCAATGCCTTTTAGTTGTCATTTTTTTTATATATAATTATATTACTATCTAAATATAAGTATAAAATCTGGATGTGTTTTCATTGCAAGAAAAAAAAAGGCCTCAACTCAATTCGGCAAAGTGAGAGCTTTTGTTGGTTAATATATTAAAGTTAATATAATGAAATAAAATAAAATGCATTTTATACTATCAAATGTTATTAGCTCAATTGATCTAGTGGGGGAAGTTTTGTCCAGCAAGTCAGAGGTTTGATCCACAATTCTAGCATATTGGACAATTTTTTCTTTTAATTTGAGCTAAATAGAAAAAATTGAATTGGAAAATACCAGTTTAGTACGGTTCAATTTCAACAAAAATTGAACTGAACTAAACCATGCCCAGCCTTATCCAGAATACTCCTTAGTCAGAGCATTGGACGTACTCTTTTTTATCTTATCTCATATCCTCATCTTATACATGTTCAGAGTAAGCTAATATCATTGTATTGTGCATGCACAGAGCAAATTAGCTCTCAAAGAGTAAAACACCTATATATATGACCCAAAGCTTCTATGTGTGTATAGACAGATTTCAAAAACCTGAATCTTATCTCTAAATCTGAAGAGAAATTGTACATTCTATTGGTTTCAAAATCTTTTTTTTATACAACACATAAATAGATAGCGTTTCTTTATATCATATCTCATAATCTTGAGTTTACAATATCAGTACATATAATTTCATGATCTTTTTATGATTTCAAACTTGTATGTATATTATTATTATTCTTTAGTATATTCTTAATAAATTTTTTATTATTGTTAGTATGATATATAATATATGTATTTTTATGAAGTATATAATATTTTCAGAACTATGTTTACTCAATGGGCCACAAACTTACCCTTTTTGCTTATTTTTCTTATTCATTTTTATATTGTCACAAGAACTTGTGTGGTGTGATACAATATTCACATTTTGAAGTTGACTCACGACACATATAACAGTATAAATTATTATATTTTATATACTTATGTACATATATATATTTTTGTTGAAGTACAAAGTCTTGTTGTATTTTATATAATGTTTATAGAGCATGTTAATAGCATATTATCATAAAATCCACTTTAACTTTCAAAGGGCTCAAGATGGGCCATGTCATAAAAAATTCAACTAGTAACATTAAAGTTAAAGCAAATATTGATATTTAAATGATATTAAATTTAAGAGTCAAATCTAATTTTTTAACATTTTACTACATCAAAATCAGAGTATACAAATATTAAAAAATAACCCAAAAACTCCAATATAGCTTTTGAATTTATAAAAAGAGCTTAAAGCACTTATTAAAATTTTGTCATTAAAAAGAATACTTAATTAGGGGTGGGTTGAAATAACAAAGCGTAAAAAGATTCAATTGAATTAAATCGAATCGTTCAATTCGATTCAATTTTAATGTTAAAAAATGTCTTTACAATTACTTTTTTTTTGGATCCCCGAAAATTTTTTGTTTACGAAATTAAATTTATTCAAAACTGGTCCGATATAAGTTATTTACTAAAATGTTAAAAAAATTAAATTTATTCATTTTTTTAACATTTTAGTAAATAACTAAGTTATCGGACCAGTTTTCCTGTTCGGTTTCCTTCGGAATAAAACCGAACAGTTTTTTGTTTATCCACCTTTACTCTTTTTCTTTTTAAACAATCACTCAAGTTTGTCATGATTATAAACTATTGCAGCTACTACGAAATAATGAGGCATATCCTTGTTTGAAATAAAAGAGTTATAATGGTAAAATGTTATCTAACCAGTCGTTCAGCTTCAAAGCCTCTTTCAAGCACATGCACTCGCACAAGGCCACACACGAGCAGCAAAGACTGGAGTTGTGAATATTCTATAATTGTTTGAAATTAATCCAAAAAAAAAAAATAATAAGGAGGGGGGAAAGAAAATGTCAAATAAAAAGGCGCAGGCTCTAAATAAGGGCCTACCTCGTCATTATTCAGGATACAAACTATGACCAACTTTGACTTAATAAACTTTACCAGTAATTGTTCCTTCTGGCAATCAAAGAAAAATTCTCCAAGTCTTTAACGCTCGTCTGTTGAGCGAGCGGTAGTAATGCCTGCGCTCCAGCGGCATCGTCAATGGCTCCATGCGAATTTATCAAAATGCCCAAGTAGATAAACTCGGAGCTGGAAGAAGTACGGTTAGTGTGCAAAAGGAAAAAATTTAGAAACATGGTGAAGTACGGTTAGTATACAACGTAAATTATTCAAAAAAAAAAGTTAGAAACCAGAGACCGACCGAATCCGACCCGGATTGGCGCGGTTCGGTCTAATTCAGTTCTAACTCATTTTTATCTGATTAAGGTCATATTTCAAAAAAGAAAAATAAAATCGATTCTTTTAGATTTGGTTGGGTTTTGAAAAAAATGGAATCGAATCAAATGGTAAGCCAACTTACACATGACATCTCAAATTCCATGCAAAATGTAATTTCTCTCAACTTTTGAGATGCTCTCATTTGGATGCGTATCACATTTACTTGCATCTCTCACATCAAGCTCCGTGGATGGGCTTCTAATTTATAGGAAAAGTTGACAGATGTGAGATCAACAAAAAATTCGCCAAAAGTTGTCTTAATATTCAAAAATTTGGTGCCTATCATTTTAAGCCAAAATTTTAATATTTGATGGCTAATCTTTGAATATTCAAGTCATTTTCAACACGTCTCTCATGGGGGACATCTTATATATATATAAGCAAACTTCGACAAATCACAATTAAGTTGAGACTTGAGTTGTGAGAATGTCTGGGTTCCAGAAATTGTTGTGGGAAGATGAAATTGAAACGTCTTTCTTGTTGCAACCATTGTTTTTTTTCTCAATGGTGGCAGCTATATTCTTCATATTTCTTGTGTCCAAATGGTTTTTCCAACCCAGTGACTAAAATTTACCACCTTCTCCACCAAAGCTTCCAATCATTGGAAACCTCCACCAAGTTGGCTTGCATCCACATCGTTCATTTTGTGTTTTAGAACAAAGCCATGGCCCCCTCATGTTGCTTCACTTAGGCAAAGTGCCAGTTCTTGTTGTCTCTTCACCTGATGCTGGCCGCGAGATCTTGAGAACCCATGATGTTGTCTTTGCAAGCCGACCTAAGACAACCCCAGCTGAAAAGCTTTTCTACGGTTGTAAAGACGTAGCCATGTCACCCCATGGTGAGTACTGGAGACAGATCAAAAGTATATGTGTGGTGCATCTTTTGAGTAACAAAAGGGTTCTGTCTTTTCGTAATGTTAGAGAAGAAGAGACGGCCCTTATGATCGAGAGGATTAAACAGCTTTCTTCGTCTTCTTTGCCCATAAATTTAAGCGAAGTCTTGTGTACGCTAACAAATGATGTAGTGTGTAGAGTAGCTTTGGGAAGGAAGTACAGTGGAGGTGGAGGGGAAGGTGGGTATAAGTTTAGGGAGCTTTTGGGGAAGTTAGTGGAGTTGGGCGGTGTTTTCGATGTAGGAGACTACATTCTATGGCTTGCTTGGTTGAAACATTTCAATGGCTTGAATGCTGAATTGGAGAAAGTGGCCAAACAGTTTGATGACTTCCTAGAGGGAGTCCTTGAAGCTCATGAGAACGGGATGAAAACCAAAGGAAGGGAGGCTGCTGCTCAAGTTGAAGATCAAAAGGACCTTGTGGACGTCTTGCTTTGGGTTCAGAAAGAAAACGTGCTTGGCTTTCCCATTGATAGAATTAACATAAAGGCTATTATACTGGTACGTCGATATCTTTTTATATAATTTTTGATAGAGCAAACTTAACTTCATTTCGAAGTGCAATATATTAATCATCTGTAATATACGAGGGAACTTTGTATGACTCTCTTATTATTTTAAGCATTATTCACTTGAACTCTCGTGTTATTACAAAAATTTTGTTAAATCCTAATTCTAATAATCTTTTTATTAATCTACATTTACATTGCTAATATCATTCTTTTATTATTTTTGTAAATTTTTAAAAATAATCTTAAAATAGTTAAAATAATAAAAACCATAACATATTTATGTTATGATGGAAAAATGAATATTATAATTATTTTATTTTTATATTTTAAAATTTTATTCATTAATTAACCTTTTAATACATTAATATTTAATACTTTTGAGAAAAAATAAACCTATTATAGTTTTATTATTTTTATTTAAAAATAACAAAAAACTTTAATGTATTTATTCTTTCCAATGAGCATTAGATATTAATATATTAAAAAAATATAAAATAAAAACACAATAACTAGAATGTTTGTCCTTCTACCATAACATAAATATGTAATGGTTTTAATTATTATAGTATTTTTTAAATAGTATTAAAAACTATAACATATTTATTCTTTTAAAAAAATATTAAATGCTAATGTATTTAAAAGATATCAAATATTAATGAAAATTTAAAATATGAAATAAAATAACTAGAATGTTCATCCTTCTATTTATTTTTATTATTTTAACATTATTTTTTTTTTAAAAAAGTAAAAAGATGATAGCAACAATAATGTTATTAGACAAATTAGTAAAATAACAAAATAAGTTAAAATTTAATAAAAATTTTATAATAGTAGAAGAGTTTTTGGATAATATAAAATATTAAAATATAAGTAAGTAATACTCAAAATAGGAGAGGGGTAATTGGTTGCCCCCCAAAATATAACACATATCTCAAAATCAAGTCTCTTAACATGAAAGCCTTCGACATAAAAGCTAAAAAGTTGTGAAACACATAACATTGCAATTCATTTGCTACTTAAAACAACATTCCAAAGTGTAGACCCCGAAACCTTGAGACAGTATGACCCGAGATTGTGACCAGGAATCCTTTATAGCTTCCCTTTGCACTTCTCCAACAATCAATCAAAATTGCGGAGAAAACAATAGGTTTCAAGTAAAAGAATAAGGTTAACTTGCCTTTTTTTTGGTGTATTTTTCTCGTAGGATATGTTTGGAGCTGGTACAGACACTACATACACAGCCCTAGAATGGACAATGACAGAACTTTTAAGGCACCCAAAGATCATGAAACAGGTGCAAAATGAAGTTAGAAGAATTGTTGGTGACAAAGTGGACATACAAGAAGATGATCTGGCTAAAATGCATTAATTAAAAGCCGTCATCAAAGAAAGCCTTCGTCTTCATCCCCCAATTCCACTTCTACTTCCCCGGCAATTGACACAGGACGTCAGAATCAATGGCTATGATATTCCTATTGGAACACAAGTCTTTGTTAATACCTGGACAATTGGAAGAAATCCCATGTCATGGGACGAAGCAGAGGAATTTCGGCCAGAGAGGTTCTTGAATTCCTGTATTGATTTCAAAGGACATGATTTTCAATTCATTCCATTTGGATCTGGAAGAAGGGGTTGTCCAGGTATACAGTTTGCAATGAGAGTAAATGAGCTAGTATTAGCAAATATTTTGAACAAGTTTGATTGGTGCCTACCTGGTGGACTTGGAGAGAAAGATCTGGACGTCACTGAATCGACTGGTTTTACCATACGTAGGAAATTCCCTTTGATTGCTTTTGCAACCCCCCATTCTTGCTAAAGAAAAATAATTAGCTACGAATAAAGCAAATAAGTGTAAACCGCGTTATTACAAATGTTGAACTTGAAAAGTAAAATGAATTTACTTATATAAATTTTGCTATCAAAGTGTTTTGTATGTTGATTATGTTAGAGATATACTGATAATGCACATTCATTTTCTTCTTTTTTTTAAAAAAAATTATCAATTACCTGTACTTTTTTAAAACTATTAGATTGAAAAATTATCAATTAAATAAATTTAAGCCTTTATAAAGATTAATTAAAGAATAAGAGTGATAGTTTTATTTTTTTTTATTGTATTAGAGTGGGTTTAAATTTATTTTAAAAATTGTCTAGTATATTTAAGTTTAAAATAAATTCATGTGATGATGTATGCTTAATTACTTGTGAGAGTTAAAAAAAAATATAAATCTATCAAAAAACCCTAGCACTGCTGTCCCTGTGCATTGTCGCCGGTTGCCATACGTGCAACACCCAAAGACAATAGTTCCAACTCCTCAGAAGCTGGCCATCATATCCTGATCATCACCTCCCTCATTCAGCCACCATAAGACACAACCACTCAATCTACCTTTTTGTCATGCATTATACCTCAAGGCCATTACCATTCAACTCCTCGCCTTGTGTGTAACAATTCTAGGTAGTCATCACCACTGCCCAATGCTTTTTGACATTGGAAATCATGAGCAATTTACTAATTATAATAATATTTTTTAAATACAATCAATTAAAATTAACTTTTCAATAATTAAAAGAATTAAAATTATCCTCTCAACAATGGGAAGAATTAAAATTGCCCTCGCAACTAAGTGTAATAACTACCTGTTTTAACTATTATTATGAAAAATTCCTCGGGAGAAATTAAACATTTTGATAAGCCCTGCCAATCTATATATCTCCCTCATACTACGTATCATAATATATACTCTAAAAAGCATTTTGATAAGCCGTGCCATAACCTCATTCTTTTTTTATTTTTATTTTTTATTTTTCAAGTTCATAAGAATTTGTGCAGTGTAATACAGTTATCACATTTTGAGATTAGCCCACGATATACATAATTGCATAAATATCTTAGTCTGTGTATTTATATATCTTTATGTATAATAGAGTACACGTGTATATTTTTGTTGAGGCAGGTATTCTCATTGTATTAAATATGTAAATAAAGAATATGTTAGTCTCATGTCATCGTAAAATCCGTCTTGATTCTTGAGGAGGGCTCGAATCGGGTCTTGTTAATTTTAATGGCTTGAATGGCAACCTGAAGAAAGTAGCTAAAGGGCTTGATGATTTTCTAGAGGGAGTAGTTCAAGAACATGAGAATAGGAATATGATGAATGAAGCAAGAGAGAACGGTGCTAATGGTGAAGATCAAAAGGACTTTGTGGACGTCTTGCTTTGGTTTGAGAAGGAACATATGTTTGGATTTCCCATTGATAGATTTACCATAAAGGCTATTATCTTGGTATTTAGATATCTTTTTCTCCAAAGGCAATCGATGCATATTATCGTCATTACAATAGATACCCTCTTAATCACATCTTGATTAATTGTTGGAGAGGTGCCCAGAAGGCTCGGATTAACTATATCTATCTTTTACTCCTTCAAAGCTCTAATCATTTTTTCTTAATTAATTTGAAATTCTTTATAAGGATGCTTGATTGAGAGTCCTAAAATACTTCCCGAAACTTGGGCCATAATAAAATTTTGAAATGTAACTTTCTATACTTATATATATATATATTCTAACAAATATTTGTTGTTTTTAAAACTTTCCTAACCAAACGCATCCTTTTTTTAAAAAAAATTTCAAAACATATATTGTATGCGAATTATGATATTAATAGTATATATTCTGGTCCGGTCAGTCTACAGCATCAAATTTGTTTTTGATATTTGGTTCTTGATCATTTGTGAAATTTCTACGCATCCTTCTTCAATGAAAACATAATATCAGTAAATGAATGAATTGTTGAAATTTCCTCATTTGTCTCAGCAACATAAATGGATCATAATATGACTTTTTTTTTCATTGCCAAATACTGGCACAACATATGTAAAGAAATCATGTGTCCCACTACTGTTGTAAATAATGAGTGACAACTAATTAACTTTTTTTTTTTTATAGGATATGTTTGCAGCTGGTACAGACACTACATATACAGTTTTAGAATGGACAATGACGGAGCTCATAAGGCACCCAAAGATCACGAAGCAAGTGCAAAATGAAGGTAGAACGAGACCCTTCGCTTTCATCCCCCAGTTTCATTACAAGTTCTCCGACGAACAATCATCGAAATTTAAAGACTTATAAAGGATGAGATCTAAAATTTGACACGCTTAGAGATAATACACGAGATACAATTGTGTTAGGATGCAAATGTTATGAAATATCACTCAATTAATGGATTAAAGAGTTAGTAGATATCACATAGTTTAACAAATGTTTATATCAATTATTATGTTATTGGAAAAGACCTCAAATTGTGGGACGAAGCAGAGAAATTTTGGCTAGAGAGATTCTTGAATTCTTTTATAGATTTGAAAGGACATGATTTTAAATTCATTCCATTTAGGGCCGGTAGAAGGGTTTGTCCAGTGTCACAAATTATTTTTAAATTGTGCGACCTTAGACACGTTGCGTATTAAGCAGTTTAAAAAATCACAAAAAAAAAAAAAGCACATCAAGTGTTTGCACAAATGCTCTTTATATTGTTAAAGAGAAAACAAAGCTATGAGATGAATTATATAAGTGAGGGTCTCTCCTTTATATAGTAGCAGCCCTATACAATCGACGGCTGAGATCTAAATGATCTAACGGTGTATATACAAGATGGAGAATTATGCTCTAGAATATTCCTAGATGCCATTCTACTTTTTATGAAATTCTAATTAAGGTGAACTACCCTAATAAGTCACGAGTCCAGCCCGGTTCTCTATCCAAACAGTGGGCCTTCTAGAAGCTCCGGTCCACGTAGCGCTCCATGGTCCAAGAAGCCTCCAATAGGCCTAATCGCGCACCAAGTGCTCGAGGAAATACTTGATAGCACTTGAGGCGTGACATTCTCCCCCACCAAATTCACGCAACGCCCTCGTCACGTCCTTATTGGAACTCACGCACCTTGTTCTCAAACTGCCATAGTGCGTTCTCGGGTTCCCAGCTTGCTTCACTATCAAAAAATCCCTTCCACTTGACAAGATACTCACGACTTGGACGACAGTTCTTCTTACGTACTGTCCTCACATCAAGGATAAGTTCAGCCTCCTTGTCTTAAAATGTGAAAACTCCCAATGGTGCCCTGATTTGTGGCCCACGCTCTGTGTCCTCCACATCACCATGGTATGGCTTTAGGCAGCTTGTGTGAAACACCGGATGTAGCCGAAGTCTCGAAGGCAGCTCCACCTTATATGAGACATTGCCAACCCTCTTGGCAATAGGAAATGACCCCTCATATTTCCGAACAAGGCCCTTATGAAGTGGGTGCATAGACTTGTGCTGTGTTGGAAGGATTTTCACCATCACTAAATCCCCTATGCTGTACTCAACATGTCTTCGTTTACCGTTAGCCCATTTCTTCATTCGTTTTATCGCCTTGTCCAAACATACCCGCGCTTTGTTCGACTGTTCCTGCCAGGATTTTATAGCTTTGTAGGCTGCTGGACTCTTCCTTGTATCGCTAGATACGAGCGCATGCGGCGTGAGAGGTTGCTGGCCAGTAGCTAGCTCGAACGGGCTCTGGTTTGTTAATTCACTCCTCTGCAAGTTGTATGAGAACTGTGCCACATCGAGTAACTTGACCCAATCCTGCTGATTTGCGCCCACAAAGTGCCACAAGTACAGCTCCAGTAATGCATTCACCCTCTCGGTCTGCCCATCCGTTTGTGGGTGAAAGCTAGTGGAAAAGCGAAGCTCCGATCCTATGAGATTGAACAATCCAGTTCATAATCTCCCTGTAAATCTCGTATCACGATCGTTGACTATCACTCTCGGCAACCCCCAGTACTTGACTACATGCTTGAAGAAAAGTTTAGCTGTCTCTTCCGTATTACACTCATTGGGCGTCGGTATAAAAGTCGCATACTTGAAAAATCGATCTACCACCACAATGATAGTTCCACACCCCTCGGATTTCGGCAAGGCTACTATGAAATCCATAGAGATGCTCTCCCAAGGTCTCTCCGGTATGGGCAGTGGCTCCAGTAGCCCTGCGGCGCTCCGCTGCTCGATCTTGTCCTGTTGGCACATGAGACAAGTCTTGACAAACTGTTCTATCTCTTCCCGCATGTGTGGCCAATAGTAAACTGTCTCCAATAGGGTGCGTGTGCGCCGCTGTCCTGGATGTCCTGCCCATTTTGTGTCGTGACACTCTTTAACGAGGTTACGCCGCAAGTTCTCCCACTTTGGCACATATACCCGACGTTCCTTGGTGTAGAGAAGCTCATCTTCTACCCAAAACCACTGAGTCTTTCCCTCTTGTGCTTGAGTGGCGAGCTGTGTGGCTGCGGGATCATGCTTCATTCCCTCATGAAATAGGCCGAGCAAATCGCCTTCCAACTTGCTTATAGCTGCTAACTCGACCTTCCGGCTTAAGGCGTCCACCACTACATTCACCTTTCCCGGTTTGTACTCGAGCTCATAATCGAATTCTGCCAGAAAATCCTGCCACCTAGCTTGCTTCGGGTTGAGTTTCTTCTGACTTTGGAAGTAACTCATTGCTATGTTGTCCGTCATTACTACGAACTTTGCCCCAAGCAGATAGTGTCGCCAAGTACGCAGGCAATGGATGACCCCCGTCATCTCCTTCTCTTGTACCGTATAGCGCCTCCCCGTCTCGTTGAGTTTTCGGCTCTCATACACGATCGGATGGTCCTGCTATATCAATACACCACCAATGGCAAAGTCAGATACATCAGTATGTACTTCATACGGTAACAAGTGATTCGGCAATGCTAAGATTGGTTCCTCGATCACTGTTGTCTTCAGTCGATCAAAAGCCCGTTGACACTCCTTAGTCCACTCCCATGCTTTAGTCTTCTTTAGCAGGTCAATAAGGGGTGCAGGAATGGTGGAATAACTCTTGATAAATCTTTGATAATAGTTGACTAACCCAAGGAAAGACCGCAACTCAGTAACTTTCGTGGGTGCCTCCCAATCCACTATGGCGCGAATCTTCGCCCTGTCCATCATCAACCTGCCTTCTTTGATCTTGTAACGTCTACCTCCGGCTTGGCGAATGAACACTTCTCCCTCTTCACATACAGCTCATTCTCGCGGAGCACCTTCAAGACAGATTTCAAGTGTTCCACGTGCTCTTCGAGAGTGTTGCTGTAGATGACGATGTCGTCTAAGTACACGACAATGAATTTGTTGAGGAAGGGCTGGAGTATGTTGTTCATCAGTGTGCAGAAGGTGGCTGGCACGTTTGTGAGGCCAAACGGCATGACAAGAAATTCAAAGGCCCCATAACACGTTACACAGGTTGTTTTCGGCTCATCACCATCGGCTATCCGTACTTGATGGTAACCTGATCGCAAGTCCAGCTTTGAAAAGTACTTCGCCTATCTCAACTGATCAAACAAGTTAGCAATTAAAGGAATGGGATACCTATTTTTGACAGTGACCTTGTTCAGCGCCCGATAGTCTATAGATAACCGCAATGATCCGTCGTGCTTGCGCTGGAAAAGCACGGGCGCGCCGTAGGGCGCCTTAGATGGCTGGATAAACCCTGCATCCAGTAGCTTCTTGAGCTGCTTCCGCAACTCTGCTAACTCTGGTGGAGAAATTCGGTAAGACGCTTTGGCTGGAGATTTAGCTCCTGGTTCCAGCTCAATCTCGTGATCAATCGCCCGTTTTGGTGGTAATTTTCTGTGGTAGTGCTACTTGAGCACTTTCGTGATCTCTGCTGGCAGCTCCTCTTCGCCCTCGTACGCCTTATCATCTGCCTCCTATATCATTGCGAGGTATGTCTCTTCTCCCCGCTTATCTCCCTTCTTCAGTTGCATGGCGGACAGGTGAGTGGTGTGGGCGTTGGACTTGGATTTCCCACCAGTTGGCTTGTTTACTTTCGGCACCATACATGGTCCTCCCTCCAGGATACATACGCAGTTGTGTCGGGGAAGTGGCACCACATTAAACTGCCGCAGAAAATTCATACCAAGAACAGCATCAAAATAATCGATAGGGGCTACTGAAAAGTTTACCTTACCGCTCCATTTTTTTAGGCTCATTTCAACTCCACGAATGACCTCGTCCAGTGGCTTGATTGCGGCGTTCACAGTCTTGAGGTAACCAATCCCCTTCTTCACCTTGAGGCCCAAGCGTACTGCTTCCGCATACTTTATAAAGTTGTGCGTAGCTCTAGTATCCACTAGCGCTTGAGTCTTCTTCCCGTTAATGTAAGCTTCAACGTACATCAGGGCCTTTCCTGCTAGCGTGCGGGCTGCCCGCTTGGCATTGAGGGCATTAAGCAACTGTAAACATCCCAATTGTCCCTGTTCGCCCGCTTGTTGAGTCTCCAACATCGCGTTGATAGCCTTCTTCTTTAGACAATCCTTCACCCAATGATCCCCATCACAAAGGAAGCAGCTAGATCTCGGCTTTCTCCCGTCATTGCGCTTCTGCTCTCTCCCTGTGGGAGGTTTACCTTTCCCCTCCTTATCCTGCGGAGGTTGAGACTCCCTAGTTCCCTCACCTTTACTGTGATTGAGTTTTGAATTTTTGGACTTCCTCGCATCACCCTTGCGGTAATCAGTGAGCGTTTCGCCAATGTGAGGGCGTCGGATATGTTTTGCACTCCACGCCGCCTCAACTCATTGGACGCCCAAGTTTGTAATCCGTCGAAGAAATTGAACAGCAAGTCTTCTTCACTCATATTGGGGATCTGCAACATCAACAGTGAGTACTCCTCTACGTACTCGCCAATCGACTTGGTCTGTTTCAACTCCTTTAGACGCTTTCTAGCGTCGTACGCCACATTCTTTGAATAGAATTGACGCTTCAGCTTCTGTTGCAACTCTGTCCAGGTGTTAATAGTGCAGGTACCCTTGCAAATCTCCTCGCTCTTTCTACACCACCACAAAATTGCATGATCAGAGAGATATAGGGTCGCGGTATTTACCTTATCCTCGTCCTGTATGCCTAGGGCATCAAAGTATCTCTCCATCTGCCAGAAATAATTGTCGAGCTCCTTGGCGTTCCGCTTCCTGCTGAACTCCTTAGGCTTAGGAACATCGACTCTCGGTGCAGACACCGTTACTTGAGCGGCGACAAACCCGTTCGCCACCGCCCGCTTGCACAGCACCATATCCTCCTGGACAGTTTCGAACCCTCGACGTAGCTCCTCTACTTGGGTCTAAAACTTGTCCATCGTGGTGAGGACTTGCTCCTGGAAAGCCTTAATCTAGTCTCGCTACTTATCGGCGTAAGCCTTGATGCATGTGTTGAGGAGGGAGCGCAGCTCATCTCTTTGAGTGTCGAGGTCCCCCTCGATCTTCTCTACTTGCTGCTCCAGCTCTCCAAGGCGATTTGCCGCCTTCTCGACAGTGCCGCTGAGTGCTTTCACCATACTCCCAACATTCTGACCTGGATCTATTGACTTTTCGCGAGGGCCAGTGCCATGCTTCTTAGCTTTGGGGTTCCGACCCCTCTCTTCAGTCAAATCTGATGGTCCGCCGTCTTTCTCCATCTCTGAACCTGCTCTGATACCAACTGTTACGGACTGTTTTCGAACCGTGCGGCCTTAGACACGTTGCGTGCTAAGCAGCCTAGAAACCACACAAAGAGAAGAAAAATAAGCACACCAATCGACGACTGAGATCTAAATAATTTAACGGTGTATATACAAGATGGAGAATTATGCTCTAGAATATTTCTAGATGCCATTCTATTTTTTATGGAATTCTAATTAAGGTGAATTACCCTAATAAGTCACGGGCTCAGCCCGATTCTCCATCCAAACAGCAGGCCTTTTAGAAGCTCCGGTCCACGTAGCGCTCCATGGTCCAAGAGACTTCCAGCAGACCTAATCGCACACCAAATACTCAAAAAAATACTTGAGAGCACTTAAGATGTGACACCAAACATATAATTTACAATGAAAGTGGATGAGTTAGCATTGGCTAATATTTTGAACAAATTTGATTGATCACGACCTAGTGGAGTTAGAGGGAAAGATCTAGACATTACTGAATCAACCGGTATTAGCATACACAGGAAATTCCCTCTTGTTGCTTTAGCAACTCCATGTTTTCGCTAATGTCGTTATAGAATGAGAACTCTCATTTTAAGATTTGAGAGTTATTTTTAATTTATAAAATTAAGTTCTTATTTTAGTTTATTTGAGTCGTATTCGTTTCCAATTTGAGTATAATTTATTTTTTAAAATGCAGCTCCCTTTTTTAAGTAGGTTTTATGTTACTAAGAGTGGATTTCTATTTGTTTAGGGTTTTAGCCATTATAAATACAGCCTTATGTTTCAATGTTTAAATAGACAATAATTATATGATTACTGAATAAAATTATGATTTCCCCCGCTCCCCCTATTTCTTTTAGTTGCTAAACTTTCTTTCTTTTCTGTACTTCTGAGTTTTTCTTCCATTTCTTCTATGTATTTCTCCTCCTTCCTTAATCTAAGATCATGTTGGACAATTCTTACTATATCAACCAATATACTTGTATTTTTCTCGTATGTTACTCTTAAAGTAAATTTCGTTAAGTGATAAGCCCTTTTGGATGTTATTATGACTTAATAAAATAATTAAATACTCTTTAATTCTGCTAAAAAAATAATTAAATTAAAAAAAAACTATTGTCTGCTTAACAAATTTTGCAATTTAAGAAATTTAAACATTTTTCTCTCTTCCCCTTCAGAAGAATAACATGCAAAAGTTTGCGGGTCAAAATCAATGGCCTTGCTCGGGCAGTGGTGATGCTGCCCCAGGATGTGGGGCTTCGACCTCATTGATAGTTCCTTTCTTTTCTTTTTTATTTTTTAATTTGATTAAATAAAAATTGAAACGTGAATTGAGTTTGCAGTCTGTAAGTGAATATAATGATGTTATTTGAACAAATTTTGGTAACTTTGTTGAAGAGATATTGCAGTATATAAATGGTAATGCGTTCGTGTGAGGTTTGATGTTCAGGAATGGTTTTAGGCCCGAATTTGAAACTTGTTGAGGGACAATTGTAATTCTCTCTTTAAACCGCATCGTCTCAAATCATTATTTGGTATTTTAGATGAAAAGTATATAAAGGAAATCTTGCAGAACAAGAAGGTTATCACTGATCAATGTCCCTCCAAAACCCTTGAGCACTTAACTCTGACAACTGATAGTGGCATGAGCAAGGGATCAAAAGAAGTTTTGTTTGTGTATGTTAAAGGTTGGTGGCACACTAAAATTGAAGATAAAAATAATTGGTGGTACATTAAAATTGAAGATATTATATTTAAAAAAAGAAATAATTAGTAACCTAAATTGTTGAATTAAATTAGTGTCATTTTTGAATATTAAAGAAGATTTATTCAATTGGAACATTATCACTTTTTCTTATAAATAGATGAGCTTTATTAGTTCAAAAGATCATTTTAAAAATATTGAAAGTAATTGTTATAGTGTTCTTTTTTTTGAATTATTATTTTTTATTTATAAGAGAGAGTTGAATTGTTCTCTCTTTATAATTAAAGAGATGTTATAATTTTATTTTCATAATGAAAATCTTTTATATTTGTTTCGTAATTTTTTTTTAATTTATTTAAAAGTTTTTTACATAAAATTTATGTTATTTATTTTTATTTAATTTTTTATCTCTATTTTTAATTAAATTACTATTTCAACTTATAACTCTTCGTAGAATGCATACCAAGATTTGAATGTTTGATGAGTTATGAGTGAAGAAGAAAAAGTGGTTAAAGAGCTTGATGATTTTTCGGAGGGAGTCGTTGAGGAACGTGATAATAGAGATAAGAAATATGTCTTCCTTTTCATTTTCTAATTGATAGACTTGCTATCAAGGTTATTATTAAATGTGAGAATTAAAAAGTCAATGATTATTTGATATTGAATCAATAATAATATGATACATGATAGTAGTTATTTAATATGTAATTTTAATTACTGACACATTAAATTTATAAATCTAATACAATTCTTTTATTAATTATAACATAAATCATGTAAATAATAAATTTTAAAGATATTTCTAAATATAATTCTATTATACTAAGAAAAATATGCAGAATTATTTTTACTTAAATTTAAACTAAGATATTAATTTTAAGTTATAAATTTTGTTAAAATTTGTATTCATGTATTATTTTAATTTTGTATGAATATTGTAATTTTATATTTATGTAATAAATAAATAATTTATTAAATTATTAGTTATTTTTATTAAAGTAAGATACTTACAATATTTTGAATATTATATAGATTTGAAGGAGTTTAGATCGAATTTAAAAAGTTAAAATTTTATTTGAAATAGAACAATAATCTAAGAATATGTTTACAAAAACATAATTGCAAAGAGTTAAATGAATTTTGATTGCAAAAAATTGATGAAAGCAAAGAAAATTAAAACAAATGGTGGGAGGATAGTAGTAGAGAGAGAGTGTAAATAAAAGAAAAAAAGAAAAAGAAAGAAGAAAATAAAAAAAAGAGTAGAAAAAGGTGGGAAAGTAACTTTAGACAATTATTTATAATTCTTATATTAATTAAAATTAACAAATTTTATAAGTTAATTCATGATTTACACGTGAACATAACATGATATATTAAATATCAGTTTGCATCTCAACTTATCAAGTCACTTTAAATTTTCATGTTAAGTTATTATTTTATTATTTTATCGTCAAAACAAACAGAAATAAATTTACAAATTAGGACAAATTAAAATTAAGACCAAACTCATATGACAATAATATCGTTATCTTTTTTTAAAATATCATATCAACTCTCCAACGTTACCATTTCCATTCCTACAAAAGATTCTGCTGATTACTCTTATCAATTAAGAGGAGTATGTCTTATTTCACTAGTGCGTGAAAACATTTTTCGTACAAGAATGAAACCAACTCTCGGCATTATTTATAGCCCAACAACTCATATAGTAGTTACATGTAGGGGCAAGCAACAAGTGCTTATAACTCATGCCGAATCTTCGTTGCAGTTTTGAGTTGACGAAACACTAATGCCGAATCTTCGTTGCAATTTTGATCAGTGAAACTTTGATGGTTGGTAATGTAAGTTGCATGGAAGAGCAAATGGTTGGTGAAGTGGTGGTGTCTCTGTGTGATGGCGTTGCTTATCCATTGTTTAGGATCTAAAACTTCAACTAAAGCAAAATAGAAAGTTAATTTTAATTTACAAAGTCCAACTTTCCACCGCAATTTTTCAACCATGACCTCAAGCAAATAACATATACTAATCGGTTTATTAAATAAACACAAAAAAGTTACCGCGTGGCAATTTATCATTGGGTTAAAAACATTATACAGTGAGCTTGCCTTGACTGGATTATTACTATTAGTATATAAATTTTAAAAAAAAAATCTAAACCCTAAAAACCTCAATTCATATTTCTCAGCTCCGTCATCTCTCTCAGACTCTCACCGAAAAAATTACGGTAGAGTTTCAACTCAACTCATCTCGTCTCTCTCTCTCATCGAAAAAATTCTTTTCATTCCTCAATTCAACTCTACTTCTATCTCTCTCACACAGATCGACACTGCAAGAGACGACGACGGTGATGGAAACGGCAACCGCGATGGAAAAAACGACGGCGACTGGATGATGATGGTGAATTCAATGAAAATGGCGACGCTGACGTTCTCCATAGATGGGCCATGGCAGGATTCGGCCGATTCACCAGCGCAATTGGTCGGCTCTCGTCAGTCATCTCTCTCTCTCACCCACAGCAACTCATCGGCCATAAAATGTAGGTAATGGAATTTCTATTATGTTGTTGTGGGAATTTTTTTTTTAATTCTATTATAAATTATGATTCCATCTTCTTGAATTATATGATGAGTCGTTGTGGTTTGAATTCTAGTATGTTGGTGGTAGGATTTATTTATTTTTAATTATTATTAATTTTCATCTTTTTTTCAGATGTATGAGAATCACTAATCTATATCTAGAACCACTTTCTTCCCCAGCACTTCTGAGAATCCCTAATCTGTCTCGAGAATCAATTTTTAATTCTATTGTATTGTTGTATCTTGAATTATATTATTATGAGTTGCTGCACTTTCTTTCAATGTTGAATGTGTCTCTATAATTGCAGTTTCTTCCTCTTCATCTCTTTTAAGATTACATTCAAGATGCCCAAAACCGAAAATCCGAACGGAATTGAACCGGAAAAAATCGGTTCGGTTCGGTTTTAATTCTTAAATTTGCTTCCTTCGGTTTTCTTTAGTGGAAAAACCGAATTACACCGGCTTATTCAATTCCGGTCAAGAACCTAACTAAACCGTTCCCACCCTTAAATGAAATGCTATAACATTATCGTTGAAAGGAAGGGAAGCTATATATGACCCTCACGTTCTTTTAAACATTACCCACCCACATCTTAATATTTTATATTACTTTGGACAAACCTTTTCTGTTACAAAAATTTTATAAATTAATTTATTTTTACATTGATAACATTATCCTTTTACTATTATTTCATGAATTATTATTATAATTTTTTTTAAAAATAATACTAAAATAATAACATATTTATGTTACAATGAGATAATGAATATTTTAATTATTTTATTTTATATTTTAAAATTTTATTGGTTAATTATTTTTTAAATATATTAATATTTATTATTTTTTAAAAAGAATAAATTTATTATTTTTTTAATAATTTTATTTTAAAAATATTAAACAACTATAACATATTTATTCTTTCTAATAAGTATTAATTATTAATATATTACAAATATTAAATATTAATAAAAATATAAAATAAATAATAAATAACTAGATCGTTCATCTTTTCACCATAACATAAATATGTTATAATTTTATTATTATAGTATTTTAGTTATTTGTTTAGTATTTTTTAATAATAATAAAAATCATAATGTATTTATTATTTCTAATGAACATTAAATACTATATCAATGAAATTTTAAAATATAAAATAAAATAATAAAATAATTAGAATGTTAATCTCTTTATTTATGTATAATTTTGTTATTTTAGTATTATTTTTCTACAAATATATATTATTAATTTCTGAAAATAAAAATTAATACAAAGATAATAAAAATTAAAATTTAACAGAAATTTTTTTTAAAAAATAATACGAAACATTAGAAAAATAAATAATGCTTAACCTTGTTGAAATAATGTTCTCTATTGTTTTTCTCGTTGCCATCGACAGATAATTATTGAAAACTTCGTCAGTGTGGCAGGAGGATTTCATATATGTTGTCTTGAGAAAACAAGACATTCGCTATATGTTTTCAAGCATGAACGCACATATCGAAATTAAAATTTAAAAAAAAAAAGAACTTTAATCTTTTGTATGTATATGCCCGGCAAGGACAATGCTATTTTGGATCAGATAATTAAATACAACGTGTAATTTAGAAAGTTTTCTTAAGGCTCTCTTTGGTATCTATCATGAATTAGCAAAAAGTATCCACTAACGTATTCGAAAATTACACCGATATACAATTTTTCTTATTAATAAAAATTCTTTAATATTACCAAAATTATTTATTCCACTATTTCACTTCTCACATCATTTAAGATGAAACATTTGGAATATTATCTAAGAAGTATTGTATTATTTGAAACGTTAAAATTGGTTCTACCTGCACCATATTCCTAGGAAATCCATTCTGAGAAAATTAAGGGAGTTCACTTCACTTCATATGTCTCACGGCTCACTCCTATTATATATATGTATCTCTAATGCGTGGTTAAGATTTGTATTTAACTCTTTTTATGCATATTAAGAGAATACGAAGATGTTCAGTTTCCGGCAATTCTTTGGGGAAGATGAAACCTCTTTTCATTTGCAACCCATGTCCTTCTTCACTACTGTAGCTATCTTCTTCTTCTTCTTCACAATTCTCCCGTTGAAATGGTTTTTCCAACCCAGCAATTACAAAAAATTACCACCTTCTCCACCAAAGCTTCCAATCATCGGAAACCTCCACCAACTTGGCTTGTACCCTCATCGCTCACTTTGTGCTTTAGCTCAACGCCATGGCCCCCTCATGTTGCTTCACTTTGGTAAAGTGCCAGTTCTTGTCGTCACTTCTGCTGATGCCGCTCGCGAGATCATGGTAACCCATGATGTCATCTTTGCAAACCGACCAAAATCAACTCCATTTGAGATACTTCTCTATGGTTGTAAAGACGTGGCCATGTCGCCTCACGGTGAGTACTGGAGACAAATTAAAAGCATATGTGTGATACATCTTTTAAGCAACAAAAGGGTACATTCTTTTCGTAACGTTAGAGAAGAAGAGACGGCCGTTATGATGGACAAGATTAAACAGTTTTCTTCATCTTCTTCGCCAATAAACTTAAGTGAAGCCTTGTGGACACTAACCAATGATATAGTGTCTAGAGTGACTTTGGGGAGAAAGTATGGTGGAGGGAGTAAGTTCAAGGAGCTTTTTTGCAAGTTAGTGGAACTGATGGGCGTTTTCCATGTAGGGGACTACATTCCATGGCTTGGTTGGTTGTGCCATTTCAATGGCTTGAATGCCGACCTGGAGAAAGTGGCTAAAGATATTGATGATTTTATAGAGGGAGTCCTTCAAGAACATGAGAATAGGGATATGAATATGATGAATATAGGAAGAGAGAACGGTGCTGATGGTGAAGATTTAAAGGACTTTGTGGACGTCTTGCTTTGGGTTCAAAAAGAAAATATGTTCGGCTTTCCCATTGATAGAGTTACCATAAAGGCTCTAATCTTGGTATGTAGGTATCTTTTTCTCCAAAATTGCAATCGGATTATTATAGCATCATTACAATGGACAACTCTTTATTCTCATTGATTAATTGTTGCAGAGGTGCCAAAAAAGCTTACATTAGCACTCATCTTTTACCCCTTCAAATCGATAATCTGAATACGATATGTCTATGCCTTGTTTTAATTTGAAATTCTTTTCAAGTGTTCGATTCAGAATTTTGAATTTTCTTTTCAACATTGGGACACGTTGAAATTTTTAGATATAACTTTCGATACTCGCTTGTAAAAGGTAATTCAAGAATATTTATTTTTTTCTTTAATTAAATTTTAGCATTGTATTGGCATATTTTCGGAACTTTCTTAAAAAAACACATTCGTTTTTTCTTGTTAAGTTTTTTTTTTAAAGCATATATTATATTTGAATTCATGTAAATTAGTATTCATTTGTGATCTGACCGTTCTACAACGTTAAATTTATCAATAAAGTTGCCTTTGATTTCTTCGGCAAAGAAAAATTGACAATTTTTAGTGCAATTTATTACACTATTGAACAGTTAAAATAGATCACATAATTCATAGGATATGAATTATGTGATCTATTTTAACTGTTCAATAGTGTAATAAATTAATTTGCTTTTCTTTTTTCTTTTTTCATAGGATATGTTTGCAGCTGGCACAGACACTACGTACACAGTCCTAGAATGGGCAATGACAGAGTTGTTAAGGCACCCAAAGATTATGAAGCAAGTGCAGAAAGAAGTTAGAGGAATTGTTGGTGACAAATTGACTATAACAGAGAAGGATTTGGATCAAATGCATTATTTAAAAGCAGTGATCAAGGAAACACTTCGTTTTCATCCCCCAGTCCCATTAATAACTCCAAGACAATCGACCCAAGATGTCAAAATCAATGGCTATGATATTTCTGCTGGAACACAAGTGTATATCAATTGCTGGGCAATTGGAAGAGACCATGCCTTATGGGATGAAGCAGAAGAATTTCGGCCAGAGAGATTCTTGAATTCTTGTATGGATTTCAAAGGACTTGATTTTAAGTTCATTCCATTTGGATCTGGTAGAAGGCGTTGCCCTGGTATACAGTTTGCCATAAGAGTAGATGAGATAGCATTGGCAAACCTTTTGAACAAGTTTGATTGGTCTTTGCCTGCTGGAGCCAGAGGGGAAGATCTAGACACTGCTGAATCAACTGGTTTTGCAATACATAGGAAATTTCCTCTCGTCGTTTGTGCAACTCCACCTTCTCCCTAATATCAATATATAAATACGCTTGTATCTTCTCTTATGTTACTCTTTGAATAAACTTTATTTATTAGATAGGGCAAATTCGGTGTGACATCTATAATTGTGTTGAATTAAATAATAAAAAAAAAACACAGTACTTGTATATGTTTAATGACTTAAAAAAAATTCGGTTTAAGACCAGTGTGCCTTCAAATATACCATGCTCACTTATCTTCTCTGATATGAGAACTGTCAAAGCTCTGCCCATGTATTCAAAACTCCACTAAAGCATATATAAAACAAAATTACTTTCAGTTTTCGAAGTTCAACCCTCCACCACCATTTCAACAAATGATCAGCCAGTAATAAAACATACAAGTGATTATGTTTACTCTTCACACAGTCGAGGCCAAAGCTTGTCGCCATGTCCACATATGTATATACAAACTTTACCACAAGCAAAATTTCTCCATGTCCATATTCGTGTATTTTGGTTTTTGTGTTGGCCAAACTATCTTTACTACGACGTGCAGATAAAACTCTCACCACCGCAAATCAAATCACCCACAATCCCATAAATATCAAATCACTCAAATAATATAGGCCGTTGCTTTCTCGTTGTTATGGACGTTTAATTATTGATAACTTTGTCAGAATGGAAGTGTGATTTTAAATGATCTTCTGAAAATATATAAAGAAAAAGAAGATTGGCATATACTCTATACGCTTATTTTTATCAAAAAGATTCAAAAATAACACATATATATATATAAATTAAATTCCTTCATATTTCAAGTGCGACTAAATTCAAATAATTTGAACCAACTGATACCTATTCACCATATATTTTTCATACCTAGATGTATTTATAAAAATTCAAATTGTAAGTTCTCGGTATGTATGGTTTGCAATGATAATATTTTTGAAAAAGATAAATACAAAAATGTATTTTAGAAATTTTCTTATGGTCTCTTTTACATCTGTTATGAATTAATGGAAGTACTGCAAATTTGTTAAATTTTAAAATTAATTATGCTATTTTTTTAATTAAATTCCTTTAAATTCTCTTAAGTGTTAGAAAACTAACAACACAAGATTCTCAAGCAATCAATCAAGATTGATGAACAATGGAATTAAACAAACAAACCAGAAAAGAGAAATTAAGGAACTAACGAGCAGAATTAAAGAATCCATAACAACGAGAAAGCAATGATTTATAGTTGTTCGAATCTTTAATGAACCTACATCTATTTTCGAGCATGCCACAACTCAGGAGCTACACTAAACCATGAAAAGATTCTATGATTTACAAAGATCTTAAACCAAGAATTAAAGATTATAGAAATTAGACTTTCTCTCTCTACAATACAAGTACGAAACTTTCTCTCACTCAAATTGACAGAGAATGATTATCCTCATGTAATGATCTCCGCGACCCTTTTTAATAGATGAATCAATCTTGATTTTGATGTGATGAAGGATTTTGATTTGATCTAGAAGTGGGGTCGGCGAGAGAGAGCTGAACCATGAAAATTTGGTTCTTTAACTGATTTTTAGAAATTCAATTAATAAAACAGCATCATTTCTGATCTTCTAATTTATATTATAAATGTCACTAGTTTTTTTTTTTTTGAAGGGGGATTACAATATTTATCATTATTTTCGCACCACCTGGGGGGGGGGGGCGAACCCAGGTAGGGATGTGAGATCTTGGGGGGCTCAGCCAACTCTCATAAATGTCACTAGTTAAAAACGATGTCATTTCATTTAGTTCCGAACACTGCAAAATAATTTCTCTAAAGTCCTTTCATTTTTTTCGATTTACTTCATTGGGTGCTTTAACTTTCATCAAATTGCTTTCGGACCTCAAAATTTTTCACGTTTCTACATTTGGATCAAAAATAATTTTGCTTGAATTGCTTTTGGACCACAAAACCTTCATTAAGTTTGTATTTTTATTAGAGGTAAAATTTTTGTAGAATTTCATAGAGAAATTATGAGTGATTTTTTTAATCTAAAAAGTAGATAAAAACCTCAATTGAAACTTTTAAATTTTCATTAGAGATTTTTTTTTTATAGTTTCGTTATCATTTATTTGCTTTTCTTTTCAGCGATCTACATATTACAAGAATATATATGATGTATATTAAGGAAAAATAAGTAAAGTCCCACATGGGCTAAAAATATGAAGGATCGTAAGTTTATAAGAAGTGAATTATATCTCCATTAGTATGAGACATTTTAGGTAGAGTTCAAAAGCAAAACCATGAGGACTTAAGTTCAAAGTGAACAATATCATATCAATGCATAAATATATAAGGTTCGTTGGACTCATGACACTGGTATCAGAGCCATGCCCTAGAGTTAGTCATATGAGGGATATCTTCAGTGTTGAACGAGAAGGTGGTGAGCCTAGTATGCCTCGAGTTTGTGATGAATTCCCTGGTTGTGCTCTATGGACAAGCGGTGGTGTGTTTTGAGACTTCACGTAAGGTGTATTCTCCTAACGCAGTGGTGTACGCGTGTTCTCCCAACTCAGTGATGCAAAGTTGACTTGATAGAGCAGGCTCTCAATAGTAAATAGTACTTTGGTGTTTAACGTAAGGCGTAAGCAGTCAACACAGTGAATATGAGTAGCAGACTATTAGGGGAGCAAATAGAATATCGTTTAAGGGGAGGCTGAGTGATCCTTTATTCAAGAAGATGATTGTTAAAAAAAAATAAATAAAGTCTCACATTAACTAAAAATATAGAGGATTATAAATTTATAAAGAGTGAATCATATCTTTAATGGTATAAGGCCTTTTGAGTAAAATTCAAGAACAAAATTATGAGGGCTTAAACTTAAAGTGAACAATATCACATCAATATAAAAAAAAAATATATAATTTATTAGACTCCTGATAATATAAATATCACTTAGTTCTAACTCGTAAAATCTTTTAAATGAAATTAAGAGGTTTGGCTTCAAACTCTACTGACAAGAAGTTAAGAATATCAAATGCTTCCTCTTATTCCTCTTATTGTAATTTTTGGATATCTCTGCCAAAGCTCCCAATCATTGAAAACCTCCCACTTAGTGCTTTAGTTAAACACCATAACCTTCTCGTGTTGTTAAAAAAAGAAAATAAATCAATAGTTTCTAATTATTTGTTAGGAATATTTATTGTCGCAGTTAGTGAAACAAGGAGAATTTTATTGAGGTGGTTGTATGTGTAATTTGGTCTCGGATTTATTGAGGTGGGTGGCTGTGTAATTTAGTCTCGGATGATTAAGCACAAATAATTATTAGCACCAACACAGTGAGTATAAGTAGCAGACTGTTAGGGGAGCAAATAGAAGTGATCCTTTGTTCAAGAAGATGATTGTTAAGAAAAAATAAATAAAGTCTCACATTAACTAAAAATATAAAGGATTATAAATTTATAAGGAGTGAATCATATCTTTAATGATATAAGGCATTTTGAGTAAAATTCAAGAACAAAATTATGAGGGCTTAAACTTAAAATGAACAATATCACATCAATATAAAAAAAAATATAATTTATTAGACTCCTGATAATATAGATATCACTTAGTTCTAACTTGTAAAATCTTTTAAATGAAATTAGGTTTGGCTTCAAACTTTACTGACAAGAAGTTAAGAATATCAAATGCTTCCTCTTATTCCTCTTATTGTAATTTGTGGATATCTCTGCCAAGCTCCCAATCATTGAAAACCTCCCACTTAGTGCTTTAGTTAAACACCATGACCTTCTCGTGTTGTTAAAAAAAGAAAATAAATCAATAGTTTCTAATTATTTGTTTTCAATCAACAATCTTAATTAGTTTTCATGGACAGTTTATTTTTGTATGTAATTACTTAGTTGTAATTTTTTTTCTTTCCTTTACAAGTACAAGAATAACTCTATATATGTAATTTTTTTTGTAATTAGCAATACAACAATATATAGCTTTTAGCAAAATCTTTTTCTTTTTCTTCTTTTTCTCTCATTTTTTTTTATGATATCAGAATTTTAAATTTTTTTATATAACTTTCGCTGATTTGAAAAAAGAGAATGACAAAATTGCTAAGGTGATAACGGAAAAAATTGTTGATGATATAAATATCTTTATCAAACATCACTTTGATCATTTGGGTCTTATTTTAATTTTTAAAACACTTAAAGAAACAACTATAGACAATAAAACTATGCAATACAAATAGTACTAAGTATCAAGAATAATATTATATTCATTAATGAAATGATACAAGCACCATCACAAAACCCCAAGTACTAATTAGGTGTGGTTTTTATTTTTTATTTTTCATAAGTACCTATAAAAATGTCTGTAGTATGATGTTAGAGTGACAACACGCATGTTGCATGATATTTTGTATTTCATATATATATATATATATACAATTAATCACAAGATAAATCATGTATACATTTTATTGAGGCATAAAATTTAGTTACTTCACTCATTATTAATAAAGGGCATGTGACGCCCTCTATGCTCCGTTTACAAATGTCATTTTATTTAAGAAATAAGCATGAAAGCATGAGAGTGTTTAATTTCACGGAATCCATCTTGAATTCGAATTCAAAGGAAGACTTGAATCGAAGGTCTTGTATTAGTAAAAAGACTTCAATGAAAAATTAAAGTAGAAGAAAATTCTAATACGAAAAATAAATTGGAAGCATACGACGCCCGTCAATGCTCACAGAAAACCATGTAACTGTTTCTACATGGGCCAGTGCCAGCGGAGGATCACGTGAATCTGAATTATTTGATCTTTAAACGCGTTAAATTTGGCAGCCACTATCATCCCACTCGGGCTAATTGCACCAAGTTCTTTTTCTTATAAGTTGTTGAAATTATTGTTATTTTTTTAAAGTGGATTAAATGATTTATTATTATAAAATTAAGACAAATTTATAAATATCTAAATAATTATAAAAAAATATGGTGTGTATTTGTTTGTAAGTGGTGCATATTACACATTAGCGTCGATTCTACAAGTATAAATAAAAGATAAGGTTAAATGTTGGAGAATGACAATCAAGTCCTCCTAAAATCATAAACTTTGTAATCCTTCTTTCTATTCCAATAAATTTTTTAAAAAAAACTCAAATCTTTTATATTTTTCCACAAAATAAATTTTTCCGCAAAAATCTCTAAACACTTCACTTAATAATATATTTCCAAAAATCCTATCAATAGTATTTAGCAAGCGGGCTACGCTTTAGGTGGCGGCTAGGAATGATCGCTAAACCAGCAGCTAAACCAACAATGAATGTGTAATGATGGTGCTTCCACACTAGGCTTAATAAAGAATTGAACGGAGAAAGGGGATTCTAAAGTAAAATAATAAAAAAAAGAGTCTATAACCTCTTTTTAGAGTAACAACCTACAACTATCATCAGCGGTATTAGAGTACCCTCAAATTACTAAGCGTAGAATTCATCATGTCTAGCACAGGCTCCAATAAATCATATTATTAAATCCTATTTTTTAAGAAAAAATTATGATTTTTAGATCATCAAAATGAGGACATATTTTTTGTCCCAAGGCTTATGGGACATATTTATTAATGATGTTTCTACTCCAAATAGTGCATCTGGTATGTCCAAAGAGCAGAAGAAAAAATTAGGGGAGTTGACATAAAATGATGCTGAAACACTCTTTATCATTTAGCAAGCAGTGGATGATGCTATTTTTCCAAGATTTGATGGAGCCACTACAATAAGAGAAGCTTTGAATATTTTGAATGATGAGTTTGATGGTAATGCTAAGAGAAGCACTATCAAACTTTAATCTTTAAGAAGAGATTTAAAAAATCTCAAAATGCAAGATTTTAAGACCACTCAAGATTATTATTCAAGAGTAAAAGAAATAGTAAATTAATTAAGATTATTATTCAAGAGTGAAAGAAATAGTAAATTAATTAAAAGCCAATAGAAAAAATATAAGTGATAACAAAATTATGAAAAAAATATTAATTAGTATTATAAAAAAATTTGATCCAATAGTCACTGCCATTGAATAGTCAAAAGACATATCAACTCTTACAATGGCGATATTAATAAGCTCTCTGGAAGCATGGGAGAAAAGGTGAAGTAGGAGAAATAAAAATTCAATTGAAAGTGATTTTCAATTTAAATTGAATTTGTAATCTCAAAAATATAAAGGATGGGATAATAGAGAAAACTTAATCAGAAAAATAAAAATAAGAATGAGGATAATTAAAGAAAAATACCAGAAAAGAAAATTATCCATTATATGGTACATGTGAAAATATAAGTTATCTAAAAAAAAAAGATTGTTAGCTTCATAGGAAGCCCAAATGCCACAATTACAAAAGGTTCGGGCATCTAAAGAAAAATTTTCAATTCAAGAAAAATCACTAAGCTAATTAGATTGAACAAAATGAGAAGGATGAGCTATTTTACACTTGTTAATCAACTATGGAGGAGAAAAATAACACATGGTACATAGATACTGCTTGCAACAATCATATGACAAGAGATGAGAGAATCTTTCACAAATTAGACACATCAATAAAATCACACGTCAAAATTGAGAATGAAACATTTGAGGAAGCCCAATAAAAAAGTACGATCACCATCAAACTAATAAAAGAACTAAATATATTAACGATATACTACTGGTACAAAGATTAATATATAACTTGTTGAGCGTTGGACAAATGATTGAAAATAGATATTTTTTGTACTTCTTTGAAAATACTTGCACAATATATGGCAAAGATAAAAGCCAAATAATAATTAAAGTGAAGATACAGAATAGAAACTTTCCTCTACAGTAGCAAAGTATCTCTATAACCATGAAAGTAGAAATTGAAAACTCAAGGCTATGACATAAGAGAGTTTTGCACTTCAACTCACACAGATTGAAGATCCTTCAGTAGAAACAAATATCAAAGACATGCCAAACATATAAAAGATCAATGATGTATGTGAAGGCTGTTTACAAGGCAAACAACAAAGATCAGTGATCTCACAGAGCTAAAACATCTTTGGAGCTTGTTTACATAGACATTTATATGCCTATGAAGACTCCCTTACTTGAACAAAACAGGTACTTCATCTTATTCATTGATGATTACACTACAATGACATAGGTGTATTTTCTTCTTGAGAGATTAGAAATGCTCAAAATCTTCAAGAAGTTCAAGAATTTTATTAAAAAATAGAGTGGTCACTGCCGAAAGAAGCTAAGAAGCAACAACGAAAACTAGTATACTTCCAGAGAGTTCAACTAGTTCTGTGAAGATAAAGGAGTTGAGCATCAGTTGACAGTAAGCTATGCTCCAAAATAAAATAGAGTCTTATAAAAAAAATAGAACAGTTATAAAGATGGCAAGGTCAATGTTAAAAGAAAAAGGCCTACCAATTTCATTCTGGGTAGAAGCAGTGTATACAACAGTATACCTGATAAATATATGTCCAACAAAAGCTGTACAAGACATGACTCCAATAAAGGCATAGAGCAAAAAGCCTTCAACATGTTATATAAGAGTATTTGGATATGTATGCTATATCTATATTCTAGTAGAAAAAAAAGCACAAGCTAGAAGAAAAGACAAAAAAAAAAGAATATTTTTGTGATACAGTACAAAGTCAATGACTATCAGATATATAATTTAAAAACTAAGAAATTAGTTATTAATAGAGATGTTGAGTTCAATGAGTTAGTCTTATGGAACTTGTATAAAGAGAAGGTCGAGGAAAGAAGCACCATAGTACCAGCAAAGCAGAGGAAGAAAATCACAGAAGAAAATAAGGTAAAAGGACAAATCGAAAGATTCTAGAATGCCTTCAACATCGCTAACAATATAAGATAAACCATCTTTTGAGTTACCACCAAGAAATGTGAGAGAACTCAAAGATATATACGAGACATGTAACTTCTCTACTGTGGAATCAAGAAGTTTTGAAGAAGTAACAAAATAAGAAATATGGAGGAAGTTATGGAATAAGAGATTAAGACAATTGAAAAGAATCAAATGTGGGAACTCGTGAAGTGCCCTCAATACAAAGAGATCATTGGTGTTAAATAGGTATATAAGACTAAGATAAATTCAGACGGCTCAATCTAGAAATACAAAGCAATGTTTGTAGCAAAAGGCTACTCTCAACAGTCGGGCATCAATTACAATGAAACTTTTACTTTAGTATCACGGCTAGACACTATAAAAGCACTTATGGCACTTGCAGCTTAAAACAAGTGAAAACTTTATTAGTTTGATGTAAAGTTAGTATTGTTGAATGATTTTCTAAAAGAATAAGTATATGTAGAGCAACTATAGGGGTTCGTGAAACAAGGCAATGAAGAAAGAGTTCTAAAACTGAAAAATGCTCTATATAGATTGAAACAAGCACTTCGAGCATGGTACAACTGTATAGATAACTACTTCATCAATTCAAGGTTTAAAAGGAGAAAAAGTGAGCCAACACTTTACATCAGGACTCAAGATAACTTAAGCACTCTCATTGTCTCCTTATATGTGGATAATTTTATCTGTACAGGAAACAATGACAAAATATTACAAAAATTCAAGAAAGATATGATGAAGACATTTGAGATTATTGATCTTGGGTTAATATATTACTTTCTTGGTATTGAAATAAGTCAAGAACCAGAATGAATCTTTAATACCAAAAAAAGTACACAAAACATTTACTCAAGAAATTCAAATTGTTTGGATGCAAAGTTATAGCTACACCTTTGGTCGTTGGTAAAAAATTTAAAATAGAAGATAGATTGGAGAAGGCTGATGGATCGCTCTATAGAAACTTGATCATGAGCTTACTATATCTTACAGTAACTTGTCCATACATCATGTATGCTATTAGTCTTATCTTAAGATTCGTGCAAGAACCATCCCAAGTTCACTATAGAGTAACAAAACGAATTCTAAGATATTTATAAAGCAAAGTGGATTATGAAATTTGGTGCAAATTTATTCTAAACTCAAAACTAATTAAATATACTGACAATGATTAGGTAGAATCTGTCGATGACATAAAAAACACATCAGGCTATGCTTTCATTATCGAGTCTGGCATGTTCTCTTGGTCATAAAAAAAAAACAACGGTGGTGCAATCATCAACTGAAGTAGAATATATAGTAGCAGCAAGTTCAACGTGTCAAGCAATATGGCTAAAAAGAATATTCAAAGACATTAGAGAAAAATGAATAAAGCTACAGAGATATTATATGACAAAACGTCAACAAGCTATAGAAAAAAATCTTGTGTTCCACAATAAGACTAAGCATATTGTAATCGAGCATCACTTTTTAAGAGAGGCATTAACAAATAAGGAGATTGAGCTCAAGTATTACAGTATAGAAGAACAAATTACAGACATCTTTACTAATGCACTTCGAAGATCAAAGTTCAAGTTATTGCGAGAAATACTAGGAGTTCAACGAAATGGCATTAATGTTTAAGAGGAGTGTTGACATTAATGCCCTTTATAGAAAAGTGACATAAATTATTTAATACTACAAAATTTAAACAAATCTATAAATATCTAGATAATTATAAAAAAGTTGTAAGTATGTAGAAAAATCTAAAGTCAAGTAATAATTCTGTGGTGTGTGTTTGTTTGTGAAATGAGTGGTGTATATTGCACACATGTATCGGTAAGTATAAGTAGATGGCAAGGCTAAGTGTTGGAGCATAGGTTGTAGAATGACAATCAAGTCCTCTTAAAATTATAAGTTTTATAATCCTCTTTCTTATTTTAATAAAATTTTCTTTTCAATCCAAATCTTTTATATTCTCTCACAAAATATTTTTCCTACAAAAACCTCTAAACACTTCACTCAATAAATACCCTCATAATTGCCTATCAATAGAATAAGAGCCCAAAACCATTATCAATGGTATCAGAGCATCCTTAAATTAGATTGTAACACATTTATTTTACTCGTCATTTTTCAAATTATCAATGTTCACTTGAGAAAATTAACCATGTCACAATAATTAAGTGGAAAAAAAAATTATTAGGAAGAAGTGAGGCTCTTACAAATATATTCAAATTCATGCTACATCCCAAAAGAACATTAAAAATCAAAATAAAAGACATTACAAATGACTCTGCAACTAGTTTTTGATTCCACTTTTATTTTAGCTCACAAAACAATGATTTTGGTTTCGAGTTTGCAAAGTTGAAATTCTGGCAGGTGTAGCTACCAAGCAAAGAGGAGTTTTTTGTGCATTGCTAACCCAGCTGCTTCTTCCATGTCTAAATCTTCACTTCTCATTCCCTGCGGCAATTTTCAGTCGAAATGATACAACAGATTTGCGAGTGCAAGCTCAATTTGTTGGATGGCAAAATTAATTTCGGGACAAGCCCTTCTGCCAACCCCAAATAGTACCAACTCAAAGTTATAACCCTTGAAATTAATGAATCTATTCAAGAATCTTTTTGGTTGAAACTCGTTTAAATTTTCCCAATATTTTCGCATTTGCTGCTATTGCTTTTGCATTGAGAAAAAACCTTAATTCCTGAAGCAATCTTGTATTGCCCTACCACGCAATCCTCAGTTGTTTCTCTAGGGAACAAGAATGGGGTTAGAGGATGGAGCCTTAACGCTTCCTTCACGATTGACTTTAGGTATATAAGTTTAGAAAGATTGCCTTCTTTCACCGTTCGTTTTCCCTTTACAAGTTCTCTGACCTCATTTTCTGCTCCTCTTATAACAGATGGATTTCCAACAAGCTCAGTCATTGCCCAAACCAAAGTGGCTGCAGGTGTGAAGGTATCAAAATTTAAAGATGTTGAGGGAGGAAATACCCTTCCCCCTCTCGAGGTTATATTGAAGTAAAAAATCTAAGATTCAGCTTAGAACCCTAACCTCTTTGCGCAGCGGAATAATCTATCAATCAAGCAAAACACAACAAGAATCAAAAGCAGAAAACAAAAGAGCACAACATAATCTTACGTAGTTCGGTCAATTGCCTACATCCACGGTGAATCCAAGGATCCTAGCCTCTTCTATTATAACTCCCTAGAGATTTTACAAGGAAAATCCAATGAAGAACCCTTAAAAGAACCTAAACGTTTAGTGGACTCTTACTCTACCACGAACAATGATCACCCAAACAACGGTTCCACCCTAGCGCACACAAGCACTTAGTGTCTACCCAGTTCTTCCCCTCTCTTAGAGTCTCTCTCAATGCTTAATCTAAAATTAAGGGTTTACAAGTGTTTATATAGGGTGTATTTCGTGCCTACTAACCCTATTCCTTATTGGAGTAAGAGTCAACTTGTTTTGAAAGTCTAAAACTTCTCAAAACTAGAAATCTCGAACCAAAACGGACTTTTTACGTGTTCTGGCGCTGCGACGCTCGTCCCTAGGCACTGCAGCGCTAGAAAAAATCACGCCTAGCGCTGTGGCGCTGGGTTACTGTCCTGGGCGCCGTGGCGCTGAGTCTGTATACCTATCCGTGTTTTCTTGCTTCCTTCACGTCTTTGAGTCTCATTTCGCTTCCCCTTTCATGTCCCACACGTCCTAAACTTCTCCATACATATCCCACACGTTTTAAAATTCTTGTAACTCTTCACTTTGGTATTTATTTCAATTCTTAGCCAACCAAAATTGTTGAATCACCAATTTTCTAACAAAAGAAATAATTTATGAGCATAGTTATGGAAAAACAAAAAAATTGAAGTGTGAGAAAATGTAAATGGGTGTGGAATTTGACACGTGGCACTTACTTTTAAGATATTTTTAAGTTTAATTATTTAATTTGTGATGCCATTTCAGAAGACAGAGAAAGAAGATAAGAAAGAGAGAGATAGAGAAACTGAGCAGATGAAGTAAAAAGAAAAAGAGAGAGACAGAAGAATAAAGGGACAAAGGAGAAGAAGAAGATGAAATTGAGATAAAAAGTGAGTAGTTTTATTTTATAAACTCATTTTTTTTTTGTAATATTTTTATGTATGGTTGATGGTTAATTTATACAAATGTTTATGGAATTGAATAATATTTATATTCTTTTGGAGATTTCTTTAGCAGGTATGTGGGATAATTTTAATGTTTAAAGGTGGTTGTATTTTGGTGAAATAAAATTTTATGAAAAATATTAAATTAGGGATATAGCAGATTTAATAAAAAGTATGATTTTTTGTTAGGTTTTGATTTTTAAGAAAATTATTAAATTCAAGAATTTATGATGATTTTATGGAATTGGTGAGGATTATATGAATTAGTGAAAGAATTATAAATTAAATGCTAGATTCCCTCTTAACCACATTTTAGTCCAAAATTTTTACAAATTATTATAGTTTAATTTTGGTTTTGATATTTGAAGATATTAAATTAGACATATTTATGGTCATGTTTGAATTGGTTACAAAGTCTATAAATTCAATTTTAGTAATATTTTAAAAATGAGCACGAAATTATGAGAATCCTCTGTTCTACAGTATAACCAAATGAAAAATTAATTTTGATCTATCAAATAATTTTATAAAATTATTATTTTCTATAATATTATATTTATAGATGTCTAGTTTGACATATCCAAATCTCATTATTTATAGATGTCCAGGAATTTGCAGATAAATTTTGATATATTTGAAATAAATTCATTTTAAATATCTTCTCAAAGAACTTTGCATTGAATGATTTATTGTGGACTAATATATGTGTCATGATTAAGTCTAAGATAATGTCATAATTTTTAAATAAGTATGTGAGTTTATAAATTTCAGATACTAAAAGCTGCATAATTGATGTTCTAATTTGGTCATGTTAATGACTTAGTTTTAATCGTGATTTTGATATGGATTTTGATGGAGATACATTCTGATGTCTTCTAATGATAATGATTTGTGCATTAAGAATGACATACTTGGAGTTTGTGGTATATGAATATTGTTTGATGTATAAGGAAAAAAAATTTGTTGAGTACAATGGCTATAATTGACATATTTCTTTTGAAAAATCTTAAGTTTTGGATTATAATCCGAACTCAAAATTTTATTTCTTTATTGGGCTAGGTTGTTGATTAAAATTATTTTTGGTCCTTGAGAAATTTGGTTCAACTATTTTGGATCAAGTAAAGCAAAATCCATCTTGAGTTAAAAGTTAGAACTTATATTATAGAAGAGACACTTTGTGTTAAACTAGAGAATGCATAAGGAGCTTTATGAGTCGGATTTATATATATATATATACACACATATAATATTAATTATTATATTTAAGATTTCATTTATTATACTTCTTTTTATCATGACCATGAAAGTATGATTAATGTAGTTTTAAGCATGATGAATATAATTTTTAAAGTTAAACGATGTGTTTTATTTATTGAATTAATTTTCTTGGACTATCCCATATTTAAATTAAGTATCTATTCTACATTATAAAAAATTTATTTCTATTATCATTTGACTTCTTAAATATTTATAAATGATATTATAGAAATATGTTTACATGATTTATGAGATTAAAGTATAAAGTATGAGATATTATTTTATGAGTTATATTTGTAAATAAAAGTGATTTTTAAACTATTAAGCAGTACTGCCCCCCTATTTAAAGAGAAATATAAGATTTAGGCTTTTGGGGCACGGTTATACATACACATAAGCTTTGAATCATGAGTATGAGTGCTTTACTCTTTGAGAGTCAGTTTGTTTTACACATAGGTAAAACGAAAATATAATATGAGATACAGATGAGTACGTCCAAAACTCTACCCGATGAGTATTCAGGGTACGATGAGGTTTTTCCTGGGTACTAGTTTAGTGTGGCTTTCAGTATAAGTATGGTATGTGATATTTTAAATACTTTATATATTTAATCATGATTAGTTGAGAAGAGATATGACAGCAGGTTTTAGATACTTATACGCGAATACATGATTTTATGAGAGTTTATATTATTTATTAATAAGAATACTATAACAACCAAGCACCCATTGTTGACTTTCAAGATTAGCAATAATGAGCATAGAGAAATTGTAGGGATTGTGTTGACTTATAGCATGATTATAGGGATATGTTTGTTACCATTATAATGTCACTTTTTTGTGTTATATTATGTATAAATACCATTATTGTGTATCTTGTATTTAAACAAGACAATTGAATAAATCTTCATGTCAATACTATCTCTTCTCAATTTTTATTTCACAAAAATTAATCATGATATCAGAGCTATGTCCTTGAGTTAACCATGTGAAAAAAATTCACAATGCCGAAAGAGAATATGGCGAGTTTAATAAGCTCCGGTTTACTTGCAATAAGATCTGTGGTTAAGCTTTGGAGACAAGTAATGGTGTGCTCCTGGCTTCACATAAGGTTTGTCCTCTCAATGTAGTGATGCGAAGTTGACCTGATAGAGTAGGCTTTTAAGTAGTGGTGCGATATTCTGGTACTTCATGTAAGACATGTGATCTCAACGCAGTGAAAATAAGTAATGTTGAGAGCGAGGTCTTCATGTGTAGAAGATAGACGAATATAATATAATTTAAAGGGAGGCTCAGTGGTCTTTTGTTCAAGGGGATAATTGTTAAGAAATCAAACAAAGTCTAATATTGACAAAAAAAAAAATGGGGAAGATCATATGTATATAAGGAGTGAACTATATTTTCATTGATATAAGGTCTTTTGGGTAGAACTTAAGAGCAAAATTATAAGAGTTTAGACCAAAAATGGATAATATCATAACAATATGAAGATATGTGTAGTTCGTTGGGCTCTTAATATTCATGATCCAATTATTATTTATAAAACACAATTTATGATAAGAAATTTTACATAGAGATTTTATATAATTTAATTTAAGATCAATTTATAAAATTTATTTTGTTTACATAATAAATAGTAAAAGAAATGTATTTATGAAAGTTGTATATTTATGTGTTTATCATATGTTTTAAAGATAAATTTTAATTTTTTTTAAACAACATCCATTTATTGAGTTAATCGATTTACTCTATTTTTATTATATTTTTTCTCTCTCTCGAGATTGTAGGAACTATTCAATTTAAAGAAGTTAATATTAGAAAATAAGCTGAGTGATAGGGTGAGAAGTCATTTATTTTGAGTTTGTATATTTGTAGAATTTTCATTTAATAGAATTCAAGACCCTTGAATTTTTTTTTTTTAAAATTGTACGAGAATATTTAATTTTGGATTGTATTATACTATTTGAACATTTAATATTATAAATATTGTTAATATTTTTTGAAATTCTTAGAATTTATAGATGAATAGTTTATATAGATATAATCAGTGATAATTATGTACTGTGAATAATAAATGAGAAGTTTAAAAATATGAATATATATAAAAAAATGTATAAAAATATTAATTTTTTTTAAATTGTAATTTTAAATAAATATAAAAAATAAAAGAAATTTTACTAAAATTTTGATAAAATTTATTATAAAATAAAAAATTATAAAAATTATAAAATAATATTTGAGGTCTGCCACAAAATTTTTAGAATACTACAAAATGAATTGTTTTAAAAAATCTTCATTCTTTTCAATGCCACATATATGTGTAACATTTGTTTGTTGTCACAAGTCAAAATGAAATTGATTCCACCGAAAAATACATAAAAGTATTTGCCTCCACCTCTTACATAAATAATATTAAATAAAATTCTCTAACTGTGTACTTTTATCTAAAAAAAAAGGAATTTGTATAACTCTCGATTTATTGCACCTTATCTATTAAATTATTTGTCGCATGTATTAACGTGACAGAATAGATGGATGTTTGGCTGGGCCTGGGCGGCAGCTCTCGAATAAAAATGTCATTTTATTTGATTAAAAAAAACATTAATAGTTTGACTCAACTATTCTCTTGGATTAGTGTGCTTTTTAGTTTTATGAATAATATTATTGAGAGTAGTTTAGACTATCTAACCAAAGAGAAAATAACATAGCAAACAAACCACAAAGATATAAACTTTCAATTTTTTTTTTAAAAAACAATAAAATAAAATATATAAGGAAGAGGACTTGTACCAGTATTATAATGGTCTGTTACAAGACCCCCAACTCAAGTCTTCCTTCGAATTCGAGATGGATCCTGTGAAATTATACACTCTCATGCTTATTTCTTAAATAAAATGACATTTGTAAACTAAGCATAAAAGGCGTCACATGCCTTCATTAATAATAAGTGAAGTAACTAAATTTTTATGTCTCAACAAAATTTTATATATATGTTACGATATATCTCGTGACTAATTATACATACACATATTTAAGAATATATATTATATATGCATAAAATATAAAATACAATGACTCATGCAGTGTGCGTATTGTCACTCTAATATTATATTGTACAAATTCTTACGGTACTTAAAACAAATTAGAGAAAAAAAATAGAGTTTATAAGTCAATAAGTGAACTTATTCAAATAAAAATATTACATACTATATAATAATAATAATAATAATAATAATTAATAACTAATACTTTTAATAACCATATAAATTTATATTAAATAAATGATAATAAAATATAAATCACAGCTTAAAATCTTAAGTTGTTATAAAATATTCTATAAAGTTGTATATATTAAATAAGAAAAAGGTTATAAAGACTTTTAGGTTATACCTAAATTCTCATGTAAATTCTAAATATTTCAAAAGAGTCATTCAAACTCTTATCAGATAATAGATTTCATGAAAGTTAACCTATATAAAAAGGTAAAATTATCTTTTTAATTTGTCAAGAGGTTAAATTATTGAAATTATTATTATATTACTTTTATTTAAAGTAGAAAATACTGGTATACCATTTCATTTAAAATAGAAAGAATTATTTTTTCCTTGTATTTAAAGTGAAAGTATTATTATGTCTTTATATTTTAAATGAAGAATAAAAATAAAGATAAACACACTTGGTGGGACTTGAACCCAAGACTTTTAAGCATAATTCAAACATTTTAAACATTAGACTATATGTGTTTTGTTAACACTAAGTTATTTACTATTTATATATTAAATACGGCACCAAATATGATCGTTGGTATTAATTAGTGTTGATTGACCATTGAACGACGTTGGTGGATTTGACCAATTTTAATATAAGTATAATAGTACTTTCTGTGAAACGTTTGAAGTTTGTACAAGAATTTGACTATAATTTGAGAGTTTGTATGTCTTTGTTTTTCTATTAAAAATAACATATATTATATGTATATTAAAAACTACACCAAATTAGCACTTAAGAAAAAAAATATCTAACATGATAGAGTAGCTCAATACATGGGTAGAATCGAGAATCGTGGCCAATTCGACAAAATTACAACATCACTCAATAGGTCATACTAACATGATGTAAAGTATGTGCAGATTAACTAAACTAAAAGGTAGGATATATATTTAGTGGTTTAAAAACTGTTATTATATAATATCATAAAAATATAATTCTAAATATATTATAATAAATTCTAAAAATTTAAATAAATTAACAATAATATTATTTATGTAAAAATAAATCACGAATTAAATAAATATAATAATGTAATTAAATTAAATTATAAATGTCACGCTCCAAATATAGTAGAATCTAAGGTGTGATTTTTTTTTTCCTTTTTTACTTTCAAATACAATAATAACGTGTAAATATTAAACTTAAATAATCTCTCATGATATCAAATAAGTCGTTAAGATGACATGATTTCGAACTTCACAAGAACTTATGGCATTCAAAGAACATATATTTACATCAAGTCATTTATATCAAATGGCAGTAATGCCTCAAGTCAAATCCACTGCGATCAAATCTTTTTATATGTCTAAAGCCCCTCAACTAATATCATTACACCTATAAAAGTTAATCTTAACTCCGAGGAATTACAATAAATTATAATAAGCATATAAGTAAATAAGCAAACTAGTTTCATATATGCAAAATACATACACACAACACAATTATACTATAAAAACTACAATGTTAACTTATAAGAGGTATAGAAGTTGAGTTTGTACAACAAATAATGAATATATATAAGGAAATAGGGTGTTAAAGTTACTATAAAAGTTGTTGAGATACTGTTTGAAGCATTTTTTGAATCGTGCAAGTTTAGAATTTTAGAATGTAGAAAATGATAGCCTAGAGATTAGAGAGAATGCTCCTCTTGAACCATGTCTAAGGTTTTAAGGATTATTTTGTGAGTGTAATAAGCTTTGGAATAAATACAGAATTGTTGGCTTATCAATGTAATTAAAGAATACATCAAAAAGAAAAGAAAAAAAGGTAATCTGTGCATGTTTTGCAAGCCAAGGCAAAAAGCATGGTGTTAAGGATTGAATAATGATGCTTTTTATACGTGGAAAGTGGTTTCTTTTATAGAATTAGAATCTTGTGTTAGATCAAAACTCTTTCTTCGGTCTTTGTCGTTTTAAAATTTAGCTTATTTAATAAATTTTATCTTAATTAAGAAGAAAAAATAAATTTAATAAATAAGAGTTAATATACCTATTTTATTTGAATAAAACACTATTACATTAATTATTTATTAAGTTAAATAAAGAATTTATCTTCTCTTATTATAAAAGCATTCGAAGGAAAAAAAATATTTTATTGAACTTACTCTTGTATTAAGCTAACTTTCGTTCAAGTAAGCCTTAACTTAAAAATTCACATGCTTTACTCTTTCTTAATGAAAACATATACATATCAAACAACGTATTACAAATTAAACTCAATAAAATGGCTTAAGCTCACATATTTTATTTCATTAGAATGTACTTGGACATATATGCGGGTTTGAACTTCAATTTTTATAGATTTTTTTTATACATCAACAAAATTCAATTTGAACTTGGGTCTTTATAAATTTTTTTTTGACATCAACACCATTCAAGTTTAAAGCCACTTGTAATGAATAAAGTAACCACATATAACTTGTTAGGAAAGATTACAAAATATTATACAATGGAAATAATTCTTTTTCTTATTTTATGTTATTAAAATGGATAATATATCACCACATTTAACAAAATAATATTATCGTAAATATAAACCACAATCAATCACAATAAACACTAAATTTTTACTTGAACAATTTAATTCAGAAAAAATCACAGGACTGTAGTTCCATATCAACACTTTTACTATGCAATAATAATGGGATTACAATAATATTCTCTTTAAAATCATACTAGAGGCTTACCACAACATTAAAATATTAATCTTAGCTTAACAATAATGAATCTAACAAATTCTCTCCAAATGTAAATTTACTAGATTATACTATATCAGAGGTTAAATCAAAAATCAAATTTGATAGAAGTGTAGAGCAAGACATTGGGAACTCACCTTTAAAATTTGAACAAAATCGGAGCTCAATTTGACATCCAATTATCAAAAATAAGATTAAAACCTTAAGTTTCCTTTTTTTATATTTTCTCTCGTTCTTCTCTGTTTTTTTGTTTTTGCATTCTGTCTTTTGCATTCTGTTTTCTTCTCAAAACAAAAGCACGAATTTTACATTTCAGTTACTGTGTACTTATAAAAAATTTCAGCCAGCTCCCTTCATGGCTAATTTTATAAAAGTCCATAATTTTTGTAAAATTATAAATTAGCCACATGGACCCACATGATATGGATCCTACCAACAAATCTCTCCACCCCCCCCCCCCACGTCATGTGAAAGGATCCACTAAACCTGCTTTCCCTTTACAAACTTGAAGCTTCTCTTTGGATAATGACTTAATCATCATATCAGATCCATTCTCACTTGTATGTATCTTTTCAAGTTGTAACAGTTTTGATTCTAATACGTCATGTACCCAATGATACCTAACATCAATGTGCTTAGATCTTGAGGGAATGTTGGGTTCTTCACCAAGTGAATGGTGTTTTGACTGTCACAGTAAACTATGTAGCTCTTTTAATTCACTCCCAACTCTTATAAGAATTTCTTTATCCATAAGGTTTCCTTGCAAGCTTCAGTAACTACAATATACTCAGCCTCTATGGTAGACAAAGCAACACATTTCTAAAGTCTTAATTGCCATGACACAGCTCCTCCTGTAAAGGTAATTAGGTATCCTGATGTAGACTTCCTAAAATCCACATCTCCTACCATGTCTGCATCTGTGTACCCATACAACACAGATTTATCACCACCAAAACACAAACATGTCTTAGAGGTGCCTCTAAGGTATCTGAAAATCTACTTCATTGCTGTCCAATGCTCTTTGCCAAGATTAGAGAGAAACTGACTAACAATACCAACTACATGAGCAATATCTGGCCTAGTACAAACTATAGTATACATCAAACTACCAACAGCTGATGCATAAGGCACTGCACCCATTTCTTCATTTTCTTTCTCACTTGTAGGACATTACTTGAAACTAAGTTTGAAGTGACCTGCAAGTGGTGAACTAACTAGTTTTGCCTTACTCATGTTGAATCTTTCAAGTAATGTCCTACAAGTGAGAAAGAAAATGAAGAAATGGGTGCAGTGCCTGCAAGTGACCTGAAACTAAGTTTGAAGTGACCTGCAAGTGGTGAACTAACTAGTTTTGCCTTACTCATGTTGAATCTTTCAAGAACCTTTTCAATGTAGTTTTCTTGAGATAACCATAACTTTCTATTTTTTCTGTCACGGGAGATCTTCATGTCAAGGATTTGTTTAGCCTGTCCTAAATCCTTCATAGCAAATGACTTATTGATTTCTCTCTTCAACCCTTCAATTTTACTACTATTATGGTCAATAATTAACATATCATCCACATAAAGGAAGAGAATAATAAAATCATTATCAGCAAACCTCTTTATAAAAACACAATGGTCTGATGTAGTCCTGCTGAAATTATGATTTTTCATGAAAGAATCAAATTTCTTATACCACTGTCTCGGTGCCTGTTTCAGCCCATACAAGCTTTTCTTCAACTTGCACACTAAATCTTCCTTGCCTTTGACTCTGAATCCCTCAGGCTGCTCCATATAAATTTCCTCCTCCAAATCACCATGAAGGAAAGTTATCTTTACATCAAGCTGCTCAATCTCCAAGTTTAAACTTGCTGCTAAACCAAGGACAACTCGAATAGAAGACATGTTTACTACAGGAGAAAATTTTTCTTCAAAATCAATTCATTTCTTCTGACCAACCCTTTCACAACCAACCTAACCTTGTACCTTAGTTGTGAGTTATTTTCAGTCTTCAGCCTATAAACCCATTTGTCCTTCAGAGATCTCTTACCTTTAGGCAGTTTTGCTAATTCATAAGTATGGTTCTCATGCAAGGATTTTATCTCCTCTTACATAACTTTAAACCACTCATTCTTGTGCTGGTGAGACATAACTTCTTGAAAGTTTTTAGGTTCTTCCCCGTCTGTAAGCATTATATACTCATGTGGTGGATATTTGGAGGAGTGATGGCGCTCTCTCATAGATCTTCTTAATTGAGGCTCAACAAGTAGATCATATGATTATGAAGGTGCTTGCTCAACCTGTTCTGCTGGACCATCATCATCAACTCTAGCATCAAAATCTTCTTGTGCGTCTCCCCCATAATCATCATAAATTACAGGTAGAAGAACTGATCTAGAAATATTAGGAATAGGAATTTCATCACATTCTTGAGGTTTCTCATCTTTCTCTAACCTATCAACTATTTGATCTTCAAGAAATGTAACACCTCTACTTCTGATGATTTTTTGACTCACTTGATCTCATAATCTGCACCCAAAGTCTTCATGAGTATAACCCAAAAAGATAGACTCTCTAACCTTATTGTCAAGCTTCGACCTCTCATCTTTTGGAATATGAACAAATGCCCTGCAACTAAACACTCTTAAGTGCTTATATGAAACATCTTTCCCAGTCCAAACTCTTTCAGGTACATCATCATCTAAATGAACTAAAGGAGAAAGGTTAATTAAATCAATTGCAGTCCGCATTGCTTCACCCCAAAAGTATTTAGGTAGTTTTGCATCAGAGAGCATACATCTGATTCTTTCTTGAATTGTTTTGTTCATTCTCTCTGCCACACCATTTTGCAGATGAGTTTTTGGCACGGTCTTCTCAAGTCTGATACCATGAGATCTACAATAATGCTCAAATGGTCCTCCATACTCACCACCATTGTCTGCTTTTACACATTTCAACTGTCTCCCTGTCCCTATCTCAACTTTAACATGAAAATCTTTAAAGATATCAAGTATCTGGTTTTTAGATTTCAGGCAAAAATTCAAACTTTTTTAGAACAGTTATCAATAAAAGTTACAAAGTAAAGTGCACATCCACGTGTTTTAGTTTGCATAGTACATACATAAGTGTGTATCAAATCAAGTAAGTTTGCTCTTCTAGATAAATAGAAATTACGAAATACAACTATATATGCCTTTTCTACTAAACAATGATCACAAGGTTTGAGAGACTTACTTGTCAAGTTAGGCAGAAAATTCTTCTTAATTAGAACTTGAAGCCTTTTCTCACTTATGTGGCCAAGTCTTTTATGCCACAATTCAATGTCAAATTCATTTGCTGCTACATTAACATCTTCTTTTATGAGCTTAGCTTCCATAACATAGAGAGTGTTTATCTTCCTTCCTTTGGCTAGAATTATAGAACCTTTGGTGAGCTTCCATTTACTTTCACCAAAGTAGTTGAAATAACTATCATTATTAAGCTTGCCGATGGAGATCAAATTCAGACACATTTCTAGAACATGTTTGATATCCTTGAATAGTAATATGCTACCAACACTGGACTTCAAGTAGATATCTCATATGCCTACAATCTTGGATGCACCATTATTTTTCATCCTGACATAGCCAAAATCACTACTAGTGTAGGATGTGAAGAAATCACCATTTGAAGTAACATGAAATGAAGCACCCGAATCAATTACCTAATCACTTGTATGACATGTGAGATTTATGGAGTTCCCATCATAAACAATACTCATATCTCCATTAGTAACTACTATATTGCTTACTTGTTCATTTTGCTATGATTCACCTCTTTCCATAGCCTGTTCCCTTTTCATATTCTACACTCTCTCTTTATATGCCCAATTTTGTTGCAATGGTAACACTTGACATTTTTTCGTTAAGACTTGGGTCTTCCTCTGTAGTTGTTACTGCCAGAACTTCTACTTTGGCTTCTTCCACGTCTTTCATACTTTTCTGTAACAAGTGTTTTTGTCTCAGAAGAACTCATATCTGCATTCTTTCTTCTGGCTTCTTCATTTTTCATTTTATCCTTAACTATTTCCATGGTTAGCTTCTCATTTGGTGCTGAATTATTTACTGACACTACCAATGTCTCCCAATTATCCGGTAAGGAACTAAGCAATAACAATGCTTGTAATTCATCATCTAGTGAAATATTCATAGTTGTCAACTGGTTCACTAGGTTTTAAAACTCACTGGTATGCTCAGCTATACTGCGTTCTTTTTTATATTTTAAATTCATAAGCCTCTTCATTAAATTAGCTTTATTTTGTTATGTAGGCTGCTCATAAATAGACTCCAATTTTCTCCACATAACATTAGCTTTGGTCTCTTTTACCACATGGTGAAACACATTCTGATCTATCCATTACCTAATAGTGCCAACACATTTTCTATGTAATTGGATCCACTCCTTATCACTCATTTTCTCAGATTTTATAGCATCTCCTTCAATGGGTTCATGTAGGTCTTTTATAAAAAGTAAATCCTCTATTCTCGACTTCTATATATCATAATTCCATACCTTCAATTTAATCATGCATGCAGAATTTTCATCCATTTTAATCAATGCAAATTAAGCACTGCACAACCTGACTAGCTCTAATACCACTTTGTTGGAAAAGATCACAAAATACTACACAACGAAAATAATTTTTTTCTCCCACTTTGTGTTATTAAAATGGGCAATGTATCACCACATTTATCAAAATAATATTATCACAAATATAAACCACAATCAATCACAATGAATACCAAATTTTTACGTGAAAAACACAATTCGAAAAAAATCACGGGATCGTAGTCCGGTATCAACACTTCCACTATGCAATAATAATGGGATTACAGCAATGTTTTCTCTAAAATCACACTAGAGGCTTACTACAACATCAAGAATATTAATCTTGGCTTAACAACAATAAATCTAACAAATTCTCTCAAAATGTAAATTTGTTAGATTATACTATATCAGAGGCTAAATCGAAAATCAAATCCGATAGAAGTGTAGAGTAGGATATTGGAAAGTCATTTTCAAAATTTAAGTAAAATCAGAGCTCAAATTGACATACAATCATCAAAAAGAAGATTAAAACCCTAAGTTTCCTTTTCTTCTTTTTTCTTTCGTTCTTCTCTGTTTTTTGGTTTTTGCATTCTGTCTTCTATATTCTATTTTCTTCTCAAAACAAAAACACGAATTTTATATTTCAATTACTGTACATTTATAAAAAATTTCAGTCAACTCCATTCATAATTAATTTCATAAAAGTTCATAATTTTTATAAAATTATAAATTAACCCCATAAACCTAAATGATGTTAATCCCACCAACATAACTCATGTATGTTACAATATGTCTTTTATAAATTTGATATCCAAGAGGACTTTTTTAAGTATCGGAGATAACTAGCAATAAACCAATCCATATCAAGCTAGAGTAAAGATAGAGACATTCACGTGTCAATTTTATAACACGTGTCAATTTTGTCATAATTTTAAATTATCTTGTGGTTTGAAATAAGTTATTTGATTAAACAATACGTTACAGACAATCTTGAGCAACAATCATTGCTGAAACTTGATTGCAAGAAGCATATGATTTATTATAGTTTTGCAGAGTTCAAAATTTTCAATCTGTATAAAATTTTAAACAAAAAATACTCATGTTTATTATGTATAGAACTTGAACTAATTTCCTCGCGTGAACTAGCACCACTATGATATTGGTATGAGCTTGTGGGGCTCAAAAGAGGTGGCTTCTTCTTTTTAATCAACCTAAGTTGGATTATTTCCAAGATCTTTCTATATAATGTAATAATTGAAAGCTTATCTCATCATCATAAAAATCCAAAAATAACCCACCGAGTGCCATAGAAATCCAAAGATGACTGACCCCAGTTGCGTCCGAAATTCTTCGCTCGCAGCTCTCTTGCATTATCTCTATAATAAATGTCAATTCCCATATTATCAAATACATGTTGCTACCACTAGGCACTATTTCATTGATCAGAAAAGTTGACTGATGATGAATCCAATCCAAGGATAGGGACAGCCATTTCGTTTATTGGATGCCCATCTTCAAGAACGAGCGCAGTGTGGCACCGCCTTAGCACTCTTTCCTTCCTTGATAGCAACACAAATATGATTTCTCAGTATTTCTTGACGCTCTTCCTAACCGTTATTTCATCATCTGTGTTGTTATTCTTGATCAAGCAGAAAAGGAAGAGAGTTCAAGCACGGAAGCTCCCTCCCGGTCCTAAGAAGATGCCTTTCATCGGAAATTTGCATCAAATGACCGGGGACTCGCCCCATACATCGCTACAACAACTTTCAAATGATTACGGACCGCTCATGTTCCTGCAGCTAGGCTCGGTTCCCACTTTAGTCGTTTCCTCGGCTGATGTTGCTAGAGACATTTTCAGAACTCATGATCTCATATTTTCAGGTAGACCTGAATTATATGCTACAAACATACTTCTTTATGACAGTTATAATATAACTTTTGCTCCCTATGGTGATTGCTGGCGAGAGATCAAGAAGATTGCCATAATGGAACTGTTCAGTCCAAAGAGAGTCCAATCATTCCAGGCTGTGAGAAGTGAAGAAGTAGCTCTTATGATTGATTTTATTGCGCGATCACCACAGCCAATTGATCTGAGTAAATTGATATTTCTGCTTGCAAACAACATTATATGCCGTGTCATCTTTGGGCAAAAATTCGACAGCGGAGATAGTGGCCGAAGTAGGTTTGATGAGTTGATGCGTGAAATACAGGCCTCGGTTGGAACATCTAGTATTGCAGACTTTATCCCATGGATGGGATGGCTTAACAAGTTCAATGGCCGAGAAGCTAGCGTCCAGAAGAGTTTTAGAGAACTTAACAGGTTCTATGATGAAGAAATATTACAGCAACATCTTGATCCCAAAAGGCCTAGGCCAGAGCATGAAGATCTTGTTGACGTACTTCTTGGAATCCAGAAGGATCCCGGTCGAGTGTTTTCCCCAAGCAATGAACAAATTAAGGGTCTCCTCACGGTACATATGCTTATAATACTTCTTCTACATCTACTTAGTCTGGATGGAAAATTTTAGGGCTCTAATATCATTTGATAGAAATTTTGGAGCTTTGATATCAGTGATAAAAATTTAGAGCTTTGAGACTATTGAAGAGAACTTTTAGATTTGTCACCATTGGCTATTTTTTTATTATGTACTAAATTGATTAATTATTTGCCGATGGTGGTATTATGATAAGGCTTACATTTGAGGGACAACTAGGATAATTAATTGATATATAAAATAGAATATAGAATAGAACCCTTATAACTTACATAATTCATGTAACAATTGAGTTCTCTTTACATTATTGCATCTTCACTCCTATTTATATATTTCATAATCAACTTAAGTGGGGAATATTAACCACACAATTCCACACTATAATCTTGTAACATCTTACTGATAGTTTTGATTTATTACAAAAAAAATTATATATTTTTTACTTTTTTTCTCCTACACTTTTCTAAACATTATAGGATATTTTGTTTGATATTTTCTAAATAATTTTAGAAAATATATTACACTTTCGACACTTCTTGTTAATGTATTTTCAAAATGGCCTGGTCTTGAAATTGTCGTGCACCATCCTTGCTTTTTTTTAGTGGTAATTTTGTAAATGATCTTGCATGCCTATTTCTTTGTAGAAGCTTTATTGGAGTTTTTTGCTTCAAAATTTCATGACCACGTTCTTTCCAATGTGGTCTTTGCCTTATAGTTTTATTTACCATCACTTGTGATGTGATATTTTGTTTGAACCAATATTTGAGTTTTTAGCTTCAATTTTGTATGACTATGTTTCTTCTTGCATGATTTGTTACTATGTAGTCTTTTTTACCATCACTTGTGATGTGATATTTTATTTTCCTCTATTACTGCTTGATAGCCGTATGAGCGTTTCTCCTCTTCATTTTTTTTAGTGTAATTGGCTATGTCTTTTTCTTTAATTTGTAATAATTTTTCTCTTCATGCCCAAACGTTTGTAATTTAGACATTGTAACTTGTTCTTTGCTAATAATTTATTTTGTATTGATTTTTCCCTCTTTTTTTATATATTCCTCATGGAGAATAATTTTTTTTATTTTCTCAATATTTTTTTATTTTCTCCTCCTTTTATATTTTCATTAGACATATGCCCTCTTCTTTAAATTTTAGAGACATTGTTTTTTTTTTTCTATTAAATAGTAATCTTATGTTGTCTTAAAATTTTGTATCTTAACATTTTCTAAATCTCTTGTTAGAGATTAAAGTTTGATTGTCCGTACCTTCGAATTGTCTTAGAACTCTTCCTTTAAAATATTCCAAGCTTTTTTTGTCGAAATAGCTCCAATAATTCTTAAAAACAATATCATCCACAGCTTTTACATCTAATTATGATCGAACTAGGTTCTGATAAATCCACAATTTATAATGTTTAGCTATGATCGAACCAGGTTCTGATACTATTGATGAAAAATTTTAAGGCTCTAATAAGCCTATGGAGAAAAGTAGATAAACATAGAAGAGATCTCAAACTGCTACTTCATCTTCTTATGCTGAATTGACTGCTACTCCTAGAGCTACTTGACGTACTACTAGAATTATTGGCTCAAAAACCGTTGATAGAAATTTTGGGCTCTAATACCATTGATGAGAATTTTAGGGTGTGCTACCACTGTTAGGTAATTTTGGTTAAAGATTAAAGTGATTGATTATTTGATGAAGAGAGTATTTATAATAAGGCTTATATTTAAGGGATAACCATGATGTTTGATTGAGATATAGAGAAAAATATGGAATAGAACTCTTGTGACTTACATATTTCTTGTAATGATTGGGTTCTCTTTACATTATTTCATCTTTACCTTTTTTATATATTTCATAACTGATTTAAGTGTGGAATATTAACCACATAATTTCACACTATAATCTTAAAATATCTCACTTAACACTTTGATATTTTTGACTTAATACAGATTTTTTTAAAGATATTTTTGACTTTTTTTTTTCTTATACACTTTTCTAGAAATTACATGATATTTTGTTTGATATTTCTAAATAATTTTAAAAAATGCATTACACTTTCGACAGTCTGTATCTAATCTATTTGTTTCCTAATTTAGTTTGCTAATATGTTTAAGGCCTTGAAATTGACTAGTGCAAATAATATTTTCAGGACATATTTGTGGCAGGGACGGATACTTCTTCAGCCACGATGGTTTGGACTATGACTGAACTTATTAGAAATCCAACTGTGATGAGAAGAGCACAAAATGAGGTACGAGAAATTGTTAAAGGAAAAGAGAAGGTAGAAGAAAGCGATCTTTCGAAACTTATGTACATAAAATTAATCCTGAAGGAAGCATTAAGACTCCATCCACCAGCTCCATTATTAGTCCCTAGAGAAACTACTGAGGATTGCATGCTAGGAGAATATACAATTTCTGCCAAAACAAGGGTTTTTATCAATGCAAAAGCAATAGCAACAGACCCTAGATATTGGGAAAATCCATATGAGTTTCAACCTGAAAGATTCTTAAATAGCTCAATTGATTTCAAAGGGCAAAATTTTGAGTTAATACCATTTGGAGTGGGCAGGAGGGGTTGTCCCGCAATAAATTTTGTAACTCCAATACTTGAACTTGCACTGGCGAATCTATTGTATCGTTTTGACTGGAAATTGCCACATGGGATGAGAAATGAAGATATGGATATGGAAGAAGCACCTGGGATAACAGTGCACAAGAAAAATCCTCTTTTCCTGGTTGCTATACCTACCAACCTGTAAGAAGCATAGACTTATTTACATAGAACGAATGGCATATTAAATAAAAATTCTACAAACAAACAGCTAAGTAAGAGAGACACATTTAGATCTCCAAATAATATTTCTCCTGTTTTAAAATTTAAATGTTTGTTTAGACATTTAGACACATTTAGGCTCTATTTCTACATATGTTCGCATTAAATGTTTGTTTGCAATTTCACCTACCGTGATCTTTTCAGTTGCATAACTAGCAAACATTTGATTCTCTGATTCGAATGCTGAACACATACAATGAAATAACAATTAACACCATGTAATGGAATATTGTTAATATTGTCACGCAATTGCTTAACATATTAATTTAAAATAAAAAATTAAAAATATTATTTAAGAAGTATAATATTATTTAATTTTTAAATCCAAGAGACTTTTTAAGTATTGAGACAACTAACAATATATCAATCTATATCGTGCAAAAGTAAAAATAGAGACGTTAACATGTCAATGTTGTTTGCCTTTTAGAGCAATGCCACCCTTGTTCATAATTATAATTTTAAATTATTTTGTGGTGAGAAATTTTAATAATTAAATATATAAAATAAAAAATTTGTCAGAATTTTAATAATACGGTCTAAAAATTTGTATCGAATAATTATAATTTAACAAATTAAATCAAAATAAATTATTTAATTCAACAATACGTTATAGACAATTTTGAGCAACAATCAATGCTTGATTGCAATAAGCATATGATTTATTATAGTTTAGCAAACTTCAAAAATTTCAATTTATATACAATTTTTAATCTAACTTTATCATAATAGAAACAAAAAATTTCTCATATTTATTATTTTTTTTGAAATTGAACTAATTTTCTCATGTGAAATAGCACCACTATGGTATTGATACGAGCTTGTGGGGCTCAAAACTAAAAAGAGAGAACTTTCTCTCTTTTTAATCAACTCAAGTTGGATTATTTTAAAGATATTTCTATATAGTAAATCATATTTAGAAAGTTTATCTCATCACTATAAAAATCCAAAAATAACCCACCGTGTGTCATAAAAATCCAAAGATGACCGACTCTCGAGTGTCATAAATTCTCCGTTGGCAGCTCTCTTGCGTTGTATCTGTAATAAAATTCAGCTCTACAGAAAGAAAAATTGAGATGAAAGCAGTTCCCTTATCAATAATGGAGTCCAAGTGGGCCAATTTTAAATCTGTCGTAAGCAGCCGCCTCCATTCACTGATTAATTAACAAACTTGGCCAATACGATCAAATACAAGTTGTTATGCTATTGCGACCCCTTGGAACTATTTCATTGATCAAAAAAGTTGACTGACGATGCATCCAACTGTTAGATTGTTCCTATTGTTATGACATTCATAATATAGTAAAATAAATATAAAAAAAAAAATTATTTATATTTTCATTAGATAAAATATTTTTATTTAAAGATCTTATGAATATATGATTTTAATGTTACAATAAATAAAATTTGATAAAACATACTTTGAATTCACGCAGAGTTTTCTTTCACTAAAGGATTCCAAACCAAGCCTCTTATTTTTTACAGTGAGGGAAAGAGTGAGCTTCTTGCTTTTGTTTTTCTTCTCTTAAAAAAATACGTATGTTGTTTTTCATATATATCTTTTTGTGTTTTATTTAGACTAGTCTTCTTATTTAAAAAATATTCATTTAATTAATAACATTTATTAATTAAATTATTATCTCTTAAAAGAAGATCTAATTCATGTAAACTATATAGAGTCCTACTCTTTGTAGTTAACGTATAATGCCTAACATTTGAGCATTATTAGTCTTTTAATAAAAGAAAAACACTAAAATAAAATTAAAATCTTTTTGATAATTTCAAAAAATTATCCTTAAGATTTTATTTATTTAATTTCTTAAATTAAATATTTAATTATATTTGGATAAGATCTTATCTATATTAATTAATTCTTAATTAATTAATTTTATCCAAAACTATAAAATATACGTATTTGAAAACTATTTTCTGGACACAAACAATTTGTGTAATAACAAAATCCTTTTATTTGTTCACTGTAATAAAGAAGAGGTGATATTGGGGACCTATGGACCTACAATTTCAAGCTCCAATAAATTTTAAATAATTAATTAATTAAAGTTTAATTAATTAATTTAATTTATTAATTTCAGTGTTATTCCACTAAAAACCTGAAATTGCACTCTTGAAATTGTAGATATAATTTACTCAGAAAACTTAGAGCAGTCCATTGATTTAATCACTACATGCAATTTAATCCTCCATAGATGATTCATAATTAGAGCTAGATTAATTACCGTTTTACCCATCTAATTATTTCTTTATCCTTAAGTACCATTAATTCACCAGTGAACAATTAATTTGTAACATTATTACAAATTGAGCGCTCTAACCGTTCAGTTCTAGAATTAACTCTTAAGAGAACCTTCTTTCTAACTTCCATTAGGAATGAATGGATTCCATATCTGTAAATCATATCCCCAACCATTTATCTCACAATGCCACCAAAATACAAGTTTTTAGTCTATTCTTAAAACAAACCGTAACGAGTATTTCAAATGACATAATGACACAAATAGGAGTTTATGATCACTCAGGATTAAGGTTAATTAACATATGATCATCGGTTGACGTTATTTGAATTCTTAATTAACAACGGTATTTTACATAAGAATTCAAACTACGTCTGGTCCAGTCCTATATAATCATATTATATATAGTGCCTCCACCATAATGTCACTACATTAGTGATCCGGATAAGATTACTACATTTTAAATGTTTGTGGACCGCACTAATAATATTTAATTAGAGATCCCAAACTCTAATTAATTTATTACGGACTTTTTCTGTTTATTATTCATAACTTTAATCCTCTTGTATATAACAATTATATACTAAAGTTATGATTACATAAATAAACAAGGGATTTTCAGATATTTATGTCATAAAATTATGAACACTCATCAAGTATAAAATTGCAATTTTATTATTCATAAAAACAGTATAAGTACATGCTTTTAGGGCATTATCCCTAACACCAACCTGTTGGGAAAGATCACAAAATATTACACAGTGAAAATAATTCTTTTTCTCACTTTATGTTATTAAAATAGGTAATATATCACCAATATAAGCACAACAATATTACCATAAACATTAACCATCAATCAATCACAATGAATACCAAATTTTTATGTAGAAAACCCAATTCGAAAAAAATCACGGGACCGTAATCCGATATCAACACTTCTACTATGCAATAATAATGGGATTACAACAAAGTTCTCTCTAGAATCACCACTAGAGGCTCACCACAACATCAAGAATATTAATTTTGGCTCAATAACAATAAATCTAATAAATTCTCCTTAAATGTAAATTTGCTAGATAATGCTAAATCAGAGGCTAAATCGAAAATCGAATCAGATAGAATTGTAGAGCAAGATGTTGGGAACTCACCTTCAAAATTTGAGCAAAATCGGAACCCAAATTGACATCCAATCATCCAAGAGAAAAACTAAAACCCTAATTTTATTTTTCTCTTTCTCTCTCGTTCTTCTCTGTTTTCTATTTTTTTTTCTTCTGCTTCTGTCTTTCTGCTTCTCTTCGAAACAAAACACGAAATTTGTATTTCAGTTACTGTACACTTATGGTAAATTTCAGTCAACTCCCTTCATGACTAATTACATAGAGACCCCTAGACCCACATGATGTGGATCCCACTAACACAACCCAAGGACAGGAACAGCCATTTCATCGGCTTCTTTGTGGCTGGACATATATATCTTACAACCATCTATTGGATGCCCAACTTCAAGAACAAGCGCAGTGTGGCACACTCTTTCCTTCCTTGATAGCAACGCAAATATGATTTCTCAGTATTTCTTGATGCTTTCCTAACCGTTATTTCATCATCTGTGTTGTTATTATTGATCAAGCGCAAAAGGAAGAAAGTTCAAGCACGGAAGCTCCCTCCCGGTCCTAAGAAGATGCTTCTCATTGGAAATTTGCTCCAAATGACCGGGGACTCGCCCCATACATTACTGCAACAACTTTCAAATGATTACGGACTACTCATGTTCTTGCAACTAGGCTCAGTTCCCACTTTAGTCGTTTCCTCAGCTGATGTTGCTAGAGACATTTTCAGAACTCATGATCTCATATTTTCAGGTAGACCTGAATTATATGCTGCAAATATACTTAGTTATAACCGAAATAATATAACTTTTGCTTCCTATGGTGATTTCCAACGGGAGATCAGGAAGATTGCCATTGTCAATGATATAGGAAATCAAAAAAATCAATAGTGATCATATTTAACATTATCTTTTATAATTTAAATAAATGTGTCATATTTTATTTTTTTATTTATATCAAGTTAAAATTTATATAAAGACATATTATATAATAATTGTAATACACATAATTACAATTATAATTTAGTCTTTAAAATTTTTTAATTTCTAAATATTATTTTTATTGTTCTTTTTTTTTTATCTTTTCTCACATAGTATCAAAGATAAGGTCTTAAATTCGAGCCTCATGTCTTTGTTTTTAATTAATTTTTTAGTTTCTATGAGGCGAGGGATCCACTATAGTTTAGACTAAAGTCTATTTAGATTCACGTTTCACATGAGGGAGATTATTAAAGACTTGTCTTTAATATTAATATTGAGTCTTTATTTATCAACTTAAACTTTTGGGTTAAGTGGTAAACTAATAGCCATAATTTAACTGTTCAATCTAAAGAGAGTCCAATCATTCTAGGTTGTGAGAAGCGAAGAAATAGCTTGTTGAAAAATTGATGATTCAACAATTTTGGCTGAATAAGAATTGAGATGAATACCGAAGTGGAGAGTCATAAGAAGTATAGAACGTGTGAGATACGTATGGAGAAGTTTAGAATGTGTAAGACACAAAGGAGGAAGCGAAACGGAACTTGAAGACGAGAAAAAATCAAAAAAAATGAGCATAAGCGCCACCAGGGTTGAGTGCCACGGCGCCTAGCACAAAAGCCCAGCGCCGCGGCTGTGGGCGGGACATGGTGAGCCCCACGGTGCCAGACGAGACAGGGAGTCCATTTTTTATCCGAATTTCGAGTTTTAGAAAGTTTTGGACTTCCAAAACAAGTGGACTCTTACTTCAATAAGGAATATGGTTAATAGGCACAAAATACACCCTATATAAACACTTGTAAACCTTTTTTTTCAGATCAAACATTAAGAGAGACTGTAATAACCAGTATCCATAACCGGTAAGAATATGTATATTTATATATATAAATATACGTATTTTATTTGTATGTGGGTGATCCTTGATTTATATATTGTTATTAGTAGTGTTTTTATAGGTTAAGGATATACTATTAGTATTGGGTTTATTTGTAAAACTTTGGAATTATTTTAGGGACCAAATTGTTATACTTTGAAAGTTTTGGGGGCAAATTCATAAATACCAAAAATTAGCCTCTTAGTATAAAAATACACTTTTGAACCCTAATTTACCATTTTTAGGTCGAGTTACCCATTTTAAGAGAGAGAAGAGAGAAATAGAGGAGAGAGAAAGAGGAGAAGAAGAAGAAAAAGAAGAAGAAATTGGAATTTTGAATTTCAAGAGGTATATCATACGTATTTCTCAATTTATTGGTATTAATTAAGTTAATTCCTTTAAGTTTTGATTTCTGAAAATATGTATAATTGAGGATTTGTTGTGTATTTCGTAAGATCATATGAGAATTGATGATGATCTATAAGATAGTTTGATAAATCATGATGAATTGTAGAATTTCTGCTGGATAACCTCTTGATCTAGGAATTTTATAAATTGTTTTGATTCGATTCTGGTTTTGAATTTTGAGTATATGAAATTAGACATGTTAAGGATCATCTGAGACTTTGAATCGATTGAAAATTCTGGAAATTGAACTTATAGTGAATTTACCAAAATGACCTTGAAATTCTGGAAATTTCCTGTGTAAACAGTATAGTACAGTGAAAAAATAATTTTTGTCCTACTGAATGATCTTCAAAAATTATGAATTTGTGGAATATGATAAGTTTATATGTCTAATATGATATACTCGGAATTGAGAATTTAGATCAATGTGGTTGAAGTGTTATGAATTTCTAAAATGTATCAGCTCATTGCAATATTTGATTAACAGATTTTCAAAGCTATAGAATAAAATAGTTTTAAAATACTTTTGGCAGTGATTTGGAAGTGAAATATTTATCATGGACTGAGATATGTGTTAAGAGTAATTATGTGGTAGTTTTATAATTTTTGAGTTAGTATATGATTTTATAAAAGTGGGAGATTGAATACTGTTCAGTAAGTATCTTGATCCTGTCAGGTTTGTAGTTTGGATTCGATGGTGTGTATGGAATGGATTGTGTAGGAAATTTGATATAATATTCATATATAAGAAGGATATATGAGTCAAGAATGGTATATTCTGATTTTGGAGTAATTGGACATCATTTGATGTATTAGAAATTTTTGTTAAGTGTAAGTGGTCAGAATGACAGGTTTTGAGAAACCAAATATTTAGACCAATTTGATGTGATAAATGCATTGTGTATAATTTTGTAAGCTATTTAAAGTATTTTGTGTGAATTGTGAGGCTTATGAAAGGATTAATCTCCATTGATAGGTTAAGGAGATGTAAGCCTTGTAGCTGAAAGTGTTAAGAGGTAAGTATACTAGACTTTTTACTGAAATCATAATAAACATAGTAATTGTTTTGTATGATTTTGCAAATGGGGTTAAGAATATGTTTATGTTATGTCAAAGTATATTTTGATATGAAATGTGAATATATGTTTCTGAATGTGAGCATTGACATTGAGCATGGACATACATGTGTTTTTGTAAGTGAGCTTTCAAAATAAGATGTGTTTGATAAAGAAAGCTTTTGAAGTGTAATATGTCCATGAGAAATATTTTGTATTTTGAGGGTACTTGAACTCACTGTTAACTTAGTAGGCATTTTATGTGATTTGTGGAGCCTTTATGTGTGGCCTTTCCTTTGGAATTGGTATATGTTATGTGTTCCGTATGTAGGGAGGATCCTATTGGTACCTAAAGGAAGAGTGAGTCATCACATTCGTGTGGTGGCGTATTGGTGCATGTGAGAGGACTCACCGATGATCAGGGTGAGGGTTTGGCTTTTACCTTCGGGCATAAGCATTATATATGTCACGCCCCAGACCCAAAAGATCTGACACACGACATCACTTACATTCATTCAATAATACTTAAACATTCATTTTAATTTCTTTCAGAATTATAGCAATTGAATTATGACTGGGACAATTATTAAACCGGAGATACGCAGAGTTTTCTCAGAGATTAATACTCTACTACGTCACCAGTAGCAACTTTGTTACTGGGAGCCCAGAATACATCCATTACAAATTCTTACTTAATATCATCCAATAACCACACTTTATAAAACTTAAACCAAATCCAATCCACACACAAGGAAATAATACATAAGTATTTCTTCAATAGGGACAAATCAAATATCATATCCCACGTGTCCCCAAATGAAACACTCGGTAACCTAGCAACTTAGGGAACCCAAGGAACAGCAGAAGCCTTGCCAAATCCGCTAAGCACACATGTACCTTATTTACCTGAAATCACCATAAACTATAATGAGTATAAAACTCAGTAAGCATACTAGTTTTTCATATATCAAATACAAATACATATATGTACACAATGCATATGTATGATATGCTGTGATCAATCAAAATCATAATCTTATCAAATCACATATCATGTAAGCGCTTACACATTCTTTCAAAACACATAATAGGAATACCATCACTCAACTACTACTTAGTAGGACTTACATATCACATATCACATAATGAGCCAAATGTCACTCGTAGGTGACATACCGTATGAGAGGAATAGTACAAGTGAGGTCTTGAATAACACATATATAATGCTTATGCCCGAAGGTAAAAGCCAAACCCTCACCCTGATCATCGGTGAGTCCTCTCACATGCACCAATACGCCACCACACGAATGTGATGACTCACTCTTCCTTTAGGTACCAATAGGATCCTCCCTACATACGGAACACATAACATATACCAATCCCAAAGGAAAGGCCACACATAAAGGCTCCACAAATCACATAAAATGCCTACTAAGTTAACAGTGAGTTCAAGTACCCTCAAAATACAAAATATTTCTCATGGACATATTATACTTCAAAAGCTTTCTTTATTAAACACATCTTATTTTGAAAGCTCGCTTACAAAAACACATGTATGCCATGCTCAATGTCAATGCTCACATTCAGAAACATATATTCACATTTCATATCAAAATATACTTTGACATAACATAAACATATTCTTAACCCCATTTGTAAAATCATACAAAACAATTACTATGTTTATTGTGATTTCAGTAAAAAGTCTAGTATACTTACCTCTTAACACTTTCAGCTACAAGGCTTAAATCTCCTTAACCTATCAATGGAGATTAATCCTTTCATAAGCCTCACAATTCACACAAAATACTTTAAATAGCTTACAAAATTATACACAATGCATTTATCACATCAAATTGGTCTAAATATTTGGTTTCTCAAAACCTGTCATTCTGACCACTTACACTTAACAAAAATTTCTAATACATCAAATGATGTCCAATTACTCCAAAATCAGAATATACCATTCTTGACTCATATATACTTCTTATATATGAATATTATATCAAATTTCCTACACAATCCATTCCATACACACCATCGAATCCAAACTACAAACCTGACAGGATCAAGATACTTACTGAACAGTATTCAATCTCCCACTTTTATAAAATCATATACTAACTCAAAAATTATAAAACTACCACATAATTACTCTTAACACATATCTCAGTCCATGATAAATATTTCACTTCCAAATCACTGCCAAAAGTATTTTAAAACTATTTTATTCTATAACTTTAAAAATCTGTTAATCAAATATTGCAATGAGCTGATACACTTTAGAAATTCATAACACTTCAACCACATTGATCTAAATTCTCAATTCCGAGTATATCATATTAGACATATAAAATTATCATATTCCACAAATTCATAATTTTTGAAGATCATTCAGTAGGACAAAAATTATTTTTCACTGTACTATACTGTTTATACAGGAAATTTCCAAAATTTCAGGGTCATTTTGGTAAATTCACTATAAATTCAATTTCCAGAATTTTCAATCGATTCAAAGTCTCAGATGATCCTTAACATGTCTAATTTCATATACTCAAAATTCAAAACCAGAATCGAATCACAACAATTTATAAAATTCCTAGATCAAGAGGTTATCCAGCAGAAATTCCACAATTCATCATGATTTATCAAACTATCTTATAGATCATCATCAATTCTCATATGATCTTACAAAATACACAACAAATCCTCAATTATACATATTTTCAGAAATCAAAACTTAAAGGAATTAACTTAATTAATACCAATAAATTGAGAAATACGTATGATATACCTCTTGAAATTCAAAATTTCAATTTCTTCTTCTTTTTCTTCTTCTTCTCCTCTTTCTCTCTCCTCTATTTCTCTCTTCTCTCTCTTAAAATGGGTAGCTCGACCTAAAAATGGTAAATTAGGGTTCAAAAGTGTATTTTTATACTAAGAGGCTAATTTTTGGTATTTACGAATTCACCCCAAAAACTTTCAAAGTATAACAATTTGGTCCCTAAAATAATTCCAAAGTCTTGCAAATAAACCCAATACTAATAGTATCCTATAAAAACACTACTAATAACAATATATAAATCAAGGATCACCCACATACAAATAAAATACGTATATTTATATATATAAATATACATATTCTTACCGGTTATGGATACTGGTTACTACAATATATGTGCTATTCAAGACCTCACTTGTACTATTCCTCTCATACGGTATGTCACCTACGAGTGACATTTGGCTCATTATGTGATATGTGATATGTAAGTCCTACTAAGTAGTAGTTGAGTGATGGTATTCCTATTATGTGTTTTGAAAGAATGTGTAAGCGCTTACATGATATGTGATTTGATAAGATTATGATTTTGATTGATCACAGCATATCATACATATGCATTGTGTACATATATGTATTTGTATTTGATATATGAAAAACTAGTATGCTTACTGAGTTTTATACTCATTATAGTTTATGGTGATTTCAGGTAAATAAGGTACATGTGTGCTTAGCGGATTTGGCAAGGCTTCTGCTGTTCCTTGGGTTCCCTAAGTTGCTAGGTTACCGAGTGTTTCATTTGGGGACACGTGGGATATGATATTTGATTTGTCCCTATTGAAGAAATACTTATGTATTATTTCCTTGTGTGTGGATTGGATTTGGTTTAAGTTTTATAAAGTGTGGTTATTGGATGATATTAAGTAAGAATTTGCAATGGATATATTCTGGGCTCCCGGTAACAAAGTTGCTACTGGTGACGTAGTAGAGTGTTAATCTCTGAGATCATCATCAATTAAGTTAATTCATCATGATTTATCAAACTATCTTATAGATCATCATCAATTCTCATATGATCTTACAAAATACACAACAAATCCTCAATTATACATATTTTCAGAAATCAAAACTTAAAGGAATTAACTTAATTAATACCAATAAATTGAGAAATACGTATGATATACCTCTTGAAATTCAAAATTTCAATTTCTTCTTCTTTTTCTTCTTCTTCTCCTCTTTCTCTCTCCTCTATTTCTCTCTTCTCTCTCTTAAAATGGGTAGCTCGACCTAAAAATGGTAAATTAGGGTTCAAAAGTGTATTTTTATACTAAGAGGCTAATTTTTGGTATTTACGAATTCACCCCAAAAACTTTCAAAGTATAACAATTTGGTCCCTAAAATAATTCCAAAGTCTTGCAAATAAACCCAATACTAATAGTATCCTATAAAAACACTACTAATAACAATATATAAATCAAGGATCACCCACATACAAATAAAATACGTATATTTATATATATAAATATACATATTCTTACCGGTTATGGATACTGGTTACTACAATATATGTGCTATTCAAGACCTCACTTGTACTATTCCTCTCATACGGTATGTCACCTACGAGTGACATTTGGCTCATTATGTGATATGTGATATGTAAGTCCTACTAAGTAGTAGTTGAGTGATGGTATTCCTATTATGTGTTTTGAAAGAATGTGTAAGCGCTTACATGATATGTGATTTGATAAGATTATGATTTTGATTGATCACAGCATATCATACATATGCATTGTGTACATATATGTATTTGTATTTGATATATGAAAAACTAGTATGCTTACTGAGTTTTATACTCATTATAGTTTATGGTGATTTCAGGTAAATAAGGTACATGTGTGCTTAGCGGATTTGGCAAGGCTTCTGCTGTTCCTTGGGTTCCCTAAGTTGCTAGGTTACCGAGTGTTTCATTTGGGGACACGTGGGATATGATATTTGATTTGTCCCTATTGAAGAAATACTTATGTATTATTTCCTTGTGTGTGGATTGGATTTGGTTTAAGTTTTATAAAGTGTGGTTATTGGATGATATTAAGTAAGAATTTGCAATGGATATATTCTGGGCTCCCGGTAACAAAGTTGCTACTGGTGACGTAGTAGAGTGTTAATCTCTGAGATCATCATCAATTAAGTTAATTCATCATGATTTATCAAACTATCTTATAGATCATCATCAATTCTCATATGATCTTACAAAATACACAACAAATCCTCAATTATACATATTTTCAGAAATCAAAACTTAAAGGAATTAACTTAATTAATACCAATAAATTGAGAAATACGTATGATATACCTCTTGAAATTCAAAATTTCAATTTCTTCTTCTTTTTCTTCTTCTTCTCCTCTTTCTCTCTCCTCTATTTCTCTCTTCTCTCTCTTAAAATGGGTAGCTCGACCTAAAAATGGTAAATTAGGGTTCAAAAGTGTATTTTTATACTAAGAGGCTAATTTTTGGTATTTACGAATTCACCCCAAAAACTTTCAAAGTATAACAATTTGGTCCCTAAAATAATTCCAAAGTCTTGCAAATAAACCCAATACTAATAGTATCCTATAAAAACACTACTAATAACAATATATAAATCAAGGATCACCCACATACAAATAAAATACGTATATTTATATATATAAATATACATATTCTTACCGGTTATGGATACTGGTTACTACAATATATGTGCTATTCAAGACCTCACTTGTACTATTCCTCTCATACGGTATGTCACCTACGAGTGACATTTGGCTCATTATGTGATATGTGATATGTAAGTCCTACTAAGTAGTAGTTGAGTGATGGTATTCCTATTATGTGTTTTGAAAGAATGTGTAAGCGCTTACATGATATGTGATTTGATAAGATTATGATTTTGATTGATCACAGCATATCATACATATGCATTGTGTACATATATGTATTTGTATTTGATATATGAAAAACTAGTATGCTTACTGAGTTTTATACTCATTATAGTTTATGGTGATTTCAGGTAAATAAGGTACATGTGTGCTTAGCGGATTTGGCAAGGCTTCTGCTGTTCCTTGGGTTCCCTAAGTTGCTAGGTTACCGAGTGTTTCATTTGGGGACACGTGGGATATGATATTTGATTTGTCCCTATTGAAGAAATACTTATGTATTATTTCCTTGTGTGTGGATTGGATTTGGTTTAAGTTTTATAAAGTGTGGTTATTGGATGATATTAAGTAAGAATTTGCAATGGATATATTCTGGGCTCCCGGTAACAAAGTTGCTACTGGTGACGTAGTAGAGTGTTAATCTCTGAGATCATCATCAATTAAGTTAATTCATCATGATTTATCAAACTATCTTATAGATCATCATCAATTCTCATATGATCTTACAAAATACACAACAAATCCTCAATTATACATATTTTCAGAAATCAAAACTTAAAGGAATTAACTTAATTAATACCAATAAATTGAGAAATACGTATGATATACCTCTTGAAATTCAAAATTTCAATTTCTTCTTCTTTTTCTTCTTCTTCTCCTCTTTCTCTCTCCTCTATTTCTCTCTTCTCTCTCTTAAAATGGGTAGCTCGACCTAAAAATGGTAAATTAGGGTTCAAAAGTGTATTTTTATACTAAGAGGCTAATTTTTGGTATTTACGAATTCACCCCAAAAACTTTCAAAGTATAACAATTTGGTCCCTAAAATAATTCCAAAGTCTTGCAAATAAACCCAATACTAATAGTATCCTATAAAAACACTACTAATAACAATATATAAATCAAGGATCACCCACATACAAATAAAATACGTATATTTATATATATAAATATACATATTCTTACCGGTTATGGATACTGGTTACTACAATATATGTGCTATTCAAGACCTCACTTGTACTATTCCTCTCATACGGTATGTCACCTACGAGTGACATTTGGCTCATTATGTGATATGTGATATGTAAGTCCTACTAAGTAGTAGTTGAGTGATGGTATTCCTATTATGTGTTTTGAAAGAATGTGTAAGCGCTTACATGATATGTGATTTGATAAGATTATGATTTTGATTGATCACAGCATATCATACATATGCATTGTGTACATATATGTATTTGTATTTGATATATGAAAAACTAGTATGCTTACTGAGTTTTATACTCATTATAGTTTATGGTGATTTCAGGTAAATAAGGTACATGTGTGCTTAGCGGATTTGGCAAGGCTTCTGCTGTTCCTTGGGTTCCCTAAGTTGCTAGGTTACCGAGTGTTTCATTTGGGGACACGTGGGATATGATATTTGATTTGTCCCTATTGAAGAAATACTTATGTATTATTTCCTTGTGTGTGGATTGGATTTGGTTTAAGTTTTATAAAGTGTGGTTATTGGATGATATTAAGTAAGAATTTGCAATGGATATATTCTGGGCTCCCGGTAACAAAGTTGCTACTGGTGACGTAGTAGAGTGTTAATCTCTGAGATCATCATCAATTAAGTTAATTCATCATGATTTATCAAACTATCTTATAGATCATCATCAATTCTCATATGATCTTACAAAATACACAACAAATCCTCAATTATACATATTTTCAGAAATCAAAACTTAAAGGAATTAACTTAATTAATACCAATAAATTGAGAAATACGTATGATATACCTCTTGAAATTCAAAATTTCAATTTCTTCTTCTTTTTCTTCTTCTTCTCCTCTTTCTCTCTCCTCTATTTCTCTCTTCTCTCTCTTAAAATGGGTAGCTCGACCTAAAAATGGTAAATTAGGGTTCAAAAGTGTATTTTTATACTAAGAGGCTAATTTTTGGTATTTACGAATTCACCCCAAAAACTTTCAAAGTATAACAATTTGGTCCCTAAAATAATTCCAAAGTCTTGCAAATAAACCCAATACTAATAGTATCCTATAAAAACACTACTAATAACAATATATAAATCAAGGATCACCCACATACAAATAAAATACGTATATTTATATATATAAATATACATATTCTTACCGGTTATGGATACTGGTTACTACAATATATGTGCTATTCAAGACCTCACTTGTACTATTCCTCTCATACGGTATGTCACCTACGAGTGACATTTGGCTCATTATGTGATATGTGATATGTAAGTCCTACTAAGTAGTAGTTGAGTGATGGTATTCCTATTATGTGTTTTGAAAGAATGTGTAAGCGCTTACATGATATGTGATTTGATAAGATTATGATTTTGATTGATCACAGCATATCATACATATGCATTGTGTACATATATGTATTTGTATTTGATATATGAAAAACTAGTATGCTTACTGAGTTTTATACTCATTATAGTTTATGGTGATTTCAGGTAAATAAGGTACATGTGTGCTTAGCGGATTTGGCAAGGCTTCTGCTGTTCCTTGGGTTCCCTAAGTTGCTAGGTTACCGAGTGTTTCATTTGGGGACACGTGGGATATGATATTTGATTTGTCCCTATTGAAGAAATACTTATGTATTATTTCCTTGTGTGTGGATTGGATTTGGTTTAAGTTTTATAAAGTGTGGTTATTGGATGATATTAAGTAAGAATTTGCAATGGATGTATTCTGGGCTCCCAGTAACAAAGTTGCTACTGGTGACGTAGTAGAGTGTTAATCTCTGAGAAAACTCTGCGTATCTCCGGTTTAATAATTGTCCCAGTCATAATTCAATTGCTATAATTCTGAAAGAAATTGAAATGAATGTTTAAATATTGTCAAGAGAAGTTTATATTTATATGTTAGGTTATGGTTGATTTTAGTGTTGAACTTACTAGCAACTTGCTAAGGATTTCTGTGTTGAATGAACGTTGAAAATTTTGTGTAATATTATTTATGAGTGCACATGCAGTGAATGAATGTAAGTGATGTCATGTGTCGGATCTTTTGGGTCTGGGGCGTGACAGCTATTAGTGGTATCAGAGCTAAGATATGATTCTGTAGACTTTTAAGTGTCGAGTCAAGGGAACCGAGCAGATGCCAAATCCTTAGGATTGTATTTGTAGCTTTGTTGTGTAAAAGTTTGACATATTCCTTAAATTTTGTATGATTTTGTGAAGATAACACTTTATGCAAGAGCTGCTAAGACTGTTGTTGTTGTGGATAATGGTACATTGTGGATCTTAATGTTACCATTTAGATTTTCTTTTAAGTTATGACTAATATGCTTAGTAAGAGTGATGTTGAATATCTTATAATGATAATTTGCATGTGATAGAGCAAATTGAGATAATTTTCTCAATGACAAAATATAGAGAAGTAGAGTATTGAAGACATCAATTGAAACAACTTTTATTGAAAAGGAAAACAACAACACAACAACACAACAACAATAGCAGCAACAAAAATACAATAGAGGCTACGGAGTGAGATTTAAGTCTATTTTGCGCTTCTTCTGACTGTCATGAGTAGACCAATCTAACTGATGCAATGTTGGATTAGACAGAGGAATAAAAGACTGCAATCGATCAATCAGTTGATCAATAGTTGGAGCTAAAATAAGAATCCGTCGTGCTAGAAGTGGGATGAATTGTGTTCCCGCTGCATAGTCAAGAAAAGATATCAACCCGTCGTAAAAACCATTAACATTTAACAAACCAATGGGTTTTTGGTGGATTTGTAATTGTGCCCATGAGACAATTTGAAAAATTTCCTCCAAGGTCCCGAAACCTCCTGGTAGAGCTATGAAAGCATCTGCATGCCCAAGCATTTGAGCCATTCGTTCGTGCATAGATGAGACTTGTAACTCATCCCCAACTGTTTTTCCTACAATATTTTCAATAGCTAGAGGTTTTGGAATGATACCCAAAACGCGACTACCATTATTGTGTGCTGCTTTTGCTACAGACCCCATTAACCCACGGTTACCTCCTCCATATACTAAATGTATATTTCGCTCAGCTAATACCTTACCAAGATTTTCTGCAACTTTTGTAAACTCTTCAGTATTCCCAGGGTTAGATCCACAAAAGACACAAATTTTTGTGAATCGACGAGCTGAGGTTTCCTCCATTGTTATGCTCACCCTAATCTTTGAATGTTTTCGAGTTTGTATAAAGATGCAATAATAATGTATTTATAGAGAAACAAATTGATAATAGTTGTGGAGCATATGTGTAAGTATATTCAAGTATATATTTTTCTCGATTCTTGTGAGGTAAAACAAAAAAAAAAAAGAATGAGTTTTACTTTATCATTTTATAAGGGAGAATGGGTCGCAAAATCTTGAATAAATATATGTTGATATGTCAATGTGATAAAAATTGTGTCGGAAGTGTGATAAGTTAGGTAAGATAATTAAGAAAAGTCAATAAAGGCCTATTTCATGGATTTAGGGACTTAGCCATTTTGGCACTAATGGCCGACAATGCATCAATGACTTGAAGACTTTTTGAGCTAACAATTGGACTTTGGACATGAGGCCAAATTAACTTTATTAATTACAAGGATTTTGTGGTCTTAACATTAATTTTTGGCCGATAGATTAAAAGCAGATATGAAGAAAGATAAAGCACACTTGACATAAAGATAAAGCAGTAATCAGTCTCTCTTTGATGTGATAGAGCAACACGGATCTAGTTTCTGTGAAAATAGAAACAGCAATGTAGGTCAAAATGAGTCTCCTTGGTCGCTTTCATCTGTGTCGTATCCGTGAGAGAGGAACTTATGGAGTTGTTGTTCCCATACATTGAATGAGGGCTCTGGTGGAGTGGAATGTGGGTCTACCATATCTTGATCTTCTCCAGGTGAGCTGGTCTGGATGAGGGATGTGCTGGCTTCCTCTTGGATTTGGGTGTCGGTTGGATAAGGTTGGGAGTCTTGAAAGAGGGATAAGTCAAGATTGGGTTGGTGTTGGTCAAGTTCTGTCGGGACAACTGGCTGAGATTGAGTAGGTTCTGTCGGGACAACTGGCTGAGATTGGGTAGGTTCTGTCGGGACAGTTAGCTGAGGCCATTGGTGAAGGTTATCCATTGCTTGTCTGTATCTGGCATAATAAGTCATGTTTGGGATATGGTGATGATGAGTAGAGTAATCTGTATTTCTGAGATGTGAAAGATGATATTTTTGTCTTTGTTGGAATTTGAGTATATTGGCAAAATTCAGGTCTTCTGTAAAGTCAGCTTCAACTTGTTCCCAAGGTGCAGCATCTTCTGGGGAGATCCAAACAGACGGAGGAATTATTTGATTTTCCTGAGCAAGAATTCTTTCAAGTTCTCTCTTTTGCTGAATTACTTCTTCAGGCCAGAGCTTAATTGATCCCTTTAGTGAAAGGGTAAATGTGAAGTAATCCTTAACAGTGGGGTAATAATGAATCTCGTGATCTGAAATAATCATACCCTTCCGTTGGAGAAGTAAGACTGACCAAAGATATTGTCTGGGGACTGCAACATTTGTGTTGTTTGCAATCATGTATTGAAATTTAGTTATCCACCATGTCTTTGGGTAAAACCATTGGAGAAAAATCAGGGCTGGATGATCTTCATCACATTTTTCTAATTTTTGGAGGGTTCTAAGTAATGGGAATTCCATGGCAATTGTATACAGATCCAACAGGTACCATAACAAGTAAAGGACAGGTTTGGACCATTGGGAAAATGGGAAAAAAGAGTGCAGGTGAAAGAAAGGGTATTCTAAGTTGAACAAAGAGCCACCAAGAACTGTGAGGCCGTGTTCTTGGACTGCTAAGATGGCGTAGTGTCTGATGAATTCTTTGGCACGGGAATGGAGTGTTCTGGTTTTGATTAGGTCTGGAAATTGTGGTGGAGAAAAAGGAACAGGAGGAGTTATGATAATGGGATTCATTATGAAGATGGTAAGAAGGTTGGTTTTATTTATTGCTAGAAAAGTGATTATGAGGTTTAGGCTATTTATAGAGTTTTATGAAAGAAAATCAATAATCGTTTTGTCCTTTCCTTTTACGTGGATGACGTTAAAGGAATAGTTAAAAGAATCATATTTGCCATCGCAGTAATTATGCTAGTGGAATCTTTTCTATTTGAAATCGAGCATATTAGAAAAAGCAGACATGTCAGTCTCAATGAGAAAATGATGTCCAATAAGGTGGACTATTTTTTTAAAGATTTAGAGTAAGAGATATAATGTTAAGATCTATAGTTTAAGAATCAGTTGAACTAAAGGTCTTTTTATTGAAGTTGATTTTTGATCGTTTAAGATAATACCTTCAATATTCTGATTTGAATGACAACTTAGTTGCGTAGAAATGCTACATTTTTTTTAGAATGATATCAAGGTAGTGAATGATATTATGACGTATGAGTATATGTTGAATGGATTAAAATTTTCAGAGGAGTTAAGAATTTTATTTAAGAGATTAGTATGGATATTCTACATCTATGTTATTCTTTAATGAATAAAATGTGAAGTGTATAGATGCCCATTAAATATTGAACGAATGGGAAAAAAAAAAGAATAAAAATATGTGTGTATAATTTTATAAGTCCATAATGTGTGTCATATGTTTATTTTATGGATATATGTTTCGTACTCCTCTCGTATACTCAGCTATGAGCCAACTTAGAGATAATTTAACATATGAATGAGTATTTATTAGGATTTTGGACCACAATGAGCAAATCCTATATACAAGGAAGATTGCTTTGTAAATGTTTTATGAATAAACCATACAGTTGAAAAGGAAAATTGAGAATGAGAAGAAGAAATGAGATCTAAGAATCCTCATCTATATGCTTAAGTTATGAATTTCGAGGACGAAATTCTTATAAGGAGGGGAGAATTGTAATAACCAGTATCCATAACCGGTAAGAATATGTATATTTATATATATAAATATACGTATTTTATTTGTATGTGGGTGATCCTTGATTTATATATTGTTATTAGTAGTGTTTTTATAGGTTAAGGATATACTATTAGTATTGGGTTTATTTGTAAAACTTTGGAATTATTTTAGGGACCAAATTGTTATACTTTGAAAGTTTTGGGGGTGAATTCGTAAATACCAAAAATTAGCCTCTTAGTATAAAAATACACTTTTGAACCCTAATTTACCATTTTTAGGTCGAGCTACCCATTTTAAGAGAGAGAAGAGAGAAATAGAGGAGAGAGAAAGAGGAGAAGAAGAAGAAAAAGAAGAAGAAATTGGAATTTTGAATTTCAAGAGGTATATCATACGTATTTCTCAATTTATTGGTATTAATTAAGTTAATTCCTTTAAGTTTTGATTTCTGAAAATATGTATAATTGAGGATTTGTTGTGTATTTCGTAAGATCATATGAGAATTGATGATGATCTATAAGATAGTTTGATAAATCATGATGAATTGTGGAATTTCTGCTGGATAACCTCTTGATCTAGGAATTTTATAAATTGTTTTGATTCGATTCTGGTTTTGAATTTTGAGTATATGAAATTAGACATGTTAAGGATCATCTGAGACTTTGAATCGATTGAAAATTCTGGAAATTGAACTTATAGTGAATTTACCAAAATGACCCTGAAATTCTGGAAATTTCCTGTGTAAACAGTATAGTACAGTGAAAAAATAATTTTTGTCCTACTGAATGATCTTCAAAAATTATGAATTTGTGGAATATGATAAGTTTATATGTCTAATATGATATACTCTGAATTGAGAATTTAGATCAATGTGGTTGAAGTGTTATGAATTTCTAAAATGTATCAGCTCATTGCAATATTTGATTAACAGATTTTCAAAGCTATAGAATAAAATAGTTTTAAAATACTTTTGGCAGTGATTTGGAAGTGAAATATTTATCATGGACTGAGATATGTGTTAAGAGTAATTATGTGGTAGTTTTATAATTTTTGAGTTAGTATATGATTTTATAAAATTGGGAGATTGAATACTGTTCAGTAAGTATCTTGATCCTGTCAGGTTTGTAGTTTGGATTCGATGGTGTGTATGGAATGGATTGTGTAGGAAATTTGATATAATATTCATATATAAGAAGGATATATGAGTCAAGAATGGTATATTCTTATTTTGGAGTAATTGGACATCATTTGATGTATTAGAAATTTTTGTTAAGTGTAAGTGGTCAGAATGACAGGTTTTGAGAAACCAAATATTTAGACCAATTTGATGTGATAAATGCATTGTGTATAATTTTGTAAGCTATTTAAAGTATTTTGTGTGAATTGTGAGGCTTATGAAAGGATTAATCTCCATTGATAGGTTAAGGAGATGTAAGCCTTGTAGCTGAAAGTGTTAAGAGGTAAGTATACTAGACTTTTTACTGAAATCATAATAAACATAGTAATTATTTTGTATGATTTTGCAAATGGGGTTAAGAATATGTTTATGTTATGTCAAAGTATATTTTGATATGAAATGTGAATATATGTTTCTGAATGTGAGCATTGACATTGAGCATGGACATACATGTGTTTTTGTAAGTGAGCTTTCAAAATAAGATGTGTTTGATAAAGAAAGCTTTTGAAGTGTAATATGTCCATGAGAAATATTTTGTATTTTGAGGGTACTTGAACTCACTGTTAACTTAGTAGGCATTTTATGTGATTGTGGAGCCTTTATGTGTGGCCTTTCCTTTGGGATTGGTATATGTTATGTGTTCCGTATGTAGGGAGGATCCTATTGGTACCTAAAGGAAGAGTGAGTCATCACATTCGTGTGGTGGCGTATTGGTGCATGTGAGAGGACTCACCGATGATCAGGGTGAGGGTTTGGCTTTTACCTTCGACCATAAGCATTATATATGTGCTATTCAAGACCTTACTTGTACTATTCCTCTCATACGGTATGTCACCTACGAGTGACATTTGGCTCATTATGTGATATGTGATATGTAAGTCCTACTAAGTAGTAGTTGAGTGATGGTATTCCTATTATGTGTTTTGAAAGAATGTGTAAGCGCTTACATGATATGTGATTTGATAAGATTATGATTTTGATTGATCACAGCATATCATACATATGCATTGTGTACATATATGTATTTGTATTTGATATATGAAAAACTAGTATGCTTACTGAGTTTTATACTCATTATAGTTTATGGTGATTTCAGGTAAATAAGGTACATGTGTGCTTAGCGGATTTGGCAAGGCTTCTGCTGTTCCTTGGGTTCCCTAAGTTGCTAGGTTACCGAGTGTTTCATTTGGGGACACGTGGGATATGATATTTGATTTGTCCCTATTGAAGAAATACTTATGTATTATTTCCTTGTGTGTGGATTGGATTTGGTTTAAGTTTTATAAAGTGTGGTTATTGGATGATATTAAGTAAGAATTTGCAATGGATATATTCTGGGCTCCCGGTAACAAAGTTGCTACTGGTGACGTAGTAGAGTGTTAATCTCTGAGAAAACTCTGCGTATCTCCGGTTTAATAATTGTCCCAGTCATAATTCAATTGCTATAATTCTGAAAGAAATTGAAATGAATGTTTAAATATTGTCAAGAGAAGTTTATATTTATATGTTAGGTTATGGTTGATTTTAGTGTTGAACTTACTAGCAACTTGCTAAGGATTTCTGTGTTGAATGAAAGTTGAAAATTTTGTGTAATATTATTTATGAGTGCACATGCAGTGAATGAATGTAAGTGATGTCATGTGTCGGATCTTTTGGGTCTGGGGCGTGACAGAGACTCTAAGAGAGGGAAATAATTGGGTAGACACTAAGTGCTTGTGTACGCTATGGTGGAATTGTCATTTGGGTGATAATTGCTCGTGGTAGAGTAAAGGTTCACTAGACATTAGGTCATTTTGATGGTTCTTCAAATTGGGTTTTCCTTGTAAAATCTCTAGGGAGTTAATAAAAGAGGCTAGGATATTTGGATCCACCGTGGACGTAGGCAATTGGTCAAACCACGTAAGATTGTGTTGTGCTCTTTTATATTCTGCTTTGAATTTTTGCTATTTTGCTTGATTAATAGGTTATTCTGTTGCACAAGGAGGTTAGAGTTCTAGGTTGAACTTGAGGTTCTTCGCTTCAACATAACCTCAAGAGAAATAAGGGCATTCTCTCTCTCAATAAACTAGTATCAGAGCTAAAGGTTCGATAATACACACTTGGGGTATTTAAACTATGGTTGCAATCAAGCAAGAAATAGAAAAATTCAATGGGATGAATGACTTCAATCTTTAGAGGAAAAATGTTAGGGCTTTACTAGTAAAGGAAGGGTTAAACTCAGCTTTGGAAGAAGCTAGCTCTTCAACTAGTGATGGAAGGACAACCTCAAAGTTTGGGCAAAAAGATTAGGACACGATTCAGAAAAAGGCTCACAACACCTTATTCCTAGCGTTGAGCGACGAAGTATTAAGGGAAGTTGGTGATGAGAAAACCGCTTTGGGGCTATAGAAGAGACTCGAGACATTGTACATGAAGAAGTCTCTTACAAATAGACTTCTTGTGAAGAAGAAACTACATCAGCTAACAATGCACGAGGAAACTTCATTAAGAGCTCACATTGACGAGTTCAACAAGATCATTATAAGTCTTAAGCAACTGGGCATCAAGACTGAGGATGAAAACAAGGCCATTATCCTGTTAAGTTTGTTGTCGAAGAGCTATGAGAGCTTTGTGGATACGTTGTTGTATGGTAAAGAGTATTTAACGATGAATGACGTCAAGGCATTATTGAACTCAAAAGAATTAAAAAAGAGATCTGAGTTTAAGAGTGGAGCAGCATTGCTTGCACAAGGAAGGAAGAGCAACCAATCAAGAAGAAGATCCAAAAAGTGTTTCCTTTGTAATAAGGAAAGACACTTGTGAAAGATTGTTCGAAATCAAAAAGCCAAGGAGGGTGGGCTGCAATCGGTACTGAGGAAGATACCAAAATTATAGACACATTCTTAGCCTCAATGGGAAAGTACGCTGGCAAATGGATACTAGATTCGGGATGTAGCGTCCATATGTATCCCGATAGATCGATGTTTACCAATTATAAAGTTAAGAGAGGTAAAGCTCTAATGGGGAATAACATGACATGTGAGATCATGAGAGTTGGTGACATAAAGCTGAGGATGTAAAGTGGAGAAACTAGGGAATTACATGGTGTAAAGCATGTTCCTAAATTGAGGAGGAACTTGATATCCCTAGGCAAGCTCAATAAGAAAGGGTATTCAGTTAGAGCGAAAAAAAGAAAACTAAGGATAGAAAAAGGACCTATAAAGTTTTAGGATGAGAAGCACAATAGGGAGCTCTATGTGCTTACTAGGATGGCCATGAGTGGCCCAACGTGAGGTGTTGGGGTAATGCAGACCATTAGGCGACATTCAAACCGTGCTCACCGAGGTGATGAGGGTCAAAAAAGAGTGCAACGCATTCATACCCTATGCAAAGTGCACAAATGCCTTTGTAGACCAAAGTCACTAGCCCGGGGAAAGTTAAGTCTTGGTGGAGACTTAATTGGACTCAAATCTACATGATAGAGTATTGGTGTGAATCAGATCTCGAAACCTTCTTATTTAGAAGATTTTGAATCAAGGAAGAGTTTGTTAGAAAATTGGTGATTCAACAATCTTGGCTGGATAAGAATTGAGATGACTATCAAAGCGGAGAGTCATAAAAAGTGTGAGATATGTATAAAGAAGTCTAGGTCGCATGGGACACGAAGGAGGAAGCAAAACAGGACTCGAAGACGCGAAGAAAGTGAAGAAAATGAGTATAGGTGCCACCAGAGCTGAGCGCCGCAGTGCCCATGGCTGAGCGTCACGGCACCCAGCACAGAAGCCCAGTGCCGCGGTGCTAGACGCGACAGGGAGTCTATTTTTTATCCGAATTTTAAAAATTTTTGTACTTTCAAAACAAGTGGACTCTTACTCCAACAAGAAATAAGGTTAATAGGCACGAAATACACCCTATATAAACACTTGTAAACCCTTTATTTCAGATCAAGCATTAAGAGAGACTCTAAGAGAGGGGAAGAACTGGGTAGACACTAAGTGCTTGTGTGCGCTATGGTGGAACCGTCGTTTGGGTGATCATTGCTCGTGATAGAGTAAGGGTTCACTAAACATTAAGTCTTTTTGAGGGTTCTTCAAATTGAGTTTTTCTTATAAAATCTCTAGGGAGTTAATAAAATAGGCTAGGATCTTTGGATCCATCGTGGACGTAGGCAATTAGCCGAACCACGTAAGATTGTGTTGTGCTCTTTTATATTCTACTTTGGATTCTTGCTATTTTGTTTGATTAACAGGTTATTCTGCTGCGCAAGGAGGTTAGGGTTTTAGGTTGAACTTGAGGTTCTTCGCTTCAACGTAACCTCAAGAAGGAGAATGACATTCCTTCTCTCAACATAGTATTGCAGACTTTTTCCCATGGATAAGATGGCTTAACAAGTTTAATGACCGAGAAACTAGTGTACATAAGAGTTTTAGAGCACTTGACATATTCTATGATGAAGAAATATTATAGCAACATCTTGAACCCAAAAGGCCTAAGCTTGAGCATGAAGATCTTATTGGCGTACTTTTTCGAATTCAGAAAGATCATAGTCAAGTGATTGCCCTAAGTAATGGACAAATTAAGGCCTTAAAACTGATTAGTGCAAATAATTATTTTTAAGACACATTTATGGCGGGAACATATACTTCTTCAGCCACACTAATTTGGATTATGATTGAGGTCATCCGAAATCCAATTGTAATGAGAAGAGCATAAAATAAGGAATGAGAAATTGTTAAGGGAAAAGATAAGATAGAAGAATGCAATCTTTCAAAATTGATGTATATAAAGTATGTTGTAAAGGAAGCGTGTTAGAAGTCCAATGAACCACACATATCTTCACATTAGTATGATATTGTCTACTTTGGGCATAAGTCCTCATGATTTTGATTTTAATCTTTACCCAAAATGCCTCAATTTCAATGGAGATATGGTTAACTCCTTATAAATCCATGATCCTTCCCATTTCTAACCAATGTAAGATATTTTTTTATTTTTTCCTTAACAATCCTCCCCTCGAACAAAGGACCACTGAGCCTCCCCTCAAATGATATTTCATCCGTTGATCTTATATAAAAAATCTTACTCCAATAATTTGCTACTCATCTTCATTGCGTTGACCGCTCACGCCTTACGTGAAGCATTAAAGTACCGCCTACTATTGAGAGCCAGTTATTTCATGTCAACTTTGCATCACAACGTTGACAATGACACGTCTAACGTGAGCCCGGAGCACAACAGCGCCTGTCCATACAGCACAACCATAGATTCATCGCAAACAATGGGCATACTAGGCTCACCACCTTCTTGTTTAGCACTCGAAAATTTCTATCACATGAAAACTCTGAAGCATGGCTCTGATACCACTGTCAAGAGTTCAATGAACCATACATATCTTTATATTTGTATAATATTATCCACTTTTAGTCTACACCATTATAGTTTTACTCTTAAACTTTACTCAAAAGACTTAATTTTAATGAAAATATGATCAACTCTTTATAAACTCATGATTCTCACCATTTATAACTAATGTAAGACATTTATTCATTTTTTTTTCCTTAACAAACTCCATCCACCAGGTTCATTATTAGTCCCTAGAGAAACTATAAAGAATTGCGTGCTAGGAGAATACACAATTCCTCCCGAAGCAAGAGTTTTAATCAATGCAAAAGCAATAGCAATAGATACTAAATATTGAGAAAATCCAAATGGGTTTCAACTTGAAATATTCTTGAATAGCTCAATTGATTTCAAAGGGCAAAATTTTGAGTTAATACCATTTGGAGTAGGCAGGAGGGGTTATCCCGTAATGAATTTTGCAATTCAAATACTTGAGCTTGCACCGGCAAATCTACTGTATCGTTTTGACTAAAAATTGCCACCAGGGATGAGAAGTGAAGATATAAATATGGAAGAAGCATCTGGAATAAATAACAATGCACAAGTGAGGTGTAAAATTAATATTATCTTCTTATCCTCTACTATTAGAAAGATTATGTTAAGTGGTTATTTTTTAAATAAAAAAATTCGTATTTTGTTTTTAATGTACAAGTGAGGTGTAAAATAAAAATAAAATTTCACCATTGTGAAATGTACATAAAAATTGTTTCTATCATTAATAGATTAAATTTATAAAATAAGTATGATTAATATTTATATATATATTAATATTATGTATATACTTATAATTTTTTACTACTTTATAAAAAAAAAATTATACTCATAATGTGTTTTTAAATTTTACTAAATATATATATATTTTTTTGTTTATTAAATTTAGGATTGATTAAAGAACTATGAGCTCACTATTGTTTAAAATTTATGAAATTCAATATCTATTTAATTTGTGTGAAGTCATTAATCTACCTTTTCTTTTGCATAATATTTATTTTAAAGCTGACTAGAAGTACTATATTATATAGTTGGTTGAAAATTGATTCTTTTATATAACAAAAATTGTATGTTTTCTTAAGTATTTAAATTTTAACCCAAAAAAATATTATTTAGGTTTTAAAATTTAATAATTGTGGTCGAGACCGTTTAATATATTGATTAACAAATACTCATCCAAAACATCTATTTTTAAGAAGGGGATAACAAAACTCCCACAATATCTAATTGTGACTAAAAATTGAATTCTAGTGGGAAGAGCAAAGTTTGCTCCAACCACTTAGACAATGATACTGTGTGCATAAACAAAACTTTTTATTAAGTAAAAATGCTTTGTATTTTATTCACTATTTCACATTACATTATACAATATATATATTTGTAGAGCTTGAGGTGCAAGTGGATGTTATTCTTTATCAATAATAGGACATAGGCTTTGAATAGTTTATGGTATAAGTAGGTGACCTTACATTATCAATATGAGACTATGGAAGGTGGTGATCATAAGCCACCTGTTTCATATTATTAATAATAATAATAATATATTTTTATTGGTTTAAAAAATATTTACTAAAATACTAAAAGATAAATATCCTGAAAAAATATAAAAATATGTTTACTAAAATATTAAAAGTTAAAATGCATTTAAAAAGTAAAAAAATAAAATACACAATGCACTAAAAGACAAAATAACAAAAATTAAATAATAATATAAAAGGACAAAAAAGTTGAATAATAATTATGAAAAATTACACACGAAAGTAACAATTCCTCAATTATAAAAATTAACATCTAATTGTATTTCTGTTAATAATTTAAAAGTAAAGTGATAAAAAAAGTCGATAATAAAATGAAAGTTTTGAATTTAAATTCTTTTTTTATACTAAAATAAATAAATAAACTTGTTTCTACCACTACATCTAAAGGTAGGCTACCTTATGTTTTACGAGTGACCACTCGTTTTATTTTGTTCTCTTCTTATCAATAAACTAATCAAAATGCATGGGAGATGAGTAGTTTTCGCCGTAGCAGGAGACCCCGTTTCACTGTTTACAGGAACTGTAAAATTTGTATTATTATATAAGAGAATAAGTTTGCTGCATTCTTAAGCAAACCGTAAAAAAAAATATATATATATATATATATTTTTTCGAAATTAAACAATATCGTGATGTGATTTATGATCATAATTAATTAAATATAATGCCACTGCCAATCATTTGTATTTAGAAACAATATCGAAAGTCACGAGAATGACAGCAGGGTCCCAACGTCATATCCTTATACAAAGTTTTTTTTGTTCTTTTTTTAATCACAATTATCTTCATACAAATTGTCATAAAATAATTATGTCCATTTCAGTGATAGAAGAATGTTCATTATATTTAACATTATTCTTTATTAGTAACGTACAAGCAATCTCTACAGTAAAATAAAATAATAACTTTCTCAAATAATTAAAAAAAAAATTGATTAAACTTAAATTCAGCATCTCAATAATTAAAAACTTTTATTTAATATGCATTAAGAAAATTTTAAAAATAACTCTTTTTTTTAAATAAAATTTTATTTTAATCCCTCAACATTTTTATAAATTTTATTAGTTGAACATTTAATTTTTAAATTAATTTATTTTTAAAATATATTTGCATCTCTCTCTTATAAGTCATTTAAAATTTTAATTAAAAATACACTTTAAAATAAGTAAATTTAGAATAATATAAGTTAAAAATAAATAAATTTAATTAAAAATAATCTCAAAAACTTGGCAAAAAATATAAAAGAAGAAAGTCAATGGTGAATCCTAATAGCAAGGACATACGTCTTGCCTTGCTAGCAGAGAGAGGCACACAACGTGAGAAGGGTGTGCGATCTTTTCTCGCGCCGTGCCTCACTCCATGAGGAAGGTGCGCAACCCCTTCTTCCAGCATGTCTCGTGCAATGATAATAACAAAAAAATTTGAGCTTCTATCATCATTTTGATCCTAATTTTAATATTAATAAAGTTAATTTTATTTATTTATTATTTTAATTAATAAAAATTAATAAAATATTTTTTAATAATAAAAGATTAGAAATATGGGCTTGAAACAGTGATATTCTAATAACTTTTATTTGTACGGGTAGGTGATAATCTGCCATAGCCGAAAAAATATAAATAAAACTAACTGGATTTGTTCTCAACTGCTAACATAAAAAAATTAATTGACAGGAAATAGCTATTTTTATCTTCTTTTAAGGAAGAAAATAATAAAATTTATTATTTCTGTGCACAATTATTTGGTCCCATGGATTAAGATTTCAGAGGCGTAGGATAGGAGTAGGTAGCCCGCAAAGTGGAGTACGAGTGTGACAATCAACAAAGACAAGCAACAAAAGTGATTGGGTGTAGCAAGTGAAACTACCTAGAAAGAACCTTCACCAGTAACTCGGTCGCAAATCCACTTTCCGGTTTTACTACGACTACTGGTGCAGCCAGCACATGGACTTGGACTTCTCCGCCAACTGAAATCCACTTTGACCATTGTTCTCAACTTTTTTATCTCTATCTTCTTCAGTTTCTACTACCCAATATGTTGCAGAAACTCGGCACTTCTTACTAAGGTATGCCAAATTTTGTTTATATGTACATATACTATGCGGTTTGCCAGATTTTCTTCATTTTATGCCTGTTAGTTTTGAATAAGTGGAGGGTTGTGAGTATTTAAACAAATTAGAAAACTGGTTGCTGGGTTTTTTTCTCTTTTAGTTGCAAATGCTGGGAAAAGATCTGATCTTTTTCCTTCCTTTGCTGGGTGCTCATTGTTTTGTTCTCGTTGTTTGAAATTACGACCAGGTAATTACGGGTAGTACTGAATTAAGAGGTGATGAACGAATTGCTAGCTTTTTTATAAAAAAAAAAAATTGTTTTTCTTTTTGTGGTAGTGTGTTCTGAAGTCTTGATGAAAGAAATCGTTTTCAATTTTATAAATATTCCAAATTTTTATCTGTTAATATTCTTAATAATGACCCACACTTTGCAAAGCTTTGACCGACTTTTGAAAGTTTTGGATTCTATATTCAATAAAACATGGAATTAAGATGCATTCTCCTTATAGACTGTTGTATCACTTCCTGTGGCCATGTTTCAATTCAATGATTTCTTTCTGCATCCAATTGCCATTGTTTTCCTTGCCGACTCCATATGTGGCTAAGTGTGATTAATATATTCCTCAGCCTTGAACTTTCCAACATGGTGGATGGTGAATCTAAAAATTAAACAAATTTCCAATTAACATCACATTATGGAATATTTTTCAAAATTCCAGTCATTAAGAGTTCTATTTCTGCGGTCAATTTGGGTTGTTATGGCCTTTACTCTTCTTAAGGTCAATTTATTTATGATAAGGTGATCAATTATTGGTGTTCACATTGAATGCAGAATATCCACCGGTTACAGAGTTGATGGGTGGAAAACTTTCAAAACGTGGACGTTCACGACAGCCTTCTTTCGCGTCTAGTTCATATTCATGGAGTGATCACAACTATCAACCGCAGCCATATCCTCCACCAAGCCAAGAGTATGCGCCACAATGGCATTATGCCCCTCCACCTCAAACCTACCATGGACCAGCCCCAGAGTCAAAAAGGAAGTTGGAGAGGAAGTATTCCAAGATAGATGATAACTACAATAGCCTGGAGCAGGTAAGATATTATAATTGATTTCTTGCTGAATTTAAATAGTTTAGTTTCTGAAAATCAACAGTAAGTCCTGTTTTCGGATGTCTTTTAAGTGCTTATTTGATTATAAAGGAATTTTTTGTTGCATACCACCATTTTTTACGCTAAAACTTGTTTTTAAGGTACTACTCTACAAAATAAGAAGGAATTTATGTTACTCTTCTTGCAATTTCAATATATTTTGGTTTATTGATTGTTCTAGGAGATCATGGCTTATTGACTACATGGATATTTCGAATTCATTTACTTATGTCATCCTTCTTGGAAATAAATGTTGAAATCATCACTTACTGATAGCAATTTATCAGTCATAGTGATTTCATTTTATTTCTTTTGATCATAGCCAAGTAGCTTTGTGTTCAACTAATCTATACCTACAGGTTACAGAGGCACTAGTGCATGCTGGGCTGGAGTCGTCAAATCTCATTGTTGGTATTGATTTCACAAAGAGCAATGAGTGGACAGGTTTGACATTGTCTGGGTGAATTTAAGTTTTTTTTCTTTTCACATTAAACTAAAACATGCTTAACCTAGTTTTTATTAGGTGCAAAGTCATTCCAACGTAGAAGTCTACATCACATTGGAGATAATCAAAATCCCTATGAACAAGCAATATCGATTATTGGAAAAACATTATCATCCTTTGATGAGGATAACTTAATTCCATGTTTTGGGTTTGGAGATGGTATTTTCTTTCTTTCATTCAAGTGTTCTATTACTTAGTCTTTTTATATTGTTGTCTAGTTGTTGTCCAATTTAAATTTATTCTTTCATATGGCAGCTTCAACACATGATCAAGAAGTGTTCAGTTTCTATCCAGATGAGAGGTTTTGTAATGGATTTGAAGAAGTTCTAAGCCGATATAGAGAATTGGCCCCTCGCCTACGGCTAGCAGGTTGAAGTTTGATCGATTTCTTTCTTTTTCTTCTTGCTTTTGTTGGATTCTTTATATGATATTCTATTCTTTTTTTCTCTTCATCTTTCCTTGCGTCTTTGCAGGACCAACATCATTCGCTCCTATCATTGAAATGGCCGTCACTATTGTTGAGCAAAGTGGTGGCCAATACCATGTCTTGCTGATAATAGCTGATGGACAAGTATATTTCTTCTGTTCTGCATTCTTTAATTATCCGTGAAAAAATATAATCTGTCACCACAAGCTTTTATTTCATCATTTGTTTTTGTAAAATACGAGTATATATTTTGTGTATTCCATTGAGAAGAAGAGTATAATATATAGGAGATGAGACAACCCTAGAAAGAAAGTTAACTACATAACCATTAATGTTTTCCTATTCTACGCCTACCATACATATACACCTACCATATACATTTCAACATTCCCCCTCAAGCTAGAGCATGTAAATTATATGCACCAAGTTTGTTACAAATAAAATCAATTCAAGGACCCCTGAGAGATTTAGTAAAGATATCCGCTAGCTGGTTATTTGAGCTAATATGATCAGTGAAAATGCAACCAAACAAAATCTTCTCCCAAATAAAGTGACAGTCAACTTCTACATGCTTAGTCCTTTCATGAAACACTGGATTTGATGAAATGTGAAGTGCAGCTTGATTATCACAAAATAACTTCATTTGTGAAATGTTTATAAATTTTAATTCTTGGATCAACTGTTTCAACCATATAAGCTCACATGTTGCTAAAGCCATGGCACGATATTCTGCTTCTGCATTTGACTTGGCAATGATGTCTTGTTTCTTACTTTTTCATGATACAAGATTACCCTAACAAGAACACAATACTCGATAGTAGATCGTCTATTTGATGGGGAACCTGCTCAATTTGTATCTAAGTATCCAACAATCTGTGTGTGACCTTTATTCTCATACAACAAACCTTTGCCTGACGCACCCTTGATATACCGTAAAATTCGGATAACTGTATCCCAGTGACTATCACATAAAGACTGTAAGAACTGACTAACAACACTGATCGGAAAGGAAATATCAAGCCGTGTGATGGTGAGATAATTAAGTTTACCAACCAATTTTCGATATCTCTCAGGATCTGTAAGAAGCTTCACTTGTCTAGGTAGAAGTTTATTATTAAAATCTATAGGAGAATATATAGGTCTGTAGTCTAACATCCCTGTTTCTTTTAGAATATCTAATACATATTTTCTTTAAGAGATAACAATCTCAGACTTAGATTGAGCAACCTCTATACTAAGGAAATATCTTAGCAGTCCCAAATCTTTAGTTTGAAAATGACGAAACAAGTGATCTTTTAATTGCTTAATATCATCTCGATCATCTCTTGTAATGATAATATCATCAACGTAGACTACCAAATATATGTATTGGCTCTGTGCCGATAGAAAACAGAATGATTTGACTCAATTTGAATTATTCCAAACTCTTGAATAATAGTACTGAAATGGCCAAACTAGGCATGAGGAGACTGTTTCAAACCATACAAGGAGCGATGAAGTTTACATATCCAACTAGACTCCTCATGAGCAACAAACTCAGATGGTTGTTCCATATATATTTCTTTCTGAAGTTCATCATGAAAAAATGCATTTTTGATATCGCCTTGGTGCAAAAGCCATTGACGAATAGCAGTCATAGACAAGAACAACTGAACAGATGACATTTTAGCCGTAAGAAAGAAAGTCTCATAATAATCTTACCCATAGGTCTGAGTGTACCCTTTGACAACCAACTGTGTTTTCAATCTGTCCACTTGACCATTGGGTCTAACCTTGACAATGTAAACCCATCGACAACCTATCGTGGAGTGTCTTGGTGGCAATGAAACTAGTTCCCATATACCATTAGCATGTAAAGCAACCATTTTCTCAACCATTGCCTGACGCCAACTAGAATGTGAAAGAGCTTCATGAAGAGTTTTAGGAACAATAGAAGATAAAGTGAACACAAAGGCATAATATAGTGAAGATAAATGATGATAACTAGAAAAATTGTATATATGATGAGGATTGTGAGTGGATCGTGTACCTTTACAAACAGTAATGGAAAATTGGTCATTAAGAGACAAGACTGCAATCGGAGAAGAATCCGGAGCAGTTAGTGAGACAACAGGAGCGTCAGGAACAGTATTAATGGCATCACCTGCAGGATCAACGTCAAGAACAGTATTAATGGCACCACCTACAAGATCAATAGGAGTAAGATTACCACGAGTTAAAAATGGAACGTCAGATTCTGACTCAGATACTAGCACTGTGGGTGGCACAAGAAGAAGAGCAATATAAGGAACTGAAAGAACCTCTGTGACTATCTGTGAGTCAAAACAAAAGAAGGAAAAGAAAGGAGAAGACTCGAAAAATGTAACATCAGTAGACAAAAAATACCTACGTGTGTTAGGAGAATAACACCTACACCCTTTTCGAAGACGTGAGTATCCTAGAAAGATACACTTGATGGACCGAGCGAATAATTTATCTTGACCAGGAGAGAAGACATGAACAAAGTACGTGTAGCCAAAAACTCGAGGTAAGAGGATACAATACCTGATCAAGATGTAAAATAAAATGAGGGGCTTCGTTTTGTAAGACTAAAGAAGGCATATGGTTAATCGAAAAACAAGCAGTAAGGACAGCGTTGGCCCAAGATCGGAGAGGAACATGATTGTTGATAATTAAGGTGCGGGCAGTTTCAATGAGGTGTCTGTTTTTATGCTTAGCAACCCCATTTTGTTATGGAGTGTAGGTACATGAGGACTGATGTAAAATTTTCTAAGAAGACGTGAATTTAGTAAAGGAAACAGAAAAATATTCACGTGCATTATCACTACGCAATGTACAAATAGTAGTAGAGAACTGTGTCTTAATCTCAGTACAAAAGGATTCAAAGATTGAAAATAGTTTAGATCAATCTTCCATTAAAAATAACCAAGTGCAACGTGAATAATCATTGATAAACGTAACAAAATATTTAAATCCTAAAACAGAAGAAATTCGACTAGGACCTTAAATATCAGAATGAATTAATTCAAAAGGGGACGAAGCCCGATTATTGACTCGCTTAGGAAACGACCCACGAGAGTGCTTTCCAAGTTGGCACAACTCACAATTTAAATATAATAAACTAAAGAGATTTGGAACTATTGTTCGCAGTTTTGACAGACTCGGATGTCCCAGACGGTTACAAAGAAGATATGGGATTCAATGACAGTGCATGCAATAGGTGGTTGCGGAAGACCGAGATGATAAAGCCCCTGTGACTCACGTCCTGTGCCAATCATCTGTCCCATACTGTGGTCTTGTATAACAACAAAGTCATCAACAAAGGTGATAGCACAGTTTAAAGAGTGAGTACGTTTACTGACAGATATAAGAATAAAAAGACAATGTGGAATATAGAGAACAAATTCTAAAATAATGAGGGAAAAGGATGTGCTTGACCAATTGCTTTAGCAGTAGTTGTGGACCCAATGGCTAAGTTACAGACGGTAATGAACTAAATTCAAAAGTATAGGAAAGTAACTTACTAGAAATATGATTACAGACACCAGAATCAAGGACCCATGGTCCTAAAGAAGAGGACTGAGTAAGGCAGGCAATCGAATTATCAGTATGTGCAATAAAAGCAACGAAAAAGGTAGATTGCTTAGTCGCTTGGTATTTAAGATAATCCTCATAGCCAGTACCAGTAAGAGTTAAGGACGGATGTTGCTTGTCTGTAGTGTCAGGGTGATCAGATTGAGTAAGGTTAGCAACTCGGGGAGGTCGTCCATGTAACTTGAAGCTCTCAATGGTCATATTTAATAACAAATTGAAGAAAATAAGGATGGAGAAGGCGATACAGTGGCAGTTTTCCGGCAGCAGCGGCTGTCGGTAAGTGACGGTGACGGCCGGGTTTTGCTCGCTGGCTTCGTTTGAAGACAATGGCACCAGCAGTGAGAGCTCACGTGCACCGGTGAAGTAGATCGAAAAACGGTGAGTAGTGAAGAGGGGTGGCGCGGAGAGGCGCGTGCGGTGGCCGATGACTGTGGGACTACTGTAGAAGTGATTGCTGACGTTGTCTGAAGGCAGGGACGCCGGCAGTGAGAGTCCACATGCACCAAAAAATCAAGTCAGATTCCAGTGGGTGGCGCGTGGCAGCGCGTCCGGCGGGGTTTCAACGCTTGTCTTTTTTAGGTTTCGCTGGCGAGTTACTAGTGATCTCAAAATTGATGACACGACCGCCGGTAAAAAGAAAGCACGGTGGCCAGAAAAAGAATAGGTGACTTCACTGAAAAAATTAAGGATCGAAGAAAGCACCATGACTCTGATACCATGTAAAATAAGAGTATATTTTGTGTATTCCATTGAGAAGAAGAGTACAATATATAGGAGAGGAAACAACCCTAAAAAGGAAGTTAACTACATAACCATTCATGCTTTCCTATTCTACGCCTACCATATATATACACCTACATATACATTTCAACAGTTTCTTTTCTTTTCTGTATTTTTCTCCTACATTCTTAAACTGATATGCAGTCAGGGTTTTTGGCATACTTTATGAGGCAAAACATAGTTTTAGAACTGAGTAATGAAAGTCATAGATGTTTAAAGTTAGTAAAAAAAATTTCTGATTACATTCCAAATGGGACAATGAACCAGAAACATTGACAAATGCATAGCCCACTTAAACTACCTGTTGCAATGATATTAGTAGGTTGTAAGTGTCCCAAATAAGTTTATGAAAGGACAAACTATATTCTGGAAGGTAAGAAAAGACAATTACTTCCAGTATCCTGGAAACCTTGAAGATCCGTTTAAGTGCCCTTACCATGCAATACTTATTTCGACATTAAACTGTGTGTTACAATTCATACCATGGGCTGGCAGGTGACAAGAAGTATTGATACTCAGCGTGGCCAATTAAGTCCACAGGAAAAGAAAACTGTTGATGCAATTGTTAAAGCAAGGTGAATGTCCAAGTAACATGTTTCAATTTACTCTTCCAAACCCTTTCTTACATATTTATTTGTTTGCAGTGAGTATCCCTTGTCAATCATATTAGTTGGGGTTGGAGATGGACCATGGGAGATGATGAAGGAATTTGATGATAATATTCCTGCCCGCGTCTTTGATAATTTTCAGGCAAGTATATCCTGGCGGCCATAATTTGTCATTTTCTGCTGTTTTATAGCTTGTATTTGCCCTAATTTAGAAATCCTTCTTATTTTTTTCTTCTGTAGTTTGTAAATTTTACGGAAATTATGTCAAAGAATGTTGACCATTCCAGAAAAGAAGCAGAGTTTGCTCTTGGAGCCTTAATGGAGATACCTTCCCAATACAAAGCAACGCTAGAACTCAATATATTGGGGTAATAATTTCACTATTCTGAATTAGGCTTGTACGTTTTTAGTACTTCAGGCAGAGCCTAAGTTCAATTTGTTACTCCTTTCATCTCAATTAGTGCTCGTAGGGGAAAGGCTATTGACAGGGTTCCTCTTCCCCCTCCTCAATATGGTGCAGTTTCTCTAAGCACTCCGAAAACTTCACGGTCAAGTAGTTGTCATCCAAGTGCTCCTTCGGGTAGACATGATAGAGCTGTCAAGACTGCCCCACCTACAAGTTCTAGTTCTGATAATCATGTACTTGCATTCTTCTCTTATATTACCAATAATTAACACTTGATGTGACAGCAAATCAAAGGTCTTTAAATTTGTTAAATCTTGAATGTTATTTTAAACTTTTCTTGTGTAATTTGATAGGTTTGCCCTATATGCCTTACCGATCCAAAGAATATGGCCTTCGGTTGTGGTCATCAGGTAATAATGCTGTGTTCTTAGTATGTTTATTATAGAATGGTTGGTAGAGTGCATTTCTTAGTCTTATTGATTTGCAGACTTGCTGCAATTGTGGACAAGATCTAGAGTCATGCCCCATCTGCCGCAGCTTCATTGAGACCAGAATAAAACTCTACTAAATGGCATCTACTTATCTGGATTTTTTCTGGTAACTTCTCCAGAGACTGCAAGTATTATCCAAGTCTTTTTGTGGTTGGGGATTTCAGTGTTGGATGACTGGAAATATTGTATCAGATCTCCTACTGATCGGACTTTGGATTATAGGGGTCTTCATGTGTACATAATTCTGCATTTCTTTTCCTCCTAGAAATGTTCTTGATGCATAATTTGTTTATTTAATGTGCTATATAAGTTATCAGTCACAGGATCTGCCGAGTCTTTCATTGGATAAATATTTTTGTATGACTATAATTGTAAATGCAGTTATCATTATAATGCAATTTGCTTTTGATTTTCAATTCATGACCTGTTATCTGCGCAATCAATGTGCTTATTATCGCTAGGCCGCTTTTGTTTGAAACCTTTTATTGTAATAAAACCACGCTGTTAAGAAATTTGGAAATTATATATTTAACCATTTTAGATCAAACATTAGGAGAATTATTTTATTTTAAGTCATATAAAAGGGATCTTTTTTGTAAATCTATATATGTTATCGATTATAAATAAATTATATACAAAATAAACAAGTAATTAATATTCTTTTTTTAACAAGTATTTATTAAGTTTTTTTTTTTTGAACAGGGATTTGAACCTCAAAGATAAAACTGTACTGTCAAGTATTTATGGGATTTAAACTAGAGATCTTCACTATAATGGAGATAAAAATATATTGTTAATCATTTATTCCTGAGCTGTTGATACAAGTAATTGCTATTTTCATCAAGTAAATATCTCATAATTTTTCTTACATATTGTTAAGAATGCAAAATTATTGTGACATCTCACTTAGAGAAAACATTTAAGATATTATTTAAAAAGTGTAGTGCCATAAATTATAAATATTATTATCAACTTCTATAAATTAATGTTTTCATTTAATTTAAGAAAAAATATATATTATTTTCCGGATCCATTCAATTCAATCAGGGTATAAATCAGGATTCTCTCTTAATCTCTTTTGGTATTGAGGATGTGAAATATGTCTCAATGCTGTCAACAAATAATGGCTGTCAGCCAAGAGTCATGCGTAACCTCGTAAAATTCTGCGGAAGGACAAATTGAGCTTCAGCAAACTGGTTGCACAGAAAGAATCCGACTGTTCCCACTTAACTCACAACAAGATTCATTCGCGAATAAACTTGCTCCATTTTGGGACTAACACGTCTCTTGAATGAGATGTGGATCTGCTAGTGAGCAGTGAATTGGCTTTAAACGGATAAAAGCTATATTACAAAAGGAAGTTCACTTCCCCCCACCAATCACAAGAATTTGTACTTTCTCATTCTCAGCAATGGCAGTCGAGCAACATTTGGATTTTCTTGTCAAATTCACGATCACTGCCACCTTATTATTACTGCATTGTGTTCGATGTAGTGAAGTAGCTACGCTTGAAAGGGGGGTCGAACTTGGGAGGGAGGGCTCAAGGAAAATGGCGGCTCCTTCTTAATAGCACTGACGTGGTAGCTATGCACATGGCATTAACTCACCACAACACTGTCGTAACGTTTGATCAAATAGGAATGGGACAGTCTGGGTACAGACTTCGTCACCACTACAATAGAACAAGATGCAGAGGCACTTGTGATGATTTTCAAGACTGGTCTTGTTACGCGCATTCTGTTGAGTACAATATTGAAGGCAACAATGTTCGGCCTGGGGCTCCTCATGTTCTTTCTTGAGCAACGGGACATTTCTACGAAGTGGTGGATTTGGCAGGGGTTCGAAAAGGGTAAGATATTTCAGGCCTTCTCAAAATAGCCTGTGCGACTGGAAGCAGTCAAAGATGGCCGTTGGTATGGTTCGAATCAGTAACTGCCTGAGCATGATCGGGTAATCATTGAAGGTGGCAGAAGGTCATACTCTTATGAATTTGTACATAAGCTGTCCTCTAGGAATGAGTCTTTTGATCTTCCATTCTTGCACCATACTTATGAGCGAAACGCCAGAGGAAAGAACCTCTATCCCTTCCTTCACCTTTCCTCGGATGGAAATTTATTCATTTTTGCCAACCAGGATCAATACTTTTCAATTATAGACGCAACAGAGTTGTCAAGGCCTTTCCTCCAATTGCCGGGGGTGGATCAAGAAACTACCCCAGTCAGGTTCATCCGTAATTCTCCCTTCAGATCACACAGAGAACTTCCAAAAAGTGGAAGTCATGGTGTGTGGAGGTGCAGCTCAGGAGCTTCTAGAGCAGCAGAAGAAAGGAGATTCTTGAGAGGGCTAAAACGCTTGTGGGAGAATGGTGATTACAGGAAACAAACACATGGAAAATGGAAAACAAATACATATTTGATTAATTAATGGACTACCCATTAATGGCTCAGAACTTGGCTATGCTGCATGGAACAAGGCAGCAGACTCTTCTCTCCAACCATATCTCTACAGTCCAAAATTGCTAGATTGTTTTCAATCATCAGCTATACTTTTACCTGACGGTAGGATCTTAGTTGCTGGTGGTAATCCACATCGTAGATACACTTTCAGAAATGTGACCTACGCAACTGAATTAAGGCTACAAGCATTTTCCCCGCATTATATGGATCGCCAATACCATGACTGGAGGTTTTCAGGAATTCCCCTATTCGTATTTTGAAAATAAAGGGGATATTAATAGTAGGAATTTTATTCCAATTGAAGTTCTTCCTAAATTTTTTATTTCTCTGAACTGGCTGTTACTAAAGTTATATATGGACAATGAGAAAGAACGAGGAACATCGAACCTTTTTTACTTTTTATTTTTTATTTATTTATTTTTATTGTCTTTTTTACTGTTTAAAGAGAAAAGAAAGACGTTCCACTCTTTAACAAGGCCTTCTAATGTGTCCATACACTATAATAGCAGAGTGCATGTTGTTAAGTATGGACAAGAGTTCATTGTTGACTTCTGGCCAGTAAGGAGGCCTAGCAATCAGGTTGAATTTACTGTATATGCTCCTCCTTTTACGACGCACTCGATTTCAATGAATCAGAGGTTGTTAAGACTCAGGTGCAAGAGTATGGTTATGGCTAATTGTGGATGGGTGAGAGCAATTTTGGAGGCACCACCGTCTTCCAATGTTATACCTTTCGTTATTACTTGCTCGTGTTGATATTTAATCTATTCAGCATTCATAATCTTACAAAATAAATAATTATGAATTAATAATCATACATGAATAAAGGGACATAATAATTAACAAAATAGATTATCAAAAATATATCTATTTGAGCCATTACTATTGATTAATCGTTGCAACGGATTAAAAGTTAATCTTTCTCTTTATAATTTAGATTGACAATTTTGGTGGCTCTTAACGGGAAAGAACTTGCCGTTCTCAAAAGTGAATCTAAGTTTAAGAGAAGACCTAACTTTTACACACAAAATTAAGATTTTTTATTGAGTCCTCCTATAACGGGCTTTAATAAGATTTAAAAGTCTACAATTGCCACTCAACTAAGTTTTTATAAGAAATTGTTACAATTCAATTCAAAAGTGATCACTAATTTATTAAATTGATTGATTAATAGATTATCTATTAACTCAGTTTTATAAAATAAAAAATCTAATTAATGTTAGCACACATTTAATAAAAAAATTCTAATATTCTCCCACTTAGGCTAATATTATTTGATTTTTAAGTATTTATTAAATTCAATTTTAAAAACAAAATTTTTTAGTTAGTAATAGAAAAATTATGTCTTATGTAGCCACACTTTTTATAAGAATTGATAGTTAATAAGTAGCATCTTGATAAACTTATCCGGTCCAATATGATTTAATATTGAACTATGATGATCCATATGTTAATCTCAACAACATATAACCCCTTATAATCATAAATATTAATAATCATATTAACATAGATTGTAAACTAAGAAGCCAATGTCAACATGTGATCAAAAATTTTATGTATTGTTTTTATCGGTCATCATTATAATTTCTCAACAAAATAAAATTGTAGCTACAATTTTCCAATCAAAATGAAATTGTCTAATTTAATAAGTTATACATCACCAATAGTTCAACATGAGATCTCAAAAATAATTGTTATATATAGCGTCCAAAAATATACAATTGTAATTCTTAAGGCATAATATCTTAAGATACCATATTTTATAATCAATTCAAAATATAATATGCATCAATAAAATATACAATAATAATGATTATCATAAAGAATTCAACTTTGTAAAATGCATAATCGTAGTGAGTAATGTTTGTACGACATAATCATCAACATAAAGGAAAGTACACAAACTTTCATTAAATCAAAGAATAAAAAAAGCTCATTAACACCAATATTCACAATATGTTCCTTAAACATTATAGGCCTTGAAACTTTGGTTAGAGAATTAATTAACATAGACTGAATTCTTATATGCTTAATTATAATATCTTATTTCTTTACTAAGTCTTTAAATGCGAGGTACTTAATTTTTAAATACTTGAAAATTCTACTCATCTTATTGTTCTTAGAATAGAAAACAGCAACATTATTGTCACAATAAATTGAGAGATAGAATCAGCAATTTGCATCTTAAGACTGTGTTCTTAGCATTTTCATCATTCTAATTTTTACTCACACTTTTCTTAAAATTCTTTTTCTTGTGAATATAGAAGTCGGGCTTTCTAGATTTTTCATCTCTCTTTTTAATATCTAGTTATTTAAGGGCAACAAATGAGCAGATTCACTATTTTTTCTTTTCAACTTTTCTTACTCAGCCATACACATAGTGATCAGGTCATTCTGCTTTAGGTTTCACATAAGCATCTTTCACCCAAAACGCATTTACTTAATTAGATGGGAGGCCAAGCCTTATAGGTCCTAGGATTATCTCACGAGCGATGTGGTATGTGATAAAATCTCACATTCTTTAAGCAGATTCACAATCCATTTGATTAATTAATGGACTACCCATTAATGGCTCAGAACTTGGCTATGCTGCATGGAACAAGGCAGCAGACTCTTCTCTCCAACCATATCTCTACAGTCCAAAATTGCTAGATTGTTTTCAATCATCAGCTATACTTTTACCTGACGGTAGGATCTTAGTTGCTGGTGGTAATCCACATCGTAGATACACTTTCAGAAATGTGACCTACGCAACTGAATTAAGGCTACAAGCATTTTCCCCGCATTATATGGATCGCCAATACCATGACTGGAGGTTTTCAGGAATTCCCCTATTCGTATTTTGAAAATAAAGGGGATATTAATAGTAGGAATTTTATTCCAATTGAAGTTCTTCCTAAATTTTTTATTTCTCTGAACTGGCTGTTACTAAAGTTATATATGGACAATGAGAAAGAACGAGGAACATCGAACCTTTTTTACTTTTTATTTTTTATTTATTTATTTTTATTGTCTTTTTTACTGTTTAAAGAGAAAAGAAAGACGTTCCACTCTTTAACAAGGCCTTCTAATGTGTCCATACACTATAATAGCAGAGTGCATGTTGTTAAGTATGGACAAGAGTTCATTGTTGACTTCTGGCCAGTAAGGAGGCCTAGCAATCAGGTTGAATTTACTGTATATGCTCCTCCTTTTACGACGCACTCGATTTCAATGAATCAGAGGTTGTTAAGACTCAGGTGCAAGAGTATGGTTATGGCTAATTGTGGATGGGTGAGAGCAATTTTGGAGGCACCACCGTCTTCCAATGTTATACCTTTCGTTATTACTTGCTCGTGTTGATATTTAATCTATTCAGCATTCATAATCTTACAAAATAAATAATTATGAATTAATAATCATACATGAATAAAGGGACATAATAATTAACAAAATAGATTATCAAAAATATATCTATTTGAGCCATTACTATTGATTAATCGTTGCAACGGATTAAAAGTTAATCTTTCTCTTTATAATTTAGATTGACAATTTTGGTGGCTCTTAACGGGAAAGAACTTGCCGTTCTCAAAAGTGAATCTAAGTTTAAGAGAAGACCTAACTTTTACACACAAAATTAAGATTTTTTATTGAGTCCTCCTATAACGGGCTTTAATAAGATTTAAAAGTCTACAATTGCCACTCAACTAAGTTTTTATAAGAAATTGTTACAATTCAATTCAAAAGTGATCACTAATTTATTAAATTGATTGATTAATAGATTATCTATTAACTCAGTTTTATAAAATAAAAAATCTAATTAATGTTAGCACACATTTAATAAAAAAATTCTAATATTCTCCCACTTAGGCTAATATTATTTGATTTTTAAGTATTTATTAAATTCAATTTTAAAAACAAAATTTTTTAGTTAGTAATAGAAAAATTATGTCTTATGTAGCCACACTTTTTATAAGAATTGATAGTTAATAAGTAGCATCTTGATAAACTTATCCGGTCCAATATGATTTAATATTGAACTATGATGATCCATATGTTAATCTCAACAACATATAACCCCTTATAATCATAAATATTAATAATCATATTAACATAGATTGTAAACTAAGAAGCCAATGTCAACATGTGATCAAAAATTTTATGTATTGTTTTTATCGGTCATCATTATAATTTCTCAACAAAATAAAATTGTAGCTACAATTTTCCAATCAAAATGAAATTGTCTAATTTAATAAGTTATACATCACCAATAGTTCAACATGAGATCTCAAAAATAATTGTTATATATAGCGTCCAAAAATATACAATTGTAATTCTTAAGGCATAATATCTTAAGATACCATATTTTATAATCAATTCAAAATATAATATGCATCAATAAAATATACAATAATAATGATTATCATAAAGAATTCAACTTTGTAAAATGCATAATCGTAGTGAGTAATGTTTGTACGACATAATCATCAACATAAAGGAAAGTACACAAACTTTCATTAAATCAAAGAATAAAAAAAGCTCATTAACACCAATATTCACAATATGTTCCTTAAACATTATAGGCCTTGAAACTTTGGTTAGAGAATTAATTAACATAGACTGAATTCTTATATGCTTAATTATAATATCTTATTTCTTTACTAAGTCTTTAAATGCGAGGTACTTAATTTTTAAATACTTGAAAATTCTACTCATCTTATTGTTCTTAGAATAGAAAACAGCAACATTATTGTCACAATAAATTGAGAGATAGAATCAGCAATTTGCATCTTAAGACTGTGTTCTTAGCATTTTCATCATTCTAATTTTTACTCACACTTTTCTTAAAATTCTTTTTCTTGTGAATATAGAAGTCGGGCTTTCTAGATTTTTCATCTCTCTTTTTAATATCTAGTTATTTAAGGGCAACAAATGAGCAGATTCACTATTTTTTCTTTTCAACTTTTCTTACTCAGCCATACACATAGTGATCAGGTCATTCTGCTTTAGGTTTCACATAAGCATCTTTCACCCAAAACGCATTTACTTAATTAGATGGGAGGCCAAGCCTTATAGGTCCTAGGATTATCTCACGAGCGATGTGGTATGTGATAAAATCTCACATTCTTTAAGATCTTGCATTGTTATGAAGATTAGTCAATCCTCACACCAAGTTGCGATACCCAAAGAGTTGCTCAATAATAAACCTTTTGATTATCATGAGACTTAATTATCAGTTCGATCTTTCCCACTTTGCATAATGAGCTTCAGTGCTCTCATCAGTAGGTTGTAGAGGTTTATCTTCACACAGAGCCATATTCATTTTCATTATTTCCAAAGTAAACTCTATATCTGATTTTTATATTTTATAGTTTGACCTATTCAAAATCTTAGTTGTAGTATTATTGTTATTCACAACAAAAGAAACCATATCATAAGAATGCAACCAAATTAATTATGGGCAACAAATAAAATACTTATATAAGCATAAGTAATTTAATATATATAAGAATCAATTATATTATCATAAACGCCCTTAGACAGAGCATATAATGAATAACTATTTTTTAAGCACGAAGATCAATAAAATAAGAAAAATTTATAGATTTAAACATCAATCATCTTGGGGCAAATCGACCTTTAAACCTACAATATTTCTTTCAACAATAATAAAACAAATAATCCTTTAAAATGCATTCCTTTTAGGTAAACAAATTTATCCAAATATTAATCTCATTTAACATTCTTCGTGCTGTTTAAATTGATTTACATAATAACCCCATTTGGACATGTAATTGTACCAATTAATCAAAAAAAATTTCTCATTAACAAAATAAGAACTCAATAAAAATCTTACAAATTCATGTTGATTCTAAGAATATTTGCGAATTTTGGACATTAGATCTCGTTGATTCAACGAATGCCGAGAAATAACAAAGAATAACTTAAAAAGTTTATTCTATAATTGAATAATAAAAATAACAAGTTTTCCTCTAATGTTACAAAAGCTACATATTTATAGTAATCATGAATTATCCTAAACCTACTCAAATAAGACTTCCTATTAAATTAGGAATACAACTCAAATAATAATTATTAAACTAATAAAACACTAAAAAAAATTAAAACAAGACTCAAACTAATTAAGACCTTCCTAAAATTAATAAACTTCCATTTGATTAAGAATTCTTATAGTCGTAAAACCACATCAACCTTGATGAAATAACCTCAACAATTCACCAATAATGTTTCAAAATTAGAAAAAGTAAAGAATATTACCCAACACAACTATGCATATTAGCGACATATATGCATGTGATAAATAAATGAAGTACGTCACAAAATGTACTTTCAATAATCAACAATCAATTATAATAGCATAAATTTGAATAATAATTTTGTGTTACAATTTTAAACTAATTATTGTACTAGTTTTTGTAACTAAACTAATTAGGAGCATATTGAAAAAATTCAATTTAGAGTGAGTGAATATTATTCTCTTATTCCATATATATTAAAATACTTTCTTATTAAAATTTTAAAAGAAAATTGTACTAAAATATATTTTTTTTCCTAATTAAAATACATAAACAAGTAATAATTAACCAAAAATAATTTTCATCCTTAAAAAATAAAATAACTTATTTAAAAAATCAGGGATGAAAATTGAAGCTCAATAAAAAGACGGGAGCTGAAATGGGCCCCAAATGGACCTACACGGGCCTTACGCGCTAGGCCAATGAATGGGCTTTGCAAAGCTTAGTAAAGGTTATCTTTAACCTCTAGCTAAGTCGGGTCAAGTCTGCAATTCAAGTCTTTTTAACCTGGTTCTGACCTGCAACTTAAAGCACTAGTAGAATTTATATTTTTAGTCGAATTTTGAGGGATTTTATAGATTACTTCAATTTTAACATGTCTAAACCTTTTATTTTCCAAATTAACAAGAACAAACATGTCAAATTGAAGAACAAGATCTAGATTTTTACCTTTAATTGCTAACTCAATTTTTCATGATTTCACTAACATTAAGTCAAAATCGTATATGGTTTTTATTCTTCATGCAACTTCTAATATTTTTAGAGTAATTAATTGCACAAAAACACAGTCAATCTTGCTTAATTTTGAAGAAGAAATCCGAGTCTAGAGTTTATATTATTCATGGCTAAAATTTTAAATTTTAAATTCTCACAAATTACGTAACCAAATTAGACATATAATATATTAATTTAAAGCTTGAATCAATACGAATAAAAGCCCCATGTTTTCGCCATCAATCAAAAACAAAAAAAATACGTGAAATCATGAAAACAAGATTCGACAAAAAATAATAAAGCTAAAAAATAAATAAAAAAATTCTTTCAATTTTCAATTATAAATCTTAAATCATGTATGTAAGCTCTGATATCACATGTTAAATATTTAATCTAATCAATATTCATATTATTACATAATAAATAATTATAGACTAATCATCATACATGGATAAAAGATAACAAGTAAAAAATAGATTGTCATAAACATACTCGTTTGAACTATTATCATTGATTGATTACTACAGCACATTAAAGGCTAGTCCTCCTCTTTATGACCTATAAAAACTCTAAATCTAAAACTCTCCAAAAATTATTAAACTTAGCCCCTTGAGTTATATCGAATTATCGCAAAGAAGAGCGTCGTCCTTATACAAAAAAGTACCATCTGGCACTCAAGTCAGTGTATGATTAATACAAATATATAATAAATAGGAGTACTCCTAAGCAAGAAAGATATGCTCTGTATAAATATAACTATGTAATGTATTTGCCCACGGTTCATAATGAGTATTTAATGATTGTAAATGTATTTTTCATGCTTTTTTATAATGTAAAATAACATAGTTTCAATTATAATTTATATGTAGTGATAGAGTTTAATTCATATTTAATGTAATTACTTTAACTATAAGATGATGATTCTTATCATCTTATCGCTATGCATATAAGTGATAAAATACTAATCATATAGTAAATAGGAGATGTCATTAAAAGAATTTATGCGTAGAATTATAATTAAAGAATAGAGAAATAGTGCATTCATACTTTTTTTTTAGTAAACAACTCTACCTTTTACCTTTGTTTAGGAGTATTATAATAGTTCTTTTGGACTTAATCCAATCTCTTTTTTCAATGATTAAGCTCTATGTTTGGGCCTTTTATTTTTTATTGGGTTCAATTTATCTTTTTTCAGACTCAAAATTGTTATAAATATTACAAACTTCTTTTACAAGTGAAATTTGATTGATGTACTTATTAATAATAGGCTCAATAATTTAAATTAACAATTTTGATGGCTCTCAATAAAAATAAATATATATTGTTATCAAGAGTGAATTTAAGTGAAAGAAGAGATCTTAATTTTATACATTAGGCCCTCATGAGAGTGAATTAAATTTTTCATTAGGCCCTCGTATAATGAGTTTTAATAAAACTCAAAAGGCTACACTTAACATTCAACTTGATTTCTTTACGTAAGTTGCTATAGAAAAATTTAAAAATAATCACTAATTTATTAAATTGATTAATTAATATACTACCATAAAAAATAAAAAATAAAAATCAACGGTTTGCTGTTTTGAATGCGTGGATTCCTAGCATATCTCGGTGGGTTAGGTTCATGAATGTTTTCTTCCTCCTTGAAAGAACTAAGAGGGGAATAAAGACTAAAATAAATTAGCCGTTTGTCTTGTTCCTCAAATAATCAGGTAACTTGTTTTAGATTAACTCCATTATTAATGGTTCGATATTTTATTATATTTAAATATAATTGTACTTTAAATACAGCACTTGCCCATCATCAAGACAATTTGGTTTTCATCATGTTTTACTTGTAAAAATTTTCCTAGAAAGATTAAAGAAATTCTTACCTTGTCCTTCCTTAGGAATATATACAATACCGTAAAGTACAGAATGTAATTAGCTATCACGACTCGTGTGGTGTGTTAAATTTTGTAAGAAATCCTTCTTAATTGTTAACGTCCACTTAAATCATCCATGACATAACAGAGACCCCACCGACCGAAAGGCTAGGCCCGAATTAACATCTCAACGCTGTGGCACCACACTCACACCTCACATAATGATTGAAAGCCATTATTGTAACTGCAAGGTTAGGTGATGTTGCCTGTTGGGAACAGACACCGAACTCTCCAATAACCATTGACGAGAGAGAACTCTCCTAATCAAAATCTACTATACAATAATTCAAGTAATAAAATTGTTGTAATGCCCCTTCATTATTTGGTGCTAGGTATCTGCGTACGCCAAGAAGTAGTGCTCTTGCTAGCTAGTACCTTGCAGCTACGTAGGAATTGCATTAATATGCTCTCAGTAGTACAAATTGCACACGTATATTAATTATGAAAGAGCAACCACTCTCGTTCTTGAAGTAGATATTCACTTGTTGCGATGGATTTCTTTTCTTTCATTAACCACCAACCTACAAATTCCAGCTCCATGGGTTGGTGCCTTTAATACACCCAACTAGTTCTGTACCTTTCTTACACTTTCGTCATAAAGCAAATATTAGAGAAATTATAAGACCATTAAGATCCCGCGTGGATAAGGGAAAGCAAATCACCACTATTTCCTTCACTATTCACTGCCTTTGAAATGGCTTCACTCGCCAAGATCTCGTATCACAGACTGAGATACGACAGAGAATTTGATGAAGAAGAAGAAGAGAGGGCTTTCAGAAAGACAAGCAAGTGGTATAACTACAGGCTTACGAAGTTTTGTGTTAGGAAGAGACCGACGCTTCGGATTCCAGGCTTGAGAAGGTTCTTGATGAGAAAAAGATCCAGGTTTTTCTCCAGAGTTAAAGTTTCATGCAAAAAAGCTTTGAAGAGGTTGAAGAATGGGCAGGCTCATATGAATGATCTTTTTGGTGGAAGTTATCTGCCTATGCAGCTTAGCCCTACTACTCTCAAATGCAGAGGGATACCCATGATGCGTTACGGCATTCATACCTTGCCTTCCATGTATTCTCCCCAAAAAATTTCTTGAAAACTCATGATCTTTGTGTTAAATTTGCTTCAACTATATATGTAGTGTAAGGTTGTATGAAGCTTCTAGTTGTTAGTAGGCCTTGATCTAATTTGTAATCTCTTAGTCGTGTCGTTTCTTGAGAATTGGATGTGCCCTCTATATGTGTATAAGACTAGAGATTTTATTGTAAGAGAACTTCAGTATTAAGTGTTGTGTTGTGCATATAGTACAAAATAACACCAGTTCATATATTTATGTTTCATTTTCATCATAATTAATCACTCATTAACATCATCAAATATGTGCATAAGCTGAGATTTTATTATGTTATACAAATAATTTGGCAAAATGAATGAATTATACTAGGTCTCTCTCACAATAGAGAATATATAGAGCTTTAAGACTTTCACTCTTTCTGACATATTTCGCAATGCTTGTCCTTGAGAATTTCTCTTCCAAGCCTCAAACTTCAGATCTCAGACTTCAGAGTGTTACGGATTATTAATAGTAAGGGAAATTAAAATAATAAAATAAATCAAAGAATTACGAGATTCAAGACTTGCCCTCAATACAATGGTTAGGGCGTTCGCGTCAGGGCGATAATTAAATTCCGCATCTAACACAGAGCTTAGTTTGCACGTCAAAACAATATGAAGATATTGATGGTAGTAACAGCAGTTTCAGCACATCAATCCAGTCATGAATCTGCGAAAAAACTATATTGTTGAATATAACCGTATATAGCACCGGTTGTGGTGCTATTGTGACCAATGAGAAAAGAGTATTGTTGTACCAATGCCATGCCTTCTTCTCTATTGTTGCTATTTTTGATTTTTACTTATAACAGAAACGAAATATCCAAGTTATTAGTTTTTCCGATCTGTTTAATTAGTACTGGAATATAATATATATATATATATATAACATCAATCAAAATGTGATAATATTGATTACAAATTATTAAAATATGATTTAGGGATTAAGTCAAGTACGTAGAGTATGCACGGATCGAAGATGGATGTGAAAGGAAGCGAAAAATGAAGAAGGGCGCATTAGGTGTCAGCGCCGCAGCGCCCATACCTGGTCGCTGCGGCGCAAATTCTAGTATGTTAGCACCGCAGCGCCAGGAAGCCAGCGCCGCAGCGCCAGGAAGCCAGCGCCGCAGCGCTCAGCAGAAGCGCGCCAGCGCTGGAGCGACGAGATCTCAGCGCTGCAGCGCTGGACACGGGAACAGTATCCTAAAATTAGGAAACTTCCTAATTTCGTCTCCCACTTGCTCTAGGACTCCCTAATACGACTCCCACGCGCATAGAAAAAATCTAAGACGTCCCAAGACCTATATAAAAGCTATCAATTGTTTGTAAACACATCTTGACAATCTTTGTGATCAAGTTAGTGAGATCTTTGTGATCAACAATAATCTTAGTGATTATTTTTAGTGATTCTTTGTGAGAGAAAATCCCTAGAGAGTAAGAGCGAGTTTTCTTTGTGATCTTTCTTGTAATAGACATACTTTGTGGTTGCCTTGTGAATCTTAATAAGAGAAGAGTGTGATCTTGATCCACCGTGGACGTAGGCAAGTTGCCGAACCACGTAATTCTTTGTGTGTTCTTCTTCTACCCCTTTCTCTCTTTTATTTCTTAATAACTCATTCTACATTATTATATTACTTGGGTGAATTGTTTAGCTTTGTTTGTGTGCTTCCACTTAAGCACAAAATAATAATTAACCTAGATGAAAACCGTGCGTGAAAAGAAAAAGGATAGAGGATATGTAACTATTTTAGTTTTTAAAATTTGTATAAAGACATCAAATATTAAAATTTTAAAAAAAAAAAAATTAACATAGCTCAACTTAATTTAAACTACATCACGAAATAATTTACTATAATCTTATATAATAAATATAGAATACTTTAAGTATCTTTAAATCTGTTCCTCCCTAAATTTCGACCCAAGCTTAATTCTCAAAAAATTCACTGCAGTCCATTAGAAGACTTATTATACAGGCACCTAAGATTTTGGTATAAAAGAAAACATCATTGGTCCTAAAAAAATCTCCAAGAGATCGATCACGTAAGCACTCCAAAAGGCTAATTGTTAAAGCCTCTCAAAGGCTAATAAGGAGAGATACATACCGATCGAGGACTAAAGACTGATAACCAAGGATCGAAGACTTAGTCCACCCTTGTCCCCGAGAATCTTAGAATCCCAAGATTTTTATTACAAATCCTACTCCTACAATATCATAATGATATTAACTATGAAAGTAAAAGCATACCTTAATTTTAAAAGACTCTGTAATCTAATACAATAATGCCTATACAAAAGAGGCTAAAGAACTAAGAAAGGGAGGCGAATTTCTAGCAACTAAAATCTTTTGAAAAGGGGCTAGTTTTTATCTATTGAAATCTTTCAAAAAGAGGGCTAGTTTCTACCTACTGAAACCCTTCAAAAAATGAGTTATCTCCTACCTAGAGAGACCCACACAAATCGAATTTTTCAAAGAAAAAGCCTAAGGCTCCACTTTTAAAAATTGGATTTATAATTGCTCTGATTTCTTGCACTTCTACTATAAAACTATTATTCAACAGCACATTTAAATAAGTTGATTATGCTCGATGAAGTAGTTGTAGGTTCACATTGAATCAAACCATTACAATTTTACTTATACTTGTGTTTGTCTTATTTCATGATCTTAATTGAGTTTGATATTCAAAAAGCCTAGTTTGTATCAAAAAGAGGTTATCTTAGCCCACTCATTTAAGAAATCAAATCGTTGTTCCCAAGAAAATAAATTCATCTCATTGACCTAGAATTTTTCAAATTCTATGGTCAATAGTTTGGCGTCGTCTATGAGAATAGAACAAAAAATTATGAAACGCAATCAATTGAAGGTAGATAAGATAACCACTTTGTCCATAACTGTCTATGGCAATGAATAAAACCAATGGTTGATTGAGAAAGAAGAAGTCCATGCATGAATTCAGAATAAGATTGAGGACTTATACTAAAAGTGTGCTAATTTTAAGGCGCGTACATGTGGCGCATGTTTATTACACTAATATTTATGCATCTCATACATAAATTAGTGCAACAGAAGTAAAAATCTCTATTTTCTAGTACATCAAACACATTTAAAAATTAAGTTTCATTATTGTAATGAAATTAAGGATCGAGAATCACCTGTCAAGCCTTTAGAAATTACCAAACCGGAGTCCACCACAAAGCACACTCATTAGTAATTCTAAGATCCAACTAGGGTATGCTTGGATCGCTAAAATAGCAGTTTTAATTTTCAGCAATTTGTTTAACTCTTAAACATATATAGTGATTAACTCTTAACTATTGGTTAAACCTTTTAAGCTTGGAATTGTAGTTAAACACTTTAACTATTTATTTAACTCTTTAAACATTGTGATCAAGGCAATGAAATGGTTTTGTTTGTGTTTAACTCTTAAATACAAATAGTGATTAACTCTTAATTACCTTAATTAACTCTTAACCATTCATTTAACTCTTTAAACATTGCGATCAAAGCAATGAAATGGTTTTATTTATTCAACTCTTAAATTATAAAACATAAGCTTCAAGCTTGATCACTCATAGCTATCTTTATTAGAGGATAAAGATGATGAATAGTATTTCAACAATTGAAAACACAAAAGCTCTCATCTTTCACTCTCATTACCGAATCATATATGTTATCTCTTTCAAATTGAAAACACTTTTTCATTTTATACATGTTTCTCCTTTCTTCCTAGCAAAATAATGGTCCTACCATGCATGTAGAAAACATGTTAATATATTTGTTTCTTTTTCCTTCATACAATGGCCTACAACAAATGCATAGCCATGCCTTAAGCCATTCACATATTTCCTCTTTTGTTTTCAAAAAAGAAATAAATACACATATTTCCTCTTTTGTTTTCAAAAAAGAAATAAATATGTATTAATATAAATATTACAGCATTTGTTGATTAAACAAAACACTTTTACTTTCATTCCTTTTTAATGTTTGGCCGGCTACCTCTTGAGCAAAATTGAAACATTTTCATTTTTATTGATTTGTTTATTTTCTCTCTTGTCTTTAGTCAATATCATATGCCCCACCATGTATGACATATTCTATTAAATCATTCAACATGCTTTATTTTATTTTAATCACATTAATAATAATAAAAACAAAAACATGTGATTTATAATTTAATAATTAAATCAATTATTTGACTTTAAATAACTTAATATTAATAATAATTATTAATATATTTATTTATTTAAAATAATTTTAAATAAATAAATGACTTTACTTGTCTCACGAGACGAGTAAGGATATTTTGGTAATTAAAAAGTTAAACAATAAATTGTCTACAATGTACCATGTGTCATTATCCTATTGGTCAACAAATATTGTTAACCAATTAATGTACTTAACTTTTAAGTCTTGACATGTGTACATCCTGAGCGAACTTGAAATAAATATCTCGATTTACTGGAATTTATTGGATTTAATTATTCAATCCAATACATTACCCCAGTACACAACAAGTACAGTTCATATTGTGGGACTCCTTAGGTCCACGTCTGATTTGTCAAATGGAACTATTTTATAAGTCCGTTATCGATGCCTTATGCACATGTCACAAATATTATAAATCAGCGCGTTATATCATGCAAGTTAAGATCATAACTGTTGGGTTATATGGTTGGGCGAATTTACTTAGGGTTCTTGCATGTGGGTTTGTGTTCATAATACAAACAATATACATATCTCATACATACATGTGCACAGCGGAAGATTACATATAATGAACACAGAAAATAACATTTTATTTAATCTGAAATTCGAGATTGAGAAATATCACCAATGAAGCCTTTGGATTAATTTTCTTTGAAGTCCACCATGAAATGAATCTTTGATCAATTCTAGCAATCAACAAGGGTGGGTTTGATTGTCTAGAATGGCAGCATCTTAATCCAGCATATGTGTTTAACTCTTAAACATTTTCAAAGTTAAACAATTTAACTTAATTAAATTTGTTTTTCCTTTTATTCAACTCTTGAATAAATAAAACAAATCTTGTTTTTAGTTATTACATTTAGTAACCATTAATTCAATTTGTTTTGTTGTTCTAACACTTAAAACACAAAACAAACAATTTCAATTTCTCAAATTGAATTGGCTCCCAAAATGCAAAACCTAAAAAACTAATTTTTTTTTTTTTCAATTTCATTTCACTTTATATACAAATGAATTAATTCCAAACTAATTTGAATTTCATTTGCATTTCATTTGGCTTAACCTAACCTTAGTTAACATTTAACCTTAGTTAGATTATTTTAACTTAACCTTTAAGTTAATAAATATTTAATTAATTTAACCATAGTTAACTAACTTAACCATGGTTAGGTTAACCTTTACTTAACCTTTAAGTAAGGTTAACTTAACTTAACCACTTGGTTAACTTTTAACCTTAGTTATGTTAAATTAATTTATTTAACAATTAAATAAATAAATATTTATTTTAATTATTTAACAATTAAATAATCATAAAGTGAAATTACTATTATATCCTTACTCGGTTACCAAGTTAACCTAAAGTGGGTCCCACCAATTTAACCACATACTTTAGTTAACGTAACCTTAGTAATTGCTGAATTATACTGTATTGAACAATTCAATACGGTACTCTGCCCAAGTGCTCAAAGAGTACATTTCATATTGGGACTCTCTAGGTCCACACCCGATTTGTCAAATGGAACTATTCCATTAATCCGTAATCGATGCCCCACGCACACGTTACGAATATTACAAATCAGCGTGTCAGACCATACAAGTTGAGGTCATAACGTATACGTATAATCCTTCCATCATTTATATCCTGGATGTGCGGGGATATAGATCAGCACCGTCAAATCCCCATTTGCTCATCCATAAACTTATCTCCAGATTCGTATCTCGATAAACAATATACGCAAACACTTTTGCTATATTGTTTAACCCTATGGGAAACTCTTTTTTCGGGTTTATGCTTGTGGCCACAAGACTTTATGAAATACAATCTCGTAGCATTGGATATACAACTTACCTACGTAAGCTGACGGATCCCGTATCTACGCACACCGGACTCCATGAGCATCGGACTATACCCAGCGACACATAGCGGTCAGACCATGAAAGGTCTCTGACATATGTGGAACCAAAGCATGATGGATCACTCACAAGACCACCGTGGCGCTCAGGTCAAAGGACCACGAATACTACTCAACTCGAGAGGACCTTCCTTTGACGGTGTCATAGGATATCTATTGGGGTCCTCATAAGTCTATTCAGTATCCAGTCCTGACTGGATACCCGCATGCCTATACAAGCTCTAAGCTCATGGTCAGCTAAGAACAACCATCTGAACCAGTCAGATATAGACATACACTAATCTATATAAAGTGAATCACTGATAGACCCGCATTAGTGATTATAGATCAGGAACATTATGTTTGAGACATACTTACATAATGATATTTCTTAACTCCTATTGCAACTCTTTGCAACTATATCATTACAAGTATACTCTCAGGTCTTTGTCCCATTATAGACAAGGTTCTAACTCTTTAGACCTCGCTGATTCTTATAACCTGCTAACTCTTAACAGTGCTAACTTTTAGCATTTATAACTCTCAGCTTTGCTAACTATTAGTTCTGATCTAAACTCCTTTAGACCAGATCTGAACTCTTTCAGATCAAACAATGTCTCTAATGTTACAAGCATTATACCATATTAATATGATATTAACAATCTTTATTCGAAATGTTTATTGTATAAATATTAACAATTAATATTCATACAATATTGGAATGGCACGTGAGCACCAGCTCCAACAATAACATACTCGTATAATCCTTCTGTCGCTTATATCCTAGATAAGCGGAGACATAGATCACTGCTATCAAATCTCTACGTGCTCATCTGTGAACTCATCTCCATATTTGTATCTCGATAAACAGTATACGCAAATAACTTTGTAATATTGTTCAACCTTATAGAAAATTCTTTTCCTGCGCTTGTGCTTGTGGCCACAAGATTTTCTAAAGTACAATCTTGGAGCATTATGATATACAACTCACCTATGTGAGCTAGTAGATCCCATGTCTATGTACACCGGACTCTATGAGTATCTGACCATACCCAATGACACGCAACGATCAGACCATAAAAGGTCTTTGACATATTTAGAACCAAAATATAGTGGATCACTCACAAGCCCATTATGGCGCTCAGGTCAAAGGATCCCAAATACTACTCAACCCTAGAGGACACACCGTTAACAGCTTCATAGGATGTCTATTGAGGTCCTCATGAGTTTATTCAGTACTCAGTCCTTACTGAATACTTGTATGCCTATATGAGCTTTCGGTAAGCTTATGACCTGTTAAGAATAATCATTTGTAACATACAAATATAGCATACAATGATCTATATAAAAAGGATTCATTGATAGACCCGCACCAATGAAAATAGATCAGAAACATTGTATTTGAGAATATACTTACATAATGACATTTCTTAACACCTATTGCAACTCCTTACAACTATATCATTACTAATATGCCCTTGGGTCTTTGTCTCATTCAAACAAGACTCTAACTCTTTAGATATCGTTGACTTTCATAACCTACTAACTCTTAGCAGTGCTAACTCTTAGCATTTATAACTTTCAGTGCTACTAACTTTTAACCTTAGTTTAAACTCTTTTAGGCTAGATCTGAATTTCTTTAAATCATATAATGTCTATAGTATAACAAGTATTATACCATTTATTATAATATTAACAATTATATTTGAAATGTATATTATATGAATATTAACAATTAATATTCATACAATATTAAAATGGTACGTAAGCATCAACTCCAACACACACTACCCAAACACTCCTAGATAGATCAATATAAGGGTAGGTACCTAATCCAAAAATTATAATAAAATTTCTAACATCGACAATTCAATATTAAAAACTGAAAGACCCATATTCTCCTAAGTTTTTTACCTTAGCCTAATCCCTAAAAGATCCATTACAACCACTAGAAGACATTACATAGGTACTCAAGGTTTTGGCTCAAAAGGGAATGCCCTTGATCCTAAAAAGTCCTTCTAATAGGTCAACTACGTTAGTTCTCTAAGAGGCCAACTATATAAGCCCTTTAAGAAGCCTATCACATAAGCCTTCAAAATGTTGACCATGTAAGCCCTTCAAAATGTTGATTGTTAAAACCTCCCGAAGGCTAACAATGAGAGATACACACTAACCAAGAATAAAAAATCAAAGACCAAAGACTTAGGTTGCTCTTATCCTTGAGAATTTTATCTGCTAGAACTTTATCTGGTAATGCCAAATGCAAGTTGATAATAGCATCTCTATCTATCTCTTCCTATTTTTCATTAGTCATACCTACCGATTTGTCCCCAATTGCCGCTAAACAATGGTCTTTTTTTAAGATTGTCATTATTCTTATCTTTCACAATAAAAAATTATTTCCGTTGAACTTCTCAATCCCATACTTTACCGTCTTATTATTGACTATGATCTGTCTCCCACTCAAACCAGCTTCAACTATTTCACCATGAACAATGTTGTATACTTGAACAGCACCATATACATAAATAGTTACAAGTTTGTAAATAGTATTTATGAACGATATACATTAACTCGAAAGCTTTGATATCACTATTATAAAGATTTATAGGTTAAACCAATATCTTAACTTAAAGTAAAGAAGAGGAACTGAAAATAAATAATATAAATTTTTACGTGAAATTTTTTTAAATAAATTGAGATAAAAACTACAAGATAAGTGTAAGAGAATTTTATTATAAAACAATATTAAAATTTCTTTTTAATTACAAAAAGAGAATAATCTTATCACTTTTTTAAATAAATTGAGATAAAAACTACAAGATAAGTGTAAGAGAATTTTATTATAAAACAATATTAAAATTTCTTTTTAATTACAAAAAGAGAATAATCTTATCACTTTTTTAAAAATATGAAAAATATTTCAATCTCACATTTCTTTCTTAATAAATTAAAAAAAAATTAAAGATTATAAATAAATTAAAAAAAAATGAGAACTAAAGAATTTTTCTGAAATGAAAAGATTGAATCGAGGGTGACTTTTATAGCACCTATTGAAAATTTGGCTACTCCCTGAATCAAATATTTCAGCATCTTTAATTTTGGCTGCTGCCATTTTCTTCCTTTCGTGTTGTCGGCGCTCCCATTTATTTTTCTTCACGTTTGGCGACCCCCTTCTTTTCTTATTTCAAAAGTTACGGGCCACCTTAGGTCGGCCACAAGCCCACAACATAACTTTCAAGAAAAAGCAGACCTGACAGCATGTGAGAAGTGTGCCAAAGAATTAATAACTTGCTACTAGTTGCGTGATGGTCGTCTACATCCGTCAGCATTTTCTTCTACTTACTTTTTTGAACTGAAATCAACCATAAAGCATTTCCCATCAGCCTGCTGGAACTCATGACACCGATCTTGCTCTTATCATACAATGCATCCTTGCACGATCAATTACCGCTTTGATAGACCAAACATTGGTGCATGGCTTGGAAGTTATAAATGAATTGCATGATTAAAAATCGTGGCTTGATCAAATTCTGCATAGTGGTAAATGTGATGGACGTGAAGGAGATGAAATGGGAACGTGTGATTGCCAGAGAAAATGGAAACGTACAAGAGGAGATGGCAGGGTGCGTGCAGGAGTAAAGACGTGTGATTAGTAGTTATTATGTTATCTAATATTGCTTTCATATAAACGTGTAGCTAGAAAATAAGAGTAATTGTAACTTTTGGATGTATTTAAATTCAAGTTGGATTCAATGGAAGGCAGCAGAAAATTTATCCAAAAAATAGTATTGTGATTTAATTCTCACCCTAAGAGAATTCAGATTTCATTACAACTCTAATTGAGACCTGTCACACTTGATATTTGCCTTTCCTTTCAGAACACGGTTTGGTCAAAACAGCATAATTTTAATATAAGTTGGGAAAAAATTAAAATAGTAATAAGCACATTGTTATTGCTGTTGTGACATAGTATAAGTTGGCTTGTATGCCACAGACCTATACAGCCACCAGAGCAGGAAGTTTGCGCATCTCTTGGAAACCAATCTCTGTCCCTGTAACACTATGTCGTGGTTATTAGCAGGTTTAGTTGAAAAGAACATAAGATTGATAGAAGATTATATGAGATGCCTATGGCCAATTACCTAGTTCATATTTCACACGTCAATATCAGAAATGAATAATCCCAGAAAGCAATGGCATGACAGTCTCTACTTTGAGTGAGCTGAGCACAAATGACATGGATAGTAAGACCATCATTGCAAAATTAGTTGGGTTGTCATTTAAGTTTCTTCATATGCCTGGGAAAATCTAAACAAAGTTGGTTTAGTAGATAGATAGACATGCAGTAACATGTGTCAAAACTTTATAGGAAGTAATTTCATTATTGCAAAATTATATGAATTGAATTTTCACAGACAAATTTGATCTAAAAGATTCAACCATTTCTGTGCAAGATGTTATAACTGATTTTTTAGGAACACTTTATCCAAAATTATGTGCAGATATATTTAGTCAAAAATGAAAAAACAGATAAGCAGTGTTACTTAGTCCAGACAATAACAATATATTTTAATCCTAAAATTTGTTACCTCTTAGATTACAAACAAAAAGTAATTGGTCAAGGAGAAGACATTACCAGTCCACCTGTTCCAAGCCCTCTGAAAACTCAAGATGTGTCTCTTTGCTCATATTCGAAATTAATTATAACGTTAGGAACATGAATATACACTCGAGTGATATTCAATTTCTTCAGTATTCCTGGTCTAAGATGTGGTAGCAGTGCCTTTAATTTGGGACAGTGGACAAGTGACAAGAAATGAAGGCATGTCATGCTTGTAATCCCACAATGCCTATCTTCCCATTCTTCCATGTTGCCAAATTTTAACAACATTGCTTCTTGTAGATAACAACTTGGAAGTTTATGAGTTGTCAGCCAATTGACTACCGACTATTCAGTTGTAATTTTATATTAGGTTCTCATTTCATACTGAACCTTATCTTTCCGTAATCCACAAGTCATTGCTCCTTCACAAACTCTCACAATTAGCTGAAGACGTTGCCCCTTTCGTCAGCTGACTCATTGGACTTCTCTATGTAGGATAGGAAGTCAGAAGCACCTTTCCAAGACGTTGCCCCTTTCATCAGCTGAGTCTTTGGACTTCTCTATGTAGGATAGGAAGTCAGAAGCACCTTTCCAAGTGTCTACCGAACCTTCATCGATAACTTGGGACCTGGAATGTACAATTTGTGACCTCAAAATCAGGGTCAACTTTTGAAAAATTTGAACCTAACCACATATACTTCTATAAATCTTCTACCTACCCCATACAATATATTAATATGAATGTCAACATATAGATTAAAACAAGTTGGCATAGCATAAGTAGAGAATCTTTTAATCTTGCTTCCTGATTATTTCTGCTCCCAGTGTTGTTAACGAAGGTTAATTGACAATCTAGTACTCTTTATGATGATTGGTTTTCCGGCAAAGTTGGCGATAGCAATCGTGATGCTGTTTCTTGTTATGGATAATTCTTCATTACTGCTTGATGGTAACCATTTATTCTCAAATTTCAGTGGCACCACTGAACTTAATTAGCAAACTCAAGGCCGGCTAGGTGGAATGGTCGTGATTGTCTTTTCCCTGACAGTCTATACATTTGATCATCCTCTGTTATGGCGTGCCTGTTGTTTTATTACTTATTTTTCTCTTATATGTGATAGGATCAACAGATGTTCATAGCCCCAATTTCTCACTTTCGCTATTTTTTATTTTTTTTGTGGTTGAAAGGTGGTCTTAGCGAGAAGAGTATGTCAAATGTTTTTTACGCTGGAATAAGCTCAAGGAAGACATTCCCAGGAAAAGAAGGTAGCTTTGGATTTGAAAATCTGGTCATTTCTGGCAATGAGGAAGTTCCCTTCCGGAATTTAAGATCCATTTTTGGGTCTCCACCAGCACCTGTCAAAAATCGACGAAGCTCATATGGTTCACGTGCACCCCCTCCACAGATAATGTGACAATATTCACTTTTTGCAGCTGTTCAATGGAAGTAATTCCCTGTGTATTTGTTCATATTTCAATTTGTTAATAGCTAATTCGTTAACAAGATGTTTAGTTAAAGCGTATGCTGTTAATCTGTTGGCATCGAATTCTGGGTTTCCATTTGGAGTATAATTTTAAACGGACTAAAGGGATGTTAAACAAGGAAAGCCAGACTCCGTTTGCCTTTGGGGCTTGTTACTTCAAGACCTCTGTGAGAGAGGAGTGAATTTGAACTGAGAAATGTTAAAAAGCAAGACCAAGTTAATACAATTTCAGATGTGTTGGGCATTGTTATCCCAATAACTGTGTTACTGTAGTTACCAATTACGTATAGGCCTAAATGTACTTTTGTGGGATACGTATTACTTGTCACCCCGTCACTTGATTATTTCTTATTTTAATCCAAGACATTGCCATGGCGTTTCACTCAACAAAATCTTAAATTGATTCATTTACGTGGTTATGCTTCACGTATGTTTTAATCACCAGCAGTGTGCTTGTTACTGCTTATCGAAATTATCCCTTGTTAATGAAGCAATCAAGGTCGTTAATGCAGTCTCTGATTTGGTTTTGTGTAATTCTATGATTTCTGGTCATGCAAGTCGTGGAAAGAACCCTGATGGGTGTACCTTTGTAGAATTGATATCAGGTTTAAAGGAACCGAGATTGTTGAGCGTAGGCCAAGGAATTCATGGGCTTTGTTTGAAAAGTGGTTTTGATTCAAATGATCATGTAGGTAGTGTACTTTGTTAGCATATATGATATATGTAATACCCCATTTTTTATTTTATTAGTATTAGAATATTTAGTTAATAATATTATTACATATATATTATTAATGAATGTGTGGGAGTAATAGAATTATTATGTATAATAATATACATTATTGAAGGAATCATAAAAAAATTATTGGATTTTCTTTTAATCACATCTTAGTCCAAAAAATTTATAAAATGTTATAGTTTAATTTTAGTTTTAATATCTAAAAATATAAATTTAGACATGTTTATAGTCATGTCAAACTTTAAATTATTTATAAAGTTCATCAATTCGACCATAAAATTTTGAAAATCTTTTGTTTCTGTAATATGAACAAATGAAAAAGATTTTATAAAATTATGATTTTTTAGAATATTAAATTTATAAGTGTCTAGTATGACACATTCAAATCTCATAATTTAATTCATTATTTTTGAATTATTATGATTTTTTAAAATAAGATAACCACATTCTAGAAATTTGCAGACAGATTTTAAAATATTTGAAATAAATTTATTTTAAAATACTTTGTCGATGAAATTTTTCTAGAATAATTTATGGTGAACTAAGATATATATCATGAGTAATTTTGAGGTAGTTTCTAATTTTTTAGTAAGTATGTGAATTTACAAAATCCAAATATTAAAGGTTGTTCAGTGAAAGTTTTAATATGATTCTATCTTGATGACTCATTCATCAATAACTTATACATATGTATTATATATAATTATGCCTAGTGTTAAATATGACTTGCATAAACACTTAATAAATAAGTACCTAATTTGATCCTACCTTAAGGATCTATTCATTAATAACTTATACATTTATTTTAGATAAAATTAGGCCTAGTGTTGAATGTGACTTAATACAAGTACTTAATAAACAAATACTTAATTTGGTCCTATCTTGATGGCGTGCATTCATCAATAACCTATATATGTTTTAGATATGTTTAAGTCCAGTGTTTAATATGACCTACCACAAATATTTAACAAACAAACACTTAATTTGATAACTCATTCATAAACCTAACATGTCCACCTTAAATGAGTGGGTTTATTATCACATACCACTCTAATAGATACTAAATATAAATGGTGTTTATATGAGAAAGAGTGTAAAAATTGATTGAAAATAGTAAATACTAGAATATATGTGTGAATTGAGAGTGTTAAGCCAGAAAATAATTAAGTGTTGATGTGAAAAGAAGAAGAAAAAAAAGATAATTAAATATTGATTGGTATCTTGATTCAAGGTATGTTATACAATTCTCTACGATAATTTCCTTATTACACTTCTCATAATTATATAGAGTTCATAACTAATTTAACATATTTTTGTAGTGAGTTTGCAATAAAAGTGGTTTATGAGAAGGTGGTTATATAGAATAAAAATGAGAGAGATTAGTAAAATAAAAATTAAGTGTTGAGTTTATTATGAGTAGTGTATTATCATAAATAAATTGACATTTTGACTAATTATTTTAAAATTTTAATTCTTTCAAATGAATTATACTTCAAGATGGTTATTTAAACTTAGTTTTTATCAAGAATTATTTGTTTTTGGACTTTTGAATATATATGCATATCGAGCACTGAGTGGGATCTTAGAAAAATAACGATTTCAATAACAATATATATTTTCCTGAATAAACTATATTGATACACATGTATTTTGTACCAAGATTTTTACCATTAAACTTTTAACACAAAAAAATTTTGTTTCAATAAAAATCTCCAAAAATTCAATTTACTATGAATTTTTAAAATAGACACCGTTATGCTAGAAAACAAAAGTTTTAGCAGTAAACTCGAATTCTGAAAATATTTTTACCTATCAAACAATCTTTAAAAATACTAAAATTTTATATACTAGTATTTTATGTCTAGTTATTTTACTTTTAATTTCGTGATTTTTAGACAACAACAAAATATTTTATGACCTAATTTACGAATTATATTCACATATCAAAATTGTTTGACAAAAAAAAAATTATATTATTTTGCTAAATCTAATATTCTAAATAACTTATATGTCTAAAATATATGAATATAAATTTTGTATGAATTCGATTTATAGAATATGATATATGAATTTCTGAGCATTTACTATTTGATATTGAAATAGATATGAGAGAGAAAGTTATAGGCTGATAAATATATTTAGTTTGAGAATAGTTATAAAAGGTAATTAATTATTATCTTGATTTAAGGGTATTTGCGGTCTTCGAACATGTAGAGACATTCTTTGAGGTATTTGATTTTTTTCGAGGTAAGTAACTTCATTTATAATATGTCTCTTTTATTTTTAAATGAGAAATGTTGTAATTATGATATTTGAAATATAAAAAATACTTCAAAATACTTATGATTTATTATTACTTTTGAAATTTATTTATAAATTTTTAATTAAATAATTTTTCATTGATTTTGGTTAAAAGTGTAAATTTATCTTTAAGGTTTATGTATTTTTTGAAGTTTTCAAATAAATGATTTCTTTATAATTTTAAACATCTCTTTAAATAAAATTATAAAATTATGGATCTCTATATGATAACTCAAAATTACGGGTTCGATTTTGAATTAATTAAATATTGTTTGCAAAAATATTGCAAGCTATGTTGTTACGAAAGAATAGAAGTTATGATATTTAAAATGAGTTGATTATTAAAATTAAAATTTAAATAATATGTTTAGGCTCATTGTTTATAGTCATATGATATTGAATAATTGACATGATATATTATTCAACTAATTGGTATCCTTTACAAATGATAATTTTTTTGGTCACTAAGAGTACAAATGACATTATAAAATTTTAATATTGGTCAGGTCACTACGAGTACAGGTGACATTATATGACATGAGCAAACTTTTATGCGAAAGTTTACAAGAAATTATTATTGAATTAATTTTTATAATAATTTATGCTATTAAAGAATTTTGCTTCAATAAAATTGAAATCAAAATTTTTTATTAATATTATTAATGATATTTTGAAAAGACTTACAACTTTTTTAACATAAACCCTCATATATTATGAATGATTTTACATATCAAATCGACGACTCACTCTTTGGTATTAATGTTTTTAACAGATTAAATTCAATGAGTACATTAAAATAATGTTATATTTTTAATAATTTTAATTTTATTTTATTTGAGTTATAAGTATAATCTAAAAGTTGAGGTGTTAGTTTCAAAGATTTAGTTATTTTTATAAAGAGAGATTTAAAAAAAAAATTAATTTGATAAATAAAAATTTAACGAATTTTCATAAAATATGTAAAGTATAATATTTTAATTTTATAATAAAATTAATAACATCCTCTTTAACGGGTGTCTTGTATGCGTAAAAATCTGGGGTATTACAATAAATGGCAGATGAAAGTGCATGAATTCTGCATACTCTGTTTTTAATAGCTTATTTCAGCCTGATTTAGTTACATGGTCCGCTTTGATAACTGGGTATTCTCAGTATGAGGATTATAAAAAGGCGTTAACACTTTTTCAGGAAACTGAATATGGAAGGTGAGAAAGCAGATCCTGTTTTGATTGCCAGCGTGCTGGTGGGTGGCTGCTGCTCAATCATACATTGCTATGTTGTTAGACGTGGTTTTGAAGTGAGTGTCATGGTTTCTTCTGCTGCTCTTAAAGACAATGTAGATTTTCGGACCTGGGGATTCGCGTTTTCGAGACACTAACAGAGGGGAATATTGTCATTTACAATTCAGTTATTGTGGATTAGTATCCCAGGCCTTTAAAATGTCATTCTAATTCAGCTTGAATATTACTCTCGTATAAGAAGGGGATCATTGGGTAATCTTAACAAGATAACTTATGAAATTGATATATATTTTGAATTTTGAATTAAAAATCTTTTAAAAAAATTATCATATGATTTCATTTATTTATGGTACACTTTTCATCAAGTAAATATTACTAATTAGCAAGTGGTAAATCACGACTTAAACTCTTTATTATTATTATTATTATGTTTGAGTTCATAAAATCATTAACCTAGATTGAGGCCATTGAATCCAACCTAAATATCTATTACTCTTATATAAGAAAGAAAAAAAAAATTAAAACGGCTTAATTAATAATTAATAATGTAACGTTTGGTATTGAAATAAATTAAAAACAATGCTACACTATCTAATTCACCCTTCTATCATATTTTTATTCTTTCTTAAAAAGTATTACATGTTAATATATTTTAAGAAAATAATTAATGAATAAAATTTTAAAATATAAAACAAAAGAAAAAATAACTAAAAATATTCACCATTCTTTCATAACATAAATATATTATGTTTTTTTTTATTATTTTAACTATTTTAATATTATTTTTCAAAAATTTACATTAATAAATTATGAAAAAAATAGTAATGTAATGGTAGATTAATAAAATAACAATAAATAGTTAATATTTAATAGAATTGTAATAATATGTGATTTTTTAGATAATATAAAACATCAAAAATTAAGTGGATAATGCTTAAAATAAGATAGGGGTAATTTATAGTGCTCCTTCTTTAGAAATATAGACATTCTCCTATAGTATATATTATGGACTCTTAATTTGCTGAGTTTTTTTTATAAAAAAAAAATTCTGGAAGAAGAATGAAAATGGATTTATAGAAAGAAATTATATATGACCCTCCACTCTTTGAGTATTACCCATTTACGTTGTGATGTTTGATATTACTCAAAAAAACTATTTTACTATTACAAAAATTTTGTAAAATTTTAACTCTTATTGTCTTTTTAGTAATAATAATTTTTTTCTATCATTGAATTAATAAGAATTTAAAGGTTAACACTAACTAAAAATCATGAATCGTCTCTGTATTTTAGTAATGATACTCGTGCTACTAAAATAATGTTGTTGAACATGTCAAAAGAATTTTCTTTATCCCCTTCCTTTTTTTTAAAGACATTGTAATCAATTTTTAAAATATGTTGAAGTTTACATATCAATTCATTTTACCTTCTTTTATTCAAATATATTAAATATTAACAAAAGGAAATTTTCGTTAAATTTACAATTTTGCAGTGATTATTAAAGTGGCTCATATGTATGAAAATTGATAAATTGATAATATTCATGTGTATATATATATTTATGAAATACATGAAAGTTTATGAAGATACATATATAAATATTTATAAAATGAATTATTTTATAATATTGAAAAAGTTTTAACAGTAGTAATAATAAAATTATTTGTATCTGTTAAATTAATAGTTTAATATCTTCATCCTTAATTTTTTAATTTAATCTAATGATCTAAATTATTTTCAGTATTACAGTGAGACTTTGTATCATAGAATGACACTAATGGCCAATTTCCGAAACTAGTAACCATATGCCTCTCCAAATATTCACATGAGAGCCTCTCATGTGCTCTCATTTTTTCCCCCACCATTCATTTCCATAGAACAAGAAGTTTCGTGAAATAAATTTGACTCTGCTTTAAACTTTGAACCATAATTCTTCAAAAATGGAGACATTGTTGTGTTGTGAACTCACGATGAAAAAATCTGAAATTATTATTTAATTAAGATATTTAAATTCACAATTTAAAATAATATATATATATATATGATCACGTGATTTCACATAGTTATGATATACCTAACATGACACAATGAATTTTTTTATTTAAAAAAAAAAAAGAAAGAAAAAAAGAATCTTGGGATTTTTGCCTTACTGACAATCGACAGATTTAAATACATTAATCGACTAAAGTTTTGAAGCATTTTCTTACATGCCCTCTCACAAATTACAGAAAAAATACTAAAATTGATCAATTAATATTAAAATAATAATGCTAAGAATCTTAAACTGTATCTCAAAAATCACATTCCAAATAATGTTGCACTTAGCAAGTGAGATGGCAACAAAATTAATGAAGAAAGCAAACAGCCGCTCAATTTTACAACAATGATCTATTAATTCCCAAAAAAATAAAAATTGAAGAAACTCTTTGGGAGAACAATACATCCCTACAAATAATTGTTACATCCAAATAATAATTAAAGCACCAAAGGATACAGAAACCAAAATTATGAGAAGAACAACTTCTCAAAATGAAAAGGCTTTTTTATCACCCTGCAGTTTCCACGCGGTATGATATATTTACTTGTTTCAGAGAGGAGTTACATTTAATGGACCTTTACATTAGTCTTAACTCGTACTCACCTGCCATTGTTATGTATCTCACCCATGGAAGAGCCTGGTATCCGCTTTTTTCAATGATCTTCAAGTAACGAACCTACACAAACCAAATGTCAAGTGCACACCTTATATAAAATCGATTAACATTTCTGAAACAAGAGAAAAATTTATCATGCGAAGCATTGGCGGAATGCTAAGGGCATAGTGATGTTGAAAAACATACCTGAATCCCTGAAACAGTAAAGTATGGTATCTCAAATTTCACACGAATCGGAGCCTTTCTATCAGGTGCTGCTTCTTCTGCTGTTATACTAGGAAGACTAAACTCTGCCCTCAACATATACTCCTATACAGTTCAATTGATAACATGGTTGAGAACGTGTGAAAGAGCCACTTAGCAACAAGTAAATATCAGTTGTGATATACATATGACATGCTATAATCTATACATATGACCATAAACAAATCCTACCTTATTACCGGGAAAAGATTTGATTTTCCAGACCAAAGCATCATTCTCAGGAGCATATGTAGCAGATCCCATTGATGTCCGAACATTGGGATTTGTAGCATCAGACGGGACAGGCAACTCAATTTCAACATTTGTTGCAGTGCTGAAGCAGAAAGTAGATAATGAGTGAATTCAGAAAGTTTGATAATGGTCCTCCCAAAAAAACTAAACTAAGTTATAATCAAACAGCTTGATTAAGGAGCATTTCACCATCCATACATACTAAGGGCCCATCAAATTTTTATGATGGCATCTATCTGAAACAAAAGTGATGATATTGCACCAAAAACAGATTTTGGCCCTTATACAATCTAAGAAATTCCCAAAAGTGGCCCTTGATAACAGTAGAAATGGAAAAAGTCTTAACAAGTATATTAACATCCATCAGTTCAAATCAATAAAAGTTCTAAATATCCCCTTCATCAAGTACCTAGACATGAGGGCCAGACTAACCAAATGTTGCTTCCATGTATCCAATGACATCAGACTATTAAATACTAAAACAGCCTACAATGAGTTCTCAAGATAGAAACTCAGTTCATTTCAAAATACTAGAATAAAACTTGAATAATTTTTTAGTAACTAAGACCAAATGGGGTCCTATACTAATTTCATAAAGGTAAAGAATTCTACCTGCGCTCTTTAAACTGGCTCCGTGCTTTTACCATTATTTCAATGCGACTTCTAGAATGCCTTTCAACTTGAGCTTCCACCCAAATGAGAGGTTTCACCTGAAAACTCATAAAAGATTGGGCTCAGATACTTTTACAATTCAGTAAACTTAAATACAGAAAGATAACAGAATTGAATGTCAATATATTCACATAACTAAAGGCAAATCAAATCCAGGTCAACCTGACTCACTAAAGAGGGTTAAATGAAAATGGCTAATGAAGCAATTTAAGGCCAGGATAGACATGAAAAAGATAAATCAACCTGAGTACTGAGTCTGTATGTCATGAGATCAAAAGATCCGTCAGGGGGTATAAAGGATATCGTCCGATCATTTTCGAAACGAGCCAATCGTACACACCTAAAACAAGAATTTTGTTTTTTAAAGAATAAACAGACAAGAAAAGAAGGAAAAGCAAATGAATCATATCAGCAATCAACTGTAAGTAATAAATTCTGAAAGGAGAAGAAAGCAAAATTCAGAAACCAAAAGAAAGACGATGAACAAAACAAGTCAACATACTGGTGAAACTTGATATCATCCAGATCAATGGCTTTTCCTTTTGTTGCTCGACCTTGGGCCTCCAGTAGTAATCTATCATTCAGCCCAAGCTTGCACTCAGGCATACCACTATTACAAAAGAAGCATTTCATTATCATAAGAGCAAATTCCAAGAAGAAACAAGGTAGCACAAAAACCTATAAAGTACATAAAGATTTGCACACAAACTATCCTTGTTAACAACTTACCTAAAGGAATAATAAGACAACTAAACACAAACCTTTGTAAGCCTGAGCTTAACCTAAACTAAAAAAATATTGAGCACAAGTGCTAGAGCCAAATGGCTCCACCTAAAACTTGGGTGGGGCTAATTTAGGTCCAGGCATCTACACAGGACCAAATCTGAATTAATCTCTAGCCCACCCCAGTCTGCCAAAAGTTGCAGCACCAATTAAGCATAAATATAGCATTGACAACCACACTAGTTCACATCAAAGTTCTGAGCTAAATCGCATATTGGTAAGTCAAGTAGTGTATAAAATAAGCCATATGAAATAACATAATGGGCAAATAACAACTAATTCTTTTAAAAACACATCCTTGAAGAGATTTCTTTAGCTTTGAGCAATTAAAAAAAAAAAAAAGAAGATACGCATGCACCTCAAATATGTTCTCATCTTTAATGCCCCAACAACATCTGAACGAATTATCTGTCCATTGCTGTTGACAAGTATATTGACACTTTCCACCACATCCAGAAAGACCTGATCAAACATGAATAGAACCTCCATAATACAAGTCATCTCAATTCATTAAAAATAAAACAATTATGGATAGAACCTACTTCATTTTTCTTATACCGTATCCCTTCACTGCGCCAAGATACTGCATTTGTCACAGCCATGGGAGGACGCTGTGTAACTTCCATCCTATAAGCATCTGTCTTAATAAACTCACTAAGAATCTTTGCCTCAGTGTACTGAGGGAAACCAAAGTCCATAATCTCATCAAGCAACTCATACTGCCAAATGCACCAAGACAACAGTATAAAACCATCAACTACTTAATTAATACATACCTCTATGTAGATTCAAAGACTCGTCAATTTCTTACCACAACGACAAAATTATCTCTCAAGGATTCCTCTTCTAACTCTTCAAAGTAATGCTTAAACACCTGAATATTTTAACAAAGAAGATAAACCACATTTTGATACACACACGATGCGTTTTCAGTCAAACACAAACATAAAATTGAATAATAAGAAAGTGCTTACATCAACTACACGATGCAAAAAAAGCAAAATACTGGCAGCATTGCAATTCTGCCTAGATGCAGCCATAAGGTAAACGTTGTTGTGTTGTATAAACATGTAGCTCACACCATTGTCATATACCACAGGATCTTGCGACTGTGGATCGCCCTGCACCAGATCAAATCCAAAAATTCAAATTTAAAAGAACCTATAATATCAGCCACTACTTTATATTCTTTTTCAGCAAACTGGATAGAAAAATAAATAAGGCAGACACTCTTCACTGAATTTACGTTATAAGGAGATCACCAAGCTCAGTGACTTTAATTCGGTAGTTACAGATCGAGCATAAATTAATGAGAATGAATTAAACAGTGTGTGTTTCAATTGAGAGAACAGAAACCTCTTTCTCGATGAACTTGGTGAAGAAGCGCTCGGCTTGAAGAGCAGAGACATCGCCGCGATAATCACGCCAAATCAAGACACGTCCTTTGATATCGAGAAGGAAGAGCGCCGAGGCGGCGCCGGCCATTGGATGAAAAGGAGTTCGCCGGTGAATGTTCACGCAGTACGCACGCACCAGATCCAAGCTGGCTGACTGCAGGTATTAATCGAATCTGGATTCGCAAGGCAATCAGAAGAGAACTGATTCAATATGCTTTTTTTAGTTTTTACTGGAAATTCTTTTCTTCCTTCCTGTTAGAAAAATGTTTTTTATTTATTCCCTTTTTCTTTTCGATTAAACTGTAGTTTCTACTACGCACGTGCTTTTCCACTTGGGTTGAAGATTGAAAAGAAGTCTCGTTCCGTCCCTCGTCGAATTGAAGCCCAGGCCCATTAATCCCATCCATTTGGAAGGTTTCTATTTAGACCCCACTTTAATTTTCATAAACTCCCGTCAGAACTAAGATTTTACGTGGGGTCTGGGGAGAAAGGGGTGGGGGCTGTACAACGTTGCAGCCCCACTTAATGGGCCAAGTTTTGATGGTTAGTGAAATCCGGCTTAAAATTATTTTATTGTTTTTTTTAATTTAATAAAAAATTTAAATTGGTTTTAATTTAATTAAAAAAATATTTTTCTTTTAACTTTTTAACTAAATCAAAAGCTATAGTTATAACCTATGTTTAAGTGAATTTCCCGAAACCTCAGGAAATTGCTTGAAAAACAAATCCTAAAATATTTTATTTATCTGCAATTTTTTGAAACTTAAGGGAGGGAAGTGATAATACCCCTAAAATTATGAGAGGTAAGATTTATGCACGGAAAACCAAGGGAGGTAACATGTTACATACTTACCATTTAAGTGAAATATTGACAAACCTTAGGAGAGAGATGTGATAATCCTTTATTTATTTTTTTCATCCCTTCTTCCCAATAAAAGTTTTAAAATTTAAATTATATATACTTATGTTATTTTTAACTATTGTTGGGAAAATAAGTTTGGGCTTTTATTGTTTTTTTTTAGTGTCAATATTAGCTTTAACGAAATTAAATATTTTTAGATGCATCATTTGAAGAGCTCAATATTGTTTGGGTTTATAAGAGCACTATAAATTTATACAATATAATATTCATATGAATATTTTGCATTATTGAAGCCATCATCTTGCTTAAAACAAGTATAATTGTTATGTCTGTATAAAAAATGATAGATAATGGCTTGCTTTGATTAGAAAAAGCACACAAATTCTAAGCTAGGCAAGTTCAATGTCATGATCATGTCATTAAACATTGGCATCTTCCTTGAAAGAGAAAAGACTTTTTATTTTTTCTTGGCGTCAATATTAGCCTTGGTTTTTTTTTTTAACGAAACTAAGCATTTTTAGATGTATCGTTTGAAGAGCTCAATATCATTTAAGTTTATAAGAGCACTAGAAATTTATACAATACAATGTTCGTATGAACATTTTGCATTATTGAAGCCATCATCTTACTTAAAACAAGTGTAATTGTTGTGTCTGTATCAAAAATGATAGATAATGGCTTGCTTTGATCGAGAAAAGCACACAAAATCTAAGGTAGGCAAGTTCAGTGTCATGATCATGTCATTAAACATTGTCATCTTCTTTGAAACAACACTGTAAAAAAGTTGTTAGCCCCACCAAGAGAGGGTTCCCATTCTATTAAGGACGTCAATACTTGGGAGAGTGTCTGCACAATTCTAGTATTTATAGTCTGCTTTCTACTTTTTTGCTAAAAAACCTTCTTGATAATTCTGCCATCTGCAGGTGATTTAAAAACCCATGTAAAATATCTGTTTATGATTATGGATTTTGCTATGAACTTGAACATTTATATTTATTTTTGTGTTGTGTGTAGTAGTTTTAGTCTTTTACACTTCCTCTATGGGGTAGCTTCCTCCTAATGTAGGATCTATGCTAGCTTCACAAGCAGCTTCTGAATCTTGATCTTGAAATATTTTATACATCTATCGATGTTTAATCACGAATTATATTGAAAAACTCAGTTGGTTCATCGAATGAAATTAAAAATAACACAAAACATAAGCAAGAGTGACCTTTAAGAAGGAAAGAGCCTTGTTTTTGGCCTTTCGGAAAAGTTTAGAATGCATTGTTAGCTAAAGGAGTAATGTAACATGGGGTCCCAACCTAATTTTCTAAGGAGAAAGGCGTTCCCTTTAACAAAAGCCAACTTACTCAAGAGCAATGTAACCTAGGGTCCCAACCAAGCATGTTTCTACATAACCTTCCTCATTTGGTCGTTATACTAGCTTTGCCAGGCCAAAGTCTACTACCTATGGAACTAGAAACAACTTTGAGCTAACATGAAACACACAACACAAATAACTGCCAATACAAGCAAAGAGTGCCTTTATATTGAGTTCCCCAAAAAGTAGAATATTACTTGACTTTATATCACAATGCGCGCCTTCGTGTGATCGTGAATGTATTCAATTCCCCTTGCCTCTTACAATCTATAAAAAAGGAGAGTGACCTGACAATTGTAGTATTAAGAACCTCAGCAACACAAAGCTGTAATCTATATTCTTTCTTATTGTACTCTTAATGTTATTGCTATTTTTTTTTTGTGCCAAATTCTTTCTAAATCATATGCAGGAAACGTATAAGCCTTATGTTAGAGGAATCGTCATTCTCTCTGAGAGATTAGGTTAAAGTGAAGAACTCTAACTAAGTTCAACGTTAAACCTTAACCTAATTGAGCAGCGGAATAACTTAGATATCAAGAAAAAATAGTAGAATTCAATGTAGATACTAAAGAGCATAATACAATCACTTACGTGATTTGACCAATTACCTATATCCACGGTAGATCCAAAAATCCTAATCTCCCTTATAAACTCCCTAGAGAATTTATAAGAAAAATCTAAAGAAGAACTCTCAAAATGATCTAATGTTTAGTATACTGTTACTCTCACACGAACAATGAATACCCAAATAGTGATTTCACCCTAGTGCACACAATCATTTAGTGTCTACCTAGTTCTTCCATCTTTTAGAGTCTCTCTTAATGCTTAATCTTAATTAAAGGATTTATAAGAGTTTATATAAGAGTTATTTCGTGCCTACTAACCCTAATCCTTATTGGAGTAAGAGTTAACTTGTTTTAGAAGTTCAAAACTTTCAAAAACTAAAAAATTTGAAACAAAAATGAACTCTGCCCACTCTGGCGCCGTGGCGCTGAATTAGTTATGGCCAACGCCGCAACGCTGGGTTTCTGATCTAAGCATCGTGGCGTCCAGCCTTGGGCGCCGCAACGCTCAGCTCTGCACTAACTTCTGTGCTTTTTCTCGCTTTCTTCGAGTCTCATTTTACTTCCTCATTCGAGTCTCACACGTCCTAGACTTTCTCATACGTGTTCCACACATTCTAGACTTCTTATGACTCTTTTATTTGATATTCTTCTCAATTCTTACCTATACAAGATTGTTGAATCATCAAATCTCCAATAAACCTTTTCTTGATTCAAAATCTTCAAATAAGAAAGCTTCTGAATCCGATCTGCACCAATACTTTATCACTTAAAGTTGAATCCAGTTAAGTCTCCACCAAGACTTAGCTTTCCCTGGGCTAGTGACTTTGGTCTCTAATGGCATTTATGCACCTTACATAGGATATGAATACGTTGCACTCCTTTCCGACCCTCATCATCTCTGTGAGCACAATTTCAATGTTACCTAGTGGTATACATTACCCCAACACTCCACGTTAGGCTACTCATGGCCATTCCAGTAAGCACATAGAGCATCCCATTATACTTCTCACCCTCAAACATTATAGATCATTTCTCTACCCTCAGTTTTATTTTTTTTCACTCTAACCGAATACCCTTTTTCATCGAGCTTGTAAAGGGATATCAAGTTCCCCCTCATATTAGAAACATGCCTTACACCATGTAAGTCCCTAGTTTCTTCACCTTACATCTTCAGCCTTATGTCACCAACTCCCATGATCTCACAAGTCATGTCATTCCCTATTAGAGCTTTACCTCTCTTGGCTTTGTAATTGGTAAACATCGATCTGTCAGGACACATACAGATGCTACTTCTCGAATCTAGTATCCATTTGCCAATATACTTTTCTCTTGAGGCTATTAATGTTTCTACAACTTTGATATCTTCCTCAATAGTACCTATTGCAGCACACCCTCTTTGGCCTTTTGATTTAAAACAATCCTTCACAAATTGCCCTTTCTTATTACAAAGGAAACACTTTTTGGACCTCTTCTTCGATTGATTGCTCTTTTTTTCTTATGCAAGCAATACTGTTCCACTCTCGGATTCAGATCTTTTTGTCAATTCTTTTGAGTTCAATGATGACTTGACGTCATTTATCATTAAGGACTCCTTACTATATAGCAGCGTGTCCGTAAAACTCTCATAACTCTTCGGCAACGAACTTAACGAGATTATGGCCTTGTTTTCATCCTCAGTCTTGATACCTAATTGCTCAAGACTTATGATGATCTTATTGAACTCGTCAATGTGATCTCTGAATGAAGATCCCTCGTGCATAGTTAATTGATGCATTTTTTTTCCACAAAAAGTCTATTTACAAGAGACTTCTTCATGTGTAATGCCTCGAGTCTCTTCTATAGCCTCAAAGCGGTTTCTTCATCATCAACTTTCCTTAATACTTCACCGCTCAACGCTAAGATTATGGTACTGTGAGCATTTTTCTTAATCGTGTCCCAATCTTTCTGTTCGGACTTTGAAGTTGTCGTCTCTTCGCTAGTTGAGAAACTGACTTCCTCCAAGGCTGAGTCTAGCATTTCCTTTACTAGTAGAGCTCTAACCTTCTTCTTCCAAAAATTGAAGTCATTCATCCCATTGAACTTCTCTATTTCTTGCTTAATTGTAACCATGGTTTAAATACCCCTGATGTGTATTATTGAACCTTAGCTCTAATACCAGTTTTTTGGAGGAATCGCCATTCTCCACATAAGATTAGGTTAAAGCGAAGAACCTAACCAAATTCAACCTTGAACCCTAATCTCTTTGCGCAGCAGAATAACCTAGATATCAAGCAAAAATAGTAAAAATTCAAAGCAGATAATAAAGAGTACAACACAATCACTTACGTGATTCAACCAATTGCTTACGTCTACGATTGATCTAAGGATCATAACCTCTCTTATTAACTCCCTAGAGAATTTACAAAGAAAACCCAAAGAAGAACCCTCAAAAGGATCTAATGTTTAGTGTACCCTTACTCTCCTACGAATAGTGAATATTCAAACAATGGTTTCACCCTAGTGCACACAAGCACTTAGTGTCTGCCTAGTTCTTTTATCTCTTAAAATTTTTTTTAATGCGTAATTTCAACTAAAGGGTTTACAAAAGTTTATGTAAGGATTGTTTCTTGTCTACTAACCCTAATTCTTGTTAGAGTAAGAGTCCAATTATTTTAGAAGTCCAAAACTTTTCAAAACTTAAAAATCTGAAACAAAAAGGGACTCCACCCATTTTGGCGCTGTAGCGCTGAGTTAGTTACAGTCAACGCCATAGCGCTTGATTTCTGATCTAGGCGCTAAGCACTGTAGTGCTCAGTCCTGCACCAGCTTCTGCGCTTTTTCTCGCTTTCTTTGCGTCTTCGAGTCTCGTTTTACTTTTCCTTTCGTATCCCATACGTCTTAAACTTTCTCATGCGTACTCCATAACCTTCTAAACTTCTTATAATTCTCCTCTTTGATATTATTCTTAATTTTTGCCTAAATAAAATTATTAAATCACCAAATCTCCAATACTTTATAACCAATAATACGGCCAGAGAACAATCAAACATATTTTAAGGTGCATAGATGCTCATTAACTGCATTAATACCTTTCTGTAGGGGTCATGAAGATGATCATTGAGACATCCATTCTGAATATACTCATAGATTAAATAGAGATGGTTTTTTTCAGTTGCATATCTCCACCTAAGGAATAATAAAGTTTGGTCACAAACCATACCCTAATTTCACATATACAGGTCCTTTGTTTATGACGATTTGTTACCACATTAATGTGATGTATCTTGCACAATACTTTAAGCTCTTAGAGAAATTCCTTTAACCTGTTTGATTTAATTTTCTTGATTGCAACTTTCTGTTATATGTCATACAGAATTTCACACTTTAGTTCCAATAGATGAAAACTCAGTTTGGTTCATGTATAAAAAGTGAAAAAAGTGAGGAGAACTGCCATACCCGTTCTTTTAGTGTACAAAAATATACACTTCCATATCCACCCTCCCCAATTTTTCTGCTGTCCTCAAAGTTACCGGTGACCTCAGCTATCTCCTCCAAACTATATACTACTGGTCTTTGGGACTCAAACACTGCTGCATAATCGAGTAATTTTGCTTCACAAGGTATCATTTAATAATATATATATTTTTATATAACCTACTCATAAAACTCATGTAGAGGATTTTTTTTAGAAAAAAGAGGTAGTTGAAATTTTATCTGAACTTCAATATCTTGTTTATGAAATTGCTGCTTCAGGGAAGTTCTCTTTGCACTTGGAATTCTGGTGACAGCTTTTGGATATTCTTAAATACATTTAAGGTTTCGCTTTCTTCTCAAAAAGAAAAGGATGAATGCACTTATTGAAAATATAGTGGCAGCTGATAATAGGCTAATGATAATTGTCAAATTGTGTCTTTTACCTAGCTCGACAAATGAGAAAAAAAATGGTTAGTTCGCTTTTGCTTCAGGAAATTTATCTTCAGATAGATGTAAATCTGGTACTTACTATTTAGAATATGACTAACATTTCCTGGGGCTGGGGGCTTGAATCTGACTTTTCTCCCTAGGCACAATTAGAACCCACCCAATATCTATAAAACTTGGATTCTGAGTCAATCTTTCATTTACGTTCTCAATCCCATTGACTTCTGCTGATAGAAGTTGCTGCAATTCCTGATAAAGTGTCATGTTCTTGAACCGTGTATGTCTCTACTTCTTGAGATTCTTCTTCTGTGCACCCTCGTACCTGTCAAGCCTGTCCTGCCATAGATTTTGCTTGCCAAGTGAAAAAAATGTCGCCCAATTGCAGTTTGTAATGTAGAAGAATCCTCGTGTGCCATTCAGATCTCTACAACTACAGGGAACCGATACAAGATAGTCTTCTTTGAAGCCGTGGGAAATGGGTTCAATATTTGATGTGTTCACTGAGTAGGAGGATATTTGTTCTACAGAATAGCCTTTAGAGATGTGATATAAATAGGAATTACAGGTCTGAATATTTTTAGAGAAGCTAAAAGGTTGTTGACTTGATGAAGACATTGGAGGAGAGAACACTTGTAAAGACAGTGGTCAAGAGAGGGAGGAAGAGAAAGGGGTGGTTGTTTGAGCTAGCCATTCCGTAGAGAAGTGAATAATTTGAGATATCTCCGGTGTTAATACTAATTTGAGATATAAAGTATCTTCTGATACCTATTTTGGCCAGTTTTTCTTAGCAGATTCAACATCATTCAAGTTTGATGCTTTCAAACATATCACGTTCAACATCATTCAGTTTTTCTTAGCCATTAGACGTAGTTTTTGCTTGTTCTTTTTCATGCCCACTATCATAGAACTCCAGACTCTCCATAGGGCGGCATGTTGACCTTTGTTTATTTATTTTATACATATTTCATATTCAATTCATCGTCTTCTTTTAGTCCATAAGGAGAATTTGCTCTCTCTCTTTCTTTCTAAGTGCGTTGTTTTCGTCCTCAGTAAGCAGGGCAGTGTCTGCATGCTCATGGATTTTGTTAGTGGACTGCTGGTATTATACATCTTTTTCTTCCTTTCTTTGTCGCTTCTGACATCATGCGGTTCAACTTAATTTGTTCCAGGATTAGCATTTTATGTAAGGATTTCTCGTCAGGATACTTCCCGGAAGGGTACACATAGTTGGAAGTTTATTTTGGCATTAGTGGCATTTTCTTGCTGATGTCTAGTATTATGGGAGGTTCCATCGTCTATCATTTGCCTCACGACGAATCTAACCCACTTGTGTGCTAATAGATATGAGTATTCTGTACTAACTCGTGCAAAGGTATGAGAATACAAGCTTGACTATGAAGCTCCCAATTGAACCTACCAGTTACAATTGTTGAAACAATGAGAAAGAAATTACGTCAAACGGGCATATTAATCACTTATCAAGAAAATTTATATTGAAAGAGGTTCTGGGCTGTAATCAGAATCTTTAGGGAAGCAGAGAAAACTCTGTTACGGCCGGCATTTTCTATTTATTTGCCCAAACCTCAATTCTCTCTTGAATCACTCAAGACAAGCAGCCCCTGCCAGCCTTCACCACTCATCTTCTCTCCGTCGGGGTGCGGAATTATATGCATTGTATATATGTATTTTAAAAAAAAAGGAAAAAAAAGTCCCGATCACTGTAGCAAAGTCACGATTACCGCGGCAAAGTGAAAGCACTTGTTGTGAATATGGATGTGAAGCGAGACACCCACAAGTAAAACACCAATTATGGATTGTAATAAAACTATAAACTATAAACAACTTGTGCTTCTGAGATTTAAGAAAAGCACTCTATACCAACACAAATCTCTAAAATTAAACAAAAACACCTTGTAGCAAACAGATCCTTTATCCTACAAACAGAGCAGCACAAAATTATAAACAAACAAACACATAGTCCAGGACGCCATGGTCATTGTTCCCTGGCCAATTTACACTACAGAATCCCTTATTACAAATGCGTCCCACACACGAGCAATAACTGAAACAACATTTAAAAACAGGGACCAAAAATGGCCCAAGCCCAGCTCATGTCTTCCCTCCTTCCTTAACATCCTTTCCAATTTCTCTCGGAGTTTCCTGGGCCTTACTCTGAATCGTCTGGCCCGTCTCCTTTACCTTCTGGCCCAACTGGCTCGCCGTATCCTGCACCCGCCGTTTTGCATGGTCTATTTGTTCGGGCGCGCGCATTCTCCTCAGAAATCTCGCGAGGTAAGAAAACGAGGAGAGCGCAGTGACACCAAAAGCTCCAGAAGTTATGAAACCAGTGATGGCCAAGCCAATGACGAGAGCTGCAGGGACTAAAACCGGGCTGAAAATGACAAAAAGCGGCGTGGTAACAGCAAGGCCGATGAGTGTTCCAACAAGGGTGAGACCGGAAAGGAGAAGAAGAGTGCCGCCAACGGGGAGAAGAGTGACGACGGCAAGAACTTGTGATCTAGACGGAGCCCTCTCAGTCGTCAGCTGCTGCTGTTGCTGGTGGTGGGTCACGCGGTGTTCAGCCATATGGATGATGACGATGATTAGCTGTGGGTTTGTTTCTCTTGATTAGCTGGTGAAAAGGGTGATGATGGTGTTTGATTTTTATGGAGAAGTGGAGGGTGTACACGTGGATGACGGTGACACTTGTTTGAGGGATGGAAGTAGCAGTTTGCATGTAAAGATGGTTTTCATATCAATCTGTTTGCCACTTTGCTTGCTTACTTCTTATTATATAATGGGATTTGGAGCAATTTTTGGAGCTTTGTGCTGATCAGTGATCAGTTCTATGACTCACCTGCATCGGAAAATGAACCTTTTACAACAGCTCTGGTGTCTCCTCAACCCTCGTGTTAATGAAAATTGGGAACTCTCATTAAGGTATCTAATGAACACTAATTTATAGTAGACAGTACTATTAGCCAAGTGAGCTTCAACCTCTTTGGGCGGCAGAATCCTGCTAATCAAATTTAAGTGAAAATTTTTAAAATGACGTTTTCTTTTTAAGTAAAAATTTATTTCAGCTCCTCAATATTTTTATAAATTTTATTAACTAAATATTTAATTTCTAGATTATTTTATTTTTTTAAACATTTTCTTATCTCTCTTTCACAAGTCATTCAAAATTTTAATACAAAACACACTTTAAAATTGATTAAAATGAATAAATTTAAAATAATATAAGTTAAAAATTAATAATTTTAATTCAAAACAATCAAAAATAAAGAAAAATAGACAAAATATAATATAAAAAAATTAGAGAAAAAGGTTGAGGGCCGGTGTTAGTGGCAGACCGCATACCCTACCACATAACGTAAAAAATTTTAAATTTCATCTAGTATTTTATCCCCCAATTTAATTATTAACAAGAGTAATCTCGTTGATTTATTATCTTTTTAGTTAATAAAGATTAGTCAAGTAAATTTTAACTATAAAAAATAATAACCTTTAAAATAGTGATTATATTTTTTATATTTTCCTAAATTTAAACTCTTTATACTTATACACCCATTATTTTTTATTTAATATTGAATCTAATTTAATTTTTAGTTTGAGCAAGAACTTTCCCTAATAAAAATTGTAGAAGATTTGTTCTTCCCTTATTAAAATAGACATTTTGGTCTTGTACCCTAATAAGTAGATATATATATACACCCATTAGTTATCTCAATGTGTCAATGGTCAGATAGATTTCTGGTCTTGTACCCTTGTACCAGCATTCAAATATATATATATATATGCCTAATTCTCATTTTGTCATGCATCGTTGAATCTCTGTGGCAATGGACAACCCTAAACATCACCAGAAGGCAAAATAGTAATGGGTGCATTTAGACACTGGAAAATGAATACAGTTCAATATCGCTGCACAACAGAATTCGGCCTTGATCTGCAAATGCCCTAAAACACATAAATCCAAGCCCAGCCCACAACAGCTACTAGGATTTCGTGTTACGTCCAATTATAAATGGCTTAGGCTTGCATGGGTCCAAATATGTTACCAAACATAAGAGATCCAGTACATGCACAATTAATATGCAAATACAAAAGCTTGTTAGGGTTTTGCTTATTGAAGCTGGAAGAGAGATCAGAGATGGAACTGAATTGGATAAAGTTTTGGATTGGATGAAAAATTGACAGTACAAAGCAACAGAGAAATTAATCCAAACTTTGATTTCCCATATTTTAATTACAAATCTGTCTCATACGCAGCCCAGAGTTACTTTAAACTTGCCCGCTGTCCATTGTGAGCGCAAAAGGACACACGATCGATGCAGGTGGCCGCGGGATCAGAGATTTCGTTGAAAAGTAAAGCAGAAGAAATCCCACTGCCGCATGGTGTAAAGAGAAGTCCACGAAATGCTTTAATTATTATATAAACAACTTCCCAGTACTGCCATTTTGTAAGCATTAATGGTGCAACTTTATTGACGAGGATCACTTTAATCAAAGTCAAAATGAACCCATCTTCGGGAAGAACAACACTTTGTGCACACATGATAGGGGAGCTTATTCCTTCCCCTCACATCTCCTCAATCTTCAAAAGATTACAAGGGGGGGTGGGGGGCCAACACCCCAAATACTCAGAATTATACTCTTTCTTCCCCATCCATAACATATTCTTATATTCTTCATATCTTGCTAGATTTGTACTGTTACATCTTCGTATTAAGAAAATGGTATCGCGGGTATTCTTTATAAAATTAATATTAAATTGCTTGAAGATAGAATATGTATCAACAAAGCGCAGTTGTTTAATTTCATGATCTTGTGTTATTTAATGATCACACCGATGGTGACCATCATGACCATCATCATTGGCAATCTGACAAAAGAAATACTTTCACAATTAAATATGAAAACAACTTAAACTCTGAGCAAAGGAATATATATATATATATATATATATATATATGCCAATTAACCACCCAAACTTTTTTTAGAACATGTGCATGTGGCGTGATTCAAATTAAGGCCCTATCGGTAGGTGTAACTGCTATATTAGCTTGATAAAAATAAGGAATATATATATCTATATATGCAATTGCTTGCTTTAAGTTCTTCGCGAACGTGATATTAGATTAATATGAGCTTATATAGTAGTGAATTATTCATGTATGTTGATTTCAACTTATAAAGCTCATCAAACATATCCATTAGATTTGGTTCATGATGTATTATGGCACAATATCCAATGTATATTTTAAACACCTTTAATTTCTTTTTTATTTGTCATGTTTCTGTTGCATTATTATCAGAAGCAAAAAGAAGTTATGGCCCTGCCGCTCACTCTTTCCTTATAAAATTAACCGAAGTTTTTAAAAACAATGATACACTCAATAGATTGTCACCAATAATGAGCCAAAAGGAAAAATGATGATCAAATATTACGTTGTAGATAAGTAGGGCATCTATATCTAATTGTTTCTATGATAAAAATGGCTTTCTGTCCATATTTGCTTACCAGAAAAGGAAAAATAAATAGGTGAGTTTCGATATTAATGCTTTTTTTTATTAAAAAAAAAAACTAAAAAAGAGGTATGCTATCAGCATTTCCCACTTTGCGCAGCTAGTTGTACTCCCACTATGTTCATCCATGGTGTTCAAATTACTTGGACAATGCATTGTACATAAAGTCGATAAGAGGAAATTGGATGCAACAACATAAGAATATGCTTATAATAATGAGTATAGAGAAATGTATTACTTACAAAGATGAGACTTTGAAGTCTTCTTTATCAACAAAGTTGCAACAACTACTTATGTGCCCTATTACCTTATATAGAAAATACCCAGGTGCAAAAATATTGTAGAATTCAAAAACGAGGCAATTACATACTTAGTTATACAAAGTTATTTAGATTATATTCACATATTAAACTATGGAAGCATCCTCAGTTAAGAATGTCTATTACATTATAGGCTATTTTTACTCAGAAAGTTTGTTTTTGGCCTTATTTATGATTTTTAATTTGATTCCTATATAATATTAGCATGAAACTGTGAACTTTTATGAAGTAAAGGTCAATACAAAACTTGAGCAACTTGATTAATGGGTGGCAATGTAACATTTCTCGTTCTCTTAATTTTTTCTTTGTAGCACATTGTAAAATTAGAAGCAAATGCTTTGTCTGCGCAAGTTATTGAAAAAATAAGTGATTTTTTTCGTAATCTCAAACGCCGGCTGCCAAAGCAATTATTTTGGAAGAGCCTGACCTTTTGTGACCACCAAACGTGAAAATTAATACACATTTTTATATAACTTCATCATAACTCAATAAAGTGTACAGAGAAAATTCAGAAAAAGGAAATTTCTCTCGTTGAGTGCCTCAGAGAAATAGCAGAACCAAAACAGTTAAAAAAATGAAAGAAGAACAAATATACTACCGCAGAAGCCCACAACAATCAATCATATCGGTCTATACTATTCTAGTAATAAGAGAAGCAAATCTTTGGTTTTCCAAATACCCTATCTCTTATACAGTATGAAGATATGAAAAGAAAAGGCATATCCATGACCCCGCCACTCTTGAATTTATGAGAGAATGAAAGAGTGGTGAGCGTGTGAAATGTCAAATCTAAAAGACACAAATAATGAGCCTGAGCCTGAGTGCCTGACTGCAGATGAGACCTGGCCTGCTGTCATTCAAAACGAAGTGTTAAATAAGTATTAAGAATTTCTTGAACATGTGGGGGTGGGCACAGAATTGTAATTTGAATAGTGTAAATAGGACCCGCACGACCTGCATTGTTGTGGTTGATATTTGTCACTTTTTATTGCCCTTAATATTATAATAATATTAATTATATATATAAAACCTGGCCTCTGCAAATTTAACCTGTCCTTTGCTTCTTTCTTACGTCTTTGCAGAGAAAAAAGAGATGGCATTGATGGGGGTTTTGATTCTCAATTAATATATATACATAACAGCTTTTTAAAAAATATATATGATTTTTTGGGCATTCTTTCAAGACAAAGGCTCAACCCCAACTTCAACTTGAGATCTTGTTCATGCCACGCTTTCGGCTTCCCCCACTACTCTGAGTACTATCTGTCGTCAACAGTACAACTATCAAACCAAACTCTTCAACACACACACACAAACACGAGTAATGCATTGTTATAAATATATACATGTTATGAATAGAAAGATATGTGGGTGTGTTTATGCTGGTGAAATGAAATGAAATGAAATCAAGTCAGAAGATTGAGATTTGATTCACCAAAAATTCCAAGAAAGAAAAAGGCGAGGGTTTTGCAATCTCGAGAAAGGAGGCGATGAATTGGAGGACAATAGACGCGACTCCCACTGGAACTGGCAGAGACCCAAATCCAGAGAGACGCTGCTTTGAGAGCTGGGCAGCAGCAAAGGACAAATTTAACATGAGTGTTACAGTAAACATATATACTTGTTTAAAAAAAATAAACATATATACGTGTGGTGTGTCTGTTTAAAAAAAATAAAAGACAGAGACACTGACAAAAAAAAGTGAAGAAGAAACAGAAATATGGTCGTATCTCTGTGATCAAAGCTTTACACTGCTCCATAACAGCGACACATGAATGCAAGCGTGTGAATATAAGCTAAAGAGAGAGAGAGTGTGTGTTTGTGTGGAATGAAAAGAATTAGAGGGTCGATGAAAATAAGGAAATTCAAAGTCATCTCATCTCCCCACTTATCAGAAAAATCATAATATCATCACCATATCCCTCTCTCTAAATTCATGCATATGACTGTTTAACTTCAACTTTGTATTACAATTGGCAGATTACTTTAGAGAAACATTTGAACTGAACCCATCATTTCTGGAAGGCAAGAGCTAACGTAGATAGTAGACACTGCAGACTATAAAAAAGTTTTTATAGGTGTAATAGAAAACCCTAACCCTAATTTTTTTTCTGGTTTTAGCTGGATTTTTCTTTTGGGTTTCTGTTTTAAATCTTTTCTCGACGCTCCGCGAGACACACATTTTGGATGAAGCACTTCATAATAAATTCATGCAAAAAAATATATTCACATCAGTTAGACTTAGGTTCTACTATTTATCAAGGAAATTTTAGGGATGAAATGAGAAAAGGAAAAGTGGGGAAGTAAAAGAGTAAAAGAGTAAAACACTGAAAGTTCTTAGAAGAAAGAAGTAAGCTAATTTGTATATGATCGATCAATGAGTGCATGCGACTGTTACTCACTGTTTTGGAGGGATGTTTTATTTGTACCATGGAAATGTTAAGTGTTGAAGCTAGGTTTTTCTGATCTCAGGCCAATAAAGAAATACAGTAACCCATTTGTAGTACAGATAAAAGTTCATATTGAACAGCAGTTGAACTGTATTTTTTATGTATCCTATCAAAGACTAATAATGAATCGGTTAACAAAGGTTGAATGTATTGGACTTGTGTTAATAGTTTAGTGGTAAGGGATTGAATGCATTGTTTAATTTGTAAGTAACTTGCCATCTTACAGGAAAAGGTAAAAAATCTAAATGAAAATTCTGTGTACACTTGGGTCAATTAGGTGCAACTTGAGAGTTGAACTTGGGCAACTTAATTTATATATTTATATATAATATTTAAGTCTGCGGCTAAGAAGCTCTTCAAAATTTGGTGAGAAAGTAAGCCCCGGTGGTCCTCAAGAACAAAGTAGAAAGAAAGGTAAGAATTAATATATAATGTAAAGGAGGACTAAGCCGTAGACTTAGGCTAGAGAATCCTCTTTACTTAATATAGTTCCATTTATTCTGAAACATTAACAATGACAGAGGACGGCAACTCCACATGCACATGGCTTAGCGAGCTGCATTAATGACACAACAAAAAGGTTTAGTAGCCACACACACTATGTTCTACGGGCCTTATTTAGGTTCCAAATCCCGCATTAAGACACTGAGCAGCATGCAGCCCCGTGATTTTAGAAGGATAAATATAAAGCCACCAAATAATAAATGACTAACAAGATAACTTAAGTGATGATCTAGCTAGCAGAATCCCATATGAGTCTAGCTAGAAACCTCAAACCAAATATGTATCGATCATCATGTCCACAGAGAAAACCCTAGATGGGTTTTTCTTTTTACCTTGGAATTAAGGACTTATAATTTCAAATATTGCCTTCTCCTCCTCCTCCTCCTCCTTGATTGATATCATCCGAGGGGTTATCACTCCAGGGAAGAATATAAGCATGTGGATAAGCAGGAGGCTGCTGATAGAAGCATTCCCCTTCATTATTATCAAACCTTCTATTAAATTCAATTGGCCTCTGCCGAGGAACCAGATGTTGATGAATCGAACTCACCATGGGCGGTGCAGCAGGCAGGGCTGTTGGGATTTCATTACAGGCATAGCGGATCAAATCGGCATTCGCCGCATCAAGTTCCTTCTGGAGCCTTTGGACCTGCCTTTGAAGGTATGAGATAGCACCTACACAGCCGTAAACTGGATCCCTCACTCTTGCCTCCGCTTCATAGGCAAGGGAGTTCACTGCATCTTCTCTTTGGTGAGGGAGGAGATCATTGAGGAGCTTAGTCACATTGCTTGCACCAAAGATCTTATGAACATTGGCAAATTTCTGAGGCTCCTCAGGTGGGAAGTAAGGTGCGAAAATGCAACCCGGCATACATTTCCTCCTCAAGAACTTGCAAGCAGCACAAGGGGAATTGTAAGAGCTGGATGAAGCCATTTCCAACTGCAGCAAGAGAATATACAAGATAACCCACCAAACTAATTCTTGTAAGCTTTCCTTTGACTTAAAAGTAATAGAACTTTTAAAAAATTATTGAAGAAATGTCAAAGTACTATAATAAAAATGTAAAATTTATTACTACACCTTTTCAATTTACCTTTCAGATCATCAGATGTGTTGGTTGTTTTGTTTCCTCCTTCTTTTGTTTACAATAATTTCACATCTTAGATTGAAAAAAAAAACTATATATGTAGTATAGTTTTCTATTTTGCATGATTTTTCTTGGCAACAAAATTAAGAAAGACAATTTAACATCCAAACTCTTTGTCTTCTTTTTAAAAAAAATTCCAACTCTATGTGAAGTTTAACACCACTTTGAAAAGAAAAAAAAAAACCATCCAAACAAGGCAACAACCAGACCTCTCTCTCTCTTTCTCACACACAAATGCACACACGAACAATCTGATAAATCATCACTTGTTATATGAGTATTTTTTTTTTCTCTTTTTTATGGTTAGTTGATTTTCAAAACTAATTACTTGTTATAATATATACTGACAACTAGTTAAAGCCTTCTGATGTCTCCCTTAATTTTGATTTTATAAATTATAGTCATTTATATGATTTCTGTACTTTATCAACTCTCTTTACTCCTCTTTTCTCTCGCCAACAAGTTCAGGTTCTTAAATTCATAATTTCAAAGGAATTCAGTTGCATGAATAATTATGATGTCATTATAACCTTCTTAAATGATGAGTTGAACATGGGATCTGAGTGGTGCAACTCATCATAAGAGTATATTAAGTTATGTGAATACAGCAAAGCCCTAATTTAGAGCCTGTAACCCAGAGGAATCTAGTATCACTTTTAGCCTTTTGTTTAGTAAACAAAACAAGAGCAAAAAAAGAATTATTAGCACACAAAAAAAAAGGAACAGAACAGCTACATAAGTTTACCTGTTTGTGATCTAGGTTTCTCTGATCAGAAGAATAAAAAAGGGAAGTACCTTTTCCCTTGTAGTTGCTCTTTCTAGAGCTGTTGTTTGTTCCTTCCCAAGGTAAGGTAGTAACCTTATTAGCCCCCTCTGAAGCAGCAACAGCAAGCTTCACAAATTCATTACAGGGGATGAGATGAGCCCTCTCAAAGATGAAACCCTAATTGAAGAATCGAGAGGGAGAGGGAGAGAGAGAATAAGAGAACCGCAAAATTCAGTAACAAAAGATAACAGGAGAGAGTGGGAAGGGGGGGCTGGCAAAGAACATTTAGTGGGTGGAGAGGCAATGGAGGCAAAAGACAAAGGTAATAAATGGGAGGTACACTAAAGAATGACTATGACCTTGCATCTAATAATAATATCAAGGATGTGGGGATGTCTCCTATTTTTCATTCCTCAACATATCTTTTTCTCATGCACTCACACACCATATATTCCATAATCCATAAAAATTAAAGCAAACTAATGACATATTAAGCACATTAAGATAATGCTTCTTTCATTAATTGCATATGAGATCTGTTGTCAAAACTAATAACCTAATTGCCCTAAAAAGAAGAAGATTGGATGGGGGTGGAATGCACTACATATTGCAATATCATTCAAATTGTGAATAAGTTCATTATACCCTTGCTGATTTTAATTTTAATATATATCTCCTTAGTTATTTTTTTCTCCATCTCACTATCATAAGAAGCTCTTACAATTGTCATTCCCCCTTCATTTTATTTAATAGCGATGAAAACACATGATCAACTCAAATCGCACAGTCATATATTTACATGCATCATATTTTTCAACCATATAATTGTGTGGTTAATTTTATGGTAGATCTGCACTCTATGCTCTTGAAGGAAAATAAAGTATATATGTGAGGAAATAAAAATCTACTCGACTTTTTCTATTTCCAAATGAAATGGCTACAACATGATACTGAGAATACCAAAATGTCATCTTCTTTGCATTCTTATTCAGCCATAAACATGAATTGACTCATTAAGCATATATCAATAACTTATTCACAATACTGAGATGCCAGAAAATACCAACCTTGCATCATTTTAGGATATTAATTAACGAGTGTCTAATGAACTTAGAATTACATAAACGAATAGCACGACCAACGACTACATGATATGGTTGTGAATGGGCTGAGCCCATTTGTTAATTTTACATGTTTTAAGCAAAATTATGAAGTAATTTCGTTGAATTCGGGCCGGTAATCTGTAGTGTATGTTACATTTCATACATTAATTATGTAAAGAAAAGAACAGTTTTAAGTAAAAAAGAAACCTCGATCTAGCTCTATGCAATAATAATCAAGTTGCTGATACTGATGATTCCAGGACATTATTGATCAGCTAGCGGCTTGGGGCGACTAGGGTCTTAATCCATATACATGTTTTTGTCTTGATGGCTAATACAATGAAATGGAACTACCAATGACCTTTTTGGCAAATGCTTTTGCATGGACTTGACAGATTCAACGGTGAACCTTTTGAAAACCAATGACCTCAAATTGATGTTTATATTTCTCTATTTAATACTATATATGTCTTGGCTTCCATTTTCAAAGAAGAAGAAACTTGGCATTAAAGGGCATGCTAAAGAAAGAACCTAATATCAAAACCAGGTAATTCGGTATCATCTGTAAAGGAAATTGATATCATACAGATGCTAGCTTCCAATTCACCCAGTTTATACTCCAGACAAAAAAGAAAACCCCCATAGCTTATAACTGTAGATGAATTGTGAATACACTAGTCTTAAGGTTTCAAGGGTCCCTATCGCAGGTAGCTCAAAATTTTGTGATTCAAGTCCTGGAGGTGACAACATGATTTTGACATGTACATTGCAATGAATTTTTGTTGAATATCAAAGACTAAGGTCCCCCTACATAGTGATCATCACAGCCTCTCGTGTAGAGGTTATGATGGGTAGTAACTTAGTACTATTAGTGGTAATTAATTTGTTAAACTCCCATCTAACCTCATTTATGCAAAGTGGATTTGACACATTTTGTGGATCAACTTATTTCATGATCAAGCAATCTTATTGACTTACTAAAAGAAGAAATCCTATTGTTTTGTTATCACATACTAACCTATTTTACTTGCAAAGAAAATTTTAATCAAATAAAAGTTCTCTATTTTTTTTTTTTTTGGGTTTTTGGGTTAAATTACTGCTGCTAATAAAGTAAAAAAAATGTGATACAATTAACAAAGGAAAAGGGAAAACCTATTGACATAAAGTAAAATAGGGGTGGTGGTAGAGTTTTAGAGTTGGCAACAGTGAAGTGGGGCAGTAGCCCCCAGCAGTTGTTGTTGTTAGTCCCTATCTCCATTCACCTCATCGACCATTCTGTCTTTCTCCTCAATAGTCCCCCCCCACCCGGATAAGAATTTCTCTTATTTCAATGACCGTGTGTCTGTGATCATGTGTCTGTGAGGGCCATTGATGAGAGAGACTTGAGTTTCAATTCTTGTTCTTTCTTTTTTTTCCCCCTTTGTTTGTGTGTGTGGCAATACTCAAATTATCGAATGGTGATAAATATATCGATTTGGGTCATGGAGATACTACTACCAAAAAAGAGATAAAAGAAAAAATGTCATTTGGCTTAAAGATGTAAAAGAATTATCCATTCTTAGTATATTTACGAGTCACGATCTGAGTTGAGTTGTTGCATGGAGAGGGACTACTTAAAGTTGTAGAAAATATGAAGGGTCTTGTTATTGTGTGGGTATATATATATATATAATACCTACATGAAATTTCCAACTGGACTTTCTGAGTGTGTGCCCTAGAAAAATATAACGTTCTTTATAAAGAAATGCCATGATTATCTACCATATTCACATTGCAATTTTACATAAACACTTCCATTCCATATTTTATAGCAATGCAACTGTGAGGACCTATATATATATATATATATATATATATATATAGAGAGAGAGAGAGAGAGAGAGAGAGAGAGAGAGAAAAGAAAAGAAAAAGATTTGGCTTCTGTTTCCTCGATTCTTCTCATCTCTCGAATATATGCACCGACTGCTCATTATGGGCCCGTTTTAGATTATGATTTAGGAAAGGTAATGATTAACAATTTCTTCACAATAACCCGGGGGGGGGGCGGTGTGTGGGGAGGGAAAGACTTGTGTTAATATGATGATTAACAATAATAATCCCGTTTCATTACTTATTACAAGCCAATTAACGATTAAAAAGCCATCATATCCTGCTGGCTCCACATTCCAAAATGACTGACTGCAACTCTCAATCAACCGAATGGTTAACAAGTTTCTTCCTTTTTTTTTTTCAAATGGGTATTTCATATTTGTTTTGTTTTTAATAAATTGCTTGTCTCTGGTCTTTTTGACTGTCCTCTTTATTGCTTTGCTTGGGGAGAGTCGAGAGACTGCCATTTTTTGCACGCCCATTGTTTTGTTTCATGTGATGTGGGTCAGACAATTGCGGCATGCATGGGGGCAAATTAGCCAATGAGCATGGTACCCAAAAAATAATAAGTATTACTAAGGATGCCTCTAATCATTAGAGATGCTATTATTCGCTAATACTAAATTAATTAATTTATTTAGCTCACCGGATAAACATATGTTCTATTTTATAATGAAGATAAAAAAAAACAGATTGAGTTCATGTAAAATAAATAAATAAATAAATTTTTTTCTTTTGTTGCAGTATGCAAAATTAGGGCATGTGGTAATATCCCTCAAGTCCATCTTCTTACTTCGAGAAAAAAAATTTAAAGTGCTCATGAATAAAGCTAGTAGCTAAAGAGGTTAGTCTTAGTCTAGGTTAGAAAGAACGTGCAAATTTTTAGCAAGATTCTGATTCTTATTCAAGAAAAAAAAAAGAATCTAATTTTTCAGCCCTATGCTAATGCTATATATATATATATATATATATTCACATTTCAAGGTTAGACCCTTTTTCAGTATTGTTTAGAGTGAAAGTGTGGTCTATGGTTCAGCCTTGGAACCCTAAGCATGTCTGTCAGCCTCAGCAAAAATGGCATAGTAAACAAAATGTTTTTGCTTCACTTTTTCTGATCATAGTTTCACATTGACTGCTGCTGCTGCTGCTGTGCTTTCGGTGGCGGTGGTATTAATTCTTGAAATGATGGGAAGGATTGGGACAAACTTTGCGATGAATTTGAGCCGGTCCATACAAAATGGGCCTCCAACAAATTTGGGCCTTGCACTACGGGACCAGTTTCTGAGAGTTGCCTTATGATTTTGGGCTGGGCTAACATAGTCTCATTTTTGGATTTTGAGAGAGTGGGTTCGTGTGTTATTTATTTATACTTGTTTCATTTATAATTCTGGATTTTTTTTATTAAAAAAATAAATAAATTAGAGAACAAGACTAAAACATGAGTAAAATTAATTCACGGGGTTGCAAATTAGTTTAGAGATCTAATTTTAAAAAATTATTTATCCAAAAATAGCAAGAATATTTTTTTTCCTTTCTTAGATTATGTTTAAATTACAATCAAAAAAGATTTAAATGATTATCTTACCTTACAAAAATTGTTTCTGAATATTAAGCTCTCTTTTTTTTCCCATAGATTTAATCTATTGGAATGGTACAAAAGTTTAGAATAAAAGAAGTCAATCATATATTTGCAAACAAATTGCAAATACATTTAGTACATAAATTTTGTCAATTATACAAAATCCTCCCTCAATGTCATCTTTTATCTAATATTTTATTTATATGGAGTTAGTAGTTAATGAAACACATAATTAATACATGTGCCAAAAATTCTATCAAAAATTAGTAAGATTAAATTAGGTGTATTTGCATTATGATCCTTTAAGTTGTAAATGAAAGCACTTCTTCAAGAAGGGTTATAGTCGGCTTTCTTGCACATCAAGCAACATGAATCAAAGTCAATGAACTCCCATTTTTTAGTGCAAAGTAATTTATTAAGTAAACCCAGCAAGCAAAACCCTAACTAAGGTGGAAGACATTTGACTATGATGCACTGAAGTGCACGAGTGCTTTTAACTTGAACCTTTTTCCCTTCTGATTGACTAAAGTTATTTTCTGATTGAATTGAAGGACATGGCTAAGGGTTTGGTGAAGTTCTTCCTTCATAAATTGAACACTCTACTAGTTCAGGAAATTGAAGCGTTTTCTGGACTAGAGTGTCAACTAGAGCGGATCATAAGTGTGCTCAGGAAGATTGGAGATTCATCCAGAGATATATGCAGAATCAAAGGTGAAGGTGATGCTGCTATTTGTGGTTGGATGGACAAACTCAGAAATCTAATTTGTGATGTGGATGATTTTATTGATGAGTTCATTATTTAGATGGATCGGAAAAAATGGTCTAATACATCTGCCTTGACCAAGCATTTCAAAGGTGAATTGTAGGAGATGGAGTCTCGGCCTGCCAGAACTATTAACAGAATGGCAGAAATGAAAAATTTGACTACTGTCGAATGTGACAAAGAAGACAACATTGAAGAACGTCAGGCATCTTCCAATGAAAACCTGGCTACCGTTTGAGAGAAGAAATATAACAAGGAAAGCTCTTATGAAGCTAAAGAAAGAGAGACAGCACAAGTAAAAAAATTCAAGTACCATTAAACTAGAGGATACAGAAAAAGAAAACAAGGAAGAGTCAGAAAAAATAGAAGGTCAGACATCATCACCCGTTGGTTCTCCATTTATGTTGAACTGTTGGTTTTTTTATGGGAAGTCTAATTCATTATCATTTGATTCTGAAAATTTATACAGGAAAAGTAAACAAATGAACCACTAAATCAGCACATAATCCTTTATGGATAACAAACTAACTTAAATTCAAAAGTTTTGAATTCAAAACTGATCCTAAAAGAATGCATAGAATCTTTGACTCCTGAATACTTGCATTTTTGGTTTTATTTTAAATTCAAATGGCAGCAAATGTAGCAATAATCATCACTCCTCCTTGCTGAATTTACTGCAAACACCAATCTTTTTCCTTAGCATCTCAAATTTTGATTTTGACAATCCCTTTGTTAAGATGTCAGCCAGTTGATCTTCAGTCTTGCAATGCACTAATTTTACTTTATTATTATTTTAAACATCTCTAACAAAAAAAAATACTTAATCTTGAAATGCTTTATCTTATCATGGAACATTGGATTGTTGGATATTGCAATGGCAGCTTGATTATTCACAAAAATTGTAGTTGCACTGTCTTGAGTTACCTTCAAATCTGTCAACAACTTCCTTAACCATAAAGCTTGACATATTGAAGTTGCAGCAACAACATACTCTACTTCTGCAGTAGACTGAGCTACCATATCTTGCTTCTTTGAATTCCAGCAAAAATATCATGAACCTAAGTTGAACAAGTAACCTGAAGTGCTTCTCATATCATCAGATGAACCTGTCCAGTCACTATCAGCATAACCATGTAATTTCAACTCATCTCATTTCACATACCTAAGCACTCTCTTTACTGCCTTAAAATGCAATTCACTTGCACAATGCATGTATCTAGACAATAAGCTTACAGAAAACATTATATCAGGTCTTGTTGCTGATAAATACATCAAACAACCTATAATGCTTCTGTATAAACCTTCATCAACCTTCTCAGCTCCATCATCCTTGCTGAACTTTTCATTTTGGTCCAAATGAGTGCTGACAGCTTGCATTCTTCCATATTGAATTTCTTTAGCACTTCTTTGGCATATTTTTGTTGCCCAACAAAGATTCCTTGCTATGATTGTTGAATCTCCATTTCTAGAAAGAATGCCATTTCTCATAGGTTTGTCATCTCAAAAACATCAAACATTTGCATTTTAAATTGCCTCACTATATTTGCATTGCTACCAGTTACTAGCAAATCATCAACATATAGTGAAACAACTACCAAATCATCATTAGCAACTTTGATATATAAAGTTGATTCACTTAGGCTTTTGTTGAAGCCTATGCATTGCAAATGTTCATCAATCCTGCTATACCAGGCTCTTGGAGCTTGCATTAATCCATATAAGGCTTTCTTCAGCAAATATACTTTCTCTGGATCAGTAACAAACCCTTCAGGTTGCTAAATAAAAATCTCCTCCTTCAAGTGGCCGTTTAGGAAGGTAGATTTCACATCAAGCTGATAGATCTTCCATTGTTTTTGTGCTGCAAGAGCTAACAACAATCTAATAGTGTCAAGTCTTGTTACTGGTGCAAATGTCTCTGAGAAATCCACACCATACAAATGAGCATACCCTTTAACCACTAATCTTGCCTTCTATTTGTTTACAGAACCATCAACATTGAGTTTAGTTCTATAAACCCATTTCACACCAATAGCCTTCTTATGCAAAGGTTTGTCTACTAATTCCCAAGTCTAATTCTTCTCTATCATCATAATCTCCTCATTCATTGCTGCAATCCATTTTGAATCTTCAGCAGCTTCATTGTAGCTTACAGGCTTCATCACTGCCAAATTGCATCTTTGGTAAATGTCAACCAATGGCCTGGTGCCTCTTACTAGTTCATCATCAATTGTTTCATCAATTTGCAATTCTGAACTTTTGATTATAGCTTCATATTGATCTGGTTCCTCTTTGTCCCAATTCCATTTTGCATTCTCATCAAATTTGACATCTCTGCTCACAATGATTCTTCCTGTTAAGGGTTGGTAAATTTTGCAACCTTTGGTGAGATTGCTATAACCAAACAAGATCCCATATTCTACCTTTTGATCTAACTTCTCTCTTTTTGCTGTTGGAACAAGTGTAAAACATAAGCAGCCAAAAATTTTTAAATTGTTAATAGAAGGTTTAAAACCATACCAAGCTTTAAATGGTGTTTTTCCCATTAAAGCTTTGGTTGGTAACCTATTCAGCAAGAATACAGAAGTATTCACAGTCTCAGCCCAGAATTTTTTTGGCATTTTCTTTTCAAACAGCAAACATCTAACCATCTCCATTATGGTTCTGTTTTTTCTCTCACTAACTCCATTTTGCTGAGGAGTATAAGTTGCAGTGAGCTGATATTCAATTCCTGCAACTTCACAAAACTTGTTAAACTTGTCAGCAGTGTACTCAGTTCCATTGTCTAACTTGATCACTTTAATATTGCAGCCACTTTGATTTTCAATCCATGGTTTGAATTTTCAAAACACACCAGCAACCTCAGACTTTTGTTTGAAAAAATAAACCCAACACATTCTGCTAAAGTCATCTATAAGAACCATAAAGTACTTGTTACCACTTAATGATGGAGTTCTCATAGGTCCACACACGTCAGTGTGAATTAGGTGAAGCTTCTTTGTTGCTCTCCATGCTTTGTTGTTTGAAAATGGTAATCTGGTTTGTTTTTTAAGCTGACAAACTCCACATACTGCTTCTCCTTCTCCAGTGAAAGTCATCTCTTTAACCAGCTTTTTTATCTGCATATATTGTAATGCAGAGTGATAAAAATACCCTAACCTTTTGTGCCATAATTCTGCTTTGTCCAATGTACATGTATATGCACTGAACTCATCTTTTTTCCAACACAAACTGAAGCTCTTGCTGTTCATTTTTACAGAAAATAGCACAACTCAATTTGGGTCAGTAATCACACACATTCTATCTTTAAACACAACAGAATATCCTTTCTCAAGCAATTGTCCCACACTTAGCCAGTTTTGATCAATTTTTGGCATAAGTAAAATATCAAAAATTAATTTAATACCTACTGAGCCTTTTATTGAAATTGTTCCTTTATCTTTCACCTCAAGGTACTGACCATTTCCAATTCTAACTCTAGACACTTCTGACTTGTTTACTTCTTTGAGTAGAGATTCATTGAAAGACATATGATTTGTGCAGCAACTGTTAATAAGCCACCCATCACATGTGCTGCGACTTAAAAAACAAGATGCAACAAAAAGTTGCTCCTCCTGATTTTGATCCTCTATTTGAGCTTGAAGTCCTTCATGTTATTTGTTCTTGCATACTTTCTCCATATGCCCCATTTGTTTACATGCTCTGCATTGGATATCAGGTCTAAACCAGCAGTATTTTTGTAAATGAGAGGTTTTCTTACAATGTGGACATGAAGGGTATTTAGCATTACTGCCTTTGTTGCTGCCGATTGCTCATTTCTTATAGTTCTTCTTGCTCCATTGTTTCTTTCCTTTGTAACCTCCTTGAGTTTGATCAGATTCCTTCACTTGAAATGCCCCCTCAACAGTTTCTTCTTTTCTGTAGGCTCTCTTTTACTCTTAAGCTTGCAATGCATTTGTGAGTTCAGCTAAGGTTATCTTTGACAGGTCCCTGGATTCTTCAAGTGAAGAGATTTTTTATTCAAATCTTTCTGGCAAGGTTACTAGAATCTTTTCTACCACTCTTGTATCAGGAAGTTCTTCCCTTAACATCCTAATTTTGTTAACTACAGTTTGGAGTCTGTCAGTGTAGTCTTTAATCCCTTCTGTCTCTTTTATTTTTTGAACTTTAAATTCCCTTCTAAGATTGAGAACTTGCAGTTGCTTTGTTCTGTCATTACCATGGTACTCTTGCTTCAATAGGTCCCATGCATCTTTTGCTATTTCACAAGCCATTATCTTTGTAAATATTGCATCTGAAACTGCAGAGTGAATGCAGTCCCTTGAATTTTCTCTTCCTTTTTTCTCTATTGTTCCTAATTTGAGCTAAGGTTGAATCCTCTGGATCAATTTCTATTAGGTCCCACAAATTACAAGCTTGCATGTAAGCCTCCATTTTCACAGCCTATATTTGATAGTTTTCCCTGTAAAAACTAGAGGTGAAGCCAAATAGCTATTTCCTGACATGCTTGGATTTCAACAGAAAAGTTTTAAGTTTTTGTTAATGATTCCTCACTGAATTCACTCACACACTTCACAGGCCCCTCAAGAAAAGGAAGCTCTGATATCAATTTTGTTGATTTTTTTATGGGAAGTCTAATTCATTATCATTTGATTCTGAAAATTTATACAGAAAAAGTAAACAAATGAACCACTAAATCAGCACGTAATCCTCTATGAATAACAAACTAACTTAAATTCAAAAGTTTTAAATTCAAAATTGATCCTAAAAGAATGCACAGCATCTTTGACTCCTATATACTTGCATTTCTGGTTTTATTTTAAATTCAAATGGCAGCAAATGTAGCAATAATCATCATGAACTATACTGGTTTACCTTACTACCTTCAATACTGTTTGATGTATTGTTGTGTCTTCCCTGAGAATTCTGGATACCAAAAGGGAAACTAATTTGATTACTGGTTGCCGAAGGCCTGGTACAAGAAAAGGCAGGGCAAATAATGGAGGATACTGCTGAAGAAAATATTAAGAGACTGATCAACCAACGGATGCTTCAAGTAAATATTGAACACAGAGGCCAGGGGACTAAGTTGACTGTTGCATCTCCTCCCCAATGCAAGATGGAGGAAGATAATTTCATCACTGCATGTACCAGTGCAGATTCTAGTATTTCCCATACTGCCAACCATATTGCAATTTATTCAGACATGACAACAGTTACACCACTCTTAAGGAATGTCCGACCTCGATCTTTGTTCTTCTTGGGGAGTCAAGATCTTTCTAGTGACAATGGAAATTGGCTAAACTTTGATTGGGCAAAATTTTTACAGGTGCTGGATCTAGAACGCACCAAGATTGAGAGCTTACCAGATGAAGTGGGGGATCTGATACAACTGACATATCTTGGTTTAAAGCATACTGATATAAAGGAGCTTCCAGCAAGACTTGCCAATTTAAGACTTTGGATAGAAAATGGTGTGGGGATCTAACAGCACTCCCAATTGAGGTTCTCAACCTCATACGATTGAAGCTACCACATCTAATCATTACGTTCATGCATTTCTTTTCCGTCCAAATAATAAATTGAGGCATTAAATGGAAGGTAATCAGATGATTTGCTGTCTACATATTATTGACCCCATGCTAATCAGACTTTGTTCTTGGCAGTTGTCCCAATCCTTGCTATTCATTTGGCTTCTAGTGAATTCAAAACAAAATATGTTAATACATTGACCCAGATAAAAACTAGATTCAAATCAACAGAAACATAAGTTGGTTTGGAGTAAAAAGCTTAAACCAAACCCATTTTATTGCATGACCACCAACTATGATCCAAGTAAATACTGCTGCGTGTTACTTCTTAGGTCTCCAAACTATAATCCACCAATCAATTGCAGCAAACGAATATGTAAAGCCACCCACCTCATCTGAAGCATTCTGGCCATTATTTGGTATGAAGAGGAATTAAAAAGGCATTAATTTATATATTAATCTACCCTGGAAATCCAGCTAACACCAGGTACTTTTCTTGGTCCACCATCTAGTATATCTCTTACCTTCTTCACATCATCCCACCTCCCATCCCCAGCATACATGTTAGAAAGCATCACTCTGTATGCACCTTTCCTTGGATCATTTTCAAAGAGCTGCTGCGCTACAATCTCTGCCAACTCTAAATTCCCATAAATCTCACAACATGATAATAGTGCCCCCCAGACAGCAGAGTCCACTGGCTCTGGCAAGGGTAAGACAAATCTGTATGCCTCCTCCAAATATCCAGCCATCCCCAGAAGCTTCACCATGTAAACATAATGTTCAGTTCTAGCTTGAATGCCAAATTCCTCTGTCATCCTCCAGAAAATTTCCTGGCCATCATTGACAAGGCCACCATGGCAACATGCACATAGGAGAGCGGCAAAAGTAGATTCATCAGCTACTAATCCTTTCTCTATTATCTCCTGAAACATTTTAAAGGCCTGGGATGCAGATCCATGCAAACCAAGACCAAGAATAACTGAATTGTAAGTGACAATATTCCTTTCTGTCATAGTCTTGAAAACACGAATCCCCAAGTCCAAAAATCCACATTTTGAATACATGTCTATAAGAGCAGAAGAAACCATGACACTCACTTCAAAACCACATCTAATAACATGGCAATGTATCACAGTACCAGGCCATACATTTGCTGATTGAGCAGCAGCTACCAGAACACCGGCAATCAAAACAGGATCTGCCTTCTTACCTTCCATATTCAGTTTCCTGAAAAAGGATAATGCCTTTTCATAATCCCCATACTGAGAATACCCAGTTATCAAAGCGGACCATGTAACTAAATCAGGCTGAAATAAACTACAGAAAACAGTGTATGCAGAATTCATGCACTTACATCTAGCATACATGCTAACAAGTACACTACCTACATGATCATTTGAATCAAAACCACTTCTTAAACAAAGCCCGTGAATTCCTTGGCCTACGCTCAACAATCTTGGTTCCCTTAAACCTGATATCAATCCTACCAAGGTGTACCCATCAGGACTCTTTCCCAAGCGTAGCATCCATTTAAAAAGGTGCAAGCTTTTATCCCAAAATCCACAACTTTCATAACCAGAAATCATAGAATTACACAAAACCAAATCAGGGTCGGACACTGCATTAAAGACCTTGATTGCTTCATCAACAAGGGACAACTTTGAATAAGCAGTAACAAGTGCACTGCTGGTGATAGAATCCAGTCCTAACCCAGACAGTATTACTCCTCCATGGACAAGTCTTAGTCCATCAAAATCAAAATTCTCAGAGCACGCGCGTATAACACAAGCATACGTGAAGTTATCGGGCTTAATTTGCGTTTTGAGCATATCTTTGAATAGGGATGTTGCATCATTAAATTTGTGGGCTTGGGCGTAAGCACGAATGATGGAGTTCCAAAGGAAGACACTTCGATGAGGAGTTCCGTCGAACAACTTGCGAGCGGAGTCGAGGTCGTCGTTGATAGCATATAATCTTATGAATTTCGTCGCATAAAAGGGATCACATGAGAGGCGGGATTTGGTGAAAAAAGCATGCAGTTGATTGGTTCTCGATAGGCTTTGATGATTCCTGGAGAGCTCTAAGACAAGCGACCGCACGTTTAAAGTCAATAACATATGGGCTTATGTTCAGCCTAGATTAGATTGTGGGCGTTGGCCTAAAACAATTGAACTTTTAGAGTGGTAATAAATTAGTCTTACGAAGAAACATGCATCAAGCAATATCTGAAGTTATTGGGATGACAATGCCCAACACATCTGAAGTTATACAATGCTCGGTTGGTCGTGAATGGCTTTTTCAGGGATTCAGGTTTGTTTTTCAACGTCACTGTGCCATTGTATGAACTAACTAACTGCAACATTTTTTGGAAAGTGATTTTTTTATAAATTGTTATTAGTTTATCTTCATAACAAATTGTATTTATATTTATAAATATTTATATATGTATTTTCATAAATTCTTATGTATTTCATAAATTCATATACATGAATATTAACAACTTTTCAGTTTTCATACACGTGAGCCACTTTAATAATTATTCAAAATTACGAATTTAGCAATAATTTTCTTTCGTTAATATTTAATATATTTAAATAAAAGAAGGTAAAAAGAAATAATATGTAAATTTCAACATATTTCAAATTTTGATTATAATGTCTTTAAAAAAAGAAGGAAAAAAGAAATTTTTTTGACATATTCAAGTTCAACATTATTTTATTAGCGGAATATCCTTATTAGCTGAAGTTCTCAAATTTCAAAATCTCAAGAATTTATTTGAGTATCCTTGATACTTTTTTAAAATTTTAAAAATACCACTATCTTTTTCATTTTTTATCTTTGTATACTTCTTGAATTTTGAAATAGTACCATCCTCCTGCAAGAAAAAACAATTCAACACTCAAGTCGATAATACATTAAGAAAGCGGGTGTTATATGAAAAGTGTTATGCAAGTAAGAGGCTTAATTAATTTGTTTAAAGGATGCTCTTAAAGATTGTCGGAAGATCTCAAGAGTGCTCTAGTTATTATGTGTTGAAATAAATGAATAATGCATCAATAGTGTATATTTATTTATAGTGCATAAATCTTAATCCATATTAGAATATGAATGTATAAATTCAAATTAAAATGTGATTTAATTAAATCTTAGTTAATAAAAATTTTAATCCATTTAAGACAAGGGAGAATAATTTAAATGAAATTCCTTTTCTTATGAGAAATCATTTGTAACACCCTCCTCGCTCGCCTCTCATCGAGACACGAGATCAGGGGATGTTATGATAGCATCGAACACAAACGATAATAAAATTTATTCAAACTTATCAAAAACACATTATAATTAATTTTTTTTATAAACATTTACGGAGAAAAATTGGCAGAGTTTTCCCTAAAAATTTGACTTTACACTACCTGTGACAAAGAAAAACACTTTCAAATTTCAATATCAATTCTCAACCAATTTTCATTAAATTCAACAATTATCCACGACTCATATTGTAATCTAAATACATCAAATCTTCACCAAACTATTTTAAATCCAACATATTATCAAAACAAACATCTTATACCATCATAGTTTTAAAGAAAATATTTTTAAGGAAATACATACATACACGTACATACAATTAATATCCATAATATAATATACAACAGTTTACAGACAAATAAAATATCTACCAATATAATTATATGTATATAAAGGATGTGAGCGACTTTGAGTTGTTGCAGACAGATTTACTGTTCAGTCTTTAGTGGCGACAACTCTACTACTTGCGCATGGTAAATTCAACGCGCTAAGCATAACGGCTTAGTGGGTGTACACAAAAGTTGAAACAGTATAATAATGTTTTTTTTATCCTTATTACAAATAAACCATATATATAAATAATAAACATTTTAATAATAACCAATTTCGCTATATAACAAAAATAATTCAAAATTTATCAATTAATCAATTCATTAAATTAAAACATTATTCAATTTTTCATTTTAATTGATCAATATATATATATACACATATCATATTTATAATTTAATTAATTCATTTATTAACTATTTTAATAAATTATAATTAATCCAAGTAGGCACCCAAAATAAACACTGACACAAGATTGGCTAATGGGCTAACAGATATTAGGTAGTGATTCGGTGTCGACCACTCAGTGACTACCCACCGGATCCAGAACAGATCAGAATAGATAATGGATAAAATACACAGAGTGGTGTCATCAGGCAAGCAAACGGCACAATACTACTATAATACCCTATTAGCATGCCAACTACCAATCCTCCCCTACAAATGTTCAGGTTTACTTAGGGTGTCTCAATAATATTATTAATACATTATTATTATTATTATTATTAAACTAAATTATTATACAAATTCATATTTACTCAAATTTTTTTATTATTCATATTTAGACACAAATATTTTTCTATTATTACAAATAGGCCTAATTTATTTTACTATTTACCTTTATGCCCAATTTTTTTTAAAATTTTACACATAAGTCCAAATATTCCAAAAGTTTTCATATAGGCTCAGAATATTCAAAAATACCTAAATAAGTTTTAGATTTTCAAGATTTAACAATTAAGCCCACAAATTTTTAATTTTTCACTTATAGGCCTAAATTCCCAAAATTTTGTAATTAAGCCCCAATTTCTTCAAAAAAAAAATCATATATAAGTTCTAATTCCATAAAAATTCATATAAAGACCTAAAATTTTCAAATATATATAAATTAGACAAGAATTTTCAAAATTCTCATATAAGTCCTATTTTTCTCAAAATTCATATTTATACCCAAATTTTCTTTTCTTTTCAATTTTGACCACCAATTAATATCCAATGCACAAAACATATTTAATACATTTAGAAATAATATAGTTATCAATTCAATGTCATAGCTCAACATACTCATCCATTATATTATTAAATCACATAAATATATACTAAATTCCCTAAAGTAAAAATTTAAATTTCAACTAAAGTGTACACCAATCTTATAAACTTAATTTTTCCACTTGTTACTCACTTCTTCTCCTTCTCCTTCCCTTGGCTATCATTGGCCTAGCTTTCACCTTATATGCTAAAATACACAAATAATAAATAAAATTCTAATTATCAAATTAAATGCACAATTCACTAATTCTACATGACTATTTCACCTATTAACCCTTAAAACCTCAAATCCATATTCAATAGAATTTTTATCAACAACTCACCTTGAATAACACCTTATACCTTGAAATTGATTCTTAAAACTTGATTAAGAGGGGTTTAATTAAGGTCTTGGAGGCTTAATTTACTAATGAAAATATTGAGAATTATTAAATTTAAAAAGGGGATAAAAAAAAATTGGAGAGAAAATGCAAAAGAGAGGGGGGGAGGACGGCAAAGGATTTAGAATTGTGAAATTTTTCAATATTATTCCTCCTTTTATAGCCTTCATTTTTCTTTCCAAAAATACCCCAAACTAAACTCAAAATTACAAAAATGTCATTGGTTAGAAATGGTGGCATTTGATTGGTCCAAAAATTCTAAAAACTATTTACAACTAAACTAAATAAAAATCTAGTTAAAAACTAATTAATCCTATTATTTTCTAATTTATTTGGTGACTAATTGATATTTGTTCATGATTAAGTGTTGGAAAAGTATAAATGGTCAATGTTTTAATTCCATGAATCCATTTTTACCATACCAACATTTTTTCAACCAATCAAATTCTTTCATTTTCTATAACAAATAAATTTAATTCTAATAAAAAAAATTAATTCTAATAATAAAAATAATAATAATAATAATAATCTAATAAACAAATATTTCGGGGTGTTACATCATTTTTCGTGTAAAATAATAATCAAGTAATTATATTCTGAATATGATTTGAATTCTGGGCTTGGGTTATGTATAAGCTGGTTGAGCTTATAAATAATGGGCTTAACAGATGCCCTCTTAAAAGTAAAAGAGTAAAAATTTTCTAGAAGCGTTTATTCACTATTTTACCTGCGAGTGCTTTATACTTTTAAACTTTTCATGCTTCTTGTTACTTCTTATAGAATTACTAACTCTGATAGTTAAGTCCTTTGAAAAGTGAATATGTTTTCGGCATAAATGATGGAAGTGTATTAGAACATTTTGGAGCTTTCAACTGTGCTTAGGATATTATCATTGCAGTCTTGCTATTTTCATCAAATTATTCTGAAAGTAATAATACTTACTTCTATTTGTAATTTAAACCCCAAACAATGTTATGTGAAAGAAGTACTTTTATAAATGTATAATAATAATCATGTAACCATGAAAAACCTTAGCGTATATATGATAAAATGTAAAAATTAAGCATGTATCACTTCCATAATATCATAGCAGTTGAAATGCGATATCAAATGAAAAATAGGATTAAATGATACTTCTTAATTGTATTTTGTTTATTAGATATGTTTGTGAAGGAACTGTTGGATACCTCGTGATTTTAAAAAAATTATTTAAAGTTTAATAGTTTTTACATAAAATATTTTGCTTTTGAGAAAATAATATCGTGCTTCTTATAAAGAAAAACTTTTGCTTCGATCATGGGAGAAATATTTTTCAATGGTCGCCGATTAGGATTAGCAATGAGGCGAGTTGGGGCGGGGATTAGATTCCCCATCCCCTGTCCCATACTCAATTTATGTAATTTGGGTTCAGGATGAGGAATACTCAAATGGGGATGGGGATCTCATGAGTACCATATACCTAATTTTTTTAATTAATATTTTAAAATATTTTTTATTTTTTATTTTGTATTAATTTAATTTTGTAAAATAATCTTTCACATGTATAATGATAATATATTAAAAAAAATTATCCCAAATGAATTATTTTGAAATTCAAAATTCTTTCCATAAATTTTAAATTTTAATAATTAAGAAATTTTATTAAAAAAATACTAATATCATAAACTTCTACAAGCAAACTTTTTATCTTTTGATTTAGAGCCTCAAGTGATAATAAATTAATTTTTAATAAATAAATAAATTAGTAAAACGGTTAGCAAGAGGCCAAATATAATTATATAAGTTTTTCTATTTTTCGTTTTAATTTCATATATAATACTAAATAAATAGGTTTATTAAAAATGAGAAAAAAAATTAGAATGTTTATATTTTATTAACATTAAAGGAGAACTCATTTTTATTTCAATAAAAAAGAATAATTTTTAATTTTTAAAAAAAAAATAAAAATTATTATTAAATTTTTTTAATTATATTATTAAATCAAGTTTCGGGTTGAATATGAAGAAATCAAACCATCCACATTTCTAACTTGAATTTAATTTAAAAATTGATCAACTTTCTCGTATCTGTCTTATCCACAAAAAAAATAATAAAAATACAATTCAAAATTTATTACATTTAAAACAAGTTCCTATAAAACCCAACTTGGAAAATTCTGCCACCCTCTTATGACGGATTCATATAGGCTTCTTGAGAACTATTAGTTGTTGACCGAATATCTGAGGCCCGCCCGCTAGCACTACCATTTGTCCAATTTTGTACCGAATCAGAAAAGAAATAGATTTGTATCTACTGCATCAGCATCAAATCAATCAACCACCTCAACATTGCATCTCGGTTGATTTTCAGGTGGATAAAATCTTACCAACCAAAGGACACGCTACCTCGTCATTGCCTTTCTCCCCCCACCAATTCATCCAGGCGCAACTGCCGGAACTTGCGTACCAAAGAAGGAGATTGATTCACACAACTTTGTGATTTCGCTAGTACCTGTCTGTCTACTTGGAGAAAACAATCCTTCCCTAAGCCTTTCAAGGCATAGAGAGACTGACTACACCTCTTTCTTTAGAGTTTTTCAGACGAGAAACCTAACAGAAAACTCAGTAATTTGTACTGTATTATTGATGATTTGAAGAATTTTATCCCAGAAAGAGAGTAGGATTTGTGTGGATCATGATTATAACAGATATTAAGGCGACTGAATGACTATAAACATTTTTCCAAAGTCCACATAATTGCATGGCTGTTTTTGAGATAAAGAACAAATGTGAATTTCGGTGGACTAAGCCGTAAGGATACTGAGCTTCACCACCTTTTTCTAAAGTATATACATAAGAGTTCAAGTTCTTTCAAACATTATAGAGTAGAGTTTTCTCTGATGTGAATTACGATGCAGATATCTGCACATTATTTTCAATAAAGTCAAGCGTTGAATTTTAATTAAAAAGCTAATGCTAACACTTAAAAAAAATGCCAACGTCCACATTAGATTATATATATTTCTCTATTTAATTTTAGATTCTAATTTTAAACCTATTTTGCAAGTACATGTAGGGCATTTAAATTGCCTTAATTCTTAATAAATTAGTTGTCTTTTTTTTTTCTTTTCCCTCGGAGTCGCAAAACATAAATAGTATTAGTGCTTGCCTTTGTGGGTGTCAATATATTAGTGCCTTAAATTTCATTAAAATTTACATAATGAATTCACCAATTGTTGCTAAATGAGACATGGATTATATGAAATAACATAAGTATCTAAAGCCTGCAAGCTATACATATTTGTTGAATTTAATAAGACTCTAAATTTCATCAACAAATTAATTACTTGCTAATTAGATAAAAATTGCATCATAATAAACGAACAATTTCTTCTTCTTCTTCTTTTTTATTTTTCAAATTATAATAAATTAAATTTTAAATAATAACATACCAATAGATAAGTCATATGTTATACGATGAACAACTATGTATAGGTGACATCAGTCCTCAACTTTATGTACTTGAATTCTCTTTGTTCTAAAATCTCTCCCTCTAAAAGAAGTTAGTACCATCACCCTTTGTCGTTAAATTTTTTTATATTTTTTAAAAAAATTATGCTTAATTTGTCTGAATTTTGCTCATGAGGGGTTTTGACCTCCTTTACCACAAATATAATTTATTTTCAACACTTTTCTTTTTAGATAAATTTGATTTATTTTAATACTTTCCTTTTAAGTTTATTTATCAATTGTATTTGACTTCTTATTCTTATTAAATTTGTTCTTCTTTTAAGTTTACTACTACACTTTTAGGTTTATTATAAACATTATAAATATATGCTTGATTAATGAGAAGTTATTAAATTTGTTCTTCTTTCTATATGATGCTCTCCTCCATAGCCGCCATCCTGTGCAAGCAGCCCCATTGCCATCAATGCATGCTTGTCTGATCTAGTCACCCAACAACCACCCTAGGGGCCTTCATGCTTCGCCACCACCAATCGGAGCAAGCAACATCGCCACCACTCCATTTGATCAAGCTTATCATAATAGCCGACGACCTTATATCTTGTGTAGTTGTTTGACTTTGAGAATTGTTTTGCTTTTTAAAAGGATGTTGGTAGTTGGTTGAGTCTTAAGATTTAGATGTTTTTGATATGTTGACAGAGAATCATCATTTGCACAGCAATGCTTTAAGTTGCTCCTCTTATGTAAAGGTAATTTTATTCTTTTTGTGTGAGTGTAGTTGGTCCTTCCTCAAAAGGGTTCGTGTTTTCTTAATTAGGGCCTATTTTCTCAATAAAAATTTAGTTATTCTCTTTATTGTAAAAGTTTAAATTCGACCTACGTCAATATATAAATATAATATATTATTCTAGCAATCTTCTTATTATATATCAGAAGTCTTTTGATATAATATCAGTAATTTTATTAATGATATAATATTATTTAAAAATATGTATAGGTGATATCACGTGATATTTTACAAACTTCAATAAATTACAGAAAATCTTATCAATTTTAGACCATGATTTTGCCACAACAAGGCATACGTTATATGTAACGCATATCATAAACATGTGAAATCACATGACTATGCCTTTTGATTTTAAATCTTAAAAACAAAATTTTAATAACATCGTTTAGTTCGCCTGAATTGTCTATAAATCCAATCTCATTCTTCTTCCAAAATTAACACCCAAAAAAAAAAACTCAGCAATTCAAGAGTCCATAGAACTATAAGAGAATGTCTATATTTCTAAAGAATTATGGTTCAAAATTCAAAATAGGGATAAATTTATTCTACAAAGTCTATTTTTTAGTAGAAATGGATGGCATGGGAAAAATGAAGCAGAAGAGATGCTCATACAAAACGGAGAATTTCCGAAATATTTCACTTTCCCCCCCTCAATTCTTCGTATATGATGAGGTTTGCATTCTAAACATTTCCTTTTTTTTTTCTCCAATATATAATAATATTTCTATATTCTCAATATTTTGCTGTTATAATCAAGAAATAGTTAAAGAAATTCTCAATATTTTGCTCCAATACTTTAATGATGTTTAGAGCTCTTTAACTATATATTGAAGAAATCATTTTTAAAAGAAAAATGAAAGTTTACTACATTTCTTATTTTTGAAATGAATAAATTTATTAACATTCTATTAGCATGTAATTATTTAAGGAAGCAATTTAATTATTCCTTGTGATTAAAATGAAATCCTTCCTTTCTTGCTTACATCAAAACAATGTCAAAGCTGTAAAAAGGTAAAAATATTGTCGCCATAACCACTATTATGTAAACTTTATTTATCTAGAAAAAAAAAACCAACCAGATTAAAAATGTATTTGGAAATACTAATTTTTATAAATTAAGAAAAAAAACAATACTTAAATAAAATAGGTAATTTAATTGTTATCATATCTTGGCACTAAAACTAAAAGCTTGTTTTGGGATTCACTATCAGTTTCATGCAATACGTACTTCACCAAAATCGAAAGAGTTTGCTCGTGTAATCATTTGCAATTGTGAATATTGGGAGAGGCTTATGATTATCAAATTCAAAAAATTGGTCAATTTATTTGGTGGACATTAGAAACTGCAAAGGTGTTTTTTTTTTTTAATTTTTCGTCTCAATTTTATGTGTTAAAAATAATTAATGATAAAATAATATAATAAGTAATTTTAAAATTATAAAAAAAATTAATTATTTGTTATATCACTTAGGATGAAAAATATTAAAATTAAATTGGGAAGTATGGTATTATTTTTAATTTATTTCAATACCAAAAGGTACATCATTAATTATTAATTAGGTTGCTTAATTTTTTTTTCATTCTCATATAAGAGTATATATTTAGGTTGGACTGAATGGCCTTGATCTAGGTTAATGCTTTTATGAACTCAAACAAAATGATAATAATAATAATAAAGAGTTTAAATCATGATTTACCACTTGCTAATTAGTAAGATATACTTAATGAAAAGTGTACCATAAATAAATAAAATCATATGATAAATATGTTTTTATATTTTTAATTCAAATTTCAAAATATATCAATTTCATAAGTTACCTTGTTAAGGTTGCTTTGTGTAGACTACAAAATATATCAATTTCAATTTCAAAATATATCAATTTTTAATACTTACACACAAAAATATTGTGTAGACTACAAAATTAATAAATATTGAATTTCAACACATTTCAATATTAAAGTTTAATTAATTTTAAATATTTGTGAATTTTATTAAGTGGTTCTGACCTCTTTTATCTCGGTGTATAAGAAGAAGTTCATCTTCTTTTGAAGTAAATTTCTTACTAATGTATAAATAGACTTTTCCTACACCTAAAGAAAAATGTGTCAACACAAAAAAGAAAAAAAAAATTATATATATATATATATATATATATATATATATATTAAAGAGTTAAAATCACGATTTGTAATTTGTTTTGAAAAGAGTTTATATCAAAATTTGTCACTTGTTAATGAATAAGATATACGTTATGAACAGATTTTCATATTCTAATTTCATTAAGTTACTTTGTTTAGGTCGCCTAAGTTGTCTCCATCTTATATAAAAGTAGATTTTTTTTTAATTATTAGTAAATATAAAATCTTTAATAAAATCAATAATATTATTGCAGGTCGAGGCTCCAAGGCCAGTTGGGTTCCCTCTCCGCTCTTGGCTGTTGTGGTCTCTGAGCCACGATATGCGCATGCATGCATGCCTGCCTGCCTATCAGTTTCATCTTCTTCAAAGTAACAAATAAGAGCCCCAATGTTCAAAGATCTTTTTATTCATTTCTAGCTGTGGACATGCCTATGGTGTTTGAGCTTGAAGCTCGCCGCAATGTTCACTCTTGTCTTCTTCAACAATGGAATTTAGCGTAACATGACACTTAATTTTCTCAACATCTTTCAGTCAAAGTTCTTAACGAAGATATGATCAAACTAGTATGCCAAATTTTCAATTTTACCAATTTTTTTTTTTAATAGGAAATGGGCCTCTCCAATCTAATACCACTTAACTATCAACTTTAACCATAACATTAACACCTGTTGTTAGAATTTTATGTGTTCTAATATTTTTATAACTAATATTTAACACTCTAAAATCATTTAAAAGTTTTGCGAAAAATTTTTGTAAAACAAAATTAATAAACATCAACCACACAATAGAGATAATAATAATAAAGATCAACTTCAAAATAGAAATAACAATCAATCACATAAAACATAAAAATATACGTAATTCGACAATAATCGCCTATGTTTATGGTGGATCACCAAACCCTCGATTCTTTTATACACTAAAGACTTTTACAACAAAAACTCAAAGAATACAATAATAGATGAGTTACTAAAAGAACTACTCAGTACTATCTTACATACTCAAACGTTCTTATAGCACCCTCTCTTTGCACACTTAGTATCCTATTGCACACTTAGTATCCCAGGGCTATTCCTAACCCTCTATTATCTTTCTTGTTGATCTTTGATGCTGTCATAATTTTAATGAATTATAAAAATATATATAAACTCTAAATAATTCGTAAAAATTTTATTTTTTATTAAAATAAAAGTTTGCGTGAAAAAATAGTTAAAACCAACCAAAACACGCAATCCAAACCAAAACATAATTTTTTCATAAGTTGGCATTACTGCACTACCAAACTAGCACTTTTCCTCCCACCCGTACCTCCTCCTTATTTCTATTCCTTTCTCATGCATTCAATATATACTTTAACTTTATATTCAATTTTTTATTAATCTCTAATTCAATTTTGAATCATTAAAATTCTAACATTTACATTTCTAAAGTACCACAGGAATTTGAAATGTTGTGAACTATCAACGACCAGATACACGAAGCCATTAAGAAAAAAAAATTCTAAATTTTTTATAGATGTTTTACACTTTTGCTCGAGTAGCAAATGGCAGCTACATAAACTCGAAAAGAAATAATAAAAAACTATAGGGCCCCAACCAATTATTCAAATTATAAATGAACCCTAAAAACCATAAAAATCAATAGTGTTCTTACTAGTAGTAGACAAGTAAAAACTGTATTTGCTTTCTTCTTTCGCATATACAAGAATAGGCTCAAACCTCCCTTTTCTGGTTTACAGGGGCAGGATCTTGAGGGGGATTTAGTATCAACTGTCATGAAAGGATCTTCGACAATCTTTGCACAAAATGATTGAAGTTTTCATCTCGATCCAAAATGCTTATCCGAACATATTTTGGGCTAAATCCAAAGTGCTTCCCACTTCTTGTCAAGATCTTCTTGCCTTTAAGGAAGCTTTCACAGTCTTTCATCTCTCCTTCACATTTCAGCCACGCAAAAGCTGAAAATGACAACTAACTGGGTTAATGTGACTACCAAGAATCATTAATAAGAATGTTTAATGGAAAAATAGCAGTAATGGACATTTTGTTACCAGGTTGAGGCTCGAAAGCTCGACCGAGAAATGTGCAGAATTGGGTTGGGAAATCAGGCACACTGAATAAACCACTCTTTTGCACAGCCATTCTCAGTTGCTTCCACCTCACGGCCATTTGATTGTGGCTGAATTCAAAGAAGCACTCGTCTTCATTGCCAGACGCTTCACAGCTGTCAGAAACAACTTTCAAAACCTTGGCTGCTCGGAGCTGTGAATCCTTGGACACGCCAATGGTATTGAGTTCTATAAATTTTGTCATTTTCTTTGCAACCTCCGTGTCTTTAACAAGTGCCCAACTGCAAGATGAAGGATACTAATGTGAACATTTGAAGGTTAATTGCATACAAAAACAATGTGCTTATGTTCCTTCTTTGTTTTATTAACTGTATTATTCAATATACATAATTTTAAGTTGAAGCCAAGTAATACAACAGAAATAAGGACTGGTCCTAGTAGCTGCTATGCAATAACTCTATTGTGTAAAGATACAAATAATTATAATGCTAAATTATCTATTTGCAGGGGTTGAGCATGTCTGAATACTTATCAAAGATTTATTTTTGTCACTTGCATGATTACATTAACAATTTGACTTCCTTCAGAACAGAATTTTTTTTATATATGACTACTAACAGAGAAAAAGAAAGGAAAAAGAAAAAGAGATGACTGAAGAACAAAAACAGCTAGTGGAATAGTTCTCTTAGTAATAATAGTGTGATCAACTTACCCAATTCGTGTGCCAGCATGACCAGTGCTTTTCGAGACAGTGAACAGCATAAGATCATGGTCTGCCGAAAAGGATATTGAAGTATACTGAGGCCAAAAATATGCAAGGTCATGAACCAATATCCCCCCACTGCGATTCACCACAGATTGCCTGACAAATCCATCAGGGTTGTTTGGGGAAGTGACTAGTTCAATGTATGGACCATCTTTGTTGAAACTTTTAGCATCACCAGCCCATTTATACAGCCCAGACTTGAGGCAATCGGTAATGGACGGATATGACTGTAAATAATTAGCAAAGCCAATTGTCAGACCAAAATATCCCAAAACTTTACACATCCAGCAAGGATATGCAGAATACAAACAGTCTTACATGGAATAGAAACACCGATGGCAAGTAAAGCTTGATCAGCATGACATTTGTGGACAACCATCAAGCCAGAATTTAAATTATAAGCATCATTATAGTCAGACTTATACAAAAAAAGAAAAGATGGTCAGACAGTCCAATTTGGATTGCAAATATAAAGATGGGTTAAAATGTCAATTAGCTTTCTAATAGTTATGTGCATGCTATAATGCAGAAGTGGACTACCCAATAATTCTTTTCATAAATTCTTTGATCATACTAATATATTTGACAAACAAGAATTCAATTTTCTCCTTTTACAAACCCAAAAGTCAAAAAAGGAAAAAAATTCTATGGATCTAAAGAGTCAAAATTTATCAAAGTGTTTCTATTCAAGACACAAGATTTGAGCCACAACAGCCTCGGGCACACATTGCATCTTGAGCTCTAATGATCAGCTTTGTCCGAGTAGCCCTAGGCAGATGATTTTGACTTCCAAATTCAAGTACACGTTACCGTTACTAGTTATTTTTGTTTAACCAAACTAGGGAGTGCAAGGAACATTTATCTAATTATATGCAAGCCAGATTATATTATGCAGTTTGTCACATGGCAAAAATGCAGAATTTTTGTGTATGTCCGCATGCACATGCGTCTGCAAGAAAGAGAGAGCTGACCAGAATCTAAGAGTTGTAAGTGTAACAAGGCAGGAGACACAATTATCATGCTGCTAATAATTTTTTCTGTAATCTTTTAGAAGTCACAAAAGAAACAAGAAGATCACACATTTCAATTTTCAATGCACATGAATTCCAAAAGATTTTATATTTTAAGATCCACCATGTTGGATAATTCATTCTAACCATTAGCTTTTAATAATAGAAAAAGAACATATCTGCATTTACTATCTAATATAAATTGAAAACTACATAGCAGACAGAATCAAACACATCATATTCTCACTCACAGAGTAATAAGGGGCTGCAGAAACCACACTAATAGGTTCTGATGCATCCTGTGTAGACAAAGCATACAGGGCGGCCTGAAAGAGCTGCGTTGAACCCGTGCCAACAACAATGTGACGATTTTCAGTTATTGCATTTCCGACCACTTTGTGCAATCTAACAACTTCCTTGGCAAGTTCACGCTCCAGAAACCAACACAGGTTACTGGCATCAGAAAAATAACTCAGTGATTGCCACCCAGGAATCACAATTGTGGTCTTGTCACCCACTTGTTGCCAATATTTTTCGTACATTGTTGGATCCCCACTGTGAGAACCATGTAAAATTAAAACCTTAAGCGAACTATTGGTGGTAAATTAAGCATATAATAAATGATGCATGTTAGATAGCATGTAGGTTCACATCAAGAATTGATCAAAGAATTATGTATGTGGTAAGAAAAATGGTCCTAGTCTTAAGAGTTTTGGTAAGCAAGTGGTAACTTATGAAGCCTTGGAAAAGAAAAATGTATATTTGTAAGAATTGTCTCTGCATTGGGATTGATAAATTGCATGATGAATAGTTGTGGGAAGGCAACATTGGGGGGTCCCTATATGTCAAGAGATCAAATGATTAGATATGTATGCAAGGCTTACATCAGATCAACATATACAAAGCAAAGGTGCAAAGACCAAAAAATGGGTTTGTAATTGGCACAGGCCTAAGTCAAACAGAACCCGCCAAAGAGCTAGATTTCTATATACCTAAAAAAGACTTCAAAAGCCATATTTGCAATAAAAAGGGCCAAAATTCTCAGATCATGGACAAAATCCTTTAGCCTTTATATTTTCCCAAAGGCCACACCACAAAAAAGGAGTCTGCATGCAATGAGCACAAAGCCATATGGCCCGCACTAACTATCATGCTTCTTTGTAAAGGAAAAAAAAAAGGAAAGATCTTTATTTCAACTAGCCTGCCACAAACATGCATCTTACTTCAAAAGCTATAGTGTCCTGTGCTAAGCACTAACATGCATCTTGGGGCTCTCTTCAACTAACTATAACTGAAGGGTTTTGTGCATTTTAAGGTCCACAAACTAAGGTACGCAAAGATGCTGCTTGGGGAAAACGTCAATATGTACCAGTCATGGGTTATGTTAGAATGAAGAATTAGCCCATCAACTTGGGAACAGAGAAAAGACAAAAACAGTCATCAAGTACCAAAAAAGGCTCACCTCTAGCATGCACCATAGAAAAACTCAACTTATTAACAATGACATTTGAGCTGTCTTTGCCTATCCTGGCAAACAACACTACATTACAGGAACTAAGCATTGGCATTTGGCACTGGGAAATGTGAAACTCCCTAGTCCCTACACTCCCAGCAGCACATTTAGAAAATTAAAAACAAGTTGAAATACCCATTTTCCCCCTTCAGCTCCACATGAAAATACATTTCACATCCTTCTACAATTCTAATGGACGGTCAAAAGGCAGGCTTCTTGATACCGTAATGACAAATTTAAATAAACAGAAACCTCAATATTTAAAAACTTTGATACTTTACACAAAACGAAAAGCAAACAACAGGTTTTTACTTGGTAACCAAGTACAAACACTTACTGGTCAAGATTGATAACTCTTTCCCCGCCATCTGGAGATTCAATGTTATAACCGGGCGATGATGATGACGATGAAACTGACAGATGTGTCCACTTGCTAGCGGACTCTTTTTCTTGAAACCCAAAACCTGCCATTACAGACCTTCTCTGCTGTTGCAGTGAGAAGCCACCATCAAGGCTCTCTTTTTCACCCTCAAACACAACCCTCCAAATCAAACTTACGTTCAAGGCTAGAGACACTACCAACAATTGCTTCAATGAAAGCAAAGGCAAAATCTTGGTCATCTCTCTCCAAAATTTCAAAAACCAGAGTAGTAGAACAGAGTATAAATTTCTAGGAGTGAATGTGAAGCACTGTACAACAAAGAAGGGGATTTATAGAAAAACGCAGAAGATGAAAAGCAAATGGGAAACAAAAAATTCTTTGTCTTCTTGAGGACTAATGAGACTAAAGAGGCAAACTTGATAAAATACTAAATGCGCCAAGGACTCTTGGATTGTAAAGGAAGTCTTTTGGTTTTGAGGTATTGGCAGGTCTCCTAAAACCCTGTAATACTGATTAATGGCTACTCCGTGAGATGTATCTAGGGTTCCTAGAGTCTGCTTTGAGCATGGAAAATGAATCTAATAAGAAAAAATTTCAGAAAAATGAACTCTTTTAGTTTACTGAAATGGGTATTACAAATAGCAAGAAAACAAGTCAAGAATTGTACACCAAGAGAACATCAAAAACCACCATTCTTTTTTTAGCTTCGGCAGATCAAAATCAATGCAAAAACAGTGGCATTTCTCGATTCTTTTCAAAGAAAAGACACAAGTAACAGTAAAAGAGAAAAGAAATAAGAAACAATAATAAAAAGAAATAAGAAAATGCTAAAATGATGAGCTGGGGGAGAGGGAGAGTATGGAGGAGAGCCTTGAAAGCACTTCCGACAAGATATTATTCTCAAGAAGCAAGAAATCCCAGTGAGATTTTCTCAGTTTCTCGATGCCAGATCTTTTAAAAACATAAAACAAAAGCACTAAACTAAAACTAAAGAGCAGATACTGTGTTCATTTTGTGTGTATTGAATAGTAATATAAATAAACAGAGTTTGTGTTGTGTGTGTATGAAAGTGGTTTTTATAGAAGCCCGAGAAGCAAAAAAGCTGCTTTTTACTTGCATGCCCTGTTTTGCATTTACAGTAATCAGTATATGCTTTTCTATTCTTTCTCTTTTGCTCCAACTCTCAGTTCTTTAATTTCTTTAATAGCTATCCATCTTTAGTTGTTTTTTCTTATTCTCCTCCTTTTTCTGTTATTTGCTGTCTTTTATAGGACTGTCTTATCGTTTTTGAGTTGTAAATCAAATGGAGTTTTGATTGTGACTCGTGACTGCAAACTAAAAGAAAGTTTGAGACCCTGATTAGTGAAAGACCAATTCTTTTTGGTTTTGATATGTCCAGCCCCTCCAGGTGAGTTTTTTTTTTTAAAAAAAAAAACCAGTTTGCTGTTGGTTTTGAAAATTCTACCTATATTAATCTTATGCTGTTTAAAATTTTTCCTCTCTAAAAAACAAAAAAGGGGGTTTGTTGCAAGTAAATCATTAGATTATTGGTTTTTTTGTTTTTGTTTGTATTCATACGTACGATTCCAATTTCCAAATGGTAAACTCATAATTATCTCTTAAAGTTCCTCCTATTTCTCCACCGTCCCATGAACCAAATGTGGTGGCATTTGATATTTAACCAAAGTCAAAAGAACTAAAATGATTAATTGCTCAGAAATTGGAATCTGGGTTCACTTGTTTTTTGATTTGTCAATAACTCATAGAAGGGAAGGCTAGTGCTTTGACCCCTCGAGTAATTAAATCAATTAATTAACAAGACTTTAGAAGCATGAAAACATGAGATACTTCTTGGCAACGTGCAAAAAATCAATTCAAAGTTTATGACTATAAATTTATAATAGCCAAAGAGTGTTTAGCTATTAAATTTCCAGAGGTCAATGCACTACTTTTATGTTAGTATTACCTCAACCGTTCTTTTGCTGCAGAATGTTCTGCAATTAGGTCAATCTTCTCAGGATACTTTTGTCTTTTGTGTTAAAAATTGTATCAACTCTTGAAAGTTTGAAACCCACCAGTGCAATATATTTTATGAAACATTCCCATTTGAATGATGTGAAAATTGAAAGCAAATGGGATACTGAATACTGATGGATGGGTTTGATGGCAACTGCAAGTCCAAATAGTAAAGGTTCAGTGCCCATCTTTGTATCGTTTGATTCTCAAAATCTATCAGAATGAAATTAAAGATGAAAGGGATGACACAACTTAATTCCTAACGTACAAATTGCCTGGTCCCCAAGCTGATTTAGGGTCCACAAAGAACATCAATCTGGGAAAAAAAAAATTATAGAAGATTATAGGTCCTTCAGAGCCAGGGACCAAATTGATGTTTCTGAGAGCTCAGTCATGGTAATCCTCTACCAAAGATACGAAACAAAGCCTCTATTTCACATGGTTTGATGGCTAATCTTGCGGCATTTAGAGGCTGGTCAATGCCTGCGGGCTAGCAAAAAGGTAGCCCTATATATATCTAGGAATATGTGAGCACTGAAGCTGCAGCAATTAAGGAGATGGACCTTGTCAAGTTGCAAACACACCAATCAAAATCGTAATGCTATTGAGGACGGCATTTTGTCAAACAATAATCTACTGGGTTTTTGACACGTGGAAAGGTTGTTGCATGGTGTGACTGAGATCCCCAAGACTGGGCCTTCAACAGAAAAGAACGGAACAGAAAGGACCTGCGGGCCCTGCACTGTGAGCTCTTACATTTAAGCTTTTGACCAAGGCTTGTGCAAACTCGTGATGGAGTGGACCAGTTGGATTGGTTTTGGAGTTTGGACCAACCTAACATTCTGGCTTTGTCTAAACATTTGTCGAAATGCAACTAAATTGCTACAGCATGTCAACAAACTGAGAGAAAAGACCTCAAAAAGATTTCAAGCAGATTAACGGTAGCTCAATCTTACAAATTTAAGCAGTAATCAACTGCAGAAAGGGTCTCATTCCCTATTTTTCAACATGAAATGAATGAATGTTGAAAGTCTGAATCACTTCATTTGACTTCCGAAGAATATTTCCTGGAAAGGAATACCCTGAGTTAATGAGAATCGACTATTTTCAGCTTACGAAGGCTTCACAGATCATTCTACCTAAGTTGAGATTAGATTCCAAGAAACAAGACTCGTGCAATCAAAAGCCAAAAGTACTTAAAGCCCTGTAACATGGAGACCCTATAATGTCAAGACATCAAAACCACATCTCAAAAGGTGATCAAACGTATAATCAACTGTAAGATTCTCCAGCGCTTTTCCAAGTAAATTTGGTAAGAAGATGGACACGGGGCTTTCACATCATACTTGCGATAGATCCTTGAAATGGAACGCATAATAACACGAAAGATATTGTTCGTTCACCTATTCTGATGGATGATTTCCACCTATAATAGCACTTTCTCCCATTTGCTTTTCCTCACATGCATCATAGCAAATGTTTGGACAAAACATGGTATCAACGGGCACCTGTAGAGAAAACTTATAAGAGCTGTAAAGAATGCGTGCAATTAGACCTCAAAGTCAAAACCAATCAATACTTATTTTGTCTTGGGGGCACCAAGAATGGTAAAGCATTTCCATGCACGATACCCATACCACAATCTGCTATTGCCACAGCTAAATTAAAACAACCAAGTGTTTCAGTCGGATGAGATTAGGGAACAAATCAAGTAGAATAATATTCATATCTCTATTGCTTAAGAGGCAAGCATCGTGGAATATAGGGAACTTAACCCCAGAGTAAGAGAGTGAATCATTAAGAACTATTTACTTACATCCATAATCATTATAAGCTGTGCTGATGCCACATTACAATTTCAAATTTACATATCAACTAATAGAAAATAGAATGAAAGACCTGTTCAACTAAAGAATTCTTCAAAAATCTATACAGAACAAATCACACCAAGCACAAAGGAAACACACAACAGCACCAGCAAATCTACCATTTTGGGGCTGGATTTACCCACTGTTCATCAGCTTGTCTAGCACCACATTAAGGTCAACTGACTGCCCATTTTCTGTCAGTTTCCTCACTGTTTTCCTCACCAGGTCTCTCCGGAAGCCCATGGCAACAACCTTGTCAACAATATCATCAATTGGCACCCTGTCTGCACTCCCACCAGAAGCCGATTCTCTATCCACACTAGACGCCATTGGAATAGCATGAGGTAATATCTTGGCAGTTGGCAATTGAGAGTGGCTGTTTCCACCACTTGGTCCTGAAGGAGATGGTGCAGGTTGCAAATGTTTCATATTTGTAGTGCTGGAGCCAGGAGATGCACCATATAGATAAGAAGTTTCAGAATTAGAGTGCTCCTGTGGGAGTGAATACCCAGAAGGGAACTCCAAATGACGCCTGCTGGGAATTTGGCCATGCATCTGCTGGGTAGAACCCTCATAAAATTGGAGAGTTGGAGGAAACCCAGCAGGTGGTAGAGAGGACTGCCACATAATTTGAGATGGCAAGTTAGGAACTTCTCCAGGGTTACTGAAAGGTCGGTGCTGTTGAGGTGGCAGATCCAACTGTGAGTCTGACGGAAGTTGAGGTAATGGCTGATGAGGTTGATGGATTGCTGAAGGCGGCTGTGACTGCTGAGTTGAAGTCATATGGTATTGCTGAACTGTGGCTTCAGTAGGTTTTGGTTGATTAGGTTGATATATTGCAGGCGGTGGTGGTAGTGACTGCTGACAGGGCGGTGTCTGGTACTGCAGGTATGTGGTTTCTCGAATCGGAACAATTGATGCGCTGTTAGACTCATGCTGCAGAAAAGAGGGAATGGCATTCTGGGGCAATTGGCTAGGAAGCTGGGGAGCTATTGCTGCAGGTGTTGGCAGGGGTTTCTGAGGATGTAGGTTCTGAGAAATACTAGGAGGAGCAGGATTCAGAATTAATCGGTTGGATTGCTGAGGAACAAATGATACTGCTCCTTGAGTTGAATCAGTTTGAGAGGTGCTGTCCTGCTTTTCTAATTGTGAGTCACCTTTGGACAATTGGAGCTTTGCTAGCTGCAACTGAGCCTCTGCTATCTCTTGTTTGTCTCTCAAATCCTTGATACCACCTTGAACCTGCAAGAAATTGCATAAAAATAGCATCCAGCATGTCAAAGATACACTGGGTCCCAGCAAGCCAACTTCTTGAAATCACTCTAAGGATTAATGGTCCTTAATTCCAGAACTACAATAAATTTGTCTTGATGATATATGTTTGAGCTTGAGAAAAGGCCTTAATGGGACCCAGCAAGCCAACATCTTGGCAAGATTTGAATGCAGAGACTTACTGTTCTAAGGCAGCGTGGTAGTGTTTTAAAGGATTGCATACAAACAAAAATCTTGGCATGATTTATCAAAGTGGCAATCACAGAAAGCTCTAAGAAAGCACTAAAAATGACAAGAGTTTCGGGAAACAACATGAAATACTTACATGGATGACTTGTGACCTACAACAAAATTATGTCAACTAAATGCATAAAGCTTAGAGGTACCAAAATAATAATAAAATAGAAAGAAAAGAATAAAGAAAAACATTCCTAAGAATTCAACAAACTATGCTAAAGCCATGTGAAAATGCTACTACCACAAGACAAAGATCATCACCATGTTATCAATTAGACCTACAATAATGACATAAAATCTCAACATGAAAAATAAAAGTTCCCATGGGATACTCATTTCAATAAATCCATCAGATGTAAGCCAAACTGATAAATCTAACATTTTATTTGCTTTACAACCAACTGAAGTTTACAAGTGGGATTGAGTAATGGACAATTTTTCATTTGGACAACTCCAGCATGACTAATTGATAACTGAAACCGTCTTGTAATCAAATTAACAAAAAGAACACCTCATTCTCTACGCTTATGCATGAATTCCAATAAACAAAAACATAAATGAGTCATAAACATCACATAAGATAAAAAAATTTGAAAGTCAAGCATACCTCTCTCAAAATATTTTCTAGCTCCCTAAGCTTTCTATCAGTCTTCCCATGATTATATTCAATAGCCACCTTCAAATCATCAACACCATTCTCCACTCGACGCATCTTACTCTCTAACTGAGTTACTCGTGCAATGAGACCTTCCACCACATGTAGCACATTATCTACATGTTCATTGATCTTCCGATCAATCTCAGAGATCAAATCAGCTTCAAGGGAACTAAGTAACACCATCCGCCAAACCCCTATTCTGTAAATTACCATTTGAGCACCATAGTAAACACAAATTACACCAAGTGGTATCTGAGTTTAATCAATAAAATTGCCCCATATTAACCACGGCCCAGATGTGCAATAAAACTGGCCAAAAATGTAGATAACTTATTTAGTAGAAATTCAGTTGAAACTAAAGATTGTGGCTCTACCAAAACTCCAAAATTTGCTTTGTTGTGTGACATTATCATAGTTAATGTATGCATTCTACTCAAAATTAAGCTTACCCAGCAGCCCTAATCAAACATAACTAAGTAAAATTCTGCTTTTCAAGCAACTGCAGTTACTATTGTTCCTAGGTGCCTAACCCTCAAGGATTAAGGGATTATAGATCAATTCCATGTTGTTCTGTCTTGTATAAGTGTATTACTAAGGTATTCACATTCAAATTAAGGAAAGTCCTGGACTACTTAGTATGCCCCACCCAATCAGCATTTATCCCTAACAGGAAAATAGCTGATAATGTGCTCCTAGCTCATGAACTTGTAAGGGGATATGATAGACATAATGGGGTACTGAGTTGTGATCTCAAAATTGACCTGCTTAAGGCTTATGATTCAGTGTCTTGGGATTAAGATTTCTGATGGGTCTCAAGTTTCCTTATTCCTTCATTAAGCTAATTATGTATTGTGTCAAGACAAACATATTTTCTATGGTGGTGAATGACAGTCTTAAGGGTTTTTTGAAGGGAAGAAAGGGCTAAGACGAAGGGATCCCATGTCCCCTTTGTTATTTGCTCTAACAATGGAATATCTTAGGAGAAGCTTGAAATGTATTCCTGCAAACCAGTTTATTTTCATAAAAGGTGTAAAAGAATGAAGTTGAACTACTTAATGTTTGTTGATGATTTGTTCCTCTTCTCTCATGGAGGTCAAAGATCTATTAGCCACTTCAAAAAGGTGTTTGATAACTTTCATATGGTGTTGGAAGTCATTTCAGATCAGAGTAGGATCAGATTATGTATTTATTTAAAAAAAATTGCATGTTTCCTTGTAAATAGATTTTGTTATCTGTTAAATAGGAAAATAGGTATATTTTAAATTAGTGAGATTTTTTAGTTCTGAATTTCCTAATTTGTAGGAGTCTATCTTGTAATCTGTTGATGGGATGTTAAACTTCTATAAATACATGCATGTATACAATTACTGAATTAATTCAGAATCATTCACTCCTCTGATTTCTACATGGTATCAGAGCACCAGTTCTAAATCCAAAATTTTAAATTCTTCATTTCTTCATTTGCACCTGGACAGAATCATAGCTTTATCAGGAATCATTGGAGATCAATCATCTACTTCAACGGGGGTCACATCTGGAACACCATCAAATCTTCCAGGTACCGGCGGAGCATCTGAGGGATCTGTTATGCTTATTATTGTTCACAGGCTTAATAGACTGAACTTTCTGCAATGGTCTCAATCAGTAATGATGTATGTCAGTGGTCGAGGCAAAGATGAGTATTTGACTGGCGAGAAATCAGAACCCAAAAGAATGACTCTTCATACAAACTTTGGAGGAAAGAAAACAATATGGTTATGTCATGACTGATTAATTCGATGGAAGCAGATGCTGGGCAAACTTTTCTGTTCTACAAAATGGCAAAGGAAATCTGGGATGCAATCAAAGAAACCTTCTCTGACAGTGAAAATACAGCAAAAACATTTGAGATTAAAAGCCAACTTCGAGACTTACGACAAGGCAACCTCATTGTTACCCAATATTTCAGCAGTCTCTCACGATACTAGCAGCAACTGGATATCTTCAAAGCTGTTGACTGGGACTGTTCAAATGATTCTCTTAAGTACCAAAAAATTATTGAAAATGAGCAAATTTTTACTTTCTTGCAAGTCTTAACAAAAACTTGGATGAAGTTAGGGGGAGAATCCTCGCAACCAAACCACTTCCCTCCATCCGTTTGAAGCTTGTGCTGAAGTTCACAAAAAGGAAAGTCGAAGGAAAGTGATGCTGAAAGATATTTCTCCTCAAAACCCAATCAATGAAGGGTCAGCTCTTGCAACAAAAGGTCATTTCAATCAGCCCCAGGATCAACGACGCAAATCTAATAGACCTTGGTGTGATCAATGCTGCCAAGTTCGACACACCAAGGACACCTGCTGGAAAATTCATGACAAACCAGCCAATTGGAAGGGAGGAAAAAACAATGACAGTGGTTACCAAGCTACAGTTGAGAATTCTGAAGCAGAATCTGGTTCTTCTCCATTTAATCAAGAACAGATGGATCTCTTGCAGAAAATGATTAACAGAGAACGACCCAACAGCTCAATCATTGGTTCTGGATTAGTGGCACACAAAGGTATAACTCTTCAAGCTTTGAATGCTACAAAAGAACTTAATACTTCCTAGATTATTGACTCTGGCGCGTCTGGCGCGTCTGATCATATGACTGGCAATTTTACCTTATTTCAATCTTATCAACCTTATCTCCAAAAACATAAGATCAAAATAGCAGATGAATATTTTTCACAAATAGTTGGTAAAGGAAAGGTTATTTTACCTAATAATACGGTATTAGCATCTATGTTATATATGCGAATCTTTCCTGCAATCTACTTTCAATTAGCTAGCTTACTCAAGACTTAAATTGTGTCACTAAGTTCTTTCCTACTTAGTGTGAGTTTCAGGAAATGGAATTAGGGAAGACAATTGGCTATGCTTGGGCATATGATGGACTCTATATCATTAACAATAACGCTGCAAGTGGACAAACTCAAACTGTCAGTAGTAATCTTGTGTCTGTTAGTAGTTCTAGTTGTCAAGAAATAATGGTATGGCACTTTAGTTTAGGCCATCCAAGCTTCCTGTGTTTGAAAACATTGTTTCCTTCTCTTTTCAAGAATAAAAGTTTAGATTTTTTCCACTGTGAAGTGTGTCAATTAGCAACACCAAGTCTCGTTACTTATTCTCCACAGCCTTATAAAACTTCATGTCCTTTCTCTCTTATACATAGTGACCTATGGGGTCCTCTCAAGATCTCCAATATAAATGGTGCTAAATGGATTATTACACTAATAGATGACCACACAAGGATTAGTTGGGTTTACCTAATGAAAGACAAATTCGAAACCAAAGAAATATTCAAAACCTTTCATAGCATGATTAAAACCCAATTTCAAGCACAAATTCAAATACTAAGGTCTGATAATGGCACCAAATACTTTAACTCTATCTTGGGATCATACCTTGAGGAAAATGGCATAACTCACCAAAGTTCTTGTCGTGATACACCACAACAAAATGGGGTGGCAGAACGTAAGAATAGACACTTATTAGAGGTTGCTAAAGCCTTGATATTCACCTCAAATGTTCCAAAAAATATTTGGGGGGAAGCTATACTTACTGCCACATAACTTATAAAAAAATTACTTTCCAAAGTCCTCAAATTTCAAACTCCAATTTCAGTTCTAAAAGAGTCCTATCCAAACCTCAGAATTATTAATTCAATTCCACCAAAGGTGTTCGGCTGTAGTGCGTTTATCTATGTCCATAGTCAAGGTCAAAATAAACTTGAACCTCGTGCCATCAAATGTCTATTTCTCAGGTATTCTTCTGCACAAAAGGGATATAGATGTTATTCGCCCATTACTAGAAAATTCTATACTTCTATGAATGTCAAGTTTTTTGAGCATCTACTCTATTATTCCAAAACTCATCTTGAGGGGGAAAAATATAAATCAAAGTCAAGCTCAGTTTTTGGAAAATGTACTCCCCAGTTCTATTGAGTCAGAGTCTTCTTCTTTGTCAAATGAAAATGTACTCCCCAGTCTTGTTGAGTCAGAGTCTTCTTCTTAGTCAAATGAAAATGAACCAAATGCTACTGCACTTGAAAAGTCTTCTTCTTTGACAAATGAAAATGTGTCAAATGCTACTGCACTTGAAAAAGAGCTTCGTGTTTACTCACGTCGCACCAAGGTTAATGATATAAAGCCAAAACAAATGTCTGATCATAGCCATGAGTCAGATCCGAGACCAACTCATCCTAAAATTCCAGCAAGTGACACTTCGATGGAGTTTGCTACTGCTGAAGTATTCAGTGCTTTAGATGAGCCAATTGCACTACGGAAGGGTAAACGAGCTTGCACACAACATCCCATCTGCAAATTTGTTTCTATAGAAAGACTTTCACCACAGTTCAAAGCTTTTCCACTCAACTTGACAACACTACCATTCCAGCCAATATTCATGAAGCACTTAAACATCCAAGATGGAAAGCAGCTGTACAGGAAGAAATCATGGCTTTAAAGAAGAATGGCACATAGAACTTGACTGAACTACCTCCTGGAAAATCCACAATAGCATGCAAGTGGATTTTTACTGTGAAATATTTGGCAGATGACAGTATTGATAGGTTCAAAGCCCGATTGGTTGCTAAGGGCTTTACTCAAACATATGGAGTGGATTATCAAGAAGCTTTCACCCCAGTAGCAAAGCTCAATACCATTAGAGTTCTGATTTCACTCGCTGTGAACAATGATTGGCCTCTTCAACAACCGGACGTAAAAAAATGCCTTTTTGAATAGTGATCTCACAGAAGAAGTGTAAATAAAAATTCCTCCCGGTTTTGATAATCATTACAACAAAGATAAAGTGTGCAAACTCAAAAAGTCACTCTATGGATTGAAACAATCTCCACATGTCTGGTTTGAAAGATTTACATGTACGGTGAAGAGGTTCAGATATACTCAAGACCAGTCTAATCATACTTTGTTCTTCAAGTTTTCACCTGAAGGTAAAATCACAATACTAATAGTATATGTTGATGACATAGTCCTTATAGGAAATAATCTTGTGGAAATGAAAATTTTGAAGGCTTTTCTGTTAAAGGAATTTCAGATTAAAGACTTGGGTAATCTCAAATATTTCTTGGGAATGGAGGTAGCAAGAACCAAGGATGGAGTTTCAATGTCCCAAAGAAAGTATGTGTTAGATCTTCTTCAAGAAACTGGAATGCTTGGTTGTAAGCCAGTTGCTACACTAATGGAACAAAATGTGAAGCTTGAGTATAGTCCACCAGTTGATAAAGGGCAATTTCAAAGATAAGTTGGTAAACTCATTTACCTTTCTCACACTCAGCCTGATATTTCTTTTCCAATAAGTGTTGTGAGCCAATTTATGCATAGTCTTACAGAGGAACATCTTGAAGCTGTCTACCAAATATTGAAATATCTCAAAACAGCTCCAAGAAAAAGTTTGTTCTTTGGCAAACATTCTAACAAGGGTATTGAGGTCTACACAAATGCTGACTGGGCAGGTTCAATTACTGATTAGCTGTCAACTTCCAAATATTGTACCTATGTATGAGGCAATCTGGTAACTTGGAGAAGCAAAAAACAATCGGTAATGGACGTAGAAGTGCTAAGGCAGAATATAGAGCCATAGCTTTGGGTGTGGGAGGCACTATGTATTAAAAGAATCTTGGAGGAACTAAGGATGAGATTAGAACCTAATGTCCAAATGTTTTGCGATAATCAAGCAACTATCAACATAGCTCATAATCCTATGCACCATGACCGAACCAACCATATGGAGATCGATCAGCATTTCATCAAGGAGAAAATTGATCAAGGAATAATCAAAATGATGTATGTTCCTACAAAACTACAGATAGCCGACGTGCTAACCAAGGTATTATCAAGACAACAATTTGAAAACCTTTCAAGAAAATTGGGAATGATAAATATCTATTCCTCAATTTAAGAGGGAGTGTTGGAAGTCATTTCAGATCAAATTATGTATTTATTTAAATTTGTTTTCATGTTTCCTTGTAAATAGATTTTGTTATCTCTTAGTTAGGAGAATAGGTGTATTTTAAATTAGTGAGATTCTTTAGTTTTGAATTTCCTAATTTATAAGAGTCTAACTTGTAATCTGTTAATAGGAAGTTAAACTTCTATAAATACGTATGTATACAATTACTGAATTAATTCATAATCATTCACTCTTCTAATTTCTACATATGGTCTCAAGGTTGCAACTGAATGCATATAAAAGCTCCATCTTTTTTAGACATGTCCCTGAAGCTACTGAGGAGGCCATTCTACTGCATACTCAAATTCAGCATGGGCTCTCGCCTATTAATTACTTAGGCGATCCCCTGCTGTCTAGACGACTAAAAAAGGATCACTACTAGGAATTGATTAGGAGGATGACCACAAGAATTTCTAGTTGGTCAGTCAAATACCTTTCATATATAGTCGGCTTCAACAAATTAATGTTGTCATCATGAGCATGAATGTCTATTGGTGCTCCATCTTTATTCTCCCAAAGTAGTTATTAAAGAAGTGGAAGCTCTGTGCAAGAGGTTCTTATGGAAAGGTAATGAGTTATAGAGAAAAAGTGGATTAGTTGCATGGCCTGATGTTTGCAATGAAAAGTGTGAAGGGGGCTTGGTCATTAAATATCTACAAATATAGAATCAAGTTGCTGTTACTAAGTATGTTTGGGATTTGCTAGTTGTGAAGTCTTCCTCATGGGCTAAATGGGTAAATGATAACAAGCTTTGAAGGCTTAACTTTTGGGACATAACAAAACCTATGGATTGTAGCTGGATTTGAAAGAAGCTTCTGCAACTGAGAGGTCAAATGAAGGAACTGTTTTGTTGCAAGGTGGGAAATGGCTCAAATTTCTACTTTTGGCTTGACCCACGGCTAAATGGGGAGTCTTTAGTAGATAAGTTCTCTCATGTGACTATTTCTTATTCTGATATTCCTCGGGATGTTAAGGTAAGAGACCTGTGGAGAAATGAAGACTGGTGTTTACCTGACCCCATGGATGAGCACAAGACTCAAGCTTGGGAGCACATTCACAATAATTGCTCTCTTACTACTTATTGTCTGGGAAGACTGGATTACTTGGGCTGGAAGTCCTATAGGGCAGTTGTCAATAACTAGTGCCTGGAGAACCATGAGAGTTGAAGGAAATAAGGTTGCTTGGTGCCAGCTAGTATGAGGAGCTCAACACATTCCTAGGCACAGTTTTATTACATAGCCAGCTATGAAGGATATGCTACAAACAAGGGAGAGAATAGCTAAATGGTGCCCCCATTCAACCAATTGCCCCTTGTGTGGTAGAGATTGAGAAACAGTACAGCACCTATTTTTTCAGTGTGGATTTTCTGAGAGTGTCTGGCAGAAGGTTTTACGGGCTTGTCAGATTTATAGAAGAACTATCACTTGGAGAAGGGTAATCTCGATCTTTTGCAGGCGGACTAGAGATAAATCCCATTTAAGTAAGGTTAGCCGAATTGCTCTTTGTGCTACTATTTATTAAGAATATTGTTTTGATTAGGTGTCTAAGTACTGTAAGTGGTCATTGTGAAGATAGTTTTGTACATACGTGGTGAGTTTTAGTTTTCTCTTCGACATAGCTCCCCATTCTTTTCTTTTTTTTTTCTTTTTTGTTCCTGGTCCTATGCAGGTTTGTTATTCTGTTTTCTGGATCACGTTCCAGTTATTTTTTAGTTGGTTTTAATAATACAATTCACTAACATGGTTGATTACCCAAAAAAAAAAAATTCTGCTTTTCAAGCCAATAATCAAATCTACTAAGTTTTACCATAAGTAGCAATCTAGTTGCTGAAAGACTAAGGTTAAGTACTAAGGATACAAAACGAGAGTTGAGTCATAATCAAGTCTTGATCATCAAAAGGAAAAGGAAATCATTAAAATAAACCTAAAACATAAAGAAAACAGTAATTAGAGAGAGAGAGGAGAGAGAGAGAGAGAGGGGGGGGGGGGGGGGGGGGGAGGAGGGAGATAGTACTCTGAGGGGGCCACGTTTAGGCTTGTGTTTCGGTTGGAATGAATCGAAGGAGAGAGCTTCAAGTCCACAATATTCTTCGTCTTCTTCTGAGAAATTGTGAGTTTGCTGTTGAGTTCTGGAAAGTTCTGTGATTAGTCCATTAATCTGAGCTTTTCATGGGATTTCAGTTTCTGGCCTTTCACTCCCAACTCCTATTCTGTTCAACATATCCAAGGGATTATGAACAGAGACAGTGTTCTCCAGAAGCAGTTTGAAGGACAGAGAGATACGTACCCAGTCATCAAAAGCATAGTTTTATTCTCTCTCTTTTTCCCTTTCCCTTCTTAAACTTTACAGCTTTAAAATTACTGTGAGAGATTTCCGTAATCGTTAATTAAAGCTTTAAATTATTCCATAAGTTTTATCATCATTTTCTGAACAATTTTTAAAAAATAAAATAAAAAAGATACATCTGCTTTAAATCATTTCTTGGCAGTAGGATGGCAATTTCAACAATTTTTAGAATAAAAATATTTTTATTTCTGTAGTTTAATAGTAGTAATAATGCACACTTAACCCTGAAAGATAAGTATTAACTTTTTATTTTAATAATTTTAGTAAAAGAATTTTTTTTATTTATTTTGTACTTGCCTAATGGCCAATAAAAATTTGCAGTGGAGGGGCGGTGCATCTTCCTAAAACAAACTTTATTACTGAAACTACAATGAAACATTACAGATTTAAATACATTATACATATTCTGCATCACTAAAGAAAAAGGAAAAAGTACAAATTTCTGATAGAGAAACTCAAAATAAGTACTCTATCACAGACAATCTTGAAGAAGTAAGCCAGGGAATTTGAACCACGACCATCTGATCCGTGTAGGTGAACTGAACGTTCGCCCCATTAATCTTACAACTAAAAGGCTTTTCTGAAGCTAATACCTTCATTTCCCAACAACCCTTAACTTCAATTCTGACTAGATTCTCATCGTCATCGAAGACGAGAGACTGAAGAGCACCACCAGAGTTGAGCATGTTCACCAATCCAATTGGGGCAAATTGGATTGATCTTTTGGGCAAGACTGTGACAGGAGAAACGGTGAGCAGCTCAAAATTAAATGGCCCCAGGGTAACCTCCAAGTCATCTGATAACTTCATCAGCTTCAACTTGTTTTCTCGGAACATGTAAACAGAAAATATTTTCACTCCTTTGACAGGAATTGGGTCCTTCCCATTATTTCATTCGATGTCAGTAGGACTAGCCAAACAAGTTACGGTGTTTGAAAACATGGAGAAGCCCATATTCTTCCTTGTGATAAGAGCACCATCCTCCTCGTTGACAATTGAATAGTCCCAATACTCCTGTATACTGTAATTAAAAAAAATGTATCATTAGGCAATTTCAAGGAAATTAAATTATTCCAAAGCGATTTGAAAGAGTTGTGTTACTTTATTAAGGTTCCAAATCTTGAACATGGTTTTGCCATCGTGTAAAGGATCTTCAAATAGACAGTCTCTTGTGGGAAGAGCATAATATTGGCATCGCAAAATAGAGCCATCGAGCAACACCAGGCTCTTGAGCAAGTCGAAATTGTGTTTGCCAACAGAGTCACTTACGTAAATTGGTCCTCCGGAAATGGCCCTGGAGGCAGCATGGAATTCAGCACAAGGGTGAGTGGATTGGACATGTCCCAATCTGGCTGAATGACATTGCCCATCCACAGGCTATTGTAGGCACAATGCACCATGTGACATCCTTGTAGCCAAAATGTACCATTTGAAACGCCCAATGGGTCATTGCACCAAAAATCGTCTCCTGTACATGATTTTTGTCACCGCACAATTAGCTTGGCATTAATGCTTGTTATTGTTGTCGTTACACAAAGGTATCTAAATGAAATTAACCCAAGACATACCAACGCGTCCAAGTGATATGGTCTCTGTTCCGAGGTACATGAAGTCGTTGCAGTGCTCCATGCTGGCAATAATTTCCTAACAGAAGCTGATAATGCTTTGTAGTAAGCTTTGGCAAGCTCAACTCTTCCACCGAAGTCCTCAGCTAGCATCTCAAGTAACTGAACAAAGAGGGGAAAAAACTTGCCATTATACATTTGCTTTCGGCAAGCCTAATGCTACTGTTATGGACTTATTATTATGGTTTAAGCCCAATAAGGGTTTAAAAAAAATAACTGAAAACCAATCATATTACCAGTCCAATTTATTCATATTAAACATGATTCAGGAAGCCAAGAAATTAATTAGTCTCAATATCGTATTGAATGCTAATCAGCAAAAGGTTCTTTCTAATAGTCACTAAACTGCTAACAAGACTCACCCAAGGACAACTAGCTGGCTACTCAATGAAGTGCCACGCGCCACATGACAGTGAGATGACAAGGATGTGGCGTTATATCCTGCAATTTCAACTATCAGGGCAGGACACATGCAAGGTACTGGCATCATTAGGATTTATCTAGGTCCCACTCTACTCCACGTCACAGTCTCCTTAAATAATTACAGTATAAATTTGAAATTAACGTAGCTTAAAACTTACAAGTCTAATCAAGAGTTCATCGGTGTTTTGTTTAGGTAATGGTCCGTTCTATTCTCCAGGTTCGGTTAGAAACTTAGAACCATAATATTGAAAGAGTTTACATTACTTCACAGCCTCTAAGCCTTCTAGAGGCCTCCATGCATTTAAGTCAACAACTCATAATTAAAGTCCAAATTAAGACTACTAACTAATTATAGAAGTAAAGTTTAAAATTGTTGCAAAATTTTTCTCTTCAATATAAAAGAGCTAAGAGTTTTCGAGAACTTACATGAATAACATTAACCTTGACACCGTCAATCCCCACCGATTTGAGATGAGAGTGAAGTCCCTCGTACATCTTGTGAACCAGCTCAGGTGGCACCAATCCGATCTCGTTGTTGACAATCTTATCCACAGCCAAATCTTTCATAGTCGTCTGCAATCCCTGCGACAATGTAGGAGCAATGAGCCTAGACTCAGGCATGCTTAGGACATTGGGTCTAATCCCACCCCCATATCCACACAATGCATGCCATACATACACATGTTCTATGCTCTTAAACTCTTCCTTTAAGTCTCCAACAAAGTGTCACGAACTGTTTTTGAATTGTATGGTCTTAGATGCATTGCGTATTAAGCAGCTGAGAAAATCACACAAAGAAAAAAAAAATACACCAAGTGTTTGCACAAATGCTCTCTATATTACTGAAGAGAAAACAAAGCTATGAAATGAATTATACAAGTGAGGGTCTCCCCTTTATATAGTAGTAACCCTATACAATCGACGGCTGAGACCTAAATGATCTAACAGTGTATATACAAGATGGATAAGTATACTCTAGAATATTCCTAAATGCCATCACATATTCCTTAGAATATCTCTTTCCTAATTAAGGTTAACAACCCTAATAAGTTGTGGGCTTAACCCGGTTCTTCACCCATATCAGCGAGTCTTCTAAAAGCTCCAGCCCAAGATCCATTCCAGCAGCCCATATAACCTCTAGGAGGTTTTGTCGCGCACCAAGTGTTCGAGAAAATGCTTGAGAACGCTTGGGGCGTGACATTCTCTCCCATCAAATTCACGCGACGCCCTCAATGCGTCTTCACTGGAAACTGCACACCTCGTTCATCAATCTGCCGTTGTGCGCTCTCGTATTTTCAGTGTACCTCAATATCGGGTACCTCTTTCCACTTGACAATGTCCTCACGCCTTGGAGGTGGATTCTTCTTCTGCACCATCCGTCCATTGCAGATGAGTTTCGCCTCATTGTCGTCCTATGTGAAAATTCCTAAAAGTCCCTGTTTCTGCTCCATATCTTTCATACCCCCTCGACATAACTCCAAACAGCTCTCCAAAGGTAACTGATGCAGCCGTTGTCTCAAAGGTATCCTCACCTTATGTGAAACGTTGCCAACCCTCTTGGCAACAGAAAATGGCCCCTCGTCCCTGTGATCAAGGCCCTTGTGAAGTAGGCGTGCTGTCTTATGTTGTGGTGGAAGTATCATCTCCATCACCAAGTCCCCCGCACGATGCTTGACACGTCGCTACCTGTCCCCAACCCACTTCTTGTGCTGAAAATGCACATCATATGACGCCTCGAGTTGCTGAGCGATACCCACACTCGCCAACTCCTTGAGCTGCCCCTCGCAACTCACCTAATCCCGGTTGAGGCATCTGCACTGTAGTTGGAAGCATCAACCCTAGCTCCAACTGTTTCCCATGCTCGGTATCACCTTGATGTGGTTGCACCTATGGTATGTCAGTTGGCACGACCCCCTTGTGCTCCTCGAACACTTCCGCAACCCCCGTTGGTAGCTTGGCCTCGTCCCTTGTCGCCTTATCATCCACCTTTCTCACTGTGGCTGGATGTGATTCTCCTTTACGCTCAGCAACTCCTATAAGTTGAATGGCGAAAAGGATTTTAGTGTTGGCTTTCGGCTGAGATTGCCCACCCTTGAGCTTGTCTACTGTCAGTATCATGTAAAGCCCTCCTTGCATGATGCACACGTAGTCGTGTCGAGGAAGCGACACTACATCGTACTGCTTCAAGAACTCCATACCTAACACCACATCGAAATCATCAAGAGGTGCTACAGAGAAATTTACCTTGCCGCGCCATTTGCCCAGGTGAATATCGACCCCTTGAACCACCCCATCCAGTGGCTTGGCCGCAACGTTTACTAATTTGAGGAACCCCTCATCTTTCTCTACATAAAGTCCCAAGCGCTTTGCCTCCGCACGCTTAATGAAGTTGTGCGTCGCGCCCGTATCTACCAGCACTTTAGTCTTTATGCAGTTGATGTAGGCTTCAACATACATAAGCGTCTTTCCCGTTGGCACGCTGGTACGCCGCTTGGCTTTCATTGTGTTGAGCAGCTGCAAACACCCCATTTGACCCTGCTCGCAAGCCTCATGCGCCGTAACCATTACGTTGATAGCCTTCTTCTTAGGACAGTCCTTGACCCAGTGATTCCCATCGCAAAGGAAGCAGCTTGTCTTCGGTCCATTCCCTCTATGGTCGTTGCGCTTCTGCTTTTTCCATTTGGGCGACTTACTTCCCTCCTCCTTATCCTCTGGAGGTTGAAATTCCTTGGCGTCCCCACCTTTGCTGTGATTGGGTCTCGAATGCTTGGACTTTTCTGAATCACCCTTGTGGTAATCCATGAGCGTTTCTGTCAATGTTAGAGCGTCAGATATTCTGGTCACCCCGCGCCGCTTCAGTTCATTGGACGCCCATGTCTGCAACCCATCCAGGAAATTAAACAGCAAGTCCTCCTCGCTCATGTTGGGAATCTGGAGCATTAACAGGGAGTACTGCTTTACGTACTCGCTGATGGACTTGGTTTGCTTCAATTCCTTTAACCGTTTTCGAGCGTCATGCACATTCTCCGGATAGAACTGACGCTTCAGCTCCCGTTGCAATTCTGCTCAGGTGTTGATTGTGCAGGTAGCCTTGCGTATCTCTTCGCTTTTCCTGCGCCACCATAGAATTGCATGGTCGAAAAGATATAAGGTCGCGGTATTTACCTTGTCTTCATCCCACAAGCCCATGGCGTCGAAGTATCTTTCCATCTGCCAAAAGTAGTTATCCAGCTCCTTGGCGTTTCGCTTATCGCTTCACTCCTTCGGTTTAGGAGCCTCAACATTTGGCGCCCCTTAAGCAGCAACAGACCTATTCGCCACTGCTCGCTTGCACAGTACTACGTCCTCTTTGACAGCGTCAAACCCTCTACGCAGCTCCTCCACTTGGGCTTGAACTTTGTCAAATGTGGAGTATACATTCTCCTAGAAAGCCTTGATCCAGTCACGCTGCCGATCAGCGTAACTCTCGATGGATGTGTCTATGAGGGAGCGCAGCTCGTCCCCTTGAGTGTCGAGTCCCGCCTCGATCTTTTCTACTTGCTGCTCCAACTCCCCAAGACAATCCGTCGCCTTTCCTACAGCGCTACCGAGCGTTTTCACCATGGTCCCGAACTCATAGCCTGGATCGACAGACTTGTCGCGAGGTACATTGCCGTGCCTCTTAGCTTTGGGATTCTGACCCCTCTCTTCAGTCAACTCTAATGGTACACCGTCTTTCTTCACCTGTGAACCTGCTCTGATACCAACTGTCACAGACTGTTTTCGAACCGTGCGGCCTTAGACGCGTTGCGTGCTAAGCAGCCGAGAAAACCACACAAAGAGAAGAAAAACAAGCACACTAAATGTTTGCATAAATGTTCTCTATATTGCTGAAGAGAAAACAAAACTATGAGATGAATTATACAAGTGAGGGTCTCCCCTTTATATAGTAGCAACCCTATACAATCGACAGCTGAGATCTAAATAATATAACGGTGTATATACAAGATGGATAAGTATGCTCTAGAATATTCCTAGATGTCATCACATATTCTTTGGAATATTTCTTTTCTAATTAAGGTTAACAACCTTAATAAATTGTGGGTTTAGCCCGATTCTTCACCCATGTCAACGAATCTTATAAAAACTCCGATTCAAGATCCATTCCAACAGTCCATATAACTTTTATGAAGTTTTATCGCGCACTAAGTGTTCGAAAAAATACTTGAGTACACTTAGAACGTGACATTTGTACAATCTTATCCATAACCAAATCTTCCATAATCATCTGCAATTCTTGCAACAATGTAAGAGCAATGAGCCTAGAGTCAGGCATGCCTGGACATTGGATCTAATCCCACCCCAATATCCACACAATATATGCCATACATACAAATGTTCTATGCTCTTAAACTCTTCCTTTAAGTCTCCAACAAAGTGTCACGCCCCAAATATTCTCAAGCAATTACTCAAGTATTTGGCGCGCGACAAGACCACCAAGGGGGTGTCTTAGTCCATTTTTGGTTAAATGGGCTAGAGCTTCTAGAAGGCCCATGGAGTTGGGTTGAGGCCACATTAATGTGGTAGGTGGGAGAATAATCTAGAAAAGACATATTCCTTTGGATATACTTTTGGTAGTTGGCATCTTTTGGAATATTCCTTAGCATATTCTCCTCTTTAGATTTGGACCCTTGGATTAGAGTTAATCCTAGCCGTCCATTGTATATAGCTTTAGCTATAAATAGGTGGAGTTCTCATTTGAGAATTCATCCTCCAAATTGTAGAAATACTCTTAGCTTGTAATTCTATAGCTTTGTAATTCTCTCTTTAGTAATAATATACGAGAGCATTCTCCCAAACACTCGGTGTGCTTCTTCTTCATCTCTTTCTTTGGTTATTGGGGTCTTGTAGGCTGCTTAGCACTAGCAAGTGTCTAAGGCCGCACGGTTTCGAGAAATCGGGTCATGACAAGTGGTATCAAAGCGGGTTCAAAGAAGATGGTGAAGGAAGTTGCTGGAACATCGGGGATTACTCAAGGGAAGGGTAGAGACCCCAAAGCTAGGAGACATGGGAGTATTTAGCCAGAAAAGTTCGTTGATCCGAACCATGATCTAAGAGACATAGTTATGAGGCTCGGTGGTGCTGTGAGCAAGGCAACAGATCGCCTTGGGGAGTTGGAGGAGCAAGTCCAGAATGTCGAGGTGGGCCTCGATACTCAAGGTGACGAGCTGCGCTCCCTAATCAAAAGCTCCATTGACGAGCATGCTGTCAAGCAACGGGACTGGATCAAGGCTTTTCAGGAGAAGGTCTACAACACCATGGACAAAGTTCAAACCCAAGTAGAAGAGCTACGAAAGGGGTTTGAAGGTGTCAATGAGGATGTGGTGTTGTGCAAGTGAGCGGTCGCTAATGGCGTAGCTACTCAAACTGCGGTGGCTGCACCAAGGGTCGAGGCTCCTAAACCGAAGGAGTTTAGCGGCAGACGGGATGCCAAGGAGCTTGACAACTTCTTTTGGCAAATGGAGAGGTATTTTGGCGCTATGGGCGTGCGGGATGAACACAAGGTAAGTACCGCAACTTTATACCTTTCCGATCATGCAATTCTGTGGTGGCGTAGGAAAAGCGAGGAGATTCGTAAGGGTACCTGCACCATAGACACATGGGAAGAATTGCAACGGGAGTTAAAGCGCCAATTCTATCCGGAGAATGTGGCGCACGACGCTCGCAAGCGGTTGAAGGAGTTGAAACAAACAAAGTCTATTGGGGAGTACGTAGAGGAGTACTCTTTGTTGATGCTGCAAATCCGCAACATGACCGAGGAGGACTTGTTGTTCAATTTCCTGGATGGGTTACAATCCTGGGCAGCCAATGAGTTGAAGCGGCGTGGAGTGCAGAATATATCCGACGCCCTTACAATGGCGGAGACGCTCATGGATTATCGCAAGGGGGATTCGGGAAAGTCCAGAAATTCTAAACCCAATCACAGCAAGGGTGGGGAAGCCAAGGAGTTTCAGCCTCCGGAGAGCAAGGAGGAGAAAGGCAAACCGCCCAAGTGGAAGGAACAGAAACGCAACGGCCATAGAGGTAATGGTCCGAAGTCTAACTATTTTCTCTGCGACGGGGATCATTGGGTGAAGGACTGTCCGAAGAAAAAGGCTTTCAATGCTATGTACGAGGCAAAATACGAGGGCGAGCAGAGCCGTATGGGCTGCATGCAGCTGTTCAATTCCCTCAAAGCCAAGCAGCGTGCAGACGCGCCAACGGGGACGGCGCTCATGTACATTGAAGCCTATGTCAATTGCATCAAGACTCAAGTGTTAGTTGATACGGGGGCTACGCACAACTTCATTAAGCGTGCGGAAGCGGAACGCTTGGGCCTTTATGTAGAAAAGGGATAGGGATACCTCAAGCCCGTGAATGCAAGAGCCAAGCCGCTAGATGGGGTGGTTCGTGGAGCTGTAATTCACATTGGCAAATGGCACGGTGAGGTAAACTTCTCGGTAGCTCCTCTCGATGATTTTGATGTGGTGCTAGGTATGGAGTTCTTACGGCAGTACAATGTAGTGTTACTTCCTCAATACAACTATATGTGTATTTTGGAAGGAGGGCCTCGAATGATACCGACGGTAGACATGCCCAAGGGTGGGCGATCCAAGCCAAATGCCAAGGTCCTTTCCGCAATGCAACTAAGGGTAGATGTTGGGCGCAAAGGAGGGTTACATTCAGCCTCAACAACGGGGGTGGATGATGCGGCAAATGGGGGCAAGGATGAATTACCGAAGGTTGTTGCAGAAGTGCTCGGGGAGCACAATGGGGTCAAGCCTACTGTCATACCGGAAGAACCGCCTTCAAGAGATGTAATTGAGGGCAAGTTGGAGCTTGAGATTACGCTTCCAACTATGGGGTTGATGCCTCCATCGGAGATGGGAGAGTTGCATGGGCAGCTCGAGGAGTTGTTGGATGCGGGTGTCATCCAAAAGTCCAAGGTGTCACATGATGTGCAATTTCAGCACAAGGAGTGGGTCGAAGGCAAGCAGCGGCGTGTCAAGCATAGTGCGGGGGACTTGGTGATGGAGACGATACTTCCACCACAACGCAAGTCAGCACGCCCACTTCACAAGGGCCTTGATCGTGGGGACGAGAGGCCAAGGTTGATTGCCAAGAGAGTTGGCAACGTCTCGCATAAGGTGGAGTTACCTTTGAGACAGCGGCAGTGGCGACATCAGGTGCATTCCGCAAGCTGTTGGAAGCAGTACCGTGGAGGTACGGGAGATGCAGAATTTGAGCCACACAACCGGGAACCTTTGGGGATTTCCACACGCCATGACAAAGGGGAGAAACTTAGGACGAGTCTTGAGTACTTTGTTGAGTGGAAAGGGTTGCTGGATGGGAGAGCACGCTTGGGACACGAGAGCGCACAGCCAGAGTTTGCAGAACGGGGTGCGCAAGTTCCAGCGAAGACGCGACGAGGGCGTCGCGTGAATTTGGTGGGGGAGAATGTCACGCCCCAAATATTCTCAAGCAATTACTCGAGTATTTGGCGCGCGACAAGACCACCAAAGGGGTGTCTTAGTCCATTTTTGGTTAAATGGGCTAGAGCTTCTAGAAGGCCCATGGAGTTGGGTTGAGGCCACATTAATGTGGTAGGTGGAAGAATAATTTAGAAAAAGCATATTCCTTTGGATATACTTTTGGTAGTTGGCATCTTTTGGAATATTCCTTAGCATATTCTCCTCTTTAGATTTGGACCTTTGGATTAGAGTTAATCCTAGCCGTCCATTGTATATAGCTTTAGCTATAAATAGGTGGAGTTCTCATTTGAGAATTCATCCTCCAAATTGTAGAAATACTCTTAGCTTGTAATTCTATAACTTTGTAATTCTCTCTTTAGTAATAATATACGAGAGCATTCTCCCAAACACTCGGTGTGCTTCTTTTTCATCTCTTTCTTTGATTATTGGGGTCTTGTAAGCTGCTTAGCACTAGCAAGTGTCTAAGGCCACACGGTTTCGAGAAATCGGATCGTGACAAAAGGCACCCATCCTTTTCTTATAAGGTACCTTTGGACTTTAGTCCCTAAATTTGTAGTTCTCTTCAAATTTTACGAGCCTACATGGCATTTGTTCGCCAGCGCTAGTTCGATTCATTCCTTCCTGGTCAGTGATGGGATCATCATCATGGCAAATGGACTGCCACCCATCATCAATTAGAACAAGCCCCGGAGGACACCCACCCTCCACTAGGCCCTTGACCCCTTCCCAAACACCCTTTGGGTGCACTTCAAGATAAAATGCATCCCATGTACACCAACCAAATTTATCTACGATACCTGGGACTGTTTTCTCCTCAAGAAGCTTAAACTTCCCCAAATGGACTCGTAAGACCTTCATCGCCTCTTTAACAAGACTTTAAGGATCGTCACCGACATGCATATATAGGCAACTTCTAAAGCTAGAACCACAAACCTTAGAGGACCCACTTTCCACGCACACGTCCACGTAGTTATCAGCTCCGGGTTGAAGAGAAGCCCTGAAGGGCCCCTCCAGGATTGGAAGAAGAAGAACGTAGGGCCGTCCCAAGTCATTTTTATCCAAGATCATTACCTGGGTTTCGTGCTCCATGTCTTTTCCGTTACTCCTAACCCAGTGCGTGGTCACCAAACGTTGAATCTGAATATGCTCATGAACCTTATGCCATTGAGCTTGCCGATGGGCACCACGTGGCGGTCTTTCGGCTTGTCCACGTCAAACCCCACGAAGCAGCCCACCGTTTTCTTGGTCTTATTGTCTGCGGGTGTAAACGGTGATGGGGTGGCTATGATATTTATAGGGACTTCAGTGAGAATTGGATGGCCATTAGCAAGAAAGTTTGAGCCTTTCAGCGTTATGGATGATGGTATTTCGAAATCTAGACGCTCCATTGCACCGAGCGCGTTTTTGCTCAAGCTTGGAGCCATGCAAATGGCTGGTATTTGGTATTTGCGAGAATGTTGTGAGAAAGCGAGAGCGAGAGTGAGAGTGGAAGTCTGGTTTATAGCTTGTGTGTGTGTGACGAAGGCGTGAGCTGAGGGTGTTTATATACAAAGTGAGAGCGTGATATAAGTGTAGAGAAGCTTTCGTTGTAATTTGCTTGCGTATGGAAACAACGTACAAGTTGGAGCAACTTTTGCTTTTGTGGGCCCATTCTACTGGCAAATATTTCAAGGGGTGTAAGTGTCATTTTCGTTGGTTTTCAATTTTCAAATAAAAAAAACGCATACCAATGGGGTAATCTAGCTTTAAATGTTTAACGAATGACATTCATTTGTGTGCCTCACGTTTGTTTACAAAGGGTTTAGCTACTGCATTTTGTACGGTTGTACCTTGAGCTTGAGTGTGCAATATTTGAGAAGCTCAGAGAACAAGTGATTCATAAGATTTCAGAATTATAGGACATTGGAAAATCTTTACCTCATTGCCTTCATTCGCTATATCTTCAACTTGCTTTTTCTCGATGTTTCTTGAGCTTCTTTTACTTTAGTGTACTCCCTACCCGGCCCCTTGACTGCAGCCAGGTTTTATGGAGACTCTCCGATTGCAGCCGAGCTTCGTGGAGCTTCTGCTCACTTCCTTTTGAAGTTCAACGATTAAATTAGATGACCACTAAAACGTCGACACAAATTCTAAAACAAGATCCACGTGTTGTTTGAATAGCCTGAAGATTTAGTTGATTGGATCAAGACATTATGATTGGTTCTATCCAAGATGTTAAAAAAAAAATTTGCCATTGAAAATCCTTTTGTAAAATTGTAGAATTAGTTTAAGAATAGCATTACATGTATAAATTTTTCATATTTCATATAAATTGATGTTACATATAAAATATAATTTATTTTTTAATGAGTATGAATGTTTATTAGTTTTTTATTTTTGTCATACCAAAAACAGTTATTAAAAAAGTAGAAGGTATTTATAAAAAATTCTTATGACATGGGTATAACTCATAGAAAATATAGGGATTTAGTTGCTTGGATTGACGTCTGTAACTCCAAGAGAGAAGGAGAGTTAGAAATCAAATCCTTTCGTATTTTGAATCAAATAGTCATCATCAAACATAAATAGGAGTTGATAATTGTGAAATCCTCTTTATTGGATTAATAGGTGATTGAAAATAGACTTAAAATGCTAAGTTTTTGGGAGATTACAAAATTATTATATTATAGTTAAGTGTGGCGAAAACTACTAAAATTGAGATCTCACGTAAGGAAGTTGTTTGGTTTTGAACTGTGTAATGGGTCTACATTCCATTTTTAATGTAACTCATAGTTGAATGGTGAGTCAATAATTGACAAACTCCTTTATTTCAATATTAGAAACTCCAATATTTCACATGATGCAAAAATTAGAAAACTTTGGAGTAATGAGGCTTGAAACCTACCAATCCTTTGGATGAGTACATTGCTCGAGTTTGAGACTATATACATCATAACTTTTCTAATTCTACTACTAGATAAGATAAAATAATTTAGAATGGCTGCTCAAATAAAAAAATTTTAATTGTCAACGTATAGAGGATCATAATAAATAAAAAGCCCATAATTGAGTGGTATAAGTTATTCTAGGTCCCTTAATATATTTTAGAATATAGTTTTATCACTTGGTTAACATTGAAAGACCGATTATCTATCAACAGAAGATTGACTGAATGGGGTCTCGACTTACCCACAATTTGTCCACTTTGTGATAACCACAGGAAGACTATGTAATACTTATTCTTCTAATATAGTTTTACAAATAATGTATGAAAAAAAGTCTTATCAACCTACCAAATCAATCAACGTTACGCCACTTAGAGAAAGAAAGTATCTTACTTTTACAAAAAAATTAGAAGTAAATCATTACTTAACAAAATTTAAAGAATTATTTTTTACGTCTCCATCTATTATATATAACAGGAACAATATCAAGTGGTGTTCTAACAAAAAAATCTTTTATGTTAATGATGTCTTTCGCAATATTAAAAATGTAATATAAATTAAATGTTTAAATACTATCTATAAATAAAATATAAATAATATTATAATTAGGTGGTGAGATTATTATATGTTTCTGTATTCTATGTGAATTTAGCATTATGACCACTTGTATTTTTTAATATTTTATCAATAAATTTTTTGATTGACTTCTAAACAAATAATTTATTTTTTTAATTTTTATGTTTGTTTATGTTTTACGCAACTGATGTTTACATGCTACATTTGTTTATATAAAAATTTGTATGTTTAATGTTGCTTTTACTTTATTTTAATATTATATATGTATTTTTTTTTTTGTAAATTGTAGATTGCATATGACCAATATGAAAAAGAAAAGTACTAGCATCAATCATCGTTGTGTCGATCGTTGTTTTAAAATTAATCATATTTTTTTCTTTATTTATATCGTGAAATTATACTAAATATAAAATAACGTAAAACAACGTGATTGGTATAATAATGACCAACACTACTATACGAGAAATATTAATACATCAGAAGTTTTACGATATTTATATAATAATTCATATATTATGTTTTATATTAGAAATTATTAAATAAATTTATAATTATAATAAATAAATCAGTAATATTATATTTATTATATTTATATAGTTAAGATATAAAATTTATAATTTAATGAATATAAAAAAATAACATTTTAGTCCCTTATTTTAGGGGTATATACTAATATAGTCCCTAATATTTTAATAATTATTACGTTAATTCTTGTCGTCAAAAATTTGTTGTTAAATGAGTTCTTTTTAAGAGCAAAATAGTATTTTTGTCATTTTTAAAATAAAAAATATAAAAATGACATGTTTCAGTATTTTTAAAGAATAAATATTTTAAAATTAAATTAATAAATATATCATTAATAAATAAAAGACACATGTTATACTATTATTAGTTACAAAAGATACATGTCATCATGTAATTGGTTTATATGTTTAATAAATATTTTTTTAAAGAATAAATATTTTAAAATTTAATTAATAAATAAAGAACACATGTCATACTATGATTAGTTATAAATTACATATGTCATGGTTTAAATTTTTAATAAATATTTTAAAAATAATTTAAATTAAAATAGAATTGTCACTATTACCAAAAAAAGGTAGTCAGCCGACTTTTTTAATTTTTTTAAATAATAAAACTTATTAGATAGTTATTAATTTTTTAATTTTTATTAATTTGATAATTATATGATACTATAACATCAAATGTTATATATATATGTATATATATATATACATAAGTGAAAAAAATGACATTTTAATCCTTTATTTTAGGGGTATATACTAACTTAGTCTTTCATGTTCTAATAATTACCACATTAATCTCTACCGTTAGAATTTTGCTGTTAAATATTTATTTTTTTACTACTTTTACCATAATACAATAGTCAAATATTCACCAATCATGTGACACATGTCATCACTTAATTAATTTAAATTTTTATTAAATATTTTTAAATTAAAAAGAAATTAAAATAGACCTGCCACTGTCACCGAAAAAGGGCGATCGGCCAACTGCCCACTGTCATTTTTCGGCGATATTCCGATGATGAAATTTATCAAATTTTATATTATTGGACTCTATTTTTTTTAACACAATAATGAAGCCATTTTTTACAAAAATAAATACAAGAAAAAAAGTCAAAATAGTGGGAGAGGAGCGACGGCCACCGCTGCTCGTCGTCAAAAAGGGGGCAGTGACTTGCTCTGCCCCCACCTATGGAGAGACCAGCTACCTATCTATCCATAGGTGGGGGCAGTGTAGGTCATCGTCACTCCGTTTGACGGCGAGCGACGATGGCCGCCGCTCCTCTCCCACTATTTTAGCTTTTTTTTTTGTTTTTTTTTTTTGCAAAACAATAGTCTCATTATTGTGTAAATCAAAAAATAGAGTTTGATAATATAAATTTTGATAAATTTTATCATCAGATTGTCGCCGAAAAATGGCAGTGGACGGTTGACCGATCGCCATTTTTCGGTGACAGTGACAGGTTTATTTTAATTTTTTAATTTAATTTAAAAATATTTAATAAAATTTTAAATTAATTAAGTGATGGCCCGTGTCAGATGATTGATGGATATTTAACTATTGTATTATGATAAAAATAGTAAAAAAAATAAATATTTAACAATAAAATTCTAACGGTAGAGATTAATGTGATACTTATTGAAACATGAAGGACTAAGTTAGTATATACCCCTAAAATAAGGGACTAAAATATTTTTTTTTTATGAATATATATATAACATTTGATGTTATAGTATCATATAATTATCAAATTTTAAAAATTTTAAAAATTAATAACTATCTAATAAGCTTTATTCATCCATTGTTAACATATTAATTAAATTACAAGCTTTATTATGAGAATTTTATATAACACCATCAACTTGTAGCCACTGCTAGAAAATTACAAGGGCTTCCTTAAACCAATTTTTGGCGTCACTCCCCACCGTTATAAAAGTTGTATTTAATGATTTATCCCTTAAATTTTTATCATGCACTTTTTTATTCTAAAGTTGTTATAGGGGCGTGATATGATAATTGTTAGACTTTTATATTATGTTCCTTCTCAAATTTGATCTTAAAAAAGATAAGAAAAAAAGAACTTTTTACTTAAGTACACCCTTTTTATTTTAAAAAAAATATATGTTGGATTTTATTTACATAATGGTAAAATTATGCTTAACAAAAAAATATTAAAAAATATTAAAATAATAGGAGAGGGGCGATGGCCATTGTCACTCACCGTCAAATGGGGTGACGGTGACCTACACCACCCCCACCTATAGATAAATAGGTTATCAGTCTCTCTATAAGTGGGGTGATATCTTACACCGCCCCCTGTTTGACGATGAGTGACAATGGACGTCACTCCTCTTCCACTATTTTAATTTTTTTTATTTGTTTACAAAAAAAATGGCTTTACAATTATATAAATCAAAAAATATAAAATTTAATAATATAAAATTTGATAAATTTTATCATCAAAATATCGTCAAAAAACAATGGTGGGCAATCAACCTTGTAATTGTCTTCTTCTTCTTAGAGCTAAAAATAAGATCCAAGGTGCTCAGTTTAAGTTAATGACAAAACGGACTAATTCTAAAAAAACGACGAAGCAACTAATAATTAGAATTTTGTATGTACTTATCATTTTTTGCCCGTGCTTTGATTGATTTTTACATCATACATTATTTGTCTCATTTTTTTCATTGGATTAGACAAATGAAATGAATATATGATTGATTTTTGGACAGATGAATAGTATGACCTCATGTTCTTGTATTTATTTAATATTTATGATCAACCTTTTTTTTTGAGTTTTAAATTTGTTATTAATATTGGACAATGTTATTAATAATTGAAAAAATGTTATTAATATTGGACAATGTTTGTAAAAAATTAATTAAAAATAATCTTAATCTTAAGTAAATTAAAATTTTGTATCTTAAATGAAATAAAATTTTATAAATTAGCATTTTAATTTATATTATAAGTAAAATAGGACTTTTTAAATTAAATTTCACTAAGTTTAAGAATAATTTAAGACATCTAAGGGTTATATAAAGGGTTTTAATTCGCTTGTAAATACATCATAAGAAGTTTTAGTGATATTTTAGTGATCACAACAAATTTTAGTAATTTTTGTAATTTTTTATCACGTCTCAAACTCAAAAGATCTGACACACAACATAACTTACATTCATTTAATAATATGCACTCATAAACAATATTGCATAAAATTTCAAACTTTATTTCAACATAAGAATTCTTAGCAGGTTGCTAGTAAATTCAACACTAAAATTAACCCATAATCACATTTGGTGAAATTTAAATCAAATACAACCACACTTAATAAAATAATACATAAGTATTTATTCAATAGAGACAAATCAAATATCTTAATCCACGTGTCCCCAAACACTCATTAACCTAGCAACTTAGGGAACCCAAGGAACAGCAGAAGCCTTGCCAAATCTGCTAAGCACACATGTACCTTATTTACTTGAAATCACCATAAACTATAATGAATATAAAACTCAGTACGCATACTAGTTCTTTATATATTAAAATGCAAATACATATATGTACACAATGCATTTGTATGATATGCTGTGATCAATCAAAATCAAAATCTTATTAAATCACATGTCAGGTAAGCGTTTACACATTCTTTCAAAACATATAATAGGAATACAATCACTCAACTACTACTTAGTAGGACTTCCATATCACATATCACATAATGAGCTAAATGTCACTCGTAGGTAACATATCCTATGAGAGGAATAGTACAAGTGAGGTTTAAATTACATATATATAATGTTCATGCCCGAAGGTAAGCCAAACCCTCACCCTGATCATTGGTGAGTCCTCTCACATGCACCAATACGCTACCATATGAATGTGACGACTCACTCTTCCTTTAGGTACCAATAGGATCCTCCCTACATACGAAACACATAACATATACCAATCTTGAAGGAAATGCCACACATAAAGGCTCCACAAATCACATAAGATGCATACTAAATCAACAATGAGTTCAAGCATCCTCAAAACACAAAATGTTTCTCATAGACATATTACACTTCAAAAGCTTTCTTTGTTAAACACATTTCATTTTGAAAGTTCACATTCAAAAACACATATATGTCATGTATGTCCACGCTCACATTCATAAACACATGTCTTTCACATTTTATATCAAAATATACTTTGACATAACATAAACATATTTCTAAGCACATTTATAAAATCATTTATACCAATTACTATGTTTATTATGATTTCAGTAAAAAGTCTAGTATATTTACCTCTTAGCACTTTTGGCTACAAGGCTTAAATCTTTTTAACCTGTCAATAGAGATTAATCATTTCATGAGTCTCAACATTCACATAAAATACTTTAAATATCTTACAAAATTATACATATTGCACTTATCACATCGAAATGGTCTAATTACTTGGTTTCTCAAAACTTGTCATTCTGACCACTTACATTTAACAAAATTTTCTTATACATCAAATGATGTCCAATTACTCTAAAATCAGAATATATCATTCTTGACTCATATATATTTCTTATATATGAATATTATATCATAATTCATATACAATCCATTCCATAAACACCATCAAATTCAAACTATTAACCTGACAAGATCAAGATATTTACTGAACAATATTCAATCTCCTAATTTTATAAAATTATATACTAACTCAAAAATTATAAAACTACCAGAATTACTCTTAATACATATCTTAATCCATGATAAATATTTCACTTTAAAATCACTGCCAAAAGTATTTTAAAACTATTTTATTCCATAGCTTTAAAAATCTATTAATCAAATACTGCAATGAGCTAATAAACTTTAAAAAAATCATAACAATTTAACCATATTGATCTAAATTCTCAATTCGGATATATCATATTAGACATATAAATTTATCATATTTCAGAAATTTATAATTTTTGAAGATCATTCAGCAAATCAAAAATTATTTGTCACTGTATCATACTTTTAACACAAAAAAATTTAAAATTTCACGGTCATTTTGATAAATTCGCTACAAATTCAATTTTTAAAATTTTCAATCAATTCAAAGTCTCAAATGATTCTAGACATGTCTAATTTCATATACTTAAAATTCAAAACCAGAATCGAAGCACAACAATTTATAAAATTCCTGGATTAAGAGACTATCAAGTAGAAATTCTGCAATTCATCATGATTTATCAAGTTATCTACATAAATCATCATCAATTCTCACAATATCTTACAAAATCCACATTAAATCCTCAATTGTACATATTTTCAAAAACCAAAACTAAAGAAATTAACTAAATTAACACCAAAAAACTAAGAAATTGTTATAATATACATCTTAAAGCTTAAATTTCAACTTTCTTCTTTTTTTTCTTCATTTTCTTATCTTTCTCTCCCCTTTCTTTCTCTATTTTCTCACTCTAAAAGAGGTAGCTCGACCAAAATGAGTGAATTATAGTTTTAAATGTGTATTTTTATACTAAGAGGCTAATTTCTAGTATTTACAAATTAGCCCCCAAAACTTTTCAAGTATTACAATTTGGTCCCTAAAATAAATATAAAGTCTTACAAATAAATTCAACACTAATAGTAGGTGTTTAATCTATACAAACACTACTAATAACAATACATAAATTAAGTATCACCCACATATAAATAATATATGTATATTTATATATATAAAAATATTTATTCTTACCGGTTGTGATTAAGTGGTTACTACATTCTTAGTGAGAGAAAAATCCTAGATTATAAGTGAGAACAGTTTAGAGAGTTTTTTTTTTATGCGTTATTGAGTTCTTTCTTGTGCAAAGTATACTTTGTGAGTGCCTTATGATTCAATAATAAGATAGTGAGATTTTGATCTGCCGTAAACGTAGGTAAATTATCGAACCACATAAATTTTGTATTTTTTTCTACTTTCTCTTTCTAGTTTATGCTTAATTGCTTTTGTGGCTGCTTTATATACTTGGGATTACTGCTTCCGCTTCAATAAAATGGTATCAGAGCTTGGTTCAAAGCAAACACGGTCACACTCAAGTATGAGGTAAAGAAATTCAACAAGGCGAATGACTTCAATCTATGGAAGTTGAAGGTCAAGGCATTGTTGGTGAGCCAACTGTTAGACTTACCATTAGAGGAGACTGCAGCTTCATCTAGTAAAGAAGAGAATATGCCAGAGTCATTTAAAACTGAAGCAAAAAGAAGATAAATTCTAGAAATGGCTCGTGGTAGAATCGCTATATCATTGAGCGATGAAATATTAAGAGAATAGTAGATGAGACGATGACGATTGATCTTTGGAAGAAGCTTGACTTCTTTTATATGAGAAAATCATTGGCTAGCATATTGCATATAAAGAAGAAGTTGTATTAGTTGTCCAAGTCAGAGGGGATATCGATGAAAGATCATATAAATGCATTCAATAAGATCATCATTGATCTTGAGTCTATCAACATAAAGATAAAAGATGAAGATAAGGTGATCATTTTGCTAAGTTCGCTTCTTATAAATTATGAGAGCTTTGTTGATACATTGCTTTACGGTAAAGAAATTTTAATGATGAGTGATGTAAAACTATTATTAAACTCAAACCTATTAGAAAAGTAAATTGAGGGAAATGCAAAAGGTTTATCTGCAAGAGAAAGATCCTCAAATAGAGATAGAAAGAATAATGGCTCAAGATCGAAGTCTAAGACTCCTAAGAAATGCTATTGCTACAAGAAATATGGCACTTCATAAAAGATTGTCTGGAGAAGAAAGCACAAGAAAAAAAGAAAGCGGATGCTGCGCTTGCTTATGATGATAGTGTTGGTGCTGTGTGCGTGTGCGCCGTGCTACATGTAAATATGTGTATTTTAAACAATTTAAATATTGCATGTCTCACATGCAACGCAATAAAAATATAATACACATTAAAATAATTTTATTACATTAATAAAATTAGAGAACTCACCCTTGAAACGTTCTTTGAATAATTCTAATTAAGAATATGGTGGACTTTTTTAAGCTAGAATGATAACTTTTCTCTTTAGAAGAAATACTGAAGTAACTCTTACTTCTAAATTAATCTCTCAACTAAATTATATATTTTTTATTTTTATTTTTATTATTATTTTAGATTGCTAACGGCCAACTTATTTATAGGCAACCATTGCCTATTATTATATCAATAAAAAAAAATGGCTTGAATGCCATTTGTAAAAGCATGACTAAGCAATATAAATGCTTAATTAAGATGGTGGCTATTTCATCAATGTATTAATGGCAAAAAAATCTCCCACCTCTTGTCTTATATAAGTATGAGAAAGCATTTCTTGCTTTGTCATGATTTAATTAAAATAATTATTTTATATTTTATATACGGTGGCCAAATGAAATAAAAAATGGTGGCCAATTTCTTCATTTAAATAAACAATTGGAAGGCAATTTATGCTTTTCAAAAAATGACAAAAACATGCCATACAAAAAATAAATAAAAATTACACCTTTTAACTTTATTTTCGTTTATAAATAACATTGGTTTCTTTTAATTAATAAAAAATAAACAAATATACAATTATTTTCATATAACCAATTATTTAATATCTTTAATCAAATTCATTTGATATCGTAAAAAGTTTAATTTAATTTAATTTAAATAGTAATTATATTTATTAATGTTCCATTTAGTACTCATATAAATTATTGGTATAATTTAAGATATATATAGGTAGATAAAAGTGTTGAGTCTCACTTGACACAATCTTAAATTTAACACTTAAACCTTAACTATTTCTTGAAAGACCCTGAAATAAATAAGTGGCTAATTAATATAATTTAAATAAAATAATAATTATTTTATTTAAATAGTAGTTATATCTACCAATACTCAATTTAGTACCCATACAAATTATTGGCATAATTTGAGATATACATTAGGTAGATAAAAGTGTCAAGTCTCACTTGGCATAGTCTTAAGTTTAACATTTAAACTTTAGCTACTCTCCGAGAGATCCTGAAATAAATTCATATTTTTTGAAAAACTTCTCAGATAGAACAATTTAATCCGATGTACTGTGCTCAACATATACATTTCATATAGTGAGACTCCTTAAACTCATACTCATTTTGTCTCATGAAACATTTTCGAAAGTCCATAACTGATACCCTACATACACACGTTATAGATAATACAAAATGGCGAGTTAAACCATACAAGTTGAGATTAATCTATATTCGTACAATCCATTCATCGTTAATATTCTAGAAGAGTGGAGATATAGATCAACAACGTCAAATCCCCTATTACTCAACCATAAATTTATCTATTTGATTCCTATTCCAATAAATAATATACGTAAATTCTTTTGTAATACTATTTACTCCACAAAACTTTTTTTTGGGTTAAATGCTTATAACCTTAAGACTTTATAGAATACAACCTTAGAGCATCTGGATATTTAACTCACCCATATGAGTTGACGGATCCCATATCTACACACAACGGACTCCATAAGCATCGGATCATACCTAACGATACCCAACGGTCAAACCATGAAAGGTCTCTGACATGTGCGGAACCTAAGTATGGTGGATCACTCATAAGTCCACCGTGGTGCTCAAGTCTAGGGACCACGAATACTACTCAACTCGAGAAAACTATCCACTAACGGATTTATGGAAAATCTATTGGAGGTCTTTATTGAGTCTAGTTCAGTATCCAGTCCTTACTAAATACATATATATCTATATGAGTTTTCACTAAACTCATAGTTTGCCTAGATTAACTATCTGAACTATCCAGATATAGACATACTATGATCTATATTAATCGGTTCTATTCGATAGACCCTACATTGGTAGAAATAGATCAGGAACATTTAATTTGAGAGTATATTTACACAATGATATTTCTTAGCAACGCTTGCAACTATTTGTAACTATGTCATTATTAGCATATTCTCAAGCCTTTGTCCCATTTCAGACAAGGTTCTAACTCTTTAGACTTAATCTAAACTCCTTCAGATCAATACAATGTCTAAAATGTTACAAGTATCTTATCTTAATAAAAATAATTAGAGATTTAATGAAATATTTATTTATTACATAAGTATGAAAATACAATATTCATATAAATTTGGGATGGCACATGAGTACAAATCCCAATAGATAGCTATAACAGCGTAGAGACTAGTCGCTACTAATGGTAAGAATACTGAATATTGGGTTCTAGATTCTAGTTGTACTTTTCACATGTGCTCGCATAAATTATAGTTTGTAAATTTTTATCCCATTAGTAGTGGTAAGGTGTTAATGGATAATGATGTTACTTGTCAAGTGATGAGAATTAGTAGTATCAAACTTAGGATACATAATAGGTGAGTAAGAGTGGTTTTAGACATTAGGTATGCTCCTGATCTAAAAAAGAACTTGATCTCATTAAGAACCTTAGACCAAAATATTTCATCATGATTGATGGAGGGGTTTTGAGAGTATTAAAGAGTTATATAGTTGTAATAAAAGGTAAGAAGCGCAAAAGTGTTTATGTGCTGAAAGTGAGAGGTTGTGAGTGGTTCTGCATTATTCTTTATAAATGATGAGAGTATGCAAACCAAGTTATGACATCTTAGACTAGCACACTTAGGTGAAAGAAACTTAAATGAGTTATTTAGTCAAAAAGCATTTGGTGAGGATAAGTTCTGGCCATTAGAGTTTTGTGAACATTGTGTACTAGGAAAAGTCCCTTTAGTCTTGTGCTCACTGGTAATGAACCTTACTTTATGTACTAGGGAAAGCACATAGAGTAAGGTTCACTACCATCAAGCACAAGACTAAAGGGACTATTGACTGCATACACTCAGATCTTTGGGGACCAGTTCTAACAGCGATTTATGGTAGAGCTAGGTATTTTCTCAGTTTTATTTATGACTATTCAAGAAAGCTATAGGTCTATATGTTGAAGAGTAAGAATCAAGTATTTGATATGTTCAAGACTCAAAAAGCTCTTATTGAGAATCAGATTGGAAAAAAGGTAAAGAGGCTAAGAATTGACAATGGCCTTGAATTTTACAACTGAGAGTTTGATGAGTTTTGTGCCAAGTATGGGATTGCAAGGCATGGAATTGTGAGATCAACAGCGTAGCAGAATGATATAGCTGAGAGAATAGATAAAAACTTACTTGAAAGAGTTAGATGTATGCTTACTAATGCAAAGATGTCCAATGTGTTTTGGGAGTGAAGCCATGATAACTGCTGCTTATTTGATTATCTCTTATAAGTGATAGACCTCAAGACCCCATAAGAGAAATGGTCTAACAGTCTTCCTAAACATAACCACCTCAAGATATTTGGCTACCCAGCCTTTATTCATGTGAAGCAGAAGAAATTAGAACCTAGAGCTATCAAAGGGATATTCATATAGTATCCCAAATATGTGAAATGATACAAGGTATGGTATAGAAATTTAACACCATTAAGGAGTATCATTAGCCTTAATGTGACATTTGATTAGACGACGATATTGAAAGCCTCCTAAGAAAATAAAAAAAATAAACTTGTGCCCAAGAAAAAGTCAACACCCGAGTTAATTGATGTTGAAGTAGAGCCTAAGTGTAGATCTGATATGTCCCTAGATCAGCACTTCAACAAGAAATCCTTAATATTAAGCCAAAGATATCGACAAGTTCCTCTACGTTTACCTAAAGAAAAACTATGACTCTTGAGATGGAACTTGAAGAGTACCAGTTAGCTAAAGACAAGTTAATGAGAACGATTAACCCGCCAATCATATATGCATAAGCATATATGGTTGCTCACGCTTTTAATTTTACCTACACTATTAAATTTAATGAGCCTATAACATATGGTAAGGTTACAAAGAGTGAAAATAGTGATAAATGACGGCAGACTATGGAAGAAGAGATTAGTTCTCTTAAAAAGAAAAATACCCAGGAGTTGGCGAAGAAACCTCAAAATAAACTAATAAGGTATAAGTGGGTGTATAAGATAAAGATGAGATATCGGGGATAGAGATTATAAGATTTAAGGCTAAACTAGTTACACAATGTTTTGCTCAGATAAAAGGAGTAGACTTTCATGAGATTTTATCTCTAGTCGCTAAACACACATCTATTAGGATTTTATTAGTCATATGTGTAAACTTTAATTTACATCTAGAGCAGATGGATGTAAAGATAACTTTTCTGCACGGAGAGCTTAAAATATGATTTACATGGCATAACCGCAAAGGTTTGTAGAACCTAGAAATGATGAGCATGCTTGTCTACTAAATAAGTCATTATATGGGTTAAAGCAGTCACCTAAATAGTGGTATAGAAGATTCAATGAGTTTATGATGACTTATGAATTAACAAGTATGACAGATACGTGAACTTTAACAAGTATGACGGATGCTTGAACTTTAAAGAGCTTGAGTAGTAGGATGATGTACTTATTTTTATATATAGATGACATGTTAATCGCATATAGAGATATGGAAGAAATATATAATCTTAAGAAGCAGTTGAGTGGCGAGTTTAAAATGAAGGATTTGGGAGCAGCAAATAGGATATTGAGAATGGACATTGTGAGGGAAAAAAGAGATGTTATCTTTTCGCCACAATAGTGGTATATACTCAAGATCCTAGAGAAATTTGGTATGTCCAATGCAAATACTATTTTCACACCCTTGGTTATGCATTTCAAACTTTTAGTAGCACAATCTCCAATATTTGAAAAGGAGAAACTGCAAATGAATAATGTATTGTATGAAAACGCTGTGAAGAGCATCATGTATACAATTATTTACACAAGACCAGACATAGCATAGGCTGTGAGTGTAGTGAGTAAATACATAGTGAATCTGGGAAAGGATCACTGGTTTACTGTGAAATAAATATTGAAATATCTCAAGGGAACTTCGGATTATGGATTAATATATAAAATGACTGAGAATGAGAATGTAATAGTAAGAAGATACGTCGACTCAGATTATACAGGTGATCTAGATAAAAAAAGATCCTTGATTGGGTACGTATTCACAGTGTTTATGTGTAACGTGAATAGAAGATCAGTTCTACAACATGTGGTAGCAGTATCTACCTTAGAGGTACAGTATATAGCTGTTAGTAAAGTTATTAAGAATGTCGTATAGTTGAAAGGCATATGCGCTGAGGTAACGGCTACTGAATAAGTTGACACCGATGTGTATTATGATAGTTAGAGTGCCATACACCTAAACAAGCATCAAGTGTTTCACGAGAGGTCTAAACACATTAATGTGCGGCTCTATTACATTCGAGAGATTGTCTAAAGTTGCCAGATTAGTTTAACAAAGATTACGTCATCTAAAAATTCTGTTGTTATATTGACTAAGTTATTGCCCTCGGTTAAGTTCATCCTATATAAAGACTTAACCGGAGTCACTACTATGTGAAGGTAATTGAAGATGTGGATATGAGAGATCTCAAACACTTTGTGAATGATTTTGAATCAAGAATGAGATTTATGAAAAGTTGATTAAAAACCATCTTTAATCCTAAGTGAACTAGGATTTTGTATTTTAAATGAAATAAGACTTTATAAATTAGTATCCTAATTTGTATCATAAGTGAAATATGACTTCATAAATTAGTGTCATAATTTATATCTTAAGTGAAATAGGACTTCCTAAACCAAATTTCACTAGGTTTAAAAATAACCTAAGATATCTAAGGCCTATATAAATGGTCTTAATTGACTTGTAAGTATATCATAAGAAGTCTCAGTGATATCTTAATGATCACAATAAATCTTAATAATTTTTAATGAGAGAAAAATCATAGATTTCAAGTGAGAGCAATTTAAAGAGTTCTTGAGTTTTTTTTTGTAAGTGCTTTATAATTTAATAATAAGAGAGTGAGATCTTGATTCACTGTGAACGTAGGCAAATTGGTAAACCATATAAATTTTATGTGTTTTTTTTTACTTTCTCTCTCTAATTTATTCTTAATTATTTTATAACTGCTTTATATACTTGAGATTATTACTTCCATTTCAATAATGCCACTAATTTTCTCAGAGAATAACATCACAATGCACTTACATTAACAACCTAAATGATAAAAGATTTGTAATATATTCACTTTAGTTTAGTTAAAGTAGAGATATTTAATTCAAATTTCTTTCACCCTATATTAAAAAAAATGATAATAATGTATATATATATATATATATTTAGAAACATAATATTATATACTTTTATAAAGAATATTGGTAAAAAAAAATAATTAAGAAAATTTTCTAAAAACAAAGTAGTTCTCATTTTTCTTGCAATAAATAAATTCAAATCTTTCTTTTATAAGTTAAATTCAAATTTAACTTAAAGATTTGATAGCCAAGAAGGGTTTAAAGCAAATCCTATAACATTTAAAGTCTTTAATTTTTTTCCATTCTTTTTGGGTAGAGAAAGATGTAGAAAGAAAAAGAATAACAATTTTTTGAGAAAATTTATTATAAAGAGAGAAAGTATTGAAACATCTCAATAAGTTCATTCTCATACAATTTTAAGTTATAATACAATGTTGAGCGTATTTTTAACCAACTTAAGAAAATGAACATAAGTTTATAAAAATTGAACTATTATAAATTTTTAACCTTTTTTTTTAATTTTATTTTTTCACTGTCTATTAATTTTAAATTTTAAATTATTTAAATTTGAGATTGAACTACAAATTTCTAACTACTTTGTTATAAATTATCCTTATTCCTAGACCAACTAATAAACACATTAATCAACATTCAACTATCACAACTCACATATATCCCCTCGTGCGTCTTTTTTAAAAATTATTTTTCGTAATTGGATTTGAATTTTCTCAGTTGAGCCCTTGTTATCATCTTCGAGAGCCCAATAGCGTTTTTTTTACCTTAAACTGGGCCTTTAATGGGCTTGATATTTGTTGACCCACTTAACCATTTAGGCCAGTCCACGAGAAGACCGAGCTCTGGTTTTCGCACGAGGCGTACCTGTAATGCGAAACTTATTTGCCTTTTGGAGCTGAGCTATATTTTTCTGCGACAAAAACCAAATTTCTTTTATAAAAATCGCGACCCTCTTTATTTCTGGTACAAAACGGTGAGTTTTATATCTTCTCAATTCTTTGAAGCTGGACAGAGAAAGAAAGAGGGAGAGAGAGAGAGAGGGAGAGAGAGAGAGAGAGAGAGAGAGGAAGGTGGAAAGAAATGGCGGGAACGGAACAACAAAATAATTCTGAAACTGATGAATTGCAAAGTAGCGATCGCTTTGTATGGGATGAAACAACTCAGCTCTTCTTTCATGCCAGGTTTTCTAAAATTTTCCGTTTTCCGTGTTCTTGTATCTCTCTGTATTTGATGATCAAGATTCTTTTGATTTCTTGCTGCTATAGAAAATCTCATAATATTGTAATTAAACCTTCCCTTTAAGTAAATTAATAGAGGGTTTTACCCGTTGAACCAACTAACAGCCGCCAAAATATTTTGATCAATGTTTTTGATAAATTCTATTATTTTTTCAATCAAATTGCTGCAGTAGTGGATTTTACCATGACCCAAACGCTGGCTGGTACTATAGTAGTAGAGACGGTCTTTATTACAAATTTGAGAATGGCAATTATGTGCTCTTGGACTCTCACAAGGTAGCACGCACTTGGTTTTTTTTAATTTTTAAATTTTAGTCAAGTTGCTTTCTTAGGACTGTTAATTTGTTTGTTATCATGTTAGGATCAGCAGTTCTAAGTCTTAGTTTTGATATGTATCAGTTGAATGAATGTGATGGAAGTCCATGTGAAGGAACTGCCACTGATAATTCTGTTCAAGATGAGCAATGTAAACAAGCATGTGGGGATAGCGAGAACTACTCTTCAATCCAGCTAGACGAATCTGAAGCTTACCAGAGCATAAAAAGTGGCCAGGATGAATCCAGTCAAGGTGAGATTGTTGACTGTTATATGATTCTAAATACCCTGATCCTGTTGTTTGTGTCAAAATATGTAATTTATGAAAACAAATTCTTGATTCCTGTATAGCATGGCAAGACAACATGGTAAATGCACAACTTGCATAGTGATAATGCCTTACAGACTTCACAGTGGCTGATGGTTAGTTTAGTTTGATGGATTTGTGTTTGTAACTAGAGTGGATGTTTTTTGGGTCAAATGATTGTGGGAATCCTTTGATTTGCATCTTTGGCTCATAAATTGCTGACTTCTGTAGAAGTTCTTGCATCGTTTTAAGATTTTAGCCTGTAAGTTGTGCATGTTGGGCGTTTAGGCTCATCCAAGTGACCCAACCCAGTAAAAGGGCTTGCGAGATAGAGGGTTTTCTCAGGAGATAGAATTTGTATGTTGCTGTTTTAGGATCAAGGGGGAATAGTCAGGTGGAGAGAGCCCTCCATCAAATCCTGATAAGTCAACTATTACTATCTACAAATACTTTAGAAGTCTCCTTATTGGAAAAAGATATTTGTAAAATATCTTTTACATTTTCAATTAACGTGTGACCGACATCACTTGTCTGTGCAGTGACTTTGATCAATTAACTAGTCCTTTTATCAACAGGGCTTTCAGAGTACACTAGCAATCAAGCACCTGAAAATCCTCCACCATCAACATGGTAAGCCACTTCCATTACTATATGTTGGTGGTCTTAATCAGTTGCCAGATCAGTATATCTTTCCTAATGGTTTTATTGGATTCAGGTTAGAAGAAACACTGATTGACCTTTATCTGTCTGGTTATAACGAAGCAGCCCATGCTGATAATGGTGCAACGATGTCTTTGGAAATAGATGATGAGGATAAATCTAAGTTTTCAGCTGATGGTTTGTTACTTTTTTTTCGTATTTCTTTTACCAAAATTCTGTGTTGTAATAATTTGAATAGGTATAAATGGTTTTATATTATTTTGATGCAGGAAATAGTTGTGATCTTGAGCTAGAAGAAGGAGAATGGATTCCAGAGGACCATTATGGTTTTACTCATTCAATGGAGGAAGTCTTAGAAGAAGGTTTATATGTTTATTCCTGCCAGCAAACAATCATTTAATATCCACTTTGTTTCCAAAATTTACACTGCTTATCTTTTTCTATGTTAGTTTTTCTTATCCATTGAGCAGAGGTTATACCCTTTTTTTCTAGATATTAAATTGATTCATAATTAGATTTATTAATTACCACTATCTATTCTCCCAAGCATCAAACACTTGAATTGTTCTCTTAGGAAGCCAATAAAGAAATTCATAAATTATACAATGGAGCAGATATTTCAGTTGAAAATTGTTGGCATTTTTAGTACAGGTGTTTCTTGGGATGAAGAAAACTGGCGATCACAGTATGGTCAAGTTGTTCAATCTGAGGAAGAGCCAGAATTGGGGTTCCCAGTTATTGAATTATGGGACTGGTCAATGGTCACAGAACGCAGAAGGCAAGGAAAAGATCAGGTGGCTAGACTGGTCGGGCATTTGGTGAGACGGTCTGTAAAGCTCCATCCTTCAATGCCTTCTGGTGGTGGTCTTTTCAAAACTGCTCCAATATGTGAAGTCCGCCGAGATCTGGTACGAGTAACAACAGGTTTGCATATGCCTTTTTCTATTATTATTTATTATGAAAACATGTGTAATCCTTGTGTTTTATATGTGAGGTAATTGTTATTTATCTTATATGCTCTATTTGTTTAGGAGAAGAAAATGACAAAAAAAAAAAACAGCAACAATTTGGAATTCTAACAAAGAGTCACTATGTTGCTTGCCTATTTACAGTTCATAATTGTCAACTTCTATTGCTGCTTGAATAGTTCCCCTTTTCAGGACAAGTGTACAGATTGCGGACTCCAAGTGCAAAATATTTAGCTTCCTTGTCATGTTATGATTCTTCTAACCCAACAAGAGACTGGGGCTTCCCAGAATTTTTCCAACTATCTAAATCTATTCGAAAAAGTGAATCCGAGCCATCTGGTGAGGTCATGAAAGGCAAGGATACATCCACTCTACCGGATCCACTCTCTGCCTTGGCAAAGGTAATCATTTGTTGCCAATATACCTATTTTATATGTTGTCAAAGATACATTAATATACTTGTGATAAGACATGTTGACATTTCAAGGAAGATAGTTTGAGTGATAACAAGGGCTAATACCCTGGTAGCAGTAACTTATGCTGTTGGTGATGTTCTTACATGTTTTGCACTGCAAAATGTTGCAATAGGCTAACCTCTCAAAATTCATCATCCACATTTTGTGGTCCAGTGGGTGTAGTTGATATGCTAGTGGGGGTGTGGGTTGGTTCAACGGGTAAACTTTTTAGTAGTACGAGAGGTCTAGAATTTCAACCTTGCTCACACCAAGAATAGGAAGTGGTTTGGTTTATAGTTCTGAATATTTAACACACACAATTTTAAAAATCATAAAAAGATTAAAATGTTTAAAAGAAATCGTAAAAAACGTTGATATATTTGTATGTGAATTCAAATTTTTCTAGATTGGTTACTTTATAATTTATGGATTTAAATGTTTTGCTTGTAAAATTGTTGTCATGTTCGAGTTGAATTTGACTTTGCACTATGAGTGGTGTATATCAGCATTTTAAATTGACATTTCTTGTTCACCATTGCTGCTCATATATAACCTGGCGACTCAAATGCAATTTTCTTTTTTGTTGGTTTGCCATGTTTCCTTGTAATGTGTTTTTTGCTGTATTATCGCCAGCATAAAAGCTGTGGATATAGGGATAGAGCAGCTGAGAGAAGAATCTTGCATGGTGGTATTGGTGTGGGTCCAGGACAAAAGAGTGTTGTAATCAGCGATGATGGAGATGAATTATCTCCTGATTCAACTCGTAAGGAGGATGCTGCAGCTGAAGCCTTGAAAATGTCATTTGGGACTGGTAGTTATGCTAGAAGAATTCTAGAAGGCATGGGTTGGAAAGAGGTAATTAGATCATATTGTTTTCCTCGCACTTTCTGTAAAAGAAAACAAAGGAATCAAAGTTTGACAGCCCTATACCAAGTAAAATGAATTATCTCACGTATTTGATCCAATTATTCTAAAAATATGTAACAGAAATAGCCAATTTTTCTATCATTCTGAAACATCTTTCAGACTAAATATTTGAGACTGTTTATTATTTATTTTGGGACCAATTAACAAGTTACCAGTGTTAACAAATGAGATTGTTCACCAGCTCAATAGTGTGAAGCTGATCTCTAGTCTTCTCAATCTCTCTTTCTTCTGTTTCTGCAGGGGGAGGCGCTCGGCAACACCACAAAGGGGTTGGTGGAGCCTTTAAAAGCAATTGGAAATATTGGCAATGCCGGGCTAGGGTGGCCACAGGGAAGAACAAAGCAGAGTTAAAACGGGTGGAGTCCATCACTCCTAAAATTTTGAAGTACTACCTCCTTGGTCTTTACTTCTCATTCGAAAAATACGAAGATTTATGATTTTTGACATTCACTTCAATTTTACTAGACAACTGCTTGTCTAGCTCAGCTTATATGTTGTTTACCTAGATCTTCTGCAAACAATATCTGTGTTACGAAAATGGATAGAATCCTCATCGAGCTCATGGTAAATACCCAAATCATTCTTCTTATACCTATGGTTAATAAAAGTATAACTTGATCAAAAGATATTACACTACATTGTAACGAATGAGTAAATCAAAAGATTCATTCATTACCCCGAAGTAGAAAATAGCATGGAGGAAATATATCTTATTATTACTCTCCAAAGTAGTGTAATGAATGAACATTAGAAATTTTTATTACCTCATTATGTAGTGTAGTAAAAAATCATATTTGTAGCTAGGAAGCAGAAAAACAAAGTATAGGAGGCCATAGTCTGAAAATTTTCAATTAACGGTTCTAAAATAGCAAAATATACTTACGATTGTCAAAGAAAGAAGTTGTACGGGCTGTGGTCGCCATTCTCCGTAATTATCATAACATGTGTTGTACCTAATTCGAATTGCTTGTTATTTTCAATGGACATATTGTGCCTCTGGTCACTGCAGTTGTTATGCTCGTCCCACGACACAACTTACATATATAAATGATAAAATTTTAGTGAGTGAGAGACAACGATCCTCCTGCCTATATATATATAATAATAATCTAACAGGTGACGCTGCTCATGTTATAATAAATAAGTAACATTGTCATGTAACGTTACCTGATTAATCTATGATTTCATTTTAGCATTATTCACAGTATGTTACAAAATCTAGTCATGCGTTCAAGTGCTAACTCATCACACGCACGTTATTAATTAGAACAAAACTGTCTCTCCCATACTCCCTCTCTATATATATGTTATTTCAATATCATTCCTCATGCAGCACAAGTGGACAGGACTACGAAAATTTCAGAATTATTAACAGATTAAAAATAATGATAATAAAAGATAAAAAGGAACTAGTTAATGTACACAGTACAAACAACAAGGGGAAGACTTGGAAATGAAAAAATGATGAATCCGACAAAATTGATTTAAGTTTTACATCTCAGCTCGCAGCAGCTTCCCCAGATACTGCTACATCATTGCCAATATTCTTATCAGCACCTGAATCATTCTTATTATCCTCTTCTACTATGCTCTTCTGCTGTAATTCACGCTTCAGCCTTTCAAGTTCACGATCCTTCTCTTCTAGTTTCTCTCGCAAGATAAGCACCTGTAAGAAGATGTTTTCAGTATACATTATTTTCCTTTTTTTTTGCTTTTCTGAAAGGACATTTATCTTTTTTCAATGATCATCATCTGAATATAAGTAATGAACAACTCGTGTACTGCATGGGCATTAAATTCACATGTACTGGATCCAACAATGGAAATTTTGACAAATTACACAGGCTATGGGATGCAAATACTATCTTTGCTTTCTTCGTATTTCCAACTAAGAAGAAATTTCATCTCTATCAACAAATTAATGCCCAATTCAAAAATTTCCCCCCTTTCTGAAGTTATAAACACTAATTACCCTTTCCCGCCTAACAAAGTACTAATTCGCCCAAGAGTCCAAGACTCTTATCCACCAGAAATTTGATAACATGCAAATTAGCCAACCTATGGTTGCTGTCCTTCATCAATACTTACAAATTTCATTTCTGATCTCATTTACCATTAAGCTTCTTAATTGCTAAACATGCAGTATACTGTACTTCAACCAAGTTAATGATAGATAAACGGAAAAGAAAAAAAAGGATATAAACCATCTCATTTGATCTTTCCACATCATCCGTCAGCCTGTCCATATGTTTGCAGAGTCCTGCAATCAACAGCACAAAAAGGATAAAAGGGATTGAACAAATGATGTATTAGAATGCATCATCTATGTGTCACTAACCTTCAAATTGATTTCTAAGTTCTGCATTTTGAGATTTCTGCAAAGCAAGTTTCAATGCTAGTTGATGTGTCTACAGACAAACATTCAGAAAAGATATCAATACATCATAAATTGGAAAAGGAATAAAGTCTATCAAAAGATAGGAATAGAATGCATAATTTAATTTACTTCTACATGCAAGCACATAAATTTCAACTAGATAGTAGTGTAAATATATTATCAACATACTAATCATACGCAGAAGCAAAAATGTTAGCTATCTATTTTAGTACTGGCATGTTCAAGAACAAACTTCAATTGCTGATATGCCACTAAAAACACTCCGCCCACTCTCCTTTTCCCTCTTATGTAGTCATGCAATCTTCTGCATGTATATGCATACACACAAAACTATCCTTCAACTTTCTAGTGGAAACAAAATAAATGAATATTGAGAAGATAAATAGTAAATCTATGGAAAAAGAACCATAGCACAAGATAAAGATGCAGAAATTACATGATATACAAATAAAACTATTTAAGAAGTTCTCAAGAGAGGAAAGTGTTGGGATACCTCTCCTTCCTCATTTTGACGACCAATCTCGTCATTTTCCTCTTGCAAGGTTTTACACTTTGCCATCAAGGCTTTCCCCATCTTGCTATTTGGAGTAAAAGAAACAGCAGCTATATTTTCCTCCAGCTCCTTCACCTTTTTGTCCTTCTCCTCAACCAAATTCTAATATTATGGAATCAAAGAAACCATAAATCCATTAAGTAGATAGCATAAAGTAACAAGCTTATGGGGAGGCCCTCAAACTTCTGAATGCAATTACCACTTGGATATTATTGAAACAGGCAAGAAGAATACAAGAAATAAGGGACAATAGGAAGTTCATCCTGAATTCAAGATATGAGATGGACAATTATAAGCCTATAATGTTGAATATGAAAATAATAATAATATTGCCAAAAAAAAAAACTTAATTAATCCAACTACAACCATAAAAAATAGCAAAAGCTACAGGTATCACTAAACTAAAAGTACAACTCTTATCTTTGTCCTCCACAGTCTTCAATCCTTTTGAAATCCTTCAACTTTTTTCTTTCAATTAAAAGCACAACATGCAAAAAGCGGAGTAGAGGCTTTCCACATGGTATTCGATGTCCGTGCTCTCTTTCTTAACAATGGAACTTCTTTTGTTATCACAATGTTGAATGGGAATATATGCACGCAGTGCATCAACCGAGGTATTTTATGGCAAGTTGCTATTACACAAATTAAAGACAATTTACTCCTCAGATGATAAATATAGCATTATAACATTCCAACCTGATTACAATAAGGTAACACAAACATGTAAAGCAGCAATAAAAAGAAATTTAAACAGCGATCAGGAGTACCAAGTACAAACCTTTAGACGTCTAAATTCTTCATGAATTGCTGGATCTAGCAGTAATCTCCTGGCCTACCACATTCATCAGCACAGACAAATAAACTGCTAGCAAGATAATAGAAAAGCAGACATGAAGAAAGCATGTACTGTAGATTTTTCATGGAAGGCCATAACATTTCCAATGATGCGCTATAGAACTTTTAAGCCAGATAAATCAACAAGGAGAATTACAATTCAAAATTCAGGCATCTTGACACAACTGGAGATATTGTATCTGAACCATGGAAAATTATTGTCAACACAAACAATGGGACATCTTGTGACTTGTATATCATACTTATAACTAAAAAAAAGCACAAGCAAGATAATCAATTTAATAGAAGAAAGCCCAGTAATTCAAAAGCTTGCTCACCTGTCAACCAATTCAAACAAATAATTAGGTGAATTTCACTTATATTGTTTTCTTAGCACTAAAACATAAGTTTTCTTAGTCATCCAGACCCGTCTGTGATGGGAATTTTGAAACACAAGCATGTTTGCATCAGAAATCTCAAAAGTAAAATTTGACAAAAATCAAGATGGATCCATTAGCAACTCATCATTATTTATCATTTCTCTTCCGTTGTTGCTAAGCTGCATAATGTTCGCAAGAAAAAGTTCTGAGAAATAATTTTTGTCACTAGTTCTCTACAAAGTCTGAAAGAAAGAAATCGGAATATCAGAAAAAACTAAAGAGGAAAGAGAATGAAAATGCTCTAAAAACATTATTAAGTAGTACAACTCCCTTGCCCCATACAGTAACAAAAATATAAGACATGAGGCGTAGCATTTAGAAGATGAAAGGTTTAGCTTTTTTAATTATGAACATACAGATTCAATTAGTTCTCGTGTTCACTTCTAGATTTTATTGACAAGTAAAAAATTTCTTCCTTAAAATTTTTCAACAGAATCTTTTTTTTATTCGATCTAGAGAATTTTGATGGAGATATTTGATAGGGGCTACGCATATGTAAAAATTTATGAACAGTATAACAGAAAATACATGCTCCTATGAGGAAGAAAAGAAAAAGAGAGAGGAGGATAAGTAGAATTATATTCTTTATGACCATCCAAGATTGATTGCACAAAATGAAAAGATAAAAACATGAATGATAATTGAAATGAACTAATCTTTCAATTTCATAAATACTGCATGGCCCAATTAACAAACTCTGAAGTACCTGCATCAAAGGTGGCTTAAGCTGCGCCTTTAAATCTCGGACTGCAGACTGAAAAGTTAAGATCCACTCATTGTTAGGCAGGCATAACATCAAGTGAGTTGACAGCCAAGAAATATAAAATTATGAAAGAAAAAGGTTTAGAATCATTGTACGCTAATGAAACACAAAAAAAAAAGGAAAAATGTCTCAAGCTACAGGGTGCTCAATCTCCATCAATTAAGATAACCATATTGATAGGCTACTCCATCCTCTATCGCCAGGACAAACCTTTTATTTCTTCAGGGAAGAGAAGCAAAGAGTCTAATTTGTTTAAGTGTGACATGGTAATTATGCATCCCAAGAATAATATGAATTTTAAAGAACCTGCAGCACTTCATTTTGCTTAAACTCAAGGAGCTCAGCCTACATGACAGATTTTAAAGCACTTGTTGGATTGAGGGAAGCTAGAAGAAATTTTCACTTTACTTTGAATATAGTTGCAGGAGAGCTAATTGACCAAACACCCAAGCAGAATATACTAATAGTCTAGACCTAGAGAATCTTAGGCACCTTCCTTAATGAAGTTATGGACATTGCTATGCATAAGACTGTTTAGTTCACCCACTTAGGTGCCGTAGAGCTCAATCATGATGCTCAGACAAAAGAAACTTTCATGGGAGGTTAAAAAAAGTTATTCCTCTTCCCAATAAACTTGTAACCAAGAAAAATATGATTTCTATCTTTAACAGTATTCTCACCAGGAAATGCGACATGAAATTATATTATACATTTTAAACATACATCGAGGAATAGATATGTCAACCAAAGAGAATGAAACAAGGTCTTACCTTCAACTCTGCTATCTCTTGTTCTCTTTTTGCAAATGTTACAATGAATGCAGCTTCCTTTTTCTTTGCTTTTTCTAGCTGAACAAGAACAAAACATGGAAGAAATCATGCATGGTAAATACAGCTTCCTACATGAGCAGGTGAGATAACAAAAATAAAAATTAACCTGTTCCTTCAACATCTCCTCAGATGATTTTAGGGTCTGAAGATAATTGATCACCAATCTAGGTTCTGCAAAGAATAGTAGAACTCAATTGTCTTGAAAATAAAGTCAGAATGTAAGACTTGATCACCGTACAATCACATTTTAAAACACATTTAATTTTTTTTTTCTTAAGAGAAAGTAAGTACAACATTCCATGAAAAGGCTAACCAGGAGATGCCCCAGCAGGTATGAAGTGCTCATTTTGAAATGAAGAATGCCACTTCTGAATCTCTGATTTTGCAGCCTCGAGCTCCGACTGGAAACATGACCATAATCAATACTCAATAAGATTTTGGGATGCAGTAGCAGGAGGCATATTATATTTTGCACCAAACTGTTACGCATGTTTAGTAAAATAGCATGAAGTTCTCAACCTTCAAATTCCAATTAAAAACAGTTTTATCCCGGAGCACTGACGATACCATCCAACCAAAACAAATAATATTTACAAGTTTGACCCCCTGCAAAACTAACACAGGTTCCTAGTTGCAGGGCCTCAACATAGGACAATTTTTATACAAGATGTTCCAAAAGGAAAAATCTAAATTTAACAGAATCAGAAGGAGAAGCGTTAAATATTACAAGAAATGGCATCCCAATTTTGAACAATTGGCCAATTACGGGAACAAATGACTTCAACAATATCATAAGCCGACCAAATCGATGTAAGGTTACATGGACAAGGACTATCACATATCAACTTGAACATTGTCAAAGGAAGTACACCAAGACTCCATGCATATTTTTCCTTCTAAAGGAACTCTGATACATTCTCTTCAAAATTGGAAAATTTACATATTCCAAGAAAAAGTAAAGATAAAACTTACAGACCTAAAAGCACAAACTGCAAAGACCAACTTTGAAGATGGTCTCCTAATTTAATGATATTGCAGTTCTAATAATCAATTTTATAACTTTCTCTCCCAACATTAGGGCAAGAAAACATAGACATAGCTACTGCAAAATAAAACGCACAAATAATTGATATATAAATAAAATCCCAAAAAGTACATACTTGGCATGTTGCAAGTGAGTCCTTACAATTCTGAAGACTGCAAAACAAAATCCCATAAAACAAAACAAATAAGGGTTTAAAGAATGTTACATGATAACCGGTAGTGTATGAGAATCAAAACAGCAAAATAAAAATTAATCAGATTTTACAAACCTCTCACGAAGAGACAAAATCATTCCAGTTGCAACACCAGGAGCAGTTTCCTCCACTTTTGAATTAGCCTGCAATGAGAACAAACAAAACACTCTCCCTCAAACACACATAACATGTTGTTGCAAATCAAAAACAGTCCAATTCAGAACTTCAAAACCATAACCATAACAAAATAAATTAGTAAAATGGAGTTTATGGGAGTTAAGAAATCGCTTTAACTCCAATATTCAAGATTTCACTATCACTTTACAATTCTAAATTGATCTAGTTCACCGAAGACCATAAAATCCGCAGCAGCTGAAATTTTTTTTAAAGAAATTACCTTTTTTGAACCAAAAATATCGTCGTCGTCATCTTCAATTTCACCAAAGCTTCTCTTGTTGCCTGCAAATTTTCATTCCACAAAATTAAATGAAAAAAAAAAAAAGAAATTCAATCACATTATACACAAACGCGGCTTCGTTGCACGAAATTAAAACTAACCCGAACGTCGAGAATTGTGATTCCCAGCAAAATCGCCTCCAAAATCGTCGTCCTACGCCCAAAAGGAAATGAAATCCAATAAAAACCCTAAATTTAAGAAATAAAAAATTGCGTACAAAATGTGTGCATATAACATAAATATGGTGGCAGGGAAGTTGAAGCACTTACATCGTCGAGATGGGTACGAGAAGCCATGGGAATTGTAGAACCCTAAATTTTGAATTTGGCGTAAGTGTGCTAAACTGCAAATGCAGAAAAGTTTTGACTTGGAAGTAAGAACTCAGGTGCGGGTGGTTTCATCATTAACACATTTAGATTGATGACGTGGCTGAGAAGGATTGTTACGGCTGTTTAAACCTCTATCTTACATTCCTAATATACCCCTGTTCTTTTTTTAATCATGGATTTTGACGATATTTTATTGTTTTATTAAATTTGAATAAAATATATGCATAATCATATCTCATTATATATATAAGTTTAAACTAAATAAATTTTTTTTTTTAAATATCATTATGTTTAAATTGTTTAAATTAAACAATTGGTCATATTAAAAGCAAACTTTTTTTTTAATTATAAAAAGGAGTTGATTGCTAAAGATAATAAAAAGTATAATTAAGCGGTCCATACACTAGAGTGCAAAGAAACTTCAGCCTAACACACCTTTAAAAGAGACATATAGAAAAAAAATTGGAATGTGACTCACCACTTGTTTATAATATGATATATGTGTTAGCTATTTAGAGCACTTAAACACTTACTCCAACTAATATCTTTAATATTTTGAAATACAGTAGTAGTAGGCGATTTTTTTTTTTTTTGAAAAATTACCCAATTACACTCCAACCATATGAAGTGGATTAAAGCGCAGAAGGAGACTTTGCGAATCTTACTCATGAGAGATTTGCCTTGAGTTTTCGTGCAAAAGAATGATACCTCTCTCATTCAGTTGTTTGATTGACGATCAAGTTGATAAACTCAGAGAAACTTTTGCCAAATTTTCTAAAAAAAACTGTAGTAGAATAATATGTGGTATACTCACTCTCTTGACCATAGAATGGGCAATCGGCCGAAAGATTAAGGCCCCATTTTGCCACCATTCCTCTAGTTGACAATTTATTTTTCAAAATCAACCAAGTTACAAAGTTGTGTTTAGAAATGTGGAGAGTTCCCCAAACTAATTTATACCACCCAACCCTGACACCATTATCCTTCAAAAAGCATCATGTGCTAGCAATTGAGAATTTTTCATTGAAATTTCCATTCCACAAGATACTATCATCTTTTGTATCAATGATGGAAAAGTTATTACAAATATAATCCTAAGCACGAGCCGTGTGCTCATCAATAGGGTCAAACAAGTTCTACTTTTCATTTTGTCAGAGATCATGAACTTTTGCCGAGCGAGGAATATCGGCAACATTGACATTCGGACAAATGAACTTATCTATTATTGACTCCCCAAACACCCAGGGATCCCATCAGAAAAAGAAAGTCTTATTATTTCCTAATTTATAGTTAAACAGTGTCTTAATTTGACATCTCAAATTTAGAAGTTTTCGTCATGCCCAACTACAATCCATAGGTTTCGTAATACCTCAAAAACTAAGCATTCTGAGTATGTTATCAGTCACTCATTTAGCCTATAATGAAGATTTCACAACTACTAAATCTCATATATGTTTAGTCACTGTCACTAAATTCAAAAGGAGTATAGGTTTGATGCCAATGCCACTTTCCTTTTTATCTTTGCAAACGTCAGTCCATACTACTAACCCACCTCTTTTATGATGATCTCGCCCATGTCACAAGAATTTTGACATTTGCTTTCCACTTCTTTGTTAACTGTCTTGGGAAGAACAAATATGAAACATCAGAAGACTTACATATTCAAGAGAATAAAATTGATCAATTGTAACCGCCCTGCATAGCTCAAGAACTTATCTATCTAATTAGAAATTCTAATAGTTATTTTATTGATAAACTCCTTGCAGAACTATTTCTTGAGTCTTCCAAATATTATGGGAATGCCTAAGTATTTGACCAATAAACTATTATATTGATACGATATAAACTGAAGAATAACCTCATTAACAAGCTGAGGAACATTCCCAAAAAAAATATTGCTCTTAGTCAATTAAGTTGTATTCCTAACACTCCATAACATTCAAACATTTTGTAGAAGTGTTTGTCAAATTAAATCCAACAAATTTTATTAATAATCTATTTAATCTATAATTAAGCATATTTTTATTTTTCAATCCAACTCAATCTATCAAAATATAAAATCAAATGCTATTCAATACATTTAAAAAAGCACATATTAAATCTAAATGTGCCAAAATTATAAATATTGTGGTATCACTTTTTTAATAAGATTGGGTTTTAATATAATCAAAACTAGTCCACAAGCTATTCCATCAATAACAAATTTTAGATTTTTCAATTCACCAATGAATCAATTTTTTTTAAAATCAACTTACATTGGGTTGGACAAATTAAGCACAATTGAATTGGATTTTGAACACCCTAATTATTTATATATCATTGTATAAACAAATTATATTATATTAAACTATACAATATGTATGTTTGGTGATAGAGGTGAGCAACCAGTTCAGTTAGAATTCAGTTTAATTTATTTTAAATCAATCAGTTTGATTCGATTCAATTTAAATTAAAAAAAAATAAAAATTGAACCAAACTAAACTATTCGATTCGATTCTATATGCTTGAATTGATTAGTTTCTAAATTTTTAGAGTCGATTAATCCCAAACCAAACTGAAACTAAAAAATGTCAAGTCCTATTTTATGAGACATTTTTAAATACCAAATATTGAATAAATTAATACAAAATACTACCATCATACACATGTATATTGTATTTAATTAAAAATTAAGGTATTAGGTTGTATAGTATTATATAAATGAGACTTATTTAAATAATATATTATCACAAATAATTTGTATATTTATACATTATTATAATAATTCATTATATAAATGTGTTGTCATAATTTTTTTAAAATAATACTAGATATTTTAAATTGTATTATAAAATATATTTTAAAAAGTGATGTGTCAAATAATTATTAGATGATAAAATAATATAAATTTTAAAATTATTTATTATATGTAATAATTACTTAATATTTCATATTTTTAGAACATAATTTAAAATACTTAATATAAAAAAAAAATTATGTTAATTATTTCAAAATAGGTAGCGATTAGAAAATAAATGACGTGAAATTATCATCACGCATTAAAGAAATTTGAAAGAAAGCTAAGCTATGGCCTTCAACGAAATAAGAAGTAAGGGCCCAACTCATTTACGAGGGCTGAGAGTGCCCATTTTTTCTACAATTTTTTTTATATATAAATTTTTTATTACATTAAATTAAAACCACACCCCTCCCCTCCCCTATTTGGGTACAAGCAGAGTTTAAATCAAATCTCATAATTTCATTCAAATAATAAACTAACACACCTACATTTAAAATCACCATAGAAATTTATTTTGTATTGATTTAAGTAGTTAAGAAGGTGACTAATTTTTTTTTAGTAATGTTATATTTTTCAAATGATATCTTAAATTTTTTATAATAAATTATGTGTCGAATAATTATTAAGTGATAAAATAGTATAATTTTTAAAATTATCATTACATCATTTTATCACTTAATAATTATTTAATACATTATTTAAGATATCATTTTTCATTTTATTTTCTTATTGAGTTTGCTTAATATATTAGAATACAAGTGTGAAACATTGAATTCCAAAGTAACAATTCATCATTTTACTTTTGACACTTGGGGAATATTATTTCAAGCTCCAATTTTTTCATAGCCAACTAGATATGCAAATTATTCTCATCTCCCATATATGTGAAATTTGTCCACTCACCAAGAATGGCAAACACATTATACTGTCTTTTAATTATTTTGCTTTTGACCTTCAATTGCTCTCATAGTTGTCAATATATAATTCAACTAACCTCAAGTTTTTGAAATTATTTTTTCTCTCTTTTTTTTTTTTGTTCTTTTTATTTTTATTTTTGGTGTTTCAAACTCTCAATGTCATGTCTGTAATGATGATGATTTATCACCATGCATGTTCTTCAGCAAAGCTTCCTGCTCAAGAACATGATTCTACAGTAAAAATCTTGTTCAATAATTTTTTTTTAAGGAAAAATTATCATTATTTATACCTCTTTTTTTTTTTCCAAACTTTTTTAAAACTATCCATTATTTTTGTTTAGAGAGATAACATAAGCTCAAACAAAACCAATCAAAAGTTAGTTTAGTCTACAACTGATCTCTTAATTGAACTGAATTAAAATAAAATTAAACAAGTCAGTTTTCAAAAACACAAATCGAAGTAGAACAAAAATAAAACCAAACTAAAATGAATCAACTCCATTCAATTCACAAATGCCCACTCTTAATTAATTGATCATATTTTTTAGTACTATTTTTCTACCTTAAAAATCCCCCCCAAAGAGAGTAATAGGTAATTAAATGCTATATATGAAAAAAAAATTGAAGAAATTAATGATGGTTTCCCTTTCTTTTAGTTAGTTAGACTTTGGCCTATTATTAATTTTGAAAAAAAAAAGAAAAAAAATTCAATTACCCTTTATTTTATTTATTTTTTTGGGTCAATATAAATCATGGTGGATGAAGATAATGACAAACAACTTTTTCTCCAAATCTTACCACACAAGCGTCCAAACATGGAAAAACAAAGACACTCAATTGTTATTAATTAATTAGTTAATTAATTAATTATCATTTTAACATAGATCATGATGCTAATAATTTGGAGCTAATTAATATAATTATCTATTTAAGTTCAGAATTACAATACAAAAGATAAAGCAATACACTTGGGGATTTGGTTGTGACCCACTCTAAACCGTGTGATTGAATAGAGAGGAGCATGAGCCCACATAATTATGCGGACATTTGTCATCCCATGATTGGTAGATAACACGTGGGGTTTAGCACTCATTAAAATGATAATATTCTAGATCTTTTTTTCTTTCTCAAGTATAAACTTTTTCTTAATCTCTTCAATCTTCGTGGGCAACGAAACGTTAGGTTGATATGAGAAAAAATTTTAGGGTTTGTCGGCACTATTATCTCTAGCTTTGTTGAAAGCATCAATTTCAGGTAGGAAAATTATTGAGAGTTGAGGAAATATGATTGTAACATTTGGGGCCCTTAAGGTCTTTCTAATTTCATGTTTAATTTTAACACCTTAATAATTGAATTTAACTCTATTAACTTGGTGTTTCATCAATTGGGTTGTTGAGCTATTAGGTGGGTTCTTGATCGTTTTTGCTTAAGCTCTCATTTTGGACTAATTTGGTGGAGTTGGTGGTGATTAGATAAAGATAATTAGGACTTAAATTCTTTAATTAAATGATGATCTCAAAGAAGACAATGAAAAATGGTGGGTTTGATTTGAAATTTGAGAGCTTTTTCAAATATGAATGCTTTCCACAATCTCTTTCATAATTGGTCTTATTATGTAGACTACTATATATATATATATATATATATTCTCTTCTTTGCCAAACATTCAATAATCCAAAAAATAAACTAATTAATTACCCAAATGAGAAATATAAAAGACAAAAAACAAAAAAAAACAGAACCAAAAAATTTTTAAAAAAGTTGAAATTGATAAATTAACTTTATCGTGAAAAATGTTGATATTGTGCCTTTATTATTCTTTTTTAGGGCACAAGAAACTAAAACCCTCTTTAGCTTTTGAATCATGGGGACGTGCTTTTTGTTTCCAACAAGCATGCATGGTATGGCTAGCCTACAAAACAAATACGGGCTTCCAATCAATTTGAACCTTTACACTTTTTTGTGAACACGCCATGAGTGAAAGAATATAACCTACTGTTAGGGCAAGATCACATGTGAAAGTGCAAGAGTAATTGCTTCAAGAACCGGTGGCAAATTGATGGGAAATGTACTCAACTCGGGAAACCAAAGGGACCCTTCTTGCATAGACAGTTCATAACTCCATTGTTGAAAGGTCAATCTCAGTGCCTTCTTTTAGTCCATCAAATCTCCAACACTCGATCATCATCATCATTTTCCACCGTGAAAGGGTTGGAAAAAAAAAACATGGCCATGGCCACAGATTGATATTGGAGACCAAAAGGAGACGCGAGTGACACGGTCACAAATAGCAGAAAGCACTTTTGTTTGTGTCTCCAATTCATTTGGTTCTTTTTCCCCATACCCATTTTGAATTCTTAAGATTGCATGTAATTATACATATGGGTAATTTGTACTAGATGTGCACGTGTGAAAGTTTCATAAACAGTTTTTATTGGCTTGCAGCTGGGTGGCTGGGTGCTATCATGTATAAAGTTTTGAACATTCTATATCAGTCTTAAGTCTAAAGGGAATGAAGTGATTTGCTATTTTGGTTTTCTTGCAATGTAATCAAGCATTCAAGTTTCATCATGTCCATCTTTGAATCTCTTTTTTTTTTTTTTACCTCATAATCAACTTTAATTACTTTGTAGCAAGTCAATATTGCTCTTTTAGAAAAAAAAAATATCCAAAAGAAAAGGGTTAAAGGAAAAAGGATCTTCATTCAATGTTAATTAAAAAACACATCACAATCAAACGAGTAGCCAGCTTCCTCTCTAGTTCAAATATGAATGCTAATGATGAATCATTGTCTTCTAAAACCAAAATCATTTGTAATGGACAAATCGTTTTTCATGTGAGATCATCCAACCAACCAAATTCACTATATCTGTGTGTGTGTGTATATATGAACTTTTTTGAAAAAAAAAGTAGAGCCAGAGTTCAAGCTAGTTCAAAGTTTTTCAGTAACATTTCTGTCAAGATGAGTTTTTTTTTTTCACGTCATAATTCTTATATATATTGTAATGAAGATGTAATTGAAATAAGAAAAATGCCCATGCAGCAACAAATTAAAGGAGCTAGAGACAGTAATTATGAGGGGAAAAAAGGACCATAAATAACGGCGCATTTTCTCAATTACACATAAAGAGACTATAACATAACACTAAAAGAAATATCAGCTACAAGTGAAAAAAAAAAAAAGAGAGTCTCAAAGTCTCCACCAATCAATTTCACATTAGGGTTCTTAGAAAAAGTTACTAAAGTAATGAAATTGTGATGTATGAGAGACCACCTACTTAAGATGGTCCATAACCCACCAGAAAATTCAAAGTTCTATATATATAGTAGTAGATATTACTGGGTTTTTTTTTTCTATATATGTATATATAGCTCGTTTGAGATAGGTTCTATCTAAGCAGCTCTCGTCCATTCAATGAAGGAGACACTAAGATATTTAGCAGGCATTGCAGGGCCGAGCGGCTATGGCTCGAAATCAACAGCCGATCAAGTTACTGAAGGCTTATTGCTTCCTTCTCATCATCTCACTGCCATAATCACTGGTTAGTACAATATATATTAAGATGTATGCTTTCATCTTGTCACTTTTTACTGATAGTTGGTGCATGGGAAATTTAAGAAATGAAAAAAAAAAGGAACTTATACAACTAGATTTAATAATTTTCTTTTCTTTTTCTTTGTTTTTTCTTTTTAGTTTCAGCTTCCAATTCCATGAAGAGTTCATCTGATGAACCCTGCATGAGTTTTTTTGCTTACTTTTGGATGCTATTAGTATTAATATCTTCTCTTTTTTTCTTCTTCTTCTTCTCTCACACTCTCCTTCAAGAAGATTCATGAAAATGGTTCTTGCTTTTCCATATACATATGTATATCTTCTCTTGTTGGTTTCGTTTGCATTGCGTTCTCTATTCATTATATTTTTTGGTTTCAAATGGAGAGGAGGCATGCGTATATGTATTATTATTATTTTGTATTTTTAGATTTCTATTTTGGGAAGAAAGTAATTAAATATATATGTTTTGAAAATTATAATCTCTGTAACGCAGAGAATTTCTATATTCTCCCTGCAATCGGCATATACTAAGTTGGGATACGTGATAGGTTATTAGTGGTTCTTTTTGGATGTAGCTAAGATATGGTTTTTGTCTCTTTTGAATAGTGTTTATGATTATTATTATTATTATCAACTGTATTCTTTTTAATACCATGTGATGTGAGCAAAATGAATTGAGTATTTGGTTAAAGGGGCAACGTCGGGGATCGGAGCAGAAACGGCGAGAGTGTTGGCGAAGAGAGGGGTGAGGGTTGTGATTCCGGCGAGGGACTTGAAGAGGGCAGCTGAAGTGAAGGAGGGGATTCAAAGGGAGTCTCCAAAAGCAGAGGTTATGTTATTTGAGATTGATTTAAGTTCACTGGCATCTGTGCAGAGATTTTGTCTCCAGTTTCTAGCTCTAGGCCTACCTCTTAACATCCTCATGTGAGTTAAGTAATTTTCTGCTTCTTTTTTAGTTGATTTTTTTCTCTTTTTTTTTTTTTTTTTGGGTTTTCGAGTCTGAAATTGGGGAATTCTTTTTCTTTTTGAGTTTTTTTTTTCAGAAATAATGCTGGGATATATTCAAAGAATTTGGAGTTTTCAGAAGACAAAATTGAGATGACATTTGCTACTAATTTCCTGGGTAAATCTCTAGTTACTTTATTATCCATTTTAGTACTGTGTTCTTTTCAATTCATAATAATGGTTTGTGGAATAACGAATTGTTCTGTAGGCCCATCTCTGAGTTGTACAAGATCCTCACATATTTTTCTTAAAACCCAAAATAAAAAAGGTTTTTTTTTTATAAATTAACCTACAATATTAGGTAAATAATACTTTGTTTTAAAGAATCATTGGGACTAAATTCATCACATCACATGGTTTATTTGATTTCACTTTCAGTTTAGTGTCGATTCTTAATTTTAAGAACCGATTAGTTAGGTTACAAATTTTTTTTTTTTTAAAAAAAAAGAATACAATAGATAAAAATTTAATAAAAATTACAAAGCAAATTGGTTCAATTTGATTTATAAAATTGGTTTTTAATCGGACCGAAATCAACCTCGAATCGAGATTGTCCACCCTATTTTTACTAGAGGTTTAATTAAAGTTTGATTAATTCTATTAATATTTATTTGGCAGGACATTATCTATTGACGGATATGCTATTAGAGAAAATGATAGAAACAGCATCACAGACAGGCGTCCAAGGAAGGATCATTAATCTTTCTTCTGTAATTCACACTTGGGTCAAGAGAGAAGATTTTTGCTTCACTCGGCTCCTCAATCCCAACAAGTAAAGCAAGCAAAAGCTTACTCTTGTTTGTTTTTCCTCTTAATCACAAAAATATCTCAGTCAGACCATTCCATTCCATAATCCATTGACTTGGCTCTCACACATTTGCATTGCACATTAACAGTTACAATGGCACAAGGGCATATGCTCAGTCCAAATTGGCTAACATTATGCATGCTAAGGAAATGAGCCGGCAGCTCAAGGTCAAAAATAAAATTTTGTTAATAAAATTTTGGATCAAAAGTGTTTCTCAAAAGATGATATCCCAAACCGGGTTCTTTTTCCTTGCTCCATTTTGTGCATTTTGCAGGCAAGGAATGCAAGAGTGACCATCAATGCAGTACATCCAGGAATTGTTAAGACTGGGATTATTAGAGCTCATAAGGGCTTCATTACAGGCAAGAATCAATTATTTCTAAAGGGCATCTAAGATTAAATGGGTTACACTTGTGCAAAATCTAACATCAGCAATTGCAGATTCTCTGTTCTTCATCGCTTCTAAGCTGCTAAAAACTACATCTCAGGTTTGCTCTTGTCATTATTATTGCACAAAAGAGTTTTAAAGAGAGAACTGTTGTGTTGTTGATAAAGGGCCATGGAATTTGTTTGTGCGTTTGCAGGGGGCATCAACGACATGCTATGCGGCTCTGAGCCCGCAGACAGAGGGTGTCAGTGGGAAATACTTTGCGGACTGTAATGAGAGCAACTGCTCAGCGTTGGCAAATGATGAAGCTGAGGCCAAAAGGCTGTGGAAGCAGACCCGTGCACTCATCCACAGACGATTGCGTCAACCATCACTTTAAGGCCTCCACTTTTTACTCGCATTTGTAAAAGTAGAACAACTACAGATTTAGGTGCTATGTACATAAGTAATGAAAGCCTTTTACTTTATTTGTTTGTATATTTAAATTGCAAAAGTACTCTAGCAAATAGTAGTAGTACATGGGAATAATTAGAGTTGGGCCTTGGGCCTCTCCATTAATCTCTCTAAATCTAGGCTTGTATCAGTATTTAACAACTTCAGTGGTAGTCGAAAGATGAAAGGAAAAACATTTCCTCTTAGTTACTCTGGATCCTTCTTGTATTACTTCAATCTCTCACTCTCTCTGTAGCCAATGGTGAAGCCTCACGTTGAGATTTTTGCAGAAGACTTTATATAGTTCAATGTTTGCTCATATAGCATTTGAGAACAGATATTAACTACACATGGGGTCAATACACCCCCTCTTTGCTAATGCGGAAATAGGAAATCTACTGAAAAATTTATTGCAATACCAATCTTTTAAATATTAATTCAAGCAAGAAAACCTTGGAGTGCAAATGTTGTAATGGGGAGGAAAGGGCAGAGAGACATGCCTGTTTCTTTTTTTCATTGCAGTTATCACTTGAACTGCAATGACATGAACATCATGCTGAAAACATAGAACAGCAAATGAATAATCAAGTAAAAGCCCCAAATGACAAAGCACAGGATACTTAACTTCCAAACATCGTGCAGAAAAGTGAAGGTAACCGTGATTGAAAATATATACCCATGAAAGTTTTCCCAATCTTTGCTACATCACTGAAGCACAGAAATAATAATAGCAAATTGCAGAGAATTAAGTTTAGTTCATGATCACACAAAGTAATTAAGATCATAGTATTTGATTGATGTATAGGAATTGAGATATGGTAGCATCCATACTATATAATTATAGGATTATCAGCTTTACATTTCATCCATTGTTATTTCACTGATAATGAAATAGAAAAAAACTAACCAAATTAACTTGGCAAGGATGTAATGTCTGCTGAGTGGCAATACTTAGCCTGTCATTTCTGCAGAGCGACAATGCTTCATCTGTCATCTAGGTTTTATAAGGTACAGATTGCGGCCTTTCATGTTAACCATCCAAGAATCAAGTCAGAGACCACACAACTAATCAAGGAGGCTGATGCATCTAAAAAACCAGAACGGAGATTACAAAACACCATCCACTTCATCTTCATTTTTTAACCTGTCATATATCTCAGTTTCTTCAGTCAGAAATGTCCTCCATCAGTAAATTATGTGTGGTGCACATAACAAAAAAGTCTACAAGCCTTCTGAACATTACGAGGATGTAGTGAAAACTAATACATTATATGAATCCTCCATCAGATAACCTATAGGCTTTCCTTCTTAACATAAAAAGATCAGAAAGTTGAAAATGTTATTAAAAAGTTATGTCCATTTGAGTAGTCAAGCCAAATATACTTTAAAACAACCTCCTAGAATGATTGTGAGTATTGACAATTTAAATATTATTAACAACATTTCTTCAATAGAAAATGTGAAGTACAATTACAACCACCAGAGCATATGAATTTTGCAGGTGAAGCAGGGAAACTCAAGCACAAAGTTGATATCAAACCTAGACTGAACAAGTCTTACTTCACCTGAGCCCCATCAATCTACATCTTACATGCAATAATTTGCGACATAATTTTTTCTAGTTGTACCTTGAGAATCTTACATCTTTAGGATATTGACAGAATATAAACAAACCATCTGAACCCACCCCAAAATTAATATGGTAAAAGCCTAACCAATTATCAATGCCAGTTGCTGTAGTTAAACCAACTTCTGCAGAATGGCTACCCAGTTTGACATGTTATTTGGTTCTATTTAAGCCCTTTTTACTTCTCTTTTGTCATCCTTTCTCCATAAGTGGAATTAGAGGGATGAGAAATACGAATAAAAACAAATTATGGGCGGATTTTTTAAAATAAAATTGAGATGAAAATTCTTTTGCAACTTGAAAGGGAAGAATATCAATTTGGAGTCCTAACTTGATTTGTAGGAAGATAAGCTTTGTTACTAATTTTGCATTAAGGCAAAACCAAACGCAGGCAAATAAATATTAACTAACCTTAAAACGAGGAGACCGACGAAGTGATGATGCTGATGGAGGAGATAGAAGTTTTGATTTCATCCCTCTTCCATAACCAACTCTCTTAGATTGTTTCTTAATTTCTCCATGTTCAATTTGGTAGCCATTTTTCTCATCTGGAGATTCACTTCTGTCAGTTGAAACTGACAAAGCTGGAGCAGACACAGAGATGGTGGAAGAATCTTGATGAAGAGTTGTCAATTGAGATGGTAATCCTGAGAACAGAAATAAATAAAGTTTTATCATCGTCTGAATTGATTGGAAAGGGAGACATGTGCAAGTCACCGAGACATAAAATTTTAGTGAAGAGAAAAGAAGACCTCCCTAGTCAGAGAATATCATCTTTCAATCAAGTCAAATGCAGAGTAAAAAAGAAAAGAATGTAAAATGAACTGATACCCAGCGCAGCAGCTTCTTCAAACTTCTCTCTCATAATTCTGACAGATTTGAACAAACCATTCGTTCTGTTCAACTCTTGGATCAACTCCTTGATGTTGTTCAAGGGTGGGTCACAATCCAACACTGCAAATTACAAGAAGGATTTATAGATAACATGTATCCAATATCAATATATGACCAGTCAACAATGAAAAAAAGTAAAATTGTACTTACAAGTGTAAGTATCATCTCCATGGCGAATGGTGAAAGAGTACTCTTCATTTGGATTTTTCATATTGAAATTGTTGAAGGTGAATTTTACCCCTACAAGTAAAGGAACTTGTAAGTAAATCACACTATAAAAGAAAGGATGATAGATTTTGCAGGATCACTTTGATTACCATGTCCACCTTCAATATGGAAACCGAGAACCCTATTGTACCAGGAAATGGCCTCTTGAATTTCTCCTTTATGTTCAAGGTCTTGTTTTGTCTTTTCTTCAGATGCAGCCAAAGCTATGGATGATAACCAAAAAAAAGGAAATAGTTGCACGTAAACTATATACTGGTTTCTTTAATCACAAATAATGGTATATGTACTAACAAATTAACCATCTATCAAGAAAACAGGAAGATTATACGGTTTTAGAAAACAGAGATAAAGAAAGAACATATATAGAGCCACATTTATCAATCTACTATATTGTTATATATGCAATTGAAGTATCTTAGGGATGCACAGAATTATATACAGTCAGCAGATCAACTATATCTATTCCGCAAGCAATCATTTTCCATTGATTCTTTTGAACAAAGTTTAAACAGTCAAAGAATAGATTACAAAATCTAACAATTAAATAGACTGATCCACCCTAGGTAATAAAAACATTATAGGCCCCAACTTCTAATTTGGGGAACTCCAAAATGAATTTTAAGTTCTGCAGTAACACAGCACGCTGCATCCCATGATTCCATATTGTCTTCTCAAGCAGGCATAATGCAACTAAAAAAAAGCCAAAGTCTCATCCTTGGCCTGCCACCATACATCCGACCCTGAGAAAGAATTTAAGAAACCCTAATTTACCACTACCACAAACCCTCCTTAGATCCACGATCCACCATAACCACCCTTAACTAATTCTCATTGTACTGATCCATGTCATCATGAATGATTTCCCATATGGATTGGTTTGTTAAAAACAATACATGAACAGCAGACACGATATTACATTTCCATGGGAACAAGTGTGTCAATCAAATTGGCAGGTGTTTATCCATAAATTTTCACACAGCTTCTAAAATTCAAGATGGCATCATGAAAAGTATAGTGCATGAACCACTAATATCGGCTAACGCAAAGATAAGTAATCACCTAGATTTTGTTGAGATATAATTGCTGCATACTCATCTCTTCTGGCCCTATGAACTTCGACAACTCTTTTTAGTTTGTCGATTCTTGCTTTGGCTGCAGATATGGAGTCCCTGGTAGCAACTTGCTTCGCCTCTTTACGAGTCTTCACTACACAGCAAAGGAAGTAAAGACATGTAATACAATTTTCATTTTTTTAACTTATAATTTAAACATACAAGAACTAGTTAAATCATCATAACACATAGTGACATTGAAATTGTTAACAGATGTAAAAGACGAATCAAAATTCAATTATTTACTAATTCAACTTAAATTAGCATGAGCATACCCATACCTGCCAGTACTTTCACTAATTCATCTTCTGCGTCTCTCAACTCGGCTTTCATCTTCTCCAGCTTCGCTGTTAATAAACACAGAAAAAAATGTTAAAATCAATAATCTCAAGTAAAACAACTAACCCAGCTCCATTTTCAAGAACTCGTCCTCAAGAAACCCTAATTTCCCAAGAATTGTAGAAATAACTACAAAAGAAAAATCATAATGTCTTAGTTTTGAGTGAAAGTCAAATCAATTTCTCACTCTCACCTTGATTTCGAACGGTTTCTTGTGCTTTGGCCTTGATCGACTCCAGGGACTGCTTAAACAACGCCCTGGCGGAATCCATTTTCTGCTGATAAATAGGAATCTCTTCGTCGCAGATCGAACGCAGCGACTCCATCTTCGTCCGTACAGAGTCGTCCGCTTTGCTCTGCATTCGCGTAAAGCGTGAGGATGTGTTAATAGAGAGGAGAGAGCATTGGTGATTTGAATTAGCAATCGATTTTCGGCCCGCCTTTTTTCGCTTTCGAGTTTATTCACTTTTTCTTCTGCGACAAAGTGAGTGTGATGTTAGTGAGACTGATAGACACGCGCTAGGTAGCATGGAAACTCGAAGACAAGGGACACGTGGCGTAAAAAAAAGCATCTTGATATTTCAAATTCTGGATTAGGCAAAATTTGCTCCATGATGCCAAAACAAGCCTAATGGGCTTACCTCAAAGCCCATAGAAGACAACAAGCCAGCTTATCGGTCAAATTTTAGCGAAATAATTTTTTTTTTTAATTACATGAAATTTAAATGATGCCCCGTTTATACTCTAACGTGGTTTTATCTAAAGGTGGTAAATAAAATCGAGAATTGAAAATTTGAACTCAATCAATTAGTTTAATTTGATTTGATTTTTTTATAAAAAATTTATTTGATTTTTATGTAAAAAAATTCTGACAATTTGGTTTGGTTCTAATTCAATTCGATTTTTTTAAAATAAAAATCTAATCAAAAAATAATTTTTTAATAAAATAATATTTATTTATCACGTGATATCTATTTATTGAATAATTAAAAATATTAATATATACTTAAATACATATAATCCTTTTTAAATTAAAAAAAATCCTTAATTTTTAAAATTGAACCGATTTTAGCAATTCGATCAAATTCAGTACGGTTCAATTTTTAATTATAAAAAAATTGATTTGATTTTTTTTTAAAAAAAAATAAACTAAATCGTGTCCATCATTTGACTTTTATCAGTTGAACAAATTGACCATTTTATGTAAAGCTTATAAGAGTTTAAAATTGTTAATTTCTTGTTAAGTGACGAGAGATTGATTGATGTAGTTATGTCAATTTTGTCTATTTCAAATCCTAAATTTGTTACTTGTTAACATAAAATTTGTAACCTTATAGATATATAGTCTTTTAATTGAAGTTCGTGTCCTAATTTGCAAGTTCACATGGGTGGCAAGACCTTTGTCAATAATCCATAATTGTGCATACTCACTTTGACTACTCTTAGGTCACCACAATTCACAATGAAGCAAAAACACCTATTGTGTCTCAAGTTAATATTCCTATTTTTCTTATTTCAAATAATTTGTCACTCCTTTATTAAATAGTGAGAAAGTGTGACTAATTATTATAAAAAATTATTAAGAATAATATTATACTTTTTAAGTGATATCTTAATATTTTTTTAATCTCAAGTGTATTTCAAATATTTATTAGATGGTTGATTTTTTGAACTTTTAAAAATCATCCCTTACACCATTTTTAGTAATTGCTTGTCACATAATTGAGTATAAAATATTAAAATACTATTTGAGAATTATGATATCACTCAATTATTAAGATTTACCATTCAATGAATCATTAACGCATCACTTAGGTTGGAAAATTTGGGATATTAACTCAGCACGTGTAGCATTACATGTATTATTATTTAATTGAGGGGTGTAATTGAATTAATACACTAATGATGTAATTAAAAAGTTAATAAATAGTAATACATGATACTTTTAAATTAATATCATATCAGTTAAAATACAAAATTAAATATAAATTATTTAAATATAGCCTCATTGATTAAAAAAAAAAAAGAATTACAACTTGCATATGACTCAACATAGGAGGCTTCATTAAAAAAAAACGAACAATACTCTTGACGGCTTTAGCACACGGGTTTCTCCACTACATACCGTTTCATTCGAACACAAACTATAGAAACAAAATAATAGTTATAAAATTAAGATCTTGACTTTATAAATCTAACATTATTTTACACAGAAACACATAACTTTATTGTCAATTATCATAAATTTGGACCCAAGATGTGAATTATCAAAAGCCTGAAATGGCACGAAGCAAAAGTGATGTGCATATAGGCCAAGATAATATTGGCTAAAACACATGCATATAAGTATGTATTAGCTTTTAATAATAATACCATTTTATGACGATTAATGTGTTATTATGTATATAATATGTTCTTAATCTTACAATTACTTCTCTTTTATCAGTTAAGTGCCTTAGGTTTATCAGTACATACTAATTAATCCTGCATTCATAATTTGACTTCTTCTGGTTGGTGCCATACTGAGACTGTAAAATAATAAGATTCCTTTAATTTTATTCAAAAACCAACTTACAAGGGTTTCTAATACTATATGTTATTTTCTTTTTTAAAAAAAATTTGAACAATACAAAAAAAAAATATATATATATATATATATATTTCTTCTCAAGTGGTAACGTCTTAAAAATATAAACGTTTGTATCTTTTTAAAGTGTAAAAGTTCGTTTTATAATAACGTTATACAAATAAAAATTGCAGCTTCTATGACTATACTTATTAAAGATTAGAGAAAATGACCATCACCTCCTCTCTCTCTCTCTCTCTCTCTATATATATATATATATACCAGTTACTCCTCTAATTTTTTGAAAACTAACCGAAACTCTTCTACGGTTAAATTTTTTTGTTAAATAATTATGATTTTTATAGTTTAATTATTTATTTTTACTAAATAAGTAATAAATTAATTAAAATAAAAACTCAAACTTGAGTCAATAATAAATAAAATAATTTGATTGCACAATTAACATAACTCCCTCATCTTAAATTATGATTCGGCCCAATGTTATTTTATTTTGATTGATGAAAGAATCAACAGGATTGGAGTGAGTGTACAAAGTTACTGGCTGGGGGGAAAAAGGTCGAGTCTTTGCTCTTCTTTAAAGAGTAAAACAAAGCAAAAACAATATAAAAACTGTCTTTTTTAAAAAAAAAAAAAAAAAATCCCACATAAGATTAGTTAATGTCTTCTTTGGAGCCGAAAGAGAAAAAGCCATTAGAGGCCATTAACCTTAAAAGACGAGAAGAACATTCCAAAAACACACAAAGAGAAGAGAGTCAATTGATCAAAGCACTTATGGGAAAAAAATAAAACACGAACCTGAAGGAAAGAATAGCTTTTCAGAAAGTGCTTAATTAATATTACAAAACAAACGATGAGAGGTCATTGCTTGTGTTCTTAGACCAAGATGAGGATGAGCCATGCATGATTAGGAAAACGTTCATAACCATAACCAGAGATTCGTCGTCGAATTAGAACCATGATGAAAAAATGGTGCACTCAAAACTTCAACCACTTAATAAATAATGTAATAGTTTGACTAAACTTTGATTAGAGAAGCCATCACTCTTGGGATTGTTTCTCATTGTTACTCAATAATTTAAATTAAATTTTAAATATGTATTTCTTTTTGGATACTTTTATCACATTACAACAACTGCCAACAATATATTACAAATTTCAAATTACAAAATTTAAATTTAGATAAATAACTAACTATCAACACAACATAATAACTTTACAAATTTCACCAAATAATTAAAGAAATAATAACTAAACTCTTTACAAATTTCATCAAATAATTAAAAAAATAATAACTAAACTCTCTGGCCTCTCAAAAAATTGAATTCTTGACTTAAGTCAGAAAGTGTACAAACTATGCCACATCTTCTTTAAGGATTAAGGAAGAAAGAGAGTTTTAGATGTTATACATAAGAAAAGTTGTATGCAATAAAAAATATAAACACGGCTTGGAGAGGGATTTGTTTAGACAAGTATCTAGGTGTAAATTATATAGCTACAATATTAATTATAATACATTAATTATATATGTCTAATTGTATCTAAGCTATTAAATGTATATTAATCTAATGATTTAAAAAATATATTTGTGTTAAAAATACGGGGTGGTGATCTACCCCCATATATATATATAATATAGAGAATCATTTTTAATTGCAAGATTTGAAATTGTGAATGTTCACCTTTTAATTAAAATTAAATATTAAACTTTAGTTAAAAATTGAATTTACTTTATAGTGCACGACTTTAAAAAAAATAAAAATTCAGCGCTTGATTTTCATATAAAACTAGTCTTTAACGACTGCTAATTTTTGTAGAGTCATGCATCATAAGATGAGTAACTTCTCCCACTAACAACCGAGCTTTGCATGCATGAAATTTATTTTATTGATCGCATGTTAATACATAGGCAAGTGTTGGTTCCATCTTCCAAATAGCATTTAACATGATTTGATTAATTTGACATTCTATATAAATATACTTTATATTATATACAAACATCTTTAAATAATAAAATAAAATTTTGTGAAAACTTATTTTTTTTTTGTTTTTTTTAATGTTAAGGTTATGTATTGTGATCGCATTTGAAATTGTTTTCAAAGTAATTTTTTTTTAACATATATATTGAATATTTAAAAATATTTTTTTAATATCAATATTCAAAGTTGGAAGGCTACTTAAACTAACAAAATTTGTTATGGTGTGGATTAAAATTTAGGCTCAAAAAATATTTATATGTGACAGCTCAATAATAAAGGATTGGTTATTTATCTCTATTTTAGTGAAAGATTTGAATTTAAATTTCGCATTTGACTTGTCAATATATATATATGAACTCAAGAAAGACCGAGTCCCATTTCTAATAACTAGAAGAAAAAAAATTTATCCCCACATAATATTAGAAAAAAACGAAATTTTTTATTGTGAAAAAAGGTAATTTAAAATATATGGGTAGAATATATATTTTTTATTATATAAAATACAAATTATACATCTTTTTATTCAGTAATAGCAGTGTTTGAAGCTAAACCTTATAGTTCCATTCTAAAAGCTTTATCAATTAAGTTAACAAACACCCATGCAGTAAAAGTAGATATAAATTAAGTATGAGTCATGGAAGGAGAATACAGTAAACGATAGAAGATAAATAGAAAATTATTATGGTGGTAAGAGGGAAATTAGTTGTTATGTGGGTGGGGGACTATACCCTCTACTTTTGAATGGGGAGGTGCTTGTCTCTTCCTTGTGCCATCAAACAATGAAAGGACTGCCCTACGCAAGGGCTGCCCTTTTCCTCTTCTAATAAATTTAATACCATCATGTGCAAACTCTCAGAGCCTCGTGCTTAGATTCTTAATAGATAAGTTAATTTGAGTAAAGTAATATTACAGCAACAGCAAAAGTCAGTCACGAGGCAGGCATTAGGCAATATGTGCGTATATATGTTATGTGTATAAATATGATGATGATCACCCTAAGTAAACACAAATCATATTCTTCACGACATCACGTGATGCCTTTTTTATTACTAAAATTTGGAAACATTAATGGGGTTCTCATTATTAAGCAAAATGGTACCTGATTTTGTGGGAAATTTTTATTGATTTCTGCCACTGAATCTTGTATTTTTGCATTTGAATATATATGCGAAGAAATGGTTGGAGAATTTGATTGGTGTCTTTATTTTCAAATGAGCAATTGATCTTATAACAACAACAACAACAACAACAACAATAATAATAATGTATATTGATTCATGGTACTATATATTTTCTTGTTAGATCTGATTCCGAGGGTTAAGCTTTGTGTTTGGATGATATGAATATTTAAGATCCATCCATATACGCTCCGATTCCCATGCCGCTGCCGCCTCCTCTTTGCAGCCTTTATTATTCTTTCCCAAAATTCAATGTACAGGTTCTTTCCCAAAAGGGTGATTTTTGGCTCAATTTTTTTTTTCGTATGTAAAATCCAAGAGAAAAATTAAAGAAATTTTTTTAGCAACAACAATGCCACGTAAAGAGAGAAAAAGAAAAGTTGATACTCAAAAAGATGCAGACAAAAAAGTCACTTAACACTTAACAATTAACACACCAATCTCTCTCTCTTTCAAATTAAAAAACAGTTACCTGCAACCTGCCCTTTCACCCTCACCTCTCTTCTCCTTCATCATAAATAAATGTTAAAAAAGAACACCCCATCTAAAATTCCATTTCTCTCTGCACAAACATCATGGCCTAGCTGTTTCTTGGATCCGGAGATTCTGGGGTTTTCATTTTTTATTTTATTTTATATTAGTTTATTTATCATACACGGTCTATTTCTTTTTTTAAACACATAGCCCGCAAGGACATGATTTGGTTTCTCCAATTGTTATTATCGTCCATCCCTAGGCTCAAACCCTCCCTCCCTTTGTGTTTGTGTTTGTTCCTCTCATTGGAGTTTGTAGCATAGCTGTAATGCCTGTACATCCATGGACCCTCCTCTACTATTTTCTAATCCTTTCCTGTTCACTTCTAATTCACTTTCCTTGTACAGCTTTCGCCGTTAATGAACAAGGCGAAGCTCTTCTTTCATGGAAGAGAAGCTGGAAGGGCACCCTCTTCGAGGGGTTGAGTAATTGGAATCCCATTGATGAGACTCCATGTGGGTGGTTTGGAGTGCTCTGCAACTTGAACAACGAGGTTGTGGAATTGGATTTGAGATATATTGATTTGTTCGGAAATGTTCCTTCGAATTTCACTTCATTGCTCTCCTTAAACAAGCTTGTTCTATCAGGAACCAACCTCACGGGTTCAATCCCGAAAGACATTGGCTCTCTCATCCAACTGAAGTACCTAGACTTGAGTGAAAACGTCTTGACTGGCGAAATCCCAAGCGAGCTGTGTGGATTGCTGAACCTTGAAGAGCTCCATCTCAACTCCAATCAACTCGCGGGTGCAATCCCAATCCAAATTGGGAGCCTCACAAGCTTGAAGCAACTAATCTTGTATGACAATCAACTCAGCGATGGGATTCCAAGTTCGATAGGGAAGCTCAACAATCTCGAAGCGATTAGAGCCGGCGGGAACAAGAACCTTGGAGGCTCCTTGCCGCAGGAAATTGGCAACTGCACCAATTTGGTCATGATTGGGTTAGCGGAAACAAGCATTTCAGGATTCCTCCCACCAACTCTTGGTCAATTGAAAAAACTCCAAACCTTAGCCATCTACACAGCTCTCCTCTCCGGCCAAATCCCCCCGGAACTCGGCGACTGCACCGAGCTTCAATACATTTATCTTTATGAAAACGCCCTCACTGGATCAATACCAAACAAATTGGGCTACCTTAAGAATCTCGCTAACTTATTTCTCTGGCAAAACAACCTCGTTGGCGTCATCCCCCCAGAGCTTGGCAACTGCAGTCAATTATCGATCATTGATTTGTCCATGAATTCATTAACCGGCAGCATTCCTCAAACGCTAGGCAATCTCACTTCACTGCAAGAGCTCCAGCTGAGCGTCAATCAGATCTCAGGCGAAATCCCGGGTCAAATCGGATATTGCCAGAGACTTACGCACATTGAGCTCGACAACAACCAGATCGCAGGCGCCATCCCTTCCGAATTAGGTAACTTATCAAATCTGACTCTGCTGTTTCTGTGGCGCAACAAGCTAGAAGGCGAGATCCCTCCATCCATCTCTAACTGTCAGAATCTCGAAGCCGTTGATTTTTCTCAAAATGGATTAACGGGTCCCATTCCAAGAGGAATCTTCCAGCTCAAGAAACTCAACAAACTGCTGCTTCTTTCCAACGACCTCTCTGGCGTTATCCCGTCAGAGATTGGGAAATGCTCGTCTTTAATCCGATTTCGAGCCAGTAACAACAAGCTGACAGGATTTGTTCCTCCAGAGATTGGGAATTTGAAGAATTTGAATTTCTTAGATCTCGGGTCAAACCGGTTGACCGGGATTATACCGGAAGAAATATCGGGTTGTCGGAATTTGACTTTCATTGATTTGCATTCTAATTCTATTGCTGGAAACTTGCCAGCAAGTTTGAATCAGCTTGTTTCGTTACAGTTTATTGACTTCTCGGATAATTTGATTGAAGGGACGTTAAGTCAGAATCTCGGATCGCTGAGTTCACTCACGAAACTCGTTCTTAATAAGAATCGGTTCTCAGGTTCCATCCCGAGTCAACTCGGTTCGTGTGTAAAGCTACAGTTACTTGACCTGAGTAGTAACCAGCTGTCAGGGAACATTCCGGCGACTTTGGGTCAGATTCCGGCACTTGAAATTGCTCTCAATCTTAGCTGGAACCAGCTCTCCGGCGAGATTCTGGCGAAGCTTGCGGGCTTGGACAAGCTAGGGATACTAGACTTATCCCATAATCAACTCTCGGGTGACCTTTACTCTCTCGCCGAGTTGCGAAATCTCGTGGTGCTCAATGTCTCGCACAACGACTTCTCGGGCCGGGTGCCGGACACGCCCTTTTTCGCGAAGTTGCCTATCAGTGCCCTCGCTGGAAATCCTTCCCTCTGTTTCTCGGGCAACCAGTGCGCCGACTCCTCCGATACAAAAGCTGGTACGTTTAAGCACGCGGCAGCAGCACGTGTGGCCATGGTGGTTCTACTATGCGCCGCGTGCGCACTTCTCCTGGCGGCGCTCTGCATCATCTTCGGACCCAAAATACGGGGCATTGGTAGGTCACATGACAATGACAATGACAATGATGATGACGTGGAAATGGGACCGCCATGGGAGCTAACGCTGTACACCAAGCTGGACTTGTCAATTGCTGACGTGACAAGATATCTGACAGCTGGCAACATTATAGGCCGAGGCCGATCCGGCGTCGTTTACAGGGTGACTCTACCTTCTGGATTAACAATCGCGGTGAAAAGATTTCGCGCGTCAGATAAAATATCGGCAGGGGCATTTTCGTCAGAAAATGCCACGCTGGCGAGAATCCGACACCGAAATATCGTTAAATTGTTAGGCTGGGGAGCAAACCGGAAAACGAAACTATTATTCTACGATTACATGCCGAACGGCACACTAGGCGCGTTGTTACACGAAGGGGAGTGCGCGGGATTACTCGAGTGGGACACACGGTTCAAGATTGCACTGGGTGTAGCCGAGGGTCTAAGTTACTTGCATCACGATTGCGTGCCGGCTATCCTGCACCGGGATGTGAAAGCGCATAATATCTTGCTAGGGGAGCAGTACGAGTCGTGTCTGGCCGATTTCGGATTAGCCCGATTGGTGGAAGATGATAATGGCGGTTCGTTTTCAGCTAACCCACAATTTGCTGGGTCCTACGGGTACATTGCCCCAGGTGAGTTTTCATTTTCTCTGGTCTTTTTCATTGTGATTTCTCATCAATTGTGTCTGCTTTTTATTTGGTCTCCATAATAATGGTAATGGCAAATTGGAAATAATAGCATCGGTTTTATGTTTTTTATGACATGAGAAGCTAGAAAGTTTTGGGAAACAAAGCTTTGGAATTTGGGTTTATTAGGTGATGTTGAAATAATAACTAGTGTGTTAAATCTCTAATCTCAAATTATGTAACATGATGGAAGGCGATAGGGATGGGGATGGGGATGGGACAAAAGTGTGATCATGTAATATGTAGAAAGAGCACAATAATGACAATAAAGTTTTGCAAGATTCCCCAAAATGATTACGAGTTGTTTTAGCCTTGTATATGTCGCCTAATTTGTTGGGTTGTTATAACTTTTATATTTGATTGGGGGAGAATTTAGTCTTACCATTTGACATGACAAAGCAATCATCTTTTCTTTATCTAAGGTTCCATCCATGCGTGGATGAGCTCAAAACTTTACGTGACCAGGGGCCGACCACTTATTGCTGCTTAAGATTTGTTACAGAAAATGGAATTTTAACCCAATTTTTCAAATGACGTGTTGGTTGCATTGCACTTGCAGAGTATGCCAATATGCTGAAAATCACCGAGAAAAGTGATGTGTACAGCTACGGAGTGGTGCTGCTAGAGATCATAACGGGCAAAAAACCGGTGGACCCGTCGTTCCCGGAGGACGGCCAGCACGTAATTCAGTGGGTCCGAGACCATCTGAAAAGCAAGAAAGACCCAGTTAAAATACTCGATCCTAAATTACAAGGCCACCCAGATACACAAATACAAGAGATGTTACAAGCACTGGGAATCTCGCTACTGTGCACGAGCAATCGCGCGGAAGATCGCCCGACAATGAAAGACGTGGCCGCATTATTGAGGGAGATCCGGCAAGAGCCAACGCCGGGGAGCGAGGCCCACAAGACCGCTACCAATGTTCCCAAAAACACTGAAACTGCGTCGTATTCGTACTCGTCGCCGTCGGTGACCCCAGCTCAATTGTTGCTACTCCAAGGCCAAGGGTCTTCGCATTGCTCAATTGTTTATTCATCTTCCTCGGCTAATTACATATCGAGAAATCAGTAAAAACGGTCTTTTTATGAAAGTTATGGAAATTATATGCCAATATTGTTTGTTAGGAGTAGGGTAATAACAAGGGGTATTCAATTTTCAGGTATTGTAAAAAGGGTAGCAAATTAAGCATATTTTGGGTAGCTTGAGGACAAGATGGCAACATCTATCTATGTACAGCAACTTGAGGTTATTGTCGCTAGTGAATTGAGTCTATTTCTCAAATTTCAACTTTCCCCCAATATATATATAACGCTTGAATTTGAAGTAATGGACAAGAATATACAATATTACATCAACTTGAAAAGAAGATAAAACCAATCTACAATTTTGCTTGAATATGAAGTCATTTTGCTAATCCCATTTACATATATATAAATGAGGAGTGTATGAAAGGATGTGTATTAAATAAATTTGCAAGGTAAAATAAATAAAACAAAAGAAGAAGAGGGTGTTATCGAGGATGATTTTTCTCGCTTGGGGATATGTAAAAAGACAATAAAAGAAGGGGGGAAACTGGAAAGCATGTGTGGTTGTGGGCAAATGTACGTGGGTAATGATTGGGTGTGTGAATTGAATCCCTCCTCTGCTTCAACCCCATCACCATCTCCATCATTTTTACATAGTTGTTTTTAAGGATAAGAAGAAAGATACTTTTGCTTTGATTGCATGCAACTTTGCTTGCTTGGCCCCTACCACGTGAAAGAGAGGGACATATACAGTAACTAGAGAAGTATTAGAATCAAGCCAATTTCGCTAATGTCAAATGCACAAATACAAACTCTCTTCTCTTCTTCCATCTAGAACCAAACCCAATTGTCTATTCATCTGTGTTGGCTCATTGTTAGCAGTCACGTGACGCACGTGCTTAAACTGTTGTATCATAATGAACTAATTGATGATAGATAATATTTTAAAGATTTTAGGAAATTCTGTATATGTCTTGGTAATTAACTTTGGGTAAAGAGAGGCTGAATGATTTGGGGACTACTTAATAATATGACAAATTGATGCTTTTTACAATGTTTATTATTGAAATTGATGATTTAACAATTATTTAAGAAATATAAATTGAGATGGATGTTAAAAAAAAAATATTATAAAATTAAATATGCATTAAGTGTATAAGAGAGAACCAAAACGAAAAGTTAAAAGAATGAATATTGTTCACACGGCGGATATTATTTACGCGATTATTGTTCATTCAGCAATTTATAAATATTTTTTATTTTGGCTCAGTTAATTTCTTTAAATAGGATTAAGACTCTTATAAGTAAGGATTGTGGACTTTATAAGCATTATATAAAAACCTTATAAACCCTTAGAGATAGCCAAATATATAAAATATTAAGATGTAAACATAAGAGAGGATAAAGAAGTTAAATAGGTACTAAGTGCCGAATACACTAAGGTATAACTTTTAAGGGTGCCTTTATTCTTTAATGAATAAAAAGAGCACCATAAATCCTTTTGAGAGAGACTCGAATTATTCTTGTATTCTTTAAAAAAAAAATCTCTTATAGGGTAGAAGATATTAAGAGGTCTTGTAAATATCATAATGATTTAAAGAGATATTTAAAGATCTATAATGAAAGATACTAAGAATCTTATATGATCACGGTAATATAAAGATATACTTAGTAATCTAATTAATAAAAAAAATATAAATCATGGATCTCTCATAAACGTAAGTATTTTGATTAAATAATGTATATTTTATGTCTTATAGTTTGTTTATTTTTATTAGTATGTTAATCTTTTATATTTTTGATTATTTATGAGTTATGTCTTCCACACACATAATAAACTATTTTTAGAATACACGTTAAAAATTTTTTTAACAAAAAGATATCAACACAATAACTAATCTCATGAAAAAAAAAATTAGTACTAAAAATGGTTTCCCTTAATATTTATAAAACACCAAAGTTCTCATAATTATTTATTGAGAATGAATAAACCGAACTAATACGGTAAGAACAAAGTTTCTCAAAATTATTTACTGGGGGAAAGAATAACTTGAATTGACACAATATGGTGCATTTAAGTCCCCTAACCATTTGATTTGAGCAAGTTTGACTTAATGGTGAATGATTTAGCTTAGGATTGGTAAAACAAATATGTAAATCCAATTCATGTTAGAATTTAAATAGATTATAACAAAATTTTATTGAATTTGATTTCGTTTTGCATAATATTTTGAATCTGAAATTCAAATTTAAATTCACATTCATTTTTAAGAGAATATTCGTTTGATTTATAATTTGCAATAAATAATTTATTCATATAATTATTTAAATTTAATTCATACCGAATTCAATCCGAGTTTTAAAATGTTTTTTTTTTATAAAAAATTTAGACTTTCTAACATATTGCAAATTTTAAACAAATTTTTTTTATATTTAAATTTGCCTTATTCACTTGTCTAGATAGTGACGAATTCTAAAAGAATTTGTGTTTATTCACATTTGCGTAATTTATTTATGTAAATAATTGCGGATGATAAGCGAATCAGCAAATCAAATTGATTAAACACATATTCGATTTGTATAATTATTTTCAAATTTGAGCTCAAATCGAATTTTTTGGACTCTAGATTCATATTCACAATATTCGAATCGAATGTGTGCAAATTTAAGGAATCGTGATTTCTATTACAAGCCCTAGTTTTGCTTTGAGCAAGTTTTATCTTTCCCCCATTTTGTTAGCATTACAAGATGTGATTTGAGTATTATTATTCTTGTTAAAATGGAACACAAATATGTATCTAATAATTTTATTCAATCCAATAATAAAAATTTAAATTCCTGCAAAATCAGTGACCTTCAACTTTCATGCCAATCTCTTAACTCTTTCATACAGTGTACATTTTGAGATTAGGGGGATGAGTCATGAATACCATTTGATCGATCAGAGGACAAGCGTTTCTTTTGCCCTAATAAGAAGGCTCAAATAATACCAGGATAAATATCAAAATTAGAGCCTATGACAGGAGAAGAGCGGAGTTGAAAGATCATAAGATTATTACTAAAACATCCATCAGAGAGATTTAACTTGAAACTACTATGAAATTCCACTTAATTAAAATCTAAAACCAAGTCTCCAAAGCAAATAAAACATTAATATAATATTTCATGTGTATATATTGCCTCTGTGAAGTTTCATCAACTTGCATCAGTTTTAGTTCAGCTGTATAGATCATCATCATCTGCAGCAGCAGTTGTAGAAGAGAATGGGTCCGCAGCTCCTGTGGCAGCATTCTCAGTTCGATCTGGAAACCGAAACTCGGTTCCAATTCCACGAGATTGCTGCAAGGTCTGAGCAAAGAGCTGGTATTTCCTGATGTCTGCATCACTGACACTTCGGCGGGCATATTTCATTGACTCCTCAAAATGCGCTGGCTTAATCTCAGATACATCATCGACATCATCTTCTTCCATGGCTTCTGGGTTCGCATTCTTTCTCCTCTCCCTCTCAATATCCTGTCATTCCAAAAGGGTTATAATTAAAGAGTAAAATGACTGCAAACTATGGAAGAAAAGGGGGAAAAATAAATATTTTTGTGAAACTTCAGTGCATGTATGGAGCCGGAAAATCTGTTACCTTCTCAATATTTTCTCTAATAGCATATTTGCAGGCACGCTGGCATATTTCAGTGATATCTGCACCACTAAAACCCTGAGTATAACGTGCAAGAGCTGCCAGGTCAACATCAGGAGATAGGGGTGACTTCCGCAAACATGCTTTAAATATCTGAAGACGGGAAGCCTCATCTGGCAGGGGAATGTAAATCAGTTGGTCCAGACGTCCAGGCCTCAATAATGCTGGGTCAATTATATCGGGTCGATTGGTAGCACCTATTATGAAAACTGTTTTCTTTGCTGTCATCCCATCCATTTCAGTCAGAAGTTGATTCAAAACTCTATCTGCAGCACCACCAGCATCTCCAACAGAACTGCCACGCTGAAAATTGGAAGAAATGGAGAAAGCAAAATATAACATATATTAACAGAAGAAATGGAGAAAAGCAAAATATAATATCCAAAAACAAAATGAAACAAAAGATAATTATTGATTAGAACTTATAAGATCACTACCTGTGTAGCAATGGAATCCAGTTCATCAAAGAACAGTACGCATGGAGCTGATTGCCGTGCCTTGTCAAAGATTTCCCTTACGTTTGCCTCACTTTCTCCGAACCACATAGTCAGCAGCTCTGGTCCTTTCACACTTATGAAGTTAGCCTGGCACTCGTTGGCAATAGCTTTTGCAAGAAGGGTTTTACCACAGCCAGGAGGTCCATAAAAGAGAACACCTTTAGAAGGTGACATGCCAAATTTCTCGAACTTCTCAGGATGCTCCACTGGGTATTGAACAGTCTCTTGGAGCTCTCTCTTGACATTCTCCAAGCCACCGATATCATCCCATGAGACATTAGGAACTTCCACAACCTACCCAAAAAAAAAAAAACCAAAGTATGAATTTATTATTTGCAGAAACAGTATCATAATTCTAAAACCTATGCCATCACATGGAAAGATATGATAAAAACATTTTATTGTTGCAGAATTGCATGCATGCACAATTTGATGCAAGCTAAAAAAATTTTAAATGACAATTCAACCTGACTTTTCATTTTCTCTATTGAGAAGTAAAAATGTGAACACAGCCAACTATCACCATTATACATTACTCAGGTAAATTAAGACAATAAGATAAAAGCTTACTGTTTCACGCAAGGCTGATGGATTTGAAGACCCCAATGCAGTTTGGAAGTGTTCATTAGTCACAGCCATTGAATTCAATACCTCCGCATCAATTGTTTCATCCTCTAAGTCAATGACATCCATTTTCTCCCTGATACACTGAAGGGCAGCCTCTGTACAGAGAGCAGCAAGATCTGCACCAACATAACCGTGGGTATCTCTTGCAACCCTTTCAAGATCAACCTGAAATATACCATCAATCAAGCATGTAACATTTTTTTATCATTAAAATAAATTATGCAGAAAATATAATGAGAAGGCAGCAATAAGTCTCACATCTTCAGCAAGTTTCATATTTTTGGTGTGGATTCTAAGAACTTCCAACCTTCCAACCTCATCTGGTACACCTATGTCGATCTCTCGATCAAATCTCCCAAATCTCCTCAGAGCAGGGTCTATGCTATTCGGCCTATTAGTAGCCCCCATAACAATCACATGGGCCCGTGACTTAAGGCCATCCATCAATGTTAGAAGTTGGGATACTATACGCCTCTCTACTTCACCATGTGTCTTTTCTCTCTTAGGTGCAATTGAATCTAGTTCATCAATAAATATTATAGATGGGGCATTTTTTTCAGCTTCCTCGAATGCCTTCCTCAAGTTGCTTTCACTTTCACCAGCTAACTTTGACATTATTTCAGGTCCATTAATGAGAAAGAAGAATGCACCTGTCTCGTTAGCAACAGCTCTTGCAATCAGGGTTTTTCCAGATCCAGGTGGCCCATAAAGCAAGATACCTTTTGGGGGCTTCACACCAATTGATTTGAAGAGCTGAGGGTGTCTAAGTGGAAGTTCTACAAGCTCACGAATTTGAGCCATTTGCTTTCTAACACCACCAACATCATCATAGCCTACTTCATTTAATCTCTCCTCATCCTCACGTTTTATAGGTTCACCCTCGCAGAAGATCTCAGTATCTGGTGCAACAATACAATATTCACCAGGATCTGTCTCAATTACTTTAAACTCAACACTTCGCATGCCACCCCTGACAAGGAAAAGATCACCTTTCCTAACAGGTCGGTAAGATTCCAAGAAGTAGGCTGTTGAACCAGAGGGGGAGAAAAAAAAGAAGAAAGTCACACATCCATAAAACTGTAGATCTTAACAGAAACAGGATAAAATGAGACAGCCAATGATGGATATTAAAATCTAGAATGAACAAAGTATACTTACGCTTCAAATATGCATCAAATAAGTTGCCAGTCACTCCCTCAATAGTATCATCAATGGGAAGGATGTGAACGCGAGTTCCATATTTCACATCAGGGCACTGATGGACAGACACTACATCTCCAAGGCGAACTCTAAGATTAGATCGTACAACTTTGTTCATTCTCACTCTTGATTCTTCACATTGTTCATCACTGAGAACAACACAAACAGTGTCTTTTCGCTTCTTCCCCTGAATAACAAAAACAGATATTCAGTAATTCTAAGAAGAACATACAACTTTAGCAACCAAAGATAGGAGGATATATTGACCTTTATTAAAACAGTGTCCCCTTTAAAAAACTGAAGCTTGTCCATAGTTGCAGGGTGCATGGTGATCACAGAATTATCATCATTGATAGCGTCATCAACAACAAGGCGGTTGGGAGACTTCTTGCGTTCCAGAATTGCAGTGGAATAATCCTTCTTATTGGTTTTCCTGTTAGAGTGAAACAAACAATTAAAAAATTATAAAAAACCTAACAATACCATTTAAGGATAAACTCCAAAGGCTTTAAAGCGAAAAAAAATTTAGATTTTTCCAGAATGCAACACTTCAGCTGATGATATTATCGCTTTGCATGTTAATTTTTTTTTTAAAAAAAGAGCTATTTTTTTTTTTTGCTTCAAAACATAAGTTCCCCAAAACCCTAACTCTAGAATCAAAAACAGATTAAACATGTAAAAATCAGAACTTTCCGCCAAATAGACAAAATTTACCTAACTCATGGCAACGCTACACTTCACAAATTTCAGGAAAACAAGATAGTTAAACCCAATTCATAGAACAAGATGATACATAAAAAATAAATCAATCAAATTACTAATAAAAAAACAAAACAGTGTTTAGAAAACGTACGGGTCTGAAGATGAGGTAGGATCGGCCATTGCTTTGTGGTACTAACTGGGTTATTTCGCTCTGTTTTGCTTTCGGGTTCTAAAATCAAAGTTCAGAAGTTAATGTGAGTGTTGGGTTTGATTTACTGTCGCGTATAGATAAGGAAATAAGAGAGAAGAGGAGATATTTGTTCTGTTCGGATTTGGAATAATGAAGATGAATGGCTTTTGTTTCTTAAATTATAAGAAGGAATAAGGCTTCTGTTTTGCTTGGGACACGGCTTAGGCTTGCCACTGCCACCACCGTTTCACGTAATTGGTGTCGTTTCCAATGAATACGGCCCACGTGGTCGTTGAGCCAATTAAATTAAGCCACGGTCGCTTACGAACCCAAACAGACAAAGGCTTTTTTCCTCCTTAGCCAGCCACATTGGCTCAAGTAAACGACTTGTCGTTTCTATCATGCAGTAAAACGACAAGCCGTTTTTAAATCAACTACGGAACGAGAACGCACAAGATTGTGACGGTGCTTCTTCTGTTCATTCTTCTCAATCAAAATTCTTTGCCCCCGAACCAGAGCAATAGAATAGAAAAATAAAAACATGGGTATCAAAATCGGAGGGGAAGTAGAGAAGGTGAATGGAAAAGAGCTGAGTTACAGTGAGTTTGTGGAGAAATACATGGCGAAAAACCAGCCAGTGGTGTTAACTGGTTTGATGGATGATTGGAGGGCTTGCAAAGACTGGGTCACTCACAATGGACGACCCGATCTTCAGTTCTTCTCTACCCATTTTGGTAAATCCAAAGTTCAGGTATTTAAATTTGTTTTCTGATTTTATGCATATACTATTTTTAAGTTCATTAGTGGTTTGCATTGCTTATAATTTTGCTCAAGTTGTTTGATTTCTGTCTCATAATGTATGTGGATGAAATATATGTTTGGGTAACAGCTGAGCTTAAAGGATATTGAGAAGCTTAATGCCTTGGAGCTTGTAGGTAAAGTTAAAATTAGAAGTGGATTACTGAAAGCATGCCATGCATTTATTTTCTTATTGCAGACTATGATGGCTGTCTTTTGAATTTCAAGATGTCATTGTACTCAATGCTATTATGTTCCTGAGCTAAAACTGGACAAACTACACTTAGTGTTATATTTTACATTTTAACTTTATACAAATTTTTTGGCACTTGTAGGTTGCGGATTGTGGTACTAGAGAATTCACTGACCAGAAGAGAGTAGAAATGTCTGTTTCAGAGTTTGTTAGGCACTGGCTTGAGAATTCTATACAGGAAAATGGTGATGCTTCAACCAATGAGTCTACTGACAATTCTGTGCTATATCTGAAAGACTGGCATTTTGTCAAGGTACAAATTATAGTTAGGTATTTGTTTATTTGTGAGACTGTCTACGTAACACCCTACAGTGTGGAGCGTATCAGTTTAGAGGGTGTGACTTAGCTCTAGTTCATTATGTCCTCGTGAAAATGTCAAAACATTAGTGGCTCAGCTGGTCACTAGTTCTTATATCCTATTTAATGATATGATTGTCAGGAGTACCCAGAATATATAGCATATAGAACCCCGCCGGTCTTTTGTGATGATTGGCTCAATCTGTATTTGGACAATTATCGTTTGCACAAGGATCCTGACTCGTATCAGAAGGATAATGATATAGTGTGCTCTGACTATCGTTTTGTTTATATGGGAGCAAAAGGTTTGTGACGGATATTATGAAATCCTTTTTTGTTTCCTTTTGGCCTTGTTAACTATAGATATGTTGCATTTGTGTTTGCTTTAAACATTGATACTCCGTTCCCTTATCATCTGGTTACATGCTTACCTTATGGGCAACTAACTAAGTTTATTCTTTAATCTTTATTATTTTGCAGGATCCTGGACTCCTCTTCATGCTGATGTTTTCAGATCATATAGTTGGTCAGCAAATGTGTGTGGGAAGAAAAAATGGCTTTTTCTATCTCCTTCTCAATGTCATCTTGTGTTTGACAGGCATGCATACAACTTGTTGGCCTATTAATTTTGCACTGCTTCTGGAAAAGGCTCATATTCCCAATATTATGTCAATTTCATTTGTTTTTTAGATGATATTTTTATTTTTAGTTTTTATATTGATTTTATGATAAAATACTTTTTGCCTGTTGTACACCTTAAGCTTTGTTGTCTAACTTGCCCCTATGATTTGATTCAGGAACTTGAAAAGCTCTGTCTATAATATCTTTGATGATGTTAGTGAAGCTAACTTTCCTGGTTTTGAGAAGGTAAGTCACAACAGCTTATAAGTGTAACTTCTCGTTTACAATACACTTGCTTTTATCAGTTCATATGGTCCATGTAATTTGTGCAGGCTATCTGGTCGGAATGCATTCAAGAACAAAATGAGATCATATTTGTGCCTAGCGGGTGGTATCATCAAGTTCATAATCTGGTATCCTTTATTTATTTTTGGGTAAAATCACAAATATAGCTTCTTCTTTGGGCTTTCTAAGTTTTTAATTAAGAAAGCATGCAATTCCTTTTGAAAAGGCTCAAATGGTTGATTAAACTGAATAATCTCATTATTTTGTTTCTGCTGTTAAATATAAAATTGAAAAAAAAAGGAAAAAAGGAAAAAGGAAAAAGGAAAAAGGAAAATGGCTTTGAGAACTATCCAATCTCAGGGACCAACTATTTTGTAGTTTTGTACAAACATTTGTCTCATAGTTAGGCTGGAGTCTTTTCTTAAGGAAACTGCATTTGAATTATTTTTTAATCCTTTTTTTTTGGTGGTTAAATGTGCATGCATGGTGAATATGTTTTTTCTCTAACATATATTCATAATGCTTTCAGGAAGACACAATATCAATAAACCACAACTGGTTCAATGCGTATAACCTTTCTTGGGTGGTAAGAGCAATATGCAGCCAAGATTCACAAAGTAAAACTAGCCTTAAAAAGCAAATATAGGAAAAAGACGGTATTATAAAAGATGCATCATCTCTGATTAATTTTGTCATTGTCTCAGTGGGATTTACTATTGCGGGACTATAATGAGGCTAAGGAGTACATAGAGGACATAAGGGATATCTGCGATGATTTTGAAGGTCTCTGTCAACGTAATCTTGCGGCTAATACAGGTATGTCATTAATCCTAAGAGGATATTCTCTGTCCAGTTTCCAGTGACAATTTTATATACCTTTCCTGAAAAGTAAAACGTGCACTGATTATATCTTTTCTTGCAGGGATGAACTTTTATGATTTTTTCACATTCATATCACACTTCTCTTTGCTCAATGTGGTCATACTTCTCCACCTATTTAGAGACTATGAGAATCTGATTTGGAGTTCATCTGCAGTAGCTCGGCACTTAGCTTTGAACCTTGTATCTATACGGAAGATTGCATCAAAAATGAAAAGAGTGGGTTTTGTGGATGTAAATTGTGGATTGTTTGTGGATTTGAGGAAGACTTTAGGTGATGCTGGGTTTTATGAAATGTGCACAGGTTTGTGCAGAACATATGGAATGATACACGGAGAGGAGAAATGGAGTTGTGAGATGAAGAAAGCTTTGATGGTTGATTTTGGGGATTATGGTTCTTCAATCTCTCTGCCGGAAGATCTTGTTAAATTTATAGACTATGCCAGTGATAAGCTTGGTGGCAATTGCTGTGAGGAAAACATTTTGCTGTCTAAATTGGAGGATTCCTGATTGCTCTCCGGTAATTATATTTGGCCAGATTCTTCATCCCAAGTTCCTTGGCAAACTATTGGTGTAAAAGTTTTGTAAAGGAGCATGTTCATTTTTGTTTCTTTCCTCACACAAATAGATAACAAATCCACAGGAAGCTGTAATCATAAAACATTAGATGCACTGATTCACAAATGAAGATGATAATTACAATGGCCCGGATGTAGAGAAGAAAGAAAGCCAATTTCGTGTCATGGGTGTAATTGTTTTTTTCTATGTTAAAATGTACACATCTTGTTTGTAACATCTACGTGTTCAATCGAACATTCTATTTCTTTTTTTATTTGCATCCCGGTGCGATTATGCTTTGCATGCTTGAATGTTAACAGCTGCGATTATTTAGCCTATCAATTGGACAGTTCGGTGCATCGTTTGAAATGATTCAAATTGTTTCAAAATTGGCTTTCTTTAGCATTTTGACTGATTTATATATCACGCGAGTTTTTTTCAAAGTACTGCGTTTTTAAAGAAATAATTTAATAAATTACATAATTTATTATATGATAAATAATATTTAATTAATTTATAAATTTTATATAATTTATAATATATCAGACTTTTTAAACAATTAATTATAACACACTAAATTATTTCTCTTATTTTAAATAATAGATTATAAAGTTGAAGAGCAAATCTGTTGTATTGGGAGTAAAAGTAACAATATCCACATTGGATTAGACAGAAGTGTTACATTTGCTATTATTGTAGCGGAATCATTTTGACTTTCAAAATGTCAACAATTGAAAATGGGAAAAGATATCTTAAATTTTGAAATTGTCTATATTGTTTCGTGGATTTATCTTTGCCTATCGGGCATTTGTTGTGCAACGGAATATTAACACTGTCGGCCCTTAAAGTTAGCATAAATTATATTTTGATAATAATTTTAATTTTAATTTTAATTATACTATCACTCGTCTTTTAATTAAAAAGATAAAATTATCCTATTTTTTAAAGAATATTTTAATTAATTACATGAGAATAAAAGTATAATCATAAGAATATTTTTTGTTTTTTTTAATTAAATAGAAGGAATAATGATATAATTAAAATCAAAATCGATGTGAAAGTGTAATTTGTGCCAACCTGAGGGGGTAACAGTGTTAATACCCCGTTATGCAACCCAAGATAAAGCACACTACGTGGAAGACCAGCTTTTAGTTACCCATTTGCTTTATCTTGATTAGATAGATTAGTCCCAAAAAGGTTTTGATTTTATTTTCTTTTTCTTTTCATGGTGAAGCATCTTTTTATGCTTTTCCAGTCATGTCATTACGGACAGAAGACCAATCCATCACTCTTTTCTTTTTCTTTTTTTTGCTGAAACACTCTCTTTGTCAGTGTATAATCTGTCCTGCAGTTTTCTCCTGCAACTCTATAAAATGATCACTTAGAAATATTTGTTAGCTTGTTATTTTCAAGCTTTATTTGAAGTAAAATTGCAATCAGTCTTTTGTAATCAGATGAAGGTTAGAAAAATGGACATCAGGCTTAATGGGGAAATGAATAACCTCAACTTTTGCTCACAAAATGGAAAAAATGACAATATATTGCTCTAATATATTTCAATTGAATACTTCTATAATACTTAATTCAAGTCCATGTTGGAAAGCACAAGCTTGGATGGAGAAAAAGGCCTGCTGCTGTTAATTTTTTGCCCTTGGGATGTCTGTATTTTACCCTATTTTTGTTTGAACATTATAATTGCAGCCACAGGATCAATATTATTATAGTGGCTACTGAGATTCATTAACGGGGTTACATAATTTAATATTTGAAATCCAAGTGCCAACTGTAATACTGCAGAGAAGGTTCACTTGGCTAAGATTGACAGATATCTGTTTAAAACTTTTCAAATTTTTTTGTTGGTCTCCACATGTAAAGTCATATTAAAATGTTATTAGCGATGGGGGTTAGCCTTCTTTGAAGAAAGATTTGTTATTGCTTAAACAATAACTCGGGCACAAACCAATGTCATTTGAGCAGAGATTGAAAAGAAAAGATGAGAAGAGACACAACTTTTACCACACAACCCAATGTTATTAACAATTTGTATTCTCCCTATATTTACATTCTCACAAAGATGAAGCATGATGAACCTGTTAGAAATTAAGAAAAAAGGGGGAGATTATAAAAGAAAATTTTTGAAAACCAAACCTTGTTGAGGCCTAGGAAATAACCCAAAAAAAATTAAAAATAAAAAATGGAGAAAAGTAGGAAAAAAAAAAAAAGCTCATCTTTACCCTCTGGCATTTTCTTCATGGACACCTAGCATTTCTTCCAGGACCTCCATAATAAAAGTAAGTTCCCCAGACATTGTTTCTACCTTGTCTTATATCATAACAATTTGGATGATCAGCCAAGAGATGAAGGTTTGTTAGAGGAAGCAAATTATTATCCCAATCCACAGCTTGCAAGTTTCTGAAGTAGGCTGCTCTTTGGAATCCTTCTTCAGCAAAATGGCCACTGCCCATCTGTGTAGATGTGTGGAAGCCAGATGATCTAGAGTTGACAATTTCTCCTCCAAATTGTATCATGCTTGCATGGCTTCTCAAGTGACTGAACAAAAATGCAGGCCAATATCCAACTAACAATCCCGATCCAAATTCTAGCCACCAATGTCCATGCTTTGGGTCCTGCAAGGATGTGTTTGTTTTTTTTTACTTTTGTTTGCCTTATTGGAGCATAACTCAAAGTCTTGTGCCTCATAATTTCCTTGACTGCCTAATGGCAAACATGATGAGTTTCCTTGTGTCTATCTAATTGTCCTCTTATTCAACGTATAATGAGATGCCAAAATAATAAACATAAAAAACAATATTACACACAAGTAAAGACAAAGCATTTACTTTATTAAAGAAGAAAGATAACAGAAGTTGATGCTCAATGAACCTCCTTTTATTTTTTTGAATTCATGCTCAATGAACCCTTTGACAAAGAAAAAAAAAGGGACAGGAATCTTACATTTTAATGATAAGAATGGGCAAAGGACCAAGAAGAAAAATGTCAAACATATACAGTTTGGTTATTCTTTTATAGAACTAAGAAGATAAATGTCAAACATATATATATATATATATCATTCTTAAGTGATACCTTGTAATGCAACAACTAAGGGGTCAAACACCAGCACTAAGATTGGACAATGGACAATGGACAATGGACAATGAATGAAGACTTTTGTCAAAAGGAGGCAAAACTATGAAGGTGACTAAGTAACTGCAAAAGCTGTCGTAGAGCTCAAGTTACTAACAGAATTCTTTTCCTGCTAAATTATTATCTCACTCTCTATGTTGTTCAATACCAAAAAAAAAACTTACCTTCCAAATCATTAAACCAATATCAAATTGCCTGCCATTGTAAGAGGACCTTGGAGATATTGCTGCTCCAATTGCAACCTTGTTGTTGGTTTGGACAAAGCCAGAGCAGAGCAGGTTGTAGCATCCAGTGGCTTGGTATGCATCAGTCTGTAAATTATGTGTCAAATGAGAGCCAATTCTCATACTTACTTTATTTGGAAGGAATAAAGAGAAGTATGTAAACTTACAGTCCAGTATGTGAAGAATCTAGGATAATTATCTCCATACAACTCTGGGCTAACCTGTAGAAACATGAATGGCAAGTGTGAGACTTTGCAACGTATTGTGAAAAGAGATTCACATGTCCAAACACTTGCTTTTGACAAAATTGTTAAAGACATGCCTGCCAACCGGCTTCAATGGTGTTCAGATCATTGCCAAACGAACCAGAGATGACCCATATTTGTGACAAGCTGAATTCATATTCATCAGTCACGCGGGGCGCCCACACGTTAAGACTGGCCTTTGCTCCATAATATTGATCTCCATTCACAAAGACAACTGCATGCTGTTATAAGACGTAATACAAGAAACTATAAACTAAATTCTCTCTAAAGTTTGAGCAGAAATAAATAACTTCTTTTGTATCATTTTCTGACTTTCCAGCTCTGGTTTGTGCATCTTTGAATCGAAGGGCCAAGGAATAGACACATTTTCTGGGGAAATAAAGGAAAATCAAATTTGCCCCATTGATGAAAACTAGTCTTTCTGTGAAGGGGTCCACTATTTTCTTTTAAATTTCAGTGGCCAAATCCATAAAATGACATTTGTTGAACTTAGCTTCAAGTACTGACCTCATGGCCACCGCCTGTTGAGTCTCTCCTTACACGTCTTCTTAATTTTCTTCCAAATCTTTTAACAGAACTTGCTCTTAAGATATCTTTCTCTGTTGTTCTTCTGATCGGAACAGTTCCTTCTGGACATGATTCGCCTGAATTCGTCCAAAGCTGAAAGCTTTCGATCACCGTCTCTGAGCTCTTATGGCCTTTTGGCCTTTCCGGTGGATCCTTTCAAAATGAAATCGTTATTCAAGCTAGGATAATCTTAAAGGAAACACATTTTTTTTTCAAGAAATTTTAATGGGAACAAACAAAAAATTACCAACGGTTTCTGGCCTCTAAGCTCAGGATGGTCAAAAGCTGGTTGAAGATGAGATAGAACACAATCTATTACATCACCATCAGGGCTCTGCAACCAAAAAAGAAAAAAAGAAAAACAACAAGAACCCAGATCAGTAAACTGGCAACACAAGAAGAAAAAATTATATCTTTTAACAAAAAGAAAACACCAAAAAAGACAAAAGAGAAAACCTGAATTGTCTTCACTGCAGGCTTGTTGACCTTTTTCAAATAAGCATTGATTCCATTAAGCTTCTGCATATGATTACTCGGCCGGAAAGTTTGGTTTGCCGGTTTCAGGTTACCGGAATCTGACACATTGTGTAGTGACAGAACAGGACTAACTGAAGAAGCAACAACAACAAGAAGAAACACAACACAAGTTGGTATTATTGAAAGTTTGTTGTGAGAAGTAGATGAAGCCATTTCTGAGGAATGTTTTTGTGTTGTTTGTTTTGGCAGGGTGGTTTCTGTTTGTATACATTTGACTTGTCTTCTTCTGTCTCTAAACAACATGATGGCTAAGCTAGCTAGCTTTTCATTCCAAACTTTCGTACATGGAGCAAATGAATCTCTTCATGTCCATACAAAACAGAAAGAGAGAACCCATTCAAAGGAAACCGAAACTCAGGCTCTTAGTTTAATTCACTGCCTGCCATGGCCTCGTCATTTTCAACATTTAAACAAATCTCTCTCTTGAAAGGGATTCTGGTGCCTCGGTTTTGTGTTTGAGTTCTGACACACGAAACTTCAGGCACGACCATATATTAAACTAAGACCAAAATATATAGGGGTCCTTGTACTTCTCCAAGTTTTACCCATAACTGGCTAAAGGCTTTTTGTCAAAATAACAGATTGTAGTTTTTTATAATCAGAATTTGTCTGTGCTTGTGTGGCAAGAAGAAATTTTAATTAAATGATAGGGAATTTCAGATACTGAAAGTTTTAGTTTTTATTAGCCTTATTTTTAGTTGGATCCAATTGGGCCAATAAATGCTGACTCTTTGTTTGTGATTTTGAGGAAACAGAGATGAGAGATTACAATTTGTTCTGGGTTTTTTAATGTCCATTTTATAACAGAAGTTTCCACATTTGTCAAGCTAAAAGAATTTCACACTTATGCTTACTTTCTAATTTTGTCAATGTGGGAATTGTTTTCAATGTGGGAGATGTAATAATTACTGTGCTCTGTAAAAAATTGGTATGATACGAAGGAAAATATCTACTCTCTCAGTGCTGTTGCCACTATGAAGTGGATTACAAGCAATGCACATTTTGCACACATGATGGGCCACATCAAATGATCATATTCTATTGCCAAGCAACTCATGATGATGGTACCAAAAATTACTTTTCTTGGTGCCTAATTTCTTTTTGATCATTGCATATAAACTTAGTGATAATCAAAACTAAGAGGGTCCTCGAAATGATTTTCCCATTAGACCAACTTAATTTAAGAAACTAATTTGCTCATTAGGTCCTGGAAATCAATTCTTTATTAGGAAAATCAAAGATCTTGCCTAAATTTTTTTTCCCATTTTGATAGCCGGCCAAATCACATTTCCCATATATGGCTGTAGAAATTTTTAGTTTGGGTTCTCTGAAAATTTCTCCTAAATCACTCATTAATGATGACTACTAGCAAATTATGTTTTACTTTTACAGGAGGCAGGATTCAAATTTATCACAATTTGGCTCAAGTGAAATGATGCAGTGGGACCATAGCATTAACATCCTTCATTGATCAGGCCAGGCCTGTGGATGTACAATGATATCATGATCGACGGTGTGTGATGTCATAGTCAACCAGGAAATTCATTCTGACTGGTACCAGATAATATCTTTCTTTTTTTTTTTTGGGTTTTTGGAAAAAGAAAAAATATATTGAATTTGAGATTGGAGGCCAAGTTGTTGGGTTTTATAGAATCTACAGATTTGATCCTAAATTCTCCATATTAGCAGCCTATACAGATTAAGGCAGATTGATAATTATTGATGCTAGAGAATGGCACTTGACATTATTAGGCAATATTCTCTCAAAGTGCCTCAACATTAACCTCTCCTTTGTCTCATTATAGTAGGTAGATAAAAGATAATTATGCATGGCCTGAGTTAATAATACAGTGACATGGGTAGAAGATAAAGGGAACTATACAAAAGCAGAATAATAATAATACTGTAATTATGTAGCTAAAAAGTAGATTAAATTTGTTTAATTATAACCCATTAATTCATTTATAATTTGGGTTGATTTTGGTCCTCAGTCTGTGGGAGTGGGAGCACAAAAGCATGGAGGCCTAAGCCCTGGCTCGCTTTTTAGGGTTCTGGGGCATGGTGCTGGCCATTTTTGAAGATAAAAAGACTCCTCAGCTAAGCTTCAATTACTATTCTTTATTTCTGATCTCTTCTTTTCAGAAATACCCATCCACCCACCCAACTCAGAAGAACTAAAAACATTGAGGAAGAATATTGGTCCACAGAAATTAAAGTCACTCTCGTTATAAACAAAACAACTGGCAATTAAAGATCATTAAGGTATTGCTTCTATGTAAAGTTGGTCTGAGAGATAATAGATTCCAGCCCCACTATCTAGAAAGGAATGTTGCATATGCATATTGTAGATTTAAAGAAAAAGGAGAAAAAAAAAGAATTTGAATGTTGTTGTTAGTACCACATACATGGACCCGTTTTCTTAAATATTGTGTAAATGATGTGTATGTATATAAAGGGACCGTAATTTTTATGGCTATTGGTGATGTTGGTGGGTGCATTGGTTTGTGATGGTTGTTGATGAAAAGGCTGCCAATATCGCCATGCTTTTCTAGAGATAAACAGCAAACAAAAGGTGAAGGTGCAGCGTGGGAAAGTTAAAGAAATTCGAAACTAAAGAGAAGTTGGATTGAGATTGACAGTCATCACAAGAATAGAGGACTAACTTAATGGGTGATATTACTGAGAAAATTGTACAAAAAGTAACTGTTCTTTGGGACTATAATTGTATGCTTGTCGTAGAAAACACGATGTGTAAGCAAGCAACTGTGACTGTCTTCACCATCTAAAAGAATGAGAAAGGAATTAAATTTTAATAAAAGATTCGTTATTTATAGATTAATTAGGGTTGCAGAGATGATGATAGTAAACAAATATAAAAGCAAGAATGCATAAGAAAATTCAACAGTTGTAAAATTTTTAACATTTTTGTTTCATTTACAATAATAAGACAGTAAACTCATACAACATTGCCTCTATTTGATATCAATAGTGCTAGATTTACAAAATTGGGATATAAAGTCTAATGTAACATTTGATGCATTCATTATTAATCGATATTATATAACTACCACACAAACAAAGATTAAAAACTAAACAATTACATAATATGTTGTAGTCATTAACTGGTGACACATTAATTGTATCTCAACTTTGTAAACTTAACACAACTCATTTGATATATACACACAAGCATATGCATATGTATAATGATTATGTAAAATGCCATTAATTTTTAAGTTGTTAAGAGGAAACTGAAAAGAAATTTTGGAATCACTTGAAGAAAAGAAAAGAAAAAAAAACAAGGATTATATATGATCATGTTCCTTTGATAATCTAAATAAGCCAAGGTATAAGTAGCTAGGTGAAGATCCAAATTTGGAGTTAATGACTAGCATCATATGTAAGGCATATGCAACTCCAACTTTAGGTTACATTACAAAGAAAAATCATTATATATACAATCACGCGACACTTTCAGAAAGGCCTTTCTTTTTTTTATTGCTACACTAGCACAAGTCCATCAATGTCTGAAATGGTAATGCGCATGCCCTCAGAAGTAATATATGTAAAATTAGTGGAGCTAGCTAAGTCACTGTATATTATATGCCTTGCTCTGAAGGTTGAAGATGGTGACGGGTCATCTCATTTTGATGTGGCTGCCATGTGAAGCTATCCGTATTGATATATCAATAAGCACTTTTTTTTTTGTTCTGTGGCCATCTTTATGTTGGGAAAGCAGAAAATGTAGTAGCTTTTTAAAAGGCACCGCTTAAAAAACTTCGAGCTAGAAGTGCACTTAAAATTGGTAAGAGTCCATATCAATCACATGGCCAGGCATAATATAAACCCTAGCCAAAGCTTCTTAGTCGAGACTAGCTTTTGACAACAATAATGGTCAAGAGAAAATTAAGGCTGAGCACGATGGCTCCGCCAAGTTGGTTGAGTTCTCTAAACTTCATATTTCCTTGAACTCGAATCTTTCCTCCTCCCCAAATAGTACGCGATGTAATATATATAATCCTTAAAAAAAAAGAAGAGAAAATTAAGGTTCATAAGGGCCTTGCGACGATTACTATATGTTCATGAAAAATGGAGGTTTCACAAAAGTTCAGTTGAGAGACCAAATTAAACTTGCTTGACAATCCATGTTAATTAAAATTTGTTTCTGACGTATTAATGTAACATTTCATAGAGAAAAACTACAGGAGCCTCAATGAGTACTTAATTACATGTAACCCATCTTTTTAATAAACTAATCTAACCTATCGATATTAATTTCGAATTATAATGCGTTTGGGAGTGTTTTTTTTTAAAAGAACAAAACTTTTTGATGTGAATATAAGTATGAAATGGTATAAAAAATATTTTTCTCATAAAAAATAAATGCTCTCAAATAATGGAAATTTTAATTTTTTAAAGTCAAAAGAATTAATTTTAAGAAGAAAATTGGCTTTTGATTATATTTTTCAACTCAAATATGACAGCTATCTATATTTGACAAATAATATTTTTACAACAAAAGAAATCGGTGCAACCCTATTTTTTTTTTATAAAAATTTCTTCTTTGAATGAAAACTTCCTCTCTATTCATCTATCTATATATATCAAGCTTTTCAAAACTTAATTAAAAAAAACAAGAGAGATATTGCATGAGAGACAATGTAAGAGAAAGATAAATAAGAGGCAAAACACACAAAGAGTAAGAAATTTAAAAGAAAAGAAATGTGAGAGAGTGTATTATTTTATATTTTTGTGAGAAAAAATACTTAAAAAGAAATAGTGTGAGATATTAAAATAGTTGTGTCAATTATTTTAAAAAAAAATATTCCTCAAATTTTGTATAAACTTAAGAGATATTGTTGTACTCATTTTTATATAGTAAAAGATATTTTGTGTGGGTGTTATATTGTCACCTCGTGATTTTTTATTTTACAAATTTTCTATGCTAAAAAATTTTTATGTTTATTTTTTATCTTTTATTTCATCTTAATTTTTTTACTGTAAGTATCCTAACATCAAACATAGTCTTAATCCAAATATTAAAAAAGTAGTTGTGAAGATATATGTGATGAAAAAGAGAGGACATAATTGAACAATTAATACATTTTCCAACAATGTGACTGAGAATCTCTTTGTTTTTAGTTTATCTTTACTAGCTAGTCTATGAAAGGAACAAATTCCTGAAGTTAATTACATGTTGACATGGGTTGCCATTTTGTTTGATCTTTTAGCATACCAACGTTTCAGCTCAGGAAATTATACTACTTAAAAAGCTTACAAAAGATACTCTCCTTTGATCAACCCATTAAAGATAATGTGTGATTAATTAATAATTACTATTTGTTAACCTTTTAATTATTATTGATGTTGTAATTATACTGCACCAATTAATAATAGACATATTGCATATTGGCATAAAAAAATTATATCACAAATTTGTAAGTCTAACATTATCTGAAAGTTACATATATAAACTGTGGAGAACAATGTACTCCATATATAAATTGATACTAAAAGAACGATTGATAATGGTCCAATGTCTATTTTCAGCAATACGAATGTAGACGAAACGTATTATCTATAATACGTGCAAATATTAGGATCCAATACTTTTGAAAAAAAATTGGAATTTGATCCTCCATGCACCCACACCACAGTTTCTCTTTCATTTTCGTTTTTTTGCAGAAAAATCTGTAAGTACATCAATATTTCTTCTCAACGGTTGATTCGTTGATAAGCAAAGCATCCCCTTTGAACTTTGTAGAAACAAAAAAAAGAAGAGGCATCTTTCATTTGCTTATTAGATGCCGTCTGTTAGGAATCTTTACATACAAATAATTGAGAATACAAAATTTAAAAAAAAATTAAAAAAAATATAAATCAAAACACACAACACAAAAATGATGTAATTCAATAATTACTTACGTTTATAATGAATAAAAATACAAACATCTTTTATTGAACTAATGATCACAAAGATCTCTTTCAACGGATTATAATGAATACTCTCTTGATGGTTCTTCAATTCTAATATTTATAAAAGTTTATATAAATTTCAAAATATTTATAAGAACTTTAAATTTTGTTGAAATATGAATCTATTTGTGAGGAAACCCAAATTCAACTTAAATAAATTAAAACAATCATAAAATATGAAATACTCCAAAATTTGGCGTCTAGGCGCTAAGTTTCTGCCTTGGCTAGCACCTAGACGCCAACTTTTTGCCAAGGTTGGCACCTAGGCACCAAAGCTTGCACTTTGACTCTTTGTTCTTTTAAGTTCTTTTTTACTTTTGACTTCCGTTTTCATTTCTTTCTCATAAATCTAATGTGTACTTATTTTGTGTTAATTTGTTGTTAGTAATCAAACCTAAATTCAATTTTAAAACGCCAATATTCTACCGTTTTTTGACATATCATTACTTAAAAAAAAAAGTCAATTAAAAAAGCAGTAAGGAATTACCAAGTTTATTAGCTCATCGAGTAGTACAATATGAACTAAATTTTCATTCTTATTTGATTTATTTTGACAAAATATCCTCAACAATGAGGGAAAATGAAAGGGCTTCTTACGATGGCATTGTTTGTTAAATAGTAAGCCTTCCCCAGAGCATTACAGGGGGATTTTCAAGAGTAATAGGCAATGGTATTGATGATCTCTTTGGAAGAAGACACCATCACCATCAACCATTGATGAACTTTCAATTGTTGCAACAATATCCACACAAACCTCTAATTATCCCCGAAAAGTGAGCTTTTCTAACGAGTTTATGAGCAGCAATATAGCTCCACACATCCATTCTTTTTTGCATGTCAATTCATGGAGGCTTTGAAGATGGCTGAAGATGAGCATAAGTTCATGTTCATGTATCTTCATACACCACATCGTACCCTTTCACCCTTTCATTTTGTAGGGAAACACTAAGTTCAGAGCTAGTAATAGAGTTTCTTGATGCAAACTTTTTTTGTTGAAGAGTAATTGCTTGATAGAGGAGAGGGCTTGCAAATAGCTGCTATATTGTAGGATACCAGCTTCCCCTTCTATGTTGTAGTAGCTCTTACTGCTAGTGATAGCATAGCAGTGCTCCAAAAGGTTGATTCAAAAAATTATTACATGATTGATCTGTTGAGGGAAGGAACACCCTTCTCCCTCTTGAGATTAGGTTGAAGCGAAGAATTTTAAGTTCAAAATAGAACCCTAACTTCCTTGCGCAGCGGAATAACCTGTTAATCAAGAAAAATACCAAGAATTCAAAGCAAAATATAAAAAAGCACAACACAATCTTACGTGGTTCGGCCAATTGCCTACGTCCACGGTGGATCCAATGATCCATGTTTCTCTTATTAACTCCCTAGAGATTTTACAAGAAAAATCCAATGAAGAACCCTCAAAAAGACATAATGTTTAGTGTACCCTTACTCTACCACGAGCAATGAACACCCAAACGATGGTTTCACCTTAGCGCACACAAGCACTTAGTGTCTACCTAATTTTTTTTCACTCTTAGAGTCTCTCTTAATGCTTAATCTCAACTAAAGGGTTTATATAGGGTTTATTTTTTGCCTACTAACCCTATTCTTTGTTGGAGTAAGAGTCCACTTATTTTGAAAGTCCTAAACTCCTCAAACGCCCATCGCCGCAGCACTGGGTTGCTGTGCTGGACACTACGCCGCTCAGCCCTGGTGCTCCATATGCACATTTTCTTCGCTTCCTTCACGTCTTCGAGTCTTGTTTGGCTTCCCCCTTCATGTCCTACACATCCTAGACTTCTTTATACGTGTCCCACACATTCTAAACTTCTTATGACTCTCCACTTTAGTATTCATCTCAATTCTTGTCCAACCAACATTGTTGAATCACCAATTTTCTAACAAATCCTTTCTTGATTCAAAATCTTTCAAATAAGAAGGCTTCTAGATCTGATCCACACAAATACTCTATCATTTAGAGTTGAGTTCAGTTAAGTCTCCACCAAGACTTAACTTTCCTCGGGCTAGTAACTTTGGTCTCCAAAGTCATTCGTGCACCTTACATAGGGTATGGATGCGTTGCACTCCTTTTTTACCCTCATCACCTCGGTGAGCACGGTTTGGATGTCGCTTAGTGGTCTGCATTACCCCAACACCCTGCGTTGGGCCACTCATAGCCATCCCAGTAAGCACATAGAGTCCCTCATTGTGCTTCTCACCCCTCAAACCTTATAGATCCTTTCTCTACCCTTAGTTTTCCTTTTTTCGCTTTAACCGAATACCCTTCTTCATCGAGCTTGCCTAGGGATATCAAGTTCCTTCTCAGTTTAAGAATATGCCTTACACTATGTAAGTCCTTAGTTTCTTCACCTTGCATCCTCAGCCTTATGTCAACAACTCCTATGATCTCACACGTTATGTCATTCCCTATTAAAACTTTACTTCTCTTGACTTTGTAGTTGGTAAACATCGATCTATCGGGACACATATGGACGTTGCACTCCGAATCTAGTATCCATTTGCCAATGTACTTTCCTCTTAAGGCTACCAACTTCGGTATCCTCCTCAATACAGATTGCAGCCCATCATTTTTGGCCTTTTGATTTCGGACAATCCTTCACAAAGTGTCATTCCTTATTTTAAAGGAAATACTTATTGGATCTCATTCTTGATTGGTTGCTCTTTCTTCTTTGTGCAAGCAATGCTGCTCTACTCTCGAACTCAGATCTCTTTGTCAATTCTTTTGAGTTCAGTGATGCCTTGACATCATTCATCGTTAAAGACTCATTTCCATACAACAGCGTATCCACAAAGCTCTTATAGCTCTTCGGTAACAAACTTAACAGGATAATGGCCTTATTTTAATCCTCAGTCTTAATGCCCAATTGCTCAAGACTTATGATGATCTTGTTGAACTCGTCAATGTGAGCTCTCAATTAAAATCCCTCGTGCATTGTTAGCTGATATAGTTTCTTTTTCACAAAAAGTCTATTTGCAAGAGACTTCTTCATATATAATGCTTCGAGTCTCTTTCATAGCCCCAAAGCGGTTTCTTCATCATCAACTTCCTTTAATACTTCGTTGCTCAACGCTAATATTATAGTGCTATGAGCCTTTTTCTGAATCGTGTCTCAATCTTTCTGCTCGGACTTTGAGGTTGTCGTCTTATCACTAGTTGATGAGCTAGCTTCCTCAAAGGCTGAGTCTAGCCCTTCATTCACTAGTAGAGCCCTAACATTCTTTCTCCAAAAATTAAAGTCATTCATCCCATTGAACTTCTCTATTTCTTGCTTGATTGCAACCATGGTTTAAATACTCCAAATGTGTATTATCAAACCTTTAGCTCTGATACCAGTTTGTTGATAGAGGAAACGCTCTTCTCCCTCTTGAGATTAGGTTGAAGCGAAGAACCTTAAGTTTAACCTAGAACCCTAACCTCTTTGCGTAGGGGAATAACCTATTAATAAAAAAAAATACCAAGAATCCAAAGCAGAATATAAAAGAGCACAACACAATCTTACTTGGTTCGGCCAATTGCCTACGTCCACGGTGGATCCAAAGATCCTAACCTCTCTTATTAACTCCTTATAGATTTTACAAGAAAAATTTAATGAAAAACTCTCAAAATAACCTAATGTTTAGTGTACCCTTACTCTACCACGAGCAATGAACACCCAAACGACGGTTCCACTTTAGCGCACACAAACACTTAGTGTTTACCCAGTTCTTCCCCTCTCTTAGAGTCTCTCTTAATACTTAATCTCAACTAAAGGGTTTACAAGTGTTTATATAGAGTTTATTTCGTGCCTACTAACCTTATTCTTTGTTGGAGTAAGAGTCCATTTATTTTAAAAGTCTTAAACTTCCCAAAACTCGAAATCCGGATCAAAACTGACTTCCTGACGCTATTGGCACTGCAGCGCCGCGGCGCTGGCCATTATCGCGCCCATCGCCGCAGCGTTGGGTTGCTGTGCTGGGCGCTCAGCCCTGGTGCTCCCTATGCACGTTTTCTTTACTTCCTTTGAGTCTTCAAATCCCATTTCGCTTCCCCTTTCGTGTCCCACTTTGATATTCATCTCAATTATTGTTCAACTAAAATTATTGAATCACCAATTTTCTAACACAGTAAATAATAACATCGTTATATATATATATGTAGTATCTTACGTGACACTTGCCTATTTTCAGATGGAAGAGCCAATTTCTCCAGCAGAGCTGGTGGAGATTCTGCGGAGAACAAGGGTCCGCTTTTGGCGGTGCTGCTGCTGGTGCTAGGGCAAATGAAGAAGAGAATATGAGAGCAAGGGCCAAGGAAGAAGATAAGATAAGAGCAGATTGTCAGCTAAGAGAAGAGCAAGACGCCGCATATCTTGAAGCTCTCAAGATAGACCAGGTGTTTGTCTATGGACCAAAATTGCCCCCTAATCTCATCTTTTATATGAAAAATAATTCTAAAATAAATTTTCACATTATAATAGGCGTTATCTTTTTCTTTACGTAGGAAAAGGAAAAGTTCAAGCAATTACCTTCGGGAGGAAGAGTTCCGAAACCAGTAGAGGCTTCAAACAAAGCTAATTAAAACCAGTAGAGGCTTCAAACAAAGCTAATTACGACAAGTTTAGACATGGCACTGCACAAAAACGTTACGGCAACCCAAAAATAGTAACTCCAAGTGGAATCAGAGAAACTGGACACAATTATGAAACTGCAAACAAGGAAAAGGACCCTTGGGTTACACAGGTACTATACATTACTTAATAATATATACTGCAACCATTGTTCTTAATTAATTGTGTAAAAAGTGCGGATGTTAAATCATAATTCCTATATGCTATACATGAATCTAAATTCCAGATACTGTTACGATTTCCAAATGTAGAAAGAAGAGAGAAAAGCTTTCGTGAACAGACAAAGTCCAGTCACTCTACAGATACATTGATTCGTTAGGGTTACCTGGTACTGGGAATTACAAGCTTATATCAAGCTTTGCGAGAAAAGTTTATGGTGTTGATCAAATGGGAATCACTCTTAAAGACGCTGGCCTCCATCCCAGAGCAAGCCCGTTCCTTGAGCTTCAGTGACTTTCAGTTTTCCCTTCACATTTACGTATAAATAAAGAAGATCACATCACATGCATCGAAAAACTTGCATGGAGGCACGTGCTTCACGCGTGCATTACGAAAATTAATCCTCTGCTATTGGAGACTTTTCTTGTCGTATAATATATGTGTTATATTTATATTTTTTTTTAACATTTTGTTGCATTTAATTGTGCCTATAAATTTAGAGTGTACTTTTTCAATATAATGTAATTATTAACATTGTTTCAACAAGGGTTCTTATAAATGATGACAACGTGCACCTCTCTTTCACTTCACGTATATATATTAACAGTAGTGTTAAAATTTATAAAGTTGGGGTATAATATATTTTAATTTATATATTATTAGTCAATAATTATTAATTAATAATAAATATATCAAATATCACATCAATTAAAATATAAAGATTATATCTAATTATATAAGTATAATATTATTAACATATTAAAAAAAAAATTTTAAATTCATCAAATATCACATCAATTAAAATATAAAGATTATATCTAATTATATAAGTATAATATTATTAACATATTAAAGATTTTTATTCTCAAATTCAAATTATGGGAGTAGGTTTTTCTTCTTTATAAGATATCAAATCTTTTATTGACAAAGGTTGGAGTCTCTTTACATGTATATAAAATTAGACTTATAAAGTGATACACATCCCACCGATGATAAGTGTTTAAATCTTAGGAAAAATTCACAAATAACTTTTTAATTATTTTATTATTTTTTTTAACCAAATATAAAATGATTATACTTTGTTAGCCAAATAACTTATTTTTGGACACATTTATCTTTATATCAAATTTATAACTTCTTTCTTTTTTGAAGAAATTTTAAAAATATATTGAATAAAGTTTATTGATGACCGAATATTTTTGAAGTTGCTATTGTAAAAATCAAAGTGTTGTTGAGGATCGCTTTGAATCAAATCAAAGAAATAGCTCCGGTAAATTTTCTAAACTTTGTTAGAAATTAGATAAATTTACATTTGAAGTTAAAAGTAGTTGTTATTACCGAACTAAATGAGTTAGAATGGTATAAACGGTGTTGAAATTCGGCCAAAAATAAGTTTTGGAGTGTGTTTGGCGAAAACCAGACGGCGGTCGCTGAGGCCGCCGTCAATATAGGCATCGCGGGGTACATCTCGGGCCCGAGATGTGCCCCGAGGAGCGCATATTGTTCACGCCGCGGGCCCGAGATGGCCCCGCGGCGCGCACATTGTGTGCATCTCAGGCCCGAGACGGCCCCGCGGCTTGCACTATGTGCGCATCACGGGGGCACATCTCGGGCCCGAGATGTGCCCCTACGATGCGCATTTTTTTATTTTTAAATATTTTATCTTTTTAAAATATTTTACTAATTTTTTCATTTGTGAACTTTTCCTAATTTTCTTTTTTGTTTTTTCAGGTCATATGGAGTGTGATGCGATAGTTATTTATTTTGGAGGAAAGTGGGAGAGTTCTAGTGACGGGGAAGAAAGTTATGTTGATTATAGTAATTTTGGAATTTCGGTTCCAAAAGATATTAATTTTGAAGATCTTTTAAATGCAGTATGTTATACCTTGGGAGTCGAAAATGTGAAGTGTAAGGTGACTTTGAAAATCAAAATTGATGCAACGAGGTATAACCTAAAGCCTATTGAGATTAGAAATGACAATGATGTTCGGTTTTTTTTAAGTGCCAATAGAAGATCGTACTGTCCTTTATGTGTAACAGTGGATCCTAGAGCTCTTGTTTATGAAGATAATGTACAGCCCCTCAATCAAAATGCACCATCAATTCATGCTCATTTTATGTTAGCTAGCGGTAGCAACCAAGTGAGCCATACATCTCTATCAGTTCTACCAGTAGTTCCTGCAAACACAACGAATGAGTATCACAATGTTTCTCCTATACCCTTTAATGAAGACCCGGCCTATACATATTACGCTTGTGATGACATTGAAAATGTTGGGGATGTGGAAGGGGACTATGATGATGTTAGAAATGTTGATAATTTAGAAGGGGATGATTTAGTAGAAGGCGGACGTTGTTATGTTTCGACAAGCTCCCTAAATGTTGAAGCTAGAAGAATAGATTTTTGTGAAGCGGAAAACCCCTTTGCGTTTATGCCTCCAATACCACCATCAGACTTAGGCATTTCAGATAAGAATTCGAGTAGTGGAATTGACGATGTGTTTGTAGGAAAGTTGTTTGATAACAAAGACGAACTTCACCAGGCTATTAGTATGGTAGCACTTAAAGGTAATTGGAGCTTTAAAGTGTCAAGGTCGACAAAAGATCATTTTGAGATCAAATGTGATGATGATAGATGTCGATGGCGATTACGTGCAGTGTCGACAGATGCAAGGAAACATTTTATTGTGCGCAGAATTGATTCAAGTCACGTGTGCCAATTAGAATTTCCATCCGACCGGTTATTGCAGTTGATGGTACATTTTTAAAAAATGCATACTTTGGAACAATGTTTGTGGCTGTTTGCAAGGATTGAAACAACCAGATTTTTTCACTTGCATGGGGTATTGCTGACTCTGAAAATGATGCTTCATGGAAGTGGTTTATGGAAAAACTCCGAGAGTTATTGGCGATCTTGCGAACCTTGTATTTATATCTGATCGACATGCTAGTATCGAAAAGACCATTAAAGAGGTATTTCCTAATGTATATCATGGTGTATGCATCCATCACTTGAAGTGTAATTTGGTAGTACGATATAAGATACCATCGCATACAACAAAAGGAGGGGGATACTTGGCCTCCTATTTTGTTGCTGCCAAGGCGTATCGCATAGCTGACTTTCAAAGGGAAATATATAAGATGCGAGAAATAAAACCGGAGGCAACGAGATACTTGGAGGAGGAGGTTGGTTTTTCAAAATGGGCTCGATCAATGGGAGCATTCAGAAGATATGACATTATGACCACCAACATTGCAGAGAGCATTAACGCTGTTGCGAAGGATGCACGTGCCATGACGGTGACTGCCTTAATTGAGTAGATCCGAGAGTTAATGCAAAAATGGTTTGTTGAGAGACGTGAGGCTGGAGAAAATATGTCAAACATCTTGACCACTTGGGCTCATGACAAGATTTGGAAGCACAATGATGATTCTGCTCGCATGACAGTGCATGCAATAGATCGATCTCATTTTGTTGTTAAGGACGGAAAAAGAAATGGAATAGTGGACATCCCGGGGAAGTCATGTAGTTGTCAAAAGTTTGATATGCGGCAACTACCGTTTGATATGCGGCAACTACCGTGTCATCATGCATTTGCAGTATGCAGGCAGGTCAGATTCCAGTACCAGACTCTTTGTTCGCGATATTACACGACTGAGTGTTTGTTGCGTGCATACAGTGAACCAGTAAATCCAGTTGGTCATCCGTTAGATTGGATTGTTCCAGAGGAGTTGAGAGCTGTTGACATCCAGCTTCCTATAGTACGTCGGCAATCAGGAAGACGTCAGAAAAATCAAATTCTATCGCAAGGTGAGGCTCCCACGAAGAATGTATGCAGTTGATGCGATATTTCTATATCATAAATTAAGTGCAAGTATACACTATCGTATGCAAGTAATAAAGAGACTAAATAAGTCGGATGTCGAACCCACAGGGATAATTTCTTCTTATTAACCAATTACTAAAATTATGTCTTCCTAATAATTATTCAGAAAAATAAAAATTCAAGAATGAATGTAGAAAAATATAAAAGAAAAAACACAATGCAATGAGATTTAAAGATAGCAACGTAGAGAAAACCTAGGATTAATATTATCCCTCAATATGTTTCTAATGATTAATCCTTTAATATTTAACTCACTTAGTCTTTATTATTGATCAAGACACTAATGTATTTACAAGCCTCTTCCAAGGTCATGCAAGTATATCTTAGTTTACCAAATATCTATATTCCTATGGTACTTGTAATAAATTAAGATTCATTAAGATTAGGTCTTATTGATCATACATGCCAATTAGGTATATTCCTATCCTAAATTGAAACTTGCATATGCAATATTGAATGTTACTCTACAATCATGCATTAAATTACCTAGGTCTAAATATTATGATTCCTCTTCCGAGTTTATCAATAATATTACCAACTCATTCACCATATATTGGCCAGATATATTGAAGCATTAAACACAAGTAATTTAAATAATAAATGACTAAGTTTATTAAATACTAAAAGATATGGCAATTTAAGCGCACATATTGAGTTCAAATATTAACCCTAGAAAATAAGTTAGCTCATGGCTACAAGAGAACAGCAGTAAAAATAATTATAAATCATGATACAATTATTAGCAAACCGATATAGACGTCGAATTGCTCTTAATTGCGCTGCCTAGGAACTCTTGATGCCGAAGAACGTCTTGTATCTCTCTCTAAAGTTGCTTCAATTAAGCTCCTATTGCTCTCCAAGACTTGTGCTCTGTATTCTTAGTGCTCTTGGGTTGTCTTGGATTCGTCCTTGAAGGCTGGGAACGAGTGGCTTTATATAGGGATTGATATGAGCTTGAAAATCTCAATTCTCGTCGGACTAGGACTCGCACTACCGCTGGGGCGCTATGCATCTGTCGCTGGGGCGACGCGTGAAAAAGCTTTCACCGCTGGAGCGGTGGGATCTTGGCGCTGGGGCGCTGTATGAAAACGGCTTCATCGCTGGCGCGGTGACTGTCTGGCGCTGGGGCGCTATACGCGACTTAAGCAGGTCGTTTTTCTTATTTCGATCACTATTTCAGCGCTGGGGCTAAAATCCTTGTGGCGCTGGGGCGATGGACACATACTTTGAAAACTTTGCATTTTAGTCCCTGTTTTCGCTCCTTTTGCGTTCTTTCTTTAAATTTCGTTCAAGTCCCTATAAATAACAATAATGCACATAAATAGCCATCAATTCTCATAAAATCATAAAATATCAATAATAAAAACATGAGAAAATATATGACAAATTTGCCCTTATCAAATTCCCCCAAACTTAAATACTTGCTTGTCCTCAAGCAATAAAATAAAACTAAGAGAGAAACAAAGGGTTATACTTGACTCATTTAACAAATTAAAACAAAATATACTAATACTAGTAAGATGATCAAAATCATTGTCTCAAAGGCTGACGAAATAGTACAAATCCTTAAAGTAGACAAATAGCTATTAACAAATCTAATTATCTCCATTTAGTCCCTCATTCTTCCTCATAAATAATCACCATGTGTGTGTGCAAGCAGCAAGCAAATAGCGAAAACCATACTTTGATTTACTTTATACTTTAGTTTGTACAGAAAAGATGATGTCTCGGCATTTAATTTGTATAATGACACTTCCATAAGCTTATCTTTATTACCACTCTCCACTAATGTAGAAAATCACATGTCTATGGATCTATTTAGGACTTTACTTAGCTTGTAATGTAAGGCTAAGGTCAAGGTGGGATAAAAGGATAAATATATGAAGTTCAATTCACACCATGAACACTTAGATTTTACCTAGAAACCTCTTGATCTTCTTTTCCTTGTATTATCTCTTCCCCCAAACTTATTGTGTTTCCCATCTTTCTTTTCAACTTTTTTTTTTTTAATTTTCTTAAGTTGGGGGTATTTTTCTTACTCTTTTTTTTTTCTTCAATTTTATATACCCCCAAACTTAGATTGATAAATACCACCCAAACTTTATTTTTCTCATATCACCACAACCTTTTCCTTTCAAGAGTATTTCTAAGTAAATGCAAGGTTTATGGTGTTTCGGGTAAATTTTTAGATAAGTAAACTTTAAGTCTTGGGCTTGTAATGTGGTTAAACCAAAGAATGGGTAATTAGGCTCAAAATAGGGTACTAGGGATAAATATACTCTAAAAGGTAGGCTAGAAAGGCTCAATCGGTCCAAAGATGGCCTAATGTCATTTCTCTATTCATGTGTTTCCTAGAATTTCGCCTCAAGTAGTAATTAAAGACAAGTTCTAGAGTATCGGTCTTCGAGACTGTGGTGTACTCCCTAAAGCATAAGTATCTCTAAGTAATAATTATAACTATTCATGCTTATAAAGTGCTCAAAAAATTGGTGATTATGAATAAGGTCAAATTTGTTCCTAAACTTAAATAATCAAAATTGTCTCAAGTATCTATCATTCTTAGGAATTTGTAAAAATAAATTCAACCATGTATTCTTTTTCTTATCATAGACTAATGATCATCTTATCAAAACCTAATAAAAATGAATTAACTAAAAAAAACTAAGTAACTAAAAAAAAAATTTAACCCACAAGAATGACCTCCCAAATCATGCAACAAAATGAACACAAAAAAGTGTTTCCCACCCCCAAACTTAATTTAGACATTGTCCCCAATGTCAACAAATAAAGAAGTGAAAGTAAGAGACTTCCCTGGTCAATTTTCGCTGCCGCGCTGACTCTCCGTCGCTGGGGCGATGTTTTGGCGCTGCCGCGGTAATCGTCTATCGCTGCAGCGCTGAAGGCTGATTTCTGCACAGTTACTGGAATTTGCGCTGGTGCGATGTTGCGTGTACCGCAGGGGCGGTGGTGTCTCGATTTTTCTGTCGCTGTCGCGCCATGTTATGCCGCTGGAGCGCTGAAATTCTTTTTTTTTTTTTTTTAAGATGCTGAAAAAAATAAAAAAATGATAATAATAATAATAATACTTTCCTTGGGTTGCCTCCCAAGTAGCGCTTGATTTAACGTCATCGGCTTGACGGGGCTTCTTATTCTTTTATGGTGGGTCGAAGATGCTGATGGAAGTATTTGTGTAAGTGATCTTGCTGGCTTTCTTCTTTTTCGGCTTCCATATTTTTGCAATTAAACCTTGGGCAGTATCTTTTGCTGCATTCTCCTTATGTCTCTCCGGAAAGACTTTAATCTTAGACCGAGGAGATGGTTCTTCCTTTTCTTTCTCTTTGCTTGCTTCGTCGTGATGCTGTTTTTTCTTCTTCTCTCTTGCCTTCCTATGCTTCAATGCTCTTTTTCGGATGTGAGGATCCAATGTCTCCATATCTTTAATTTGCTTAACGCTTGGATGCACTACATTAATGCAGAAACAGTCTTCATTTTCAGTTGGTAATTTGATCTCCTTGAAGACCTTAAAAGTGACTGTGTCCTCTTGTACCCTCATGGTCAACTCCCCTTTTTGCACATCAATAATTGTTCTTCCAGTGGCTAGGAAGGGTCTTCCAAGGATGATTGGGATCTCCTTGTCTTCTTCCATATCCAAAACAATGAAATCGGCAGGGAAGATGAATTTATCGACCTTAACCAACACATCTTCAATTAATCCCTTAGGATAGGTGAGAGAACGATCTGCTAACTGAAGTGTGATATTTGTTGGTTTGGCTTCTCTCAGTCCTAACTTTTTATACACGGACAATGGCATAAGATTGATGCTAGCTCCCAGATCACAAAGTGCCTTTCCAAAGTCATAATTTCCAATTGAGCATGGTATAGTGAAGCTTCCAGGATCTTTGAGCTTTGGAGGTAGCTTCTTTAGAAGGATGGCGCTACACTCTTCTGTTAGGGCCACAGTCTCGAAGTCATCTATTTTTCTCTTCTTTGATAGGATTTCCTTCATAAATTTCACATAGCTCGGCATTTGCTCCAGTGCATCTGCAAAAGGAAGATTAATATGTAATTTCTTAAAAATATCAAGAAATTTAGAAAATTGCTTATCTAGTTTCTTCTTTTGCAGCCTCTGAGGAAATGGAGGTGGTGGAGTGAATGACTGCGTAGGTTGCTTCTGCGGATTGCTACTGGTATCTTCTGCTGCATTTTCACTTTTCTGTTCTTGTACTTGAATACCAGATTCTATGCTTTTCTGTGTCTCATCACTCTTCTCTTGGTTTCTGAGCTGCTGTAATCTCTGAGGAAATGGTATAGGTGGTCTATATGGTTGCACGTCATCTTGCTGGACCACTGGTTCTTTTTCCTTCTCTATCATTTCCGAAAGCTGTGGTTGAGGAGTGTCATCATGTAAGACTTTACCACTTCTTAGGGAGATGGCTTGGCACTGTTCTACGCTTCCTTTTGGATTGACTTCGGTGTTGCTTGGTAGAGTTCCTTGAGGTCGATTGTTTATTGCTGTAGCAAGTTGTCCTACTTGATTCTCCAAGGCTCTAAGTGAAGCTGCTTGACTTTGGAAGAGTGCATCTGTTTTCTTCATGTATTGTAAGAGCATGTCTTCAATGTCTGGTTTCTTCTCTTGCTGTACTTGTGGTTGGAAGCCAGGAGGAGCTTTAGAATGCTGTCCTTGATTATTGCTGCTCCATGAGAAGTTCGGGTGATTTCTCCATCCAGGATTGTAAAAATTTGAGTTAGGATTGTTGCGGTTAAAGTCCCCTACATATTGAGCAGTCTCTGGCACATACTTTGAAAACTTTGCATTTTAGTCCCTGTTTTCGCTCCTTTTGCGTTCTTTCTTTAAATTTCGTTCAAGTCCCTATAAATAACGATAATGCACATAAATAGCCATCAATTCTCATAAAATCATAAAATATCAATAATAAAAACATGAGAAAATATATGACAAATTTGCCCTTATCAGCAGTCGCTGTAAGCAGCATGAACATAATCGACAAACTTGTCGAAACCCAATTCCATTACATGGTAGTTGATGTGTTCTTTATGAGTTATATTTGTATTTTAAAGTCATGTAGTTATGGGCTTTATTTGACTAGTTAATTAGCATTTTTTTTTACGATTGCGTTTAATTGATAAGTTTATTGTATTCTTATAAACATGAAAATTTTATTTTATTTTCTAAAATTCCTGGATTAAAATGGACAGAGTTTCCCCTATTTTTTCTCAAAATCTATATTTCATAAACCTGCAGAAAATACACTTCAAATATTTCTCACATCTCTTAGCTGTAAAGGGGACCTCCCGTCCCTACCCAAATCAATCAACATCATTTTACAATCTTTATAAACATACATAAAAAAATTTTATAAACATACAAAAGTTAATTTTCTTTCACTACTTTTTTGCACATTTCCATAAGTCAGTCGCCATTTTGGTCCTAAAAAATGACCCATGCTCAGGACCAAAATCTAGGGGATGACAACACATCAAAAACTCTATAAACATACAAACATAGACCCTACAATCTCTACTGTTCACTGTCTGTTGTGGCACTCCATCCTTTAATCTAATTACATGAAAATGGGTTAAGTCATGTGTAATTTGTCGTTACTCATATAATCTACAAGCATCTAGGTAACGGGGTAACAACGTAGCTAATGGCAGGACATGATTCTCAATCACGCCATCGGCAAATCCCTTGATGCTAGAATCGTAGATCAATATTTATCGATGCAAGATGTCCACCTCAGCCGTTACCCAATGTTGTTGATTGTAGTTGACAAGAATATAAACCTACATAAAATTCAAATAAGTCTTAGAAATAGTACTACAAGTTATAAACAAAAATAACAACATTCACACAAAATAGTACTACAAGTTATAAACAAAAATAACAACATTTACCTTATCAACCTCAATCCACATACGTGCACCGAGTAAATCTTCTTAAGTATATGCCATCACTTCAGCACTCCATACAATGCCAGTAATGTCATTTTTGTGCTGCTCATAAAGGAGTCTAAAAGACTCCTACAAATGCAGGGCCATCGAATAATCAATAAAATTAAAATAACAAAATATAAATAATTTAATTCATCACTCACAAAGAAGTACGAATCCATAAAAGTGGACAATTGAGGCAATGCATTAGTGCAACCGTATTGCCTAAGCTGAATCACCTTCAAATACTCATTAATATGCTGCATTTAGAAACAATAACCGTCAAGTGAGTCTGTAAATTTAGAAAAAAATAAAATGAGATAATTATTCAATAATTTACTTACAAAGTCATCCAGCCAACTGTGTAGCAATTTCCGAAACCATGCCGGGTTAGCTTCTAGCCCAAGTAAGCTGACTACACCCTCATCCTTGTCCATCCAAGCCTGAAACCCAACCATGATAGTCGAGTCTATCTGCTGCAACGGATTCATGTCTGCTTGAGATTGCACTTCAATCTCAAATTTCTTCTTTTCGTGTATCCTTTGTGGAAATGGATTTGTATATGGGGTGTGCAAATACCATGCAGGCCTATACTGTCTCCCAAATTGACTTACTCCCTTATGCGGGGCAGGCAAGATCTCAACACTTGCAGGACTGTCAATCAGTGGCTGGGGCAATATATCATGACCAGTAACTGGGGTCTGAAAATCATATTGATAGCCTGCCGGTGTGTTCTCTCTATACTACAATATATGTATATATTAAAATAAATAAAACTGCAATTAAGGTAACGAAAAAATAATTGTGTTTAAAATTTATTTTGCTTACCATATTATGGCTTTCGTTCTGTTGGAATGAACATGACTGCCTAAACCACATCATCATTTGCTGCATCTGCTGTGTAAGATCGGTCCGGAGTTGATTAACACTTGTTAAAATTTCATCTCTATCCTTGTCCATTCTTTGTAGAAGTGCAGCTTGCGCAGCTTCAGTATGCTCAAATCTCTTAATCATCTCCTCCCGCAGCTGCTCAATCTGATGTGTTACGCCATGGTCTGCAGATGCACTGTGTTCAGACTATAAGAAACATAACCATAGTTAATGACTTATTTAGAAATATTAGAAATATATTAAAATTTCTCTTTAGTTAATCACGTAAATAAGTAATATACCGTTACTCCTGCCACTGGTGCTGACATTTGTGGGTTTGTCCATTCATATCCACCCCCCTCCAAATCCATAACATCATCGTTAGGGTTGCTAAAATGGGCATAGGTCCTGGGGCGCTTGCTCTCACTGAAATCAGACATATTTGGTAAGTCCCCAGCATAACTTCCGCTTGGAATGCCTACACGTCTAGCCAGGCGCACAATTGCCTCTCTCTTCTCATGGTCTTTTGGTACTAATTTACGATGTACCGAAAGAACCTATAAATCAACCAACCATATTAAGTTACGCTTAAAACAAAATAAAAGTTATAAACCAATATATATATTTTTCATTCATATCAACACATACCAAATCCTTTGCTAACATTGTATCCTGAACCTCATCGAACAATGGAGTCCCTCGAGTCGTCTAATTCAAAATACGAGGGAAGCGATCACCATTATGATAATCAAAAATCTCTCCGCACACTGGAATTACCTCAAAAATTCATACCTAATATAATTATATTTAAAATATAAGTTTGACGTATACAAACAAAATATATAATTAAGATCAAAAAGTTAAGTACACGAAAATTATGGCGTACCAGAAATGTGTGCAAAAAGCCATATACATTGTAACTCTCAAACTTCTTCTGTACAAACCCTTTCCTTTTTATTTTCTCAAGTTTTTGGAATGCAGCCGTCTTAAGTGAGTTATGAAGCACGGTCTATGCAATATTGCCCCATGGATACTTATTAAACTCATCAAGGTCATCCACTAAACATAGAACAAAATTTTGAATTCCACTACGCTCGTCACGTGGAATCAAAACACGATGCACAAAATAAAATAAACTCAACTTTACTGCATCTGCATCGTCCATTTTCTCCAAATTTAGACGTGCGTACCATTGATCAAGAAATATGTAAGATAATTTTTTTATAAGATAATTTTTTTACCCCAGAAAAATATGTATCCCATAATCAAGTGCCCAATTTTCTATGCAGCTGCTGGGCGGGAGAGTAATCTCGTATTTGTAGTCCAGTGATTAGTACAAACTCCTGCCGGCTAAAACGGATGTGTTTCCTCCCTATGTAAAACCACATCTCATCTTCTACATTAGAGGTATGCACCTCACGCAACAATAACTCGTGCACCAAAATACTAGAGAATGTCAACTCTGACATATCTAAGAAATGCCCCATACACGTCTGCCTAAATAATATTTTCTGATTTGTTGTCGGTTTATCTTTAATGCAATTTAGACCCCACATCTTAGCATAAGCCGTCACTGATGCACGAAAAAACATATGCTCTGGAATTATATATTCTTTCGATACGTTCTCTTTCCTGTAACAATAAAAACAAAAAAACAAAATACATTAATATTAAGAAAAATAATAATCAGAGAAATATTATTTACAGAAACAATTAATTTAACATACATAAAAATCATAATACATTAAAATAATTAATTATTAACATATTAATCAACATATTATAATAAAATCAAACCAAACTTAATAATTAATTTACTAACATATTAATATTAATCAACATTAATTAATTATATATTAAAATCAAAATAATCATATATAATTATAATTATATAATGTACTCACAATAATAATAAGAAATGTTACAAACCAAAATTAATGAGTCATTTAAGCAAATTTTCTCATTTATTAGATCAATTCCTTCTAAATAGAATTTATGAAATTTTTTTCTTTATTTAATTTAAATAAAATTACATTTATCTAAATTCTATTAATGTAATTTTATTAATATATATATTTAATTAATTTAAATATAATTAATTAAAAAAACCAAAAAAAAAATTTGCACCACGTGGCATCTCATACAGGCGCCACGTGGCGTGAATTTTACGGCATCGCAGGCCCGAGATGGCCTCGAGTTGGCAACGGTGGCCGCCGTCGTCTGCATCGCGAATATGACCCAAAAATCACGATTTTTTGCCCATTTTCAACTTTTCTTACACCATTCAAACCCATTTTTCACATAAAATTCAATAATTTCATCTATTTCTAGCTTTAAATACAAATTCTAATAATTTTATAAACAAATTTAAATTTTTCAAAAATTAAACAAAACTCACCAAAATTCGGCCATTTTCTTTGTTTGAAGTGAGAAATATGTTGTACAAGCTCCGATCTATGCAGTGATAATTTCAAAATTTTTGATCTAACAAGTTTTGATAATTTTTGATTTTTTTTGGGTGATTTTTGGGTGAGAGAAAGGTTAATAGGGAAAATGGACAAATGTGTCCAAAATATATATTTTTGGTTAATAAAATATATTTGATTTTAAGTTGGTTAAAATATTATAATAGAAAAATAAAGGAGTTATTTGTGAAATTTTCCCTTAAATCTCTCTATGTATATATGAAAGTAAACTTATAAAAACTAACACCTCCTTTGACAAAAATAGATATTTAAGCTACAAATTTGATTTAAGTGGGTCCAATAAATTTCTTACCATGTAATATATAATTTTTCCGAAAGTAGTTTTATTTTTTTACAGTATATTAAATATGGTTCTAAAAATAAAATAACTACTTCTTTAAAAAAATAATAAATTTTAATATATAATTCTAAGAAAATATTGATATTTCTTTTTTGTTTTGATAATTTATCTACTGTTATTTTCAAAAGTTCAAGGTTATTAACTACTTAATTCAAATTACCAACACAAAATTTAAAAAAAAAATCTCTCAAAAAACAAAATAAATAAAAATAAAACAAAAAAAAAAATTATAGTTAATATTTGTAGTAAACGTCGTCCTCTAACTCTTTAACCGTGTTTCAACCTTCGAGCGCTCAATCACACTATTGATAATAGCATCACAACCTCGGGTCTAGTCTAGACTCTGCCACTGGCCCAAGAGCAGAGAAGAAAGAAAGAAAGGCCATCAAAAATGGCGCTTCGCACGTGTCACAGTGTGGGTTCCCCTTTTGTTAGTTCAATCAAATCGACCAAAGTACCCTTTCGAAGTTGCAAAATTTCAGTTAAGAGTTGTGCATCAAACCCTAATGAATCACGTAAAGTACTCCTCTACTCTCTGTTAAATAGCAATTCCATACTGTCTATTATTTTCCTCAGAATTCAAGCACAAGACTAGAATTTTGCGGTATAAAGAAATTATGGGTTTCTCGGTATTGAGCACAATGTTTGGTGATTGACTAGTTTGGGTTTTACTATAGTGCTCGTGGGGTTTTATAGTATAGTTTATACTCAATTTTAATCGGTTAATTTGTTTTATAAACTATCTGTTGAAAATTTTGTGATTTAAAAATTGTAAATATATAAGAATTAAGATGAATATCAAAATAGAGAGTTATAAGAAGTTTATAACGTGTGAGATACGTATAAAAAAATCTAAGATGTGTGAAACACGAAGGAGAAAGTAAAACGGGACTTAAAAATGCAAAAGAAGCGAAGAAAATGCGGGAGGTACTACTAGGGCTGAACGCTGCAGTGCCCATAGCTAAGCGCTGCGGCGATAAGCGCAATAATGGCCAGCGCCGCGGCACCCAGAGATGAGCACCACGGCACCAGAAACGTCAAGAAGCCGTTTTTTATTTGAATTTCAAGTTTTGAAAAGTTTAGGACTTCCAAAACAAGTGGACTCTTACTTCAACAAAAAATAGGGTTAGTAGGCACAAAATATTCACTATGTAAACCCTTCTAAATATAAGAGAAAGATAAGCATTTAAGGTTTCAAGATGTAATCATAAGAGAGAATAAAGGAGTTAAGTAGGCACTAAATGCGTGGTGCACTAAGGTGTATGTAACCTTTGGGGAGTGTTTTTTTTTAATTTTTAAGTGAACAAAAGAAACATCATAAATCTTTTTGATTTAGATGCTCAGACTATTTTTGTATTCCTTGTAAAAATTTCTTATGAGAAGATATTAAGAGATCTTGGGAAGTCATGGTAATCAATAGTAGATACTTGAAAGTCTCTATAGGAGATATTAAGGGGTTTTGTGGGATCATTGATGATGTAAGAAGATACTTAGTGATTTATATCAATAATAAGAAGTTGAATCATGAATCCTCTGTGGATGTAGACAATTATGGGCCGAACCATATATATATTGTGTCTTGTTGATTGGTTTATTTTCTTTATCTTTATTGGTGTGTTGATATTATATATTCTTACTTATAGTGTAAGTTGTAATTTTTCGTTACGCATAGAATAAAATAGATATCAAGGTTATGGTTTAATTAATGTCACAGAAGTGTCAAGTTAAAGTGAATAACTTGATATCCGTAATACTATTTAAAAAATAACAATAAAATATGATTCAATGGAAGTTAAGAACTTGGCAAATAGGGACATTATCTACAAATGGCTTTAAATGTTTCATGCAAAGAATCTTGTCCACATTTTGAAGAATCCTTCTGGTTCATGTTATTGAAATCTGCAGCTGGTTTTGCAAGTAAAGGAGAAGCTTAGAAAAGATTATAAGTCTCTCAATTGGGAAAAATGGACGAGATGATGAAGATATGATTCTCCGGTTTCTAAAGGACAGAAAAATTTCGGTCGAAGATGCTGTTGCAAAATTGACTAAAGCTATTGTGTCCTTAACCAGCAATTTGTGCTTTCAGGATACTTAATTTCTTTATACGAAGGAAATCTTGTGTCAAGTGTAATTGTGGCTTAGTAATATACCTTATTTTGTATTTGAAATATCAAAGAGTGAAGGATAGTTTTTTTGTGAACTTGTACACTGTACGGTTTTCCTGCTAAATTTTCACCTTCTCGAAATGGCGTCAAGAATTTAGAGTGTCGGAATTGAATGAAGAGTCTGCAAGAGGTATTGCTGGAACCGGGAAAGGTTATGTGCATGACCTTTTGGACGTATATGAATGACCGCTGCTCATTGTGGTGGGCATTATTGCAAGCAGTTACATGTACCAAAGTTACAAATAGATGCCAGGTTCAAAGGATGTTGAACTAATGAAATTGCTTAGCATGATCTCTAGTCTCCGCTCTGTGGTTAGTTATTACTGTTTCACCCTTCGGAAATGGAAGACTTCGAGAATTTCGATCAGTATAGGGAATTTACACTTGCGTTGAGCACGAGTGAACACAATTAAACAATATTTCATCAACCAATGGTGCAGTAGGGGTGCGCCAGGCCCTCGCAGTAGTGCAGCGCGTGGGCGACGCTTGAGGCCCCCAGTTGCAAGCTACTGAGGTGGGACCTCCCCCTCAAAAAATTAATTTAATATCATGTGAGCCAATAGCCCAGATATTAAACTGATAAAAACAGATACTACACTTGATCTTAGCCAAAAGGCCGAGAAAGGTATGCCTTACTTCTTTTCGCACTTCGGCATTTATAGCCATATTGAACTTGGCTACTTATCCCACTTCAGCGATGTGGGAATGTAAACACATCCTTTTATTTCTTTGCCTGCTTGCATTAGCCTTTCTCTAATAACGCTACGAATGATTTCTAGTAGACTAGTGGTACTTGGGGTTCTTGCCTCTCTATTCCAACCACCAATATCTCAGTCTTGTTCGCTATAACGAGAGAAAATCATGAGATAAGGGCATTCATGAACAATTGAGGAAGAAATATGGAGTGACTTGTTTGTTGTTGTGTTGGCAAGCGAGAAGATGGAGAAGCAAATTCTGCATTGAAGTATTTTGCAAAGGTCATTTCTAAGACAAAGATTACCAAAGTTTATTTAAAAAATATCAATAATAAAATTGTAGTACTATCGGTTTTATTTTTATGTTAACAACTCGTTATATTCGCATAATCATTGTTAATTGCTCCAATCATCACATTGGAATTGGATATTGCATTTGCACCAAATGCACCAAAAATCAATTATTTAAGCCAATTAGCTCTATGAATTAATAAACTGAAATAACGGCAAATTAGTTTATCTCTCTCTCATCCAAACTTCACCCCATTGTAGAAAAGCTGGTTTTTCACCGGAGAGTAGGCTCTTTTTTCTTCCCTTTTTCTCCTTCCAATCTCTAAATTAGCTCTCTTTGTTTCTTAGTTTGTGTTTTAGCTCACATAGTTTACAATTTTTTCTCTCAGTATGCTTTAGTTTCATTTTGAATGGTCGGAAAGGTGCAGCTCAGGACGTTGGTGTCGGTGGCTGCTATAGGAGGCTATGTGCAGATCGTTTCGCCGCGAAGCCTTGGAGCCAACGATGAGTTTTTGGTCAGGACTTTATACTCTTCCGATGCCTTTTCAGACCCATCCTCTGACAAGATCCTACTATTATGGACGGTTTTTGCGAAGTGCATCATCGTTCGTTCGCTGCCCTTCCGTTTTGGTTCTTCATGGATTCTCGCCTCCAACCATGCAAGGTTAATGATCTATTTCAGGCGATGTACTAACTAGTAAAAAATCAATATTTGCCTATTAGTGTAGGCTGGATTAAGATCGGTTGAAATGTGTTCTATGATTATATCATACGTAGGAGTAAATTTATAATTGTGGTTGTAGAATTATTTTTGTAATAGTATTTTATTTTTTCCTCTTATGTAAGGATTGTTCTATTTTGTTCTATGGTTGTTGAAAAATTGGTGATTCAATAATTTTGATTGGATAAGAATTGAGATGAATACTAAAGTGGAGAGTCACAAGAAGTCAAGAACGTGTGGGACACGTATGGAGAAGTTTAGAACATGTGGGACATGAAGGGGGAAGTAAAACGGGACTTAAGACGAGAAGGAAACAAAAAAATTGCAGGGAACTGACCAGCGTCGCATTGCCCAGGGCTAAGCGCTGCGGCGATGGGCGCGAGAAGGGCCAGTGTCCAGCGCCGCGGCTCCCAGACGCGTCAGGATGTCCGTTTTGGGAAGTTTTGGACTTCCAAAACAAGTGGACTCTTACTCCAACAAGGAATAGGGTTTGTAGACTCGAAATACACCCTAAATAAACACTTGTAAACCCTTATTTAAGATTAAGCATCTAAGATTTCAAGATGTAACCATAAGAGAGAATAGAGAAGTTAGGTAGGCACTAAGTGCGTGGTGCACTAGGGTGTAATCTTTGGGGGCGTTTTCTTCTTTAGGTTATTTGAGTGAATAAAAGAGAAACATCATAGATCCTTTTTACTTAGATGCTTGGGCTATTCTTGTATTCCTTGTAAAAATCTCTTATGATGAGACACTAAAAGGTCTTAGGGAGTCATAATGATCAAGGGTAGATGCTTAGAGTTCTCTATTGGAGATATTAAGGGGTCTTATGGGATCATTGATGATGTAAGAAGATACTTAGTGATCTATTTTAATAGTAAGAAGCTGGATTATGGATCCTCCGTAGACGTAGACAATTTGGGCCAACCACGTATATCTTGTGTCTTGTGATTGGTTTGTTTTCTTTATCTTTATTGGTGTGTTAATCTTATGTGTTCTTACTTATGGTGTGAGTTATGGTTTTTCGTTGAGCATAGAGTAAAAGGGAGTATCAAGGTTGTGGCTTAGTTGATATTATTGAAGTGTTCAATTGAAGTGCATGGCATGATATCCGTAATAATGACTATCAAAATGTATTTCTTAGGGGTGGGCATTATTCCCGAACTCGACCCGTCCCGACCCGACCCATCCCAAAATTTCAGGTAGGGACGGGAATGGGAATGAGCTCGGGTCCCGTTCGGGACAAAAAATTCCGTCCCGAACTGGATGGGTCAGGTTCGGGAAAATCCTGAACCCGAACGGGAATTCCCGACCTGTCCCGACCCGAATTGTCCCAAACTGTCCCGACCCAAATCATCCCGAACCATCCCGAATTATCCTGAATCCGTCCTGAACAGTCCCGAATTGTCCCGACCCATCCCGAACCCAAATCAAAACTATGTCGTTTTAAAGTAATTTTTTTTCAAAAAAATAAATCAGGAATTCCCGACCCGAAATATGTCCCGATCGAGACACATTTCGGCGATCCGAACCCGAAATTGCCCACCCCTAATATTTCTCTTAAGAAAAAAAATTTTCAGTTGAAAATATTTTATTCCCCTTTGCTTTGAAGGGTTAGTGTTGTTCATATGTTAGTGCGGAATTTATTGTAAGGTCCCTTTAAACTCTTTGATAATATTAAAAGCCCCAAATAATATAATTATTTTGTATTTTTTTAATGAAATTCAATTTATTTTTAAAAAAAATTGAAATAACAATACGTATAAAACGATTGTCTCATTAACCTCCACGTGGCAGAACGTCGAGAAAATATCAGTCATAAATCTTAATGTTTGATTACAATTTTAACCCTGTATTAAATAAATATTGTCGATTTATTTACACATTGAAAATGAATAACGTTGACGATGACTTACAAACAGGGACAAAAAAGGTACGTTTTTTTATCTTTGATGCTGCGATGACAATCGAGTGAAGAAAGTGATGGAGAGAACGAAGATGACGATGTTGATGAAGGTGGGGATTGTGCTTTGTGTTGTCGTACTATGTAATGCGATCGAGTCTCCACAGTACGAAGTGTACACTCGGAATCGAATTTCGATATCAGACTCTACAGAGACTCCGTGTGGATGTTCGCCATTGTTTGTGAACTCTCCTTCGAGAAGGCCACCTTGATTGGCTTTCACAAGTATTCCCGTTCCCATTCCCTTTGAAAAACTTCTTATTTTTATTTGAAGTGTCTAGTTTGATAAAGCTAACACTTTCCCGTTTATAGGTTATGATCGGGTGATTTGACAACACATTACAAAATTTGGATCCAAAATCTTGCATTCTAATTCAAATTTGCCACTTTATACTAGAATCCATACTTTTCTTTGGGTCCCTTTGTATGGCTACAGCTAAAGTAATTTGAAAAACACTATTTTTACTGCTTTTATTATGTGCAACTGTAACTTTAAAGTCACAACACTCTGTATCAAATGAACCCTTTATGTGTTTTTCTTTATTATGTTGATATTTGTTTGATTCCCACTTTGAAAAATCTTCTGTTTTTCTAATGTTTTTGTTGTTGGCGTTATAGGTTGTTCGAGTTAGGGGTGGGCAAATTTTCCGTACCCAACTCGTCCCGACTTGATTCGTCCCAAAATTTTAGATTTGAACGGGAACGAAAATAGGTTCAGTACCAGTTCAAGACATAAAATTTTGTCCCGAACGGGTAGGGTCGGGTTCGAAAATTCCTAACATTTTTGAACTCGTTCTGGAATTTTCGAACAATACCCGATTCGATCGGGAATTCTCAACATTTTTTGGTAAATAACAATTTTAAAACGACGCCGTTTTATGAGGCTTGAAACGGCATCGTTTTGGTGAAGGAAAAATGAAAATAAAATTGATTCTTCTCACTTCTCAGCTTGTTCTTTTCTCAGTTTCTGATCGTTCCTCTTCTCTCTCTCAAAATCTCGCTGATGCCGACACAGCCCCTACCCACGCAAGACGAACGCCACCGAGCCAGTCGCAGTCCTCCCTACAGCCTTATTCTTTTCTCAGTTTTTGATTTCTCTTTCCTCTTCTCTCTGTCAAAATCTCGCCTGCGCTGACACAGCCCCCAACCACACAAGACGGATGCCACCGAGCCAGGGCTAAGTGGAACAAGACCCTTGAAATTTGTGAATTATTGGTTCCCTTTGTGTATCCCCTGCAAGCATGTTTAAGGTAGGCAGGACATCAAGCAATCTTGATTTTCAAGTTTCTTTTTTCTATTTATGGTTTTATGTATATTAGCTTAAACTCATTCAAATTTGTGGTAGTTTAATGAGGAAATATTGATGTTGCATCTACTTGTTTATGGAATCAATGATTATAGTTTGAACAACTGCATTGAAATATTGATGCTGCGTCTACTTGTTTATGGAATCAATTTTTTGCAAAAAATATTCTCTCATTGATAAACACTCACTATTGATTCGTCCATACTGTTGTAGTTACATAATTACAGTTTATATGTAATAATAAACGTGTAGAAAGGAGGTCGAAATGTAAAAGCTCTTCTTGTTAACAAGCGAGCATTAGTGTTACAACTTCTACAGAAAGTTTTTGTTAAATGCGTAAGACATTGAATGTGCTTTTGTTGTGGATCATCTTCTGGATGTCATTTGACCATTTCCGTTGCTGATCTTACGGATTCCATCACAAGTGGAGTCAATCCAACCTTCATTGCTTCTGCTTACGCCAACTATAGATACCCTGTTTTGTTTGTGATGGGTACATCAACATAGAGTCATATATGTCAATATCAAATTCAGATTAAAATAGTCCTGGTTTCAGATTTAGCTTCGACCATTGAATTTTGATGTTAGAGAAATATTTGCACATTCTATTTAGAGCCGCCCATTTAATGGCTCAAACATGTTCCCAATAATTGTTATATTAATTCTGACCCGCAAGCTAGTAAAACTCTTATCCCCAGGTAGTTGATCCTCCCTCCAAATTAAAATTCCATGTCCCTTAGAGCTATAGCAAGTTACTTTCATTGCGAGTCAGTAAACACATTTTAATCGGCAGAAAATTGTCTATTACAAAATTGAAGGGAAACAATATATTAGTTGTGTGTGCTACTATTTTTTATTGATATTTTGCTGTTGTTTTGGAGCTGTATTGCTACTATTTTTGTTGTTGTTTTGTTATTATTTTTCTGCTGTTTTAAGATTGTTTTGTCACAATTTTTGTTACTTTTTTATTGATGCTTTGCTGCTATTTTTGAAGCCGTATTGCTACTGTTTTTGTTGTTATTTTGCTACAGTTTTAATTGAAACAAATCGATTTCAAAAGTAATTAAATTATAATATTTATATTTCACGTAATTTATATTCAAATAATAACATTTAACACAATTCAAATGCACAATATTTAAAGTAATTGAAATTGAAATAACATTTCAAATTAAAATATTTAACGTATTTCAACTTGAATTGAATTTCTAATGACAAAATTTTAAGTAATTGGTTTTAGAATGAATCGATCTCAAAATGATAATAATAATATTTTACGTCATTTAATTTTAATTGAAACGAATCGATTTCAAAAGTAATCAAATTATAATATTTCTACTTCACGTAATTTATATTCAAATAATAACATTTAACGCAATTCAAATCCATGATATTTAACGTAATTGAAATTGAAATAATATTTTAAATTAAAATATTTAACGTATTTCAACTTGAATTGAATTTATAATGACAAAATTTTAAGTATTTGGATTTGGAATGAACCGATCTCAAAATGATAATAACAATATTTTACGCCATTGAATTTTAATTGAAACGAATCGATTTCAAAAGTAATCAAATTATAATATTTTTACTTCACTTAATTTATATTCAAATAATAACATTTAACGCAATTCAAATCTATAATATTTAACATAATTAAAATCGAAATAATATTTCAAATTAAAATATTTAACGTATTTCAACTTAAATTGAATTTACAATGACAAAATTTTAAGTAATTGAATTTGAAATAAATCGATTTCAAAATGATAATAATAATATTTTACGCTATTGAATTTTAATTGAAATGAATCGATTTCAAAAGTAATCAAATTATAATATTTATACGTCATGTAATTTATATTCAAATAATAACATTTAACGCAATTCAAATCCATAATATTTAACGTAATCGAAATAATATTTTTAATTAAAATATTTGACGTATTTCAACTTAAATTGGATTTATAATGACAAATTTTAAGTTATTGGATTTGGAATGAATCGATCTCAATCTGACAATAACAATATTTTACGCAATTGAATTTTAATTGAAATGAATCAATTTCAAAAGTAATCAAATTATAATATTTTTACTTCACGTAATTTATATTCATTTTGTATCTAGAATAATAATATTAACAAATTTGTTAATTATTATAATAATTATTAAATTTAGAATACTTCAATTTAAATTTAACATTAACAAATTTTCGATCTGACTGGACTCGAATTGGACCGATCCGTCTCGAACCTAATCTAAACCGTCTCGAATTGTCCCGTCCGAAACCTGACCCGAAAAGTCCCGACCTATCCTGAAATTGACCTGAAAAGTTCCAAACCGTCCTGTCCCGAAACCAACCCAAAAAGACCTGTCCCGTCCCGAACCGAAAAGTCCCAAAATCGACCCGAAAAGTCTCAAACCATCCCATCCCAAACCAGACCCTAAAAGACCCGAACCATCTCGTCCCGAACTCAAACTGAAAAGTCCTGAACTGTCCCGTCCCAAAACCGACCCGAAAAACTTTGAACCCAAATGGTACCATTTGAAAGCAATTTAAAAAAAAAATTCAAAAATTTCCGACCTGACCCATCCTCAACCCGAAGATGCCCACCCCTACTCCGAGTACATCCAAGGTGCCAATCTTAATTACTCTCGAATTGTAATGACAACCCTGGTTGTGACAAGCATAGTTCCAGGAGCTGGCCATCTTCACTCATCTGCCTACTCTGTCAATCTGTATTTGCCCACAAAGTTCCAAGATGACCCGCCGACTCCCCTCCCGGAGCTTGACCTGAAACCCTATGAATGGGACGGTCACTATGTTGCCGTCAGGAAGTTTTCTGGATTCGCTAAGGATGAAACCGTCGTTAGAGAGGCAGAGAAACTTGCTGTAAGCTTGAGCAGGTCTCCTTGGGCCAACTCTACTTCTTATGACAGCGGCTATGCTTACTCCGTTGCACAATACACCTCTCCCTTTCAGTTCATCGGTCGCGTTAATGAAGTTTGGGTGGATATTGATGCATCTGCAATAGAAAGCAGTAAACCAAGTGAGGTAGCTACGTATCGAAATATTGCAGAATGAGTGTGCTATGTCTATCACTTTGTTGGTTTCTGCTTATGTATGTGTGAAGATTAAACTAAACTATAATGAATGGGTTCTCAATACTCGTATCTCTATGCATATATAATGAAAGTCTATCTAAAATAGATGGTACTTTGTGTTTCAGTCAGCCATTGATGTTTAAGGTTAAGTATCTTAGTAATTAAGTACATGAGCTTGAGATTATTTGTTGTTGAGTGATCAAGTCTATAGAGAACAGGAGACTTATACTGTAGCATTGTTCATAGTTTTTCCCTATTATTTAACACTTTGCTTGAAGCTAAAACTTCATGATGCTTGTAGTAATCAGTTTAGCATATCTGTTGTAGCAGAAGTGTCAACAGTCAGTCGCGTTGTAGCAGGTACTGTGCTTTATGCTGCTGCAGTGAAATTGCTTAAGAACTGTGTCACCTGGTTGTTAGTCACAACCACAAATCTCACATCACAAGGGTTGAAGCATTTTGATACGACACCCTCCCGTTGTCATAATAATTACTTCTGCATCATTCTGCCTACTAGCAGACATCTATCCAGTGAGCAGGGGTGGGGGATTTTTAGACAGAAAGAACGGGAAAAAAGTTGGTTCAGTTTGATTCAATTGGAAATAAAAAAGATAAAATTAAAATATATATAAAAGTAGATAAAAATTAAAAATCAAATTAGTTCAATTTAATTTAGTTTGATTAAGGGGTTGGTTCCAATTCGTTCTAATGTGTGTGGAACTGATTTGGTTTCTGAGTCAATTCTGAACTGAACTGACTCAGACACCAAATTTACTCACCCCTACCAATGAGTAGAAGATTTTCTTAAAGAAATTCCCTCACCTAAAAGAATGAACGAATTGAAGTTTTACAAGGTACAACAATGAAATATCCTCTCTAGATCCACTACTTCTACGTTGCCATCACAAAATGCTAGTCCGGCTGGCGTTTTGGATGAATATAAGATGGCAAAGATACCCCAGCAGCAGGACCGTTCTTACCTGGCATAGGTAGCTTGATTTGACTACAATATACAATAAATAGAAGAAAGAGAAGGAAAACATAAACAAAAATGGGAGAAGACATGAGCTCGATATTCTTCAGAATTGAAAAGGAGGTCTGAGCTCCGATCCTGATTTGCCATAGATATCTCCCTTCAACCAGTGCAGCACCCAATGTCCAAGAAAGATCCCCGGGACCAAATATTATCTTGGCCTCACCGAGACAGAGAGATTCTGCAATGAGTGATTTCATACAAGGCACCTGAAAACAATACCGTCCGGCATAATTTTGGTTTCCAGCAGCTTTGCTCAGATCAGTCCACAATCTTGAACGTAACTGCTGGCCTCTGTCCAAAATTCTTGTCATATTGGCTCTGGGGCTCAAGTTTAATTTGTTGTTAACAACAAAAAATCCGGATAAAGCATGAAAGCTTCCTGTTGGGTGGGTGACACTAACAGCCGTCAAATTAAGTGTATTTCTGGCTGTATAAGACAAGGGAAATTATCAGTCTTCAACTCCAACTCATACTTTCAGTGGAATAAAAATACAAAATGTGGCAAGAGTATTTAATTCATTTACTACAATGATCGAGTCACAGTCGTCAAATGAAGAGTTAATGCATACATGGCAGTGAAGCAAAGAAGTAAGAAAACATTGTAACCATTGCATTCTAAGGTTGCATTTAGTCATAACATCCTTACCCTTTGACTGTACATTTGGAGATCCTATAAAACTGACAACAGATGCATAGTTGTGTAACCCCATCATACAAGAGAACCTAAAGATTGCTGCACTTAAGGCACTTTAACAAATATCATCATATGCCATTTTAGTAATGCATTCCTAAAGCTCATCAAAGGAGCACAAAAGCCTAGCACCATCTGTATTTACAAAGACATAAAGGCTTCAACAAGTGATAGCAGATTTAAGTAATGTGATGCTTTGAACTTACTGCCAGAAGAGAACGAGCTTGTTTTGCACTTCATATTCACTGTAGGCCGTGACCACTCTAAATTGCTTGAATTGATGGCGACAGCCCTTGCAATCTCTTTGCATTTCTCTCAAATTGGCTCTCCAATCAAATAAGTAGAAGTGAATGTAGTTTTCTTCATTTGACTACTCAAATTTTTTGGATCAGTAATCTTTGGTCCAACGCAACCATAGCAAGTATAATTTGTGAAAAATCAGAATTGAGACAGGGATGCCTGATTTCAAGCCTGTCATCAGTCTCTTTTCTTGGTGTCTGCACTTGGCTGAGCATTGCAACGGTCCTATCAAATGCTGCATTCAAACTACATGCAGGCAGAGAGTATGCTAACACTTGATGTTCAATCAAGCCAATATCTGATCTTATCAAGTGTTCCTCATTTCCTGCCCCATCGTGTTCCATCACTACCTGCAGTGATGAACCTCCAAGATCAAGAAGCCCCAAGGAGGGAGTACTAGAGGAATTTTGGAGATTCCCCAATTTATAGTTCAGAGCAACCCAACCATAATAAGCTTCTTCTTTCCCAAGCAAAACCCTTATCCAGCTTTTCTTATACATAAATGAGTGCTCCTTTACAATGGAATCAACTTCATCCAAAAGCCACCTCGCATCCTCAAGCCAATCTCCTTAGTCCAGCAGTAGCTAGAACAAATATAGGAGTTTCCCTGTGTCTCTCAATAGGTACCACATGTTCTGCCCATAAAATCAACGGTTCCAAAGATGCTCGCAATCCTGAACCATTACCAACAAACTTATCCAAACCAGGCTGAGTCTGCAAACAGTGGTACTGACAAGAACTTTTCCATAGTGAACTCATGGTTGAGTTATCGGAATAAGAACGCATCATAACAGGCAGACTCTCACTTTTTACACCTCCCGTTTTCCACTCATACACATTTACTCGCGTTCCAGTGCTTCCACAATCCACAACAACGGAATAATATGACCTACTTATTAAGGCATTATAAGTTCTCCTCGGTTTAAAGACAAAATAAACACCAACCAATGACAACACTACACCTAATGCAACTGTGCAGAGTTTCAACATCCGTTCATGTTGAGTGAATCCCATGATATAGAGCTTCTGTTTTGAAGGTGATTTGGCTTCCATGGTTAAAATATCACCTTTTATAAATTCCCAATCCTAGTAAAGTTTTCACTTCCTGATTGCTTAATAAATCGTCAAGCACGAATTTGAGTAAAAACCAGATCATATTATCAAATTGTCGATTCGAAGCAACGAAGAGTGTTAATAACTATGAGACCATGAAAGAAATGCTTATAAAACTCAATTTTGATGCCAAAATTACTCTCTGCTAAATGTACCTTTCTTGCGCCAAAATAACCCATCTGCCTGGCAGCTCGGCCAATCAATGCGTTCTCTGATTCTCTCTCTCTCTCTCTCTTCGAACGAGGGATCGTTGAGCAGACCAAATGAAATCTGAAATCTCACTTTTTTCTTCTTAAAAGACTTACATATGTGCTGTCTGAACAAGCCAACATAGCAGGTTAATAGGTTATTATTATTAACCTCCCCTAAATGTTGTTTAAATTATGATTCTTAGTGAAACTTTCTCTAAGCTAACACTTATCTGCCTTCAATTTCTAACGGTGAAAATTGTATCGACTGTGAATTGACCGTTGAAAACAATATGAGAAAACCACATTATTCTCCCAACTCTCGAGAGACGAACTCATCCTAAATTAGGAATATATTTTAACAATTTTGTAAATACGACCAATCAAGCCATAATAATCAAATTTAAATGCAAAATTTTTGCCAGCGTTTTAGAAGATCACATACTCTAAACTTTAACTTCATAAATTAAGTATAAAAATTTTTATGAGAATTGTAAAATTAAATGTATCTTTCCACATTTAAAATTTTAACACCGTAGTTCAATTCTAAAAAAACCTAAATGTATTTGAGAAAATTTTACGAGAGAATTTTTTTTTTTAAGTAAAAGTTTATAAAATGTTATTAGAGATTAGATAAAGTTTAGCATAATAGATGGCGCATAAAAATTATGTTCCCTTCAATCTCAAATTAAAACTTAAAAAAAAAAAAAAAACCTTTCATCCGTAATATATCTCTCTATGGTAATTAATTTAACGTGTATGTATAATATTATAAATATATTATAAATTTTTTTAAACAAAGTTATTGATTTTGAAATTAATATAATTTATTCTAGTTGAAAAAATTATTCAATTTGGTTTGAGATTAATGTTGGAAGACTTTATTGTTATGACTTTCATAACGCAGTAGAATAAAAACTAATTTTTTTTTATTTTTATTTTTATGAGATAAAAGCACTTTTTATTTAATGATCTTTTGAATATATGAATTTGATGTTAAAATAAATAAAATTTAACAATAATATACATTAAATTCACACAGAGTTTTCTTTCACCAAATGATTCTAAACCAAGTATTTTGTTCTACAATAAAAGGAAAAGTGAGCTTCTTATTTTTTTCTTATCTTAAAAATAAGTATCTTGTATTTTTTTTTCAGGTATATGTCTTGTGTTTTATTTAGATTAGTCTTCTTATTTTAAAATAATAATTTAATTAATAATATTTACTAATTAAATTATTATATCTTAAAAGAATACTTAATTCATGTAAACCACATAAAATCCTACTCTTTGTAGTTAACGTATAATACCTAACATTTGAGCATTATTAGTCTTATAATAAAAGAAAAATACTGAAATTAAAATTAAAATCTTTTTAATAATTTCAAAAAGTATCTTAAGATTTTATTTATTTAATTTCTTAAATTAAATATTTAATTATATTTAGATAAAATTTATATATTTTAATTAATTTTATCCAAATATAAACTATTCGTATTTAAAAATTATTTTTTAAACATAAACAATTTGTGTAATAACACAATTTTTTTATTTGTTCACTGTAATAACGAAAGAGGTGGTATTTGAGACATATGGACCTACAATTTCAAACTCCAATAAATTTTGAATAATTAATTAAACTCTTTAATTAATTAATTTAATTTATTAATTTCAGTATTCTATTAAAAACCTGAAATTGCACTATTAAAATTGTAGATATAATTTACTCATAAAACTTAGAGCAGTTAATTGATTTAATCACTATATGCAATTTAACCCTCCATATATGGTTCATAATTAGAATTAGGTTAATTACCATTTTACCACTCTAATTATTTATTTATCCTTAAGTATCATTAATTCACTAGTGAACAGTTAATTTGTAACATTATTATAAATTGAGCGTTCAAACTGTTCAGTTCTAGAATTAATTCTTAAGAGAACATTCTTTCTAACTTCCATTAAGAATGAATGAATTCCATGTCTGTAAATCATATTTCTAACTGTTTATCTCACAATGCTACAAAAATACAAGATTTTAGTCTGTTCTTTAAACAAATCATAACGAGTACTTCAAATAACATAATGGCACACACAAGAGTTTATGATCACTCAGAATTAAAGTTAATTAGCATATGATCATCAGTTGACGTTATTTGAATTCTTAATTAACAACGGTATTTTATATAAGAATTCAAACTACGTCTTATCTAGTCTTATATAATCATATTATATATAGTGTATCTACCATAATGTCACTACATTAGTGATTCGGATAAGATCACTACATTCTAAATATTTGTGAACCATACTAGTAATATTTAATTAAAGATTTCAAAATTTAATTAATTTATTACGATTTTTTTTATGTTTATTATTCATAAATTTAATCATCTTGTATATAATAATTATATACTAAAGTTATAATTATATAAATAAACAAAACATTTTATGATATTTATATCATAAAACTATGAACATTCATTAAGTATAAAATTATAATTTTATTAATTTTATAAAAACAGTACAAGTACATATTTTTAGAGTATTATCTCTAACAATTAATACAATGAAGTGTTTAGATTTAGTGCAGATATAATGTAATAATATGTCGGATAATTTTTTTTTTAAGATTTTGAATATATATATATATTTAATATGAAGGATGAAGAATTTGAACTCGAGATTTCTATTAAAATAAAAATAAATATATACCGTTATTTTTTATTAATTTACACAAATACAATTTTGAGAATAACTTTTGGTAATAAATTATCAAAATTATGTCATTATTCTTCATCACCCTCAAAAACATATACAGTTCTTTATTCAATTTTACTTTTTTAATGCAAAATTGTGTCTTTTTTTAAATTTTTGGATAAAATCTTGAATATTCTCCATGCATAAATTATTAGTAAGGCATAATATTAAAGTCATAATATAATTTATTATGAATAATATTTATTTTCTCAATATTGTTCGTCTTCCATCAATTAGAAAACCAACTTTTATGAAAATTTTACTGGAGAAACTTACAAGATAGACAAAGGAGAAATTAATAGAGGAATTATAAGTAAATTTATATAAGAGTATTTTAGTAATATAAAATTTTTAAGAAAATAATGGGTGTTGAGAGTAAATTGTGTCCTACCCTTTAAATTATTTATTTTAATAAATAATTAAATCATTTTGAATTTAATTTGTGGTTAAATTAAAAATAAAAAAAATTAAATCCAAAAATAACTGAAAAGGCTTGAACAAATTAAATGAAAAAAAATTAGAACGAAAATTTACCAAGTCGGCGTGAAAATTGACTCTCCCAAAATTGCATTCCGACCCTCATTTTACATATTTAAATAAAAAAATTTTATAAATCACTAATGATGATTGTATATAAAAACGATAATACTAGATTTATAAAATTAAAATAAAAATTTTATATTTTAATTAACATGACAACTAATATATTTATAATTGATTGTTGTGAACAATTATTAATTAGTGATACGTTAATTAAAATATAAATTTTGTGTTAGTTATTTGTGTGTACTTATTAGATTAATAAAAAATAAAAAAAATAATAATTTAATAAATAGTAATAATTAATTTAGTATTAATTAAAATATAAATTTTATAATTTTTTTTGAAAGGACGTAAATTTATAAGTGTAATATTATTTATATAAAAATATGAGGAAAAGAAAAAGGCTGTAAGACTTTCTCGTGATAAGTTACTTTACTTTTTTTTTTTTTGAATTTCCTTGCAGAGGGATAATTTTTATTATCATTATAATAATTAATTTTCTCTGAGAAAAAATTTTCCATTAAAATCTGAGGGGGCAATTCGCTACGTCTCCAGTTCTCTCTCTCTCTCTCTCTCTCTGGCTGGATCGCTGCCTCTCTCTTTCTCTCTCTTTCTATTCTGCCCGATCTGAAAATCATCAACCTTGTAATCCGTTGCTCTCACTCTTTACAGATCTCATCTCCCCTCACTCAATCCATTTTCGTTCCGATCACTCAACTCCCGTGACGTTTCGTTTCGATCTCCCCTCTTTTCTCTTTCCACCGTTCTCTCTAGGGTTTCTTTAAAACGCCGCCGTTTCATGCACCAGCAACACTATCCTATCCCATCGTAGGCAAGGCAAGGCAAGCCCCCTTTGCTCCAATACTTTAATTTCATTAAACAATATACGGCACCGTTTATCTTTGTTCATTTATTTTTGTTCCTAGAGACAGATGATGCAACAACTTCAGAATTATACGTTCTGAGAAAAAACCTCAGCAACTATCGAGCGTTCCGCAAGATTTGAGGGTTACGATAATAATAATAATTTTTACGGAGTTGATAGGCCTGAATAATTTGTCTGGTAATTTTAATTAGGACTAATATTTTTAGTTATGGATTGGCTACTGCGTGGATCATTTGTTTTTCAGTGACATTCGTTTTTCTGAATGCTCAGCGATTGAGTTTCTAAAAGGGGTTTGATAGCATAGTAGAAGTTTAAGTGTAAATTTTTAAGGAGTTTTTGTTGTGCACAAAGATATCTATTCGCCTTGGGTTGAAATGATAGAATTGCCTTTTGATTTAAGTACTGTTGATTATATCAGGCGCTGTGTATAGCAATGTTTTCCGGCACCCTTTATTTTGTGGATTTTTACTGATTAATTTAACCTTCAAAGTCTGGATTGGTCGCTATGCAATTGTGTGAGAATATATTATTTTTCTTTTTACTGTTGGTGTGTGGATGGATAGCTGTGCACTCTTAGTTCTGTTCAAGGGGTATTTCTCTTTCATGATAATTTTGTTTTCCAATGGCAAAGGAAATTTCTTGAGGAATTAGAAGTGTATTCATTGTATACTGACATCATATAGTATTATGGATTTTACCTTAGTTTTTATACTGGTTGTCAAGCTGATCTTATGTAGTTTTTATAGTGCCAAAGTTCGAATAACGGAATATTTGTTTATGTATGTGCTTTCCATGCTTAATGTATCGATGCATAACAATATTTTATTTCCTAACCTCAGTTTGTTGTACTGATTGATTTAACCTGTTGCCTTTTTCCTCAGATTGCTTCAAATTTGATTGAATGATCTTGCCAAGACAGGTGAACCATGACTTCAAGTGTGTTCAGTGGGGAGCGAAGGTACGCTGCTTTATCTTAATTAAAAAGTAAAATTGCACAAATACATAACAGTTGTTGATATGATAGTTAAGGTCCTCGTTGCATGTCAAAGTTGAATGCTATTGAAGTAAAGCAATTTGACTCTTATATGGCGGCTGCTGTTACAGTGTCAAACTTGGAATGCCTTATTTGGCATCTGAATCTTTTCACACTTCAGGGTATTCTTGGAGGCTAAGAATAAGTAGCAAACTTTGTTATCCAGGCCTTTTCTGGTTACCTAAAAAATTATATGAAGGTTTTTCTAAACACACTTAAAGTTTATCTGTCATTCTCCAAAGAGTTTGTGTCCCTGTTGAATAGCTGTTGTTAAATTGTTATAAGATGGTTTAGGGATAGTATTCTTTTTCCCAAAAAAAAGAAAAAAGAAAAGAAGTGTGTATATATATATATATGTATATATATTTTCTAATTCCCATATTTTTGCAGGTGGGCCTCTTCAAGAAGAGGTGGCATGACTGTTTTGGGGAAAGTTACTGTTCCAAAACCAATAAATTTACCGAGCCAAAAGTAATCTATTTTACTGATTCTTGTTCTTATTTTTCTTTTATGACCTGTTTTTATGGTATAATATACCATTCTGACTGCTTTTCCTCTTTCTACATTTCATATTTTCTCTCTTTTTCAAGGTTAGAAAATCATGGACTGGATCCAAATGTGGAAATTGTACCCAAGTGAGTAGCATGACTTTGTGTCTGGGTTATCTTTTTGTCTATCCATCCTCCTGGCCTCCTTATTAACTAATAATTTTTTATGTCATTTAATGCCACTCAATGCTTCCAATCTATAAATGCTGATTTGGTACCTGGCCTGGTTCATAAACTTTTCCTGTACTTGATAGGGGTACCCTTAGCTGGGGAAGTAGATCATCTTCTTCAGCATCAAATGCTTGGGGCTCATCAACGCTGTCCCCAAAGGCTGATGGTGGTACTGGCTCACCAAGCCATCCTAGTGGTGGCCGTCCTTCATCTGGTAGTGGTACTAGACCATCAACCGGGAGTAGTGATAGAGCCCATGAACCTAATGTTAATAATGCATGGACTTCAAATTCTAGACCAGCATCAGCTTCTGGAGCATTGACATCAAATCAGACATCAGCTGCATCATTGCGTCCTCGAAGTGCAGAAACAAGACCTGGTAGCTCACAATTATCCCGGTTTGCTGAACCATTGTCTGAGAATGCAGTGGCTTCGGCTACAGCTGGAACAGCAGAAAAGTTGGTATGGTCATGCAGCTAAATTAGCTCATTTAAATAGTCATGTTTGTGGATCAAATGTGTATTCATGTAGTCACACCAGATGTTGAAACAGTTATTTTCACTCATTGTTCATGTTTCTAAAAATATGCTTCGTACATGGTATATGTGAGTAAAATTACTTTTCAGTGGCCTCTCTGGTTAAGAATGTCTGGTTTGATTCAAATGATTAACATACACAATTTGATGTATGATTTTACTGCCAAACATGAATTGTTTTTTTTTGATTGTATAAAAAGAATGATCAATTGTTGCTAGGAATTGGGTGCATACCAATCTTAATTTTCAAATATTTTATTTATCGTCAATTGATTTTTCTATATCCTGTTATTATCATTTGCTGACTATTCTACTATTATTCCTGTTGTATTTTTGAAATAAGGAAATATGCGCACAAGTTATTAAATAGTTAGACAGTGATATAGGTTAATAGCTTTATCCTATTCGTGAAAATTGTGATCATAAGAAAAAAAGTATTTTCCTTGTTCAGATTAAAACAAATCTTTGTATGAGATCAGCATATGATTGAATGTAGCAATATCACTTGCATAGATAACAATCTCAGTTCATTGATATATTTGGGAGTTCAATAGTTGTTGGAAAAGCTGAATAGTGCATTTAAGTTTCTGTTGCTTATGTCGCATAACTGTTTGCTTGTCAATTAAAATAAGATAAACTATTGATCCATTGTCACCTTATTTGTTTCCCCCTAAGGTGTATTCTGTTGACGCCAATGGTGCTGACTTATACTAGTTATTCACTGTTATACTTGCAGGGGGTTACATCCTCCAAGAATGATGGGTTTTCTCTAACCTCTGGAGATTTTCCTACACTTGGTTCGGAAAAAGACAATGCTGGAAAGAACATGGATTCTCAAGGTTCCCTTCCTGTTTAGTTGTCTCATATACTTCATAAATATTTCATGCTTGGAGTTTGGTTTCTCCATTTGAGCATGATCGGGGCAATGTTTCTGTAGTGGTTGACATATATTCTTTCTTTTTGTGTTTTTATAAAAAAAAGGAAAAAAAGGCTATATTCTCTTTACATTGTTGATAAAAATGATTTATTAGTAGGTCTGAAGTCTTATACCTCTTTATATATATTGGTCAATTGATACCCGATTATTTTCTAATTATTGAATGGAAGTCTCTTGTTTTGGGTTTGAGAAGGCTGCATGGATGTGTTGTTGTCTGGGATGATGGCTCAATAGTATGGAGGGAAATTCCCGTCAACTGATAATAATATTGTTTATTGCCATTGGTATTAATTTTGTTGTGCTACTTATCGCTTCATTTGTGCGCATACCTATCAGCTTATTGCTTCATTATTCTTTCTTAGATTATATAGTTTTTCCTTGTTATTCTAGGAATATATCAATATCCTAAATGGAGCTCTGATGCTGATGGTTGTGGCTGATTCTGTGTTGAATTCATTGTTCAATTTTGAAAATTTTCTTTTAATGTGAAAAAAATTTCTGAAATTATTTTGTTTTAAAAGTTGTGTGAAGATTTCTACCTTGATAACAACTTTTTGTTCATTTTGTTATTCCATGCATAACTGTTGACTGGATGGTAGTCTAATTCTTTTGTTAGATATCTGAATTAGTACTTGAGTATGTATATATATATAGGTAATAGTTTGACTTCTTGATGAATTCTTTAATTGCAGAGTACAGTTCTCATGGCCAACCTGGCTCACCCTGTTCTGTAGCAGCACCGGTGAAAGACAGTAATGGGACTTTCGTTGCTGGTTTGTGTACATTAAATAATTCTTTCTTTTTTTCTTTTTGAACAAGGAAGGTTTTCTTTTTTTTCCTTGCCATGATGCTGATTTGTGTTTTTTGGTTGCTGGTTTTCTCTGATATTTAAATGCTATGAACCTTTTTGTGTATATTTCAGGTGATGTTTCTGTAAATGCAAATGTGAAGAGCGGAGCTGCGAATACCTGGAGAATGGACAATAATCCATACGGTGAAGATGGAATCAGACCTAATGTGGAGAAGTGGCAAGTGGATCCCCATGGGCCCCAACCATATCCAAATGCTGGTATTCCCCATCAGCATTATGAGGCTTGGCATAGACCTCCAATAAATAATCATCCAGGTGCTGTTTGGTATAGAGGACCTCCTGGGGGTCCTCCATTTGGGTCCCCAGTTCCTCATGGGGGCTTCCCTATGGAACCATTTCATTTTTATCGCCCCCAGATTCCAGCTACTGCCCTTGCTAACCCACAGCCGGTTCCTCCACCGGGACCTGGACCAAGGGCACATCATCCAAAAAATGGAGATATGTACAGACCTCCCATGCCAGATGCCTACATTCGCCCAGGTATGCCTATTAGGCCTGGCTTTTATCCCGGTCCAGTGACTTATGAGGGTTACTATGGGCCTCCAGTGGGCTATCGTAACTCCAATGAACGAGATATACCATTTATGGGGATGGCAGCTGGTCTCCCTGCTTATAACAGGTACTCGGGCCAAAATGCTCATGATCCTGGCAATTCCCATGGTAGATCCAGTGCATGTGGTCCTGGTGGCAAACCATTGCCTCCAGAACAAGTGGAACCTGGTCATGCAGTTGATTCTCGAGGACCATATAGGGTTCTTTTGAAGCAGCAAGATGGTTGGGAAGGGAAGGAGGAAGAAAATAAGTGGGAAGACAATTTAACAACCAATGCATCTCATGTTGAGAAGGGTGACCAACTGAAAGTGTCATCATGGGAGAATGACTGGAGAGGAGATTACAGAAAGGATGAACAGATGGGTTTAAAAAGAAAGTCCTTTGGTGAAGAAGCTTCTTGTCAGGTGTCTGACCACGAGGGAGGTTCGTCAGCAGTTCCTGTCAAACTTAAATCACCGGAAAGTATGGGTAATGCAAAGGTAATGGATGATGTTTCATCGAAGAAAATGGGACATGCAGCTACTGGTTGCACAGAAATTCCTGCTACCCCAAAAGATTCCAGTCTGATTCAGAAAATAGAGGGCTTAAACGCAAAGGCGCGTGCTTCAGATGGAAGACGTGATCTCATGTCTGCTTCCATTGGGGAGGAGCAGAAGAGTATATCACAATTTGTTACTGCTGATTCTGACGAAGCTACTGATGGTTCTATATACGTAGAAAAAAATCACATTACTGGAGTTAATAACCCTGCTGCTTATGAAATCAGTGTTGCTGCTGGCAATAAGAGCTTTGAATCAACTGCTGTCAGTGGAACAGTTATTTCCAGGTTGGTTTTTAATTTATAGTTTTCTACTGGGAACGGTTTTCCTTTCCAATGGTGAAAAAATACTGACATGCAGTGTCACAGGAGATCTACTCATGCTGTGCATGGCAGAGCTGATCATCGTGGCAAAGGGAGATTTAGTTCTCAAGAAGTTGATGGTTGGCGGAAGAAATATCCAGTTGCAGAGTCTTCAAGTGTAATGTCTGCTCTTCGTTCTGAAAGTTCTAATATTCACATACAAGACCATCCAGCCAAGGAGGTTACTGAAAAGTCTGAGACTCATCCTCAAGGAAAGCAAGGGGGAGAGTTTGTGCCACCGATGTTTGAACCAAGTGATAGCCAGGCACAGGTAATCTACATTTACTTGTATTCATGCTAATTTTATGCATCAGAAAATTTACAGACAATGGTTTTTGATTTCATCAGCGTGCCAAAATGAGAGAACAAGCCAAGGAACGTGTCAAACAACGTCAAAAGGAGGAGGACGAACGGGCGAGAGACCAGAAGGCCAAGGCTCTTGCCAAATTGGAGGAGTTGAACAGGCGTGCTCAAGCAGTTGAAGGTTTACCTCAGAAGTTGGATGTTCTTCCAAGTGTTGCTATCCACAATAAGCAAGAAGAATTTCAGTCTATGGCTGAATCAACCATGGTTGCTAGCAAATCTGGAATGCCAAGCTCAGCTTTGGCTTCTAGCTCAAATGATGCTGCACAAATTAGTGACAGTGGCACCACTAAAGTTGAAAAAACCTTGGGTTTGTCCAATGAACAACTTCTTGAGAGACCAAAGAGTGCCCACAAGGAATCTATCGGAAAGCATAAGCATAACGATTCTATGCCCATGAAGCAGGATGTTAACAATGCTGATGTTTTTCACTGTAGTAATACTCTGCAGGTATATGATGGTGGTGTCTCTAAGCAGAAGTGCTTGAGCTATAAACAAAAGCATAACATTCCATCAGAAAAGAATTGCAGTGAGAATTTTGTTACTAATAGCACAACTGAGGCAATAAAAGGTAATTCTGATTTAATAGCTGATGCTGCTGCATCTCGTGAGGTTGTTGCTAATGAAAATGCATCTAGCTGTGAGTCAAGTTTGCCTGTCAATCCAAACATCATGGCTGAGTCGTCCCTACAACATAGGAGGAGAAATAACAGGAGTGGCAAGAAGCACAAATTGGATGAGGCATCATCAGGGTTCACATTACCTTCTGTGGTGCCAACAGAAACAAACATTCTCATCATTACTTCAGGTGAAAGTGGTAGGACTAATGCTTGTGAAACTGAGCTGGATCCCAGCTCAGTTCAATCACCAACTGATTCTATAGATGCAAATCAGTCTTCCGAGCTGCGCTTATCTTCACCTAGTGAAGAAAATCATGTTAGAGCAAATAATCAGGGGAAGTCTCAGCATTCTCGCAGGATGCAACGAAGTGCGCAAACTAATAAATCAGTGGAGAAATTCCACACCAGTGAAGCTGTTTTCTGGGCGCCTGTGCGGACTCAGAACAAAGCTGAGGTGACAGGTGAAGCCTGCCAGAAACCTGTGGTTGAAGCTTCATCTGTAAAGAGTGATAATCAAATGCAGAATAATTCAAGAAACAAGAGGGCTGAAATGGAGAGGTACATACCAAAGCCTGTGGCCAAAGAAATGGCTCAGCAGGTGAGTGGTCAACAACAGCTATTGGCTCCTCCAGTGGATAAGACTATATCAGATGAGATTGATAGAAAAGCAGATTCTCGGTATCATGATGTGGAAAGTTTCCAACCTTCTGGGATTGCTGCTGGAAAGAAAGTGGTTGCCATGGAGTCTAAGAATGGGGATAATAGACATAATAAGCAGGGAAAGGTGCATGGATCATGGCGCCAGCGGACTACATCAGAGTCAACCATTGTGCAGGGTTTGCAAGATGCACAGTCTTCAAATGCTAGTATGAATATTAAAAGATCGGCTGAGCATCAACAAACCCAGAAACCTGATGTAAGCTCAGCGAAAGGGCAGCCCAAGTATTCTGATGAATGGAATTCTTCTGATGGCTGGAACATGCCTGAAAATCCTGAGTCTTCTGTACCACTTTCTGTTCCTGTTAAAGATCAGGGAGGGACAGCCAGAGGAAAGCGGCATCAGTTTAAGGGACACAAAGGCACTGGAAATAATCATGATCATGATCACAAGAAAATAAATAGTGGGGACCCTGACAAACTTTTTCTGCGGTCTTCAGTACCTGTACCTGAGACAAGTCTAACTGACATAGCTTCTGCTTCAAAGGAAAATTGTGCTGCAGGGGGTCGGTCAACCTCTCATTGGCAACCAAAACAACAGGCATATTTGCCTTCTAATCAACGGGGAAGCAGACCCAACAGTGGTCAAAATGTTGGGGTTGAAGTTGGTAGGTCTAACAAAAAGGATTCCACTCTCCAGGGTGGGCTGCCAATCCCACATCAACCAGACAAGGAGCTTGGTGAAAATACAGCTCAGCCTCACTGTGGTAACTCAACCTCTCAGACAAGCAAAGTTGAAGAAGCATCAAATGTTAGCCATCAAGAACCCAAGAGAGAGTGGAAGATATCATCTGTCAAAGGACGGCCTGACTCCCCGAACCAGGGTCCTGGTAGTCTGGTTGAAAGTGCTCCTCCGTCAAATATGGATAATCAGCATGAGCAACATGTGCCTTCAGGGTTCCGTAGAAACGGAAACCAGAATAGCCGTTATAGTAGAGGACATGAATCTCGTGGAGATTGGAGCTCCACTGGACAAGATAACAAGCAACACAACCAACCTATGAACCGGGAGAGGCAGAGACACAATTCTCATTATGAGTACCAGCCCATTGGACACTACAATAATAACAGAGCAAACAACTTGGAAGGACCAAAAGATGCCCCTAATAATGCAGGTGGAAAGTATAGACAGAGGGGTCAGATTCACCCAAGGCGTGGTGGGGGCAATTACCATGGAAGGCCAAGTGGCACTGTTCGGGTAGATGGTGGCTGTGATTAGCTGAGAAAACACCATGTCAGGTTTTTCTGTTTTTGTCTTGTGGAAAGCTAACTAATCCTTCATGATCTGTAGTGGCTTATTCCTGAAGTTTTCAGGTACTTTAATTTAGGTTGTAATTTCAATTGTAGATACTATCAATTCATGTGGTAACTGATGGTGTGTGAATTCGAGCAGGGTTAGAAGCAAAAAGCAGATGGTGCTAAGCAAAAAGAAAAATAGACAGTTGATTGGAGGTGCTTTTTTGTGGGATGATTTCTTATCATACTTTTTAAGATGTATCTGATATGAAGATTGTAATTTGCTCATGATTGGTTCGCCATGGAAACCTTGATGTTATCTTTGAGCCTTGTATTTAGTGGTTATTATTCCTTTGCTCAAATCTATATGGAACACAAGAGGGGATTAAAGTAGTGAGAAGTTTTCTGGTTCTCCCACTTCACCTCCCCTTTATCATCCTTGTTTGTTGTGGCATGATGTTAGATATTTTATTCTGCAACTCTTGTCAATTTGGGTGGAAAATATATCTCTTCATAGTGCTCTCTTTGATCTTGAATGTTTTTTTTTTCCAAACTCAAAACAGGATGCGTTTAAGTTATATGAAACACATCAAGATAATTCCAGTGAGTAAATTAGGCATACCAACAAGTTCAGTAAAGAATTTCAGGTATATCTGGCCTTATAACCAACGTTTACGACTTGGGATTGATATCAAGCTTTTATTTGAATGGAGGGAAATATTCAAATATTTTTATAACACGTTTAAAAAAATTGCAAAACAAAACTGTATTAACAAGGCCTTAATCTCTTATCTTTTTTTATAATTAACAATTATGGAAACATGTAGCTTTCAAAAAATTAATCTTGCAACATCTCACTCTCAAGCTTCATACACGACATCGTTCTTGCGTTCTTAACCCAACCGCGTCTCCGAACCAAAAATGAAAAGTACTCGACCCGAAATCCGGCACCCAAAATGCCCGTTGGGCAAAAACGGGTCAGTTCTTTTTGTTAAATATTGTTTTTTATTCGCCTTTGGCTTTTCTTTTCTGGCTCTGTTGCGTTGCGTTGCGTCTTTTTAATTATTATCCACTGTTAAAAATCAATCCGGGAAAAACGTCGTCTCTATAAAAACCCTAAAAATTCACCGCCTAAAAACGGAACTCTTTATCCACTTGGGTTTCGTTCTCTTCAATACGTATATTCTATTCGTAGCTCTGAAGAGCTCATGGTTTCATATATACAGGTTCCCGATGAATTTTATGCTTTGAGCTTCAATTTATAATTTTTAAGCTGCTTTTTGCTTGTTTCTTCTTTGCGTTATGAATTCTTTTTCTGGGTATGTAATTATGCAATTTGGCTGGTTATTTTAAATTACTGAAAAAGGAAAAAAAAAATCAATTGAAAGATATGTATTTTTTTTTGGTAGTTTTAGCTTGAGTTTCGGTTTTGAAAAGAAAAACAGGCGTAAATTTGTTGTGCATTTTTCTGCTGAAGGATATTAAGATTTTGAACTTAAGCAGATTATTATTTCTGCGGTGTAGGAACTCCTTTGCACTTACATTGTGAAAAAGACTATATAAGGTTTCTTTTGATTCGCTGCTTCTATTCTAATTTGGTAATTAGATTTTATTTATCTTTATCTTTTTGGGTTTAAAAAAGATTTGTGGTGGATTTACAGCATGTGTTACATTTGGTTTTTGGTAAATTAAGCATTTTGGGAAATCTTAGTTTTTGGTTAAAATACCAACTTGTTCTGTGTTTTTAGTATCTTGCTGAAATTTAGATTTGATTGTCATTGTAGAAAAGAAGTGCTCATTGTGTGCTTGTCTGGGGAATAGGTTCCTATTGAGTAAATGATTGGGTGCCTAAGTTAGAGACAATGGTGTTGGTAACCCATCAATTGCAGGTAACTGATGAACACTTCGACTTATCATTTTATCCTTATGTATTTGGGTACATATGAGAAACATAGTTATATATTGGACTCTTTTTCTCTAACTTCTTTTGTGGGTTGTTAGTAGTATCCTGTGAGTTGATGACATATAGTCTTGGAAGTTCTCAAGTTTTACACTTTTCTGTTCCGTGTAGTGGTGGTTTGACTATATTCTCAATTGTGTATGCTACTTCTAGAATTGAGATGTTAAGTTTCTGTATAGCTGAACTTGTAGAATTTTGGCGGCATTATTGCATTTCAGGGCTCATATGTAGCATTTCCCTCAAGACGTTTACCATGGAGCAAAGGGTTGACATTAAGGCGATTTGTACCAGCAGTTCATATGGTTGGAAAAATGGATCGGTGTTTATCATTAAAGCGTAGCTTTTGTTTAAGGTGAGAAATGCCCTTAGGAAGTGTGTTTGCTTAGCATCAGTAAAGCATATTGAAGTTATTATTGGTTGGTTATCTTGGGGTATCTGTCATCTGCTTTTGAATTTCCGTGTTTAGGGTCTGCTTCTGGTTATTAATATGTATTTGGGATTTCTTTAACTACTTTTATCTTTTGTTTCTCATTTCTATTTTAGAACTAGAATGTTGTTCTCTTCTTTCTATATATATCTTGAACATATGAATTCAGATTGCTATTTTTGCAGTGTAGGAACTCCTCGTGTTTGTGGAGTGAAAGTAAGACCCGTGAAGATTTCAGCATTCAAAGGCAGGGCCCAAAATGATGAATCAGGAGGCAGAGCAAGTGTATCAAAGGTTCCAAAGAGTTCTGTTAAGCTCTCTTATATTCCAAAAGAGAGTGACGAGACTGTAACTGAATCTTCAAAGGTGCATAATGTTCCACTTTCATATGCCTCTGAAACAAATGAGACTGTTGCAGGTTCTCCTGCTATTCATAAATTGTTCAAAAAATGGTTGACAATGTTATGCACACAATTACCAAGTCAAGAGGTAAATGAAGTTTTGGGAGAAGAGGTGCCTCCAAGGGAGCTAGCAGAAACTAATATTGAGAGTCAGAACAAGGGAAGAGGTGAAATTCTATGGGCAGCTTGGGGCCACTTTTGTGATCTGGATGCAACAATAAAAATTCCATTACTGATATTGTAAGTTTAATGGCTTATATTTGATTCTCTATCTCTTTTGGTAGTCTGCATAATTTGCTGATTGTTCTTGCTCATTTATGATACTATTCAGTAGAGACTATTTTGGTATAACAGAAAAATTAGTGGATGGAAGACACAGATCAAGCTCTATGAAATGAATATTTTGCATTGTCCTACTCATTGCCAACTCCAAAATGCTCTTGGTTATGTTTCTGTCTCCAGAGATTAGTGCTCTTCCCTTGGGCCTCCTGCAACTGAAACATCATTAATTCTTGATCTTTTATTTTTATTTTGATCATCTCCAGTTTTTCTTCAAAAGTTGATACTGCAGATGCTAGTTTGGGATAATAATGCTTCCCTATGTTATTGCTAGAGCCTCGTATGATTTTACTTGGCAGCTTACTGCCTTGTCTGACAGACTGGTATTCAAACTTTTGTAACTGAAAATTTGAATTGCAGAAATGCTTTTCTGAGTATGAAAAATTGGAAAGAGCATAGTGACCACACTCTTTTATATTCCTGACTTTCAATTTTAAAATATTGGTAAATCAATTCTAGCTCCATAATCTGTATTCTCATACTCAAGCCCTTTGACATTGTTAATATGAGTTTTCTTCAAACCATGACAATATTAATTATTTTATTTGGGTAAAATTGACTCTGTTGTACCGCCGCTTATATTGTGCTGAATTTGCAGTGTCCCATGGTTCCTGGCAGTTACTGTGATTTATGGCGCTGAAGTTTCAAAGGAGTTAATGCCATTATGGATATTTGGACCCATAATTGTTGCTGTTTACATCAAGATGCTTCAATGGTTGTGCACACTCTATGTCTTCAGCTTCAAGCAGACATTTAAAGTAGTTAAGAATTCACCAACTTACTATCAGGTAGTCCGTAACTATATTGCAGAAGGGAAGCTCAGAGAAGATGTTCGTGCTCATGTATTGCAACCTGTTGTGGACATCAAGAACATGGATTATAAAGAGCTATTTAGAAGAAAGATGAAAGAATTTCAAGAGTGGATGATGGAGAATTACCTGGATTTTGTGGAATCAATATGGCCTTATTATTGTAGAACCATCAGGTTCCTGAAAAGGGCTAATCTGATATAGGTTTGGGATTTCGACTTGACACAAGTCTTAGGTGAGGTAAAAAGGTGAGAAGTAAAAACTGAAGGCTAGAGTTTCCTCTGATTATGTTCCAAAAGTTGAAATTTTGGGTCAGAGTTGGCAAACCCCATTTTAGAGCAGGGGAGTGGGGGAAGATTGTGGGTTCATTATATCCTGGGCAATCCAAGTATTAAACCAACCAAAAAAAGTCTTCTGATTTCTGGAACTTTCTTGTAAGAGCGATGTCCTATCCTTGCTCGAGGCGCTTGTTATTTTGTCTTTTGTTAAGTTGTTATTTGAGGTTCTATGATCATCAAACGAGAGTTGATTCAATCTCAGAATTATTAATTGGCATTTGAATGTTGTAGATCATACAAGGCCTTGGTATCTTGCTCTATACGGTATCGGTGGCCTGTGCCTTGATTGAATGTTCACATTAATAGATGTTGAAGCTAATGAGTTTCACCGTGTCTAATTAGCAATTGAAAAGTACATTGGAACCTACAATTGCTAATCTCGAAACCGCAATACATTTTGAAAGAAAGACGTGTACTCTATCTATGAGATTAACAAATAAGAAAGTATAAGAAACAAGCAAATGTAAATCATAAGTCAATAAAAAAGCGAGGAAACGGATAAAAAAATGAGAGCAAAGAATTATCTAAGAAATGGAACAGTGAGAGGCCAATAAAAGACGAAGAATCGTCCCAAAAAAAAAAAAAATCACCCGCTGAAAAACGACACGATATTTATATGTATGTAAATACAAATACAAAACAAAGCCGCTCTCTCGCTTCACTCAGAAACCCCATTCCCTCAGTTTCTCCGAATTCCTCGTTTTCCCAGCATTTCCTTTCCTTTCTCGAACAAATTTCTGATATTGATATTTTCAATTTTTCTTCAATGCAAATGGGCAGTCGTTAAAATCTACCAAAATGCACTGGTTTACATTCTAATACCCTGTCCAGCTTCTTGTTTTGGCCTTCATATTTTGGTTATGGCGATTAAATTTAGTTCTTCTTCACTCTCCTATGTGGCCAATTCCATTTCTTCTCCTTTTAAATCTAGAATAAGTTCCAAGGTACGATTTTGTTTTTCCTCTCGCATGTTTGTTCTTGATTTTTTCTTTGGAAATTGAATAGCTAAGGATGCTTGTATCTGATTTTTTTTATATTTGTTGTGCTGCTTATTGGTTCCAACAAACTATCATATAGTCTAAAATCTAAATGGCTTTTACTCTGTCTAAGAATATTCACCGATGAAAGAATTATTTCTTTGAATAAGAGAAGGTAAACTCGTTTTGCCCTTTTGTATGAGAGAAGAAATGGTTAACATTTTAACTGTATGTTGGTTTGTTATGGCCCTTTGTTTAGGTATAATTGGGTAGTGATGGACGATATGGGATTGCTGTGAGCCACATTTTTAACCTTGTAGGTCAGCATTCATGTAGGTACAGTGACAGTTCAAGGTCCAAAGTGTTGATTTTGGCAAGTTTATCATGAAAGCTTCTTGCTTTAAAAAATTGAGTCGATGGGTTTTTTTTGTAAAGACTGTTAAGGATTGTCTATCTTATCTTGACTTGGTTCAACAGGACAAGGGGATTTTGAGGTTCTCTCATTTTGACTGGGTTTCAAGCGTTTATCTGTTGTCACTGAAGGAATTTTGATTATGGAAGACCAGCCAGAAGGATGTAATTTATATCATTAGAGATGCTTGAACTTCTTTTTGTTGAATTTTTGTTTCTCTTCTTGATAGTCACCATAATGTCCGCAAGCAAACGATCGAAACTTGGTCTCGCTTACGTCGGATATTGTAGGCATAATATATGTCAATAGAGTTTTTGTTGGCCGGTTAACCCACCAGTAGATTCATGTTTGTGTTTCTTTCCCCTCTTTGTTTTATTTCTGTTCTACGTTCTTCGTTGAAGGAGATCTCCCTTGTGAAATTTTCTCCTCGTCCATGAGGTGAACTTAGACAAGAAAAGTCAGATGTCTTGCGTGAGGAGATCTTTACTCTACCATTTTGTTAGATTCAATAATCCTCAACGAGGAACTAAAGTTTATGTTGATAGGCTTCTTTTTTCCAAAGCCATGATGGTTTATCTTTTCCTCTTCTTTGTTTTGTACATCTTCAAGGCCTATTATAAGGGAGTATAAGTTATTAAATTCAACTTAGGATATGGTTTTAAACAGAATGTAGTCATTTGCCAAATTTGAATGATTTAAATTCAGAATAGCAATATAATACAAATTGTAAACTGTGCTTGCCCATTAGATTTTAAGTTTATTTTTCAGACACTTTTTGCATTAGTCTTGTGTAGTTACTTCCATTTGGTTTCTTGCTACTAATCTTATGCGTCTAAGAGTCTTTGGATCAAGGATGTCTCACTAGCTAGAAAACTCGCTTTCTGATTTTGTAATGTTTTAACTCTTGTATTGTGATGTTCCAGATGACCTTGTCACAGAGGCCATATGACAGGCAGCAATATGATATTCTTCAGCTTCAAAATTCTAAAGGTAGCTATCATGAGTTGTTGGATAATTTTTAAAGCTTTAAAACTTGTTCCGAGCTTTAAAACTAGCCTTAATTTGATTTGCTCTGCAGTAATTTGTGCGATGCTTTCAGTAATAGCAATCAATTCTTTATGCTATTTCCCTGTTAAGATACCAATAGGGCAATTTGGTTGCATTATATTATTCGCTGTTTTAGAGTTGATTTTACCATGTGGAGTATTACTGGTGCTTTGAAATATTTCTTATAATGTTTCCTTATGGTATTTTGAGTAGTCAAGTCATGCCACTTCGTATGTGGACTGCTGAAGTTACAGGGAGGGTTTCAAATGAGGCGGAAGGTGCTATGTACCATTTCTGAAGATCAGTCGGGATGCATTGAGCTCAACTCAGATGATTCAGAACTAGAAAGCCAGCATCAAAATTCAGAAGATATCTCTTTGGCTGGTCCATCTATCCATTATGAAGGAAGCAATGGAAAACCTGGTTTACTATCATTTTATAATCGTCCATATAAAAGAGAAGATGAGATCAGTGTGACTAATGCGCAAAGGAGTGGGAGCAGCCTTGTATGGTTTGTTGGTCCAGCCGTCCTTGTGGCCTCTTTTATTTTCCCCTCACTTTATTTGCGCAAATTAATCTCCATGGTATTTGAGGATTCCTTGCTGACAGGTGAATGAACTATCTTATGCTAATGTGGCACTATTTTTGTTTTATTTTACCTTTTTATTTTTCCCATGAAATCAATTTTCCTTCTGACTACCTGCAAGTAACTAAAAGATTATATTAAGATGCAGTTAAATGAAGGATTGAGAGATTGCTTAAGGTCAGGTGAAGGATAGGTGGCTGATTTTTTTTAGTTCTCTGGTCATTTTTTTAATTTAATCTTGAGGGTATATTTGTGAATCTTGCTGAGTATTAATTTGTCAATGCTGCCACTCAAAGTGTAGTTGATTATAACTAAACTCTAGTTTAAAGTTTGGTTACAACTGCCCAACAGAAGGTGAAAATTATTGCTCTCAGCTGTGAAAATGATGATGGCCAGTATTGGCTGAGCTCAGTGATGCTAGGCAATTTGAAAAATGCCTTAATCTTTGAAACTAGGTGGATAAAATGCCTTGGTGTGATTGAATGGTATTGGATTTGAGAGATAGGATAGGAAATTCAATAGATGATTTAGCAGAGATGTAAGGTGTTTTAGTTGGAAATGAGGATGATCGTAGAGGTGGAATTTCTGGAACAGAATGGAATAACAATTTCTCAGATTACTTCTGTGAAAAGTTGAAGCCATTCATTTTGTTTTATTATTGCTAACATTTACATTTATGGATACCTTTTCCTTTAATATTGGGAAGATATTTCTTTCATCCTTTAAACTGCCCTCTATTTCCTACTTGCAGATTTCCTGATATTGTTTTTCACAGAAGCTCTTTTCTACTGTGGTGTTGCTGTATTTCTTATGCTAATAGATTGTCTCAGGAGACCTACTGGGCCATATTCTGTCACTAATGATTATAGAACTGAGCCTTCTCAATTAGGACAGCAGATCTCTTCTGTTGCCGCCCTTGTACTAAGTCTTATAATCCCTATGGTTACTATGGGCTTGGTCTGGCCGTGGACTGGTCCTGCAGCTTCTGCTACTCTTGCTCCATACCTGGTTGGTATTGTTGTACAATTTGCATTTGAGCAGTATGCAAGATATCGGAAGTCACCTTCATGGCCAGTTATTCCTATTATTTTTCAAGTAAGTGCATTCGTAACCTATTGGGCATCTACTGAAGGTTGTCCATAGTGATATTTTTCCTTTACAATTGCTTTAGTGCTTAGAAAATTTCTATGCATGTATAGTTCATCTCAATACATTTGTGCTGTCAGCTATAATATGCATTTTCAACGTATGTATTTGTATGTATTCTATATATAATTTTTAGTGTATGTAGTTATACGCATTGATTGGCTAAAAAACTGTTTGTTTATCTTTTTTTTTTTCTTTAATCTTTTATTTTTCCTTTTCTTTTGGGGGGTGAGGGGGAGTGGGTGCTCTCGTTATCTCATTTACAGCTCCATTTTGTAATCTGTGATAGAGATGTCAGGAAGGACAGAAATATAAATTTTTTATTTAGCTTATTTGACTATAAACTAAGGACATTTTTATGCTTTACAGGTGTATAGATTGCACCAATTGAATAGAGCAGCACAACTGGTGACAGCCCTATCATTTACAGTGAGAGGAGCAGAAGTGACCTTGCACAACTTGGCAATAAACAAATCTTTGAGTGCACTGTTGAATGTCCTTCAGCTCCTTGGTGTCATCTGCATTTGGTCTCTTTCAAGCTTCCTAATGAGGTTTTTTCCTCCAACTGCTGCAAATATTCAGTGAGACATGAACTTAATTTAGTATTCATATTAACATTTGGTGTCACAGCAGAATTACTCAACTTAGATCTTATTTCAGTTAAATTAAAGAACTTGGAGGTTCAACTCTTTTGTGGTTTGATTCTGCTCTGCTAAGAAATAGAACTGTGGGCAGCAAAGCATCCAAGTTGTCTGAGATTTTAAAAGGTTCTTGTAGGATTAATTTGATGAAGATGCTAAAAGCAAAGAGAAAGAAAAATGGTGATTGCCATACTGCTACTTGTGCAGGCTTATGTTTGCCAGGACCTATTTTTTACCAGGATCAGAATGCTGGATAACATTTATTTTTTTTTTATCAACATCCATTAAAACTTGTAAATTGATCTCTGTCTTTATAGATTGCTGATGTTTAACAATTGTGCTTCATAGTCTTTATAGAGAAAGAAAAAAGGGGGAAAAAGTAAAGTCTAAGCGCATGTGGCACGAAAAGGAAATCCGATTTCGGTAAGAGCTTACAGGGCCAGGGCTCATAGACCCTTTCTTTCATTCATCAATAGGCCCTGGTCGGTCACTTTTCCGCGATTGAAAAGTGGAAGTCATAAAAAAAAGTTGTTTCTCTTCGCACCTCAGATCAAGAAGAAGGGTAGCTTGTCAAGCTGGCGTATATATATATATATTTATTATTATATATAAAATAAATAAAAAAGATTCGCTGTCTTTTAACCGGCTGTTCATCTTTATCAACGCAATTAAGGATCTATAGGTTTGCCTACTTGACTTATGAAAGATAATGAGAATGGGTTATTCAAAAAGGAAAAGGTGCTACTGTACAATACATTAGTAGGGGATTAAAAGCATGTAATCTGGTCAAGTGGCATCCAGAGTTTGTCATTTTACTGGATTTTGTGGATCAAAATGAATCGTTAACATTATTTACTGTATATATATCTTTTAGTTGGACTTTTTGGTTGATGAATGCAAGCAATCACTTAGAGCCTGTTATATTACTATTCTTTTTTGTTTGTGGCTTGATTTGAATGCTTAATTAACAGCGTAGTGCGTAGTCTAAGAATCTGTGTTTGCACATTAAAGTTGGCATTTTTCTTGAAAAATGTTTCAGGTGATTTTGTGCTTTCATTAACACATTAATTGAAGCCAAAATTAACAGGAAATTGTGAAATTTTACTTGAAAATAGTTTTTTCCTTTCATCCATTAGTTTTCTTCTTGATTATAGAAATACTTCTATTCATCTGACAAGAGACAAGTTCTTTGGTAAGCAATTTTTCAGTAATTTATAATATTGCTTTCACTGTCATTGTTATATCTTCATCTTCAATAATGTAACTTCTTTTTAGCGCTTAGGCTCTGTAATATGTCCATTATGTGGTGCCCTTTTGACCTTAAAATGGTGTGATATGTTAAACAAAACCCGTCTTAAATTTCTGTTTAAATTCCAGAGTAGGTAGTGTTTGATTGCATTCCTGACTGATCAAGTTGGAGATTAGATAAAATGACACCCAGGTTAGGTAGATGTGAAAATTCTCTCAAAATGATGTATTTGTCTAAAGAAGATATATTACATTACATTTCCATAATTTATTGGATGGTAACATCTTTTTCACCACGGGAAATGTCATCTCTCTGTGTACACTAAAAAAGAGGCGGATACAGTGAGAATGTCAACTGCATTCAAAATCAAATTTGATTGCATAAAAGAAAAGCAGGGTATGAATATATGCAAACATATGAAGGTGCTTCTGACTCGATGAGAACAAGTTGGATTGCATTTACAGAAAAAAAAAGAAGAAGAAGCTAAAGCTGAATATATAGGCACTCAAGTGACATTGTTCCTCTGTGAAAGCCGAGTAGCAAGCACTTTCTTTGGGTTAAATGGTCCAGGTAGTTAAGCACTTTTATCTCTTTGTCCAGGTATTTGAAGGGCATTGGATTTCATCCATGTTGCATTAGTTCATTGCCTCTGGCTTAAAATCCTGAGAAACTTAAAGAAGTTGAAGGGCACCAAAAAAAAAGAAATAAAGAATCCTACAATTGAAAGCAATCCAATTGATGAATGACCCTCTTTGTCCTAACTTGTTTGGGTCCTTTTTCAGAAGAATCGTTCTATCATATTTTTTTAGGGTTACAAGATTCCTCTCAGGAATTGCTACTTTTATATCTCTATATTATATTAAGATTTAATTAAAATATCTCTCCAATGAATTTTTTGGATAAGTAAGAACCAAAACGCAAATTGGTCGTGGCCCAATAATGGGTTGAATATGATTTTAATAAAGCTGACCTTCAATGTAAAATAACTTGTGGTTGTTTCGATCTCTTTGTTTGCTTCCTATATTTAAATTTGTTTTTTCTTTTAATGAATATTAAACTTTTTATTAGGTGATTAGTTATGTAAATTGTCAACCCAGAAGATTTTAAGTTTTAACTAAGATTAATTCATGCAGTGCGTTTATATTCAATAATAATTAGACTCCGTATATCCAACAATTGGAGATAAGAGTCGTACCCATTGTATTCTCCACAAAGCCATCAAAGAGGACCCCAAAATCAGGCAACAAAATTGCATGCTTTTGGTATTTGTATTTTCTTTTTTCTTTAAATGATTTGCATCTTGCAAAATGGTTGGCATAAGAGGAATTATTATTATTATTAAGCCAACTGGACCACAGATGGTGCATGCTTATGGTGCTTTTGTACTCTTTTGCAGCATAGTATAATTTCAGTAACATAATTAATACCAATATCAGTTGACAAAAAAATTGAAGAAAAAATTGACCACCATCTCTTTAGAAAGTCAACTCATACTTAAATCTTTTGGAGCAATCCTTATGGATTCTCACAAAATTCTTCTTAGTACAAATATTAAAAGAAGATTTATTTATTTAGAATACATCCTATATTTGAACTTGACAAGAAGTTAAATGCATAGAGAGGTCCCTTTTTTATTATTAATTATTTTCTTAAAGTGGGGCTTTCCTCCTAAACATTTTGCTCACTTTTCAACAATTGCCATCACTCTTTCTTATCTCCATATAATTCCCCATCCCACAAGATACAACTAAAACATGCTTCAATATCCCATAATTGCCCTGAGAATAAAAAAAAAGAAAAAACACCATTGCTTTTAGCCACACTGATAATATTGGTAAAAGAAAAGACTGCTGTATTATGACAATTATGTGGCTAAAGCTTAACAACTGTTGATGCATCATTATTTTATAAACTTCCCATTCACCATCATTTGGCAGAATTACTATTCAAAGTTCAAGCTTTGCTTATCATTGCAAATTAAACTTGTGCATTCAAATTCCCTCCTTAAACTCCTACTCCATTTCTTTGTTAACTTGGTGATCTTCTTTTGCTCGTCTTTTTTTTCCTTTTCATTCAACATGGGATCGAGCTTCTTTCCAAGAAATTATGCTGAATCTTTTGAATCCAGTTCTGAAACTTTAATTCGAAAATAAACAGTCACTTTATTTCGATAAGGGCAGCATTCAAATGTCTCCTTCCATGCTGTTTTTTGTAACACTTGTTGCTTCTTTTGCTGTTGCTATGGGAGAAAACTCAGTCTCGGCAGATTCCTTTTGGCTTGTGAGAATCAAACAAGAACTTGTAGATCCTGTAAGAGTTCTCGACAACTGGTCTCCGGGAGCTCATGTATGTAGCTGGCATGGAATAACATGTTCAGATGACCAAAAACATGTTGTGGGCTTGAACATATCAGGCTCAGGGCTATCAGGTTCCATCCCGCGGCAGCTCTTGCACCTCACTTCACTTGAAACACTGGATTTGTCTTCAAATTCACTCACTGGCTTGATTCCTTCCGAGCTTGGAGAGCTTCAAAATCTGAGGCTACTGCTGCTTTACTCAAACTCTCTCCATGGTAAGATTCCTCCAGAGATTGGTCTTTTGAATAAGTTGCAAGTCCTTAGAATAGGTGACAACATGTTATGGGGTGAAATTCCACCAGAGATAGGCAACTTGATGGAGCTGAGAGTATTAGGTCTCGCATTCTGCCAATTAAACGGGAGCATTCCAGCGGAAATTGGTAATTTGAAGCACCTCATATCTCTCGACTTGCAGATGAACAAACTCAGTGGCCTTATTCCTGAAGCGATTCAGAGCTGTGAAAAGCTTCAAAACTTTGCAGCATCAAACAATATGCTCGAAGGGAATATCCCTTCTTCAATAGGTCTGCTTAAATCGCTACAAATTCTTAACTTGGCCAATAACAGCATCCAAGGATCACTTCCTGTCAAGATAAGTCGTCTCTTCAATTTGAGGTACCTGAATTTGCTTGGTAACAGATTGAATGGTGAAATTCCTTTGGAGCTTAACCAGTTGGTTCAGCTTGAGACACTCGACTTGTCCAAAAACAACCTCTCAGGGAGCATAAGCCTTCTAAGTACCCAATTAAAGAATCTTGAAGATTTGGTTCTGTCTGATAATGCTTTGACAGGTAGTATCCCAATCAACTTCTGCCTCAACAATTCAAATTTGCAACAACTTATTCTAGCTCGAAATGAGCTTTCTGATGAGTTCCCCTTGGAGCTATTGCACTGCTCCTCACTCCAACAATTAGACCTTTCTGATAATGATTTCGAAGGAGAGCTGCCGCGCAGCCTGGACAGGCTGGAGAGCCTTACAGATCTTGTACTTAACAATAACAGCTTCACAGGAAATTTACCTCCTGAAATTGGTAACATGAGTAACTTGGAAAATATTTTTCTTTTTGACAACGTGATCACAGGTAGTATTCCAGTGGAAATTGGCAGGTTACAGAGGTTGGGCGCCATCTATTTGTATGATAACCAAATGTCAGGAGGTATACCGAGAGAGTTGACAAACTGCTCGAGCTTAACTGAAATGGACTTCTTTGGAAACCATTTCTCAGGGTCAATTCCTGAGACTATTGGGAAGCTTAAAAATCTTGTTATTCTTCAGCTGAGACAGAATGATTTGACGGGTCCTATCCCGCCAAGCTTGGGCTACTGCAAAAGGCTACAGCAATTGACCTTGGCTGATAACAAAATCTCAGGATCGTTGCCTCCAACTTTCAGATTCCTTTCAGAACTGATCCTCATAACCCTTTACAACAACTCCTTTGAAGGTCCTCTTCCCCCATCTCTCTTCCAGCTCAAAAACCTCAGAATCATTAATTTTTCTCACAACAGATTTAGTGGCGCAATTCTTCCTCTCACCGGTTCTAATTCTTTGACCGCATTGGACTTAACAAACAACAGTTTCTCAGGTCCCATTCCTTCTGAACTAGCCATGTCAAGAAACCTAACCCGTCTTCGCCTTGCACACAATCATCTCACCGGTAACATCCCTTCTAAATTTGGCCAACTAACGGCGCTCAACTTTCTTGATGTATCCTTCAACAATTTCACCGGCGAATTAGCACCTCAGCTCTCCAATTGTACAAATCTTGGACACCTCCTACTCAGCAACAACCAACTCACTGGCACAATACCTCCTTGGCTAGGGAGCTTACAAGAAATTGGAGAGCTCGATCTCTCCTCCAACAATTTCCACGGAACAATCCCACCTGACATTGGAAATTGGTCAGGATTACTTAAGCTTTCTCTTGGCTGCAATAACCTGTCCGGCGAGATCCCCCCAGAGATTGGTAACCTCACTTCTCTTAATGTCCTTAATTTACAAAGAAACAACCTTTCAGGACAAATTCCTTCAGCAATCCAGCAATGCAAGAAGCTCTATGAGCTGAGGCTCTCAGAGAACTTGTTAACAGGTCCCATACCATCAGAGCTAGGAAGGCTGACTGAATTACAAGTGATTTTGGATTTAAGCAAAAATCATTTCTTTGGTGAGATTCCATCGTCTCTTGGGAATCTTCTGAAGTTAGAGAGATTAAATCTCTCTTTCAATCAACTCCAAGGAGAAGTGCCTGCTTCACTAGGAAAGCTGACAAGCCTACACGCATTGAACCTGTCAAATAATAATCTGCAAGGCCAACTTCCGTCTATCTTTTCAGGATTCCCACTCAGCTCTTTCTTGGGCAATGCCAAGCTTTGTCGTCCACCATTATTATCGTGCTCAGAATTATCGGGTCACAGGGAAAACAGGTTATCGGATTCTGCAGTTATAGGTATTATTACGGCCATCGTCTTTACCTCTGCACTAATATGCCTGATCATGCTATATATTATGCTAAGAATTTGGTTAAATTGGAGAATAGTCTCCACTTCAAATTCTGATGGAAGTGGGGGAAGTGAACTAATGAAAGAAGAAGAGAAGTGGATCTATGGAGTTGAGAGAAGACAAAACGGCGAGTACTGGAGAGTAATGGTTCCTCCACAAGATGGAAAAAATCCTACAACATGCATTTTTCATTACAGAATGGACAGCAAAGCTATCATCAATACCTAGGCCTGAGAAGCTGTGATTATTATTTCCATGTCCTTCTCAGTTTTCCATTGTGTTTGGGTTTATTGGTTGTAAAATCCTTCTACTTAGCCTTTTTCTTTTCTTTTCAAAACTGTTACCAAGGTTTGTAGAGAAGATGAAATTTCGGAGTCACAGTGTTCTGATCAGTGTATATATGTACATCTTAAGAGGCTAAAGAGCAGTAATTTGTATATGTAGAATTATTGTTCATAAAAAAGAAAAAGTTCTTTTTTTTCTCTTTTTACTTCATTAGATAGTCTTCTGTTTTAGTATTTACATCCACCTAATAGCTTCTAAAACTTTTGATCCCTGAGAAATTCACTACTTAAGACCAGTCATTGCCATCCATTTGCCATCTGACTTGTAAGTATTTATGTGAAACACTGGAAGTCCTCTACTTGTTTACTGGAAAAGGGAGCAAAGAGAGCATGAAACAGGACCATGAACAAATATCAAGTGTGCCTTCTGGCCTCTGGTTTTTATTTATGCCATCATTTGTCACCTTTCTCATAGCTGTTTGTTTCTTTAAATAATTTCACGAATAAGCAAAGCCTCTCATGTGGCATGGGAATAATTGAAGAAGCAATATTAGCATTATATACACTTTTAAAATTTTCACATTACAAGGCAACACTAAAGTCTTCAAGTTCACGGCATTGAGTTTTTCTAACGAAAGTGGAGTCTAATCAAAGATTAATATATATAACTTGGTCATTGTCCTTGATTTTTCCAAATTAGGGAAAATATTTTTTTTAACTCCCTTTATTTATCTCATCAGTCTTTTTTTTAATTATATTTTATTAATTTTGTTAAATAATAAACTTAAATGTTTATCACAAAATAACATGTCAAAAATTTCATAAAGACAAAAAAATATATATTTATTTTTTGCGGCAACTAATTTTTCATCTAAAGCAATGGTATTGTGTAACAATTTAAAAAATATATATATAATATTTAATAATTTAAAAAATTGAAAGAAGTGAGAATTAACTAATATCATATCAATAGTGAAATCAGAAATCATAGATGTAATTAAAAATAATTACTTAATTTTTTTAATAAAAATACAATAAAAAATAAGGACTAAAGATGAGATAAGTAAAAGGATGAAATACTTTCATAGTTTTAAACTCAAAAGAAAATTATTGTAAGCGAATAGTTTTGATTATTAATTCAGGAGTGAAGATTTAAGTCCCTCCTGTATATAAGAGTAGATTTTTATTTTTAATAAAATAAATTTAACTCTAAATTAACGGGATGACAAATATCAATATTATATATTTCGATAAACTTTTAAATAATAATAAATTATTATAGTATAAAAAAAAAATCAAAAGAAGCCCAAGAGTAATTATCAAAAAAAAAAAGAAGCCAAGAGCTTTTGGTCTGATGACAAGCCCATTAGAAGACTCGTCGGTGGGAGTAGTGCGTATTACATTTTTTTACTACTAATATCACAAGTCGTCCAAATCTTAATTCTGATACGTGCCTTCTCCAATTCAGTTTCAGGGGTCATTTACAAAGATGTGCTTAATTTAATTTATTGGTTGTAGCTTTCAGTTTTTACTTAAAAGAGAATAGTAAGTTTATTGGTCTATATTTTCAGGGACTTCTCCTTCAACCTCCACCTCCACTTTTCAAAGAATCATGATGTTTACTATAAGATTAGCAGCAACATATTCAAATCTGCTCGCACTAGAAAGGAAAGGAGAATGATTTAAAATTTTATATATGTAGTAAAAAAAATTATTAAAAAAAAAAGCAGCAGCATATATTACTTAAACCCGAAGTAAAACATTTCTACGTCGGCCACGGGAGAGAAAGGGAGAGAAATTGAAGCTAAAATGTACGCTGTAAACTCTAAATAGGGTTTCATATGCATGTGAGAAAAACAACATCAACCCTTTCAGAAACAGCTAAAAGCACATTGATTAATTTGTGCAAAATATGGCCGCTTTGCCCACCAAAAGTATCGCATGCGGATGGAAGTTTTTTGCACGTAAGCTATATATATTATATATATATATATACTACATAAAGATCAAACCCTTACGGACTTAACCAATATCTGTCATACTGAAGATGTCAACCAAGATCATCATCGTCATTATGATATTGATAAGACCCTCTAAATTCTAAACTAAAACAAACTATAAATGGAAATTAACATCTGAAAGAGAGACTAACAAATAATATAACAAGCTAAGAAGAAGAAGAGAAGAGGAGGGTACGTAGCTAGATGTATGAAATGCAATGCTCTTGGTTAAAAGGGGGAGGGGTTTTATAGAAGCTTTGGCGAAGAATGAAGACGGTTCTAGGGCAACACTTTGGAGATAGGGTTTTAGGGCAAATGGGCAGTCTTGCTTTCTGCCTCGGGACATTAAATTAATGAGCAACTTGCTCGGTTTGGTCGAGCTTATCCTGAAAAATATTTACTATATATGGTTTGTGACGTGGAGTTGATATCAATTATTCAATGGCATTATTCTTTATACTTTTCACAATTGGCAACTGGGAAGCAAAATGTGGGACTCAGATTTTGTTCCATGCAAAAGAGAGAAGCATCGATCAATCATCATTCTTCCTTCATTTCTTTAACTTGCTTGGAGTTCTTGTTTTCATGTTAAGAAGATGAACTGGTAGCAATGAGGCCAAATTATTGATCGAGGCCGAATATTGAGATAGCTCTGGTGCCATCTTCAGTCCAATTTAGGTTAATATTATCCATAAATTATTTATATGTTATATTAATAAATTCTTCCTAAAGGTCTTGATAGAATTCGCTATTAAAAAAAATCATAATTTATAAAAATATGAATTCATATGTTTTTCCTCACTTTGGAAGAAGTGTGATGATGGAGATTTTAGTTATCTCAATCAAAACACTAAAATAGTTACATGTTTAATCGGTGAAATTAGGAGAAAGATGAAATTTACTTGTTTTTTTTAAAAAGAAAATGGTAGAGTTCTTCGGGGCAAATTTCAAGAAAAATAAGGGAGGAAAAAGAATCCGAATAATGTTTTTGATAGGAGTAACTTCTTTTCGGGAGAGAGTATTTTTTTTATAGTTACATAAATTTAGGTGAAAAAAAATTGAATCTAAATTCTCTCGTAAATTAAATTTTTTACTAACTTTTTTATTAGTGTGTGAACGGTGATTGTTAGAAAAAAGAGTAAAAAAAAAAAAGATCTTAAATACTTATGCCTAATATATAACACGTGTCAGAAGATATTTTAAAATTTAGCTTAAGAGATAATTGTTGTTAGAAATTAGTGATTTAAAATTATATTTAATTGTAATTTTGAGTTGAAAACTAATAAAGAATCGATCAATAGTTAAAAATGCGTTAAACGAACGAAAAATAGAGTGAAACGAAAATGTAGAAGCAAGAGGGGCTCGAAACACACGAGAGCCACTTTCCTAGGCTTGAGCACCGCCGTAATGGTTGCTCAACGTCGTGACGTTGATCTCAAAACCTCAAGTGTCGCGGTGCAGAATTGAATTCGCATTGGCACCACAGTGTCAAGTTTTGGCAATTTTCAATTTTAAGCACAATTTGATTAGTTTAAGTCAGTTTTGGACTCCTTTGTACGTGGATTCATATTCCATAAGAAATAAAATTCTTAAAGACGTTTTTAAACTTATATAAACATTTGAAAACTTATTAGATTGAGTGTGCATCAAATGCATAAAAGAGAATGTCGAATATAGAGCTCATAAAGCGCTTGAGCGCTAAGTGCGTGAAAGAATATCATGTGAGCACTATGTATGCATGAGAGTAGTGATAGATCTTTTAGAAAATTAGTTTATATGTTACATTCCTTATTTATTGTGAGAGCTCTTTGTGATATAAGAGTTCTTTGTAAACTAAATAATAAAAAAGTTAAGATCTCATGATCCACTATAAATATAGAAATTTGTTGTTGAACTAGTATTTTGCTTTATGTGATCTTTTGATTTGTATTTTACTTGTGAACAAAGTTTTCTACATTTTTTATTCGTATTTTACTTGTGAACAAAGTCTTCTACATGCGTTAGAATTTTAGAGTGCTAAATTACCAACAAAGTAGTGTTAGGGTACGTAAAAATCTCAATAAGTGATATCAGAGCATAAGTTATTCAACTATGATAACTTACAAATATGAAGATGAAAGAATTAAACAAAAGATCAGAGTTTAGTAGTACATTTATCATGATTACAAGAGGAAGGTTGAAAATAAATATAAGAAGAACAATTAAAGAGAAAAGGCAAGACAAGTAAAAAAAAAGGAATACTAAAAGTTTAAAGGTGTTAAGGTCGGTACTTATGTGTCATCTCTAAATGTACATATACTTGTGTATTTATACAAGTGTACATTCCCATTAAATCGCTAATACCAATTTAAATGGTACTATGCAATGTAACGTTACAGACATTGTAGATCTGAAGGAGTTCAAATAAGATCTGAAGGAGTTTAGATAAGGGCTTATAGTTAGCCACGCTGAGAGATATAAATATTAAATGTTAGCACAACTAAGTGCTAGCTGATTATAATACTCAGCAGATCAAAGAGTTGAAGCCTTGTCTGTAATGGGACATAGACCTGAGAATATACAAGTATCTGTATAGTTGCAAGAGTTGCAATTGGGTGCCAAGAAATGCCAGTTGCATAAGTATGTTCTCGAATAATTGTCTTTGATCTATTTCTGTCGATGCGGGTCTGTCGGTGGATACCTTTATATATAGATCAGCATATGTCGTACCTATATGGTATAGATGGTCGTTCCTAGCCGACCGTGAGCTTGTGGTTTATATTGACATTTGGATATCCAGTTAGGATTGGATATAGGACTAGGGATGGCAAAAAAATTTATAAACTCGCAAACCCGTTAAAATTCGCCCGCATTGGGAAGGATTTGGTATTCAAAATCAAAATTAAAACCGGCAGCGGATTTGGTACGAGTATGATTTTGGTGAAAAATCCGCGGATACCAGCAACGGGCATCCGCACATACTGCATTTAAAAAAAAATAAAAATATATGAGTTGATTATTTTTGCATTTATTTTTATTTCACATCAAAAAGTCTAGATTTGATTTGACATTGCTCATACCATTCAATAAAAATAAATAAAATTAGTTCAAATGAACTAATGATTGTAATTAAAATTAAAAATAAAATTATAGCATTTAATATAATTGAAATTGAAACTAAAATATTTAATATTTAATGTAATTAAAATTAGATTTGAAATTATAATATTTAACGTAACTGAAATTGTAATTGTAATTAGAATTAAACATTTAATGCAATTGAAATTAGAAATGAAATTGAATTTAGAATGATAACATTTAATGTAATTAAAATTGAAATTGGATTTGAAATTATAACATTTAACACAAGAATTATAATATTTAATGTAAATAAAATTAGAATTAGAATTGAAATTAAAATATTTAACGTAATTAAAATTGGATTTGAAATTATAACATTTAACTATCGAAATTGAAATTATAATTATAACTATTTAATGTAATTGAAATCAAAATTTGATTTAGAGTTTTGACATTTAACGCAATTGAAATCGAAATTAGATTTAAAATCATGACATTTAACGTAATTGAAATCAAAATTAGAATAAAAATTATAATATTTAACATAATTGATATCAAAATTGAAATTATAATTATAACATTAACGTAATTGAAATCGAAATTGGATTTGAAGTTATAATATTTAACGTAATTGAAATCGAAATTGGATTTGGAATTATAATATTTAACATAATTAAAATTAAAATTAAAATATTTAACGTAATTGAAATTATAACATTTATCGTTGTCACGCCCCAGACCCAAAAGATCCGACACACGACATCACTTACATTCATTCACTGCATGTGCACTCATAAATAATATTACACAAAATTTTCAACTTTCATTCAACACAGGAATCCTTAGCAAGTTGCTAGTAAGTTCAACACTAAAATCAACCCATAACCTAACATATAAATATAAACTTCTCTTGACAATATTTAAACATTCATTTCAAATTCTTTCAGAATTATAGCAATTGAATTATGACTGGGACAATCATTAAACCGGAGATACGCAGAGTTTTCTCAGAGATTAACATTCTACTACGTTACCAGTAGCAACTTTGTTACCGGGAGCCCAGAATATATCCATTGCGAATTCTTACTTAAAATCATCCAATAACCACACTTTATAAAACTTAAACCAAATCCAATCCACACACAATGAAATAATACATAAGTATTTATTCAATAGGGACAAATCAAATATCATATCCCACGTGTCCCCAAATGAAACACTCGGTAACCTAGCAACTTAGGGAACCCAAGAAACAGCAGAAGCCTTGCCAAATCCGCTAAGTACACATGCACCTTATTTACTTGAAATCACCATAAACTATAATGAGTATAAAACTCAGTAAGCATACTAATTTTTCATATATCAAATACAAATACATATATGTACACAATGCATATATATGATATGTTGTGATCAATCAAAATCAAAATCTTATCAAATCACATATCATGTAAGCGCTTACACATTCTTTCAAAACACATAATAGGAATACCATCACTCAACTACTACTTAGTAGGACTTACATATCACATATCACATAATAAGCCAAATGTCACTCGTAGGTGACATACCGTATGAGAGGAATAGTACAAGTGAGGTCTTCAAATTACACACATATAATGCTCATGCCCGAAGGTAAAAGCCAAACCCTCACCCTGATCATCGGTGAGTCCTCTCACATGCACCAATACGCCACCACATGAATGTGATGACTCACACTTCCTTTAGGTACCAATAAGATCCTCCCTACATACGGAACACATAATATATACCAATCCCAAAGGAAAGGCCACACATAAAGGCTCCACAAATCACATAAAATGCCTACTAAATTAACAGTGAGTTTAAGTACGCTCAAAACACAAAATATTTCTCATGAACATATTACACTTCAAAAGCTTTCTTAGTTAAACATATCTTATTTTGAAAGCTCACTCTAAAAAACACATGTATGTCATGTATGTCCATGCTCACATTCATAAATACATATCTTCACATTTCATATCAAAATATACTTTGACATAACATAAACATATTCCTAACCACATTTACAAAATCATACAAAACAATTACTACGTTTATTGTGATTTTAGTCAAAAGTCTAGTATAATTACCTCTTAACATTTTCAACTACAAGGCTTAAATCTCCTTAACCTATCAATAGAGATTAATCCTTTCATAAGCCTCACAATTCACACAAAATACTTTAAATAGCTTACAAAATTATACACAATGCATTTATCACATCAAATTGGTCTAAATACTTGGTTTCTTAAAACCTGTCATTCTAACCACTTACACTTAACAAAATATTTTAATACATCAAATGATGTCCAATTATTCCAAAATCAGAATATACCATTCTTGACTCATATATCCTTCTTATATATAAATATTATATCAAATTTCCTACACAATTCATTCCACACACACCATCGAATCTAAACTACTAACCTGACAGGATCAAGATACTTACTAAACAGTATTCAATCTCCCAATTTTATAAAATCATATACTAACTCAAAAATTATAAAACTACCACATAATTACTCTTGACACATATCTCAGTCCATGATAAATATATCACTTCCAAATAATTTCCAAAAGTATTTTAAAACTATTTTATTTCATAACTTTAAAAATCTGTTAATTAAATACTGCAATGAGCTGATACATTCTAGAAAATCATAACACTTCAACCACATTGATCTAAATTCTCAATTCCGAGTATATCACATTAGACATATAAAATTATCATATTCCATAAATTCGTAATTTTTTAAGATCATTCAATAGGTCAAAAATTATTTTCCACTGTAACATACTGTTTACATAGAAAATTTCCAGAATTTCAGGGTCATTTTGGTAAATTCACTAAAAATTCAATTTCCAGAATTTTTAATCGATTCAAAATTTCAGATGATCCTAAACATGTCTAATTTCATATACTCAAAATTTAAAACCAGAATCGAATCACAACAATTTATAAAATTACTAGATCAAGAGGCTATCCAGCAGAAATTTCACAATTCATCATGATTTATCAAGCTATCTTATAGATCATCATCAATTCTCATAAGATCTTACGAAATACACATCAAATCCTCAATTATACATATTTCCAGAAATCAAAACTTAAAGGAATTAACTTAATTAATATCAATAAATTGAGAAATAGGTATGATATACCTCTTGAAATTCAAAATTTCAATTTCTTCTTCTTTTTCTTCTTATTCTTCTCTTTCTCTCCTCTCTATTTCTCTCTTCTCTCTCTCTAAAGGGATAGCTCGACCCAAAAATGAGCAAATTAGGGTTTCAAAAGTGTATTTTTATACTAAGAGGTAAATTTTTGATATTTACAAATTTGCCCCCAAAACTTTTATAGTATTACAATTTGGTCCCTAAAATAAATCTAAAGTCTTACAAATAAACCCAATACTAATAGTATGTCCTTAACTTATAAAAACACTACTAATAACAATATAAAAATCAAGGATCACCCACATACAAATAAAATAAATATATTTATATATATATATAAATACATATTCTTACCGGTTATGGATACTGGTTACTACAATCGTAATTAAAATCAAGATTAGATTTGAAATTATAATATTTAATGTAATTAAAATTAAAATTGAAGTTAAAATTATAACATTTAATATAAATAAAATTGGAAGTATAATTGATATTATTTTAATTGCTATAATTTAAATTTTTTTAATTAAATTAATATTATAATTTTATTTATTATTATATTAATTTAAAACCTGCTTAAAATCTGCAAATAACCCGTTGCGAGTTTGGTAATAGGTACAAACTCGCAAGTGCGGATTTGGTAACGGTACTCCAAACCCGTAACGGGTTGGGGAATGATATGGTATTTTATTTTTTAAACGGATATGGATATGGTATTAGAGGTATCCGTCCCAAACCTGCCCGCTGCCATCCCTATATGGGATTGACTCACGAGGGCCTCCGATAGACATCCTATATAAGCCGTCAACGGAGAGTCCTCTCGAGTTGAGTAGTATACGTGGTTCTTTGACCTGAGTGTCACGGTGGGCTTGTAAGTGATCCACCATACTTTGGTTCCACGTATGTCACAAATCTTTCATGGTGTGACCGCTGGGTGTCGCTGGGTATGATCCGATATCTATAGAGTCCGATGTATACAGATATAGGATTTGTTAGCTCGCACAGGGAGTTCGATATCCAGATACTTCGAGACTATATCTCGAAAAGTCTTGTGGCCACAAGCATCAATCCCGGGAAAGAGTTCCGTCAGAATAGAACAATATAGTAAAAGAGTTTGCGTATATTATTCAGTGAGATACAAGTTTGGAGATAAAACATGGATGAGCACTAGGGGATTTGACGGTGATAATCTATATCCCTGCACATCCAGGATATTATGGCGGAATGACTATACGTATGCGTTGTAATCTCAGCTTCTATGGTTCAACTCGCTGATTTGTATATTCGTGACATGTGCGTAGGGCATTGCTTACGGACTTATAGAATAATTCCATTTGACAAATCGGGCGTAGGACCTAGCGAGTCCTGCGATATGGAATATACTCGTTGTGCACTAGGGTAGCGTACCGAATTAAAATGTTTAATCTAGTAATATTCAGCACTACCACGGGAATGTGTGCGTGTCTATATTTAAATATTAAATACAACAATTAGTCAATAATTATTATTTATTAATTATATAATGACACGTGGCATATTGTGGACCCTCAGTTGAGTTTACTTAAGTGTGAGTTTGGTGGAACTCACTAGGAGTAGACATGATAACTATTTATGAAGGATAAAATGATCATTTCATACTTTGATTATTTAATTATTAAATAAATAAAATATCTCTCTTATCATATTATATAATCTATTTTTATATTATTTTATTTTATTATATTGTATATTATTATATTATATAATATTTTATTATATGATTATATGTATAATATTATTATATTAGATAATGAGTGTAAGTTGTCACCCATTATCTTTATTTTATTGTTATTGTATATATTTTATATTATATAATATATTATATTATTGTTTTATTATATATATATAAAGTGATATTTGTGAGCAAAAATGAAAGTGTGTGTTTGCCAACACGGAAGAAAGAAAGAAGAAGAACCGAGGGAGAAGAAGAAAAAAAAAAGAGAGAAAAATAAAATTGTTTTTTTTTTTTATGGTTCTATTTGAAGTAACGATGGATTGTTTCAAACTTTTTATTTTTTATCCTTTTGGAGAAAAGGATGTAAACACACACTGATCATTTTTGGGTTTAAGAGTTAAACTCAGTGCTGAGCAGAGGGCTGGTGTTCTAGTTCATCAAGCTCACCGTGTTGGTGACTAAACTATTCTCTAGTTAGTCTCCATGCGAATTCTGAAAAATTACGTGTATAACGTTACACGTTGAGGTGAGTTCTCTACCATACTAATATATTAATGTGATTAATATATTTTATTTATTATGTTTATTTTAAGTTTCACGTTTCTGTTAGACTTAAATATCTATTTGATATGTATTTAGGCAATAAACATAATAGCACATATATACACCCACGTGTATTAGATCCGACAGCAACAAAAGGGTTTATAGTAATAATAAAGAGTGAGAAGTACAGTAAAGGTACTTGATCAGAATGCTATATGAAGTTCAACATGGGTTGTTGAGGGGATGCAAACTAAAGATAGTATTGAAAATTAACTCACTGAAGTGAGAGGGGTCGAAAAATAATATATGGTAAGGACGCTACTGCTAGGGATAAGTTTTAACCATTGAGATATTGTGAAAGAGTTAAAAGTGATATTAAATATTACAATATAAAGGCTACCAATGGAGAGATGCGTTAAAATCTTTGGAGACAGAAGTCATGAGATTTAGTGGAGTTAAGTCGATGCAAAACCTAAACCGGAGTTAATACTAAGTAATTGAGTGTTGGCATAGATGGATCTTAAAAAGCTTCTTAAGAGATTTTGAATCAAATAGGGGTTTATTAGAAATTAGTGATTCAAAATTATATTTGAGTATGATTTTAAGTTTAAGATCAATAAAGGGTTGATACGTGGTTACAAACACATTGAATGGATGAAAAAGGAAGTGAAATAGAAAGTTGAAAGTAAATAGGGGCTCAGAACATGCGAAGGAAACTTTTTCAAGTCTAGCGCTGAGGTGCTGCTTAGCACTGCAACTCTGCTAACGCTACAACGCCAGATCAAATTTGCACTGGCGCCATGGGTCACCAAGTTTTGACAATTTCTTGTTTTAAACGCGATTTAATTAGTTTGAGTCAATTTTAAATTTTTTTACACATAAATTTTTATTCTAATAAAAAATAAAATTTTTAAACATATTTTAAATTTTATATAAATTATTATAAATTCATTAGATTGTGTATGCATCAATGGTATAAAAAAGAGTGTCAAATAAAAAATTTATAAAGTATTAAATATGTAAAATAGTACCGATTTTTAGTATTATAAATATAAAAGAGCACCGATTTTTCTTTCTTCTCAACTTTTTTAAAACTAATTTTTAATAAAACCTACTTATTTTTTATTAAATCTGCCAAATTTTCACAAATCTTGACGAACTTGAACGAGAGATAGCGGAGAAATTGAAGTTATTTGAGATTGAGGACAAAGTTGTCTAAATTTAATTTTTCTTGTTATAAAAAATTAAAAATCTCGCGTGAGTAAAAATGATTACTCTATAAAATTAGACACGCTTTTCGAAAATTTTCCAAAAAGGAGACGTCCAAAATAACGAGAAGAAGAATGTGATGGGAAAGGACTTAAAAGTGACAGCCAATCACTTTTGAATTTTTCTCATTACAATCTCTCAACTTTCTAATCATACTCTTTTCACAAGATCATGATTTCGTAGGCCTTTCTCTTTGTATGGAGGACGAAGGGTTCCATATTTACGAGTAAAACCTCTAAAATGATGAGAATGGGAGGATAATGTGGAGAAGATTTTGAAATTAACAAGGAATGGTAGAGAATCACTTTTTATGGTTAATTTGGAGAGCTTTATTGTTACATTCTTCTCACTTTTTTTTTTGTGACATTTTCTTTCTATTCATATTCTCCTCACTTGGCTAGAAAAATTGTGGAAAAATTAATAGTTTATTAAGAAAAAGAAAAAAAAATACTTTCTCATACACACGTTTAGGTATGAAATGATATAAAGAATACTTTTCTCATAAAAAAACTAAAAACTCCCCAGCACACTCTAAGTCAACAAACATCTACAATATATATAAATACTCAAAACATAATAAAATAAAATTATATTTTTCAAAAATTGTCCTAACAATTTTTCATTCAAAATGATGTATAAAATAATAATTAGATAAAAATTAGTATAACAAATAATTTTAAAAATCACAAAAATTAACAATCCAATAAATATTTAACACCACTTTAGATTGAGATGAAAATTTGAGTAGAAATTATTAAAAAAGTAGTTATGTTGTATTGGCTTTGTTCAATATACTCTATAATCTGGTGGTATTCTAAGCATCTCATTCACATAGTAGTGAAATTAATTTTGAAAGCAAGGCTGTTTCATGCAACTGAACTTCAGGAAGCTCGCTAAAACATAATCACATAAAAGAATTTTCACAAATCAAACTCATGTTCTCTTGAACCACAATTCTTTTTCTAACCAGAAGTATCGAGGAAACGTACATTCCGATGTCATGTGTATTGATGTACAGGGCAAGTAAACGGGATTCCCATTGCAATTTGGGAGTCTTAAATGAACTGAACAAGAACCTAACATCGGCTTCAACTCCAACCCAAGATCCCATCAGTTTTACAGAGACGACACCGGCTATATATTTCCAAAGCAAGGAGCCAAGACCCCATCTAGATTGGTACCAAAGGGGTAAAAAGCTAACCTAGCTGATAGTCCTAGACTGTGCTTTGTATGTGCTATCTATTTACAACAAAATGAAAATTTTTGTCACCTGTAAGGCCTAAACCTTCAAAACCCCCATCTTTTTTCTCCGTGGGGAGGACCCGGGTTTAAAATTGTAAGGGCCTATCTGCTGCTTTCTACAAGTTGGGAAATACTCTTTACACAGCTTTGATTACACTTTCTACATACGAAAAGTATTGACACAACAGCTATCATCTACATATTTATGTACGTCTTTTCATCTTTTACAGCAGCCAATGCTTTTAACTCAGCTAACAGTCGATTATGTTCACTATTATACTTTTCAAGTTCACTTCTAAGCTGTGTCACCTGCATAACAAGAACAATCATCCTCATTAGTTGGGATAAAACTGCTTAGATATCCCATTAGACAGGCAATGGATTTGCCATCCCTAAATTTTAAAAAGTGCTGGTAGGAGATCCTGGGCAGCATAGACATCTATGAATTGCATATTACAATCACTCATGTCACATAGAAGTACCTTGTGATTAAGTTCTTCCCTCGTCTTCTCATACTCCAAGCATCTGAAAAATAAAGAACACAATTATAATAAAAATTAAAAACAAAATCAGCATATACAATGCATTTCTGAGTCTCTCAACACAGGCTACTGAAGTTTTATATAGTCAGTTTCCAGCCTAAAAATTCTCTTTGCTGCCAAAAAGTGTCTGGAAGACGATAAAAACAACAATCATTATTCCAAATTGAGTCTTAAAAAATTGATGACAAAACTTTAAAACATGCAATCCAAATTTCTTTAGAAATATATTCATTTTGTGAGGTCAAGTAAAACTACAGATAACCACATAAAACTAAGATTGTAATATACTCACTTTGCATGAAGTTTCTTGTTTTCTTGTATCAGGGTTATAGCTTCTTGATCTCTCAACTGATTTGTCGTAGTAATTACAGGCTGCAAGATAGATGACAGAAGGCAGAGAAATAAATGTTACACCCCAATAAGCAGGTGTTTTGTAGAAATACTCAACAAATAGGAGGAAAAATCACTTGCTAAGTAACCTGTGGCAAAAGTGTGCAGTGTAACTAAAATAACAAGCAGAAAAACAAGAAATCAGACTACAGAACAAAAATAGGCATCTAATATAATCAACCCACACTTTCAACAAAGACCTAAGAGTGCATTCTTGCTCGCCATTGTGACCAATGCAATAGCATCAAAGCAACTGAGCTTAAAGTTCTTTATGGATACCTGTCTTTCCACACTCTTCCCACTGTCTATCATGTGGACTCCTTTACTGGCCTGCATTTTCACCTTTTCAAACTCCAATAGATCTCTGCATTCCTTCCTCTTACGTGATCCTGGCACATCAAAAAACATCATATCTTAACATAAAGCTTTTAGATTAGTAATAAAATCAGTTTATCTTTGTTCAAGCATTTTACGTTGCCCAATTGTGCCTTCAGAGTTGGGTATTAATTGCTCTGCCCTCTCAACCAATGAAGATGAATTAGTGGTAACTAGTGGGTGAGGTGCGGCTGCAGGTGAAGCTTTTGTGTTATGAACAGTGGTGGAACTCTGATTCAACACAACAGGTTGGTGAATATTGCTACGTGGTGTAGAAGGAGATGACGGCAGATGTGAAGCTGATGCTCGGTGCTTTTTCTGGACCTGATAACCAATCAGTTCACAATGATAAGCCCTGCCATAGTTCAATAACACATCAGGAGGACATCAGAGAAAAGTTGGGCACTTGTGTCACCACATTCCAGACAATCGTGAGGCACTATAAAGATGGATTTGTTCTAACTACATGGTCAAAGCTAATAGAAGTGAATACTAACTCAACAACAATAAACTAAATTAATCCAAAAGTAAATAGTATCCAAAAGCCTGTAAGAGACACCAAAACATTTGATAGATGTTGCATGAGAAAGATGAGGCAGAGTCAAAAAGGAAAGCGGAGAAAATTTTTTAAAAAATGATTTCCACAATTAACAAAATAATGTAAAAGCTGCTCAGAGATAAAATGAAGCTTACCAGTATTCCAATGTCATTTCTTTTAATCGAGCTTCAAGCTTTTGGAAGAGCGAAGTTCTCTCAAACTCTTGTTTGTTATGAGTTGGCTCAACAAAATTTGCTTCCAAAATACCTAAAATAACACCAGTAAATCATCTAGCTTGCACCCCATAAATCTGAATAAACACAGCTCGAAACTGCGGTGAAACAAATGCTTTGCTTTAGCAGTTCTCACCAACTACTCCTCTTCCTCTGCTGTCTGAGTAGGTGTAGCTAACAACCGGCCAAAATGGCTGCCAAGGAAGAGAGGATAAAGAAGTGCAAAGATTTAATATTTTGATCTCACATGGATAAGAAAATACAAATTTAATAAAAGCACAATTAAATTTATTTTTGTGTGTGAACATGTTAACACGTGTATATGTGTGCATAGATAAAGCAATGCCCTCTCATAAAGGAATATAGGCACTATCTTTTCATGAAAATTTGAATATCTTGACAGCAAGGTAAGCTTGTTATTATGATATCAAATCACAATTCATTGAAGCCAAGACCTCTGATTGAAGAAATATCCCTTTTTCTTCCAGAAAGAAGAACAATGTTTTATTCCATCATGAAATTCTACAAGGCAAATAATATTCTATCATGAAAGATCACACTTGGTGATTTGAAAATGAGATGTCAATATTGACTATAATTTACTCTCAAATTTACATCCACCATTTCATAGGTTTGTTGTAGAAAGTGTACAAAAAGATGCTGCAATAAACCAAACAAGATCACTATGGTGGTCCTCGCCTAATCTAAAGTTCCATAAAAAGGAGTAATTACATAAGATAATCTCCCCGGCATCAATAAAGTTAAAGCCAAGGAAGGTAAAACTATTTTAGGCTAAAGATACTTACCAGAATAAGACGGTTCTTGTGGTAAACATTGAAGCCATGTATACTAACATGTGGGGCATCTTTTAGAAATCCGATTGTAGTTATAACCGTACCCTGCACAAATATACCCAAGAATAACAATGTGAATGATAGCCATTAAATATTCCCAATCAAAGTACACATAGCAATACTTAGGAAAATAAGCTGGATAATGTGAAAACAGATATTTCCTCACAAATTTAGCAACATAGAATAAGCCTTTAAGAAAATGCATATCAGAATGAGAGACATCAAGTTAACATGTACATAAGTACATTCTTCTCTTTTTCCTTCCAAAATATTCATTCTCACATATTCTCACATTTATATTACAGATATTACAAAAAAGGAAACCATATATAAAATTCAAACTTCAATAAAAGAAAAAGCCAATCAAAGTCTAACTTATTCAAATTTTAAATAAAAGAACAAGTCCAATCAAAGATATAATTCCAGATATGTTAACACTAAACCATTCAGGAAATGCTTCCAAAACCATATGCCCCATTGGACATCCTCATGACTGACTCTTTCAACATATCTATAACATCTTAGACCACAAAAGAAATTTAAATATGCTGGACGTATCAATATATGTCATACAACTTGTGGAACAAGTCTTCAAGGTTATAATTTTTTTTTTTCAATGACGATAAAGACAACTGACAGTAAACACTAGGCAACAATTAAAAACCACCTCCACACATCCCCCACTCTGGGGCCTATATAAGATGAATTCTGGAAATTTGAGATCATTGGCAATATTATGATGCTCAACAACTTTCCCACGCAATATTATGCTGAAATTTTCAGGAATCCGCAAGTACAAGATAGACAGGTATACCTGCAAAGTGATAGATAACTAGACTTAGCAAGGCATGACATCATCATACAATGTGCTTATGCATTCAGTTCAGATAGTATACTGTGGACTTACACGCAGGGAATAATGGAATCGATTAGCAATGTGCTTTTCATGTATTGGCCTAAAATATTTATTAATGACACCCCCACTAATACGAATATCCTAAAATCACGAGAACACATCATTAGAAACGGAAGCTTAATAAATTTTAAAATGAGAACAATCATACAAATATAAAAGGAATATTGACCTCAGGTTCTGAATCAAAGTCTAGCTCCATACTCCCGTCATCATTGTACCATAAGTTGTAGATAATAATTTTTGTGCCATGAGGCCCAAGGTCATCAAACTGCCATCAGAATTTTAAAAAGGTATGATTAATATCAAATGAAGCTTGAAGAAAGAATGAAAAAAATTTTAAGACCATCAATATAATAAGAAACATTACTTCAGTTGCATCACATTACTAGCTACTTCTGTAGAGTTGCAATCTGATAAATTCTTTGTTCCTACTGATAAGAAGCTTCCTTCCATAACCTCAAAGTTACATTCATCATTCTCAAAATACACCCAATGTTCTATGACTTTACAAAGGAGTAGCTCTCATCCCTAACCAGAATGACAAAATGCCTGTCAAATCTTTCTTAACCCACTAATTAGGCATCACATTGCAATTGTTTAAAGTTGCATATTTTCAATTTTGACCTGTTGGACAAATTCCAATGCAGATAAAGAACAACAGAAACAGTGATCAGTCAAAATTGTAGGGTTGTAGAAGAATAATCACAAGAAAAGGGTTAAGAAGTCAAATCATGTCAAAAGAACCTGAGCTGATTTAAAGTAAAGAAAGAACTTTTGCTGATGCATTTGTGGTGAGGGGGTGAGTGGGGAAACAAATCAACTGGCTTCATGTTATCAAAAGATTTCCAGCAGTATTATGGGTAAAGATGAAAGTAGCTTCATAGCGATAGAGGATGAAGGAGAATATGCAGTCAACTGCTTCTTACTTGAAGACGAAAGATGCTTTATATATTTAGTAGAGAAAACTGCATGCTTCTGACATAGTTGGGTAGGTATACCATTAAGTTTAAAGAAGAAAGAACTGTGAAAGCTTACTTGCTTCAAAAGCTCTGCTTCTGACGAGTAAGGAGACCACTGCAACAGCAGAGAAAGATTCAACGTAAAATGCTCTCTACTGTTCAATGCTTTTAGTGTGCCAGTTGATGTGTCAAACTCATAATCCACCTGCAATTGACACAAATATCAAGGTAGGAATTGGAAGCAAGGGATACGTCAGAGGACAGAAGAGACTCACCATTGGCACTACTATTCGGTCATGGCCAGTTTGAGTCAAGAATGTATAAGAGAGGAGGCCAATGCTTTGAGTCAATGTCCTGGTCATGCAATAAACTAATAATTAATGAATATGGATGGTCGATTACTAATTACAAAATAATAAAATCTATGACTAAATATAACAATAAGACCATTGCATTGGTATTTTTAAAAAATTGTCTAAATAAAGCTGCCAAAAGAATTGGAAGAACCAATTACAAATGGATAGAAAAAGGAAATTACAACCATCCTACCAAAGAAGGAAAAGAAATCAGTCAATATTCCACAACTTGTGCCAGCAAGCAGTGCAACATAAAGGATGCATGTCACTATCATACTCTTTCAAGCATTGAAGATGAGAGAATTTCCATTCACAAGGATTGCAAGTCCATAATATTTGATCTTAAACAGCTAACAGCTTATATGTAGCCAAGAATAATTTCAAATTTTCCTCTCATTATCATTTCTTACATGGTTTCCGCGCAACATGCTTGCTAACTCCTGAATCGGGAATTCTAAATGCCGCTAACATACACATTCATAGAACAAGGCCCTTAAACTCTGTAAAATATTGAATATGGTCACTTAAGGGAATATGATATGCATTATAGGGTTGGGCCAAAAAAACTGAGAACTGGAAAAACTATTCAGTTTTATTTAACAAAAAACTGATGGTTTGGTTTGTTTTTCAATTTTCAATTTCAAAACTGAACTGGAAAAGTGGCTCACTTAATTTTAAATGTTCTTTTAGAACAATTTTATCAATGTTTGTTTTAGTTAGTGAATGCAACATATTATAACTTGTGTCTGATTTCAACTAACCATCATGCCAAACACACTAAATAAAAACTATAAAAAATGGTATTATAAGTTAAAGACCCCAACCCCAAGTGTTTGTACTCCTCAATTTTTGTCTCCACCTTCATTCTTCACTCACCACAAGTAGCCACTGCTGCCTTCACTGCCTCATCACCATCCATCCACCAGCCAATCTTCCATCAACAATAACATCAATTAAGATCCTTTTTTCCTAATTTATATTGTTATATTCATTTGTCTCTTGATCTGCCCACAAATCAGTTTTCTTCCATGGTCGCCTTCTTCCCTCGCCTCCCAACCGCCAATGATCTTCTCTAGGCCCTTTTTCTTGGTTAGTCATCAAATTTTTTCCATGGCTAGATGTAGTTTTTGTTGCAAATTTTTAGCTATGCTCCCATCCAACAAAACTGTTTTTTTTCTTCTTATTTTTGTATTTAAATTTGCTGAGAATCACAAACAAATCAGGGAGATTAATTCCCTGATTCTTAAAGATATTTGATTGTATATTTTTGTAAATATAGTATCTTATTTGAGGTATATAGTTGTATGTTATCTTTTCATAATTATAACTAGCTTTATTTCCATTTTAAAGGTTGTATCGCATCTATAAAAGAGAGAGTATTTCTGCCTTCTTCAATAATAAGAAATAATATTTCTTCTTCACCTAACCTATATGGTATCAGAGCCAACATAATTGACCTCCTACATCCTCTGTGTTTTAATGTTCTTCCTCCTATTTGCTTTTTCCTCCATTTTTTACTAATCCCATTCCCTATCTATAACCATTTCAGAAATTGCTGAATCAATCCCTATCACTGCTACTAACACCATCTCTTATAAACCATCAACTGAATCATATCCACTTTCACAACTTGTTTTTGATGCAGTACAAGGCAGGATTATAGGTCGTAAACCTCTTCCCTCCCTTCATGAATTTTTTTTTGAAGTTCAACATGAACCACTGGACAGGTGGAAAACTCAGCATTAATGGGGACTGTTGCTACTGCCTATTGCACCCCTAATACCTAGCACCGCCAAGATGACAAACCAAAGGTTTGTTGTGCTCCACCAACTCTAGGTACCCCTATAGCATCCTTCATTCAAACAGGTAGTAATGTGTATACCTATTCCTCTTCGTTAACTGCATCTTGGATCAAAACCAATTGTTTTTTTTTTCCTAAAATAAATCAGGATATAGATACTTTAACTAGAAAAAATGAGGCAAATACTGATATATCCATGCCAAGTAAAACTGTATCACAAACAGAAGGAAACTCTACCACCTATAACCACTGAGCTTCGTTTATAGCAGACGCAGGTTTAATCATAATACTGAGAATCTTCTAGTCGATTCAGAGCATAATCAATTATCACCTCCTAGTTCTCCAATCCCAAGTAATCTTCCTACAAATTCTGCTCCTTTACCTTTTTCTAATCTTAATGTTCCAATTGCTACTCGAAAAGGAGTTAAAAACTGTACCAAACATCCCATTGCCAAATATCTGTCCTACCATAAACTTTTGGAAAAATACAAAGCTTTCACCACAAATGTTTCTCACTTGTTTGTACCTAGAACTATACAGGAAGCACTAGGAAACTTGGAATAGAAGTCAGCAGTATACGAGAAAATGAAAGCTCTTCAAAAAAACAAAACTTAGGAGATTGTTGATCTACCCAGGGAGAAGAAGATAGTAGGATGCAAGTGGGTACACAATCAAATGTAAGTCTAATGGGAGCATTGAAAGATACAAGGCGAGACTTGTTGCTAAAAGTTTCACACAAACCTATGGAATTGACTACCACGAAACCTTTGCACCTATTGCAAAGATCAACTCCATTCGAGTATTACTCTCTCTTATGGTACATCTTAACTGTCCTATCCAACAGTTAGATGTAAAGAATGCCTTCTTGAATGGGGATTTAGAAGAAGAGGTATTTATGGACCCACCACCAAACTTTGAAGAAAAATTTTAAAAAAAAAAAGTGTTGATTGAAGAAGTCACTATATGGCCTTATGCAATCTCCTAGAGCTTGGTTTGATGGATTTGAAAAAGTTGTCAAGCTTCATGGATATGTTCAAAGCCAAGCTTATCACACAATGTTCTACAAACAATCAAAAAGAAGGGAAAGTGGCAATACTAATAGTTTATATGGATGACATCATTATGACCGGAGATGATGACCTTGAGCTTGATAGACTAAAGAAAGCCTTAGCTTGTGAATTTGAAATTAAAAACTTAGGTCTTCTAATATACTTTCTTGGAATGGAATTTGCTAGATCCAAGAAGGCATTTTTATCTCCCAAAGGAAGTATATACTTGACCTACTTGGAGAAACCGGCCTACTTGGTTGCAAAGCAGCAAAAACCCCTAAAGAACCAAATTAGAGATTCCAGTCAGCAATACCGGAAGAGGTGATTGACAAGGAAAGGTACCAACGCTTAGTCAGGAGACTGATTTATCTCTCACATACACGTTTTAATATTGCATTTGCTATAAGCATGGTAAGTCAATTCATGCACTCACCTAATCAAAAACACTTTGATGCTATGAGCAGAATATTAAGGTATTTAATAGGGACACCAGGAAAAGGTATTCTATATGAAAATAGGGGACATCTCCAAGTTGAAGTATTCACTGATGCAAATTGGGCAAGGAGTGTAACAGATAGAAGATCAACTTTGGGATATTGTACCTGATGGGGGACAACAACACAACAGCCCAAGTGGGTAACCCATGTGATAAGAGACTTCCAAAAGCCTTCAACTACATTTATTGGTATGGTTAACAGTTTGATAATTAGTCTTAAAGTAAAATTCAGTATTGTTAGTTGTTCGTAGTTTTCATTAATTGTGTTGTAATAAAAGCTGGTATCTAAATGCCTTAGTTGTTAGTAGTGGTTGGTAGTTAGTAGTTGCAAAATGTCATTAATTGTTGTAATAAATGCTAGAAATCCCAATAAGTCTCTATAAATACATGAGAGATGAGGGGGAAAGCATTGAAGCTTTGTAATTTCAAAACTCAAAGTATTAAGAAACTTTACTTTTGAATTGATATTCTACCATTTTCCATTTGCGTTTTTGTTGAACGATATCAACAACTTTCATCTTCGTGAACAAAATCACAACCCATCAGCACTTGTCCTGCATCAGGTGGTATCAGAGCCTTGTCTTGAGATGGCAGGCCCTAGTGACTTGAACGGAGATCGTTTGAATGCGTTCGAGCAAAGAATGGAAGCACGTATGGTAGAATTGCAGGAACGCATGGCAACATTAACCGAACTAGTTATGAGTTCAATAGTTAATGATCCAATACAACAAGAATACACGGCTGCAAGGAGAAGACCACGTAGACAGCCACAATCTACATCGATTAATGTCAATTTGATGGAAGCAGCTGAAGATGAGCTTGAGGTCAGACCACGAACAAGAGGAGCAGCCATGGGTGCACGAAGAAGGCTTAATCATTTTACCCCTCCAGTTGGTGAATTCGAAGAAGAAGAAATCGAGGGAGAATTTGATGGTGAGTTTCTGCCAAGAGGGAGACAACAACATCAACATAATGACTTACAAGGTAAAAGCTGATTTGCCTACTTTCAATGGTGCTACTGATATAGTACAGTTTCTGGATTTGGAGTATGAGGTAGAGAGTTTCTTTGAAATTATGAATGTAACTCCAGAACGTAAGGTAGCTTTAGTGGCCTACAAACTACGTGGGGGTGCAGGTGCTTAGTGGCAATGCCATCAAGGTCAAAGATCAAAAGGACCGCCATCTGTCCGTCATTGGCACCAAATGAAAACATTTTTTAGGGAGCGTTTTCTACCGTTGGATTATGAACAAACTCTCTTCCAACAGTTCCAAAATTGCATCCAAGGAACTCGTTTTGTTTTAACTTATACAGAAGAGTTTCTAAGATTGCAAGTTAAGTGTAACTGACAGAAACGAAGGATCAGCAAGTGGCTAGATATGTCAAAAAGGTTGAGTGATGGGATCCAAGATAGGTCGGCCATGCAACAAATATGGTCAATTGATAAAGCACAAAACTTGGCATTGAGAGCTGAGAGACTAACAAAAACCAAGAGGTATCCAAGGGCACCACCTTATTTCAGAATTGAACCAAATACTAAACCTACCCATACTACTTCTGAGAGCAAGCTTATAGAGTCTAAGGGTAAAGAGATAAGCAAAAGAAAACCTGAGACAAAGGGGGAGGAAATAGTGGATAGTTCAAAGGGTATTAGATGTTTTAAGTGTAATGAAATAGGGCATAGATCTAGTGATTGTCCTAGACGCAAATTTGCCAATGTCATCTAACGCGAGCCTGGGGAGGACTATGATGAACAAGAAACAGCAGAGGAGAATGGTGACTTCGAAGTAGCTGAAGAAGACGGTGAAGAAGTCGTATGTGTTATAAGGAGGCTGCTATACACTCCAAAACAACCTGATGAGACGCAACGCAAACGCATCTTTGAAGGTAAATGCACTGTGGCTAACAAAGTGTGTAAACTTGTGATTGACAGTTATAGTTGTGAGAACCTGGTTTCACAAAGCCTTGTTGAGCATCTTAAACTTAAAACACAACCACATCCAGCCCCATACAGCATTGGTTGGATAAAGAAGGGACCTAGCATGAAGATCACACAACAATGCTATTTACCATTATCTTTGGGGAAGACTTACAAATCTGAAGTTCTTTATGATGTTGTGGAGATGGATGCATGTCATGTGTTACTAGGCAGGCCGTGGCAATTTGATGTTGATGCAACTCACAAGGGGAGGGACAACACGTATACCTTCACTTGGAATCACAAGCGGATAATTGTGGTTCCAAATCAACAAGAGAACACTTCGCCAAAAGTGGAGGAGAAAACATTATTGTCCATGGCTCTTAGAGAGAATGAGTTTGTGGAAGACATGAAAAGTGTCAAAACCTGTGCTTTTCTAATAGTGAAGGAAATGGAGGAACCCATGCAATCGACACCTAAGGAGGTTTAAGGCTTATTGGCAGAATTTGTTGATGTAATAGCAGAATCGACATAATTGCCTCAAATGCGAGATATTCAGCATTGCATTGATTTTGTTCCTGGAGCTAACTTGCCAAATCTGCCCTATTATCGCATGAGGCCAAAAGAACATGAAATCTTGAAGGCAAAGATGGAGAAGCTGCTACAAAAGGGACATATATGAGAAAGTATTACTCCTTGTGCTGTACCTGCCTTGCTTACTCCAAAGAAGGATGGAAGTTGGAGGATGTGTGTGGATAGTCGTGCTATCAACAAAATAACCATAGGGTACCAATTTCCCATCCCTAGATTTGAAGACTTACTTGATCAGTTGAGTGGTGCTAAAGTATTCACCAAGATAGATCTGCGAAGTGGATATCACAAAATCAGAATTCGTGTGGGAGACGAATGGAAGACAACTTTTAAAATAAAAGATAGGCTATATGAGTGGCTAGTCATGCCATTTTGGTTGTCTAATGCACCAAGTACATTCATGCACCTCATGACTCAAGTACTTAAACCTTTTTTATCCCACTTTGTTGTTGTCTATATTGATGATATTTTGATTTCTAGTAAAAATGTAGAAAAGCACATTAATTATATTAGGCAAGTTCTAGTTGTATTGAGAAAGAATGAGTTGTTTGTAAACTTAAAGAAATGTGTATTTTTAACAAAACAGATTAGTGTTCCTTGGATTTGTTATAAGTAGTGAGGGAATTGTTTGTATTGAGATAAGTTCTAGTTGTATTGAAAAAGAATGAGTTGTTTGTAAACCTAAGAAATGTGTATTTTTAACAAACAAACTAGTGTTCCTTGGATTTGTTATAAGTAGTGAGGGAATTCATTTGGATGAAGAAAATGTGAAAGCTATTACAGAATGGTCAAAACCGAAGACTATAACTAATGTAAGGAGTTTCCATGGCCTAACAACTTTCTATCATAGGTTCGTTAAAAATTTCAATACCATTGTGGCACCCATTACCGATTGCTTGAAGAAAGGACGATTTCAATGGGAAGAAGCTGTTGATTGTAGCTTCGAATTGATCAAGGAGAAATTGACTACAACGCCTATTCTATCTCTACCTGACTTTGCCAAAACTTTCGAGATTGAATGTGACGCAAGCGGAATTGGCATAGGAGTTGATCTTTCACAAGAAAGAAGGCCTATTGCATTCTTTAGCGAGAAGTTAAGTGAAGTAAGACAGAAGTGGTCAACATATCAACAAGAACTCTATGTTGTGTTCCGTGCTCTAAAGACGTGGGAGGCATATCTTTTACCTAAAGAATTCATTGTCTACTCCGACCACCAATCTCTCAAGCACTTTCGAGAGCAACAACATGTTGATCGTATGTTGTTTAGGTGGGCAACTTATCTTGAAAGATTCAATTATGTCATTGTTCATAAATCTGAAATTACTAACCAAGTGGTAGACGCTCTAAGTCGTTGCGCTACTCTACTTGTTACCATTTCCACTGAAGTTCCAAGTTTCGAACAGCTCAAGAAGGTATATGAGAATGATGAAGATTTTGGTGATGTATGGACTAAGTACCTAATGAAACAACCATTAGGTGAATATTTGGTCCAAGATGGGTATTTGTTCAAAGGGAATAGATTGTGCATTTCAAGGAGCTCATTACGTGACAAGTTGTTAAGGGAAATGCATTCTAGCGACTTGAGTGGCCACATGGGTGGAGACAAGACCATAACTGGTTTGGAGGAACGTTACTACTGATCTCAACTTAAAAGAGATGTTGAAAAGTTTGTGCAAAGGTGTCCAAATTGTCAAACGAGCAAGGGGCAGTCACAAAACACAAGTTTGTACATGCCTTTGTCTATTTCTAATGCATCTTTGGATGACATCTCTATGGACTTTGTACTTGGTTTACCAAGGACCCAGAGGAGCAATGATGTCGTATTTGTGGTGGTTGATCGATTTTTCAAAATGTCACACTTTATTCCATGTCGTAAGACAACAGATGCACATCATATAGCCAAACTGTTCTTTAAAGAAATTGTTCGTTTACATGGTGTACCATTTTCCATCACTTCAGAGAGGGACAACAAATTCTTGACAACTTTTTGGCTAATTTTATAGAAAAGGTTTGGGATTACATTGAAATTTTCTAGCACAGCACATCCCCAAACCGATAGCCAAACAGAAGTGGTAAACCGTTCTTTGGGAAATCTGATTAGATGCATATGTGGAAACAATAAGGGACAATGGGACTTTGTTTGGCACAAACTAAGTTTGCTTACAACAACTAAGTCAATCGTTCCACTGGAATGAGTCATTTCTCTATTGTTTATACTAAAATTTCAAGACATGTTGTGGACCTAGTCAAACTTCCTTCTACTGCAGGTTCTAGTGCAGCTGCGTTTGCTTTAGCGGATACCTATTCAAAGATATTTCAAGAGGTGCATCACTCCTTGGAGGAGAATAACCTCAAATACAAGGCAGCTGTAGACAAGCATCGAAAACATCAAATGTTTGAGGTGGGTGATAATGTAATGATACATTTACGTAAGGAGGGGCTACCTGCGGGAGTTCATGGCAAACTAAGGTAAAAACGTTATGGTCCTTTTAAAGTTTTGAAAAAGATCAATAACAATGCATACGTGATAGACCTACCTGATGACATGGGCATATCAAAAACTTTTAATGTAGCAGATATCTTCACCTATCATCTTGAAGGCAACCTATATGGTCACTCGAGGACGAGTTTTTTTTCAAGTGGAGGAGAATGATGGGGGACAGCAACACAACAGTCCATGTGGGTAGCCCGTGTGATGAGAAACTTCCAAGAGCCTTCCACTACATTTATTGGTGTGGTTAACAGTTTGATAATTAGTCTTAAAGTAAAATTCAGTATTGGTAGTTGTTGGTAGTTTTCATTAATTGTGTTGTAATAAATGCTGGTATCTAAATGCCTTAGTTGTTAGTAGTAGTTGGTAGTTAGTAGTTGTAAATTGTCATTAATTGCTGTAATAAATGCTAGAAATCTCAATAGGTCTCTATAAATACATAAGAGATGAGGGGAGAAGCATTCAAGCTTTGTAATTTCAAAACTCAAGTATTAAGAAACTTTACTTTTGAATTGGTATTCTACCATTTTCAATTTGCGTTTTTGTTGAACGATATCAACAACTTTCATCTTCGTAAACAAAATCACGACCCATCAGCGCTTGTCCTGTGTCAGTACCTTTGTTGGAGGAAACCTGTAACTTGGCGCAGTAAAAAAATAAAATGTTGTGGCTAGAAGTAGTGCTAAACCCAAGTTTAGAGCAGTGGCACATGAAGTTTTATGGATCAAACAGTTGCTTGAAGAACTTTTAGCTACTAATCCCTTACCCATAAAAGTTTCTCGTGATAAAAAAGATACTCTTGCAATTGAACACAATCCAGTACTTTATAATAGAACCAAACATGTTAAAGTTAACAAACATTTTATCAAAGAAAAACTAGAAAATGGATTGATTGTCATGCCATACATTCCTATGTCAGAACTAGTAGACATACTCACTAGAGGTCTACCAAAAAAGCAGTTCAATAGCTTAGTTAGCAAGCTAGCTATGGACGACATCTTCCGATTAGCTTGAGAGAGAGTGTTGAGAATCACAAACAAATCAGGGAGATTAATTCCCTGATTCTTAGGGATATTTGATTATATATTTTAGTAAATATAGAATCTTATTAGAGGTGTATAGTTGTAATTATAACCAGTTTTATTTTTATTTTTATAGGTTATATTGTATCTATAAAAGGAAGAGTATTTATGCCTTCTTCAATGACAAAAAATATTATTTCTTCTTCCACTTAAACCTATAATATTTTTAAATTAGTTTTGTATTTTTTTAGTTATAATCACTTGAAGATTTTGCGTTGGATTCACTGCTAATACATGTGATGATTCAGTTTTTGTTCTTCTTTCTTATATCTGGTGTGAATTTTTGAAGGCAAGTTGTATGCAAAAGCAGTTCTCAGTTTCAAGCTCTGAACCAGAAAAACCGAAGCTGAACCCGACCGCACCAGTTCAGTTTTGTATTACAGATCCAGTTTTCTCAATTCTGTTTGAGGAAAACTAAATTATTTGGTTCAGTTTTAGTTCCAGCAAAAATCGGACCGAACCGAATTGAACCATACTTATCCTTAAAATACAACAGAAAAACTAAGGTTTTTAGTACCGTCTACATCTCTTCTGGGAGGAATTTGTTAAAAATAGGTAGGGAGTGTGAGTTGCTACAAAATAAGATTAATTTAATTAAAGCTTTCCAGAAAATTACAGCAGGAGTCTGTCAGTAAGGACCTATTATAGACTAATTAGCTTTAACAGATGTTGAGCACAATTATGCAAGGCTTGTTGACACATAATCAAAAATCCAAGAAAAAAAAAAAGAAACAAAAACAAAAAGAAAAAGAGAGAAAAGCTGACATGGACATGGTAAGATAAGGATTTTCATATTGGAATCAAACCTATTGTCTATGTGGCGGCTGAAGACAATTACATCTGTCCCAAGTCTCATAGAACTGGTCTTGAAGCCATTTCCATCTAAAAGACCACAACTCAAACAATAAATATGAAACAACAAAAACATGATAATTTGCAAAATGAGGACAAAAGAGGTACATTGTCCAATTGCTGATTTTGACTTCTTATCTGAAAATCCAAAACTCATACAACGCCGCATTGCTTGAGGGTCCATTCCACCTCCATCATCTAATCACAGAGAATCAGGTTTCCAAAGCATGAGAGTTAGGCGATGTGTTTCCTATAGATATCGTAAGAAAATCCAATCCATCCAATCCACATAAGAAAATTAATACTTTCAAGGGTGCTGGAGTTCAATGGAAAATACCTTGAATTAACAAGGCCACACTTCCATCTCTTGGATTTGTGATTTTATCTACAATGACAAAAGTGGCCCTGTTTTGGATCTATCCAGTTAAGAAAAAGTGATATGTGAAGAACGGAGCATGAAGAAGTCATCACATGATAGTTTTACACAAATGGTGAAAACATTTCAACAACCTGTGTAGTTAACATTGCATCAAAGAATACCAACCACTGAAATGGACATAAAATGTAAATCTGACTTGAAACTTCTTTTTTTAAATAATTTTTTTTTATAATAATGATATTTGTTTCTGTAAAAAATATATAAAACAGAGGTGAAACAAAGTATATGAAGCTACAAACTTCAAACAAACATTACCCACCCTAAATGTTTTTCATCCAGCAACAGATTGCAATTAATAAAGTTAAATACATAATCTAATAAGATGAAAAGAATTTTCTAACGACAAGAGAGCTTTCTCCTACAACAGCTAATTAAAAACAATTGATACTCTCATTCAAATTATTTGAATCACCGACTATCAAGTGTCATCAATAGAGCGAAAATAACAAAAAAGAAGCTTAAAAAATCAAAATGAATAATCACCTCGTCAACTGCATTGTCGAGCAGTTCTGCAACAGCTGCAAAGAGCAGTAAACTAGTGACTACCACAGCAGTTCCAAATAGCAGCAAGTTGAATTCACCACAAGATGAAGAGAAATAAGTGAAACAAAGAAATATATAAGCTGACATACCACCAAAGGCCCACTTATGAGAAGTGGCATTTGAATGAAGAAACATAGGGTGTATGTGTAAAAAGTTTTTGCCATCTATAATACCAAAAAGGTAATGTCAGGGAACATTAAATAAAGCACCTATAAACACTCTCTGATGGAGACATTCATGTGATGGTTTATCAATATCATTCAATTGAAAATTTTGACATGAGGAAAATGGTAGAACCAGAAAATTTATGACTAAGATTTGCATAACATCAAGTGCATTAAAGCAGTCTATTTGATGATCTACTGGTACCACTAAACAGATGATCAAATAATTCATGCACCAGAAACAGTAAAAAACCACACGCTTGTCCCATAATGATCAATACATAACAACTGATAGCTACATACTTTGAAGCGTGACCTTGGAACCAAGCCCGTTTTCATAGTTTCCAGCTTTCCAGAATTGCCGACAAAGTGGGGCTGGACAGATAGACGATGAAGAGATGCCTGTGTCGTCCACTGGTGACTGCCCTTGCTCCAATACACTATTGCTACTTTGACCGGCACTTAAAGCATTTGAGCTTTTATTTTCTTCAGAATCTTGTTTTCTAGGTTGGGTTTTGGACTTCCAATTATCAGATGTATTGGCTTTAGAGTAGCATTTTTGTTGCATTCTGCCCCCAACTGAATCTAGCTCCAACTTGGTAGGTTTCACATCCACCTGTCCATCTTCATCATCACTACACAAGTCCACAATGTCTCTGCAGCTCATCTTGAAGACTGCAATCATTGGCAACCAGGAAACATGTTGAGGCAGAAAAGTAGACATACAATGGCCAAAGACACAAGGAATCAACAGGCAAAAGAAACAACAGCCGTATCAGTTTCAATCACTCAAAACTTTCTAAAGCTAAGTTACTTTACTCCCAAATTGTTTTCCTCTTCAACCTTACCAATCTAAAATGGTACCAAAGTACAAGATTTAACACTTCAAATTCTTCTTTCTTCTTGTTTTTTTCCTTTTATTCTATGGTGACCAAAACAAAATCTGGAAATATTTGAATGTTCAGAAAATTTTATGGAGGAAACCCAAGTAGCACTACTAAAGTCTGTTAGTTGTGTGCACAATCTTTACAGTCCCTTTAACAAAAAGCTGTCAGATATAACAACTCCTCTCCTCCCTTCCCCTCCCATCTCGTAGGTAGGGATGATGGATGCTGATTTCCAACTCTACTATATCGATTGTCTTTAGGGCCTGCCTATCAAAGATGAATCTCGAAATCACCTCTTGAGAAAAAAAAAGGCCCTCGGGTCCCGACCCACAAATGAGTAGGAAGCGGGGCAAGGGTCTTTCATTAAAGGGGAGAAAAGAAAAGAGGGGTGTTCTAGGCCTTTATGGGCTCAATCTCAGCCTCAACCGATTCATTAGTTCTTTGGTTGCTGACTCTGATAGTGTGAAAGGGGCGAGATCTGGTTGCCTGGGCATCAAAGCCACCTTTGATATGAATGTGGCTCTTTTTGCTAAGACTGCATAGAGAATGAACAAAGCCCTTAGTTAGGATATGTTCAGATAAATATCGTACATATATAAGGGGTTTGGCTCCAGGCTCCAACTCGATCTTGTGGTAGACTACTCTCCTAGGAGGCACTTGGCAACTCACTCGTGGGGCATGATATCCCAAAATTCCTCAAGTACTTGCTGCACTTCCTGGGAAAGAAGTCGTCTTGGTATTGGATCCGCTCTTCTCTTAACATGAACATGATAAGCCTGCTTCCCAAGAGGTATTGTTCAAACGTACTTCTAAAATGGGGAAGCAAAAATTAACAAAACAAATGGAGGGCAACGAGTTGGGCACACATGCCATACTTCTTTTTACTTTTGAAATAAAGGCCTTTTACCAGGAGCAAATGATGTATGCTCGCTAGCTTATGACTTGTGAATATTATTGGATGGCCAACCGATAGGGAAATTCGGCATGGTGCTCACTAAACCTCCGTAATATCTAACAAGTCGAGTCTTATGTCGGTCATATAGAACACCAACACATAGAAAAAGGGCCTCTGCATTACAAAAGAAAAACCAGTGAACACAAACTCGCCTAAGTAAAGCTCTGGTAGAACCCACCCTACCCAATATGAGAATGAGACCGGCATAGCACTTCGCTTCCGGTTCTTCGGAAGAATCAACTGACTTCTCCCTTTTTCATTGATCTCGGGGAAAAGGAACCGTCTACCAGTGTAAGTCCTCCAACAATAGGCATTGGGAAATTCAGAGACCTCCATTGAATTTATGGCCTACGTTAGATTTCTATTAGAAACCTCAATTGAACAATATCATCTATTATTTGATCTTCCTATAATATGCTTATGCCTACAGTATTTAATGATAACAAGTAACTCTACATTGAACAAGCATCTCTACATTGACAACCACCCACGAAGATACACAACTGTTAACTTTAGCTACAATTGAAAATGTTATCCAAGGAGCCATTTTAAGTTCCAAGGAGACAGACTAGTAGGTTAGATCACTTAAAAAAGCTTTAGGAATTTAACTAAAGGTGGCTATTGATGTTATTGTACTATGTTAAAAGTAGAGTAACAGAAATTTGGTTAACAGGGATACAACACATTTAATTAATTATGTCAAACATCAAAACACGTATACAACCAGGCTATTAATGTATCTAATCATGTTGACCTATTTAATACATTTAATATAGAAAGGTTTAACTTGTAAGACCATCCAATGTGAACAATTAAATATTTTTTGCTTTAGAAACATGGCTTGTCTCAGGTTTGCTCTTGAGTTTTACAACTCAAAACCCATATACACCTACATTTTAAAAAGCTCACTTGATATTTAAACTAGATGGAACCATCTCTCGACTAACGATGTGAGATATTACATAACCCATTTATCTCTACCATAAGATTGAATATAGTAGAATTTATGAACTCTAACACAAAATACTTATTAGATTGAATAAATACATTAGGCTAATATAACTCTTTTGCTCCAATACCAATCCAACCCATTTCATAAATAATATGCGACCAATTACCAATCAAAAACTATTTGCTATAAATAACATTTACTAACAATAAACTTGGTAAAACGAAGTAATTGATAATTGAAAAACAAGATTATATAAAAATACACTTTTTTTTAAGTACGGACTATTGATATAATAACTAAATAACTATCAAGATAATACATTACTTCTACATTATCGTTACTTCTACATTATCGTCTGTTCGAACACATCCCACACTATATGATAAAGGAAGAGAGCCCCACATAAGGGAGAAATAAGAGAGAAGAGGTCAAAAAAAAAATTATTAAACAATTTTAACAATCGTAAGAATTCGAACCATTAACTTCATAATTAAGAAAATACATAAAAGAAATGAAACAAAACATACAATCAAATGAAGACAATTATTATATGAGATCTATTTAATATTAAATAAAAAAGTTTGATCTAAAAGAAAAGAAACAATAGAGTTAAAACAATTATCATATGGGATGTAACCAATGATAAATGCAAAAGTACATAATATATAGTAGATCTACTTCATTAGTTGAGATCTACTTCATTAATTGTTCGAAATGTATATAATAGATCTACTTCATTAATTGAGATTTATTACATAAGTTGATGAAAATATGTCATATTATTTTAAATTAAAAATTTAATTTAAAAAAAAATTAAATTAATATATTTTTAAAAATAAATCATCCTTATTTATAAAAATAATTATTTATTATATTATTAGTAAAAATATATCATAATTATTAAAAAAGCACAAATGCAACAGGATTTTTAATTGATGTGGAGTGATTGAACTTTTCATGTGAAAAAGAGAAAAACCAAAAAAAAAATGGAGAGAGAGATTTTAACTCCCCCGAGGAAGAAGGAAAGCCCATCAAATCATCATGTAATGATAATTCACACGCTTCTAAGCCGAAGGAGATATTAAAAAAAAATTGCAGAAAGCCAAGAGGAAACTTGTCCAAAAATTCTGAATCATGCAAAGTAATTGAGAATGCAGTATCCTTACCTCCTCAAATTAGGGTTTTCAGAATTTCTCCTCTATGCCTGGTTAAATGATTCCAAGTACATTAAACTTTAATGGAACCACCCTAAAGCTTGATACCAGATCTCTTCTTCAACATCACCAACAAATACCATGCAATTCTCTACACCTACACCTAGAATCAAAAGCGCCCCAATAACTTTCTAATTTTGTCTCTCTGTCCTCATAATTTTTTTTCTCCTTTGGGTAAATGTGTTTTTTTGGGCCAAGAATATTTGAAAACCTTTTGTCACAACTCAAATTCTCTCGCTCCTTTAAACATTACCAGTTGGCCATACCCATAACTCTTCCTCTAAAAGGTCATTTGATTTCAATGGACAGCTGTACGTAAAATTTTAGCAGCTGCCATATCAGTAGTACAAAAGGTCAGGCTCGGCCGCGAAAAGTATGCTTCGGAGGTCACCAACTTTTGCACGTGGAATGCTTTCATTGGCCAGTTATTTTAAATTCACGCTTTAAAAATACATTCTTAAATACTTTTTAAAATTAATTTACAACGTATTATCACAAATTTTAAGGATTATAAATTATCATAATATTTATTATATTAATTTTTAAAAAAATTATAAAATATAATAATTAAAATTATATCACAAATTTAATTTTAATAATTTTTTTAAAAAAAAATTAAACTCATTTTTAAATTAAAATTAATAAAAACAACTAATAAATAATTAACATAAATATTAAACAACACAATTCAATAAAAATAATTTTTTTAAACTTAATTCAAAATTTAATAACATATCTTACAAATGAATTTATATTAGTATATTATTATTTTAAAAAAAGTTAATTTACCAATTAGTTAAACTAATAATATACACATTAAAAAGAATAAAAGAAAAAAATTATCAATTTCTATAACGTGTAAAAAAATTAAAAAAGTTAGGTAAAATAATTATCGATCTCCATCATGAAAATAAAATAAATAAAGAAGTTAAACAAAAATATCAACTTATTTATCTTAAATTATTTATATTTTTATTTAAGTAATTTAATGTCTACACTTGAAATTAACTCAAAATTTTGATTAAATCCAACATTACTTTGCTTAATTTTTTTTTTTTCCAACACTATTTGAAGCAATTTCATCAACACTTTAAAGAATGAAAAAATGAAACAAAAACTTCATTTTCCCTACTCTCGGCTTAAGAAGAAAAATTGAAACAATTTCAATTTTTTTATTTTTTTAACACCGAATTCTCACACACAAATATATATATCTTATTTGTAATAAAATAATAATATTATATTATTAAATAAAGTCACATTGCATATAAAATAATATTATTATATAAAATAAAATAGTGGTGACAACTATATAGCATAATAATATTATATAATAAAATAATATATTATAATGAGATATTTTTAATTATTTAATAATTAAATAATTAATGTATGAAATTATCATTCTATCCCTTATGAATAGTTACCAAGTCTATCCCTTAACGTGTCTCACCAAATTTCACACTTGGATAAATTCAACCAATAGTCCACAATGCACCACGTGTCATTATACAATTAATAAAGAATTATTATTGACTAATTATTGTATTTAACACTTAGATGCAAATATGCATATATTCATGTAGTAATGCTGGATATTACTGGATTAAATAATTTAATCTGACACGTTGTTCCAGTACACAACGAGTATACTCCATATCACGGAACTCCCTAAGTCTACGCCCAATTTGTCAAATGGAACTATTTCATGAGTCCATAAACATTGCCCCACGCATACGTTACGGAAATACAAATCAGTGCGTCGACCATCCAAGCTGAGGTCACAACGCATACGTATAGTCTTTCCGTCATGATATCATGGATGTATGGGGATATAGATTATCACCGTCAAATCCCCAATGTGCTCATCCATGTCATATCTCCAAACTTGTATCTCACTGAACAATATGTGCAAACTCTTTTTCCCAAGATTAATGTTTGTGGCCATAAGACTTTCTGAGATACAATCTCGAAGTATCTAGATATCCAACTCTCTATACGAGTTAAAGGATAAATTTGTACACACCGAACTCCATAAGCATCGGACCATACCTAGCGACACCCAATGGTCACTAATTGATTGCTATACTAGCTAAGCGCAAGTGCAAGCTATCGTATCAAGTAATATAAGCTTTAAAGTTCAAGTATCGATCCCACAGGAACTATGCGATCTAATTCTATAAATCAAATACTAAAATTGTACCTACTTAACTTTTATTCAGAAAATTAAAATCTGAAATTTATTTAACTAATCTAATTTTATCAATTAACTAAACAAAAGTAAAAAGTAGAATTCACAAATAAAGATAATTTAGGGTTTTAACTCGTCCCCAAGTATTTTATTGGATTCATTAACCACTTAGTTAATCCCTTAATACCAATTGATTGACTTAGACACTAATCTCATCACAAGCCTCTGTCGCTGGTCAAGTGACTATATTACGCATTCTAACAATCACCTATATGTCTATGGTAATTAAATTAGAATGTAATTCATTAAGATCAAGTCTAAATTATACCATACATGCCACCTAGGTATATGTCTATCCTAAATGAAACTCATAGTTGTTACCCTATGATCATGCATCAAACTACTATAGGCTAAACACATGAATCCCTCTGTCAAGTTCATCATAGTTTCTCAATCATTTAAAATATTGATCAGGTGTAATGAAAGCATTAAACACAAAATAAATTAAATCAATTGAATCTATCAAGTTCATAAATTAAAAATTAACACAATCCAAATTCATACTAAGTTCACATAGTCTAACCTTAGATGAACAAATTAACTCATCACAAAAACAAGAACATAATGATAAAGAAAGAGAAGAAAAACTAATCAAAGTGACTCCTTGATGTGCTTTTCTCTAAATCTTGACTTGAAGCTTGAATCTTGATCTTGGTTCTTCAATCTTTGGTTTTGATATTTGATTTTGTGTTGTGAATTCTCTCTCTATATTTTTTCCTAATTTCTCTCTCTTCTCTTAGGATTTTTTAGTCTTCTATTTATAAGATTTTTGTCTTCAAAATACTATTCACGAGTTACTGCAGTAAAATACTATTTCCCGCCACTGTTCACCACCACGAGCACCGCGGCGCCCAGCCCTGGTGCCCTTTTAGTATTTTGAGCGTAACTTCTTCGTTTTACGTTCGATTCACCTCTCGTTTATTTCTATGCATCACATTTTCTATCGTGCATCTATATATGATCAAAAAAATACAATTAAATAGTCAAATATTTATGATTTGGAGAAAAATACGAAAGTTAGGTACAAATCATATTAGTGCTTTTATGCCCCTATCAAATACTCTTAAACTTAAGACTTTGCTCATCCTCAAGCAAAATAAAAAAAAACATTCATAACTTATTCATGACTCAAAAATAAAACTAAAAACTAAAAAGAAGCTCAGGTTGATTAGATGATTAATATCGTTGTCTCAAATGCTGCGAAAAATAACACAAGGTTCTTCAGAAATCAATAAACAACTTTCAACAATTCTCATATCATTGATCAAGTACTTCATTCTCCCTTATAAATGATCACTTGTGCGTGTGTGTGATAAGCAAGTAATTAGTTAAATAGAACATAGATTTACTCAATACTTAAGAAATACGTAAATATGATATCTCGGCATATTTTCAATTATAACACTACCATAAGTGTGCTTTTCATACCACTCTCCACTAATGTAGAAATACATATATCTAAGGATCTATTTAAAACTTTATTTAGTTTGTAATGTAAGGCTAAGGTAAAGGTGGGTTATAAAGATATATATAAAGTGTAAATCAGACCATTAACACTTAGACTTTACTTAGAAACCTCTTGATTCCTTCTCCTCCTTGATTATTCATCTCTTCTCTAAAACTTATGTTATTCTCATTTTTCTTTTAATCCATTTTATAAAGAATTTCTTCTTTTTTTTAAGCTGAGGGTATTATGCATTTAAATATTTTTTTTCTTTTTTTTTATGTATCCCCAAACTTAGAATGATATGCACCTTCAAAACTTATTATTTTTCATTACAGTACCTTTCTTTCATACATCCACAACCTTTTTCATTTTAAGAATATTTCTAAGTAAACTCAATGTTTATAGTGCTACCGGTAGATTTTAGGATAAGTAAACTCAAAGTCTTTAAGCTTGTAATGTGGTTAAACAGAAAAAAAAAAGATAATTACGCTCAAACGGGGTGACTAGGGATAAATATACATTTAAGGTAGGTTCGAAAAGGCTCAAACGGTCCAAAGATGGCCTAATATCATTTCTCTAAGCATGTGAATTCTAGAATTTCGCCTCAAGTAGTAATCAAGCAAGTTCTAGAGTATTGGTCTTCGAGACTGTGGTGTACTACTTAAGCATGAATAACTCTAAACAAAAAATTAAACTAATACATGCTTTTTTCAATGTGCTCAAGAATAAGTGATAAAAAATAAGCTTGAATTCAGTCCAACAATAATAATATAAGAGTTATCTCAAACATCTGTTATTTCTTAAATACTTGTGAAAATAAATTCAGCAAATATTTTATTTCATATCATGAATGATCATCATCTCAACCAAAGTTAGACAAAAAATAAAATTTACTCCACAAAACAACAAACTAATATAAGCAGCAAAATAAATACAAGAAAATATATTTTTCACCCGCAAACTTAAATTAGACATTGTCCTCAATGTCTAAAAATAAATTTAAAAGTAAGAGAATCTCCCCTAGTAACTAAAGTTGAAGCAGTATAACGTTGTGTTCTAATAAATGTGACTTTGGTTTTCTTTGCTTACACTTGCACTTGCTTATGCTACTTCATTGAATACTTGAATTGCTTATTTATTCCTACAAAAAAAGAAACTAACATAACTAAAATTAAAAGTAAGCTAATAAAAATAAAATTTTACTTGGGTTGCCTCTCAATAAGCGTTTGATTTAGTGTCATCGGCTTGACGGGGCTATTTCTACTCTTATGGAGGATTAAAGTCAATAGTGGAAGCATCTTTATATGTGAGCTTGTTAGGCTTTCTTTCTTTTAGCTTCCACATTTTCTTTATTAGATCTTGGGCAACAACTTGTTCCTCTTTCTCCTCGTGTTTTTCCAAAAAGACTTGAATCTTAAACCGGCGAAATGTCTCTTTGATGCCATTCTCTTCGATCCTGTCATTATACTGCTTCTTCTTCTTTTCCTTTCTTCTCTTTCTATGCCTTAACACCTTCAATTTTATATGAGGATTCAAGATCTCCATGTCTTTAAGCTCTTCGATGCTTAATGGCACCACATTAATGCTACAACAGTCAAGTAATATAGTGCGCATGGGTTGGTTCTGCTCTTTGTTACTGGTATTTTCTACTGTGTTGTCATTTTTTTGCATCTTAGAATGTTGCTGCACTTTAATACCAGTTTCTGCACGTTCTATTGTTGAGAAATTTACACTTTCCTGAGATTATGCATTATTTTCTGGACTGGTATATTGCTGATTTTCTGTTTCAACACTTGTTTGACACCTCTGTAACCTTTGAAGAAAATGAATAGACAGTCTATATGGTTACACCTTATTTTTCTGCATATCCTTCTCATTTATACTTAATGGTGGTGGTGTGGATATATTTTTTTGTAAGATCTCACCACTCCTTAAGTTGATGGCTTGGCATAACTTTACATTCTCTTTTGGATTTGTCTCAGTATTGATTGGTAAAGTGCCCTGAGATCTCTTATTAATTGCAACAGCAAGTTGTCCCATTTGAACCTCTAAATTCTTCAAAGATGCTGAATGATTCTGTATGATGGCATCATTGGACTTCATATATTGCATAAATATGTCTTCCAATGTTGGCTTCTTTTTTTGTGGTGGCAAAAATCCTGGGGGATTCGTTGGTCTAAATGGCTCTTCTTGGTTGTAACGCCAAGAGAAGTTTAGATGATCTCTTCACCCCAGATTGTAGGCATTTGATTGTGGGATAAATTGTTGACGATTGAAATTGCCCACATAATTTGCTGCTTCCATGCACCACTCATTCATATAGTTATCACTACAAAAGTCGCATGTCACTTGTCGAATTTTGACGGCATTCAATGCATCAAACTTCTTGGATAATGAATTGATTTATGCTGCCAATGCATTGAATGCGTTAATCTCATATATACCGGCAACTTTCTTGGGTGTAACTTTCTCTACTGGCCATTATTAACTATTTGGCGCCATATCTTCTAATAAATCATAAGCCTCATCTATAGACTTATTCATTAAAGCTCCTCTAGCAGTGACATCTACAATAGTTCTCAAATGACCTACTAATCTATTATAGAACGTTTTGACTAATAGCCATTTAGGGACTCCATGATGAGGACACTTCCTTAACATGTCCTCAAAGCGCTCTCATGCCTCATACAATGACTTTCCATCAATCTAACTGAATGAAGTAATATCATTCCTCATCTTTGTTATCTTTATTGGTGGAAAGAACTTGACTAAGAACTTTTGTGCTAAATCTTTCCATGTTGATATAAATCCTGACGACAATGACATTAACCAACTCTTGGCTCTATCCTTTAAGGAGAAAGGGAATAATCTCAATCTGATGGCATCGTCGGAGACTCCATTGTACTTGAAGGTATCAATAATTTCTAAGAAATTTATGATATGCATGTTTGGATCGTCATCGGGGGCTTCGCTAAACTGTACAATTTCTTTCAGCATCTGAATAATATTTGACTTGATCTTAAAGTTATTAACGTTGACGGTTAGTCGCCGAATACTAGACTGAACACCATTTGTAGTTGGGATAGTATACTCTTTCAAAGCTCTCTGTGGTATCATGAGCTCAAACACAGGATTATTGATGTGATCATTGTTTCCCTCCATAGTATTAACTGTCAAAGAAAAATAAAAAGAAAATTAAAATAAAAAGAAGAAGATAAAACAAAAATAAAATTTTGAATTACAAGTAACTTAGTATTAGTATTGATCTAAATAGTAGATAAAACTAGTCCCCAGCAACGGCGCCAAAAACTTGATTGACTACTATACTAGCTAAGCACAAGTGCACGCTATCATATCAAGTAATATAAGATTTTAAGTTCAAGTATCGATCCTACAAGGACTATGCGATCTAATTCTATAAATCAAATACTAAAATTGTACCTACTTAACTTTTATTCAGAAAATTAAAATCTGAAATTTATTTAACTAATCTAATTCTATCAATTAACTAAATAAAAGTAAAGAGTAGAATTCACAAATAAAGATAATTTAAGATTTTGACTCGTCCTCTAGTATTTCATTGGATTCATTAACCACTTAATTAATCCCTTAATACTAATTGATTGACTTAGACACTAATCTCATCACAAACCTCTGTCGATGGTCAAGTGACTATATTATACATTCTAACAATCATCTATATGTCTATGGTAATCAAATCATAATGTAATTTATTAAAATCAAGTCTAAATTATATCATACATGCCACCTAAGTATATGTCTATCATAGATGGAACTCATAGTTGTTACCTTATGATCATGCATCAAACTACCATAGGCTAAACACATGAATCCCTTCGTCGAGTTCATCATGGTTCCTCAATCATTCAAATATTGATCAAGTATGATGAAAGCATTAAACATAAGATAGAATGAATCAATTGAATGTATCAAGTTCATAAATTAAAAACTAACACAATCCAAATCCATACTAGATTCATATAGTCTAACCTTAGATGAACAAATTAATCCATCACAAAACTAAATGTATCAAACTAATTCATAAAGATCAATAAGAACAAGAACATAATGATAAAGAAATAGAAGAAAAACTAATCAAAGTGACTCCTTGATGTGCTTCTCCCTCAATCTTGACTTAAAACTTGAAACTTAATCTTGGTTCTTCAATCTTTGACTTTGATATTTGATTTTGTGTTGTGAATTCTCTCTCTAAATTTTTGCCTATTTTCTCTCTCTTTCCTTAGGGTTTTTTGGCCTTCTATTTATATGGTTTTTGTCTTCAAAATACTGTTCACGAGTTACTCCAGCAAAATACTATTCCCCGCCATTGTTAACCACCACGAGCGCCACGACGCTCAGTCTTGGGCGCTGTGGCGCCTAACCCTGATGCCCTTTTTATATTTTGAGCATAACTTCTTCGTTTTACGTTCGATTCGTCTCTTGTTTATTTCTATGCATCACATTTTCTATCATGCATCTATATATGATCAAAAAAATACAATTAAATAGCCAAATATTTATGATTTGGAGTAAAATACAAAAGTTGGGTACAAATCATACTAGTACTTTTATGCTCCTCTATCAGTCACATTATGAAAGGTCTGTGACATGTGTGAAACTAAAGTATGGTGGATCACTTATAAGTCCACCGTGGCACTCAAGTCAAAGGACCACGTATACTACTCAACTCGAGAGGACCCTCTGTTGACGACTTACATAGGGTGTCTATCGAAAGCCCTCGTGAGTCCGTCCTATATCCAGTCCTAATTGGATACCCATATATCAACACGAGCTCCAAGCTGACGGTCGGCTAAGAACAACCATCTATACCCTATAGATACGACATATGCTGATCTATATAAAGATATCCACCGACAGACCCGCATCGGCAGAAATAGATAAGGGACAATATTCGAGAACATACTTTTGTAACTGACATTTTCTGGCACCTGATTACAACTTTTACAACTATACAGTTACTAGTATATTTTCAGATCTATGTCCTATTACAGACAAGGCTCCAACTCTTGGATCTTCACCGAGAATTATAACAGCTAACAATTAGCTGTGCTAACATTTAGCATTTATATCTCTCAGCGTGACTGATTGTGGGCCCTTATCTAAACTCATTTAGATCAGATCTAAACACCTTCAGATCATACAATGTTTGTAATGTTACATTGCATGGTACTATTTAAATAGGCATTAGTGATTTAATGAGAATATACACATGTATAAATACATACGTATATGTACATTCAAGGATGACACGTAAGCACCAATCCTAACATTCATAAGGAGTAAAACAGTAACTTAATCGTTGCTACAGTAAATCACAGTAACTTAATTGCTATATAGTAATTCATCGATTGTTACAATGCCGCTACAGTGCTGCTGTCAAAGTTTAATCTTTTGTATTTTAGTCCATTTTTTAAAACTTTCAAAATTTTGCACTTTGGTCCAACGCCAATATGCTTGAATGATTTTGCAATAACTTTTCATAAACAACTCTAAATTTACTTCAGTAAAATTCTTTAAAAAGCTGACACAATTATCTTTATTTTGTAATCAATTTTATGCACACTTTCTATCTCATGCAATACTAGTATAATTCTGAATGTGCTCTTCTATTTTATTTGCTCATAATTTACCTCATTTATGCAATTAATTCTTATAATGCCTATACATGGGATTTGTTGTCATCAAAACATTAACATTATGACTAGAAAGCCAACATTTATTATATACTAGGTATAAAACTTTATAGAGATAGAGATAGAAATAGGAGGCTGATAGAACTCTCCAAATCTTTCTACATAGACTAAGTCCTGAAAAGGTATAATTTTAATAACTGTAAGACAGTTAATGTACCCTTCAAATATGATATTCATTTTTTTTTAGAATAAAGTGTCCTCTAAAAGAATATGAAAGGGTAAGTTTTATGAGCCGATATTGGTCTGATCTAGATAATGACCATTGAATGGCCAAGAAATATATCCAGTTATACCTGAGAGGTATAAAGGATAAGTTTCTAACTTATGAAGAAAGCTACTTACAAATAAGAGGATACACAAATGATAAATAATCCATATCTGATCATATATTTATTCTCAATGGTACCACAACTAGTTGAATTAGTGCAATTCAAATGTCCATATTTGATTCTACCTTGGAGATATAATATGTTGCGACTAGAGAAGTATGCAAAGAAAGCTCTATGGATATTCAAGCCGTTGCAGAGCTTAGAATAATTCCAAGCTCAATGAATCTTATCCACTATAATGCAACAATAATAGAGTAATTGCTCAAACCAAGAAACTATACACACCAAAAATCTGATCATATAAATTTCTAATACCACATAATTGCTAATGGATATGTAATAGAATCTATAATACATTCTATAGATAACATAATGAACTCACTCACTAAGACCTTAACTCTTAAATTATTTGAGAAATACATAGAGTCGGTGGATATTAAATATCATCATGAATAACACTAGAGTAAGTGGGAGTTATTGACATTTGTGCTTATGTGTCATCCCATTATATATGAATATTTAATTTTAGTATTTATACAATCCTTATTTATAATAAAATTATTATATTATTAATTATTAAATGATAATATGCTTGTAACGTTTCAGACACAATATGATTTGAAAGAGTTCAGGTCTGGTCTAAAGGATTTTAGATCAGTGCTAAGAGTTAGCAACGTTAAAAGTTATAAGTGCTAAGAATTAGCAAGTTGAAAAAGTTAGCAAAATCTAAAGAGTTAGAGCCTTATCTGAAATGGGATAAAGACCTGAGAATATATTAGTAATGACGTAGTTACAACGAGTGCAAATAGTGTTAGGAAATGTCATTATACAAGTATGTTCTCAAATACCATGTTCTTGATCTAATTTTATCAATGTGGGTCTGTCAGTGAAACCATTTGTAGATATCAATGTATGTCTATATTTGGATGGTCTAAATGGTTAGTCTTAAAAAATTATGAGTTTAGTGGAAGCTCGTATAGAGATACAAGTATTCATTGAGGATTGGGTACTGAACAAACTCACTAAGACCTCTAATAAGTATCTCATAAAACCATCAATAGAAGATCTTCTCGAGTAGTATTCGTGTTGAGTAGTATTCGTGGTCCTTTGACCTAAGTGTCACAGTGGGCTTGTGAGTGATCCATCATACTTTAATTTCATATATGTCAGAAACCTTTCATGATCTAACAGCTGGGCATGGTCTGACAGCTGGGCATGGTCTAATACTCATGAAGTCTGGTGTGCATAGATATGGGATCTATCGGCTCATATGAGTTAGTTATAAATCCTGATGTTGCGAGATTGTATTTCAGAAAGTCTTGTGACAACAAGCATAAATCCTGAAAAAATATTTTTTGTAGGGATAAATAATATAGTAAAAGTGTTTGCGGTATTATTTTTAGAGTTACAAATATGGAGATAAGTTCACGGTTAAGCAGATAAAGATTTAACGGTGATGATCTACGCCTACACTCTTTTAAGATATAGTTGATAGAAGAATTATACGAATATACTATAACTTCAACTTGTATAGTCTAACGCTCTGTTTTATAATATACGTAACATGTTTGTTAGACATCATATATGGACGTATAAAAGAGCTAAATATGAGAAATCAGGAGTGAACTTAGAGAGTTTCACAATATGAAGTGTACTCGTTGTGCACTAGAGTAACGAATTGGATTAAATAATTCAATCTATAAAAATGCCAGCAAAATCAAATAATTATTTTGGGATCCCTCAGGATGTGTATTTGTTAAGATTTAAGTATTAAGTACATTACTTAATTAGTTAACAAGAATTGTTAACCAATAAAATGTTGACAAGTAACACAATTTAGTTCATAAATTATTTTTACCTTAAATTTATCATTTAATCTTATTAATACAAACTAGTATAATAAATTATTTATTCAAACACTAATTATTTATTTAAAAGTGTTTGAATAAATAATTTAATTATTATTATAATAATTTCAAAGTTGAAAAAGTACTTGAATAAAATATTGTGAAGTGTTGAAACAATAAACAAATGGATTTGATTCATTTGATTGATAAAACATATATCATGGCAAGGTGGCAAATGTTTGCCATTTAATAAAATAGAAATGATTTATTTTTCATCTTTCTCGGAGGTGGTCGGCCATATACATTTATATGATACAATTTATATTATATTTTAAGATGCAAGGACAAATATTAGCCATGTGAAGCAAGTGTGAAAGTGGGAAAACATTTTGATTTTAATTAAATGAGAAAGTGGAGCATTTGAGCAAATGATTGCAATCAAGTGTATCTACCACTTCAAAGAAATAATGCAATTCATTCCTTACACATTTGATTGCAACATTCAACTATATGGTTGAATTAATTAATAAAAATGAATGTGATTTATTTTGAAATGAGAGACATTATTTCACACTTGCAACATTCGGTCAAGTGAGTGAGAGTGAGAGTGAGAGTGAGAGTGAGAGAAGTTTTGTTTTATGATTTTTCAAGTATTGAGAAAACAAAAAAAAAAAGAGAAAGCCTTCATATTCTTTTTTTCCATGGATAGCCTAATATGTATCAAAGAAAATGAAAAAGCAAAAATTATTTTTGAACAAGAATTATTTAAAAATAATTTTTTTATGAAAATTGTTACAAGAATTACGCAAGAGTTGCATGCACATATTTACTATCTCTATTTTAGAAATAAATATTTGTATTCAAATTACATTTATTAAAAATACTAAAAATTCTAAATTAAAATTATTATTTTAATTTCATAATCTCACTGAATTGTTATGAACTAGAACTGTTCAAGAATATACTTCAAAATAAGCTATACAATTAGAAATTGAAAGACTTGAAGATTTATTAAATTACATTTATTAAGTGTTCATCATTTATAATTTTATATAATAATTATATTTATACATAAATATAATATATATAAATATATATATGCTATAAATGAATGTAATTTATTTATAAATTTTTGCCATATATTATATATTTTTTAAATTACATATACACTTATACACCACACACACTTATACACCACACACACTCAACAATAGTTAAAATTGAAGAATTCAATTTGAATTTTTTTTAAATAAGCAGGGCTTGATTACAAGACCTTTTAAAAAAGACATATCAAATTTTAAATATTAAAATACGAAATGTATCAAAAGACAATTAAACGATAGGCTTTGCTTATTATATGAACCAGTATTTAACACTTGTCATATTTGTAATTGTTTTGATTATTTTAACATTTTGTAATTTTTAAATTTGCTTTTGTTAATGGCAAGTGTCCTTAAATTGTTTTTTTTAATGCTTTGTTATTTCACATAAGACAAAATTGGTGTTGGCAAATGGATAAATGTCATTCATTTTTAAAGATAAGAATGATTCATTGCCGGCCAAGTGTGTGGAAATAAAAGGGTCATTTGTCCATTTAAAAGGATTAAAATAATCAATTGGTTTTAGGATTAATAGTGCATTCGGCCATTTGAATTTACAAAGGAGACCAAAAAGTTGTTTTAGCTTTTGTTAAATTGATGAAAAGGAATTCGGCCACACTGGTGTAAGAGGGATAAAAAAGTTTGCATTGAAAAATAGCATGGTATAACTTGGTCATTATAATTTTTTAAAGGTAAAGTGGAGTTTTTTTGTATTTTTATTTTGTGAAAGTAAAATAGATTAAGAGAGTAAAATTAAAAGTTTAAGTGTTAAAATTTTAAAATATATTCGATATATAAAATAATTATTTTAGAGTTTTGAAGTATCAAAATCAAAGTCTAAAATTATTCATAAGAGCATTTTAGTGAGACTTAACATTTTAAGATTGTCCTAATGCATAGAGGTATTTTAAATGTATAAATTCTATAATTGTAATAAAATTGTAATTTAAATACTTAATTTTTTAGATGTGTTTTGAGTTTTTACTGTGTGTTGTGTATGACACGCATATGCATTTTATTAATCACACACAAACAATCACACATCATACTTATAAATTAGTATTAAAGTATATTGTGTGTTAAGTTTGGGCTACAAAAATTATATTTTGTTGGACAATGAGTGAATTTGTGATGTTTGACATCAAGGCTCAAAATTTACAAGAGTTGATGTTGCAAAGCCCGGTCTTTGTTTGATGAATGTTGGTTCATGATTTTCAATTTCTTTCAATTTTATATGCATGAGATGTCCTCTTGTTTGGTAAAGCGTTTTAATGGTTTGAAATAATTTATTAATATCTCTTTTTTTTTTTATAAAGATTAAATAACTACGAGCAACTTATACACTAACTAAAGGTGCAAGCCATCTAAGAACATAACAAACTAGAAAATTAATATTTTATATTTCACAAAATATGGTAGATGGAGACAAAAATGATGTTGAAGAATTTAAATTTTTTTTTACCAAAACTCATAAACCCCGACCTTCGTGTGTATGCCTTGAGATGGTGATATGTTCTTACCCATGTTCTCTGTTCTCTGTCCATTTCAGATGGTATCCATTAGGAAAAGTCGGTGAGTTGTGCTCACTCGTGAAACTATTCTCAGCTGAAAGAGTGTTTTCTGAACACATTCAGAAAAGGGGTCCACTTCTTTAATTTTCTTCACCTTTCGATCCTTAACCTGGCCTCAAACCAAGGAAGAGATTGTTAAGAGAGATCTATTATAATCAGCAAATCCATTAATTTTTTGAGTGTCTATCTTAGCTAACAGCTACTCTCATTCACCCTGCTTTTTCATTGCATTTACAAAAATATCTTCACTGTTCCGATGTTTTGGAATTAACATCTACATCAGCAAAGGTCCAAGCTCGCCACAAATTTTAGTGGTATTAATAAATGAAGTGCAAGCAATTACAGTTGCTTGTTCTAAAGCCCATACCTTCCACAGTTTAATTGTCTTATCATTTGTTGATAGTATAAACATTGATTCATTTGGTGCTGCACACCATCTTACTCTGTTGATCTTCTCTTCAATTTCCAAACTCTTCAAGTAATCAAACTGCAAAAAAAAAAAAAAAAAGGAACACTATCAGAATCTCAACATGCATGCAAACATTATTAAGAAAAAGATAAATTTGCGTGGACCCATCTAGTTAATACACAAATGAAATGAAAACCTTTCACTGAATCATTTGCTAGTTTTAAATTGTCGCAATCAGTGGAGTACATGGACGGACCTATTTTCGCAATCAACATCTATACATTTTTTTTAATACAAAAAAATTTTATACTTATATTTTTTACATGAAAAAAAAAAATTATTTAATTTATATAAATAAATTTATAACTATAAAACAACATACAATAGTAATTTTATTTTCTCTTCAATTTATGTTAAATTATTCTTCATAATTTAAAAGCTAAAAAATAAATTAGAATCTTTTATATATTTTAATAAATATAATTAACTTTTAATATCTTATTATTATAACTTTATATAAATCTTATTCTTTATACTTTTTATTTTAAATATAAATTTATTTTATTAATAATACATTACATATTTATTATTTTAATAAAAAAGTAATTTATAATTGATTTTTTTTATAAAAAAAAAAAACCTTGATCATCAATCGCTAAGATTATGTTAAAGTTCATCAATTCTTATAATTTACCCAGCTAAAACTCAAATCCTGATTCTAACCCCGGTGGAGTATACAGTTTCATGATGACGAGCTACTATCAGTAAGTTAACAAGGGGAGATTTAGTGTACTGAAATTATTGATCTAATACAACATTGGAAATGGGCACATAATGTTGTAAATACATTTACAAATATAAAGGACACACCTCAGGCTCGTAACTCTGAAATTCGGTTTTGTATCGATACTCGGGATGGCTTGTGGAGGTATAGTCCATTTGCTCCAACTCATTTCTCGATAGGTGCTGCTGCTTTGGTGTCTAAGAAGCAAGGTTATAACGTAAAACCCAAGTCTCAAAAGATTGCATAACTCAAATTGAATTCAAACCTTAGCAAAAGATAATAAATAATAATTAAAAAAATCCTATACGTGTAAGAAATTATTAGCTTATTACATTTTTGCCACTAATTGCTTCAAAAATAATGACACGGCCACCGAGATCTCCGACGGCAAGGTAATCACCGGTCTTGTCGAATTCAATTGCAGATACAACGTCAGCTAGAAACAAAACAAAATTACAAGAAGTCAAATTCTGCCAATTCATTACTTCTGTGTTGTCAAAAGACAAAAATTAAAAACCCTAACCATCTTGAAGTTCTTCGCCGGGACTTCTTTCGCCGAAGACCTGAGAGAACTTCCACTCAACATGAGTGGGAGAAGCCTCGTGGGCTCTGTTCAAAATCATGAATGCTTAAGTGGAGGAAACGGCGTCGTTTTTTTGAGTTCACGGACTCGCCATCTTCAGCGCGCGGAATCATGGGAATGTTTTATTCTTCTCGAATTTCCCGCACGCGCCAACGATTTTCCGTTTTTATTTTTTATATTTTGAGCCGGCTCGAATTCAGTTAATGGGCTTAGGGGCTCAAATAACTAACCCGTTTACGGACTCCACCGAGTTGTTTGGATTGTTAAAATTGGCATAGAAATATGTATTTTAATCCGTACGTCTAATATCTTATTAATAATTACTACTTAAATAAAAGTTTAAAAAATTAATAATTATACAATACATGATTATCATTGGTTGGTGATTCATAATAAAATATTCTACAGACTTACAACTACTCAATGCGTGGACAGCCCAACCTTTTTACGCTCACCATCACTCAATGCGTAACTTTGTAAGGCCCCTCCCAAACACCCACCCCCCCCCCCCCCCCCCCCCCCCCCCCTCTCCCAAACCACGCCCCCCACCCCCAACAACCAAATTCACTCGGAAAGATATTCCGAGTCATTTCATACTCTCTTGCAAATCAGAACTTCTGGAGGCTGTTATATGGAATTGCAGAAAGTGCTTCGCATATTATATATTTATATTTACCTTATTGAAACCTCAATCGGGTGATAATAAATTCATCATTCCATGAACTGCTAACTCCACCTTCAACTCCGACATTCGGACATTCGACTTCGATTCTACTTTTCTAACTAAGTTTGATTTCATTAGCAGCTGTCTCACAAGTTATTATCACGAACAAAATCAAATCAGTTTCCTCCATTACATCTTTGGCAATAGCAATGTGCAGAACGCTGTTGCTAATCAATGTGATGCACTGAAGATTAAAACCGTAGAAAAATAATCCCACCAGTTAATCAGAACTTCTAAAAAAAAAAAAAGAGACCATCTTCCAGACACTCGCAATGCATGACTCTTGTTATTACCTCACACAAAACTGCTTATATTAGAAGCAAAGAGGAACAAAGAAACTCAGTTCATTACTAACAGCTTCCTCAACTAGCAATAAGGTGGACAGCAGCAGAAGAATGAAAGCATAATCAGCTAACTTGTCTTTAAAGTGTTGTCTGGGCTGCAGATGAAGATGCAGACATTGCAGAGAGAACCTCTGTCACGGAAGCCATAACACTCAAAGCTGCTTTCAATACTTCTTGCGAACACCCTGGTTTCACTATAGTTCGGACCTGGCAAAGGAGGGAAAGTATTGGTATTTAATCTGAGCAAGAAATCATACAATTGTTTGAGCACACTATCCCAAAGCTCAATTAGAACAAGATGCAACACATGCACAGTTTTACCTGTGATCTCTTTATCTTCTTTTATCTGAAACATTTACCACTAAACCACGCAATGACCAAGTGCACTTGTGGTTTTCATTGAATGATCTATTTACTTTTTCTTTTTCTTTTTTTTTCCAAGGACATATTAAAGAGATCTGTTACATATATATTTACAAAAACATTAAGTACCTTGTCCAAATACTCCTGCAGCTCCTTAATACGGCCCATGTAATCCCGGTCTTCAACACAGAGAGTCACAGCCTTAGCATCAGCACCTGGACCTTCAAACTGAATGGGTCCAGGATTTCTGTAGAGATCATCCAACAAGAATCTTGTTGCATTTTGTCTCAATAGCCTGCAATCAAGACCATATAGTAGATAAAATCAGAGTGACCATTGAGCTTATATCACAATTAAGAGTGTGTTTGTGAGAGAACAAGAGAAAATCCACAGTTAATATGTTTCACCCTAAAATTCTCACCTCATTTTCAGACTTTATCATGCAAACGTGTAGATTGCAAGAAGAAGACTTACTCATATGCCTTGCCTTTCAGATCCACATTAGCTGGATGAATAGCTGGTCGTCCAATTGAAGTAGCACCCGGATTTTGAGACCAGCGTTTGACAGTCATCATTGACTATAGTTTTATAGAAAAATTAAAACAATAAAAAAAAAAAGTCAACATCTCTTCTTTCAATAGTGGGGGGTCAAATGCTAAAAAGTAGAATTAGTATCTTTGAGCTCATCATGATAGACAAACTATGCAAAAGTGAACAGAATGAAACCCTAACTGTAATTGGTGCAGCACCGCAACGCCACTTGTTCACAGGATTCTTCAAGTTAGTCACAGTAGCCATGTAACCATTCAAACCAGCAGCTAGGATATGGTAGCTGATGTGTCCAAGAACCTGAACATATATAGCATAATTATTTATTAAAGGAGTACACTGATGAGACCTAGCACCAAAAAGACCACATAAAAAAAAAAGCAGAGGAAAAACTGAATATACTGAAGAGCCAGAGCAACAGTTAGTGAAAACCTACATAAGCATAGTCACAATCGAATTTTGATGGCAGTGATCCACGAGCTTGATAACCAAAAAAGTGGCAGATAGCATTGAATTTTTTTCCCTTATATGTGCCCTCTTTCTGTTCAAAACAATAACGACATCAATGACTAGAAAATTTCATCATAAATTCATGTTCCAATAGTGATTCTAGCTAGTGTTTTTGGTAAATTAACTACTCTTTTATGTAATTGCCTGATTAAAGAATATTAAAGCAACAATTCTATGTCAACAACAAAATTCAAAAAGGAATACAAATTGATTAACATGAAAAGAAATATTTGGATACTCAGATCGGTCTTGATGACAAGTACTTTCTTTTATTATTTTATTTTTTCTTTGAGGAAAGGATATAATAGTGAGAGAGGAAAGAGAGCTATCGTACCAGGCGCTTGTTCATTTCAACTTCCACAAGATGTGCCAGAAGTTTCTCTGTCTCAATCTGGAAATACAGAAAATGAGATTTCTAGAATCCAAAATTCAATACTTTCATGATAAGCTTCTCAAGCATCTTACCTGGGATAATTGTGCGGAATCATCTGATTCAGGATGAAGGAGAAGCTGTGACATCAAACATAACAATCTTAGACAAGCATCACCACTGAGACATCAAACATAACAATCTTAGACAATCGTCCCCACTGATTAAGGTTATATATTAACTAGCAAGTAGCTTTCAAAAAAGAAATGTTGCAAAAATTAGAACCTGTTTCTTGATGAAGGGTGGTAAAAATTCAAATAAAGCAAACGCCCAGGGTGAAAGTTGAGAAGAAATATTATCAACAGAAACACCTTGCCTGAGCAAACTGTGAATTTCCTGAGGTACAAATGCCAATGTTAAATCACCGAATCACAATACAGACTCAAGTAACAAGTAACCATGAAAATTGATGAAAACTTTACAGCAGCGAAGGAGGAAACTACATCAATAACATGAGGCTTCAAATAACCCTCTTCTCTCTGTTGAGGGATAGAGGAAACAAGAGAGACATCTAAAAAGGCATAACTATGTTAAATATATGAATTACCTTCAAAAGAGCATACACTTCAGGAATGCTTTCTATAAGCCCTTCCGGCAGCAGGATGACACCATGGTTCTTGTCTGGTCCAAATACATTAGGTTAGATAACAATAATGATAATCACATTGCAGGGGGGAGGGGGAATTTTAAAGGAGAAGCAAAATAGATTCAAAACCTTGCTCTGCTCTGGCTTGAACAGCATCACAAATCTTTTTTGTCAGGTCAAAGAGAGTCAGCTTTGAAGCAGCTATTTCCTCACCTAGAGTTACCTGCAAAAGTTTTAAACAAATGGTTTAAAAAGAGTTTATAAATACAGAAGATAAATAACACGTCAAACAGAAATATTGCAACAGGCAAGAAGTACTAACCATATTTGGGTGAGACTGCAGGGTGCATTCCAAAGCAACATGTGATGCTTTCCGACCCATCAGACGGATAAAATAATAATACTGGAAAAGGAAAGAAGTTATAGCTTTTGGAAAGACAAGTAATAAGATACAGTCCAAAGTGCAACTACTGAACAAATATCAGAGTATCAGTGCAACTGATGTCACAGAAAAAATTCTAATCTACCAACTTCAATAGGTTAATATTATGCAAGTTTAACAAAGCCACACTATGTTCCCATCTCTCACACAAGAACTTCTTATAGGACACACCAAACTATGTCACAAGAACCCATTACCTTCTCCGCAGAGAGAGCATCAGTGCACACATTGCTGATTAGTTGTGAATTGACCTGTACATGAGGAAGGACCATTAGCTTGCATATGATCTCTATAGAATAAAAATAATGTAATTACTTGCATTATTACAAAGAGCTTTACTCCAACACTCAAAATTTGCATGTAATAAAATATTTTCATATCATTTTCAACTTTTAGTTCAGAGCAATTCATGCAGAAGTTTCCTTTCCTATGTGTACTAGATCATTTTCTTGACACATCCTGCACTGTGATTAGCTTTTAACATTCCCAGAACTCCACTTCTGTGCTCCTTAGAAAGGATAAAAGAAAAAAAAGAGAAAGATGAGAAGGAACAATTTAAAACCAATAGACCTTTTACCTATGTAAAAACTAAAAGATTCTAGAATCTTTGACTAATACCTTACATATTGTATCAAAACCAACATTGGTTTCCACAAACTGATTCTTGAGATCTCCATTCAAAGTAACTGGAACACCAACCACCTGCAAAAATTTTAATTGTGCATCAAGAAATCAATGTCACTCAGAATTCACACTCAGTAAAAGATACACAGATTGCCAGGGGTGAAACAGTAATATGAGCAGTTAAAGATAACTAGTTATGACAATACAAAGCAGCCAATTTAAAAAAAAAAATCAGTTTTTTTTCAGGCAAAGAACAAGAAAACCACCTTTGTTTGGCATTTTGCTTCAGCAAATGTTTCCGCAAGGTAAGCAGCATCCGTGTTTGACGTGACCCCTTAGAAAGCAACGATTTCATATTCAGTATATACATATATATAGCAAGCATATGTACAAATTCTAAAGCATCATGTTCACCTCCAATAATGACAAGGCCATCCAACTTTAAATTTTTGCATGCAGTTAGCGCGGCATTAACTTGCTCTGTAGTTCTGATTTGATCTTTTGTGCGTCCCAGCAAATCATAACCACCTTTTCATGCACAATCATTTTAAAGCTTGTTAGACTTTAGATCATGTGAGACTAGAATAACTCAGTATAATAATTTCCACCAGCAATGATCTACCTTGATTTTTGTAGGTTGCAAGAATGTCCTCTGTGATCTCAAGAGTTTTCTGTGCAAATAAACCTTCAGAACCACCTGCCAACAGGACCAATGGTTGAAACAATAGAAATATGTAATACATAAAACAGAGGATATATGTTTGATTCAGAATAAGAACCAATTTTATGCTGAAATTGGAAGATAAATGCTACTTACCCAAAAATCCAAGCAAAGTACTGTTGGGGTTGTGTAGTTTGAGTGCATCATACAGGCCCCATATGACATTGTGTCCACCAGGAGATTGTCTTCCACAGAAGACAATTCCCACCCTATTAAATGAAAATGGATTAGCCATCAATGGACATTGTATCTACTAATTACAGATAAATTCAAATTCTTTTTTTCCAAAGTACAGCAAGTTCCTTCCATAATGCAACCAATTTAATATCATTTCTTCAAATTACACCAAAATTATTTTTAAAAAAATATTACAAGTATTAGTGCAAGAAGTAAAAATCACAGAAAATTTATTTAGTACGCTGTGCCGCTCAGGTTTCAGAGAGATTGTTAGTAGAATGTTTGAGTTAATTTATACTCTAGCGACAGAATGGGTAATAATTGAAAGGAACGTTTAGAGTAATAATCAAATGCAGACCTAAAAGCAGGATGCTCAGTTATAATTTGAGCATCAGGTACTTTTGCGGTTGCCCTAAGAAAGTGAGCCAAAGGTTGACCATAAGTGTGTGGAAAGGATCGGCTTATGGTGTGAGTATCAGCTGGGTCAGCAGTTGTAGTTGAGTCACCAAATTCAACCCTGACAGTAGTTCCCTGCATGTCAGCATTTTTATGAAAATAAAAAATTAGCTATCTTACAAAAAATTGTTATAAATAAAAATAAAAATAAAAAAACCAATCCAATACAATGAGAAATGCTTTATACCGAACAAGAATTTTCGGCCACCCAAGAAATGATAAGTAAGCACAATGAAATTCAATCCCAATAAAAGAATTCCCTACTAAAAATTCATACCGTGTAAACATATCATTTTAGTCTCACGTAAAAGGATAAATCTGACAGTACATAAAACCAAACATAGCATGCAATCCGGTTTAGCATTATATTCAGACGCTTACAAACGCACAATCACAATAAAAATTCCACTAAATCACAACTCGACACAAAACCAGGAAACTGACTGAATCAGCACAACGAATGATTTGCGGGACAAAACGGAAAATAAAAATTACACATATAAAGACAAGATCTACTCATACAAATCAGCCAAAATAATTCGCACGTCAGTAGATCTAGCACACAACGGAACCACAACAAGCGCTGCACTCGATGAAACGTATGGATAGATTCTTTCACCAGGATTCACCAAACAAGAAAAAAATAAAGGAAAAAAATAATAAAATCGATATAAAACAAAGAGATTTCTATCAGCTATAAAAAAAATAACAAAGCGTCGTAAACGTACTGTTGCAGGAATAATATAACGGAGCGAACGATTGAAAACTCAACGAAATAATGAATAAATAAAAATACCTGGAGACAGGGAGGGAGCTCCGGCTGGTAACCAGATCGGAGCTTCTGGAGGCCGGAGAGTTCTCGGGGAATGCCGAAATCTGAGTCCATTCTTTGGTTTTAGTTTATAGTGTGCTTTAGTAGACTGACTATTAATATTGGTTTTGGTTATAATTTTTATTATTACTACGAAAGCTTCGAAAGGGCCGTTCTTATAGGGGGAGAAAAGGGAGACCCGGGCAATACAACAAACCAAAAGCCCACCAGTGAGGCATCATGCTAATTACCCTTGGGTTTTACGGTTATTTACGATGAGGTGCCACTGCCTGTTTTGTGGATTTGTTTGAATCCTTACTCTTTTTCTATTGATAATCGGAAGTAATGATATAAATTTATAGATATATAAATAATGTTATCAATTAGATAACATATTTAAAATTTATTTAATTGTTGATTGTTGACTACATTACAAATGATTAATCAAAAGAATAAGAATCAACAAAGGAGTTGCATTAATTTATAGGGTGCGAATCCGATGAAAATTGAAAAAAAAAAATTATGGGAGACGTGAGACCTAAGAGATTGAAGGAGAGGGTTGGTAAACAAAAAAGAATATAAATAAAGCAAAGGGTCAAATCGGCAACGACATAGCTGATTGCTGACTAGAAGATGGAGGATTTGGAACGGTGAGCAATTACGGACATTCGTTCGGTAAGAATATGCTGATAGAAAGGACATTTTGGTGAATGCACCCCGAGTCCACTGACGCATTAAGTTACCAAAACAAACAGCACTGCTTCGCAACCGTCACCTAACTCTCTCTTCTGTGAAAGCTGAAAGCTTTTAAGGCTTTTTTCAGATTTATAAATAAATTAGAATGTTGCGGGCGGGCATCTGATAATGATTTACCTCATAGTCCGAGATTAGTTTCATAAAACTGCGGTTTGCTGGACATGATTTGTACCCCAATTTAGTCATCAGCCACTGGCTTTACCATCTCTAGAAACCAACTTAAAACATTCAAAAAGCTTCTTTTCTTATCGAAGTGAATTTATAAATGTGATTTATCCTTTCAATAATTCTTTTCTCCATTCTGAAATATAGCACTTGACCCAAAACTGTACCGCTAATTAATCAATGATTATATTTTGACTAATTGGGCCCGACCGAATGATTAAGCCCACTAAGAGCCAGATTGGTCTCTAAGACAAAATCTACCCACTATACATTTGAGAAGCCATCCGACTATTGCGAGCACCAAATAGGCATACGAGACCTAGTTCTTATGCGCCCAGGGAACGCCGATTGAGACAGCATTTCAGAGCTATGAGCCATATTCAGAAACAAAAACAAGAAAATGTGATCTGATTATTTTATCGGTACATACTTAAAGCAAACAAAAAGCGAAAGTGAAGAGAGTTTAGTTTCATCACATATCACCTAGTCACATAGATAGAACCAGTGACCTCTCCTGTAACATAACAAAAACTACTTCACCATCCTCTCATCATCCTAAATTGAAAAACCAAAAGATGAATTAAGGAATTCTCATGCCAAAACTCTAAGAAAAAGAGAAGGCATTTTCATCTTCATCCTTGAACCTTTCCATCTCCGAGATTTTAACACAGAGAATATAAACATCTTACTTCCTGCTTCTCTTTGAGCCAGATTTTCCGGAGCCTTTTCTTCCACATGAACCAGTGGAATTGACTCCAGATCTAACCGGATCCATTTGGGCAGAGTAAAGAGGCAAATGATGCCCAGGAACCAAAGCAGGGAACCCAACAGCAGGGATTCTGCAAGGCAACAAAGGCTAGCACTAATCAGCATATCTAAGATATCAAGCCATCAAAAAAGACCACTAAATCATAACACCAAGAAACAGAAGCCATTGACATTGAAGTTTGCAGGTACTTTAATGGGAAGTGGAAATAACAAACAACATATGTCATCAGTCACTGCTAAATCATAACACCACCAAACAGAAACCATTAACAATGAAGTTCATGGTTACTGTAATGGCAAGTGGAAGTGGAAATAATAACCAACATATGTCCATCAGCCACAATGACAGAGGCTGAAATATTTTTGAAACAGATCCTGTACATGCATGCTGAAAATCCAATATGAAAACAATCCAATGATGAGGGCTCATGATACCACAAGATCTATAGCTCCACTCCCCAGCTCCCCCAAACTTACAAGACAAAATTTCTGTCAAAAGTCATTCTCTTGTTGCAAAACAAATGATTAGCTTAAAACCGATGTTCTTCAACCAATTATGTAAACATTCATAATAACATAGCACATCAAAAGACTGAGGACTATGAAATTACCCTGGGAAAGGTTAAGTGCAAGGTGTTGATGCTGATATGCAGAAGGCATTTAGCATAGCATATTTGCATTCATATAGACCACATTGCATTTTGAACTACACTAACTCAGTTTTAAACTAAGCTTAATGTACTAAACTCAGCCCATAGGAGACACTTGAGAATTCACAATGTATCAATGGTGACGGTGATTTTATTTTACAGTTACAAACCTTTGCCTTATCTTTCCCTATTTCTTCAACTGAAATATTGTACAACAACTCATTCCAAGAGCTACAATTATGTAAGATAAGGAAAAGGAAGCAAGGGAAAAATTCATTATTCATACCCAACAAGAGCACAGCAGACTCCTGCTTGGATGAGGATGCACCATATGCATTGCCCTTTTGCAAACTACAACGAAGAGCTTGATTTTCTGCAAGAACACACTGAAACAACCGCCCCAGTTTCCTGCATTCTCCTTCCAAGTACCTACTCTTCATCTCCAAATCCTTCACATACATTTTCTTCCTTTCCCTCGATCTGACTGCCGCATCCCGATTTCTCAACTGCCTGGAAAAATCAAAATTCATTTTCACATATAGCCCTTTGAATCTCATTGCCATACAAATCATTTAACACCCAACTGGTTCATTTTTTTGAAAATACATATATGTATGTATAATAATCCAAAACATACTAAAACCATCATACACTTTGCAATTGTAATAAACAAAGCAACTTCCAGATAGAAAGGGACATAGCAGGGCTTTTAAAGATTAAAAATGCTTAAAAGATCCAACATTGTCTGAGCGTTTAATTCATAAATTAGAAAATAAATTAACAGATATCATAGCCATATTCAGTAAACATATGTAAAATTATCCTAAAACGTGCGGATAATCAATCTTAATCAACCTCACAATAAAACCCTAAAACCTAATAAACATTTGAAAAATAAAGCTGTAATATATGTCCATAAATTACAGATACCTTCTCCGTTTCTTGGAGATGGGATCATCGGCCTCGGCATCGTTGTTGTTCTCGGTCTCATTCTCGTTTTTGTTACTGTCATCGTTGGTACTGTCGTCGTCGTTGTTCTCTGAACCATGGACAATTTTCTCCTCTTCTGGGCTAGGATTATCAGATTCATCGGAACCAGTTGAGTCCTTGTCGGTTGGAAGGCGGAGGTCAATCGGATCAATAAGTATATCTGAAAAGAAATCATCCAAAGATTGCTGATTCGACTCTAAAGCGCCGTCGTCGTTGTCGTTCATTAAAATTCTCTCTATCTCCCCAATCCACGGAGAAGATGCCACCGTATCAGGACCAGGACCATCATCTGGTGAGGCATTCGAGAAAGTTTCCACCATTGCCGGATCCATCAATTCCGCGACAAGATACTCCCAATCGATCTCATCCTCTAAAAATTCCTTGTCTTCCATAACTAATTAACACCAAAATTTAAAGTAAATAAAAGTTTTAAAAAAAAATTTTGAAGAAGACGGCGAAACCTAAGAGAATAACTATTGACAAAAATTTTTACATCGGACTAATTTTGTAGAGAGTGGTGGCTGATTTTATATGAATTCTGAGAACGCGTACTCAATTCCTTTGTTAGCAAGTAATAGACTAATTCCACAGGTGCGATTGTTAAGGTGGTCGTCCGACTTGAGTACAAAGTAATGATCTCTGACGTGGACCAATTAAAAGTTTTATTGTACCGAATATAACATGTCCGCGTAACACAGGATCTATGGGAGAGTGTTGCCGCCACTCGACCAATAGAAACACATGTAGTGGAGCAAAAAGGAGAGCATCTGGACTGTACACGTGGTGCAATCCAGGACTGTACACAGGATCCCAGATGTTAAAACGGCCGGGTTTATACTTGTGACTCTTGCGATACCACCGAAATAGCCCATCCCATCTGAATTTTAATTTGAAATTACACCAAATTATCGTTCTCTTATTCTAACAACAACAACTATATGAGCATTAGTATAAATCATTCAGAAAGCTTACCTGCCATAACATTTATATAGGCCCATTATCCAATACATACATTATTGATAGAATCTTCGTATAAATAAATACTTCTAATTAATTAATCAAGAATTTCATTTTTTTTTAATTCTTAACCGATCCATCATTTTAACATTGGTAAATCCCTAATTCATCGTATATCCAGAAACAGGTGATTACAGGACTTCAGATTCAGCAACTAAGATAAGAATTTATCGCCCGAATTGCCCAACAATATTGTTATATCACAGGAGAAACTCGACTGTAATTGACAAAGAATTTAACATTCAGCAACTGGAAGACAACTATTAACAAAATTGTCTGTTCAATTACAGGGTGGCGGAGAGTGGAGACTATGGTGGAAAATATGGTCTCAAATCAACTCTTTTATTTTCTTAAGACTCATCCCAATGTACCAAATGAACAATACATTATTACATTTTATAAGGATAAACTTGTAGACGGTGGGCAAATAATTTAACAGGGGAATCCAGATATCAATTCTATAAGGAGAGAGAGAGAGAGAGGCTATCAACATCGAACTAGCATAACTCAACAGGGTGATTGACCATCTCTCTTCCTCAATTAAGCACCAATAATGTTATCTTCCAATCTCCCAATGGAAAAAATATAAACCATTAACTCCCATTTCTATATCATATATCCATTCGGTGACCTGTCCTTGGTCCTCTCACTGCACATCAAAAACCTGAAGTTAGTAGTTACCTTCAAAGTGTCAAGATACATATCCAGTAGAATACTAACTTCTGTTGAAGCTTGACCATCTGCTACTGCTTACTAAGACCCTAATGAAACAACACTTCAACGAGACAGAAGATTAATCCGAAGATAAAACTTGTCTCATCCTATGTCATTAGATAGGGATTGACCTAATTTCCACCCACAAGAACACCAAGACAGATGCATTTCATCATAGTTTCACCGATTTGGTGATGCTACACATCCTTGCTCTACTGACACAGTGAGTTAACAGTGAAATGGAAACAGGACCTATTCCTGCAATTTATAGCTAGCCAGGAAAACAAAAATCTGGCATCTATAATGAAACAAAGATTAGTTTATTTTCCCTGCCAAATTGATTTTCCTCTTAGCATAAATGAAAAAAATAAGAACATGCTCAATACACTAAGTAAACAACTCACTTTGCATCCTGAAAAACTCTGTATTCAGCTCGACCAATTGAGGAACAAAACTGACCCTAGAAGCTTAGCTATAAAAAAGAAAACAAGAAAAAGATTAGACAAAGAAAATGTGATTCTGAGTGAAAGATGAAATCAACTATAAAACTCTGTTCATGTTGTAGAAGCAATCCATCCAGCTACCCACAAGCAGCTGGGTAACTTGTGATTGCAAGTTCAATTAAAACATAATACCAACTATATCCTACCCATTACAACATTGAATGTTGCAGGTCACAGTATTAAATGCCCTTCAAACACAATCATGGGACACGCATAGTAAATAACAAGGTCACACCAACCTAAGATAAAAAAACCCCAAGGATTACTACATCAGACTCTATGTGCTTCAGTAGCCACACCGTCATAGAACTACCAATCATTGCCTGATAACTTCTTCCAATATATAAATTTGGTAAATCAAGAAAAGAAGCTTGGAACAACATACATAAGGTGCTACTTTGACCTTAAATCAAGCTGTGCTGAAATTGAAAGTAACACCTCCAAATAAACTTTATTCTATGACTAAAAGCTTCTGTCAACACTACCAACATCAAATTCATGCTTAGCTTGATGCAATTAATGCTAATTGTAATCTCCATGACTAACTTCCACTGCCAATCTAAACCAAACAAGGGATGTATATTAATTATCTCCAGGTCCTATATAATTGGCAAAGAACTCATTCATGGACCTCTTTTAATGTGTAACCTTCTTTACAGGTAAATGATAACTAGCTAGCAGCCACCAACAATGAAGTTTTTAATTGATCCGAAACAGAAACTAATTACCACCACAAAATGAGTAAATAATCACTCAACTGATGGCATCTCAACTTTAAATCACCCCTCTAACAGCAGGAGGCATTTTTAAACTTGGCCTATCAATTAACTTGAAATAAGGAAATGCGAAGATTCAATGTACTTTAAGTGTCAACAATACAATGTATCTATTGACCCCAAATTTGGTCACCTTGAAGTCAAAGAGTTAAATTTGTTTCTTCTGAGAACTGTGACTAGGCTTCAAGAGAAACTAGGTTGGACTGGTCTACTCCAAGGGTACTGAGCTTGTTGAGAGATCCTACAACCAAAGAAAAGGTGAGAGCTGCGCCGAAAGTTTTTCCAACGAAGGCACTTCAATGGTTAAGTAAGCAAAGGCCAGCAAAAGAATATGAGGGCAAGGAAAAAAGGACGGTGAAGAGTAAAGGGTGTATATTTTGGTAGTAGATTGCAGTTACACAAGACGTGCGTTATGCAACCACAATCTCAATAGTATCAGCTGTGAGTATAAAGAACATAGATGTGAACCTCTCTTTAACTCAAAATTTGCACCCTATTTATAAGGTCTTAGTGTGAGTTTGCTGTGCAGTCATATAATCCTATTAGGATTGGAATGCATCAAGACTTCCCTTTTTGGACTCATGTATTAAAGTTTTATCCGAATAAGGTTAGTCATTTCTTGCTCGTGTAAGACTTATGCTGAGATTGTTGGAGTCGTACTTATAGCAAGTATATTGAATTTGTGATTCTCTTAGCAAGTCCATTTTAAGATGCTCATACTTGACTAGGGTGGTTGGTCAGACTGAGGAGGGTACCTGATGACTGAAGATGATACTAGTGAGTCCTATAAGCCTGCTTGAGAACATCCGTGTACCCTTGTAGTATCAAAGCCCAACTTGAGGGGCTCGGCCTTATGGAATACATCTAATAGGCTAGGCTCTATAGTGGCATGTCCAGGGTGGTTAACTAAGCTGAAGAGGATACCCGATGACTAAGGACGTTATTGGTAAGATGAGTACTACAGGCCTACATAAGGACATCCATGTACCCTTGTAACCTCGAAGCCCAACCTGAGGGGCTCGGCTTTATGGCTACAACAGAAAGGTTGGGCCTTGTAGTGACTGGGCCTAAGGGCCTAAATCCAAGGGGAACAGTATCTTCCACGAGGATTTTGGCCAACAATTTCATACAGAATCCTAAGAAACTGAAAGTCAGCCCTTATCAACATGCATAAAAACAAATTATGATAAACATATGAGATGTCCAACCTACTGATATAGAGTTCAGATAAAACTAGCAATGCTAATTTGGACAAACAAGAAACCGGGTTAAAATGTAAACTAGAATGCCTTCAATTCCTCCTTTCCGTTGGATGTTTAAAACATAAATAAACAGAATATCATTAGGACTTAGGAAATTTAACCAAAATGCAGGCCAAGAGATACGAAATTTTTAACACAACCTTACAAGAGATGCAAAAAAAAAAAGGAATGACGTACACTAAAGTATCATCACAAACATAGAACAGATAACAAGCAAGAGCTCATAAATCATTCCTAAAAGAGTACCAAGTATGAACTGACCAAACTCTGAAGCATCAATTCACAAACCACTCCACAGAGTCAAATTGCTATCTCATTAACTTACACTAATAAAAGCAAATAGAGAAAGCATCTAGGCCTACCAAATAGTGAAAAATCGGATTCACTCTTTCCCCTCTCTTTCTCGATTCCACTGCTCAATCCTCGCTCTCCGCTCTTCGCTCCCTTCTCTAACCGGACTCCTGCTTCTCCTGGGCGTCGAATGTCTCCTCTTCCTCTCACCCCTGTCCCTGTCTCTATCTCTATCATACTTGTGTCTCCTAGAATAATCCCTATCCCTATTTCTATCTCTATCCCTATCGTGTCCCTCGTTCGAATCCCTATCCCTATCTCTCCTGTACCGCGCCGGACTCATACTCCTGCTCCTGCTTCTACTTCCACCATATCCTCGATACCTACCAAACAACTTCCTTCTCAAATCCCTACCAATCATTTTCACGTGCATGAAATTACAATAACCCCCTCGGTTACAATTATTCTCCTCATACTGCCTGCAAGTGGCCTCTCGAAAGTCAGTAACAGGGGAAAAATCCGCGATAATCGGACGGCCGGAGTAGAATCTCCCTTGCAACGCCTGCAAAGCGGCGGCGGCCTGGTCTTCCTCTCGGAACTGGACGTAGACGTTGCCGATCATGTGGTCGGCGAGGTTGTCACAGATGTTGAGGCTCTCGATCTCGCCGAACTTGCTGAGCTCCTCGAAGATGTCTTCGTAGAAGTCCTCGAAGTGTTCCTGGATCTTGCGCGGATCGATGGGCTGGCCCTGGGTGTCGACTCCGGGGGTGATCATATCGGGGCGCTGGTACATGTTGGACAGGAGGAGAGTCGGGGAGATCGTGGGGCGGTTATGGAGGCGGGAGCAGCGGTCGCCGTGTCGGCACGCCCCGATCTTGAAGTAGAAGGGACAGTTGACGCGGTCCTTCTCAGTGCCAAAGATTGACGCTAAGTGCTCCGCCATGACCGGCTAAAATTCAATTCAACGAGCTAATTTGAAGAGAGAGAGGGGGAAATGGAAAAAGAGCAAGAACTTGGGGGAAATGGATTTAAGAAGGCCCTAGGTTTTTACCTAATTACCTGCTTTCTCAGACATCGTTTAATAACTCAACTCCCCATTAAATTCAACAATAGGTAGTTTAGCAATCAATTACGTGTGTGCGCCGTCGATCAATTTGGATGACGCCTCAAGCCCACGGCAAAGAGGCTTCTGGGTCTTGGATCACTTTCAGTAGGCCCAACTTTTGATGAAGCCCACATATCAATTCTAGTAGTCAAGCCCATTATTATTTATCCACAGGTAGCAGGCAGCCCTTTTTCCAGTTATTTTGCTTTTTTTGTTAAATCCTTGTCTTTTTTCAGTTCATGTAATTAACACCAGCAGTATTGTTATCTCAATCATTTGTTCTTTCATGATGTAGATTAATTAGATGGCTGAATAGTTCTTCCCCCTTTTTCATGTAGTGTTATCAGAAATATTCATAAAGTTGAACCACTTTACCCAAATATTAGAAAGAAAATGAAAATGAAAATGCAATTGCATATCTTTAAAATACAAGGCTGACAAGCTCAGAAGAGTGTAGCACAAGGCTCATTGCTTGTTACTTCATCTATGTTTTAGAAAAATATAAATCTTAACAACCGAGAAACTTAAAAAGATAAAAGTGATACACACATGAAAATGCAATTGCATATCTTTAAAATACAAGGCTGACAAGCTCAGAAGAGTGTAGCACAAGCATGCACAAGGCTCATTGCTTGTTACTTCATCAATGTTTTAGAAAAATATAAATCTTAACAACCGAGAAACTTAAAAAGATAAAAGTGACACACACATGGATCATGCGCTTTAGAGATAAAAGCTGACCCATTGCATGACACAAACACATCATAGAGTGCTGCTTGGTAATTGCCAAGAAGCATGGCCGTGAATGATATAAGTAATCATCTAGGAAGGCTGTTAGCGGGGAAATTGCGTAATGGGTCCTTCCTCAACAACTCAGTTTCCCTGCACAAGGGTGAGCTAGCAAAGGTTAATCAAAGTTCATTTTTGTTTCACCAGAAGGCTTAAATCAGTACAGTACATATTATTAGCCTGTATGAGTAATGTTGGAAGAAAGTCTGGGACAGCTGTCGTTTACCGTTTAATATCTTGGCCATCTCCCTGCTTGACCTGCAACAAAGTCGAAGACTTGCCACCCTCAAGACAATTTTTATTCATGCTGGCAGAAGTTAGACAACAAGTTAGAGACAGATTGAGGATATATCATTAAGAAGAAGCTAGAGATCTAACAAGTTTAGTAACACTCCATTTCACTTAATCGAACCACCCTCGACAGAATTAGTAAGTGACCCTTTATCTATCTGGGAATGCATGTATACTATCTATATGTTATACACAAATGATAATTGTAACTAGTTAGACACATAAAATAAGTTTTATCACTTACTCAGCACAATCCTCATCAATAAAAACTTCAATCTGGACACTTGCAGTTGCCCCTCCAAATCTAGGTGTTGGCCTTTGTGGAATCTGATAGAAGTGAGAACTTGAAGGGGTTAAATAGCTGAGAGCTGTTTTCGCACATTTTGTGAGGAAAACATCATCCAGAAAGAATCAATGGTCAGAAAATGGTATTTTGAAGATATAGAAATACCTTGTATGATGATGTCCACTTAGCAGGTATAGCATTATTTTCTTTGTTTCTCTCAGATTGAGATCCAAGAGTGTGCCAGGAATTACAATCTGCCTTTGACTTATCCGGGTGATGACACGATATAACATCAACATTTGTATCTTTATAAATACTAAGTGGAGCCCTGTGAGTCCTGCAAAAACTAAGGCTAATTTTATGATCTATTCGAAGCTGCCACCGGTATGAGGGTTCAACTTGTGAATAACAATGCAAGACCCAATAAGTAATAGTCAACTAGAACTTATTAAAAAAACTGGGGGAATATTTTCATCTAGTTTGTATCGTTTTGGCGGCATGGCCGAGCGTTACTAAAACATCTATAACAGAAAACACATATTAACATGTATGCCAAACTTGGTCTTTAACTAGAGTTACCAATTTGAGACATTATCGAAACTACAAAAAAATTTACATCAACCGTGTAGTAAATGAGCATCTCTTGATCCCTCAGATTTATTTCCTTTTTGAAAAACCATAAAGATAAATTAGCAGTTTGTTATTAGACAACTTTAAGTTTACATCAACAACAATTTGGGGCATTGGCAGAATAAATATCTCCCAAGGAATGCCAAAATGGAAACCATCAATCTTACCCATCTGGCTTTAACTTTTTCCTCTGCACATCAGAACTCTGCATAGCCTGCCTCCCTGAAAAATAGAAATACTTCATATATCATGGAAGCAACACTTTTAGAGGCACAGAGCACTATCACTTACGATTTTCCTCCCTTGCCAGGACAGTACCAAAGCTTCTTGCAGGTAAGTGATTTTCCTCCGAGTCCTCCTATAGTTCAAGAAAAATATAATAATAAGTTGTCTGCTGAAAGATTAAATCAAACCAACTCCAATTACTAGAATTCGCATACTTCATCAACTTTCGTTTTTCTCATTGAGCGTACAAGGAATTTCTTGTAAGCATCCTTCAACTTTTCTGTTGGTTGAGCATTCCTGTGAAGGAGAAAAAAAATCATAAGAGAAGTTTTATGCAAATGTCCCAGATGATCAAACGAAGTTGTCTACATTATTAAGGTTTTATGCTGCTGTAGGATAATTAATCTTATTTCAGTTCCAGACTGAGATGAAATATTGTCACATTTGACAATTACAAACTGCCAACCAGTATATCTAATGTAATCAAATTCAGGAGTAGAGGACCTTTCCCCACATACATGCTACAGGCTAGTTAGAAATGTGTCAACATCTACCTAGTTTAAACATCAAGATAGATTGCACTGACATTGGGTTATTCCCAACCCCATTTACTTACTCAAAATGCTGCAAAAATAGACCCATAGTAATCAATCAGTTTGATCATATATTGTATAATTTTTAAAATAATAAAGCAAAGTATTTATGTAGTTTGTATATTTAACTGAAGCATATGAAGAGAGGCAGAAGTTACCTAGAGATCCCAAGATTGAATATGTCATTTGCATCTTTCATCTTAGACTTGGATTCCAGGTGCAAAGCATATGCTATGTAGTATGCAGCATGTGTCTTCCCAATGTCATTCGCATCCAGGAAACTAAAAATCACTTCTGCATCAGCACAGTTCTCAGCCTGCAGAGCAATTAAACGCGTGATAAGATGAACTAATTAATTTAGAAAAGGCAATGAGCATATTTGAAGCAACAAGGAATTATAATCAAAAGAAACCCACATATTCCAACCAAACTTTGAGGTAGCGAAGATCATCCTTGTAGCGTTCTGAATGCCAAAATGCGCGGACACATTGTTCATATATCACTACCAATCCGGAGCTGTCACCACCAGCTGGAAATGCTTCTTGAACCCATTTAATACAGCTTCAACGTACAACATCAAATCAAATTAAATAACTTTTTTTAATTATAAATTGAACAGTTTCAGTGTTTAACAAGAAAGATTTAAGTTAAAAAGTAACAAACCCTAGAACATTCAAACAGTATTATTGCAAAACAAAACCCTAATTAAGTCTTTGATTCACAGACCAGTGAAATTGAAAATACTCACTGGAGCCATGGATGAAGAGGATCATCTCCTTTATAGTCATCAATCGCCTCGATCATTTTCCTGAACAAATTAACGAATGAATGATTTCACAAGGAGTAAAGAAACGAACAGAGACAGAATATGATAAATAAATAAATAAGAAGAAAATAAACCTTCGAGAATCAAGAAGAGATCTCTTGAGGAGAGTGTGGTTGTGGGATGAAAGGGCGTCGTTTAGAAGACGAATGTTGCGGCCTCTCTTCAAGGGCCTTACGTTCTCCTTGAAGAGCTCCCACTCATTCCCGGTCTCTTGTTTGGATAAAAGAAACTCTGTCTCTGGATCCAGTATCTGAACTTCAGTAGCATTCTCCATTTCCGCTATTCTTCTTCTTCTTCTTCGCTTCACCAGAAGACACTATAGAGAGAAGCAATTATTCAAGATTTTGAAATCGCAACAACGGTTAGAACTTGGGGAAAGGAAAAGTAGCCGTTAACACTTATATGCAAATTACGTTGCTGTGGTGGATGGCCCGGGCTGGGCTTTTTTAATAATTTGCTGGAGCATCTCACACAACACTTTCTAAGAGCACCCATTTGTCCTAAGAAGAGCCCAACATTTTTTAGTGTTTTTTTTTTTTTTTGCTTTGTAGTTGGAGCCGGATATTAACACCCCAGTTGGAGTTTTATCTCAGAAGTTGTCAACTTTGCAAATGGTGGTTGATGTGGATAGTGCTCTTAAAGAGCTGACAAGACGGTACATGACATGAATATCACATTGACCAATCAAACAAATCACGACCGTCCACTACAATTACCAGAAAGGGCTCGTTTGTTCAGATCTTCTTTATTTAAGGTAGAATCAACCAATGAATGATAAAACTAGTAAAGAACCAAAGTAATGTTGTTTTCCTTTACTTGCTATGAATTAAGAGAGAGAGAGAGAGAGAGAGAGAGAGAGGCTGGAGGGGATCAAAGATTGTACAAGATCAAAGCCAAATAAATCGGATCGGTCATGGCGTAGCTGCCTCTTCTAAGCGTTCCTTCAACACGAGATGTTTTTTTTGTTCAAAGAGAGTGATAGCAGTACCTGTTGTTCATAATAAGGAGGTGGAAGGAAGAACAAGGAGGAATCTGACAGTTAAAGCGACGGCGAAGTACAAGGGGACGAGGATGAAGGAAAAGCGACTCACGGAGATGATAGAGCAGAAAGTGATGGAAGCGAAGCAAGTGTGTGACCGCGATGAGAGGTCAGACGAGTGCAAGGTGGCGTGGGACGAAGTGAGCCAAGCAAAGGCTGATCTCAGACAAAAGCTGGACAAGCAAGATCTCTTGAATTCTATTGTCAGGGCAATCCTGAGACCGATGAGTGTCGTATCTACGAAGATTGAGTAGTAATAATTTCGATTTTAAGTTCCTCTTGAAATGTATGATTTGTTACTATGATGCTAGATATTATATAAATTTTTAGGAGAGTAGTCTTTGTTTCTCTCCACCAATTCGTCACACCGCTCACAGAACAAAAATGGAAGAATCACCAGACCATTCGCCAAAAAGATGGCCTCTGGTTCACAATCATCTTTTCTCATGCTCGCAACACAAAGAGACACACAAACTTAAGCGCCACGATTAGACAAGCTCAAGCCAAATGAATTAATGACTGATTAATCATATGTGTTAACTCTCTAACATGCAATGCATTTGCAATTCCTTCAATATGATATCAATGTAACATTGCACCAGTATTACAGCATATATGTTCATGTGCTTGCAACAGTGGAAAGTCATGGTAATAGCAAACAACCATAGTTTTTGAAGATTAACATAAGTAAATCTTATCTCATCAAGTTATAAACCAAATACTCAACATAGCAGGACTTGGACAAAGTTTTTCTTCACTCCCTTCAACTTTCTTCATCAGGGCCCCCTCCTCCTTTGACATCAACGGTGAAGCTATATTCCTGATCACAGCCCATATATGAATCACACATAAAATAGTGTGTATGTTTTCTGCCCACCTTCTGCAGGAGAGGCAAAATCAAGCTTTACCCTGGACTTTCTTTGAAGAGACACCCTCTTGATGGCAAGCAATTGGTTAGTCTTTGTGTCACCAACAACAAGCCACCAACCTTCCTCTTTTTGTTTGGGATATCGGGGAGCATCAACATGTCCCACCTCTGTCCTTCCTTCTAGATCCCGCTCGAGAATAACCTGCAATGTGACATCTTCCCCTACCCTTACATTGTCACTGTCTTGAACCTCGTATGACAAATCAATGTTGGGGAATCGATTGCAAAACCTTGCAATATCAAGTAACTGGGAATCTGACATCTGAAGAAGCTCCCGCCTCTCATCATCTTCCATCTCCACCAAATCAAACACCGTCTCTATACTTTTCCCAGGATTCTCTTGGCATCTCTTGGCCAAATCTTTTGTGAAATGTGGGAGCTGTAGAAGCATGGAATCCCGTTCCCAGATGCCCTGTGTCACCATTTGACTCACTTCCATGGCAAGAAGTGCAAGGCTTAACCAACCATTACTTGAAATAACATCAACCATTGCCTGAAGCAGTCTACAAGCAGAAAGGAGCACCTCCCGCTGGTCAGATTCTAGGCTCCCACGCACCTGTTGCCTAGAAAAGTGAGCTTGAAGAACAGCATTTGCCTTCACGTGTGGATCAGTGTATCTGGGATTCTCAAATGAGAACCTTTGATGATTAATCAACCTCCGGACCACCTCTTCCTCCTCGGGTCTTATAGGTAGGTGCGAATACTCCGATGCTGAAGCAAGAACCTCCAAGAGACCCTTCAACTTTGTCTTGGAGGTCAACGAAGAACTGAAGCGTTCGATACTCGTGTAGCTGATATAATAATAAGAAGCTATCATGCCATGATTTGAAGGAGAAAGGTACATATCGTCTTCTATAATAATACACTTGCTTGCCTCCAGATCACTTAAAGTGTTCTCAACGAGCTCTGAGAGGTGATCAGAGAGATGCCTATGACTTACACCCTGGAGGTTGTAATAGTTTGGATTTTGAGTGAGCCTCCTGTACACAAATGTCCAAGTAAGATAGTCCACAGCATCTTGCTTGTTTTCAATAACTCCAGCAACAGCTTCTGCATTAAAGTTATCATGTAGAAAATGCAGATGACTTTCCACGGGAAAAGCTTCATACAAGAACTTCTTGTAATATTCTTTACGAGGAGCATGGCAGAGGATGACGCATTTCCCAGAATTATCAAGCAGAGGACGACTGGCATGGCCCATCATCTGTAACAGATCTGTAACAGGGCAGTGAGTACGAGCATTTTCCTGCCCATCATAATACTGTGTTCCCATCACAACTATCAAATGCGCTGTCAATGGCGCTCCCCAACACATAGAACTATTCATAACACAAACCTTAATCCACCCCGCTTCAAACAGACGTGATACAATCTCTTGATCTGAACTGCTTAAACCTTCGTGCAAGTAGCCCACTCCATGACGTAAAGTGGCTTTCAACATCTCTTCTTTGATACTGCCAACATATTGTTCCAGCTCTTCAGGGGAACACAATAGAAAAGCTGGTCTCTGATCACTGTCCATACTGGAATACGTCATCAGATCTACAGCAGTGAGTCTGACATACTTTCTTGAAGGGACAAATACAAGAGCCGGTTTTTCATTCTTACCGTGTTGGACAATTGCAGTGTATGTGGGCTTTGTCATTGCTTGCATCCTTGCTTCAAAATTGGCTATGTCCACTCCCTGAATGTGTATTTCCAGGGGCACAGGACGGACGCCAGGGGGGAAATTGTAAAGACCATGAGAGGTAGCCCCGATCCATTCGCCAAGATCCTTGGCATTTGCAAGAGAAGTTGACAGAGCCACAAGACGTGTCTTGTTCTCAACCTGACTGGCAATGTATCTCATCCTAGAAACAATCACCTCCAAGACAGGACCGTCTTGACCCCCAATCAAGTGGAGTTCATCAACTATGAAAAGAGTAACCTGCTGAACATACTTCCTCTGCTTCCAGTGGCGAGATAATGCATCCCATTTCTTCGGAATACCAATAATTATTTGACCTTTCTCAAGCAGTTTCAAGTCCACAGCTGTTTCCCCTGTTAATTCGACCACCTGCAGTCCAAGACCCTTGCCAAACTTTCTATCCCAGTCACGAAAACATTCTTTAGCAAGGGCTTCTATAGGTGCTATATACACAGCACGCATGACACCACTTTCAGACACTTTTTGATGATTCCTCAATTTGGCAAACTCCGCACATATGGTCTTTCCACTCCCTGTTGGGGCAGCGACTAAGACATTATCATCCGAGTTATACAACACAGTACAGACCTGAGTTTGGACAGGATTAAAATGCTTAAAAGCCTGATAAAGAGCTTCAAACGATGGATTCCGCAATGCTGTCACAGGAAGAGGTTGTAAGTCCAAGAGCTCTGTAGGTGGAGGATACTTCTCTGGCAAAATTAGATGCCTGAACGAGACAGGTAAAACAGTTTGTGATCCAAGCTACTTATCTGAAACGACACGAATGAAATACTGCGGCAATGGCTCGTAGATTGGCACAGTGAAATTCAATGTGTGGTCCTCATCTATATACTGCTTCTTCAGCATAAAATATTCATGATGGAGCATATACTCACCATCATTATCCTCCACAATAATCCAAAATGGCTCCACATATCCATGGACCCTTTCATCCCACTGAAAGTCCAGTGTTATTGTAAGTTCAACCCTCAAAACAGAGCGAGTAATTGGCTGGACATGTGCCGCTAGATTTAGTTTAGGAAACTGGTGAACAAACTTGTGGAGTGTTCTGCCCATCTTTGGGTAACGGATGAGCTCCCCCAGCTCCTGTGACGAGAGATCATAATACCTTTCCCAGGCAAAATCTTTCTTCTCCAACTTCATAAAAATTTCATTTGGGATTCCATTGAACTGGCGAAGAGGTGTTTGGACACTCCACATCCTCTTGCTAACCATTTTGCTCAGGTTCAATGCCTTCTCTGCTAGTTGTCCCCACCCTCGTTTCAGGACAATCTCAAAAAGAGCCCACATAAGACGTCCAGCACTCTGACAAAAGATGAAAGGAAATGAGCACAGGCAAGTCCCGTTGTTAACAGCAATAAGGAAAAAAAGCATGTCAGCAAGAAGAAAACTAACCTGAGTTATAAACACCATGTCAGATATCAATGAAAGACCTTCAAGCTTCAATTGAGAGATATACGACTGTAGCAAAACATTAATCTTGGCACTAGGCTCTTCCTGGCTTTCCTTCACAGGAATGGGAACACGTTCCAAAAGCTTTGCCAGCTCCATCTTCTCATCTTGTCTCACTGTCACATATTTAAACTCTTCACTGAGAGAGAACAACCGACAAAGCTCTATGTCTCCCATTGTTGGCTTCAAATGCTCATTATATATGGATATTGTCCCATGACTTATATAATAGTAGCTCGCAATGCGACCCAGGTCCGTAACCTGGAAATATCCGCTTTTCCTATCATACTTGATCAAATTATTTCTGTCCAAGATAGTGGCAGCTGTATGGATCTGCAAAAAACCATTAAATAATAGTCACAAACATAACTTCCAGCGGATGGAAAGAAAAAACTACAATGACTTAAACAAACTCACAGTTACTGTGTCCTACGAGTGCTACAAACAAAACAATTCAAGGAACTAAAAAATAGATAAATGTTATTATATGAATAAAAACTTTAGTAGAGACTCAAAGAAATCTTGCTTACTGTTTCCCCCTTTCTGTGGAGCTGCACAGTCAAAACAATAACAATAGAAACTACAAACAAATCAAACAATGAAGTAATCAAGTCCTGGAATCTATTAAAATATTAGATGGATAAAAGAACAGCAAAACATTGTCCTTCATGATAAATACTAAAGATAAATATAAATAAATTGTTTTGGCAGCAAAACAATTTGCATATATCAATTAAGTTTGCATTCAACCAAATGTAATGCATTCTATTCTATGTTAAAGGAACCAGGTGAAATAATGTGAATCCCCTTTTGCACCCCAAACCCCCATATAACTATGCAGTAGAAGAGCATAACATCCATCAGGAGAGATCAAACTAAAACAGAACAAACAGGCCATGCAAACAGGAAAAAAAATCATTCGTAAAAAGGAAACCATATAAAGGAAGTTTATGCTCTTACCAAATCAGCTCTCCTCTCCCCCAGTGCTATGTCTTCTTTGAGAACATCAGGCGACAAACCATAGAGAGAAGGATTTCGTAGCATACGAATATAAAGGTAAGTGTATCCAAGCCAGTTGCAGGCTTCTTTAGCATTTTGTACAGTTCCAAGGACGATTTCTGCATTCAGCTGATCGGCCAATTTGGACACGAACTGACTTTCAATAGGCAGCTGCTGATTCATTAAAGAAAGATAGTACCGAAGTTCAGAATGGCCAGTAATGATGATACCTTCCCCATATGAATCAAACTGAGGCCTTCCAGCACGACCAAGCATCTGCATGATATCTAGAGGGCTAAGCTCCGTCCATGCCCCTTTCTCTGGATTGTAAATCTGGGTTCCTTTGATGATCACTGTGTGAGCAGGCAAGTTCACCCCCCAAGCAAGAGTTGCAGTGGAAACCAACACCTGGACATGTCCATCGGCAAAGAGGTCCTCAACAAGTTGACGGTCACCCCTTGTCATCCCCGCATGATGAATTGCAAAACCATATGGCAGAAGATCTTTAAGATCATTGCTCTTGACCATATCTGTGTGACTTTGCAGAATCTCACGGCTCACACTATCCTCCTTTAAAAATCTGCCAAGTGTATCTTTCTCAAGTGCAGTATCCCGTACTGCACGTGCTGTTTTTGCTGTGTCCTTCCTCGAGTGCACAAAAATAAGAACTTGGTGCTTTCCAGCAACAGCCATAACCTTTTCATAACACAAATCATTCATCAACTGAAATCTTTGCAGCGGCTTCTTAATGTTGATCCCTATATATTGTTGAGAAAGAGGGACAGGTCTGTAACTATTGTCAAAATGGAACAACCATTTTCCCAAATCTACCCGTAAAAACAATGCCACATCTTCATAATTAGGGAGGGTGGCAGACAACCCAACCAACCGAATATGTTCCTTAGTTGTTTCAATCTGCCTCACAGTCCTAGCAACAATACTTTCAAGCACAGGTCCTCTACTATCATGAAGCAGATGAATTTCATCAATAATTAGCAGTTTCACAAGCTGTGTGTACGTGCGATCCCCTGATTTTCTGGTAATAATGTCCCACTTCTCAGGAGTTGTCACAATTATTTGAGTTTCCTCAATCTGCTGGCGAGTGAGTGTTTGGTCTCCACTTAGCTCCCTCACTTTAACATCATAGAGTTGCAAACGATTAGACAAATTACCTACAATTTCAGCAACAAGAGCCTTCATAGGTGCCACATAAACAATCTTATAATTGCCATGATTGAAGGTACCATCTGGATTCCTATTCAATGCTAACTGCTGAAGTATGGTAAGCACAGCAACATTAGTTTTTCCAGCACCAGTAGGAGCACACAATAGTATGTTATCTGCTGAAAATAGGGCAGTCTCATAGACTCTACTCTGTACCCTGTTCAACTGTGTCATTCCTTTAAAAGCTGGTTGTCCATATTCTGGCATTTCAGAGATCTTTATCAGCTTCTCATTGGGTTCCAATGGCTTTGGCTTCATAGCTGGCACATGAATTTCTTCATACCCCTTGCTTTGAATTTTTGCAGTTCCAGTAGGAAGATCACACTTTTTATTTGCCATGAAAAGCCCACCTTGTTCAAAAGCAAGGGTGTCCAGATCAAGCAACTGGCGCTGTCCTAACCAACCACTGTCCGCATCTCTATCAACAAGACCCCTTCTATCCCTGTCGCCATCTGTAGCAATCTCATCCTTCAGCCGGCGAGCCTCTTCTCTAATACTCTTCTCCAGGTTCTTTTGCCTCTCCTTAGCAGTTGCCCTTGTGGCATGCAATTGGTCCAGTATTGCAGCCAAATCCGGACCCAAACCCATCATCTCATCCTCGATCTTCTGCCTCTCCTCTTGGTCTTGGGCTCTAGCCAAACGAGTGCACCATACAACCTTCAACCGGTTGCGCAACAAAAACTTAATAAGCTTGAACTTCTCAAACTGAAGATGATACAGCAGCTTAGTCTCAACTTCCCTGTCATCCCCTTCAGCGAGTATCTTAAGAACCTCTTCTGCAAGCTTTTGGCACAGCTGCGGATCAATCTGTTGGTCATAAGCTTGAGAGATTTTCCTCTGAAGCCAATAAGCATCAATATCCTGGACATAAAGACTCATGCCTTCATCAGCATCAGGTGAGTCGTCATCATCAATCCCACCACCCATTTGCATAGCTGCAGCATCATTGAGCTCAGCCACATCATCATCCTCTTCGTCATCCTCCTGCACCATATCCAAATCACTCTCTTCCTCATCATCCTCATTCTCTTCAAACTCAACAGCCACACCCATGGCATCATCAAGAGCCTCACCACCATTAGCAGCATCATTCCCAGCATCGGCCCCATCTTGATAATCAGTAATAAGCTTCCCAATCGAAACAAGCTGATCAAATACATGATTGGGAATAGGGTTCAACAGCTTTTCAATCTCCTTCTTCTTATCAGGGTCCATGATCTAGATGCTTGTTTAAGCCCATTCTTAACACCATCATTCTTAAGAACAGCCAAAATCTCATCAGCAGCCGCGCTAACAATATTAAGCGGCTGGCCACCCAACTGTTGTTGAATAACACTGAGCATGGCCTCATAAGCAGCCCTGGTTTCCTTAGTCTTGGGCTGATAAGACCCTTCCTCGGAGGCAGTAAGAACACTCTCCTGACGAAGGCCGCGTCTCTTGTTTTGCCGAGCAGGGACGACAGAATCCCCATCAGGGTCACGCTCCTTCTTCTTAGACTTCTTCAATTTCTCCTCCAACTCAGGGGGTTTGCCTCTAGAAGCTTTGTCACCAAAGCTTCTGGGATCAATCTTACCCCAGAGGGACTCCGGCTCACCGGTCGGTTCAAGGGTGTCGCGCGGGCGAGAATCAGTCGTCAAAACCAAACTAGAGTTGGCTCTATACTCATACTGTTTGAATCGGGCGTGTGCCTCCACACCACCTCCGAGATGTGCCATTTATCACCAGATTTAGAAACAAATGAAAACCAAAGACCCTAAATCAAAAACAATAAGAAGTTATAAATAAGGTGTAGGGTTTCGATGAAATATAATTTTATAAATAATAAACCCTAAGTAAACCCTCACTACTAAGAACAAAAACGTATAATAAAGAGAAAATAGCAATGTACTCAAAATTATCTTATACTTTTTCCTCAACTTCTCCTATTCCACGATTCTCGTCCCGTTCCAGTTAGTTGTATCATCAAGATTCAAAAACCGGTAACAATAACGGGGCTTTTTTCTTTTTTTTAATCTTTTTTATGACCCGACCGGCATACGCTCCGGTAAACACCGTCATAAAAGGGCAGCTCATTAAAAATGGAAGTTAAGGGTTTGTCAAATAAAACGTCACCAATTTTCCTTGCGGAAGACGGAGCCCTTATGTTTCTAAACGTGTGGCATTGGTAATGGGCACCTGATGTGATATAAATTAGGTGATTTTTGTTAGAACTGTAATATTTGTACGGTGTTAAAAAAAAATATGTGTACGAATATTTTAAATTGGTTAATAAATTTTATTTATATATAAGTAGATATGTATTAATAAATTTATTTTTATAAAATATATGATTTATATATTAGATATATGATGTTAATATAAAAAATATAGATTATAAATTATTTATAAATTAAATCTTGTTTATAATCATTAATGAAACGGATATTTCATTATGTAAGATTGTAATTTTTTTTTTATAATGAATAATTTATTTTGATTATTGAAGTAGAGACTTTAAATAAAAAAAATTAGTGTATGATATATTAAACTAGACTAATGTGAATTTTGATCTAGTTAACTAAATGTCATTTATCTTAATTCATAAAGGTTAATAAGCTTTATTAATTTTAATATTAAATAAGTACTGAACTTAAATTTATGTATTATGCTCTTTTGAATTATCATGAAGTAAGATTGAATTGAACGGTAAAAATCTCAATGACTTGGAGATATAATTTCATGGATCATGAAAACATATACTTACAATATAAAATTCATATTAAATGATGTCACGTAATTTGTTTGTACTTAATCATTTAAATATGTGACCGCAGTTTATTTAATAAATTAGTTATTGAATAATAATATGTATTTATAAAATTATATACAAATACAGACATATTAAAAATGATCATTAAAGTATTCAATGAATTAAAGACAAATAATTAATTAAATAGAGATAACATTTTATAATTGCTTAACTTTAATTACTACATCATATAAAATGTTAATTGAGTGGGTATTATTAGTCAAATGATTAATATTAATCATTGGCCAACTAAGGTGCAGCTTTGGATTTTTAGTGAAATAGCCCAGAGTTAACTTGGAAGATTTAATGTATCATAAGATGACTAGAATTTAAGTCTTTAATTTAGAACTAAAAATTCGATAAGCCTTTAGTTCTTTTACTAACTCAATTTGTCATTTTATATTTTACCTAAAACGATAACTATGCAAAACACAATCATAAAGTGTTTTGCCTCAATTTATTTAAATAATTCATCACTTAATTTTTATACATGAGTGCAGTGGTTAAAAAGAGGAAACACATTTATAGTTGTTTGCCTTTTTTTTCATTTAAATAAGCTGTGATCTAATTTATACTTTTTCATAAAAGTTGAATGTTTAAAAGAAGGCATATAGTTGGAATTACTAAGGGAATTAAGTGCTCACACATTTGAAAGATAAAATTTTGAGAATAGTGGAGAAGACTAGAGTCAAAGAAAATTCTCTATACAGCTGATGAACACTTAAAATTACACATTTAATAAAAAATTTACAGCATTGTTTAGTATTACTAGTGTATTTAATTTTCTTAACTTAAGTATGTTTACAATATTGTACCTAATTATCTTTTAATTATTTTGTGGTAAGTTCGGTAAAATGGGCATAACTTTCTACTTAAAGATTCAATTGGAGTGATTTTTGATCCTACGAATAGCTGACTCAATGAGCTAACATATTGTATTTCACAAAGCATTTAAATTTAAGCGTTTATAGGATGAAAATAGCCTAAAACAGAATTAATTTGTAGTACAGGCCCAATCTGAACAGTCATCAGTATTGGGCCCATAACTATTGAAATACATATCTAATACGTATGAAAAAATTCAATTTGAAAAGATAAGAGACTTATCTACAACTTTGATGTTTTGGGGGACAGCTAATTCGGACCACATCAATTCTGAATTGGATAATCAAGTAGGTGCCTTAGTGATAATTAATGCAAATTATTTTGCCACCATTCTTGACTTTCATCATCCAAGTGATTCCCTCCTAATTTGTCTCGATTTATCTATGTTTTTCTATAAATAGGTGACTTGTTTATGCTTAAAAAATATAATTAGAAAGTTAGAATTTAGTTCAAAATTCTTGTCCTTTGTATTATCTCTTTGTAATATTATTTCTCTTTTTTACTATTACGTCATATTATTTCTTCTTCCATTTCTTTTCCTTTTCTTTAGTTTTATTATATCCAAATAATTTTATTTATGCTAAGATGAAAGGATAACACTCTTGGCAAGGTAATAAGATATGCTTAACACTTATTCATGGATTTAATGCCTCATTCTTAAATTATGCAAATTTATGTATGAAGTATTTATTTTGTTTGTAGAATTAATACTATTTCTTCTAAAGTGGTGATTCTTGATTTATTATTGACAAACTTTATACTTTGCACAATAAATTTTTGAAACCATTTATAAAATTTGGTGTATATACCATTTCTTATAAAGTGGGAGTCTTGATTTATTATAGACAAATATAAAGATTGGCATAATAAATACTTGAACCCATTTATAAGATTTGGTGTATAATAATTGAAATAAATAAATACTAATTAATATATAAATGATGATGAGCTTTAATTGTTATATTTTCCCGTTATAACCTCCTTTGTGTGAGGATTCCAATTGAGTTATAAAAAAATTTAAATATATTCTCACTTCTTATGCCAAAAGTGGATCCCCTTAACCTTAACTTTTATTTTAATTGGATAATTGAATTAATATTTACAAACATCTTATACTGTATTAATTATCTTTAAAGTATTTATAATTTGTAATTTTAATTCTACTTCTCTGTGAATCGACCCCGTTCTCACCGTGTTATTTATTACTTTGACAATCCTACACTTAGGAATAAAACCTATATTCTGAAGGTGTCAAGTTTTTTGCGCTGTTGCCGGGAAAGTGAAATTAACATTATTTCTTTTATTGTTTGTTTGTTTATTTTATTTTCATGGAAGGCTGAGCCTCCTAACGTGCTTTATTTTATTTATTATTCGTCTTTTATTTTCGCTTTTTATTTTCATGGAAGGCTAAGCCTCCTAATTTGTTTTAGTTTATTTATTATTTTCGCTTTTTATTTTCATGGAAGGCTGAGCCTCCTACTCTTTATTTATTAACTTTTTATTAAATAATCTAACATTACTAATCTTGTCACGCCCCAGACTCAAAAAATCTGACACACGACACTTACATTCATTCAATAATACTTAAACATTCATTTTAATTTCTTTCAGAATTATAGCAATTGAATTATGACTGGGACAATTAGTAAACCGGAGATACGCAGAGTTTTCTCAGAGATTAACACTCTACTACGTCACCAGCAGCAACTTTATTACCGGAAGCCCAGAATATATTCATTGTAAATTCTTACTTAAAATCAATCCATTACTACACTTGGTGAAACTTAAACTAAGTCCAACCATACACAATAAAATAATACATAGGTATTTATTCACTAGGGACAAATCAAATATCTTATCCCACGTGTTCCCAAATGAAACACTTAGCAACCTAACAACTTAGGGAACCCAAGGAACAGCAGAAGCCTTGCCAAATCCGCTAAGCACACATGTACCTTATTTACCTGAAATCACCATAAACTATAATGAGTATAAAACTCAGTAAGCATACTAATTTTTCATATATCAAATACAAATACATATATGTACACAATGCATATGTATGATATGCTGTGATCACTCAAAATCATAATCTTATCAAATCACATATCATGTAAGCGCTTACACATTCTTTCAAAACACATAATAGGAATACCATCACTCAACTACTACTTAGTAGGACTTACATATCACATATCACATAATGAGCCAAATGTCACTCGTAGGTGACATACCGTATGAGAGGAATAGTACAAGTGAGGTCTTTAAATCACACATATATAACGCTTATGCCCGAAGGTAAAAGCCAAACCCTCACCCTGATCATCGGTGAGTCCTCTCACGTGTACCAATACGCCACCACACGAATGTGATGACTCACACTTCCTTTAGGTACCAATAGGATCCTCCCTACATACGGAACACATAACATATACCAATCTCGAAGGAAAGGCCATGCATAAAGGCTCCACAAATCACATAAAATGCCTACTAAGTTAACAGTGAGTTCAAGTACCCTCAAATCACAAAATATTTCTCATGGACATATTACACTTCAAAAGCTTTCTTTGTTAAACGCATCTTATTTTGGAAAGCTCACTTTCAAAAACACATGTATGTCCATGCTCAATGTCAATGCTCACATTCATAAACATATATTCACATTTCATATCAAAATATACTTTGACATATCATAAACATATTCTTAACCCCATTTACAAAATCATACAAAACAATTATTATGTTTATTGTGATTCCAGTAGTAAGTCTAGTATACTTACCTCTTAACACTTTCAGCTACAAGGCTTAAATCTCCTTAACCTATCAATGGAGATTAATCCTTTCATAAGCCTCACAATTCACACAAAATACTTTAAATAGCTTACAAAATTATACACAATGCATTTATCACATCAAATTGGTCTAAATATTTGGTTTCTCAAAACCTGTCATTCTGACCACTTACACTTAACAAAAATTTCTAATACATCAAATGATGTCCAATTACTCCAAAATCAGAATATACCATTCTTGACTCATATATCCTTCTTATATATGAACATTATATCAAATTTCCTACACAATCCATTCCATACACACCATCGAATCCAAACTACAAACCTGACAGGATCAAGATACTTACTGAACAGTATTCAATCTCCCAATTTTATAAAATCATATACTAACTCAAAAATTATAAAACTACCACATAATTACTCTTAACACATATCTCAGTCCATGATAAATATTTCACTTCCAAATCACTGCCAAAAGTATTTTAAAACTATTTTATTCTATAACTTTAAAAATCTGTTAATCAAATATTACAATGAGCTGATACACTTTAGAAATTCATAACACTTCAACCACATTGATCTAAATTCTCAATTCCGAGTATATCATATTAGACATATAAAATTATCATATTCTACAAATTCATAATTTTTGAAGATCATTCAGTAGGACAAAAAGTATTTTTCACTGTACTATACTGTTTACACAGGAAATTTCCAGAATTTCAGGGTCATTTTGGTAAATTCACTATAAATTCAATTTCCAGAATTTTCAATCGATTCAAAGTCTCAGATGATCCTTAACATGTCTAATTTCATATACTCAAAATTCAAAACCAGAATCGAATCACAACAATTTATAAAATTCCTAGATCAAGAGGTTATCCAGCAGAAATTCCATAATTCATCATGATTTATCAAACTATCTTATAGATCATCATCAATTCTCATATGATCTTACGAAATACACAACAAATCCTCAATTATACATATTTTCAGAAATCAAAACTTAAATGAATTAACTTAATTAATACCAATAAATTGAGAAATACGTATGATATACCTCTTGAAATTCAAAATTCTAATTTCTTCTTCTTTTTCTTCTTCTTCTCCTCTTTCTCTCTCCTCTATTTCTCTCTTCTCTCTCTTAAAATGGGTAGCTCGACCTAAAAATGGTAAATTAGGGTTTAAAAGTGTATTTTTATACTAAGAGGCTAATTTTTGGTATTTACAAATTTGCCCCCAAAACTTTCAAAGTATAACAATTTGGTCCCTAAAATAATTCCAAAGTCTTGCAAATAAACCCAATACTAATAGTATATCCTTAACCTATAAAAACACTATTAATAACAATATATAAATCAGGAATCACCCACATACAAATAAAATACGTATATTTATATATATAAATATACATATTCTTACCGGTTATGGATACTGGTTACTACAAATCTAACTTCTAATTATTTATTTTTATTTTATTTTTAGTTTTACCTATTTTATTTACCTGTGTTTAATATTGTATTTTTTTTCTCTTACTTGTATTATTTATTGTTATTGTATTTCGTTTTATTTCTTTTTATGAGCAGTTGGTTTCGAAATCCTAATTCTCATCATTTGGTGAAAGATAATTTCGGAACTTCATTTGATAATTTGTTAGATTCTGCTTCATCTTCTCATTCTTCACCAATTAACACCATGACCGAAAATCAAATTAAGGGACTCATAGACCCAAGGGACAATCAGTCCCAACATAATGACCATAACCGACCTAAGACACTTAGAGACTATATGAACCCTACACGAATCGGTGCACCATCTTGCTTAATTTTTCCTCCGGATGCAACACATTTTAATTTTAAGTCAGGTATTACCTAACTTTTACATATTTTTCATAGCTTAGATGCAGAGAACCCTTATCTACATCTAAGAGAATTTGAAGAAGTGTATAACATGTATAATGACTAAAATTGTAATACGAACACAATTCGACTTAAGCCTTTCCCTTTTTCTTTAAAAGATAAAGCTAAAACATAGTTACAAAACCTTAGGCCAGGATCCATTTCTTTATGGGATGAGATGCAACAATAATTCTTGAAAAAAAAGTTTCATTCTCGTAGAACAAATTCTTTCAAAAGACAAATTACCACTTTTGCCTAAAAACTAGGAGAGACCATTTACCAATGTTGAAAAATGTATAAAGAATTACTTAATACCTGTCCCCATCATGGCTTTGAAATATGGAGACTAATCTCAAATTTCTATGAGGGCTTAACACCCCAAATTAGGCAAATAGTAAAAATGATGTGTAATGGAACATTTGAGGATAAAGACCCAGAAGAGGCAATGAACTATATTGACTTACTAGCAGAAAATGCTCAAAATTGGGACACTACTAGTACCTGTGAGGCACCTAGTAAAAATCAAACCACTACATCTAGTAGGAGTATTTATCATCTTAGGGAAGACCATGACCTTCAAGCCAAATTAGCATCCCTTGCTAGAAAAGTCGAAACCTTAGAAATGAAAAAGAGTGGTTAAATAAAATCTATTCAAGAAATTGTGTGTCACATTTGTGAAACTCATGATCACTCTACCAATGATTGCCCAACTTTGCCTGTATTTAGGAAATGTCTCCATGAACAAGCCAATGTTCTAAACACGTTCAAGCGGTCAAATAATAACTCATATTCACAAAACTATAATCCTGGATGGCGAAATCACCCGAATTTTAGTTTAAGGAATGACACTCAAGCACAGGCTTCACAACCACCTTTCCAACTACACCAAAATTTTCAAAATCATCAAGGTTATGCACCATATGTCCCACCTCCTATGAAAAATCTTGAAGAAACTTTGCATACATTCATTGAAAAGCAAGAGTTTGTTAATTGTCAAAATGCTCAAACATTTGTTGAATTGAAAGATACTCTTGCTAAATTTGCATCTGCACTGAACATTTATGAAAAAGGAAAATTTCCTTCTCAACCACAGCCAAACCCCAAAGGACAACATAACTCAAATGCATGTAGTTCAGGAAGCCAACACATGGATTAAGTTAAAGCAGCTATCATTCTTCAGAGTGGTAAAATTTTTGAAAAATAAATTCTTAAACCTTATGAGAGCGATGAATCAATCTCTAAGGGTAAGGAAAGTATTGAACCTACACTTAATGAAGAAAACACCAAACCCTCACCTCCACCCTTATTTCCTCATACATTACGTAATACTAACAAGATGAATCACAATCCTGAAATTGTTAAAATCTTCAAACAGGTAAATGTTAATATTCCTTTACTGGATGCTATTAAACATGTTCCCTCTTATGCAAAATTTTTGAAGGATTTATGCATAGTAAAAAGAAAACTGAATGTGAAAAAGAAAGCATTTTTATCTGAACAAGTCAGTGCCATTCTTCAGAACAATAATGCTTTGAAATATAAAGACCCTGGTTGTCCTACAATTTCATGTATTATTGGAAGTTATAAAATTGAACAAGCCTTACTTAATCTTGGTGCTAGTGTGAATTTATTACCGTATTTAGTTTATCAGCAGCTCAATTTCGGTGAGTTAAAATAAACTTTTGTAACCCTTTTACTTGCCGATAGATTAATAAAAGTACATAGAGGGACAGTGAAAGATGTTTTAGTTCAAGTTGATAAATTTATATACCCTGTGGATTTTATTGTCTTGGACATAGAACCTATTAAAAGATGTAATCCGATACCTGTTATTTTAGGTCGTTCATTTTTAGCAACTTCTAACGCTTTGATTAATTGTAGGAATGGAGTAATGAAGCTTTCATTTGGAAACATGACACTTAAACTCAATATTTTCAATATGTGTAAGCAACTATATAAAGGGGAGGATGAAAGTGAAGAAGGTGACATGATTGAAATGATTGTAGATGATTATATTCAAAAATGGGAGTTCTACCGATCCCTTAGAAATGTGTTTAATAAATTCATTTAAGCCAAATATATAATTAGATCCTGAAATCTCTAACATATATTCTTTTCTTGACAATGCACAGGTAATTGAAAATAAAGGATGGAAACTAAAGTTTGAAGAATTAGGAGAAAATGACGATAAACAGAACAAAATTTCAAAGTTGGAGTTAAAACCTCTGCCTGAAGGACTTAAATATTCATTTCTTGGAGAGAAACAAACTTATCCGGTGGTAATCTCTTCTGCACTCACAAGCGAACAATAAGGTAAATTGATTGAATTATTAAAAATGCATAAAAATGCAATTGGGTGGACTTTAAAAAATATAAATAGTATTAATCCTTTGATTTGCACACATAGAATACACCTAGAGGATAATGCAAAAACTTTCCAACAACTTTAAAGGAGATTAAATTCACATATGAAAGAGGTAGTGAGAGCTGAAGTTCTGAAATTACTTGAAGTAGGAATCATCTATCCTATCTCAAATAGTAAGTGGGTAAGTTCTACTCAGGTAGTACCCAAAAAATCTGGAATCACAATCATTGAAAATAAAAATGTGAGTTAATACCAACTCGAGTCTTATCTAGTTGGAGGATGTGCATAGATTATAGAAAGTTAAACTTGGCCACTAGAAAAAGACCATTTTTCTTTACCATTCATTGATCAAATTATAGAAAGAGTAGTAGGACATCCTTACTATTGCTTTCTAGATGGTTATTCTGGCTATTATCAAATTTTTATAGCACTAGAGGATCAAGAAAAGACTATATTCACATGCCCTTTTGGGACATTTGCTTTTAAAAAAAAAGCCCTTTGAACTTTGTAATGCCCCAGCAACATTTCAGAGATATATGTTAAGCATTTTTAGTGACATAATTGAGCATTATTTAGAAGTTTTCATGGATGATTTAACCGTGTTTGGAAATTCTTTTGATAATTGTCTTGAAAACTTAGAAAATGTCTTTAAAAAATGTGAAGAAAAGAGCTTTGTATTGAATTAAGAAAAATGTCATTACATGGTTACTTCTGGAATTGTTTTAGGACATGTAGTGTCTTCTAAAGGAATTGAAGTGGATAAGACAAAAGTCGAACTCATTACACATTTACCTTCACAAAAAATAGTCAGAGAAGTCTGATTCTTTTTAGGACATGCTGAATTTTATAGGAGGTTCATTAAAACATTTAGTGCTATATCTAAACCTCTTTGTAATCTCTTAGCAAAATATGTATCATTTAAGTGGACTCAAGAGTGTCAAAATTGGTTTAAAAAATTAATTGGCCTCTTAACATCTGCTCCTATCATATAATCTCCTGATTGGTCTTTACCTTTTGAGCTCAAGTGTGATGCTAGTGACTACGTTGTTGGTGCTATATTGGGACAAAGAAAGGAAGTTAAATCTTATATAATTTATTACGCAAGTAGAACTTTAAACAGTGCACAAAATGAATTACACAACAATTGAAAAAGAACTACTTGCTGTAATATTTGCATTAGGCAAATTTTGTTCTTACTTAATTGGTTATTCAACTGTTATATTTATTGACCATGCTGCTGTAAGGTACTTAATGTCAAAACAGGATGCAAAATCAAGACTAATTCAATGGATTCTATTACTTCAAGAATTTACTATCACTATCAAGGATAAGGAGGAAGCTGAGAATGTTGTTACAGATTACTTATCAATACTCGCACCAGATTTATCAACAGAAATAACACCTATTAATGATTCTTTTTCCTATGAATTTTTATTTTCTACTGTTACAATGCCTTGGTATGCTAATATTGTTAATTTTCTTGTAACAGAAGAAATGTCACTTCAATGGAATGCTCAAGACAAAAGAAAATTTTTAACTGAGGTAAGAAAGTTTTATTGAGATGATCTTTACCTCTTCAAATATTGTCATGACCAAATATTTCGAAGATGCATACCTGACAATGAGGTAAGTAAAGTTATTGAATTTTGTCATTCTGAAGCATGTATGAGACATTTCTCATCAAAGAAAACAACTGCAAAAATCTTACAGTGTGAATTTTATTGGCCCACTTTATTTAAAGATACACATGTATTTTGTATAACGTGTGAAAATTGTCAAAAGTTGAGATCAATTTCAAAACGAAATATAATGCCTTTGAACCCCATTCTTGTTATTGAAATCTTTGATTGTTGGGGGATAGATTTCATAAGACCATTTCTGTTATCATTTGAATTTACGTATATCTTAATTGCAGTAAATTATGTCTTAAAATAGATTGATGCTATTCCATATCGAAATAATAACCATAAAACAATCATGAAATTTTTGAAAGAAAATATTTTAAGTCGATTTAGAATCCCTTGAGCCATTATAAGTGATGGGGATAAGAATTTTTGTAATAAGTCATTTGAAACATTAATGAAAAAATATGGTATTACTCATAAAATTGTCACCCCTTATCATCCTCAGACAAATGGACAAGTTGAATTAGCAAATGGGGAGATAAAATAAATTTTAGAAAAAATTGTAAACTCAGATCGCAAAGATTGATCTTTAAGACTTAATGATGCATTGTGGGCTTATGGAACTATTTTTAAAATTTTATTGGGCATGTCTCCTTATAGGATAGTTTATCAAAAACCTTATCACTTACATGTGAAACTTGAGCATAAAGCCTACTGGCCCATTAAAACTTTTAATGCAAATCTTGATTCTGCTGGACACATACATAAATTACAAATAAATAAACTTGAAGAATTGAGAAATGATGCATATGAGAATTCAAAAATTCATAAAATTAAAATCAAAGCTTTTCATGATAAAAAAATTCAAAGAAAAACATTTGATGTTGGTAAAAAGGTTTTACTTTATAATTCTGGACTTCACATATTCCTTGAAAAATTAAGATCAAGATGGAGTGACCATTTTATTGTGAAACATGTGTACTCTTATGGAACAATTGACATTGAAAATCCTAAAAATGGGAATGTGTTTAAGGTAAATAGGCAAAGACTCAAGCCGTTTCTAGAAAACCAAGCTTTTCATGAAGAATTTACGTCCTTATTGGACCTTTATTATCAGACCAATTAATCTTTATTTTACATATTTACATATTTATATATATTTATTTTTCTTCTAACTTTTGTTTTTTACTTACAGGTTAATTTAGTATTTTTGTTAAAGTTTTATTTTGCACCCCGATTAAGTGGCAGATAACGGTACTTCGTAATATTTGAAGTCGGTTTTGTCAGTTTTTCATCATTGCTTCAAAATTCTTTTAAGAAAATTTACCAAGCAAGATGTGAAAGATTAAAGTTATTAATGATTATGAATATACCTGTTAATTTACGTTGGTTAATTGAAGTCAATGTTCGATTGACAGGTGAATTTTTAGACTCATTAATTTCCTACATGCCTGGCTTAGGTAAAAGCTCTTTTTAAAAAAAACGAAGAGCAAAATAATTAAACGTTTATTATAAGTGTGCACGCATGACTTACAACACACGTTGCCGCACTTTAGAAATGGTGTCTGTAAATCACGAAGATAAAATTAGGTTCATTAAGAATGGCCTGAGTAAGGAGTCTTTAGATGATATCTTATCGACTCTTGAGACACATCCTAGTGGATATGTGCATATTGCAATTCGTGAATTATGGGACATATTCCTAAAAGAACATGAGCGATATAGTCTCAAAAATCTGACTTTAAAAGACCATGTTTACCAATTTATAAGAAAATTAGATGAGAAGCTCATCCCCAACCCATAGAGGCGTTTATGCCGTTACTGAATGTAAAAGCAGAGAAAAATGTGAACCACAATCACAACTATTTGTATATATTTACTATAGCTGTTATTTTTAAATATTTCACTTCAAACTCAAACGTCTTTTCAATAACCAACCACCTATAGTCTTTTTTGAAAATTTTGTATTTTAAATCGACAACTCATGTGACTTTTTCAGTTAACAAATTGAAAATTGGTAAAAATGTGTTGAAAAATTTATATTTTAAGCCAACAGCTCATATAACTTAACTTTGCAACACCTTTTGGCTCTATAAATACATTGCATTATTTTTGCATCTTTATACAATCTCAAAATCATTCAAGAGAGAGGGTAAGTGTAATAATGGAAGGAACATCAACTCGTAAATTGACAAAAATTTGTGTCTTTTGTGGATCCAGCCATGAAAAAATTAGAGAGTTTGTAGAAGCAGTAGAAACTCTTGGTAAGGTGTTAGCTGAGCGAAATATTCATTTAGTATATGGGGAAGGTAATCTTGGATTAATGGGTTGTGTGACAATCGTTGCACAAAATAAAGGCAGTCGAGTTTTGGGTATCATACCGAAAGCTCTAGTTGTTGGAGACATTGTAAGAAAAATAATTGGGGATGAGTTACAGGTATCATCAATGCATGAACGAATGTCTTTTATGCTTCGTAATGCTGATGCCTTCATAGCTCTAACGGGAGGTTTCGGAACATTTGAGAAAATTTTTCAAATTGTCTCATTGGCACAATTGTAAATTCATAAAAAAAACCCATTGGTTTGTTAAATATTAATGATTTTTATAATGGGTTGTTATCTTTCTTGACTATACGGTGAAAAAATAATTCGTCTCATCTGCAGCATGACAGATCCTCATTTCTACTTCAACTGTTGATCAGTTACTCGATGCACTACAAGCTTTTACACCTCTATCTGATCCAACAATGAGTCAGATAGATTGATATATTGATGGCAGTGAAAAGAAACACAATATAGATTTGACACTTCGTCTATAGCCTATCTACTTCTATATATTTTTAAGCATTTTGTGTGGCTTGTTTTATTTTGTTGCATGTTTAATTTTCAATAAAAGATGTTTTAGGTGATATCTTCTATACTTTACTCTTTCTATATTTTGACATTGAGGACAATGTCTCAATCTGGTTATGGGGAGAATAGTTGATATATAATGTTAGTGTTATTTTTTTTTTGTTATCACTTTGTTCTTTTAAAAAAAAGAAATTCATCATAAATGAGTAAAAGGTTTATTTCTACTTAAAGATCCAATTGGAGTAATTCTTGATCTTGTGAATAGCTGACTCAATGGGCTAACATACTGTATTGCACAAAGCATTTGAAATTCGAGTGTTTAGAGGGTGAAAATGACCTAAAACAGAATTGATTTGCAATATAGGCCCAATCCGAACAGTTATCAGTATTTGGCTCATAACTATTGAAATACGTATCTAATATATATGAGAAAACTTAATTTGAAAATATAAGAGACTTATCTACAACTTTGATGTTTTAGAGGACAGCTAATTCGGATCACATCAATTCTGAATTGGATAATCAAGTAGATGTCTTAGTAATAATTAATGCAAATTATTTTGCCACCATTCTTGACTTTCATCATCCAAGTGATTCCCTCCTAATTTGTCTCGATTTATCTATATTTTTCTATAAATAGGTGGCTTATTTATGCCTAAAAATATAATTAGAAAGTTAGAATTTAGTTCAAAATTCTTGTCCTTTGTATTATCTCTTTGTAATATTATTTCTCTTTTTTACTATTACGTCATATTATTTCTTCTTCCATTTCTTTTCCTTTTCTTTAGTTTTATTATGTCCAAATAATTTTCTTTATACTAAGATGAAATGGTGAAACTCTTGGTAAGGTAATAAGATATGCTTAATACTTATTCACGAATTTAATGCTTCATTCTTAAGTTATGCAAATTTATGTATGAAGTATTTATTTTGTTTGTAGAATTAATACCCTTTCTTCTAAAGTGGTGATTCTTGATTTATTATTAACAAACTTTATACTTGACACAATAAATTCTTGAAACTATTTATAAGATTTTGTGTATATACCCTTTCTTGTAAAGTGGGAGTCTTGATTTATTGTAGACAAATATAAAGATTGGCATAATAAATACTTGAACCCATTTATAAGATTTGGTGTATAATAATTGAAAGAAATAAATACTAATTAATATATAAATGATAATGAACTTTAATTGTTATATTTTCCGGTTAGAACCTCCTTTGTGTGAGAATTCCAATTGAGTTACAAAAAGAGTTAAATATATTCTTACTTTTTATGCCAATAGTGGATCCCCTTAACCTTAACTTTTATTTTAATTAGATAATTGAATTAATATTTGTAAACATCTTATATTGCATTAATTGCCTTTAAAAGTGTTTATATTTTGTAATTTTAATTATACTTCCCTGTGAATCAACCCCATTCTCATCAGATTATTTATTATTTCGACAATCCTGCACTTAGGAATAAACTCCTATATTCTAGACGTTTCAAAATGATTAATATTAATTTTAATTAATGTATTTTTAATTAAATTTTGAATTTATTTATTACATGAGTTAACTAGAGTGCAACTTTGGACTTTTAGTGGAATAACCCTAGGTTAACATAAAAGATCTAATGAGTTATTAGGTGACTAGAATTTGAGTCTCTTATTTGGAGCTAGAAAGCCCATGAATCTTTAATCCCTTTACTAATTCAAATTATCATTTTATCTTTTACATAAAATGATGACTATGCAAAATACAATTATAAGTGTCTTTGCTCATTTTTTTTAAATAATTCACCACTTAATTTTTGTATATGAGTGTGATGGTTGAAAAGAGAAAACACAATTATAATTATTTGCATCTTTTGATTTAAATAAGTTGTGACTCAATCTCTATTTTTTCATAAAAGTGGAATGTTTAAAAGGAAACATATAATTAGAATTATTAAAGGAATTAAGTGCCTACACACTTGAAAGATAAAATTTTTATAATAATATAGAAAACTAGAGCCAAAGAAAATTCTCTATACAACAAAGGAAAAAAAGTTTGAAGCTAAAGAAATTTATTTACATTAAAATATTCTAAGGTAATTTTCTTTCTTCTACTATTTAATTTACATGTAATATAATCAATATGATCATCTTATGCTTCCAATATATACAATATTTTCTAATAGATTAATTTTTTTTAGCTAATGACAAATGTTCGAATTGTAAGAAGTGATATTAAAATAGACTCGTTTTGTGTGTGTATATAATCCCTTAAAAATCTCCTTAATAGAGTGGGCAAAAAAGTACTTGAACCAAAAATTCAAAATCGGACCAGATCGAATTAGGTAGTTAAGCTAGGTATTAGAGTATAAAACTTAACCGATTGATTTTTTTATTTTAGTCCCCAAATAAATTTGATTTGGTTTAGTTTTTTAATTTTGGTCCCCGAAAATATCGAATCAAACCGAAGGAAATAAATAAATTTTTATACCACCTTTTTCATATTATTTATTTAGTATATTTTAATTTTAATAGTTTTATAACTTGTTTAGTTCATAAACTTTAACTAATTTAGTTCTTAAAAGTTGATGGTCACTTTATTTATTTAGATATTTTTATATTTTTATATTTTTCTAACTTGTTTAGTTTATTGACTTTTTCAATTAATTTTGTACTTAAAATTGAAAAACATATAATTCAGTACTTAAAATTGATGGACACTTTATTTGTTTAGATGAACATTAATTTTTAATAGTTTTTTTTTAAACTTATATAGTTCTTATACTTTTATAAATTTTTTATTTAAAATTGACGAATATTTTTTTCCGTTATTTTTTATATCAAATTTATCTCTTACACAACTGATTTTAATCTTTTAGAAAATATTTAGGAGATTGAACCAAACTAGACCGAATCAATTTGGTACGGTTTAGTTTTCATATATGATTCAGTACATTTTGATTTTAAAATAAAAAATTCAGAATTTTTTCAATAGGGTTTGGTTCTAAAAAATACCAAATCGAATCATATCACACCTATCTCTACCTAATAGAGATTGCTACGTAAGTAGTGAGTTTTCTAATAGTAGAGAATGATGGGCAATATGAATTAAGTGGGTCTTGAAAATTTTGTGTCTTAAATTTTAATAGAAGTTAGGCAATATAAGTCAAGTGAGTTTTAAAAATTATTTATTTTAAGCCTCGATAAAGGATGGGCAATATGAGCTAAGAGGGTCTTGAAAATCTTATATTTTAAGCTTTAATAAATATTGTCACATAAGATATGAGTCCCCAAGAGCAGTGGTGATAGGCAATATGAGCCAAATATTGCCCTTAAGTTTAGTCAGATGTCATTGAGCCTTAATAGAGATTGACACGTGGGATGTAAGTTCTCAAGAGTAGTGGTGATAAGAAATACGAGCTAAGTTTACCCTTGAGTTTAGCAATAAATCATTGAGCCTTAATAGAGGTCAAGAGTAGTGTCGATGGACAATATGGAACAAGTTTGTCCTAAGAGTAGAGAGGGATGGGCAATATGGCCCAAATAGGTCCTGAAAATTTTGTATTTTAAGCCTCAACAGAGGATAGGCAATATGAATCAAGTGGGTTCTAAAAATTATGTGTCTTAAGCCTTAATAGAGATTGTTACATGAGATATATTTCTCAAAAGTAGTGGTGATAGGCAATATAGGCCAAATTTGCCCTTGATTTTAGCCAGACGTCGCGTAATTGGTGGTTGAGAATGTTACATCCCACATCAAATATAAATATGGGTTCATTAACAGTAGAATAGATTAATAATATAGGCTAGGTTAACTCTTGAGTTTGGGCCAAATATTTAGTGAGAATGGGCAATATAAGTTAAGTTAGCCTATGAGTTTAGGCCAAAAATAATCAGGGCGACACGTAATTGAACGAGTAAGAATGCCATGTTCTACATTAGAAAAAAATTGAATGAGCGAGAATGTTACCTCTTACATCGAATAGAAATTAAATAAATCTTAAATATATCGAAATGTGGTAGATTTTAAGCATATATAAACATAAGTAATATTAGGCATCTTAAAATTTTATTCGAAATTGTATCTAAAAAGTAATGTGTCAAACAAATATTAGGTGGTAAAAAAATATAAATTTCAAAATTATTTATTACACTTAATATTTACTTAACACATTATTTTTATACTATAATTTAAGATAAAATTTTAAATTCTTAATATTACTCATACAAATAAATATATAATATTATTTAATAAATTAATCTTTTAAATTAATATTTGACTCATGTTACAAGACATAATTTATGTCAAGTTGGTGTCCAACTCAACTCAATTTATTATAATTTTAATAATAAAAACATTTTAAGTTCAATATAAAACAATTATAAAAACAAAGCCAAGTTACACGAGGCCCTAAAAAGTAACCCCGTTAGTCTTACAATAACCAACTTAATTCATTATGATTTCAAATTGAGTTAAAAAAAAAAACCGATCTCATTTGCAACTCAAACTCAAATCCACGCTGGTTGGGTCGGGTTTCACGGGTTTAGTGCCAATTGATTAAAGTAAAATTACATGTAGCCACGGTTTGCCACAGTTGCTCAATAAAAGTAAAACTAAACAGAGGTATCAGCTGAATACTGGTGGCTGTCATGGCTCTAATTCAGCCACAGGCTTCGGTTTCCTGGATTGCTTCTCCGAGTTTGAATGGAGGAGGATGTTCTTTCTGGAACACGTTGACCTTGAAACCCGCAAACAGCTTCCTTAAAGCCAAGTCTTCTTTAGTCTGCAAAGCTTCGTGGCAAGAGGTAAGACTTAAGAGGGGCGTCCCTTTTCTTGCTCCGAACACAAAGCTTTTACCTTACTTCTTAAATTTCCCAACTGAATAGAATTTTATAGATTATTTGGTTTTGATCAAGCTTGCGGGAGTGCTAGTGTTCTCGGCGATACCATTTACGGCGGTGAAAGCCATTGCAAATAGCCCTGTAGGAGAATGGCTCCAAAACCGAATGTTGGAGACCAAGAAAGCTGCTCTCCGAGAATCTTCCCAGTTCAAGGCCTTAGCCCGAAAAGCTCGAAAAGAGAGGTAAAGCCAACCCAATTCAAGGTCTATTTGGTATATAGTTGTCGTGGCATTTGAGCGACAGCAGTTGTGAATTGAAACTACTAGCTCTGGGATGTAAGTAGGTAGGTGTTTGATAAATACTTAACTATGAAGTGGAAGTAGTATTTATCAAAAACTAAAGTTGCTATGCTTTGGAAGCATAGCAGAAGCACCTTTACACTAAACAATTTGTTTTAAACTCACAAAAGCTGTGGTGACTGTACCTATGTTTACCAGTGAGTGAAATTTGAGTTCAAGCAATTGATTAATTGTATTTGTTTTAATCTAACAATTAATAAATATTCTTTAGTATTTTGCGTATTACATGTAATACTGATTACATGTGCCATCATTTTCAAAAATTTGAATACATTTAAGCACCTGAAGCACAGATTAACAGTAGGTGTACATAAAGAACAGAACTGTCTCTTTTTCATCTGAATTCCAATGGTTCATTTAACTGAACATATTGGAGATATTTATCCTGAAAAAATTGTGGTAATGTGGGAAATTCTCTGGCTTGAACAGCTTGTGGTATGGAGAAGAGCGTCCCCGCTGGCTTGGTCCCATTCCATATGACTATCCTTCATATCTTACTGGAGAACTACCTGGTGATTATGGCTTTGATCTTGCAGGTCTCAGCAAGGATCCTGTAGCTTTCCAGAAATACTTTAAGTATGTCAAATCTTATGTATCACATCTGTTGATTTTTTATGTAATGTCATCTCAGTAGAGTGTAATCTTGACATGTTGTTAGGTCTTTGATACTTCACCAGGTATTTCCCTCTATGGTGCTAAAGAATGGAGATAAAATCAAAATTTTGAACTGTGTAATACAGTTAGGATTTTCTAGTCCATGTGACTGGAAAATGACATTGTGCATCGATATACAATATTTGTATTCAATCTCATTATATCATGTGCAAATTGTATAGAGACTAATATTTCCAGAGGAGGCTTTGTTAGATTGCATATCTGGGTCAGTCATCTAACTATTTGCGTATGAATCTGTAAATTTGTTGTTGTCAAATGTTCTTGCAACATTTAATAAGTGAACAGTTGGTATAGGCTTAGCTGTGTTTGGGAATGTCTAGTTTTATTTTAAGTTGTGAAGAAGAGCTTCTAATTTTTCCTAACTTGAAACAGCCAAACAATCAGTCCGGTATCTGTCATTTTGCAGCTTTGAAATACTGCACGCTCGATGGGCTATGCTTGCATCCCTTGGTGCTCTGGTTCCAGAAGTTTTGGATAATGTTGGAGCCTTTCACTTTGTTGAACCTGTCTGGTGGCGAGTTGGCTATTCAAAGCTCCAGGTATGCATCTTTTATCTCTGTAAATAAGCTTTCTTGATATTAGTGTTTTAGTCTACTTTGCTTATTGAGGATCAGTTCCATGGAAACTTTTTTAAGTCCTTTCCATGGATGGAAACCTTGTGGTAAGAAACAGGCTAAATGAAATAACAAAAAAAAAGGGTTCTTTTGTTTATAATCTTGCAAAATGTCAAATATCTGTAAACCATAAACACTCTTTGATGTTCTCTGTGTATATTTCTTCGAATAGATCAATCTTCTGGAGTGAATCGAATTATGAAAGTCGTTTTGCCAATGCTTTGGTTAACATTATCCAATTTGAAGTTTTAGCTAAATTTTATTTCTAACATATCTTCATCTTTATTTCAAACGCAGGGAGAGACCCTGGACTACCTCGGAATCCCAGGTCTTCACTTAGCTGGAAGCCAAGGAGTATTTGTCATTGCTATTTGCCAAGCCCTCTTGATGGTAACAACTCTATACTCAAGCATAGCCCTCCCGTTTCCCACGTTGATTTGGCTAGATGGAGTTTTTTCATGTGCACTTTATTACACCAAATATTCACTCGTTTTTTTTTTTTCAATTTTCATTTTTCTGGGTTGGGGAAGGAAGTTGGGAATTCATTGAATGCCTACACTACCATAAGTATATGGTTCCAACATTCGCCATTCCTTAAAGAACTAACTTTGTTCATTTGATATGCTTGAAACATTCATTTCATTTGATTTTTAAAGAAAAACCTTTACCACCATCCTAGCAAGCTACAAGATCAAGTTGCTTGCAACATTGTTCACTTCACAGCCCTAAAATCTGCCTCAAAGGTCTCTGGTAGTTAATTATATCTTTTGGAACTTGATACGAGGGTTAATACTTAATGGCCATACAGGATATGCGTCTTGTTCGTTTACACATCTCTCGTATGCATTATGAGTATTAATGGATTCTGAAACTAATTTTTCACTTGTATGTATGCACATTCATAGGTTGGACCAGAATATGCTAGATACTGTGGGATTGAAGCCTTGGAGCCTCTGGGAATTTACTTGCCAGGCGACATCAATTACCCGGGAGGAGCACTTTTTGATCCCTTGAACCTGTCCAAGGACCCAGTAGCCTTCGAGGACTTGAAAGTGAAAGAAATTAAAAATGGGCGTTTAGCAATGGTTGCCTGGTTAGGCTTCTACATCCAAGCAGCTTTTACTGGTAAAGGTCCTGTACAAAACCTTCTGGATCACATCTCTGATCCACTTCACAACAATCTCCTTTCCATGATCAAACACGTGTAATGTAAATTATATTCTTCTAATTGTATATGCGTTTGTGATCTTGAATTTCCATGTGACACTAACACAACACTTGCATTTGTAAAGCTCCGGTATGTCATTATCCAACGGCCCATTGGACCCATATTGGGCCATGTATTTTTAACGAAAGAGGTTGTCCAACTCAAGCAATGGTGTTTCCAAGAAAGCCTAAGCGTCTTACGATCTTATTATTTTATTAAGAATGCTACAATTCTGTCGGTTGCTATTAAGCCAATTAATTTTTTTTTTTTCTTGTTTGTACTCTTTTTTTGGTTAAGTCGCTCCTTCATTATGTTTTTTTTTTTTTTAAGTGTACAACACACATTTATAAATCTGAATTTGAACTTTTGATCAGAGGAGTTGCCAATTCGGTTAGCACCCCCCCGCTCCTCTTTTATTATGTTATTAGTGACTGAGTTACACTAATTACAGACGTGACTTAAGAGATTCAATCCAAATTTGATTCAGCACTCCCAAGTGCCATATTATCGCAATTTACAAATGGCATATTCTGTGGAATAATAATAATAATAATAAATGATTTAAACCTAATCCGATTGATAAAACAAAAAGCAAAATAGACTCACACATCACAACTTAACAAATAACAAGGAGCAAGTAATGCGATTCCGTTGAGTACAAGATTTAATTATAAAAACTATTTCATGTTGTGGACGCGGGGAGAAAGTGTGTGTGAACGGTGCCTAATTTCACGTGGATTCATGTGGGTGGCCGTGTGTTTGTGTTTGCTTCTACTCAATTCCAATTTCCCAAATGTCGCTTCTCTTGCTTGCGTGACCCAATTTACTTGTTCTTCAAATAATGACATGTTTGAATATCTTCGACTCTTGGAGCCAAAAGACAACCATGTGCTTGTGACTGATGCGCCATTTGTGTCCCTTCAATTGAACAATCTACACGTTCGTGGCATCAATTTACAAGACATGGGCCGATGGGTGGTGGGGTGGGGCAGATTTTTTTATCTAATCGTCTGACGTGAATTTTGTAACATTTGACATCAATATTTGAGCTGGGTCAAAATAATTAGTTTTGTTCGTGCCCAGCTACGTAACCGCATGTTCATAATTTCATTATGAGTCCAAACATACTTAGTGCATTTGGGCAACGCATGATGTGTATTGTGTATTATATTGCGCCACTGTGTCAACAATTATGTACAAGTAAAAACAAATGGTCCAAAACTCGTTCTTCAAAGTATCAAGTGGCCCCATAAATGTCTAAAGGAGTAATTTCAACTTTCTCCCCCGCAAGTTTGCCCATTTGGCAGCATCAGTTAAAAGATGCTGGAATTGGGAGAATGCACCCCTCTTCATTAGCAGTCATTTGCATCGATTAGCCTAACAAGATTATTCAGTAAATAGTAAAATGGAACAATTAAATTAAAATCAGAAATTCATGAAATCAGTCTCATTGAACTGTCATCAACACACTCTTAATCCCATCAAACAATCAAATTTCTTGCAAAGCTTAAATAATGGAACAATGTTGAAGAGATAATATTGATCAAGTGAGCGGGAGTTAGTGCAGGAAAGTGCAAGAGAAGTCTCAAGTCAGCTCTATATAAAATGGTAGTTGCAACGAGGTTGGTGTGTATGTTGAGAAATATTGCTCTGAAGAACCAGAAGGTCTTCTTGTTTATTTGTTTTTAGCGTTAGATGATATGTTGCTATGATATTCTATAAAGCATTTTCTTGATTTAACACAACTGGTGAAGGATAAGTGTAGCAAGTTTGAACTACCCAACTGCTATGTCTTTATATTGTTTGTAGTGCTTCTTGATGGGTATCCTAAAAGAGAGATAACTAGCTCAACTAAGTTACAAGATGTATTTCAGTTGTATGGTGAATTGGGTGAAGAGTTTATACAGTTTGAGGTTGATATTGATGAAGAATATTACAAAAATGTTGATGATTGCTTAATTGACTCTGATGAAGACAGTGTGTGTGTATAACTTTAGTGACTATGTTGAATATGTTGAGATGGAAGAGAAGAAGACTTAGGTGTTACAAATAAAGGTGATGGGCAAAGTGTTAACAGAAAAAAGAATGACTGAATCTGCTTTGCTGCTCCAAATGTAAGCATAACTCCTCTTACAACAAGTGATAGTGTTGAAGGTGTTGTTAGCGGGCATAATGCAGTTGCTTGTGGTGCCTCTAAAGTCATACCTGCCAATGAAGCCAGTATGGGCTTAACTGGTTGTAATGTGCTTAGAAAGGGTATTATTGAAGAATAAGATGATGATGCTTTATGTGGTGTTCAGGTGAATCAAGATGTGGAAGATGAGAATTCTGAAGGTCAGATTGATGTTGAAACAGTAAGTAATGGTGAAACAAAACAATGCTGTGTTTCCCCTCCGCCGCCGCGCGCCCCCCCCCCCCCCCCCCCCCCCCCCCCCCCCCCCCCCCCCCCCCCCATTTTTAGCATCTTTTGACTGAAGTTGCTCAAATAGGCAGAGTTGGGGGGAGAAAACTAAAATTACCCCAAGTCCAAATCAACATAACAAAAGTTGCCAAAAGCTAATCAATGTGCACTTAGTCCATTTATCTCCAATCACGAGTTCAACCAATATAATGCCATCAATTGTTAAAAATATTTTTGATTTTATTTTAGCGAGAGAAAGTTTTGTTTTAATAAATAATATAATTTATTATATGGTAAATATTTAAATACGTAATATAATTTTATAATACATTATAAATAATATTAAAATTATAGATTAATCAGACAATATTATCTGATAATTTTATTTATTATAAAATAAATAACATTACTTATTAAATTATTTTTTATTAAAAAATGTTCACTAATAGTTCTTTTTTAAACTCATTTTTTTTATAGTTGTAAAATTAAAATATAATTTTTAATACTGGACATTTTATTTATAGAACATATTTTGTGTCTCTCTTAAAATACATTTCAAAAAATTTAAATTTAAAAACAAGTACATCGCATTAAAAATTGGTAGATTTAATTAAAAATATTCCAAAAATAATAATAATTTCCCTTTTTTTCATTATATTTGTATATAAAATAAAAGGAAAATATTTAAAAGATGTTAAAATATCAAGTAAAATCAAGGACCACCCATTTGAACTTGGGATCCAAAACTCTTAAATTGTAATTGCGTGGTCTTATTTGTAGCATCAACAAAACGTGCTCTTGTAGTTTGACAGCTCCATATTAACGTAAAAGCTGCTGTACTTTTGTTTTTCGAACTGATTCCTGAGAGTAACGACAGATTCGAGATTTCAAGTAACGAAGAATGAGATATTCGATTTTAGCATTATGATAAAGTCATAGAAGCTTTGTTTTATTTTTAAAAATAGATAAGTTTTAATTTTGACATTTTATTATTTTTAACTTTTTCGTATCTTTAAAATTTTAACTAAAGTGTCATTAATTAATAATTTTTTTATTAATATAATAATTATATAATATTAATTAATAATAAACATATCAAATATCATGTTAATTATCTAAATTTATATCTTAAGTAGTTTTACCCTTAATATTATACCGACCACTAAAAAATTTTGAACGGTAGAATTAATATTTCCATGCAAGGTGAAGGTTAGCTTTCAATAAAATTATTATAATTTTGATTTGCATCATAAATAGCTGGCTTAAAATTGACGTGTATTGAAATCCTTTAACATTTTAAATGGATAATATAATATTCTAAAAGTCATTTTCATGATTTTCACTTTTAATATTATTATGCGCGAGTGAGTTGTCATGCCAAATTCTACCATGGACCAAATTAAGAGGATCATTAAAACTTTTGGATGCCCATAAATAGTATGCTATTTGTGACACCAAAACCTCTTGTGACCAATAAATAAAGAAATTGTTTGGTTGTTTCTTTCGTTGGCATGACCTAAGGGTTGATTTAATCAGCTAAGCAATGAATTTTTTTTTTTTTAAAGAAAAAATCTCAAAAGGTTTTTAAATATTAAATGGTAAAACATTTATTTATTGAGATCTACTTAAATTATCAACAATTATAATTTTAAATCTTTTAATAGACTTTTTTTTTTTTGGTACTTTTGTCTTTAACGCAGAAAGACTATTCTTCACCGCACATATATATATATATATATTAGAATTTAAACTTGAGATTTCCATATTAATGATTTATGCAACTTGTTATTATATTGAAGAAGTGAGGGATAATAACTCACATTTACAATCCGTGTTGATCATAAATATAAGTGTGAGTAACTTTAACAATTGACCCGTATTTATTTTTTTTAGATCCGCTTTATTATTATTATTATTTTTAAAGAGATTATAATATATTTTTTTTTTGTTTGCATCACTTGAGAGAAAGAAGAGTTTAAACTTAAGTGAGGATTTGAGTCTTGGAAGAACTCTGAACCCTCATACTCTCCGAATTTGCTTTTCTTAAAAGAGAAAATCTTATATAATATTATTTTCCACAACCATCTATAAGATCATTCAATTTTATCATACTATTTAACGGATCAATCAATTATGATTTTATATAAAAAATATGAAAATAATAATAATAATATAATTTTATAAAATAATATTTTTAAGAGCAACACTATAGTTGGCAGTTGAATGAACTTGGGATGGATATTTTTAAATTCGCATTTACATTAAAAATAAAATAATAATTTTTTAAAAAATTTGTTATAAATTTAAATTTTTAATATTAATTTCGCTTAAATTCGCTCTAATGAATATATACTTATTATTAAATTCGTAATGAGTTTATTTATAAATTTTAAACAATTTTGATAATTAATACATAGCATTTAACACACGTATTAGGAGTGAACACTAAACATGTAATATTGTACGCTTGGCGTGCTTAGTACGCATACTAGAAACGTACTCTAAGTGTGCAATATTGCACACCTAACGCCTAGCACGTGTGTTAAAAATGCATATTAACCGTGCAATGCTTTAACACTCGTGTTAAGAGTGAACGTTAAAAGCGTACAACGTTGTGCACCTAACGCACTTAGCACATATGTTAAGAGTGCACTAAACACATAACATTACACACCAAACACTTAACACGCATATTAAAAATGTATGCTAAGCGTGTAACATGCGTTCCTAATACGTATATTAAGTGCGCAACGTGTGCTCCTAACACGCATACTAAACATGCGAGGCATGAAATATGCAATGTGTTACTTTTAAAAATAAAAAATAAAAAAATATATAATCTATGTGAATATCTATTATGAGTATTTACAATTTTTTTTATTAATTTTATATTTATCTCAAATTTATTGTAAATTTTAATTTTGTATATTAATCATATACTAAATTTACTTTAAATTTTATCAGTTTTTTTAATCATAAACAAGTTTTAATGAATTTATGAATTATGTGATAATTTTATCATCTCTAAACAGCACCATAGAAGATTATCAAGGCGAAAGAAACGTTACGTGCATTAAACGGTATAGTTACATAACAGAAATAGTAAGAAATGGGTAATTAGGGGAAGCAGAATTGTCCTGTGTGTTCTGGTGGCTGCTCGAAGAAATCTGTTGAACTTAAAAAGGTTGGGCAAAGAAAGCCTTTTGTTTGTTGTTTTTGCACTGAATCTGAAACATATATAATACTGATATCTGGAACCATCGTTCAAGCAGAAAGCAAAACAAAACAAAATGTTTTAAAAAATTGGGGACCCACTGCCCTCTTGTTTCGGTTTGGACCCCCCGCCCCGCCCCATTCTTCCATATTTTATTAACAAATTAAGAAAAAAATGATGTCTTCATCTAAAATGACCCACGAATACGACATCGTTTTTTCAGGGCTTTTACATTAAAAGCCTAGGGATCGTTGTCCCCTCTTTCACGCGGTTCTTCATTTCGTACCGGCCCCAATCTTAGTTGGTTGGTTTATTTATTTATTTAATTTATTTTCCTCTTTCTTTTAATTACGAAAATGTCCCTTCTCTTTAATTCTGTTTGCACTTTTTCTTTTTCTTTTTTTTGTTATTGGGGAGGGGATTCAATCATAAGATCATTAAAATTATTGTTAAGTCTTTTTACTATTAAATCGTTTAAGCAAGTACATTTTTATCTTATTCTTCCTATACTTTATACATAAACATCTGCATAAGTGCATATACCATATATATATATATATATATATATACATAAATTTGATTTAATAAATTACAAAATTTTTCAAGTAGTAAGCACTTACATCATATCAAAATTTTAGGTTATTTTATCATTATGAAATTATAGTTGTAATATAATATTAATATTAATTTAAATCATTAGACCAAATTAAAAAATCAAATTTAATAAATATAAATAATCTCACTATTAAAACTATTAAAAATTTTCAATATTATAAAATAATCTTAAAATTTTATATCTTATCGTGAATTATATTAAAATTATAAATTAATCAATAATATTATATGATGCGACTTAATAAATTATTTTTTATATATATAATTTTTAAAATTAATATATAGAATTTATATTTTAATTTTATTTTTAATTAATGTTATATAACTACTCTAATAAAAAAAATGATAACCACTACTTCGTCACATATCAATCTTAATACAAACATAACACTCATGTACAAAAGGTAAATTTTGGATATAAAAAAGAAAAAAGAAATGTATTGAATAAGTTTGTGCGATGGAGTAATGTTATTTTATTTAAAATAATTAAAAATATTTATAGTGATTTGCTTAATATGGTATTTATCCAAAGTTTTTGGATAAAAAGAAAAGGTAATTTATTATTATTAATTACAGAGATAAATTAGGGTGACGCAGATTAGTAAAGCTCAACCAAAAAAAAAAATAGTTAGCAATACTGTATAAAATAAAGTAAAAATTAAATATAAAACAATCGTGATGGGGGCTTATTTATTTAGAGTTTCAAATCGACGAGGACTCGTACAGACTACAGAGACAGAACACGGAAGGACTCTTCTCTTCCTTTGAGTGTGAAAAAATAAACGATCGTTTCTGTTATTTGAAGGAGAGGGGCTCGTACAAATAGTCAATTCTAAAAGATCCACGTTTACTTTTTGGCGCTGGCATTGGCATTGGCATTGTCGGCCGTCGGATCCTGAGAGGTAAGTTTGATCTGATTTCGTGAGATCTAGATTATAGCGTGATTTTGATTTTGATTTTGTATTTGTTTTGAGTAAGTATGTTTTCTTTGTTATTTATGTATTTATTTATTATTATTGTTATTGTAATAGTTGGTTAGAGAGTACATACAATGACGGCGGAGGCGGATGTGCATGTCGGTGAAGTTTCGTCACCAAAGGATGTGTCTAACGGCAATGCCACTACCGACGGCTCCTGCGTTTTCGTTAACGGTAACGATACCGGAAGCGGAACGGATGTCGTTTCTGGCGATCCCGTTGACGCGGATCTCAATTCCAATTCCGCTGAGCTTAGTAAGGAACATGTGGTTGAAGAGAGTAAGCAATCGCCCGATCAGCTAAACGATGAGAAACATAAGATTGAGGCTGAAGACCAAGAATCTGTAGTTATGGTTAGTGATAATCACGTGGATCAGGAGAATATGGAGGGTGCCTCTGGGGATCGAGGTGTTGATGTGGATCAGAATTTTGAATCTGATGCCAGTGCTGTAGTCAATGGCGATCAAAGCGCATTCCAAGAGAATGAGAATGAGAATGATTCTTCTGAGAATGTAGAGGGGTCCGCTGAAGATGTACCCGTTGAGACTGTGGCACGTGAGAATCATGCGGTTGATTCCCCGGCTAACTTTCAGCAGAATCCTGAAGCAGCTGCTCTATGTACTGTGGATGATAATCAGTTGGATCCACCAGTTGTTACTGGTTCCAATACTGAGGAACCTGAACGAGTCATGGCTAATGGTCATACTCAGGCTGGCATTTTGGAGACTGGTATTAATGAATTGATTGATTCCAATCAAGAAACATCTGAATTAACTTCCGCTGACCTTGACGAAAGATTGCCCTCCCATAATGATTCTGAGAATGCACCTGTTGTTACCGTCCAAACAGTTCCTGCTGCTCTGGATGATGTAAAAAGAGAAACAGATATTGGAAATTTGGATATGGGAGGATGTGAAATATCTGATTCTCATCCTGTTGACAATGCTAATGCAATTGAAGTTGAAAATGGCTCTGTTGGAAATGATAGTGTATCAAGTAGTGACATAAGATCGGAAATTGAGACAGAAGAGAAAGGGTCTATCATGGAAAGCTCTGATTCTCATCCTGCTGACAATGGTAATGTAATTGAAGCTGAGAATCGCCCTTTTGGAAATGATAGTGCATCAAGTTTTCCCAGTAGTGATGCAAGATCGGAAACTCGGACAGAAGAGAAAGGATCTATTGTGGCAAGTGATGGTTCAAACATGAAATCAGAAGATTCTCAAGGGGTCACTCACTATGCTGATGAGCAGCCCATCCCCATTGATAATGCAGCTGTTGAAAGCAACTTGATTAACGGCCCAGGTGCTGATGTGAAAGCAGAGTCTGAAGTTGAAAATAGACCTGTTGTGAGTTGCAGAGTTGTGCCTGATGATGATGCTGTAGTCTCCAAATCTGAGGTTCTGAGTCAATCTGTCATTAGCAACCCTGAGGTTGACCATGTCGAAAATGGGGAAATTCAGTCAGCTGGTGGTGAGAGTGATGATCAGATATATAAAGAAGTGGAGGAAGATGAGGGAATTCAGGTCACTTCTGCAGATATTGATGACCAAAGATGTAAAGAAGTTGAGGGAAGTGAGGAAATTCCGGTCACCTCTTCAGAGATTGACAATCAGAGATGTAAAGAAGTGGAGGGAAGTGAGGAAAATCAGGCTGCTTCTGAAGACATTGACGATCAGAGATGTAAAGAAGTGGGGGGAAGTGAGGAAAATCAGGTCACTTCAGCAGAGATTGATCAGAGATGTAAACAAGTGGTAGAAATTGAGGAAATTCAGGTCAATGCTGCAGAGATTGATGATCAGAGTTGTAAAGAAGTGGAGGGAAGTGAGGAAAATCAGGTCACTTCTGCAGATATTGATGATCACAGATATAAAGAAGTGGAGGAAACTGATGAAATTCAGGTCAATGCTGCAGAGATTGATGATCGAAAACCAAAAGAAGTGGAGGGAAATGAGGAAATTCAGGTCAATGCTGCGGAGATCAATGATCAAAAACCAAAAGAAGTGGAGGAAAATGAGGAAATTCAGGTCACTTCTGCAGAGCTTGGTGATCAAAGATGTAAAGAAGCGGAGGAAAATGATGGAGTTCGGATCAATGCTGCAGAGATTGATGATCAAGTAAAAGAAGTGGAACAAAATGAGGAAATTTGGGTCCCTGCTGCTGAGTATGATGATAAAAGATGGGAAGAAGTGAAGGAAAATGAGGAAATTCAGGTCACTGGTGGAGAGACTGATGATAAAACATGTCAAGAAGTGGAGGAAACTGAGAAAATTCAGTTCACTGGGGGAGAGAGTGGCGATAAAACTTGTCGTGAAGTGGTGGGCATTGATGGTATTCACAGGGATGAAACATCAACATCTACCCCAGAAGGTTCAACTGTTGATGCTTCTGAAACCCAGAATGCGGGTACTGATGTGGTTAAGAGGCCATTCTACTATTTGATAAGGGTTCCAAGATATGATGACGAAAATCTAAGAGAACAAATAAAATCTGCTCAGGTATTAGTTGATGAAAAAACCCAAAGTCGGGATGTGATTCGAGATGAAATCCAAAAAATAAGGGTACGAAACCTATTCTGCATACTTTGTTGTATTCCTAAAAATAATATTTCTGTTTCTTCTCATGTGATTGTTGAAACTTTCCCATGATCAGGCTACTTATAAGAAATACAGTGAAAGTCTAGAAGTTGCTTTGTCTGAAGAGAGAGCTGTGCGGGAATTGCTGAAGTCCAAACGCCAGGAAGTAGATTCTGTTCAGTCTGTGATTAATAAGGTGAAAAATGCAATTTCTGTTGAGGATATTGATGGCAGGGTAAGCAAATTTTATTTCCTCTTCTTTCTCCTGTTGCCATTTTTCCTAAATGCCCCTTTAATGGATTATTCTTTTAAGTGTTTTGTATGGTTTATTTCAACCGTTCTTACAAATACTGAATATTTGATTTACTGTATGATATGTAAGCAGATACGTAATATGGAACACATGATAGCACATGAAACCCTTCCTTTGAAGGAAGAAAAGCAATTCATTCGTGATATTAAGCAACTGAAGCAACTTCGTGAACAGTTCTCTTCTAATATGGGCAAGCAGGATGATGTACAACAGGCCTTTGACCAGAAAGACCAAATTGAAGAGCGATTGAAGGTATTTCTTTCTTCAGTTTTCCCATTATTCTTACTTTTTATGTTCAAAACAATAATGCATGCTTCACATGTTATGTCTATAATTTACTTTGTTTAAATGGTAGAGTTGAAAGTGGAAACATAAGATATCCAATTTCTTTAGCACCTATATCACATATGTCTTCATAACTTAAGGATCTTTGATAGTAACCGAGGATAGAGTGTTGGGAGTTGGAAAGGTAGTAAGAGTGTTGGGAGTTGGAAAGGTAGTAACTAAGTACAGAGTGTTTGTTTTCTCATCTGACATTCAAGCACTTACAGTTGTTGAGGAAGGAGGCAGATTCACTCAGAGAGAGTGTTCTCAAAGCTGAAGCAGCCACTCAAGCTGTTAGAAAGCAACACAGAGAAGAAAGTGAAAAGCTTAAGAAATTGCTTGGTCAGTTTAAAGCTGCAGATGATATTCGCCAAGAGGCATATAGACATTTGCAAAGTTTGAAGAAACAAGCATATGATAAGGTATGCCATTTTCTTGTTTGTATATGGGCTATGTATGGTCTCCTGTTGTTTTATTCTTTGCTGCTGTGTTACATTTATTTCTGTATTTTTCATGAGGTTACTGGCCTTAGAACTTAGGTTTGGTTGGTCGCTTTAAGAAATATTCTCTACAGCATGCCTATTTGATTTGGTTAATACTGATCTGTTTATTATATGGATTCCCAGAGGATGATAAAACCATCATAGACAGTTCTGCTTTTACACTTGTTGCTCTTGAAAATCACAAAAACTCATTCTTGAAGGAAAACTATTGAGAGAAATGAGAATGACCTTACTCATGATTTTAATTTGTAGAACAAATACTTCTGGAAGTATAAAGATGATGCCAAGCAAGCGAATGATTTGGTGTTTAAAGGAGATAGAGGGGCACTCCAACACCTATGTGTTAACCAGGTGAGCTCATGCAGTTCTTTATCTTGATCAGGTTAATATTAGCCCCAGTTTTGGCACTTACAAATTATTTCTTTAGGTGGAGAGAGTTATGGAACTATGGAATAATGACGATGAGTTCCGCAAAGAATATGTCAATAGCAACACCAGAAGTACACTTAGAAGACTGAAGACACTGGATGGCCGTTCACTTGGTCCTGATGAGGAGCCACCTCTAATTCACCCTGTTGTAAATGATAGAATTGCTAAGGATAACTCTCAGTTACATATTTCAACTCTCAAAAGTGAAAAGACAGAACAAGTTGTGCCTGTAAAATCTGAAAAGGTGGATGATGAGCCTATCTCAGAAGTTAGGGAAGAAAAGAATGTGACAGCTAAATCCAAAAGGCCCGCAAAACTTTCTCGTTCAGTGAATGGCCCTGCAACTATTTCTGTGAGTCACGAGATTGCAACTATTTCTGTTAGTCATGAGATTGAAGAGGCAAAAGAAGAAGAGCCGAAGCAATCAAAGGAGGAAGAGGAATTGGCGAGGAAGGCAGAGGAATTGAGAAAGGAAGAGGAAGCAGCCAAGTTGAAAGAGCAACGTCGATTGGAGGAGAAGGAGAAAGCTAAGGAAGCTTTGGAGAGGAAGAAACGGATGGCTGAGAAGGCTCAAGCCAGGGCTGCACTCCGAGCTCAGAAGGAAGCTGAACAGAAAGAGAAGGTAAATTTAACCCAAGTGCCCCTATTCATACACTTCTATTGGCATTTAAAAGTTCCATAAGAAATATGCACTCTCGTCTACTACAGAGTTGTATTTTTTGTATTGAATTCAGCATGAATTATGTGTCATGCAGGAAAGAGAAAAGAGGTTAAGGAAGAAGGAAAAACAAAAGGGAGCTGCAGCGGAGGATACTGGTCTTACAACTGAAGAAGAACCTGCCCTGAGCTCAGAAACTACTCCATTGGAAACTCCCCAGACTTCCGAGTTAAGAGAGAAGCCAATGACAGTAACAAAGAGGCCTCAAAAATCATCACAATTCACAAAGCAGACCACCAAGGCAAAATCTATCCCTATGCCCCTTCGCAATCGCGGTAAGCAAAGGATGCAGTCATGGATGTTGGTCCTGATAGCAGCTCTGGTTATTTTTGCCTTGTTTCTGCTGGGCAACGGCAGCTTCTCCTCAAAATTTGGCTTGCAAGGTTTTGGTTTCTAAATACATGTGCTTTTTGAGTAAAAGGCAACCACAGATATTCGGTGTGATTTTTTTTTTTATATAGATATTGTAGGCAATTCTTTCGTGCTCCTCTCAGGTTTGTTTTATCCTAGTCCTAGTCATGCATTTGATTTACCATACAAGTCGGTTTTTCTTTCACATACCACCACAGGTCCCCCTCTTTTTTTTTTTTTTTCATTTTGTTATTATTTTGATATGAACATAATTTCTTGAATATTGTTTCTATTTATTATGATATAAATATAATAATAAGCGTAGTTATTTTTGGCACTCATCTCTCTCGCTCTCTCTCCATCATCAGAAACTTGCGTTAGATTATAGAACAATGTGCTTAATCAAGTAGTAGAATAAATTGGAAGGTACACTTCTTCTATCGTTCGGGGTCCCGTTTTGGAATAAAAGTGCTTTACCCTGCTCTTAAAGCACTACAACAGCTAAAAGTGTCAATAAGCACTTCTTCTATTTTACCCTGCTCGTGCATAAATAAGTATCCATGTACTAGCACTCCACAGCTAACATATAGTTCTTGAATGGGCCACTCGCAAATTTTGTGAGCCCTAATACCTCACGAGTTAGAGCCCATTGATGCAGTGATATTAAATGTTTCAATGCGCAAAATGTGATGAAATGAGATTAACATACATGGTTCTGCTTTGCATAAAAAGAATTAACAAGCTCCAAGTTCCAACTTCTCAGACTGACAATTAGGGAGTGATATCAGTTCACCTTTCACCGTCAAAATTGAAATCCAACCACGCAATACCACATGGTTGTTCTTAATCTTAGGCTCTAGGTAGGTACTGAGTTGAGTTAGGTCCCACTTATCGAACTTTTTGGCCTAACTTACTTACAATTCATTGAAGGGATGTTCGAGTTAACGGTGTATGCTGCCGCCTGCTAGACTTAAGATTTGTCAATTTTCAATTTCGCTGATGGCCTGGATGTAAAGGATTTACTCTCGACAGAACAAAACAATTTCACAGAAGAGACAGTTGGATGCCAGGATGGATGAGGATGAGTGTGAATCGTACGGAGGGTAATGATGTCTGTTGACGATGGATCATGGATGGAACTACTCTACTCGTTACCCTCATATCATTGGAAAACGTGAATTTTGTACGGACTCTCTTTTTTTTTTTCAATTGGAACCCATCAACAGCTGTTGATTCTTTTTTTTTTTTAGCTCGTTTTTCAATTGAACTGTAGCCAATAACCCATACAGTTGGCGCCCTGCTGTACTATCTATCTTCTTTCACAGGATATGCGTTTTCTCTTCTTACCCTAAATCTAAATTACCGAAAGCATATGCTAAATTCATAAACATCCTATAATACATACATATACCGATATAAGAACAGAGTAGGTTCTTCATATGTATTGCATTTGCCCTGCCTTTTCATTTTGCTATTGCATTACGTACACTACTCACTCATTGTCCACTGATCTGCATACATCGATAAAAAAAAAAAAAAAAAAGATTCAAAAGTAATTTCATTTGAGAGGAGCAGTATATGGACCACCGCCCTTTTTCCAATGCAAATAGCAGGGGAGTAGCCTTTGAGTATGAGAGCTGGTTGCTTAAATCCCAATCCATGATCTAAATTAATGTTCACATGTGACTTCTTGGATTGGTCCTGGACTCCATGGTAAGGTAAGGTTCTGGTTCTGGATCAAACAAACGTTTGTTGTCATCATTACTGGCTACAGCAGGCCGAGTCTATCCCATTATATCAAAAGCTAAGCCAAGGTAGTTTGTATAGCAATACAATCGCAATCGCATCTGACTAGATGCGTCGTACTCGTATTAGAAGGGGAAAAAAAACATAAGCAGAAACCCAAAATAGTCATTGTAGGTATCAAATATTATAATTATTAGGATGGCAAAATTGGAAATTTCTGGATGAATCCGAAATTTTGATTTAGCTCAAATTTTTGTGAGTCAAGTCAAATTTGAGATTACATTCGAGCTACATGCGATCTAGGTTGAACTCAATTTTATTTTAAAAATTCAAAAAAAAACATTTTAAAATTTTTTTTTGATAAAATTTAAATTTTTTGAGTATTTATTTTATAAAATAATTATTAAATAATAAAATTTATATTGTATAATTTAATATGTTTTAAAATTTATTAATTTTTATCCTCTTATAATTATTAAAATTTTAAAAATTTTTTTTATCTTATGTCACATTTTTTTTATTTTTAAATTAAATTTAAACTTTTAAAGTATTTATTTTATAAAATAATTGTTAGATTCATATATATTAAAAAATTAATTTATGACATCTTTAAAAAAAAAAAAATCTAGATCCGAGCCAGGTTTTGACAAAAACCTAGATACAACTACCTACAACATGCCAAATCTACGATATTATATCAAAAGCTAAGGCAAGTAATTTGTATAACAATCACAATTGCAATCACAATGACATTCAACCAGATGCTTCGTATTTGTATTTGAAGGGAAAAAAAAATTGAAGAATAAATACAAAATAGTCATTGTAGGTACCAAATATCATAATCATTCATGGGGATGGCAAAATTGAATTTTGCTCCTTTAGAAATTGAAATTTTTGAAAGAATCTAAAATTTAAGTTTAACTCGATTTTTTTCGAGTTAAGCTAGATATGAGTTTACATTCGGGTTAGGTAGGATCTAGATTGAACTTGATTTAAAATAAAAATAAAAAATTATTTATTTTTTTAACTTTTGATAAAATTTAAACTTTTTAAATATTTATTTTATGAAATAATTGTTAGATTATAAAATTTGTATTGTATAATTTGTATTTATAATTTAATATATTTTAAACTTTATTAATTTTTGTTATTTTATAATTATTAAAATTTGAAATTTATTTTTTAAAATTTTTATAAGTTAAATATAAAATTTTAAAATATTTATTTTGTAAAATAATTATTAAATTTATATATATTTAAAAAATTAATTTATAATTTTTTTAAATAAAAAAAAATTGGATCCGAATCAAATTTTAGAGTTTCGGCAAAAACCTAAACCCAAGTTTTTTTTATAAAAAAAAATCATATTTGAATTTGAATAAAAGTTAAAAAATGTTTTTTGCAAGGTTTCAAATATGAGCCGGGCTAAGTGTCAAATTTAAGTCGAACCGAATTTTAAATTTTTTTCAAATTTAAATTCAACTAAATTGCTATCGCTAATTATCACCTGTCAATTATAATATGTCGCATGTGAAAGAGTATTCACGGATTAGGTAACATTTATTAGAGGAAGAAAAGCAATCTTAAACCGTAAGATAAATTAAATGAATGAGAAAATTTTAGACAAAGTTAATTATTTCCCTCAAAATTCTCTTATTGACTTTGATTATCGATGTGTGTCTTATAAATACACCACATTCTTCCCAAATCAAACTTGGAAAGTGGAAAAATTCGAGGGAAAGAAAGAGGAGATTCGTCGAAAACTAGAATGTGAAGTCACTTTTACTAACTTCTATCAACAATCATAATCACAGCGAACGAGAACAATTTTTAGTACGTCAAAAGTAATTCAAATTGTTAAGACTACTTTATTAAGCTTTATAATATATATATATATTTTTTCATTTATTTTAGCTATTAAAATTTTAATATAATTATATATCGAAGTGATTAACCACCCGATGTAGTAAAGCATTTTCTCCATAGCCACAGTGCATAAGCTAGCTGGTTCCCACACGTTAACTGACTTGTCTGTTGTCTGCCGGACGATGAGTCATCGTCACAAATTCCACCACCATCACCGCCACCACACGAATATGAATAATGAATTCTCTTTTTTCTTTTTTACGTACAGCGCTCCCCGCTGCCTAGCTAGAGGACAAAACTGTACTACTCTTATTATGGGACAATTATAGGGGTGTGTGTGTAATTTTACCCGACCTTTATCATAAGCTTGTAATTTCGCCAAGTTTACGAGGGTAAATGTGTTATTTTCTTACTTGGTGAAGCCCGAAGGGCGTTTGCAGTCAAGAATGTGAAAGTAAGAATTAAACGGCATTTACGTGACCCCGACGACACGCTGCGATGGTATCGTCCGGCAACACGGTTTCAATTCGGACAAAATTTCACATTTTCTTGTTGAACTTTCTTAGAACATGTAACCCATTTCATTCATTTTCCTTTTTTTGACTAACTATGTATTCCTACAATCATAAATTACTATCTTCGAAATTTTTTTTTTAACTCTTTATAAGCAAATAATATAATTTATTTTTTGTGTGTATGAGAGTCAATTTTGTTTCCTCTTTTGATATAAATATTTGAGCTTAATTTTAATTAATGTCAATAAATTTCTTATTACGTAATTATTTTTTTAACAATTGCTAAGTAAATTTATCTTCAATTTTTTAAGAGGTTCTTTTTTTTTTTCAATTATAGATTTGAATTAAAATGGGAAATTTCACTAATTAAATATTAGTTTTTGTCATTTTAACAATTATAAACATAAAAGATATTTATTGTCAAAGGAGGAACGACGAGTCCGGTAGCTAGCCTAATAGTTTACCTAAAAATTTGTTTTGGGGGTCCAATCGCTAACTTTGAATAGAACCAACCCACATGCAACATACAAAATGCAATGAACTTTGATGAACCTCTCCTCCCCTCATCTCGCGTTTCTCGTAGTAACATGCAATTGGAAGTAGATGACGCAAAAAGTGACGCGTGATTTTTTAAGACTCTCTCTCCCAAATTTGGATTTAAAAGCCAGTTTACAATGTACTTACTACTAATTTTTTATTTTATTTTATTATATCCAACGGGGATTTTAATTGGTTAAGAAACCAAGTTAGTGATATAATTGATCAAAGTTCAACATGGTTTGCTTAGCTCATGCGAGGGACTTTAAGGAATTCATGATTTCACATCACAATTATTTGACTAAAATATACACTTTATTATCCAAGATAGCCTAGAAATAAGTAAACACGTATGTTCTCGCTTGATATGAAAATGTCAATACATCATTCTAGTATCCTAATATAATTTGACATTGGTTATCATATAAGTAAATGAAATATTATTAACTCATATGATAAGATAATAAAAACAAATGAATAATGTTGGTACTAGACCATCCCGAATCAACAAGTTTGAAATTGTATTTTAAAGAAAATAACATTTAGGTTTGTTATTAAGTTTTGATCAAACTTTAGTTAAGACAGTCATTTATTATTATTTGAAAAGTTTACAACATATAATGGGCGACGAGCATGAGCCCTTTAGATAGCTATATTAGACTGGATAATGAAAAAAATAAACAAATATATGAAAATTATATTGGTTTTGCTCTTACAATATTTTATATGTATTTTTAATAGTTGAATCATAGAGTAAATTATTTATTTCCTATTCGTATTCCTATTTGAGATACGTTGTAATAATAATATAGGAGGATTTACTTGGGGGACCTAAATGGGTCTAAAGATGTTGAGAATAAATACGGCTCGAGAGAAGAGGAGTGATCGGACTGGTTGGGTTGGGGTGGGGTGGGGTGGGTGTCCAGATAACCTCCTTTAATGTCGAAAAAACTCGTGTAAAGTTGTTGAAGTCGTGATTATACTTCAAAGCCATCTTATTTTTGAGGTTTTCTAATAATGGTGGGCCACAACTCTCTAATAAATTTAGTCCTCTTGGACCGACCGACCCAAAATCCTATCGGGCTTTCTCCGATTATAGGATAATGAATTTGGTGTGTTAATATCATAATGGCTAGAAAATAATATTTTATCAAAATCAAGGTTATGTTGGGTAATAAGAGATTGATTCTATTTGGAGTGAAATCAATCAATCAATTAATTTTGTCCTCTGCGCTTAACGACTTTTTTGATATCGACCAAAAAAAAAAAAAAAAGAAAGTGAAAAATGAAAAAAAGTTAAAGAGTAACTTACGAAGCGTCTTGGATTCTTCGTAGTTCATCGGGCGGCAGAAAATAAAACCCCAATCTTTGTTGAATTTACGGTTTATGCCAACACCGAAAGAGAAAAAAGTTTGTTAGTAGAGCAAACAGCCATTGAAAGAAAAAAGAATAAATAAAAATAAATAAAAAAGCTTCCAAGTACACGAAAAAGGAAAAAAATAAAAAAACGTAAAACCAAAGTTTCGGATACCCTCATCTCCTCTTCTTTCAGTTTCGGATCGGTTGACTCTCCCAGTTCTTTTAACGGTCTCTCTTTACACTTTAATTTCGATTTTTATATTTTTATTTTGGGTTTTTAATTCTTTTTGATGAGTTAGATCTGAACTCAAGTGGATGTTGTGGTTCGGTTAATTAAATCAGGAAAAAAAAGTTGTGGTTTTTGATTTTGTCATTTGTATTTTGTTCTCAAAGAATATGCGGCTGCCACGTTAATTTTGTGAAGGTAAGTAATTTCTTTTTTCATTTCTGCTGGATATATTTTTGTTAATTGTTTGTTTGGCGATTTTCCATATCATAATAAATACTCCATCTTTGCGTGATCCCGTTATCAGCCGTAATTTATAGGCCGTGATTTGTATAGAAACATGGCCAATTTTTTTTTTTTTTGGGTTTCTTGTAGTGATTGTGTTGAAATTGAATTGGGTGTTTTTTTTTGGTTGTAAATATAGGGTGTGTGTGAAGATAGAGAGGATTTGTTGAGTGAGAGATGGAAGAAGTAGGTGCGCAAGTGGCTGCTCCGATATTCATGCATCATCAAACGCTCTCCAGTAGATTCTGTGAATCGCCATCGATGGCTAAAAAGCGTCATCTTTCTTATCAGACTCCTAATTTGAATTTCCATCATCATCAAACCCAGATGTCGGATAACTGGAACCCTAAGTTATGGAATTGGGATAGCGTTGGATTCGTCGCGAAACCAGTGGACTCGGAGATTCTTAGATTGGGAACTCCATCAACATCATCTGAGCCCAACAACAGCAAGAAGATTGAGGAGAAGAAGAAGAATAATAGTAATAATATTATTAACAGTGTTAGTGTTGTGAATGAAGCTGACGGAAGGCTTGATTTGAATCTTGGTGGGGGATTGAATGCTGCAGTTGTGGGGGAGCCTGTGTCCAGACCCAGCAAAAAGGTCAGGTCTGGATCTCCCGGCGGAGGTGCCAGCTATCCCATGTGTCAAGTTGATAATTGTAAAGAAGATCTCTCAAATGCTAAGGACTATCACCGCCGACATAAAGTTTGTGAGCTTCACAGTAAATCTACTAAAGCTCTTGTTGGAAAACAGATGCAGAGGTTCTGCCAGCAGTGTAGCAGGTTTGCTACCCATCTATAATTTCCTTATCTAATTATTTGGATTTTCCCTCAAATTTATTTATTTGTAATTGCAATTGCTGTCTGTTTGGATATACGGAATTTTGTATGGTTGTTCTGTTTGAAGTTTGAATTCACATCAATAAGTTTAACTGGCTTGTTGCAGGTTTCACCCTCTTTCCGAGTTTGATGAGGGAAAGAGAAGCTGTAGGCGTAGACTTGCTGGGCACAACCGCCGTAGAAGGAAAACCCAGCCAGAGGATGTTACCTCACGGCTGTTAGTCCCCTCAAACCAGAATAATTCCGCCACTGGAAATTTGGAGATTGTCAACTTGCTGACTGCCTTAGCCAGTGCACAAGGTAAGAGCATTTGTGAAGCAAATCTTTATTCATTCATGGTTCTTTAAATTTTAAGCTAAAATTTCTTTACTATTAATTGTAGGGAAAAATGAAGAAAAAAGTGTCCATTGTTCATCGGTACCAGATAGAGACCAGCTCATCATGATTCTTAGTAAGATAAATTCACTACCTTTGCCAGCAGACCTCGCAGCAAAGTTGCACAGTATTGGCGGTTTAAATACAAAACATCCAGAACAGACTTCTTCAGACTTCCAAAATAGATTAAATGGAAATACATTTTCTCCATCAACTGTGGACTTGCTTGCTGTTCTTTCAAGCACCCTAGCTACTTCTGCTCCTGATGCTTTTGCGGCTCTCTCTCAAAGAAGTAGCCATGGTAGTGATAGTGAGAAAACAAAGTCAACCTGCCTTGACCAAGGAACTCCCAATTTCCTTATGAGAACAACTCTGGATGTTCCATCTGTTGGAGGAGAGAGAAGTAGTACCAGTTACCAGTCTCCTGTTGAAGATTCGGATGGTCAAATTCAAGAAACTCAAGCTAATTTACCATTACAGCTATTTAGCTCCTCCCCAGAGGATGACAGTCCACCAAAACTGTCGTCTTCAAGGAAATATTTCTCTTCTGACAGCAGTAACCCCATTGAAGAGAGATCTCCATCTTCTTCTCCTGTTGTACAAACATTATTCCCAATGCAGAGCACAACTGAAACTGTGAAATCTGAGAAATTGTTTATTGGCAGAGAGGTTAATGCTAACGTTGAAGGTAGTCGGACTCGCGGTCCTATCATGCCGCTTGATCTCTTCAGAGGCTCAAATAAAGCTGCTGACAATTCTTCATTTCAAAGTTTTCCATATCAAGCTGGGTACATTTCATCTTCTGGTTCTGATCATTCACCTTCTAGCTTGAACTCTGATGCCCAGGTAGCGTGTGTGCCCATCCCTGCCTTTTTTAAGATTTAGATTATTTCCAGTTATCTTTTGTTTGCATGTGTGTGTGTGTGTGTTGGCCTTTTGTGAAACTAAATTTTTATAGGATTCTAATAATTTTAATATTTCTCCACAGGATCGCACTGGACGAATAATTTTAAAATTGTTTGACAAGGATCCTAGTCATTTTCCTGGGACACTGCGGAAGGAGGTAAGGAGTTTATTGTTTACTTGTTATTTTTGGGTGACATTTTCATAGAGGCTTGAGCCCTGATGTTGTTTACTTCCTGGGAGAACCCAAATAATGTTTATTCCACTCATCTCAGATCTACAACTGGCTTTCTAACAGCCCATCAGAAATGGAAAGCTACATCAGGCCTGGTTGTGTGGTTTTATCAATTTATTTGTCAATGCCATACACTGCCTGGGAACAAGTGAGTGAGATGCTTCTGTGCACAGTTGTTTTCTTGGTAATTTTGCTAATGGCTTGTAGAGTGTGTGTGGTTTTTACAGCTTGAAGGAAGCCTGCTTCGGCATGTCAATTCCTTGGTCCAGCATTCAGATTCAGATTTTTGGAGGAAAGCGAGGTTTTTGGTTCATACAGGCAGGCAATTAGCATCACATAAAGATGGTGAGCACTATTGAGGATGGTATCTCTCTTGGTTTTGAACTGCAAGCATTTTAGTGTATGATTGTAATCTATCCAGATGACCAAAAGGAAAATGGTCACTAATAGTTATATCAGTATGAGTTGTAATTTTGACTAATTCCTTGTGATTGTAACAGTTTTATTTTTGTTTCATGAAACCAATCTGCAGGGAAGATTCGTCTATGCAAATCCTGGAGATCATGGAGTTCCCCTGAGTTGATTTCAGTGTCTCCATTGGCAGTTGTTGGTGGGCAAGAAATCTCTCTCAAATTGAGGGGCAGAAATCTGACTAATCCGGGCACCAAGTAAGCAGAATGTTCTTTTTGTTTGAGGAGTTGTCCGGCTTTTTTGGCTTCTGTTTTAAGAAATGTTAGTGTATAATCTCTGATAGGATCCATTGCACGTTCATGGGTGGATATGCATCACAGGAAGTAATGGGATCAACATATCAGGGCAGCATGCATGATGAGATAAACTTGGGTGGTTTTAAAATTCAGGACACATCTCCTAGTGTTCTAGGTCGATTGTTCATTGAGGTACAACTTTAGATGCAGTTGGTCTGTTTGCACTTTGTACTTTTAGAAATTCTTGTGCTGAATCCTTGAGAAATGTGTGTTCTACTTGACATCTCCTAATTTGATGAACAGGTGGAAAATGGTTTCATGGGCAACAGTTTTCCTGTTATCATAGCAGACGCTACAATTTGTAAAGAATTGAGACAACTAGAGTCTGATTTTGATGCTGAGGCTAAAGCATGTGAAGTCATTTCAGAAGATCAAGCTCATGATTATGGCAGGCCAAGATCAAGGGAAGAAGTCCTGCACTTCTTGAATGAACTTGGATGGTTGTTTCAAAGGAAGAGGACTTCTTCCATGACTGAGGGTCCTGTTTATTCTTTATGCCGCTTCAAATTTTTACTCGTATTCTCGGTTGAAAGAGACTTCTGTGCTTTAGTCAAAGCACTTCTAGACATGCTGGTGGAAGCAAATGTGGGTATGGATGGTCTATCTAGGGAATCATTTGACATGCTGCTGGAAATTCAGCTGTTGAACCGGGCAGTAAAACGGAGGTGTATAAGGATGGCTGACTTGTTGATCCATTATTCTATAACCAGCGGCAATGATGCCTCCCAAAAATATATTTTCCCACCAAACCTTGCGGGACCCGGTGGTATTACACCCCTACATTTGGCTGCTTCTGCTTCGGATGCAGATGATATGATAGATGCTTTGACAAATGATCCGCAGGAGGTATGTTATTCTATTTTCTTGCTCTTAACTATCCACTCGTTTGCGTCTAGTTTGACATCTTAATGAACTCTGGCTTCTGAAAATATAAACTCTCTCCCATACAATTATTCTAATCAATCGTAGCATGTTGTTTTAGTTCATGAGGATGTTTGTTCATGAAATACTTGAAGAGTACTTGCTGGACATAAATTGTGTCCATTCTTGAAATTTAGATCTGGTTCAATTATTATTCTAGGTTGAGCCTGTCTTTGGATGATTCATTTTTCTTGATTCATATCTTGTTTTCCATCAATAATTTTCCTTAATGCTATTTTGCTTTATGTAGATTGGGTTGTCCTGCTGGAATTGCCTTCTTGATGCTGGTGGGCTGTCTCCATTTTCTTATGCTGTTATGAGGAATAATCACTCGTACAACAAGCTGGTGGCTCGTAAACTTGCTGACAAAAGAAATGGCCAGGTATCTATACCAGTTGGAATGGAGATAGAGCAATCTGAGTTGACAGTGAACCAGATGCATAGAATAAGTTCACAATTCAAACAAACCCAGAAATCTTGTTCGAAGTGCGCAATTGCTGCAACAAGGTTTAACAAAAGGGTTCCAGGTTCGCAGGGCTTGCTTCACCGTCCTTACATCCATTCAATGCTTGCCATTGCTGCTGTTTGTGTCTGTGTCTGCCTGTTCTTGCGAGGCTCCCCAAACCTTGGGTTAGTCGGTGGTCCATTTAAGTGGGAGAACTTGGATTATGGTCCAAAATAGTGATGATGGGACAGAAATTTTGAGAAACAAATGGAAAGAAAGACAAAAGGTGCGGGCAGTGCACTGTGAGATAAGGTATTGCTTTGCTTCTCATGGTGCAGTTAGGTGAAGAAAGATATACCCCATAAAAGAGGAAGTAGGGGTTGGACAGAATTTCAATTGGTTGACTGTCCAAGTCAGAAAGTGGATTTAACTTTAAAGAAAGCTAAGAATTGGCCTTTTTTCTGGTCATTTGTGCTTCAATAGAAAAGAAGTTTTCGCAGATTGTGGAAGGCTTTTAGGCTGCTACTCGGTGAATGATAAGGTGAAGGGTGGGATTGGGAAGATGGGAAGAGTATTCAAGAAATTATTAAAAAGGGTGGAATTTTGCAATGAAGGCAATGCATGGGAGACCAAGGTTGAGGGTAAAGATAAAAAGCCGAAACTGTGTCACAGTTTTCACTGGTCTTAGAGAACTTCTAATCTTAGTTAATTTATGTGGCTATGTTTTCTTTTCTGATTTCTTTTCAATTCTTGAAAGCTGTCAACTTGAAGTATAACTGACTTGTGTAATTGATTTTGTCACTGTAAAGTTGATTGGTAGGATCAATCACAGAAGCTTGATACTCTTATGATTAAATAGTGGAATATTTGTTGACATATATTTACAATAAAGAAGGCGCGCCCCCCCTCTCTATTTCACTTGGCAAGTGAAAGCTTTTCTGTCCAACTCTTGTGCTTACAAAAGCTTTGGCAAACTTGCATCAATCTTCTTGTATGTAAGCCTTGTCTGTTATCATTATAGCAGAAATGAACGAGACTCGCATTTTGAGAGAACGAGATTGCATGTCAGTGGTTATTGCATTTTGACATGATATTAAAAATGAAAGGTGCCCGTTATCCTTTTAGCATCGTCCAAGTTGTGACTTGGGTGCTAAATTTGAAGCTGACCTGGTGATGCCCTGATGGGCGAGTCCCACTTCTTTAACTATTCAAAATCCAAACAATGTCAAAAGCCATGAGGCCCTGCTGCTGCCTCTCGCTTTCAGTTTCATTTTATGGCTTCCGAATATTGACATCTCAACGGCGGTGTTATCTATTTATTAGACCAGAATGAACCAAAGTAAATAAAGCTAAATTGTCCCTTGATGCACATATTTGGCAGGTCGCAGTTTGGCCAGGTGGGGTTAACAGGATGTGCTGCTTTAAGCAGTGGCCGGCGAGATCCCCTTTTTATTTGGTTTTGGATGCCGAGATTGTCTCTTGAATTATGGTCATTCTATAATACTGAGATTAAAATTTCCAAAATAAATTTGAGATCATTGAATAAAATCAATGGTGTATAATATTTATCAAAATAAAAAAAAAAGTTAATTTATTATCAAATATGTAACCGGTAGAAATATTGATCAATTGCACAAAAGAGGCATTCTTAGACATCTTATTCTCAATATCAATCCTCCTCTTATACTTGAGGTAAAAATCTCTCTTCTCTTATAATTAGTTAAGTGCAATACATCATTTATGATAGAAATCTCATGTAATAAATGTGAGAGCCTCAACTCATTTCATTCTCAATAAAATTTTATAGAATTGTTTTATTAACAAATGTGAGAGCATCAATCAAGCTAATATTTATGAGAAGTTAAAATTGAAATTGATTTAAATGTTGAAAATTCAAATTAAATAATTACTCTTTCCATTATTTCTCACAATTGAGGTCACTCAAATTTTTGAACCGTGGGTCTCCTTGTAATGGCAGGCTAATTCGTGTTCTTACTCTATTTTTTTCTTAAAACCAAAAAAAAAAAAAAAAAGTTAGCCCACGAAAATTGTATATAAATTAAAATATTATGTTGTAAACAAAAATTTTAATCTATTACAAATTATACAGTTTTGTTACTTCATTTCATTATTTAAAAAAAATTAAAATGAATTTATAAAAATACAAAGATTGAATTTATTTATTGCTTAAAAAAGTTAACACATAAAAATTCATTTGAATAATTCAAATTACTTAGTTAACACATAAAAATTCAAATGAAATTTTATCATACATTTCATTTTTCGATGCTCTCACAAAATAACTTCATTACTTAAAATATGAAACAATATAATAATCTTAATTTAATAATATAAATCTTTAGATAATAAATTATTAATGATATGGTATCGTCTAAGGCTAATTTTTTTTATTTATAAATATCATATAAAATTAAACTAAATCTTATAAATATAATATAAAATTTGTAAATCAACATTGACCTTATATATTTATGTAAAAATATAAATATAAAAATAAATCATAAATGAAACATAATATTTATAAAAGAATTTAAAATAACTAAAAAAATTATAAATTAACACAAAATATAAAAATAAATATAAATTTCGTAAATTACACATACAACGTGTAAATTCAACATAACAATTGTAAATTAATACCGAACTTGTAAATGATACATTTTACTTGTAAGTTAAACTAAATCTTATAAATATAATGTAAATTTTTTTTATTGAAATTGCATTAATAATCATTGAAACTAAATTTTATTTTTCTTCATATTATTTTCTTAAAACAAATCCTGATATTAATTGTTAATTCTTATATTTTTACTATTATTAAGAGATTTTCCTCTAAAGTATATTACAATATATATTTAAAATATATTTTATTTTATGCTTATTAATAAAATTCTTAATTAAATTATGTTCAAGTCTAAATAATCTTATGTTTTTGAATGTTTGTATGACTAATTACTTTTATTTTGTTGAAGTTGATAAATAGTTTAATAAAATAAATAAGTTAATAGTTTAATGTATAAATTAACATATTTTAATAGAAATTTAAGGTGACTTGTTTACCGGAAGAAAAATTTAACTTTTCTTTATAAAGAATTAATGATGGAGATTAAAACTATTTAATTAAAGGGTTAATAATAAATACATTATTAATATTGTAAAAAATTTCATGGATAGTAGAATAATCCCATGAATTAATAGCTAATCACTTTAAATAAAGTCAAAAAGTAAATGTTATAATATACAATCATCAAAACAAATTGTTAGAAATTAGTTAAGAAGGGAACCATGTTGGCTAGATTCAAGCTGTTTCACAAATTTCCTCTGATCTGGCTGCCTCCTCGTCCAAATTCTTCAATAACAATTGTTTGCATATTATATTGTCTGTGAGTGTGACTGCCTGTAACTCAAATAGTGTCTAAGATACGAGTTTCTTTGATTTGGTGGAAATATTCTTTCCGGACTTAAATGGAATTTGAGGAGGTGCGGTTATTATTAAACTACGTTTATTTTAGTCACTGCCACTCAGAAAAATATATAGTTTATGTTTTTTTTAAAACACTAAAACAGTCCTTAAACAGAAATGATTCTATAAAAATAAAAGAATACTTCTCTTATTTCTTTTCTCACTATTTACATTAGGACTCGTTTTGTTTTTTATACTAGCAGAGAAAGAACCTAGAAGGTTGCAAAACAGAATTTGTTATACCGGTATCTTGGTAAAAAATTAAATAAGCTTGTAACAGAATTATAACAGAATTCTTCAATTGGTTACGCCAGCTCAGTACATTTGTACATGTCAGCATGATATAGTTGTCATCCCCCCTCAAAACGCAAGCCTTCTATTGGTGAGCTTGAGTTTAGAAGCAAGAAGACGAAATTTGGTGATAGGTAAAGCCTTGGTGAAGATGTCTGCTAGCTCAGCTGTAGTAGGAATATAACGAACTTCAACTTCAACTGCTCAATGGAGGACCTTATCTCGAATAAAATGAACCTCAATGTGTTTGGTTCTATTGTGAAAAATGGGATTTGTTGCAAGTGCAGCTACACCCTAGTTGTCACACCAGATTATAGGGGTTGCAGGAAGCTGGAATCCAAGCTCAGATAGTAGAGAAGTAACCCAGGTGACTTATGCTGTAACTTGAGCAAGAGCACGATATTTCGATTCTGTGCTCGACCGAGATACTATTTTCTGCTTCCTTGAAGACCATGAAATCAGATTACCACCAAGAAAAACACAATAGCCACCGATAGATTTTCGATCAGTCTTATCACAAGCCCAATCAAAGTCAGTAAAGGCAACTAAATCAAGCTATTTTCCTGGCTCAAACTGAAGACCAATATCTACTGTGCCTTTGAGATATCTAAGGATACGTTTGCAGCAACTCCAGTGTTTGTATGTAGAACATGATAAATATTGACTGAGTTTATTGACAACAAAAGAAAGCTCATGTCATGTTAGGGTCATATACTGGAGAGCGCCAATCACACTTTTGTACAACGTTTCATATAGAAATTTGTTAACAAGAACTGCATCTAACTGTAAGCCAGAGCTCATAGGAGTGGGGCAACTCTTAGCTTGCAGCATATTTGTCTTATGTAACAGCTTTAAAATGTATTTTTTCTGCGACAGAAACAAGATATTATTAGTTCTAAGTACCTCGATGCCCAAGAAGTATCCTAATTGTCCAAATTCCTTTAAAGCAAATGATTTGTTGAGCTGATCAATGACCTGTTGCATCAGACCTGGATCATTACCTGTGATGATGATATCATCAACATAGACAAGTATGATGATAATATGACAATTTTCCCTTTTGATGAACACTGAAATATCTAATTGAAGGTTACAGAATTTCCAGCTTAATAGTACTGCTTTCAGCTTGTCAAACCAAGCTCTTGGAGCTTGTTTTAAGCCATATAAGGCTTTAGTTAGTCTACAGACATGGTTTGGCTGCTGGACATCCAAAAAACCTTTAAGCTGTGACATAAAGACCACCTCATTCAAGTCCCCATTGAGAAAAGCATTATTAACATCAACTTGTCGAAGTTGCCAACCTCTGGAAACAGTTATGCTGAGTATGACTCTAATGGTACTTGCTTTGACAACAGGACTAAAAGTTTCTAAGTAGTTTATGCCTGGAGTTTGATGGAATCCTTTTGCCACCAACCTAGCTTTGTATATGGCAATGCTTCCATTTTGTTTTTTCTTTATCTTGAACACTCGTTTATGTCCAACGATTTTTTGATATGTTGAGTAAGGCACTAAAGTCCATGTTTGATTGTTCATTAGGGCCTCATATTCTTCAGTCATTGCCTGTTTCCAGTATAGTATCTGCAGGGCTTGTTTTGCAGGTTCTGGAACAAAGTCAGATGAAGTTTGCACAGAGATTGTGTATACTTTTGGTTTGTACACACCATTCTTCGATCTAGTCAGTATTGGATGCACACTTTCAACTTGATTTTGTATTGCATTTTGTATTGGTGAGATTTTATTGAAGCTGGTGGTTGAATTTTGGTGAATTGTAGTGGTTGGTGTATCTGAAGTTTTAGGTGTGAAACTGGGGGTAAGGGAAATGTCATACATAAGTGATATAACATTCAAATATGTACTAGAGGTAGTTGTATCAGCTGTGCCACTAGTGGCAGGTTATAAGGGATAAGTGACAGAAATGTTCAGACCAGGTTTTGTGTAAACTGATTCTATATTAGCAGTGTTTAAAGATAAGAAATTTGCATTATTTGCAAATGGGAAGTCATATTCATCAAATTTCACATGTCTTGATATATAAACTCTGCCTTTTGCATTCATACATTTGTACCTTTTATGATGGAAACTATAGCCTAAAAACACGCACTTCTCACTATGAAAATCTAACTTATTTTTTTGATATTCTCTCAGATATGGGTAACATATGCAACCAAAGACTTTCATGAATGTATAATCAGGTTTTTGTTGGAACAACTTTTCAAATGGAGAAGTGAAATTCAGAATAGTTGAAGGCATTCGATTTATTAAGAAGGTTGCAGTAGAAAAAGCCTCCCACAAGAGATTGAAAGGCATACTACTTTGTGCTAAAAGACTCAGCCCAATGTCAACAATGTGCCTATGCTTTCTCTTGACTCTTCCATTCTGATGATGTGTATAAGGACATGAAAATCTATGTTTGATGCCCTGTTTATCTAATGTTTTGGTTAGGAACTTGAATTCTCCTCCAAAATCTGACTGCACCATTTTTATTCTCTTACCCAACAACCTTTCTGTATGGTTCTGAAAATGGAGAAACATTTTAGTGGCTTGGGATTTCATTATCAAGGGATAGACCCACACAAACCTAGAGTGGTAATCTAATAAACTAATATAGTACCTATATCCTTCTCCTGAAGCTACAGCTGTTGGACTCCAGATATCTGTGTGACTTAGTTTTAAGGCAGAGTTAGTTTTACTTTTAGACAAACTGAAATGTTGTAAGTGACTTTTCCCCCATTCATAAGCTTTGCACAGTTTTGTAAAAGTAATTTATTGAGTTTCAAAAGAGGTATTACAATCTAATGCAATCTTCTTCAGTACAGTTAGATTTGGATGCCCAAACCTATTATGCAGCACTTCAGAGGTTACATTTTCTGTAATACTAGTATGATTTTGTAAGGCTATGGCATTGCTAGAACTAACTCTAGTATTGTGTGTTTGTACAGAGAGGTGTGGCCTACAATAGGTTTTATTTATCTTACATTGTGCAAAAAGGGATAAAACTGGAGCTGCATCAATTTTATCTATAGCAGTACTAGTGTTTGAAGTATATAGCTGATACAACCCTTCTTTAGCTGTTCCTTTGAGAAGAGTTCTCCCTTTTAAGTCCTTTATGACACAAGCATTATGTTTAAATTCAATACTCAGATTATTGTCACGAGTTAATCTAGATTTGTTCAGTAGGTTCTTTGTCATGTGAGGTACATGCAGAACATTTTTTAAGAGAATAGGTTGTTTAGGGTATAATGAGTGCAAAATGCAAGTTCCTATGTGCAAGATTTGTAAAGCATGTCCATTGCCAACTAAAAGATGTTCTTTACCTCTAAATTCAGATCTGGACTCCATAGTGTTGATAGTGTTCGAGACATGGTGTGTGGCACAACTATCAAGATACCAAGCTTGATCTTCACTGCCTTCTTGGGAAGCTCCTGGCTCAGCAATAAAGGCTTCTGCATTCTGGTTATTGTTATTATGAATTTGTGGCTCAAATTCTTCATTAAACCTGTTCCAACACTTCAACGCACTGTGACCAATTTTGAAGCAAATCTGACAGACAACTTTTGATTTTCCTTTGCCTTGAAAACCTTACTTTCCTTTATTCTTGTTGTAGTTCTGATTTTCATTGTTTACTCCTTTACCAGAAGCTGAACCTCCTTTATTCTTTTTGAAAACAGAGTGAGCAAGATGAGCACTTGCATATCCTCCATTAACTGAATTTGTCAAGGAAACTCTGCTTTCTTGACTCAAAAGAATGGCATAGATTTTAGCCAAACTAAGTTGATCAGCTTAAGCAGAAACAAATACAACAATGGAATCATATTCTGGTCCCAAATCGGCTAGCAGGTAAGTAATTAGATCTTGATCTGGTATTCCTTTTCTAGCCATTGTCATGCTATCTGCTATATTCTTCATCTTGATATAGTACTCGTTTATAGTCATAGTGCCTTTTCTTAGTGTCTGAAGTTGTGCTCGCAATTAAGCTAGTTTGGCCACCGATTGACTTCCAAACATTTTCTTTAGATGTTTCCAGACTTCTGGTGAAAACTTGCAGTGAATAACTGAGCTCAACACACTCTCGGTCATTGTTGAATAAAGCCAACCGAGAAGCAAAGCATCTTGCTTTTTCCAAATCTAAAATTTTGGATTTACCTTTGGTACAGCTTCAGCACTTGTTCTTGTTCGAATAACAAACTTCTCTGGACAGCTTCTTTCTCTTATGAGTAAATCTTCTAGTTCATTGCCTCTTGCTGAGGCTAGAATCTGAGATTTCCAGATCAAGAAATTATTAAGATCTAACTTGATAGGTGTGGAGAAATTGAAGGTGCTTGACTATCTAATTGTTAGATTGCTAAAGTTTGATTCAAAAGCTGCAACATTCATTCGATCAAGGTTAACTGAGGAGGCATTTGCTATTATAATTTTGATACCAACTCAGAAAAATATCTAGTTTGTATTTTTTTGAAAACACTAAAAAAGTACTCGACCTGAAATAATTTAAAAAAAAGAATACTTCTCTTATTTCTTTTTTCATCGTTTACATTAGAACTCGTTTTGCTTTTTATACTAGTAGAAAAAGAGTATAGGAGGTTACAAAATAAAATTTGTTATACCAGAATCTTGGCGAAAAATTAAATAAGTTTGTAACAGAATTATAACAAAATTATTCAATTAACTACACCAACTTAACACATCTGTTCACGTCAGTATGATATAGTTGTCACTGCCTTGGATTAAAGGAATAATCGCGCAAGTGAGCCAAGGATTACAATTTTTTTATTTTTTATTTTTCTGGACTTGCTATGTATCAAATCACAACAACAGTGAACTGCATGATAAAGAAGATTAGAAAGCGAAAACTAACGCGCAGAAAAGGATTCCCAAGAAACTAAAACTAATCATGAACTTGACAATTCAACACATTTAACCCTGGGAAAGAATATATAAAGTTCTTTTTTTTTTTTTTACCAATTGTAACTTCTAGATGCGTACTGTCCTCTTTAGGAGGCCTAAATTCTTTTCAGAAAAGTTTTTGTTGGGCTGATTGAGTATTTCATTTAACCCTAATGCATTTTTTTTACAGCCAATACAAAGAGAAAGTCTTGAATACATGAAGGGTTTTATGTGGAAGCCTCGTTTGAGAAAAAAATTGCTCAAGAGTACACACAAATCAAATCACCTTGTCAATGAAATTAACGATCTTTACTTACAATATAGATACATGGTTGGAAATTTTATTTGCATCTAATCAATTTATATATGCTTGAACATTATACATATTTCATTTCCTTCAGAGAAAAGTAAGATACCCAGTTACACAATAAGGAATAACACAACACATGTATACATATATGAAACAACTTGGGTAAATATACAATTCACATTAATTAGTCACTTGCCCCTTCAACTTATAATCATAAACTTCCATCATCCTATAAACAACCCATAAAATAATCAGGACATATATATATATATATCAGGCAAGAGCAGCAGCAGCTTACTGTTTATTCAATTGCGCTTGTTAACAGTGCCACTTCCTCTTGTGACAACATTACTACCTAAGGCTTCTCCAACACCTTCTCCAAGCCCCTCAATCAACCCACCGATGAATTCGATCACCACTTGAGAAGCAAACCGCGCTGCGGTTCCCAACATGCTTGGTTTTCCAGGAAGCTTATTGTTGTTGGCTTGGAGCTTATTGATCATGCTCTTAGCACAAAATGCATGGAGGTGATAATCACAAACAGTGCAGCGATATACTCTGCCTGATCTCTTCCTGTTGCACTCACCGCAAACGAAACCAGGATCACCATTAGTTGATGAGGGCGTCAGGGCCAAGAGTTTTAAAGGATGGGGATGGGCTGGATAGTTAATCTCAGTGTTTAGCATGGCACAGCAAGGATGCATCTGAAAGCTACAGGCGTTGCATCTAAAAGTGTAGCCTTTGTTGGGCTTGGCGCACACATCACATCCTGATTTTAGAATCCCTCCTTTATAAACTAATAATTAAAAAAAAAAGAAGCAAAGTTATAATAATACCCATGAAAGGCCAAACTTGTAAGGCAAAAGCAATAAAACAGATACCTGGTTTGGCATAGAAAAGGAGTTGGTGTTGAAAGTGGAAGGGGTGGGTTTTGAGAGCTCGAGGAGCAAAGGCACAAAACTCATGAAGCTGAAAATCACATTGCTGGCAAGTGAATCGCTTGCCGGAGCCGTACTCCTTGCAACCTGCGCAGGTGAAGAGGTCAGGCAGATCAATTTCGGATAAAGGGTGTTGTGGGTGACCGAAATGGATCATTTCCTCTCCCAAGATGAGCTGCGAAGACATCGGGAACTCTCTCAGAGGAGACTTAATGTTCCTGCTGATGGGGCCGCCGAATGTTTTTGATCGTTGAGGTGGTGGTTTTTGCTGAACTAATGTTGTTGTTGTTTGATAAACAGGAGGGTTTTGGAGCTCCATGGATGGAGATTTTTCCAACTGAAACGTTCTTGCTTTCTGAAGGGGTTGGTTGCTCTTCCTCATCACGGCTTAGTTAATTTCTTTCCCCACTCTTGCTTTGCCTATTTGCTTAATGCTGCAAGCCTGCAAATTCTAAAAAGAGATTGAGACTATTTATGCTGCAAAAAGTTGACACTATTCGGAACCCATGCAAAATAAATAAATAAAGAGGATGCTTACACGGACAGATTGGATATTTTGCATGTGCCAATGCCACTGTTTTATCCACACAAATAAATTAAACAAGGATATACATATACACTTCAGAAAATTAAAAATGATATTAGGCATGCATAACTGTTCTAAATTTCTAATTAATTGAATAATTATGATGAAACTTTCCACTAAATCTACAGGGTGATGGATTATTATCATCACCATCTAAATTTATATGATTATAAGAAAGATTATTTAGGTCTGCTTGGGGGGGAAATATTATTAGGGTAATGCTATAATATTAATATGGGTAATGTTCCTTGTTTGGTTAACATGAGAATATATACTTATATATATATAACCAGGGGCCCCAAGAACAGTGTTGATTCTTCCTTACACTAAAGGAGAGAAAAAGGAAATGGATACCATGGCATCAAAGTCAAGGTTTTTTGTTTAGCTTTATACTCATGGGCAATTACATGTCAAGTGATTGAGGAAGGAAACTTTTTTTTTATTTAATTTTTTCCCAAATGAATTATTATTAACCTTTTTCGGCTGCATACGACTAACTCTTCCCCCGATAGAAAGTTCTAATATTCGAATTTTAAAGCAAATAGACAAAGAAAGACTTTGCTTCTTTTTTCACGTATTGAATTTGATTTGCCCTAGATTCATCCAAGATGGAGATATGCACTCAAATTTCTTCTAATCCTATCTTTGGTGTTACAATTTTGATATGAGTTGTAGAGCATATTACGATGTGTATTTATATCTATATATACATAAAATTAAAAAGATTTTAATAGGATGCCTTATTCACCAATCACTTGACTACGAGTCACTTATGCCCAATTATCAATTTGTGTTTCACAAGTGATTCCTAATGTTATACACACAAAGTCACCACCAAAAACACAAAAGAAACTACCAAGAAAGCAAAGAGAAATATTCGCTAATACATCTTTAAGACTTTTAAACCAAGTATGATTAATGTATCTCTTTCAGATTGCATGTATCTCTTTTTCTTATCACTGCGAACACTATGTGGTAATCATGTATCATCTAAGACCAAAAGGAATAATAACATATTTTTAATATTTTATGCATGAAAATCGTAATGATTCAATTGAATTGGATTGGCCTGGCCTGAGCTCGATCCCAACCCTTCAATAATTTGATGCAACCTGGATGAGATACGTAGCTCCATAAACAGGCCAAATGAATCTTGCCATCCATCACTAATTATTGTGGGCGGGAGGGGGAGGGGGAGGGGGAGGGGTCTTAATTTCGATTAGCTTAAAGAATATTCAATTGAAAGCATCATTTATTTCAATCCCGAGCTTCCTTTTACGTGTTCAAATGCTTTGAAAATAAGTTAAAAAGCGTCCAGATGGATTCATAGGATTAGGAACTGGTTAATAATTATGCTGTGACAGTGGCTGAAATGCATGAGATAAGAGATTGCTCCTTGGGACTAGGAGCTCCAAGGAATTGCTTAAAGGGCAGACGATATGGTCAGATGCTTAAAGGGCTGCTTCTGGTGTGGCTAGTTTCCACCAAATCACACCCCCAATCAACCCATCCTTCATTCCTAGTTTTGGGTTCCTTGGGTTTTCTGCCTCAACACAAGGAACAGTAATAATAATATTATTAAAAAATAAAATAAATAAATAAAGTGGTTCTCGGAAGGGCGAAGAGAAGTTGTAGTGAAGGTGGCTTGAGGAAAAGGACTCGTGTGATGATGCTTTGGCTTAATTTTGTCTTCTCTCCACCGCCAAAATAAAGGAAAATGAAAGAGCCCTTTTAATAATAACAACAATAATTACAATTGTAAGAATCAAAATCTCATTTGACAAGAAGCCTAACGAATTTAGGAGTGGACCATGGCGTTGGCAGGCAGATAACCCATCACTATCTCAATCTCATTCCTATTCCCATGCGTCTCAAATTACATTACATTCCATTGATAGCCCCCATTTTCATTCCTCCATTTCAATATAATGTCTTTGAGTGAGTGGGTGAGTGACATGACATCAATCATCAGTCATAATGACTATCATCATCATCATCATCAATCTCATGGCTTTTGCACAAGATCCGCTCTACATAATATACACAAACACACCCCTTTCACTTGTTATGATACATTCCTTTTTTTTTTGTTTGTATTATTAATTTCTTGCCACCAAAAAGCTCCATAGCTTTCTGGTGAATTAGTAATCTTGTAACTTGTTGAAGAAAAGTGAAGAAGAAGTCTCTACCGACAATCTTCATTAACCAGAAAATAATATATATATATATATATATATATATATATAAAATATCTGAAATTACAGAACCATTCGTACAACTCTGATTATTATAAAAAGCTCATATCACATTCATATGCATGGGTAGTAAGTAAGCACTAGAGTTTTATCAGAATGAGGAAAGGTAAAAAGATGATAGAATAGGGTAATAGGGAGTGGGATGGTGCCAAATTGTCCCCCACAGAATATGATAAAATAAAATTAGAGCTGCTACTTTTGATTAGATTCATTCAACTACCAATCAATTCATAATTATCTTTTCTATATCTCAATAATCTCCAGCTATTCAGCATTTTAGCAACAAACCCAGATGCTTACACACATAATTAAAACCAACTATAATCTTATTCTTTTTCTATTTTTTCTATAAAAAAAATTAAGAAAGTTAGTCGGTCCCAGCTTATTTATGGTTCCATCAACTCCTCCCCAAGGCATTAATAAAATAAATAAACAATCAAGATTATATATTCATTAAACTGGAAAACAGAAAGAACGGTTAGGGATACTTTCAAAAAAGAAAAGAAAGAACAGTTAGCGATGGAGACAGGAGTTTTTTTAACCAACCACCGACGTGAGTTACTAATAGATACAATACAATACCGAATAATAATTCATCAGATTTGACAACTTTATCCGAAATTCTGTTGCTTTGCCATTTCCTGAAACCGTGGCCACTCCTTTTTCTTTTTCCGAATAAATGAAATTGTGAAGGGTTTACCGCAAGTAACTCTCAGATTAATATCAAACACAGCCATGCCCACAGCCACATTTCACCAAAATTCCATCATTAACTTATCAGAAAAGAAAAAAAGAAAAAGGGTTCAAATTTTGTTCCTCCTGTACATTTTCCAACGTAGGAGAAAATGCTTTGCTTGTCTTTGCAGAGAAGATTGGACTTGTGATAGTGGAAGTTTCTTGGAAAATTACTGGACATTGTATATAACATATGTGTGGCATTTTCTTAATGTTGGGCGAAGAAGAACAATTATTACAATTGATGCTCTAGTATAAATATAATGCCATGCACATGTCTCTTTTTATATGAAACAATGGCACCTCTCGAAATAATGATCAATTCTTTAAATGCTCCAAATATTTTTTATCACCGGTTCTCTGTACTCAACAAATTATTAGAATGTTTAGTGAATCACCATTTTTTATTGTCCAATACTCTAATAGATTGTTTGTTTGTTTGTTTTTTTCACGATATGTTATTTAATAAGAAACAGATTTCATTTGATTATAAGACTTATAAATAATTTGGTTTAGGATCAAAAGGAATCGGAGGAATCACAGTATCACAGTGGCTAATCAAGAACTTAATTAAAATAACAATTAACCAAGGTCACATTGAAGATACCCAGATGAATAACATTGAAGATTTAAGATAAAAAGTAATTAATTTCAATACACCGCTTCCAAATTCCAAGGAAAAAATTTATTCCCTCGATGATCAACCTTTAATATAATCGATTGCTTTAATAATTACTAAAGTAAAACAAGTCCCTTTTATGGGAAAGATGGTAAAACTTTTTTTCTTTTTAAATTTTAAGTCTTTTGAGACTGCCTAAATTAAATAAACAAAATTTGTGCTTAATTTGGATAAGAATTACATGTTAGTAAAGTAAAAGTTCCATTGAAACTCATCCTTTTTAAGGAAAATCTCTAGCAGGTTTTTTTTTGGTCTTATTTTTGAATAATTCAAAAGCTTATTAAAGTTTATTCAAAGAGACAAATTTAACACGTACACATTTTACTTTTGGCAAATAATAAGAACTCAAAAGAGTCTGTACACAAATACTACTTCCATAAAGAACAGTGTCTATTGATATAAAAAGAGAGGTCAAGAACCAGAAATAGAGTTTTTTTTTTAGGAAGCAGAGACACAGTGAAAAAATTGGTGATATCATTTGGGTAAGTTAAAATTTCTCTAGTTTTTTTGTGTTTGTATTTTTATTGACTCTGGGTGTATTGCATTTATACAATTAGTCATAATATTTATTTATAGTTTATTTGTTGGGTAAATTGGGTTCTGATACGAATCTCTAAATTCAATTAGTAAACCAAGATTTAAAGTGCTTACTGTTGGAGAACGGACGAATTTCCTCAAAATTTTATTGAACTTTTTTTTTAAAAAAAATTTGAATCTAAATTTTGAAGAGTACTAGCATTTTGTTATTTTACTGTTTTATGTTTATCATAATATTATTATTATCGTAATATAAATAAATAACAAAAAAAGAAAAGAAAAGAAAAAATGATCAGTTATTAGCAAATTAGCAATAAACACTATGATTACTCATAAAGTTTTAGGCTATGCCATAATTGATATCATCTTCGTAGGTTTTGATAGAAATCTAATTTTGGTTGTAAGTGAATTTGTAATGTAACGTTTGTGAAAAAGAAAAAAGAACAGGATTTTTTACTGTTAATTTGCAGATTTTTTATTTAACGGTGGAACAAAGAAGGAGCCGTTAGGCTTACAATTTAGGAAAAGGAAGTTCAAGAGTAAGTAGAACTGGGCTCCACTTTCGTTTTAATTTACTTTATCAATAATGAGACCTGGTTGGACTTTGCCGATAACAAATCATTACTGCAACTTACTGAAACCACCGCAAAGCAGTGAAAGTGATGAAAGTAAAGTGGTTAGTTTATGTAAATTGAGGGAAGATCAAAGGGCATTTAGATAAACAACCCTAAATCCAGCTAATCACCAGCCCCACTGTCTTTACTCTCGCAGCCGACCTCACCTTGACCCTGTCCCTGACCACTCTTCTAATTTCTTCATCTTCTTCTGTGTGTTATAGTTGTGGCAGTGTGGAATCAAACAGCACCGACAGCAGCAATGAGGAAAGAAATGCCACCGCCGTCAGTCCCAAGCAGCACCACCGCCACCGCCAAGCTCTTCAATTTTTTTGAAACCAAGCCATTGGTTGCCACATTACTAGCACTTACACTTGTTATGCTCATATGGAACCTCCCTCCCTATTATCAAAACCTCCTCTCAACAACCCGCCCTTGCTCTGCTCAAACTCAAACTCAAACTCAGACCACTCCTCTTAATTCTAATACTAATAAGATTGCTATTACTAATTCCATCAATGAATCAACCTCATTGCCTTACTCTGCCGAGAAAAAACTGTCCACCCCAAAGCCGCCTGTTGATCCGAACAAGAGGGTGTTTCAGGCATACGGCAACGCTGCTGCTCTGTTTGTCCAGATGGGTGCATACAGGGGCGGTGAAAGCACCTTTGCCGTGGTGGGTTTGGCTTCCAAGCCTACTCATGTATTTGGTCGTCCCTGGTATAAATGCGAGTGGATCTCTAACAATGGCTCTTCGTTAAGAGCCAAAGCTTATAAAATGCTTCCTGATTGGGGATACGGACGTGTTTATACAGTTGTTGTTGTCAATTGTACTTTTGCTGTCAATCCTAATCTCGATAATATTGGAGGTAAGCTTATGCTCTATGCATATTACGGAGAGTCTCAGAGGAAGTACGAAAAGTTCACAGCTTTGGAGGAGGCGCCTGGTTCTTACAATGCCTCCAAATTCCACCCTCCTTATCAGTACGAGTACTTGTATTGTGGGTCGTCTCTGTATGGGAATCTGAGTGCCTCTAGAATGAGGGAATGGATGGCTTATCACGCTTGGTTCTTCGGACCCAGTTCCCATTTTGTGTTCCACGACGCTGGGGGAGTGATGCCTGAGGTTCGGAAGGTTCTTGAGCCGTGGATGAGAGCTGGGAGGGTCACGCTTCAGGATATAAGGGCGCAGGCTGAGTATGATGGGTACTATTATAACCAATTCTTGGTGGTGAACGACTGTTTACACCGCTACCGACACGCTGCCAATTGGACTTTTTACTTTGATGTCGATGAGTACATCTATTTGCCTGATGGGAATACTTTGGAATCGGTTCTGAATGAGTTTTCGGATGATACCCAGTTCACTATTGAGCAGAATCCAATGTCCAGTGTGCTCTGCTTGAATGATTCCTCTCAAGATTATTCCAGGTATGTACAATTTTATTCTTCCCCACTAATCACTAAGCATAGAAAATTTCCTTTTTAAAAAAAAAAAAAAATAGAAAGTTAGAGATGGAATTAGGGAATAGAGATTGATATTGATGTAAATCAGAGTTCGTTGGAACAGTACTGGCATTAATGCAGTTGTTATGCTGCTTGATCTGCTGCCCAGTCCCACTTTTCTACCTGCACTTGTTATAAGTTATGATTGGTTAAGGATTTATGGCTACATTTGTACTTCAAATTTAGGAAAGTAATGGTACAATTTCATTCTTAGCTCATATGTTTTTGGTTTGTACAATGTACAATTTCAGGGAATGGGGATTCGAGAAGCTACTGTTCAGGGAATCAAGAACTGGAATACGGAGAGATCGAAAGTATGCAATACAAGCTAAGAATGCGTATGCTACTGGGGTGCACATGTCGGAGAATGTAATTGGCAAGACCTTACACAAAACAGAAACAAAGATCCGTTATTATCACTATCACAACTCCATTACAGTTCATGAGGAACTATGCAGGGAGTTTCTCCCTCAATCGGCGAAGAACAATGTGACATGGTTCAATAAGCTGCCTTATGTCTACGATGACAACATGAAGAAACTTGTCAACTCAATCAAGGATTTCGAGCGCCGGACCATTGGAGAGGTACCGGTATTTTCATGATACGTCTTTGCCCAAAATGGAGATCTAACCCCACCGACATATAACAATGCTGAATGTGTGCAATGTGATAATGGGGGAAATGCTGTTGCTTTTTCACGCGTGGGCATACATTTTCACTCCTCTTTGCTGGATGCCATGAGCATGAGTGGTCAAAAACTAATATAAGAAAAAGAGGAAGGAGGGTCCAGTCAGTTATATTGATTGCTTTGATTTGTCTATATAGGTTTGTTTCTTTTTTAATTTTTTTTAAACTCTTTTCCTAAATAATTTATTTAATTTTATATAAATCCAATGGAAACTCTGTAAAATTGTTTAATGACTTGTTTTGTTCTTACCATTATGAGATTATACCATAGCTTTTTAGAAAGTTTTAGTTTGAGAATTGATGAACCAAAAATGCTGAAGAAGAAGATGGAGTAAGCATGGATGCTTTGGAATGAATATTTGAAAGAATATAATCCACTTTTTTCTCACCTTAAGGTCTTACTTTGACCACTAGGTGAGTGTGCTCTCTATAAGCATCATTTTAAAGCCTATACATGGGATCTAAGTAACATTAAGCAATCTGAGGGTTCAGTGGATTAGATTATTTTGTGCAAGATCACACATGTCGGCTTCAATGTATTTCTATAATTCAGTTTAGGTGATCCAATTATAGTGAGTCCTACAGAACAAACCTTTCGTTATCTCAAATCTAATGAGGAAAATACAAATGGAGACGGCATCTCTAGTGTTTGGTAGTGGTCGTCTATAATACTATAAGATTATTAGAGGAACCAACCAAACCAATAATTTGCTTGTCTTGATCTAGGATGACTCTGCTCTGGAGTCTGGAGGCCCCAACCCAAATTGTTAAATTTTTTTGTGGTCTGCAGTTGCCTGTGGTATGGGAAATATACGAATACCCTAGTGAATAATTCTTGACAAAGTACGAACATTATTAACCTTGAAATATATGTCAAAGTTGGGGAAGAGAACAGTGTACTTATTAGGCAAAGTAATGGTACAAGTTTGTGTACAGTTGAAGGTTAAACCATTTTGATAACTTCTTATATTATTAGAACACCAAATAATGCTTCTTCTTCCTTTTTTCTTTTATCTGGTTCCTGAAAGATAAAGCTTGTTGATTTGCTAATGCTAGCATCTGGGTTTGTGAACAATCCGCGGTTTCTCTGTCCGAGTTAACCAAATTTTAACAAGGAACAATGTAAATGCTGTTGTATTGAGATCAGAAGAAAGTATAGTACTGAAAAACAAATGAACAGAGCTAATGTTTCCTGAATGAGCATGAGCTGATAAAGATAGGCCCAGAGATATGTTGGGCCATCAGATAGTGAGCCTGCCAGAGAATTTGCTCAACGTACTCCTCTTAACACTCAGCAGCGTTTTTGTAAGCATCATCTCAAAAAAGTGGTGGTTGAATACGGTCATAAACACCTTGCTAGCTAAATCATCCACAGCCTCAGAGATGGAAATTATTCTCCAAGATGTTTTTGATTGAATAGAAAGTGTCAACTCTAATAAATTTTTGTATGCTCCTAGAGAAGCGAATAGAGTTGTCCATAGACTTGCAAAGCTTGCTTTGAATCTAAATACAGAAGTCACTTTGAGGAATGATGTCACAAAGATTCTGGATCAGCTATTTGTAGAGGATTACCCCCCCAAGTTGTGAGTTAGTTTTAATGGAATTCCTTCATTTTCTAAAAGAAAAAATGGTGGTTGAACGAATGGCATTGGTGAATGCATAATGCGTATTTAGAATTACATTCCATGTAACAATGGATTCATAAGCTTCGACCACCTCTCAGAAATATACAAGAAGGACTGAAAGTTACCTGACGCTGAGATTCCTAATTTTATCCGCTCATTTCGATTTTGATTTCTTTTTCCTCTCCTCTCCTCATGTAAATGACAGCTGACACGGAATTACTTCCAGTTAGGAAGATCACTAATCACTTGAAAGATGAACAGACCACTACAGCTTTCACTAGTTTCAAAAACAAAAAATAAAAAAATTGTCAAGTGATATTATACATGGCTGTTTGAAAATTTTACATATATAACCGTAATCTTTTGTAGTAAAAAATTATTTAGTTAATTTTTATTAGTTAAGAAAATAATAAATAAATCAATTTTTCTTGTTAATAACATAATTAAAAAATTTGTTGTTTTACAATATATTTTATTTTTTTTGTGTTTAATTTATAAAAATATAAGTATAGAAATATAGTAATAGTGTATTGTGATGAAATGAATAAGAAATAAAATGTGTTAGTAAAAAAATACGATGAATCGAGAAAAAAAATGAAATTAAGAATGAAGAAAAAAAGAAATGCAAAGTTCTTTGTGCTACGAGGCCCCTTCTCTATATGAGTGGCCGGATGAGCGTTCCTCCTCGCATGTTGCACGAGGCATGGGAAATTTTAGGTTTTTTTTTCTTCGTCCCAATTTCATTCTTTTAGTCCATTTTTTGAATTTGTATTTTTCAACTAACTTTTTTAGTTTTTAATATTGAACATATATATCATAATCCAATACTTGTTTTTAAACTCAGATATTTTAAAATATTATTTGAGTTAGTTCTAAAAGAAGATGATAGAAGAGAGGCAAAATATGCTAAAATGATTTGAATTTAAACTTTAAGGTTATTAAAGATTATATTTTAATTTTGTGATTATAAAAACGTATGAGTTTGAAATAAGGAGTTATTTATGTACATCTCCCAAACTGTTTTGAGTAAAGTAATTTAAAAAAGGTGGTTAGTTTTTTTTTTCAAAGAGAGTGTTCCATTTAACTAACTGGAAAAGGAAAGTTTTTCAGCCAAATACAAATAGAAGAAAGGCACAAGGCCTGTTTTGCCAGCTTACGAGGCACTACATTTTGAGCTCTAGGAATGTAAAGAACCTCACCTTGAGCGAATTCCTTCAGGAGCTTTTGAACATCTTGGATCAACCATTTGATTTCTTTTAGGGAGATGATTTGCCCTTTAACTAAATTTACAACATTTAAGGCATCAGATTCTAATATAATATGCTGCACATTGAGATTTTTAACCACTTGAAGACCAAATTTCATGGCTTCTGCCTCTGCAGCCTCCACATCATTTGATAGGCACCTGGACTAGCCGCCGTTACAACTGTATTGCCATCTGCTCCTTTAATCGATACTCCCAAACCAATGGTACCCTTGCCTGCATCAATAGCTGCATCAACTTTTACTCTAAACCAGCCGGCTGAGTGAGACTCTGAAACTGGGCAGCTTTGTCTAAGAATCTGGGTGCCATTTGAGGAGGGGTTTGGATTGCTTTAATGGTGACACTAAAGAAAGAAAATCTGCAGCTATATTCAAATTTAATAGCAAAACTTTAATGAATAATAAATGGAGTAAAAATTTACACGGCTGACAGGTAAAAACTAACAGTGAAATTAGCAGTAACGTGAACCATTGTTAAACAGAAAAAGGAGCAAAAGCCCACTTAGGACGGCAACAAGTGTGAAGTCAAGACTCCGGATGCCACTGGACACAAACACATTGGCTGGCTGGTGGCAGTTAATTCAGGTCTCTTGACCTTCTTGTTATCTTCCTTCAAATAAAAATATAAAAATACAAATAAATATTAAAGTCCTTGTTAAATCAACAGGAAAGCACATAAAAATTTTGTAATAGGTTTCCAAAACACACACGTGGACGGCTATCACTTCAATGTCCAATGTATCAAAAACGAGGCCCCACTTCATCGAGGGCTAGCAAAGAGAGGAACACAAAAGAGCTTGTCAACATTGTAATAAAGTTAATTTTTTTAGAAAGAAAAAAGAAAAAATGTGATCGGACGGGGGCATATTAAAAAAGGGCGAATCTAGTCATTGCTGTCTCCATTCAAGTCCGTCGAAAAATTCGGCTGTTATAAAAGATGGGTACGTTTCCTTTTATATATATTATATTGTTTGTTTTTATGACCGCCCTATACAATTTTCCTTTCCTTTCCTGGTATTCTTGTTTGGGTCTTTCTTTCACTGTTTCTCTATCTCCCTCTCTCTCCCAGCCAGCATATACAATTTTATATATTAACATATCTCTTTTGCTCTTACTTAGTCTTTAACCCTACCACAAACAAATTGGTTCGGTTTCGGTGGCGGTGGCGGTGGCGGTTTCAATTCAGCTGCTTCATCATTTCCATATCCAAAAGGTTTCTTTTAGGCTTATTTTGGTCTTCAGTATCATGTGTTGGTTCGTTTCTTAATCATGGGTGATGTGTATTTGTTGTTTCAGATTCAATACCACTCTGGTTTTTGATCGAGCTGGTCGCCGTGGCGATCGATAATCAGTATCAGTATCAGTATCAGCAGAATTTAGGGGTTGTCAAAGCCAACTATAAGAAAGTGATGGTATTAATTAATTTCTATCACACACCACTTAACCAAATAATCAGTATTTCACTCCCTTGCCTCTCTGTTTTGATTTGTAAATCCAATATTTTTGTTCTTTTGTTTTTTCTTATCCCAAAATGTTGGTCATATTGGATTGTTGTTGAATTGATATGTTGGTAATCAGGTGAGTCCAATTGGGCGAATGAAGGAAGATGATATGGGTCCGCCATGGTTAAAACCAATGCTGAGGGCCAGCTACTTCATTCCCTGCGCTGTTCATGGGGATTCCAACAAAAGCGAATGCAACATGTTCTGTTTGGATTGTATGGGAAATGCTCTCTGTTCTTATTGTTTGATCAACCACAAAGATCATCGCGTTGTTCAGGTTTTTGTAGTTTTCTCTTCTGTAAAATCTTCAATCATCAAAACTATAATTAATGAAGATATTAATTATCAATGGATAGAAGACATTGGAGCGACGTGACTGAAACTGAATGTGATTGGGTAACTGGTTTGCAGATAAGGCGATCTTCATATCAAAACGTGGTGAGAGTTAATGAGATACAGAGGTACATAGACATATCTTGCGTCCAAACTTATATTATTAACAGCGCCAAGATTGTCTTCTTAAATGAGCGCCCTCAGCCTCGGCCTGGTAAGGGTGTCACCAACACTTGTGAGATTTGTTGCAGAAGTCTCCTCGATTCCTTCAGATTCTGTTCCCTTGGCTGCAAGGTTCGTATTTTTCTTTTTTGCCAAGTTAGATTTTCATGTTGCCAAAAGTTGTATGAAGCTTCTTCGTTGACTTTACCTTCTAGGGTTAGTCCACTGACTACTAGTTTATTATTATTATTTTTTTCTAATGATTCTTAATTAATTTGTATGTCGAATGTTCATTTTCATATATATAATGAACGAAAGACAAACAATTTGCAAAAAAAATTTCTGCCCTGAATAATTTGCGTGGTTGTTTCATTCCGTGTTTGAATCAACTTTTGTCCGATGCATGCCCTGTATTCACCTACTCTGTTTTGCTCCATTATTTTACGGGGTTGCTGGTATGAGCCTTCATTCCATGATTAATTTAATTTTTGTGTTGACTGGACTAAAATGCCCTTGTGATTATAGCTTGGAGCTATGAAAAGGGGCGACCCAGACCTCACATTTACGCTGAAAATGAAGCACAAGGATGGGGGATTCCATGGTGGCTCAGAATCAGATGAATCATCAACACCAAAGAAGATTAGAAGGACCCCAATTGTCAACCGTCTGATGGAGGGACTTACAATTTACACGGATAGTCATCATAATGAAGGGGGAGATAATAGGTCTTGCAGTTCTGGAGATGAGGCCACCACCAAGCTTTCTCCTGCAACTCCTCCCATTTACAACCACCGCAATGCCAGGAGAAGAAAGGGTATTCCTCGTCGCGCTCCATTCTAAATTTCCCTAATCTTGCCATATAAAAACCCCATAAACCAAAATTAAAAAAAAAAAAAGGTGGTCAAAATATCAAGGCAAGTTCTTGACATTATGTGAAAAAGGGTCTGTGTAGTGTAAAGGGAAATAAGTGCAATTAATGAATGATAAAGAAGAAAATATGAATCAGATAGCAGCAGCGTAGGATTAGATCAGGAAGGGGAAATGTGGAAAAAAGGATTAGTATAGTAATAGTTTCATGTGTATATACTAGAAATATTATTATTAGCTTTGAGAGTAGCGAAATGGTGTCTTCATATCTACTAACGAATCACGATTAAAAAATTTCTCTCTCCCTAAGTTAGTAAAATATTAATATTAGGATATAATGATGATATACTTTCCATGTACAAAATCAATAGCTATGTTTGGGTTTCTGGTGTTGGTTGTAATGACTGCAATTGTAATTATAATGGATTATGGATGTCATATGTACAGCACAGAGGTGTATATATATATATGTATAGTGGGTTTTATATCTAGTTTAATTTTCCTGTGCTGTGATTTAATGTTGATTGTGAGCTTCCACTAATATGAATCCAAAGCAAATAATATTCTGTGTACGCGATTTAGCAATAGCAGCAGTGGTTTTTTTTTTTTTTTTCTGGGTGAAGCTTTTGAATTATGTAAAGTATGGAATTAGGGTTTGTTCGGTGGAAGAGTGAGTTGGCGGTTTCTTATAATGGAGAAGCATGTGAATGGTGAAATCTGTGATATTCCAATTAACTTTTTTATTCATTTCAAAAATGTTAAACATGAATATATATCAAGTAATAATTTTAAAAATTATATTATTTTATTAAATATTTATGTAATATATTATTTTTAAAATTTAATTAAAAATAAAAATTTAAAATAAGTAACATTATTTTTTTTAAATATTGTAATAAATTTAAAACTCTAGTGCTTTCGGATTTACTTGCCTTAATAGGGAAGTGCAGTACAGAGCGAAAGGGACCCAATTACCCATAATAGGGCATTTCACTTTCATTTCATGGAAGAAGAAGATGAAGAAGAAGATTTTGGTCTTCTTTCTTGGAAAGCCAACAAATTTGAAACTAAATCATATTTATTAGTTGATTGGGAATCCGAATCTCCTTTCGAAAATTAAAATTTATATATTGATTGAACGAATCAGAGTGGGTTTTATTAATGGATGGTGCTCGTGCTCGATTGGGCAAAACTTAGCGAGGACGACGGCGGCCAATTTTGTGGCTTTTGCGTTGACGTACAAGAAGTCTTGGCGTGAGATTTTGGGCATTTTCGTAATTTTGACAAATATAATCAACTAATTTTTGTTTTTAATTTGATTCCCTTGCTTCATTATGGAAGTTACTGTAATATTGTATGAGTAGATTATTATAACCAGCGATTGGAATTGGAGAAAAAAAAAAAGTAATTTAATGATAAATTTTGATTTTAATGTCGGTTTCTTTTAAATTAAAAAAAGTTGGAGAATGAAAAAAAAAGGCAGGTATTATGGAGAGAGTTCTAGTTTATAACGGAGTTGATAAGCATGGAAATATCAAATCAATCATTTTTTTTAAGAAAAAAAAAAGATATTGGAAGACACGTAAGACCCACTAAAGACGAAGACATCCCTCTCAATACCACAAGCATTTTTTTATTTTATAAATATTTTTATGTTAACCACATTTTATTGGTTAGTCGAATAAAATATAAATAAATATATTTACTTTCATATGCATAATATAACATTAAATTAACATATTTAAACATTAAATTTAACAAATATAAAATTTAATTTAAATTAATGTCTTTAAGAATACAATTCAATAGTTAAAATTTAAAATAAATAGATTTAAAGTAATAAATCATCTTAAGAAGATATGTTTCTATTATATTAAATATTTTTTGTAATATATATTCAAAATATTAGATTTTATTAGAAATTATGATTTTTTTTAAATGAATACATAGAAATATAATTATAATATATAATAATAAAATTTAGAAGAGAAAAGAGATTGAATGAGAAAAAAATGAGGTGACAAAGAGAAAAATTATTGAATTGTGAGTTGCATTGCGGGTAATTGGCATAAGTTCGCGATTGTTAATCAAGATGCCTAATAAATGAGGTTGTATCTCGGCCAACAATCTTAGTTCGTAGGTTTGATATGTCCACTGAGATGTGATTGTTAGAATCTTAATTTTCGCATCTCAAACTCAAGAAGTGATTGTTGGGCATTTTGGACCCAAGATTGTTGGTCGAGATGTAATTTCATTTGTTGAGCATTTCAACTAACAATTAACCGCGAACCCGTGATAATTGCCTTCATTACAATTGACAGTTCAACACTAGTTTTCTTCTCCGTCATCTCATTTTTTCTATCATTCAACTTAATTTCTCTTTTAAAATTCACCATATATCCTACAATTGTATTTTTATATATTAGATTGTATTTTTAGAGATGAATTGATTCAAATTAAATTTACATTTGTTAAATTTAGAGTTCAAATATTTTGCTTAACACTATATTAAGCATATAAGAGTAAATATATTTATATATAATATAAAATATGGCTAACAAAAAATATTTATAAAATTAAAGAATTATTTTTCAATTTTTTAAAAATTATTTATATAATATATTTAATTTATGAGTATTGTGATACTTTTTAAATGATATTTAAAATTTTTATTTTAAATAATTATTAAATAATAAATAAATAAATTTTAAAAAAATGTAGACATTTTAATTTATATCTATCTATGTGATTTAATGGGGCATGAAAAAAGTGGATAATGAGGGAGAGCCGTGAGGAATCTGAAAGGCTGTGTGTGTGAGTCGTGACTCCACTCTTCCCAATTCCCATCCATTCGATTCGAGGCTTTCCTTTTCTTATCTCTCTATACTATAATTTTTTGATGATTATAATAATTAATAATAAGCAAACGAAATATCCTTTCTATTTTTTTGTTGAAAAAATAATTATTTAAATGAAATATTGGGAGGCCAAAGATAGTTGCTGCTTCCCCTAAAACATCATCATGTAAATCTCCTTTTTTTTTTTAAGTCTGTGATGACGTTTCCTAATAATATCACCTGCTTTTGTCTGGGTCTGTTTCTTAATTTCTTTATTTGGAAGTGCTCACTAGAAAACTCATCGTTTAAGAAACTGCCACGTATGAATGCTGACTACTCTTGTCTGGACACGTATAGCGATGCCATGCAGATTTTATCTGCTTTTGCGTTGATTCCGAGAACTGGGAGCGTGACTGTTCTGTAAGAGTAATTGTAATAAGAAGAGTCAGTGCAGAACCTCCTTGTCTTAAGTCTTAACTCAACAGATAGATGTTTGTTTGGTCATTAGCCATGTATTGGTCTGTGGACTGGTCGGTGCAAACTGCAACTATAAGGATAACATTGGAGTCTTTATTCCTCATTTTTTTCAATTTCCTAATTTTTCTTGGGATGTGTTGTTGTCACGTAAATTTTTAATTGAAATTAAGAAATATATATAAAATCAATAAATTAATATTATGGTTCAGATTGTTGTAGATAAGCATAAGCTTCAGCTTGGATGGTGTCTCTTTACGTTGGCATCAGCCATGTCGTCATTCCTCATCTCTCTTTCTACTGTTATATTCAATAATCAATAACCTTTTTATAAATTATTTTTACGATATAAATTGAACATTATTACTTAATAAAAACTATACTATAGTATATTAAAAACAATCCATCTAAAATCAAATATGATAAATTAGTATTTAGAGGCTTTGTTTGCACTTTTTTTTTGGTGTGAGTTCAGATATTCGAATCTTAATAAATATTAGATAATTAATTTTTTTTTTGTGAGAGCCTTTTTTAATTTAAATGAGATATACTCAAAATTTAGTTCGAGTTTTGAATGAGATGTGCTCAAAATCTAGCCTGGATGAAATGTGCTGAGAGCTTTTTAGTTTGGATGAGATGTGTTTAAAATCTAATTCGAGTGAGATTTGGCTCTAGTGTGGATGTGCTCAAAATCTAGTTCGAATGAGATGTGCTAAGGGCCTTCTAGTTTGAATGAGATGTGCTCAAAATTTGGTATAGATGAGATGTACTCAAAATCTATGCTAAACAGTTGATTTATTCATCCTTTTTTATGAGAGCCTTCTAATTTAAATGAGATGTGATCAAAATATCGTCTGGGTGAGATGTGGCTCTAGTTTGGATGTACTCAAAATATAGTCCAAATGGGATATGCTCAAAATTTATGTTAGGCGGTTGATTTATTCTTCATTTTTATGACAGTTTTCTAGTTTGAATGAGATGTGCTCAAAATCTAGTCCGAGTGATCTTCTAGTTTGAACAAGATGTGCTCAAAAACTTTAGTCTGATTGAGATGTGCTCAAAATCCATGTTAGGCAGTTGATTTATTCATTCTTTTTTATGAGAGCCTTTTAGTTTAGATGAGATGTACTCAAAATCTAGTCTTGATGAGATGTGCTCAAAATCTATGCTAAGCGATTGATTTACTCATTCTTTTTTATAAGAGCCTTCTAGTTCGGATGAGATGTGCTCAAAATCTAGTTCAAGTGAGCCTTCTAGTTTGGATAAGATGTGCTTAAAATCTAGTTCAGATGAGATGTGCTCAAAATTATACGTGTTAATTCTGATGATTGCTCCCAACGAGGTGCTCAAAGGTTCGGTGATTCTAATAGTGTAGTTTGGATTGAGTGTGCCTAAAAAATATACCCGTTGCTCCTAAAAAATTCCAATTGTGTACTATGATTATAATATCCTCTCATTTTATAATTGTCTTCTAGTTTGGATGAGATATGCTTAAAGTTGTACGTGTTGCTCTCGACGATTGCTCTCAATAATTTCAGTAGTGTAGTTTGGGTGGAGTGTATCTCAAAGGTATACATGTTGCTTCAAAAAAAAATCTTGATTGTATAATTTGATTATAATATCAGTAGTGTAATTTGATATAGTATTAGCATTGTAATATGATTAATGTAGTTTAAAAAATGATTAATTAGATAAGGCTATTACTATTTTTACATAATTGAGATACAAACTTACATAATAATTGATGTGTCTATTATTGTTGATTTATATAACCATTATATTGATAAAGAAGTAAAAAGTTAATAATTATCTAATAAGCACTGATTTATAAAATATCAATTAGGATATAAAATTTATATTCCAACTATAAAAGTTGAAAATTCAAGATAGGATAAGCAACCCCAGAGGGGATGTGAACTAGGTATTTAAAAATTAATGTACTTACTAATAATATAAATAAATTAAAGTACAAGTAAATGCAGTAAAGAAAATGGTAGGAAAAGAGAAAGCTAACACCGGATGTTTACATAGTTCAGCTCTTATCCCGGCTTACGTTCACGCCTCGAAGTTAACCGTACTTGAGGATTTCACTAGTTCGGTCTATCTTCCAAGATCCTTTGATGAACTTCTCAGATGTTAATCAAATATTTACAAATTATTTTTCTCATGTACCAATCAAATCCTAATTAGTTTTCATGTACTAATTAAACCATGATTAATTTTTTTTATGTACTAATTAAACCCTCATAAGATGTTGACTTTACCGAATATAAAGATTAATTTTGAGTTCAATTAAATATTTATAATTTAAACTCTTTTAAAGAGTAGATACAATAATTTTAACACAAATATGGATATTTCTTTCATTTTCAAATGATATGAAGATTATATAGTACTTTCTTGTTCTTACTGAGCTTGAATGAGGTTTGTATTTATAAAAATGGAGAAATTAGCCATTTTTAGTCATTGCTACAGTATCTGGTTGTTGCTATAGTGCTTTGACTGTTAAAACTGTTAACACAATAACTAGCCGTTGCACAGTGATTTAATCATTAAGAAACAATGATGTTGCTACATGATCATTGCTACATTAAGCGCTATTGTCACGCCCCAGACCCAAAAGATCTGACACACGACATCACTTACATTCATTCAATAATATTTCTAAGCACATTTATTTTAATTTCTTTCAGAATTATAGCAATTGAATTATGACTAAACCGGAGATACGCAGAGTTTTCTCAGAGATTAACACTCTACTACGTCATCAGTAGCAACTTTGTTACCGGAAACCCAGAATATATTCATTGCAAATTCTTACTTAAAATCAATCCATTACCACACTTGGTGAAACTTAAACTAAATCTAACCACACACAATAAAAATAATACATAAGTATTTATTCAATAGGGACAAATCAAATATCTTATCCCACGTGGCTCCAAATAAAACACTTAGCAACCTAATAACTTAGGGAACCCAAGGAATAGCAGAAGCCTTGCTAAATCTGCTAAGCACACATGTACCTTATTTACCTGAAATCACTATAAACTATAATGAGTATAAAACTCAATAAGCATACTTTTTTTTCATATATCAAATACAAATACATATATGTACACAATGCATATGTATGATATGCTGTGATCAATCAAAATCACAATCTTATCAAATCACATATCGTGTAAGCGCTTACACATTCTTTCAAAACATATAATAGGAATATCATCACTCAACTACTACTTAGTAGGACTTACACATCACATATCACATAATGAGCCAAATGTCACTCGTAGGTGACATACCGTATGAGAGGAATAGCACAAGTGAGGTTTAAATTACACACATATAATGCTCAAGCCCGAAGGTAAGAGCTAAACCCTCACCTTGATCATTGATGAGTCATCTTACATGTATCAATACGCCACCACACGAATGTGATGACTCAATCTTCCTTTAGGTACCAATAAGATCCTCCCTACATACGGAATACATAAAGGCTCCACAAATCATATAAGATGCCTACTAAGTCAACAGTGAGTTCAAGCATCCTCAAAATACAAAATATTTCTCATGGACATATTACACTTCAAAGTTTTCTTTGTTAAACACATTTCATTTTGAAAGCTCACTTTCAAAAACACATGTATGTCCATGCTTAATGTCAATGCTCACATTCATAAACATATATCTTTCACATTTCATGTCAAATATACTTTGGCATAACATAAACATATTCTTAACTCTATTTACAAAATCATACAAAATAATTACTATGTTTATTGTGATTTCAGTAAAAAGTCTAGTATACTTACCTCTTAGTACTTTCGGGTACAAGACTTAAATCTCCTTAACCTATCAATGGAGATTAATCATTTCATAAGCCTCACAATTCACACAAAATACTTTAAATAGCTTACAAAATTATACACAATGCATTTATCACATCAAATTGGTCTAAATACTTAGTTTCTCAAAACCTGTTATTCTGAACATTTATACTTAACAAAATTTTTTAATACATCAAATGATGTCAAATTACTCCAAAATCAGAATATATCATTCTTGACTCATATATCCTTCTTATATATGAATATTATATCAAAATTCCTACACAATCCATTCCACACACACCATCGAATCCAAATTACTAACCTGACAGGATCAAGATACTTACTGAACAGTATTCAATCTCCTAACTTTATAAAATCATATACTAACTCAAAAATTATAAAAATACCACATAATTACTCTTAATACATACCTAAATCCATGATAAATATTTCACTTCAAAATCACTGCCAAAAGTATTTTAAAACTATTTTATTTCACAGCTTTAAAAATTTGTTATTCAAATACTGGAATAAGCTAACACTCTTTAGAAAATCATACAATTTAACCACATTGATCTAACTTCTCAATTTTGAGTATATCTTATTAGACATATAAAATTATCATATTACACAAATTCATAATTTTTGAAGATCATTCAGTAGGCCAAAAATTATTTGCCACTGTATCATACTGTTCACACAGGAAATTTCTAGAATTTCAGGGTCATTTTGGTAAATTCACTATAAATTCAATTTCTTGAATTTTCAATCGATTTAAAATCTCAGATAATCCTAAACATATCTAATTTAATATACTCAAAATTCAATACCAGAATCGAATCACAACAATTTATTAAATTTCTGGATCAAGAGACTATCAAATAGAAATTCTGCAATTCATCATGATTTATCAAGCTCTCTACATAGATCATCATCAATTCTCACAATATCTTACGAAATACACATCAAATACTCAATTATACATATTTATAGAAATTAAAAATTAAAGAAATTAACTTAATTAACACCAAGAAATTGAGAAATAGTTGTGATATACCTCTTAAAATCCAAAATTCCAATTGTTTCTTCTTTTTTTTCTTCTTCTTCTTTTCTTTCTCTCCCCCTTCTTTCAAAATAAGAGAATTAGGGTTTCAAAAGTATATTTTTATACTAAGAGGCTAATTTTTTATATTTATAAATTTGCCCCTAAAACTTTTAAAGTATTACAATTTGGTCCCTAAAATAAATCTAAAGTCTTGCAAATAAACCTAATGCTAATAGTATGTCCTTAACCTATACAAACACTAATAATAACAATATATAAATTAAGTATCACCCACATATAAAATAAAATACGTATATATATATAAATACTTATTTTTACCGGTTGTGGATATTGGATACTACAGCTATAATGACCAAAGTTTCGAATTTTTGCATTTTAGTCTATTTCTTATAACTTTTAAAATTTTACGCTTTAGTCTATAAACACTATTTTTTTTTATTGTTTGATATCATCAAAATCTTCAAAGTCGTCTAGGCCACCAAAGCATAACACTATTTTTTTTTACTAATTACAAAATTGTTATATTATATAGCAATAAATTTTAGATATATTTCTCAATTAACTCCAAAAAATGATATATATATATATACACACATATACACGCGCGACATGACTTAAATAAAAAGAAAGCACTCTAAATGCTTTTTTAAGTGGAGAAGAAAAAAATACACTCTTTTATTTTTTTCTGTTAGTGTTAACCTACATTAGAACCTAGGTGGGTCATGACTCCTTTAACTCAAAAATATTATTAAACTTAATAATTTTTTTTATTATCTTACCTTTTCAAAAACTATATTTTTTATAATTTAGCTTTCTTAAAATTTTGAATTTGGTTTTAGAACTGTGAAAATAATGATTAAAAATTATGTAAAAAATGATTTCGAATCAAGCCATGGAATAAGAGTTGACATGGAGTTAAGAGTAAGACAAAAGAACAAATATAAAATTAAAGTTGGAAGCTAATAACTGAACAATGAATCTGGGTCTGAACACCAAGGCGTTGCGTTTTGATCGTCACGACGAGTGCAATTACCCTTTTTGCGAGTTTTTCTATTTTAGTTAGTTTAAACTGTTTTTTTTTTGTACAACTTGAACTAAATTTTGTATAGGACAAGAAATACTAAATAAGCCTCTATTTTGGTTAGAAAATTATCACCAAATAAAAAATATTCATTATAATTCTAAGAGAGAGATATTTATGAGAAATTATTATTATTTGTAATTTAATAAAAGAGATTAAAATTTTAATTCATAATAAATGTAGATAATTATCAAACAACGTAAATATTATTTTATATGTTATAATTATATTTTATTTTTATTTTTTTATTCTATAGTCTCAATTACTTAGGATTGAAGAATCCTAACAAAAACTTTTATATAATTGAATTCTAACTACATATTGTTTTTTACGTTGATATTTTGGTTCTTCACTCTAAAAGGACGTGCATTTAACAGTTTTTCTTACTTCAAAAAGAGAGAATTCAAAAGCAAGATCTTTATATTTATGGAGATGTATGTATTGCCGTTAAATTGTGCCTGTAAATACCATTTAAAAAGCTTTCCTTAATAAATTTGTTCATAACCCAATTATGGACACTTAACCTTTTCGGCTTTAACAAATCTCGTTAAATGAGAATTTATATTGTTTCAGTAAATACATTATATAAATAGATTGTTTTTTTTTTAAATGTTTCAAAACTCAATGCTAAGCGATTGCGTTGGGCTGACGATTTTAAGAGCCGCAAAGCAAATGAATTAAAATTAACGCCGGCGGTGACCGAGTTCAAGTCATCGAGTGTGCGGGTAACGTTGAACGTGGAATTATAGATTTTGAAAAGTGTCCATGAAGACAATAATAAGAATTATTATGTGTGCAAGGAGAGTGCAGAATACCCTTTTCTTTTTCTTACACACAAAATATTACAAATATAATAAATCACATCACACACCCTCATTTATTTATCCTATTTTGACCACTTTTAAATATTTTTCTGTTATATTTAAAAGAGAATTCAACAGAATAGTTTCGAAATTTTTTTAAAATTATTTATCAAATCTCTAAATTTATTAAAATACCATATTTAATTCATATTATTAAAAAAAAGAGTAATGATATGATACACACTATATCTTAAATTCTCAAATAATGATGTGTCAAATAATATAAATTTTAAAATTATTCATTATACTATTTTACCATTCAATATTATTAAATATTTTATTATTTAAAATACAACTTACAATGCGTAATATTATTTCTAAAAAAATAGTGTCTAAATAACACTTTTTAAAAACAGTGAAGACGTTATTTTTTCAACAACAAAAATTAAATTGAATATTTTAAAATGCTTAAAGACCTAATAAAAATTTAATAATTAAACCGATAATTTTTTTATTTGAAATTGCTATAAAGTGGCTTCCTTCCTTTTCTTAACTGAATGATTAGCGAGAAACAATATACATAGAGAGAAAAAAAAAAAAGAAAAAAAATTGTTTCTTCACTACTGAAAATGCCTTCTTCTAGAGTTCTAAGCGCTCAGAATGTAAAATAATTGAATTGAAAAAAAAAATCCCTAGTTATTTATGTGCTTCAAGCCGGATGATCTAATTCCAATTTGATGGATTAGATGGTTATCGTATAGTATTCATCATCTTGTGTGCTTTAGAAAGCTAAGACAATTTATCAAGTGGAATGGCATGCTTTCGTTGCGCGTGGGATTAAATTAAGAGTCTAATCATCGTCATTAATATTGATGATCATTAATACTATGACCTCTAAACTAAATGGCCTTTCCACGTCCATTAATTCTTTTAATTAATTTATAGATTGTAATGGTAACGCATTAAGGGACGATAATGATTTAATATGTCATTGCTGACATTGCATTGTAAGCTTTTGAATGTTGACTAATCAATCAATTTAATATGAACTAACTTACCTAACTATTTCTACACCAAATTTAAAATTTAAAGAGAATTGATAATTTAGTTTATGAGATTTTATTGAATTATTTCTTAGATTCTTAAGTTTTTTTTTTAAAATACTCAATTTAATTCTTATTATGGAAGAAAAAAAATAACGTCAAGAGCTTTTTTAATTTGTGGCTATCTACCTCTCATACTAGCGTTAATAACATGAAATTGGATATATAATTATAATTTTGGGAGTAATATTGCTTGTGTTATATAACATTGTGCAGACTGAATAAAGTGTTATGCTACATTCACATATAATATTATAATTTTTTTATTTTAAATTGATGTATAAAATAATTATTAAGTAATGAAATTGTACAATTTTAAAATCACTAATTATATTATTTTATCATTCAATGATTATTCAACATATTATTTGTGATGAAAAAAAATTAAGATACAATTTAAAGTGTAGTATTATTATAATGAAAATCCATTTTAACATTAAGATATATGAAAATATTGTGAATATTATATATATCTCATATATCACATGCTTGGCCAAGCTTTTGAAGGTTAAAATCGTTTGATTAGCTTCAACTGACAAAATAAAATACGGTGTTACGCTTTGAAAGTGAGAATCATATTTTTCTTATTCGATTATGAGAGATTCGATTGCTAAAATATACAGGAATATGTTGGGACGTGAACAGCCAGAGCGAATCAAATTATTATGTATTTGTGGCTAATTCTGGTTGAAAGATGACAATTAGACATTATAATCTTTGGTTCATTATAAAAAAAATATGCACCAATGAAGGGTTACATAGTAGTAATTAATTTATAATTAAACAGATTCAACGGGAAGCAAAATGCATGTTTATTGCCAACAAATTTTAATAATACATATGTTGACTTGAATTTTTTTTTCATTTTTTTTTTTTCAAAGGGAGCATATAACAGAAAGTCCACATGCTCCCAATATTTCTATATGTCTGGGAAATTCTGTCATGTTCTTGTTGTTGTTGCATGGATCATATATATATATATATGTGTGTGTGTGTGTGCGCGCGCACGCATGTGTTGAAATTTTGGGTTGATTCAAATTTCACGGAATGAGGCTGCTGAATTTTGCGGATATATTTGACACATTTCTTGCGCGATGGTTTTTCGGAACGAGTTGAATTTCTTCTCCTTTTAGTATTGTTTTTTTTTTTTTTTAAATTTATATTTTTCCGGAATTGTGTTGCTCTATGTGATTAGTGCTCCAACAGCGAGCGACATATATGAGTAACAAACAAGACATAACTTGATTATTGATTAACCACATTCATTCTGAAATTAACCTCATGAACATGTGAATATATATGTATATACTTAGGAGTGATCATAACCTTTTGTTTTTTTTTTTTCATCAACTTCCAATCCTTCTGTACCCCATAAGTCAAATCTCTTGAGTCTTGATACAATTTAAAAAGTCAACAAAGTGAGGCATCCTTTTTTACTTGATTTTTTTTAAAAAAAATTATTGATTTTACATTAGAGCAATTAGTACAATAATTCGAAAACAACTGAAACAATATATTATATAACTTTCGCACTAACATATGTCCGGACACCCACATCCATACAGATATTGAATGCAGATTCTATAACAAGGATAAAGGACTCTCAGAAAGAAGGAGGAACACCTTTACATAAAAAGGAAATTATTAACACTATTTTGACACCAAGACTCGAACACAGTGACCATAGAGATTAGGGATGTGCTCATGAAGAGTGCTTACTATATATTGGGTAAGCACTCAAGTGTGGCACCCTTTTAACTCACAATTCAAAATATATTTAGTATTATTTACAAAATGTTTGCAATAGTAAAATCCCAAATTTTGGTAGTTGCATGTTTCTCTTTCGTAGTACAAGCCCAATATGAATATATAGTTCATCTCCAGTTATTGCTGATTGTCGTGTGAAAGGAGTCAAGTAGAAAATTAAGAGAAATAATGAAGTGTACGGTCTGCAGGCATGCCACGGCCGCCGAATGAGAAAAGGCAGAAAATTGAAACAAAGTCAAAACCAAAGAGAAGAGAAGGCTCACACACCCTTTTAAGTAAAAGACGAATATGTAGTTAATTTGTTAGTAGGTTAATATAAGACAAAAAGACTTTTGGCAGCAGTTTTAATTTTCTTACAGAAGTACAAAAAAGCACAGAATAGCTTGTACCGCAAGTATTTTCATTTCCTTAAAAGAAACCCACAGTAATGTAGAGGCGCGTAACACGTCACCACTGAGGCTTTAATACAACGACTTTGACTTCTTGTGAGGGTGTTTGCAAACGTGCCAGTGTCAAGTGTCAACAGTTGTCAGCTGTCTATTTGCAGAATTTACCTAACGGAATTTAGCGTTCCTCGCCCGCTCTCTTTATATATCTCTTCGTTTCTACTCATTTTCTGTAATTTCTTCCATTCATTTCATTTCAAAGTCTCTGTTCTTGTTTCTGCTGCTACCAAATTATTCGAAACTGGAAAGCAATAATAATGGGTTCTTGTTTCTCTTTGAAGAGGAGTGAGTGTGAATCTGAATCTCAAACATTGTTTTCGACTGCGAAAGTTGTCTCGTTAAAGGGAGATCTTGTTGAGTACAAGGTTCCTGTTTTCGTGTCTCAAGTTCTCCAGGATGAGGCTTCTTCTCCTTCTCCTTCTCCTTCTTCTTGTTTCCTTTGCAATTCTGATGGTTTGTTGTTCGACGATTATATTCCAGCTTTGGATTCGGACGGTGAACTCCAGGCCAATCAGATTTACTTTGTGCTTCCTACTTCTAAGCTTCAATACAAATTGTCTGCATCAGATATGGCAGCTTTGGCTGTCAAAGCCAGCATCGCCCTTCAAAATGGCCGTAAGAAAGGATCAAATCGACGGAAAAGGGCTAGAATTTCCCCTGTTTTACCCGTATCTTCATCAAATGATAATAACAGTAATTTCTCAGCTACTGCTTCAAAAGTTAAGATGCTTGAAAAGCCATTTATTGCTGGGAGGCCGGATAATATTAGCATGTCAAGATCTGGGTCTGTTGGAAGATTACATAGATACACTTCTAGACGAACCAAATTGGCTGTGCGTTCATTCAGACTCCGGCTGGCCACAATTTACGAAGGCATCGTTATGTAAATTATTTTTCTTTTTGCTCTCAATATCTCAGACAAAATTAAAGAGATAGGAAAATTAATTCATTTTTGTTTCTTGTTTGTAACTTTATATATCTCCCTATATAAAAACAACAGAGATGGTATTATTAAGTTTGTGATTTTTGCCTCTGATTTTGAACTTCAATCAGTACACATTAAATTTATAATCCATATGGGTTTTCCATTTTGTTATTTATTTATTTTGCCTTTCCAAATATTCATGTCCATGCATGAATCTCAGTAGAATGAAAAATTCTGAGAAAGATAAAAAACTAGCTTATTATTATTATTGTCATTACAGATTTTTTTTGAAGAAATGTGTGTGTAAAAAAAGTACAAGAAGTATCAAAGATGCCAACGGCAGCTGGCCGGCATCGATATGGTAACGGTAATGGTAATGCTGGCATCTTAAAATTGACAGCCAAAATCCTCGCAAATATTTACATAGTGAAATTTAAATCTTCACAGCCAGTTCACATACTATTGTTTTGTCTGTTTTTAGAGAATAAATGACTAAAATTTATTTGTGTAAATTACGGAAACGTCTTAAGTTTTTACTTTTCACGACTCCCGTATTTGGCCAGTCCTTTTCCGTACCAACTCTGCATTTTTCAAACTTAAAGACTTTCTCCATTTCCATTGACCAAGCCGCTGCTTTCGCCTCCACCGCCTTTCCATTCACAGATTTCCTGTGTGCTTTCATTTCTCTGCCAACTAACTACCATTTTCACTTTTTTTTTTAACAAAATAAAGTTTTTATTTAAATAAATAATGCAATTCATTATATAGTAAATACTTTCGAGCACAGCATGATATTGTAGTGTATCGTAAATAATATTAAAGTCGTAAAAAAAATCAGATATACCCACATAGCAGTATTGTTGTCATTTTTCTTTCTATATTTTGTTGTTAAGTACTCGTCAAATTAAAGAAATATATATGGTCCCGTCCGGATATTACATTTTCTTTGAGTTATGATATTCATGCATTCATATGCAGAAATATATGAACCAAATTTATCCAAGACATTGTTGATCAGTTGTGGTCAATTCCTATCCCTTTATTTCAAAACCATATGCAAGTTTGCAACATTAGTCATGGTCAAGTTGATGCATATACATCCCTATTTATTATTTAATATCTCGATTGCAGATGCGTAATTATTGCTCAATCACTTCATTAATCAAATATAAATTTTTTTCTATGAATGGATTTGGATTGAGCTACCTTTTGATTCATTATGCCCCCGCCCCGACTACTCAAAAATCAACGCTTTTAAATATCCAAGATTCTTATCATATCAACTTTTTTTTAAAAAATAAAATAAAAAAAGTAAAAGAAGGGGAAAACAAAAACTTTAGGGGGTGGAGCCGTGGAGTGGCTGTTGATAATTTAGTTAATAGGAGTCAATTCTCCTATAATTAAGCTTTTGAATTTTTTTTAAAAAAACTCTCTCCCAAATTGGAAAAAAATTAAAAAAAGGCTAATCCTTCAGCAATGAAGGAGAGAAAAAGATAGTTTGTCACTTCTCAGTTGTGTTTTATATCATTTATTAATTTGTGTTGTATGATTATTTTATTAATAAGAATGTAAAAATAAAAAACTATTTAACACAGTAATTATTTATTAATAACACATGAATACAAAAATTTTGTTACTTAAAGAACTATATAATAATTCAATAGCATAAGGTAGAATTGCATACAAAATTTATTACGTTTCATTTGATATATCATTTATAGATTGATGTTGTTTAATTATTAAGAAAAATATTATTTTAATCTTTAATTTTATTGATACATACCAATTTCATTCTTCTTTTTTAATATATATCATATTAGTTCTTGCTGTTAGAAAATTCTATTAAATAGTTGATTTTTTTTTGTTGTTTTTTTATTATAATATCCTTAATATGACAAATAATTGTCGTCAATTGAGACATGTGAGAAGTAAGAAGTGTTAAATATTATACAACAAAGAAACAATGAATATATATTAAATTACTTAATTACCCTTATGAAATGTATGCACCACAAGATAAATTTAATGATTGTCTTATAATTTCAAACCCATCAATTTATTTAAATATTTAGATACACACTTAATTGCTAATTCTTTTTTTTTTTAAATATAAATATAAATATAGACTAAATCTTATAAAAATAAGAATCGATCTCTACTACATTGGTAAGATAAGTGCACTTAAACCTTCTTATTAATGCATCAAGTACAAGCCATTCAAATTTTTATTACATAATACTATCTGTTACTATAAATACTTAATATTATAAGAAGTAATTTGTACAACACATTATAATTTATGTATCTTGTAGAGCTGAAAAATTGCATATGATGCTTAAATTGTTTCTGGCTGTAAGAGACAATCATTATATTCGATGACTATTATGTAAAGTTCCATACAGAAGATGAGTTGTTTTGAGTTTGCAAATGAAACAATGCCCAAGTTCCTTAATGACATGAAGAGCTGAAAAAAAGAATTGTTGAAGCAAAATCTGTTCAAGTCATATGCACTTCTGGAAATTTCACAAATATACAGATATGAAGAAAATGGTCAGGGTTCATTAAGTTGTTAACTACTCAATAGAGAAAGGTATCTCCAATTTTGGTTCAAACATTCCTTGGATGCGGATGATTTTGATTTCTGCATTTCTGGTTGTGTGGGATCAGAGCGAGCCCAAATGTTCACATAAATTTTCTCCCCCTTTTGTTTTTGTTTTGCTGGTCTCATCTTCTGAAGGAATTTTCAATTTATCTTGATCATCTAGTCTTTGATGATTCATCACTGATCAAGGTTTTGTCAGTGAAAAATTATGGTAGAAGAGTTTTAACAGCATCATGTAAGGTGAAGCAATTGCCTGCACTTGAAAGAATAATAAGCAATGTACATTTCATGAAAATGATGCAGCACTTTAATTACCACTTCCATCACCACACATAAAAGCTTTAAATCCTAACATATCTTCAAAGATTAAGACTAGAAATACAAACTTAAAAGATAGGAATGACAAAAGTAATAAAATAAATTTCATATAGACAATAAAAGATGTGATGACAATATTTACTTCTTTTATTCACTCTTCTAATAAATTATTTCACATTAGTTTTGTATAAATGAGTTTGTCTAGGATATTCCTTTCATTTAAGCTTCATAGATATGATGCATTAATATTTTTTTACCTCTAGGATTTCCTTTCATATAAATTTTTTTATTTTAAATAATAATTAATTTTTTTTCATTAAGTTGATAGAATTATAATAGTATAAAATTCACGATATTAAATATTATTTATGATTTTAAATCTAATTATTAAATTGCATAAAATTAATAAATAAAAATGTAAATTATTATTTTAAATAAAAAAATTTCACATAAGGCCAACTTATATTTTAATGATAGTGTATGTACGATTTGTTTTTTATTTCGTCCAAAAAAATAAAAATAGAATCCTGTTATAACAATGTGATTAAAATATGTTGGGCACAAATTTAGTTAACTTAATAAAACAATGCCACCTATCTTGCATCTTTTAAAATATAAAAGTTCATATGGAAACATATTTAGGGGATCTTCTTCACTGATACACTAAAAGGTGGAGAAAAAAAAGGCCAAACTAAGAAAATTTGTCATTTATATTTTGACATAATGCATTCTCTTGAACAATATTAATTCAACATAATCTTTTGAATGATAAGAACTAACGTGATATATACTAAAATATGAAAGACTAAATTGATATATATATCATAAAATCAAAAATCAATATTTTTTCTAATTATTATAATAATGAGAACATTAAAAATCGATAACTGCTTAATATATAGTAATTATTGTTGAAAAACATGGGATACAAATTCTATCTATTCAAACAAATACAAATTCTATCGATTTTTGCACCTCAAGGTAGCAATCTATCTAATTTTTTTTTTTTAAACACAACATTATTGTATCCAAATCATCAATCCCTTAAATTGTCATGTGGCAATTTCTAATTATCACTGCTTATTTGACTGTTATTTTACTTGGTTACTTGTAGAACTACATATTAATTCAATAAGATAAGAGTTTCTCTGTGGCTTGAAACTAAAATCTTTCGAGAGTGATCCAAGAATAGAAAAAGTATAATCAAATCAGACGTGCTGGAAATTTACTAAAGATAAATAAACACGTAAAAGCACATGATATTCTGCATCAAATATGTAAAAAAAAGAAGGCAAATCGGTTGAAATAGTCTTGCATTGAAGCTTTGAAAGGAGAGGATTCTTGAAAAGTCTTCGTATATTATTAGACAAAAGAATTTTACCCACATCACTAATTAATTAGATATAAATTAATGTTTGATCCATTAATTAATTAGACGATAAAAATATTTGGTTTTGGAAGAGGGGCGTCCTGAAAATCCTGCTCAACGTTTTCAATTTATATTTTAATTCAACCTTCCAAAATTTCAAAGATATCTCATGTTTTGTCAAAGGATGAATTATTTCAATTGGTTCCTCTTTTGGACTTCAAATTTTGTTCACTTAATTAAGCCTTCGCACTTCACAATTAACAACAAATACTAGGGGTACGTACTTCAAATTCTTCTAATAGAAGAAATTTGGTGTAAACATCCAATGATACGAATCGATGAGTGTTAATTGGTTTACTTAAATTCCAAAGTACATATTCGGAAAATTCTTCTGTAAAAGAAGAAATGAAAAGAAGTATGTGTAAAAATATGAAAACACATGAACATGAACAGTGTCCATGCGAACTTACTTTTGATGTTTGCCAAAAATTTTCAGCTGAGTAATAATTATATAGGACACAAAGAAGTGTCTTAACTGTGATGCAGCCAATTGTTTGCATGTGCTTACATCTTAGTAACTGCTTGGGTAGTGAATCATAGAAAGTTTGCAATTTCTCTATCAGTTTGTCTAAAAAAATTGACAGTTAATTTACTTATCTGGCCATAGGTTCCTTCTTTAATAGTCACTAATAGAGTAATAGCCACAGCTTAAATTTGGATAAGAGGATTTCAAATATGATTGAAGAATATGGTAGTTAAATAATGCTATGTTTATATAGATGAGATACTAAGTTTGTATTTCATGATTAATTTCATATAATAATCATATTAATAAGAATTAAAAATTAAAAATTATTTAATAGGAGATAATCTTAACATATTAGAGGACAATAAATTTTGTATCCCAAATATGTAAAACTAGCATTACTCATTTATTTTGCAGAGAATTTATATAGGATTAGATTGTGTAACCTCACAAAAAATCTGTACAACATAAAAGTTACAACGACATGCGTTATAATTTTTTTATGCGAAAGTCTTCGCTTATAAATATTCAAAAATTGCAAAAAATCATACACATGAATAAATAAAATAATCAATCACAACCAAAACATAAGAATATATATAATTTGATAAATTGCTTACGTCCATAATAAATCACAAGATCCGCTTATTTAATTATTCAATGATTATAAATAAATAATTCAATGATACAAAGATCGCTTACAAGATTATAAAAAATAACCAATAAAATAAGCACTTCAAGTGTCTATACAACATTCTTTTACATGTTCAATACTTAAAAGCATTCTTTAAATTCTTTATTTAACATTTTTTTTATGTCTCTTTAATACTTTAATACTTTCTAATACATGCCACTTAAATGATATAACAAGAGTTTATATAAAGTTCAAATCGTACTTAAAAATGTGGAAAAAGAAAAGCAAAACAAGATGAGGAAGGCTGTTCCGGATGCCGGCCTTTCAGCACTTACTAAGAAGACTCACTAAGTTAGTAAGATTTGTGCTCGCATTGCCCCTTGGACAGCGAAAGAGAGAGTGACCGCAGAAGGCTACTTTATATAAATAATATACGAGACAGGCTTACCAAACAACTTCTTCGTAGCATTACGAACTAAGGGCAACTCCCTCCATGAAAGAAAGGAAGGACTACTGGTAGTGGTTAAAAATCCTATATTGAATTGGAATAGAAATTCACTTATGAAATTATCTAAACCAACTTGAACAAGGTGAAACAACGCTAAAACTGGAAACTAGCGCTGCAGCAAATACAGTCAAAGAAGCAGCTGTTGCGTCATTGTCATGATTGTTTGGATATCAAGCCAGTAAGCAGTAACAAAAAGGTTCAAAAATCAACATACTGAATCAGAACAAATGGAGAACAGCATCAAAACAATATTATAGGTTACATGAGACACTCGGAGTATACTACCAGTTAACGAAAACTGTCTCACAATTTCTTGTCAAACCAAATAGTAGAAATGATCAATATAAAAACACTAAAAGGACGACTTAGAAAAGTGATAAAAACAAATTGGATTTCATAATAAAGGATTTTCTTCGAAAATGTAAGACTCACTAAGCGTCCACCGGCAATTAAGGCAGTGATGGCAACTGCCGCCTTCACAGCGGCCACTCCAAGAACTTCAGCAATGGCTTGAAAACCAACCTGAAATGCAGCAGATTGCATAACCCATGATTCTGACATCACTGGCAGTAACAACAACAATGATCATGACAGCTACTAGGGATGTTAAGACGCAAACTAAGACTAATCAGCACGATCTCTGATACACACTTCATATTTAGAGGCCTATATTGCATATAGATAATTCTTCATGCAGAAAGAAATAATTGATTCGTCATGCAAAAATTTCAAATATATCTCATGTTTTGTCAAAGGATGAATTATTTCTATTGGATCCTCTTTTGGGACTTCAAATTTTGTTCGCTTAATTAAGCCTTCACACTTAACAATAAACAAGAATTACTAGGGGTACGGTACCTCAAATTCTTCTAATAGAAGAAATTTGGTGTAAACATCTGGGGAAAGGAAATGATGAGTGTTAGTTGATTCACTTGAATTCCAAAGTACATATTAAGAAAATTCTTCTGTAAAGAGACGATGATACGTGATCAAGAACAGTACCTACGTAAACTTACTTTTGATGTTTACCAAAATTTTCACGGGAGTAACAATTGCAGCGAAATGGTTGCAAGGAATGACTCAAATTTTTAGTTTCATGGTGGTTATTTCACTAAAACTATCAAGTATAGGCAGTGCACCCAGAAATTTCGAAGATGATGGCAAGCAGGATTGACATTGACTTGGCAATTATAAACACCCAGAAATGCTTATCTAGGTTCTCAGTTATATAGGTCTCTTACAGTAGTTGGCCCAAGAGGACTTCACTTTGGACGGGGCGTGATTATAAACACCCATAGGCCTTCGAAACTGGACCATGCAGTTTAAGAGAGGCAAGCAGGGCCCTTTAAATCCTGTAGGTGCCGATTGCTGCTTGCGCTTGCACATGCACAAATACCATGCAGTAATATCAAATAATATTACGCTTACTCGGATGAAGTTAACATTTACTACATGCAAGAGGCAAGCACTAATGATTCATTCATAAGTTCTTAACCACTTGTTATTAGAGTATATAATGAGGATGATGAAGTCAATAATGAGTCTGAGACTGTAGGAGAATGAATCAAAGAGATGAAGGTGTAATTTAAGCCGATAGAGCTGTTTACTTCATTTTAAAAATTTTTCTGCTTCTTTAATAGTTTGTTAGAGGTTGTTAAGGGAGTTTGTTAGATTGTATTCTAATTGGTTGAAACTGTAACAAACCAAGATATAAATAGTACAGATATGTAACGATTACATGTGAGATATTATAATAAAAATTTCAGTGTCTTTAGCTAAATTTTCTCAGCAAAATTTTCTTTCTAACCAAACAGAAACTTATTAGATCTTTAACTTGGTATCAGAGCCAGTGCAATGGCAAATTCAAACTCTGATTCTTTCTTTATCACCTTTGCCTTCATAGCAGCCATAAAACTCAATCGATCCAACTATCTCTTTTGAAAATCACAAACACAAATTGTTATCAATGGCCACGAGTTAGAAGGATATATCAATGGTTCAATTACAGCTCCAGAGCAGTTTTTGAATTGTCAAAATTCAGCCCAAATAATAGATTTACTAGAACAAATTCTAAATCCAACCTTTGTCAACTAGAAAATACAGGATTAGATACTTCTCGGATGGATTAGAGCTTCAATCATAGAATCAATCTTGAACTTGGTTCTCAGTTGCAAAACTTCATATGAACTCTAGAAATCAGTTGACAAACAGTTTGGAAATCAATCAAAGGCCTTAATAATGACCATTAAAGCTTAAATCTCTCATGTTACAAAAGGTAACCTTACTATCGCAGATTACTTCATGAAAGTGAAAGGTTTAACTAATAGTTTTGCAGTAGCTGATAGTCCAATCACTAAGGAAGAGTTGATTATGCATGTAATGAATGGACGGGATAAGAGCTATGATCCAGTTATAATTCATTTTCAGAGCAGACTTAGCTCAATTGATTTTAATAAGGTTATGTCACTAATGTTAATTCAAGAAAGTAGGATGGAACAAAGAGCTAATTCAATGAGGATTGAAGCTAATTTTGCTCAAAACAAAGGGAATCAAAAGAAATTCAATAATCAAGGAGGAAGAGGTTATAATCCTGCAACTGGAAGAGGAATGTTTTATGGAGGTCTTGGAAGTGATGTGAGAGGCTATGCAAGATGTGGTTTTAATCAATCTAGTGGTAGAGGTTTTGATGGAAATCAAGGATCCTTTCCTGGTGATGGAAGAGGCAACACTGGAAATCAGGGATTTTTTTGTGGAACTGGAAGAGGCTTCAACAAGCCTACTTGTCAGATTTGCTTCAAAGTTGGACATTCTGCAACAGAATGCCACAACAGATTCAACAAGATTTTTGTTCCTCATTTCCAGAATTACAACAACTACCTCTTAAACAACATGACTTTTGCTAACAACAATAGAGGCAACAACAACTATAATCAACAACAGAACAAGTCAGCATATGTAGCTATACCAGAAAGAGTAGACTAGGGGTGGTACTTTGACAGTGGAGTAACACACCATTTCACAAAATGATCATAATCATCTTGTTGAGAAGGACATCTATGAAGATATAAATTTGCTTACTATTGGTAATGGAAAAGGTTTAAAAATTACACACATTGGTTCTATCTCTATTAACAATGTCAGAAGTGAAAAAATTCATTTGAAAAACATATTTTGTGTGCCTGCTATTATTAAGAACTTGATAAGTATCTCAAAATTAATAAGTGATAATTTACTAACTGTTGAATTTCTTGGCTAAACATGTTTAATAAATGACCTAAAGACATGCCAAATTGTGTTGAAATGAATTTCTGAAGACGATCTCTACAAGCTACCACTGTCATACATTAACATACACACTAATAAAACCTCTGTATTAGCCTTCTATAAACCTTCCTCTATGTTTTCTACTTTTAGTACAAAGAATAATGAGTCTTCTTGTATAGGAGCAAGTATGTAAAACAAAAACTACTGATGTTAAATGTGCTCTTGTAAATAGATGCCAACTATTGGTTGCAAAGCTTATGCATAGAAGAATAAGACATCCAAATAATCATACCTTGAAACTTGTTATGAATTATTGTAAGATATCATTTGAAGTGAATAAAAGAACTTTAACATGATATCTCCTTTAAACATCCATACCTCTATATACATTATCAAAATGGCACTGTTAAAAGGAAGCATCGACATATAATAGAAGTTAGTATAACATTATTTGCTAAAGCTAAAATAACTCTAAATTTCTGTTGGGAGTCTTTTCATACCAGTATATTTCTTACAAATAAACTACCAACACCATTTTTGTACAGCAAATCACTTTTTGAGCTGTTATACAAATAAAAACCAGATTATGAGTTTATGAAATGCTTTGGTTGTGCTTGTTACCCGTATATTAGACCTTACAACATACATAAACTAGATTTTCACTCAATCGAGTGTGCATTTATAAGATATAGTCCAATGCATAAAAGGTATAAGTGTTTAAGCAGCACAGGTAAAGTTTATATAGCAAGAGATGTAGTGTTTGATGAAAATAGTTTTTCTTTTGAGAATGATTCTGCTTTCAACACAGATCATATGACAACAGATATTCCTACAAATCTTTTAAAACCTTGTATGTTTAGAATCCCTTTACATCTTGACGGTGGTTCTAGTAGGAATCAATTTTTAGTAAATCATCAGTATACAACAATGACATAAGTTCTTTCAGACACAGACATACCATAGACAGATCTGCCTAGACCAAATTTGCATACACCATCAGGTCCTATACAAACATAACTTTCTAGTTCAAATTAAAACACATCATCAAGACTTATACCACATACAAATCCAGAAAATTTAAACCAAAACACAAATACCACTTAAGCACAAACCAAATGAACCCATCAAATGATTACTAAATCCAAATTAGGAATCTATAAACCAAAGTTTATCAAGTAATAAAGAAAGAAACAGAACCAGACATTGTGTATTCAACCTTGACAAAATCAAAATGGAGGAAAGCAATGCAAGAGGAATATGATGCTCTATTAAGAAATGAAGCTTGGGAGTTGGTGTGAGTGATTTTGAACTTAGAGTGTATGCATATGGGTTTGTGTCTATCATTCAAATATAGCATACGTATCATATACATATATGCGCAGCGGATGAGCGGAATATAAATTACTCAATGATAAACACAAATGAACTTTTACATATTATCTCATAAATGTAAAATACTTCAAGATTGAGAAATAGTACTTCGTCAAGCCTTTGGTATATGGTCGAATCAGAGTATCCGCCTTGAAGCAACCCGTTCACAATTTTAATTTCTCAACACGGTGGGTTTGAAGAAGCTAAAATAGCAGTTTTTCTAGCAAATGATTTAACTTTTGAATCATTGTTTCTACCTTATAGTATGAGTGACCAAAATGGAAGAGAAAAATGGAGATAATGTGTTTTTGCTCTCAACACTTTAGAGAATTTTTTAACACTTAAACTTTCAAAATTCTCTCTACCATTCCCACTAATCCCTTGGCCTAATTTTTACTTAATCAATTGAGCAACATATTACTCTTTCATTTGTTTATTATTTTCTTTTATTTTCTCACTTAATGACATCCATTATCTAGGTCAATGTTTACCATTAGTGTTTTGTTTATTATTGTTTACAATAAACCAAATAAAAGCAAAATAAAATAAAAAATTATTTAAATGAACTTGGCCTTAATCTAGGCCAAATGAGAAAACGCTTTCTCATTATTACGAAATATCTTAAGGCCTACTATTAACAAATGCTATTTATTTATTTTTATCATTTTATTTAATTAATATTAAACAAATAATTTAATCATATTAAATCATGGTAGAAACACATGTCAATTTAAATAAAAAAATTAATTGTTTGATTTTAATTTAAATAATAATATCATATATTATTATTTTATTCAAAAACATTTTAATGAATAAAATAATGATATTATTTATCTAACAAATAAGGTCATTTTGATAATTTTTAAATCAAACAATAATTGGCCCACATGTGCCATATGTCAACATTCTATTGGTCAACAACTAATTGTTAACTAATTGATGTGCTTATTTCTTAAGTTTTGACACGTGCACGACTAGAGGAAAACTGAAGTAAATGTCCGGTCTGCTGGAATTTTTTAGATCGAACTTTTTAATCCGGTACGCTGCCTTAGTGCACAATGAGTACACTTTATATTGTGGGACTCTCTAGGTCCACTCTCAATTTATCAAACAGAACTATTCTATAAGTCCGAGATTGATGCCCCACGCACATGTTACGAATATTACAAATTAGTGCAGTAGACCATACAAGTTGAAGTCATAGCATATACGTATAATCTTTTCGCCAATCATATCTTTGAAGAGCAGGGATATAGATTACTACCGTCAAATCCCTATATGCTCATCCGTGAACTTATCTCTAAACACGTATCTTAATAAATAATATATACAAACACTTTTGTAATATTGCTTAATCCTGTGAGAAACTCTTTTCTGGGTTTGTTGCTTATGGCCATAAGACTTTCTAAGATACAGTCTCTTAGCATCTGGATATATAACTCATCTATGTGAGCTAACGAATTTCATATATGTACACATCGAACTAATAAGTATCGGATCATACCCAGCGACACCCAACGGTCATACCATGAAAGGTATGTGATATGCGTGAAACCAAAGTATGATTGATCACTTACAAGCCCACTATGATACTCAGGTCAAAGGATCACGTATACTACTTAACTCGAGAGCACCTTCCATTGACGACTTCATGAGATGTCTATTGGGGTTCTCGTTGAGTCTGTTCAGTATTCAGTCTTTACTGAACACCTGTATGCTATACGAACTTCCAATAAGCCCATGGTCAGTTAAGAGTAACCATCTAGACCATCTAGGTATAGTATACACTGATCTATGAAAAAGGATTTTACCGTTAAACCTGTATCTATGAATTAAAATCAGGAACATATAATTTGAGAATAGACTTGCATAATAACATTTCTTAGCACCTATTGCAACTATGTTATTACTAATGTATTCTTAGGTCTTTGTACCGCCACAAACAAGATTCTAACTCTTAGACTTCACTGATCAATATAACATGCTAACTTTTTAGCATTTATAGTTTTCAGTGATGTTAACTTTTAGTATTGATCTAAACTTCTTTAAACCAAATCTGAACCCTTTCAGATTATATAATGTCTGTAACGTCACAAGTATTGAACCATTTAATAATAGTAATTAACAATTTAACAAATAATAAACTGTATAAATATTATAAAATAAAATATTCATACAATAATGGGATGGCACGCGAACACAAATCCCAATAATTGGTACCAATACATGAAAACCAGAAGGTAATATGTAGTAACCAGTATCCACGATTGGTAAGCATAAGTATTTATATATGTATAAATATACATATTTTATTTGTATGTTGGTGATACTTGAATTATATATTGTTATTAGTAATATTTTTATAGGTTAAGGATATACGATTAGTATTGGGTTTATTTGCAAGACTTTGGAATTATTTTAGGGACCAAATTGTTATACTTTGAAAGTTTTGGGGGTGAATTTGTAAATACCAAAAATTAGCCTCTTAGTATAAAAATACACTTTTAAACCCTAATTTACCATTTTTAGGTCGAGCTACCCATTTTAAGAGAGAGAAGAGAGAAATAGAGGAGAGAGAAAGAAAAGAAGAAGAAGAAGAAATTGGAATTTTTGGATCTTAAGAGGTATATCACAATTATTTCTTAATTTATTGGTGTTAATTATGTTAATTTCTTTAAGTTTTGATTTCTGGAAATATGTATAATTGAGGATTTGATGTGTATTTCGTATGATAGTTTGAGAATTGATGATGATTTATAAGATAGTTTGATAAATCATGATGGATTGTAAAATTTCTGATTGATAGTCTCTTGATCTAGGAGTTTTATAAATTTTTGTAATTCGATTCTAGTTTTGAATTTTGAGTATATGAAATTATACATTTTAAGGATCATCTGAGACTTTGAATCGATTGAAAATTCTGGAAATTGAATTTATAGTGAATTTACCAAAATGACCCTGAAATTCTGGAAATTTCCTGTGTAAACAGTATAGTACAGTGCAAAATAATTTTTGTCCTACTGAATGATCTTCAAAAATTATGAATTTGTGGAATATGATAATTTTATATGTCTAATATGATATACTCGGAATTGAGAATTTGGATCAATGTGGTTGAAGTGTTATGAATTTCTAAAGTGTATCAGCTCATTGCAATATTTGATTAACAGATTTTTAAAGTTATGAAATAAAATATTTTTAAAATACTTTTGGCAGTTATTTGGAAGCCAAATATTTATCATGGACTGAGATATGTGTCAAGAGTAATTATATGGTAGTTTTATAATTTTTGAGTTAGTATATGATTTTATAAAATTGGGAGATTGAATACTGTTCAGTAAGTATCTTGATCCTGTCAGGTTTGTAGTTTGGATTCGATGGTGTGTATGGAATGGATTGTGTAGGAATTTTGATATAATATTCATATATAAGAAGTATATATGAGTCAAGAATGATATATTCTGATTTCGGAGTAATTGGACATCATTTGATGTATTAGAAAATTTTGTTAAGTGTAAGTGGTCAGAATGACAAGTTTTGAGAAATCAAGTATTTAGACCAATTTGATGTGTTAAATGCATTGTGTATAATTTTGTAAGCTATTTAAGTATTTGTGTGAATTGTGAGGCTTATGAAAGGATTGATCTCCATTGATAGGTTAAGGAGATTTAAGCCTTGTAGCTGTAAGTGCTAAGAGGTAAGTATACTAGACTTACTACTGGAATCACAATAAACATAATAATTGTTTTGTATGATTTTGTAAATGGGGTTAAGAATATGTTTATGATATGTCAAAGTATATTTTGATATGAAATGTGAATATATGTTTATGAATGTGAGCATTGACATTGAGCATGGACATACATGTGTTTTTGAAAGTGAGCTTTCCAAAATAAGATGCGTTTAACAAAGAAAGCTTTTGAAGTGTAATATGTCCATGAGAAATATTTTGTGATTTGAGGGTACTTGAACTCACTGTTAACTTAGTAGGCATTTTATGTGATTTGTGGAGCCTTTATGTGTGGCCTTTCCTTCGGGATTGGTATATGTTATGTGTTCCGTATGTAGGGAGGATCCTATTGGTACCTAAAGGAAGTGTGAGTCATCACATTCGTGTGGTGGCGTATTGGTACACGTGAGAGGACTCACCGATGATCAGGGTGAGGGTTTGGCTTTTACCTTCGGGCATAAGCGTTATATATGTGTGATTTAAAGACCTCACTTGTACTATTCCTCTCATACGGTATGTCACCTACGAGTGACATTTGGCTCATTATGTGATATGTGATATGTAAGTCCTACTAAGTAGTAGTTGAGTGATGGTATTCCTATTATGTGTTTTGAAAGAATGTGTAAGCGCTTACATGATATGTGATTTGATAAGATTATGATTTTGATTGATCACAGCATATCATACATATGCATTGTGTACATATATGTATTTGTATTTGATATATGAAAAACTAGTATGCTTACTGAGTTTTATACTCATTATAGTTTATGGTGATTTCAGGTAAATAAGGTACATGTGTGCTTAGCGGATTTGGCAAGGCTTCTGCTGTTCCTTGGGTTCCCTAAGTTGCTAGGTTGTTGTGTGTTTCATTTGGGGACACGTGGGATAGGATATTTGGTTTGTCCCTATTGAATAAATACTTATGTATTATTTCATTGTGTGTGGATTGGATTTGGTTTAAGTTTTATAAAGTGTGGTTATTGGATGATTTTAAGTAAGAATTTGCAATGGATATATTCTGGGCTCCCGGTAACAAAGTTGCTACTGGTGACGTAGTAGAGTGTTAATCTCTGAGAAAACTCTGCGTATCTCCGGTTTAATAATTGTCCCAGTCATAATTCAATTGCTATAATTCTGAAAGAAATTGAAATGAATGTTTAAATATTGTCAAGAGAAGTTTATATTTATATGTTAGGTTATGGTTGATTTTAGTGTTGAACTTGCTAGCAACTTGCTAAGGATTTCTGTGTTGAATGAAAGTTGAAAATTTTGTGTAATATTATTTATGAGTGCACATGCAGTGAATGAATGTAAGTGATGTCGTGTGTCGGATCTTTTGGGTCTGGGGCGTGACACAATAGGCAATAAGTGGGTTTATAAGGTTAAATACAACCTTGGTGGTACTGTGTTGAAATACAATGCCAGGCTAATTGCCAAAGGCTTCCATCAAACAGTAGGTATTGATTACTTTGACACCTACAGTCCAGTGGTGAAAGCTGCTACAGTCAGAATAATACTTGGTCTTGCAGTTATGAACAATTGGAGAATTAGACAAATAGATATAAATAATGCATTTTTGAATGGTATTTTAATAGAAGAAGTTTATATAGAGCAGCCTTATGATTTTGAGAATAAACCCAAGCCTGCACATGTATGCAAGCTAAAAAAATATTTTTATGGACTAAAACAAGCTCCAAGAGCTTGGTTTGAGAGATTAATGAAGTCTTTAACAAGTTGAGGAATTCAGAGTTTAAGGGTAGATACCTCTTTGTTTATAAAGTACCAGGGTAACTCAGTTTTACTCATCCTTATATATGTGGATGATATATTGATAACTGGAGCCAATATATAACAGATAAAGAGTTTGATACAGAGGTTAAACAAGGATTTTTCTTTGAAGGACTTGGGAGATCTCAAGTTCTTCCTGGGAATTGAAGTTACCAGAATTGATAAAAGCTTATTTATGTGTCAAACTAAATATATACACGATTTATTGCAAATGGCCAACATGTAAAATTGTAAGCCATGTAATACACCAAATAGTGTAGGCAGCAAGTTGCAGAAATGTGACAATGATCAATTCAAGGAACCAATTCTTTACAGAAGCATTGTATGAGCTTTATAGTACTTTACATTAACAAAACATGAGTTAGCATGCTCAATCAATCGATTGAGTCAGTTTATATTCTGTCCTACTTTGAAATATTGGGCTGCTTGTAAAAGGATTTTGAGGTACTTATAACATACAAAAGGTTATGGCTTAGAGTTTAACTCATATGGCAGTTTGCTGCTCACAAAATTTTCGGATGCTGACTGGGGATATGATCTTGATGATAGAAGGTCAGTGGGTGGCTATTATGTATTTTTGGGTACTAAATTGGTAGCCTGGTCATCAAGAAAGCAATAAGTGGTGGCACATTCCAGTACTGAATTAGAATATAGGTCACTTGCTCAGGCTTGTACAGAAATTATATGGATAAAGTCCATGTTGAAAGAATAAAGAGTTGAATTAGCAACATTTGCCATAATATGGTGTGACAACTTGAGTGCTACTGCCTTAGCAATAAATTCGATGTTTCACTCAAGAACAAAATATATAGAACTAGATATACATTTTATTAGAGAGAAGATTGAAGATGGACTTGTGAAAGTTAGACACATAAACAACAGAGAGTAAGTGGCAGACATTTTTACAAAGCCTTTATCTTATGGGCAGTTTGCATATCTCAAAAACAAACTCAATGTGTCTTCTCAAACCTTGAGTTTGAGGGGGGATATTAGAGTATATAATGAGGATGATGAAGTCAGTAATTAGTTTGAGGCTGTAGGAGAATGAATCAAAGAGATGTAGGTGAAATCTAAGGTTGTAATGAGTCTAAGACTATAGGAGAATAAATCAAAGAGATACAAGATGATGAAGTCAATAATGAGTCTGAGACTGTAGGAGAATGAATCAAAGAGATGTAGGTAAAATTTAAGCTAATAGAGCTGTCCACATTATATTAAAAAATTTCTTGCTTCTTTAATAGTTTATTAGAGGTTGTTAAAGGAGTTTGTTAGAACTGTATTCTAATTGGTTAAAGCTGTAACAAACCAAGATATAAATAGTACATATATGTAACAATTTTATGGAGATATTATAATAAAAATTTCAATGTCTTTAGCTAAATTTTCTCAGTATAATTTCCTTTCTAACCAAACAGAAACTTTCCAGATCTTTAACTATTGTGGTGTAATGCAATGTGAGTATATTGATAAGTAATATTATAGAAGTAATTAACTGCATTCTCTTTAGAAGCAATTTTGCAACAAAACCACGGTATTCGTGAAATAAAACAGTATAGAGGTTTTATAATACTTAATTATGAAGTAAAAATTGTATTTATCAAATACTTTAACTATTGTACTTTAGAATCACAATTGAAACACATCTATATTGAATAAATCTTCAGTTTCTACTAATTACTCAATTCTTTAAGAGCAAAATATAATATTTATATTATTATTAACAAAAGTTATTGTATTTTGGGCTATATTATGAGTTAATATTATTGAAATTAAAAAGTATTGTCTAAGTTGTTGCATATGTAGAGCCTAATTATTACCCTAACATAAAAGATTTTGACTTAGTTTATTTCTTACTAGCTATAACATATTAAGAGGGTTGTTTGTGTGGGTATAAAGGAGAGGTGTAAGGTTTGTTTTATGTATCTTAGTAATCCTTCTTTAGTATAATGAAAAACTATAACAATAAAATAAGTGTATCTTTCAATTTGAGAATGAACCTGTTAGAATTTAATAATTCAAAATTATGTTTAAATATAATTTTAAGTCGAAAATTAATGAAAATGCGACACGAGGTCAAGAACGCGATGAACAAATGAGAAAATGATGCAAATGAAGAGCTGAAAGTGAGGAGGGGCTCTGAACATATGAGGGGCACTTCTTCAAGCCTTGTGGTTACGACGCCAGCCCTAGAAATAGTTAGACATCGTGGCCTAGCCTTGGTGGTGCCATCCCATGGCGTCACAAAGCCAAATTTCAGTTTTAAGCATGATTTTATTTTTTTAAGTTGATTTTGAACTCTTATATGTATAGACTCTTATTCCAATCCTATATAGAGTTTTTAGGGATGCCTAAAAGCATATATAAACTCTTATAAAGCTATTAGGGAGGCAAATATCAAGAGAGAGAGAATAAAAAGTTAAGGAGCGCTTGAGTGTGCAAAAAAATGTTAAATGTGTAAGAGAGTGCTGTGTAAACTCTTTGAAGAGTTCATTCTATTAAATATTTATTGATTGATCTTTATAATTATTAAGTGATTATTTAATAATCACTGGCTAATAAATATTTTATTTTATTTAAGTTGTCGAATCACATATATTTTTTTATGTTTTGTATGTAATTAATTGTTAATATTTATTTTAATTATATAATTTTTTGTAATTCTCAAATAAGTGAAAATTTTGGCACAAAAAAAATCCCAACAGAACCTCTAAATCTTCTATATGTTTTTATTTTATTACTTTCGGTATTAACATATTAGGGTTTACTCCCTAGCATAATTTAAATGAAGGCAGCTGTTTAAGCAAGCTAAATGAAATGCTCAGATGCCCTGCCCCCACAGGTTTGCCACCGATTCTTACATAATACGTGATGTGTTTCTAAAACTCAAACTTTAACAGCAGAAACTGTGCTTGTCTCCCATAATTGTAAAATTGGTCTGTCAAACTTCATGTGTCATTCTCGATCATCATCACTAGTCCAATTAAATGTGTTTGTGCGGCAATTAATTAACTTTTATTGGCATCTTCGTCATAGTCTTATTAGCCTTTAATTAATTCTAACCAAAAGTTTTCATTAATTAATTAAATAATAATAATAATAATATTATTATTATTATACGGGCTGTCTCAACTGTCATCCATTATTGATTTTTATTCCGTTTCAAGACAAACTTATCTTCATCCAAAACAGTTTGAAAGATTGATCGATTCGTATTACATACTAATTATACCATTCAAATGAAGAAATTAATAATTATAGCTGCAATGAGAGTAAAGATAGTCTTCCATGCATCGTCCACTAATCATAGGACACACATGCACCTATATTTTCTTTTAGATAATCATATAAATTCAAAAGGGTGATTAAATTTATACATAAGATGCTCTTTAATTGAGCGGAAAGGCAGATGATCAAAAGCTATTCCTTTGCTTTTGAAAAATCTAAAGTGCTTTGTTGTTGTGCAATTCTTAGATAATAACCAAACCATGAAAATAATAATAGTTATCTTTCACTGAAAACACAATTTCAAAATGTCGAATGCCTTTATTAAACACCTACTAATTGCTATAGTTTTTGCCAGAAATGTGATACTAATGGTTAATACTTATTAACGCGGTTATAAATGTAATTTAATAATAATTAAACTTTTCAACTAATATTAAAATGTTAAATTTAAATATTTTTTTTTTAAAATTTCCATACATCCATAATAGCAAATTGAGAAGCAACTACAATTCAATTGAGCATGACATGATTGCCATCCTTTACGACAAACCAGCCTACCAGAAGGGAAGATTACCTTCTTCCTTTATTTATTTTATAAAGTAAAAGGATGAGATGAGATCCTAATGTTTTGTTTTGTTCCTGGAATGAGTCGACACAATTATTATTGATGTATTTTCCTAGCTACAGGTATGAAAATGATTCATAAGGTGGCAAAATGCAAATCATCTGCTGCTTCTGTAGATTTATTTATGTTTGAATAAGTAATGTTAGTTTTATAAAGTTAAGTTTGTATCATTAATTAAATTTTTTTTAATTTTTTATATTGTTATTAATGTAGTAGTTATATAATATTAATGAGTAACACCATATATACAAATTCTATATACAAATTATTCTATACAAACTGACATATAAGCATTATTTTACATAATTTATTTCATTGGTTTTCATGTTTTATTCAAATTTACACAATTCATTTCATTTTATTTCATTAGTTTTCATGTTTTTATTCAAATAATATTTACATGCCACATCAGTTTGTATAAAAAAAAAAGTTTATATAAAGAGTTTGTATATCTAATATTACTCAATAGTACTAATTAATAATTGAGAAAATAAATATATATTAATTGATCTATAAATTATATAATTTTAATTTTGTAAACCTAGTATTATTGATGTTTTAACTTTTAAGTTTTAACCCACTTTGGGAGAATTTTATGTTATAAGCACAAATTAATGGGTGCTTCATCTTTAGTGGAACTTTCTATTTATAACTTGAGCAGAGGCGGTGGTAGAAAAAGTGGTAGGGTTTCATGGGATTGTTTTAATTAATTGAGAGGAAAAAAGTGAAGCCGCGTGCAAAAACCTAGTTCTCTTAATCAATATTGTGGGACCAAAACCCTTTTGACAAGATTTGAAGGAAGGAGGCGAGGGGATGCCCTAATTGGATTTGCTTTTCTCTTCTTATTCTTTTGTCAGCAATAACCTTTATCATGTTTAATTTAAAGGCCCTATGTATGTGGGACACCTAATTATTCCCTAACCTTTTTGTTATTGAAAACACTTGGCACAAAATTATTTTCACTTTTGAGTCGAGTAGAATATCACCAAACGAATTGCAGAGATTTTCACCCGCGTACGTATCATCTTACATAATCAAATTGAAAATAAATTTGGAAGCTCGGTGTCTAAATGTTGTGCTGAGAATTTACAGGATTCTGGTGATGGTAATGGAAGCTTCTCAGGTTTTATTTTAAAGGGTCATCATATGTATGTATGTATGTACGTACTAGCTCTACGAGTTTACTTGAAATAGCAGAGAGCTCTAACTCATCATGAATGTCACCACTGTCTATGACAAAAGAAAAGTAGAAAAATCACTGCTCCTAAATTAAACTTGTGGACAAAGTTTTTCAGAATCAAAGAAACTTGATTGCTACTTTCTTTTATATTCATCTTAGGGTTGAAAACACTTTTGAGAATAGTTTCAGTTCTGATAAATGTTAAAATAAACTGCATGCTATTACTATAAGCATATTCAATAAAATCACTGAATGCAAAAAGATATGGTAAAGTAACTTGCTAAAAGAATCTTAACCATCATTTACAACCCAAATTCAAATGATTAATCAGTGATTTGATCCCATGTTTTTAATATTGGGATAAAACTTTTTTGACAAAATGACATAGGAGAGGAGAGGTCAGTGTCTTGGAGCGGCAAAAGTTAGGGACAGGCAAGACTGATGGGGTCTAATCATTGCCTCGTGCATGCTCTCATGCTCATGCATGCCCAATTCTTATTCCATCCACTGTAATATGTCTGTAACCCACCAACTTTATTCAACCCCCCCTTTTCTCTCCCTCTCAAACCCACTGAATTATAGCAAACCCAAACCCTCTAGTTATGTCGTATGTGATTGCTACTCCTCCAAAGCCAAAATTATTTTACTAGTAAATTAGGTTAACATTTCCTTTAAATAAAACTCACACCAATATGGGAACTCGCATGGCATATTTAGTAAACCAATTAACACCGACATAATAACCAAAAATAATTTGCATAAGAAAGTAAATGAAAGATATATCATATAAATGATCATGTAAATCTTTTTATCCTTCAGAATCTAATAGGCTGGTTGCGCTTAGGGAGGTGTGATGATGATCGAGTTAACCGAAGCTCTCACAATCACGCGCAACAACTCCACAAATGCATCCAAAGGAATGGACCCCGCGCGCCCTCGTGGGCAGAATTATTGCCCACGATTCCTCGGCCCACTCTCAATTCATCACTTTGCCCTTTGCCCTTTGCATTTGCTTATTTATAGTCTTTTACACTCATTCCCTTTTCCTTATACCTTCTCTCAATTCCCCTAAGCTAGCTACTGGCTCTCACTCTTTTATTTTTGTGATCTATCCTAGACCATCTCTTCTTTTGAGTCTGTGACTGTAACTGCGTGCCTGTGCCACATTAGCGTTACTTCAGCTAAAGATGAGGATGATGATTGACTTAGGAAGCCAAAGAGGGCCACTTCATATAATAGACACAGCTACTTCCGTAGAGTGTGGCCGAGAAGTGAGATTTCGCCGTTCCTTTAGATCCCTCGTCGAGTGCATGGTCCCTTGTTGTGGCTTTCAACCATCAGACGCGCTCTCTAGCGACACCGAGTCCGTTCAGGGCTCCACAATCACTGGCACCTTCTTCGGCTACAGGAAAGGCAGAGTCAGCTTCTGCCTTCAAGACGACACTCGAAGCTCGCCTCTCCTGCTCCTGGAATTCGCCGTCCCAACGGCTTACCTGGCCAGGGAGATGCAGTATGGTCAGCTCCGAATCGCCTTAGAGTGTGACCGACAAAAGGAGAGGTCGAGCTCTTGCTCCCTGTTCAACGTGCCCGTTTGGTCCATGTACTGCAACGGCAGAAAAGTTGGGTTCGCAATAAGAAGGCAGATGAGTGAAAGCGACGCCGCTGTACTCAAGCTCATGCGCTCCGTCTCTGTGGGCGCTGGGGTTTTGCCGGTTGCCCCAAAGTCCGAAGACAGTGACCTCATGTATTTACGCGCCAGTTTTGAACGAGTCATTGGGTCCGCTGACTCTGAATCTTTTCATATGATTAATCCTGTTGGAAGCTCCGGACAGGAACTCAGTATTTTTCTATTAAGATCATGATCATATATATATATATATATGTGTGTGTGTGTGTGTGTGAACGTAGTTCGCGACTGTAGTTCTTGTTAAAAAAATATTTCAGTTAGTTCTATGTGTATAACCTAAGTATGTATAATGAATGATATAAATGTCCAATTTCAGATCTGTCTACGTTCATTTTGTTCTTCTACATAGTCATATTCTTATCGTATTGAAAGAGACCAAACAAAAGCAATCGAAGAAAAAAAATACTAATTAACTTTTATGGAGATTGATTTCCTCCCTTGGCCCTGTAATATCTGATATTTACTATTAAAAAGTTTCACGACGATAATTATTCTGGGTGAAATCATATCTTAAATATATATAGTAAGCCATTAAAACACTTTCCACCAAATATTCCCACAAAACATGACGAATTAAACACCTAACTAAAGAAAAAAAAATACATCAATAATAATTAAGATTTTTAAATTTTTTTTAATAGGGTTTAGATCGATCCTCAGAAGTACGTGGAGATCTGGCTATATAACCTAAGAATTAAATGTATTTAAAATATCTATAACTTTTGAAACCACACGTATTCCTCTAGCTTTGGGTTCTTATATATACCACAAACACGCAAATAATATCTATTTGTGATTGAGCAAATAAAAGGTAGGATAATTGTTTGCGTAATAGATAACGAATAAACACCATTATTACCTTAAAACTACTGCTAATTTATCCGAGAAAATGTCATTCCTGGAAAGGAAAAAAGAAGAAGAGAAGTCTGGATCTTGAATTTAGCAGAAAGTAGAAACTAATTGTGTGTGACAAAATAATTTTAAAAAGGCATCCGGTGAAAATATAATTGTTATATAAGCCACTGTTAAGTTGTCGCCCCCCATATTAGTTAAGAGTGTGAAGATAATAAGGTTTATATCAAAAAAAAAAAATCACTCTATTTAAAATGTTATTTTTTTATGTTGAATGTTGGACTTTAAGCCCAATTCCTTAATATTAGTATTAAAGTTAGATTTTAGATTAAAAAAAAAAGTTTTGAGATCTAAAAAAAAGATGAACTTAAAGAAAAGCAAAGTTCTGAAGTAAAAAAATAATAGACTATGAGAAGATTTCACTCTATAAGAATTGTTGTCTCATATCTTTATAAGGAGAAAGATCACTCTACTTAAAAGAATAATCTTTTAGATTAGATATTAAACCTTCAGCTAAATCTCTTAAAAGCTACTTTAATAATTTTGGTGTCACATGTCATTCATGATTTAATAGCACTAGCATTAACCCTCTCTCTCACTTACTAACTCTTATGCATGATTGCACTTGAGACAAACAACATCTTATTCAGGAACGAAATAACTCTCTCTCAGTTACTAACTCTTATGCATGATTGCACTTGAGGCAAACAGCATCTTATTCAGTAACGAAATAAAATGTTAATTGATCATTGATGGAAAGTGAATGTGAAAGATCAATTGGAGAACAAGAGTCACGATGGGAAATTAACAGTCACATGCATGATATATGATGAAATGAAGGAATTCTAAGGGGGATATTGGACAGTCACCATCTGGGACTTGGGAGATATAGGAAATCTAAGTGGTAATCCCCAGCAGTTGCAAGCTCAGGGTGGTCCAAAGATTATGATGTATCAGCAATTGGGTTGACTGTTCTTTTGCTGTTTAGCGCCACAATGAAGAAAGGAATATGAAACAAAATTGGAAATGAACAAACAAGCCGTGCTTCATATTGCATGGGGCAAGATCTTATGATCCTGAAATCATTTAACTGGTAGCTGAGGTGTCCTGTAATGTAGTGTAATACTAGGACTTGGAGTCTTGGATCTTCTCGATCGGCTTCTTCCCCCAAGCCAAATACAAAAGAATCAGTTGTATTGGTCTCTCTCTATATATTAAGTGATGGCAATATTGTGATTGACCGTTGAAGGAACCTCGAATAATTGATTAATACTTAACCGGAAAGGATGGTGGCCATGGCCTCTTGCTGTTACGTGTACATGTATATACAAATACAATGGTGACTTCCAGCAAGGTCTTGAGATTTGCTTAGTTTTTATTTATGTCCTCTACAGGCTACAAGAAGCTGGAGTCCTATTAATTCATTTGTGTAAGCTAGTAAAAGCAAAAGGGGGTGCATGGATAAGATTGATAGATGCGTACATGCACACGAGTGGACTAGCTATATTTATCCAACACAATGGCTCCACTATCTCTTTCCAATCGTGCGATGTAAATATTGAAATGACTGCAGCCTTTGGTTGCATCCACAACCACCACAAAACTCATGCCTTGGGTTAGTTTCATCTTGCTTGGGTTGAATTGATAGGTAATTAATCAATCAATCAAAACATATACATACGCGTTTGCGTATTGTCTCTTTTTCCTGTGGCACCTTTTTCATTGAAGACAGATCTTTAATTGGGTTTGAGGTTGGTTCTGGGTTTGGTCCCAAATTAATGGTGAATGTTAATGTATGTTACAACTAAAGAGAAGTCGTTTGTTTAGAGCTCAAAGATGGGCAGAAAGAAAGTCTAACAACGCGTGCAGCAAGGCTAGTCAGAGGCTAGTCCATCATGTCCATGTGAAAGGTGGTCCTTAAATTCCTGCTTGTGTTTATGTGAATTATACAAGTCTCTTTTGGGGAATGGTTTGACCGACGGAGGACCACTCACTCATTACACTTTTTCCTTTCCCTTTCCCCTCTTGCGAACCAGCACCATCACCATCACCGTATAGAAAATGCCATAAGCATGCATGGGTTTCTTCACATGCACATTCATGGATTGATTCTCATTTGATGCAGCAGTGTATCAAGTATCAACCGCGAAAGCCCATATATCATGGGCCTTGTTAGTTAATCTTGGACTTGCAAACAAAACAAAAACAAGGCCGAGAGCCTTTGTAGATCTGTTAATTGGCCCTAAGACTGGGGCATACTTTATCTTTCATGGGCTCTCTCAAACTCTCCCCACATGAATTTAATTTTCCCAAGTGCGAGTGCGAGTTGATGACGACTTTAGCGTTTGTCGTAGGCACAAAGCTTCCTAGATATAATGTTACAATCAATGTCTTCACTAATTTAATGCATATTCTTAGCTTTTGTTGGTGTATTAGCTGAATTTCCCATCTACTATATAATTTGTTTAGGTAAATGGTATTAGTATTTGAGGTACTGGGACAACGAAACCAACTATAGTTAAAGTAGGCCCATCTTCTCCAATCATGACAAGTCTTTGAAAGAGACCCTCCACCCTTTCTTAAAAGTTGGAGCTCCATATACGAATACAATATGATACATCTATCACATTGCCCAATTTGTCAATATCCTCTTTTTATAATCTTAAACAATAATGCTACAATTTTTTGTATTCTACATTTTTTTCATTTTAAATAATCTATCAAATAATTAGTAGAAGAGAGGGAAATAGTGTAATTAACACATTAATTTAAAATATTATTTAAAAAAATATAATATTACTCAAACCATTGGCATTAATTGAACACATCAGTAAGATTAAAATCAGAGTATCTGACCACCACCTCGATAAGGGCAAAAACCAAAATTTAATTCTAATATCATTGAGAAATTAATAAAAAACAAAAGAAGATTCATAAGTCACAACTCATCTGTCCCCACGTTCCGAAGCTACTTATTCATTTGGGTTTTCAGTTTGTATACCAAAATCTGAGTAACTTTTACTATAGTTAGTGCTCTCATATTTTCCACACAATAACAGCTCTGCTGTTTATACATTCCACGAGATTACACGGACAGGCAAATTTTGTTTGACATGGGGATGCCGGATGGGGTATTATTATTATTCAAGCACATGCACATGCACATGAAGTTAAATTTGTCTTTAATATCGTGTTGTTTTAAAGAGTGAGCCCTGGACTAGTAACATCGCTGTAATATAATGTTTCTTCAGCCGGAGGGAAAAGAATTGAAGAATTAAAAGCCATTGGATCTAGTTCTATTTACTAAAAGTCCCCCCGTCCCCCCACCCACTATGAATTGGCCCATCTAACAAGAGCATCTGTATTTATCTCTTATTAAATGTAAATTTAAGCTCTGCTGCTCTTATTGCCAATTCCACTTGAGAAAAACTAGGACTCTGGCCAAGTGTTTTTTTTTTTGGTTGTATGTGATGTAATGTATGTAGTGAGATTACATGCGGGATCAAGAAATTGAAAAAAGAAAAAAGAAAAGAGACTTGCTGCCCATTTTTAACAAAGTCGTAATCATAACTGTTTACTTTCCTCCACCTAATCTAATGAGAATATGGTGTTATTTTAATATTAACTGATGAATCATGATCTTAGGAGGCAGTACAGGTGCTCTTATCTCATCATCTCATATGACTCATAATTGCTGTTTTTAATGCTCCATTCAACTCTTCTTGGTGGGTGATGGTCGTCCCCACTCAAACAGATATTGTTTGCTTCAATGTCTGTATCACAATCTCATTTTCTGTTTTCTTTTGGGTCCTCTTCTTTTTTCTTTTTTCTTTTAAAGGAAATTGTTAACTATACCCACTCCATATTCTATGGTGGGTCATCATTTTGTTTTGTTTTGTATTTTTTCATTTTCTTTTACTTTCTTAATTTATTTTCATAATTAGTTTATACCCTTTGGAGGTTTAGTTGTTTTTTAGGAAGGGCATTTGCCATTTAGGTATGCTTTTGTTTGATGGCGTCTGGCTTTGTGTGTGTACAGATATCTCACTCTAACTAACTGGTAATGTCAGCTTCTTGACTTCTTGTTTCATTTCATCTTCAGTTTGATGATATATTATGCAGAGACTTGAAGCTTGTATCTTCCAAAAATGCAGAGACTTGAGACTTGACTTGGTTTCAAATAAAGTTGAAGAGTGGAAAATCTATGGCATTTGACTAATTAGGTAATGCTGATTGCTGAGTGCTTCTGTGCTTCCACTTTATGCTTCCAAGTTTAGGATGTGATATCATCTTACACTTTTCTTCTCTTTCTTCGTCTGTATCCTTTTCATGCCTAGTGCCAAGTAAATATTTTTAACACTGTAACTGTTCATTTGATCTCTCAGATTCTAAAAATTCTTGAAAAGAAACAACAAAAATAAAATGCTCGGTGTAAATTGCCGCTCTTCCTCTTCTTCTTGTACTTCTCCTCCGCAGCCGAGTCCAGTAAGGTAATATTTAGAAGATACAAAGCTGTACCAGCGTATTTGCTTCAGCATTACTACAGATTATGAAAGCAACTGTATGTTGTTCACTGATGTTAATATTGTTTTGGGTTCATTGCAGTGTTTATGAAGATGGGTTGCAACAGAACATACTCAATGTATCACCTAGACTGTCTTCCCATTCAAATCCTGTAAGTGCATTTACAATTTCTTTTACACTCAGTTATAGAAAATTCCCATCAACTGATCATATAATATCTTTCTCTTTTATCTTTAGATTGATCCTTATAGCCAATAACTTTCCGTAAAATGCTATTTTGTTGGTTGGATGAGGGAGTCTTTTTTCTTTTTCTTTTTTTTCCAGTTTGGGCTCTATTTGTGGGAGAATCTAGATTGAGGAAGTAGTTCTAGGGATCTTAGCATGCATGTCTGTTACACAGTAAAGCATTGACTAGAGATGGGATTTTTCTTCCTATAAGTCATCAAGTACTTGCTCGCCCGGACGCCTCTTCCATGAATTATGCCGGTTTTCAATGTTTGATTTCATCTTAGTTGATGGAAATTGTATATGACATAGCACACCAGCATTACATTCATCAAATTTTACTACCGACACATCAATTCATCTATGATTCCAACTTTTACAATATCTTTCCTGGCCTGAATTTCCAAGTTCATAGCATTATTCATTCAGTTATACTCTTTATCTTTTGACACAGATTATACGGTTGAAGAGGACATTGCCTCACCATTCTTGCCAATGTCTGGACTCTGAGAAGGCAGCAGGTTTGCAGTCCATCATAACAATTCCTTCCCATGGCACTACACCAAAGGTTTCCTTATCTTACACATCTCTGTTGCTAGCTATAAGAAACAAATTGATAACTAATAGATGGTTAAAGTTTTTACGCATGAGCTAACACTCAAGGTCAAATACAATCCCTGCCAAACTTTAGATTCAAACTCTTTGTGATAATATGTCTAAGAAAATGGTTTACTAAAATTTGAGGATCAATTTTCTACCAACAAATGAATTCACTTTATATCATTTGCTTCTGGTTGATTGTTTTACTCTATTTCTTCTCTATTTTTCTTTCCAATCCCTATTTTGACCTTTTAGCTCTGGATGCAGTCTTCTGCAGAACTGAGGAAAGAGATTGCCATACTTGAAGCTGATATTATGCATTTGGAACGATATATTCTTTCTCTGTATCGGACTGCTTTTGAAGAGCATCTACACACCTTATCAAGTGTCACTGGGAACCATTTAGAATACAAGACTCCATCACAAATGCCAACGGGATCCAAAGAATCTTATTACAGATTGGAGCCACAAATCGAGAAAGGTGGTCTTTTCCATCATGATCAAGCTTCATCTGCACATGATTCGTCCATTTCAGATCACGAGAATTCTGCTGCTAGTTTAAAAGTAGCTTGTACAAGGGTAAATATGCATTATGACCTGATTAATCTAATTCATCTGGGTTCTCTGCTGAGCTTGACTTCATCTAAGACGTGTAATTTACAATTTTTTTATGTGTTGTGAGCATTTGCAGGACCAGAAATTTGCTGGTTCTGTTCATCGCAGCCTTGCTGATCACCTTGGCGTTCCACGCATGGATAACGACGTCAATACTCCAGATAGACTCTCTGAAGATATTGTCAGATGTATATCTTCTATATACTGCAAGCTTGCCATTAGCCCGCATAGTGATGCAGGCTTCTCAACTTCTCCCACTTCGTCCTTGTCCTCCTCGAGTATATTTTCTTCTAAGAATCCTTGTGATAGTTGGAGTCCACATTGCTTCGAGGATGTTACCGTGCCTCATCAAGGATTGAAAGAAGAGAAGGAACCACCTGCTGCAATGATAGAAGTACTGAAGATATATTTAAACGATGATAGTTTCAATTATGCTGCAGCAATGCTACAAAATTTCAGGTGGGTTGATTTGCACCTGTGTATCATATAGTTCATTTGGTACTTTGACTGCACTATCTAGCATGCATAATCACTTCTTTGTTTGTTCAAATCTATCCTTCAAATATACAATATACTGAACAGGGTTTCAACACTTTGCCTGTAGTAGAAGCATAATTACAGTATTGTTTTTTAATCTTCTCATTTGTCTTAAATCTGTGTAGGTCATTGGTGCGGAGTCTCGAGAAGGTTGACCCGAGGAAGATGAAGCGGGAAGAGAAGCTTGCATTTTGGATTAACATTCACAATGCCTTGGTGATGCATGTATGGATTTAAGAAGCTTTACTTCCTTAAAAGCATATGTTATGATAAAACATGTGTGCTGAAAAATCTTCATTCTTAGACAGGATATTGTAACAAAAGGGTGAGATGCTAGTATCATATGACTACCTACTTATGTCAAATATCATGACAATCGCAAGATTGCTCATCTTTTTTTACAAGATATAACCTTTTTGACCGGACCTGTACTAGCAATGATCTTTCTCTGTAATTATATAAAGGATAACTAAAAACAACTGATGGTTGGTCCATGGTGCTATTTTTGGATGGATGGTGACAGTTCTTCATTTTTGTTTAGGTGGACCTAGTAATCCTCTTTCTATCACTTGTTAAATGGTATATTTGAACCCACTGAATAATCTGTCTAACCTGCAGTAATTTTAGTACAGCATATTACTGATATTAGACATTGTAGACTTGAATTATTTTTGTGATCAATCTCTTTGATCTTATAAATGTCATATTTATAACTTGCTAGAGTTTGCTCATGGGAATTTCTTTGCAGGCATATTTAGCATATGGAACTCATAATCGTGCAAAGAGTACCTCCATTCTGAAGGTTATTCCTGTCTCACACTTTGCTAATTTTATTCATTCACAAATTTGTTCAGTAAATATCACTATTCAATCTAATGCATCATTCAGGCAGCTTACAATATCGGTGGACACTGTGTAGATGCATATGTCATACAAAGCTCCATTTTAGGAATTCGTCCACATTACTCAGCACCGGTAAGCTTTATACTTCAAGTTCTTACGTATATCACGTGTACTTGCTTGGTTATATGATTGACTAGCAGTCACAAGTCACAAGAGGTGGCTTGACAGAAAAACCTCCTCTCTCTTGAGTCATTTGAACCACATTCGGTTTAACTGGTGTCTCATAAGTTTGGTCCTGATCTACATTTAAGAACGTGTATCTCTTAAGCTATTTTGTTTGGGAATGCCTTTTTTAACAAAAATGCAGTGGCTACAAACACTGTTTTCTCCGGGACGGAAATTTAAGATGGGAAGCATCAAACATGTATATGCCTTAGAGTACCTGGAGCCACTTGTTCATTTTGCACTTTGCTCAGGGGCATATTCTGACCCAGCGGTATGAATTTTCTCTTTACATTCTTGATTAATCCCTGTTGTTTTTCCAATCTTATCAATGAAATTTGTAGTTGGTATAGATTTATATTAGTCTGTATTTGGTGTTTGCTTGTCTGATTTAGAGGTACAACTTCTTAATGAATTAGGTTCAAGTGTATTCTGCCAAGAGTATTTTTCATGACCTGAAACTTGCCAAAGAAGAGTTCATTCAAGCTAGTGTTTACATCCACAAGGAGTCAAAAATTTTCCTACCTAAAATTCTTTACTACTTCGCAAAGGATATGTCACTAGATGTGCCGGGGATATTGGAGTTATTAACTGGATGTCTATCAGAAGTGCAGCAGAAAGCTATCAGAAAATGCATTAAAGGAAGAAATGACAAATGCATCAATTGGATACCGCAAAGTTCATCCTTTCGGTATGTTATACATGGAGATTTAGCCACCAAAGGGAAGTAACCAGCAGTCTTTTTTGAATGAACTTATATAGGACAAAGTAATGCCACTGGTTTTTTTTTTTTTTTTTTCCTTTTTGGCAAATAAGGGGAATATGTTAAGCTGAATAGAGTTAATAGAAAGAGGAAGACGTAGAATGCTTGTTGCAGCAGTAGTATCATGTAACAACAAAGAGTGCTTTTGTGTAGCGTGTACAGGATTTTAGAGTTCATTTATTTCTTTTTAATTACAAATCAATCAAGTGTTGGGACTTGAGATATAAAAAATTGTATGTAACGTGATATCACCAAACAAAGATAGATTGTTGAATGATCATTGCAAACAATTACTATTCTAAATTTCAAGAGAATTTTTCTCAGTAAATGCTCATGCAGAGCATTCTAAAAAGTTCGTTCTCGTATTTTTAAAATGCACGGTTGTGTTTCCTTTTAATGAGAATAGTCTTTGTCTCTTTTGTATAAAGGTGTATTGTCTTTCTTATATAAGGATAAGAAATTTCGTCTTTAATAATAGAGATAGAGATTTCAACTGTGGGGATGATACCCGTAATGAAGTTGTATGGAACTGTAGGGATGATTCCCGCAATGAAGTTGTATGGAAATGTATGTACTCGTAGGTGTGGACATATCTTAAAGAACTATGGAGATGTATGTACTCGGAGATGTGGATATATCTTAAACAACTATATTATATAACGTGATGAAGTTATATGGAGATGTATGTACTCGTTGGTGGGGACATGTCTAAAAGAATCATATTATATAATGTTTCAATAATCTGACGGAGATGTATGTACTCGTAGGTGTGGACATGTCTTAAAGAATCATATATTATATAATGTTTCAATAATCTGACTGATTTTATATTAGTAGTCTTAAGATGTAATATTAAAATCGTTAATCTAAGATGTAATATTAACAATTTTAATAGCTGATATTCGGTTGTGACTAATTTATCAATTTAAAGAAGAGTAGATGTTCTCATAAGTCACACAGAACATATGGGCCGGGCTGATGAACTGCGTCATGGAAAGTGGGTTAGAATTGAGCCCAATTAACTTCGGCAACGGTTATAGTTATGCTGATGACTCGCTCCATAACCATTTCCAACAAACTGGCATTGGATGTGGCAAAAATATGAATTATCTAAATGCCACGCCTAAGCCGAACGCCCCGTTTCTACTCAAACGAACGGTTTTCCCGGTCGTTGAAAAGGGACCCTTTTTTCTTGCGAAATGAAACCTTTCAGTCTTGGACATTTTTGTGCTTCATTCTTACAGTAGAGAAAGAACACAGAACCTTCACATCATCCCCGTGCGTCACCAATGGTATGGTTTGCTATTCGTTGGGTTTACATGGAACCTTTAAGTTCAATGTATATCATTTGCTACTGTTATATTTACTGAAAGTTGGTCGCTGTTATGTTTTTGCCTGATCAATATGAAATCCGATTCTGAATTAATGAACGTACAGAAAATGCATATCTATACTTTTTTTAGACGTGTTGGAGACTTTTATGTTTTTGGTGCTTGAACTATTTACTTAGGCTTCTGCACTTTTCCCAGATTCACTTTGTGATTCTCGTTAGTCGCCAAGGGAAAGTCAGACTTACCAAATGGTATTCACCCTATTCCCAGAAGGAAAGAACTAAGGTATCTTCAATTCCCTAATTTCAACTCTTAACCTTAATATTTCCCTGAAACCCAGAAAACCTTTTGATGAAATAAAATGCCTCACTTCATTTGATTCTAGTAGAATATGAAGAACAACTTGCACTTCATTTTCCTTTTTCTTCATTATTGCTTCATTGCTTAACGGGTTTTGTCAGATAATTAATCACTGCTGATTGTTTTAAAATCATAACAAAGTGCCTTCTGATGATTTAGATGATCAAGCATCTTCTCTAATGTTTGAGTTCCTATATTTACCTTCTGTGGCTGGAACTAAAAAGATGCTGCTTATTTTTCAAATGCTTCTTGGATTCATTTTTTTAAGAACTTGGATCTTGAGATGCTAACATTGCATGACAAATAGCATGAATTGCACGTGATAGTTATAATGATAGTTTTTCATAATATTAATGTTAATTGAGTGATCTTTGTTAAGGTAATTCGAGAGCTCAGTAGCATAATTCTCACTCGAGGCCCCAAGCTTTGCAACTTTGTGGAATGGAGGGGGTTGAAAGTTGCTTATAAAAGGTATCATAAATTCTGTATTTCTCTGTTTGAAGTTCCTAATGTCAATTCTTTTTTTTTTTTTCAACAGTCACCCTGAACCTGTGTTCTTGTTTTATATGGATATCATGTTCAGATATGCTGGCCTCTATTTTTGTATGTGCGTTAACCAAGATGACAATGAACTAGAGATTCTTGACATAATTCACCATTACGTTGAGATATTGGATCGCTATTTTGGCAATGTAAGTTAGCTAAAAGCCTTGAGAGTGATTAATAATAGAAATGTGATTGTCATACGAAGCACCTCGAATTAACTTTTTGGTACTTTTTTTTCCTTTTGAGTGGTTGTCCATTAGGTCTGTGAGCTGGACTTGATTTTTCATTTTCACAAGGTATCTTCCTTTAATGAGTATCTAATTAAAATTGAAGTAAAAAAAATTTGAACGTTATCTTATTAAATGGAAAAAGAGCTTAGGATGAATCTGACACGAAGCTTGGGATTGGCAGGCTTATTATATATTGGATGAGCTGCTGCTGGCAGGTGAACTTCAAGAATCAAGCAAGAGAGCAGTTGGAAGGTTGATAGACGCACAGGTATGCTTCTTCAATCTTTACAATTTTAACAAAATTCGAATTAGAACTTCCAGTTTGATTAATTGGGTTGGTTAAAAAATTGCAGGATTCACTTGTGGAGATTGCTAAAGAGCAGGCGAGTTTAGTCAGCAGTATAATCGCGCAAGCCACCAAATAGGAGGAGCAATCTCAGTTGGACCAAACTTGATTTTGATGAATATATAATAATTTAAGTGCCTTTTTTTCCCAGGAAATGTAAATGCAATTTGACTTAAAGCATTTCATTTGGATTGAATTAGTAGGTTTCGTGGGTGATAATGTTGTGTAATGAACCCTGCCAAGGAGATAGATCTATTATATGTAGTGCAATACTGCAATTTCCAGAGCATGCTTGTCTTGTAAATCATGTTTATTTGATCAAATGATTGCTTAGAGAGAACAGAGAGCTAAACTACGAATGGACAAAGACATCAATCAAGTAGAGATTTGGCATACACCATTCACTAAAAATCTATATACTTCGATCCTTAATCCTTCATTCCTTTGGCCTTAACTATGGATTTAATTTACTGCATACCAGATTATGCTTCAAAACAACAAATTCAAAATATGACTCTGCAACTATTATTTGACAAATTACAAAATGCGGGAAATTTCTATTGATGAAAGATGGTCAAATATCCAAAAACAAATGCACAAGATGAAAAAGTTAAAAAAAAGAAAAAGAATCAGTCAGGAAACTAATTTTTTTTTAAATGGAAAAGGAGTGGGGAAAGAGGTAGGAAGATTTGATCTGTAGAATTACTACCAACAACACAACAGTAATCAAAGGTGACAACTAAAAAGAAACTGCAAAGAAAAAGAATAATTTTATAATTATATGTGATATAGTTGGCTAACTGACTGATTAATAGCTGCGAGGAAGAGGAAATGTGGACGTGGCAAGTGGGAATTGACTTTGGTCTCTAGTAATATAATTATTGTTAGGAAACAAGTGCTGCTTTGTGACGGTAACCTAACTGAAAGAGCGGTTCAGGGTTTTAAGTTCAGAAATGGATCCAACGGTCATCTCATCTCTTTGATTTTAGTTAAGTTGAAAGGGTTCATAATTATGAGATGAATAAATGACGATGGGTAGCTGTTTTTGTGTAATTTTAATGGGAAAGGAAATTTTCGAAATTAGTTGGCAGGGGTTGTATTTTTGGGAGAGATCAGAATCAAAGGAAAAAGCAGCGAAATTGAATCTTCATAATGCAGTGGCTTTCAGATATTTGGGGCATTATTACAGCAGAGTTTCCGTTGATTCCCAGAGAACTCTCAAGTGTTTACAAAGAGCCATTTCTCTCAGTCCCGATGATTCTGACTCCGGGGTAATATATTTTGTCTCTTTACCCATTTTGTTAAGTGGTTGTGCTAACAAGCTGAGCAAAACAGGAAGCTTTATGTGAATTGTTGGAGCAAGGAGGAAAGGAGCGCTTGGAAGTGGTGGTGTGCAGGGAGGCTTCGGAAAAGTCTCCAAGAGCATTCCGCGCATTTAGTCGATTAGGTTACTTGCAACTCCATCACAACAAATGGTCCGAAGCTGTACAGAGTCTTCAACAAGCCATACGAGGCTATCCTACCTCTTCTCATATCTGGGAAGTATGTTTCACTTTCTTTGAACTTTTCATTCAGCTTTTCCTTTTGACTACCTCTTCATTCTTACATTTACCTTATCTCTACCGTCTAGGCTCTTGGTCTTGCTTATCACCGACTTGACATGTTTACTGCTGCTATTAAGGTACAGTTTCTTTTGCATGTGTGTGTGTCCATGTTTTTCTTAAAACTATCGTTAGATTATGGTGTTGCATTCAGTCCTATGGGTGAGTCATTGAATTGGATGATACTAGCATCTTTGCTCTGCTTGAAAGTGGAAACATCTTTTTGATGCTTGGAAACTTTAGAAAGGTGAGGTTTTGTTAGCTTTATTTGTCAGCATTGGCAGTTCACTTGAGTTATTTTTCTTAACCTATTCCATCAGCTCTGGCTATGCAAGAAACATTACATTCTTCGTAATAGAATTTGTGTTTTTGAAAGGGTGTGCCTGCTTGTTGTGTAGTAAAATTGCTATATTAAAGTGAGTTAATCATGGGGTCTTGTGAAATATTATTCACTAGGACATGTCATCGTTATCCGAAAGACTTGGCATTAGTATTCATCCCTGCTTAACAGTGGGGAATCTATTTGATGGGTGTTCTTTTCTCAATCTTATGTTAAACTTTTTCGCTGTCTGCCATTTTACTTATTTATGCAGACATGATGCATAAATTGATAATGTGGTATTTCCACATTCAGGGAGTTGAGCAGTGTCAGCAAGCTCTTAAGATTTCGCCTCAAAATGTGTCTGCACACTACGGGCTTGCTTTGGGACTGCTTGGTTTGTTGAAAGAACGTATTGATTTGGGTGCATTTAGATGGGGAGCTTCACTGTTAGAGGTCAATTATTTTGCATTTTTAAATAATCGGTTGCCTTTCAAACTGTTTTGAGCAGTTAATTTGTTACTTGAAGTAATGCAGGATGCACGTAAAGTTGTGAAAGCTAGTACTTCTTTAGTTGGAACTATTTCATGTATATGGAAGTTGCATGGTGATATTCAGGTATGTTTATTTAAAGCTTTGGGCCTGAATTGCCCATTTCACACGGGTGGCTAATTGTAGAGAAATAGCTCGATCCTATATACTAGGTAACTGGCGCCCATTAGTTACATGCACCTAATTTTTGTAACTCTTATTGGCAAAGTTAATTTTACTGCGTGTAGTTTCTCTTTACTTTTTTTTTAACCTGTAGATTATGGAATATGTATATGGTAATGATTTCTTCTATGGAGCTCTTTTTGTCACTTAGAAACCTTTTTAATACTTTCTTTAGTTTATTTCTTATTGCTCATTTCCATAAATTTTTACATAGAGCATCAGATTGCGTGAAATCATGATGTTTGTGGCATGACTAATTTGATATTGTTCCATGTTTCTCTTCTGGCTAGCTTATATATGCAAGACGTTTCTCATGGGGGGAGGGTAGCCAGATTGTAGAATTTGATGCGGAAACGTTCAGTGCTCCCATCCCTTCCTGGAAGAGGACCTGTCTTACAGCTGCCATATCTGCAAAAAGTTCTTATCAACGAGCTTTATACTTGGCCCCATGGCAAGCTAGTATTTATACTGACATTGCAATAACTTAAGATCTCATTTTCTCTTTATATTAAAGTTATGGAGATTACCTACGTGCTTGGTAAGATCTTGATTTGTTTTGGTTTTATTTTATCATTTAGATGTCACTGCAGATTTGCTATTTAACTTGACCTCTTTTATCAGGCACCTTCCAGAGAAGGTGACTTTGGGCGCTTTCTTACTTGAGAGTGACAATTTTGAATTTTGGGTGGCACTGGGATGTTTATCAAATTGGAATGCATTAAAATAGCATGCTTTAATCAGGGGATTTGGATGTATTGTTAGCTGCTGCATGAGCATACCTTGGGAAGGTATTGTTGTTTGAAAGTTTCAATCTCATTTGTTTGCAATTTCTTAGTTTTGAATATTTGTGCATAAATTTTAGCTAAATTTTAAAAGAATTTGTTAACAGCTTGTGAATTGTAGTCTTGATTTGGTTGTGGGAGAACGTTACCTATTAGGTCCAATAAATCATTTAATTTCCACATTTGTTGTCACTTGTTGGTGTTGTTTTGGACTTGAGTTATTAATGTGACAATAGCTCATTATATGCTTAAGAATATCTTTGACCCTTAATTTGAGCACATTTTAGTTACAGTGCTTAACTAGTGCAAACACGTATGGTTTTTTTTTTTTTTTCTTTTGTGTGGTGGGGGAAAGAAATTCTATGTACTCCAACTTGTTTGGACATGTCTAACATGCAACAACCTTGTGTGTGGTTTTATGTAGCTTTCATATATTAATGGACTAGGGGATCTTGCTGCTTAAGGCCGATTCCATCTTACCTTTGCCATTCTCACCCTCACATGTCTTGCTTCCTTGTCTGGGAAAACATTTGAAGGAACAATATGTCCGTTTTGTTTTGTTTTGCAGCTATACAGAGAAGTGGATGAGAAGAAGTTAGCGAGGCAAGCATTCGATTCTGACAGAAGTATAGATCCTTCACTTGCACTGCCATGGACAGGCTTGTCAGCTGATATTCATGCTAGGTAAATTTTCAATTTTATTACTGTGTATAAATGTGTGATTTAATATTGAGTTGTCGCCTTACAACCTTATTCCCATTTGATATATACTTCATCTTGCAGGGAGCCCTCAGCTGGATGAAGCTATTGAGAGCTGTTTAAGAGCCGTGCAGATATTACAGCTGTTTAAGAGCTGTACAGATATTACCTGTTAGTTCTTTATCCCAATTGATGCTATTCTGATGTATTTTATATGATGAATTGATGTTAACCGGATGAATTGATGTTAGATTGGAAGTTGAAATTATTCCATGGGTATGGTGGTGTCATCCCCATTTTAAATAGTTAACTGGTTATGCTGGGGTGAAGGGGTTGGCTTTTCCTCGTAGTCCTCCCTAAAATTCTATTTGAACTTTTAATATTTGGCTGGAAATTTAGGATTGAAGTATGAGCTAGTGGCTGTTGCTTTTTCGATTTTGCATTTTGAAAGCTTTGACTTCTTGCAGCTTGCAGAGTTTCAATTGGTCTACTAAGCTTGCTAAGATTTCAGGGAACCTTTCATCTTCACAGATACAACCACTTATCAACGATAAGGAATGAATCAGGCACTACGGACGAAAAATTTACATTCTTCTTCCTCTTGTGAAGCAAGAGCTGAATTCGACACCCATCAAAGAGAATTAATTTAAAACTTCTAGTAATTATATCACAGGTTTTTGGAGCCATCCAGCAGGCAATATGGCGTGCTCTTCACTTACCTGAATCCCACAAAATCTGTGAGCTAGTTTGTGAAGCACGGTCTGACTATCAAGCTGCTGATGCTTCCTATAGACTAGTACACTGTGCGATTAGATGTTCTTCAGACACAGTTCCAAAGTCTCATTTCCAAGATATATCCATTAATTTGGCCAGATCTATTACTATGGTAAACATATTGGGGGAACCCTCCTCTTTCTTTCAGTTTTTCTGCTTAGATCTATTAAGATGCATATTTTTTACTAAACCTCTGCTTAGTATTAAGAACATGAATGTATGTTTTTTCCATCTTTGCAAATCATTAATAGATGATGTTGTATGGGCAATCGGGGAATGCATTGTATGCTATACGAGAATGTGAACATTTGGAGAAAGAAGGTTTGAATCCTATTTATTTGAGTTTGATACTTCATTTTTATTTCTTTAGTTTTCCTTATGATCAACAACATGTGGATTAAAGGCAACAGTTTTTGAAGTTATAAGGTTAGAATCAATTTCAGAAATTGTTGCTTTGAATCCACATGGTGTTGATTAGGATAGGAGATATCCACTTTCTGATCGTAAAGAACCTAATAGGTGGGGTTTCTCAAAATCATCTTCTAATGTTGTTTATCCCTTTTTTTCTCTTAAGTTTGAAAATCAAATCAAATCATTTAATTTGTATTTATTTCCTCATTTAGTTTCCTTGATTCTAAGAGATAATTGTTTCCTTTTTTGATTTTACCTTATATCTATATATTTGTAATCTTCCTATCAATGAAAAGTGTGAGAAATATTCAGCAAAACTATATGGTATCAGAGCAAGGTTGCTCATAATCTTAGTGTTTAGCCAGAAACTTATCGAAATTTTTCGGAGACTCGTTGAAAGTTCATCGGAGTATCACCAGAAGTTCATCTCCACTTCAAATCCCAGTTGTTTTTCCAGCACGTTTTCTCTCACCTCTCGCACCATTAGATTCCTCGTCGTTGGATCTATCAATCTATGATGTCCTTTTACCTATAGCCTACTCCATTGCTAACGAGAAATTTTTTATTCTTATTTTTTCATGGACGCTGCCATTCCAGTAGCTTCCTACGGCTAGACTCATGCTTTGGCAAACTCTAGCGACCCTATCGTTTCTTTCCGTAGTGGAGACAGTAACTCTCTCCACATCACTGCCTATAAACTTAATGGTAACAACTTTATTTCTGCCTTAATCTCTCCAGTCACTTCTATGGCATCTTGGATTATTGATTCAGGTGCCTCCTACCATATGACTGGTATTTATAACGTCTTTCACTCATACGTACCTTGTTATAATAAAGCCACTATTAAAATTGTTAATGGCTCCTTGTCTTCTATTGTAGGAATAGGAACTGTTAGATTGTCTAATGGTCTCACTCTTATGTCTGTTCTTCATGTTCCCTCATTAATATGTAATTTGATTTCTGTTAGTAAGCTTACTCGTGATAATTACTGTATTGCTAAATTTGTGTCTTCTTATTATTTTTAGGATTTATCATTGGGGAGGACGATTAGCAGTGCTAGGATTCATAAAAGCCTTTATTTCCTTGAAGATCAAAATAAAGAGAATCAACAAACTCTTGTGTCTAGTGTTGTTTTAGTTTCTGCTTCTAGTTCTAGTAAGTTATTGTTGTGGCACTGTAGACTTGGTCATCCCAATTTTTCTTATTTGCAATGGTTGTTTCCTTCTTTATTTGATAATAAAAGTTCTATTTCTTTTTAATGTGATCTATGTCAATTGTCAAACACACTCGATCCTTTTTTCTCTCAAGGTTATATACTTCATCCACCATTTTCTCTTTGATTCATAGTGACATATAAGGATCATAAAAAATTACAACTTCTCATGGAAAAAGATGATTTATCACCTTTATTGATGATCACACACGTATTAGTTGGGTTTATTTTCTCCGCAAAAAATTCGAAACATGTGAGGTGTTCGAAAATTTCAATCACATGATTTGAACCCAATTCAGACAAAAATTTGTGTGCTTTGGACTAATCATAGTAAAGAGTACTTTAACTCCATTCTTGGTGAATATTTGCTCCAGAATAGAATTATTCATCAAAGTTCTTGTGTTGATACTCCACAACAAAATGATGTCTCTGAAAGAAAAAATCGTCATATGTTAGAGGTCGCCCGTGCTCTCATATTTACCATGAATGTTCCAAAGTATTTGTAGGGAGATGCTATCTTAACCATCACGTATCTTATAAATTGCCTTTCAAGCCACACTCTTAAGTTTGAATCTCCCTTCTTTGTTCTCACCAAGTCCTGTCCTTTTATTTCAACAAACATTCTTCCATTAAAAACTTTGGTTATACTGCCTTTGTACACATTCATGATCTCAATCGTAATAAGCTTGACCTTAAGGCACTTAAGACTATCTTTATTGGTTATTCTCTAACTTAAAAGGGGTATAAATGTTACTACCTTAATTCCAAGAAAACCTATGTTTCTTGCGATGTCACTTTTTTTAGGATACTCCATACTGCTCTCCCACTTTGCTTCAGGAGGAGATTGTTTATCAGGAAACTCAGTGTTCATGGGATAGTTTAGACGTAACATTAAACCAATTTGTTTCAACAGCTGTTTTAACATCTTCGTATTTGATAAATAGGATGCCTACACGTATTTTGAAATATAGCACACCTTTCAAGTATTTTAAAAAAAAATTTCCTCTATCTCGAATTTACTCAAATTTACTATTAAAAATGTTTTACTACACTGTTTTGTCCATATTCCCAACCACTCTCAGTCTAAATTTCATCCATGGGCTGAGAAGTGTATTTTTTTTTAGGTATACTCCAAACAAAAAGGGATGTTTGGAGTATTCCCAACCACTCTCACTCTAAATAAAAAGTTTAGACGTAACATTAAACCAATTTGTTTCAACAGCTATTTTAACATCTTCGTATTTGATAAATAGGATGCCTACACGTATTTTGAAATATAGCACACCTTTCAAGTATTTTAAAAAAAAATTTCCTCTGTCCCGAATTTACTCAAATTTACCATTAAAAATTTTTTACTGCACTGTTTTGTCTATATTCTCAACCACTCTCAGTCTAAATTTCATCTATGGGCTGAGAAGTGTATTTTTTTTAGGTATACTCCAAACAAAAAGGGATGTTTGGAGTATTCCCAACCACTCTCACTCTAAACAAAAAGTTTAGACGTAACATTAAACCAATTTGTTTCAACAGCTATTTTAACATCTTCGTATTTGATAAATAGGATGTCTACACGTATTTTGAAATATAGCACACCTTTAAAGTATTTTAAAAAAAAATTTCCTCTGTCCCGAATTTACTCAAATTTATCATTAAAAATTTTTTACTGCACTATTTTGTCTATATTCCCAACCACTCTCAGTCTAAATTTTATCTATGGGCTGAGAAGTGTATTTTTTTTAGGTATACTCCAAACAAAAAGGGATGTTTGGAGTATTCCCAACCACTCTCACTCTAAACAAAAAGTTTAGACGTAACATTAAACCAATTTGTTTCAACAACTGTTTTAACATCTTCGTATTTGATAAATAAGATGCCTACACGTATTTTGAAATATAGCACACCTTTAAAGTATTTTAAAAAAAAATTTCCTCTGTCCTGAATTTACTCCAATTTACCATTAAAAATGTTTTACTACACTGTTTTGTCCATATTCCCAACCACTCTCAGTCTAAATTTCATCCATGGGCTAAGAAGTGTATTTTTATTAGGCATACTCCAAACAAAAAAGGATGTAAGTATTATAATTTCCAAACCAAAAAATTTCATGTTAGTATGAATGTCTCTTTCTTGGAAAACAAACGTTATTTTCACAAAAGTTCTCTACAGAGGTAGAAAGAATGAGTGGAAAACAATTTTTAGAATCTATCCATTGTTCCATTATCAAAAACTATCCTGAATACTACTCCTACTTCTTTCTCTAAATCCTACTATTGTTTTCGAAAAATAAAGTGAGGAAAATTTTGATAAAATCACTGGAAATCCTAGTAAACAATTGCCAAACATTGATGTATCTTAACAGAGGAAGAAACACTACAAACAAATCAAAGAAATCAAAATATTGAGCTTCTAGTTTATACTAAGAAGAGACCCCATCAAAAGAGTTAAGACCCATCTATGATTCTAGAACAGGATCAGTTTTTAACTCCAAGAAATGCTACTCAAGATATTACATGTATTCTTACTTCTAACTCAAATTTAATTAATGTTTCTAGTATGTTATCAAACCTGGATATTCCTATAGTCTTTAGAAAAGGAACCCAACCTGCACAAAGCATCTCATTGCTAAGTACTAATCTTATGAAAGGCTTTCTCACCATCATAGGATTTTTTCCTAAAAAATCTCGCACCTGTTTGTTCTTAGAAATATTCGAGAAGCCTTGAATGATCCAAATTGAAAATTAGCAATTTTGAAAGAGATGAATGCTCTGAGAAGAAGTGGTACTTGAGAGATGGTGGACTTACCTAAAGGAAAAAAGATAGTAGGTTGTAAATGGATTTTCACTGTGAAATGCAAAGCTGATGGCAGCATAGAAAGATATAAGACAAGACTAGTTGCTAAGGGCTTTACTGAGATCTATTAGATTGATTACCAGAAAACTTTTGCTTCTGTTGCTAAAATAAACTTTATTTGAGTTTTGTTGTCTTTAGTTGTGAATTTTAACTGGCCCTTACACCAGTTGGACATAAAGAATGCTTCCCTAAACAAAGATTTAGAAGATGAAGTCTTCATGAGTCTACCACCTGGATTTGAGAAGAGACTTGGACCTAATAAGGTCTGTAGATTAAGAAAGTCCCTATATGGCCTTAAACAATCTCCTAAAGCCTGGTTTGAGCATTTTGGGAAGGCTGTAAAAAATGTGGCTACTGTCAAAGTCAGGCTAACCATACAATGTTCTACAAGCACAACAAAGAAGGCAAAGTTGGAATTCTAATTGTTTATGTAGACGATATAGTTCTAACTGGTGATGATATTGAAGAACTAGCAAGACTAAAAAAGAAGCTAGCAAATGCCTTTAAAATTAAGGACTTGGGCACATTAAAGTACTTTCTTGAAATGGAATTTGCTAGGTCCAAGGAAGGTATAATTGTCAACCAACAAAAATATGTTCTCGATTTATTTAGTGAAGCAGGTTTACTTGGGTGCAAGCCGGCAGAAACTCCAATTGAAACCAACCCAAAGTTATAACTTGCCAAGATCGAGGAAGTGTAAAATAGAGAGCAGTATCAAAAGCTAGTTGGAAGATTAATTTACTTGTCTCATACACATCCTGACATAGCGTTTGCTGTTAGCAAAGTTAGCCAGTTTATGCATTCACCTGGACCAAAACACTTCGATGCAATTTATAAGATTCTAAAATACCAAAAAGGAACTTTGGGAAAAGGCTTAATATTTAAGAAACGTAGCAATCTACAAGTTGAAGCATACACTGATGTAAATTGGCAAGAAGTGTTATTGACAGACGATCAACTTTTGTCTACTATACATTTGTCGAAGGCAACCTTGTCACTTAGCGAAAAAAGAAACAAAATGTTGTTGCTAAGAGTAATGCTGAAGCAGAATTCAGAGTAGCTGCTCATGGAATTGTTGAAGTTTTATAGATTAAGAGCTTATTAGATGACCTGAAAGTCTCGAATTCTTTACCTATGAAGATCTATTATGGTAACAAAGCAGCGATCTCCATTGCTCATAATCCTATTCTTCATGACAAAACAAAACATTTAGAAGTAGATAAACACTTTATCAAGGAGAAACTTGAAATTGGACTGATTTGTATGCCATGCGTTCTTATAGTAGAACAAATTATAGATGTGCTCACCAAATGATTACCGAAGAAGCAGTTTGATGACTTAATTGGCAAGCTGGCTATGGAAGATATCTTTAAACCAGCTTGAGGGGGAGTGTTGGAAAGTAGGGATTTGGTTATGATACGGCTAAATCTTAGGAAATTTGATTAGTTGTAAATAGTGTGATTTGGTCAATAATATAAAATAGGAAAGTTAATTATATATAAAATAGAAAAGTAAATAGGAAAGCTAATTATATATAAAATAAGGAAGTTAATTATTAGCTACCTATTGTAGGAGGATTTTTCTAATTCTTTGAGTTGTAATTTCCTTTATAAAATGACCCCATTTAAAGCATTGTAATATGCGAGACAATACACAAAATTCTTTATTCAAAATTTCTCTTTTCCGAGTTTATATGGTATCAGAGCCAAACTCGCTTCTTGACACTTTTCAGAAAAACGTAGTTGTCCTTTTGCACAACTCAATTACCCATCATGCCTGTAGTATCAACTGAGTCACCTCATTCTTTCAATAATTTGTCCAAAGTATTGTTAAAAAAAAAAAAACCACCAGTGGGGTTATAGATACTTCAGCCTTAATTGCTTCTAAAGTTGTTGCTAACAAGGCAACAAATTATCCAAAGAAAGTTGCAGAAAAGCCACAGGTTTAGAGTAATTACTGTAACCATCCTCGCCACACCCATGAGACATACTGGTAAATGCATGGCAAGCCCACAGATTGGAAAAGCAGCAAGATTGGTGACAGGACTATCCGTGTAACACTCACTGCTAATGAAGTCGAAGAAAGTCCCTTCAACAAGGAGCAGATGGATCATCTTCTTAAACTGCTAAAATCCAGTTCATCATCTGGTATTCCTAGTAACTCCCAATTCATCATCTGGTATTTCTTGTTGTTCAAACATCACTTCATGGATTATTGATTCTAGAGCTTCTAATCATATGACTAGTTTTTTTAAATTATTCAGTATCTACTCACCTTGTTCTGGTATAGAAAAAGTTAGAATTGCAAATGGTAGTTTCTCACCCATTGCAAGAAAAGGTTTGATAAAACTCTCTGAGAATATTGATCTTAAATCTATTCTCCATGTTCCTAAACTAGCCTGTAATCTTTTATCTATAAGTAAACTTTCAAAGGAGTCTAATTGTCGTGTTATCTTCTTTGATTCTCACTATGAATTCTAGAACCAGAGCTCGAGGAAGAAAATTGACAGTGCTATAATGATAGATGGACTCTACTACTTTGATGGTAACTCCTTTGATAATAAAAAAGCTCTGATACTATATAAATTTGGAAGAGAGAAATTTTGAATGAAGAATTTTTATGTATTATCTCTCATAATACAATGCTTTAAATGGGGTCCTTTTATAAAGGAAATTACAACTCAAAGAATTAAAAAAAATCCTCCTACAATAGGTAGCTAATAATTAACTTCCCTATTTTATATATAATTAGCTTACCTATTTTACATATAATTAACTTTCCTATTTTATATTATTGACCAAATCACACTATTTACAACTAATCAAATCTCTTAAGATTCAGCTGTATCACAACCAAATCTCTACTTTCCAACAATTTTAGATCCTTTGTAAGGGTTCAGATCAAACCAATGTCAAGTTGGTTAGATCAGCTCTTGTACATTCCTTAAAATATAAGGCCTAATCAATAAAGTATAATAGCCCTGCAGCCATATCACGAGCTGTGAAAAGATAAGTCTACTTTTTAGTTGATGTTTTATCTCAATTCTTAATTGTACATTTCTTAATTTGAACTGAGTAAGTTAAGAAAAATGAAAAAAAGATGTCACGACTGGTTAAATTAAAACATGATAAAGATGGTAGAGCTGGTACTTGACTGTATTAAATTATTAGATATTGTGTTTCATTTTTCTGGATATTATATATTGTAAGTATGCTTGATGCTGAAGGTTTGCAAATAAATGCTTTCTCTTTGTGGCAACTTGGAAAACATGACTTGGCTCTCTCTATGGCTGGAAACCTGGCTTCAAGTGTTTCTACAATGGAAAAATCATCTGCAGCTGCATCTGTTAGTTTTATCTGTCGACTATTTTACCACATCTCTGGACTGGATTCAGCAATTAATAGCATTCTGAAAGTGCCAAAGGGACTGTTTCAGAGTTCAAAAATGAGCTTCATAGTGTCTTCCATCCATGCTCTTGATCATAGCAATTGCCTAGATTCGGTTGTTTCAAGCAGTCGACAATGTCTTGCATCTCCTGACAAAATCACTGGAATGCATTATTTAGCAGCACTTAATAAAATGGTAAGTACATATAATTATTGGACCTTGAAAACCTCGTAGGTTTTCGTATCAGTTTATGGGATGTAAATTTTTGTTGAAATTGTTGTGTTTGCATGTTGCGGGTTAAAAATGGATCTGAATCCTCCCCTGGATTTAATAGTGGAATCACCCACCTCAGAAGAATTCTTCACGTATACCCTAATAGCAATCTGATAAGGTAAAGTTAAGTTATTAGAAGAACTACTTATTATGCTTAAGATGTGCCAATGCATTTTTCGTCTTCCATCAAAATAGTCCTTTATCAATCCCCCTATTGCAGTTTACATCTATTTTTGCCTTCAGCTGTTTGTGCATCACTCTTGAAATTGAACTACTTTATTTGCAACATTGTCGGTGCTCAGCCTATTTTGTCCATGACTAGTCCAGATGAAATATTTTCTCATCTTGTCTGAATAGGTACTACCTTTAATTTTGTTCAAATAAATTTACTGACCCATTCTGACATCTGCTTATCATTTGTGCTAAATTTATGTCTTCAACATATGTTTGATTTCTTACTGCTCTATCTCAAGATGCATATTATCCTTTGACCAGTTCCTTGTAGGTCTCATCATTCTGTTACTAATTGTTATATCCTTGTCATATCCTGACATAAATTTGCTGGACAGGAATTTACTTGGTTATCTGTTACAAGTGACAAATGGAAATATATCCATGTTGCAAGTAGGTGCTCTGGTGTTGAGACTTCTGACAGTATGAAAAAGGAAGGTCTAAAGTCAGCATGGGAGATGCTTGGTGCTGGAGGGGTTGCTTGCAATGTGATAGGCAGGTTGGATCCGAAGTTTTCTTTTCCAACCTGTGGTTACGGGTGTCCGAATAGACCTAAAGCTGTTCAAGAGTTGCGGGAGTACTGCATTTTTTTTCCTGTTGTTTTTGTGCATTGTTGTAGATCACTTTTTTAAAAAATCTTTAAAAATATGGTTACACGTTTTTCTGTTTGTGTGCAGAAGTCACTAGTGCTTTTCTATGAAATTTCTGCATTCAAAACCATTAAAAAAAATAGCTTTTTGATAGCTTCTTTTATTCTTCTAAAATAATCTCAAAGCCCCTGAATTACACACACAAACGACATGTTGGATCAGCTTGTGAAGGGACTCATCCACATTAAACTTTAAGTGCGATGGATGTGATTGCATTTTGAGTTATACGAGTTCATTTTTTATGACCAATAATATTTTTCCCTTGTCTTCAATGTGCAGATGCTTGCATCATGAACCATGGAACCATAATGCATGGTATTTGCTCATACTTAAATCTTTTGCAGAAGGCATGTGAAGAGAGATTTCCTCGGCATCTTTGTACCATACTTGAGCGGCTAATTGTTGTGGCTCGTTCCAGTGAATTCTATTCTAGACAACAAATATCTCATCAATACCAAAAGTTTCAGCTTCTTCTCTGCACTCCTGAGATCAGTTTGCAATGTCAGAATATAACTGATAGTATCAATCATGCAAAAATCTTCAGGCCTCTTGCTTCCAGATGGCCTCCTATTTTTTGGACACTCGGTATTATGCTGTGCCTACGCTGCTGAAGGTAATACTGCAAAACTTAAGGAAGAGTATGTAAGATGCTTAGAACTTAAGACCAATTGTCATATTGGCTGGATATGTCTCAAAGTCATGGAATCTCAATATGAAGTGTGGGCTGATTCAAGTGCTTAGAATTGAGCTTCAAGGAGTGCAAAAGAGAGGGGAGTAATTCAAGGCAGATTTGGACTGCAATATTTAATTTTGTGGTGGGTTTAATTTTCATATGGAGGCAGGATTTTCTTTCTGCAGAGAAGTATCTGGCACAAGCTTGTTCCTTGGCAGGTGTTGAGAGCTGCCTTTTCCTGTGTCATGGTATCTATATATTCACTTTTCATGTCCAGTTTATTGAAATTTTTTTTGAAGATCACTAGTCGAATCTGTTGATAAGTGTTATAATTGCTGCTAAAGACCAGGACAATAAAGGATGATTTTTATGTTTGAGTTTAAATTTTAATTAAGATTGAATTCAAATTGTTAGTTAGATAAAATAAAGAGTTTGAGTTATGTTTGAACTCTTGTTATGCAGTATTTAAATTCTTGTATTCTTCTAAATCAATTTCAATTGAAATACAACAATTTTCAGTTGTTAAAGAAGTTTTCAGTTCTGTTTTATTATTGAAAACTAACAATTGGTATCAGAGCCCTTTTTCTTAAGGGACCCAGAACTGTTTCTCTCATTCCTTCAACATTTCATCAAACCAAATCAAAGGGATGGCAGTAAATAATTATATGGTCATGCCACCAATCTTTTCTAGTGACAATTATCAAATTTGGGCAGTAAAAATGGAAGCTTTCTTACAAGCAAATGATCTATGGGACTTGATAGAAACAGGTGAGATTGCAACACTACCTGAAAATCCTACTGTTGCTCAAATTCGAAACCAGAGAAAGGAGAGGAGGAGAATGTTCAAGGCTAAAACATGCATGTTTTCATCTGTTTCAGAAGTGATCTTTACAAAGATCATGACTTGTGAGATAGCAAAACAAGCATGAGACCTGCTCAAGCAAGAGTATCAAGGCAATGCTAGATCAAAGCAGATGCAAATACTGAACTTGAAAAGGGAATTTGAGATGCAAAAGATGAAATAAGCAGATAAGTTTAAAGAGTATTCTGATAGGTTATTACAGATTGTCAACAAGATTAGGTTGCTTGGAGAAGATTTGCCCGACAAAAGGGTTGTTGAGAAGATACTTGTGACTCTTCCTGAGAGGTTTGAGTCCAAGATTTCCTCTCTTGAGAAGTCAAGGGATTTAACAACAATCACACTTCCTGAGTTGATAAATGCACTGCAAGCACAGGAACAAAGAAGGTCTTATAGAAATGATGAACTAGTGGAAGGAGCTTTGCAAGCAAGGGTACATGACAAGCCCTCAGGTGAGAATAAAGAAAAAAAATTCTGGAATAAGAAAAACCAGAAGAAAGGAGGAGTCAGCAGTAGTGGTGAATTCAAGCCAAATTACTCACCTTGTCCACATTACAGCAGAACAAATCATCAACCATCAAGATGTTGGCAGAATCCTGAAGTTGAGTGCAGATCATGCAAGCAAAAAGGACACATTGCCAGGTTTTGCAAGAGCAAGCAAAAAGAGTCACAGCAAACTCAGACACAAGCACAAATAGTGCACCAGCAGCAAGATGATCAACTTTTTGCTGTCACTTGTTTTGCAGGACATAATTTGTCTAACAATGCTTGGCTCATTGACAGTGGCTGTACCAATCACATGGCATTTGATGACTCTATGTTCCAGGAGATTGACAGAACTATGGTGTCAAAAGTTAAAATTGGGAATGGACAGCTGATTGCAGTTAAAGGTAAGGGCACTGTCAAGATTGAAAGTACTGGTAAGACAAGGCTGATACATGATGTGCTATTTGTTCCTGAAATTGACCAAAATTTATTAAGTGTTGGGCAACTAATTGAGAAGGGATACTCAGTAGTGTTCAAGCAAAACAAATGTATTATATTTGATCCTTGTGGAGTTGTATTGTTCACTATTGGTATGAAAAAGAAAAGTTTCAGTCTTGAATGGCCTAATAGCAGTGCATATCCTTGTGCCTTGAGACAAGCGGACCTTTGGCATAAGAGAATGAGACACTTTCACAAGTCAGCCTTGGAGTGTATGCAGAAGGAAGAAATTGTGTTGGGGATGGATTATACTGGTAAAGAGTCTCAAATTTGTGAAGCTTGTCAATTTAGGAAGCAAGCAAAGAGACCATTTCCAGCAAACAAAGCTTGGAGAGCAACAGAGAAGCTGCAACTATTACACACTGATGTGTGTGGTCCTATGGCAACTGAATCACTTAATGGCAGCAGGTATTTTATCTTGTTTATTGATGATTACAGCAGATTGAGCTGGGTTTATTTCTTGAAACAAAAATCGAAAGTTGCAGAGGTGTTTTTTAAGTTCAAAACCTGGATTGAAACTCAAAGTACCAGCAAAATAAAGTCATTAAGGTCAGACAATGGGGCTGAATTTACAGCTGGAAAGTTCACCAAGATTTGTGAGGATGCTGGAATTAAGCATCAATTTACAGTCCCTTATTCCCCTCAGCAAAATGGTGTGTGTGAGAGAAAGAATAGAACAGTCATGGAGATGGCTAAGTGTCTGTTATTTGAGAAGCATATGCCCAAGTGTTTTTGGGCAGAAGCAGTTAACACTGCTGTGTTTATTTTGAATAGGCTGATAACTAAGGCAGTGAAGGGAAGAACTCCATATGAAGCCTGGCATGGATCCAAGCCAAGTGTAGCCAACTTGAGAGTATTTAGGAGCCTATGCTATACTCACATTCCAGAAATCAAGAAAGGAAAGCTGGATGAGAAGGCTAAAATTGGTGTTCTAGTTGGATACAGTGATGTTAGCAAAGGCTATAGGGTGTACCAACCTTTGACAGAGAAGATCATCATCAGTAGGGACATTTCCATTGATGAAAATAGGGAATGAGATTGGAATAAATCAGTGCCCAAGAGACTACCCCTTGTAGATCAGTACACAGACCAGGTTGAAGATGACAAAATTGATGATTTTCCTGTAAGGGGAACAAAACCTCTTGCTGAAATTTATCAAAATTGCAATGTTGCAATTCTAGAACCAGCAGAGTATGCAGATGCAGTCAAAGATGATAGGTGGATAGCTGCAATGAAGGAAGAAATCACAATGATCAACAAAAACAGAACTTAGGAGCTTGTTGACAGGCCAACATACAAGAAGGTCATTGGAGTAAAGTGGGTATTCAAGACTAAACTAAAGGCAGATGGGTCAATCAATAAGCTCAAAGCAAGGTTGGTGGTGAAAGGCTATGCACAACAGTTTGGAGTGGATTTTTCAGAAACTTTTGCACCAGTGGCAAGGTTAGACACAATTAGGCTGCTCTTGGCTGTTGCAGCACAACAACAATGGAAGATATACCAGTTAGATGTAAAGTCAGCCTTCCTAAATGGTAATCTATTAGAGGAGATTTTTGTAGAGCAACCAGAAGGGTTTATAATAGAACCCGGTAAGGTTTATTTGCTAAAAAAGGAACTTTATGGCCTAAGACAAGCTCTTGGTATAGTAGGATTGATGAATACTTACTGAATATTGGATTTGAAAGAAGTCTAAGTGAGTCTACATTATATGTTAAGAAGATAGAAGGAGATTTGACAGTTGTATCTATCTATGTTGATGATTTGCTTGTCACAGGCAGCAACAGTGAGCATATAATGTTATTTAGAGAACAAATGAAGTTAGAATTTGAAATGAATGATCTTGGTGAGATGGCATATTTCCTTGGGATGGAAATTCAGCAAACAAAGAAGAGTATCTTCCTAGGGCAACAGAAGTATGCTAAGGAGATACTAAAAAAGTTCAAGATGGAAAGTTGTAAGGCTATAGACACACCCTTAACCTTAAATGAAAAATTTTGTCCAGAAAATGGAGCAAATGCAGTAGATGAAAGCCATTATAGAAGCATTGTTGGTTGTCTAATGTACCTGACAACAACAAGACCAGACTTGGCATTCATTGTGAATGTACTGTTAAGATACTTAAATTGTGCAAAAGAGGTGCATTTGAAAGCAGCTAAAGGGGTGCTTAGGTACCTCAGAGGGACAGTTAACTATGGCATCAGTTTTGAAAAAAAAGATAAACTGGTTTTACATGGATATACTGACAGTGATTGGGCTGGTTCTTGTGAGGACATGAAGAGTACTTCAGGATATTTGTTCAGCCTTGGTTCAAGATATTTTAGTTAGAGTGTAAAGAAGCAAGAGGTGGTTGCACAATCTACAGCAGAAGCTGAGTACATAGCTGCTGCTGCTGCAGTTAACCAAGCCATTTGGCTAAGAAAATTAATGGATGACCTGAAGCTAAAGCAAAAAGATGCAACAGTATTATTTGTAGACAATCAAGCTGCTATTGCTATCTCAAATAATCCTGTGTTTCATGGCAAAACTAAACACTTCAAAGTGAAGTATCATTTCCTAAGAGAAGTGCAGAAAACTAATGAGGTTAAGCTTGTTCATTGCAAAAGCGAAAATCAATTGGCAGATATTCTTACAAAAAGGTTGTCCAAGAAAAAGTTGAAGATCTTAAGATGAAGATTGAAATTTGCAGCAATAATAGCAAGGAGGAGTGTTGATAAGTGCTATAATTGCTGCTGAAGACCAGGACAATAAAGGATGATTTTTAAGTTTGAGTTTAAATTTTAGTTAAGATTGAATTCAAATTGTTAGTTAGATAAAATAAAGAGTTTGAGTTATGTTTGAACTCTTGTTATGCAGTATTTAAAGTCTTGTATTCTTCTAAATCAATTTCAATTGAAATACAACAATTTTCAGTTGTTAAAGAAGTTTTCAGTTCTGTTTTATTATTGAAAACTAACAGAATCGCTCCTTGTTACATTACAATATCATGAGCCTGATAATGATCTCTTTCTTGGCCGGGTTGATGATCAAGTTCCTGATGTGACATGTTTATATATAATTCAAAATTTTATGTAAATCATCTGTCTCCATTGGCACAGTTGCTGTGATGCAGCATCTGGTCTTCCACAAATTTATCTTGTTGCCATTGGCATGTGTTGATAGCATACTACCAACAAATTCCTAATATCGAATATTGGAAACAAGGCATCAAATCTATCAAACATGATTGAGTCTTTGTAAAAAGTTTGACATAATTATAGTTATATCATCGTGATGGGAAGATACCACTATTTTATCTTTTCTGGTCTAGCTGTTTTTAGTATTTCTCAAATAGATCATTATTTAATGTCTGCTTTATTGAGGTTTATAATTTGTTAAACAAATCACCATAGTTTTTTTTCTTACGAGTTTTCTATTTGCACAGAAATGAGACAGACAGAACTGTTTTTCCAAATGCATTTGCTTGCAGTGCTGTCCAAAGCTGGGTTTGACTCTTCAAGAGTAGAGTTCTGTCAGAGCCTACAGAAATGGATTCTTCGGACAATCCATACAAACCCTTCTTGTTTGAGGTATTTGAAGGTTTTGCATAAGCTTATGCTATGAATTGCAATGTCAGGTATGCAAATTTGGGGAATGGCTAATAATCAGGAAGATCCTCCTTGATACAGTACCTCCTAATTGTTGTTGCCACTAAAATTTATACAGTCAATTGACTTGTTATTCCTGCAAATATGCCGAAGGGGAAAAACTGGACATGAATGCACCCGCGAGGTTTCATTTTTGTGTATATTAAGTGATGGTGTACTTCCCACCATGTAATTTGACACTGTATTTTTTCTGTGGGATGTGACTCCTGAAAACTAGATTGCTATGACTTTGGAAATTAAAAATCAGTCATTAGAGGAATTTCAGGAATTGTAACTTCAACCAGGCCCTTAATGAAATTCAATGATTACTGTCTCAATTAGATATATAATATCATTAGATTTTCTCTTGTGCTTCTTCTTTTTGGTGCTGATATTCTTGTTAACAGATTCCAAATGCTGCTGTGGAGTTAGAATGGGGAGGATTTCAATTTCTGTACTTCGATTCAGTTACACTGAATACTAATAAAAATTCTCATATTTTCTGACATGAAAATTATAAATCAAAAAATTGAAAGACTTGGTATTTAAAAAGGTTGTCCAGAGTCTTCAAACCCAGAAAAATAAAAAAAAAATCAAGCATAGATTTATTGTATGTATCATGCATTTCAATATGGAGATGTTATACAAACAACTATTTAGTTTGATATTAGAGAGAATATGCAGGAGGTTTCTGTTGCAGTACGGATTGAGTCAACAACGATCACTTAGAGCACTGTTATTGTTTCCTGTTAACATCTCCCAATCTTTGGACGCAAAATCAAAGGGTTGGTATCCTCTACCTGCCACTGCTGAGTGACTTAAGAGTTATTTAGCTCATCAGATGGATCCCAATCTGACAAGGAAGATAGAATCTTGGACAGAGTTGCGAAGACTTCGGACATGGATGGTCGAGCATTTAGATCATGAGCTACGCAGTTTTTAGCAAGCTGAGCCATGGAGAAGGCTAAATCTAAGGGGTATTCATTCCTCAAAGAAGGATCAATGAAGCCTCTTAATTTTTCTCTCACATTGCCTTCTTCAAGCACCCTACTAATAGATGCGGATAGCAATTCCTCTCCAGCATTTTTACCACCTGTAGCAGCTTCCCTTCCGGATAAGAGCTCCAATATCACAACCCCAAAGGCAAAAACATCTAGTTTAGGGGTGATCACTCCATTCTCAATATACTCTGGTGCCATATATCCATAGGTACCAATTACATGCCTCGTCAATTGCAGTACACCATGGTCATGCTCGCGGCTGTCCACACTTCTCGCCAACCCAAAATTAGCAATCTTGGCTCTGAAGTTGGCATCCAAGAGAATGTTACTGGTTTTCAGGTTCTTGTGAACGTAAGGGGGATTGGTGTATTTGTGGAGATAATTGAGGGCATTAGCCACATCGTTAGCAATCTGAACTCGCTGATTCCATGTCAGTGTATCAGAAGTCTGGTTCTTGTTAGAGCGGAGCCAGTCACTGAGAGAGCCATTGTCTGCATGCTCATAAACAAGGTAGGTGTTTCCTTCATGTACGCAAAAACCAGAAAGCCTTATTATGTTGCTGTGATTGATTTTTTTTAATATGTTTATCTCGCTTGAGACATCTCCTTTCATCACCTTAATAGCAGCAGCATCACCCTTGAAAGATCCCTTGTAGACAGAGCCCTTGATTCTATTGTCTTCACTGAAATTGCCAGTGGCGATTTGCAAATCTTGAAATTTGTAAAGAGTCAAGGACTCAACGGCAATTCGAAACCCTTGTGCCGAGACAGATACAGGCAAGGACTTACTATTTTCAGGCAGCTGCGAGTAATCAGCAGACTCTGAGAGTGTCTTAGGTCCTGAACTCGAGACAACCGGCGTGGGCTTCTTAATATACCGGCGACGGTAGAAGCAAAACAGAAATGCTAAGGCAGCAACAAGCAGCAGCAAACCAGCTCCAATCCCAACACCCACGTATACCCATTTCTTAGAAGAGGTGGATTCGGGCGGAGGGGTGAGTGGTGTCTGTGGAGAAGGAGAGGGCACGGGACGCTCGATCTTGGAGGGCGGAGTTCTAAGAGGAACTAAAATTGGGGTGAAGGGGTATATGATGTCACTTGGGGATAACTCATTTGCATCGAGAAGGCTTTGTTGGGTGACATTGAAAAGCTCCGCAATTGCAGAAATGGAATCACCCGAAGTGACCATGTAGGTTAGTAAATAGTTAAAACCTGAAGCTATCTGGTTGGCGGTGGGACATGCACATCTTAATGGAACTAACAAATCCATGCCCACGATGAGATTCCTTTCACCGGCAGAGTTCTGAGCCATCATGGCCTGGCAAGTGCTGAGACCTTGGTAGGTGTTGTTAGCGACAGTGAAGTAGGTTTCCAGGGCGTTTTGCAAGGTGTAGGTGGCGTTGTGCTGGTAGTATTGACCGGTACAGAAGCAGTTGACTGGAACAACCACCTGGGTGTCGATGGGTAAGGCGGCGGTGTTGTTGGTTACTTTGTTGGCGGAGGCTATGCGGGTGGCTTGGGAATTCAGCAGAAAGCCTATGGTGATTGGTGAGGCATAAGAAGGATTTGATCTGAAAGTGAGGTAGGACTGACATGATGATGATGATGAATTATTCACTCCAACTCGTTGGTTGCAGACAAATCCTCTGGTTATGTTGTTATAGGCCTGGTCGTCGCAGGCCAGCTGACGGTTGTTTACATATGGTTGTTGCCCTCCTATCAACACTACTAATTGCAACACCACTGGAACCAGAATCAACCAGACGTAGAAAATTTTAGACATAAACAACATCTCCATGGGCACTCCTTTACCTTCTCTCTTACTTGTAAGTTATAAGTGCTTTCACTTTCAGTTTTCAGCTTTTAATTTTATGTTGAGCTACTTCAGCTGTCGTTCCCACATCCCTTATTATTATTTTTTATAGCTTGGCGTGTCTAATTTAAAGTTGATTGCAAGACCACTGACCACTGGCTACTGCCAATCAACATACAGGATGACTTGGACTTTTGGAAATCAAAAAACGCGTCTTTGGATTGACGTATTTTAGTCCAACATCCGGAAAGACTACGATACCCCTTCCGAATTACATCATAGCCAACGAAATCGTGTCGTGCCCACTGACCCGTAAAGACCTCTCTTCTTGGTGAGCTTCAACCAAAACACGAGACTCCAGAATTTGAGGCAGGCTATTCTCTTTTACCGCTGATATGAAATTCACTACTAAGCTTTTGTCCTCCTCAAATTTAGTGCTAGAAATTGCCCTTTCATCTGTTAAGAGCTCCACAAGGACAACCCCGAAGCTATAAATGTCACTCTTCTTTGTGAATTGGCTAGACCGAAAGTATTCAGGATCCAAGTAACCAAATGTCCCATGCACTTGTGTGGTTAAATGGGTCCTATCAGTTGGTACCGACCTTGAAAGTCCAAAGTCAGCTACTATAGCCCTGTATTTTTCATCCAACAGTACGTTGGTTGACTTCACATCTCGATAGAAATATGGATGTACTTGCAGCAGAGTGTAAATATGCAAGTGCCCCTGCAACATATTATGCAATTCTGAGCCGAAGGTCCCAAGAAAGAGATGACACGTGACCCTCGTCGTGGAGATGGTGTGAGAGTGTTCCATTGCTCACGAATTCAAAACTAGTAAAGGAACTTCTGTCTCAAGACAACAACCGATCAACTTCACAATGTTCCTGTGGTTTATTTGTGAAAGAATTACTACTTCGTTGATGAATTGAGCTACTTGGTTTTCATCCACAATGCGGGCCTTCTTAATGCCCTCTACACATCCATCCGATAGCATTCCTTTGTGTTGAATTATGATACTTTTTTAATAAATTTGATGTATTTTCGTTATTTGAATTTTTTATTCGGTCAAAGATAGAGATAATATTAAACATATAATATTATTTATATTCTTAAAACATGTAAAATATTATTTTATTTAATTAATAAAAATTTATTCATACATATAATTGAGCATACATTGATTAATTCATATTTATAAAGTATGTGATTTATATATTAGACATATAACACTAATACAAAAGATATACATCGCAAGTTTTTTATAAATTAAATTTAGTTCACAACCATTAATTAAAAAAGTATTTCATTATGTAAGGTTGTAGTTTTTCTACTTCTGATAATGAATGATTTTTTTTTATCATCGAAATAGAGACTTCAAGTAAAAAAATTAATGTATATGTTACATTAAATAGTACTACTATGAATTGTGATCTGGTTAACTGAATGTCATAGATCTTAGTTCGCAAAAACTTTGATAAACTTGATTGATCTTAATTCTGAACAAATAATGAACTTACATTCATACATTATATCTTTTAAGTTATCACGAAATGAGATTTATATAAACAGTTAAAACTTCGATATCTTAGAAATATAATTTCATGGGTCGTAAGAACATATATTTGTAAAATAGAATCTGATAATTAATGTCTACCTAAACTGTTTGCAATACTTGATCATTTGAATATGTGGCCGTAGTTTATTCAATAAATTATTTATTAAATAATAATATTTATTTGTAAATTTATTTATAAATATAAACATATTAAAATTGATCATTAGAGTATTCAGTGACTTATAGGCAGATAAATAATTAAAGAGGTAAGACATTTTTTTCATGGCCTAATTTTAATTATGAACATCAATTAAAAGGTCAATTAAGTGGTTATTATTGATCTAAAGATCAATGTCAATTTAATTAAAAAGAGTTTTAATTAAAAAGAGTTTTAATTAAATGAACTTTTACTTAATAATATGGGTTGCTAGAGTATAGTCATTAGTTTTTAGTGAAATAGCATAGGGTTAATTTAAAAGAACCAGTATATCATGAGATAATTAGGACTTGACCTTTTAAGTCGGAGCTAGAAAGCTCATGAGTCTTACAGTCCCTCTACTAACTCAAATTCTAATCAAACTCTAATCTCCTAATCCTAATTATCCAAGAGAGATTCCTATATATATGAGAGGTATAGGGTAGTAATAAAATACAACAGTTACAATAACTATAATAAAAAAAAATTCTTTTACGTATTCTTATATAAAAAAAGAATTTGGTTATTACTATTTTTTTCAGATTTGAGTATTATTGATTTTAGAGATTAAACGAAAGATCTACGTGCCTATACGCGTTGAGTTTGAAGATTGAGGATAGTAAAGAAGATTGCAGCCAGTCAATTTAAGATTTGTCATATGGATGAATTAAGGTAATCTTTTATCCCTATACATGTAATTATGAACACGACGGTCTGACTTTTGCTGCGTTTGTTTTTATAAACAGAAAAGAAAAATTTATTTATTACCAACAACTGGCACCAGAGCCTCTTGTTTCATATTAAATGTATAATTTATTTTGTGTATAATAGTAATTGTTTATTGTGGCACCAATTGTATATTTAATATATATTTGTTATTTTTATTAATTATGTGATAAATAGTTATTGACACAATAATTCATTGTTAGATATTTATTTGTATTTATTTTTTCTTAGAATTGTAACAAGAGGGGATGATGAAATAATATCACAATTTTTCTTCTTAGTTAAGTTAATTCTTGGTGATTCTTTAGATTTCTTTATAAGCCAATTAAATAGGCTTACGGTTTTTATTTGTAATTCAAATAAAATATATATTTATTATTAATTTGGTTGTAAAAAAAAAAGGAAAAAAAAAAAAAAAAAAGGAAGACGAAGAGCTGCAAGCAACAGTGGCCATGCACGCTGCCAGCAATTTTAGTAGTAATGTGCGTGCCACCTGTAGCATCAAAAGCGGCGGCCGGTGTTTGGTTGACGATCGACAAAGATCATGGCTAGCGATTCTTGATAACGTGAGGAGAATGGCAAAGTTGGACAGCCTCCCCTTTGATGGCAACGAAGCGGCAGATTTGGCGAGCTAATGCAAGTCTTCACAGTAGAGAGACGGCCGACATTGTTTGAGGCCAGTGGCAACAACATCGGTCTTCTCTTGGCCTGAATGACGGCTAGAATCGTTGGCAAAACAGAAAGGGGCTGAGCAGCATGAGGAGAAAGTGGTGTTAGGGCTTTTACATCTAAAAAATAACACTTAGGCCCCTCTATGTTTAATTAATTCTGTTTTGGCCTAGTCAAGTTTGATATATTACAAATTAACCCTGTTAAGTTTGTAAATTATGCAAATAGGCCCTAATAAAAATTTTATTTTCACTCAGCCCCTTCCAAGTATTGGGTAATCATAGTTTGGTCATGAAACTTTGAGATATTTGCAAATAATTCCAAGTTTGACCCAAATTTATTTCAGACGACTTTTTAAGTATTTACAAATTTAAAGTTAGTCCAAACTTCTTTTAATTTTGGTCCAATTTTATAATATTTTATTTGAAATATTTTATTAAAATTATTGGGTTTAAAAATATTTTTTATTTAAAATTTTTAAGAAGGCCCAATAGAAATTTTAAGCCTAAAATATGCTCAATTTATTTTTTAAGAAAAATAAGTAGACCAAAGAAAATTAAAATGCCCAAAATCTAAACCTATAAAAGGAGACAAGCAAAAGGTGATAAACATTATGAAAAAGCCCAAGTTGACTTCAAGAAATACTTTAAAGAACTTAAGCTTAATTTTAAAAATTTTCTTTCTAAGAAAAGTCATGAATTATGAGATATTTATTTATCTAGTTAATTGATTGGATGAATAACATGTCATAGATTAAAGGTGTCACATTCATATGTCCATACATAAAATATATCATTTTGTATGACATTAATGTTCTAATAAGATTAGAATAAGATTATTGTCATATTGTTTTAATATTATATTAATTTATTATATGACTTGATCTTATTAATTCTTTTATAAAAATAAAATTAGATATTAATGAGCGGAACATCATTTTATAAATTAATTAAAAACTCTAAGAATTAAAATATTAAGTGAGAGAGGGCTTTAGGCATAAAGCTTATAGCCTCCATTATTAGTCTTATAGTAAGATAGATTAATGTCTTGCCAGCTCTCTACGTAGGTGATAGGGGCGTAAAAGCATTAGTATGATTTGTACCTAACTTTCGTATTTTACTCCAAATCATAAATATTTGACTATTTAATTGTGGTTTTTGATCATAAATAGATGCATGATGGAAAATGTGGCATATAAGAATAAACGGGAGGCGAATTGAACGTCAAACGAAGAAGTTACGCTCAAAATACAAAATGGGCACCAGGGCTAGGCGCCGCAACGCCCAGTGATTGAGCGTCGTGGCGCCCAGATCAGTAGCTGAGTGCTGCGGTGCCTACAACCCAGCGCCGCGACTCTCGTGGCGGTAAATAATAACTCGAAACAATAATTTGCTATCGTGAACAGTTTTGCTACAATGATCAGTTAACAGTATTTTGAAGACAAAAATCTATAAATAGAAAGCCAAAAACCCTAAGAGAGAGAAGAGGAGGGAAAAAGAGAGAAAAGAGGCAAAAATTTAGAGAGAGAATTCACAACACAAAATCAAAGATCAAAGCCAAAGATTAAAGAACCAAAATCAAGATTCAAGTTTCAAGTCAAGATTGAGGGAAAGGCACATCAATGAGTCACTTTGATTAATTTTTCTTTTCTTTCTTTATCATTATGTTCTTGTTCTTGTTGATCTTTATAAATTAGTTTGATACTTTTAGTTTTGTGATGGGTTAAATTGTTCATCTAGGGTTAGACTATGTGAACCTAGTATGGATTTAGATTGTGTTAAATTTTAGTTTATGAACTTGATAAATTTAATTGATTCATTCTATTTTGTATTTAATGCTTTCATTATACCTGATCAATATTCTGAATGATTGAGGAACCATGATGAACTCGACAGAGGGATTCATGTGTTTAACCTAGGGTAGTTTGATGCATGATCATAGAGTAACAACTATGAGTTCCATCTAGGATAGACATATACCTAGGTGGCATGTATGGTGTAATTTAGATTTGATCTTAATGAATTACATTCTGATTTGATTACCATAGACATATAGGTGATTGTTAGAATGCGTAATATAGTCACTTGACCATCGACAGAGGCTTGTGATGAGATTAGTGTCTAAGCCAATCAATTGGTATTAATCAATTGATTAATTAAGTGGTTAATGAGTCCAATGAAATACTAGAGGACGAGTCAAAACCTTAGATTATCTTTATTTGTGAATTCTATCCTTTGTTTTTGTTTAGTTTAATTGATAGAGTTAGATCAGTTAAATAAATTCTATATTTTAGTTTTCTGAATAAAAGTTAATAGGTATAATTTTAGTACTTGATTTATAGAATTAGATTGCATAGTCTCTGTGGGATCGATACTTGGACTTAAAATCCTATATTACTTGATACAATAGCGTGCACTTGCGCTTAACTAGTATAACACACTAATCAGTAGGATATTAATAGAACTGGTTATTATATAAAACTTTCTTAAAGGATAAAATCCAATATAGGACTCATACAAAATTGACTACTTACAGTGACTTTTTTAATTGAGAAATATAAAGGGTTGAAATAATGGTTATGTAAGACTATGTGAGGCCCACCAACTCTTTGGTCCACCGGCTGAATGACACATCAGAGCCACCGGCGCACCCACATAATCCTCTTAGGTTACCTGCGCCCTCAATGAATCTAACCCCCGCCCCTATTTCATAGAGACCTTATAGGCATTTAGAGGTTCGTCCTTGTACCCACCAGGCAAGCCATCCTGATGAGTATATTTTAGATCCATAATACAACCTCATTTATCTTAATAATTGTTCATTTTTTAGTAATTTAAAAGCTTTTATGCGTTAAATGTTGTTGTTATAGGGTTAAATCAGGAGAATATGAAAAATGATGAAATTAGAGCAAATAAAGGAAATTGATACAGTAATCGTGAACAATGATTTACTACAGTATTTTGCTACAATGAATAACGCTCAGGCGTTCAAAAATGAAAGCCCCAGCGTTCCGACGATCCTATAAATACACTCTTTCGGCCCTTAACCTAATCTTAACTCATTTTCTCTTAATCTAACACGTTTATAACCCAGAAATCATCCCTATATTGTGTAAAAACAACATGTAAACCTATTTTTAAGAGAGATTACACAATCAAGAGCATTTTGGCTAACTTTTAGAGGATTCAACCCAAGGCATAGATTGATTGGAGACACCTTTGTCTTCGTAAATTCGGTTTGGGATCATTGTATCATGTTTAATTATTATTATTTAGCCATTAAACTCTTATTATATTGATTTAATTTCATTATCTAGGATTGTAGCATTCAATTCAATATGTAGACTTAATTTGTAATTATCTTTTAAGGACCAAATTATAATACTTTGAAAGTTTTTGAGGTAAATTTGTAAATATAAAAAATTAGCCTCTTAGTATAAAAATACACTTTTCAAACCCTAATTCACTCATTTTGGTCGAGTTACCTCTTTTAGAGTGAGAAAAGACAGAAAGAGAAGAAGAAGAAAGTTAGAATTTAAGCTTTAAGAGGTATATTATAACCCTTTCTTAGTTTTTTGGTATTAAATTAGTTAATTCCTTTACGTTTTTATTTTTGTAAATATGTATAATTGAGGATTTGATGTGTATTTTGTAAGATATTGTGAGAATTGATGATGATCTATGTAGATAGCTTGATAAATCATGATGAATTCCAGAATTTCTACTTGATAGTCTCTTGATCCAAGAATTTTATAAATTGTTATGCTTCAATTCTGATTTTGAATTTTGAGTATATGAAATTAGACATGTTTAGAATGATTTGAGATTTTGAATCGATTAAAAATTCCAAAAATTGAATTTTTTGTGAATTTACCAAAATAACCCTGAAATTCTAGAAATTTTCTGTATTAACAGTATGATACAGAGACAAACAATTTTTGATCTGCAGAATGATCTTCAAAAATTTCAAATTTATGGAATATGATAATTTTATATATCTAATATGATATAATCAGAATTGAGAATTTAGATCAATGTGGTTAAATTATTATAATTTTTTAAAAAGTGTCAGCTCATTGCAGTATTTGATTAACAGATTTTTAAAGTTCTAGAATAAAATAGTTTTAAAATACTTTTTGCAATGATTTTGAAGTGAAATATTTATTATAAATTGAGATATGTGTTAAGAGTAATTCTATGGTATTTTTATAATTTTTGAGTTAGTATATGATTTTATAAAATTAGGAGATTAAATACTGTTCAGTAAATATCTTAATCCTGTCAGGTTAGTAGTTTAGATTCGATGGTGTTTATGGAATGGATTGTGTAAAAATTATGATATAATATTCATATGTAAGAAGGATATATGAGTCAAGAATGATATATTCTAATTTTGGAGTAATTGGACATCATTTGATGTATAAGAAAATTTTGTTAAGTGTAAGTGGTCAGAATGACAGGTTTTAAGAAACCAAATAATTAGACCAATTCGATGCGATAAGTGCAATATGTGTAATTTTGTAAGCTATTTAAAGTATTTTGTATGAATGTTGAGGCTCATGAAAGGATTTATCTCCATTGATAGGTTAAAGAAATTTAAGCCTTGTAGCCAAAAGTGCTAAAAAGTAAGTATACTAGACTTTTACTGAAATCACAATAAGCATAGTAATTGTCTATGTATGATTTTGTAAATGTGCTTAGAAATATGTTTATGTTATGCCAAAATATATTTGATATGAAATGTGAAAGACATATATTTATAAATGTGAGTATTGACATTGAGTATGGACATACATGTGTTTTTGAAAGTGAGCTTTCAAAATGAAATGTGTTTAACAAAAAAAAGCTTTTGAAGTGTAATATGTCCATGAGAAACATTTTGTGTTTTGATGATGCTTGAACTCATTGTTGACTTAGTAGACATCTTATGTGATTTGTAGAGCCTTTATGTATGGCCTTTCCTTCAGAATTGTTATATGTTATGTGTTCCGTATGTAGGGAGGATCCTATTGGTACCTAAAGAAAGATTGAGTTATCACATTCGTGTGGTGGCGTATTGGTGTATGTGAAAGGACTCGCCGATGATCAGGGTAAGGGTTTGGCTCTTACCTTCGGGCTTGAGCATTATATATGTGTAATTTAAACCTCACTTATACTATTCCTCTCATACAGTATGTCACCTACGAGTGACATTTAGTTTATTATGTGATATATGATATGTAAGTCCTACTAAGTAGTAGTTGAGTGATGGTATTCCTATTATATATTTTGAAAGAATGTATAAGTGCTTACATGACATGTGATTTGATAAAATTATGATTTTGATTTATCACAGTATATCATACATATGCATTGTGTACATATATGTATTTGTATTTGATATATGAAAAATTAGTATGCTTACTGAATTTTATACTCATTATAGTTTATGGTGATTTCAGGTAAATAAGGTATATGTGTGCTTAGCGGATTTGGCCAGGCTTTTGCTATTTTTAAGGTTCCCTAAGTTATTAGGTTGTTGAGTGTTTCATTTGGGGACACGTGGGATAAGATATTTGATTTGTCCCTTTTGAATAAATACTTATGTATTATTTTATTGTATGTGATTGGATTTGGTTTAAGTTTTACCAAGTGTGGTTATTGGTTGATTTTAAGTAAGAATTTGCAATGAATATATTTTGGGCTTCCGGTAACAAAGTTGCTACTGATGACGTAGTAGAGTATTAATCTCTGAGAAAACTATGCGTATCGCTGGTTTACTAATTGTCCCAGTCATAATTCAATTGTTATAATTCTTAAAGAAATTGAAATTAAAATTAATGTTTAAATATTGTCAATAGAAGTTTATGTTTATATGTTAAGTCATGGGTTGATTTTAGTGTTGAACTTACTAGCAACTTGCTAAGGATTTTTATGTTGAATTAAAGTTTAAAATTTTATGTAATATTATTTATGAGTGCACATTATTGAATGAGTGTAAGTGATGTTGTATGTCGGATCTTTTGGGTCTAGGGCGTGACACCCATTGTTATAAATTCAGTTTATTATTCAATTTGTATTGTTCTTAATGCTTTCAATATGCTAAAAATTGTGATTTGATGATTATGAAACATTAGGATAAACTTGGAAAAAGCATCATATTGTTTAGATATAAACAAATTGATGCATGATTGAGAAGTAATATCTACAAGTTTCGATATAAGATAGGAATATACTTATATGGCACGTATAGTCAATATAACTTGTTTGTAATGAACTTTGATTTATTTGAATTACCATAGGATAATGAATTCATATTGAGGGATAGCTATAATCCTAGATACTCTTCATATAGTATTTGCGCTTACATAGTTTGCATAATTAAGATTAATTTGTAGAATTAGTAATTAGTTTTAATATAAACAAATTAATTTTATCATTTGTCTGAATAAAAGTGAGAGGACACAATTTTAATACTTGGTTAAGAATAATAATAATTCCTCATAGGATCGACACTCAACTCATCATATATTACTTATTCCCAATAGCGTGCACTTGCGCTTAGCATAGAAATCTCATAACAAGTACTTCTTGCTATTCACTAATGATCACTCTAGACACTGTTGAGTGGCCTTCCTTTAGCAAAAATCAAAAGTGTTTGTAAAATTTTTTAAGTTCAAATCTATGGTAGAAAAACAAACAATCAACTCGATTAAAGTACTCAGAACTGACAATAGAGCTGAGTAGTGATCAAGAGAATTCAAATTCTATTATGCCAATGAAGGAATACATCATCAGCTAATTGTTCTCTATACTCCTTAACAAAATGAAGTGAGTGAAAGGAAGAACAGGATAATATTGAAGATGGCAAGATGTCTTATGATTGAAAAAAATTTATCAAAATATTTTTAGGCAGAAGCTGTAAATACTTTAGTGTATTTGCTGAACTTGTTGCCTACAAAGTGTTTAAATGGAAAAACATATTATAAGGTGTGGACATGTATAAATCCATCTGGATCATCTCAAAACCTTTGGGAGCATATACTGCACTTATGTTCCAGATGAAAAGTCAAAAATTGGATGAAAAGTCAAAAGTCAAAAGCAATATATCTAATGGATATAGAGTTTTCAACTTGAAAACTAAGAAAATCTATGTAAGCAGGAACATAAAGTTTGATGAGGCAATCTATTGGAATTGGAACAACAATAGGATTGTAGGTACAAAAAAGGATCTAACTGATGAAAACTAGATAGATGCCTTCTTAGAGAATGACTCAGATGATGATTTTCCTATTAGGAGTATTAGGACTCTATCTATTAGAGATCCAACCTTGCAACATTAGATCTTATAAACTATCATGAAGTTGGAAAACAAGAAGGTTGGAGAGTTGCTATATAGGATGAAATCAATATGATAGAAAGAAATGGTACTTGAGAGCTAGTGTATGCACCCTACAATCAAAAAAAATTAGGGGGTTAAATGGATATATAGAACCAAACTAAACTTAGATGGCTCTATAAATAAATTAAAAGTAAGGCTAGTGATGAAAGGATACATCCAACAGCATGGCATTGATTATACATACACTTTTGCACTAGTTGTAAGGCATGATACAATCAAGATGCGTGTAGCACTTACAATTAAATTATGCTAGAAAATCTATCACCTAGATGTTAAGTCAACTTTATTAAATGGATTCCTTGAGGAAGACATCTATGTAGAACAATTAGAAGGCTTTATGGTACCAAAAAGTGAAAACAGTGTATAAGCTGTATAAAGCTTTGTATGGCCTCAAACTGGAATAATAGGATTGAGAGCTATCTAATAAAGCAAGGGTTCTATAGAATCTCAATTGAAGCCATTTTATATGTCTTGAAATATGAAAATGAAGTAGTTTTATTTATCTTATTCTATGCTGATGATCTTCTAGTGACAAAATGAGTATTAAGTACAGTAGAAAGCTTCAAATTGAAGATGAAGAGTGAATTTGATATATCAAACTTAGGTTTGATGAGTTATTTTCTTGGAATTAAATTGTATCAAAGTGATAGTGGAATATTCCTAGCACATAAGAAGTATACAGGAGAAATGCTGAAAAAAGTTGTTGTCTCCGAGTAAGAAACACCTAAGAGCTACTACAAGAGTGCTGAGATATATAAGAGGAAGTTCTGAATATGAATTATGGTATAAGGAAAATGAAATCAGTGAACTGGTAGGGTATGTAGACAATGATTGAATAGAAAGTGTTGATAATTCAAAGAGCACTACAGGCTATGTTTTTTCTTTTGGTATGGAGCATTCTCATTGAACTCAAAGAAACAAGAAGTGGTTGCTCAGTTATCTGTTGAAGTAGAGTATATTTCTGCTGCTAATGCTTCAAACCAAGCCATTTGGCTTAAGAAGATTTTGTTTGATCTTAGGCAATACTAATAAAAAGGTATAGTTCTTTGGGTAAACAATAAGTCAATCATAGCAATGACTAAAAATCTAGTACAATATGAAAGAACTAAACATATTAGGGTCAAATTTCATGCAATTCGAAAAGCTAAAAAATCAAAAGATGTAAATTTGGCTCTTTGCAATTCACCAGATCAGTTTACAGACATACTCACCAAAGCTTTCCTAGAGCTCAGTTTGAAGTTCTAAGGGCTAAAGTATGAGTTCATATAAAAAAAATATTAAGGAGGAGTGTTGAATTATGATATTTTTTTAATAAGTTTAATGTATTTTTTTTATTTGAATTCTTTACTCAGTCAAAGGTAAAGTTATAGTAAATGTTAAGTTCTTAGGAGTTGGTTTCAAATTCAAATAAGTTGATAAGAAGTTGCATTGTTCAACAAGTTTATCCAAGTTGTAATATGTATAAATTAGGAGTTGATCATTGAATAAAGTGTGATTATTTCATTCCTTCAACAATCGAGTAAACTTATCAGATCTTGCTTGTTGTTTAAAAGCAAGAACACAAGAACAAGTGATCAAGATCCTATCAATTCTTAACACATTGTAAAGTGAACCAAAGTCTACCCTTCCATGGATTCTGCTTGCATTGAAGTTGTCTGTTGCTTTTTCTAGCTCTTCAATGACAAATATTTTGGTCTTCCTAACAGTGCCTTTCTGTGAAGCAATTTGTTTTTGCAAAAACAGCCCACCATTTCTCTTAAAGGATATTTTTTTAGCTTTGCTTAACTTTGCTGCCTAAGTCTCCAAGTACACAATATTCCTGATATTAGAATAGTCACTAAACTCATGACTCCAGCTATGCCTGTGATAGTCATATTACCTGATAATTAATGTATTAGCTAACTTGTGAAAAAATGAATGAAGCTTTACTTTTCAACATCAGCAAGAATTATTTGCATCGAGATATTAGGCAAAAATTTATTGAGTGAATCTTATCGACTCCAATTAATCCATAATAGTTGAAATTAACTTTTAGGAGCCAAGGGAATAGAAATAATATACCCATTGAGACAACTACAACCTGTGAAAATTGTGGTTTATCATGGATGCAACCATGTTCTTGAGTACCATCACCATTAAAGCCAGTTGGGCAGCTACACTAATAGCCCCCTTATCTTCTTCCTACATTCTGCTCCATCTGTGCATATCTTGGTTGGTAATTTACACTCATCAATATCTGAAAGGATTTTTTGACTATCAAATAGATGACACTGAAAATGAATTCAGACTAATAAAAAAAAGCTAGACAATTTTTTTCGCAAAGTAGTAGCCTACTGTCTTTGATGTCATCAAGTCTAACGTTTTGTTTCTACCGCACGAGAAGATGAGCAGGATAGACATATATTAACTAAGAATGAGAAACTAGCATACCTTCACAGCCATATGGAAGATTAGGGTTCCCCTTATATCCTTGACTGCACTTGCAACGATATTCTTGACCTTAGGCATAATTAATGCATTCAGCATTTTTGCCACACGCATAATTATTGTTGTTGAAGCTGCTTTGTTTAAGATTTTTTGTGCATGAGCCATTCTCTACAACCCAATTCAGTTGCACAGGGACCTCGTGATTATCAAAAAAGAAATTATTAAAGTGTTGCTCAGCAAGGAATGCATGATCTTGATGCAACTATGATGATAATCATAATCCTGTATTGACTTTCAATATGTGCACGCTGAATTTCTGAAGGCCTAAAGGCAAAGAAGTTTGGCGGCAACCAAAGCAAGGAGATACAAATTGATACAATTCTTTTTACGCATTGCATAAGAAGCGACAGTCGATTATATAACCTCTAAAAGATGGATTGGTGATTAAGGAAAAGATGTCACAACTAATAAATACAAACTTGTTATTGGTGTGTGAGAATATGAATGGGTTAAAAACGTCTTTCTGGTAATGATTTGGTTTAATATGTTGTTCAAGCCCAGATTGATTGTGGTTATTGAACGAAAAATTCCTACTATATACAACTCATTTATTAGAATGTGTTATATTCAAAACCTTGAGTTGGTAAACACGCAATATAGGGACTGGAGCGTTAGAAGACTGATTCTGGCAAGTGATTTTAGACTATTTATCTTTGTAATAGTTCTTACCTATTCCAAATGGATAAGGGATGCTAACATTCCCATATTTGTTTCAGCATAACAGCTTGGCAATGGCAGTAAAAGTACTTTCACCTTCCAAGATGAGAACTGCAATTATGAGCATAAATAAAGATAAGCTTAGTCTGGCTGTCATCCACACCTTCAAGTGTTACGTGATGAGGTCGATAATTAACGGTATCAACTCAATGGCATTTGTTGTTCGGAAACAAAAGAAAAATCAAATCCCACCACAAGAATGGCCTTTCACACTTTATAGTGAGGGAGTTTTTTTTTTTTTTTTTTCATTTGCTGTTCTTTAATGGCTATGGAGTTCGTCATAACTAAAATAAAGAAGATAGGATGGACTAATATCATCCAGCTCTGTCAAGTGGTACGTTTTACCTCGAACAAAAATTAGGTAAATCTTAGATATATATAAGAGATAGGTAGTATTATCTAATAAACTAGTTTTTTTTGTCAATAACAAGTGTCCGATCCGTGATAAGTTGTATCAATAAGTATCAAAATTGTCATAATAAAAATTACCACATGAATGTGGGTCTCCATAACTTTGGAGGGATGAATAATACAAGTCAAGTGAGCTCTGAAAATCTTATATTTGGAGCCCTAATTAAAATTGTCACGTGAATAGTAAATTTCTCCATGTCCCAAATAGATGGATAATACAGACCAAGTTGACTTCTAAGTTTGAGTCAAACTGTGATAAGAGCGTTATGCGATTGGATAATGCCACATGAATATATATCCCCCATGATAAGTGGACTTTAAAAATCATGTGTCTTGAACTTTAATAGAAATTGTTATGTGAGTAGCGGGTCCTCTTGAGTATAGGCAATACGAATTAGGTTAACTCATGAGATTGAGTTAGCTCGTAATAAAGGCGTCACATAATTTAATGAGAAAAAGTGTCACATCCTTCGTCAAATAAAAATAGAGTGAATCTTAAGTATATATAAACAGTACATAAAATTAAATAGATATTAATTACATATGAGCAGATAAACATGAATGGTAAATAAAATTAGATAAAATTTTAGTATATATGACTAAAGTCAATAAAGAATAACATTTGTTGCATCCTTTGTCAAAAGGGATGTGCTCATCCATGATTTTGAGAATAAGTTTTTCTATTAAATACAAATTTTCTCATTATACAATCGAATAGATAAGATACCTAATTACAAAATATTCACTCATTGTTTTTTTGCATCCTTCAACCACTAATGACGATTGCCTTATCAACAAAATTAAAGAAATTTTTTTTTAAAAGTCAAATTTGAAGGGTCTTAACTTTTTTAGTTATCATTTGAATTTTTTAACTTTTTTAGTAAAAAATTTAATGAATAGACAAAAACATTCTTTTATTATTTCAACAATACCAATTACAGTGAATAGTATTTACTATAATAAATTTTTAATTTAAAATTGAATTTTTTTTATATAAATTATATGTATTTTATATTATTTGTTTATTTATTTTAATCTTAATATTACAAAATTTACATAAATAATATAATTATTTAATATAGTTAAATTAAACTAAATAAATACAATAATTAAAAAATAATTTTCATAAACAAATATAAACTTAATTTATATTTTTTATTAAAATTATATTTATTTTATTTATTGATAATTAATAAAACATATAAAATTTTAATAAAATATATTTAATTTATTTTAAAATAATATAAATTAATCATACCATATATAATAAAATTAAATTTTAAAAAATTAAATTAAAATATTGAGAAAAAAAATCTTATTGTGCCCAGTGCGATAAAAGCTTATCACACCCAAATATGAGCGCAATAAAACTTATCGCGCCCAAATATGGGCACGGTAAAAACATATCGCATCCATATATAGGTGCAGTAAAAAAAATAGTTCCCTTTTTTTCTTTTTTAATTTTATTATTTATTATAATATTTTTATTTTTTTACTTATTATTACTTATAATAATTTTTTTTATTAATATTATATTTATTTTATAATGTAATTAATTTATATTATTTATTAAACAATATATTTATATTTATCTAAATTTAAGTTTATATTTATTTATTAATATTATATTTATTTTATTTGTTAATTATTTAAATTAATTATATTATTTATTTGGTTTAGTTTAACTACATTATTTATTTAAATTTTGTAATAACGTGATTAAATTAAATAATTAACAAATAATATTTTAATAAATAAATACAAATTTAAATTTGAACAAATATAATTTTAAGTAAATAATATAAATTGATTATGTCACACATAGTAAAATAAAAATTATAAATGAGTTAATTATAAAATAAAGCAAAATTAAATTAAATTTTTAAAAAATTACTATAACAAATATTGTTTATTGTAGCAGATATTATTTATTGTAGTGAGTATTGGTCACTATAATAGGGCACTATTAAAATAGTAAATGGATATTTTTGTTTTTTTATCAAGTCTTTAACTAAAAGAGTTAGAAAGTTGAGATGGTAACTAAAAAAATTAAATCTCTTCAATTTTGGATATTTTTAAAAATTCTTCAAAATCAACTTTGGTTTTAACCAACTCCACTTTTTTTTATAAAAAAAATAGTAATACTTGACATCTCAAATTTTCATCTCAAATTAGATCTTAAAAGTGATGTATCAAATAAATATTAAGTGTAATAAATAATTTTAAAATTTATAATATTTTATCACTTAATATTTACTTGACACATTATTTTTAAGATTTAATTTATGATAAAAACTTAAAATACCTAACATTACTCCTTAAAAAATATCATTTTAAATTTTAGTGATATATATTAATTTCGTCCCCATTTTTAGTATATATCGCGTCAGTTTTTAATGTTAAAGTTTTTTTGTTAAATAATTAATTTTTTACTACTTTTATTATAACACTCTTAACGTAACTAAATAAAATAATTTTCATTTCTCATATCAACTTTTAATTTTTCATTTCTCTCCATTATAATTTTTAATTTTTATTTTCTCCTTTCCCCTCTCCCCCCCACCCCACCAAAAAAACAACAAATACTGCCCAATACAAGGAGCAAGTCTTGCAGATTCCTTAAAACCCAAATTATAATATAAACAAATTTTCTTATAAAAAGGAAGGAGAAGCAGTTAAAATTAACATAGTCTATGAGGGTTCTCTCGGTGCTGCTTTCATTCTTGTTCACCAAGACGTAGGTGATCCGATCTAAGAATGTGATATTGGCCTAGTGGATTATTTGACGTTTGGAGGAAATATTTTTTTTGGTAAGTAAAGATTTTTATAAATGCTAAATCCAGCAGATATTACAAGAAAAATTAAATGCGACAAGATAAGACCTTACAACTCCTAGAAATCATAAGTACATTTATCAACCAGCTGCAATGTGATCTATCCTTTGGCCATTTACAACACTTATACATCTAATCCAGACAACATCTTTAATGTTTTGATGGACATCACTTGTAGAAGGCGTTTTTTGTTTAAAGACCACCAGGTTTCGCTCTCTCCAAATAAAATAGATTGTAACACAGAACGAGACTCGTCTGATCTTGTTGAGAATAGACTTGCCATTGGATTTTCTACAAAGATAGGATATCACTCGTTGCCATCTGTCCGAGCATTGAGTGAGCTGACACGCTATAAGGACTCTATGTCATATTTCACTACTAAAGCTGCATTGAAAAAATAAGTGTGGAATTGTCTCCTTGTTGCAACCACAAAGGGGGCACTTATCTGAAAGAATAATCCCTCATTTTTTGAGTCTGTCCCTTGTAGACAATCTGTTCTTCAAAGCCAACCAAGTAACAAAGCTGTGTTTAGGCATATGTTGCGTTCCCCATATCAGTTGATACCATCCCACCTTAGCCTTATTAATCTTGAGACCCTTCCAAGTACTCGCAATAGAAAATTTTGCATTGAAGCTTGCTGACCATGAAATTCTATCCTCTCTTTCAATAATTGAAAATTTTTTGCGTAGATAATCCCATACCTGAGCAGTGTTCTCATCCAAAGGATCCGGGAGGTTCCAGTGACCATGCTGCCATAAATCATTAACCTTAGCATCCCGTGGAATATCCGCATCCAAAATGTCAATGTGGGGGAATTTATTAACTATAGACTCCCCACCCAGCCATGGATCCCACCAAAAATAGAAAGATTTGCCGTTACCCAACTCATATGAGAACAATTGTTTTATCTGACTTCTCATTCCAAGAATTTTCCTCCATGTCCAGCTACAGTCCATTGGCTTTGTGATTCCCTAAAAACTTAGCCTCCGCAATTTGTTATCAATTACCCATTTCGCCCATAAAGAGGATTTCACTGCAACTAGCTCCTAGATATGCTTAGTAACTGCCGCTAAATTCCATAAGCTTATAGATTTAATGCCTATGCCTCCTTCTTTTTTCCCTTTGCACACCTCATTCCAGCCCACTAATCCTCTCTTCCCCTGTTGGTTACTTCCATGCCATAAGAAATTACGGCATTTGTTTTCAATTTCTTTGGTGACTGACTTAGGCAGGATAAACATAGAACTCCAGTAGACGTGCATACTCATTATCACAGATTTTATTAATTGTAACCGCCCCGCATAACTCAAATATTTCACAGTCCAGGTTGAGATTCTAAAGCTTATCCTATTAATAAGCTCCTGACAGTGGTCTTTCTTTAGTCCACCTGAAATTAGGGGAATACCTAAGTATTTGATAGGCAGCTCACCTTGTTTGTACTGAGTGATCTGCAGAATTGTCTCTTTGGTAGGCTGAGGAACATTTCCAAAGAAAATGAAGCTCTTACTAGCGTTAAAGTGTAGCCTGGAAACCATTGAAAAATCATCAAGCACTTGCTTAAAGTGGCCCACTGACCTGTCATCGCCATAGGAGAATAAGAATAAGTCGTCTGCAAACATCAAGTGATTTAACTGCAGCCTCTTACACCCCCTGTGAAATATAAATTGATTCTGAGGAATACAGCTTAGGCGCCTACTAAGGTATTCCATGGCCAACACAAAAAGCAGCGGGGACATGGGATCCCCTGCCTCAAACCTTTCTTCCCAGGAAAAAAGCCTTTTAATCTGCCATTCACCACAATTGAGTACATGCTAATTCTGACACACTTTATGATAATATTGATAAAGTGATAAGGGAAATTGAGCCCCATCAATACCTCTTCTAGGAAATTCCATGAGACCGAATCATAAGCCTTGCGAAGGTCTATCTTAAGTGCACATCTTGGGCTTCCACTGTTCCGATCATATCCCCTCATAAGTTCATGTACCAGTAAAACATTATCGGTTATCTTCCTATTAGAAATAAAGGCTGATTGACTAGGGTTGACTAAATAGCTCACCACATTCCTTAGCCTGCCTGTTATTATTTTGGTGATGCATTTGTAAAGGACCGTACAACATGCAATTGGTCTATAGTCCCTCAAATTGTGAGGATTATGAATCTTAGGCACGAGAGTAATGGCAATGGCATTTATGGGGTTGTAGAACTGACCTGAAGAGAAGAAATGTTGCACAGCTTTAGTCACCTCCGTTCCAATGATGTGCCAACTTTTTTGAAAAAAATGACTGTTGTAACCATCAGGTCCTGGGGCTTTATCACCATTGATGCTAAAGATAGCATTTTTGACTTCTTGGGCTGTGACTGGAGCATTCAGTATGTCTCTATCGTTTATCTTCAATTTAGGGCTAGCATCTATGATTCTCTTTTGTATGGACTCCCTATAGGAAGTGTTGGTACCCAGTAAATCCTTGTAGTAACCGACTATGGCTTCTTTCACAACCTTGGGATCATCAGAGTTTTTCCCATTGATGCTAAAGATAGCATTTTTGACTTCTTGGGCTGTGACTGGAGCATTTAGTATGTCTCTATCGTCTACCTTCAATTTAGGGCCAGCATCTATGATTCTCTTTTGTATGGACTCCCTATAGGAAGTGTTGGTACCCAGCAAATCCTTGTAGTAACCGACTATGGCTTCTTTCACAACCTTAGGATCATCAGAGTTTTTCCCATTTTGTCTCTCAATCGAAGTGATTCTATTCCGAGCTCTTCTCTGCTTAACTAACTTATGAAAGTAGCTGGTATTTAAATCCCCCATTTGAATCCATCTTATTCTTGATTTTTGTCTGATAATGCTTTCTTCAGCATAAATAAGTTCCCTTAAATGCTGATAAATGCCCATTTCCTCATTTTAAAGAATTTGGTTAAATGGATCATGAATAAGACTACTCTGTAAAGAGGTCAACATCATTTTGTAATCTTCTATCTTTTGTTGGACATCAGAGAAAAAAACTTTGTTGAGCTCTTTTAGCTTGGGTTTTAATAATTTGAGTTTGACCCAGACCCGGGCCATTGGTGGGCCATAACATTCATGCTACCAAACTCGCTCAACTGTGGAGTGAAACTCAGAATGGGCACACCAGGCATTGAAGAACTTGAAAGGAATATTACCACTATAGAAAGCTCTCGAGATGGATACCACAAGAGGAGAGTGATCTGAAATGCCTACTGGTAAAACTTCACACTCAGAGGAAGCTAATGCATCTAACCAGTTTCCATTAACAAATGCCCAGTCAATTTTCCTTCAAATTCGTTGTTCTCCAGTTTGATTATTGCACCAAGTGTAGCGACACCCATGGTTCTTTAACTCAAATAACGCTAGTCTTGATATCCAACTTTTAAACTGTTCCACCATGTTATCATTTACCCATTTGCCTCCAATTCTATCATTGTTGCTGATGACGTTGTTAAAGTCTCCTTGGATTAACCAAGGTGTAATGTTGGGAGTCAAGCCATCACCAAGGTCCTTCCACAAGTTTTCTCTCTCTATAGAGGTAGAGGCTCCATAAACAAGAGTCCAGTAAAACACAATGTCATCGATAAGAACTCTACTATGTATGAATTGTTGGTGCTTTTGTAGGATCGTGACATTGCATCTAGCAGGATTAAAGACAATCCAAATTCTTCCCATATCTAGACACTCAAAATTATTTTCTAGCTTCCAATCCCGTAAGGCTAATTTCTTCTAAATGGTATCTAGATTAGATAGTTTAACTTTTTTTTTTAATAATCCCAAAATACATAATCGACAAGATTTAATCAGAAACCGTACCTCTGATTGTTTACAAGGGTCGTAAAGACCCCGAATATTCCAACTTGCGATCATTGTCCCCGTTTTGGGGATTTAGAGCTCCTTGTGGCACGTCGACCCTTCCCTATAATTCCCACATCATGCGTCAGAGTAATAGTCTTCCTTAAGTTGAATCTGTCCACTACCTGAAGAACCTCTGATCCTCCGTTATCTGGCACTTGTTTCATTGCCTTATCTATTGGGACATTCTCCTCATTGCCTTCTGGAGTCTGTATATCCATCTCTGCTTTGCATGTATCTAACTCTTTTTGTTCCTGCTTTTTAGGGTGGATAATAGGTGCCTCTCTTTCTCCTTGATTGTTCTGAACCGTCTCTCTTTCTTTTCACACTTGTTTTATTCCTACCTTACAGTCTTTCCCCTCATGGCCAATCCCTTTACATTTGAGGCAAACAGTAGGCTTCTACTCATAAGTTACCTTCTGCATAATCTTGTTACCCTCTTCATCCTCTAAGGTAATCATGGAAGGAAACTCGCCCCCCACATCCATTTTCACCAGGACTCTCGCAAATGCCAGCCTTGTTCTATTCAATGTACATTGATCGCAAAATTTAGGAGATCCTAATGAGCTAGCTATACGACTCAAGAGTGAGGGGCTCTAGAATTCCCACAGTAATCCTGGGAATTGTACCCAAATAGGCAGAGTTCTGATACTGGCTACATCCATTACCATTCTAGGCTTCCAAGCTTTGAGAATCAAAGGCCGTTTATCAAAGGTTAGAGGTCCATCCTCAAGTGCTTTCTGTTTTCCCATTCCATTCTCAAAGTTAAACCGAAACAACTCCTCTTTAATGTAATGAACCAAAACTAAGCCAAAATACTTTCAAACAATTTATAACAAAAACTTGAGGCAGTTGAAATTTAAAAAATAATCTATACACACAATCAATTAACGCATACTGCTATTTATTCTCCTCTTACTTAAGTTCATTATAATTGAATTTAACAATTTTTTTACCATTTGAAATGGCAGGGGATAAATTGTAGTTCACTTCTATAGCTTTGAGTTCGGTTGTCAGCAAACAAGGACACCCAAGGCCGGTTTGAGAGCACAGCAGCAGGCTTGCTGCCACCTCTTTCCGTCACTGTAGCCGCCGCGACCAGGGGCGGCGCACCGGAGCTCAGCCCACCAGTAGCAGAAACTGAAGTCGAGCTCTTGCAACCTTCGGCCAATGCAGCAGTACCCCAGCAGCCAACCCGAACGGCCAACGGAGGAGACTGCCCAGCACCCGCACCGTCGGAGACCAGCCCAGCACCAGCGCCAGCTGCAGCCAGCCCTGCACCATCGTCACCGAAAGCCAGCCCATTTCCCGTGCCGGCGACACCCTGCCCAGCACCAGCTCCCACAGAAACTTGCCCAGTCCCAGTGCCAGCGGAAGCCAGCGACAGGGTAGCCTGGTTCATCGTGGCACAGCCGCCCTTCGTTATCGGGGCGGAGGCCACACCCGCAGCGGGACCAGCAGACACAGCCGGCAGCCCCTCGGCCAGCTCTGAGACAGCAGGACACACGGACGGCAACACTTCAGCCAGGTCAGCAAGCTCTCCCGAACTGGAAGAAACAGCCGGAGGGGCATCCGCGACGTCCGCCGGAGGCAGCCCCGACGAGGCTGGGACGGCAGCAGGAAGGCTGCAACAAGCGGCCTCCATCGCTCCAACAAGAACAGTAGGAGAAGATCGTCCCAGGCGTTGGCTAGGAGCGGCGGGCGGCGGCGTTTTACTAGGTTTTTTCCTCCCCATAGGAAACGGCGTAGATTAGTATCGTGCGCCGAGAGAAAAAACATAAAACGTCCAGTTTTTGTGTTTTCCTCACGACGGCATATCTTTCTCTTTTCCTCAGTTTTTGTGTTTTCGGATGGAACATTGGAAAGACTTGGTTTTGGTAACATCTATGTTCATATTGCAACATATCTCCTCTTCTGCACAGCTTCTTTTTGGATTTTCAACTTGGCTATCATCAACATTGACAATGAGACTGTCCAGGAGGTTCTGGGTTTAACTGGTGTTGTGCTTTGTATTTTTGGATTACTCCATGGTGGCTTCCTGAGGATCCAAATAAGAAAGAGATTCAATTTGCCAGCAAATAAGTGCAGATGCTACTCGAGGCCAGTTGAGGGAACTAATGCCTCATCTCATGAATTGTCAAAATTCTGTAAAATGTCGAGTACCTGATTGTAGAATAAATTCCATTTGTTGCTTAATTATTATTGGAAAGAAGTGGATTTTGGAGATAGAGAACTCATTAATTTCTGTAAATGGGACCTTAAGAAATTTAATATGATAAATATAGGGACATAAAATGAGTTAGGAGCAGCGGCAAGATAATTGCGGAAAGTAAATTCTTACCAAGCCTCTTTTCAGTTGAGAAAATAATTGATTTTCTTATAGATGCTGAATTTTGAACTGCAATCTGGTCCACAAAAGATCATTTCTGATGTAATATTATACTTAGATAAATTTGCTTCTAACCTAGAGTTAATTTTATTTTTTTTAAAACATGAGTTAATTTGATTGAAGAGAGAGATCAGAAAGAGAAAAAGAAGAAAGAGAGTTGGTTTTTATTTTTATTTTTATTTTATTTTATATTTTTTGGGGGTGGGGGAGGAGAAAGGAGAAAATGAAAATTTAAAATTGGAGCGGAGAAAATGAAAATTATTTTTAAATTTAAATTAAAACACGTACATATCTATCTTCAATAAATAACTTTTACACAAAAAATTTCTAATGGCAAGTATTAACATACTATATATATATAAAAAAAATGTAGTTGATACATATCAATAAAATTATGGACTAAAATCACTTTTTTTTTTTTAACCATTTTCTTTTTTCTTCATCTCTTAGGCTCTTTTGACTAAACTTTCCCCACGAGATGCACAAAGTCATCGCTAATGCCATCACGGAAGAGAAACTTCCACCCAAAATCAACCTGTTGAATTAGTAGCATGGCTAACTTCTTATTTTACGAAAATCCAATAGTTCCTTGCCAAGTTATCAGGGAGTTGCAGAATAGAAACAGTGAAAAGCAGACCAATGAGCCCAATAAATTGCATATGCAGTTCAATTGCACCTTTAACATCTTATTATTCCAAATGGATCGAGCCAATAAGTTTGTATAGCAACACGCAAGATTTTCAGGCCAAGTTCATTGCTAGAGAATTTTTTTGACTAGAGACCTTGCGGAAAGTGGAAATTTGTTGTGAGGCTGGAAATTGAATCTTTAACTTCTTTGGAAGCTTAAGAGCTATAAAGCTTGCAGAAAGAATATTTCATTGGGAGCTGGGAATTGGGACATACATCTAGCAGAGAAAACCCTCCACACTTTTGAGGTTACTACACAGTATCAATTAGTGAGTCAGAACATAGTTTTGCAGTGGTGAAAATCTGTGCACCAGATTGTGATACCATGATCGAGTATGTTCATTCAAGCTTGCATTTGTGCAGACATAGCCTGAAGACCTTTACAGCTGCAAAAGCGAGTCCTAACACAGCAGGAAGCAAAACTGCAACATTGAATGGCAAACCACAATTAGGGAAGTAACAAATTAAAACCAAGCTGATGCAGCATTCTCCTCATACATATCATGTATGCTGCAGCAAAAAATTTCAGTCAAAAAATCAAATATCATAAATCACGCCTTTAAAAAGACTGCTGCCAAGTATCAGAAGAAAACATACCAGCTAGAAAACAGTAAAATAAAATAGCAAGCCGGTATCTGACAATCCAAGGCAGATTAACTTCAAGAGTGCAGCGCCTCTGATGTTTTCCAGCTTTTAAGGTGACTGTAGAGCTTATACTATGTGCTTGCAGTTCAGATAATGCAATATTTACACCTGTTACAGGTATTCCATTTGTATCCCTCACTTCAATTTTCAAGGCCATGGGCGTTGCATCCCAATCTATCTCAATTGCTCCAAAATTTGGTTTGCCTATAATAAATCAATAAATGAAGCATCAAAATGTGAAGATCTCATGAAATTTTCAACATGAAAGATTCGCAAGAAAAATGAAGATGACAAGCATACCATATGTGCATGATCTGTATCTGCAATTTGGGCTCCTAACTCGCATTGTACTTGGTGTCCACCATGCTAGAAATCTCACCATGAAACGTAACGGTTTTGGGACTGCCTTTTCAACAGCTTGTGTTAGTCCACTCGAAGTAATATCATATAATGGATATCCAACAGCACAGTCATAACGTGTAATTTCTCCAAAATGAACATCACCACTGATAAAGAAGACTCCATCTCTCTGCACAAGAAAACAGTAATCGTAACTAGGATAATTGACACTTCAAAGTATAAAAATACACAATTGAACGTATCAATAATTATCACAAAATACACAATAGAAATTAATGGGTGGAATAAGAAATCCCATCATGGACTATTGTCACAAACGAAAGTAATTTAGTTGAATTGGAAATACCAATGTGAGGACATATCAGTAATTATCACCTTACTGTCAGCTATCAACTTAAATAGGCGATCCCTCTCCTTCGGGAAACGTCCCCAAGACTCCATACAAAACAATGGACCAGTGGTAGCCGAAAGATTTGATATAACCTGAATTAGGGAGAGAGGTAATTATGCACTTGCAAAGTAACAAAACTTAGCATAAGAAAAAAAACAAATCTAAATATCTCCAGCATGACAGTTTTTCCCATCACCAGGCATAACCATCTATTCATAAGATTGCCATATGAGGCTTAATAAGCATGGCCACTCAGAATCCAAAAAAAAAAAATCATTTTCTTTTGTTTTAGTTAATGACATAGGTAGAAAAATCAATCACAGCCACTGTAAATAACATTTATGAACAGAACTGCCGCTGCTGTTAATTTAAAAGGCCAAGAAGCTAAAGACCAAGAAACAGCTTCGAGCAAGGAGTCCTACAGACAATAAAATATAAGAACTTTGGAACTACTAAAACTTAAATTGGTAGATAAATCTCTCAAATACCTGAATAGAAGATACAATTATAGTAATGGCTGAAGATCGTCCCTTCAACTCTTTTTCTAACCACGTCCATTGCATGCTTCCCAATATACTTCCATCGCTAGACAAAGGGTCTCTGTGGTATCTAGTATCTAAAAGGATTACCTAAAAGAAGTAATTACACAATTGCGAGAGGATAAGATAGAACAGAGAACTAATTAGGGCGCATTACTGCAAAATTGTCATAAAAATTCACAGAATTCAGACGGACTACAAAAGAAAATACCAGCATAGAATTTCTAAGCATAATTTTTAATACCTTGATTTGTCTACCCACAGGGCCAAGAGTATATGATGCATAAACACCAGCTTGCTTGCGACTATAATATAAACGTCACCGTGAGCAAATGGAAGCGATAAACTAGACAATAATGCATAATCAATTCTATTTTGTTGTGAACACACACAGCAATAGAAGCAGAACAATATCCTAATTGTTATCCAGATCAAAAAAAAGGCCATCAAAGTAGGAATTAGCGAGCTATTTCACCGTGGACTATCTTGAGGTTCATCTAAGAAATCAAGGAGAAGCCTTTGATTAACAACTTTGGCAGGAAATTCTTTGCCAGCATCATTTAATCCATAATCATGGTCATCCCATGTCCCAATAATCTACAAGAAACAACAATGAAAATCGTGAAAAAATCACCACACAAGAGTCGCCGCCAATGATTCTCAAAGAATTTGCCAGGACACTAACCTTAGTATTCTGGCGAAGACGAGAATAAGCAGGATTATTCTTGATGATGTTGTATTTGGACTTCATTTCGTGCTCGGAGGCAGGAACAAACCTTGGAACATTCTTCCAGGGTCCAATGGTCCTCTCTTTTCCAAATATTTTAAAAGGACGTCTAATGTCTCCGTAAATATTGTCACCCATCCAAATGAAAACTTGTGGATCAAACTTCATAATTGCATCCCAGATGGGCTTCATAATCAAAAGCCATTCAGTAACAAAAGTTAGCTATAGCTAAAACAACAACAACAACCCCAACAAAATTCGAGTGTAGTTATTCCAGCGGTGAGTGAGGTGCAGGTTAAGGAATCAGAGAACAAATGACGACAATTTAAATTTTTAAAAAAAAAACCTGAGGAGCGCTTTGGTTAGCACATGAACCAAAGGCAATGCGAGAGACGGGAGCTTCTTCACTTTTGGAAGCAAAAGCATTACCACCGCCGAAAGCAAATTGCGTTCCTAACCCTGCTACTATTATCAACAGTCCCCACCAAGACCGCCGCCACCGCCACTGCTTCACGGCTCCCATTAATTCACTGAACCTATTTCGGAATGACTGATGTTAGACTGTTAGTTTAAGAATGTTTTTGTTAACTATTTATATTTTAATTTTGGGCCTTACGGCTCGCTGGGTGGATCGCTGTTTAAATACACAAGAACATAGCGTTGAAGTTAAAACTACTGAAATCGAATCACCAGGGATGCTATGTTGTGCTTTGCGTTGCTTCGGTAGCCTCGGCGACTGATCGCCTCACATGCCTGTCAATTAGACATAGCACTGCTTTCCATATATAATATTTATTTATTATCAGTTTCGTTGGCTCTTGTTACGATTCTCTTCGTTCGTCATTATTACGGTCAATTCCTTACTAAATGTTACTGCGTCCACCCAACTCGCTATCGCTATTGAAATTTGTTTTTTTTTTAATAGAAAATTAAGTGTCTATTTAATTAACTTTCTGTTAAGGGCTAAATTTTGGCCATTTGGAGGAGGCCCGGCTCCTAACCAAGTTATATGAGTGATAAGAATAATGAAAAAGTTCGAGTTTTTGAATCGTTGGTCGCCAGAGTTGAAATAGAGACGGTACTAGTGGTAGACATTAAATATTGGGATGAACAATGACCGAATTCTGAACGAGAATTGATAGGCTCTGTGCTGACACAGGGTGTTCTGGTCTAAGTTGACATAGTACTTGTTCATTGAACCATTTGAAAATTCTTTTATTTAACTTTATATCTAGATTAGATAATTAGATAACGGGGTGTCTATGTACTCTTCTAGGTGATTAACGTGCAAAAATTAAGTAGCGTTGACGTATGCATTTTTAGTGACCCGTATTGACGCGGTGGATACCTAAGTTTAAATGATATGTCTTTTAATAAAGTGATTGAGTAGAGATACGTAGTATTGATTTGGGTTATACTTTAAAAACTTAATAGATTAAGTTAAAGAGACTAAGTGTTATAATTCGGTCTAGTCAACTTTTTTTAAGTTGAGTATTTAAAAAGTTTGAGTTTGAGTATTGAACTGGACTCTTTAGTCTTAGACTAAATATCACTACTTTTTATCCTTTAACACATTTTTTATGGTTAAAATATTTTATAAATTTTTTTACGATATTTAGTTGTAATTAAAGAAATCTTTTTAAAAAATAATAAAATTAATTTATTTTTATTTGTACAAATTTAAAATTTAAGCTATGAGGATAGAGTTTTTTAATTTTTTTTTTATATTTATGTAATATCATATATATACTTTAATAATAATTTTTAACTTTGTGATGTATTTTTAATAAAAATAAATACTATTTAATTAACATATTTTAATTTATTTTAAGCCATCACATATTTGTATTTTTACAACTATCATATATTTATAATATTCTCTACCAAAATTATTTTGTCATTGGTAAGTATTATTTTATTTTATTTTCAAATTTTATATCAAATAAAAAATTTATTTAATTTGTTGATTACTATATATTATATTACTTGAATTCTTGTATTTTAAGATACTAGATTCTAAAAAATATAAAATAAATTTAAATTTATGTATAAAAGATTGAATTGTTTAGACTTTGGTTATAAATTTATTAAATATCATTTTCAATGATTTAATAATAAATAAATATTTTTAACAAAATGTAACTAAATGATCTAGTATGTTTTAATATTTTTTTTTTCTTAAAAACACTATTTTTAAAAAGACTTATATCTAACCAAACGAATCCATACACTAAAAACTCTTTACATTTAAATTATTAACACAATTGCATTGATATTTGACTTGGTTGCATAGATTTTGACAAAATTTAATTTTAATTTTAATTGATTTGTTTATAATAGATAGTTAAAAACAAAATTATATTAAATAATAAATAGTTTACATAAATAATACTCTAAATTAATTTAATAATATTGAAATGTAACTAATTATAAATCTTTACTAAAAATAACTTGTTACATAAAATATATAATTAATTATGTTTCTATTTTATACCGTACTTTTCAATTTATTCAACATTTATATGAAAGTGTCAAATTAAATTTTCTTTTTTACTTAATTTCATTTAGACTAAAATATCACTATGAGTAAAATTCATCTTTTTTTTAATAAGAGAATAATGATTTAAGCTCGAAATTTTCACTAGAGTGAAAATAAATATATTATCAATTTTTTTATCATTTGACTGTTAACACAAGTACACTAAAATTAATCTTATAAACTTCAAATCTTAACTTAGTTATAGTTACAAACATCACAATAAAAGTGGCGTTATGTGATCCCTATTATATCTCAATAATCTCCACTTTTTGTATTAGACCTTATTAAAAATTTACTTTTCTAAATATACTCTATTTAATTTGTAATTTATTTTTATTATTATGTCGAATATTGTTAATACATTGTATTATTTATAAAATATGAATAAATTAATTTTCTCTTGTTCAAAAAAAAAATTTCAAAATAATTTTTTATTTTTTATTTCATTTTTAAAAAAAAAGTTTTTAAATGTTAACATATTTTTAAATTTATAAATTTTAATGTGTAGAATTTATGACATATATATATATATATATATATATATATATATAACCAAACAAGGCACAGTCAGGGATGGCCCCATGCCAACAACGTTCAGAAGCAAAATACACACATTACATTTGCATGGCCCAGCTCGAATATAATGTGCGGCTCAACATCGTAGTCGTGCCAGTGCCATTGGATTTGAAGTAAAAAGCCTCGTAGTCGTATCTATCTTTACAACTTTAATAATCATCCCTGTTTTTGCGTATATTGGGATTGGGCTTATAACACTACTGTCAAGTGTCATCTATGTAAAGCTCAACTTTGTTCTCAGGTGTAACTGTTAAGCCACCGGTTCGGGTTAAAGCTCTGTACACTGCAAATCCGGGCACAATCGACAATCCCAATTCTATGGCGGCGACTAATCCTAAGTGGGTTCAGAAGACTATAACTCTGCCTCCCCTTCGCCGGGGCTGTCATCTTGTTACCCCTAAGGTAAATTCATTTTTCACCGACTTTAAACCCTAAAATTTTAATTAATTTACTGAATGGAGGAGTACTTTGGTTTCTTGGGAATCAGATAGTGAAGGAAATCGGGCAAGACTTGTCAGAATTCAAGTGTGGCCTTGCCCATCTCTTCCGTAAGTGACTTTGTTCGGTAGTTACATGTTATTTATTGGATTTGTTTGTAATGATTTCTTTTTGGGGTATTTTGTTTGAACATTTCAGTGCAGCACACAAGTGCTTCTCTTACTATTAATGAGAATTACGACTCTGATGTTCGGGACGACACCGAAACATTCCTCAACAAAATAGTTCCAGAGGTTGTTTTCTTTTGTACAATCTTTTTTATATTGCTTTATTTATTTCATATTACTCAATGTTTCATTGACTGGTTTTGTGTGGAATTTTTCATTGTTTCATTTTCAGGGGAGATCTGCACCTTGGAAGCATACCCTCGAAGGTTAGCGGGAGGTTTTTTTTTTTTTTTGGTTGCAATTGAAGCAGCAATTTCAGCATAAGTTTGCTAGCTGCTGATGTTGATTTTATTTTGGCAGGCCCTGATGACATGCCGGCACATATTAAATCTTCAATGTTTGGCTGCATGCTCACGTATGATTATCTCCTCTTCATAGTTAGCTTTGCTTGTTTGCTTTAAAACTTTTATTGCTTTCATTCGCAGTTTTCATGGTCGGTCCTTCTTCTTGTGCAGGATTCCAATCACAAATGGGCAGCTAAACATGGGAACTTGGCAGGTGTGTAAGAACTGTTTAGGTCTCCTTAAAACATCAACTTGCTCTGGGAATATATATAATTATTATTCTAGTTTCAATACCCTATATATAATGATTTTCCATTGACCATTACCTATTTGACTCTTATTCATTTAGCTTGCAGAAAATTAGTAACATTTAAAGTTATATTTTGTTAAATGTTTCATCCTGAAGGTAGTACTTTTGGTTTTTCTAATTGATGATCAGAAAGATAATCAGGTAAAAAGAAAAAAAAAAAAGAGGAAGATTGTGGCAGAAACACCAAATAAGTGAGGAAGAGAGCTCTACATGGTAGAACAAGTCAATAAGAAACTATTTTCCACAGTCCAGAGTTGAAATTTGACAGTTTCCTATATCCTATCCAAAACATAAACTAAAAGATGAAAAGTTTTTTCTGCAAATAGATGATCAGTGGTTCTAATAAGTTGTGATTCATGGCAAAGCATGGGTTTTGAATTAGTGCTGAGAATTTAACCTCGTAAACATTTGCAAAACCTCAACCATGCAGGAGGCCCCTCGAATGTTGCAAGTATGTTCAGATGTTTAATTTATTAGGTTTTACCTTGGCTTGTATGTTTTGTGGCATGCCTCTTATCTTTATTGACAACAATGATGATTTCCCAACCATGGTAAGGTTATTTCGTGATCAGGTGTCCAGAAACACCATGATATTGCTGCTTCTTCCATCTTCACCAGTGCTAATTTAAGGGGTTACATAATTGTTTGATCCCCTGCTGTATCACTTGTTTAAATTTTGCCCAAACTTCTGTATAATATCATTTGCATCTTTTATGTAATGCCTCAGGGAATCTGGCTATGCGAGCATCGTGATGCCCTTACTCCACGCAAAGTCGTCGTAACTCTTAATGGAATATGAGGCATTAAGTGATTGGAGTGTTCTCTTTCTTTCTCCTCTTTCATCTGTGTTCATAGTGCTTGTAATGAAAGCAAATTTTGAAAGACTATAGTCTGTTTTACTTGTTATTGTGATGTTAAACCTAATGCTAATTTATGCTATACCAATTTCTTCACTGGGATTTACTATTTTAGCAAGTTTAAAATATAAAATCCAATGGTGTAATTTTAAGATACAACTACCACGTGCAACAGCTGTGTGGTGGAGTTAAACCAATTTTTTCGTTGCTTCGATAGAGTTGTTTTAATTTTTCCATTACTTTATTTTAATATTTAGGGTATATGTTTTAATTTATGGGTTATTTTTTATATTATTTTGAAATGTTATATAATTAAATGTTTGAAACAAGGGGCTAATATATGGATAAATACGTTCGGTTATAATCACAGAAGGCTCATTATAAATGTAACTTGATTAATAAATTCTCGTGTTCTAACAAGAGGTTTATGCATTTTCCTCGTTATGTTGGAAATAGGAAAAAGATTCACCCCAAACGAAGCTTTCCCTTTCCCTCTTTTTTTTTTTGGGTCTTAATACACAAAAACCGCCTCTTTAACCCCCTCATCCATAGGAGAGGGCCCTTCTGTCCTTCTGACATCAACCATTTCAATTTAAGTATTTTCGTTTGTTTTTTCTTTTATTTTTGGTTTATGATATTTTTGTCAATTTCTTCTCTTACGTCCACTTTTTGCATTTTCGGTGAAAGTTCTACCTATGCTCATTGTTTTGCATCTTCGGTGGAGGTTTTGTTAGAATTTCGAACTAAGCATTATGGACTCAAATCTTAAGTACTGTAGAAGTTGTTATGTACCAGTAGAAAAACATTGTAATGCAAGACACAAAGAGCACCAAATTGCAGGACAGCAGGAGGAGGCTCTGCAGACTGCAGAGCAAGGAACCAAAATGTATTGCAGAAAATGACAGTTAAAAAGGTTGTACCGACAATGCACAAATTGACAATGACATAACAGATATGACTAAATTAAAAAAATAAAAATACAGTTCAAGATGATCAAATGAATGAGAATAGCAACAATACAGGTTGAGTCACCAAATAAGAACCATACCAATTACTCATTTATACAATTATAATTGTAGAATTTTTATATATAATACCGATAACTCACAATATAAATTACAAAAAAATACACACTATTTCATTAAAATCAATACAAAGAGAAGTTTCTCTCTTCACATTTTTCTCATTTTTTAACTGGTTCTATTATACACTGTTTCATTAGTACCGTACGATATCGCTTGTCATTCAGTCATTGTCAACAAACGAGGATATTTTTCTAGCGGCATCAATCCTTAATCGGTCAATTATTCAAAATGAAATTTACTCACTGTTAGTTCTAATGGAAGTTGATTGTTTTTTTGTCACTTATGTTGTTTAATTATTTGTAGTAGTGTTTATATTTTTTATTATTTAATTATTTGTAATAGTATCTGTATTTTTCACCTTCTATGTGAGGAGGATTGTTTCTGTAATTTATCAAAAACCCCTAATATTATATTTTTACCGTAAATTTTTAATGGAATTCAGTTTATTTTAAAAATATATATCCTTATTATATTTGATGTAATATAAAAAAAAAAATAAGTGTCATTAAACTGCAACTCTACTGTGTTATTTATACAATAAAAAATCAATAAATCAATTCAATACTGGTACCCGATGTACAAGAGAATCATCAAATAAGGGAAGTGATAGACTGAGTGAAAACACGAAAATGATCAAAATAAGTCGGGTCATAAGAATCAGTGCATCATAATAGCGAACTCTTCAAAGCTGAGGACGCCGTCTCCGTTAAGATCAAAAGCTCGGATCATGGCTTTGCAGTCGTCGATGGACCTGGACTCACCCAATCTGCTGAGCATCGTTTTGAGACTGGCTGGAGTTATACAACTGGAACCCTCCGTCACGTACAACCCAAAAGCCTCCCTGAGCTCGCTAGTCTTCTCGTCTTGGTTAGCACTACTTCCCTCGATCAACTTCTGAAATTCATCGAAGTCCAGTAACCCATCTCCGTTTAAATCTGATGACTGGACGGCTTCTTCAGCATCCTCCATGGATAGCTCCCCTCCCACCGTCCTTAAACAGCTCTGTAACTCTGATGCTGATATTCTTCCATCTCCATTCTCATCAAAGAAATTGAACACTCTTTGAAGTTCGTTGCATTTGCTATTGCTACTGCTACTGCTTTTGAATACCTTTTGAAGCTCGCCTCTGTTGCTACTGCTTTCTGTTATTGCATCAGTTTCAGTAGAGCACTTGTCTGCTTTCTTTGGAGAAAATTTTCGATACAATCTTCTGAAAGCTGATTCTTTGGGAGACGAGTCGTAATTACGCTTCTCATCCATGGAATAACTTGAAGAAAAAGCTGCGTCAGATTTCATAGCACTTGCAGAATTATATTACTCGAGCTTTGTAAGAATAAATTAAGCACAAGAGGAAGACAGAACGCAAAACTTGGAACTTGGAATTAGCAATGGATGAAGGGTTATGTGCGGAAGGGCATATATATCTAAGAGTTGAATGTTGGAAAGAATTTGACTCCGATAAGGAAAAGGAAACAAGATAAGCTATAATACACGAATTTTTTTCTTATTGTGAGATACGGAAAGTACTTTAATTAAGAGACATGGAAGCAAATGCATGATTAATGGCGATATATAAGAATGTTAGAGAACACGGTTTCTGGAATCTGTATGCAGTCCCAGTGGCGGCAGCCGCTGCGCGTAAAGGGAAACTTCCTAGTTCCTACTGCCTGCCCCTTACTTCTTGGTGCATATTTTTTTCAGTCTTATGTCTTTCTGGGCATTTCCGGAAATTTAGAAGAGGCTTTTAAAGGGAGACGATGTCACAACTTGCATCGTGGTAAAATAAATCAAAATTCAAGTTGACCCAAAACCTTTGTCGGTCACCGTCACAGGAATAGTGATTAGTCATATATATCTCATGGTCAATTCCTTTATCCACGTGTCCCTCCTATATATTTACGCTTTATTACAAATAATAACTTATTTATATAATAATGTATAAGACATGACATTCGTATATCCTTATGTACAACCTCTCAAATTTTTTTATTATGAATATTAATATATGTGTTACATTTAAAAATAAAGCTTAAAATTTTGGAAAATAAGAACATATAATTACAAAAAAAAAAAAATTACTTATTAACTTTATAGGAAAAGTGATACATAAGTTGTGATTGTGTGTGATAACTACTTTTCAATCAATTATATATATTTTTTTTTGGTTGCATAGTATAATAAAAGGGCTAGGTTTATCCAACAGCAACTGCATCAATACTTGGTAATGTGGTGCTATCAGGAATGAAGAGTTAACCGTCAAAACTGTGTTCCGAAACCGTGTAACGCTGCTGTAATACTGGTACTCATCTCAACCTTGTTCGATAAGACAAAAAAGAGACGTCACATATGACACATGATCAATGATATAAACATATGTTTCACTTTCACTGTATGTTCCAGATGTTTGAATTTTATAATCACGAGGATTATTTCTTACATTCACAGGACCTCCGTAGTCTCTCTCCTCTCAAGCTCTAATTTTTTTAATTTAATATATATTTTTATCATTTTTATTTTTAAAAAAAAATATTTGTATTTTAAATTTTCAAATATTTGTCATTAAACTTTTATATAATTAAATTTTAATTCAATATAATTTTTAATATTAACATTCTGATTCTTCACCTTAAATTTTAATTAATCTGATTGAGCATTTGAACTTGACTATTCCAAACTGAAACTCTCACGTTTAACGTGGTTATATAAAGTTGATGCTATTTGAAAATTCTTTTCCATCGTTACTTTTGATTTTCCTTTTCGTTTTCTTTTGAAAGAACTTCAAACTTTTGAAGTTTACATAAATTATATTAGAATTTATATATATATTATTTGATATTTTTAGAGTTTAATTATAAATAGTCAAATTATAAGAGATTTTTATAATTTTTTTATTTTCTTAAACAAAAAAATGGGTGCATGGACAAAAGTACCCCCGTGTTTTTTTATTTGCCAATTCACATTCAAAAAATTATTCTCTTTTTTACAAATCCTCCCTAAATGCTCAACCGTTCTTTCTCTATAAATAATGTAAAAATAATAATAAAAATAATATGGGAGCAAAACAACTTAAAAACACAGTGTTTGATGTAAGAAATCGAGCACAGTGTGTGCTCCACAACACGCTCGAGCATGTGTGAGGGAATGCACATTGCCCGCTCAGAGATGTTGAGCGACAGCTTTGTTTAGGTGCACATTCTCATTGCCCCAAATGCCATTTCACCTACTTTTGACACAACTATATCATCACTCAACCATGTTATAATATCTCAAACTTCAAAAATAAAAAAAAATTCGTTTGAATTTTATAATGATTTCTTTTTAATGTTTTTGAGGGTACATTTTTAATGAGAGATGGTGTTTTTGTAGAGATTTAAAGAAAAAAAATATATTGTATTACTTATTGTATTTTTATTGATGAATTTTTAAGTATTTATAAGATTTACAATAAACCAAAATAAGAAAAAAAAATTTAAAGAGAAATAAAATTAATAGAAATAAACTAAAATAAGAAAAATAGCCCTAATAGAAATAAATCATAATTAAAAAAAAGATAAATCTAAAAAAAAATAAACATAATAAGTTGAGAAGTTAAAAAGAATAATTTTTAAAATAAATAAATTTAAATTAAATTACAAATTTTTATTATTTTTTATCAATTTAATGGTGAATGTAATATGAAAATGTACAAAATCGATTTAAGTTTGGTTAAGATCTAAACAGAATTGAAACTCGAATCGATCGATTCTAATAAATTAGAATCAATTAGTTTTCTATCCCATAAAATTAAATTGAACCAATTGAATTCAATTTTAGGTTAAACGATTGGTAGTGTATAAAGAAGACAAAGTGCAGTATTATGTAGACCCAATTTGAACTTGGCTAAAATAGTAAAAATCTTCTCTAAATTAGTTATTTAAAATCAAAACTCATATTCGTATATGACAACATATAAGTTAATATGACTTTTAACTTCTATACCAAACTTTATATAAGAAAATAAAAACTCATACTATGTCTACTTTTTTTAAATTATTTAAATCATCTCAATCGTTTTCATTAAACAAGATAGTATAATTAAAATTTTGAGTTTATTACATATAAACAATCTAAGACGAGTAATGCTATATTTAATTATTTAATATCTTAACTATGATATGATATAATTAAAAAGTAATAAATGTTTAACATATGAAACTCTTCGATTCGTGCACATTAACAGAAATATATAACATTCAATAATGATGCAATAAAAAATCAATATAAAATTAATTAATGCGCATTATTACATTAAATATAAATAAGAGTAGGGCTTAGAATTATAAACCTCTTATACCAAAAAATTCAGAAGTATCATTAATTGAACCAAAAGTTAATTTGATAATATCTCTCATCAATTTTTTTTTTTTTAAAGAAATGTGAAATCAAGAGATGGGCCATCTTGTGGATATTTCTCAATCTGTGACGGGCCGAAACGATTAAGGGTGTTTGTGAAATTATGTATAATTTTTTTAAATGAAAGTATTAATAGTATTTTACTAGTAAATGGGGTTTTAACTTTATGAGATTTTTCTAGAGGGGTGTGATTGCGAACGTCGCAAGTCTTGAGTTCCATAAAATTTGCCTCTTACGACAAGTAAATTCGTCAACCACCCACCGGCCACCACACACTTCGTATTTTTAATTATTCTTATTTTCTATTGGAAAAAAAAAATCTTATTTTCTGTTTTTTTTTTTATTGGTCAGGCAAAAGAATCATAATTGTAAACTTTCCATAAATAAACACAACAGAGCCGGTCGTGTCGTAATGGGCAAGTATTATGTATATGAGTATATCCCGCGAAGAACCACATTCATAGGATTATTGTTAGACCGTCGATCGATAATCGGACGGCTTAAAAATACACAAACTCGAAGACGGAAATACGTATGTGCATAGCGTTTTTCTAAATTTTATTCGTTTATATAAATAAAAATCCAACAATACAGGCAAAAGTTAAAAAAAAAAAATCAAAGCAGCGGAAGCTTTCTTCTTTGTTCCCTAAAGTCTAATCCTTATTATATCTCTCCAGCAGCGAGCAGCGGGGAGTGAGTCCCCCGTCCGCCGAGATGGCAACGTTATCAAGCTCTCTAGTGGCGGGCCTGACCGCGCCTCAATTCCGTCCGTCGTCGAGTCAAAGAGACAACGGCTATTGGATTGTGCGGCCGCGTTCTCATCTATCTATTCGCTCCCATCGATTTCCCACCAAGCGTTTCTCTCTTCTTCCCCCTACCAGGTACATAGCAATTCTATATTATTGTTATTATTACTAATTTTCTATTTCAAATTCATATATGATTAGGAAGTTACAATTACTGTTATTACGTGAGAGAGCCATGTAATGTAATTATTATTTTTCAATATTGGTTGATGAAGTAGGTCTAATGGAGTTGTAAGCAGCGAATCGGCATTTCGTATGAGCAGAGATGATAGTCGGCAACGATATCGGCATCGGCCTGCTTCTTCGATATTTGGTGAACGAGAACAATTTAGTTGCAGCTCCTGCTCACTTGTCCCCCGTACAAGTCGTTCTAGACTTGTAAAATCAATACCAAGAGTTTTTCTTGATAAATCTAATTTTCATTTACTCCACAGTCATTCAGTAAGTTATATTCTTCCAGTTCATAACTTCTTGTCGTCGCTGCCTATTATATCTAATTACATTAGGATATCTTAATTGAATTTTGTTTCCTTGGATAAATAATTACCATGATACATACTAGTACATGTACATATTCAGAATCTAAATACTAGTTTTTAATTTTTCTTTTTAGCAATGTTAAATTAATTTACCAGTATCATAGCAAGCTTTGGTACAATTCATTATGAAAAAAAATTAAGTTGCATTCCTGAAATTGATTAGTTGTCATGATTTGGTTAGTGATATAAGAAATTAATAAGTTGAATCCATCTACAATGTTGAACTTAAGAGCAAAAGGGGCTTGGCTTAACTAAGTCTTAATCCTTATACCACCAACAGAAATTGAATAAAGCCATCTAGCTACAGGGTAAAGCCTCTTCGACTTGGTATTGCAGCCTTATTCAAAATTTATCTTTATACTGACCAATGAAAAGTAAAAGAATACGGCTTGGCTTACCAGTGTGATCTAGTTGTTATAGTAACTTTTGGAGGATATATTTAGAATAATTTAATTGTATCCGCAATTTTCCTCCCTGACATGATCAAGTTGATTTTGATTGATAGTCTGTATGATTTTCAGCGGAAGCATGTTCTTGTTCCCTGTGCAACTGTGGGTCCAGATGAGCCACATGCCGCAAGTACGACCTGGCCAGATGGTATTGTTGACAGACCACCTTTAGATGCATTGAATCCTGAACTAGAACAATCAGAATTAGAGACATTTTTGTGTTCTAAACTTTCATCGCACCCAAAGTTGTGCCGGGGACAATTGAAAAATGGGCTCCGTTATCTTATCCTACCAAATAAAGTTCCAGCAAACAGGTATAGCAAGATATAGTTATTCTTTTAAGAATGCAGATGTTTGCAAGAGACATTATTTTTAGCAATTGTATTAAGCTATGACTTTATGTAATAAAATTCCTTAATTTGGTAGTATTTTAGTATGTAAAGAAGATTCTCCTTTAATCTCCACCATAATACTGTTTTCACATCTAATTTCTCTCACACACTACACGCTTGAACTTGTGTATGAATATTATGGAATTTCAGGTTTGAAGCACACATGGAAATTCATGCTGGGTCAATTGATGAGGAAGATGATGAGCAAGGAATTGCGCATATGATTGAACATGTTGCATTTCTTGGAAGTAAGAAACGTGAGAAACTTCTTGGGACAGGGGCCCGTTCTAATGCTTACACTGATTTCCACCATACAGTGTTTCACATCCATTCTCCCACTTGTACAAAGGTTTCTACTTTTTGTCTTTCACTTCAGGTTTTTTCTTCTATTATTGTGTTTCTTGTTGTCAATTTCTATTTGGAAGGTTTATGGCCATTTCTGGATAAGTTAATATTTTAAATACAGTTATTCCATTTATTAAATTTTTTTTTTTCCATTTGTCGGTTCTATTGGTAGTTTTATCTTAACTTCCAATGCCATGTTCCTTTGTTGATGTACATCTCATTGTGCTTGCTAGGACTCTGATGAAGATCTGCTTCCTCTTGTACTGGATGCCTTGAATGAGGTATGAATTATGAAATTTGTTGTATGATCACTTTTTGAAAAGATAACTCCACTGGAAGATGGCACATTTAATTTCTCACTTTTTTTTTGCATTTGTATTTGTCTGACATGTACAGATAGCTTTTCATCCAAAATTCCTTTCTTCTCGAATTGAAAAAGAACGGCGTGCAATACTTTCAGAATTACAGATGATGAATACCATTGAGTATCGTGTCGACTGCCAGGTGTGGAAGACATATGTTTGTTTTTGGTTTCTCCTTTTTCTTTTCTTTTTTTCCTTTTCACTTTTCTGGTCAGTATTATATTCTAATTTGAAATTCTTTTGAACATAGTTGTTACAACATCTGCATTCTGAGAACAAGCTAAGCAAAAGGTTCCCAATTGGATTAGAAGAGCAGATTAAGAAATGGGATGCTGATAAAATAAAGAAATTCCATGAACGCTGGTACTTCCCTGCTAATGCAACCTTATACATTGTTGGGGATATTGATAATATTTCGAAGACTATTGATCAGATTGAGGTATGTCACAAATTACTCAAATTTTTATTATCTAACTTATGTGAGTCCATATCAGTAAATTCTAAATTTATTCATGGAGTCAGTAGTAAGTATCTTGACTATGATTTATTGCTTCCTTACAGTCTGTCATTGGAAAAACTGGAAACGAAAATGAGATAGCTTCTGCACCTACTCCTACTCCTAGTGCATTTGGTGCAATGGCTAGTTTTCTTGTTCCTAAGCTCTCAGTTGGGCTGCCTGGAAGTTTATCTCATGAAAGGTCATCGAGTTCAGCAGATCAATCTAAAATCATTAGAAGGGAAAGACATGCCATTCGTCCTCCTGTGGAGCATAACTGGTCTCTCCCTGGATGCAGTGCAGATGTGAAGCCCCCACAAATATTTCAGCATGAGCTGCTTCAAAATTTCTCTATTAATATGTTCTGCAAGGTCTTTACTCTAAAGACTCGTGTCTACTTTAATTTTTAGTATCTTTACCTTCAATAAGTTGATTTCTCTCTGTTTATATTTTCTACCCCTTATATTTGTTGTGACTTCGCTGCAGATTCCAGTAAACAAGGTTCGAACATATGGTGACCTGCGAAATGTTTTGATGAAGAGAATATTTCTATCTGCTTTGCACTTTCGGATTAATACTCGGTATAAGGTGTGTTGGGATTTATGTGTACAATTTTCTGATTGACTGTGAATAATGGATATGCAAGTTCAGGTCATCCTCAATTTGTCAGAGTTGTATTTTGCTTGTAATTCTTCTTGAAGTTGTCTTAGTAAAATTTGTTTTTAGCTACGAACATATAATGTTTATATCAGAAGTTTAAATATGTTGATAACGCATATAAAGCAGTGTTATGCAGTCACTACTGAAAAAAAATGGCATGAAAATTATGTGTGCTGGCTCTCTCCACAATGTGTGTGGTTTCAATTAATTGCATTGTTGTCTATCCAAAGTGCAATTAGTGTTAAACTATCAACAATTGCTATCATCCATTAGTGTTTGAATAATGACTTCAAACCAAACATTTGGGACTGACTTTTGTGGGAAGATAATGGATGCTGAATTATTGATTATAAGGTTTTGTGTTTGTATTATAATTGTAATTCCATGTTCTCTAGCCCTTCAAGATTAGCTAATTCACAAAAAATTTCAGAGTTCAAATCCTCCATTTACCTCTGTTGAAATGGATCATAGTGATTCTGGAAGGGAAGGATGCACAGTCACAACCCTCACTGTAACTGCAGAACCCAAGAACTGGCAGAGTGCAATTAGAGTTGCTGTACAAGAGGTTTGTTCTTTCTGCTGCTATCACTCTTTCACTAACAACCTTAATGAAATACTTAATTCTTTTACTGATTTTGATGTTGTTTTCAATATTTTCTTGGGTTAATTATGAAATGATGTATTTGAACCAATGAAGGAGATGACACAATTAATGTTCTTCTTTACCTTTCTTTTTTTGTAGAAATTTACTTTATCCCTTTTCATTTGCCTTTCATGAAACAATGAACAGAGTTTCATTTGATAAGAACAAACATAATCAATGATACTTTAATTTCTGGGCCTTAGTGGGCACTGCATGCTGGTTTGACAAACTTCGCTTGAAGGCTAAGGAGGAAAATTTGTAGGCGACTTATTTATTTATTTTTTTTCTGCATATACTTTGGTTTTCTTTTCTTTATTTTGATAGAATATACTTTGTATCTGATCCAATTTGTTTGGTTCAGGTTCGAAGGCTTAAAGAATTTGGTGTCACCAAAGGTGAATTAACTCGCTATATGGATGCGCTATTAAAAGACAGCGAACACCTTGCCGCAATGATTGATAATGTGTCATCTGTTGATAATTTGGATTTCACTATGGAGAGTGATGCCCTGGGCCATACAGTGATGGATCAGAGACAAGGACATGAATGTCTGATTGCTGTTTCTGGAACTGTTACTCTTCAAGAGGTAATGTGTATTATTAGTAATGAGCCTAACTATGAGTGGATTTGATTCTGCTTTGTGTTTCCTCAGTTTACATCCACAAACATAGAACTACTATTTTGTTTATCAACTTACCGTAAAAATGCTAATAATCACGGAACAACCTCATGCTAACTGCATTCTGTGCATCTAAGTTTTAATGTGCTAGAATTTAGCATTAGGGTTTGCTTGTCTTTTTGCATGATTAGTGATTTGCTCTTAAAGTTATCTTTTAAATAATAATTAATTTCATTATTATTTCTAGATTGCTCTCTTTTTCCCAAGGTTGCCTTCCTGATGCCCATTTGCTTATATCAACTTCTACTTCCATATTAATGTATTAACTTTTATGTTTGATATATAAATGTAGGTGAATAACTGGACATTCATGATTGTACTGATGTCTATAGCTTACTAAATCGTCTTGCATTCTATTGCATGTGGGCTGCTGTAATTTTTGAGTTGTGAAGCAGATCCTGCAAACCATAATTACTTTGGTTATTGCATTCCATACTTTCACTAACAGACTTTCTTACCCCTTTTTTTTTGCCATTTTAACTATTTGTTATTGTAGGTTAATTCCATTGGGGCCAAGGTGTTAGAATTTATCTCGGATTTTGGGAGACCTTCTGCACCCCGTCCTGCAGCTATTGTTGCATGTGTACCAAAGAAAGTTCATGTTGATGGAATTGGTGAAACTGAATTCAAGATATTCTCAAATGAGATTATAGATGCCATAAAATCTGGAATGGAGGAGCCTATTGAGGCTGAGCCAGAGGTGTCCACCCTTTGTTTACTTTGCTCGATTAAACTTGGAATTTCATTTCAATGGTTTATTTATGAGAAAGTCATATTCTGAAATTTTTGGTTGAGCTATTGTCATTGCTCGTTTGTGCAGCTTGAGGTTCCGAAAGAATTAATATTTCCGTCGGAGTTAGAGGACTTGAAGTTGCAGCGTAGGCCATCCTTTATTCCTCCAATACCTGAATCAAATGTCACAAAAGTACACGATAAGGAAACCAGGATCACTCAACTTCGTCTTTCCAATGGAATTCCTGTTAATTATAAAGTAGGGCTCACATTTCTTTCCACTAATTTTTTTTTATTATTGGGTTGGATCTGGATAATATTGTTGACTGACATTTTTGTTTTAATGCCTGTTTCGCCATAAGAGCTCTGTTATCACTCCATACCTCTGTTCTCATTGTGTAATTTAGGATGTATCAATTAGGTTGTTATTGTTCATTTCCTTGAAATGAGAAAGACAGCTCTGATCCACTGCTAATTTTTATCTTATATGGTCGTAGTGATGGGTATGTGAATGTGTAATTGCTTATATATTTCACCATTCATACCCTTGTTTATTCTCAGATTTCTCGAAGTGAAGCTCAAGGAGGTGTTATGCGTCTTATAGTTGGTGGCGGTAGAGCAGCTGAAAGTTCAGAGTCAAGAGGAGCTGTTGTTGTGGGTGTCCGAACTCTCAGTGAGGGTGGTCGTGTAGGCAAGTTTTCGAGGGAGCAGGTAACAGTAGCTATATTCTCTCTCTCTCTCTTTTTTCTTTGTGGTATTTTTTAAGATTATGGCATATTTTCAAGTAATTTACAAGTATGCAGTGGTGGAGCCAAGGTTTTGCCTAGGTGGAGGCAAGAACTGGCGATTATTTATAAATCATCTCTTAATACTGATTGGAGAGATGATTATGCTTTGAAGAAAAACATAAAAGCTAAAGTATGAAAATCGGAAGCAAAGATGTATAATGTGATCAATGGAGATTGCATTTCCATGAATAGAACCGTTGCCCTCATTCATTATACCATTTTATCCTATTAGTCATATAGAAGTAACATTCGAGTTTGGATAGTCTTCTGACCTCGAAGCATGGGATGGAATGATGACAAAGCTAGTTATATATTTGAATTTGGTATATTAATTGCTATGTAACAGAATGAATCCCTTAGTTGTTTGATCTGATTGTTTTAATTACTATCCAATTATGTAATTTAATGGTAGCAATGCTTCCTAGTGCGACTGTTTCTCCATCTCCCTGGCATGCTAATTCTCTCGTTTATGTCTAATTTGCTTCTCCAGGTAGAACTTTTTTGTGTAAATCACTTGATAAATTGCTCTTTGGAGTCTACCGAAGAATTTATTGCTATGGAATTTCGTTTTACTCTAAGAGACAGTGGAATGTGTGCAGCTTTCCAGTTACTCCATATGGTGCTTGAGGTATCTCTAAGTCAATCAGAATCTTTTTGTTGCGAATATTGTGCCTTGTTTTTGGCATTGTAACTGAGAGAGAGGAATCAAATCAGCACAAGTATTTGTACTTTATTATATATCGTAATTCGGTTTATACAATCAGTTGCATAATGGTTGTTGATGACTTGCAGCATAGTGTCTGGCTGGATGATGCATTTGACAGAGCTAGACAGTTATATCTGTCATATTATCGATCCATTCCCAAAAGCTTGGAGCGCTCAACTGCTCACAAACTCATGTTGGCAATGTTGAATGAAGATGAGCGGTTTGTAGAGCCTATGCCAAAATCATTACAAAATTTAACTTTGAAATCTGTAAAAGATGCAGTGATGAATCAGTTTGTGGGTAATAACATGGAGGTGGGTAATTATCTAGTTTTGAAATATTCTTTAATGAATATGCTATCTGAAAATGGCATTTCTTATCACTTAAAAGGTGTTCATTCCTCAGGTAAGTATTGTCGGGGACTTCTCGGAAGAGGAAATAGAGTCTTGTATTCTTGACTATCTAGGCACTGTTAGAGCAACAAGTGATTCTAAGAGAGAGGATGAATTTAGTCCAATCTTGTTTCGCTCATCTCCATCTGATATGCAACACCAACAAGTAAGAATCAAATCTAGCCTTAATACCTTCCAAGCTAGACTCTTATAAGAAGTTTGAATACTGGTTGGCTGTATATTTCTTCTGAAAACCATATCAACATTTATTTATTTGATTTTAATCAGGTATTCTTGAATGACACGGATGAAAGAGCATGTGCCTACATTGCGGGCCCTGCACCAAACCGTTGGGGTTTTACAGTTGACGGCAAGGATCTTTTTGAGTCAATTAGTGATACTTCAACAACCTTTGGTAAGTTTACATGGAAAAGTAGAATATAATACCTTCCAAGCAAGACTCTTTAGGTGCTACTACTATTTTTCTACAAATCCTATTTGGAACCGTTTTTTGGATGTCAGAAGTTTGTGGAGATTTGTAAAATATTTGGACAAGTTGGATGATAATCAGTAATTGGTAATATATTTTACTTGGTATATGAGATATGAATTTGAAGGTAGTGTACTGTAGATGGTGAATTCTGTTGCTATGTTTGACATTGTGAAGCTGTGAAAAATTAGATGCTTTGCTTTTTAATTTTGCATACCTTAATTGATTTAGGGTTCTTTTTATTCTGATTTTTCTTTAAAATATATTTAGTTTATGGAATCGCAGGAGCTTCTACTTTGATATGACCAATCCATTTATATGCAGATATGCAACCAAAATCTGAGGAACTGCTTCTGGTTGGGAAGGATGTTGATAAGGATCAACAAAGAAAACTTCGCAGTCATCCACTTTTCTTTGGGATTGCGATGGGGTTACTGGCTGAAATCATAAATTCTAGGTAATTCTTCCAGTAACTCTGCAGATATCCATCCCATAGTGTAGTAGTGATTCAAAAATGAATTCTTGCCATTACCGTGCATTAAATGTTCACTGGCATGATTAAGTATACCTGGGATAGATTGTTTCTTGTTCATGTGCATATATAAATTTTGTCAATATATTTGAAAGAATGGTGATGAATCACTCTAGTACTATTATATTTATTACTATTATGTCACCGACAAGATAAATTTTTCTTTGTGCTTTCTGCAGGCTTTTTACAACAGTCCGGGACTCTCTTGGATTAACTTATGATGTATCATTTGAACTAAACCTGTTTGATAGACTCAAACTTGGATGGTATGTAATATCTGTAACATCAACTCCAGGCAAGGTGAGAGTTCAATTCCCATTCAGCTGCTTTTCATGCTCCTCTATAATCTTTGATCCCTTTACCAGCTCTTGGTCTATTTAACATCCAGGTACACAAAGCTGTGGATGCATGCAAGAATGTTCTTAGAGATTTTCATAGCAACAGGATTGTCCAAAGGGAGTTGGACAGGGTTAGTTTTTACTTTACATCTATCTAAATACTCTTTTATGGAATTATGTATTTGAAAGTAGTCATATGTATTTGAAATTATGTAATTCAACCCATTTCATTGATGGGTTGAAGCAAACCCATCAATGAAATTTTATTTTCATAAAATTTCAAAGTTCAGATAATCATACTGAGGACTGCTTGGTGGTTTAAAGTTACTTTATTCTATTTCGAAATTTCCAACTGTTTGTCCTAATGTTACTTGTTCTTATAATAGATGAATCAAATTATCTTTAATTGTATAGGACCCTATGGTGACATGTTTGTGATTTTTTTCCCTAATTGTTTTGGCAAACATGTAGTGAAGTCAATATAATGCATATGTTGCCATCTGCAGGCAAAGCGAACCCTCCTCATGAGACACGAAGCTGAAATTAAGTCAAATGCCTATTGGCTTGGATTGTTAGCTCACCTGCAAGCTTCGTCTGTTCCAAGGAAGGTAAGTTGGAAATTTTTAGGTTAAAAAGTTCATTCTAATATAAAAGTTCCCAAACTTAATGACTTCAACTGTTTGTATAATCTCTTGTGGTCAATTCTTAAAATAACACGGGCCTTTCTGTACGACTGTGGTGGTCAGGATTTGTCATGCATTAAAGATCTCACTTCACTATATGAAGCTGCTTCAATCGATGACATATGCCTCGCATATGAGCAGTTAAAAGTTGACGAGGATTCTTTATATTCATGTATTGGGATTGCTGGGGTTCAGGCTGGAGATGAAGTTACTGGTGAGGACATATCTTTCTGGTTTTCCTCGTGTTTACTGTTTGGACTAGTTGAACTAATTTACTCTTAATACATGAAAGGAGAAAGATAGGTTGGTCATGGAGGACATCAGAAGTTAATTGCTTCTATTTGTCTTTTCGCATTTATTATATTATGAATAAAGAATCCAAGAATTACAATGCCTTTAAGATCTTTGAGTAGAATTAATAGTTAGAACTATAAAGCTCTTTGATATCCAGCCACCAGAGTTTGAAATCTCTGAGGACTGCTTTAAATATTCTAAAACAATCTACAAGCATCTCTAGATACATGGATTGATCAGAGGCATCCAGACATGAATTATCTCTTGGCTTCATTCTTTTTGGGTTTGCCATGCTTGCTCTTTAGATTGTTTACCGGCAAATCCGCGAGTTTGCTATATGTCATAAGAATATGAGAATAACTTTGGTTTGTTAATTATGATTTCTCCTGAGTTTTCTTCTCAATTAAATGAACTTTATTTTGTGCAGCTTCTTTAGCAGAAGAATCTGATGAAGGCTATCAGGGAGTTATTCCTGTGGGCCGTGGGCTATCTACAATGACAAGGCCAACAACATGACTTTACTAGATTGTTTTTTCATGGTGAAAAGATGTTGTCCATTAGATGGTATGTTTTACTTACACAGTGTGGAATGTTATTCTGTCACTATATGTTGCTTGGTATTAAGCTTCCTTGGGCATAGGTCTGTAAAAATTCTGAATGGCAGCAGTGACTTGCCTAAAAATGCGTACTTTTGATTAATTGGACAAGAAGACATGAAAAGGAGTGATTTTTACAGACCCAATGAATTCTGGTCCTACAGATACATGTTTTAACGAAGTGGATGGTGCGAGTGCTAGTTAATTTAAATTGTTGGGTATTTTGGCATTGTACAAGGGGTCTGAGCAGCAAATTTCCCTCTCACCAAGTCACAGGCTTTCAGGAATTGGGATGGGGGTTAGAAAAAATGAAGTGAATAGCGTTCATTTGTTATTATTGTGCTGCTGCTGCTGAGGTTATATTCTGTTGTGTCCTGCTAACAAGTAGTGAACTCTTTCTTGCATTTTTCAGGTGAAATGTGGGAAGTTTGCGTGGCTTGACAGGAACGATGCAATTCCCAAATTTATAACAGAGAGAAAATGAGTAAATGGGAGCTCTGCTACGCAAATTCACCTTAGACCTAGCAGAACCAACAGCGAATCAAGAAAGTTTCGTAGATTTGCAGCTGTTGGGTTTCTCGGGTCATCAATTTTGCTTCTCATTGTAATCAGTAGAAAAGAGAAGTTCGTGGTATTATAACAATTTCGAATTGAGTAATATTATGCATGTAATAATTGGAAATTGAAAGTTTTACCATTCAGTGCACAGCTAAGCTGACAGGCTCCAATTGCCTAAATGTATATTAACCTAATTTGAGGTACAATAAATTAAATAACAAGCATATTTATTTTTTTCAATTATATGCTAATTTAAATAACATGCATATTTATTTATTTTTCAATTTAATGCGCTGATTTTTTCTAGGGCTACCGAATATCTGTCAAACAATGCTGCGTAGTTTTTTTTTCCTTAAATTTTCTTTGTCGTGAATGTTTATCTGGGATGCCCTCAAGCCTTTTAAATTCTGTTGCGACATATAAATCTGTAATTTTTCTTTTAAAAAAGAAAATAAAGAAAAATATCAAAGTGGAGCCGTGCTAGGTAAGGAAAGCAACAACAACAATAATAATAATAATAATTTTTAGTTTCCTAATTGGAATGGAAACCGAGATCGCGTAAAATTTAGAAAGAAATCAAATTGGCAATGAGCCAAAAAAAAGGTAGGATTTGTAGTGAATGGTATAAAATAGTCGGGTATTTTAGGACGGAATAGAACAAATTCTTTTAATTATACGATGTGAGATTTTGACACTTTCACTCTCTTATTATCCTATTGTACAAAATCATTCCATCAGCAGCTCACCTCAGCAAATTCTCTCATCATCAACTGAGATCTGTCCAGACTCATCTCATCATCGGCATTCTAGTATGGCTCAACCCACAAACTCATCCAGTTTTTGTCATTCTTTATCTTCACCATTAGAAACTACACACTCTCCTTCATTGAACCTAACTGGTCCTACTCCAGTTATTCCTGAAAATCAACATAACACACAAACCAACTCCATTCATCCCCTGGTTACCAGATCAAAGACTGGAGTCTTCAAACCAAAAGTTTATCTAGCAAACACAACTACTATTGAACCAGCAATTGTCAAGCAAGCATTAGCAAATGAAAAGTGGGCTGAAGCTATGAAAGAAGAATATGCAGCACTTATGAGAAACAGAACCTGGGCTCTGGTGGCACCAAGTCCAGAACAGAAAATCATAGGCAACAAATGGGTTTTTCAAACTAAAACACAATTTAGATCATAGTATTTCTAAGTATAAAGCGAGGCTGGTTGCAAAGGGATTTCATCAAACTGCTGGGGTAAATTACTTTGAGACTTTCAGCCCGGTAGTCAAAGCTTCAACTATTCAAGTAATATTCAGCATTGCAGTGATGTCAAAGTGGAAAATCAGGCAACTAGACATCAATAATGCATTTTTAAATGGAGACTTGGCAGAAGAAGTTTTTATGGTGCAACCTGAGGGCTTTATCAGTTCTGATTTTCCACATCATGTGTGCAAGTTAACCAAGGCTTTATATGGTCTAAAACAGGCACCTAGGGCCTGGTATGACAAGCTGGCCTTCCTCGGTTGGGGTTTTCATAACTCAAAGTCAGATAGCTCTCTCTTTATCAGGTTTGCTGGTTAACATGTACTTCTTCTATTGATTTATGTTGATGACATCCTGATAACTAGTTCAAATACTGCATTAATTGATCAAATTGTTCAGAAACTCAGTTCAACCTTTGCTCTTAACAATCTAGGCTTGTTCAATTTCTTTCTTGGCATAGAGATTACACATAATCAGTAGGGTGTTATACTTACTCAAACTAAATATGTCAACGATCTCTTAGCCAAAACTAATATGCAGCATAACAAAGAATGTTCAACACCTATTAGCACTGGCTACAAACTCTACAAGCATGATAGTGAAGCTTTTTCAGATCATTTTCTTTATAGAAGCACCATTGGGGGCCTGCAGTATTTAACTCTTACTAGGCCTGACATAGCTTATTCTGTCAACAAGTTAAGTCAATTCTTAACTGAGCCAACCATCAAGCATTGGCAATCTTGCAAAAGGCTATTAAGGTATCTACAAGGCACTGCAGATTATGGTCTTCAATATTACTCCACTGGTGACTTCACTTTGCAGGCATATTTCGATGCTGATTAGGGCTGCGACTTGGATGACAGACGTTCAGTTGGCGGGTATTGTATTTATCTAGGGAATAACTTGATTACATGGTCATCAAAGAAGCAACATATAATTGTCCGATCCAGCACTGAGTCTGCATATCGTTCATTAGCATCTGCCTGTGCTGAAATTATTTGGCTTAGCACTTTATTTGATGAGTTACATATGCAATTTACTATGACTCCTTTAATCTGGTGTGACAATGTTGGAGATACAGCTCTCGCTGCAAATCTCGTGTTTCATGCCCGGACTAAACACAATGAAATCGATGTGCATTTCATTCGAAAAAAGGTGCTAAATGGTCAAGTGAATGTAGCCTATGTTCCCAGCAAAGATCGGGTGGCTGACATATTTACTAAGCCTTTATTCTTCCATTTGTTTGTCTTCTTTCGCACCAAACTCGATGTTCTTCCAAGGGACATGAGTTTGAGGGGGGATATTGAACATAATAGTGGTAATGTGATGCTGATTTTGATGACATGGCAGACTATCATTGGCTAATGCAGAGTAAAGGAGTGAGCTGATTCTCAGTAAATTGCAACTGTTACAATTTGTTATAACTGTCTCCTTAATTTACGGGATTGGTTATGATTAGCTTAGTATAAATTCCGTTGATTGAGGTCTGTAAATATCTTTAGCTCTATATTGTAATTGATAGCTTATCATTCAATAAAGATTTTCTTTGCAGTTTCCTTTCAAACAAACAATTCTGTTCATTTTCTCATTTTTCTAAACTATATATGTAATTCTGTTCATTTTCTCATTTTTCTAAACTATATATGTAGAGCAGTATATAGATAACGTTTCTAATTTCTAAACTATATTATGTAGAGCCGTATATCGATAGCGTTTGCCCCTTCTCAACCCCACTTCACTTTTTAGAAAGAGTTTCGTTATGAAACTATTATTAGGCCAGGTTACGGCCAGAGTCACCCCAATGAAACCGCACAGAACGGCTTGCTTCAACACATGCGAGTTCTTAAACCCACCCTCGATAAACATACCAAACTTTGCACCTTCCATGCTGATGATTACGTCGACTTCTTGAGATCAGTTACTCCCGATCAGTTGACAATCCTCAAACGGTTCAATGTCGGTAAGGACTGCCCCGTCTTTGACGGTCTTTACTCTTTCTGTCAAACTTAAGCCGGTGCTTCTGTTGGCGCCGTTCTCAAGTTGAACCAGGGAATTTGTGATATCGCTGTCAACTGGGCTGGCTGGTTTCTGCTACGTAAATGATATCGTCTTGGCCGTTCTTGAACTTCTTAAAGTTCGCGATCGTGCTCTTTACGTAGACACTGATATCCATCATGGTGATGGCGTAGAGGAGGCTTTTTATTTAACCGACCGGGTGATGACTGTTTCCTTGCATAAATTTGGAGACTATTTTCCAGGCACTGGTCATAAGGGTGATGTTGGTATTGGGAAAGGCAAGTACACTATTCCCTGAACGTTCCACTTGATGATGGGATTGATGATTAGAGCTACCAGTCTTTGTTTAAACCAATCATGGCCGAAGTCATGCAAGTTTATAAGCCCGGTAACGTTGTGCTACAATGTGGTGCTGACTCTTTGTCCGGAGACAGATTGGGCTGCTTCAATCTTTCATTTAAAGGCCATGCGGAGTGTGTTAGTTACATGAGGTCTTTCACTGTTCCACTATTGTTGCTGGGGGAGGTGGTGCTACGAGGTATATATATTAATTCTCTTAATCTAATTTGTAACATAAATGAACATCTAATTTTGTGTTGATCGGACCGGTGTTGCCCTTGGGATCGAACTTGAAGACAAGATGCCACAACACGAATACTACGAGTATTTTGGTCCAGAGTACAGACTTCATGTGGCTCCAAGTAGGATGGAAAACAAGAACTCGTGTCGGCACTTGGATGAAATAAGAGCAGACATTCTCGAGAATCTCTCAAAGTTAAAGCATGCACCAAGTGCCCCATTTCAGAAGCGACCGCCTGATACCCACTTTCCGGAGGTTTGTTCTTTCTACTATTTATTTCCCTACTTTTTATGCTTTCCAAGTAACAATTATACCCCCTCATTTGTATATTCCCATGTCCTCTTCTCTATTTTCATTCATCATGCCAGACTCTGAAAACTATCAATTTTTATTTGGTAAAATCTTATAATAGTTTAATAGTTTTACTTCTGGCATTTCAAAGAGCACAAAATGATAACGCTGTGACATAGAATAACTTTGCATTATTCTGTGTTGGAAGCTCATTTGGTTTCAAATTGTAATTCTGTTCTGTTGTTAAACTTGTAAAAGGAGGTAACTACATGTTTATTGAGTTAAAAAATCACAATCATGAAAAGGATTGTTGATGTTCAGGAATTTTATAGTAACATTTAACACTTTCGCTTATAGCTTTAAAAGACAATCGTGAAAAAGATCTTACCTTTTGAAATCCAAATCCTTGTTTTCGTCTTTAGGGGGATTCTAAAGCATTTCTTCAACATGGAAGAGATACAAATACACAAACTTCATACTTAAAAGTAGCCCTAGTCCCAAGTATGTGTAGTACTACTCTATATATATTTCTCCTATTTAAACAGAACCCCTCCGTTAATGTGACTATATGCTATTCAACTCTTGCTTCGGGCTTCATATAAGAGTTCAATGTCTGTAGATAAGCCGTACATCAAAGAGGATTGAGGATCAGGACTTCGTCAAAACAAGTTGTTTATTTGAAGGCACAAACAAAGGTTCTCTTGTGCCCCGTCTAATGACTCTTGACCAGAACAGTGGCCACATTACTTGGTAGTGTCCACAAGAGTTCCAAATTCTTGGACAATTGTTAATTTGGAAACCAAAAAGAAAAAAATCTCAGCCTCACCCCTTATAGTTAAATTCAAGTAAAATTGAATTCTTTTATCCGGTTGTGCATGAATTATTATGATATGTAAATGACTCGGCCAATATGTTGGTCGCATGATGTAAAAAGTCATGTGCTGTTAGTTAGGGAATGTACACAGGCAAACCTACTTTCTCCTGTTACCCTTTGTAGGCTATATATTCTTATATAACGGACATTCGTTTGCAGAATACCGTTCTTCTGCCTACATGCAGGTTTCTGCTTGGGGTTCAAAAGGTCTCTGACTTGGTTTCTCAAACATCAATATATTACATTCAAGAAATGACATAAGGAAAACCCAATATTTACAAGATAGAATTGGTTACTACCAAATAATTTCCACCTCCAACTTTGTTGATGTTTACTATAGAATAAACTCCCTACATGGCCACGGATGCAGTCAACCTGTTTCTGATAGTAGTTGATATGGCAGAGATCCCGTTGTCTATCCATTGGGTTGACTTAAGTATTTGATAAAAGTAAAAAACCTTCCAACCTTCAATATGTGCTTTCCAAATGCAACAACCAAGCAAAAGTATATATATATATATATACCATAATGAGTGCAAAGCACCTGGAAAAACTGGAGTCGGGCTAAATTAATGCCACAGTAGATATTCTGTTGACCAATTCACTTGCGATTTTAGTTGCAATTTGATAAATACGCATCATTAGATGCATCGTATGCATGACCAAGGAGAACCAGAAAGTTAAGAATCACTGAGAATACACTCAACAACCAGCAAGATCAGGTAACACCTGAAGAGGGGGCGGAGAGGAAGAGGGAGAGAGAGAGAGAGAGAGAGAGAGAGAGGAAGATATGGTTAGACCACATGTTAAGATCATTCCATCTATCACAGAGATCCCCAAACAGATAAGTTTGATATAAGAAACCATCAAGTTAACACATACGCAAAACAAGTGGATAGCATCTGCCTGGCCTTATCCTCAGTCATGCCATGCAAAACCTCCTCTGGTTTCTTTTAAGCTTCTTCCTCGTCTATAGTCAATTTCAGCATCAGAACTTGATAAACCTAGGTGATATTTTCTGCTGTTTCTGGATGACCTCATCTTTGAAAATATGTCCTCTTCATCAGTCACGACATGAGGTGTATTTGATCCAGAGACATCACCAGGTTGCCTCCTTAGCTTATTCTCTGAGTCATGCAATGATAGAACATTATTGCCTGCAGGTAACAGGATGCAGGAATACAACAATAGGAAGGGATTAAATGAGAAGGTCAAATAGAAAGTGTTAGAAGACAATATCAGAAAAATAGTCTCTCTCTCTCTCTCTCTCTTTTTCCTTTTTCCTTTTTTGTTGGAACCCTTATCCTGACACCCCCTTCAAGTATGAATCAAATCCCATACTAATCTTCTATATGTTTGATTTGATCCTCAAACCTCTTATACAACTATAAATTTGACAAACATGATTTATCATTTAGTAAGGATGCTTATAATAGAACATGTAAAATCTAGGTTGGCAAAACAATCCTTATTACTTGCATCAGGTGGAATGAATACCACAAATTTCTGTGCACTCAATTGCCAAAGGCACAGAATAAAAAGATTATGGTTGAAATGGCTCTTCTAAGGCTCCAAATTTTCTTTTACCTTTTCCATACTTTCCCAACAAAAAGAGAAGTAAATAAAGTTTGAATTGAGAGAAGAGAGTTCACCTTCATCAGATGACAATGCCAGATCACAGTGTACATCCCCGTCAACAAGATCTGATTCAGATTTAATGCTTTTCTGACTTGTTAAGTTTGTTTCCGCTCTCTGTGCTTTTTGTCCTTTAACCATCAGTGCAGGTTCCAGACTTACTTCGAAGGCCGATTTATCCGAGGTAAATGGTGTCATGGTAAAGTCCTCCGTTACATCAGCAATCTCCACATACTGAGTGGTAGTGATGATTTCATCTGCACTGAAGCCAAATGAAGCTCTGTAAGCTTCTAATTCTTCCACATCTTGCTTGGGAATTTTGGTGTGCCTGTTTTGATGCCCATTTGCACCACTAGAATAAGCATCAGAATCCTTGGAAACACTCAACCTTCCACCAGTATGAGGAAATGGTGGATTGTGATCTAGATAGAACTGTGCAAACGTAGCAGGACAGAAAAAGTTTGTGTCCTGGGAGACCCTAGAGCCAGAGCCCCCAGTGGTGTCATGCCCATAAGATCTGCCAGATCCACTCCTTGAATATTTGCCATTCTGAGGAGAAACTGAGGGATCCCATTGAGGTGGAAACTCTCGCTCAGGAAAAGATGATGAAAGACATTCACCAGAAGTCCTTGAAATTGGTGATCTAAGACTGCTGGCAGGACTTCCAGGATAAAGTGAATAAGTTGACTGCAGATCATTTGCAGCAATGTAATTAGTCTTGTCGGTGCCTTTTAGATCCATTGAAGATGTCAGAAATCGGGCAAAAGGCACATCTGGAGAAGAGGGAGTAGTAAGGTGTGCTAACTCTGGTGGGGGAGTTAGAGGAGCTGTGGATGGCTCAGTTGTGAAGGTAGAGAAAACAGGAGGAGAAACCAGTTGTGTTTCATGGGCATATGGCCCGGTTGCAAACATTGTGGATGAAGGACCTCCAGGTGAGTTGGCAGATAATGACAAGAAGCAACTGGGTGACTGAGCTGTTGAAGGAAGTGCAGAATTCGTAAAAGAGGCCGGCGAAGAAGGCGGTGCTAGAAGGGACGGAGCTAATTGTGTAGCTTGATTGGTCAGCCCAGCAGCTTGAGGTCCATTTGGCTGGACAGCAGATGCATTCCCCTCAGGCATACGAGATGCAGGTACAATACGCTTTCCACCTTTCTGTGTACCAAAACAAGAAAAAGCCCCCCAACATCCTCCCCATCTCTTTCGCTGTCAATAAAGTCAAGCACTATCAAGACCAGATTGCTCAATATAAAGAGAAAAGAGTAATGCTAGGTATTTCAAAAACTTATCCCAAATTGTATCCTAAAAGTGATGTGTCAAGTAAACATTGAGTGTAATAAATGATTTTGAAATTTATACTATTTCACCATCCAATGTTTGCTTGACACATCACTTTTGGGATGTCTAGCAGTACTCAAGAGAAGAACCAGAACAGAACAAATAAGTGGTATGTCTCCCTCAAATAATAATTTGGCTGAGTGAGCCTATTCGCCCTACCTACCTCATTGAAAAGGGGATTTGCCCCACTAGAAGAAGACCCATTGTTGTTTAGGTGCGCGATATTTTTATTTAAGCTGGCCAAGTTTTCCTCATAGAATGCAACTTTCAGAAGTTCAGGGCTAAACTTAATATTTTAGGATTTAAAAGTGAAACCTAATCATAAATGTAAGTGATTTTTGCAGCATAAGAAACTAAGCAGACAAAAATACAAATTCTTTATAATGCTAATAAAAAGGTAGTAAACCTATTTTTTCATCTATAATGAATATGCGAGTTTGCAAATGTAGGCTCATAGAGATCGAGAAAGACGGCATGTTATCATCTTTGTATGATGTGATCTACACAAGAGCTCCATCCCAGAAATCATGCTCCTAAGTTATCCCAAGTGACTGCACAATGTTTCATTTAAAACCCTAAGAATTAACCCCAGGAAAGATATATGTCACTGACAAACACATATTTCAAAATGATTCGCCTCTACCGAAGTCAGCTAATTGAAAGGCTAAAGTTGTTATTACTTTGCTTCTAAAAGTTTGAACATGTCTTCAAGACACCTGATCTTTTATTGTAATTTGAGGTTGTCCCAAGATATTTTATAGCCTAAATTCTAAGTAAGGCCAATAGATTCATCAGGGAGTTTGACACAATACTGAAGCCCAAGTTTCAAGCCGTGTAGGCATTTTGCAGCAACTAGGCTGACGTTTCAATATATGATACAACTTCTCAATATTATGAAAGTAGGCAGAAAAACTTTATACGTTTTATCAGTTGATGCTTGTTCAAATAACTGGAATTTAGGTGAGTGTCCACTTCATACAAACTTGACAAAGATAAGTATGTTCCACCAAACTGAAAATGATAGTTTAAGCAGAAGCTAAGCTAATGCATCAAGTGTTAAGTCCATGACACGCAAAATTAAGGGAAAGGAAATGAATTACTTTGCAATATTATAAAATTTAGATCATCAGTTAGAAACCAAAACAAGAAACAAAATTAATGCAAAAACAAAATCAGATCAGTTAAGTGTTGAACAAGAATATAGCATAAAGAATTAACAGATCTGAACAAGAAGGAAAAGGGGAAGGCCAAGAAGAGAAAGCAAAGAGGCCAGATCTGACTTACAAAAATGCTTAAAGATATTAAAATTGAAGAATGAGAGCACATACTCGTTCCTGTTGAGGGAATCTATTCTGTTCAGACCCCATAATACTACTCACTAGAGCTTCACCCACTGTCTGTAACTACTACCACCACTAATACTAGTACCCACTTGGTTTCTCTCGAGTTGAATTCTAAGAAGATGTTGATGCTCTTCAACTCACAATCTCACATTTCTTTGTTTGCTTGTTTGTTGTTCTTCTACTTCTTGTGATAAGATTACAAGATTTAGATTGAACCAATCAACCCCAAAGCTTCCTTTTTAAAGGGGGCCTTCAACCAGAAGCTGACACCATGTAGATTTTGCTCTTCTGATGCAACAAGAGAGAGTGTGTGAAAGATCGATCCATTTTTAATATTAAATTTTAATTTAATAGAAATCTAAGGACGAGGAAAGACAAAAGTAAAGCGAAAAAGACTCTTAGCGATGGAGATAGTCAGAGAAAATAGTCTAGGAATTCAATGCACTCTCTCTCTCTCTCTCTCTCTCTCTCTCTCTCTCTCTCTCGCTCACAACTTGTTAATTTGCTTTTTCTATTTCTTGTTTTAATTTTAATTCTTTTTAATATTTTAATAAATTTTTATATTTTTAAAAATTATTTTAAATTTTTTATCTCAAAATAATATAAAAATATTTTATTATTTAATAACTGTTTTGTTATATACTTGAAAGAGGAGGAATTCAATTTGGGACTTCTACTTTAACAAAAAAATATATTATAAATTTTTTAAATTAAATTTTTAAATAAATAATAATATTTAATATGTTAATATAAAATAAAAATTTTGAGATAATATTTAAAAAATATATCTTTTCTTTACTTTGAACTATATAGTAATGGTAAAAGAAAGAAGAATTACTCAAATTCAAATGTCAATGAAAAATGAGAAGAAAAAGAGAAAAAAAAGAGAATGGCATGGCAATTGGCATTAAAGTTTGAGCTGGGTGGGGAAGGGTGTGTGGGCATGGGCTACGGGGTGGACCTGGGACCGTGGTAAATGATGGTAATCGTATTGCTATTTCATATCCATTCTTTGCTTGCTTAAATAAACACACTACGCTACTGTATTATACCGTATTTATGTATTCCTACATTCTTCCAGACTCCAAAGTGTGTGACCGTGCGGCGTGCCTACCCATTTCTTTTTGCTTTTTATTTTCCTTTCTTTCTTTTGCTTTTTCGTTTGTTCTCCTCAACACATTTCACATTTGGCCTCCACCTAAGCTAAAGCTACCTTCATATTAAGCCTTAAGCCCTTACTGACTATGAGCCGCAGGTCTATAATTTCATCTCTGATGTGAATGTGATTGTCGAGTTACTTTCTTCTAAGCTAAGTTCCGTAATGGTTAACGGGAAGTGATTGGCCCAAAATATTAGTTAAATCATACTATTTGCAAGTGGTTTTTACAAAGCTTTTCACTCGTACCTAGGAGCTTTTCACTCGTACCTAGGCTTCACTTTGTCGGTCTGATTTTTAACCGCCGTGGATGTGAAACCAGTACGACGTCATTTATACACATACCTTGCCTGAGACAAAGCCGCACAATAACTTACAAATCCATTTCTACATGTGAATTATCTCATAATAATAATTTTTCTTTTATAATTCAGTGGCAGACAATTCTGAAGAAGGTTTAGATACCAATCATTTTTCTTGATGTAATATTTCCCTTTGGTAATTTCACATACACCAGAGTACCAACCCAAAAAAGAAAAAGAAAAAATTCAAAAGGAAGATGATCATTAAATCTGTCCAAACGATGTATTTCGAGTACACATGAGAATGTGTTATATATCAACTTAAATGTAAATAATCCAAAGTGCTACCGCATCCAGCGTGTGCCCACCAAAAACTTTGCATGGAAACTTATCCTTCGCCAAGACAACCCACCCTCCTCCTTTATCCGGGCTTGGGACCGGCTGTGTCGAGACAGAGACAATAAATCAAACAAGACACAGGCGGAGTTACTTTTCATGCCAAAGCCTAGTCAATAGTCAAGTCATAGCAACGGGTGAAAGATTATTGCAGCGCCAATCAGCAACCACGAATGACGAAACCGCTTCAACATATGAGCCATTGGCCTGCTACAAGATCATATTTAGCATAGCACGGGGCAAGGCACAATAGGGAAAGGAACTTGGGCTTCTCAATCACTAAACCCACCACCGCAATTAGTCACCTCACCCCCATGCATCAAGGTGATTATATTAAATATTATGGAAAATAACAATGCCTCTTCAAAATGTAATAGTGCAACTTTTCATCACAGAACAATTAGTTGGTTTTAAGTTTTGATTTTTTATTAAAATGATTTTAAATTAGAACCCATTTAAGAAGATTAAATTAAACGAACAATTAACTATGCTAAATTCTCAATTTAAATAAGTTATCAAATCTAATATATCAATAAATTAATCAATTTTTCATCATGTCATCAATCATCATATGCAAAGAGTTTTGTCTATAAAAGATATTTGACTATAAGCAAATCACAAGTTGTGTTGTGTATGACAAATATATATATATATATATATATATATATATATATTTGTCATACACAACACAACCATAACGAAGATATCTCAAATAGCATCAGACATACTCTATTAAGACTAATTCTACAGTGCAGAAATATAATTAAACTCTCTTTAATCCATATAAGAAAGAATTTGAAACACATACATTTTATACATCCCAACTGATTTTTATTAGTTATGCCCTCTAGCATCTATAACCAACTTTATAGTATATAGGAATAGATCTTAAGTAATTAATATCAAATTGATATATAAATGAATCAAAATCATCAAAATTGATTGAATGATACACTTTTTAAGTAATATTTTACGATTTTAAGTAATGTGTCAAATGTTTACTAAATAATTAATTTTTGTAATTTTTTAAATTATTCATTATATTATTTCACCACCCAATTGTTAATTAATACATTATTTAGGATGAAATATATTGAAATACTAATTGAGATATGTAGTATAGTCAAATTGATTAAAATTGGTTACTTAACTAATTGGTTAACTTGGAGATGCACCTTAGTATTCAAACCATGAACCCAGAGTTGCATTAAAACTGGGACTTTAATTGATGTTTCTCATCATTTTCATTATTCCCTTAATTGAGTCATTTCTTCAACAAATGACCAAATTGCATTCAATTAGACGCGTCATCTAGTTCACAAAATAATTTTAAAATGAATGTTTAAAAAGAAAAACCTTCACTTCAACAGAGCCAATTCCTGATTAGTGTAACCATTTTATAGGGCTAAGTGTTTAGTGTTTTGCACAACATTGGTCAATTATTATGACGGAAAAACTTAAGAGTTGTTTTCTTTGAAAACATAGAATAGAACTGACCAATTAAAATGGCGACTGGGATCTTCTCAACAATTAACATTTCTCTGCAAAAGTCAACTCTTAGTGGAGTTATTAGAGCCAGTCTAATCAAGTTGAAGCACGAATGGTTCTCTCTCTCTCTCACCCCATTTTTTGTGTTAAAAACATTTTAAGATCACGAGTCGCCGCTTAATCATCCTCTCTCTCTCTCTCCCGGTCCTTGACGGCAACTTATAAACTTGGAAGGCATTTGTTAGTACATTGCTTGATATCTGACATGACATTTTGGACCGTACCTTCCTCACCATTACAAGCCAATAGCAGGCGCTATTAGCCTATACCAACCTACCCCGGAAATTTTGATTGACAAAACAAAGATAACAGAGGAGGTACGTACCTCAAGGCATAAAAAGGCCGTTATCCAGCACCTAAGATGGTATTTTCAGTTCATCCACCTCCTGCAGTCAAATGGAGGGGAAAAGGAAATATAAAAAAACAATTGATTAAAAAAAATGGAAATCAAAGCAACCAAAATATCTGGTAATAGTAAAGAGTGTGCATAGGACAAGCATCCCAAGACCACTGCTGACTACCCTTCATCCCCCCAATAAAGAGATGAAACGAGAACTACTCACCTAAAAGTCTTTTTTTAATGGTGATATTACATTAAACTTCAACTAGTACATCAATTAAATAATTTTCGAGACAATATATCACTCCTACACTAAAACTCGTTTAAACCAAGAACAAACTAAAAGTCTATTTGATGAAAAAATATTTTTTAATCTTGAAATCAAAGCAACCAAAATATCTGGTATTAGTAACTAAAATAATTGATAAATGTTATTTTCACTCAATAATTAAATATTTATCAAATATTCACCTATTTTTCTTTACAACTAATGTTCATTCGACAATAATTGTAATTTTAAAACTACAACACCTCTATACCAAACAATAATTGTAATTTTAAAACTACGGCACCTACATACCAAACGAGTCCTAAACCAACCCAAAATTGGAGCTATCCAGCATCCATTCTCCAACTCTTTTAACATCACTATGGTTTTATTTACTTTGCTTAAAACCAACCTAACTGAATAATTGTCTTCCACTTAATTGTTGCCAGTCTCTTCTTTACAACAGAAAATTTTGCTCGCTCAATAAAGCAAACCAGGTCCCTGGGGATGATAGAAAGCTAGAATCAGTTCCATCTCTGTTCTCAACGAGGGCCATGACCATTGGATTGATTTGAGCAACAATGGCACCACTATTTCAAAGAAAATGAAAACCATATTGAACGCCATGTAAATTTCTGCATACAAGTTGGAGTTAGATCCTTCATGCAGCTCCACTTGATCCAGCCTTCAAGGGCTGCTCAAGAAGCACATTCAAATCACAGAGGACATGTCCTTAACTCCACAACAAGTTTAAAAAAAAGGTTGACACCCCAGAGCAATTGAGCCCTCCTGTAACGAGCATAGGCTATGCAAAAGGGAAGCAATTTCCCTTTTTCCTCAATTTTCTCCATTTCACTGTGTAGGAATTAAAGACACATAAATGTCGTGCAGCGGCGTAGAACAATTTTAACCACCAACTAGTATCAAATGAACTATCAGTATCATTTGCAAGAACTATCTTATATTTATTCATTCTATTATTTATATTGAATAAATAATTAAATAATGCATGTTTGTACAAAAAATTGTTATCCAAAAATTATGCACGCAAGAAAAGACAAACTGATTTACAGTTTGTAAGAAGAGAAACTCATCTGCGACAGAGATCTATCTACATGACTGCACATGTGAGTAGTTCATCTTCCAAGAGTAGTAAAAAAAAAAACTCTATGAAACAAGAACAGATTGTCCAGCTTTCTGACAACAGTGATCTTAAACCTGAAATGACATAATACCAGTGTTATTCCCAGAACTTAGGAGGAAAAGTGGTTCATTATTTTTCAACAGTAAAAAGCTTCTTAGTCACCGTTAACATTTTCCAACATCAAAAGATGAGATTTGATCCTATGTCTCTTTAAGAAAAACAACCAAATGTCAAATTTCAATCAAAACTAAAACAACTCAACCAAATCCATGCAGATTTCATTTGGAAATTTTAGTGGCATGGGCACGAAATGCCAAACATATGCCCATGTGGTGGGTGTGCGCATATGAGTAGTCAGCCAGAAACAATGATAATTACCATTACTGCCAATCTATACAGAATAAAATATTCTGTAGCTTCCCCAACTACCAAAGGTTAAGAGGTATTTGTAATATATCCTCAATTCAAACTAGGTGCACAAGCAAGAGCAGCTGATTTAAGTCATTATACCAAACAAGCTCCAGCATGTACTACTTTCTTTTTTTCTTTTCTTTTTTCTTTTTTTCCTGGCAGGAGGATCCATTAATAGTGGAGACAGGCCATTCATGATCCATGTTAAGATAGCCCTTACACAATAGAATATGGATCGAACATCAAACATATGTAATTGTGCACCGAAGGATCCACACACAAGTTACATAAAATCAAATAACACCAATGTAAGTTTTAATGTTATTACACAAAATTATAATTTGTAATATGATTCCTTTCATAATTGAATACCTAAAACTACTTAATCCATGACTATATATTTGCCTGTACAACAAAAGTCAAATTTGTACAACTTTTTGATAACATAGATTTCAATTTCCAACACACATAATTTGACAAGCATGAACATATATGAAGGGCATAAAAACCAAAATGGGTATAATCAAACCGGCCATTGATAAAAAGTTACTGAAGGGTTGGTACATGTTAATACTAACCATAAAAAGTTGATTGATATATATAGACACAAGGATATACGTATAAATATGCATATGGTATATATCAAAAATGAAGGGAAAAAATTCACTTAGTAATAAGGATACTAAAATTTAGTTCAATATATGAAGTTCGGTATCAGGAACATACAATTGATGATTAACACTGTCAAATACTCTGCTGCGACTCACTCTTCTTTGTTACAACATCCAATAAAAATTTCATGCAGCAAGCTGTTGGGTAACAGGAAAATTTTAGCTCCTCCATAAATATCAAGCTTCAACAGAAGTATGCTAACCTGTAAGGGGAAATAAAAATAAATTAATTGAGAGTAAAATCCCAGCACATCCATCAACATCAGAAAGATAATACGGCAAATGTCCACAATTTCTGCTATTTAATTATTGTCAGGGCCATATATGTGAGAAATGTTATTGAATTATCCTTACAGTAGACTTATTACATGAGATGACGGGTAGGATGGAATGGAGAAAATGAAAACGAGGGAACTCAAAGATTGTAATATCAAAGATCAAGAAAAGATAATTATATGTCATTGATATCAATTATTGACAACTCTACAATGTGAGAAACCAAACTCAGGCGAATGGACTATAAACATAAACATGTACAATAAAAAGATGTGTTATATTTGGGCTCAAAGAGAACTCCGATCTAAGAAACAATTCTACTTGGTACATACCCAGATTAGCACCTCACAGTAATTCCTAATTCAATGATCCACGACACCTGAAAAAGAAAGAGAAATATTTCTTTAAAATGAATACTCAAGACATTTGAAAATTGTGTGAACAAGGAGTGATAAACTGTTCTATTTCTATGGGGTTAAAGTTCAGATACTGACGTTTTGTTTGATGCTATGGCCACTTGAGAAATCTACTATTCAGCTTAAAACAACCAAAATGATAAAAAAAAAATGTTGCAAATATCATAGAGTTGGATGCATGCACAATCATAAAGCTAATCTCATCTTACTTCTTAGAACCACAGTTGCAAGGAATCTTTTTCTCCTCCAAAGGAAATTTGTAGTTGTAAGTAATTTCTTCACCAGCAGCTATGTGCCGCTTCGCATAAATGAAAATCTTTTTTTGACCTTCAACACTTATAACCTTGGTATAGCAGTTTGGCTGAAAAATCAATCATTAATTCAGATTACAAACACCGAGAAACCATATAACTTCCAATCAACACACCAAATCACATAGTTATTTTGTGATGTACCTCACATGAATGGTTTATAAATCTGGCAATCCCCCCTCGCTTTGTTGCATCAACCTACACATTCACAGGGAAATTATGACGCAAAAAGGCCATTTTGTCCCCATAGTACATAACATACTTCATTAAAAGAAAGAGGGAAGTTGCATATCATGCACAATATTGAGAGCATTCCAAATCAAGTTACATGTAGATTCTGTATTGTTCAAATGAGATGATATTCCCTTGACTCCCTCTATAGGGCCAAGAATGAAGTAAGAATAACTATGTAGGTTGAATCTACAGTAGTATATTATTGCAGTTTTACCTACCACATAACCGTCGTCAAGTCTAAAAAGATAACTGCTGCCAATTCCTGTCTTCTCATAATGACGTTCACGTATATCTGATATCTGTGAAAATAATAATACCTAATCAATGGTAGTAACAAAAGGCAAAAAACATTAATTGGAAACAAACGGTAAACCAGGATTTTAGAAGGAAAAGCAAAGCTACTACAGTTGATTCCCGAAAAAACAGCTGTCATTGTCTAACAAGCTAAGTCAAAACTACCCTGGGACGAATAAGCTCGCCAACATATTCAATGACAAAGTCCTCTGCCTCTATTGGTTCTAGTGCAACAAGACCCCAATCATGTATCTTGCTCCTTTGAAAACGCAGGCGCTTTTTCCTTGCCTAACAATTAAAATAATACTGTAAGATGACAAGCGACATAATATTTATGACAACTAAAAGAGATGATGAATGCATTCCAAGTCACCTTCACTTGAGAAGCTTTCAAAAGCTCAGCACCCTCTGCAGCAGCAAGAAGATTACGCAGCTTCACCCTATTTGTTCTGGCAGAAAGACCCTTACTATTTGCCCAATGAGATGCATTGACCTCGGAGCCTACATACTTGATCTGAATATACTGACTCCCCCTAACCAGTGCTCTTCCAGCTGGAGTTGCCTTCAGTGACCATTTATGCCATTCCCAGCCATTAATTGAAGACCGAGCACATCCATCAGATCTAGGACAGAGATTTGATGTTATGGACTTACTGGCCTTAGTCTTTTGCACAGTAACCTGTCCATATGCTGCTTGCTTAGCAGCAGCATTTGCTACTTTTGGTACCTTTGTAGAATGTGAGTCCACACCATCCATTGTATGCTTCCTTTTAAGCCTTGATTCCTTTGTGGCTGCACCAAATAAAATCGATCATATCAGTAAGAACGGAGAATTATATGTACCTCATATATCATTGAGAAAACATAACAATGAAGACAATATTTACCATTCACTATACTTTTGGAAGAATCAAGAATAGACTTTTTCTCAATTCCACCATTAAGGCCTTTCCCACGAACAATCTTCTCATCGTCATTCACATCCTCAGTTAAGGTTGACACCCTCTTTTCTGAAGGTTTTAATGGACGCACATTATCCTCTGGGTACGGAGAAAAACCATCATAATTATAAAAGTGCATAATCACCTAATTTCAGTAACTACTAATTAGATTATTGAGGAAGTAACATACTTTGAACTGTACAGGAAACTTTTATTCCTTTCCGACCACTGGCATTTTTGGTTGATGAGTTACCATTGGCCTTATTATCTTTGAGAATAGCTTTTGAAGACCTAGCACTGGGAGATGATTCAGTCAGGACTTTGTTTTTCCCAAACTTCTTAGAAGATTTGTTTTTCCCAAACTTTTTAGAAGATACTGTACTGGATTGAACTTTAGCCTTATCAAACAGGCCTCCAACAACGTCCTGTTTTCTAGACTTTATTGTGGGTTGAATCTGTAATTCACTGTCAACAGAGTTCAAACCAGGAGGAGGAGATGATCCAATCTTTTTACGCATCAAATTTTTCTTGCGGTGATATGTATATTTTTCAACCATTCTAGATGCTTCTGAACTCTGAAATTTCTTTGATCCTTCCCCAAGTTTGTCTACCACAGTATCTGAGGCTCCTTCCTGAAACACCAAATAAGTGCCAAGGGAAGATACAAGGAATCATGTGCTTCAAATATCAACCACACATGTAGTTAATCAAAAGAAATAAAATGAACTTAAAATGATAGCCAAATAGTAATAAAATAAAATCTTAAAGAGCCATAACAGACCTGTATTTCATTGCTCTCAGGTTCACAGAATCTCTTTGGAGGACACCATGATGTAAGAAATTGATGAAGAGCAACATCGACAAACAATGAGTTCCACTCTCTAAGTACATCGTCATGCAACCTCTGACGGCACAATGCAATGGCAACATATTCTCCAATCTTAGCAGTACACTCATTGGACCTTGAAGATTGGAATGAACCATTGCATGACGGAAAAAATGTTCTGGTACTCTCTTGTAATCCAGGTGGTGGTGGCTCATTGATTTCAACCACATTAACCACATTGTCCGCCAAATCATCATATGATTTCTTAAATGCACGAGTGAAGATATTAGACAAAAGATCCTCAGATGAGGTTTTTCCAGCTTGCAACAGATTTCGAGAATCATCAGATAAAATTAACTTAGATGATGGTTCATTTGAGTCAATCCTTAGTTCATCATGAACATCTGTAAAACCTAATTGGCAAAAATGTAGACTATGGCCTGAAGGACCAACAGCATCCTGCATCAACGACAGTATTTCTTGAATAAATGAAAATGACTATAACCAATTTCAAAAGATAAACATATGTAACTGCAATATGCCGGAAGTCAGAAAAATCTAACACAACTTTTCAAATTACCTCATTCATGATGTCACCTTTTGAAGAATTGACTAATTTCCTCACTTCGCTATCAACAAGAATTTGAACATACTCAGCAAAAGTTGCCTTCGTGGACAAATAGAGCTCATTTTCTAGAGTTGCTAGAATGCATTTTATGTCACCAAATAATAGATGATCATTGCATGATAGATTCTTCTCTTTATATGACTTTTCTCCCAGGGGAGCAGATGAAGACAAACAAGATGACTGCATATCATTATCTGTTCCAATTGGCAGAACTTCGAAACCAGGAGGGCAATCAACATCGAAGGCAGAGGAATCTTGCCGAGATAGTAACTGAAACACCGTAAGAAAATGACTCACATGCACAACTAAAAAATTGTAATAAAAATTGCAAAATTCCTAAATAGACTCGCCACTTACATGTTCATCAGGTGCTTTCTCCGTCTTGTTGCCATAATACTTTTGATCACTTGTAGGTCCAATAATCTTTGGATGACCAAACCACATTTTTTTCTTTCTCCAGGTTGAGGAATATTCTGCTATACTGTCATAAAAGGCAGCATTCCACATGACTTGCATACAGTAATCAAAAAGCATTCCACAAACAGCTGAATATGATCCCCAGAAGTTCTCAATGCTTCCAACAGATTTGGTGCTGGAAGAAGATTGTGAAAGTGTTTCATAGACACATATCTGATTAGATAGACCGGGGCTGGCAGCTGAGTCAAACTCAGCAATAGCATGATTATTCCTCTCACAAGCAATTTCAGACTGCCAAGGCAATTCAATTAACTCACCAATTGTATTCATTAACATTTCTCACAAAGGAAAAAACAATATACATTACCATGTTTCCATCAGAAGAGGAACTTTTAGCATCCTGATTAACTAAGACGAGCTTAAGATGTTTCTGAGCTTTCTTTGTAGCAACAAACTCTGAAATGGTGTTGCGGATGATTTCATCCAGCAGAACTCTACGTGCTGCTTTCATTATTCCAGCATGAAGTTGGGAAGAAACACCTTCAGAAATTTCAGATACGAAGTTCGTGAATGAGGCAGTCTGATAAACTTTAGAATCAGATGCCAGGAGGGTTTCAGGTCTATGTTTTCTCATTGCATTCATAGCAGATAGCAATGTGACAGGACCAAACTTGTTTTCAACATGATATATCTGCAAAATCAAATCATCAGAAATCCAGAGTGAGAAGCAACATAATTATGTTGTAACCCACTGCTTGGCAGAGGTAAATCAAAGCAGAAAAAGACTACAATAACAATACAATTGGTCATAACATAAATAAAATCACAGACCACAGACATTGAGTCAGCCTGACCAGCCATCAGACCTCCTGACAGCTGAACAAAATAATACATGTCTAAGAAACAGAAAGCATTTTATTTGCCAACTTTCTGCAGCAACAATCAAGGCAATTTCCACCAAAGACAGCCATATGGAGGGGGAAAATTGGGTAAAATGCACAAGAGAACACCACATGATATTGAAATTTATACTTTGATATGGCACTCTAAAACATAAGAATATTTCGCAACAAGCAATTAACCTAGGTATAACATCAGGAATGCTAATTCCTCACAACATCATTGTGACACTAAACTCAAGCTTCTAGATGCAATAAATAGTTTATCCAAGAAGACACAATATGCAACTATTACAGTGTCTGCTGCTCCTCATAGATGCATGTACACCAAAGCATGATACTTTACAGGCAACAATTCTACAATATTTCATTAGAGTACAATAACTTGTCCAAGAATGATCAAGAGGTAACACACTAAATACCACTATTACCTTCATACTACCATAACTTCATAACTTACCATCAATGAATCCTTGAGGTACCCATATTGGTGCCAAGAATATAGTTCTGAAATTGAATGTGGTCCATGTTTACTTCCACTATCATCCTCAAACAACCAACAAGCATCTTCACCTGACTGGATTAAAATATATAAATTAGAAAATGAAGAATCGCCCTGACATGAAACACCAAGTACTTGGTATGGTAGGAATATAAATAACATGTCTTTCTAAGAGAGAAAAACAGTTAATTGAACCAAGAACTACAAGAAAAAGAGTAATTAATCCTAGCACTAAACTAGTATGGCTGCCAGAGGCAGAAGGATAGTAATTATAAAATTAATCCTTTACTGCCGCCGGAGGCAGACTAGCGGCCGGAGGCCGGAAACAAGGTAATTAACCAAAAAAAAGGAAAAATGGTACCCCTGGCAGAAATGATGCAACAGAGTTTGATGTCAGCTGATTGGTGATATGACTGTTGTAGTTGACATGTGATTGAGATACCACCGGCAAGTCAGGACAAACTGTGACTGGAGCGTTATGCTGAACCAGGCCTTCTTGTCTCATGTTGTCAGCATTTAAATAGACAAAACCTGTGGCAACATGGTCAGGAAACTGCTTGAAGTATTTCAATGGAACAGGGTTGATTAATGTTCCATTAACTACAGGATAGACAGGAAGCTCCTCGGGCAGAAAGCCAGTAGATAAACCCTCGTATAGCTGATGCTGAATATAAGGTCCACACATGTGCCACTGTTCGTTAACGTACATCCATCCACTCACAATAGCAGATGGCACGTACCTGTAGTATCTGTTATCCTGGCATGAAGTTCCCCCAGAACTGGAAGATGGCTGAATATCATCACTTGTGCCATTTGACTGGCAGCTCATCTCCATGAAACAACTTGAACGGAACTTCTCATCAAAATTGTAACAAGATGATGACATGTGACCAGTATCAACACACCTGAGGAAAGGCCGAAAATTGACAACAACTTTTACAAACAAATGTAAAAATAAGCTCAATCTACAAGAGTAATATATAAACTCACTTGGAAAACCCATGAGTGGAGGAACAATCTTCTGCACTCGGCTGCATTGATGAGGCCACATCAGCACATATACTTTCGGAGATACTTGAAACAAAATCTCGGCATTCAAAATCAGAAACTTTCATCCTCTTCCGAGAAAGGAAAGCCTGATGGTATTCATCATCAACAGGAGTCCTAGAAGAAACCATGGTCTAAACAAATTCTCCTTGGGGGTAGCCTGCTGTAAAGAACCCATAAGAACGAACAAAAAAAAAACTCAGCAAGATTGCAAAACAGACAATAATAGCATGGGAGAATGCAAGATGGAAAATAGAGAGAATTTAATCGAATGAATTGATGATCCATACCTGCTTGTTAAGATTTAAACGGCGAGAAAATAAAGTCTATAATTTTTCCAAAAAAAAAATAAATAAAACAATTTTGCATTTGATACCAACAAACAGGAATTCCAAAGAGAATGCAACTATTATGATTTTCCCCTATTTTTTGTTCGGTGCTGTAATAAACTTTCGGCTATCAGAAAACGGTATACTGATTGCGATCTGATAATATGCGAGTTCAAAATAGTGACAATTTTTCTATTAAAAAAAAATAGTGACAATTAATTGCCGTGCTGCTTGGTAATAGTAAATTAGGGATAGTGATAACCTAATGCGCGCGTACGAAAGTCAGTGACGGTCAAGGCAGAATATTTCTTATTCGCCTCCCATTCTCCCCGCTCGACGGATTAGGTTCTACGACCTTCCGGGAGATCGATTTGTTATTTCTCATTATATATATCGTCGGTTTTATTTTATTTTTCAATTTAATAACTTTTTTTTTTCTTTTAATATTTTTCCTCTGGCCCGTAGCATGTTCCAAGTGACATGTTGCGTGCGTCCTGGTTTTCTCTTATTCTTCTCTTAAAAATAATATAATTCTTTATTTAACCAATTTTTTTTAACCCTCATTAAGTGCTAATCTTATTTTTCACTAACACTCCTGTTAATTACTCTCACACACCACTTAGTTTGGCGGTGGGTGAACTTTACCCCAAGGAATAAGTTGGTTTTTCAAAATATTCACATAATAAATAACGAGAAAATAATTTATAATCAATATTTTAAATCTTTTAATATAGTTTCCATGCTATTTTTGTTATGATTGTCTTTTACTTTATTAAGATTAACATAGTTGTTTGTGTGCGTCAATTTATATAGGTATTGTCAGATTATATATGTTTGATTTATTTTTTCCGTTATTTATAATTATTAGATTACAAATTGAATAAATATCCAAATAAAGTATGATTTGGTGTGAAGCCAATTACGTTTCCTAATTTGTTATATTCTTTATATTAATGTAGCATTTATTTTGTACTTAAATAGTTGAATTTTGGAATTTTATTATTTATTAAAATTAAAAATTCGTTTCAATATCCATTTAAAGAAAAAAAAAACTTGAATAGGTATGAAATAGTACAACCATAACTTATTTGGTTATATTTAAGAGCAATGCAACGCATTTTAAATTGTATTTTAAGTAATTATATGTTAAATAATTATTGAATGATAAAATAGTATAAATTTTAAAATTATTTATTAAATTTAATAATTATTTTACTCACTATTATTTGAGATACAAATTTAAATACGTAGTATTATTTAATTTTAATATAAATATAAATTAGTAATGATATATATTTTAAATTATATTTAAAGTAATAATATATTAAATAATTATTTAATAATAAAATTATATAAATTTTAAAATTATTTATTATATTTAATAATTATTTAACATATCATTAAATGGACACTTGACCTCAAAAATTCGGATATGAATATGTGGATGGTAGAAATGAATTATGACCCGTTTTTAAAAAACTTGTAATGTTCCGATTATGGGCGTACTTGGAAAAGGAAAAAAAAAATTGGAATACATTTTAGCAACCCTTATAGTCTGAGGCTGTATTGTAGGAAAGGTCTAGTTGTACGAACCTTTGGCCCAAAATCGATAAAATGAAGGGAAAATTTTATAAATAACTCTTGAATTTTATTATTATTTTTAATTAATTTTAAAATTATTATTTTTTATTAATAAAAATTTTAAATTATGGACAATTTTATATTAAAATCATAATTGAATTATTCTCTAACTCTTTTCACCACCAAAAATTTAATTTTTTACAAATTTAGTTAGATAAAAAAATTTTAAGTTGTCATTGCATAAATTAAGTTTTACACAATATATTTGTCACTTGAAATTAAAAAAATGACTGCTGCCTAGTATTCTTTAATCTCAGGGTCATCTTGGGCCCAAAATGCACTTAAGAGCGCATCTCGCAGCAGGATCGCAGACTCAAAGTTTGCGATGCTGTACTGTTGCGCCACGTGGTGCCTTCATAGACTACCACGTGGCGCAATTATAGTTTTTTAAAAAAAAATTTTAATTTAATTCTATTTTTAAAAGTTAAATGTAATTTTATTTAGATTAAATAAAATTACATTTAATTTTATTAAGTAATTAATTAATAAATTAATTAATATTATATGTTATTTTTTGAAACAATATTGTTATTTGTTAAATGATTAATTTAAGTAATAATAATTTTATTTTTTTGTAATATTATTTATTTAATGAGTACTTTTTGTAATTAATTATAAATTAAAAAATTTTAATTTAATTAATTATTATAATATGTTGATTAATATGTTAGTGTTTAATTTTCCTTTTCCTTTTATGTCTGTTGAATTAATCTATATTATTTGTGATTTTTTTTAAAATAATATTGTATGTTAGTTAATATGTATGCTTGTTATTTGTTAATAATATTAACTTATTAATTTTATTTATTTTTTTAATCGTTACAAAAAAAAAGAATGTATTGAAAAAATATAGACTTTCGAAGCATATATTTTTCGTGTATCAGTGACAGCTTAATCGAAGATATAAGGTTTAAAAAGTATTAAAAAAACTAACAAAAAATAAAAAAAAACATTATTTAGGCAGATGTGTATAAGATATTTCTTAGATATACCAGATTTGGCATTCTTCGGTATTTTGATGCACGAGTTATTATTGCGTGAGATGCATACCTCCAATTTACACGATAAGATGTGATTTTACATAAGGAAGAAACGCATCCGATTTAGCCAGCGTGAGCTTGTACTAATCACCGAACTAAAAACGAGATTACCCTCCCACCCAACAGCTGAATAGGAAATTGGGCACTCGATTGTGGGATATATATTTTTCAGGGGTAAAAAAATTATCGTACATATTTCTTGATAATTAATACAGACATCTGAGACTGATAGAGATGGACAAAAAAGATGCAATAAAGTTGAGTTTATTCTATTTTGTACATCGTATTTTGATCCCACGCAACGAACATACTAGGATTCAAAATTTTATACTATGTTTAGTGGACGACTTTGATGAGAATAAGTATCCATATGATAATATTGTATGGACCGTACTTTATAACTCACTTAAAAGGACGCATTCCAAAAACTTGAAAAAATAAATATGAAAGAATTTGCACAGAGTAAGTTTGAGAGTTACAACGTTTATGGATTTTCGCACGCATTTCTTATACATCATAATTTTTTTGTACTTAACATTTTGATCTTAATTATTTATTTATTTTTGTATAAGCCAAACTTATATTTTAAAAATGATTATATTAGGTATGAATTTCTTAGGCAATTCCAGTGTGCGGTGAGATTTTTGGTATTCACTACAGTGATCACTTCCCTCGTATTTTAAATTGAACGACTTGAGGGACTCCACAGTTCGATGACGTTAAGAATACAATATTAGGGAATGATTTGGTATGTGTTGAGATTAATGAAAAATATATGTATATAACTTTTATTTTGTGTTAATTGTAACTTGAGTTTATATTTGTAGGTTTTTTCAGTACATCGTAAATTAGTACCAAAAGATCATGAGAAGAAAGAGGCATTTGTGCAAATAGTTAAACATCTAGGCATTCCAAACGGGAGTTATGCTGGAGACTTACTAAATATGTATGATTATGAAAGGAGCAAGAGCCTGAGGGTGTATGTCAATTTCAGCGACCCTAACGATGATGATATGGATGTGGAGGAGGATAGATATAAATGGACAAACCCACAAATGTTAGCACCAGTGCCATGAGTAACGGTATATTACTTATTTACGCAATTAACTAAAGATAAATTTTCATATATTTATAAATAAGTCATTAACTATGGCTATATTTCTTGTAGTCTGAACACAGTGCATCTGTAGTAACCACTTATCCACAATCGATAAAAATAAGTATTTATATATATAATATTCATATTTTATTTGTATATGAGTGATATTTTATTTATGTATTGTTATTAGTATCGTTTATATATATTAAGGACCTACTATTAGTATTTGGTTTATTTGTAAGACTTTAGATTTATTTTAGGGACTAAATTGTAATACTTTAAAAGTTTTAGGGGCTAATTTATAAATATTAGAAATTAACCTCTTAGTATAAAAGTACACATTTGTAACCCTAATTCACTCAGTTTGGTCGAGCCACCTCTTTTAGAGAGAGAAAATAGAGAAAGAGAAGAGGAAGAAGAAAAATAAGAAGAAATTTAAAATTTTAAGCTTTACGAGGTATATCATAACCATTTCTTAGTTTCTTGGTGTTAATTAAGTTAATTTATTTAAGTTTTGATTTCTAAAAATAAAAACAAATTGGGGATTTAATGTAAATTTTGTAAGATATATTGAAAATTAATGATGATTATGTAGATAATTTGATGGATCATGATAAATTTGCAGAATTTCTACTCTTGATAGTCTCTTGATCTGAGAATTTTGTAAATTGTTGTATTTCAATTTTGATTTTTAATTTTGAGAATATGAAATTAGACATGTCTAGAATCATTTGAGACTTTTAATTGATTAAAAATTCAAGAAATTGAATTTTTAGCGAATTTACAAAAATGACCATAAAATTCTAAACATTTCCTATGTTAACAGTATGCTAAAGTGATGAACAATTTTTGGTCTACTATATGATCTTAAAACATTATGAAGTTTTGAAATATGATTATTTTAATGTCTACTATGATATATTCAAAATTGAGAATTTAGATCAATGTGATCAAATTTTTATAATTTTCTAAATTGTGTCACCCACTGCAGTATTTTGATCAACAGATTTTCAAAGTTATGGAATAAAATAGTTTCAAAATACTTTTGGGAGGAATTTTGAAGTAAATAATTTATCATGAATTTAGATATGTGTCAAAAATAATTCTGGGGTAGTTTTATAATTTTTAAGTTAGTATATGATTTTATAAAATTGGAAGATTTAATACTGTTCAGTAAATATCTTGATCCTGTCAATATAATAGTTTTGATTTGATAGTGTTTATGAAATAGATTGTGTAGGAATTATGATATAATATTCATACATAAGAAGGATATATGAGTCAAGAATGATATACTCTAATTTTGGAATAATTGAACATCATTTGATATATAAGAAAATTTGGTTACGTGTAAGTAGTCAGAATGACAGGTTTTGAGAAACCAAGTCATTGAACCAATTTGATGTGATAAGTGCAATATATGTAATTTTGTAAGCTATTTTAAAGTATTTTGTGTGAATGGTGAGACTTATAAAAAGATTAATCTTTATTGATAGGTTAAGAAGAATTAAACTTTGTACTCGAAAGTGTTAAGAGGTAAGTATACTAGATTTTTACTAAAATCACAATAAACATAGTAATTGTTTATGTATGATTTTATAAATGTGCTTAGAAATATATTTATGTTATGCCAAAGTATATTTTTATATGAAATGTGAAAGACATATGTTTATGAATGTGAGCATTGACATTGAGCACGGGCATACATAACATACATGTGTTTATGAAAGTGAGTGTCTCAAAATGAAATGTGTTTAACAAAGAAAGCTTTTGAAGTGGAATATGTCCATAAGAAACGTTTTGTGTTTTGAGGATGCTTGAACTCACTATTTACTTCGTAGGCAACTTATGTGATTTGTGGAGCCTTTATGTGTGGCATTTTCTTCGGGATTAGTATATGTTATTGATGTATGTGCTATAGTAGTTAAGTGCAAGTGCACATTATCGTATCAAGTGATATATGATTTTAAGTCCAGATATCGATCCCACGAGGACTGCAATCTAATTTTATAAATTAAGTACTAAAATTGTAACTACTTAACTTTTATTCAAAAAATCACAATCTGAAATTTATTTAACTAATCTACTCTATCAATTAAATTGAACAAAAGTAAAAGATAGAATTTACAAATAAAGATAATCTATGATTTTGACTAGTTCTATAATATTTCATTAAATTTATTAACCTCTTAGTCAATCCCTTAATACTAATTGATTGACTTGACACTAATCTCATTACAAGCCTCTATCGATGGTCAAGTGACTATATTACGCATTCTAACAATCACCTATATGTCTGTGGTAATCAAATCAGAATGTATTTCATTAAGATCAAGTCTAAATTATACTATACATGCCACCTAGGTATATGTCTATCCTAGATGAAACTCAGAGTTGCTATCCTATAATCATGCATCAAACTACCCTAGGCTAAACCATGAATCTATCTGTTGAGTTCATCATGGTTCCTCAATCATTCAAAATATTGGTCAGATATAATGCAAGTATTAAACACAAGATAGAATGAATCAATTATAATAATTAAGTTCATAAACTAAAAATTAACACAATCCAAATCCATACTAGGTGCACATATTCTAACCCTAGAATAACAAGTTAACCCATCACAAAATCAAAAGTATCAAAATAATTCATAAAGATCAACAAGAACAAGAACATAATGATAAAGAAAGAGAAGAAAAACTAATCAAAGTGACTCCTTGATGTGCTTCTCCATAAATCTTGACTTGAAGCTTGGATCTTGATCTTGGTTCTTCAATCTTTGGCTTTGATATTTAATTTTGTGTTGTGAATTCTCTCTAAGTTTTTGCCTTTTTTCTTCTCATTTTGTTCTCCCCTAAGTTTGTGTATTTTGACCTCAAAAGAGTGCTTTTATTGGTATGAGAAACTCTAAGGGTGAGGGGCTTTGAATCTAAGTTGAAATAGAAGAGTTAAGAGGGCTTTTATATGTTGCATGGGCACCGCGACGCTGGGTTGTGGGCGTCGCGGCGCTCAGTCATGGGCGCTGCGGCGCCTAGCTTTGGTACGCCTTTCGTATTTTGAGCGTGACTTCTTCGTTGACGTCCGATTCGCCTCCTGTTTGTTCCTATATGTCACTTTTTCGTCGTACATCTATATATGATTAAAAAAATAATTAAATATTCAAATATTTATAATTTGAAGCGAAAAAAAGAAATTTAGGTACAAATCATACTAGTACTTTTACATCCCTATCAAATACCTCCAAACTTAAGACTTTACTCGTCCTCGAGCAAAATAAAGAAAAATATTTATAACTTATTCATGACTAAAAAATAAAACTATAAACTAAAAATAAGCTTTGGTTGATTAAACAATCATCATCATAGTCTCAAATTAAGGTTGTTAAAAATAGCATAAGGCTCTTCAGATATCAATAAACAACTTTCAATAATTCTCATACCATTGATCAAGTATTTCATTCTCCCTTGTAAATGATCACTTGTGCATGTGTGTAATAAGCAAGTAATTAGCTAAATAGAACATAGATTTACTCAATACTTAAGAAAGTACATAAAGATGATATCTCGGTATATTTTCAATTATAACACTACTATAAGCTTGCTTTTCGTACTACTCTCCACTAATGTAGAAATACACATGTCCAGGGATCTATTTAGGACTTTAATTAGGTTGTAATGTAAGGCTAAGGTAAATGTGGGATATAAAGATATATATAAAGCACAAATTACACAATTAACACCTAGACTTTACTTAGAAACCTCTTGATTCCTTCTCCTCCTTGATTATTCATCCTCTCCCAAACTTATGTTATTTCCATCTTTCTTTTAATCACATTTTTGCAAAGAATTTCTTATTTTTCTTAAACTGGGGGTATTATGCATTTAAACAATTTTTTTTATATACCCTCAAACTTAGATCGATATGCACCTTTAAAACTTATTATTTTTCATTGCAGTACCCTTCTTTCATATATTCATAACCTTTTTCATTTGAAGAATATTTTTAAGAAAACTCAAGGTTTATGGTGCTACCAGTAGATTTTAGGGTAAGTAAACTCAAAGTCTTTAGGCTTGTAATGTGGTTAAACAGAAAAGATGGGTAATTAGGCTCAAATGGGGTGACTAGGGATAAATATACATATAAGATAGGCTTGAAAAGGCTCAAACAGTCCAAAGATGGCCTAATGTCATTTTCTTAAGCATGTGAATTATATGATTTTGCCTCAAGTAGTAATTAAGCAAGTTCTAAAGTATTGGTCTTCGAGACTGTGGTGTACTACTTAAGCATGAATAACTCTAAGCAAAAAATTCAACTAATACATGCGTATTTTCATTGTGCTCAAGAATAAGTGACAAAAAATAAGCTTGAGTTCAGTCCAAGAATCATGATATAAGAGTTATCTCAAGCATCTATTATTTTCTAAAGACTTGTGAAAATAAATTTAGCCAATATTTTATTTCATATCGTAAACTAATGATCATCATCTCAACCAAAACTTAACAACCTAAAAAAAATTCACTCCACAAGACAGCCACTTAAATCATGCAATAAAAATAAACACAGGTTATGTGTGTTTCCCACCTCTAAACTTAAATTAGACATTGTCCTCAGTGTCTAAAAATAAACTTAAAAATAAAAAAAAAACTCCCTTGATAGATGAAGTTGAAGCAATGCAACGTTGTTTCCCACTGAGTGGACTGCGATATTCTTTTACTCTAACGCTTGAAATTGCTTGTGCTGCTTTTTTGAATGCTTGACTTGCTGATTTTATTCTTAAAAAAAACAAGGAAACTAACATAACTAAAACTGAAAATAAGTTAATAAAAATAAAAATTTACTTGGGTTGCCTCCCAAGAAACGCTTGATTTAACGTCATCGGCTTAACGAGGTTCTTCTACTCTTATGGATGATCAAAGTCAATGGTGGAAGCATCTTTATATGTGAGCTTGTTATGCTTCTTTTCTTTTGGCTTCCACATCTTCTTTATTAGATCTTGTTAGCAACTTGTTGCTCTTGCTTCTCGTGTTTCTCTTTTGTGCCCTTTTCTTCGATCCTGTCATTGTATTGCTTTTTTTTCTTTCTTCTCTTTCTATGCCTTAATGCCTTATTTTTTATGTGAGGATTCAACATCTTCATGTCTTTGAGCTCTTTGTTGTTTAATGGCACCATATTAATGCTGCAACAGTCAAGTAATATAGTGCGCATGGGCTGATTCTGCTCTTTGATACTGGTATTTTCTACTGTGTTGTTACTTTTTTGCACCTTAAAATGTTGTTGCACTTTAATACCAGTTTTTGCACGTTCCATTGTTGAAAATTCTGCACTTTTCTGAGATTCTGTACTATTTTCTAGACTGGTATGTTGCTGATTATTTGTTTCAACACTTGCTTGACACCTCTATTGCCTTTGAAGAAAAGAAATAGACAGTCTATATGGTTGCACTTTATTTTTATGTACTTCCTTCTCTTTTATATTTGATGGTGGTGGTGTGGATGTATTTTCTTGTAAAATCTTACCACTCCTTAAGTTGATGGCTTGACATTATTTCATAAATCATTTTGGATTTATCTTAGTATCACTTGGTAGAGTGCCTTGAGGTCTCTTATTAATTGCAACAGCAAGTTGTCCCATTTGAACCTTTAAATTCTTCAAAAATACTGAATAATTCTGTAGGATGGCATCGTTGGACTTTATATATTGCATAAACATGTCTTCCAAAGTTGGCTTCCTCTTTTGTGGTGGCTGGAATCTTAAAGGATTTAGTAGTCTAGATGACTTCTCTTGGTTGTTACACCAAGAGAAGTTAGGATGATATCTCCATCTCAGATTGTAAGAATTTGATTGTGGGTTAGGTTGTTGACGATTGAAATTGTCCACATAATTTACTGCTTCCATGCACCGCCCATTTATGTGGTTATTACCATAAAAGTTGTATGTCACTTGTTGGGTTTTGACGGCGTTCAATGCATCAAACTTCTTAGATAATAAGTTAATTTGCTCTGTCAATGAATTGAATGCATCAATCTCGTATACACTAGCGACTTTCTTGGGTGTAACCCTCTCTACTGACCATTGGTAACTGTTTGATGCCATCTCTACCAATAGATCATAAGCTTCATCTATATACTTATTCATTAAAACTCATCCAGCAGCGGCATCTACAATAGTCCTCAAATAGCCCATCAATCCATTATAGAATGTTTGGACTAATAGCCATTTAGGGACTCCATGATGAGGACACTTCCTCAACATATCCTTGAAGCGCTCTCATGCCTCATACAATGACTCTCCATCAATTTGAATGAATGAGGTGTTGTCATTCCTCATCTTTGCTGTCTTTGTTGATGGAAAAAATTTGGCTAAAAACTTTTGTGCTAGATCTTCTCATGTTGATATGGATCCTGACGGCAATGACATCAACCAACTTTTAGTTCTGTCCCTTAAGGAGAAAGGGAATAATCTCAATCTGATAGCATTGTCGGAGACTCCGCTATATTTGAAAGTATCACAAATTTCCAATAAATTTATTATATGCATGTTAGGATCGTTATTGGGAGCTCCGCTGAACTGTATAGTTTCTTTCAACATCTGAATAATAGTCGGCTTGATCTCAAGGTTATTAGCGTTGATGGTTGGTTGTCGAATACTAGACTGAACACCACTTGTAGTTGGGATAGCATATTCTTTTAAAGCTCTCTATGGTATCATAGGTTCAAATACAAGATTGTTGATGTGATCGTTGTTTCCTTTAATGGTATGAACTGTAAAAGAAAAATAAAAAGAAGATCAAAGTAAAAAGAAGAAGATAAAAACAATAATAAAAATTTGAATTAAAAGTAAGTAGCTTGGTTAGTATTGATCTAAAGAATAGATAAAACTAATCTCCGGCAACGGCGCTAAAAACTTGGTGTATGTGCTATAGTAGCTAGGCGCAAGTGCACGTTATCGTATCAAGTAATATAGGATTTTAAGTTCAGATATCGATCCCACATGGATTGCAATCTAATTCTATAAATCAAGTATTGAAATTGTACCTACTTAACTTTTATTCAGAAAATCACAATCTGAAATTTATTTAACTAATCTACCCTATTAATTAAATTGAACAAAAGTAAAAGATAGAATTCACAAATAAAGATAATCTATGATTTTGACTAGTTCCATAATATTTCATTAAATTTATTAACCTCTTAGTCAATCCCTTAATACTAATTGATTGACTTGACACTAATCTCATTACAAGCCTCTGTCGATGGTCAAGTGACTATATTACGCATTCTAACAATCACCTATATATCTATGGTAATCAAATCAGAATGTAATTCATTAATATCAAGTCTAAATTATACCATACATACCACCTATGTATATGTCTATCCTAGATGGAACTCATAGTTATTATCCTATGATTATGCATCAAACTACCTTAGGCTAAACCATGAATCCATCTGTCAAGTTCATCATGGTTCCTCAATCATCCAAAAATTGGTCAAATATAATGAAAACATTAAACACAAGATAGAATGAATCAATTATAATAATTAAGTTCATAAACTAAAAATTAACACAATCCAAATCCATACTAGGTTCACATGGTCTAACCCTAAAATAATAAGTTAACCCATCACAAAATCAAAAGTATCAAACTAATTCATAAAGATCAACAAGAATAAGAACATAATGATAAAGAAAGAGAAGAAAAACTAATCAAAGTGACTCTTTGATGTGCTTCTCCCTCAATCTTGACTTGAAGCTTGAATTTTGATATTGGTTCTTCAATCTTTGGCTTTTATATTTAATTTTGTGTTGTGAATTCTCTCTAAATTTTTGCCTTTTTTCTTTTCTTTTTGTTTTCCCTTAAGTCTGTGTATTTTGACCTTAAAAAGTAGTTTTATTGGTATGAGAAACCCTAAGGGCGAGGGGCTTCGAATCTAATTGAAATAGAAGAGTTAAAAAGGCTTTTATATGTCGCATGGGCGCCGCACTGCTGGGTTATGGGTGCCACGACGCTCAGCTACTGACCTGGGCATCGTGGCACTCAGTCATGGGCGCTGCGGTGCCTAACCTTGGTACCCCTTTCATATTTTGAGTGTAACATCTTTATTTGACGTTCGATTCACCTCCCGTTTGTTCCTATGTGTCACATTTTTCATCATGCGTCTATATATGATCAAAAAATACAATTAAATAGTCAAATATTTATAATTTAAAGCAAAAAAATGAAAGTTTGGTACAAATCATACTAATGCTTTTACACCCATATCAGTTATGTGTTCCATATGTAAAGAGGATCCTATTGGTACCTAAAGGAAAAGTGAGTCATCACATTCATGTGGTGGCGTATTGATGCATGTGAGAGGACTCACCGATGATCAGGGTGAGGGTTTGGCTCTTACCTTCAGGCATGAGCGTTATATATGTGTAATTTAAACTTCATTTGTGTTATTCCTCTCATACGGTATGTCATTAACGGGTGACATTTGACTCATTATGTGATATGGAAGTCCTACTAAATAGTAGTTGGATGATGATATTCCTACTATATATTTTGAAAGAATGTGTAAGCGCTTACTTGACATGTGATTTGATAAGATTGTGATTTTGATTTATCACGGTGTATCATACACATGCATTGTGTATATATATGTATTTTTATTTTGATATATGAAAAACTAGTATGCTTACTGAGTTTTATACTCATTATAGTTTATTGTAATTTCAGGTAAATAAGGTATAGGTGTGCTTAGCGGATTTGACAAGACTTCTACTATCCCTTAGGTTTTTTAAGTTGCTAGGTTGCTATGTGTTTTATTTGTGAACACGTAGTTTAAGATATTTGATTTGTCCTTATTGAATAAATACTTATGTATTATTTTATTATGTATGGTTGTGTTTGGTTTATGTTTCACCAAGTATGGTCATGGGTTGATATTTGTGTTGAACTTACTAGCAATTTGCTAAGGATTCCTATGCTGAATACAAGTTTAAAATTTTATGCAATATTAATTATGAGTGCACATTATTGAATGGGTGTAAGTTATATTACGTGTTAGATCCTTTTGGGTCTAGGACGTAACAGCATCTGCAGACCGATCTTATACAATAGATGCTGCAGATGATGATGTACTTTAGGCAGTCATCCTCATTCCAACCCAACAAAAGCCATAATATGGTGAGCAAGATAAATTTAAAATCGCATTACCTTAATTGCAGTTTGACTTATTTTAATATGTACATATATTTTAGTTTGGAGAAAACACACCGGCAAGCAGTCAATATGATGACCCTAAATATTGGTCATGATATACAGTCTCAGCCACTGATTAACAGTCCTGCTAGTGTTGAGATCTTACCTGCCCTACATAAGAGTGTGAGTCAGTATAAGAGACCATATGGGCCTGTATAGTATTTCACACCCCATATACAAATCCATTTCCACAAAAGATAAATGAGAACAAGAAAATTCAAATTCAAATTCAAGTAGAACCTTAAGCAGACATGAATCTATTGCAACAGATAGACTCGGTCATCTTAGTTGAGTTTCAGGCCTGGTTGGATAAGGATGAGGGTGTAGTCATTTTACCTGACCTTAAAGCTAACCCGACATGGTTTCAGAAATTGCTACACAACTGGCTGGATGACTTTATAGGTAAAATTTTTAATTTGAATTTATACATTTACTTGACGGTAATCATATGTGATGAAATATCTACATATATTTATAATTTTATTTATTTGCTAATACAACATATTAATGAGTATCTAAAGGTGATTCGACTTAGGCAAAACTATTACATTAATGCATTGTCATAATTGTCCATTTCTGTGGATTCGTACTTCTTTGTAAGTATCAAATTAAGTTAAATACATTTTCTTATATGCACTTTATTGATTATTTGATGACGTTGCATTTTTAGAAGACTTTTAGAATCTTCTATGAGCAACACAAAAATGATATTTTTGCCATTGCATGGAGTGACGTGATGTTATATGCCCAAGGCGTGAAAGAAAATTTACTCAGTGCATGGATGTGGATTGAGGTTAACAAGGTAAAATATAATATTTGTTATAAGAGTTTTTTTATAACTTGTAATACTATTTATGAGACTTATTTGAATTTTATGTAGGTTTATATTCCTATCAACTATAATCAATAACATTGGGTTACGGTTGAGGTGGACATCTTGCATCGACAAATTGTGATCTACGATTCTAGCATTAAGGGATATGCCGATGACGTGATTGAGAATCATGTCGCACCATTATCTACGTTGTTACCCCACTACTTAGATGCTTGTAAATTTTATGAGTAACGATAAATTACACTTGACTTAACTCATTTTCATGTAGTTAGGTTAAAGAATGGAGTGCTACAACAGACAGCGAATAGTGAGGATTGCGGGGTTTATGTTTGTGTGTTTATAGAGTTTTTGATGTTGTGTCATCCCCTAGAATTTGGTCCAGATAATGGATCATTTTTTAAGACCAAAATGGTGATTAATTTATGAAAAAGTGCACACAAAAAGTAAAGAAAAATTAAATGTTTGTGTGTTTATATAGTTTTTTTTATATGTATTTTATACATTTAATAGTAAATGTATAATTAGTCAATGAAGGCATTATTAACTACAATTGGGAAAAAAACAAAAAAAAACTAGTCAATTAAATACAATGTTAACAAAGTACAATTAACTAGTCAAATAAGGCATATAGCAACAAAGTACAAATATAAATATAACTCATAAAGAACTTATCAATTACTATGTAATGCAATTGAGTTTCGACAAGTTTGCTGATTAAGTCTATGCTACTTATAGTGGCTGCATACATTCTTCGTGGGTGCTTCACCTTGGGTTGGAATTCGATTCTTCCGATGCCTTCTTGATTGCTGACGTACTATAGAATGCTGGATGTCAGCAGCTCTCAATTCCTTTGGAACAATCTAATCTGATGGATGATCAACTGGATTTACAGGTTCACTGTATGCACGCAATAAAGACTCAGTCGTATAATATCATGAACAAAAAGTCTGGTATTGCAATCTAGTCTGCCTGTATACTATAAGTGCATGAGCACACGGTAGCTGCCACAGATCAAACTTTGGGCAACTACATAACTTCTCGGGATGTCCACTATTCTATCTCTTTTTTTATCCTTAATAACAAAGCGAGATTGATCTATTGCATGCACTGTCATGCGAGTATAATCATCATTATGTTTTCAAATCTTCTCATGGGCTTAATTTGTCAAGAAGTTTGACATATTCTTTGCAGCCACACGTCTCTCAACAAATCATCTTTGCATTAACTCTTGAATCCACTCAATTAAGGTAGTCACTGTCATGCCATGTGCTTCATTTGCAACAGCGTTAATGCTCTCTATAATGTTGGTGGTTATGATGTTATATCTTCTGAATGCTCCTATTGATTGAGCCAATTTTGAAAAACTAACCTCCTCCTCCAAGTATCTCATTGCCTTCGGTTTTATTTCTGGCATCTTATTAATTTTCTTTCGAAAGTCAGTTAGGCGATACCCCTTGGCAGCAACAAAATAAGAATCCAAATATCTCACTCCTTTTATTTAACGTTTTCTTATATCGTGTAACTAAATTACCCTTAAAGTGATGGATGCATACCCTATAATATACATTAGAAAATACCTCTCTAATGGCCTTCTCGATACTAGTATGTTTGATCAGATATAAATACAAGGTTTTCAAGATTATCAATGACTCCTCGGAGTTTTTTCATAAACTATGTTCATGAAGCATCGTTTTCAGAGTCAGCAATATCCCATACAAGTGAAATTTTTTGGTTATTTCTATCCTTACAAACAACCACAAACATTACTCCCAGGTATATATTTTTAAAAAATGTACCATTAACTGTAATAATCAGTCGATGGAAGATTAGAACCCTAAAATACAAGGTCCAAGCGCCATGAAGAAATATTTGAAGTGCTTGCAATCGTCAATCTCCAAATACGTGATTGTACCTGGGTTCTGTTGTTCCAACACATGGCAGTATACAAAAAGTAATTTATATGAAGCTTTTGGAGTACCACGTATTAACACCAATGCATGCTCCTTAGATCGCCAAGCAGTAGCGTAAGTTATCTTCATATCAAACTCCTCACGTATGTCTGCTTGAATTTTCTTCGATCTATAAAGTTGACTTATAGATGTAAACTTTTTTTTTTTATATGAATTTGTCAATAATCCAAGACTTTACTTGTCGATGACCATCGCGCAATCGATCTAATTGGCATACGTGATTTGAATCAATTCTGCGCATAATGAAATGTTTTCTTGTATTTGTCGACACCGCACGTAATCGTCATCGGCATCTATTATTGTCACATTTGACCTCAAAACAATTTTTTGTCGACCTTGAGACTTTAAAGCTCCAATTGCCCTTAAGTGCTAGCATACTCATAGCTTGGTAAAGTTTATCTTTGCTATCAAACAACTTTCTTATACACACATCACCAATTTCACTACTCGATATCTTATTTGATATGCCCAAGTCTAATGGTGGTATTGGAGGCATAAACGCAAAAGGGTTTTTAGCTTCACAAAAATGTCTTATTCGATATACCTAAGTCTGATGGTGGTATGACTCACTTGGTTGCTACCGCTAGCTGACATAAAATGAGTATGAATCGATGGTGGGTTTTGTATAAACTATTTTATCTTCCTAACTTGATATTTGTTCAATTTATCTCAATAATTTACCTATTTATGCATATCAATGTTGTTTTATAGGTTTAAGCATTATCGGAGCAAAAATACCAGAAAACGGACGTAAATGGGAGCATTAGAGATAAAAATACAAATGGAGGCACTGTTTGCCACAGTGCCACTGTTTGCCACAGTGCAGCGCCGCAGCATTGGGATTCAATGCCGCGGTGCCAATTGCAGAAAGTGAGCGCCGCGGCATTGAATCTCAATGCCGTGGCACTGGGACCTGGACAGCAAAAGTTGACAGGATGCTGAAAATCAGGAAATCCAAAAGCAACCCTAAGTGCGCCCTAATTCCGTGCTTTTACCTATATATTTGCACAAAACTTACATTTTGAGAGGAGACTCCAGCTGGGACAGCAGCTGGAAACACAAAAGAAACACCTAACTTCTAAGTTTGGAGAAATTAAAGAGGAGGAAAACAAGCTTCAACATCAAAGACATTTAACAGGGATGTCTTCTTTGCTTTGATTCTTTACTTGTTGTAAAATGTTTGGTTTACATGTATTGATGGAATTAGCTTCAAGATTGTGTAGTTTAATGATGAGCTAATTTCATTAATCTAGGATTACATCCTTGAACTCATTATGTGATTGATTTTAGCTCTCTCTTTTATGGTATTAATTCAGCTTTTGATATATTCATTGTGCTTGTGCTTAATGCTATTTGATTACTTGGCCAGTAGTTAAATTGATCTAGAAATGCTTAAATAAACTTGACAAAGGCATTTAGGTATTTAGTCTTAAGCATATTGATGCATGATCATAGTGTAGTACACTTGAGTTTTATATGAGATAGACATATACTCATAAGGCATGTATGGCTCATAAAACTTGTGCTTAATGAATTTTGTTCAATTTATTTATCATAGACATATAGATATTTGATTGGATAGAATATATTCGCTTGACCTGCAAAAGAGGCTTGTGATGTGTTGAGTGTTTTGGTCAATATATCAATTTGAGAACCAATAGACATCAAAGAGATTCTGCTGAATTTATTTGCATAATGGGGGATAGTTTGTAATCCTAGGATTTCTCATATTGAATTTAACTTGTTGGTAATTTAGTGTTACACATCATCTTTATAAACGAGAGCTCTAGGATCTACTGTTACACATAAAGAATAGTACAATCTTTTGTTAGAGCTAAAAAAGAATCGAACATCTTTGTCATTTCTAATCTCAATATGTTTTAATTTATACATCGTTGCATCAATTTTAATTTTCAAGTCATCTTATAGTTCACATTGTCGACTCCCAAGGTATAACATACTGTATTCAAAAGATCTTCAAATTTAATATATTTCGGAACCGAAATCCCAAAATTACTATAATCAACATAACTCTCTTCTCCATCACTAGAACTCTCTTACTTTCCTCCAAAACAAATAACAATTGCATCATACTCCATAGAACCTGAAAAAAAATTATTAAAAATAAACCTCAAAGAAATTCAGAATAAATCAACAAACCCTGCGATATTGCAATATAAAAAAAAACATAGAAAATAAATTAAAATATTAAAATATTTTTTAAAAAATAATAATTTATTGTAGCGCCACATGGCAGCATATGATGGCGCCATGTGGTGTAAAACAGTGCAGCATCATGGACAAGGTCCACGATGCTGCAACGAGATGCGTATAATGTGCGCATCTCGGGAGCCATCTCGGTCCTGAGATGGACACCCCGAGATGAGATGAAAATGCGCATCTCTTGGCACATCTAAGGCCCGAGATGGCCCTGAGATTTGCAAAACCAGACGGCAGTGGGTCGTCACACTAGCCGTCTGGTTTCAGTTAAACACACTAAAAAAACCATATTTTTTTGCCGAATTTTAATGTCTTTTAAACTATTCTAACTCATTTTTCACATTTAATTTATCAATAACACCTATTTCTATCTTCAAATGCAATTTTTATCTAATTTCTAACTAATATTAAATTTTTTAAAAAAGTTTAGAAAAACTTATAAGAATTGGCTATTTTTTTTTATTTAAAGTAACAAATATATTGAACAACACTCGATCTACGCAATAGCAACTTTAAAAAAATTCATTCATCAATATAATTCTTAGTTCAGTGGAGAGAAAGGAAAGGAAGCTTATGTGTTTTTTATTTTAGGACAAAAGTTTCTTATTTTAAAAATTTTGCCTAATAAAAAATAGTGATTTCAAAATTGGTTAAAAAAGAATGATAGTAAAATACGAGGGGCTATTTATAAAAATTTCCCTAAAATGAAATCGTAAACACCAGTATTACACAGGTTTTTACTCCCAAAATTTTGGAACTAATTCAAAGGGGTTGATTATACCAAATTGATAATAATAAATAAGGGAGAAGGAAAGCTTAAGAAATAAGAGTAGTGAACAAGAGTAATTTATTCTTAAATAACGGGATATAAATTAATGTAACATTTGATTGAGTCATCTATTAATAATACATTAGTTAAAATATAAATTTTATATTTTAATTAGTATTAATCAAGAAACAAAATAAACTAAAGGCTTTAAGGGTCCAATTTCAGAAAACATGCCAATAAATCTATAATTTGTTCTTTTTTTCCCCGACTATACTAATAATATAGCAAGAACAAAGACAATGATACACCTACTCTTTAACTCTACCCATTATGTTTACCAATTACCTACCAAATATACAGTCAATTACATTAAAGATTATTCCCACTTAAAAATTTCTTTCCAAGATTTATTCATGGCCCAAATAGTCCTTAAGGTAAATATTACATCAATAAGTGCAAAACGTAATTCTTATAATTCAAGGATGAGGCTAAGTTATAAGAAAATAATAATATTCATATAATTTGGGGATAAGCATAAATTAAGATAGAAAAGATGCTACTTAACTTTATTAGATTTTTACAAGGCTTATAAAAAGGTGGCTCTACAGTAAAGAGATACAGGTTTTTGATTTCTCCTCTCTCATATTTTCATTTTAATCTCAAGATTTCTTTATATGATTCATGATTTTAAGTGTCTTTGGTTAGTCAAGCCTATAACCTGGATCAATGGTTAAATTTGTAATTATGAGAAAGTAATTATGGAACGAATCCAGCTTTAGAGTCCTCTTACTACAAAAAAGAGATCAGTTAAGGTGTTGATGAGGGTGTCAGTAAAAACCCTCAAATACCTAAATTAGACAAATAAAAAAGAAATCTAGAGATGGAAATGAAAACATGAGAGAGGAGAGAGAAATTATTGCCAGAAGCCTAGCCATTGGAATAAACAGAGAAATCTTCTGCAAGGTTTGTGTTTCATTCTAATAATTGACCATGTCTTGTACAAAACTGGCAATTTCTTTATGAAATCGATTAAAGTGATTGCTTCGCTGTTCTAACATCGCATTGATCATTTATTATTTTTTTACATGTGTTGCTGTTGATGTTAATGCCATTATTGTGTACTAATTTGTGCTCACCATGTGATTGCCATAAAAACCCAAGTTCCACGAGGACGAGTTGGGTAATGTCCATGAAAAGGATGAACTGAAAGATTGCCATAAAGACCTAAGCCCTCACCCAAGTTGAGTCTCAAAGCTCTTATCGAGATTAAGCATCTAAGCCCTTACTAAGGCTGAGCAACCATGCTCTCACCAAGTTTGAGCACTTAAGCCCTCACTGAGGCTACGTACCTAAGCTTTCATCGAGGTCGAGCACATAAGTCCTCACAGAGGCTGAGCACGTGAGCCTTTCACAAGGCTTACTATTTGAGCCCTTCTTGAGACCGACTATGTAAGCCTTTTTTTTGCTCACTATAAATTATTATCTATGTGTTTTATTTTGTTATTTTGATCATATGCTTTGGACCTCTACTTGACCTAAGGAGCAAAACAAAAAGTGATAGCCCTTAAAATCCCAATTCCACAAAGGACCAGGGAAGGTGAATGAATAACATTTGCCACAACTCGAGCTTGCCCAAGGCAGGAAAGAAATCTCTATAAATAACATGAGCCCACCCAAGGGAACACAAGCCCGCCTAAAGTAGTGAATGAATCTATATAAAATAACACAAACCCACCTAAGGCAGGAAAAGAATCTCTGTAAATAACTTTAGCCCACCTAAGGTAAAGAAGTAATCTCTACAAAAAGCTCAAGCCTGTTTAGGGCAGAGAAAAAATCTCTACAAACAACTCGAGTTTGCCCAATATAGGGAAAGAATCTCTATAAACAACCCTAGCTTGCCTAGGGAAGGGAAGGAATTTTTACAAAATAACTCAATCTCATCCAAGGTAGGGAATGAATCTCTACAAATAACCCAAGTTCCCCAAAGTAAGGGATAAATCTCTATGAACAACCCAAGTCACCCAAGGCAGAGGAGAAATCTTTAAAAAAAATCCCTGTCTACCTAGGATATGGAAAGAATTTTTACAAACAACCTGAACCCACTCAGGGTAGGAAAGGAATCTCTATAAACAAACTCGAGCCTGCTTGGGGCAGAAAAGTTAACAGCTACAAAAAATAATCTCTATAAGATGTTGTAAATCCTGAACCCGTTCAAAGCATGGAAGGCGAATAGGTATTAGTTGAAAAAAGCCAAGGAACCTCTACAAACACCACAAATCTCAAGCCCACCTAAGTCAGGTAAAGCAAACATGCAATAGTTACAAAACTAAGAAACCCCGTGAGAATGCCAAAGAATCTCAAAAGTCTTATGAGGGCTGGGAAGGCGAGCGTTTAAGGCAATAAAGCTACCTTCACAAAAGTAAAGAATCCCAAAAGTCCTTTGATGGCTGGGAAGGTGAGCAATTTAAGGCATTGAGACTACTCCCACAAAAAGCCAATAATCTCAAAAGTCCCTAATGGCTAGGAAGGTGAGCAGTTTAAGGCAATGAAGCTATCTACACAAAAAAGACAAGAATCCTAAAAGTCCCCTAAGGCTAGGAAGACGGGTAGATTAAGGTAAAGAAACCACCCTTACAAATACAAGAATCCTAAGAGTCAACAAAGGATTGGGAAGGCAAAAAGTCAAGGCTTTAACTACCCTCCCAAATGACTCGCGATAACCAACTCATGAGAGTCCTAGATATGAAACGTCTCACAGCAAGAAACCTATTATAATAAAATAACTCGAAGCAATAAAATCTTAAAAGTCACGACATATTGCAATTACATATATCCACGAGGTCTATTTTATTATTATTAAGGAAAAAATGAACAAATGTCTCACATTGGCAAGAAATGGGGAGGATCATATGTTTATAAAGAATTAACCATATCTCCATTGGTATGATGCATTTTGGGTAAAGCTTAAGAGCAAAACTATGAGGGCTTAGGCCCAAAGTGGACAATATCATATCAATATAGAGATATGTGTGGTTCGTTGGACTTCTGACAGTGGTATAAGAGCTATGCCCCGAAATTACCATGTGGTGGAAATCCTCGGTGCCGAATAAGAAGGTGGTGAGCCCGTGATGCCACTGGCTTGTGATGGATCCGTGTTGTGCTCTATAAATAGGCATTATTGTACTTCGGGCTTCACGTAAGGCGTGTACAGCTAATGCAGTGATGCTAAGTTGACCTGATAGAGCAAGCTCTCAATAATAGGCGGTACTCTAGTACTTCATGTAAGGCGTGAGCAGTCAACACAATGAAGATTAGTAGTAGATTATTGGGGGAGCGGATGAAATATCATTTAAAGGGAGGCTGAGGGGTCCTTTGTTCGAGGAGAGGATTGTTAAGAAAAAATAAATAAAGTCCTACATTGGCATGCTCGGGAGTTACCATGTGGTGAAAATTCTTGGTGTCGAACAAGAAAGTAGTGAGCCGATGCATACCCCTGGCTTGCAATGGATCCGTGTTGTGCTCTATGGACAAGCGCTGCTATGCTTCGGGCTTCACATAAGGCATGTGCAGTCAACACAATAAAGATAAATAGTAGACTATTGGGGGAAATGATGAAATATCATTTGAAGGGAGATTGAGTGGTCATTTGTTCAAAGGAAGGATTGTTAAGAAAAAACAAACAAAGTCCCACATTAGCTAGAAATTGGGAAGATCATGAGTTTATAAGAAATTAATCATATCTCTATTGGTATGAAGCCTTTTGGTAAAGTCCGAGAGCAAAACTATGAGAGCTTATACTAAAAGTGGACAATATCATATAAATATGGAGATATGTGTGGTTCGTTGGACTCTTGACAGTGGTATCAGAGCCTTGCCCCTGAGTTAGCCATGTGGGAGAGATCCTTGGTGCTGAACGAGAAGGTGGTGAACCTAGTATGTCCCGGGTTTTCCCGAGTTTGTGATAAGTTCCGTGGTTGTACTCTATAGACAAGCGGTGGAGTGCTTTGGGACTTCACGTAAGGCATGATGCAGAGTTGACTTGACAGAGCTGTCTCTTAAATTAAAGGGTACTTTGGTGCTCACATAAGGCGCATGCAGTCAACGCAGTGAAAATGAGTAATAGACTATTAAGAGATGAAATATTATTTGAGGGGATGATTGTGTGGTCTTTTGTTTGAAGGGAGGATTGTTAAGAAAAAAGTGAACAAACATCTTAGATTGATAAGAAATTAGGAGGATCATGAATTTATATGAAATTAACCATATCTCAATTAGTACAAAATATTTTAAATAAAATTTAAGAATAAAATTATGAAAGTTTAAACTTAAAAAAAATAATATCATGTCAATATAAAAATATGTATCGTATGTTAGACTTCTAACAGTTATTTTTGTCAAATATAACTCTATTTGACGTTTTCTATTGCCCGTAAGAATCAAGTATCGTTTCGTTCGGAAGACACCCTCGTTTTCATATTTAAGCAATGCTTACTACGTTAACGCCAAAGCAGCCCATTCGAATGTCATCGGTGATCTCTTTTCAGTGATGGCCGTGGAGTGAATATCTCAACTAATAACAGTTCTTACTTACAATAAAATAAAATATTATTATTTATTTAAAAAATTAGGACAAACAATGTTTGCATTACCAAGCTCAGGAGTTACTGACAACCAAAAACTTCAAGCCATTTCAATTTAAAAACAAAGTAGAAATAAACTTCAAGGTCATTGTAATTCGCTTTGCAAGACTTAAATTATAGAAAATTATGACACAAATATTTAATTATTATTTTAAAACAAAATTTAGGTGTATTTAATCTACCTCACTATAGAGTAATGATATAACCTAAAACAAAATCATCAATTCTGTGAGAGATTAAACTAATAAAATTTAGATTTGAGTAGTATATCACACAGAATAAAAAAGACAAAAATTAAACAATATAAAACTTAAATACTAACTAAATTAAAAAATTTAATTACTAGATTCAATTATATATACATAAATAACAAAATTATTGTAAAAAAAATACTGTCCCTAAATTTAAGGAGGGAGTTCACTTTTTAAATTGCACGAGGCAAAGATACAACGGCAAAGAGATTTTTTATTTTGAACTAACGGCAAAGAGATTAAAAGGGTATAAATATGCAGATTTAAAGATAATGCAATTTGGTGAACTTCAAGTATGAAGGCGAGGTACTGCTGCAACATATTGAGGATGCTTCCATCGCCACTAAAAAGTCATGGTCAGAGTCTAGCCAATGCTTGGCTAACTAGGCTTTGGCTTATATTAATTTCTTCCTTTTTCTGTTACATATTCAATAGAGATAAAACTATGGACTTTTGTTCTTGATTTTGTTTTTGCAATTAAATTCTTTCTTTTTACTATATTTTTTTCTTTCTTTATTATGGCGACTCAAACCTAAAATTTAAAGATGTAAAATGTGAAAGTTAACCATTGGGCTGCCTCAACTTCTTTCTAATTATGGTAAATTGTTGGATAAGAAAAAAAAAAAGAATGAGTAAAATGAAAAAAAAAGGAAAATACTATTTCTTTCATTAATTTCAGGAAGGATATGAAACGGGAGAATGGGAAACGATGCATCATCTACAAAATTTAATATTTTAGTCTTTTAACGAAATAAATAGAAGAGCGTTAACATAGTTGGTTATATAATCCGTTCTTAAATTCTTATAGCGTCTGATTCTTTTGATTCTCTATATTCTTATTTTATACTTGATACGCATAGAATAGAAAGCTTTTGGATAAAATCGAATTTAGTACCTGTATCATATTTGATACATGTACATGTATATTGTACACACATACTTAAGGTAGAAAATGAAAATCTGTGGTCCATGTCGACGAGGCGCTCTTCATAAGAAGAGTAGAAGTCCTCGTTTATGGGTTCATCGATCCTTACTCCTGAGATGTGAAAAATTATTATGGCTGTGAAATACAGCATACACTTCAAAGAGAATCGTAAAGCCCCCGTGCAACCTTGAACAAATCAATTTAGAGCAAAGTGCCAGAAACCAAATCAATTTAGAGCTGTTAGTCTGGAGCCAAACTTACAATATAATTATTGTCAACAACATTGAACAAATCAAACTCGAATGCTTTGTATAGGAAAAGAACAAATACGAACAAAATACAATATGTTGCTTAATATTACGTCACAGATACATAGGAGCACCAAAAATGATTCGTTTTTTTAATCCTCCCCACTCTTTGGTACGTGTGAGGCTGCCTCTGCCAAAGTAAATACAGCAAGATATGTCCGGAACAGAGGTTCCGGCCTCAAACCGTTATAAGACAAGAAAATGGTGGTGCATGGGGGTGTCATCTCTCAGGGCATCCAAGCACAAGATGAATCATACAGCAGAAATGCTGAAGGAAGCATGAAGGTGTCAATCATGGTTGCCCCTCAAATGGTATACTAAAGGCTTTGGCATAATCCTCAAAATGTAGGCTGATTAGGCTGCTGAAAGATGGATGGCTGCTGCTAAATCTGCAAGCTGCTTCCTGCGAAAATTGGTTACAAGTTCCATGGAGATGAAGTGTTTGGGAAGATTTGCAAACTCTTCCTCTTTAAAACCATAAACTGGTTGAAGTTTTTTAGCTTCTTGATCTGCTGCTTCAGCCTCTGCAAGTAAAAGGTTAGCTTCTTCAAGGTCACCCAACTCTAGGGCAGCTGATCTTTCTGCTGCAGCAGCGCCAGCAATTATAAGTAACCTCTGATATCTAGCCATTGCAACCTCTTTTTCCTTGGATGAAATCAATCCTTCAATCTCCTGCAACCAATTAATAGTGTCTTTAATATTTTCCTCAAGCTTCTCAAGCTCTGAAACAGCCTTTTCCATTTCAATCTGTAAGCCATCCTTTTCAACATTCAAGGATTTTGCCTCAGCAGCTATGCGGGCGGCTTCTTTAAAATTTCTTGAAGTAGCAGCAACTTTCTTTTCTGCTTCTAGCTCTGGTGCTCGTTTGTCTATGAAAAATATTCTCTGTTTGACTGATGCTAAATTTTGCTGGATGGTAGATTTTGTTGATGATAGTTCCTAAGAACAGTTAAGAGGGATATCAAGTGAGCAAATAGCATCAAATAAAACGAAAATGGGGACTGAGGGCAATACAAATCATTAAATATCAGCATTTTGCAAATTGATCAGTTAATTCTCATGCTATCCCAAGTGCAAGAAGAAACAGGTGAGCAAAAACAGATAAGAGCAAGCAACTTTAGCCATATATTCACCAAATCGTTTTGCGCATATGAGGTTTCAACATTTTAGCTAGTTCGGCATCCAAAGCACACCACTGCAAAGAGCATTGGGTTCATGTTTCCTATTCTGAGGAGGCTAGCATCGACAGGGTAGACTTTCTAAGATTCAAATTTGAAATTAATACTAACACCATTACAACATAGTAGGATCATAATGAAATCCCTTATAATAGTTGGGAAGTAAAGCTAACCTGTAGGGAAGCTCTTGCAGCAGAAACCTCCTGTTGGAGCATCTGGACATCTTCCGAAAGCTTCTCCTCAGTCTTCGCAAGCCTCACTTTATCTTCCCTGGACTTTAAAATAGACAGCATTAGACTTCTTCTCAGTCCCACAACTTCAAGATATTCCTTTGCTTCATCTGCTGAAACACTGGCAAGTTCCTTAAGCTTTGTTGCCCTGTTTACTTCCTCAATTAGGAACTCATCAATTTCCTTCTTTTTCACCAATAGAGTTTCACTCTCCAAGTCCAACTGAGAAAGTCTAGATTGCAAGTCATCATACTTTGTATTAATGCAAGATTGGAACTCCTGAAAGCCGGAGACCACATTAGAGATCCTTTCCTCTACTTCTAGGACTTTGGAGTCATTTACAGCTATCTCCTTTTCCTTCTCTCTCACTAAAGCCAGTAGTTTTTGCAGTTCATCTGTCAGAATATCCTTTCTCTTACAAAGAAATTCTTTTTCTCTCCTGTCACCTTCAATTGAATGATCAATTGAATCATTTAACCCAGCACGAGCTTCACTAACTAAATGGGATTCGATTTCTAGTTCAATCTTCCTGCCCTCCAAGGCTTCGGTTGATGAAACCCATTTATCCATTTCCTCCGAAGACAGCGCTTCTGCTTTCTTCAAAGATCTATCTGCATTATTTGAAGCATCCTGGAGAAAAGTAATAAGGTTGAAACAAATGTCAAACATTTCAAAAAATCTTAAATCTCTTCATCATAATAACGATAGTAATCTGTGTTTGCAATCAGATTGGATGGACAGCCTAAATGAGGGAGAGCAAACAACAAACATATAAAAGTCTTTATATGGGCATCGATAGACAAATAAAAGAAATAAAAAAAAATGATTTGATATGAGTAATGTCTACTGACAGCAGAGAAATGGCCGAGTAGGGAGGCACACTCTTCCTCGGCGGCAATCTGGGAAAGAAGAACCTCGTGCATCTTTGAATCAATAGCATCGCAATGGGCTTCAGCATCTCTGAGAGCAATCAGAAGAGATTGTTTATGATTCTCAGCAGCAGCAAGGTCGTCGCTGATCCTCTGGGCTGTCTCAAAATCTTCGGCCTCGCAGGCATCATCCAACTGCTTTTCAAGTTGAGAGTGCCTTAAGGATGCCGATTCTAGATCATCCGCGGCTTTCCTTCTTCTGCGGATTGAACTCTTGCGTGCTGCAGACATGGTTACCGCCAATTCACGAGCACGGTTGAGTTTCTCGGAAATCAGGGTTTTTAGATGCTCAAATCTTTGATGGGGATCATTATTATTATGGTTATTATGATCATCAATTTCTTTAATAGTAGATTTGCTTGAATTAGACGAAGCAGCATCATCATCGTCATCGTCATCATCACCATCACCATCACCATCATCAGCTACACCAGTCTTGGAAGGCATATCTCTACCATATCCGATCCGTAAGCCAGCAGCTCTCTTTTTCTTTCTGGAACTCTTTGTCTTTGGTTTCGTAATGAAAGCGGAGGACTCTGATTCGTCCCCTGGGGTTTGGAGGGTGAGGTCGCAGAATAGATTCTCATCAAGGGGCTCAGATTCTGTTGATGTTTCTTTACTAGTATCAGTAGATTGAGGTTGAGGTTGAGGTTGAGATTGAAATTGTGATTGTAATTGAGATTTAGAGTCATCCTCCGAGCTTTGCTCCGCTATCAATTGGGACGGTGTAAACAACACCATTCCTTCAAACAGCGAATCCATCTCATCGTCCTCCATTTCTCACTTGCACTTGCACCCTCACTCAGCTCTTCGCCTTTTTCTCAATCAAAACAACACACACTGCTCGACTCTGTTAACGCTTCGCTTGCCTCCGCCGTATTTTATTCTGAGTTGCCGTTCGCTTTAATTTTCGTCTGGATACGCTGCTTTCCATCGTCTTTGTGTTCTCTGTTACCTGTTTACTTTAATTTGGGTCTGGGCCAGCTAAAGGTTGGGTTGGGCCATATTTCTACTGTATTGTCTACTGTAGCCTCGTTAGTTTAATTTGATCTGGGCTTGATAACGAGCTACGGCGCATTTTGGATCCAAGTTAAATTTTGAACGTACTGGCATATATATTGATAAATCAATCATGTAAGAGAAGTGTATGATGCTATCTTTGAATAATTTTAAAATGTATGCATGTCTGTCACAATGATTATCTATCACTCAGATAATCGTATGGATATCAATATATCATCACAAAATATAAGTTAACGGTTCTAACGTATCAAAATGAGTGAGTAGAGAATATTTTATTACTATATGCATGATGACTTTTATGACTTTGTAATTGGATTTTCACAAATTGTATCATTAGCGAGCGTTTGTTGTGGAGATGATCTCATTCTTATTAATTAATGGGTTAATGCGAGTCACCGCCTCCGCCTCCGCCTCGTTCATGGGAGTCTTGCTTATAATTGAGTTTGCAATTGCTCTCTTCCGCTTTATACGCGGTTCCTTATGTCACGATCCGATTTTTCGAAACCGTGCGGCCTTAGACACTTGCTAGTGCTAAGCAGCCTACAAGACCCCAATAACCAAAGAAAGAGATGAAGAAGAAGCACACCAAGTGTTTGAGAGAACGCTCTCGTATTTTATTACTAAAGAGAGATTACAAAGCTATACACTTACAAGCTAAAAGTATTTCTACAATTTGGAGGATGGATTCTCAAATGAGAACTCCACCTATTTATAGCTAAAGCTATATACAATGGACGGCTAGGATTAACTCTAATCCAATGGTCCACATCTAAAGAGGAGAATATGCTAAGAAATATTTCAAAGATGCCAACTACCCAAAAGTATATCCAAAGAATATGCCTTTTCTAGAAAACTCCCACACCTACCACACACATGTGGCATTAACCCAAATTCATTGGGCCTTCTAGAAGCTCTAGCCCATTTAACACAAAATGGACTAAATCCTCCCTTGGTGGTCCTGTCGCGCGCCAAATATTCGAGTCATTGCTTAAAAATATTTGGAGCGTGACACTTAGCTGGCCTTAACTTCCGTATCAAGCTTTCTCCTTCTCCTCCATTTTCACACTGCATTTCCTTCCTCAGGCTTACTGCATTATTATTCTTCTCCATCAAATCACCCTTTCTTTATTCATTTATTTGAATACTGACAGCAATTTATTAAGCTCCATACCTTCTGTCAAAAGCCGAGTCCCCTAGCTAGCCTATACATCAGCTCGGCTATTAAAGTCTCTCTCTTCTTTATTAAGTGAATTGTTTATGATTATCACAAAGTCGTGTTAAGAGTTGGAAGTTGCCACCGTGCATACCAAAAATAGAATTTAAATCGAGCAGCTTGGGCTCTAAGGACAAAGCTAATCAAAACCATCTTTTAAGTTGAGGGCCCAAGCCAACTCACTCTCTGCGGCTCCACCTCCACCTCCACGTCCTCGTTTACTTTCTAAGTTAACATGATCAGTTAGTTGATCACATGCACTTTAAAAAGCCCACCTTGACCTTGCGATCTATTTATTGCTTAGTGTTATATACATACGCATACAACTCTTTGCGTTTATTTATTTTGATATTTTTAGCTCACAATCATCAAAGGACGAGGTACAGACAAGAGTAAAGCAAAGCAATCATCACCAAATTAACGTGTTATTCAAACAAGAGAAGAAATTAAAGCTAGAATGAGTGGCATTGTGAAGAAGCTATGGTGCTGTGGAGCTAAGAATTTCCCATCAGAGACGGACGACATCCCAGAAGAAGGCCGTGTACGTGTGTTCGTGGGAAAAGACACGCAGTTCAAGTTCGACATGGAAGCCAGTTACCTAAACCATCCGCTCTTTGAGAACTTACTTAAAACTTTCCGAGGAAGAATTTGGTTATTCATACGACGGAGCCCTAAGGATAGCCTGCGATATTGATTTCTTTCAGTACCTTCTTCATCTCCTCAAGACAAGCAATCCCTCCGCTCACTACATGGAACTTCATGATATAATTTCCAAGTTTTACACAGAGAATGCTAGTACTCATCATCAATGATATTGCCTCTTCTTCGTCAACTTATTGGTTCCGAATTTTTTATTTTTTTGTTTTTATCCAAATTGAAGCCTGTTAATTTTAGGCAGCCTTCTTCCTTTTTTCGGTTATACATATGATATATACACCATTCATTCATGAATTATTCATGTTGATCCATTGCTCTTCTAGTAATCGTCTTTGTCTATCTTTTTTTTTTTTTGACATTGTCAACCTTTGAGGTTGACAGAAATTACACATAGATGACAATTTTAGTTTTAATTATACTGTTATTTTCTCTACTTAATTAAAAAGATAAAAGTATCCTCATAATTTAGTTATATAAATAACTAAAATATTTTTAAAAGGTGATGGTATTTTCATTTTCTTAATTAAATAAAGGAGGTGATAGTATAATTAAAACTAAATTATCATCAAAATATAATTTGTGCCAACCTCTACTATAATTGTGCTTTCCCACAAATATGTTACAGGGTAACATATTTGTTTATAATATATAAATTTTAATATGTATTGATCAGAATATGAATACATGAATTTAAATTCTTATTAAAGTATGAATTTAATTAAATTTGAGTTAATTAAAAATTATAATTTATTTCAAACAAAGGAGAAGGATTTAAGTGTAATTTCTCTACATGAAAAAATTATTCTTCATGCAAAACGCTGATTAAACAAATAAAATTTGAATAGAATTCAAATTTTAATTTGGTTTCTATTTCCCGTGACTCATTTATGGAATTCAAGAGTTAGTGGCCTTGGTTACTTGGCACGATGGATCTGAAATTTAGGTTTTGGGCCATGCATCAACTGGTTGGGCCTAAGACAATTGGCCCAACAGATTCCCCTCAAAATGTGAAGGAGTGGAAGAGTTCCGGATACATTCATTGCTTTTTCTACCAATACGTGCTTCATATTTCCAAACTTTTCGTACATCTCATTCCTTTTTATAAAGTTATTGCCTTTAATGGTTAAGTCATTTTAAATGTGAAGATGTTTCTCGTGTAAAGGTTAGATATTTTGTTGGAGTTGGTGCTTACGTGTCATTCCAATGTTATATAAATATTAATTGTTTAATATTTATACAATAAATATTTCGAATAAAATCGTTAATATTAAACATATATGGTACAATGCTTGTAACGTTACATAAATCGTATGATTTGAAGGAGTTTAGATTAGTCTAAAAGAGTTTAGATCAATGTTGAGAGTTAGCAGAGTTGAGAGTTATAAATGCTAAGAGTTAGCGTATTATAAGAGTTAGACATATCTAAGGAGTTAGAGTCTTATCTGAAACGGGACAAAGACCCGAGAGTATACTAGTAATGATTGTTGGGTGTTTATCATAAAGTGTGTGATTATACGAGTGTGTGCGTAATTTCAAAAAATTACTATATGCGAAGCGGAAGCATGTTACAAAATACACCCATTTTAACAAATTCAACATATATCACATATATGCATAAGTATAACAATTATACAATTATGAACATGATGAACAACATATATCACATATATGAACAAGTATAACAATTATACAAATATAAACATGTTGAACAATATTGTATTATAACACATAATGTAAAATACTCACCTAATGAAGGTAGCTTTACAAAATCTTCAAGTTCTTCAATAATTCATGTGAAGAGCTCACCTTGAAGTATATGTTGAACAATTCTAGTCCATAACTTTTGGTGGGATTAAGGAGCTAGAATGGTAGCTTAGTGTTTAAAATTTTCAGCACTTGTATTCAAACTCTTTTGAATACAATTTTTGTTTCTTAAATGGAGATAGTAAATATTTTCTATACAACTCTTGTATAAATTAAAAATCTTTAACATACAACTCTTGTATATTAATCTTAGAAACAATTTCTACATGATAATTATTTTGAACAACTTTTTATAAAATAATTATCTTTTTCTCCATTTACATATCATTCATTTTGGCCATCCATTAAAGAAGGAGATGAAGAGAAGTTTGTTTATTTTTCAACACTTGAAAGAATAAAACTCAAAGAACTCTCTCTTACCTCTCTTCCTTGCCATTGCCAAATTCTTCTCCCAAAATTGAATGAATGAATTGAATTCAATTGTTTTGCCAAAATTCATTTTGTTTATTCAACACTTTGATTAAACAAAATAAACAAAATGAAGTGCTCTACCAATTTTATTGTTGGTCTCCCATTTAGAATTAATTAAACCAAGCACTAGAATAATGACCACCAAAATTAATCTTTACCTTACAATTATAATTACTTTAATTATAATGGGTAATTAAATGGCCAACATCTAGGCCACTCATTGTATTAAAATACAATGCCATGATCTATATATATTATAATATTATCTAATAATATAATAATAATATATGATTTAATTATTCAAAACAATTTTGAATAATTACTTTTTACCTTACTAATTTTTACTACCATGGTTAAATGGTAAAAAGGTAAAATCAAATCATGGAACAAATTTTGTCATTTGTCAATATTCTATTAATTAACAACCCTTGTTAATTAATTAAGTGATGTACTTAACAATTAAATCTTGATAAATGTATAATCCGAGGGATCCCTAAATAATCGTTCTCTTTTACTGAAATTTATTGGATCGAACTATCCAATCCGCTACCCTAGTGCACAACGAGTATACTTCATATTGTGAGACTCTCTAGGTCCACACCTAATTTGTCATATAGAGCTCCTCTATACGTCCGTGAACAATGTCCCACACACACGTTACAGATATTACAAATTAGCATGTTAGACCATACAAGTTGAGGTTATTACATATTCGTATAATCCTTCCATCATTTATATCCTTGAAGAGCAGAGATATAGATCATCACCGTCAAATCTCTATTTGCTCAACCACGAACTTATCTCCAGATTTATATTTCATAAAATAATATCCACAAACACTTTTGTGATATTGTTTATTCCTCCGGAATATCTTTTTCGAGGTTTATGCTTGCGGCCACAAGACTTTCTGAAATACAATCTCAGAGCATTAGGATATACAACCCACTCATATGAGCTGATGGATCCCATATCTACGCACACCGAACTCCATGAGCATCGGACCATACCCAGCGACACCCAGCGGTCAAACCATGAAAGGTTTCTGACATGTGTGGAACCAAAGCATGGTGGATCACTCACAAGCCCACCGTGGCGCTCAGGTCAAAGGACCACAAATACTAATCAACTTGAAAGACCTTCCATTGACGGCTTTATGAGATGTCTATTGGATGTCTTCGTGAGTCTGTTCAATATCCAGTCCTTACTGAATACCTGTATCTCTATACGAGCTTCCTACTAAGCTCATGGTTTGCTAAGACTAACCATCTGGACCATCCAGATATAGACATACACTAATCTATATTAATAGGTTTCACCGATAGACCCGCATCGATGAAATTAGATCAAGAACATTATGTTTGAGAACATACTTGCATAATGACATTTCTTAGCACCATCTGCAACTCATTGCAGCTATATCATTACTAATATATTCTCAGGTCATTGTCCCATTTCAGACAAGGCTCTAACTCATTAGATTTTGCTAACTCTTAGTACCACTAACTCTTAGTGTTTATAACTATTAGCGTTGCTAACTCTTAGCCCTGGTCTAAACTCTTTTAGACTAAGTCTGAATTCCTTCAGATCATACAATGTCTAAAATGTTACAAACATCTTACCATTTAATAAAAATTATATTAACGATATTATTAGAAATAATAATTGTATAAATACAATCACTATGTATTTATACATTATAGGATGGCACGTAAGCACAAATCCCAACAATGATATAGTTGCAATGAGTTGTAATATGAACTAGAAAATGTCAATATGTAAGTATGTTCTCAAATATTATGTTCTTGATCTATTTTCATCGATGCGGGTCTGTCGGTGAATGTCTTTTGTATAGATCAGTGTATATCTATATTTGCATAGTACGGATGGTTATTTTTACATGATAATGAGCTTAGTGGAAGCTCGTATAGGCATACAGGTATTCAGTTAGGACTGAATACTAAACAGATTCACGAGGACCACAATGGACATCCTATGTAGCCATCATTGGCAAGTCCTCTCGAGTTGAATAGTATTCATGGTCCTTTAAATTGAGCGTCACGATGGTCTTGTGAGTGATCCACTATATTTTGGTTCTACGAATGTCAAAGACCTTTCATGATCTAATTGCTATGGTCATTGGGTATAGTCCAATGCTCATGGAGTCTGGTGTACATAAATACGGGATCCGTCAGCTCATATAGGAGAGTTATATATCTAGATGCTTCGAGATTGTATCTTAAAAAATCTTATAACCATAAGTAATAAATCCAGGAAATGAGTTTCTCGTAGAGTTAAGCAATATTGCAAAAATGTTTGTGTATATTGTTTATCGAGATACGAATTTGGAGATAAGTTCATGGATGAGCATATGTGAATTTGACGGTGTTAATCTATATCCCTGCACATTTAGGGTATAATTGACGGAATAATTATACGTATGTAGTATGACCTCAACTTGTGTGGCATAACATGCTGATTTGTAATATCTGTAACATGCGTGGAGCATCGATCACAGAATCATGGAATAGTTCTATTTAACGAATCGGATGTGGACTTAGAAAGTCCTACAATATGAAGTGTGCTCATTGTGCACTAGAGCAGCATACAGGATTGAATAGTCAATCCAATAAAATTCAAAAAAATTGAATATTTATTTCAAGAAATCTCGGATGCTGCGTACGTGTCAATACTTAATAGTTAAGTACATTAATTAGTTAACAATTATTGTTGACCAATTAAATATTAACATGTAGCGCATAATGAACTTTTGTTTAAGTTGACTCAAATGTGTGTTTAGATGAGATTCACTTTAGGTCAAATAAGAGTTTAAGGGTAATTTTATTATTTAATTATTAAATAATAAATATATTTATTTATTTAATAGTTAAATAAATATTTAATTTAATTATAGTTAAAAATTAATCATGTAGTTAGGTTAAAAGATATTTCAGTTTACTTAATGGTTTAGTAAAGTTTAATTTAATCTAAGTTAATTAATTAATTAGGGTTAAGTTGGTTTAAATATTTAAGCTGCTTATGGGTTAAGTAATTTAATTTAACTGAATTAAAGTTAAAAGTTAATTTATGTTAAGTTAAAATTAAATTAAAAGGAAATGAAAGTATATTCAATTGAAATTCATCCAAAATGCAAATGTTATTATTAATGAATCAATTGAATTTCATTTGGTGATATGGCTTCAAAAACTGGCGACAAGGGAGAAAGTAAAACAAGAGCAAAAGTTGTTCCTTTATTATTTTAGAAATAATTCATTTACTTCTTCTTCGATGCTATGTCACGCCCCAGACCCAAAAGATTCGACACACGACATCACTTACATTCATTCACTGCATGTGCACTCATAAATAATATTACACAAAATTTTCAACTTTCATTTCAATTTCTTTCAGAATTATAGCAATTGAATTATGACTGGGACAATTATTAAACCGGAGATACGCAGAGTTTTCTCAGAGATTAACACTCTACTACGTCACCAGTAGCAACTTTGTTACCGGGAGCCCAGAATATATCCATTGTAAATTCTTACTTAAAATCATCCAATAACCACACTTTATAAAACTTAAACCAAATCCAATCCACACACAATGAAATAATACATAAGTATTTATTCAATAGGGACAAACCAAATATCCTATCCCACGTGTCCCCAAATGAAACACACAACAACCTAGCAACTTAGGGAACCCAAGAAACAGCAGAAGCCTTGTCAAATCCGCTAAGCACATATGTACCTTATTTACCTGAAATCACCATAAACTATAATGAGTATAAAACTCAGTAAGCATACTAATTTTTCATATATCAAATACAAATACATATATGTACACAATGCATATGTATGATATGCTGTGATCAATCAAAATCATAATCTTATCAAATCACATATCATGTAAGCGCTTACACATTCTTTCAAAACACATAATAGGAATACCATTACTCGACTACTACTTAGTAGGACTTACATATCACATATCACGTAATGAGCCAAATGTCACTCGTAGGTGACATACCGTATGAGAGGAATAGTACAAGTGAGGTCTTTAAATCACACATATATAACGCTTATGCCCGAAGGTAAAAGCCAAACCCTCACCCTGATCATCGGTGAGTCCTCTCACATGTACCTATACGCCACCACACGAATGTGATGACTCACACTTCCTTTAGGTACCAATAGGATCCTCCCTACATACGGAACACATAACATATACCAATCCCGAAGGAAAGGCCACACATAAAGGCTCCACAAATCACATAAAATGCCTACTAAGTTAACAGTGAGTTCAAGTACCCTCAAATCACAAAATATTTCTCATGGACATATTACACTTCAAAAGCTTTCTTTGTTAAACGCATCTTATTTTGGAAAGCTCACTTTCAAAAAAACACATGTATGTCCATGCTCAATGTCAATGCTCACATTCATAAACATATATTCACATTTCATATCAAAATATACTTTGACATATCATAAACATATTCTTAACCCCATTTACAAAATCATACAAAACAATTATTATGTTTATTGTGATTCCAGTAGTAAGTCTAGTATACTTACCTCTTAACACTTTCAGCTACAAGGCTTAAATCTCCTTAACCTATCAATGGAGATTAATCCTTTCATAAGCCTCACAATTCACACAAAATACTTTAAATAGCTTACAAAATTATACACAATGCATTTATCACATCAAATTGGTCTAAATATTTGGTTTCTCAAAACCTGTCATTCTGACCACTTACACTTAACAAAAATTTCTAATACATCAAATGATGTCCAATTACTCCAAAATCATAATATACCATTCTTGACTCATATATCCTTCTTATATATGAACATTATATCAAATTTCCTACACAATCCATTCCATACACACCATCGAATCCAAACTACAAACCTGACAGGATCATGATACTTACTGAACAGTATTCAATCTCCCAATTTTATAAAATCATATACTAACTCAAAAATTATAAAACTACCACATAATTACTCTTAACACATATCTCAGTTCATGATAAATATTTCACTTCTAAATCACTGCCAAAAGTATTTTAAAACTATTTTATTCTATAACTTTAAAAATCTGTAAATCAAATATTACAATGAGCTGATACACTTTAGAAATTCATAACACTTCAACCACATTGATCCAAATTCTCAATTCCGAGTATATCATATTAGACATATAAAATTATCATATTACACAAATTTATAATTTTTAAAGATCATTCAGCAGCTCAAAAATTATTTTCCACTGTATCATACTGTTTACACAGGAAATTTCCAGAATTCCAGGGTCATTTTGGTAAATTCACTACAAATTCAATTTCCGAGATTTTCAGTCGATTCAAAGTCGCAGATGATCCTAAACATGTCTAATTTCATATACTCAAAATTCAAAACCAGAATCGAATCACAACAATTTATAAAATTCCTAGATCAAGAGGTTATCCAGCAGAAATTTCATAATTCATCATGATTTATCAAACTATCTTATAGATCATCATCAATTCTCACAACATCAAACGAAATACACATCAAATCCTTAATTATACATATTTCCAGAAATCAAAACTTAAAGAAATTAACTTAATTAACACCAATAAATTGATAATTAGTTGTGATATACCTCTAAAGATCCAAAATTCCAATTTCTTCTTCTTTTTCTTCTTCTTCTTCTCTTTCTCTCTCCTTTATTTCTCTCTTCTCTCTCTAAAAATGGGTAGCTCGACAAAAATGAGAGAATTAGGGTTTTTAAAAGTGTATTTTTATACTAAGTGGTTAATTTTTGGTATTTACGAATTCACCCCCAAAACTTTCAAAGTATAACAATTTGGTCCCTAAAATAATTCCAAAGTCTTGCAAATAAACCCAATACTAATAGTATATCCTTAACCTATAAAAACACTACTAATAACAATATATAAATCAAGGATCACCCACATACAAATAAAATACGTATATTTATATATATAAATATACATATTCTTACCGGTTATGGATACTGGTTACTACATGCTAGGTTTTGGCCAAGGGCAAAGAGAGAGTGAAAAATTATCTTTCTTTTATTTTCAATTGTTGAAAACTATTCTCTTTCTTCTCCATTTATTGCCGACCACCAATAAACTAAAAGAGTGCTTTAGTTGTTTAAGTGTTGAACAAGGAAACTACAACAATTCTTTAACTTTAGAAACAAATAAACCTAAGTAGTTTAGTTTAGGATAGAATTTAAGAGTTAAACTTTTGTTAAAAAATTAAAGCTGTCATTTTAACTAATCAAGTTTACCTCTGTTGATTGTTAGAATTGACAACTAGTTCATTTTAAGTAGAACTTTAATAAAAATTAGTCCAAAGACCTCGCAGGTGATTATTCTCAATTTCATGTTAATATCATTAATATATATAAATTGTGTTCATTATCAATTTTTAGACTTCTCCTATGTAAATATATGTATGTGATACATATATATGGATGATGAATACACACACATGCATGCACCCTAATTTTAATCGGCACTCACATATATATTAGGGCATTTTGGAGCATTCTAGATTTTTATAGGATATTATCATTGTAGTCCTTCCGTTCTTGTTAATTTACTCTAGAAGCAATAATACTTACTTTTATTTGTAGTTTAGTCCCTAAATAATATTGGTAGGGGATAATTAAGTCTAATATTTTTATATTTTAAACTTAATATTTGTTTGTAGAAATTAAGATTATTTGGTTTTTTAACATATTTTATTATTATTTCTGTAGGTTTGCAGTCAATAGAGCAAATAAGGTCGAAAGTCTAATAAAAATAAGCCAAAAATATCAAATTGTTATAGTACATTCTACAATGATTTGCTACAACGATAGCTATAGTATCGAGCACTACGGTACCCATAAATGAGAGCCGCAGCACCTAAAACAGTGTCTACAAGCCACAGCCCCCAAAATCCAACGTCGCGGCGTGCAAACAGTAACTGTGAATAGTATCTTGTAAACAATAGCACTTTAACAATATTTTACTATAGTACTCGTGAACAGTAATCATAATCTGACTTGTATTTGATATTTAACCTTAATTTGAAAATATAAATCTATAAATAAAAGGCCAAAAACCATAATTAAGGAGGAAGAAAAAAAAAGAAGAATCAATACTTTATAGAGAAAAAACTTAGAGAAAGAATTCACAACACAAAATCAAAGATCAAAGCCAAAGATTGAAAAACCAAGATTAAGATTCAAACTTCGAGTGCAGAAAAGTGAGAAGCACATTAAAGAGTCACTTTGATTAGTTTTTTTACTCTTTCTTTATCATTATGTTCTTATTCTTGATGATCATTATGAATTGGTTGGATACTTTTGATTTTGTGATGGGCTAAATTGTTTATCTAAGATTAGACTATGTGAACTTAGTATGGAGTTGAATTTTGTTAATTTTTAGTTTATGATCTTAATATAATAGATTTATTCATTATATTTGAGTTTAATGCTTTCATTATACATGATCAATATTTTAAATTATTAAGGAACCATGATGAACTCGACAGATGGATTCATGTATTTAGCTTAGAATAGTTTAATGCATGATTATAAAGTAACAACTATGAGTTGCATCTATGATAGACATATACTTAAGTGGCATGTATGATATTATTTAGACTTGATATTAATGAATTACATTCTGATTTGATTACTATAAACATATAAGTGATTGTTAGAATGTGTAATATAGTCACTTGACCATCGACAGAGGCTTGTGATGAGATTAGTGTCTAAGTCAACAATTAGTATTAAGAGATTAACTAAGAGGTTAATAAGTTTAATGACATATTAAGGGATGAGTCAAAATCATAGATTATCTTTATTTGTGAATTCTACCATTTGTTTATATTTAGTTTAATTGATAGAGTTGGATTAGTTAATTAAATTTAAGATTGTAATTTTTTGAATAAAGTTTAGGTACAATTTTAGTACTTGATTTATAAAATTAGATCGTATAGTCCACATGGGATCAATATATAGACTTAAAATCATATATTACTTGATACGACAGTGTGCGCTTGCACTTAGCTATTATAGCACCAATCGAGTATCAGATAAGAGAATGCTTCCATGCATATAATGTAATAATCATGTGAGAAAAATGGTAGCATATATATGATAAAATGTAAAAACTAAGCAAATGTTACTTTTTAGAAAATTGAGCAAATAGAGATTAAATAAGTGATACTTCATAAACACTTTTCGTGTTGATATTTTATGTTGCATGTATTCGTGGAGGGATTGTTTAACCTCCTAAATATAGTAGTGTAGTTGCTTAGGATTAATATCATACTTCCTGTATGGGAAGGCTTTTACTTTTCTTTCTAAAAAAGTTAATATAGTGCTTCTTTTTTTTTTTTGCTGAAGAAGTCTTTAATATACTACTTACTTTAAAGGTAAAGACATTGAACTTTTCCAAAAAGATTTTTTAATATGGTGCTTCCAAGGGTGGTCATAAGGCGCACAACCTTTTCAAAGAAGTATTTTAAAGTTTGCATAAATATTTTAGAGTTTTTATGAATAATTTATGACATATGACTCTTCCTAATCACCCTAACCTTAAAATGGGGGCCTCGTATGTTTTTCCTATGACATGACATGACTCTACTAGAAAAGTTTGCTAAGGGGATGTGCATTAAATATTGTATGATGACTTTTATTTAGTATTAATCTAAAACATCTACTTGTGCTTCTAAGGGAGGGTAGTTGTTTAGTACACAACCTTTATAAAAAAGACTTTTAATATATGGATGCTTTCTATGAAGAATGAGTAAGTGTTGCTTATAAGATAAAAAGCCCATGAAGTATTAAAAAAATTAAGTAAATGACTAGAAAAGTTTGCTAAGGGGATGTGCATTAAATATTGTATGATGACTTTTATTTAGTATTAATCTAAAACATCTACTTGTGCTTCTAAGGGAGGGTAGTTGTTTAGTACACGACCTTTATAGAGAAGACTTTTAATATATGGATGCTTTCTATGAAGAATGAGTAAGTGTTACTTATAAGATAAAAAGCCCATGAAGTATTAAAAAAATTAAGTAAATAATTAGATAATGTAATTGATACGTCCCTAGTTTTGTAAGGATTGACTTTTCGACGACACAAAAGTATGTAAAGTTTTTAGATATTGTTGTCTCCAAGTGAAGTTTTATTCTTTCGTAGGTTTTACTTTTGCAAAGCATCCTATCCAAATAAGTGATTTGCAGACTCAAATTGGGGAGAGGATTTGAGGAGGAAGTATTCTCCTCTTCATCTGCCTCATAGGCCATCATGTTTTATGGTATAATTTTTAGAAAAATCTTTAGATGATTCTGCTTGAGTCCGTTATAATTTTTTGAGATACTTGTATGTACTTTTATTTGAGACGCATTTTTGCTATATTTGGAAAATGTTCATTTTGTTTTAGGATATGATTTCTTTTTCTGCAAAAGTTAAGGTTTTAGAGTGTTAGAGAAAGACAGATAGGACAGGTCGGCGTCCATATGCTTCTATTTGTAAAATCTTGCTTATCTAAACTAAAAGTAACATTTGTTGCATTTCTAGCACTTCGTATACAATTTTTTTTTTTTTGAATTTGTTGGTGCAATTTTTCCAATTAGTGATATGTATACATAAATAGAAAGCACTTAGAAGGGGGCTATATATATCTATTTGGAGAATAATAGTATTTTCTGATTGGAAATAAATGTGAAAATGATAAATGGTTTGAAAAGATTATATCTGTGAATTATCCTTTCAGTGAAAAGATTGTCAATTTGGGATTATTGGCCTCAGTTCAGTGAAAAGATTGTCATTTGGGATTATTGGCCTCAGTTCAGTCTTTTCAGTTGCTGCATTGTTTATAAGTTTTAAATGCTCATTTTCAAATATGAATAATTTTTCAAGAAAATACAGTCACCATCATGTACTTGATAAGAAATTTATATGTTGGTATTGTCAGTCGGGTTGTGGCTTGTGGGGATGCGCTGTGTTGGTGTATAGACAATTGAATATATTCTTTCCAGAACTTTCACAACGGTAAACTGCATTTGGTGTTGGATTTGCAGAGGTTCTCGAGATATATGCTAGAACATATATGTTCAGTTGTGCTGAACTAAGGACTGCTGCCGAAGACTTTACCCCTGCAAATAAACTTGGAGAGGGAGGATTTGGACCAGTTTATAGGGTAAGTCCTTGTTCTAATAATGATAAACAGATGCTGAGCATATATCAGTGCCCCAACATTGATTGTCCTATGGATGTTGTCTTCTCTATTTATCAATGTCTTCAATGTGCATTATTGAGAGATAATTTGAGATAGATTGGTCTGGAAATACAAACTTTTGGCCTTATATCGATGAATAGCCAACTGAAATATTTCTTATTTATATACATAACTCACCATTTTTTTTTATCTTCCTATATTGTGATTTATAGATCATATGTTGGCAGTTCTGTTTCTTTTATGTTCAGTTTATATTTATAAGACAACTGGGATATTTGAGTATTTTATGCATGATTGTTAAGTTAATTAGTTTTTCTTGGCGTATGAAACCAGCCTTAATTAACCACCGTAATTGATTGATGGGTTCTTATATTGGTTTGCTCTGTTCTTGTTTTTCTAACTCTCTGATTTTGCTTCTTTTTCCTCATTTTGACATTACACAAGAGTTCAACAGATGGCTTTTCTATAGAGTTGTGGTTGAATAGGCATTTTTGATCAGATTCAACTAAGATGATCTAAATGTAAAATGTTATTTTCAATTCTGAAAGAGAATTTATTTGTTTTCTTTTGATGGAATCTTAATCCTGAAAATATTTTCTGGATAATTTTTTTAAAGTTCCCGATTGTAATGATGGCTGATTTTTCATTTAACAATTTGAGAAAAAAAAAATTTGTGTGGCCGATCAATTGGGGAGTTGCTCTCTACTTTCTGTCATCTAGATCTTATGAAAATAGAAAAAAGAAATGCTAGAAAATTCAAGAATAAGTATTTTCTGCACTGTACAATATTCTTATATGTGACTTTTTTAGGATATCTAGGAATCTTCTTTGATAGATAATAATAGAACCATATTTGCTTGGTTGCTGTGAGTCCTAAGATATCATTCAATCTTGTTCTTGAGTTTCACTTATGTTTTAATGTTGTGGAGACAAAATAATAATAATAGTAATAATAAAAGATAATAGAAACAATAGGAATTGGATAATTTGAAAATATTTTGTCCTCGCCTGGGTCAGTAATCTTGAAACTTGCGGTCTAAATGCATGTTGCGTTTATTTGATTTGTTCTTTTTGTTCTTACCATTTGAAAGAGGCCCCTTCCAATTTTTGAGTTTTTTCTTTTATTTGATAGAAAAGACTTGGGGGTCAAAATTCATGCATTTTGGTGTATGCTTGTTTACGTATTGATACATAATTGTTATATATGTGAACAACATGAATGAGTAGTTTTAATTATGAAAGTTTTGAAAGAAGGATGTATAATTGAAAAGAACTGAAAAGCTGATGCGATTTCTGCAGCCAATTTCCTCCAAACCATGAAAAACTGATTGTGAAACACAACCTACCTTTTGACATTATAATGATAATTGAGAGTGAAACGCTAACACAAGGGAAAGTAATATGTATCTGGTCAGCTGTCTGGTCAATTATTCATTAAAATGCCTTTTTTTTTACAACGGCTAATTGAAAAAGACTCCTTAAAAAGGCTATTTTGCTATCGTAAAAGGTTTATGACAGCAACAATTGCTGAAAAACCGTCACAAAAAAATAATTTTTTTTAGTAATGTTTACAAGTTTAACATATGATAGTATTATATTTTAAGAATTATTTTAGATTTTCTGTTATGATTAGTACTAATATCTTCATACTTAGTTGAAATATATATCTAAGAGGATTGTATAAAAATTCGTTTGATTAAAAAGGATTATCATTTAAATTTTTAATGATTTTTTGAATTGGACCCTGGATTTTTAGAATCTGTCAGCTTCTACAATATAACTAGACAACAGAAATTATTTGATTGACCAAAATATTTTAAAAAATTATGAGATTTTATATAATAATTCTTTAATGTGTCTAGTACGATGTTAAAATTATGTTTTTCAATTATTATAAATTTTGGAATATATAAATATCAGTACAAAATTTTGAATAATAAAATTTAAAATTTTAGAACAAAATCTATACAAAAATATTTGAGTTGTAAGACACAAATTTTTTTTGGAGAACCTTCTACACATCTATAATTGTTCCGTAAAATTTCATAAGATTTAAATAAGTGATTTTATGTGTCTAGAAATATGAGATTGAGAGCTAGTCAATGAAAGTTCAATTTCTAACAAGTTTCCGTTTTAGAATTTGAAAATTAAATAAAATATAGTTATAAGGATTAATTATCCTATATAAGTTTGAGTAATGTTCCAAGATTATGATATTCTAAATTCGTAAACATTAAATCTTGTTTAAGCTTTAAGAAAATTCGAATAAAGTTAAAAGGCCAATTTTTGGCAAGTTAGAGAAACTAACTTAATAAATTAATTGATGAGATAAATATAAGGCTTAACAAGTTATCTGATGTTAAGTTAAAGAGCTTGAGTTTTTGTCATGATCAATAAGAGGTAAGTATTTTAGATTTTTAGTAGGATCACAATAAATATAATACTATTTGTGCATATGATAATTTGTATATGTTTTGAATTTTGATTATGTTTTGTACCAATTATATTTTGATATAAAAATAAGAATTATTTTTGTTTGTAATGTAAGCATTGAGATCAAGTATATACTGACCTTATTTGAATAAGAAAGTTTGTTTTGAAGTGAAAGATTGTCCATAAAATAACATTTATTTTTCTAGGACACATAAACTTAATTTTTGCTTCGTCGGCACCCTCTGTTGTTTTGAAGCTTTTTTGTTATATGTGTAGCATTTCTTTCGAGATTGGTATATGCGATTTGTTTATGTCTGCTACTATATGTTGAAATGAGTCCTATAAATACAACTGGGATTTTTGAGTCTTCACATTCGTGTGTTTATGCATTTGTGCATATAGAAGGACTTATAGATGATCAGGATGAGGGTCTGACTCTTACATTCGAGCATGAATGTTCTCTGTATAAAACATTTAATCATCACTTGCATTATACCTCTCATATAATATGTCATCGACGAGTGATTTTGAACTTATTTTATAAGTTCTGAAAGTCTTACTAAGTGATAATTGAGCGAGGAGATTCCTAGCATAAGTTTGAAATAAAATTTTAAAAATATTATATGATACGTTTTAAGATTTTGAAATGATTTTTTTGATCATGGCACATCGTGCACATGTATTATATGTATATATTTATTTTACTATATGAAAAACTATTTTACTTATGGGTTTCATACTCATTATAATTCGTTGTGATCGCCAGATGACTGAAGATTTATGCACTTAATGGATTTGAAAAGAATTTTACTGTTCCTTAGTTCCTTATAAGTCGTTAAGATTTTGAGTCTGTAGACATTTTGTTATAACGCTATTTTGCCTTTAAGAAGTTTATTTCTACTATTTTAACTTTGAGAATTATTATGACTAACTTTAATTTTTTGATTATTTATTAAGTATTAAAATTAAGTTTTTCATAATAAGTTTAATTAAATGAGCGTCACTTTTTTTGACCCATTCGAGTTGGGGGTGAGACAATGACTATGGTGAAGTTTCAGGAAGCAGCCTTGATAGTGATTTTTTGATTTGCTTAAGTTTAGAAGAAGTTGATTTTAGAATGACTTTCTTATGTAATCCCGATTCAAGTATAGATGGAAAATTCTCAAAAAAGTCTCAAAGATGTGAAAGGATAGTCATGAACACCTAAAATAAGTTCAAACAATGACTATATAATCAAAATTCTGAAGTAATTTGATAGTAAGCAAATCGAAATTCAAAAAAGTTGTCTTTTTGAGGAAGTAATTTGGAGAAATGGACATGCAAACCTCCATAATTTTAAAATTTTCGTTTACACCCTGTCAGGTGATGAAAACTGTTAAAGTTAATGCCTAAAAGGATAAAAAATAAAGAATCACCCATTTAAACCAAAAGTCAGTCAACGGTTGGTCAACGTGATCAATGGTCAGTTAACAGCAGCTCAATAGTCATTGGTCAAAGTCGATCAACGGTAATGGTCAATGATGGTCAACACCGGTCAATACCTCATTTCTTGAATAGTTAGTTAAGAATAATATATCCCTAATAAATTTTGAATCTCATATATAAACAAAAACTTAGAGTAGTTTAATTAGTTAAAGTGTTTACTATTATATTAGAAGTCAAATGTTCGAATATTACTTGGAGTATTTGAATTTAGAATTTATTTTTTAAACCATAAAGGGGGGCATAATGATAATTTTACTGATTTTAATAGATTTTCTGTTAAAGTTAACAGTTTTTACCACCTGACAAGGGTGAAAATAAAAAGTTTAAAATTATGAGAATGTGTATGTCCATTTTTTTCAAATTATGGGAGTTCAGATGCTTTTTAATTATTATTTTTATTTACAAGAGATAGTGGATGCAACAACGTCTCTTGATGTAGTAAGGATCAAATTGAACAAACTATGTAGAATTGTAAATAGAAAATTTTAGTGATGAACTCGTTTGGCGATGAGTTACAGTAATTGATTTAGTTTTCGATTTTTTTCTTGCAATTCTAATGATGGATGACAACAAGAATTACATGGAAGGGCCTGTCAGTTTTTAAGAAGGCTTATCAGTGATTAATAGTGGCTGAATCGGTAGGATTCAAATGGATAGTGACCGATCAAGTTTTTGATTCATTTTTAGCGATTTCGGTGACGAATGGTGATAGGAATTATAGGGGAAGTCTGCTTGGATTGTTCTGAGTTGATCGAAAGTTTGGTTGGCAGTTTACAGTGGTTGAAACAATGGGATCAAAAAGGTGGTGGCCTTTTCAGTTTTTAGTCTGTTTTTTGATGGTTCCATTGGCAGATGATGGTGGAGGTTGCGAGAATCGACCGACCAACATTTTTTGAGTTTTTTGAGTTGGTTGGTGTGTTTGTTAGTGATTGATGACATTTTGACACGGTGATAGATGGTGGTTGGTGGTGGTTCTGCAGTGGCTAGAGTTTTGTTGCTTATGTGTGTGTGTGTGTCTATATATTTATCTTGGCTTCATTCTAGGAAATAGGCTTTTTTGAGTGGCAAGCCTTCTTGTTCAGTATACTATTAACCCTAGTTCGGACCTTGGCGAGGTCTTTTCTTGTCCAATTTTTTTTGAACCCTAATTTTTTTTTGGTAATGGCAAGGTCGATTCTTGTCCAATTTTTTTTTAACCCTGATTTTTTTTGGCAATTTTAGATTTTGTTTTCTGGAAGTTTGGTTTTCCATTCAAAATTTTCATAGATGACGCCACTACAGTTTTTGAAAATCAAAAATTCAAAGAAATTACTTCCTTGCCCTTCATAACTCTTTGAATTTGCGAAAAAATAATGTTCTCCTACAAAGAAAAATACTTTGATATTCAAGTCAATAGTTGATCAAAAAGAGGGGTGTAGTGTGTGGTGAGTGTCTCAAAGACAATTAAGAGAGTAATGAATGATTTGGGTATAAGAGTTGAATAAAATTAATTGAATGAGCTATGAGTAAGGTAATATGCCTATTTATAGTATATGAATCATAATCCGTATTAGAGTATGAATACATAAATTCAAATTCCTATCAAAGTATGAATTTACTTTAATTCAAGTCAATTAAGAATTATAATTCATTTAAATTTAAATTTAAATAGAATTCAAAGTTAAATCTATTTTCGCTCTCCATAAAACCTGTGACCCGTTTATGAGATCCATGAGTTGATAGACCTAATTACTTTATATAATAGATTTATAATTTAGGTTTGTGAATTAGGCTACATGCAAAGTATTTGGACTTACAAATAATAGGTCTAACAAATATTATAATCAATAAATTGCAGAAAAATATATTTCATAACTATCTCCTTATCTAATAAACTAAAGAAAAATATGTGCACAATACTCATGTTTCAAAACTCCTTTATTTCTTAAAACTTTTTTGATGTTTCAATTGATGTTCAAAATCTTGTTGGAGACGATGCTCTTATTGGACATAGAACTAGAAGAGCTAATGGACCTAAACATGGTTTGATCATTATGATCTTTAAGGTTTAACTATTGTTGTGACAAAGACGGTGACGGTTGGGCAATAGATTGATGACGAAATCTCCTCTAAAATAAAAAGTTGCATAGAGCATTTCGAATCTATGGAGTAGATTGCAATTCAATGGAATCAAAAGTAGGGGTGGGCATTATTTTCGAACCCGACTCGTCCCAAAATTTTGGGTTTAGACGGGAACTGGAATGGGTTCGGGACTCGTTTGGGACAGGTCGGGTTCAGAAAATTTCTGAACCCGAACGGGAATTCCCGACCTGTCCCGAACCTAATCTAAACCATCTTGAATCATCCTGAATTATCCCGAACCGTCTCGAATTATCTCGAATCCGACCTGAACCGTCCCGTATTGTTCCGACCCATCCCGAACCCGAATCAAAATTACATCATTTTAAAACAATTTTTTTTATAAAAAAATTAAAATTTTCCAACCCGATTCGTCCTGATCCGTCCCGACCCGAAATGTGTCACAATCGAAACACATTTCGACATCCTAATCGGGTTCGGATAAAAGTTAAAAATTTTTAAATCCAACCCAAACTCAAAATTACCCACCTTTAATCAAAAGGGTCCTAAACCCAACCACCCCACCCCCCCCCCCCAAACAACATATTCGTGATCCATGTAATGGTGCAATGTCCGAAAACTACGAGCAAGCGACCAGCCGACAAAAGAGTGATAAAACCGGATTGATGCCTGTGAAAATAAACTCAATCGGTCTCGTGAATTAATAAATGTGATGCACTTTTGTCAACAATTTGGATGGAAGAAATACGTTCGACCAGGGAATTAATCAGTTACTGCCCACTGAAGCAGGCTGCGGGCAAATCTTCAAAGCACAGGCTTTAGAGCAGTGAGTTCGTGCATTCTTTAGCTTCGTTAATTTTGTGGGTGACTGTAAACGGCTTTAGAGCAGTGAGTTCGTGCATTCTTTAGCTTCGTTAATTTTGTGGGTGACTGTAAACACAATGGATACTGCAAATTGCAATAAGGCTCTAGACCCCCTAATCAGAAACATAACTTTTGGGCCGAAATGTTAATGATTTCTGGACACAAAAATCACAAAATAGAAGCCACACTTCAATAGACAAAAAGAAACATATATACAATGATAATCTTATCAAGAATTATCAACACCATTCTCAATTAGGCGGTAAAATATGTTATAATACGATTATTTGATATATTTTAAGTGAATATAAATAAAAAAAATTAACACAATTAATAAATGGGTTGAATTCTTATTACCCATTTATTAATCATGTCAAATATGTGTTTGAGGTGTATAATTCACTAATTTATTTATGTCACGTTTAATAATATTCTTGTCTATTCTATTCATTTAAGTCACATTTAATTAAATTATAAAATTAAGGATATATATAGCTGAAATTCAAAATCCTAATATATCTAAACTCTAAAGACTCTTTAACTTTAATTATGTTGGATGGATTTTATTTTATTTAATTGTGTTAGAATAATTTAATTATAAATGCATTAAATACTTAAATTTTTTTGATGTAATTTTAAAATTTATTAATCGTGACTTACATATATTTTAAACGAATCAAATATTCATGTAAATGAATCGAATTAAACATTATTATTCATTTAAATAAATATAATCATAAATAAATATAAACAAAAATAAACATAATCATAAATAAATTGTGCATAATCATATAAATAAAATGAATTTAATCTATTTATTTAAATATATTTAATCGTATTTTGTAATTCATTTAATAAACGAATTGAATGTGTTTAAATATTTGATTCGTTTAATAAATAAATTATAAATAAATATAATAAAAATTAATTAATACTTTATATTAATACGGCCATATTGCATCAATATGAATCAAATAATTTATTGATACGGCTGCATTGCCATCAATATGGATAAAATAATCATTAGGTGTACATTAAAAGATGGATAAAATTACTTTTTATCCTTATTTTTACGTAAAGGATCTAGTGGGTTGGATAGCTTTTGCTATCTTTTTTTTCATTTGGATTTTTTATGCTCCTAATGTTTTGGGGAGCACTGCTGCAGATAGTCTAAATCAATAATTATTGAAACGGACTCCTTTAGAAGGTTCGGGAATAATACAAGGTTTCCAGAACTGTTCTCTGCTTCTAAATATTTTAGTAGAGCTTTGATATTTGTCATCACCTGAGTGTCGACCACATCAAAATCATTGGTGCAATTCTTACAACCACTCACTGCCTTAACAAACACACATAAAAGTGGGTAAAACAATTTCTTATGCAAGAGATCTCAACAATAACAATTGACCTCGCAGCATTTCAGCTAAAAATTGAAATTTTCATTTCATTGATCCATCATAAACGCTTCCCTGATCTCTTTGCACAGTACTCTAAAAGCAAGAGATAAATCAAACAAGAAACAAAATTCTCAATGAATACGAACACAATTTCTAAAATAAATGTGTATTGTGTCCAAGATATTAACAAAATGCCTCACAGCTGCATAAGTAGACAAAGTTACAAACTAAAATGAATGAAAACAAATGAAAAAACCTGTATTTCCTGCCAAAAACAGGTCTACTATGCCTTAGACTCACCAAGGTCAACATCTTTAATGGGAGTGCTTTCTACTCCCTCTTTCAAAAGCCTAATTTCTTCTTCTGTAAGGCTGTTTTTGGATTGGGGTAAAGTCTTGGCATTTGCCTGCTTTTCAGCCTCCACAGCACAACTATATATAACCATGCCAACAACAGCAAGAATCATCCCGCTTATATTCTTGAAATCCATTTCAGAATCAAACAGCAGCCATCCCAATGTGAGAACACAAACTGTTTTCATGTGACCCAGCACCTGGAATGAAGTTGCTGAAAATCGCCCAATGCAGAGGTACTGACTCACATTGCAGAAAACAGCTAGAGCGCATGATAGAAAAATAAAGAACTGCATATATTTACACCAGCCATTAGACAGGGTCAACACAAGTTTTTCCTACATATGGATCAGTGCATGGTTTTATAGTGAAGTTGTAAAAGGAATGAATACTCACAATGGCACCAGAAGACATCTTATAATTGGTTATAAATTTGCCATTGAGATAGTAATCAACAAATGGACCAAGAACAAGGAGAGAGAGCGCTTGGATTGGAGCTGTTTTACTCAACAATTCAAACGAGCCAATTGAGTACTTCTTTTGTAAGGAACCTATCGTCTGCCAACAGAAAACACAAAATATGTTAACTTTTGATAAAAGGCTATGTACTGTGATAAACACATAGAGGTGATATTCTCACAAGTTTTCATGTAGTTCCAATGCAATTTGTTCCACATTGTATTGTCATTCTAGAGGTTTTTTCCCCAGCAAAGTGAAATAAAGAAAAACACCAACAATTGGTGCATCAACCAAATAAACAAGGTATTACTTATTTTTTGGTGTCATGAGCTAAGTATCTTACTCAGAAATTATTAGATAACACATCAACTAAAGATTCCCTAAAATTCTGTCTCATGTCTTTGAAACTTAGATTGACCTCCAAATTATTATGAATTTTGGTGGTTCAAACTTTAAGAACTGTCTAATGAAAACCTCATAATACACATATGCAACCAAAATTGACAAAAGAAAATGCTAAGAGAAATTCTATCATACATGTTATAGTGATTCAGTCACTTATTTTGAAGTTTCTTTCCTATCATTAATTTCTAGTCAGATCGCTCTTCATACACATGTAAAATTCATGGATAGGAATACTTTTCATCTTTCAAATTTAAAAGAACAAACACAAGCTTAATTTACAATATTTATTGTTTATCATGTTCTCCAGAAAAGTAGTTTCTCCCTTGATTACAATCTAACTTGGACCACTTCTACCTCAGATTAAATCCCAATCATTGTCCTATAGTCTCTTGGGAAGCCATCAAAGAGCCAATCGCAACACTTGTCATGAAAGTTTAAACTATGTACACCTAGAAAATTTTGAAAATTACACTTACAGAACCATTAATTTCCAATTTTCCATATGATGTATCAGTTATCCATAAGAATGCAGAACTTGGTAATTTCTGTCCTCAATCACACAAACATGACACATGGTTGATCTTACACCTAATTGCTTCAAAAAATTTATCACAATTGGATTATCACACATGTCCACTAATAAAAGCAAGACTACTACTTCAAACCTTCTGCTAGTTAAATAGATAACGGAGGCAATTAGTTAATCTCCAAAAAATTAACTAGCCTATTGAAAATAAAACACAGCATAATACTTCGATGTAACTACAAACAATTAAGGAAAGACAGAATCATGTCTTAAAAGGGACTAAATAAGAGCTGGCACAAACTGCATGGATAAAATATCAGAAATACTCACAATCTGCTGCAAAGATGTACAGAACACCGCTACACAGGCACAAATAAAACCTTTGGCATTAACTTTCACATCAGTAACTGTGCAAACGCCCACACCTATAACCACAACTAGAACAGACATTTTCACTTCTTTGGAGTAGTGTTTGCTGTGAAGGATCCATTCCATGACGCACACCACTGGAATCATGCTGAGTTTGGAGATCTGAGAAAAACAGAAGGACAGTTTATAGCACCTTGCACTCATGGTCAACGTAGTCTGTGTTAATCCTACAAGATCAGATCCTAATCCTATCGGGGAATAGTTGTTGAATTGACGTAAGTGCAGTTTATACATACTTGATAAAAACCAACAGAATTGAGCATGAGACTGAAGTTCATGCCAGCTATGGACATATTGGCAACAATGGAGAACCAGAGGAGCTCCCACAAAGGAACGTGCTTGGATGCGGATAATCCAGTTGCATTAGACACCAGACCCACCAACGCCGTCACAGCAAAGTGGAACCCCGTTAAGGTTGTGGCTGAAAATTGAAGGAAGAAATTAGTAATAGACTGCTGGAAAATTAGTGCATTATCTTACGGATCCATGAATCGATCCGAGAACATTTATTTGGAGAGACTACTTAAATAAATAACTAAAAAATTAATTAATTGAAAGAATGCATAATAATTAAAACAAGGAGGATAACATCAGATCGGAGAAAGGAAACAGACCAAAGCTGAAACCATAACCGGAGGAGGCCATAAGCTGCTTGTTGGCCATAATAATTCCCACGGAGCTTATGACGTTCATGGCCCACGCACCCATATTAGACACCGAGGAAGGTTTCTTCTCAATCTCCATGTCTCGTTATTCTTAATTACTTGGCAATGAGGAGGAGATCTCAAATTCACGCTATGATTCGAATTTCGAATTTTCTCCTCTGTTGTTTCGTTCTGGTGTTGCTTTGGATTTGGATTTGATTTCAAAATATAAATGATGGTGTATCTTACGTATATGAAAAGTGGAACACAAAAAGAAGAAGAAAAATACGAGATCTGGACTCAGGATGGAGGTAGAGACTAGAGAGAGAGGGATGGAGGGAGGGGTATATCACGTTTTATGGCTGCTTAGTGAATGAAAGGAACGAATGAAGGAAAGGAAAAAGAAAGAAAGGCAGGCAGGTAAGGTTGGAAGGGCACAGGCACAGCTGACGGCTCTCCCTCAAATGCCCCGTCGTTCTTCTCACCCTTCGCCTTCAATTTCACTTTCTATTCTCTCTCTATCTTATATCAACCTTAACCAGTCAAATCGTTACACACCTAATTGCCGTTGTAGATTAGTATCGGATTAGCTCTACACATTCTTTCCTTCTTCCACGCTTTTTCTCATTGCCATTTGATAATTAAATTTAAAAATTATTTTATAATAATAGAAAGTTTTTAACAGTATTGTAATAGAATTAGTTATATTTATTAAATATAATTTTTTTTTAAATTGATCTAATGATTTAAATTAATTTTAATTTTATATTATAATTATAATTTCAGATGATAAAATGACCTTAAATTTAAATATATTATACTAGTTCTAATTTTCTGCGTTAGTGTTACCCCCTGTAGCTATGGCTATCGCTATGCGTTTTTCTTTTACATAGTTCCATTGGACCGTTACATCTCACATTCTAACTTCATTTATAACCCCCCATTAGTTTTTACATAATTTAAATGAGTTTTCAACACTCAACCTCGTCGGTTACTTTAAAAGATTTTATCTGGGAGCGTTTTTTTTCCTTCCTAAAAATATCTCTCTTTCAGTACAAATTTTTCCTTGTGTGACAATCAGATTGCATGGACATCCTTCCATTCCATCTCTGCTTGGGCCAGGGGCCATTAACTCATTATCTAACTTGTCGCAAGGGCCATTTGTCATTGGAAAAGATGAATATTTACTTTCATATGGTATATTTTCACTAAAATTCATTTGTATTAAGAAGAATTTAATAAGATTTGAAGTGACTTTAATATATAAAATTAAAATTTATAACAAATTTAATATAGGTACAGGTTTAATAAAAAATTTATAGATATCCGTAACGGGTATTAACATATATTATATTTAAAAAAAATTTAAAAAAATAAAAATATGAGTTAATTATTATTGTATTTATTTTTAGTTCACATCAAAAAGTTTAGATTTATTTTAAAGGGACTAATGATTATAATTAAAAATAAAAATAAAATTATAGCATTTAATGTAATTGAAATTAGAATTAGAATATTTAATATTTAACGTAATTAAAATTGAAGTTAAAATTATAACATTTAACGTAATTAAAATTAAACATTTAATGCAATTGAAAATAAAATTAGATTTAGAATAATAAATAAATTGGATTTGAGATTATAACATTTAACACAATTGAAATTGAAATTAAATTTAGAATTATAACATTTAATGTAAATAAAATTAGAATTGGAATTGAAATTAGATTTAAAATTATAACATTTAACAATCAAAATTGAAATTATAATTATAACATTTAATGAAATTAAAATCAAAATATTTAACGTAATTGAAATCAAAATTTGATTTAAAATTATGATATTTAACGTAATTGAAATAAAAATTGGAACTAGAATTATAACAGTTAACATAATTAAAATTGAAATTGAAAATGGAAATGAAATTATAGTATCTAATGTAATTGAAATAAATTTTGATTTAAAATTATAATATTTAATGTAATTGAAATCGAAATTGAATTTGAAATTATAACATTTAATATAATTGAATTTAATATTAGAATCAAAATTATAATATTTAACCTAATTGAAATCGAAATCGAAATTAAAATTATAACAGTTAACGTAATTAAAATCAAAATTGAATTTTAAATTATAATATTTAACATATTAAATTAAAAATTAGAATTGAAATTATAAACTTTAATATAATTAAAATTAAAATTCAATTTAGAATTATAACATAAGTAAAATTAAAATTAGAATAAAAATTATTATATTTTAACATAAATGAAATCAAAATTAGAATAGAAATTATAATATTTAACATAATTAATATCAAAATTAAAATTATAACATTAACCTAATAAAAATTAAAATTAAATTTATTATAATAATATTTAACGTAATTAAAATTAAAATTATAATATTTAATGTAATTAAAATTAAAATTAAAATTATTTTAATTATTATATTTTATAAAATTTTAATTAAATTAAGAATAATATATATATATTTTTATTATATTAATTTAAAATTCGCTTAAAATTTACACATAATCCGTTACAAATTTAATAATAAATACAAACTTGCAAATATAAATTTGATAATAACATTCTAAACCTACAACAACTTTAAATATATTTTATATTTTATTTTTTAAACAAATGTGAATACGAATTTAAAGATACCGATACCAAACTTGCCCACTGTCATTCCTATTCGCACATGAAAATATACATCGCATGACGACACGATTTCTCATAATAAAGTTAAGTTTTAGAATCTCTTGTTGTATATTTCGTAATAATATTCACCGGCCGGCCCAACCCATTCTTGGGCTGGCACGAGATTTCTGGTGGCGCTCAATCATGTCTAATCATTCATGAAAACACTATAAAAGAATGGGGGTTATTTTTCAACTAAAATAACAGTAAAGACGTAATCCTTTTACTTTTTGAATTCCCCTTACCCACTTCATCTCGTTTTGCAAGACCATCCTTAACTATTAACTAGCATTCATCAGAATGTAGCTCCGCCGGAAAATTACATCACAATGACATGAATAGCAATGAGACATGAAATTCCAAATAAAGAACACACTAAGCAAAAACTTTAATCTAAATGCACAACTGTGCTCTGCATACTCATTAATACACTCGGGGAAAGCAAAACCAACCAATGCAATAGGATACACTACTCATTCAAATGACAAGGCAACCAGATAGAATCAATGGAAAGAACTATCTCCTGCAACAATTTTCACTTCTATCTATGCATACCAGCAGAGATTTGTCTTGAATAAAATATACCATGTCCAATCACTTTGCTGTGGGATGTGCTTTCAAGATCAGCCACACGTACAGATGTACCAAACAAACGCAAGCTCAATTCCTTTACCCTACTGCACCCATAGAATTATACATAGCAATATGTGTACACGAAAACACAGCTCATCAAATCAAATTCTTCTTCCTCATTCCTTGCCTGTTGAAGGAAATCTTTGAGCACCTGGTGGAGCGGTTGGTCTTGGGAAATAATGGCTAAACTGAACATCTGAGAAGTTGGGGGTTTCCACATATGGGCTCTAGAGTCCAATTGCAAGGGAAAAATACAAGAAAAATAAAGATCAAATGGCATTGATGAAAAGACGGAAGTTAAGATACAAGTTCTTTAACTGCCTCTATACTTCACCTACCCCACCAGACAGAGAGAGGACACACACAGGCATTTGTTGAGACTAAAATAAATCCAAGGCAACACTTTAAGATGCATATAAAAACATGCATGCTTGCATCAGATAGAGTTTTCCATATAGTCACTCTCTCGATTAATAAATTTAACCTTTATGTCTATTTCTGGTTACTTGGCAATAAAATGGGACTGATTTTCCTCTATTCTTTTTTTTATAAGAAAAAGAGGTTCTAATAAAATTCAAGTAACAACTCATCACAGTGTACATTTTCATTTTTGACAGAGCAAACCATGTTCTGAAAGCGAGGAACAATATGGAGTATTCTACCATTAAACTTATGAGGGCAAGACAATGCGCAAAAGGAAAATGTAACAATGAACTATTTCACACCTTGAGCTGCTTTGTCTGACTTGTTACCACTTTGATTTTTTATACACTTGCATCCTCCCAAATGGAGATTTGACAAGAAATAAAACTAAATGAACAATTTGATTTTATTTCTTATCAATGATCTTAAAACCATTTCACTACAGCAACAAACTTCCTTATAAATGTTAATGAAGTTATCAACTGGAAGAAAAGATGTACCTGCGGTGCAAATGTAGACTGAGATGATTCTTCATGATGATTTGAGGATTTTGGCGATGTACTAGGAGAACAAGCATCATAGCGGGAATCATTTCCATTCAGTTTATGAACTCCACCTCTTAGCACAGTTTCACTCTCACTTCCATTGGCTGATTTGGTCCTCTATATTGGTGCCATGATTTCCAAAGAAGTTTAAACATTTAGCTAATAGTGTAACTGGAAAAATGCATAAAACTGTGAACAAAGGAGCAAGAACCAATACCTGGAAAATTTTACCAAGAGTTTTCAATCCCTTTGCTCGTGCACGAAGCTCTTCTTTCTTAACATTGTTATCTTGAAGTACCTAAAACAGATCCCGATAGATTATCACTAAACAAAATGACTATCTGACCTGATGTAAGCCAAAAACACAAATAAGAAGAGCTAGCAAAACAACCATCTGACAAACTCGGGAAAGTGTTGCTTCAATGTCAGCTACATTAAGCTTCCACAGAGAATCTATCATCAACTTCTTGTGGGACTGCATGTACTCTTCAAGTTCTTCCTCAGTGAAGTTTCCTTCTGCACTAAGATGCTTTTTCATGTCCTCCTGCAGCTGGATCAATGCAATGGCACCTAGAATCACCAGCGACAAAACCAAAAAAAGGACTGTTCATCAGCTTTCATGAATTTTTCCCTAAGGCAGTCAATTTTTTTCTGGCAGACATTTGAAAGACAGTCTCCAACTCCCCCTGCCCCTTTATTAGTGGTGATTAATTTTTTAATATCAGCCTGTTTTCTTTTATAGCATCATCATCCTAACAGAGCGGGTCTAGAAGTAAGCAAGTCAACTAAAACTTCATATTCCCTTCACAAGCCCTCGCATGTTTAGTACATTGGTCAGTAAAAAAGGAGCGGCGAGATTTTCATGATACATGCAAATCAGACATTTTTTAAGTGAGAGAGAAATGTTCGGGTATCTGCTCGAGAAAACGAAAGACACTTGCCTCAGTGTTAATCATACACAATTGCCAACATGCAGTGGGACCACAGTAAAGACCAAATAAGAGTTCCCAACAAAATCAGTTGATCATTGAATGTAGAAGTAGCTCCTAACCTGTGGCTGCTGTTACTTGAGATTTGATATAGTGGCCTTTGTTTCTAAACCATTCTGCAATAAAAGGAACCCCTAGATATATAGCTTTCTTCCCAAGCTCTTTTGCCGCCTGCCTTGCATATATATATCCAATTGTATTCAACATGTCAACACCATAAGCTGTAGATACCAAACCATAGAACTAGTCAGAAAAGAACAGTTGCCACTGACTCTAGCAAAGCTATGAAATGCAACAAGATAAATCGGAGGCAAAAGACACAAAGTGCAAAATGCTTGTGGAATTAAACTTGCTTAATCCCTTGCATAAGTTATTCACCACCGATATATCCTAGCTTGAGTGATGTTCTATGACTAAAAAACAAGACTTACAACTCCAAAGACTTTAAATGACAGTTATGTATTTACTTATTTTCGCAGACCCACTCTTTAAAAATTAAAAGCTTAGAATGAGAATTATCCAAATTATGGAACCATCAAATTATCCAATAATATTCTGGCTTCTTGAGAATTGAGCTCCTATCACTGGAAGCAAGAAAAAAATTAGCATTCTAACATGCTACCCACCAAGAAATAAAAAATAAACTAGTAGAAATCAGAATGAAGCCTTGGCAGTGCATGACAGCATCAGCATAGTGTATCTACAAGTTGTATTTCAAAATTTAATTTCACATTAATTCAAATTAGCATCTATCAGTTGTCAACTTTTCTTTCTCTATTTATATTTTTAAAAGATAATAGCATTAATGATAGACATAACACTAAAATAGCAGTTACACAATTGGAAACTCTAGAAAAGAGAAAGAGAGAGAGGGAGAGGAAGAAACTTTTTTCTTGTATTTGCTTCTCATTTTCATGCAAAAATATATAATTAGCGTCTTTATAGTACATACGTATCACCTGCATTAGACAGCCGTGAAACTTCAGCTTCAGCGTAATTAACAAAGTCCACTTTGTTTCCTTGTACGTATTGGTTGAGTCGGTCTCTTAGTATATCAGCAAGCTTTTCTTCTCTTTCTTTCTGAACAACCTGAAGCAAAAGATAATCTAATGAGATAAGGAAATAAAATATACAAAAAACCTACAAAATCAATAAGACAAGAATAAATCAACCCAAATATCCATTTAATAAGATATAGAAAGGAACTTGCCCTCATTTTCTCTTGTAACTTTTTAGCATCAAATTGTTCCCCTTCAGTGAAAATATCTAGAGAAGCCATTGATGCCATGGCCAGCTGTCCAATATATTCCTCAAAAAGCTCACTTCCAAAAAGCATTGCAAAGATTGCAGCAGGATCAATGATTGCTTCACTGCAATTGAAAGGAGTCATGAAACAATAGCAGAAAAGATAGTTACATTTCTACAACAAGTATATCATGATCCGGAGACATGCTGCACGAGGAATCAGACAGCCTATAAACCTTGAAATCATTCTATCATAGGTTAAGGAGAAGAAACTAACGTCGAGATTCCTGATTTGCCATAAGCATCGTATGCTTGCCGTTGGGCTGGATCGCTCAATACCTGGTAAGCCTCCCCGAGCACCTAAATTGAGATAAAAAGAATTCAATAAAAGTATTCATAAGTTAAAATGCAATAGTAAGGTGAAAACAACATCGAAAAGATAAACAGAAAGAAAAAGTTTTAAGCTTGAACGACAAAAACAAAATGTTCTGAAGATTGAAACTGGCTACTGAAGAGATCTAAATCTAATTTAATCATTAATTAGTTAAGAAAGTCCAGTTGAACTTGGCGAAAGACTTGCAAATAGTTAAATGAGCCGAGGTCCCTCAAACAAGCCCATATTGGAAGTCTTGGTTTCTGGATGCACGTCTAAAACTTACAAGAAGGCATCTCTAGATGTCCACATATCACGAGCATGAAATGTAGGGCTTTCAAGAAGATGAAAATGCATACTTTGAGAAAAGATGCCTTTGGTAAAAAAAACTTAAAAAGAGAGATAGAGACTTGTAGCAGCATCATAAGTGATGAGGGCTAAGGCCTTAATTTTAGGATCCAAATTCTCATGCACCATTAACGATGATAGCAAAGACAAGAAGGAGGTGCCTGAACTTTGGCTCACCTCAGTGAAGAAACATTTTAAATGTATTGAAGCTTTTTCAAATATAAGAACTTCCATCAGCCTCTAAGGATATTCCTTAATATTTTCAACAATTTGGTATAAAAGAATGCAAATATCTAATCAACATATATCGAAACAATAGAAACTTCATAGTCAAAACTCATTCACACTCCCAAGTATCACAGTTCTTTGGATTTGTTTTTTTTTCTAAAATTAGTATTTAATTGATTTAATCAGATCCCAATGGAGCTGTTCTAGCACTTTTTACGCTTTTTAATCAAAGAGAAAGTTGCATAATCTAAATGAATGAAAAATGATGCTAGCAATTGAATAAAAGTGCCCCTTTAATAAAAAAGAAAGTTGCATAGTCTAAAATAGTTTGGATGATAAATGCACAACAATCTCATCAAACTTTTGTAATGGGCAAGTACAAATTCAGTAATATTGTCATCCGAAAGATGATCAGTAAAGTAAAGCTTACTTGAAAATTTTGTGCAGCCAGAGGATCATTTGGGTTTTTATCTGGGTGAACCTTGCGTGCCTGAAAGCCACAAATAAAAAGAAGTAAAATTCATAAAGTTTATAGCTCAAAGAACATGGTTCAGTTAATGACCCTAAATGTGATACAGACAAGACTAGAAAAACAGCACTACTTAAAACTAATGGAATTGAAATACTTTACAATTGAAGTGAAAGGCTTCAATATCCACTATCCAGGCATCAACAAAAACGAGCATGAAGGAGAAAGGCAGACAAAAGGCAAATAATCAAGTTGTATGATAATTCAGTTACTTGTGTTTCGTATATGGGGAACAGAACAAGAAATCAATTAATGAAGAAAACAATTGCTTGTTCATTTGTTTGCTAATTTACAGCAATTTCATGAAAATGCAACACAAGAAACAAGTTAGCAGTTATGAGATCCGCAGACCTAACTACTTGGGTGATTTTAACCACAAAACCCTAATCTATCCAGAAATGAAATAAAAATAGATTGGCATAGCACAAGCAAAGACGACGAGATAAGATACCTTGATGTAGTAAGCTTTCTTGATCTCGGCCTCCGTAGCTGTTGGGCTGACCCCTAGTACGTCGTAATACTCCGTCTCCTTTACCATCACTGACCCAGGGAATTGTAGCCCACTTTGCTTCGATTTACTATTCAATCGATCCGATTACCAAAACGGAGAAGAAATATACGAGATAGAGCAACAATATTGTTACAAGAAGAGGATAGATTATCAGCGTTGATGACAACAAGGATGGCGTTACCCTACCACGCGCTGACCTCTGATTCCTTCCATTTGACTACCCCCTTTCTATGCCGCGTTGTACCTATTTCGCCTTGCTTCCTTACTGTTGTAATTTGTACATTCCGTTTTAAATTTGACAACTAAGTTATTTTTAAATTTTTTTTTATTATACATTCAATTTTAATAAAGGTGGACACGGTTTAATTTTTTTTGAAATCGAATCAAATTAATTTTTTTAATGAAAAAAATTAAATTGAATTGAATCAAATTTTTTGGTTCGGTCCGATTTAATTTTTTTCATTTTTTAAAATATTTTATTTTAAATTATGGGTTTTTAAAATTTTTGGTTTGTTTTTTTTTTTTCGATTTTTTCGGTTTTTTTGTGAAAAAAATCGAACCGGAACTGAACCGGACCATCTTTAAAAAAATTGAATCAATTTTTTGTTAAAAAAATGAATCGAACCGAACCGAACCAACCGATTTAATTTAATTTGATTTTTCGATTCTCGATTTTTTTTATCCACCCTTAAATTTTAATACTATGGACCCCTATTCTCAAATAAGAAAAATAATAATATTGTTATAAGCGGTGAGTGGTTGGGGGTTTGTGGATTTACTCCTCGTCTATAAATATGTAGCCCTCTTATAATGTACTTATATTTCTTAATACATTTCTAATATTTTTTAATTTTTTTTTAGTATTCGAGTTATTTTTATTTTTTATTATTTATTTATAATATGTTATTAATATAATTTACAGATAAATTTAAGATTTTAACTTTCATACAAGTTCTTGAATTATTTTGTTTTACTTCATTTATTTTATGTGTTTTAAATTATTTGTATTATATTTATATTATTATATAATATAATCTTTATGAATATGCACTGTAGTTATCATTTATTTAGATTTTCGTATCAGAAAATAAGAATAATATTTTGCATCAGTTATTTTGTATATATATATATATATTATGTCTATTCCTTTAAATTTGAATATTCTATCTATAACCTGAAGCTTGTAGAATAAATCAATAAGGCAGAACCTATAGTTCTAATAATTAATCTTATTAATTTAAAACTTGAAGTTTTTTATTAGAACTTGAAATTTTATATCATTTTTTTTGAATTTATTTCTTTTAATTACTTATTCATATAAAATGATATGCCTTCTCATTACTATCAATCTATGAATTCATATACCTCATCATTATAATCAATTTATAGACAGTTAAACCTCCTTATTATTATCAATTTATGGAAGGTTATGCCTTTTTATTATTATTAATCCATGCCTCCTCATTACTACTGATATATGAAAGGTTTTGCCTTATAACTGTGATTATTTTATATATATGGAAGGTCATTCTTTTTAAACATTACTTTTGATATTTATGTTTTACATAATGAATTGGTTGAATAATGTTTATGTTTCATCATACTAATTTATATTCCCTTATTTCTTATCCAAAAATTTTTGAAAAATATTCTTGACTAATTTATAAAATCTTTGCACTTGTTGCTTTTGAAAAATTACCTATCATTGATACTGAATGCTAAGATGCATATCCAAGTCAATGGTTTGGAAAAGACAATTTAAAAAGAAAATGATGTGTCTCTACAAGACAAGTTGAGAATTATAATTTTCTTTCATCATCACTTATGTGAGAGATTGAAAGTTCAATATTTGAGGACTTGCAAATCCTCTAGGAAAATCTAAAAGAAATATATAGTGTGTTCCTCTCAAGAGTAAGACACGAGTGGATAAATATGAGATTATATGATCTTAAAATTATTGAATACAATTCCACTTTGATCACAACTACCTCACAATTAAAATTGTGTGGTGAGAAAATTATAAGGCAAGACACGTAGAGAAGACATTCTCTACTTTTTATGTCTCTAATATTGTTATTCAACAATAGTATGACAAGCATCGATATTAAGAATTAATCTCATATTTATTGCGTGCTAAATAAAATAATGAACTTTTATTGAGAAATCACATCCAATTGGTTCTCAGTCATATCTAGAAATGAATGCAAATAACTATAACAAATATTGGACGTGGTTGCGGAAAAGAAAGAGGGCACAATTATCACCCTCATAGTTGTTATAAATACAAAAAACAAAAGGCATTAAAATGGAACAGAAATACCAAGATAAAGATAATGGTATAGAGAATAAAGGTCATAAGTATTTTAAAAATACTTATTAATGTGGTGTATTATGAGGCATCTATCACGGCAAGGAAAAAGAATACAGAGACGAATCTTATTGATAACTCAAAATTCTGAAGATCTTACTCATATAAATGTCTCCGATTTCTTTAGGAATAAAGAAGAGAACACTAATTATTAAACTTTAATTTATATTTTCATGTTATGTCTTTTTGTATGAAATGTGATTTTTATCATCTTGATTGCTACCATAAATTTTTATATAAGGAATAACTTTTAAAGGTGAAAATTTTCTCTTTGAAAAAGTTAGGATGCTTATTTGGCTGACAGTACAACTACATACACTGTCCATTGAGATAAGAAATATTAAAAGAAAAGTGATATTAAATCCTACAGATCTAATTAAAGGCTCTAAAAGAGCAATACTTTTGCTAGCAAGCAGAACAAAATTATATAAAAGTAAAACTTTATACTAAGTAGATCTAGAGGAAATCAACTTAGTTTTAAGATATCCACCGAAATAGATATCATATTGAGACTTTGAATAGAAATACATATATTTGCATTAATTTCAACATCTCAAATAAAAAATACATACTTGAAGAGCTTTCTGCCTTATCGTCTAACTTGTATTATTCAATTGAAAACTATGTAGTAATGAACCAGAAATTCATTGATTCAAAAATATTTATGCTATGTCATAACTGCCCTGGTCATCCAGGATCAACTATGATGCATAGGATCATTGAAAGTTATCATAGACATCTATCAAAGAACTTGAAGATTCAGTTGTCTAATGAAAGTTTTTGTACCACTTGCTCACAAGCCAAACTTGTAGATTAACCATTCTAAAATTGATCTAAAATCTTTATTATTTTTACAAAAGATTCAAGGAGATATTTACGGATCAATCTATTCACCAAGTGGACATTTTTACTATTTTAAGATTTTGATTGATGCATATACACGGTGGTCACATTGTTTACTATCTACGCAAAATGCTGTATTCACTAGTTTGTTAGTATAAATCATTAAATTGAGGGCACAATTTCTAGAATACTCTATTAAAATAATATATTTAGATAATGTTAAAGAATTTACATCTAAATTTTTTTTGGTGACTATTTTTATTAGTGGAAATTGATGTAGAATATCTTCTGCCACATGTTCACACAAAAATGAATTAGCAAAATCTGTAACGGTTATATCACCCCCACAATGCACCAAAATGGAAATTCAACATCGCTTGGGGATTATAGTGGTTCTTAACATTATCAAGTACAAGATATCTTGAACCCCTGATGGATGATCTGTTTACTACATAATTTTTGGATTGCCATTTTGATAAGATAATATTCCCATCATTAAGGGAAAGAAAATCTCATTCTCAAGTAAAGCATGAACTTTATTGAATGTCTTATTTAGATCCACACAAAAATCAATGTAAAAATGAGGTTTGAAGGATTGATTATCTTTAAAGAATTTCAAATAAATTACTAGATATATTTATATATACATCAAAAGTAACTAAGTTATATATACCAGATATTAATAATAAGCCTCAGTGACTATTTTTGTAGAACAATCTAATCAAAAGGTAGCTAATAAATCATCTATTGGACGCCAAAAGCATTACAGGCCACTTAGTTTAAAAGATATTATTCCGTGGAAGAAAAAATCAAAATCCTGTTGAAAATTACGCTCGAGCCAATAAATTCACATTCTCTACATCAATAACATCAGAAGAATTAATAGTTCTTGAAGATACACAAGTCCCTAAAGAGACACAAGTCCATAAAGAGACACAAGTCTCTGAAGAGACATAAGTTTACAAAAAGAAAAAAGTTTCTGAAAAGATATAAGTCCATAAAGAGACATAAGTTTCTGAAGAGACATAAGTATAAGTCCTTGAATTGACAAAAGTCCTTGAAGAAATACAAGTCCCTGAAGAGACATAAGACCCTGAAGAGAAAAAAGTCAAAGAAGAGATATTAGCCCTAAAAGAGGCACAAGAATTAAAAATGAGAAAAATGATACAAATTATGCTTACACAAGAGAAATGTAAAAACATGGTGGAATAGTTATCGACAATGCATTCTTATTTGTAGTAGCTACTGAAATTATAAATAATGATTTTGAACCATAAATTATTGATCAATGTAGAAAAAAAAAGACTGGCTTTACAAAAAGAAGCAATTCAAATAGGATTGACTTCTATAGTCAAATATGAAATATTTAGACTTATAATTCGAATACCTAAAGATGTCAAACTCGTGGTTATAAATGGTTTATTTTGTATAGAAACATAATAAAAAAAAAAGATAATTAGATACAAAGTAAGACTTATCGATCAATAGTAGAAACATGATATTGATTATGATAAAACTTTTTTCCTTGTGATAAGCATAATTATATTTCGATTTTTGATAAGTTTGACAGTTTTAAAAAAGTTTGATATACATATAGAGGTAATGACAGTTGTTCATGAAATTATATACATGCGAATTATAACCGCAAGTGCACGGGTTGTGATGAAGTAAATGTGCATGTACGTCGTGCTACGGGTAAATGTGTGTATTTTAAATAATTTAATAATAGCATATCACATATGTAATATAATGAAATTAATACATATTAAAATAATCTCATTACACTAATGAAATTAGGGGACTCATCCTTAAAGCGTACTTTGAACAATTCTAGTTGAAGACGTGATGGACTTCCTCAAGCTAAAATAATAGCTTTGTTATTCCCTGAATCATAAAATACTTGAAGTAACTTTTGCTTCACATTTATTTCTCTCGGATAAACTATATATATATTTTTTCTTCATTTTCCATTCACAAGTTCAGCCAACAAAAAACAAAACGGTAGCAAAGCATGACAATTTTGCATTGTCATGCTTGCTTAAATGGATGAATGGGCTTTTAAACACGTGTTGTCAGAATGTATACAAAATTAGTGACCATTTGTGTTTGTTAATAAATAAACAAATGCCAATTCATGCTTTAGCAAAAGAGATTGGTGGCAAAACATGCGGTGGCCGAATTATACTTTCATAAAATTATTTATATCTTACCAACACATGCTTTAGAATTTAACATAAAAAATCATAGATAAAATAAAAGAAGGCCACATTTTGCTTGTCAAGACATTGTTACTTAAATGGTAACTTTTACAAACAAGTTTTATTGGTTGAAAATTTTGGCTTCAAATGATAATATATTAATAAAATAATACATTTAATATTTATTTCATTTTCATTTGCTTTTGCCGAATGCTTCATTATTTTAAATATATAATTTTACAACATTTGTAAATTATATGTTAAACCAATAAAACCTACCATACGTTATACCATAACAAATTAATGATATGATATGTGGTATTCAATGGAAAGATTAAAGTGGCAAGTCCCACTTGCTGATATCCCGGACTTAACACTTAAACCTTATGATCTCCCTAAAAGACCCTGAATTAATTAAAAGGTCGAATTATTTAATTTAAATAGTTATTTAATTTAAATAGTAGCTATATTTACAATGCCCAATTTAGTACTCATATAAATCATTGGCAAAACTTAAGGCATACACTAAGTAGATAAAAGTGTTAAGTCTCACTTGGCACAATTTTAGGTTTAACACTTAAACTTTAATTACTTCCTGAGAGACCCTAAAATAAATTCATATTTTTTAAAAACTTCTCGGATCGAATAATTCAATCTAGTGTGCTATTCACGTGCTCAATGCATACACTTCATATAATGAGACTCCTTAGGTTTATATCCATTTTGTCTCACAGAACATTTATGTAAGTCTATAACTAATGCCCCCCCCCCCCCCACACACACATTATGAATAATACAAAATGACGAGTTGAACCAAATAAGTTGAGGTTAATTCATATTCGTACAATCCCTCCTTCATAAATATTCTAGAAGAGCGGAGACATAGATTGATACCGCCAAGTCCCCTATTGCTTAACTATAAACTTATCTCCTCGATTAGTATTTCGATAAATAATATACCATGAGAAACTCTTTCCTGAAATTAATGCTTATGGCCATAAGACTTCCTGGAATATAATCTTATAGCATCTGGATATTTAATTCACCCATATGAGCTGACGGATCCCATATATACACTCATTGTACTCCATGAGCATCGGACTATGCCCAACGACACACAGCGGTTAGACCATAAAAGGTCTCTGACATGTGTGTAACCTAAGTATGATGGATCACTTACAAGCCCACTGTGATGCTCAAGTCAAGAGACCAAGAATACTACTCAACTCGAAAAGACCCTCCACTGAAGAATTTATGAGACATCTATTAGAGGTCTTCAATGAGTTTTGTTCAGTATCCAATCCTTACTAAATACTTGTATATCTATACAAACTTCCACTAAACTTATGGTCTGCTAAAATTAACTATCTAGAAGATTTAGATATAGATATACACTTATCTATATTAATCAATTCCATTCGACAGACCCTGCGTCGATGAAAATATATCAGGAACTTATAATTGAAGAATATACTTGCACAATGACATTTCGTAGCAACGCTTGTAACTATTTGCAACTATGTCATTGTTAGTATATTCTTAAGTCTTTGTCCAATTTCTGACAAGGTTCTAACTCTCTAGACCCGATCTGAACTCCTTCAGATCAATATAATATTCGAAATATTACAAGCATTTTACCTTATGAAAAATAATTAGCGATTTAATGAAATATTTATTTATTGATAAAGTATGAAATTACAACATTAATATAAAATTGGGATGACACATGAGCACAAATCTCAACAGATTGGTGTCCTAAATTAATATTAAGTATTATGGTGTTGACAACCTAAGTTTATCTAGGCTAATTTAAAGACTAAGTTGAATTATGAAATTAAAGATGCTTAAAATAAACAATTTAGTAAATTAAGGAGGTGAGAATTTTATGAAAAAAAGAGTCCTAGAGTCTTGATTTCACTCCACCTTTCATATATTCTTTGTAGTTAATGATTAACAACTAATCTTGTGATTTCATTAATTAAGGACTTATCTCTTGAGCATCGAATGAGATTTTATGCATACACAATCAAGTTGATATCCCTAACTAATTTGTTATCTATACATCCATCAAGCTACCCTTAAGTGATTACCTTAGTTCTAATAGTCTCCCAACTCAATAAAATCAAAGGCTATGCTTTTTAATTATAACACATGGGTTAAACTTTCTCAAGCACATAACCCACAAGACTAAATCATCTAATTAATTTCTCAATCCAATTAGAAGCATTAAACTCATAAAAAAACATAAATGAACAACACAAGATATAGTCATTAACCAACTAACAATATCAAAACATAGTATTAATAGAGTTCCATTAAGTCTTAGAACATGAAATTTAGCTATCCATAGTCAATTGCGCAATCACAATAATCTAAAGATTTATAAGAGTAATCATGTTCAAAACGACACAAATTACAAATATAAACTTTAAATTAAAGTAAATGAGATAAAAGAAAAACTAGTTGAAGAAGTTCTTAGGGCCTTCAATCTTCATGGGCCTTTAAAATTCTAAACTTTCAAATGCTTTCTCTCACTAGAAACTCTTTATTTTTCTCTCTAATTTTTTTGATTTCTCCCCTTTCTAAATGAGGCGTTTAATTTTCTTTTTGTAGGCTTAAAAAACGGGCTTTAAACTTAGAGCACAAAGTAAAAAAAAATAAAATTGGGGTGCTGGTAGCGCCTAGTCACCAAAGCACCAAAACCTAGGTTTTTTTAAGGGTTCAGGGGCAGAGCATTGTAGCAAAACACTATTCATTGACCTTGTATCAGGTTCTTATAGCACTTCATTGTAGAATATTTGGTTTTTTTGGCCTTATTTGCTTTGAATTTGCATTTCAAATAGCTCAATCAACTTAAAACCTATAAAATCACATTAATACACATAAAGAGCCATATATTCATATTGAAAATAAGCAACTATCTAATCAAGAAGGCTATAATATCATATATAAAACGCACTTATCAACAACTTACCTCTATGAGTTACTTGACACAAATATTTATAAAAATCCTTGAAGGATTCAACATGCTTGATGCATGTAATTGTAATTTGCATTCAATCAAGCTACAAAGATCTTTTATGAATTAAAATAATCTGGGTGTATGTGATACAATCACCTAAGTGAGTACTTAATAAAAGAAGGATATATTAATGGTTCAATATGTCCATGTGTATTTATAAAAAAGACATAATATGAATTTATCACTGTGGCTGTATATATGGATGGCGTGAATCTGATTATGTAATCATGAGAATCTAGCATATGAAAATTCAAGGAATGCACTATAACTTTTAATGATGTATAACCAACCAATTTTTGAGAAGAAGTCATCATTGGAAGATCTCTGGTGCACTTTCATTGTTGAGACAAATGAGAGGTTTAACAAAATGAGGCTTAACATGATAATATAGAGACACATCGCACCAACATGAGTGCCACTAGAAGTCACTAGAGAGGCAAGTTGGCCAACTTGCCAATGCAATTAAGGACCAATCTTTAAGGAAGTTCCTAAGTGACATGGAGCCTAACTCGAGGGTGTATTGCAAGGCCATCACTCTTAGGAGTGGAAAAGAAGTAAAATCTTCGAAGCCAAAGGAGAGTGAAGGTAAAGAGAATGAAGTTGAGCTAGAACCACAAAAGGTGAATTCAAAAACCTAACTCTATCTCTTTCTTAGATAACCCTCCTATCATTACCCCACCATTGCCATACCCTCAACGCTTCTAAAAGAAGACGTTAAATGCTCAATTATCCGATTTATTTTAGAACTTTTAAAAGATTTATATCGACATTCCCTTTATATATGCCTTAGAGTAAATACCAAACTATAAAAGAATCACGAAGGAAATGATGTCAAAGAAGAAAAAGTTGGAGAACTATGAGATGGTGAGACAAACAGAGAAATATAGTGCAATTCTTCAAAGAAGGTTGCCTCAAAAGATGAAGGATCCATGTAGCTTCACTATCCCTTGTATTATTAGAAATTTTAACCTTTGAGAAGGCCTTATGTGATCTAGGTACTGGTATAAATCTTATGCCTCTATCCGTCTTCAAAAAGTTAGGTCTTGGAGAGGTAAATGCCACAATGATTTTCTTTCAAATGATGGATAGATCTCTCACCTATCCATGAGGTTTCATTGAAGATGTGTTGGTGAAAGTGAGTAAATGTATCATATCGGTAGACTTTGTTATGTTAGATATAGAGAAAAACCTTGAAGTTTCAATAATTCTTGGTAGGCCATTTTTAGCTACCGAAAGGGTTTTTACTGATATGGAAAGGGGAGAGATGAAAAATGAGAGTGCAAGAGGAGATAATCACCTTTAAGTTCTTAAAGAGATCAAATTGCCAATTGAGAAGGATGAATGCTTTAGAATTGAGGGAATGCACCAAAGTAATGAGAAATAACTCCCATAAGTCAAGAAGATTGATGATGTTCATCTCTGGATAAAAAGGAAGGTAATGAGGCATAAAGTGAAAAGAAAGAAGAGGCATGACTCACATTTCAAAGATGTGAAATTTTAAATTCAAGGAAGCTCTTTAATTTATTCTTATTTAAATCCTTACTGAAAAAATATGAGTTAAAATGGTTGGAGTCTACTGTGAGAACTTTGATCATAGAGTTAGGGAAGCTTAAGAAGAGAAGTGTTGACATCCATATACCTCAATATGCTTTCGACATCTATTTTGATCCTCCATGAACTCGAAAGATATTAAACCAAAGATGTTAAATAAGGCGCTTCTTAAGAGGCAACCCAAGCAAATTTTAATTTTCAATTTCAATCTTAATTTTTAATATTTTCTTTTTATGTCTTATAGTGTGATAAAAAGTAAGTCTACACCTCATACAGCACGAAAAAAATGAGCATAAGTAGTGCCAACAAGGTGTAGCTCAACGGAGCTAAAAAAAAATCAAGCAAATTAAGGGCTTTGAGCACCAACTCAAGCAACAATTTTGACCTCATAATTCAAGCACCGTTGTACTAAGCCATTGTTTATGAGGAAATTTTCTTTTACTCACTCTTATATTTTCCATTGTAGACAATGTAAACTTCAGGTTTTGGGGAGGAAAATACTATTTGGTGTTTATTTTCCATGTTTAATCATGTTTACTCCTTATGACAATTATTTTAGTTATTTTGTTGTGCCCTTTTTTGTTGTTATTAGTAGTGGGTTGGTTGAATGATTAGTAGTCAATATTATAAAATAAGAACATAAACACTACGTTCTTTTAAAACTAATAAATATTGTGATTGTTTGCTTAGTAATCTAAGACAAGTTCAACTTTATATTGTGACCGCTTGATTTATTGAGCATGTAGTTATGACCATCTAGTTATTGTGCTTACTTAAAAGATATTTATGCATAACAAGAATACTTAGGGTCTTAAAAATATGCTAGAACTTGTTAGAGCATTACTCGAGGTGAAATCTCAAGGCATACATAATCTAGGAAATAATTTGAGTCTATTTTTGAACCGATTCAGCCGTTCAAGCAACCACTGTATATTTTTATACCTAGTTACTCCCATTGAGCCTAATAACTATTTTTCTTTGCTAAACACATCAATACCTAAGCCTTTTAATTATCTTTCTTAATAACATCACACTATGAGCATAACACTCATTTTAGAGAGTTGTATGAGCTATGGAATTTTTGAAAATAAAAAAGTGAATTGTTTAAAGGTTATGAGTTTTGATTATAGATTTTTGTTATTCTTAAGTTATAAGAACTTAAGTTTGGAGGTATAATGTCTAAAAAAAGAATAAAAAAATAAAAAAATCAATCAAACAAAAATAAAAAAATGGATGAAAATGAATGAAGATTTAGTTGCTATACCCCTAACTTAAAAAATAAAATGAACAACAAAATAGCAAAGAACGAAGAAATAAGTTTTGCAGAAATCGGATAGAAATGAATGGTCTGGTTTGAGTAATATCTAGAGGAATGTGTGTTTATGGTATGAGTTAAGCAGAAATTTATCCATTTTATCTTACCCTCACCCTAGCTATACATTACAAGTTAGATAAAGTTTTACTTAATCATTGATTATGTGTGTGCCTACACTAGTGGAGAGTAATGTGAAAACATATGGAGCGTTAATTAAGTAAAAATTCATAGAGACCATTTAATTGTCTTGTGTGCATAAACTAATCTGAGTGCATGTGATTAATGATTTTAGCTGTGCATACATGTACTGAGTAGGTCACTTGTAGGGTAAAATAAGTATTAGATTAATATGTTGAACTATTATGATGCTTAGACTTTCCTTGAGATTGGTAATCATGAGAAATTTTTGAGACAATTTGCTAATCATTCGCCGACCCTATGTTTTGTGTCTTATTGTAGTTTGTTTTCAATTTTAGATCCTTACAAAAGGACAAGCAAGTATTTAAGTTTGTGAGAGTTTGATAAACCTGTATTATATATGATGTTATACCCTTCTTAATTTTATAATTCTCATTTTGAATGTGAATATATCGCTTTTGATGTGCATTAATATTATTTGTAAGTTTCAAGTTAATAAAGCTATTTAGAATGAAAATTCAAAGAAAATAAGGCAAAAAAACGAAATGTAATATAATAGATTGCTACAGTAACCTGCTATAGTACATTAAATAGTATTTTTCCTACGATGCTCCCCGCTTTAGGTGCCAAAAAAGGGGCCTAGGAGCCAAATCAAGATATCTTTGACAGAAAGTTTGGTGCCTAGGCGTCGTCGAAGCCCAAAATATATTTTAAATTTTGTGCTCTAAATTTAAAGCCCAATTTTGAAGCCTATAAAAAGGGATTAAAAGCCTTATTTAGAGAGGATGAGAAATCTTGAAAATTAGGGATAAATACAAAGAGTTTCTAGTGAGAGAAAACATTTGGAAGCTTAGAATCTTGAAGACTCATAAAGATTGATAGCCCTAAGAGCTTTTCCAACTAGTTTTTCCCTTCTCTTTCTATCTCATTTACATTTATTTCAAGTTTGTATTTGTAATTTATGTTGTTTGAACATGATTAATGTTGTGAACCTTTGGATTAATATAATTGAGTAATTTCACTATGGATAGTTAGATTACATATTTTAAGGCTTGATGGAACTCTATTGAATACTATATTTTGATGTTGTTAGTTGGTATTAGACTATATCTTATGTTGTTAATTTATGCTTTTTATGAGTTTAATGCTTCTAATTGGATTGGAAAATTAATTTTATGATTTAAACTTATGGGTTTTATGCTTAGGAGAATTTAACTTATTTGTTGGTTTTAAAAAGCGTAACTTTGCATTTTTTGAGTTGGGAGACTAATAGACTTAGGGTAATCTATTGTGTGTATTTTAAGCACAAAACTAAGTGCAAGTATACATTATCGTAAATAAGTAATAAATGGACTTATAAAGTTGGATGTCGAACCCACATAGATAATTTTTATTTTCTACCAAGTACTAAAATTATATTTTTCAAGTAATTATTCAGAAAATAAAATCTTCAAATTGTAAATAAATAAATAAAATAAAAGTGCAGAAAATAAATGACACAACTCAAATAAATCAAGAAGATAGCAAGATAGAGAAAGTCTAGGGTTAATTACTATCCTTCAATATATTTTTTAAATACTAATCCTTTAATACTTATATCCTTCAATTCTTAGTATTGGTAAAGACACTAATGTATTCACAAGCCCCTTTCAAGGTCATGCACTTATACCTTAATTTACCAAATACCTATATTCCTATGATACTTGTAATAAATTAAGATTCATTAAGATTAAGTCTTATTGATCATACATATCAATTAAGTATACTCCTATGCTAATTTGAAACTTGCATATGTAACTAGAACGTCACTCTACAATCATGCATTAAATTATTTAAGTCTAAATACAATGATGCCTCTTTCGAGTTTATCAAAATGTTACTAAATCAATCACAATATTATAAGATATATTGAAGCATTAAGAACAAATAATTTAGATAATAAATATTTGAGTTCAAATAAATATTAAAAAGATCCAACAATTAAGCACATATATTGAGTTCAAGTAATAACCCTAGAAAATAAATTACCTTATGATAATAAGAGAATTATGACTGAAAAATAAAATAAACATGATATAACCAAAAGCAAACTAATATAGACGTCAATTCACAGTTGGTTAATACGCCAAAGATTCGCCAATAATCTCTTCCTTGAATTTCCCTTACTTCTCTATTTAAAATTGCTTTTTTTCTCTCTATGTGTTGTGGCTCTAAGAGCCCTAAGTTGTGTGTTCTTTAGGTTTGAAATAAGATTCCTTTATATAGGGATCGATTGGAACGTTAACGAAAAAAGAACTTTTTGAGATTCTCAAATTTTATTTATTTTGGCCCAAAAAATAGTAAAAAATTATACTAATTTAACGAAAAAGGCTGTATGTCAATACGAGTTCAACAAAAAAGATAAAATTTCCTAAAGTAGAAGAAATGCCTTGTATTAGATTGAGTGCATGATTTAAAGGACCAAACGACAGAATTTAGCCTTGATCCGTAGGCCTCAAATGGTGGCCAACTGGCTTAACGTAGGGCACCCCGATAGCTTTAAAACGATATATCATATATGCGATTTAAATGCTTGTAGCTTGAGTTACGATTTCTTGAAGATTCTTCGATTCTCTAACAGAGAGGTCTGTGAGTGTTGATAATCCTAAGGTGCATACATGTGGGTATGTGTTCATCATTACAAAAATATGCATCATATATATATTTGTGCACAACGGAAGTTCAAAAATATAATTTCTTAAGCGATAAACACGATAAATCTTTCAAATTATCTTATAATTGAAATATAAATTTTTTTGATGAGAATTAGCTTAGCAAGCTTTTAAAAATTGTTTTGTCAGAGTTTTCACCTTGAAGTACACTCGTACTCAATTGTAGTACCTAACTTGGTGGGCTTATGTAGTGTAGAATGACAGCCTCTTTCAGCAAAGGGTTTAACAACTTAAACCCTAACTTTAACTTTTAAACAAAAAAGCTTAACACCTTAAGCTTATAACTACAACTACAAAGTTATAATTGTTTCTTGTTCAAGTTTAACATTTAAACAACAAAAACATTTTCTTATAGCTTATAGTAAATTTGGCCACTTTGAAAGAAAATTAGAAGTGGAAGTTCAACTCTTGAACAAGCCCAGCACTTGGAATTTTAGAGGTTCTCTATTTTTCAACTTTGTGTGGCTGTGTAACATCCTCCAAATGAGCAAAATTTACTATTTTGTACATTGCTTCATTTTTCCCCAAATGAGACAATTATAGTCTCATAAGCATGACTTATAACTTGTCAATTTGGTTTTGCTTCATGAATTATGTACATTAAACAAATTGATAAAGCAAAACACATGAATGATCGGTTGAATTTGGCCGATTTTTAAAGCAAATGAAAAAGCCCATTCGGATGCCTGTAGATCGAGATATAGTTTCTTAAAGATTCTCCCGATTATCTGGCAGAGGAGTCCTGGCGATCTGGCATCAGAATCATTCATATAATATGTCGTTTGACTCATTCCAAGATTCTAAGTCTATTTACAGACATTTCGCACTAAAATATCCAACTCTCGGGGCCCGAAATCTCTAAAAATAGATATGGGGCTAAGGTACACGAACCTTTCGAGGTTCTCAAATTTTGGTGTAGAAAAATAGTAAAAAATCAAAAACTTTTAATGAAAAAGATATATGTCAATATGCGTTTTATAAAAAAAGATAAAATTCTCTGAAGTAGGAGAAAATGCCATGGTCAAGTTTGAGCTAGCGATTTAAAGTCTTAAATGATGGATTTTGGCCTTGACTTAGAGGCCTTATATATAGGTCAATAGGCCGAAGGTAAGGTGCGTTGATAGCTTGAAAATGGTATCTCATATGCGAGATTTAGAAGCTTGTAGCTCGAGATATTGTTTTCCAAAGATTCTTCCGATTCTCCGATAGAGGGGTCCTAGAGGACCGGTGGCAGAATCACACATATAATTTACCGTTTGACTCGTTTCGAGATTCTAAGTCTATTTATGGCTACTTCACACCGAAATATTCAACTCTTGGGGCTCGAAATCCTCTAAAAATATGGTCCAAAACTATGGTACATGACCTTTTTGAGGTTCTCGAATTTTATTTATTTTGAAGCAGAAAAATAGTAAAAAATCAAAATCATTTAATGAAAAAATTCATACGTCAAAACGCATTCTAAAAAAAAAGATATATTCCTAGAAGAAGGAAAAAATGCCTTACCCGAGCTTGAGCGAGGGATTTAAGGGCCCAAATGATGAATTTTGGCCTTGATCCATAAGCCTCATATTAAGGCCAACAGGCCAAAGGTGGGGTGCTTCACTAGCTTCGAAATGGAGCATTAAATGTGTAATTCGGACACTTGTAACTGAAGATATGGTTTCTCGAAGATTCTCCAAATTCTCTGACAGGGAGGTCTTGGAGGTCAGGTATCAGAATCACGCGTATAATATGCCATTGGACTCGTTTTAAGATTCTAAGTCCATCTATGTCTATTTTGTACTAAAATATCTAACTTTCGGAGCCTAAAACTTGAAAAAATATTGTTCAGGGCCTATGTATATGAACTTTTTGAGGTTATCAAATTTTAGTTATTTTGGCATAGAAAAATAGTAAAAAATAAAAAACTTTTAATGGAAAAAGTCGTACGTTACTACACATTCATTTAAAAAAAGAAAAAATTCCTAGAAGTAGGAAAAAATGCCTTAGCCGAGCTTGAGTGAGTGATTTAAGGGCCCAAATGATGAAATATGGCCTCGATCCACAGGCCTCACATTAAGGCCAAAAGGACAAAGGTAGGGTGCGCCAATAACTTCAAAATAGAGCATCAAATGTGTGATTCGAACGCTTGTAACTCGAGATAGGTTTCTAGAAGAATCTTTAGATCTCTGACTGGGAGGTCTTAGAGGTCAAGTGTCAGAATCACAGATATAATATGTCGTTTGACTCATTTTGAGATTTTAAGTCCATCTAGGGCCACTTCACATAAAAATGTCCAACTCATGGGAACCGAAACCCCAAAGAATGGAGTGCAGGGCTAAGGTGCATGAGCTTTTTAAGGTTCATGAATTTTTTTTATTTTGACGCAAAAAATAGTAAAAATAAAAATTATTTAACGAAAAAAGTCATACGTCAAAATATATTCTAAAAAAAAGATTAAATTCTCAAAAGTTGGAGAAAATACTTTGGCGAGCTTAAACGAGCGATTGAGGGCTCAAATGATAGATTTTGGCCTCGATCTGCGGCCTTATATTGAGGCCAACATGCTAAAGATAGTGCCGATAACTTTGAAATGGTACATCATATTCGCGATTCGAATGCATGTAGCTAGAGTTATAGTTTTTCGAAGATTTTGTCGGTTCTTCGACAGGGGACTCCTGGAGGTTCGATGTCAAAATCATGCATAATATGCCGTTTAACTTGTTTCGAGATTCTAAGTCTATCTACAACCATTTTGTACCAAAATATATAACTTTCGTGCTTGAAACCCCCAAAAACATGTTCCGGGACTCAGGTACACGAATGTTTTGAAGTTATCAAATTTTGTTTATTTTTACGAAGAAAAATAGTAAGAAATAAAAACTTTTAATGGAAAAAGTCATACGTTAATATGCATTCTATAAAAAAAGAAAGTTTTTTCGAAGTAGGAGAAAATGTCATGGTCGAACTTGAGTGAGCGACTTAAGAGCCCAAATGATAGATTTTGGCCCCGATCCACAGGCCCCACGATGAGGCCAATAGGCCAAAGGTAGCTCGTATGTGCAATTTCAATGCCTGTAGCTCGAGATATAATTTTCCAAAGATTCTCCCAATTCTCCGGACGGGGAGTCTCGGAGGTTCGATGTCAGAATCACGCATATTATATGCCGTTTGACTTGTTTCAAGATTCTAAGTCCATCTGCGACCGCTTCGCACTAAAGTATCAAATTGTCAGAGCCCGAAACCCCCCAAAAAGTGGTCAGGGGTTAAGGTACATGAACTTTTTGAGGTTCTTGAATTTTAGCATAGAAAAATAGTAAAAAATAAAAAACATTAATAGAAAATACATACGTCAAAATGCATTCTATAAAAAAAGATAAAATTCCCTAAGGTATGAGAAAATGCCTTAATCGAGGGTGAGAGAGAGATTTGACGGCCCAAACGATGGATTTTGACTTCGATTTGGAGGCTTTAAATTGAGGTAAACAAGCTAAAAGTAGGGCACACCGATAGCTTTGAAACAGTACCTTGTATGCGTGATTTGAACGCTTGTAACTCGAGATATAATTTCTTGAAGATTCTCCGACAGAGGGTCCTCCAGGTTCGGTGTCAGAATCACGCGTATAATACGTAATTAGACTATTTTCAAGATTTTAAGTGCATCTACGACTATGGGGTTTGGGATTTAGGGTTTAGGATTTTAGGGTTTAGGGTTTAAATGAAAATAAAAAATGAAATAAATCACAACAATATGTACAAAAATAGAATAACGTTTGAATTAAGAATAAGATAGATTAGTATTAGTATCAAGAAGAAAAAATAAATAATTTCTCGACATTAGAGTCAAACATTATATGATCTGAAAGAGTTCAAATTTAGCGTAAAGGAGTTTAGACCAGCGCTAAAGGTTAGCAAAGCTGAGAATTACAATTGTAAATAGTTAGCACTACTAAGAGTTAGTAAGTTATAAAAGTCGATAAAATCTAAGAGTTAGGGTTTAGGGGTTAAGGGTTTAGGGTTCTAGGGCTTAGGACTTAGGGTTTTAGGGTTTAAGATTTGGGGTTTAGAGTTTGGGGATTAGGGATTGGGGTTTGGGGTTTGGAGATTGGGGTTTGGGGTTTGAGGTTTGGGGTTTTGGGGTTTAGTGTAGTACCCAATATCCACAACCGGTAAGAATAAGTATTTATATATATATATAAATATACGTATTTTATTTATATGTGGGTGATACTTGATTTATATATTGTTATTATTAGTGTTTGTATAGGTTAAGGACATACTATTAGCATTGGGTTTATTTGCAAGACTTTAGATTTATTTTAGGGACCAAATTATAATACTTTGAAAGTTTTAGGGGCAAATTCGTAAATACTAAAAATAAGCCTCTTAGTATAAAAATACACTTTTAAAATCTTAATTCTCTCATTTTGGTCGAGCTATCCCTTTTAGAGTGAGAAAAGAGAGAAAGAAATGGGAGAGAAAGAGAAGAAGAAGAAGAAAAAGAAGAAGAAATTAGAATTTTAGATTTTAAGAGGTATATCACAACTATTTCTCAATTTATTGGTGTTAATTAAGTTAATTCCTTTAATTTTTGATTTCTGAAAATATGTATAATTGAGTATTTGATGTGTATTTCGTAAGATATTGTGAGAATTGATGATGATTTATGTAGAGAGCTTGATAAATCATGATGAATTGCAGAATTTCTATTTGATAGTCTCTTGAATCAGAAATTTCATAAATTGTTGTGATTCGATTCTGGTATTAAATTTTGAGTATATTAAATTAGATATGTTTAAGATTATCTGAGACTTTGAATCGATTGAAAATATAAGAAATTGAATTTATAGTGAATTTACCAAAATGATCCTGAAATTCTGAAAATTTTATGTGTGAACAGTATAATACAGTGGCAAATAATTTTTGACCTACTGAATGATCTTCAAAAATTATGACTTTATGTAATATGATAATTTTATATGTCTAATAGGATATACTCAAAATTGAGAAGTTAGATCAATGTGGTTAAATTGTTATGATTTTCTAAAGAGTGTTAGCTCCTTGCAGTATTTTATTAACAGATTTTTAAAGTTATGGAATAAAATAGTTTTAAAATATTTTTGAAAGTGATTTTGAAGTGAATTATTTATCATGGATTTAGATATGTGTTAAGAGTAATTGTGTGGTAGTTTTATAATTTTTGAGTTAGTATATGATTTTATAAAATTGGGAGATTGAATACTATTCAGTAAGTATCTTGATCCTGTCAGGTTAGTAGTTTGGATTCGATGGTGTGTATGGAATGGATTGTGTAGGAATTTTGATATAATATTCATATATAAGAAGGATATATGAGTCAAGAATGATATATTCTTATTTTGGAGTAATTGGACATCATTTGATGTATTAGAAAATTTTGTTAAGTATTTAAACCAATTTGATGTGATAAATGCATTGTGTATAATTTTGTAAGCTATTTAAATTATTTTGTGTGACTTGTGAGGCTTATGAAATGATTAATCTCCATTGATAGGTTAAGAAGATTTAAACCTTGTACTTGAAAGTGTTAAGAGGTAAGTATACTATATTTTTTACTGAGTTTATACTCATTATAGTATATGGTGATTTCAGGTAAATAAGGTACATGTGTATTTAGTGGATTTGGCAAGGCTTCTGCTGTTCCGTGGGTTTTCTAAGTTGCTAGGTTGCTGAGTGTTTCATTTGGGGACACGTGGGATAAGATATTTGATTTGTCCCTATTGAATAAATAATTAGGTATTATTTTATTATGTGTGGTTGGATTTAGGGTTTAGGGTTTAGGGTTTAGGGTTTAGGTTTAGGGTTTAGGGTTTAGGGTTTAGGGTTTAGGGTTTAGGGTTTAGGGTTTAGGGTTTAGGGTTTAGGGTTTAGGGTTTAGGGTTTAGGGTTTAGGGTTTAGGGTTTAGGGTTTAGGGTTTAGGGTTTAGGGTTTAGGGTTTAGGGTTTAGGGTTTAGGGTTTAGGGTTTAGGGTTTAGGGTTTAGGGTTTAGGGTTTAGGGTTTAGGGTTTAGGGTTTAGGGTTTAGGGTTTAGGGTTTAGGGTTTAGGGTTTAGGGTTTAGGGTTTAGGGTTTAGGGTCTAGGGTTTAGGGTCTAGGGTCTAGGGTCTAGGGTTTAGGGTTTAGGGTCTAGGGTTTAGGGTCTAGGGTCTACGGTTTAGGGTCTAGGGTTTAGGGTCTAGGGTTTAGGGTCTAGGGTCTAGGGTTTAGGGTTTAGGGTATAGGGTCTAGGGTTTAGGGTATAGGGTCTAGGGTCTAGGGTTTAGGGTTTAGGGTTTAGGGTCTAGGGTTTAGGGTTTTAGGGTTTAGGGTCTAGGGTCTAGGGTCTAGGGTTTTACGGTTTAGGGTTTAGGGTTTAGGGTTTAGGGTTTTAGGGTTTAGGGTTTAGGGTTTAGGGTTTAGGGTTTAGGGTTTAGGGTTTAGGGTTTAGGGTTTAGGGTTTAGGGTTTAGGGTTTAGGGTTTAGGGTTTAGGGTTTAGGGTTTAGGGTTTAGGGTTTAGGGTTTAGGGTTTAGGGTTTAGGGTTTAGGGTTTAGGGTTTAGGGTTTAGGGTTTAGGGTTTAGGGTTTAGGGTTTAGGGTTTAGGGTTTAGGGTTTAGGGTTTAGGGTTTAGGGTTTAGGGTTTAGGGTTTAGGGTTTAGGGTTTAGGGTTTAGGGTTTAGGGTTTAGGGTTTAGGGTTTAGGGTTTAGGGTTTAGGGTTTAGGGTTTAGGGTTTAGGGTTTAGGGTTTAGGGTTTAGGGTTTAGGGTTTAGGGTTTAGGGTTTAGGGTTTAGGGTTTAGGGTTTAGGGTTTAGGGTTTAGGGTTTAGGGTTTAGGGTTTAGGGTTTAGGGTTTAGGGTTTAGGGTTTAGGGTTTAGGGTTTAGGGTTTAGGGTTTAGGGTTTAGGGTTTATGGTTTAGGGTTTAGGGTTTAGGGTTTAGGGTTTAGGGTTTAGGGTTTAGGGTTTAGGGTTTAGGGTTTAGGGTTTAGGGTTTAGGGTTTAGGGTTTAGGGTTTAGGGTTTAGGGTTTAGGGTTTAGGGTTTAGGGTTTAGGGTTTAGGGTTTAGGGTTTAGGGTTTAGGGTTTAGGGTTTAGGGTTTAGGGTTTAGGGTTTAGGGTTTAGGGTTTAGGGTTTAGGGTTTAGGGTTTAGGGTTTAGGGTTTAGGGTTTAGGGTTTAGGGTTTAGGGTTTAGGGTTTAGGGTTTAGGGTTTAGGGTTTAGGGTTTAGGGTTTAGGGTTTAGGGTTTAGGGTTTAGGGTTTAGGGTTTAGGGTTTAGGGTTTAGGGTTTAGGGTTTAGGGTTTAGGGTTTAGGGTTTAGGGTTTAGGGTTTAGGGTTTAGGGTTTAGGGTTTAGGGTTTAGGGTTTAGGGTTTAGGGTTTAGGGTTTAGGGTTTAGGGTTTAGGGTTTAGGGTTTAGGGTTTAGGGTTTAGGGTTTAGGGTTTAGGGTTTAGGGTTTAGGGTTTAGGGTTTAGGGTTTAGGGTTTAGGGTTTAGGGTTTAGGGTTTAGGGTTTAGGGTTTAGGGTTTAGGGTTTAGGGTTTAGGGTTTAGGGTTTAGGGTTTAGGGTTTAGGGTTTAGGGTTTAGGGTTTAGGGGTTTAGGGTTTAGGGTTTAGGGTTTAGGGTTTAGGGTTTAGGGTTTAGGGTTTAGGGTTTAGGGTTTAGGGTTTAGGGTTTAGGGTTTAGGGTTTAGGGTTTAGGGTTTAGGGTTTAGGGTTTAGGGTTTAGGGTTTAGGGTTTAGGGTTTAGGGTTTAGGGTTTAGGGTTTAGGGTTTAGGGTTTAGGGTTTAGGGTTTAGGGTTTAGGGTTTAGGGTTTAGGGTTTAGGGTTTAGGGTTTAGGGTTTAGGGTTTAGGGTTTAGGGTTTAGGGTTTAGGGTTTAGGGTTTAGGGTTTAGGGTTTAGGGTTTAGGGTTTAGGGTTTAGGGTTTAGGGTTTAGGGTTTAGGGTTTAGGGTTTAGGGTTTAGGGTTTAGGGTTTAGGGTTTAGGGTTTAGGGTTTAGGGTTTAGGGTTTAGGGTTTAGGGTTTAGGGTTTAGGGTTTAGGGTTTAGGGTTTAGGGTTTAGGGTTTAGGGTTTAGGGTTTAGGGTTTAGGGTTTAGGGTTTAGGGTTTAGGGTTTAGGGTTTAGGGTTTAGGGTTTAGGGTTTAGGGTTTAGGGTTTAGGGTTTAGGGTTTAGGGTTTAGGGTTTAGGGTTTAGGGTTTAGGGTTTAGGGTTTAGGGTTTAGGGTTTAGGGTTTAGGGTTTAGGGTTTAGGGTTTAGGGTTTAGGGTTTAGGGTTTAGGGTTTAGGGTTTAGGGTTTAGGGTTTAGGGTTTAGGGTTTAGGGTTTAGGGTTTAGGGTTTAGGGTTTAGGGTTTAGGGTTTAGGGTTTAGGGTTTAGGGTTTAGGGTTTAGGGTTTAGGGTTTAGGGTTTAGGGTTTAGGGTTTAGGGTTTAGGGTTTAGGGTTTAGGGTTTAGGGTTTAGGGTTTAGGGTTTAGGGTTTAGGGTTTAGGGTTTAGGGTTTAGGGTTTAGGGTTTAGGGTTTAGGGTTTAGGGTTTAGGGTTTAGGGTTTAGGGTTTAGGGTTTAGGGTTTAGGGTTTAGGGTTTAGGGTTTAGGGTTTAGGGTTTATGGTTTAGGGTTTATGGTTTAGGGTTTAGGGTTTAGGGTTTAGGGTTTAGGGTTTAGGGTTTAGGGTTTAGGGTTTAGGGTTTAGGGTTTAGGGTTTAGGGTTTAGGGTTTAGGGTTTAGGGTTTAGGGTTTAGGGTTTAGGGTTTAGGGTTTAGGGTTTAGGGTTTAGGGTTTAGGGTTTAGGGTTTAGGGTTTAGGGTTTAGGGTTTAGGGTTTAGGGTTTAGGGTTTAGGGTTTAGGGTTTAGGGTTTAGGGTTTAGGGTTTAGGGTTTAGGGTTTAGGGTTTAGGGTTTAGGGTTTAGGGTTTAGGGTTTAGGGTTTAGGGTTTAGGGTTTAGGGTTTAGGGTTTAGGGTTTAGGGTTTAGGGTTTAGGGTTTAGGGTTTAGGGTTTAGGGTTTAGGGTTTAGGGTTTAGGGTTTAGGGTTTAGGGTTTAGGGTTTAGGGTTTAGGGTTTAGGGTTTATGGTTTAGGGTTTAGGGTTTAGGGTTTAGGGTTTAGGGTTTAGGGTTTAGGGTTTAGGGTTTAGGGTTTAGGGTTTAGGGTTTAGGGTTTATGGTTTAGGGTTTAGGGTTTAGGGTTTAGGGTTTAGGGTTTAGGGTTTAGGGTTTAGGGTTTAGGGTTTAGGGTTTAGGGTTTAGGGTTTAGGGTTTAGGGTTTAGGGTTTAGGGTTTAGGGTTTAGGGTTTAGGGTTTAGGGTTTAGGGTTTAGGGTTTAGGGTTTAGGGTTTAGGGTTTAGGGTTTAGGGTTTAGGGTTTAGGGTTTAGGGTTTAGGGTTTAGGGTTTAGGGTTTAGGGTTTAGGGTTTAGGGTTTAGGGTTTAGGGTTTAGGGTTTAGGGTTTAGGGTTTAGGGTTTAGGGTTTAGGGTTTAGGGTTTAGGGTTTAGGGTTTAGGGTTTAGGGTTTAGGGTTTAGGGTTTAGGGTTTAGGGTTTAGGGTTTAGGGTTTAGGGTTTAGGGTTTAGGGTTTAGGGTTTAGGGTTTAGGGTTTAGGGTTTAGGGTTTAGGGTTTAGGGTTTAGGGTTTAGGGTTTAGGGTTTAGGGTTTAGGGTTTAGGGTTTAGGGTTTAGGGTTTAGGGTTTAGGGTTTAGGGTTTAGGGTTTAGGGTTTAGGGTTTAGGGTTTAGGGTTTAGGGTTTAGGGTTTAGGGTTTAGGGTTTAGGGTTTAGGGTTTAGGGTTTAGGGTTTAGGGTTTAGGGTTTAGGGTTTAGGGTTTAGGGTTTAGGGTTTAGGGTTTAGGGTTTAGGGTTTAGGGTTTAGGGTTTAGGGTTTAGGGTTTAGGGTTTAGGGTTTAGGGTTTAGGGTTTAGGGTTTAGGGTTTAGGGTTTAGGGTTTAGGGTTTAGGGTTTAGTGTTTAGGGTTTAGGGTTTAGGGTTTAGGGTTTAGGGTTTAGGGTTTAGGGTTGAGGGTTTAGGGTTTAGGGTTTAGGGTTTAGGGTTTAGGGTTTAGGGTTTAGGGTTTAGGGTTTAGGGTTTAGGGTTTAGGGTTTAGGGTTTAGGGTTTAGGGTTTAGGGTTTAGGGTTTAGGGTTTAGGGTTTAGGGTTTAGGGTTTAGGGTTTAGGGTTTAGGGTTTAGGGTTTAGGGTTTAGGGTTTAGGGTTTAGGGTTTAGGGTTTAGGGTTTAGGGTTTAGGGTTTAGGGTTTAGGGTTTAGGGTTTAGGGTTTAGGGTTTAGGGTTTAGGGTTTAGGGTTTAGGGTTTAGGGTTTAGGGTTTAGGGTTTAGGGTTTAGGGTTTAGGGTTTAGGGTTTAGGGTTTAGGGTTTAGGGTTTAGGGTTTAGGGTTTAGGGTTTAGGGTTTAGGGTTTAGGGTTTAGGGTTTAGGGTTTAGGGTTTAGGGTTTAGGGTTTAGGGTTTAGGGTTTAGGGTTTAGGGTTTAGGGTTTAGGGTTTAGGGTTTAGGGTTTAGGGTTTAGGGTTTAGGGTTTAGGGTTTAGGGTTTAGGGTTTAGGGTTTAGGGTTTAGGGTTTAGGGTTTAGGGTTTAGGGTTTAGGGTTTAGGGTTTAGGGTTTAGGGTTTAGGGTTTAGGGTTTAGGGTTTAGGGTTTAGGGTTTAGGGTTTAGGGTTTAGGGTTTAGGGTTTAGGGTTTAGGGTTTAGGGTTTAGGGTTTAGGGTTTAGGGTTTAGGGTTTAGGGTTTAGGGTTTAGGGTTTAGGGTTTAGGGTTTAGGGTTTAGGGTTTAGGGTTTAGGGTTTAGGGTTTAGGGTTTAGGGTTTAGGGTTTAGGGTTTAGGGTTTAGGGTTTAGGGTTTAGGGTTTAGGGTTTAGGGTTTAGGGTTTAGGGTTTAGGGTTTAGGGTTTAGGGTTTAGGGTTTAGGGTTTAGGGTTTAGGGTTTAGGGTTTAGGGTTTAGGGTTTAGGGTTTAGGGTTTAGGGTTTAGGGTTTAGGGTTTAGGGTTTAGGGTTTAGGGTTTAGGGTTTAGGGTTTAGGGTTTAGGGTTTAGGGTTTAGGGTTTAGGGTTTAGGGTTTAGGGTTTAGGGTTTAGGGTTTAGGGTTTAGGGTTTAGGGTTTAGGGTTTAGGGTTTAGGGTTTAGGGTTTAGGGTTTAGGGTTTAGGGTTTAGGGTTTAGGGTTTAGGGTTTAGGGTTTAGGGTTTAGGGTTTAGGGTTTAGGGTTTAGGGTTTAGGGTTTAGGGTTTAGGGTTTAGGGTTTAGGGTTTAGGGTTTAGGGTTTAGGGTTTAGGGTTTAGGGTTTAGGGTTTAGGGTTTAGGGTTTAGGGTTTAGGGTTTAGGGTTTAGGGTTTAGGGTTTAGGGTTTAGGGTTTAGGGTTTAGGGTTTAGGGTTTAGGGTTTAGGGTTTAGGGTTTAGGGTTTAGGGTTTAGGGTTTAGGGTTTAGGGTTTAGGGTTTAGGGTTTAGGGTTTAGGGTTTAGGGTTTAGGGTTTAGGGTTTAGGGTTTAGGGTTTAGGGTTTAGGGTTTAGGGTTTAGGGTTTAGGGTTTAGGGTTTAGGGTTTAGGGTTTAGGGTTTAGGGTTTAGGGTTTAGGGTTTAGGGTTTAGGGTTTAGGGTTTAGGGTTTAGGGTTTAGGGTTTAGGGTTTAGGGTTTAGGGTTTAGGGTTTAGGGTTTAGGGTTTAGGGTTTAGGGTTTAGGGTTTAGGGTTTAGGGTTTAGGGTTTAGGGTTTAGGGTTTAGGGTTTAGGGTTTAGGGTTTAGGGTTTATGGTTTAGGGTTTAGGGTTTAGGGTTTAGGGTTTAGGGTTTAGGGTTTAGGGTTTAGGGTTTAGGGTTTAGGGTTTAGGGTTTAGGGTTTAGGGTTTAGGGTTTAGGGTTTAGGGTTTAGGGTTTAGGGTTTAGGGTTTAGGGTTTAGGGTTTAGGGTTTAGGGTTTAGGGTTTAGGGTTTAGGGTTTAGGGTTTAGGGTTTAGGGTTTAGGGTTTAGGGTTTAGGGTTTAGGGTTTAGGGTTTAGGGTTTAGGGTTTAGGGTTTAGGGTTTAGGGTTTAGGGTTTAGGGTTTAGGGTTTAGGGTTTAGGGTTTAGGGTTTAGGGTTTAGGGTTTAGGGTTTAGGGTTTAGGGTTTAGGGTTTAGGGTTTAGGGTTTAGGGTTTAGGGTTTAGGGTTTAGGGTTTAGGGTTTAGGGTTTAGGGTTTAGGGTTTAGGGTTTAGGGTTTAGGGTTTAGGGTTTAGGGTTTAGGGTTTAGGGTTTAGGGTTTAGGGTTTAGGGTTTAGGGTTTAGGGTTTAGGGTTTAGGGTTTAGGGTTTAGGGTTTAGGGTTTAGGGTTTAGGGTTTAGGGTTTAGGGTTTAGGGTTTAGGGTTTAGGGTTTAGGGTTTAGGGTTTAGGGTTTAGGGTTTAGGGTTTAGGGTTTAGGGTTTAGGGTTTAGGGTTTAGGGTTTAGGGTTTAGGGTTTAGGGTTTAGGGTTTAGGGTTTAGGGTTTAGGGTTTAGGGTTTAGGGTTTAGGGTTTAGGGTTTAGGGTTTAGGGTTTAGGGTTTAGGGTTTAGGGTTTAGGGTTTAGGGTTTAGGGTTTAGGGTTTAGGGTTTAGGGTTTAGGGTTTAGGGTTTAGGGTTTAGGGTTTAGGGTTTAGGGTTTAGGGTTTAGGGTTTAGGGTTTAGGGTTTAGGGTTTAGGGTTTAGGGTTTAGGGTTTAGGGTTTAGGGTTTAGGGTTTAGGGTTTAGGGTTTAGGGTTTAGGGTTTAGGGTTTAGGGTTTAGGGTTTAGGGTTTAGGGTTTAGTGTTTAGGGTTTAGGGTTTAGGGTTTAGGGTTTAGGGTTTAGGGTTTAGGGTTTAGGGTTTAGGGTTTAGGGTTTAGGGTTTAGGGTTTAGGGTTTAGGGTTTAGGGTTTAGGGTTTAGGGTTTAGGGTTTAGGGTTTAGGGTTTAGGGTTTAGGGTTTAGGGTTTAGGGTTTAGGGTTTAGGGTTTAGGGTTTAGGGTTTAGGGTTTAGGGTTTAGGGTTTAGGGTTTAGGGTTTAGGGTTTAGGGTTTAGGGTTTAGGGTTTAGGGTTTAGGGTTTAGGGTTTAGGGTTTAGGGTTTAGGGTTTAGGGTTTAGGGTTTAGGGTTTAGGGTTTAGGGTTTAGGGTTTAGGGTTTAGGGTTTAGGGTTTAGGGTTTAGGGTTTAGGGTTTAGGGTTTAGGGTTTAGGGTTTAGGGTTTAGGGTTTAGGGTTTAGGGTTTAGGGTTTAGGGTTTAGGGTTTAGGGTTTAGGGTTTAGGGTTTAGGGTTTAGGGTTTAGGGTTTAGGGTTTAGGGTTTAGGGTTTAGGGTTTAGGGTTTAGGGTTTAGGGTTTAGGGTTTAGGGTTTAGGGTTTAGGGTTTAGGGTTTAGGGTTTAGGGTTTAGGGTTTAGGGTTTAGGGTTTAGGGTTTAGGGTTTAGGGTTTAGGGTTTAGGGTTTAGGGTTTAGGGTTTAGGGTTTAGGGTTTAGGGTTTAGGGTTTAGGGTTTAGGGTTTAGGGTTTAGGGTTTAGGGTTTAGGGTTTAGGGTTTAGGGTTTAGGGTTTAGGGTTTAGGGTTTAGGGTTTAGGGTTTAGGGTTTAGGGTTTAGGGTTTAGGGTTTAGGGTTTAGGGTTTAGGGTTTAGGGTTTAGGGTTTAGGGTTTAGGGTTTAGGGTTTAGGGTTTAGGGTTTAGGGTTTAGGGTTTAGGGTTTAGGGTTTAGGGTTTAGGGTTTAGGGTTTAGGGTTTAGGGTTTAGGGTTTAGGGTTTAGGGTTTAGGGTTTAGGGTTTAGGGTTTAGGGTTTAGGGTTTAGGGTTTAGGGTTTAGGGTTTAGGGTTTAGGGTTTAGGGTTTAGGGTTTAGGGTTTAGGGTTTAGGGTTTAGGGTTTAGGGTTTAGGGTTTAGGGTTTAGGGTTTAGGGTTTAGGGTTTAGGGTTTAGGGTTTAGGGTTTAGGGTTTAGGGTTTAGGGTTTAGGGTTTAGGGTTTAGGGTTTAGGGTTTAGGGTTTAGGGTTTAGGGTTTAGGGTTTAGGGTTTAGGGTTTAGGGTTTAGGGTTTAGGGTTTAGGGTTTAGGGTTTAGGGTTTATGGTTTAGGGTTTAGGGTTTAGGGTTTAGGGTTTAGGGTTTAGGGTTTAGGGTTTAGGGTTTAGGGTTTAGGGTTTAGGGTTTAGGGTTTAGGGTTTAGGGTTTAGGGTTTAGGGTTTAGGGTTTAGGGTTTAGGGTTTAGGGTTTAGGGTTTAGGGTTTAGGGTTTAGGGTTTAGGGTTTAGGGTTTAGGGTTTAGGGTTTAGGGTTTAGGGTTGAGGGTTTAGGGTTTAGGGTTTAGGGTTTAGGGTTTAGGGTTTAGGGTTTAGGGTTTAGGGTTTAGGGTTTAGGGTTTAGGGTTTAGGGTTTAGGGTTTAGGGTTTAGGGTTTAGGGTTTAGGGTTTAGGGTTTAGGGTTTAGGGTTTAGGGTTTAGGGTTTAGGGTTTAGGGTTTAGGGTTTAGGGTTTAGGGTTTAGGGTTTAGGGTTTAGGGTTTAGGGTTTAGGGTTTAGGGTTTAGGGTTTAGGGTTTAGGGTTTAGGGTTTAGGGTTTAGGGTTTAGGGTTTAGGGTTTAGGGTTTAGGGTTTAGGGTTTAGGGTTTAGGGTTTAGGGTTTAGGGTTTAGGGTTTAGGGTTTAGGGTTTAGGGTTTAGGGTTTAGGGTTTAGGGTTTAGGGTTTAGGGTTTAGGGTTTAGGGTTTAGGGTTTAGGGTTTAGGGTTTAGGGTTTAGGGTTTAGGGTTTAGGGTTTAGGGTTTAGGGTTTAGGGTTTAGGGTTTAGGGTTTAGGGTTTAGGGTTTAGGGTTTAGGGTTTAGGGTTTAGGGTTTAGGGTTTAGGGTTTAGGGTTTAGGGTTTAGGGTTTAGGGTTTAGGGTTTAGGGTTTAGGGTTTAGGGTTTAGGGTTTAGGGTTTAGGGTTTAGGGTTTAGGGTTTAGGGTTTAGGGTTTAGGGTTTAGGGTTTAGGGTTTAGGGTTTAGGGTTTAGGGTTTAGGGTTTAGGGTTTAGGGTTTAGGGTTTAGGGTTTAGGGTTTAGGGTTTAGGGTTTAGGGTTTAGGGTTTAGGGTTTAGGGTTTAGGGTTTAGGGTTTAGGGTTTAGGGTTTAGGGTTTAGGGTTTAGGGTTTAGGGTTTAGGGTTTAGGGTTTAGGGTTTAGGGTTTAGGGTTTAGGGTTTAGGGTTTAGGGTTTAGGGTTTAGGGTTTAGGGTTTAGGGTTTAGGGTTTAGGGTTTAGGGTTTAGGGTTTAGGGTTTAGGGTTTAGGGTTTAGGGTTTAGGGTTTAGGGTTTAGGGTTTAGGGTTTAGGGTTTAGGGTTTAGGGTTTAGGGTTTAGGGTTTAGGGTTTAGGGTTTAGGGTTTAGGGTTTAGGGTTTAGGGTTTAGGGTTTAGGGTTTAGGGTTTAGGGTTTAGGGTTTAGGGTTTAGGGTTTAGGGTTTAGGGTTTAGGGTTTAGGGTTTAGGGTTTAGGGTTTAGGGTTTAGGGTTTAGGGTTTAGGGTTTAGGGTTTAGGGTTTAGGGTTTAGGGTTTAGGGTTTAGGGTTTAGGGTTTAGGGTTTAGGGTTTAGGGTTTAGGGTTTAGGGTTTAGGGTTTAGGGTTTAGGGTTTAGGGTTTAGGGTTTAGGGTTTAGGGTTTAGGGTTTAGGGTTTAGGGTTTAGGGTTTAGGGTTTAGGGTTTAGGGTTTAGGGTTTAGGGTTTAGGGTTTAGGGTTTAGGGTTTAGGGTTTAGGGTTTAGGGTTTAGGGTTTAGGGTTTAGGGTTTAGGGTTTAGGGTTTAGGGTTTAGGGTTTAGGGTTTAGGGTTTAGGGTTTAGGGTTTAGGGTTTAGGGTTTAGGGTTTAGGGTTTAGGGTTTAGGGTTTAGGGTTTAGGGTTTAGGGTTTAGGGTTTAGGGTTTAGGGTTTAGGGTTTAGGGTTTAGGGTTTAGGGTTTAGGGTTTAGGGTTTAGGGTTTAGGGTTTAGGGTTTAGGGTTTAGGGTTTAGGGTTTAGGGTTTAGGGTTTAGGGTTTAGGGTTTAGGGTTTAGGGTTTAGGGTTTAGGGTTTAGGGTTTAGGGTTTAGGGTTTAGGGTTTAGGGTTTAGGGTTTAGGGTTTAGGGTTTAGGGTTTAGGGTTTAGGGTTTAGGGTTTAGGGTTTAGGGTTTAGGGTTTAGGGTTTAGGGTTTAGGGTTTAGGGTTTAGGGTTTAGGGTTTAGGGTTTAGGGTTTAGGGTTTAGGGTTTAGGGTTTAGGGTTTAGGGTTTAGGGTTTAGGGTTTAGGGTTTAGGGTTTAGGGTTTAGGGTTTATGGTTTAGGGTTTAGGGTTTAGGGTTTAGGGTTTAGGGTTTAGGGTTTAGGGTTTAGGGTTTAGGGTTTAGGGTTTAGGGTTTAGGGTTTAGGGTTTAGGGTTTAGGGTTTAGGGTTTAGGGTTTAGGGTTTAGGGTTTAGGGTTTAGGGTTTAGGGTTTAGGGTTTAGGGTTTAGGGTTTAGGGTTTAGGGTTTAGGGTTTAGGGTTTAGGGTTTAGGGTTTAGGGTTTAGGGTTTAGGGTTTAGGGTTTAGGGTTTAGGGTTTAGGGTTTAGGGTTTAGGGTTTAGGGTTTAGGGTTTAGGGTTTAGGGTTTAGGGTTTAGGGTTTAGGGTTTAGGGTTTAGGGTTTAGGGTTTAGGGTTTAGGGTTTAGGGTTTAGGGTTTAGGGTTTAGGGTTTAGGGTTTAGGGTTTAGGGTTTAGGGTTTAGGGTTTAGGGTTTAGGGTTTAGGGTTTAGGGTTTAGGGTTTAGGGTTTAGGGTTTAGGGTTTAGGGTTTAGGGTTTAGGGTTTAGGGTTTAGGGTTTAGGGTTTAGGGTTTAGGGTTTAGGGTTTAGGGTTTAGGGTTTAGGGTTTAGGGTTTAGGGTTTAGGGTTTAGGGTTTAGGGTTTAGGGTTTAGGGTTTAGGGTTTAGGGTTTAGGGTTTAGGGTTTAGGGTTTAGGGTTTAGGGTTTAGGGTTTAGGGTTTAGGGTTTAGGGTTTAGGGTTTAGGGTTTAGGGTTTAGGGTTTAGGGTTTAGGGTTTAGGGTTTAGGGTTTAGGGTTTAGGGTTTAGGGTTTAGGGTTTAGGGTTTAGGGTTTAGGGTTTAGGGTTTAGGGTTTAGGGTTTAGGGTTTAGGGTTTAGGGTTTAGGGTTTAGGGTTTAGGGTTTAGGGTTTAGGGTTTAGGGTTTAGGGTTTAGGGTTTAGGGTTTAGGGTTTAGGGTTTAGGGTTTAGGGTTTAGGGTTTAGGGTTTAGGGTTTAGGGTTTAGGGTTTAGGGTTTAGGGTTTAGGGTTTAGGGTTTAGGGTTTAGGGTTTAGGGTTTAGGGTTTAGGGTTTAGGGTTTAGGGTTTAGGGTTTAGGGTTTAGGGTTTAGGGTTTAGGGTTTAGGGTTTAGGGTTTAGGGTTTAGGGTTTAGGGTTTAGGGTTTAGGGTTTAGGGTTTAGGGTTTAGGGTTTAGGGTTTAGGGTTTAGGGTTTAGGGTTTAGGGTTTAGGGTTTAGGGTTTAGGGTTTAGGGTTTAGGGTTTAGGGTTTAGGGTTTAGGGTTTAGGGTTTAGGGTTTAGGGTTTAGGGTTTAGGGTTTAGGGTTTAGGGTTTAGGGTTTAGGGTTTAGGGTTTAGGGTTTAGGGTTTAGGGTTTAGGGTTTAGGGTTTAGGGTTTAGGGTTTAGGGTTTAGGGTTTAGGGTTTAGGGTTTAGGGTTTAGGGTTTAGGGTTTAGGGTTTAGGGTTTAGGGTTTAGGGTTTAGGGTTTAGGGTTTAGGGTTTAGGGTTTAGGGTTTAGGGTTTAGGGTTTAGGGTTTAGGGTTTAGGGTTTAGGGTTTAGGGTTTAGGGTTTAGGGTTTAGGGTTTAGGGTTTAGGGTTTAGGGTTTAGGGTTTAGGGTTTAGGGTTTAGGGTTTAGGGTTTAGGGTTTAGGGTTTAGGGTTTAGGGTTTAGGGTTTAGGGTTTAGGGTTTAGGGTTTAGGGTTTAGGGTTTAGGGTTTAGGGTTTAGGGTTTAGGGTTTAGGGTTTAGGGTTTAGGGTTTAGGGTTTAGGGTTTAGGGTTTAGGGTTTAGGGTTTAGGGTTTAGGGTTTAGGGTTTAGGGTTTAGGGTTTAGGGTTTAGGGTTTAGGGTTTAGGGTTTAGGGTTTAGGGTTTAGGGTTTAGGGTTTAGGGTTTAGGGTTTAGGGTTTAGGGTTTAGGGTTTAGGGTTTAGGGTTTAGGGTTTAGGGTTTAGGGTTTAGGGTTTAGGGTTTAGGGTTTAGGGTTTAGGGTTTAGGGTTTAGGGTTTAGGGTTTAGGGTTTAGGGTTTAGGGTTTAGGGTTTAGGGTTTAGGGTTTAGGGTTTAGGGTTTAGGGTTTAGGGTTTAGGGTTTAGGGTTTAGGGTTTAGGGTTTAGGGTTTAGGGTTTAGGGTTTAGGGTTTAGGGTTTAGGGTTTAGGGTTTAGGGTTTAGGGTTTAGGGTTTAGGGTTTAGGGTTTAGGGTTTAGGGTTTAGGGTTTAGGGTTTAGGGTTTAGGGTTTAGGGTTTAGGGTTTAGGGTTTAGGGTTTAGGGTTTAGGGTTTAGGGTTTAGGGTTTAGGGTTTAGGGTTTAGGGTTTAGGGTTTAGGGTTTAGGGTTTAGGGTTTAGGGTTTAGGGTTTAGGGTTTAGGGTTTAGGGTTTAGGGTTTAGGGTTTAGGGTTTAGGGTTTAGGGTTTAGGGTTTAGGGTTTAGGGTTTAGGGTTTAGGGTTTAGGGTTTAGGGTTTAGGGTTTAGGGTTTAGGGTTTAGGGTTTAGGGTTTAGGGTTTAGGGTTTAGGGTTTAGGGTTTAGGGTTTAGGGTTTAGGGTTTAGGGTTTAGGGTTTAGGGTTTAGGGTTTAGGGTTTAGGGTTTAGGGTTTAGGGTTTAGGGTTTAGGGTTTAGGGTTTAGGGTTTAGGGTTTAGGGTTTAGGGTTTAGGGTTCAGGGTTTAGGGTTTAGGGTTTAGGGTTTAGGGTTTAGGGTTTAGGGTTTAGGGTTTAGGGTTTAGGGTTTAGGGTTTAGGGTTTAGGGTTTAGGGTTTAGGGTTTAGGGTTTAGGGTTTAGGGTTTAGGGTTTAGGGTTTAGGGTTTAGGGTTTAGGGTTTAGGGTTTAGGGTTTAGGGTTTAGGGTTTAGGGTTTAGGGTTTAGGGTTTAGGGTTTAGGGTTTAGGGTTTAGGGTTTAGGGTTTAGGGTTTAGGGTTTAGGGTTTAGGGTTTAGGGTTTAGGGTTTAGGGTTTAGGGTTTAGGGTTTAGGGTTTAGGGTTTAGGGTTTAGGGTTTAGGGTTTAGGGTTTAGGGTTTAGGGTTTAGGGTTTAGGGTTTAGGGTTTAGGGTTTAGGGTTTAGGGTTTAGGGTTTAGGGTTTAGGGTTTAGGGTTTAGGGTTTAGGGTTTAGGGTTTAGGGTTTAGGGTTTAGGGTTTAGGGTTTAGGGTTTAGGGTTTAGGGTTTAGGGTTTAGGGTTTAGGGTTTAGGGTTTAGGGTTTAGGGTTTAGGGTTTAGGGTTTAGGGTTTAGGGTTTAGGGTTTAGGGTTTAGGGTTTAGGGTTTAGGGTTTAGGGTTTAGGGTTTAGGGTTTAGGGTTTAGGGTTTAGGGTTTAGGGTTTAGGGTTTAGGGTTTAGGGTTTAGGGTTTAGGGTTTAGGGTTTAGGGTTTAGGGTTTAGGGTTTAGGGTTTAGGGTTTAGGGTTTAGGGTTTAGGGTTTAGGGTTTAGGGTTTAGGGTTTAGGGTTTAGGGTTTAGGGTTTAGGGTTTAGGGTTTAGGGTTTAGGGTTTAGGGTTTAGGGTTTAGGGTTTAGGGTTT